>CM058062.1:13746196-16587142 GCA_030157275.1 Cynaeus angustus
TATATATATATATATATATATATATAGAGAGAGAGAGAGAGAAAGAGAGTATAAATAAAAAAAAAACATTTTTTCGGAAACAGGACAACTTTTATTTTTTTTCAATATGGCGTACCATTACAAAAAATTTGAAAAAAATATATTTTATGTACTTTTTGCTAGGGAATTCAAAAAAAATATTTTCAAAATTGTACTTTTAAGTTTTATAATAAAAAATCAATTTTTTATGAAAGAAATTTTTTTTTCTCTGAAAATGTAGAGCTATATAGTTGAAATTTTTACCAAAAGAGTATCTCTATAGATATTAAATTACCATAAATTTTTTATTTAAATCGGTTTAGTCTATAAAGAGAAAAAAAAAATTTTCTGTTTTTGCCTTTTTTTATTATTACTCAAAATCTAGTTAACTTTGAGATCTAAAAACTTCAGAATCAAAGTACTTCTATAGTACGAACATATCCTGAAAGTATCGTTAAGATACGCTCTGGGGGCAATTTCAGCATTCTTATCTCCCTATGCCCTTTCATCGGCGATTTGCGTAACTTTTTACAATTCTAATTCACAACAGCCGTTCATGCCGAAAGTTGCTGAATGAATCCCTTCATTCTATATTCTTTACAGTACTAACTTTATTTTAAAAACAATATTATCTAATTTGTCAGAAAACTCAAGACTAGAAACTTTCAGAAGATAATTGTTTTAATTTGACATTCAAATATATATTTGAAATATCCAAAAATATCATATGTTCGAATAAAAACGGCGGCGAAAAAGACGGTGTAATTTAAAATATGTTGGTATTCCAAAGGAAAATTCTGCCACTTTCAGGCTAAATATTAATTGGTATACGACATCACTGTTAACTACTGTAAGCCGTTTTTTTTCATCACATGGTATTACAAACTTTACTTTTGTTGTTGTACTTTTGATTATTACATTACCAAATCCTCGATGTTTGTGGAAAAGCTGACATTCCTCACCTAAAAAAGAAGAATATCGAATTAAATTACACCATCAAAACAAAACAGTTATAAAATAGATAAATTAAAAATAAATTAAATTAAAAATTAAAAATAAAATGTTGTAAATCAAAGGAGCTTTTTGGAAATTCAACTCATGAGAGAGCAAGATTGGTATTACTTGACAGTGAATAGTCTTATCTAACTTTTAAATAAAATCGAAAAAACAGAACAGATTGCTCCACGATTTCTTTTTGACGTAAAAAAAGCTAATGATTTAGGTGATGTTCTAACATCGTTGCATATCAAAATCGAAATGTCAAATTTTATTAAAATAAAATTCTTCATATACCTTCACTGTTTATTCTACTTATTCAACACACTTTTTGATCCACATGTCTCGCCAAACTTTTTATACAATGCGTCGACTTCAACATCAGAAAAGGATCAAAAATTGAGGCCGTTGTTAGTTGCAAGGTATTTTACCCTAATCTACTACCATAAAGAAAACATGTTTGAGGTTAAATTGTGCAAATTTTCGCTATTATTGATCATTGGCAACAAATTAACAAACAAAAAAAAAAAACAAAAATTTAAAACTGCACAAAAAAAAAATGTAGAAGTGCCCATAATTCCGAAAGAACTATTGAAAGATTTAAAAATCATTAATGAGCAAAAATCGATCCAAAACATTTATATAAAGAAATAAAATTGTTAAAAAGTCTCTCAACTTATCATACTTGTAAATTAGACAGAAAATAGCAAAATCACAAAAAATCCTAAAATTTTTGCAATCTTAAAATATCTCAAGATTTTTAAATTTAAACTAAATGTCCAAAAATCAAAGTAATATCTTAGTTAGTATAAAACGTTTTTAAACCTTTTAAAATTAGACAAATCATTTTAACACTTAAAAATATTTAAAATACAAAAAATCTAAATTATTTATATGTCTAATTTATTTTTTTAAAGGTTATAAGAACGCAAAAATGCTCACGAATTGTTTAAAAACTTCCAACATTACTTAAATTTTTCAACGGTAACTTCAACAAAGTGCAAATAGAATATATATATATAGAGATAACAGAATTCAATCAATCATAAAATTTGGGTGTGAGAACAAGCTTATGTCTGACTAATTTTAAAGAAGTTCAATAACTCTACGAAAAATATATGTATAAAAATTTATAAATAAACTTATGATGTTCGTAACACAAATCGCTATTTATGTAACAAAAGTGCAGGAATACTATCTTTGATATGAGTAGTAGATGTCGCCTGATTGACATTTTTACTTGTTTTTAATTTTGTTCTTTTAAAAATTTAATGAAACAAGCGTTCTGGTAAAATTTTTCCTTTTATCAAAAATAGTTTTATGAAACTTCCAGTATTTTAATTATCATTTTTAATGCCTTTATGCTACACTTTTTGTAACATAAAATGAAATTAAAAATATGAAAATTAAGAGAAAAAAAAGTACCAAACAAGAAATAAAATTAAAAGAACAAGACAGGGCTGGTCACATAAAGTCACCCCAATATATCGATTCCGCGTTCTTCTGTTTTATCACGCTTCACTTCCACCCTTTAACTTTAGACATTTGTCGGTGTAAATCTGGGAGTAAATTCATTCCGTGAAATTGAATAAAAGTGGACAATTTAAAACCAGCCACGCAGCGGTAGACACAAAACATTTCCCGTATTACTTTACAATGAGATTAAGCACTGGTATGGGAAGTAATGAGTTTTGCATGAACCGACTGAACGGTCACGGTGCTTTATCCCGTTTATACAGCCATCAGAAAGCTTTTAAATTATTCTCTCGTTTCCATAATAGAAAATGAAGCATGCTCGAAAACACAATGGTAAATAGGGCACAAAATATCATTTAGAGAGGACCACACATCCACATTGAAACCTATTCACTGAAGCCAACTTTTCACCGATGCGTAGTTTCAATTCAGGAGTATTATTGCGAGAACTAGTCATTCGACGAGTAATAAGCCAAACGAGCGCGAATGAAGCTGAGACAACAAAAAGCCTACGAGTTAACAAAAGACATGTTTAAAATACTATCCAGTGGAAAAAAACTTGAATAACTTAACAGAAATAAGAACTGTTCCAATTCCAACTCTGACAATACTCAATTCGTCGTTAGTTTAACTGAATTTCCAGCACGCTGCTGTTCTTTTCAGACGGTTGAAAGAGTTTCTCCGGCGAGAAACCAATAAACGCCCTATCAGAGACAAATTTAAATATTTATAGAAAGTTTACCTTCAAGGGTTCCGCAGGACTGCTATTGTTCGAACACACAACGCGTTGCGTCTCCGCGTTATTTTTATGCGACGCTGTGACGAGCCCCGAATAGCAACTGATTAGTTTCCGCTAGCCTTGTTGCACAATAGAACAATGATTTTATTATAATTCGATAATCGGAAGTACAGGGAATGGCAGCCGGAACTGAAGCTTGACAGCCGAACATCAATGCACCTGAACCGAAGGCACGCAGCATCCAATTAAGGGTGGTCCTTTTTTAACTTTAGCGCCACAGGTAGAAGTTAATTAAAGTTGGAGCCCCAGATAACTTAACTACTTATTATAACTAACCGGAAAAACTTGGAAATTTTACAACTCACTCAAGATCGACCCGAGAAACCGCCACATTCCCACGTAACTCACAGAAAAAAAGAATGAAGTCACAAAATTAATTAAATAACATAAGAGGTTGTTTTCAGGACATTCTTAACTACATACAACCCTTTAAAAGTCAGCAAATAAACAACACAGAACAAATATTTTGAACTTTTCGAAATTCTACTTTATGCTTTTTCGCGTCTTTAACACTCTATTGTACAAAACAGTATCAAAAGCTGCTGAAAACTGACTATGGAACACCGTCGAACAACTGTTCATCTCGAAAAGGTGAATTATTGAACGACTTCATTGATAAATTGTAAAAAAAGCAGACAAAATTGGCAAAAATGTCCTTTTAACAAAACAGTGAAACTTTTTACTCACATTCTAAAAAAAGCTGGTGCCACTATAAATCACCATACGTGCTTAGCTGCACAATCGCAGTCAAATACAACCTCCAATTATGACTCTGCACAAATGAAATTACTACCAATAATTTACGCCAATAATTATTACCCTCGAATAGTCTGCTAGTATATTCAACAAAGCTTTGTATAGTACCTACAAAAAAATAAAAAGTTTTAAATTTTTCCTCTCGACACACTCAGTAAAAACACCGTATTCAAGCTCCGTAAAGTTTTTTCTCGCTACCCCAGTCTTCAATTATTATCAGAACGATTAGTAACATGAAAAAGCACTTTTTGCTTGAAACTCGCCATTCCGGACTTATAACTGCAATCTCTTCGTCCCGTCCCACCGTTCTGCACACACCTGGCTATTCTCGAAATGAACAAAATTTACAACTTTTTGCAAGAACTTCTGAAATTGGAATGCCATCGTCGAAAGTGAGCATTTATGAAATGGACAAGAACATAATTGCTTGAGGAATTCGGACATGCAGGAGCTGAGATGAAACGACAAGAAGAAAATTATAATAAAAACGTATTTGATGAGCCGAAAGAACGCGAAGTGCAATACTCAACCGGTAGCTTTATTGTTATGCGATGTAATTCAACCGAACTGTATGTCCACCTTTTATACATTCTGAATGAGATTCGTGTTGGATGATAATAACATGCTTTTGTGGCATTAAAATTAACTCATAATTTTTACGAACGTACGAGTATAAATTTGAACAAGAACAAAAATTATGTTGATAATACTAATTTTATGAATAATGAATCAATAAGCAGTTAAAGCGCGAAATATTAGTTATTGATGTGACAGTATAGTAGATGAAACAGCAAATGTCAATAATTCAGAATGAAAAGGGGATGAAATCAAGTGATAATCTGCAGGAGATTGCTCCAATGGCAAACGTCAACAATCAATCATATTCATGAAAACGTATAGCCGTTGTGCTTTCGTAATGAATTAACTAAACAAATATCCACTACAGCTAATGAATAAACTCAGCTAAAATAATTCTTTTCGTTTCCTAAATGTAAAATGACAGAGATAACAAAATGTGCTCTGTGGCTGTCTAATTAAATATCTAACTCTAAAGCTGTATATCCAAAGTATAAAAATTAACAAAACAATGAAATAAAAAAAAAACATGACTTCAAAACAACACAAAAGCTCATAGTTAATGTTCTTAGAATAAAAAATCGTTTTAGAACTAGTTACAAATTGTAAAAGTCCCTTCCTTCTTTCTTTCTAATCTTAAATTAATCGCTGGTGCAAAAAACACAATGTCTTCATTTCGGTTTTCAAATCACATTAATATTATAAAAAAGGGTTTAAAAGAAGAACATGTAACTTCATAAAAAAATCCCACAACACGAAACATTCAACAATATTTGATGTAAAAAAAAGAAAAGCACATCGTTACATCTGCAGTCAGTTTGTAGCTAACAAAAGAGCAAAAAGTTGCTTCATAAAAACATTAACAATAACATCCCTTTTTCTTTCTTTATTATTTATATTAACTTAATTTTTCTCTTCGAACTTTAATTAATGCTAAAACTATAACGTAATAATTAATACAATACATTATACATTCCAAATTATGTTCTGTGGAACTATCATAATAACACACTTAGCTGGTGTACAAAAAATGGTAGGTACTGTAAATAAAGAAAAGACACATTTTGTACTTATTTAAAAAACAATTCTTTGAAATATACAAAAAGTGAGTTCCCACAGAAATAAAGTTCTGCCGACAGAAAGCTAAATTAAAAAAAAAATATAATAACGACAAAATTGTTATATAACTGATAAATTAATGAATCGTATTTGCTTTTAAAAAAACCCTCATCTTTCTAAAAAACATAAAGAAAAATAAAAATCCAAAAAAATGCAAAGGATCAGAAGCATCCAAAAAATCTAATAATGAAGTGGAAATGGAAAAAAATATTAAATTGCAAAGTCTGCAAAAAAATCCAAAAAGTTGTTTAACAATACTGGAAAGACCAAAATTCTAGAATCCAAAAACTATAGAAAATGTAGACATACAATTTAAAAAATCTAAATGCATTTAAAACGACAAAAATTTGACTATGCAAAAAAACGAATAGATCAAAGTTTTCAAACAGCTGGAATAATTGTAGCCGAATAAGATGATATCAAAGAACAATTTCACTTTAAGTTAATTCATATATTAATTTAGTTAATTTATCTTTCCATCTTTATAGAGATTAAGTAAACATCATCCGCATATATGCAACTATGCATCCGTGTCTAATACAGATTGCGGCAACAAAAAGTTTCGACAATTGACTTCTCTGCAGCAGCTTACATTAACGACAACGCATAAATCTTGCCTTAATTAGTTGAACTATGTTGTTATGTTGTAAGTATGCCTTTATCATTCAACATTATCCATCATAATATGCATTCACGATCTACCTAGTCAAAGGCTCGTTCAAAGTCTATAAATAACAACTGCAACGGAGCGCCATATTCAATTGATTGTTCTATTATAATTCTGATGGAATTTATGTTGTCAATGCACGAGCAGCCAGATCCGAGCCCATATATATATATTTGTATATATACAAATATGCAATGAACAATTTGGAAAAAACAATAAACCCTAATAAATACGTACAATGGGTTCTTGAGTATAAAGACTTACAAGAGCCCAAGGGATGCAAAGACAAAGACAAGATACAAAACCTAACAAATGTAAACAATCCAAAAAATCTAAGAATGTAACAAAAATGTGAACAAAGTGAACTTTCAAAGAATCTAAAGGATTAAAAGCATCAAAAAGTTCAAGAGTCCAAAAATCTCAAGAAATATACAAAACCTTAACAATCCAAAGAATTATTTGTAATTTATTTATTGTTATAGTTACATTAAATAATTCCTGATATCGAAAACTCTCCCCTAAAAGGGAGGAAACCAATAAGACATGTGCTAGAGAATTATTTATATTTTATTTCTATGCACTCATACGACACTCAAAGTGTTAAAATATCACTCGGGGTTGCTGAAGCTCCAGTAAAAGCCAACATTAAAGAAATCCTTTAAAACCAGCATTACAGAGTCAGCTCAAAACAAACTCCACAAAATGATGACTACTTAATAAAAATATTATTTCTAAAACACTATATTTGCATTTTTGTCAACAACAATAGCAGAACACTGCTCCTTTAAAATTGCACATTCATTTATTCATTTTTCTCTTTCATTTTAGTAGAAACTGAACTGTCACCACATGAAATTATCCTAAAGTAAAGAGATAATATAAGATTTTTTTGTATAAATGTCTTGATTCTATTTTTTTAAGATAGACCGAGGTTGGTAGAACTTCTTTTACATATAACTATTATGCATATTCTCTAAAATGCCGCTAACATTCTGTTATCTTTACAGTCTGTTAATAATAGAGCTCTATTACAGCAGCCATAACAGACCGTTAGAAAGTTGCAATATTTGCAATTCTGTAAGGGGTTCTGTTAAGACCCAAATAACATTTGTGTCATTTCTTCGAAAATGTAAGTTAGGGATAATGGGAGCTGAAAATGACCAATGTGCGCAGTCGTAATCGAATTACGAATTTAAACATTAAGCGGACAATTGCTTAGTAGGTAAAAATCTGATCATTTTTTTACTTTTCTTCACATTTTCATCACGTTGTTGTAAGTGTTTCTTCGAGATAATAATAATAATTATTAAGTACCTGTGTTGTGTTCGTTTACTTCATTTATTCATAATGGCTGATAACAAAAGAAGTAGATTGGAAAAAACAAATCAAAACTAGTATATAGAATATTTACGGATCATGGAAGAGGACAAAATTTTCAGGACTGGCACAATAAATCCATCCATTGATCCGGAATATATTAAAAATTGTTGGAAGAGTACCAACAACACATCTACCAAGTCCATAGATGAAGAATTTTTAAATGTATACAAGTCAAATAATGAAGCACTTGAAAGGGAAAACCTGGAATTTGAGAAAAGGAAATTCGAGGAAGAACTAACTTTAAAAAAAATCAACTGAATTTCGAAATTTGTTGGGTTAGATTCATCCAATTAACGGAGCGCAGGCGTCGCACGAAATGTTAAGCATAACAGTTCGCTTTTGCTCGCCGTAATTTTACAGAAGCTTTTCCTAATATGCTGTTAATAATGGCAGGTAATAGTGGTTAGAGAATTCGAATTTGGTAACAGACTTAAATTTTTACAGTACCAGAGCTTTAACAGAATCTTAAGAATTGGAGAATAGCAGCATATATTAACGTCAAATAATTGTAAACAATAACGCTCGTCGACTTCTATTGATTTTTGAAAAATATGCGTATTCTTTGCACGTGGCAATGTATGCAGCAGGCTCTAAAATTTCTTATAGGCTACTTCACAACGCTTTTATTATACCACCAGTTATATTTACTCTATTTCTAAGCGTATTTTCAATGACCTACCAATTGACAAGTTAAGAAGCAAATAAATATGAGTAAAAATATGCACCGAAGCTGAAATTTTGCCAAAACTGCTTCGCAAAGTTATCATTTAAATTTTACATCGATTTCACGTACCCAACAATCATTACTCTTTTCATTTTAGAAGGTCTAAAATCAACCAACTTTCTCAGTTCGGCACAAAGTATTACACACGTCTGTGACAATACATCGTGCACAAACTTCCCTTTGTCCATAAAGACAATACCTCACCTCTGTAAACTTAAGTGACCCAATTTGAAAAGGGATACATCTTGCCAAAATCAATTTACAGCAAACCCTACTTAGTTGCTTCACTCAAAACTTACTAAAATCGATTTTTAAACAAGAAAATACATCAGTACCAAAAGTGAAAAGTAAATCCTTCCTGTGCCCAGAGAAAATTGCAGAAACCACAGAATTTGATTTTGATATACACTTTTCCACACGTACTTAATTATATAGTATGTCGAGTTTAAAGCACCCTTTCACCGAATGTAGGAGAAGCTTATAAACAATTTATTTGCATACATTTCGGTTGTGCAGGTACACAAAGCCGGTAAATATATTATGACTGATGGTAGCAAGTGGCGACGGCCGCTACAGCAGCTAGTTTCCTTTGATGACATATTCGAGGGGTTGAAGTTTAAATCACATCTCTCACACTCCCGTCCATCTTTAACATGTATATTCAGCAACACAGCAACGGAACAGTCTGTGCTGCGAAACTGCGATGATTAGGCAATGCATATACATATAAATCGCGTCTATGTGCTCATGTTTATGCATAATATCCTCTTACGTGTGTAGCTGGGAAGCTATTTCGACTGATTTAATTCCGCGAGTAAACAGATTTAATTGATTGCTTACCAATAGTTTGCTTATTTAACGAAATTAATTCCGAACTACTCTCGGAAGACCGGAAAAATTACAAGGGGAAATTGCTGTTGACGGAGGATTATAAATTAAACAGCGAACGACGCGTCTACTCGAAAGAAATGGAGTCCTGGTGCGATCGAAACATCAGCAATTGTAATTAATATCGAACCTGTTTCAAATCCTTGCTGATAGCTTTCCTTATAATTTCATAGAACACTCCTCTGATCCTTTATTATTTAACGGATGATTCCCACTCCGCTTTGCCATCGTATTAGTTAGTAATCTGTTTGTTTGAAAGCTACCTAAAATCAATTTTGCAACGATAATTAACTGAGCTAATAAGTTTGATAAAAGTTACAAACTCTTTAAAAATTGTAGTAAATTCAATATTTGTTACAAAAATATGTCAGAAGTGTTTTTTGAAAAAGCTTTGTTTATTTTGAGATCCACACAGAAAAAGATGACATATAACTCTTTGTATAAAAAGTATAGTACGAAACTAGACGGGCGTTATGGAATCAGTTGTTCCCACAGTGTCTACCCGAGTGCCCGTAAAAAACCTAAGAGATAAACATCACCCACGTTTAAATATCAACGTTCTTTCCTTAAACCCGTCTTCCATTTTCTAGGCTCATTTCCCCATTCAATAGCACAAAAATTACCCTGCAAGCCATATAATATTTAATCCCCCAACACAAAATGAAGCTAAAAGCTTTTTTAAATAATAAATCAATTTTCACATTTCTCGGTTCCAACGATATTTATTCCATCCTCGTAACTCCCGCCAGACAGAACAAATCCTAATCAGGCGTACGATTATCTCGTTTAGTCCTTAAAACTGGCACCGGCCCGAATTAAGCGTACCAATTAGCCGGTCCCAAAACAGAAACAATCATATGCGAGGATTAGGATAAAGCCCTACGTCGACGTTAGTGAACAAAAGGCGCCTTTGTACCAAAACCATTTGATCCTGCGTACCATTTCCAGCTCCGGCGATGTCAATTATTAATGGAGATCTCCGAAACAACTCGACATCCGGACTAACGTGATATCGGCTGGTAATTTCGTTTTGATTAGTAAATTATTGATGGCAATAGGAAAGTCTGTAACTTTTTCGCCACTTGATCACATCAGAAAGTAGTTCTTCAATCACATCAAGGAAAACTCAATCTGACATCAATTAAGTCAAGTACTTTACGATAAAAACAACTAATTGATCGTCAATTATTCAACGTCGAGAGAGACACGACTGTACGAAAGACGCCAGGTGGCGGCAAGACCGATTAATTTTCTTTATGCGACTTTTTTAATTTTAATGCAAGAGCAGCGAGAAATTACTCAAAATTAGATAACGACAGCCGGGAAATAATTAAAAGAAAAACGAAAACCACCTAGAATTTAACCAAATGTAGAAGCGACTCCATATAGTCCATCTACGGAGAGCATAAAAGACACACACCGACGTACGCTAATCAAATGCTGAATGTTAAAAACAAATCAACAAATCAAAGTTTTACAACCTTTCATTTATTGTGCTTATATTAAAAAAAAATAGAAAATCCAGTCGATTTACATTAAAATGCGTTTAGACTCACCTTCAACATATTTTTCAGCAGATTTGCTCTTTGTAATAAAGACATAACTTATAACTAACAAAAAACATGAAATGGAGAAATGGTACTCTTCAGAAAATGTAATAAAGTAGTCACTATAGAAAAGAGACAATCCTACCGGGAAACAATCCAATGAATAGCTATAGTTTTATTTTCATTCCGTCAGCATAACAAAACAGCTACGGAACGTCCTCCACTTTCCATGAGATAAAACCAAATAAATTGAAATGTCAGCACTAGTTATAAACTTTCAAAATTATGTCAAGGTATGAGAGTTGTGAAAGCGACAAATTCCCCTATTTTATTAACCCTCAATTGAACTTTTAGCCATTTCTCTACCTTCATCCTTAAACAGCCCCAGACTTTCCTAGTAATTATTACGCATCACTCCGTCACGTACATATGTGCAAATCCTCTCGGATATTGACAGTCGATATATTTCCTCCCTGATCTGGAAACGAGCCAAGCGTTTGGCAAAGCGAAATCGCAACTATTCCGTTAGTGTTAAAAAATGTTTTATTACCAACACGTTCTTAGCAATTCAGAATCAACTTAAAATTAAATAATTTAAAAAAATGGCATTTAAGAAAAAAACAATAAGTGCAAAAACGCAACCGAACATTGAAAACCCAACGTGTGTTTCTCTTCTCAGTTTTCCCATTTCTCAATTCGATTGTAAAATCTTTTCATTGTGGGTAGCCGAGTTGAGGTATTGTTCACTTCAGTTCCAGTGGTACAATGAAAGTCAAATATAGGGCAGTTCTCTAAATCGAACTGAAGTGAAGCAAAAACAATTTGGAGTAGCAAATTGGTTCTCAAATTTAGAGCTTTCTCTTTTCCAGTGTTTGAAATTTCCGGAATATGATCAAATGAGAAGGCACAAGATGGAAGAAAATTCGCTGCATTCGTATTCTTCCATTACAGGAGCTGTAAGTTTTTATATCTCAAGCTCTAATGCTGGCAACGACTTAACTAAAAGCGCTGCAATAAAAATTCTGAGATAAAATTCAAAAGGAAATAAACCTGCATTTGGTCCACTAATTGAAGCAGAAAAAAAACTCGATCTTGCATATTGCCTTATTTTCAGAATTGGTTAACACAAATGTCCAAGACCTTGTAACATAATACTCATCAACTCGATCTGCAGTCACTAAAGCTTAAAAAACTGTTTCTACTAGAATTGCCGTTAATTCCAGTCTAATCCCAAAGCTCTACGCTTTGATCAAGCACAAAAACGTTCTTCGTCCTCATCCGCGTCTAGCAGGAAAAAACTCCGTCTCTGGATCGGTCGTAATTAAATAATTTTAAAATCAAGAACGTGTAAAAGTTAGAAAGACCGGCTCATATCAAATTAAAATTCAAAGTAGCTGAAAAATGCCGACTTCTTAATTAAGCGAATTTTCTTATTAAAAAAATTTAGAAAAGAAACATTTCCCGTCGCCGTTATTAAAGAGCACGGACGTCTTCGGTGCAAGCTTCATCGCTCCGCATCAATAAGGGTCCGTCAAAAAAAGACAACACGTTCTGGGAGGAAATTAAATCTTAGTCGTCGTACAGCTGAAGCTTTATGGCCCATCAACCATGACAGAACGAGTAGGTTAATTAGTAATATACGTCGTGGCGAGGACCCTTTGTTGTTACATTAGCTGAGCAAAAATTAGCTCAACCCTCCAACCTTGTAAATTATCATCTACGAGTTAAGCAGGCAATTGCCTACGAGAAATTTTACAACTTGAAACTTATTACCACACGGAGAGGTATTAAGCGACCAAACTTACCCACTTATTTCGTAAGGCCACAACTATAAAGCCAAGTTTTTGCGTTTCAAGAAACGACGATACATCCTCTAACCACCGAATGAGCGAATGGAGGAACTGAGGAAAGTCTGGTTACCCAACTTTATAACTAAATTAACATAGTTCCGACGACGTTACTTACTATAATGCTTTATCATCTTACATTTATTCCCGTAAGTGGTGGATGATCATATGTTTTTATCTATTCCGTGCTACCGGAGCGGAAAAAAAGCGACATCGTAAATTCGCCACACAATAGAAGACCGTTAAACATTTATTGGTTAATTTGTTACTGAATGTTCCATTTTATGAAAAAAATCACGAGGAGAAAATTCATTCCGCCGTTTTGTGGTCGATGAAATCATCACATTTTCCATTAATTTTAATAGAAACGATGAAAAAGAGGGCAGTGTGAACATTCTGTTCTGGTCAATTAAATCTTTCACGCTTTTATTAAAACGTGGACAAAATGTGACACGACGTGGGATTAAATCAAATGATAAAAATTAGATGAAAATTCTATAAAAAGATCCCCAGTGATCCAAGAATATTAAGCTTCTGGACAGCTGAATTTAAAACTTGGTTAAGCCAGCTGAAAATGCTGCTTTAATTCGTTACATTTGTCCAGTTTTATTCATTTCAGACCGAATCACATAGTTTTATATTTAAATAGAAAAATCATACTAAAAGTACTAAAATTCTACTAAAAATGAGAAAAAATTACAGCAGTTAGGTAGTTTTTTATACCATTTGCCATTCAAATTTCACGCAAATAAAAGTAAATTGTGCAACTTCATTCACTGTGATTGATTGGGATTTCAACGGTTACGAGTTCAATAGTGTGGAAGCTCAGCATCAATGTTTAATAGATTAAACAAACAAATTAGAACATAATAATTAAATATTGCTTGGATTTGCATACATATTATGATACTTAGAAATTACCAATCTACAAAAAAGTGGCAGTTTTTCTCACACCAAAATAAGAGTATCTTAAAAACGAAATGGGAAATTTATTACTGCATCAAAAAACATTTTCTTTTTTTGGAATATTTAATCTCAATACGGAAAATGGCGGATGCGCCGGGCAAAAATTTCACACCAACCGAAAAATATGAGTGTAAAAAACGTCCAGTCCAAGGATTCCCTGCTTAAAATTTGAGCACCCATCTTCAAATTTACACCTCGTCCGTACTGTACAATTTCTCCACATTTAACCCTATTCGGGTGCTTTCCCATCCTCCATTCGGACCCTCGTGCATAATATAGCCGACTTTATTCATGCGTCCGGCACAAATCTGCATGGAAAGGTATCCTCCAAGCCGTCCATCCTCGGATTAATGCACGCCGCTTGCTTTTATTCCGTGCAAGACGTTAATGAATTTTCGAGAGGGTATGTTTGGATTCACTTTAGTCCGTTATTTTCGGATCGTTGTCAAATTTATGCAAGCGTACCGACATACGTTGTTTTAACGTGATTAAAACGTTGTTTTTGAAAAATCCCCTCTTAGAGGTTGATTTCCTCCGAAAAATGTACCGACGGCCGAAACAAGGACGGAAAAGTAAATAGTCCGCTAAATATTCCCAAATGGGAATCTGTATTGTTTAGTCATATACCCTTGAATCAGCTGTGCAAACGAGGAATCCCTGGGAGGTTTTCCCGTGCGAAATGCAAGAACAATACACGTTTAGATGTTATTACCGGGCAGAGCTTTGAATTTACGCCATTTTACTAATGCATACGGAGATATCTGGGCTAATCCCCCATGGGTGCACGCTACATTAATTAATTGTGTGTCCAGTTGGCGACACAAAAGGCTTGTCAGAGCCTGTTGTTTCGGGTTAATTATAATAGACCAGCCAACGAGCAGTTTATTATTTAATGGCAGGTCGAAAAGTTCAGCGAGTTTCAAGTTCATAACAGCCAAAGATCCCTAAAAACGTCGAACCATTTAGAGCACTAAATGGAATGAAAATAAAAATTAATTTGAAAAGCACTCAAACTCTACATAGAACGTTAAAGTTGCATTCTAGAAACCTTTGCAAATGTAAAGCATATTAGTTCTTACCTAACAATCCAAGTTTAAATGAGATCCTTAAAATTACAGTAAAGCCAAATTAAAGATTACAACCACTCAGAATTTGGTAATATTGTTACAATCTAGCTGGTATTAATTCCACCGTATTATACAGCACCAACAATAAACTTGAGGTACTGAAGTTAAAGGCGCACTAATAATGATTGCATCAAAGAAATCATTTTAAACTAAACTTAATTTTTTAATATAAAAGATTCAGTCAAACTATACGAGCAAATTACATGAACATAAAATTTGCAGACTTTTGTAGATTACGGAACCAGTTCAATGTTCAATGTCTTGTTATTTCAAAAATTAGAAAAGCAAAATAATAACAAAAACGTTGGAATAATGTACGTAGAATTGCGCGGCGGAATCCCAAAGACAAAAAAAAAAAGATTGGAAGCAATAGTGATTTATAAGTTATATATACTGGAATAAAAAAAACACGTTTTTTAACCATTTTTTTTGGAAAATTCTGTGCACCTCTACGTAAAAAAATCTTAGGGGTATAACAATCGCCAGGAACTGTTTCCAAATTGAATGTGAGCAAAGTTCCATATTTCATTCAAATAAAAAAAAAGAAATCTGAATAATTGTCACAGAGACGTGTGAAAATATTTTTGATTTTGTTGTAACATAAGTACTGCAAATAAATTTTTGTCTGCTGCTACCAGCAGCTCTTTCGGAAAGGAAACAGTAGGCCAAAATAAGTTGGAACCTATAATCTAGAGTAAAAACTTATAGCTCAGTCAGAAAAAAAGCATTGACGCAACATCATAATCACAAGGAAGCAGTTTATGCAGGGATGGTAACTTTTAGAACACGATGGTCGACCATATAAAAATCACAAGATTAGGTCCCTGAATAAACAGTGGTTTCTAAAGTGTCCTCCTCATCGGCGTGCCTGAAAAAAAATCTGTATCCATCACTGAAAAAGTATTTAATTAAGTTTCTATCATTGTCAGCAAGAATAAATTTAGTCCGAGTATAATACGAGTTTCCTACTTGTTTTACTAGAGACACTGAATAACTGGTATAGTCAAATAAACTTTTGTGATACTGCTAAGTGAAACATTTTTAAAATCTCTGAAGAAACAAACTCAAACTTGTACAAAAATAACTTAAACCTAGCTCTGCATGCAACTTACGAATCCACCATTAATCATAATATTACCAATGATGAATCATTCTCCATTAATAACCAGCACAGGTGCTTTAAATTGGTTGGCTACTTCTAGAATACCCGAGATTTAACTGACAATTCGATTTCAATCATAATTCCCGTACATTTTTTAAAACTCTGGAATGCACGTTTCCGTTTTTATATCTGCGTCAATAAAAATTCACGCATCAGTATGCAAAAAGTACTCCGAAGTTAATTTCTTTCTATCGTAGGTAATTAGCGTCAGGTTCCTATTTCCGTCTCTGTCGAACCCATTACACATGCAAACATCACTTTTGGAACAAATTATGGTTCATCATGAACACTCCTCACCTAACCCACTCTTCGAGTCCAGTCGATTAAATTGCATCCGGAGTAAGAACGTCATTGCAAGGACAAGAGCAGCTGTATTGAACGACGGTTGGCTAGGCGAAACGTCCATTTTAAATGCAAGCTCCTGGATTAAATTAATTAACTATCACGGGCGTCATAATACGCATAATCCTAAATCAAATTAATAAACAGAGGGGTCGTTATGCCTCCATCACTAAATTAGACATATACAGCTTTTGGCAAGATGTCCACCTTGTCTACACTTGTAACATCAGGTCATAACCCCCTGCCAAGATCCGATTGAAAATCGATGATATACCACACCCTCGAATGGGCCGAACCGAATTAACGAATTACTCGGTGTTTGATTTCCGGTTAAGACTAGACTTACCCCTCCGGGAATGACCACCGGTTGCTTACTCTATTCTCCTGCATTATTCATAAGGACAGTGAAGAGCATCAAGTTATTCAGGATGGTTAGGAAAAGGAGATGAAGAGTAGATCTTGTGACGCAGACTGATCGCTCTGGAGGGAAAAATAAGAGGGACGTGAGCGCTAACGTCGTTGTTTACATGTTGAAAACGCTAGGAAATTGATAGGAAAATTTCTGATAAGGATATTTTTAGATCGCTCGCTGTTCATGCTAACAAGGGGTTCAATGTGGCTATAGACACGAATTTAATGGATGTTTCCCGAGAGAGGACGCCAGAAAAAACTTCTGAATTAATAAACGCGGAATTCCGGTTTGCCACCAAACCGAAAAGTTGTAAGTCATTGGAGTGTTATCAAAAATTAGACGTCGAACTTTTCGTGTCAACTGTAAAATAAAATATACTTTCTGATATGTTGATCATTTCGATCTAAAATACTAGCTCTAACAAATTTAAATTGAATTTTTGGCCCATTCGCTTTGGCTTGACGCCAATTTAAAGATTCCTAAAGTTTCTAAAATTTGAGTGGTAAAGATGTCATACAGATATCACCTGTTAAGATGTGCATTATTTAGTTTTATATTAGAAACGTCAGAGAAGAGGTAGATTGTATGAAACTAGAACAAAGAGAAAAAATAAAGATAAAAAAAACAATACTCTTCTTAGACTTCTTCAAACCTTTGAAAACCCACCAGCCACAAAATAATTGTCGAAAAAAGACAAAACGTTGTAGAAATCAAAAAGTCTTTTATATTATTATCTTGAAGACTTTTCACATTATTCTCCAAACATGAGAGTCATTCGTGATGATTATCCAAAATTTACTTCCCGAATTCAAAGAGCTCTATTCCCAAAAAATTTAACACTTCCCATGTAATTTATAATGATATTTGAAGAAAAATTTACCTAACAAAAATGTTCTCTATCATTAAGAACTTGACGAATTTATTTTCGTAAAAACAAGTCCGACCTCATTTCCCACGTCCTTTGAATTCCTATTGCATGACCCTCGTGCATGTGTAAATAAAGAATGTCTTCCCCAATAAACCCAGAAAGTCGACCACGCCGCATTTAATCAAGCGAAATAATAAAAAGCAAAGCCCCCGAAAACAAAAGAAGGCTGGCGCAACAATAAAGACGTCTGTGTGTCAGTGAGCTTACGACGACGTGAAAAAGCTCCTCGTGATGTTTAAACGAAGAGAGAAAGAAGAGAAAGGTCAGACCATTGCGGCGCATTCGCCCAGCGAAATTCGCCAGTTTCCCTGCTAATAATTAAACACCCGCCGCATTTATTATGTATTGCCAACCTCACGGCCATATACGCCTGGCTTATTATTCATACCAACATTATTACTGCTTTGAATAATTAAAGAGCCGGAATATCCGCCGGTTTCTTACCGCCGGGACGCCCAAAGACCACAATCGCTCGTCAACCGGTCAAAGCCGCCCTCATTATTACAACATGTCTGGGGCGCAAGCCAGGCCCGGACCGACGTAATTGTAATTAATCCGGAATGCGCTAAGGCTACAAACGCAACGGCTTGATCGAGCACACAAAAGCAACAACAAACATGCAAAAGCTACAGTGTACAACCATAAGGAAAGGAAAGACTCACCTTAAGACGTCTTAGCACATTCAACCCCCTAGAAAGAAGAGAAAGAAAATTAAAAGAACGTTTAAATTATATGTACATATAGAAAGAGATTACTTTGCTGCTGCTGCTGTTGTGACAAGACAAGTTTTTGTGTTGTCGTTCGTGATCCGAAAATGCAGGTGTGTTCTCTGTGTGTAGAATTAAGCGTTTCTTATGTGCAGTGCTGAAAACGTGTCAAAGAATAGTGCAGAATAGAAGAGAAATAACAATCAAAATTCCTCGAAGCAAAGTCGTGCATTCGCGGGTAAAATTCATATAATATTTAGTGTTCGGAAAGTAGAACACAAACAGTAGAGATTTATTTATAAAAGATTCGAAACACACTGTTATCTGTATTGTAAGCTCAGTAATAAAATATTAACATGGATTTTAAGTTTTTACAGAGTTCTGTAAACTGTATTCTTGAATAAGGTACAATTTGATCTATATAGATCATCAATCCTAACGTCTAGATCTAACTATATCAATTATTGTTTATGCAATACCCTTTTAGGGTTTCTTATTTCTGCGTGTAGCAGTTAATATGCCCCACATCAGGTAAATTGCTGTCCATATAACTTAAATCTCATCCCAATAAACATCTATTGCTGTATAAACAAAATAAAATTAACATCCCGCCATTACAATTCAGGGAAATACACCATTATCCATTTGATGTATTATTTCACATTAATGGTACTTTGCCGGAGGTCCAATGTAACGATCCGATTTTACTAAGACCATTATGTTAATTTGAACAGTAACCGGTATAATCTGCCACACGAACCATCCAATTCCGCCATTTTATCAATAATGGAAAACAATAATCCCACCTCTACATTCCATTGCGATAACCAGAGTATCCAACATTTCCTCTTTTATGAGCTTTGTTTTTTAATTGCCGACGACAAAACCAAGTCCCCAAGTCGTATCAAAAGTTACTTGATGGTCCGTCCATAAACTGTATCACATTATTAAAGCACCAAAAACAATAATAAAGTTTACCGAGTAAATGTGCATCACGGTGGTTTCTTGTTAAATCCAAAAGCAAACCAACGAAGCGAGATTCAACTTTTACCTTAATATTTCATATTTAACAATCTACCTGGAGAAATGCGCAAAGGATTAAAAGACGATTATTTTGTTTTGCTTCCGACGGATTATTTTAAGTAGTGGCAACTTTACAAAAGTAAATATTTAAGTGGGCACGTGCTGTACAAACGAAGAGATTTTACAGCGCATACGTGGAAGGAGCCATATGCCAGATGGGACCCTGAACAGACAATTTAATGTCTGAGAAATGTTAAACGGTTGGTCAGCGAGAATTAATATTCTAATCACGGTTTAGCCAGAATGATCAAACATCAAGAGATATTTTACTATCAAAAAAACTACGAGATAGCCAAGCCAAATCCAGACTTTTCCAAGCCAATCAAATTTAAGTTAACTTTCAGTCTTAACAACAACAAACTTTGCTTTGGAATCCTTTGGAATCATCATTATTAGATCTTTACCTACGACATGCAACTAAATTTACAACTTGCACTCTCACTAACAGGTGCGGTTCAATGCCTTGTTTGCAAAATCTCACATCTGAAATTCCCTTTTACAGAATACCACTATAGACCAAAACCGTACTATTCATATGCTTATGAATATAATGAATTGTCAATAGTATTGGTTGCTGGAATAAAAACCTTTTCACCTACCTTTTTTTTATCTCAAATGAGTTTCATCTTTCAATTTAGCTTCATCAGAGAGAACGTATCCCACAGTGGCACACTCTAACTTAATTAAATGATGAACAAAAACTCCGGATAAGGACAGTGGCTCTATATAGGAAGATTTAGATGTTGATTCAAGCATTTGAAGAGCTTTCATGTTACTTTCATGTTACTGCTCATGAGTAAAACGTATGACACACTAAAAACTGAGAAGATAGCAGAATTAAAAAGATACATAGAAAAATATGTTTTACAACAAGCTAGATCTGAAAATCACAAAAATACCACGTTTTCATTTTGTTCTAGAATTTACAGTAATCACAATTTAATATTTAAGCCCATCCTAACTGAGATTTACTCATAATAGTTGAAAATTGTCAGCTTTCGCAGTGTTTTCGTTTCTGGGATTTATATTACCCGACTTTAATTTTTTTGCCGACAAAAATTAGAACTTATGCTTAGTAACCATGAAAATTTATTGTAAATATTAAATTCAAGAATTTTACAACAAAACTTCATCCTTTAAACTAAAGTAAAGTTGTCACAAATTGAATCACATCCCGGCGCATCCACCAATTTTTGCACACCGGCATTATGGGAAAGTTAGAATCCGTCAAACAAACAAAATTGGAAAATCAGCACCTATACAAACCTTCGAAAATCTATAAAATAAATCATTCATATATCGAAAGGAAAGGGAAACCTACTCGACAACGTAATGACAATGAAATCAAACCATTTTTTAGTCAAAAATATGCGACTCCTTTATTTGCAAAAAGACCAAATAGTGAGTTTATAAATGGCAGTATGACCGTGTAAAAGTGTTAATATAAAAACAGAAACCATATCAATTTGTTTTTTATGCAACATTTACATTAAAAGAGTCTAAACAAACATTAATATCAAGTCACAAATTACTAGCTGGTAAAAACAATAAAAATCTATAAAATATATAAACTAAGCATATATAATATATATAATATGAGTGATCTTCTCGGACGAATTTATAATATTTCTGTCTTGATTCTTGACCCCTTGAGATAACTACCCAAAAAAGAAAAGTGCATTATGAAAAATCAGTCCTTTTCCGTTATTATTATTATTTTATGCTCTAAAACCTTCCATAACCATAATAAAACATTCTTTAGCGATAGTCCCATTTTTGACATTTCAACTAACTTGACGAAGTGAGTTAACCCTAATTCACGACGAAAGTGTTCTTGAATATGACTTTTCAGCGCTTACTGTTCTTTGTTTGCCTCATAAACTTACACTATAAGTCGGATTCAGGCATGCTGTTAGGCCAAATGTAAATTGTTTATATGTTCATTTTACCATAGCAAGTAAATTACCGAACTATATGGGTAGTACTTTTTAAAGAATATATTGCAATTTATTCACATTTTCTTTCCAACTTTAATAATAAGTGGGCTGTTTCTATCTGGTTTGCAATTTTACTATCAAAAGAGTTCATCATTTTTCCAAACAACTTTGTCTGTGAATTAACCAATTGTCACAGCAAAAAGTTGCACCAACTTCTGGACATTTTTTTCCAGTTTTTCCTTTGTATCGTTTTTTTTTTGTTGTTGTTGAAGTTAACTTGGGCATAAAACTTTCCGTTTTACGCATGGTTTTTTTTTTAAATTATACCTTAAAATGAAAATACAAACAAAAATATGAATAAACAATCGTATAGGTACCACAAAGTCAGTGTCAATGTCAATTTTACGCAACATCGCATTCTAAGCCCACAAGAAAATTATCAGAATTAAAAAACAAACAACGCAACTCATTGTGTTCAGTCAGGGGAAAATTTCGATATGGCACTACTTGTAAAACCAATGTCTGTCTTGCGTTCCTGAGTGAAGTTTTAGTCTCTGATGATACAGGTTTTATTATTTAATACTTTGAGCGTGGAAAGTTTAAGGGTGGCAGAAGAAGTGTTAAGTAAATATTTCTTGAAAGGTTTAATGTCCTTCCAAGAAACACGATATTGACGGTAAATCGTTTTCAGGAAAACCTCTGAGATAATTTGTCCAGAATGTTAAGAAATTTCCAGTATTCCTTTCCAGAAAATTTCGAGAAATCAATTAAACTATATAGAACAATTATCCGAATGAACTCTGTAAACTTTTGATAAAAAAACTGGTTGAGCATTCACACCATTTTTAACCAGGTGTAGTCGAATCAAACGTAATTAATTGGCTCAAGTAATTTCGTAGAGTTGCATTCAATATTTTCCTTATAATTAAATTTTGTAATTAAATTCGTTTTGTTTCTTCCCACAAGGTACCTACAGAACCGAGAATAAAAAAAACCGTTGTAAAGTATTTCCTCCTAACCGATAGAGATGTCCGCCCGTTCGACCTCCATTTAAATTCCGTAAGACCCTTGTCTTGAAGCTTGCCACAGCTAATTAACCTCACATCCTTTGGTAAAATAACCATTATCTAATTAATGCATAGTTTTTAAAATAAAGTCAACACTAGAGGAAAACCAATATACATTGTACAAAAACAATGCAAACATTTCCAATTAGCACTAAAACAAAACTTTTTCCATGGTAACAATAGAAATCCGTTAACATATAACTTGCACGGCACCTAACCCAAAACTATTTACAGTTAATTAAAAATGTTTTTTTACTCACTTTCATATACAAATAAATGTGACAATGTTCATGTGACTACCTAGCTACATGACAAAGTCATATGTAAATTTCGGTACTTTATTAATATCTCGCCGACATTTCGCTTCATGTACAGTGTATTTTACCGCTTAGCACAACCCATTTAATCTAAAATGTGATATTTAGTAGTCGCGATTATGAAATTTTGAATTGTAGGCATAAAGCCAGGTCCAGCAAAACCGGCAACATTACCTATTTAAAATCTGCGCTCAGAACGCTATTCAATTTGCTGAAAACGCTCATAAAAATTAAAACTCCTCATTAACTGAAACATGGAGCGAGAGATTCAATTGTGATACTTTTCGATCAAAAAGCTTCTTTACGAAAAGTACTGCGAATGCCCTGGGCACTAGAACATCCCAAATCAGCCGCCATTGTGTGCATATCGTAAAATAATCACCCTCCATTTTTTTCGCTCCGCCACTGCTCATTCTTATTCCGCGCGGAGGCACAATGAACAACACAATGGGTCGTTACCAACAAATGCAACATACATTCTTCAACAATTGTTCTGCAACTTGCATTAATGTACATTTTCCAACATAAAGTCAGCAATGAAAAATGTATGAGCCACGATGAAGCCCAAATTAAACTACGACCTGCCTGAAGCCCGCATCACGCGTACAGATTTTACTCTGTTAATTAGGTTTACATAACGGAAACAATATGGCAGTAAAACCAATTATAATCAATAATGATCATGATTGTTGCTAGTTATATTGGTTTGCTTTTAAATATGTATTGCGGTTCAGTTTTTCCACCAAATAAGACAAAGGCTGTTATTATATTTTTGCCTTTCTCTTATCAAGACTCATCTAAAACAACAATCGTGAAATATGTGGTTAAATTCCAAAAAGGACATCCCACGACAGCGGACAGGGAATTACACAAACTCTTAGAGTATTTTGTTGATAGAAACCATCACTTGAGTAGTGACCAAATAAAGCAATCTTCTGTTGACTTTCAATAAAATCAGTGGAACTTAATCAGGACTTTTTCTTTCTTACTTATTTAAAATTTAATCATAAAACCTGAGAAGAGGCATAACAGGCTATCGTCAGGATCCTTGTTAATGAGTCACCACTACAGCGATGTTACGAAAGACCATAAAAGTTGAAATAAATCAAAAAAGTGCCCACAAAGCATCGCTTGGAAAAAGGCAAATACTATCGTCATAATTTGCAGAGAAATATGACTTACTTTTTTTCGTGTTTAGTTTCTCTCCCTGACAAATGCAGATCCATTTACATAAAAAAGACCCCACTTACCATTATGAAAAACGTTTCAGTGAATAGCAATTTTCAATAAAAACCAACGAATGAAAAGGAGACTTGAAATACGATTGAACTAACATTTCGAATGTGAATAAATAAACTTTGTCAGAAGATTATTGCTCGTGGTAACGACGCATGTTTGTAATTTCCTAATGTATTAGAAATTGCTTTACGTAGAACAGATATTTTTGAGTTTAATAAAAAAGTAAAAAATAGATTTGTCTGCTAAGGAATTAATTTTTCGAAAAGATAAAAATCTTTTCCTCAACTGTCACTGTCTGCTTGTGTCAGTTACAAAAATCTAAATAATCTAGAGGATCAAACGATTGCAACAAATGCAAAAATTTAAAGACAAATTAAACAATTTTGGATTCTATCAAAACATGAAGAATCTGAGGAAACTAAAAAACTCAACTGTTTAGATGATCCTGTGAATCCATATAACTGATCTACAAATTCTACAAAGAAAGTGGAATCTGGAGTATCAAGAGTATAGAAGATCTAGAAAAGCTTAAGAAATCCCCTAAAAAATAATTTCAAAAATTAAAAAGGCTACTATTCTAGAAAATCTAAGAAATAAAAAAACAAGTTTCCAAAGCACTTAGACACAATGTCAAAAATTAAGATGTAATCTGAAAAATTCAAAAAAATCGAACCAAAGGATAAATATTAGAATTTAAGCAATGAACAGAGAGTAGAAAATATAAACAACTTCCGAATTAGAAAAACATTGAAAACGTACAGAATTCAGAATTTTGAAAATTTAGAGAATCTAAAAAAACTAAAGGTTTAAACACATGCAAAGAGAACAACGAATTCACGGCATTCAAAGAAACCTAAAGGCCATAAAATATAAAAATTCAAACAAATCTAAACAATCCAAAAAAATCCAATAAATTTAAAATTTAATAACTGTTTAATAACAATTTAAAAATGCTACTGTTTACAATACTGATCTAAAAATTTTGCAAGCGTATGTCTACAATTAATATAAAACGCGAGTATTTGAATTCGATATACATAGCTCCAAGCGATTTTAAATAAACATACACGTTTTAATTATACAAATAGTAAATTAAAATTAACAAAAATACTCCACTTTTTGCTCTATTCAAATTTATGAATAAACTTTATTATTATTATTTAATCCATGCAATGTGAACGATAAACAATGATGAAATATTTTATAAGTACCTTATTCGAACAAGTTGGGGAAAACATCTAGCACAGAAATATTTGGGGACAAAATATCCACACCCTTATTAATATTTTTTTATTTTGTTCATGGTCTACCCATACTTAGGAAATTTTGTTGCCAAATATAATCTAAGACCTTCAATAATTCAAACAAGAGATCATAAAACTTCTTTAGGTGTAATAAGCCCAGCAAATCTGATCCATTTATCGCATAGTGTTATAAACTATCTTGCAGATAACTTATAGTTTACCAGTCAATACAATAAATCCTTCTAAAAATTGAGGTAATTTTTCAGTATTATTAAATTTCTTAGTACTACATGTTTCAATTTATATGTTAGTAACATTATTATGGTTTTCGCTGTAAAAAGAACAAGAAGGGTTAAATTTGTTACCATTTTATTAAATTGAATTTTTGAAAAAAATGAGTTTTTTGCATATAACTAGTACATTTAACAATAATGAATAAATAGAAAACGTTGCTATTGATGTTCTGATGTTAGTACCTGGTTTCGTTCCATTTCCCATTAGTTAGATAAGAATGAACTAAAACACGAAAACAAAACAACCCTTCTTTTATTAGATTTTAACAAATCAAAAAGATTCAGCGAATGGATGCCACCAAACCACTCGTCTGTTAGCGAGCGACTGTATTTTTTAATGATCTATTTACAATTTGCTTCGTTAAATAAAATTGGATCCCCTTGTAAAATGTTAATATAAATTTTACAAAAATAAAATTACAATTACAACTCGGACAAAGGAAATTACCCACTTTTAAGAAAATTAATTTATCTGAATGTGTTTATTATTAAGATTCCGTCGTTTGCGAAGAGGGTGCTTCAGGGTTGGAAAACGAAGAAATCCGTGTTTTTTTTTTTTGTTTCAACAACCGCTAGCAATTAAGCAACGAGTACGTTAATTTATTCTAGGATTTTATTAATTCTCTGTAAAAATATTTCAAGAGGATATAGAGAAGGATTTTATTTGACTCCATGATCTGATGCTATGCAAATACAGCAGAAATGCAAAACCAGAAAACATAAAAATAATAAAAAAGGCATGAACTTTACGTTCGGAATCTTTACACTTTGAAATAAAACGCCATCGAGGGTGGAGGATTGGAGGGAAAACTATCTGAAAATGGGCGCCGCTCGTGGAAACCGGACGCAGCAATTTCCCATGCCGGAAACAATCAGCTAGGGCATGATAACGAGTTGCCATTTTTGCCGCTAATATCAAACATGAATATTCGATTAAGTACTATGAGTTTCATGTTAATGGAGCGCTTCGCAAGAATGGACCATTACACCTAAAAAAGAACAATCGGGTGAAAATATTCACAGAGTATTTAATTTTTTTTTCAGATGAACTCTAGTCGCGCAACTCTCCACTGCTATGACTCAATTTTTTGCACTGTTACGGGTTGTGATCATCACCATGTCGATTTATCGGTTTATTTCACTTAATAATGCAAACCTACCCCAAATGTGGCCGTAATGTCGTTAAAACACAAACCGCTGTTGATTAATCGCAATCAAATTAGCTTAAATATTGTAAGCGGTACGACTGAAAAATGGCTGTGATTAAACGGGAATTGTATTAGCAAGAGGCGATTTATCAAACGACACCAATCGATTTTTCGCTGCAAAGCAGTAGAAAACACAAGTTCTTCGTCTACGATATCCTGGTAAACTTCAATTTTACATCTCGTTATTTTTGGATTTAGTGTCATTTATGCAAGGCTTTAAGGCGGATTACCAATGCAGCGTGTTGTAGGTGCATTATATTTCAATGTAAAAATAGTTCTATCACCCAAACACCTACTAGGTAGTAAAAGCAGTTTTTTGAACTCAAGATTTTGCTGGGGATTAACGAAGCTACACAACTTAATCGTAATGCGGTGGAAGTAAATCTAGACGGGAACACCTGAGCTTAGGTTCTTAGAAGACGCTGTATACATTTACAAGACCAACATCCTGACCCAAGCTTGGTGCATGTTGAATTTTCGATTCGAGGAATTGTTTTTTAGCGGAAGTTTGTTGAAAACAAGCAGTTGAACAAACCATAATCTTAAAAAAATGTTGCCTTAAGTAGTCTTTAACAATAGCCTTGAGCGTTAAAATCGACGTTATCGGTCTAGGCAACCAAAAGACATAAGTGGGAGGTTTACACAAAGCTAGGACGTGTAGATGTACCATCACTAATTCTGCCCAGACATACAACGACGTCCTTGAAGAGCATTGAAGAGAATTTAACAGTCATGGACCATTAACAGTTGAACGAAAGTGGAACGAATAGTGCGATTGTACCATGTAATGACTAAGCCATGAAGACATCGAGATTTAAAGTGCAAAATATTTTGGACAATTTAACTACAAGCACCTTAAATGATGTTCTAAAAAGTCGTCAAGAATATCATTTGTCATTCAACTAAATTTCAAATAGGAGTATCTGGTTTAAAACAGAACGTACAACAAGAAAGTCCTCGCAATTTTAAAAGATCAAGAATTAAATTTTAAAGAAGTGTTGTACCGTGTGAAGAATCAACATGATAAATGTGATCTGCGTTAACTGTCGTGACACAAAATTGACTACACTAAATCTATTTAGCTTGCTTTCTAAGAGCTGGAAATTGAATTTTGACAAGCATTTCAAAAGTCTATATATTCGCGTTGATATGAAGTTAATCCTTACTGCCTTTAAATTCAGTAATAATAAGCGAATAATTATAACGTTTAGGTAAAGCGAGTGAAATTAAGCTCCACTTTAAAAATGCAAATTTAATTAGGCAAAAATCCCACAGGCCGTCCATCCGTTGAATCCTCTCGCATTTATATTTTTTGAAAATGAGATCAATGTGACAGATGAAAGAGAGGTTCACAACTGATGCAAATAGAGATTTAGACATCGAATCCTTATTCGGTCGGTCCTTTTTGCATGAGATATCCAGGAACATGTGCGACACACAAAAGACGCAGCAAAGATCTAAAAGGACCGAACGATACGTATTATAATATCGTCTTTGAAGTCGACCAATCCTCGCTAAAATATTGATATGAAGGTGAGAGCAAGATTTCTATCTAAAACATCGGAAAACAAAGGCAAAATCATAAATAAATTACGATTTTTCCGTCACAAAGAGAATCAACGAGAACATGTATCCGAACGATCCCTCTGATTAAATTTCCCTAGATTTCCCAAGTCCATAAACAACAGCATAACCGAATAAAAAGCTCACCAAAAAACGTCCCGTTTCGAATGCAAATTGCCTAACGGCATTAGCGCAGTCTGCCGGACTTGAACAAATTAAAAATTCTTTCAGAATCGGCCGTGCGACGCATTAAATTTGTCGCTCGGCCGACAATTACCACCAGAAATGCCATTTTTCCATGCAGGGACGGAGAACAACTCAATTAGTCCAACCTCCGACCCCGCAGAGTATTCAGCGGATTGCGTCATAGGCAAATAAGTAGTGTAAATATTCCTCAACCGGGACGTGTAGCCGCCAAATAAGAGGGAGGCAATAAAAATTCAAATTTAAAAATTTACATTTTAAATGCTTTTTCATACACAGTGGTCGCTTGCCGATGCGTAACTCAAAATCGACGCCGCTACTTTTCACGTAATCAATCTCTTTAATGGCACGGCAACGAAGTATAAGAGATCAAAAACTGTTTTGTTTTCACATTCTATCAGAACAAACGACCAATATCACATGTTTTTTCAACAAAACATTGAAAGAACAGTCAGAAAATCAACAAACTGCATGACGCACATTGAGAAAACAGCAAAAACAAATGCTTGAAAACAACCCATAAACACATTGCACACGGACTGTGATTATATTTTTTGTCTCTAATTTTAGAAATTATTCTGATCGGAAAATGTACTTATGAAGAACACATCTAAAAATTGGATAAATGTGACAGTCCACCACATTGTTGTAAATGACAATTCTTTTGGAAATAAAAATTTTCTCCTTGAATTGTCACGCTAAAAATAATTCATAATCTAATTTTTTTTTTCTTCAACATTTGTGTAAAAATTAACATGTTTACGTTCCCATCTTACGTTTGGGAAATCAGAAAATCATTTTGTTGCAACAACTACTTTTAATTTTAAAAATTTTGTACGAAAAAACAAAACGACTTATTGATTCACATATGTAAAACTGAAATAGAAATAAAATATTAAAAGTCCATGACAGTTAGAAAAAAGAAGCGAGATGACAGCTTCGTTGTCTCAGTTACATACACTATAAACTTAGCTTAGCCAAACTGTACCATCACTTATAATAGCAATGATAGTAGCAATGCAATATTGTACTTAGATAACGTAATATCATAATTAAGTATCCTTGCGTGACCCAATGACTTAATACATAGAGCTATTTATAAAACTCAGAATTAGTGAGTACAGACCACCGTATACTTTAAATTATCCGCCATTTTTACATTTGACAAATAGAATGCCATCTGTCAAAAAACAAGACTAATGAATTAGGTGAGAATTATCAGATCCCAAGATCTTAAAAATGGAAGAGACATTAGCTAACATCCAAAAAATGTTTAAAATCCTGTTCCATAGCAGGTTTCGCACAAGATTTTTCATCCTGGACAGTTTAATACATTGATAATACTTAATAAACGTTAATATCACTAATATAAAGTATTTGTAATTATTGGAATTCAAATTTTAGAAAATATCGGTTCTAGCTGAGCATCGTTAGCACTCAATGTTATTACAGAGTATTTCTTGTGGAAGATATTTTGGTAAGACAGACCGATTCAGCCTTTGATTGCCTGTTTTCGGAACTTTATTTAGGAAAATCTTTTTTGTGCCATATTCATCTTAGGTATACAACTTATATGATTTTTGTGCAGTTTTATATTTCACTATGTACCACAGTTAAATAAAGTTGTGTTTTTTTTTTTTTGTAAAAACGTGGTTGATTATTTTACACATTAGTTTTTTATCTTTATTTTTTTTAGTAAATTTTGACTGTCCGAACGACCCCTGCCAACATTAGCTCGGATAAATGACGCTCCAGTGTAGTCACTTCTTGAAAAATGTGGTCACATTAAGACAAAAAAAAAAGTTGCAAGCAGTCAATCAGCTTGAGAATGACATTGCGGCCTGGCAAAATGTAAGTAAAGGTATGAAATCAAAAAAAAGTCACTGTCATCTTTCAAAAAACTGACTACCTGACCTAAGAAAACTGTCTGTCAGGGCAACCTATTTAACATTATAACATTTTGACAAATTTGGTGTTTTCGACCGTGACTTACCTCGTTCCACCCTCTAAAGTAATGAGCAACCTATTAGATCACCAATCTTATGCTGCATCCACACGAAAAGAACATAAAACGAGCAACTTTTGTGTTGCAATTGTGTGCTCATTAAAATGTTTCTGAAAGTTCCAGCGAGTTGCTTCTTATTGCTGCAACACGAGTTGTTGCTCTGTGTTCCATGTTTCCATTATAAGCGGCAAACATCAAAGAAAATGAAGGAACACGAACAAAGTTGTGCTGAGAGGGTTTGTCGTTTTGGTGTACACAAGTTATCACTATATGTGACGCTATTTAAATTTTTACAGTTTTGTACATGACCAACAGTAAACATTTTCAAAACTTTTGTTGCTTCAGTGGCGCCACTCTACTCCTCTTACTCGCGCTACAGGAACAAAACTGAAACACGATTATTTTTTGTTGCTTCGGTATAAACAAAATGTTTATTTATGTTCCATCCTGTTTCTATTCCTTGGAACCACCAGAAACATACAGCAACCAAGAAGTTGCTCTATGTTGCTTTGGTGTGGATGCAGCTTCAAACACAACTCCTGAATGCTCTTCATTGCAAGTCGACCTGCATTAATTCTTATTATGATCTGAATCAGTTTATGGTTATTTGTACTATACAATTTATGTGATTAAAATCAAATACATATAAATACCTACTTCTTGAATTTGGTATCCCTTACAAAAAATCCATATATTTAATGGAAACAGTTGATCATCAGTGAAATCGGTCACCACATCTATAATGCTGTCGATATAAGCACTAGCAAAATCTGACTATATCACTACAAGTAAAATGAGGGCAGCTGAAACCGACTTGTAGGAAAAAATGAAATATCATTTCCGTTAAATCTCATACCAAGCAACCCAAAAGTCTTTCTATCAAAAGGGTGATGAAAGTGAAAAAGTATATCGTCTTATATCACCATAAATAAAAAATAACAGGCTAAATAAGGTTGAAGTGTCCATATATTAACAAAATCAATTAATGAGACAAGATTCGTTATTAATTGAAAGACTTTTTATTGCTCGATACCATGTTTTTTGTATTAATTTATAAAGTTCAACTGAGATTTAGCTTACTTCATCTAGCATCAACCAAAGCCAATGTTAAAAACATTGTCTGGATTTGAACCGTTTCAAAGAAGAAGAAAGTTTCAAAGTTTCGTCCACTATTGTAAGAAGCATTTCAGAAGAGGCAAGTTTAATTATAGATGAGTTTTGCTTCTGGCAATGTAGTTACCGCGCTCAACTGTGTCTTTTTCGACACCGTCAATTCCGTACAAAGATTTTTTAACACTATATACCTTTCCCAAATTAAGATGTATTATCAACACCTTTATTATTTGAAAAGTTTTTTATTGCAGTGAAACCCCTTTAATTTCAACAACTATTTCCTTATAAGAAGTCTTTCCAGCAGACTTTATATTCTACATACTGTATAAATTTTATCGTCACTGGGAAGTCTTATTTATTAAAATCTAGAATCGCTCTACAGTGACTCATTAATAAATTACGTGTTACACCTGCTAGCGGCAACTTGACTTCTATTATGAAATGTGGCTTTTACTATGAAATGTGGATGGATAGGGATAATTTGCAGTTGCGGTGCTAATTTTAGAATTTTTTTTCTTGCGGCTCGTGTGGTACGATTTAAAACTAAGTTCTAAAAGCGTCTAAATTAACTCTATCTCAACACAGAAACGAAACTTTCACCGAGGTTTGTATACTTCTTTATTTACGACCAGTAATTTTACTTTTGTGACGTCTCGAAATTGTTGAATATATTACTACATAACAACTGATAAAAAAATTTAATCTGGTAGTCAAAATTTTTATATAAATAGTTGTCAAATGATTGATTTGAAACAGTGTCTGATTGAACAATGAGTTGTTTGGGGAAAAAGGTGAATATTTGCACTTTTTTCATCATTTTAAGGGTTTGACTGCGATACTGTAGTTAATTATATATACGGTGAAAATTGTCGTTTTAAAAACGAACACTCCTGTAGATGATTGAGAGATTTTCAACTTTCATATTCTTGAATTGCTATTGAAGTAGATAAAGATGAATACCTATCGAGCCATTTATAAGAACATTTAAAATATTAGAAGTAATTTTTACCAAATACTTTAATATTTTTTTCTTTGTAAAGGAGTCACTACCGTGCTTCTCTCATTTTCTTTTACATGTTTATTTTAATCCAAATTTTAGGAACAAATTCCAATAAAAAACAAGTACTTATCTCGAAAATCTCGGTAAATTGTCAAATATATGAAACTAGAATACTAACTATTTCAAATGTCAGGATTTTAAACATTTTATTTTTGATCTTTACAAAGTGTATTTTGCGAATTTTGTGCGAAAAACATAACGATCATTCCGATTTGGGTACCTTTATCTAAAATTTTAAATCCATATTTAAACAAAAAAAATTGCTAAACTTACAAAGTAGACACTTGCAACGTGACAATGATTTTTCTAAATTATTTTTAAAATATCAATAATATTTAGGCAAAAGATCCTGATTTAAAATAAAGCATCGATAAAACATATTAAATGAAAACATACAGTTGCTATATAGTGAATGTTATTCGTGTTAACTGAGCAAGTTTCTAAAGAAATTAATAGTATGGTTCCCAAATATTATTCAAGATTCTTGTCAAGGCTAAATTGAGTTATCTTTTCAATGTTATGTGAGAAATGACTGATGTGAGAATCAGTAGGTATTAACGAGGGTTTATTGTAATATTGTTCTGCCGTCCCAAGAAAGGTATATCCAAAAAAGTTAAAAAAAGTGATCAGTTGGAATATTGGTAATAGTTTATCTTCTTGCTTTCGGCGATCAAGTAAATGAAATATATTCTTAGACTATATCTGTTCCTGTTTTGTTATGTTACTGATGTCAACATGGATAGATAGCAGTCCCACCAACATAAAAACTAATACAATTTCTTCCAGACGCCACATTTTTTATCTCTTCCTTAGATATATAAACCTCCCACGCTACCATATTTACCCTCAAACGCTTTTCATTCAAACAAAAAGTTAAGTTCTATTTCAATTGGTCACTAAAAGTCAAAACAAAACAAAAAATCATGAAAAAGTAATTCAAATTTACTGCACCTACTCACAATAGGAAGCAGTTTTATGACAAGCACACTGCTGTCTCTTTGCATCCTGCATAGAAACACTTAATTACAACTAAATTTGCTAAAAAACGACTAAAGTTACTGCTCCCATTTTTGTTTTGACTTAAATTTTCGATAACTTAAATAATAGTCTCTCTTATTGATTTATCTAGGTTTAACTATATTTGCGTAATTGTAATTTCTGTCAGTGTTGCAAGCCCCTAGTAATGTACAGCATAATTTATTACCCCTTAACTCTGCTGCATAAATGAACAACATACATTCATTAATACGTTATTTCATTAATTATAGAAATAAATCACATTTATCCTGTGATCAACAAAATTTGTGATTGCAACGGACAATAAAATTGTAAAGTCATGTCTGTTACAGCAGTAATCTGACAAGCAAAAACTAAAATCCACATCAAACGCGTTTTTTTCCATTATTATGCGTGTGCATGTCTAAAGTAACGTTGGGAACCATTAGAACCAGCTTTGAACCAATAAACTGGTTTTGTGTTGGTTCAAATTATGACATTTGTGCCCGCAATACAAATTAACTTTAATAAATTTCAACTTTACTGACTGCGAAAGCTCTCGTAAAATAAAATACCCAAACGTCGCAATTTATACCTCCCTAATCGATACGTTTTAATGTGAAGATATTCACCCTCCGAGCTTTTTTCACGTGATATTCGCATGCTACCGTTTTCAAACACGGTTTTAATTATGCAAGTTTCCAAGAATTTTCAACTGCTACTTTTTAGGTGCGCTCAACATGGGCCTCACAACATTTCGAGAGGCTGGTGCCTGATACATTAATATCCTTTACTAACTTTAAGGGCTTCCATGAAAGCAAATGAGAGAAATAAACAGTACACTGCAATGACAGATTTCGTTGTTGGAATAAATACCTACAAACCGTGCTACATAGGGTGTCGATAACAAAAGATATACGAAGGGGTGATGGCAGCCCCTTTTGCGATAATCGTGAAATGTATTCAAATGACAGACAGATGCATACAGGAGTGGGAGAAATAATAGATGCCGGCTCGTGGCCACAAAATCGCCCGATTTGAAATCAATTGACTTTGACAGTCCTAGATTTTAAGTAAAAATTGCTGACAGGACTACCTGCGATTGTTTTTCATTGTAGTTCAACCCCACAAAATCGTAAAACCACTAATTATGAGAAAACAAAACCCCAAAACGTTGATTGTTTACAAATAATTTGTTTACTTACCCGATCATTCTAAGCCGGCAAAACGGGGGTTAGTTGTGATGGGAAGAGCAGACAAACACAAGGAGGTTGTAAATAAGCCTTCGGAACACTGTAGTTGCGTGGTTAAACGGCGTACAATTTTAAATTAATAATAAACACGATGGTTAACAAGTGGTTTGTTAAGATGGCGAGACGTCAAGCAAGAGAATTAGCGACAATTAAACGAACAATACGGTACTAACACAACACAATATGCACTTCTTAGTTATATAAATGTATAAAAATACTTTTCCAATACTGATAGGAGGTTTGTTGGTCCGACTACAGGTTTAAATTACATTTGGTCCGCTGGAAAAATCGTCTGTCAGATTCGCGTGCTGGAAGGGTGTGCGTGACGGTCGGCAAATCAGCGACCTTCCTTATCCATTTGACACATCTTGCCTGCAAACCACCGTGTAAACTAAATCTCACAACTCGATCTCCGTTTTCTTTAGCAAACAAAAAAGCTGTTTGTTAAACGTTGATTACGTTCAATATTAAAACAGAAATGCTAAATACCGTTTATCATTTTCATTTATCCAAGACGCAAACCAAGAAAGCAACAATCAATTGAATAAAATAGAACAGTTTAAGAGTGACAACAGTTTATTTCTACTTCTAAAATAACATAAATAAGAAAAGTACATTGTGGACACGGTTCATAGTACACAAATGGGTTCTGCTTGGAACTAAAACAAATTCCAGTTGTGGTTGTTCTTAATTACCATACCGCCATCTCCACCAGGCCACTGTCATTCTGTCCCAAATATTTTCAAAACTACAACAAAAACAGTGTTAAAAATAGAAAGAATTATGGCACTACCTAAAACTATAAAGCTTTTTTTGTAAATCAACAAGGTTTTTTTCAAAAATAAAAAATAAGACTTCAACATTTAAATGGTCATAAACGATTTGCCCATTCCTTTACCATAGTTATATTATACTCCCTATATATTTAGGTATATCATAGGAGGCATGTAGTATTAAAAGCGGCAATCTGCATTGTTGAGAAAAAAATGTACTTTTCAGAAAAAAGTAATAAATATGAATGCAATAACTATAGAAGAATTTAAATATATAAACAAATCATATATAAGAAAATTAGATCAACATTGGAGAATACTCTTGTAGTCACAAAGCGCATTTACATAAAGAAAAAGCATATATTCACAATGAAACAGATTATTGAGAACAAATGTTTACAGCATGCAAGAAAAGTGTTCGTAGGATTTATTTAGTTACAACAAAACTCCCCACCAAAAAACTGAAAACTACTTAAAGAGAAAATATTGTAAAAAAATATAAATAATGAAAAATAAATATGAAGAAAATAATAAGCGTATTATAAACCAAGACAGAATCTCAGATAAACGAAGAATTGAAACAGAAAAACGAAATAAGCCACCTTTTATTTACAATATCCAGTAACGAAGTCCTATTCACAAAAAAAAATGGAAGCATTCGCCGACGATATAATACTGTTCACTGAAAGAAACGATGATCTGAATAAAAATTTTGAAATATAGAATGAAGTACTGACAGAATGATAATGAATAAAAACTAAGTGATGATACTTGGAGATGACAGTATAATTAATATCAAAATAGACAATGAAAATATTAAACAAGTAATAGCATTCACGCAAAGTGAAGGAAGCCACAAACTAGAAATAAACAGAAGTAAAAAAAAAGCAATGACAACATATTATGCAATGATCATGAGAAATATCGAGAAAAACAAAAATTTAAGTAATTAAAACAATTTACAAATCCATTCTAACTAAAAAAAAAACTGAATGCAAGAGTTAATATTTAGAAAGACACAAAGAAATACAGAAATAAGACCAGAATTAAAGACAAATCAAAAATTGAGCCAACTTTGAAATTTCTTGAGTGTAACGATATTTTCTGTTTTGGATATTCTAAAGTCCCAGAAGATAAATTTTATAAAATAAAAACTCACAACATAATATTACAATGTAACACCGAAAAATCTGAGAGTTTCTGTTCTGAAAACTTTAAATCTCAGAGTTAACATTTAAGACTAAAAATTTGTCGTGTAATTAGCAGGGATGTATGAACCGTCAACATCAAATATTATTAGATTAAAATTTAGTATCTCAAGATGCAAAAGTGAAAATATGAAAATCTACACGTACAGAAAGCAAATAAATATACGAGTAATGCATCTGGCTGGTATGAAACACGAATACTAGAAACCCAAGCCTGCTGGCAATTAAAAAAGAATAAGAAAAACAAAAACAAAAGTTAGTAAATATTACCAAAAACACCCATCGTCTGGCTCTTTGCAGAAAAAAAATCAAACCATAAACAGGTTAGATTGATCTAACAGACTGAATGATTTTTAAAAACCACTGCAAACTTGTCTTATTTCTTATGAGTGTATAAAAAACGTGCCAGTCTTATTCCAATGATAAAAATGTTGATAAAAACCATATTCAATTATAAGTAATGCTAAAAGCGAACCTGTGTTCCCTAGCGATAAAATAGAAAAAGCATGAATTTTTCAGTGAGAAGCAATCAAGTACACACCACATACAGTAAACATTTGTTACTTTAAGACAAGAGCTAAGTTACGATTTAGCCGGTTATATATTTATCAAGACCCACTGTTGACCCAATTCAAAGTTGGTTTCTTAAAAAGACGTGCGATTAAATTTTAGAATTATTTAATTTGCAACCAAAAAAATATACATAAAGAAAACCCAAAAATATTTTTTCCGAATCTCCTACACTGACACAGGAAAAAACATTATCTATCAATTTTGGTCACCTTTTTAGGCACAAATACTAAAACTATTACGATACTTAAATTGTCATTAGCATTGTTTTGTTTAACAGCTATTCACTCATTACTCAGCTCATTACTATAGCCAGTTCCATGCATTAATACCTCGGTTGTATGGAAAAAAAAAACGAATTATTGTTTTTTAAACTATATGTATGCGTTTAGCTCACATTAAATCGCCTCACAGAGACATCAAATATATATAAAAAAATTGCTTATACTATAAAAATTAATAGCTGTTTAAAATTATATCTAAAATTCAACATCTAAAAGTGATTACCAATAAACAAATTTTAGAACTATATTTTTATCATGTTGTGAAAGAAATATATAAAAAATAAATACTCAAAACAATAATTTAAATATTTATCGCAATTACAAAAATCCTTAGTTAACAATATGAATTTAATTAAAACATTATAGAACTTGATAGAGAAATATTTAACAGAATTTCTAGACTTGGTCAATCTGAGACAGTCAAATTGAAATATGTATCGGCAACGCGTACTAGAAACATGTTCATTTGAGTGATACTTATCTAAATTATTTGTGACAAATTAAATATTGGAATATGTACATGGCAAAATAAAATTTTTGTATTCTTTTAAATAAATTTTACAATCAGTTCTATATTCTGTTCCTGCTATTACACTTATTCATCTCCGTTGTATTATAAAAAGTTTATTAAAATGTGCCGTGTGACCCCAAAAACGAAAACCATAACTTAAAGTACTATCTACATAACCATTATAAATAGTAATGATGATGTTTTCAAATGCAATTTGTTTTAGTCTTCATATTAAATAAACATGATTCGATATTTCTCTTGTAAATACAAAATGTGCGATTCCCAAGTTAATTTAAAGAAACCATTTCTCGAATTTATCTTGAACCAATGCAATATTATGATAAAGTTGATTCATTTTTTTCGATCTTCCCACAACGCTTATAAGATGTTTAAACAAAAAAAAACTTCAAACTTAGACTGTCCTTATTAATGCCTGCCAATTTGAGCTCCCGGGTATAAAACTAAACCAATGCTTATACAATAGGACAAAACCACTGTCGTTTAAATTATACCAATACGAAAAAAAAGAAAATTTGAGACAATCGTTAACACCTTGTATCAGGAAGTACATAAAAGGTGTTTGAACTTGTAAGGACAACCATAATCATATTAACACAGCAAACGACCATCTGTTAGAAAAGAGCATTAACTTTTCTTGTTATTAGTGGTAATAACTAATGTCAACTATTAATTATTCATATTTTTACCTGTCCATTGCGGGTCTCACATCTAACAAAGCAAACTGGTATTTTTGATTGACAGATCCACCGTCATAATAATCAATAACATATCTAACTTCTTTACCACATCTATCAACAATCCAATCATGTCTATCAAATGGTAATTCATATCCCAAAAGCCATCTAATTCTAGCTCTGGGACTGTACTGAGTTGCTTTACCTCCAAAGCTTTTCAGTCTAAAAATCCATTAACATTACTTTAGTAAATAAACAGTTTTATTAATACCCACTTGGGATTACCACATTCTTTGGCATGGAGAGCTTCCCATTTTAGCACCTCTAGCCACGCCTGTTCATTATTTGCATTATGTATTTTAATTATGTCATCCATATCTTTCGGAGATATATCTTCCTCCTTCCAGCGCCATCCTTTCCTAAGCATTGCATTCCAAAACATCTATAAACTCACATGATTTTAAGAATTTTTATGAAGTTTGTTAAATTGAACCTGTTGGCTTGGATAAACCCAAAATGAGCTCTCGCCTTCTTTGACAATGGCTTTGGGAATGTTGGACACTTGTCTGTCTTTAGGTAGAGCAAAAGGCTGACCAGGTGAGGGATTTTGATTTGCAGGTCCCATCTAAACATTCAAAGTTACACTTGAACATTTAAATGCGTACTTTACCATGTTTAGAGGATTGATTTCTCCTTGATGAACGGGACACTCCGATTGCGCTACCTTGTTATGCATGGGACATTCTGCAGGAATTTGCGTTTTCTGTATTTCACTAGCTTCAATTTCATTTCTATGGAACTCATGTGTCTTGAGGGCATTGGGATGAACAATTTGCGTCGCTGCTATCTCGGCAGCCGATACAGTGTTTCCCATTTTGATTCTGAAATTAAATAACTGAGGTCAAGTCATAGGTAACTCGGAAAAGTGAGGTTATGACAGATTATGTAACATATTAGTTAAGATACGAAAATTACACAAGAACTAATTATGAATATGGTAAGTGCTTACAATTATTACATAAAACTACGATTTATTATAAATTTATTGTAGTCCGAAAAAGAGAAATTTAAAATGACGAAGTTGACAGTTGACGTTTGCGGCATCAAAACCAGCATCACATGTTGTGAAAAAGGTTACAACTTTTAATATCGAAAATTCTTGCATCAAAAATTGAATAATAAATAAAAAAAAATGTTTTTTGCAACATCTAAGACCCAAAGCTGTTAGTTTCTGAGAAAACTGATTGTTATTTATGTAATAAGAGCGCAGAGTATGTTTTGATTATAACAATTCGCCTGCCGTGTTGAAATAGTTATTTACCTAACAAGTTCGGAAACTTAATTTTCCCGCATGAGCACTTTGTTTGCAGCACGACTGTAAGGAGTGCTGCATTTAGTGCGAATGCGGGAAAATTCTTTCCGAAAGAGTTAGGTACAATATTTTTTGTAACGAATATCGAAATAAAAAAAATTAAGTAACTTAGTTTTTTCTTTAATGGTGGGTTGGTAACATGATCTGTCTATTGTAGCTACCTCCTAGATTTTTAGAATGTAAATCAGCTGTCATTTTTTTAAAATTATTAACAAAAATTGTTAAAATAAGTGAGAGCGAAGAATGTATGTGTACCCCTTCCGAAGTACAACAATGTGCCAAAGAGGCCGTTTCGCGTCTGCTGCCCGAGAAAAGTCGCGAACGGTATGAACGCACTTATCAAAAATTGATTGACAGATGTCCTCAAAAAGTCGCAATACCAACCGTATAACGCAAATATCCCTAGCCGCCAGCGGAAACTAAAAAGCACCGCGGTGCGGGAAAACCGTTTTTCCGTGCATCGGGATTAAGCGGAAAAAATCTGTTTCCGTACGATGAGTACAAAAAAATATGAAACATACTTTTCGTCTCTTAGGCATATTGCGGAAACATGTCTTTGGTTCCACGTGCCGATCCAAGATCTTTTTACAAATACAACTTTATATTTTTTACAAGAAAATAATAAAAATAAAACTCGAAGGTCTACAGATATAACCTGTAAACAAAAATCACTCTTGTCAAATTTTCGAAAATTCAGTTAAAGACCCAAAATTCAAGAAGAAGAAGTTCTGAGGTAACATTTGTCCTGAAATGACAGATGTCGATAGTAAACAGTCAGCGTGATGAGAGATCATGACTCACAAAAGTACGTTTCCATGTGTGCTATACCGTAAATTTTGTAAGATATGTTGCAATTTCTGTAATGTGTGATAAAAGTTGAATTGAAGACCCCATGCGCAATTTATTCCTCAAAATACAGTAAAAACTGCTCATTCTTGTGATGTAAGAAAATAAATTACACCTTATCGCACATGGAACATAGCTTCAGAATCCTCTCTTGTTATAGCTACATTAAAAATAGGTTTTTTGTTTGACCAAAAAATTTGGATTTTGATGAACTAAAAAACGTATTTTCATTAGATCGACAGGGTCAAGACTTTGCGTATCACAAATTTTGATTCGTATATTGAATGGAATTAGAGAGACAGCTGAAATAGTCCAACTCTAAATTACCTAAACATTACTATAATGTTGGGGGAATGAATAGACGAGAGTTGACCATACTTGGGATATCTTTAACTTGTGTCATTTTTACCGTGACTGGGACCCACCAGTGACCAATAATTGTACCAGTAAATCAAGTATCGGTCAGTGACAAATATTGGCCAAGTACACCAGTCGTCTCAGCCCGGCTTAAGGTCTTGAAAATGTATTTTTTTGATTTTAATGCCAAAAAAGTACAATATATTGGTGTTTTTCTAATGATGAATACCACGTTCTTTTCAAGTAGAATAATTAGAAAAAAGTTTCTTTGAAATGCTTTAAATGGAAATGTGCAGTACTAAATTTATTTGTAATAACCTAAAATATAATTCAAAAAAAAAAGAAGTAAAATCATTGTAGTCAAACCAAATTAACTTATATTAAAAGTGCAACTTTAGGCCTTCATATTTTTTTTAATCCGCGCTAGAAAACTTTGTTACCATTTTTTAAGTTACTCGATTATTTCTAAATACAAGTTTTGATATATATTTAACCAGTTTGAAAACCAAAAAAAGAACGAGTTTTTGAAGGGTCCAAACGGCTAACGTGAGCGAATTCCTGAGTTCTTGGGTACACTAAATTTGAAATTCAAACAAAAACTTCCTTCCAAATAAATTTTCATCTCAATGGCCCCAAAATCTTCACTTTTTGGAAATACAAAAAATAGTTTAGATAAACAACTAAAAAGTTCATATTCTGACTTGATACAAAAAAATGACATTTTTAAAACCCAATTACGGCAGAAATCTCTTATAATCACCGGAACGTTCAACTCTGGCCCACTTTGTATTCCTGGTAGCGCAAGTATTTTATTTATGTTCAATTTTTTACAACCAGAGTTTCATGGCCTCGCAGTCATGCAGGAAAGTAATTTCAACACTTACATTATTACAATAAGTATTACAATGACATCAAATAGCAATAAAAGAGTTTTAAATAATTTTAAATAATACTTTCTCTACAAAATGTATCGTATAAATATAATTATCGCTTAAACTGCATAGATGACTCATGATAAGTGTCTGGTCAATGACTAAAACAAACAATATCTCACACACTGACAAAAAAGTTTATTCAACTACTGTTTTTTTTATTACTATTTACTTTAAATTACTTTCATTGCGTCCTTGAATCCACTGAACTTTTTAACACAAATCGCAAATGGAACCATCATATTCAAGAATTTGAAAGTACATTCTCATCAATCACCGTCAGATTCAATTATCTAATCACGAAAATAATTGCAAAATTCAAATAAAGCTCAGTTTACATTCAACTTTATGTTAATATGAAGTCATAAAATCGAGTCTGCAATATCTCGCAGAACACAATACCAAAGTACCTCTGTGTCTAATTTCAGACGTCAAATTTCAGAAGTCATTACGACTAATTCATCATTCGCATACATTTTTTTATAAACTAGTTGATGCAAATTAGACCATTACTGGTGAATAGAAAGTAACACGGGAATCAAACGTGTTTTTACAATCAAAATTAATGAGACTAAAAAAAAGCCAATTATCATAATTGCTGAAAAACGATACAACCTTGTTGTAAAACGCTATGCGTGAGGATCTTAAAATGTTCTATTCACACACTTCACAAAAAATATGAACTAGTAAAGTCAATAAGGAACAGAACGACTTTGGCCTTTGCAAACAAGGCTTGTAGTATAACTGGTTGCATACTTGCATTAAATTTTCCTTTCCTTGGTTTTACTTCTAAACGAGATTTGGTTGAACTGGTCCACGTGTCTCATTACGCCATCTCCGAATTCACACTCATTGCTCCTTTTATCAAATCCGTCGATTCCATCAAGTGAAATTCCTACACACTTCAAACAATAAGGCCGGTCCGCGCAGGAAATGTAAAGGAAGCAAATGATGCAATCTATTATAGCTCCACCAATTAAAGTTGGGTAATTAACTGAAAATATCTTCTCCCATCGCTAGTCTCACTTATACACCAATTACGTAAACGATGTATCTAGGATTACTTCACAAAAAATCCGTCCTTCCCTAATCATTGTTGATTACGAAAATTAAAACTACTTCAAAGCCACGACAGTAGGTAACGACTCAATCCCCACACTCGCCCACCTATTACAATCGGGAAGTCTCATCTCTGATGACATTATCGACGCTAACTTTCCCGCTAGGGTGAATAGGTCGTGGAGAAAGTGTGGAAGATGATCAGTGAACTATGGGTGCTGATCCGACAATACGCCTTATTGGGAAGTCGTAATTACATAGAAGGCATCAAATTTCTTTAAAAATGTCGCTGTTCTTGGCTTTGCATTGTTTTCGCAGCCTCTATTTCGTGGTTTTGAACTAATCACGAAGTTCACCTACAACCTTTGAGATGACATTCTTTACCAACCACATTTGATATTAGCGGGTTTTTTTCCTTACTAACTGACATTTTTTCGCGAAGATCCTGCCCATCCTCGGCTGATTCGCTTTCTCTTTTATCTTTTGTCTAACGCCGGCTTCAGCCTTGCTTAGTGCGACGACACAAGGTTTTTGCAAACAAAATCTTCTGTTGTAATCCTGGTTTCCAATATCAACATCTCACTTCCGACAATGCTTGATTTTTGTCGCTTTTGACAATCTATTGTCTGGTCTTTCATCACTTGTTAGAGATTCTAGATACGTCAACCTTGTATATTTATTCTGTTTTCGTCTTATCATAGTTTCTCCGACACCATTTTTAAATTTGTATGCATTTCATTAATTAACATTTTTATTAAAAACTTACTTCATATTACTCGTGTTGCGTCACAATAATTAGGTATAATTACCAGAAGCAAAAATCGACCTTGTCGTGATAAATTTATCCTTCTTGGACTAAATCGGTCAGTTATGAGAGAAGAATCTATGGATGCCCCATGAAGAATGCGTCTTAATTTTGGCAATTTAGACGATAATGTACAGAATCAGCAAGTCAAATCGCTGTTACATAACCGTCCCATCTTCGTGACCTTCCACTTTTCAACAATAGGACAACCCCTCGAGAAGGAGTGTTTCGAGGACGATTGTATGTAAATTGGCCTCGATTTGCTCTATTTAGAAACATTTCACACATGAAGCGAACAAATTGCAATTTTACAAACAAAACGAAAGAATTCAAACAGAAATAACAAGATTACTCAAGTCAGTGCTCACAGACTATGATACAAAGTTATAAACATTACATTCGCCGATACCATCGTTGTGTAAGAAGAATGTCCGTCCGATCACTTATGGATATCTTCAAGATGAGTTAGCAAACAGAATTAACGATATTGATTTATTATTTAATAGTTGCGAGTTGTTACGACACGAAATTGTTATTAAAGAATTTAATATAACAATGCAATTACAAAGTTCTTTAACTATTAATTTTTCACGAGGTGACAAATGACTATTGGAAAGTCAAGACGAACAAACCAAAATCGAGGTTACATTTGCACACGAAAACGAAAGTTTTTTATTAACACGACTTTGGCAACTAGGTAAATGTAACAAGATTCAAGTTTATTTGACGGCAAAAATTAGATAACATCTTGATCTCTTAATTACGTCAGTGATTTAGTAAATGCAATCCACTTGAGAAATCTTCTTGGACCGGTACGTCACTTTTCGCGACATGCAAATTGCCTTGACAGTCCCAGAACTGAAGTGGGTCGCTGCGAACACTTGACATTAATTATCCCAAACAATGCAGGATTAATTTCAAAACTCATTAATGAGCACACAAGCGTTGTGGTGTAACTATTTTTACAGCATTCATTAACATTTTTCTAATTTTTACATACCAAGCTAGTCGCGAAATCTATCAATCTTAAATCATCAAGAAATCGAACATAAACCTATGATCACAACGGTTTTATTAAATGTGGGGGCCGAACCCAAAAATTTAATGACGAAACGTCGTGAGAACCAAGATTGCCAACTCAAGTTATCTCCTTCTATGCAACACTACATGTGTCTTGGATACATCGGGGCCATACATTTGTCTTGGATTATACCTAATTGGGGTTTCACAACTAGCATCCTAAGACATTCTAGATCACATTGAAAACGTTTAGAACGTCCACTTGCGCAAGGAAGAGTCTTACAATGTGGACAGATCGTGGATGTTGGGCCAGTTTCCGGTGGGATACTTTTAAAAATTTCTCTAAATGTATCCCAACAATAACTCCAATGAGAACGGTCTCACTAGTTTCCTTCCGGATTAGAAAGCATTCGTGGCTACCCTCTTCTACACAATTATACACGATAAATCAATCCCTCCAACACCCAATTTATCAATAAATAATGACCACACACGAAACAAGCTCGAGGCTTCTCTTATGGTTTAACGAAAGATCTTGAGATAGACTTGGCCAATTAATAGTGACGCCCACATCTACTGTTATCCGGGAGTTCGCTACCAGCTACTGCAAGAGTAATAAGTTCAAAGGTACATAATTAAATTTCAATCAGGATCAATAGGCAAACTCGAACCATTAATAAAAATTATCTCAAACCATGAATCACTTCGCGATAATCATTAAGTGAGTTGTTAATTCGACTTTCGTGTGGTAGTTCTTCAACGATGGAAGCCTATCATTACCTTTACGATCCGATTACTCTCGATCTGTCGCACTTCGCAAGGTCGAAATGGGTTATTTTTTCACACAATTTGTTTTCTTTTATGCGGGTGGTTATGCAAACAGGAAATCTACTTTAAACTAACATCTGCTTGGAATGTTTAGGTCATCATAGAAAATTCTTCTCATCATCTTGCATTGTCCGAGCCCGTGAAGCAACTTTGCGTGCGTTGTTAGATAACATACTTTTTTGTTTAGTTATTTAACGCTTGACATTTAATACCGTACTTGTTTTTTCCTTAAATCGTTAATTATTCCATAATAGAATTTAGAAACTCGGTGTCTTCCTCGCTATTTACGAAATCCATAATGGCATTCTTTCTTGAAACATTGTTTGAAGATTTCAAGGGTCGTCCTTGCGTCACTGGCTACTTATGCAATTTCGAATTCATCAATATCGAACAATTACAGCAACTCCAACAATGTGGTTGTTTTAAAAAGCAATTCTCACCATTTCACTACTTTCTACAAACGTAATAGATTGATGCATAAAAAAAATAGCTAAAGGTTAACCCACGAATTACATCTTCACGTACGACACAATTGCTGTAGGTGCGAGAAAGGAGGAAGCTCGTTTTTCTCATGGGGATGCCTCAAAAATAAGCGCTGATAATTTTGTTTATATGATTGGTCGATGAGGTAAGCCAGGAAGAAGATTTGATAAAGGATATTATAATTAAATCGGCGTAATGGAAATTGCGAAAAATAATGAAGAACTCATCTAACTGATCTATTACGCAACCAGACGGTCACGATTGTTTTATTAGCCCAGAAAAAAAACTATTTGGGTTGCGGCAATTACTATAAATTTTCTCGGGGATTTCAAAAAAGACATAAATGACACGACACAGACAACTCAATTAAACAACAATAACCTATTATTATCTATGCAAATTTGATTCCAAGGGTAGGCATCTTTTGTTTTGAAAGCGCCAAATCGGTGAGAAACTGACATATCTTTACACAAAAGCCTTGATATTAAAATATTTTCATCGTATTAGTTAATCAAACAGCTAACTTCAGAAGTTCAATCATTACCGCACGATGTACTTGACGGCTTTCTAAATTTTATCCTCTATTAATTACTCATCACGGCAGAACTAAGTGTTGTTTTTCAATCAAATATTGTTTGGTTAATCAATTGTTGACTTCAATATTGCTCCCTTATTAAGAGAGTCATTAAAAATCCATTTCCTGGTGAAACCATACTTCTGTACATCATTGGAAAGCGTCTTTATCAAATAATACGGTGGGTGTGGAGACCGCAGTGAATCTCATTTATATATGTATGCTATTTTTGGTTCAGGAATTTTTCCAAAGATAAAAAAAATGTGGGAAAACATCAACGATGAGCAATCTTCCTCAAATACCAAAAGTCAAGCCCATTAGAATTTTTATTAAAAGAACAGAAAGGTGAGGGACGCAAACTCTAACCGTGAAATTCATCTCGCATACCATCATCGCCATGTTTCTTCACACCGAGTCATCTAGAAGATGCAAATAATAAAATGAATTAATTTTACAGCCTACCTATGTAAAATAAATGTGTTGGTCGCACTGCATAAAAAATAACATTCCGGAGGTCCGGCACGACACATCTTGAGTTACCTATACCTACAGTTAAGAGTTATAAACAGAATAAATACAAATATAAAACAATAAACTTTAACAAAAAATATAACGGACTTAAAAAAACTATAAATACAAGAATATTATTTAAATTACTCATCTGCTACTTTCCAGATAATCTGTGCGTTGCACAACACAATTATACGCCAGAAGTCTTGAATTAATTACGCAATTTCTTAGTCATTTCTCTCTTCATTTTCTTTCTAAACGACTATACCATTATTCTTAAAAAAATTCCTATTTTATAGAGCTGATTCAAAAACTGTATCCACACATTGCTAGACAAACAAAAGAAAAATGAGGTAATCAGAATACTGCATTTGAGTCGGCATTTTAGATAAAAAAAGAAAGAAAAGCCTTGTTAACCCTTGCGAATATTTCCATGTACTTCATGTCTATTGCAGTCCCCCCAGAAATAATAAACAACTTCCACAAATTGCCCCTCGTGAATGAATCGTGAACAACAAATCAGCCGTAATGAAATAATAAAAGCCGCTATCAACTCGAACCTTGTCATCCTAGTGACGGAAACCCTTAATTAAGTCTCTTTCTTGCATACTGTCCATCCAACTCTTTCAAGTTTATTATTAGTTAAAGTGTCGTGCCAACATCATGTATCTAAAAACTTCCCTCATCCTTCTTTTATTACTTATCGCATCTTTTTCCGACGCCAAACGCTCAAGAGGACGAAGTCGTGGTTCTTCAGGTTCTTCATCGTTTTTTACCAGGAAAAACAAAAGTGGTTCGGAGCAGAAACAAGTTGTGGTTCCCCCCAAAGTCGTAACTCCACCAAAACCGGTCAGTCAACCAAAGCCATCGGCTCCAAAAGAACCAGAAATTAAGAAAGAAAATACTAATTTACAACAAAGTTCGCCGCAAAATTCACGTCCCATTGGATGGGATGTGGATAAAAATAACAATCAGAAGCAATCTGTGAATCCTTCCTACGCTGCTCCCAACCCACACAACACAGGTGGTTACCCACATGGAGCTGCCTACCCTAATTCTGGGATGTACCCACAGAACACCGGAGGATATTCCGGGTATGGGTCTGCACAACCCAATGGAGGTTATCCTAATAATTATGGGTATGGATCCCATGGAGCGTATCAAGGTCAGAATTATGGCAATCCATACAACCCACAATCGTTCCCAGGACAAAATCCTGGTTACCACCAAAACAATATGGGCGGATATGGAAACTACCCCCAAATGCCCCAACAACAAACAGGGATGGGTGGATCTTTTCTTGGAGGTAGAAGCCAAGGATATGGTGGATATGGCGGATATGGTGGATCCGGGGGATATGGTGGATACGGGGGGTACGGTGGTTATGGTTTAAAGAAATCCGGTGGCTTCTTCGGCAAACACGCTTTCAGAAATGTTTTGGGTGGGCTTTTCGTGTGGTATTTGGTCTCAGGTTTAGTCAGCAAGCCATATAAGGTGTACAATTACTATAATCAGCCCCAAGCGGTACGTGAGGAGATTACTCTGCCAGCAAATGTTTTAACCTTGTGTGATAAAAATGCCACAAACATCTGTGTGCCAGGCACTATAGCGATTTGTACTCAAGATAACCAAATTCTGTGTGTCACAAGCATGTCGTCGGCCTCTCCTTGCCAGAATAACAACGGGGAATTATGTGTTAACAGTACAATCCCATGCCTTGACGCCAATGACCCTCTATGTCAAAATAAAACAACAATGGACAACACAACGACAGTTAATTTACCATGTTTTACAAATATGACACTTCAAACAGGTGCATCAAGTTTACCAGCTAATTTGAATATTCCACGTAGCGAAGACAACAAGTTTTGTGTCACCACAATGGCGGTGCCTGATCCTTCATTACCTATTGAAGACGGAAAAAACCCCCAAATGCAAACGAATAAAACTGAAATTTCTCCACCATATCCGCCCCCAGAAGGGTTCAACATCGCAATGGCAGTACCTGACCCTGCTTTACCTACTGAAGATGGAAAAATCCCCGAAATGCATTCAAATAACACTGAATTTGCTCCACCAAATCCGCCCCTAGAAGGGTTCAACACCAGTCTGCCAATCAAACTTTGACGGAATGGTTTATGTGTACCTCTAGAGTAGAAACTATTTATTTCAGCTTGTAATAGAATAATAACCAATAAAAGCAGTAAACAGAGCACGTCTTAAATTGCTTTGATTGCTTAGAATTCCAAGTGAGTGAGTTCAAGGTTTGATTCGGAAAATGTGAATATGCGAAACAACAAAGAATCTTTACGGTTTAAAATAATTATTGATGCAACAACCTTTAAAGATTTTCAATCCGGTTGCGGAAAATATAACATTTTGAGCCTCACGCATAAATCCTTGGGGCCCGAATCCGCATTCTAACGCTGAAACTTCTTAAAGTGTGTTCACACGGGAACAATCTTCGCAGTCTTCCAACCCAGAAAAAATCACGACTCTGCGCGACCTTAACGCTTCACTTTCACTCTTCTTCGATCTGTTTACGGTTCTGACTTTTAGCAATATGTCACCAAACAAGTGCACTTTAGGTTTATCAAATTAAAAAATACCGTCACATCGAATGAAAGTTGCCTGGCTAAGATAAAATGGAGATGATGTGTTCCTAGGTTGGGCTAGTTTAGTATTCAACACAAAAATGAATTCTTTGATCCCACATAAACATGACTTCATTCCTATGCAATTTAATATTTATTAACTAAGGTTAAGGCTTTCAAAAAATCTTACTCATCACTTCTGTAACGTGATTGACTTTCCTGTATAATTTAGAAGAGATCTGCATTAAGTGAAGGCCGGCGTCAAGTCAACTATCAACAGTTGTTTTTATCGAAAATTGTCATCTCTTCAGGTCTCGTCTATCATCACAAATTAATTTATTCATCGTCCTTGAGATTATCCGCTTTAAAGAAACGGACAATGTTTAGTTTATAGAAACCGAGAGTGTTTCTTTGGGTCGATTATTCCCCCAACTGGCTCAAGTCAGCCTTAGCCCCTCTTCAGAGGACATCCTTTCACTAACATCTTCAAGATACATCTGAATGCCTCTTCAGTCATTCAGTGGCTGACTAAGATGAAGGGTGTTAGTGTATTAATTTTTGTAGGTGAGTACTTAGAAAAAAAGTGCAAGTGAAGTTGGATGCCCGCGGGTGCAGACAAGTGTCGAAATTGACAAGTGTTGGATTTTTTTGGACGCTTTAAGCGAAGATAAGGAAATTCCCATCATGTATTGTTAAGAGTATAACAGTGTGACTTTATGTAACGATACGCAATTACATGGGAAATTTTCTTCTCTGACAAAAAAAAATGTGTAAATTTTAATATCATAATTGTTGCAAGTTGTCAGATCTTAGGTTAGATAAAACAAGACTGTTGTGAATTTTAGACCAATTGTGCAACAAAACTAATAACTGTGACAATCGCATGTAATGTTGCCTTTATGTTAACTCCACTCTGAGAAGCTCTTCAGGCAATTATACCCTACGACGAAGCGATAAATTACACTTTAATATAAATTCCTTCCTGGAAGTCTGTTATGAAATTCGGGTCGCCAATTCAATGTAAAATGCAGATGTGTCGTTACTATTTCTTAAACAATCACTAACTAAAAACTTAAATCTATTGTTTTCATTCATTATACTGGATAATTTGCCTACAGTTTAGCTTTAATTCACAATGCGATTATGTAAGGTTAGGGTAAAGTGAATTATAAAATAATAGACGGAATTTACCTTGTATGGAAGAACCTTTGTGTTTTAATCTGTAGTTTCAATTTTGGAAGTTCATACAAAATTTACAAGCGTTTTTACACGGTAATTGCACTGTTCATCCCTTTACACACCTAAATTGGGTTAGAATTTGTCACTACTGTCATAAAGACGTTACAGAATCCTGTTTTACCGATTCAATTAGGTCTTATGAATAATTAATTAATTCATTCATTCTCACCTTTATCAAAATTCTCCATCTCATCTCGTCTCAAATTACTCAACTGAATATTTTACAACCGGCGATTATGTAAACGATACGAAACTCATCTCAACGCGGTTGCAGATGGCGCCACTTCACCTCCCGGATTTATCCGGAGGCGCTCTTTTAAAAGGATGTGTTAACTAATAACAATTAAAATGGAACGAAGAAATGTTGTTTTAAATTTTATTTTTAGGCCTAATGGGCTGGACGTTTGCCCAGTTCCTCAACCATCGCCCTTTTCCCACTTACAGCCTCGAGAACATGCCGGATACGCAGTTTTCTTGTCGCGATAAGATCCTCGGGGGTTACTACGCCGATGTGGACACTATGTGTCAGATGTTCCATATCTGCGTGAAGGTCGCTGGTGTTGGAGTAAGTAATTTCTAACCTTTTTGCATTTCCGAGGTCACATTGACCAATTTCAGGTGCAAGACTTCCGGTTTCTGTGCCCCAACGGAACGGCTTTCGACCAAGACCATCAGATCTGCGCCGAATGGGAGGACGTTGACTGCGACGTCTCTACATTGTATTATTCTAGCGACAACTTCGACCTTTACCGCATTGGTTCAGGTATTTAAACTTTCACTTTTCAGACTGCAGCATCTCCCGCCTCAGGGCGTGAGTGATTGCACACGATGCAACATGTTATAACGACTGTGTGTCTTGCATGAAATGTTAAACTAGTTATGTCGTTTAAATTACGAAAATGTACGTAATTTATTTGTGGACTAGATTCAGTGATTTGGAAATCGATGATTTACAAATATCAATTTTTGTAGGTTTCGAGTCAAAAGCAGTGAAATATGGTGAAGATGAGGAAACTTTCGCATTGCAACGCGCAGAAACAGGCGACGGTAGGTTGAACCGAGATCATCAATCGCAAAGGGTAAATCAAGAAAAACAACAAGCTCCAATTAGGAAAAATAGGCCGCAAATCAACCAGAACAACAACAATAACAATAACAATAACAACAACAACGATAGAGAAATTTTTAAAGGATCCAGCAGCTCGAACTTTTTCAACAATCGAAACGGTGGAAAAGAAAGCGATGACGATTATGACGATAATGTCAACGTGAACCAAAATAACGACAACTTCCAGAAGAAAAAACTTCTGAGAAAACAGCAAAGAAGGCCCGTTCAAAACGACAACAATCAAAACGTGAATCAACAAAACAGACGACCAGTCCAAAATGAGAACCAATTCAATCAAAACAACCAACAAAATCGCCGACCCGTTCAAAACGAGAACAATCAAAACCGAAGACCCGTTCAAAATGATTATCAAAACGGAAATAATCGACAACAAAATAACAGACCTGTTAACACCGATTATCAAAACAATCGTCAGAACAATAACAGACCTGTTAACAACGATTATCAGAACAATCGTCCAAGCAACAACCAACAGAATAACGATGCTCAAAATAGGCAACAAAACAATGACTACCAGAATAATGGACGACAACAACAGAATCAAAATAACAGAAACAATGACTACCAGAACAACGGACGGCAACAACAGAATCAAAATAATAGAAACAATGATTACCAGAATAACGGACGGCAACAACAGAATCAAAATAATCGAAACGACTATCAAAACAATGAACAAATCGAAGCTCAAACTTATAGACCAAACCGTCCAACTGGATTTGTTAATAATTTCGCCGGCAGCAGTTATGTGCCAACAACTCATCGTCCTGTTTCCACTCCTAGTGTTACTGATTTCACAAAATCAATCACCAAATCAAGCGGACAGAACCAATATAACGACAGACAGTACAACAACGCTGAGAATTTTAGAAATAATCAAAACTCTCCGACTCCAGCTTACACGATAAGTACTCCAGCTCCGTTCAAGCAGAGCCAACAGTACAACAGTCCTCCACAGAGACAGACCACTCAGTATAATAATGGAAAGTACAATCCGACAACTCAAGCCCCGCAAAAGGAAACTGAAAACTATCCTGCGAACTTCCCCAAACAAACGTACAACAAACCGACAGAGAATTATGCTACATCAAAATTCACACAGAAGCAAACTGAAAACTATCCAACTCAAGCGCCGGTAAACAGGAACAGTCAATTCAGTACTCATTACGACATACCTAAGATTAAACCAACCGAGAGTTACCCCAATCAACCAGCTAACAGAAATAACCAGTATAACAACAACCAGAACAATCAATATAATGCGCCTAGAAGCAAATCGACGGAAAACTATCCAACTCAAGCGCCGGTAAACAAGAACAACCAATACCACAATCAGTTTAATAATGCTCAAAGAACTAAGACGCCGGAAAATTACTCCACTCAAGCACCAAAAGTTACTCAGTATAACACGCATTACGATATTCCAAAAGTAAAGTCAACGAAACAGGACAATTATCCAACTGCAGGGTCCAAGAGTACTGAAAATTATTCAACGCAGTTTAATAAGAAGCCTACAACTCCTTTCCAATCAACCGATAACTATCCGACCACCTTTGCTCCTAAGTTTAATAAATCTCCAGCCCCATCGCAGTTTAACAGCAATAACAATAACAAGAATTTCAACAATAATAACAACTACAACAACAATAACAATAATAACTATAACAACAATAATAGGAACAACAACAACAATAATAACAACAACCCCAACAACAGAAACGACAACAATTACAACAATAATACCCCGAATAACAGGAACAACAACAATTACAACAATAACAACCCTAATAACAGGAACAATAATAATAATAACAACAATAACAGGAACAACAACAATTACAATAACAACAATAATAACGACAACTACCCTTCAACTTTCTCACCAAAAACCAACAGTGGTTACACTCAAATTTCACACCAGACAACTCATTATAACAGTCATAACAATTTCAACAACAACAACAACAACAATCAAAACAATTTCAATAACAACAATCACCAACAACAGTACAGCACTCCTAGAACCACCCCTTTCACTCAGTACACCCCAACAGTTCCTAAAATTTCCTCCACGACCCCAGTCGCTCGGTCCAACAGATTTGATGAAACCCAGTATGATGACGGTTCTTACAATTCCAAATATGACAGGAACGACGATGAGTTTTTGAAGACAGCTCACAGTCAAAATATTGCCAGTAGCCGAAATGAATTCTCCAAGACCACCAAAAATGTTCCATCATCCACTCAGAAACCTCATTTTGAATCTCCAAGGCCATTTGCCGTGAGTTCTAACACACCAAAAGCTACAGATTCTCCGAAATCAACACCAAGGCCTACAGAAAATAAAAATGTTAACCCTCCGAACCCTATTCCTAAGAAAGTTAAAGATGTCAGTTATGACTACGCCTATTACGACACAAATGTAGGGGAACCAGAGTATGAGATCGACACAGAAATCAAAAAAGCCAATGTGAAGAATTAAGAGTAGTTATAGTTAGTTAGTTGTTTTTTAAGTCTGTTTTAATTTTATTACCGAACTCCCAATGTGAACAGTATTTTTATACATGAGATCAAGAAAAGTTTGTAACTTTATTCGAAAGTTGTACATATTGTATTATTTTATTATACTGAATAAAGTACTGTTATTTAAATAAACTTGTCTTAAACCTTCTCTTAGTTTAAAGGGTGAAGTCTACCAGGAGAAAACAAAAACATTAGTTAAAATTTAACAAAATATTTTATTGATTTAATTAAATTATATTAATCTGAGTATTTATAACAAATTATGTTCAATAATAATTACAAAAATTAATTACCCTAATAGGACGAGAGAATCGAAGATAGAGTCTAACATCACTCATAATTATTTGAGAGAGCTCACTTATTATTTACAAACACCGCTCCGGCTTGGTTTTTGTACAAATCAGCTTTTCATCGTCAAAGAAAGTACCTAAGTCACAAACAAACTTCATATCGAGAAGCTGATTTTTGTTATAACCTGAGGTACAATAATGGAAAAGTCTACAGTCTCTGGGATCAGAATAAAACTTATTAATCGGTTTCCCAAAACAATTAAAAATATACGACCTTAGCTTTTCCTTCCGCACGTGTAATTTGTACGACATTGACAACGGAGTGGTGTGAAGGGATTCTTTCGACGATTCAGCTTGCGTAGGATTGGCACTTTTGAAGAGGGGAGCATCTGTCGTTGGGACATCTTCATAAAAATCTACGGTCGTCGTAGTTGGAATATTTGGTGAGGTAGAATAAATCTCTTCAGTAGTTGTTACTTGATTTGTTAGAGTGTCTATTATTTCTTCTTCGATGACAGGCTTTCTCCTGCTTGGTCTTGAAGTTACTTCAGTACTACTAAATCTATGTCTAGGGTTTGGTCTACGGTAACTTGAGGAAGTTCTAGTACGTGGAGGGCGAGTTCTTCGGCGGGGGTTTCGACTACGAGACACACTTACAGTTTCTGTTGTTGTGACTTCAGCTGGTGTTAAATTGAGAGCGGTTGTTTCCGTTTCAGGCGTTGGCTGCGTATCTAAAATAGTACTTGAATCTGTAACTCCTAAACTTTCAGCTGCTGGAGTTTCTTCAGTGGTTGTGCTTGTCGTATCTAATAGTTTCTCGGTATTTCCCTCATTTACTAAAGTTGTATCATCAGCACTGATAGAAGGAGAAAACGTACCTTCTTCAGTATCATTAACTGATGTTGCATTGTCATCGTTCTGCTCATCATCGTCTGACACCAAGGCCAGTTCTGTCGTGGTTGCGTCTTTATCGTTATTGTTTTCTTGAGGTCTAGTCGTTTCTGTGTTTTTATATTCCAAATCAAATTCATCGGTGGAATGTTCTGTTGTAAGCATATCTACAGCCTCATCGGTTGGTTGAGTTTCATTCTTTGGTACTTCACTAGTTGCTTGTAAATTGTCATTTCCTTCATCTTCTTCATTATCAGTAATTTCTTCATTTTGACCAATCTCTGTTACATTTCTTGCTAATTCTTGATCCTGAGACTCGTCGATGGTTTTCACTTCGTGCTCCTTGGTATGCTCACTTTGTGACTGTTCAGTAAGTGGACTTGTCAAAGATTCCTCAGGAGACTCTAAAACATCAGATTCAGGAGAAACCTCCATTTCCTCGGTTGTAGTTTCATACTCTTGTTGATTAAGTAAATCTAGATCGTCACTTTCAAGTGAAGTTTCATTCGTTACTGACTCTTTCTGAGGGTTATTAGTATCATTTTGAGGAAGTTCTTCCTCGAGTGTTTGTATTGGGAAAGTTGTCGCTTCAATTTCAATGCCACGAGATGCTTCTTTTACTTGATCATCACTTTCTACATACAGAGCCGTTGTTTCCTTCGAAGTTTGAGATGGAGTTGTTGCTTCGTCCCAGGTTTGAGATGTGCCAAACACGCTTTGCGTTTCTTCACCTTTTTGTTCTTCTGTGGGTTTTTCTTCCAATGCCACTGTTTCTTTGTTTTCTGATAAAGTTGTTGTTGGATACGTAGCTGTTGTCAATAAAGTTTGAGTTGCGGCTTCAGTCGTACTCATTTCGAAACTTCTGTCTGAAAGAATAACCGTCGATGTAGTTTCTTCAACTTTCTGTGCCTCCGTGGTCGACCTTCCTCGTCCTCTTCCTCGACTACGAATCTTCGGTTTTATATTTGTCAAATAGTTGGTGTATTTGTCTCTATTTTCTTTCATTATTCTTTTATGATGTGCCCTTGCTCGACTACGCATTATAGCCATTATTCTTGATGTTGTAGTTGGTTCTGTTGTTGTTGTCGTTGGTGGTAATGTTGTTACTTCCACTTCTTTTTGTGTTGTTTGTTCAGTAGTTTGTATGTCTTCTTCTTTTATTTGAGAGCTATTCGCCTGAAGCACAGCTTCATAATTATCGTCGACGTAATCTATTGTGTCTAGATTTAATGCTGTGGCAGGTTTTGGTGCTGATGTCGTCACAATTTGCGATGCTTCTGTAACACTTAAAATGTCGCCAATTATATTAAATTTGCTTTGTCTGTTAAATAAGGCGCTATCCTTAAAAGTCTGACTTTCTTGTTCTGTTTTAGTGTTGTTTTCTAAATTTGGAATCTCAACTATAGGCGCTAGTTCTTGGTTGATTTCAGTGATGTCTTCAGGATCTATGGGAACTTTGACGGTACTGCTAATCTGTTGATGGTTTTTATACCAGTCAAATAAAAACTTTAATACGTCGACAGCAGCTTGGTCGCTGTTAGCGTTAGTTTGTCTCTTCTGTCTACTACTCTTAATTTTAGGCACATCTTGGTAGAAAGGATCAAGCACGACATCGTGGTCTTTGTAGTCATCGTAAGACTTTGGTGGTTTTTCTAATAGTGGTGTTACTCCGATAGTACCTAAAGAATAATTAAGTCTTCGTCCACTATTATCGCTAACACTCGCACTAGCACTGATTATAATCCTCGGTGGAGTTTGGTGTTCGCTAGTATACCTCTTGGTTTCGATGTGATTACCTAAAGTGAAGGGTGCTGGCGAACTAAACGTCAATGGTGGCAGTGTCGGCAAAAGTGGTATTGGCAATTGCAGTCTTTGGGGTTTTTCGGTACGATACGTATGGTAAGTTGGTGTTTTTAAAGAAGACACATAAGGAGCCCTAAACGTGGTAGGTTCCTTTGGAATGTAAGTATTCTTTCTTGTAGTTGGTAAATGCTCAGTACGATAAGTCGTCGTTTTGAACTGATTTCTAAACTGTCCGTGTCTAAACGGCAAATTCGAACGCTGATACTGATAATTGTGCGGTGTTTCCGTGTAGTCTTGGTTGCCACTCTCGGTTTGATGATAAGTGAAACCGTAATTAATATCCGCAGGAGTGGCAGGTGACTGTGGTTGAATTTTTTGTGTAGAGGCCAAGTGCGGTCTTTGAGTATTAGGTACCACCCTTACAAAATCTTCTTTCTCAGGGGTACCATAACTCGTATGTGTTGTAACAACAACTTTCTTATTGTTATTATTACTACTGAAAACTTGATGTTGGTAAGATACAGTTTTTGACCTTACATTAGGCGGAGAGCCGGGATTTAAACTAATATTAATTTCTTCAGGGTTAAACCTAATATCCGCGTTATTCGAAATGGGAAAGTGATGTGCCGAAATCACTTTAGTCACGGTGGTCACCGCCGGCGTAGGTGTAGTAAAATACGTTGCTTTCGTCGTCTTCGGTTTTGGCTTTTGCGTCGTGGTTGTAGTCGTCGTCGTCGTTGAAGCCCTGATTATAATTGGAGGATCTGTCTCTGCATTATCTACAAGAAAGTCATCATTACGAGAACTACATCCTCGACCACCCACCTTCCGATATACTCGGTTGAGTATTACCATACAACTCCAAATTGAGACTGTAAAACTTCTCGGATTTCGTACAATCAACTTCGTCAATACGTTCACAAACACGAGTTTCCTGCAATTACGTAAAAATCATTTAGAGAAAATCGTGATGGAAAGTTTACCTGATCGAACACGGTCCCGTTTAGACACAAGAAACGGATGTCCATCGGCTCGTCCAGCTGCCCAATGGTACACACGTGAAACATCTGACAGTTGGTTTCCAAGTCTGCGTAGTAACCACCTATCACTTTACCAACACATGAAAAATTTGTATCGGGTAGATTGTCGAAATCCAAATACTGAAAAAAAAATGAGTCATGAACGTCTCTTTGCAGAGATCTTCCGTGCGAATAATGATTTGTTTTCTAAATAAGAATGTTCTAGTTTTCTAATGAGTACACGCTTCGGCATTCTTAACGCGTCCTACGCATGGAATTTGTGTTGAAAAATGAAAGTAATCTAAAGACGAATCGTGAGGAAAATCGAGCCGACTTAATTTACATGTTAAAACCGTTGTATCTGTGCTCAATTAATTTATGAATGAGTGACTCAGTAGCAGTGAGTGAAGATACGAAAACAATAGAGTGACGAGTCCATAATTGTCCATAGACGAATGCATTGAATTTGCGTGGTTGCTCCTCCCGAAGATGCTGTGATTAATGACCACGTTTTTTTAGTATTTGAAAATGTTGGATAGAAATTTATCGGCCACGGTTTGTGATGTAACTCCGCTACATTTTGCAACGAAGATTTGATTAGTTGAAGCAGTAATTTATGGCTGCAGGTCAACAAATTAAAGATATTTGTTTACATCACGTATGCTGATTTAAATTTCTGAATGATACGCGACGTACACTCCCGTTTGAATATTTCTATAATGAATAATACTTACGCCTGGCTCTACAGACAGTACCACGCATCCTATGCCCAAAAGGTACAACCATAGCAAACCTGCAACAAAACATGGATTAGTTCCCACCTTACTTCCGGTGAAAATTGAAAAAAAGAATCGTGGAACTCGTTTGAATATTTCGAAATTTGGTGTAAACAGTCATACGACGATTCCATTGTTGAAAAGAAAGTCGATTGTTGCAGTATTTCTCACACTGTCGGTGTCTTTATTGAGTGCAAAATAATACGGAAAAAATTCTAATGTTGTGCAACACCGAGCGAAATCAAGATGGAATCCGAAGGATGATCGCAAATCAATCTTATAATAAAATGTAATGGGAATTGGGTCTGGTTTCCTGTCTTCGACCTTTGAAATAATTGTGAAATTCTGTCGCTCAAAAAGCGGTTACACACTGATGAATTATTTTTTTAACACGACTAGAATTAATTATTGAGGAATCAATAGATCAAGGTCTGTATCTCATCTTCGAAACAATACGTTTATAAAAAAGCAGATGAAAATGATTTCAAAATTTTATAATCCTGTTGACCTATAAAACTAATCCGTGGTAGGAGATGACGACGTAACAAATACAATCCATCAGTAACTGCATTTTAATTCCCACAGTCTCTAATTACTTCCACGTTACAAGTTCCGGACAATAATTTTAACAATGGAAGCCTGAAAAATACAACAAAATTATGTAAAGATCAGATGATCTTTTGACATTAAAAAGTGAACGGATTAACTGGAATTTCCCTGATGAGACCTCCAGACTATCCTCAACGACATTTCTCTATTACTTATTTCAACCACAACAATCCGTTGCTAATCTGCGAATTAACATCACAAAAACGAGAGTAAATGGAAATTTAATTAAATCACCCGCTTTCCTAGATTTCCGGTTGTCGTTGGTACAAATATATGCAGTTCACGGTAATATTTTGTTATATCGCTTTCATCTAATGAAGTCCACATCTGTTAATTCCAATCATCTTTTTCCTGTTGTGTAAATCAATGTCAATGTTTTGTCACAGATCATGCTTCTGCATCTTCAGCTGTTGTTTTCTTGTTATTCAAGTTTATACCATGTTTTTTTTTTTGTAGTTTCTAATCGTAAGTGAACCAGAAAACACATTTTCTAGTTTTTCTTATTCACGTGCATGAATGTGGTGGATTTAGGTCAGCGATGTTAATTTTCACGTTTGAAAATCCAAACGAACAAAAAATAAGACAATGATGTAAAAACTTGTGTAATTACCTGTTTTGAATTTGGCAGTGAACCACTAAGATTAAATCTTTAACGGCTTTGTTTTTTTGGAGACAACACCATGATGGCCTACATCTAAATGTGTCACAATTAAAAATTGACGTTATTTTCATCTAGTTATATTGAGTAAGTTTTTGTCCTGATGAGATAATTCATTTTTCACACAAATTCTATGTTATCAAGGTAAAAAAATGCAATCAAGATCATCGTGGTTACTACAGGTTTTAACTTAAGTTAATAAAATATAACCATATATTATTGGGTTATTAGTATGCATAAAATTTACATACAGAGCAAATATTTCAACCTTCAAATTGTTATATGTTATGATTATGATCTTTATTAATAATAATTTAGTACACGATTCTTCCATGAACTTCTTTACCCAAGTTGAAGTAAAAAGTAACAAAAGATAAATTATTCAGAAGTAAAAAAATCAAAATCAGAATTATATTAATTAACACTGGTTTGATAAATTAGAATGTTTTGCATGCTTGGAATAGTGTGAAAAATATTTCTTATAAATGTTCGCATTATTTATTTTATCTTCTTTTTTTTTCTGGAATTGAATTTTCTTAGTTCCGACTTCATTGACCAAGTATTTTTTATTTTTATGCATTTTTATTTTTACCCTCCACCATAAAAGTCCATAACCTAAAAGTTAAAAAAAATTGGAAAAATAAAATAGAATTATTAACCAGTTTTAAATGTTTATGCAAAAGTTCTTAAAGTTGTTTTTCACTTAGCGTCTCCAGCTTTGATTTTTCTAATTTTGTGATCGCTTTTGTCTTCTAGTTCTAGAAGAAAAGTTTTTTCGGTATTCTTATTTATTATTATTATTATTGTAGTTATTCTTATTAAAACAGAATTTGTAGATCAAAAATATATTTAATTCTTAGGTATAGAGAAGGGTTTAGAAAAGAACGTTCCAAGAATTATATCCACATTCTTCATAAAGAACGTTTAATATATATGTCCAAAAATCTATTTAAAACATTATGAATTAAAAAAAAAGTAAATAAATAGAAAATATAACAACAAAACTACGAATAATTTTAAATAGTATTTTGATGGAGCAACATTTTTTTTAATTTTAGATTGTAGGAAACACAAATTCTCAAATAAAATTTCTACAATAAAAATTAAAAAGAATAAATCAGCTTTTTGTAGCTTTGAGCAACGTGCGACATGTAATTATTAAATTTTTAGTAGCTGCAAATATTTCATCTAATTTATGTGCGACTGCATAATTGGTTTGAAGATTGCTATCATGTGTAGGCAAAATTGAGAGTATAATAGATGACCACCTTTATCATTACAAGATTACATCCAGATGGGTCCCAGACCAAGTTTAAGCAAGCTTTTACATAATTCGCATCCATGTTTGCACTACCTCCACATTTTACCCATTAGGCTACAAATAATTCCAAATTCTTGCTGTTACCTCGATTTTAAAATATGTAAATATGACCACATCTGGCACAAAATTAAGAAACTAAGATGGTTATACGTTATGTGTTAAATCCATTTATAGGTCTTATTTATCCACTTATCTTGAAATACATATATTAGAACGAGTATGCATCGGTGCGTTTTTGAACTTTCCATGCCTAAATTTAAAACTGCAATGTTTCAAGATCTGTCCTATAATTGTCTAAAGCTTTATAATTCACGTAATTTTTTTAATAGAACAAATTCTCTAAATAGCTTTCGTAGAAAAATTAAAGCGTGGTTTTTAAATTTTAATAAATAGCAAAAGTACTGCCGTAATAAGATGCCCATCTTTTGTTTTGAACAGTGTAGTTCTTTTCATTTTCTTTGGTATTTTGCGTGTTGACATTATTTTTAATTATATCTAGTTTTGTTAGGTATAGGTTTGTTTCCTTATTGCTATTAACTTGGACTTAGTTGCGGTTAACTTAGTTGTGTAAACGTCACTTTTTGATTAAAAATGATTGAACGGTTTATACGAAAAAGCCCTATTTAATTTAGTTACTATTCTAGAAAAAATTTTCTCTACGATAAATACCGAAAATTCGTTAATAACTGCTCAATAACTCAATTCATTTTAAAGCCTTCCTAATACAAATAATTCTAAGTATTTAGAATCGATATAAAGAGTGTATACAACTCTATTGTTTACCGAGTTTAAATAGATGATTAAATTTAAAAAGAAGTAATTTATTTTGACTTAAATACTTGTACAAAAAAAAAGATTTCGAACTTTCCATACAATTTATTAGAATTATTTCATAATTAAATGTCTTTCTGATCTATCCGTTGATTATGTTGTTGTAATAAAGGCTTACAGTTTGTACCGGTTCTTTAAATTGGCATAATTTACCTACGTATCTGTATTCTAAATGGCAATTTTGTTCTATAATGACCAAATTATTCAAACAGATTACAGTAGCAACAATGTACCTATTTTGTAATACCACTTTATACTTTGTATGGTTTATTAATGTATTAATTGGCTTCTTTCATTACAATTAGTTGAAGGAGCCCGATAAACGGGTAGTAATAGATTTTCTACAAAAACCAGAACTGTTTGGTTTTTCCTAGTTAATTAAAAGTTTCAGTATCATGTACACACCATATCTTACATATCTTAAATATAATATATTCTGAGCACACCAATTATTAAATTAATTAAAATACATATTGAGAAAAAATTATGGGAATAACTAGTGACAGCAGATCAAATATTTTTAGATCCTTGACGTAAATACCTTAAAATATTACCAGGTTATTTCATATGAAGTAGCCATTACAACAATAGTTAATCTTATAATTTTCATCTTAATCTCAATCTCAATCTTAAATCACAATAATTACATAAAGTGGCAAGGTTGTTTAAAACACTAATAAAGTGTTTGGAATTTTAGATTCTATTACGTAACCGCGAAAACATAATCATTGTGTTTTCATTAATTATACAACTAATGACATTTATATTTTAATTGGATAAATTCTTGTCGCCAACATTCTTTCTCACAATTTCGGAGAACTATACTTTTATAAAAACAAGGAAGGTTTTCCATCTCCATAATTTAATAGAGTGCAATAGTTTTATAAATAAATAATCCCACGAGTTATCCAACAAGATTTATGTCGAACTTTTCCACAAACTAAGATGGAAAAGTTCGCTTACACATGCGTTTTATTTTACGTAAGCAATCAATAACACTGAAATAGTTTTAATAATCAATTTTCAAGTTTTGTAACACCATTTCCGGTCAACTGCCGACATATAAATTTAGCATTTCTTCCATTTAAGAAAAAAATTTCGCTACACCTGTTCTAAATTATTGTTCCTGCGTCGTATCCTGTTTAGAATAACTAAACCCGTGCAGCCACCTGTTGAATAATGTAAACTGAATCCAGACGAAATGCACGTGCAAGTTGACGGTCACTGGAAAGTTAGATAATTTGAGGTCAGCATATGTCACACAGTACTATTACAAAAATTATGTATCGCACACCGGAAAGTTCCGGTATGTAAACACGCCTTCACCATTTCTAACGACGGGTGAGAGTGTTTCAGATGAGTTCGACAATGACCTTCGAGCTGAAATTATCTCTGGGTCAAGTGGACTTCAATTTCATTTTAGGCAACAAAGATTGCTCACTAATGAGCATTGATATTTGAATTGACATTTTAGATCATCAGAGTAATCGCCAAAAAAAGACAATTACAAAATCAGATTGTTTTTGGTTTAATTGGGGACTAATTGGAAGTGTAGAAAAGCTGCCTGAGGCGGAGACTGTCCATTGCAACTATTTCCTCCGATTTTAGCACAGATGCAAATGTAAATGCATATTGCACAATAAGAAACGGCCTTAATGCACTTGACAAATAAAGGAAATGCACCAATTTCATTATTACACTTTGATATGTTAGGGAGTGATCGATAGCTGTGTTTATTCTAAAATGTTACAAACATATTTAACTCCGCTACTTTGATGCCTATATTCAAAAGAGAAAAAAATTCATTTCCTTTTAAGGAAAAACCCACAAATATTTATTCAAGCCAACAACGCGTTCTTGAAATCTTCGTATTAATATCTTCAACTTGTAATATTTTTAGTGGACTGTAATGCATGTAACTTAAATCAAGAAGCATGAATGCAGAATATTATGCTGATAAAGTTGTGAGAAACTGTAAAATTACACCGTTTGGTATTTCACATTCGCCGGTTCCAAGAATGGTACGACCAAGATTCTTCGACCAGATTTGTAATAAAATTAGCAGCAAAGTTAATATCCTGCATGTTGTATACGATTTTTATAAAATAAATAAAATAAGAGCATAGTGCATATCAGTTGCATTTTGCAACAATATAAAAAAAAACTAATAAATCTAGCAAAACCAAAAAAACAGAAGCCAATGTATCCAAAAATACTGATTGAAATAAATAACAAATCCAAACAATCTACACACTCCAAAAATATTAATATTTTCAAAATTCCTTCGAAATTTTGTAAAATTTTACACAACTAGACTTCCAAATGCAGAAAACAATATTTTAGTTTTAAAAATTATTATTTACGGTTTGAAAATTTAAATAATTTAAAAAAGTAAATTATTGTTGACAAATAAATAGTTTTTTCTATGCATCTGAAAGTCTAAATTAGAATTTTATAACCTAGTATCTCAACATGAAACGTCGAAAAATCCAAATTCTATAAATCTATCGAGTATGTTAAAATTTGCTTCAGAGAGTCCCAAGATCTAAGAAATTAACGATTCAAAAATTTAGATTCTGGGAGCTTTAGATCTGGGAGCTTTAGCTCTGAAAACTAATAATCTAAAATCTAAGAATCTTCGATATTCTTACATATTATTGATTTTATAATTTCTGAATCGTAGGTCTAAGAATCAAGAGTTAAAAATTTAAAAAGTTCTGTGAATTTGTCATAAAAGCATATATAATAAAAAACATTTAATATAAATTATTTAAGCTAAAACCTTTTTCGTAGAAACTGTCAATTTAGAATTTTAGAAACTCGAATATTCAAATAATTCTGTTGTTTACTATAATTAATGCATACAATATTTCTATCACATTTTTTATATCAATCCCGATATTTTTGTCACTTACAATAATGGAAATAGAAAAGCAACAGATAATTCCACCTGTTTTAAAAAGTGTGAAACTCAATCCAACTTAATTTATACACGAGAACAAAAAAGAAAACAACTAACAACACACAAATCCCGTGATTGATAAATAACGAAGTAATACCATGCAAAAAAGTTGTTTCAGAACTGTTTTCAAATATCATAATTAAAATACCACCGCAAAATGCCATTTTCGAACAAAGATTGCACCACAGAAAGAAATTAGCATAAAGACAAAATTAATTAACAATTAACATTGTTTAAGAATCCCCATAAACTGATAAGTTATTTATGAAGGCGGAAGAAAATTAGCCGTTCAAAGTAATAATTTAAACTTTTTGTATTACCTATTAACATTTCTCAATGACTACTTCACTCAAACCACTCTGGTTGTATAATTGTCAATTAAAGTATTAAAAAAAAAAATAGGAGACAAATTAAAATTCTACGATATTCCAGAAGGTGAAACCAACACTGCGATATAATTTAGAAAATCTACTTTTTTTATTGAAGTATTTATTATTTTTAGAAAAGCTGCATGTCAGCTGTGGGATTACTTGCATTATTATTCCTTTTATTTACGTTGTGCTGTAACTTTTGCAAGAACGAAATTGTAAAAATATTTGACATCTTTAAAACAATTTCCGTATATTTCTATACAACATTAATATTAAAAAGAAACCGACAGAAAAAATTATATTTTGAACTTAAATACCTAATCGTTTGTGGTTATCTATTTGGTTAATTAGAAATTTTCTTAAATAACTTCGAACCCACAAAAACTTGTACAAAAAGCACCTGTAGAACATGAAATAAAGGTAACTTGTTCTTTGCCAGCTGTTTCAAGACACTTTTTTTTCTTTTTTTCTCTTCCGGGCAAATACCTGATATTTACTGACTGTTAGTCTTTCGAAACTCCATAATTTAAGTGTTAGCTATTTTTTGATGCAGTTAGTGAAGATATGTATTATTATTAGTTTTACAGAATTGCATCGTAAACAAATATATTTTCGATGAACTAAGAGAAAATAGATATTCATTTGAAAAACTTACTTCGCAGAAATATGGTCTTCATTCTGGTATAGGAGGGCATTGCTAGGCCGCTGAAACAAAAAAAATCTATTATAGTTGAGTCAACAGAAACAATGTCGCACCATAAAAGTTGTATGTGGGTGATTTTGAAACCGGACCAGTTTTAATAATGCAATAATTTCGCAACATTGGTCAATTGTAAGTGAAGGCCTTATAGGTACAGCAAGGAAAAAACGAAAATACGAAAGTCAAGGAATTAAAATGACTTAATTACTTTCACTTTTGTTTTTAAGTTCAAAATATATCACGTCAAAGAACGAAATTAATTTAAATTTCGAATTCTTATCGATTTGGAGCAAGACATTCACCTATTTGCCAGTGTGGGTGTTTTTGTTGGCTGTAAATTACGCAAGAATAAAGACAATGAGTAGCTCTTGGTAACAATATTAATTATTATGATAATGGCATTTTTTACGATACAATCTAAAAAGTGTGAATGTCACTGGCTTATCCAGCCTCCAAATCCGGAGTCGTTTTGTTTCATCCGTAACGCACAGTTATAACGTCCTTCGACAAATGCATTTATCAGAGCATGAACTGGACGAGTTTCTACAAACGTGCATAATATTACCAGTGTGAAAAATTCAAAGATTCACCTTCGTAGGGATTCCTTTCACTATATGCATATTATAAGTCAAGATGATATAACCATTAATAATCCAAGAAAATACCTAAGTAAGTAAATCGTCTCAGAGGTAATTGTAATTTAACTCGAAGGAACTAATCGACTATTGCAAACAAGCTTTCGGAACCGATCATTATCACCCGGTCTATTAAAAGCAAATTACGACAGAATAAAATGGCTTAAGTAGGGTTTTTTATACTAGATATTTTTTCTCGGTAGCAAGAATCTTGGTCAGTATTCCATACTTTCCAGACAAATTTGTCTGTTATTGAGAACGTTTTTCCAACTTTCTCTCTATCAACAATTTCAAACATTCAGAAACGTCTTAGAATGCCAAATTTAACATTTAACACCAAGCGTGCAAATGTTAAACCATCGAAATTTGCAGCACGCGACCTTAAAATTGCGATTTTTCGGGGACAATACCAAAATGTCACGCTTTACACCCTAGCAATTCCGGACAAACCCGTTTCTTATTACTAGTTGGCCATAAAAATCAAAACAAAGAACCAAATGTCAATGCAGTTGCAACAGTGTGACCTAATTACCTCAAGAGTGGCGCTTCAAAGGTGTTGCAGGATAACTGACCTTGATAGCTACATGCAAATTCTCCTTGCACTTTCTTTCAAAATGACGTTACCACGCGGATTTTGTTTCAAAGAAGAGCACCTTTTCGAAGTCCATAGGAGATTTCAACAGTGAGTTAGAGAAGCAACCGAGCGTGTCGAGATCAGGGAAGTTCCCATATTTATCGAACATTGTTTGCATCTAATCAAGAGTTATTTGTTGGGCGATACATTGTCCCGGAATGGAGAGAAATGAAAGTTTTACACGACATTTTCAATTAATCGAGGAAGTATCAGTACAAGAAATGAATATTAATAAATTCGCATAATGCGAGCGCTCTGTGAATATTTATTGCAAGCGTGTATTTGCGCAAAACAACCAATAACACACCTGGACGCTTTTACATAATCGAGCTTACGTTGTCAAAATTCTGGCCAAGTTTTGGTGCATGAAGACGTAGTTTTTCAATTTTTTAATTGGCGTTGAAATGATTATGGTCAGTTGTGAAATTATTCACGGTTCCCGAAAAATGTTAATTAGTGCGACTAATACAATTAGATCTTGCCAAAGCTTTCGTGGGGAGACTTTGAGAAGCAATTAGAAAGCATGTCATTTTGGGAATTATTATCATATTCAGATTTTTAAAGAAAATTACAGACAAGAAACAGTATGAAATCAGTTTCTGCCGAAAAACTTGTGTTAAATTTGTTTTACACATCAATTATTTGGAACGTACAAGGTATAACTGAACAAAAAGTTTTCAGCTTTTGCAACAAAACGCTTTCGTTTATATGTTCGCTGCGCATCAGGTCATTTACAACATTATAACCATTCGTTTATTATTATTACATTCGTGCAGAGTCTAAATATTGCCCATTCATCAAAACTTTGTTGTAACTTCAGAACCGGTACAAAGTTGTTTTCAGAATGTATGGTGAAAAATATAACAACCAACAGCATAAAAGCTAAACCGCTTGTTACCAACCTCATATTTTTTCTTCCATTCTATCGTCGATGTTTTTTTACAAATTCATGATCATTTTTCAGAAACAAACACAACACTTCTAAAATGTAAAAATAATGTGATATAAGTTTTCCCATTCTAGATTGTGTAATTTTAAGTTTAAAAAGATATCTCAATTCTATCATTTACGATCCAATCATAAAATCAGACGGAAATCATAAAATATACTTAAACGATAATATCTCTATAATTTAGTAGTAAAATAATTATATTAAAATAGCAAAAAAGAAACAGGAATGTAAAAAAAATCCTGAAAAATATGCACACAAAAAGTTATACAAGAAAAATGTAAATAGTATCAGAGTTCTGGCGCTTCATGTAAACAGAAACAGAAATCTTGAAAAGCCTCTAGTAATAATAAGAAAAGATGAGCATAAAAAAATTCAAAAAAAATACAAAACGTCGATAAAAAAAGATCATACAATTTTGTATTACATATAAATTTCTAGAAAAGCTGGAACGGTTATGGTGTGAATACAAAATCCAAATTAAAAAAATCTAACGGCAAAAAGAATATATTAAAATGTAAACCAAAATAAAGAAGAGACATAACGGGGAAGTTTGAACAACTGCAAGGTTTCTTCAAAACAAAAAGTGACATTAGAGAGATGGAGATTCAAAACTAAGACAAGCATTGCCCGTACAAAGCTCGGATAGAAAAATCTCGAATGATATATGGAAATGTAATTTTGGCATGAGAAACAACCAGAACTTCAAGAAATCCTCTGCTAGGTATTCTCTAAAAAATATATAATATATTGTACTTAAACAAATCATAGGAAGAATACTATCCGGAGATAAAAAACTTCACTGCTGAAATAGGCTTAGAAAAAGCTTTCGACAGCATACAGAAACCAACAAAACATTTCAGAATGTAAAGTGCCCTAGGAGAAAAAAGTAACACTGTACATTATACTAAATTTGTAACAATTTTTTAAACGCTCTTATAAAATTTATTATTACAAACCGTAAAATTATGTAAATGAGTTTTTTATGATAGTCGCTCCGCTTGCACAATAATACTTATGCAGCATATACACTTATCATTTGATTCTTTAAAAAAATCAAAAATCAATCAAAATTAAAATTTTCCAGAACTTTTTTTAAGGTGCACAGATCTTAAACCCAAAAAATTTCCATAACATGTGCAGTGTAAAATGTGGACAAAATCAAAATAAGAAAAGACGAGAATAGACACCACAGTTAAAGATTGATGATCATTTGAGAAAATATCCGTGTCAAGGACTTCTTCACAAAACGTCTTCAAGATTTTTAAAAACTTAGTGTCAGGAAAATATGAACAAGCGAAATTACTATAACTTTATATTTTTAGTCGTGTTCTTCCTTATTTAGTTGAATTATGTAAAAAAAACGCTATTCATATTTTTATGGCTTCGTCTAAGACAATTACGCATTGCCAAACTTTCTGCCAAGTTCCAATCGGCGACTTTAGCAAATGTAGAAAGCAAAGTCTTATATAAGTGACCTATATAATAGCACAAAGAAAGTTCGCACTTACACTTGGTTATTTTATTATTTGCTCAATTACGTAAACAAAGCAATTTCAAAGGTCATTAGATGCCTATTCCTGCTACAGTTAAAAATTACCCCAGATAATTAAATCTGGCGATAATTATATATTCTGCAACATCAAATTGAAGAGCTTCAGATCGTGTGAATTCGATTTTTTTCCACTTTCACAACTTTACGTAACAGAAGTCAAGAAAATCAGATAAAAGTCATAGAGTCGTTAATTGTCGGTATAAAAACCCTCCACAAAAGTTTAAAAATTTTATTCGCGTGCATATAATGTATACAGTGCACGCACTATTTAACCACTACTACTTTGGAAAGTGAACCGTGCTAAGGATCACTAGTAAGTTTTCTTTAACTTCAGAAAAGCTATAACAGTGGTAGTTTTTTGAGTTACGTCAGTGAATCGTCACTTTCATCTTAAAAAAAACGAAAGCGTAATTCGAAATTAATGCGTTAGACTGATTTGGTTTTCACCTTCCAGGGTTCCACCAGATATTTGATGACACTTTCTCTGTTTTACTGGTTAACCTTTGCGTTCACTTTTCCTGCTGAAATTAAGAGGTCATTGCCAAGTTTACCCCCAGTCACGCCCTCAATGACATGATTTTCTGTGCTTAATTATCACTTTAACCGCAATGACTCCGTCAAAATTGTAGAGAGTGCCAAAATTTTCTCCGATAAAAACTACAAATTCATCTAGCGCAACTAATTGCTAGTACAAACATGGTTAAACCGTCTGATAAAAAATTAGCAGGTACATTTGCTGATTACAGTGGGAGTGTTTTAATTTTACTTTCAAAAGACAAACAGCCTAGAGGAGTGATTTCTTCATGCTTTTAAGAGAGCAATTTTAGTAGATTTGACCAACCATTCTTGTAATTAATTTACGCAGTATGTACATGTTGCGAAGTACTCTCATTCCGCTATAAATAACGTTGACTGTCTACCTGAGGGCAAATATTTAACTTTTATTTTCACAAACACACAAAAACTAATAAAACCGGCTTTAAGATGCATAAGTTGCAAAAAAAAGTTTGGAGATTAGATAGCGATTTGTTGAATTCTGAGACTGAGATCATTCAACGCTGAAGGTGATGTTATTGACCATCGTGAAAAAGTTATTGGTATAAACTACCACTCACCAGTATTCGTTAATAGCACAAACTGATGCTTCTACAAATGTAAAAGATAAGGATTTTATTAGGTGGACAGCCTTAAGGTTTTATACAGCCAGTATTCACTTGAAAGATCGAAAGGATAGTGAGGTTATTAGTAGATTTTTCAACACATTACATTAAATGGTTATTATTATTATACCTATAAACACCGCAGGATTGAATTTTATGTTGTTCACCCAGTTCGGAATGTATAAAACCAACATTTTCCCACATTTTTTCTTGATTAGGTGCTTGTAATGCATTTTTATAACTCACATAAGGAAATCTAGCTACACGCAGGTGCATGCATCTACAATTTGCTTCAAATCTAGGTGACATTCAGATGTTCAAAAACTGTTAGACGAATTACCAAGCACGCAAACTAGTACATTAAAATTAACTTGAAACGAGTTATTTAAGGTTCAGTTTTAAAGTTATGCTCTATAAAAAAAGCAGAAACCAGGTCGATTATTTTCAAATTGAAGTACTATTTTCAATACATAAAATAAAACATTGTTAACTGACATTATTTATTTAGAAGACACCTGATTTGTTCAGCTTTAAACGATAACCTAAACTTTCAATATTTATACAATTACAGGCAACATTTATTTTGAAAAGTATTTATAGAACGTTTTATAAAACAATGCAGAACTCACAAGTTCTTACAGAAAACTAAATAATTTGAATTTATGTAATGTTACTGACTTAATATATTTTGATGGTTACATGACGATGTAGATGTCCTTTAATTTGAGCAATTCATATTAGTTCGCATTTTTTTGACGTTGAATGAAGTTCATTGTTTGATAATAAAATATTATCACGAATGTGCTCTTTTCCTTGGGAATGTGACACTGATTTTATGATGAGTCCAGTATAAATGCTCCACAATATTTAATCTTATAGCACCTACTATTTCTCAGAATTACCTTAAAGTTTTCTATATGTTTATTTTAGTATTTATCATTGTAAATTACTAATTTTCAGTACCGCACCTGCTGATTTGTTACACAAATACGATACAGTAGACGTAATTTAATTTTTATCATAGTTTATTAAATCATAAATATGAAAGCATTAAACTTTTTAAAGACTGAATAAATTTCAACGTACAACTATTTACGACGCCTTTAAAAAATACCGTGTTTGTATCAGGTACCTATTTTATTTTAAAAGTCCAAAAAATCAAATTTAAAACCACTCCAGTTTCATTGTTTAATAAATTATTATCAATATTTTGTAGCTAGATAAGTACTAATGTTTTATATACCGATGTATTTTAATAGCCAATAGCTCGGTACTCAGATATTTTTTCCAAAACTAGCATTTAAATTATGATTTCGAAATTATACAGACAATTATCACTAAAAATAAATAAAAATAGTAGTCAGAATCTTTGTCTCCAACAAAGTAATGTCTTCTAGTATTTAAAGAAACGCCATGTCAGTTACTGTGTTAATATCAACAGCTAAATATCAAAGTTTGATATTGGAAAAAAGTCAATATTGATCGTTTAATTAATTGTCGATATTTATCAAAAAGTCATAATTGATATTCAACAAAATAGCAGTAACACATAGACCTCATCTTTTTAATTAATCATGGATTTATCAATATATTGATAATAATTAAACAATTAAAAGATGACAATTATCTTATCAAGCTATGAATTTATTATATTAATAATTATATTATGATATTAATCATAGAAGGTTAAAATTGTAAAGCAGTCATCACTTTAATTTAGACAAACCAAACTTTTAAGAGATCGTAAGGATGTCAACGTTAAAATTTATACCTCATATCTATTCTAAATCTATATTTAAAATTTTATTATTTTTAAAACTAATATAATTTAACCCCTAGTAGGTTAAAAGTATAAACACAAACAAAAGTGACAAGAACAAAAAAAAATTAAAGTTTTAACGCAAATTCACAGCAGATAAATAAATATTACAGTCATTAATAATATGTGAAGATCTTTAAAAACATTTTAACAATAAAATAGATGATAAAAAAAATAATTGTTATACTACAACACTTTAATAATTTAGTGACGATTCCTATTGGAACTGAAAAATGTTAAAAGCTGTTAGATATCGAACTTCAAAACTCTTTTCCATTGCCCACAGTATTTCAAATAATTCAAATCTAGTCTATCTTGACCGTTTTTGGAAAAAAAACCTTTTCGGAACTTGAACGTTTTCTATTTTCAGTCTTTAATTATTGTTATCGATACTTCATACATAATAATTATCAACATATGATAGTTCGTTAGATCGTTCTTAATAATACAACTAGCAATGATACACCTAATTACGAGTGTAACTAAGCTAGATATTTAATGAATTGAATGTTTCATGAGCCACAGCTTAAGAGTAAATCACGCACGGGAGTGTAATGAATGCAGAAAACCGTTTTATTTATTTGCAAAAATACACACTCGTAAATGATTAAGTAATGATTAAATTGTGTATCAAAGTAATTTTGCCCCAAATTTTCACTCCCTTCTTCCCTGCTGATAATCTCAATTTGAACTAAAATTTCAAACGCACAATGGAAAAAATGCTACTGGTAACAGACCATGGATATGAATTGTATTTTCAAATCGATATGTACTCGTAAGTTAACAGTTGATTTTCTAATCAAAAAGTAACTTTTCCCGAGACTAGGATAGAAAGGTGCAATTAGAATAAATAAGCATCAAGATGAAAAATATAAGACTTCAATTCGGCAATTATTGAAGCTTGAAGTAAGATTGCAACCGCCAAGAAAGCCAATTCATTATTTCGTTCCACTGCAAATTTTACATTTAGTTACAAAATCTCTAAATTCTTGTTTATGCTAAGAAATAAGTTCCACCATTACAGTGAATAATTCTCAGAAGGAGAAAAAAAACTTCATAAACTGATTTTTTTGATAAATTAAATGACTGAGCCCGAAACCGCCTCCTAACAAAACCAAAACAAATAAAACAAAGTCTAAAACTGCCCAAATTTTTTTTGATTTCTAATCATTTATGAATTTCCTTTTGATTTTAGAAGCTTAGCTCCTACTTAACCAAATTCTCAGTTTTACTAGTACTAAATTAAGAAAAATAATACTTTAATTCATCGCACCTTTCCCATTTAGTATAAACTTAATACCATACAATTCAATAAACCTCTATGACATTTTAGAAGTATTCTCAAAAAAAATAAAAGAAGGTATAACATCAAATTAAACTAGTATTTTTCTTAAATTTCATGTTCAATAATGTTTAATATAAAATTAATTAGTTGAATAAGTAAGAGACAAAACAACGATTTTCAAAATTTTTGCTTTAGACATGTCCTTCATATTTTAATAAGTTCAAATTTTTTAGAGTTTAAACATCGCCTTCAAGTATTAAAAAGAGTTTTGTTGATAAATTACACATTTCCTCGTTACGTATGTTATATTACCCAACACTTTTTTCTATATAATTTCTATGGTAAATCTTATTATCTTTAAAACGTGTAGAAAATGATGGAAATCGGAATGGGGAAGATTATGTAAGCGAATTCTGTGAAAATACATTTTAGAAACGTGGACTATAGGTCTCCATATAAAAATTCTGTTTTAATTACTTTTCTATTATCTAAACTAATTACATTAGATTATTGCTTCGATATTATTAGTTATTTATTACTGTTATGTACCATGTCCTATTTTTTAATAGTGATAATCTACAAAACGATAAATTGTGAATAATAATCGGAAAAAAGTAAAACCAAAAGATATACTTAGAGTGAAATAAAACTCGACATTTATTTACTGCTAGAAGCCTGATACTTCAATAATTATAATATAAACACCTGTTTCATGTAACGATGTAATTTGTTACAAAAAAACGTTGTACTAAATTTTCACTTACTCCACGTTTAGTTACGTAAGATAAAATAGTCATTAAACCAGATAATTGTCAACATTAGATTAAAGTAATTAAGTGCTTAGTTAAGCAGGTAAGACAAGCTCAATTATAATAAAGAGAGTTCCAATCAATAAAGTTATAATTTCCAACAATAATACAAAGAAAAGAAATATCTGATTTCTTTGAGTAATTTAGATCAAGAGAAAACTGAAAGTGCTTCAAAAAAAATAGTAATCTACTGCAAACATTTAAAAGAAAACAACAAAACTGCTTCACAAAAATGCTAGGTGAAAACTGTTTGAAACTGGTTAACCAAAATTACACCATCTTCCACGTTGTATAATTAGAATATTAAACTAATAAAGAAAATTATAGATTGTTAGAAATCAATCATGCGCAAAATTTGCAATTTCTATACGCTATAACACCGACACTCAAAAAATGAACTAATTTCAAAACAATACCTTAGAAATTCCTCAGCAATTTCAACAGTCTTAAGAAATTCGGGGCCCACCCTGAATCACACACGATAACTGTACTGAAAATGGCACTGGAACAACTTTTCAGTACTGAATCGTTCCGGAGGTGCGAACTTCAGGGTCGTTCTTATCACAAACAACAACCCAGACAGCGTCACTACTGTAAATGGTGAGAAACGACTAAAGCGAAAAACAAAAGGATTCAAATTTTCCTCGCAAAAATTTTAACTATATTAAAATGAACCAGAAGAACAATTTATTTGCGATGCAACTTTTATCGTAAACTTTGTTAATTGTTGCATAAATTACAATACATTACACAAATTAATCATAATATTTAAATTAATCGACTCATCATTCTCACTGACACACATCGCCTTTCTAAAAGTCACTAACCCAAAGAAATTTCGAATTTTACAAGTCGGTGATTTTATCGAAAATAATTAAGTCTCATAAAATATGAGTTTATTTTATGGGTGTTTTCTACTTAATGATATGTCCACGTGCTCACTACAAAAAAACTAATTTTGCAATACCCACAATCTTTTTGTCAACGGGTTTTGCTAGAGATTACCTTCCCAAACAATCAAGATCTAAAGATAAAAGTGGAGATTTAATAAAAGTAACTTCGATGCAGTTTGACCTCATCACCGCTTGTCCTAAATTCTAAAAGTCATAAAATTCATCTATGAAAAGTAATTACGGTTACTAATAATACTAATAATATTGTAAGCTGCGAAACTTGATAATGAAGCCATCAACTTATGAAAAACCTCATTGTTATAAATACCATAAAGTTTATTGTTGTTCAATGACACATAATCGATAGTTTTTAACCAAATCGCCATTCAAGCCAAAGTAAAAGTCAACCGGTGTCAAATAAATTATAATTGCCATTTAAGAAAAATTCTCCTTTCCCACATCACATGAAAAAAATAGGCTAGGTCCAACGCCCGAAACAAGCTGTCACTCTGAAACAGGACCTTGCTGTGACCTTCGAAGACAAAGCGATGTTGTAACAATTAACAATGTACCGTTTCCTACTTGTCTAATCTAAATCAAATTTATTAAGGGACTTAATTCGAGAATTTAAAAAAGTACACCTACGCATCGTCGTTGACATCTTAATTCAAATGTCAAATGTGGCTGAAATTGGATGCTGAGCGCCGTGAAAACGAATATAAATGGTCTGTACGGTTTATTAAATACGTAAATTATGTAAACCAAACAGTCACGATATGAAATTAAATTAAAAAGAAAAAAACTGGGGCGGAAGAAATGAATATGTAATCATTTTTTGAAAACGATTGCCATAAAACCCAGGAATGCGTTTCATTTCGCGAAAGAGAGGATAAACGAACAAAAAGCAAAAAGAACAAAAGGGATGACAAATTACCAGGATTTTAATATACAACAAAAATTAATCGGTATTTTCGTTAAAACACATTTTTTATGGTTACACCTACAATGCAACCGTCAAAACTGAAGTTTTGTTGGTCATTTTATGGCGTTACATTTTTTTATTCAACCAATAAACAACTCATAATACATGTTTTGTCTGAAGACAACAACATTTCGTATTAAACAATACGATGAATAACAACAGCGTCGAAATAGACTGTGGAATTTGAAATATATTGATAACTAGGTTTACTATATAAAAGCGTCTTTTTCACAGTTAAAATTAAAAAATAATTGCTATGGAGTGATGTCTTTATTCCTGGAAGTTTTGACAGTTCGAATGAGAAAATTGATTATAACCAAGACTACCAACATCCAAGACTTTTTTCCCATCTTACTTATTCATCAACCATTTAACACGCAAATCAATTACATTTTCAGTGACATTTTATGCAGAAAAAGTTACTAAAATACCATCTTTTTCAAAAGTTAATTTTTAATGAAATACGTGCAAAGAACTTGAAGAATCTAAACAACAAAAAATAGAAAATTTTAAAAAACATTTAAAAGGTTGAGAGAATATAGAGAGTCACAATATATATATAAAAAAAAACACAAATAATCCACAGCATCCAAAAGATAAAAAAAAGAAAAAAAATGATAAGAATCCAAAAATCCGAAGCTCGGTAAGATCTAAAAGATGTAAAAAAATGACGATCTACAATAATAAAAAATGTTGATAAAACTAAAAATCTAAAATTTATAGAATATTTATATAAAAAAATTCCAGAAAATCCGAAGAAATATTAGAAAAAAGTTGAAGCTTAAAAGTAAAATTAGAAGTGTAGAAAAATTAAAAAAATAAAAGATTGGAAAAAATAATAAAAAACGTAAATAAGCGAAAGCATCCAAGAAATAATAAATAATTCCTTAATGATGCAAAAAAAGTAAAAATATTCTCAAAAAAAAAATTAATTTAGAGAACCTAGACAGTGTAAAAAATAAACAATATAAAGAATCCATAAATTAAATGCATCCAAAAATTTTGAACTATACATAAGTTCCAAAAAATCTGAACAATTCAAAAGCATCGAACAAATAAACTTGAAAAAACTAATAAATATAAACTAGAATATCGAAATCCCAAAGTCATTAGGTAATTAGCAGAAAAAATATAAAAATAACAAAATAAAAGCAAAGACCAAAAAACTGAAATGAATACAATGTCTTCAAACACAATTTAAAAAATCTAATAGTACATCTAAATAAATAAGAAAAACAAAACATTTTTTTTAAATATACTTAATAAAAAAATAAGTATTCAACTGCATACCTTTGCATATTCTACAACTACACCCTGTACGTATTTATGTAAAATAAAGTTTTACATAATAAATAATTATTATTCAGTAATTATTACCGGTCTGTAGGTAGGTACATAGAAAGTGAGTTAAATAGTCAATTTTAAATTACAATAAAATCGATTAAATAAGTTGTTACCCCATATTCCACATAACACGACATAGAAATTTAGAGGTAATTAAATGATCTATAAAATCTGGCCCGTATTTCCTAGAGGTTTCTTACAGAGTTTTTACTTTTAAAATGTGCCACTTTAGATTATTGTTACGCTAATAAAAACAACTTGTGTGAATTCTATGATTTTTTGTTACTTTGAGCAGGTTCTACGTGTGTAACGTTCTATTTTATTATTTCTTTTTATTATCAATAGTTACACAATATATTCGACATAACACTTTTTTTAGTGCATTCAGTGTTGCAAAAATCGAATATATTTGTTAAGTTTTTTAGTCCTTGTGTCAGCTGTTGGTATGATTGACACTGCCTTTAGTTATAATTCCTGAGAAACAAAGTTGTTTTCCTTTTTATAAAAGAAACAAGTCCTTTGATTTCAATACCTTTAAACTGGTGAATTTAAGTAAAATACTTTTACAATTTTAAACAACTTTTTTGTTTTTTTAGCCCAAAAATGCTTAAAGAATCGTATCGAATTAAAAAGGAAATTTTTTAGGCGAGCGCAGCAAAGTACATAGTTTCACCGGATTTTAAAACGAATATTTCAGTATTTCTTTTCTAGTCTCTGGTATTAATTCAAAGATTTTTTTCCCTGAATTTTTTAAGAGAAAAGCAACTGAACCAAGTTTTATCTATTTCGCCACATAAATTATGTCTTTTTAAATAATATTTTTTTGACAATTCAAAATAAAATGCAGGTCATCATTAAATCCTCAACGCAGATACTTAGAGGCTTCTTCTTAATCTTATTCATTGTTAAAAAAAAAACATACACTTTGGTTGTTAACAATTGAGTAGTACCACAAAAAATGTGTTTACATTTTTAGTATAGCATTTATGTAAAAAAAAGAAAAATATTTCAATTTTTTTGTTAAAAATAAGTAGTTTTTGTTCTAAAATAATTTTACTACAAAATTTATTTTTTAAATGTACTTTATTGAAATAGATAAATGAAAAAAGAATGCTTTCCAATTCAAGTTTAAAAAAGTTAGAATAAATTAACCAAACATTCCTTCGAAGGTTTTTCGGAAGGTTGTGTGAAATGGGACATTACATGTCTTCACCTGTTGCTGATTCCTAGCTCATAATCTTACCTTGAATGAATCGCTCTTCATCCAAATCCATTATCCTTTATCACTGCACGTTATCACTGCACTTGAATGGTGTACAGCTGGGTAAACACATCGCGCACAACCACAAGATGCAAAACCTCCGGTGGTCCACCTAACGTTATTGAGGATAGTTGCAGTGTGTTAACAGACCAAAGACATATGAAAGTGTGGCCCGAAGCACTTCGGATCCCATCGACCATGGTCGGTTCTGCTGAACTTGAGTTTCAGCAGGATTCGCAGGAGCTGAACAACCCTCTAGTGTATCTGAAACAACACCCACGGATTTTCATAAAAATAATTAGGGTGAGGTTGTTCACCTTTCAACAAATTTTACTTAATTGAGCTATTTAAAATTCTTGAAGTTGTTACGTAAATGTGGTTACTCTTAAAATTGAAAAATAAGAACGTATGCGATATATGAATGAAAAATAAAGCAAATTGCCTTAGAAGTATCTATAATGACCTGTAATTCCAGTTGGAATAAGAGTGAACGTGTTATGGAACAACTTTTACTTGTGAGAGGTGTTTCGTACGCTGTGGAACACAGGTACGGTTAAGGTTTTTGTGTGAATTGAACAAAATTCGATTTAATACAAACAACAAACAATTTTATACATGAGATCCTTTTTATGCAATAGGATTTTCGAGAGATGAGCTAGAGAAAGTGTGTAGGAGACCACTTGACATTCAAACAAGAGATTTTATGTAATAATCATTAATAAAATACCGCAAATTGTTAGCGGTATAGATACAGTCCGACCAGTTCGACAGCAGTTATGAACCGAAAACATTTCCATGGTTTTGCATTGCAAAAATATTTTGTGGATTCGTTATTTTTGCGAGTTCATCGACTCATTTTTTAAAATTTCAATAATTTTCAATTTTACGCAACCATCATTACAACAAAGCGTTCCTAAATCGTGTATTTGGAAAGAAAACTAAGTTAGTTCTATTTTCGATTGATTCATGTACTTGTTAAATTGCCAAAATTCTCGCTTCGAATACTGGGTATATTTAGCAGCGGATAATTTTAATCCTATCGAAAATTCGTTCCACGGCTCTCATCCGTGGCGATGAGAACCAAACTTGACCTTCCTTGGACCCTTTTTTAAAGTAAAAGAACAATTCATGATGCGCAACTGCTGCGGATAAACGAACCATGTTTCCTTTAGACCTGACAAAACTCTTGTGCAACTTTCAAAAGTGAGAAATTTATAATCTTGTAATAAATTTTACAAAAACCGGGAAATTGTTGAAAGGTCGCCGATAAAACACAGTTGTGTCTATATTAATTAACATAAAAACAAATCACAGATTGCATCTTTTCACAGTTCTTTTATTCATATTTTAATGACTAGAATTGTCAATTAAAGACGGATTTGTAAGTCAAATTAGTACTTTTCAATGAATGTTTATGAGAATTTCATTCCGGAGGACAACGTAGGAAGTTACAATGTGTCGTGGTTGATGGTGATCTTTCCCGCCAAAAGTGAACTCACGAATGACCTTAGAGAATTTTTTTGATCTGTGACCCTTCGATGAAAAGTTTTCAAGGCTTTTTTACTTCCTTGAACTAACCAATAAACTGACATTTGCATATTATGCAAGTGAATTTTTCCTTGTACCGAGAAATAATATTCACAAATTAAACCATGGTTGTAAAAAATTAAAGCACATGCAAAAAACATACTCCAATTTAATTCAAATTAGTGATTGTAATACCTGTCACAGTTATGTAAGGTAGAACTAATTTAATGTACTGTATTGTTTTTTAATGTGTGCCAAATTTATTTATGATTGCAACTACTATTTTAATTATTTTTTAATTGTCGATACAGTTTAATTTAGTTTAGTTATCATTCGATAATTTGATACCCATCCATGCATTCAATGAATTCCCATTTTTTTAATACAATTTTGATGACACTGCAACTTTATACAACAATCAATTACTAATTTAGAAATAAATAGTTAATTCACGCCACTACAACAATCAGCATAGCACAAACCTTTTCTATTAATATATTTCTTAACCCGTTCAATTCCGATTTCTTAAATTTAAGAATCTCATTTTGTCATTTTTAATTTCTTACTTTGTTGTCATCAAGTTTTAAAATTTCAGTTTTTATAGTGTTTCAAATTGTTTGAGCAGACAAGTAAAAATTTTAATGATTCAAAAAAAGTTGTTTCTGAAAAATTAAGAAGAATTAAGAAGAAAGTATTTAAAATAAATTTCAGTTTTTTAATAAGCTTTAAAATAAATATGTAGATTAGAAGATATAGAAAGTCTTAACAATTCAAATTACCTAAAGCAGTAGAAAGATCCTGAAAAACTAATAAAAAACCAAAAAGATCCTTAATAAAAAAATATATAATATAACAAAAAAATCCAAAAAATTAATTTAAACAATTCTTTTTGAAAAGTAAAGTAAATCTAGATAATATATAAATAATCTCAAAAATGTCTCAAATGTCTCTCAAAAAATCAAAAACACTGAAAAATAAAAATTCCAAAGCACTAAACAGTGGGAAGCCATAAAAGATCATAACAATCCGAAAAAAAAAAACAATAAACCTAAGAATTCTATCCACAGCAGAAATGAAATCTTAAAAATAAAACAAATAAACAAAAAAAAACTGAAGACAGGAGAACACTAAATTTACAAAAAAGACCAAACCAACCACACAAATGATCTATAAAATAGAAATTTAATAATGGAAATAAAAAATATTTATAGGGAATATAGAAAATCTAAACCTGAAAAAAAACTCCAAAATAAAAAAAAAACAAAATATATAAAAAAAGTTTCCAGAAAAAACCTTGAACCTAATGAATCCAAAGCAAAACAAAAATTTTAAAGATAATATAAAGTAATATAATAAATCTCTAAAAACTGTCACAACGGAATCCAAAATCCAAACATTCTAAAGATTTTGTCAAAAGATACGTAAAGTTTTACAAATCTCAAAATAAATTAAAAAAATCTAATAAATTCCACAACATAAAATAGTGCAAAAAAAAAACAAAAAATCGAAAAATGCAAAGATTTCAAAAATCCGAACAAAGGAAAGCACCCAAATCATTCAAAAAAAATATTTTATACATATAAAAAATTAAATATGACGAATTAAAGGAATCTAAAATTTAAGTGCAAAAGCACAATGAAAGAATCCTAAAAACCATTGATTAAAAGTTTGTTAAAAATTTGATAAAAATAAATTTAAATAATCAAAAAAAGAAATCTAAAGTATTCAAAATCCTTAGAAATGAGTAATAAAGTATAGCAAATAAAAATCTATCTACATGAGTAAAAATTCAAAACATTTCATTTTCTTTCTTATTTCTTATTTCTTATTTCTTAAAAAAGTAGTTTAGAAATGAAAATATTTATAGACATTTTATAAATTCAATGCTTCTAAAAGTTTTAAGACATTTTGGCAGTAAATTTTGTTAAATATTCACAACAGTAACTAAATAATTTAATTAATAAATATTTTGAAGGTAGGTCGTAAAATTTTAGAATTCGATAATTAGCTTTAGTAGACTTTCTAAAAAAATATTTCCTTCAAAGGAAATTGTAGAGATTTCTTACTACAATATTTTTTGTATTAAAGTTCCAAATTTGTGTTTTTGGCACATATTTACAATATTTTGTAGCTTTTAAAAAAATTTGATTATGCAAAATCTCTCCTAGATAAATCAATCGTTCCACCAAAAAATAGATCAGAGAAAGTACACAGAAGAAATTTTAAAATGTTGACAATTGCCCCAAAAATTCAGTTCAAGGAAGTAGATACTCCTCAGTGAGGTAGATTTAAACCTCAATTGCAAATACAATAACTCATTATAATGTAAAAGACATGTGTAAAAACACGTGGCTACAGTTTGTTACAACTTTCGAATCACTTCCGAAACAGCACCAACCGATGTGTAAGTGTATTAACATAACAGAGCAATCCTCATTGTGTTAACAGTTCCCATCACATTTATTTATAATCTCTACATGTAATGATAGTAAAAGTTTATTATCTGGCAACCTAATAAAAACCAGATACGAAAAGTATACTGATACCCAATATCGATTTATTCTTTCAGTAAAGACAAAATAAACGCAACGTGAATTTACGAAAAAAATGCGTGAAGAGTTATTGTCTCAAACTTAGGAGTTCGAAGAAAAACTTTTTTATCAACAAATTTATTTGGTATAGGCAACCAACAATTGAACTGTAGACTAATGATATTAATCAAAATTGAAAATTTTACCTACAAAAATGTGAATATTCTTCAGCGGCGCACTTTTTAGGGAACATGGGAGGGCGTGACTTTGCGTAGCGGTTTTCCGGCGCCAGAATCTCGTAGATGTGTCAAGTTCAGGATTATTGAGCAAAATTTCAGTGTTTGGTGTTGCAGTGCAACATGAAAGGTTGTCTACTTTTATTGACAGGTATTGTTTTTATCGTTTTGTACATAAACCTGTAAGTAGAGTATGTATTTTTATACTTATTTAAAGCAAATAAACATTAAAATCAATTTTTGTATTTATAAAATGTTCCACACATTTTACTACCACGGACGGAATATTTTACAGTTTTACGTGGGTATATGATTTTTTCAATTTATTTATGCTATATTAGCAAAAACTCAGAGGCTCGTAGAATATCTACGTAAAATACCTTTGGAATTATTGGTTGTAATTCCAGATATCGATTTCTTATTTTCAGTATTTTTCTTGCGAACCACTCAGGGAAAACCAAACATTTTTGAAAACTCCACAATCGAAGCCTTTATTTGCTCAAGATGCACGAACGCCACCCAAGACGTTATCGCTCACGACATAAAAAACCGTTTAAAAACTCTGGACGGTTATTTCGATAACATTGAAGACATCGGAGACATGTTTTGTTCCGACATCAGATACAAAATCGTCCCAATGATGAAACAAGTAACTATCGATATGAAACCTTGTTTTATAAATCCGAATGAAACTTACTTGCCAAACTTTATCTATGAAGGTTTTGCAGAATTTATAGAACTATTATGTGCCAATAGAACCATAGAAAGTATTACTGTAACAAATTCGTTGACTTAAAACTACTAATACATAACTGCAGTTTTCTTCAGCGACCAAGGAAAAGATTGCAAAATCGCTATGATGGAATATGAAGGAGGAATACAATTTAAAAACTGTTCGTGCGAATTGTTTAAAATGTTTAAAGCAGATGTGTTAACGTACGAGGATATGTGTTTGTAAGTTTATAGAACTAATTTAGGAAAATCAAAATAATCTGTTTTTCAGTGAACTAAAATCGGCCGAGAGTTGCTTCAGGGACGCGTTGGATAATGCTTGTCCACATTTTGCAGCGTTTAAGGTGTTGAATTCCCAGTTTTTCCATGCGGTTGGAAAATTATGTAACATTGGTGCTAAAGTTTACAGCAGTACAGTAATATTAATATCATTTTTTGGAATTTTAATCAATTCTATTTAAAGTTCAAATCAAACCTATGTGATATTTCTATTCTAAAATTATAAACAACGAAATTGTTTAATTATACATTTGTTTATAAGATTATAAGTCAGACTACTGCAGCTGTAGGATCACTTCAAACCAAAGAACAAATAAACGACCTAAAAAGAGCAGCAGTAAAAAGTTTATTTATGTATGTTAGTTCAAACTGAAAGAACTTGCGTTATACTGTGAATCAAAACAAATTTGTATGTATTCTAAATAAATTAATTAAGCCAGTATAATGAGCTTTTGAATCAATAACCCAAAAGTTATTAATTATTAGTTGCAGGTTAAAGTTACAACTTTTCAAAATTTTGTATCCAGTCTGGAAAAAAAACCTAAAACTCTCATATACCGGTCTAACTTTTTCCAATAGCATTTTTGTAACAAATTAAGGAATAGCTGTTACAACAAAAATTCTCCAAAACAACAGCCATTTGAATTTTTACACAAATTTTAAAGAGAATGTTAGATCACGAATTATATTCGGGTCAAATATTCACCGCGAAAATTTATATTTTGAAGAGAATTGTCATCTATGTTGTCTTTAATTATTTTTGTAGTAATGACTTGTATGAATTAATGTTAATTGTATTAAATTTTACTCGACAAGTTCCATGACATTTATTTTTGACATTTCTGATATTTAATGGCTAAAAGGTTTCTTGTTGGATTGTCATTAAATTATATGTAATATGTTAACACTTTTTTCTTTGAAGTGGTCTAAGAACTTAAGCCCAACTTACATTTTTTTTGGAAAATGACAAGAGAAACATATCCAAAACTTAATGCTCAAGACTGTATTAATAGCTTAATATTTTCTGACGATTAAAAGTGTGCCAAAATTAGTTAATATCCTGCAAAATCTGAAAGACACTTTTACTTTTATTTTATGCTTCGTTGATATTTAACAAAGACAAAGAAAATGCTAAAAGTCGAAATTTAGTTACTATCTTTATTTTTTTTTTCTATAAATTTCATTTATGTTGATTTATAATGATTTTTTTTACTAGAACAAAAATCCAATTTTAGAATTTCCAGTACCGTATTCTCAAAGAATAGAATTTTTCATAAAAACAACAAAACTAATTTTCAGAACCAATTACAACTACGAGAGTAGTAAATGTATTTGACGATTCTACACAAATCTATAGTAAAAATTTCAACAATCACGTGTAAGTGATAATAATTTATTGTTCTATGAACAACTAGTAAATGAATATTATTAAGTGTAATTTATGAATATAAAAATTATGCCTCATTAAAATACTAATGTATTTAATTGCTACAAAATAAGTCCACTGCCTTTGTTATTACCGTAAATTATAGTATTGTCACCACTCCATTTCCTATTTTTAGAACCTACAAATAAAATAATTTCTCGGAAATAAAATTTAACCTTATATGACTCATGGTTATGAGTTACTATGTGTACACATCATGAAAGTAAAATTTTTCCTTATTGACTTACACTATTTATTTTGAACTGGAGGTGCAAATATCGAAACTTTTTTATATTGTGGGAATGCACACAAAATTTGCCAGAACTTATTTATTGGACTGTACCACCAGGGATATTTTTACGATTTAATTTTTAAAAATGTACATACACTAAGATTTTATATACACCTTTAGCCACTAAAAATGGCACACTTTATAGGTTATAAACAGAGAATAAAATATAAGTAGATCTGAATTACGCTATGAATAAATCTGGCGAGTTTTTATAAAAATAAAGCGCTGAAAAAACCCTCATGAGCAGGAAGTAGGTAGGTTAAATTGGAGTAAATTTGGTGGCACGTTGGGTTATTCACTCCATGCGTTGGGTACTCAACAATTTATGGTGGACCTGATTACAACCCGGTGAAAAATTGTCCCACCAAAAAAAATACGAATCCTGATCCAAACTTCCTAACGGTTTGTGCTACAACCGGACGAAAAAAAGCGTATGCATAAAATAAAACCAGACACTTATACGATCTCTACCTAAAACTAAAACTTAATTATTTGTGATTAGCTACCCTTTCCATTATACGAGTTTCCATTTTATATGTTGTCCCAGAACGTTCACACTTGATTTTAATGATAAATTTTGAGTTGCACAATGTTCAGCCTCATGTAGTATTTAAAGTAGAAGGATTTTTTAATTGACTACTATGAATCAAATCGTTAAAAATCATTTATTAAAAAAAATCTATAGTAGCCAATTACTAGATCATAAATAAATGAAAATTTGTTTGGTACACATTTTTTTTTAAACTTCAAAACCTACATCAAAATTAATTTCACTTTTGAAAAAGACTTCATATTTGCTGTACCACCACTGTGCCACAGAAAAACAAAAAAAAAAAAATTTGCAGGTGAGGTGGCAACTAACTATTACCTTGCGATGAAGTAAAGTGGGTTGACTGCGATTGGTCAACGTTAATCGCGCGTAATTTTAAGACTGTTGCTTCCTCAAATATATTTTGATTAAGATTTTACCATTAAAATTAAGTGATTATTAATTGAAGATTCGTGTTGCACACCTCTATTTGTATTTAAATTAGAAATTTATTATTGGTGACGTATAACATTATTGGTGTTATTATAAAGTGTTCGACGAACGTCAAATTGGTTTCCCCAGAAATATTTAAATATTTTATTGTTCTCGGAACAAACATTCTGTCTCATATTGGGCTATCTGTATCCGTACTGTTTTAAGTTTTGAAATGGAGTTTGTTGAAATAACTTTAAATTTGAGACCGTTACGTCTTAAAACGGAAAATTTTTAGAAAAATTAGTTTAATCCCAAAAAATATAAAAACAGGCTTTAAAACTCTCAATGACTTTAATCACACCTCCAAGTGACGCGGATGATGAAACAGAAAATGAATACATAATAGTGGTTGAAAAATAATAAAATACCATAGTCAACTGTAATGGAATACATATTGCCAAAAAAAAATTCATTAAAAAAAAACTTTTAAAAATATATTAGATATTTTCCGGCTCTTGGACAAGTCACAGGATGTATACTGGTAGACTGGTACCAATGAATCTTTCGGCATAGTGAATTTTTTTTTTTATTTACGGAGTTAGACTTTAAGAAAAAGTATGGAGATTATTCCAACAAATTAATAAACATCGAGCACGTAACAGTGGACAAGTTAATTGAACTCTGTCAAAGCAAAAATGGATATACAACCGTGAAACACTGCTTGAAAGACAAATATTATCAATTATTTAACGAATAAGTTTAATATTCTGTATTTTGTAAATTAAGAGACCAAATTGTACTGGTTGTATTTAAGAGCAAAACGAAACTTTAGGATTTTTCATACTAGCAATAAGTTGTCCAGTAGAATAAAAAAAATAGGTGAGAAATATAGATCTTCTTATTCTTATCTTAAATTTTATATTGTCAAGTCAAGTTTTATATTTGTACTGCTTATATCTAGTTATATTGAAAGTTTTTTATCTCCCTGCTTATCTCAGTAACAGTATTAAATATTAATACCCAAGTAACTGAGTTCTGTTTGTTATATTTTGTTTTACAAAATTTATAAAATTTAGTATCTGAAATATTGTAAAAACTGGTTGAAACTTAAATTAAAACAGTTTTGTCTCGTATTAGAAACAATTAAAATAATTGTAATTTCTGAGAACAATATATTCTTTATTCTAAATGAGATAGGTATATTAAGATTTAATGATCACTTTCATTCGTTTGAAGTGACTGATGGAGATAATAAATATTTAAAGCCATTTGAATGGATACTAAAGATTCCTGTTCATTATTTGAAGATTAAACTACATAATAAGACTTTCGTTTCTGTTAAATACTATATAACATATAACCTAAATGCATATGTATAATGCTAAAAATTGTAGTAATGTAGTAATGATATTTTTATAATTATAGATTTCTTTTACAATTATATTCTTAATTTATCAAGACAAGATATGTTTGTCTTAATGTTAATTATCACAATGTTAACATTACAAATGTATAGCGTAAACCAAACTTATATTTACACATTCAAGATTTGGGTTTGTCACAACACTTTATGCTTGTCGTAACAGAAGAATTTTATTTTGACTACAATTCACTGTTAGTACTACCCACAAATTTGTTAGTAACCCAACAAGTATTTTTGTATAATTAGAACAATAATAGTCCATACACAAAATTAACGTTACAGTAACAAAACTTTGTTGGTGTCACGTATTTAACCACACATTTAAGTGAAATTATCTCCACTTGTGTATACTCTTGCAACTTTTTTTCGTTGCACCATGTGTAACCTGAAATAATATTTTCCAACTTTTTCGCTAAAGTAATTATTTGGCTAACTTTTGCGCTATAAGAGCCAAGTGAAATTACGCACCCTAAAATGATATTTTATTAAAGGAATCAGTCTTTTATAAAAATCTAAAAAGCATCTGTAATTGATGTTCCCCATGGAATTTTGTAATCATTTTTTTTTATTACGAATTCCAGTTTTTTCTAATTATTTATTGATTGTGTAGTTACTGATTGCCATAGTCTAGTGATAGTGTTTTGTAGCCTATTGCAAAAGAAAGTCTTCTAAAATGTGGAGCACATTATTATCAAAATTTGAGTTGTAAAAATTTTATTTGCTTAAATCAGGCTAAAAAAATCTTCGTACTGTCTGTTGTGTGAACTACACAGTTCCATTGTAACGATTTTGCTTTTGCGAAATTCGAACTCATAACATGACTGTGTGGGCAATGCCAGTACAAAGCAGTATTTCCGTATTCGAAATCAATAACTTTGCGTTCTTATAGCACGCTTGCTGCATTTATTAAACGACATCAATTTGCACAAGAATTATTTCTAAGGAACGCTCGAAATTACCAGTATTCATGGGTCTTGACATTTCTAACAGGAATTATTCTACTTGCGTAAGAAAAACAAATTTACATGGTATCATATAATCGGGTTTCTACTATTTCTATATTTTTTTTTATCCAACGGTTGAATTTTTATCAAAATCGCAGTTTTGTGCATAAACACTTGTCTCATTAAATATATACAGGTTCTTTCTTTTTAAAAAATTCGGTACTACAATAATTTTCAGGATACGTTGATTAATCTGTGTAGGCACGCAATATCGTTGAAGCACAAACTATCACAGAAAGATTATGAGCTTGTAAATAGAATCTGTCAACATATTGTAGTTTCTCAAGCCTGCTTACTTTCGGTTCACTACATTTGTCTCCCGTCAAAAAAAAAACATTTGGCAATTTTTTTAAAAATGATTGATTTGAATAAAAAAATTAAGTTGCAAAATTTTAAATGGACCATGATAATTTTATTTCAAGCCAATTGCTTTTGAATCATTTCTTACAAAGACGTGGGTACAAAAAAAACAAATCCACATTGTTTTATATTGTGTAAAAATACATTGTGCCTGTTATAAATTATTTTTATTGTGAAACAAAATGAGGAAGGTAATAATTAGAATTCTGAGTTAACAAAAAAAGACGAATGACAATCATAAACTCGTTTTACATATAATTTCTGATGGAGAAACTCTATCTGATAACTCAAGATCTTAAACTTGATAAAATCCATAGAAATTTCCTTGGTCATAATAAACTGTCAAGATCTGATGCAATTGTGGCAAATCTCAGCTCTGACACATTGCTATAGTAATAAAATAACTTAATAAATAATGATATTAAGAAATTAATAAAGTATTAGATCTTCAAAATGGTACACAGATATTCAAAATTAGAAACTACCAGTTGTTCTTAGTGTGATTGGATGAATTTTTATAGATTGCAATTTCAACCGAAAATCCATCAATAGAAAATTAACTTAATTTCCTGCACTTTCTACGCCTGCGATAACAAAACAGGAACGCAAAGTTGCTTAATAAATTTTATTGAACCTTAACAATCATAAATTACCGCAAGTCATTTGACCTCATGGATCAATGTTGACAAGTGTTGGTAGTAGATTGGTGACAAAAGTGAAAATGTCAGTTTTATTGCAAATTGCAACAAAGTGAATGCCTCATTGTAAGTAGTTTTATCGTTATTAAAAGAAGGTTAAAATGTATGCCTAAATGCTTCCCAGATTTCAATTTTAAGTAATTGCTGACTATCACTCTGCTTAAAGTAACAGTTAAACTTGCTTTGCAATGTCATTCTTTGATGGTTTATCGAGCTCACTTTGAGAATTAACTAAATCTTAGGTGGACACCACATAAAAAGGAAAAGTTCTAACCTAATCCCGTTAACATTAATATCCAGTCTGTCAGAAATCCCAGATAAAATTAGTGACTCATAATACTCTGAAATGCAGTTTTATTTCTTCATCAACTTTAAATTATTGAGATTAAGCTGGTTAAAGTAGCTAGCAATACGATTTTTAGAGGTTAGTTAGAGAAAAATTAATGGTTTACAATATTTAAAAAATATATTCAGAAAAGAACTCCTCCTATCACAAACTGGCACTGCAATGAATAGACATATACTTGTGCAATTAAAACGATGATGAAACTCCAGAGGGCGAGAATCCAATATTACGCAGACATTATATACAATATTTTTTCTATAATCTATAAAAAACTCGTATATTTTTTTTTATTTAAACTTATTAAATTATGCTATTCGGTATACATGGACATTTTAGGATCTAAAGTGTGTTATCACTTAAGTAGCATCGGACTTAAATAGCAAATAGTCGAAATATATAAAATTATTTAAACAATTACTCCTTACATGGATTCAAAGAAACAAAAATTTTACAAGAAATAAAATTGTTACTTTGTTTCATTACTGAGGCATATTAATTGCGGTACCAATTAGATTTTCTCTAGTGCACTTCAGTTTGCCATGTTTGTTCTGTGCATTTGAGTTTTAAACAACAATAAGAAATTATGTACACTGGCTTTAAATAAATTCCCATTCACACTTGAATCAATCATGACTTTAAAAGTTTTCAAAAAATAATCAAAATGTCAACATTTTTCAATTTAGAGTAAATACATAGTGACAATTGCTCACTTTAGTATAATCAGAGATTACGAAGCAATTATACGTACTTTATTTGAAGTAGGTAACTGATTCCGGTACTGATATTTTTATCAACTCGTGAGCTGATCTCTTTGATCACCGAACATAAAAACTAATAAATACAACAGTTTGAAAGTGGGTAAATAAATCAGATTGGAGCGAATAAGTGTCAACGGACAATTAGTTGTACATACTTAAGTACCTACAACAAGGTCAGCCAACACTTATGTCCCGGTCTCACAACTCATTAAATTATTAAAGTAAAAATTTGATTTTTTTAGAGTGCCCGAAATGTCGTACACGTTCTTGAAGCTGCATTATTAAAACCGAGAAAAATGTTTAAAAAATTCCATCTTCATTTTTCACACAAAATGGTGGTTTAACGAGTAAAAAAAAAGAAAACCAAAAATGAAGATCTTAACATTAAACATTTGTAAATTAAATACTAGTAAGCCCCCCTAGCACTCATAATTTAAACGTGATTTATTAATGTTAATGGTTCTTCACATGCAAGCCTAACCTAGCAATACAAAACCACTTACGACTAGATCAAGTTTTTGTTCGAACATATATTACTTACAGTATTGATTTACAAATTATAACTAACCGTCTATTAATTACAAAGTGAAATTAGCTAAAATTTGGTAAAAGTGCGCATATTCTTGGCTGATTGACATACAAAAGGAACCACATTAAAATAAAGGTAAGAACTGCTGACTTAGCCATTTTCGAAGAGCTAGTGCATAAGTACTACGTCGCATTTTGAAAATTAAAATTTTTGAATTACGGATTACAAGTTTGCATGCAAGCTACCCTTATAATATTATCGTTATCAGTTTTTTAAATCTTCAACTGCTTACGCAGTTTTATTGCTTAAATATTGATCCACAACCTGTAAGCTCGACGTAAATACTACACCTCATAGTTTTAGAGAAAATAGCACGAACATTAGTTATAAAGCGCCTCCGCTGTTGATTCTTCAGTCTAGATAGATATGCAACCACCATTATTCATCAATAAAATGGGTTTCCAGGACAAATAATAATTTCCCCCATTGCACATTTTTCTATCGCGTGATGGACAGTGGTTTTGTTTTCTCTAGGAAGGTCGAGTGACGTATGAGCTTCGGCGCCTGTAATCTTGTAAATTCGTAGAACCATTGAGGAGTTAAAAATCCCAAGTTTGTTGAGTCCCGTTCCACACTGTCGTAAAAAAAGTTAGTTCTACGACAGACAGCGTAACATGAATGTTCTGGGTGTATTTGTTGTGGGTATGTACTCTTTCATAACGTTTCTAAACATATTAACAGATTGACAGATAAAGTGAATTTGGGGGATTATGATTGATAACAATCAATTTATTTGCAGTTATGTAATAATACCTTTGTTGACGTGGATATTGTGATATGTTAAATTGATAAAACATTTAAAGCGTGTCTGTTGTTATAAAAGCCCAAATTATTTGTCTGTCGATTTGCATCCCAACCAAGCATACCATTACGATTCAAACGGAACGACACTAGGCCATGAGGCCCACATTTTTTACATGTTGGCAGCTCTGCAATGTCAGAATTGATATGAAACACATGCTAATTATAATATGATTGTATGGTACTTATATCAATAAATAATGTTTAATCCCAGACTGTTAGAGATAAGAGGCAGAGCTCCCAACACATTTTTATCCGATCTTTAATATATTACACCAAGTTTTCTACATCCTTTAATTTACAAACGTTTTAGCTTTAGGTCTTGTTTTGTCTGCAACATCTCAAGAAATCCAAAGAAACGTCAGTAAAATTGAACGTTTTCTGTATGACAGATGTCGACAATACAGTACAGATGCATCAGCGTACGATGAAGTAAAAACGCATTATTCACAGTTCTCTGATTACTTGACGTACACAGCCAGTCTTTTGCCCAATGGTAAACAACAGTTCTGTGTTGATGAAAAAAATCAGCTAATTAGTTTAATGAAACAACTTGCAATTGATATGAAACCATGTTTCCCACGAGAAGAAAAGTACCTTCCTCAGTTTATGTTTGAGAGTTTTGTAGACTTTTTAAATTTTGTTTGTGCGGGAAAAAATATGGAAAGTAAGTGTTTCAATTTGTTTGTAGTAAAGTTTTAAACATTTCATTTTAGATTTCTTCAGTAGCCAGGGCGATGAATGTAGGGCCACCCTAAAAAGCCGTCAAGCAGGTGCCGAAGTTGGTGATTGTTTTAAGAAGTTGTTTGCAAACTTTGATACTGTTGTCAAGAAGGACAATCTATGCCTGTAGGTCTTGATTTCTTTTGAATTAATGTTAATTAATTGTTTTATTTTAGTGACTTGAAATTATCAAAAACATGTTTTGGTGAAGCTATTGCGCGCCACTGCAGTAATTTTGCCGGATACGAATCTTTAAATAACAAGTTTTTCGATGCAATTCGCAAACCCTGCAATTCTGCCATCACTTTTGGATTTAGCACTGTGATAGTAATAGCCGCCTTTTTATCTACTAAAGTATTTTCCTAAGCGTACCTCAATGTCCCTTACGTAATATTGTATTTTTTTAAAAGTCATATATACAGTGTCCGAAATGTCGCACGTCTTCGGAGAGGTACGCTGAATGGTGTAGTACAATGCGAGAAAATTATTTAAAAAATCCGTTGTCTTTTATTTTAGATTTACAAGTAAATTGAAAGCAAGAAAATGGGCAACACTTGGAATATAAACCGGAGAATTTTAATTAAAATGTTGTTACTGTGGTAATTACTGACAATGTTCTATTCAGGAGGTCAAACATCCATCCAGACACTATTGTTGACAAAAAAAAAAATAGAATTTAATTCATAGAGGTATCAGAACAATCTTTATTTTTGATTAAAAACGAAACTAGAGACGAATTGTAATTAAGAAAAGAAAAACATCCAATACGTAGAAATCTACAATGATAATCATAAAACGTCCAACACCATATTATATAAAAAATAAAGACATTATTTTTCTTAACAGTTTTCTCGTTTTTAATGAGACGCCTTAAAATGTACCGTGAACAACATGTGCAACATTCCGGAGACCTGTATAATTGTTATAAAGGTATTTAAAATAAATGTTATATGGATATTTATACGTACTTGAAAATCTCGCAAATCTTGGACGACACTGCTGCCACCTGATGTCAATTTATTTGAAAATAAACCGCCCATTAGCATCTTCGTGTTGTCCGTTACCTAACCTATATTTCCATTTTGATCAAAGTTTTTAAAAACAATGCAAGAATTTGCTCTAGGTTACCGTGAAGTGATCCCAGATCAAACTGCGTGTGATCCATGGAGAGAAATCAGTCTAAATACAGGTAAAACAACTTGAAATCAGGAAATGCCGAATTTGAGGTTATGTTTTTCAGGCGGTACACAAGGCACACTCCAGGACATAAAAGTAACAGAACGAGCGAATGGTTTTCATTATAGAGACTCATCAAAGTATTACACACGAAATAGATTCATTTATTGGTACTTACTAATATTTTTATGACGAATTAATCGAAAACGATGGTTGCAGGAGAATCAGCCATGATGTCTTGGAACTTGTTGAACACAGTCTTGATATAAATCTTGCTGGAAATAGAATCAGATACAAATTTGTTGATACACCCATCATAGACGGAGTTTCTATTCATGAGACTTATGACAACATTGTGGTTTTAGTACCTACTGTTTGTAGTGTTCATAGGCTGACTTTTCCACATCCTGATAAATATCATAGGCAGGATCATATGCCAGGTATTCATGCTGATTTAGCAGCTCCGTCAGTTTTTAGTGAAGCAACGGCAAGTGATGCCAGAGACCCCACTACATTCCACTTTTTTACAAATTCAAGTAAGTCCAATTTTGTATTAGCCTTGCTCTAAATATTAGCCTCATAAAACTAAAATGATAAAAACAACTTGCTTGCAATTGTGATGTTTTAACCGTATTTTTGAGTAAGTTCGACGTTAATTGAAAGACAGTTTGTCATTTCATTGGTAATATTTTTTTATTACCCTAAACGTTTAAGGCGCGAAATTCGAAACTCAAATTTTGGCGTATATTATTCTAATGCCGTCGTATTTCAATTAAAAACAGAATTTATGTTGTGTAAATATTGTCTTTAACTTCACAATTTCAACAAATTACCTATTAAAATGGAAGTCAAAACACAATGAAATAATTTTACATCACATCTATGGCTGTTCTATAAGACTATAAGACTCAAAAAAAATCTTGTTCATGTACTGTTTTAAACGAAATTTTGTCAGATCCTATAGTCGTTAAAATGAGTTGCTTTTGCGGTTTCTTAGTACCAAACGTTTTTCAAATGAATAAAAATAAATTCTTGTTTGCATGTGTTTTAGACAGTTCCAATGCACAGAAACAAATTATATCCAGTGAAAAAATGTACTGCTAAGAAGGCCTTGAAATTTGAAATAGGACTGTCTGTTTTCTTTGAAAGTGAAAGCAATTTTTAATTGCCAAAATCGTGTTGCCAATAAGTATATAAAAAATACAAATTGTTTTTTTCAGCTATTTGGTATTTTTACTATAAACTAGGATAATTCAACGGCAGTGCGTAGTAAAATTTTTATTATTTTGTTTGCATATAACAAGTGAAATCTACTTAGTTGTTACTGTTATTAATAGTATTAATAGGATACTCTTGGAAAAACAAAATTTTAAACTACAAACAGTATTTAAGGAACTTAATAAATAAAAATTACTCCTTCAGACAATACTAATCTGTATCTTCGAATAAAGACGTGTTCGAAGCGGTACTTGGAATATAAATTGTGTTGGTAGTTCTGTTATTTTATAATGATTTTTGCTATCAAGATAACATTGGATACCGCTTTTGTTTTTGGTCATGTGCTATCTGGCATAAAAAGAATTATAAAAACCACATTGTGGGAGTCCATGGACCAGAACGAAAAATGGTTTCATTATAAAAGGCTTTTGTTTCCTTATATTATTCCTTTTATTTAATTATTATATAAGTTATAGCAAAGTTGCAATAACCATAATTTCCATATAAGCGTTGTCTTGGACTCTTGTTAATCGTTATTATTTTGAGCTCAAACATGGATCATTTTTTTAGTTTAATTTAGTAATTATTTTAATTTAATTTTACAGATTACAGAAATTAATTTTAAATAAAATCATGCGTTTAGAATTAGCACTTTACGAACATTTACTACATGTAAAAATATTTCCAAGTTGCAAATTAGTTTTGCATAATTCTGTTAAACTGCGTTTTAAAAGTTGATGAATGTACTGTTATTTTTATTTAGGTTCCCAGCTTCCATATTTGGCCAATTCCTCTTTGACACTAGCAGAAGAAGAAGCAATCTTCGTGCTAGCATATCTTTCTGGCGAAATTCTTTTAGTAAAACAGTCCCGAGAAGGTAAAATCGAATCTGCTGAACTGAAAAATGAATCTATCGTTCCTAGATTTTTATCCGAACTTGCCGATAAATTACGGTAATGTTTAAGCAACGCAAATCCTTTCAAGAAATTCCTTGATTTACATTTTAGACAAAAAGACAAAGATGGTGATACTACAGTCAGTTTACTTTTACACACTGTCGGCCTTGAGACTTTTGCCTTGACTTTATGCAGAAACGGTCATTTAAAATTTTGGTCGTGCTCAAAAGCGGAATGTGTAGCTGTTGTAGACGTAATTGCGGAGACAGGAGGTACAGCTCGAAATCAAATTCAAGGTGCTCAAAATCACATACTTCGAAAAGCGGTTGATGGCGATGATTCTGAATGTCTTTTGGGGATTTTTATGAGTTTTTCAGCAGAAAGTCAATTACATATATTCAAACCGATTTTTAATGGATCACAAATACGGCTCGTTCGTTTGAATAGCCTTCATTTAGCACAGGTTGGTGATGATGCTGCCATGAACAGTCAAATAATTTTTATTTATTTTTTTAGAACGATTTAATCGATTTTTCTTTGTCGACCACACGAATCTGGTCAGTATGGCGAGGAAAAGACGGCGAATGTGAAGTATACTCCGCATCAATACTGTCTGGGAGTCAGTGGACCCCTGTTATCCTGGAGAGTGTTCCAGACGCTGGCCAAACTCCAAATATCGACGGAGAAACGGATCCTCGACAAGTTTACCTTCAACATATTTTTCAACCTGGTAGATTTCCATTCAACATTATCAGCAAAGCGTTGAATGTAACTGACGAGCTCATTACCGATTTTTCGATTACAAATCTATTGTTGTAGATTTACAAAAGATCGGCCATTGTGAGTGACCTAACAATTTCAGCCAGTAATTTAAAACAGCAAATATGTATGGCTGTGGAGGATGAAATTCAGAACGAACTGAAAGAAACCGTGGTCAGTGACGAAGATTATTTAGAATGTGCAAACTACTGTTGGCAACGGTTTTATTCCTGCTGTGTTCAGTATCACGTGGCGGGCTTGAAACCTCTTGGATTACTGCTTCTTCCAAACTCTTCAGGAGCTGTTCTTTTAAAAAAATCGATGATTTCGTTTTTAAGGCCGTTGGATATTTTCGAGCATTCGATGTACGAAAGCGACTACGTGTTTAAGGATCAATTGGCGAAATATTTTCTTCTGGCTGAAAGTAATTTGACTCCGTTTAATTAACTATGACCTACACAGAGTAATTTTTTTAGACATCGATATTACTGATGACGTCATCAGTTTATTCAAAGTGATTAATTATTTGGATCAACAGATGAGTGAAATTTTTGCTTATGCTTTTGAAAAAGAATTGGCTTTATTGAAATCGCCCGATATTATTATGGGATCACTTCTAAGCAAGATACAAAATGAAATGGACAGTGAGGTATGTCGTTTAGTTTCAAATTTAGACCCACACAAACAGATAAAAATTTCAGTTTTCTGATCATGTGGCCGAAATGTTGCGCCGATGTTCCGATCTGTATCAAGCCATTCACAAAATCCTCGAGTTGCTACGTACTGAACATCAAATTCACTCCGAGGAAACAGACGACGATTTAAAGACTTCCGTTAATCACATTTTCACGTCACAGTTAGGTGTTTCAATGGTTTCCGGTTGCTTGAGACAACAAATTCAAGTTCGCTTCACCATTTGTCGTAATCTCTTGTTAATCAGTAGTATCCTCTTGGAACGTGAGGAGCTTGATTGGAATCTTTTGGAAGCTATTCGCTCCGTTTGTACCCCGGAAATCGTAGTCTTGACGCAGGCCAATTATATAATGGTCTGGTTGTCTGGACTTTCTGCTCTTACCTATCTACCCACGTAAGTCGAAACTTTATCACAACCAAATTTTAACATCGGTTTTTAGTGAATCTGCGTTACAACGACTGTCATCGCTTAGGTTAACACCCGTTTTCAACTTGAGGTCAACTGCCACAAATTCGATTTCATTGTTTGAACTCTTCGCTGGATCCACCGGCGGGTATGAAGCAAGAAAATCGTTTAGTAGAATGAGGCATAACGAAGAAACTTTGGCACACTGGCATTTGTCTCTGCTACCGTATTTGAACTGTCTGTTCCATATTATGTATCCTTTTATCTAAGGAATGTATTTATCGGTAACAAAAATAGGGCTTTCTTAACTCGAACAAGATGGCCTGTTAGTGGTAAGCCTATTTTAGCCGAATGGCTTCTAAGCTGTGGCCAACACCTGTGGCTGCAACAATACATTCGTTATTTGAGTACTTGGTGCGAATGGAATAACTGTAGTCGTGAGTTTTTGTAACCCCCGATTTTGCACAGACTTATTTTTTCATGTTACAGATAGTTTTCTCTTAGCGGCATCTTTCTTAACATCCGGCGAGAGCTACAAAGCTCTTGAACTTTTTCAGACAGCTGCAGACGGCATTTTCGGCGAAGAGTTTTTAGCGCAACGCATTCTTACGGATGATACCAACCAAGCTAAAGCTTTTATAAGCTATTATCTCAAAGTTATTCATTTATTTGAATTGCACAAGTCTTTGGATTGCGCTATTAAATTGGCGGATACCGCACTGAGTATCACCTCACCAAACGACCCTCTGGCTGTAAGTTTTTGGTCAACGGAAAGTTTGTCTTTAACAAATTAATTTCAGGCAACTCTCTACTCCATAAAATTCAAGCATCATTTAGCTCTAAAAAACTATCAAATGGCTTACGATTCGTTAAACGCAAATCCTGACTCTGAAAGAAGAAAAGACAATCTTCGAGACTTGGTAAAAAAATTGTTGGATGAAAAAAAATTGGATGTTTTAATGAGTTTCGCTTACGGTGGAATGGAAGAGCTGTTCTGCGATATCGTTTTTACACGAGCGCGAGCAGCTGATCCTTCTAACAGCATATACTACGATTTTTTATATGCCTACCAGGTGAAAAGAGGACGAACATTTCTTCGTGCAGGTATGATGAAAATCATGTTTCATGTTCCTATATCGTCTGGATTTCAGCTGCATCGGTAATGTATGAACAAGCGTTCAGACTAAACCAATTTAACGACCCTGATTCTCTGGAAAAACAAGTAAAATGCTTTTTAGCAGCTAAGAACGCATTAGCCTTGTGTGAGGAGCAGTATGCTTATATCGTGATGCCTGTTGATCAGATTGAAGATAAATTAATTGTTTTGCCGACGCTTGCCGGATCTGAAGAGGTACGTGGAATGCTAGGAATGTAAAACTAAACGCTTTAGTTTGAAAGTTTATGAGCTTGTTGGAAACATTCATTTTTTTATAAAAAAAATATTAGTACTGTTCTTTCATGAACACAGAACATTTAACTCCAATCTCAGCTAAAATATATAGTTTTTTTAAGCAGTTTGATATCTGGGACGATTCCGTTTTTCAAAAGTTGTAGTATGTTAAAATCAAATATATGCAGAATTTGAGAAAAAATTGGTTGACAAATAAGTTGAAAAAAATTTTAAACAATAGTACTAAATAATATGGCAAATATTCTTAAGTTTTGTGAATATAAGTTATTTTTATTAACTTAAATGTATTCTTAAGATCAGAAGTAAGCAAAAATGAAAACAAAACAACTCAACTTCTTTTTTTATATAAAAATTTGACGATTTGACTAGGAGTATCTCTCCCATAATTTAAACAAAAATTCAAATTTTATTTATTTGCTGCTAAAATCTGAAAGCTTAAATAAAGTGTTTATTTTTCACCGATATTTGCAAGCCTATGAATTCTATTTTTTGTTTGTGCAGAACAAGCATTAAACAGGTTTTTGTATCCAAAAGTCGTCAGTTATCGAAATTGCTTACCATAATGTCATTAAAATTGCTCATTAAAAGGTTGTTTCAGCATATAACTATAAGATTATTAATTTGAAGATTAGGTCGAAAGTAATTATGTCGTTTGTTGATTCTCTAAAACTAAAATCGAAATTCATACCAACGAAAATATATACAATATAGAGAGAGATTCAAATATCTTATTAATTCTAGAGGGACCTAACCATAAATAATTCATCTTTTTTTGATGTGCTAGTTATTGACCTAAACAACTTTATACGCTGTATTACAGCTCCTCAACCTCAACATGAGGGCACAACACTAGCTTGTTTAAATGACAGTCCTGTCCGTGAATACAAAAAATATGTTTTTTGTAATTAGCATCTGTTCTTTTGTAATCACATCCTACAGTAATTTTACCACCATATAAGTGAAATATAGGGGTACTTAAGTAATTTATTTTTTTAAACTATTTGTAACTGATGGTGTTTTTTAGGAACCCGAGGAAATTATTTTGAGAAAACAGGTGAACATCATCAATCTAGAAATGTTATCTAAAGAACTAGCTTTTGCGAGCGCAAAATTAAAGCTTATTCGTTTCAATCCGACGGATTACTTTGAGATTACTAGTGAGTTTAACTTTAGAGTGTCGACGTTTTTAATATTAATTTTTAGATCCTCATGAGTTAGTTATGTTGCTGACAAATGCAGGCTTGTTTAAAACCGCGTTAACGATATCAAAAATGTTTGATGTGCCATATAGAATCGTTTTTGAAGCTTTGACGAAGAAATGTCGAGTGAACAAGCAGAACGAACCTGTGGCATGGAGGTGGCTGATAGAAAACGATATACAAGGTAACAGTTTTGTGTGACAGTGATATTGTAGTAACTTCTTAATCTTCATAGATCTTCCTATCAACACAAAAGACCCAGCCGCTGCCGTTTGGAATCTACTTCAAGAACTCGTCGAGGAATATGAAGAAGAAAAGATGTCGGTTATTCATAAAATCGTTTGTAAACAAATCATTAAAATGCATATGTTTATACCTGAGTGGTTGTTGGCATCTTACAAGGTAAACCGCTCAACTAAACTGCGATTTTAATAATTAAAGACAATTTTAGAAACGAAACCCATCCGAATTATTTAGATTGTTATATAATTCTGGTCGATTAGAAGAAGCCACTGAGATCGCCGTTGAATACATGAAGGCAGCTTTGGGTTACGGTAAAGAATACTATGGATTCACACATGCAATGCAAGCCACAAAACCCGCAGTTTGTCTTCCTGTTCGTGGTTTCATCGCACTGGCGAATCAACTGCAATTAATAAATGAAAGTGATCCTGAGCAACCTTTTCTTAGATCGTATGAACACTTGTCTAATGTCCTGGATAATTACCTGAAAACGGCACAACGGACCTCGAATGAAATGTGTCATTATCAATTAAGTTTAGTTAAGAACGATTAAATAATTTTTTCCAAAAACTTTTATTCGTATGTTTCGCTTACATTTCCCACTGTAGTAAAAGTTAAGTATGTGGTGACGACAACAAGGCAACCGGCGACTGTCGTTATCACTAGAGTTGGATGTTGTCTGAAGATAATTAAAAGGAGAACGCTAGCCACGAGCATGATGGCCGCCAGAAGCGGAATAAGTATCAGTGGGATCCATTCGTTTCCTTTGATTTCTGCAAAAAATAGTTGAAGTCTCGTGCACGCGACTGTTGAGTTCTTTACCTGCACCGAGCGAAGTACCGAAGCCATCTTTGTAATTCCACGTTTTTCTGCTGTCATTCCGCATTGAAAATTGCTGCGTCTTTGCGAAGAATCTCAGTTCTGGTAATTTTTTGTTTATACATTCTTCGAACTGTGATAAACTACGTTCGATAAGCGGAGGTCTCTTAAAAAAAAAGCAAGTGCATATTCATTGAATTGGTTGGTTTTTCCCGACGAATACAGGTTTTTCCGTTGCCGTTTATTGTCCCCACTTTGCTTCATTCAACAAAATTCTAAAAATCTTGTTTGTGTCGCATCAGTCCCCGTCGATAGTCCGGTAGTTGAGCGACCTGTTCACCTTGTGACCATAAACAAATAAGGTCGCACTTTCGCAATTAGTGTAGAGATTAATAAGTGGCGTGTCACAAATTAGAACAATGAAATTGCGCATGTACCATGTTATTGCTGTTATGTGTGTGATGCACACCTATGCTCAAGAGGAAGACGATGACGACAAACCACGGCCCCTCCCAAGTGTTAATCCTGAAACTGTGGAACATTTCCGATTGGCCTTGGAAGCCGTGTTTGGTGTGGGAATCCGATTACAGGCGTTCCTGGAAGATGACAACAATGAGAATTTCCTAGTCAGCCCTATTAGCGCTGCTGTGATTCTCGGCCAATTGATTTTGGGCACCGAGGGAGAATTCCGGAAGCAATTAGTCGAATTGTTGTCTTTATCCAACAGTCAGCTCTATGAGAACGACCAAGTTCATTATTACAACTACAAGAAAAATATCAATATCACCTATTATTTACCATATTCCACGCTGCACGTGCAGCTGTCTAACTTGCTCAAGACTTTGGAAAGTGGAACTGATGCTTCCAAACACTTTTTACTGACAGAGAAGAATGCGTTATTTGTTGACAACAAAATTCGTTTAAATGAGACTTTTAGAACAAGCATCATAGGATTGTACAAAAGTAGAATTCACCGTTTAAATTTTCAGGAAAATCCAGTTGCTGCACAAAAGTAAGTGTTTACAATGCCATGACTTTTGTAACGGTTTGATTTAACAGGACGGTCAACGAATGGGTGGCTGTCAGTACCAACGGCCTCATTAAGTCCATTTTATCAGCACCTCCGCCTCCGACAACAGTTTCGATTTTATTAAATGCCATTTACTTCAAGGGCGAATGGGAAGTGCCTTTTAGTGACATGTTGAACAGAAAAGGGCTTTTTAATGTGAGCACCACCAAACAAGTTCCAGTTACATACATGATCAATCAATTCGATCAAATTTTGTATTCTGAATCGAAGACTTACCAAGTGACTGCTTTACCTTACACAAACGAAGAAGTAGGGATGTACCTAATATTGCCAAAGTCTGACAATCCCTATAAATACGATATGAAAACCTTTGTTCGAAACCTGTCTTCGTTAGAACTCTTGGAGACGATTAAAAAGGCTAAACGACGAGACGTCGTAGTTAAAATTCCCAAAATGAGTATTTCCAACAAGTTTAGTTTAATCGATCAGCTAAAGAAGTACCGCATCTTCAAACAGCAACGAATTAAAGTCAATTCGACGAATGCCGTAGACAAAATAGAAGCTAAAGTTGAAGCTTTCTCCAACTTCACCACTGATAAACTAAAAGACATTGTTTTGAGTACTGCTGCTGAAGGAATGGATCTACGAGTTGACGATATCGTCCAACATGTAGTAATTTCTGTTAACGAAAAAGGTACAGAGGCGGCCGCTGTGTCTGCATCTACTATTAACTACATGGCGGGTGCGAAAAACTTCATTATCGAACGGCCTTTTATTTTCTTTATTAGACACGAGGCCACAGGTGCTGCGTTGTTTTGGGGAACCGTATCCAATCCTACTGCTTAAGACTGAAGTTTAATATTTAGGGACATTTCTTTCATCAATTACGTTTTCCAGAATGTCCTGTTTATTTATTATAAGACTTTTACGAATAAAACTGTACTTGAAGTTACCTGAATGATCTTATAAAAACATGTTTTTCATTTTAAGATTGAAGTTTCTTGTCAACATTTTTCTTTCAGTTTCTAAAGCTCAAACTTCCATTCAATCTTTTCATGCAAAGGAAACGTCCATTTTCATGTCTGGGAATTCTTAGTCAGAGTTGTAATCGATGTTTGAATAATTTCTTGGGCTTGGTGTCTTGTCCACGTGCCCCGCCTCTTCAGTCGTCATCTTCATCTGAAGAGTCAAAGCCGCTGCTGGTGTCTGTCTCCAAAGCGGCGCACGCCAAACATGTGCGCCCTGCATCAATCCAGCATTCCAGACAGTAAGCAAAACGACACAGCTCGTTTCGGCATTCCTCGAATTTAGATCTGCACAAAGGCTCTATCTCCTTACAAATCAAACATTTACGTCTAGCCCCTGGGAATATGTGCAAGAAGCGGAAAGCACGAGGGAATCGAATTTTTAGAACGATAAACACGTTTAAATCGTCTTGCAACCGTCGTTGTCTGACCAGTTTCTGTACTTTTTTCTTCATGAACCTACATATTTTTGTTGTGTTAATAAGGCGCTATTTTAATTACCCACCTGAAGAAGCCTATTCTGCGTCTTAGCGTTTCGTTATAAATGTGGAGGACACGTCGTTTTTCCCGTTTCTGGTAGAACAAGGCGCAAATGGCTCGCTTAAGGCGCTGGGTGTACATGTTCGCTAAAATTAACAACCATATCACAAAATACGTGCCGTAGATCTTGTAGATGTAGTAATTTGACATGAGAGAGGGTTGAGGGAGACATTTTTCGTTGCTTCTTTCGATGTGAATGCGTTTTTTGATGTTAAACCCTTTAATAACTGAGCGAAGTATATTCGCAATCATTCCAGTTCCTGAAATATTCTAAAATAAAGGTGAGGAGACTTCAAAACGCACGCACCTTTGACTTCTAGCTTCATGTCGTGGCGACCAGTTTGTACATAATCAATTTTTGAGTGACGTCTCACGAGATCTAAGCCTTCATAAAATAAACGATCTAGAAGGATGAACGTCGTGGCAGTTATTAATTCTAGCATCAAATGTATTGTTTGCCACATTAACTGCCCTTTTTCGTGTTTCAGAGGCAGCGGTGTGCATGGATCTACTAATTTCTTTTTTTCAATTTTTTTCAACGGTAACAGAGTGTACTTTCCCTGTTTTTTTCTTCTGGCATCGATTTTTCGAAAGTATGTCGTCACGTACGCGTTGTCAAATTGAATGTCTTTTAAATACTTGTCGAGGTAAGTCTGCGCATTCATGATTATCCGCAGGAAGACGAATGCGAGTATTCTTTTGAGGATGACGAGCAACTGGTGTAGAATTGCTCTTTTTGCGTTCACAGCATGGAGAATTGCTTTAGCAGTGTCTCTGCTGTCTCTAAAATCGATAATTTGTGGGATTTTTCCGATTTTGTATTGTAATCGAACATTCTTAAAGTTTTCTGAAAATTGTCCTCGCGATTTCTTCAAGTATTCGTATCCCTCTCCGAATCCGGGATCGATATCTTTAGCGGGGTCACATCTGTTCGCCCCTCCAAGGGCTTGAGCAATATTACAGATAAAATCTAATTTCATGGGCCAGCATAACAACCACGCGGCGATCCAAGTAACAGCATCGTAACACTTGTTATAAGCTTTTTCGAACATATCTCTACAATTCTTGGCAGCTTTTGTAAACTGGTCTTCACATCTCATCTCAACCTTCTTGAGATACATTTTCTCGAAGTTTTCTGCTTCGACTTTTTCGCCTTTACTGGCATACTTCTCGATAATCTCTTTACTTCTCGAACTATCTCCGAGTTTCTCATCTAGGTAATCATTTTCTTCTTTCATTTTCCTCATTTCTTTGTCATCTTCAATTTCTCCGACCACAGGTGCTGACACGTCTTTGATCGACCTCACTGTGTCCTTCACTTCATTAACGTCAGCCTTCATCCCAAATAAAGCGTCCGAGAAAGGTTTAAACATCAACTCAAATCTCGTTTTTGTCAAATTGAATGTCAAAGAAGTGGTGCAAGCGAAAACTCGCACGACTTCTCGTCCATTAGTGGTGATATTTTCAACAGGACCGGAGAGAATGAAGGCTAAAACCAAGGCTTTGATCACACCACGTCCTACTTTGCCACCGAAACTGGGTAACGTCAATAACGTAATGCAACGAATTTGTGAAGAAAACGCATTTCCAAAACCCAAAAGTAGACACATTGCTAGACCCATGAGAAGAGCAGCACCTTCCGTGAAGTTCAGATCAATTAGGATCATGAAATATAGACCAACTCCTAACATTACGCCGAAGAGAAAACTGAAGAACTTCTTCAAATAGCTGTGTTCGTTGGTGGAATAGAAAACTTTATAAAGGAGAAGAGAAGAACGTTTTAACTTTTGTTTGAACAAATTGCAACAGCACAATCTCATCGTTGACACAATTGATTGATAGAAGTGACAATTAAATTTCGGCATCAGAAATGGATTCTAGAATACTTCTACATTCGGTCGATCTTGAATCGTCGTCGTTATCGAGCTCTTGGGATTGATTAAAAATTTTTAACATGTCGTTATACCTTACATTGTCTTCAATAAAACGAATCTCAGAAGGACTGTTGAGTTCCGGTTTTGATAGATATCGCTGAACAAACTTATGTAGTGCTCCACCATTTGGAGTTCTTACCAACTGCGAAGCACCATTTAATTTTTCAATATCTGCACCTTCACTTTTTGGAAGATTTTCGTCGTTATATGGAGTCTTGTAAATTTTTGTAAGAATATGTTCACTAGTATGTATTGAAACTTTTTGGCAACTTGTACTTGAAGAAATATTTAGAACAGTGCTTGCGATGTATTCTTCTTCTATGTTTTCATGTTTATGAAGCACTAAAACGCAATGAGACACTACTTTCGAGGTATTTTGTTCGTCGTTCTTGTAAATGTTAGTTGTTTTTTTAGATTTCGCCAGGATTTTTGTAGTGTGCTGCATTTTTTATCGCTGATAAGGGAGGGAAAGAATTCTAAAACCAGTCATGGGATTTTTCGTTTATCATTTGATGTTTTTTGACTTTATAATTTTGACATCATCAGTGTGATTGAAATTAATGGTGACTTTTGAACAACTTTTACAGGTAAGGTAAAATGATGGCTGGAATCATTTACCTACCTACCTACTTCATTTACAGTTAACTTTGCGCTTCAATTTTTTTTGTTTAGAACTTATGTAGACACTAATTACTGGAAGAAATTAATTATCGACCAAGCCACCAACTAGTTTTTTTAGGAAATTTCAATTTTGAAGTTAATTAATCTCACAAAAACAGCATTAATTTCCAACCTATGTAGGTTTAAAATAGAACACACCTTTTCAAGTTTTTTATGGTTTTCTGTCAATATTTGAAAATTTTTTTCGGAGAATGCTCTAGTTTTGACGTTAATTTTTTTTTTTGAAAAATTTAATACATTTTTTTTCTCTTCACTGTACAGTTTAATCAAATTTTTAAGCTGATATCTGTGTGAGAACTAATAACTGGAAGTAAACATAACTCTCCTTTGCGGCAGACCCTTGTTTCGAAGATTAATGCCACCTGTTGAAGAAGAAAGTAATTAAACAAAATTTATTTTAATTACATTGTTACCCTAAATGTTAAATAGTCGCGGTCTAGTGCTTTTAGAATTTTTTGGTCTTATTGTGGAAAAATGCTTAGTGGCGAAAACTTGACCGAAATTCTACGGAATTTTTCCATGATTTATAGCTACAATGTTAGAAAAAAGACAAGAGTTATTAAACCAAAAACGAAAGAAGATGCTATCATCGAATGTGTTTCTAGTCATTTTTTGTCCTCGTCTCATGTAGCTGAGAATTTTAAAGCTTCTGAGGAACGGCTTTCCTTTGTTATCAGAATAAAGAAGAAGCACATTCGAGCGATTTTTGTTTATCGTCATATCAGAACTACACATTAAATCTGCCAAAAAAACAAAAAGTAGTATTTTATGTTCTAAAACGTATTACAAGGTCTATCGTAACCTTGCAGCTCATTGCATAACTGACAGCTTCAAGATTTAAATAGTAATATTATTGTAGAAAATTTCAATAAATAACACTAGTCAACACTCAAAATTTCCCGGGGAAAATTTATAGCGTAGTTTGTAGATAATCATGCACCTAATACCAGAAAAATAACCATTTAATTCAATCACGTATAGATAAAGAGATTTTTTTTTTTTTTTTAAGTGAATTTTTTTGATCAATTTTGGAGGGTAGCTTTAAATTTTTGTTACAAACAATCATAATACCATGTTGTAGTATTAGTCTACATTCAGTTTTTTCACCATGTCTCGCTGTTGTGTCACTTCTCCGGATTTATTTTGCTTTATTTGTTTGTTTTATATTTACCAAGAAGTAAAAAAAAAAGTATGACTAACGTTGGTTTTTGGTTAGAGAGACACCGATCTCTTCTTACAATAGACGACTAAAAGAACAAACACACAACAAGTTTATTTTTAAAGCCTAAATAACGTATTAACCTTAAAGTAACTACGAAAAATTGCTAAATTTAAAATAAATTTCTCTTAAAAACTATACGTGACTGAGATGTTTTATTTACTGTTCTAAGTTCTCTATAGCATGGCGATCCCGAATCACACAATTAAATCTCTGGGAAAAAAAAACGTATTTTTTTTGTTGCCTAGTGTAATCAAATGATCTTCTTATTTGTGATAAATTGATAAATAACAACATATTTAGTCGAAAACTATCTAAATACTCCTTCATGCGGTTGCTTTTACATATTTGGTCTTTGTGGATCACTTTTTTATTAGTTAAAGAGAGTAATTTTTTTTCTTAAGTAAGAAGCAAAAAACCTCCATAAAATTATTTGTAGCTCAAAATATTTTTTCTCAAATCCTAGATGATCAATACATTAATTTTTTGAGATATCTTATTCTTACAGTATTGTTCTATACGATCTTTTGAAATTTTATACTTCAGTTCCCTGCAGTGACAAAATTTTGTCCTTTCATATTTATTTATAAAGTAAGAAAAAAGAATCCACGAATTCAGTAAAGTTCACATTTTGACTTGTTATCGGAAATTCAGATAAACTGTGGCATTGCTTCGTCTTCTTGCAGCTGGCGGAAAACTTTCTAAAACTTCGAACATTTACATTTTAATTTAATTTTGCGTTCTGATCCAGCGGCGTCGTTATTTCTAAGAAATTTGCCTCTTTCTACATGTTTTGTGAATGTTTCTAAAAAAATGGTTCGTTTTCTAAGAATCATCAAAAATAACTGTTTTATGTAAGCCAGTTTTTATAGTTGATATGAATATAGTTTCTTCTTCTTCTTTTTAATATTTTGATTGTTTGTGAATTATTTTTAATTCGTCATTGCACTGCACTACATATACTTATTTTCTATAAATGTTTTAAGCTAACATTATATGCTACCAAATATAAGATTTTATAATCATTAAAATGTATAGATAAAATTGTTTAAAAGTTAAAAATGTAGAATTGTATACATTGCTGTAAATTGGTCTTTTTACATTTTTTGATTTGTTTTTTTTAATTCTTTATTTGAAGTATGTATATTCTCTGAATCTCGGGTATCTTTGTGTTTTTTTGTATTCCTGGAACTTTTCTTTGGATTCCTTAAGATGCTTTAATTTTTTTAAATTGTTTCGTATCCGTTACAATATTTTGATCTTTTGTATTTTTGTATTTTGGGTTTGTGCTTTTCCAATTTTTTGAAATATGTGTTTATATTCTTAATATTTATAACCTCTAATTTTCCAAACTATAATTTGGTATTTTTTTGTTTTTTTCGATCTTTTGGATTTTTCGTTTTAAAAGTTTACAGATGCTCTATATTATTTAAACTATTTCTACTGTTTTAGATCCTCTAGTTCATCAAAACTTTTATTTATTTTAAAATGTGATTTTTTGTGTCTTCAATTATGTAAATTGTTTTTAGATACTTTAATTTTTTACTGTGCTATGTATTCTCAAACTATTAGATGTTTTATATATTTTATTTTTCATAGTATAGATTGAATTTTTTGAATTGTTTAGAATTATTTTCTTTGAATCCTCTTTGCAGCTCTATTACATTTTTTAGTCTTTATGCTTTCTAGATGATTTGTATTTTTTAAATTTATATTGTGTATTAGGTATATTATTATATCAGAGTCGTTGCGTCTGTCGCTTAAACTTTCATGAAAAGGCGCCTCTCAAGGTGCTCGTATTCTAATCGAAATTTATCAAAATGAACTTTTGCAGTCTGTTGGACAAACTCTGAAGTTCGGAGTCGCATCATAAATGTATGTCAGCATAAAGGAATCGTAAAATTTATGTTCCTTAACATTACATTATATGAAATGATAAAAAAATCCAAATAGCTATAATAACACTAGTTTGCACCGACTTGTGCTACATCTGCCTTTTTTTTTATATTTATAACCGTAGGGATCACGATTGTGACATCGTATTTGAAAGCTTTTAGCAGTAATTAACTATTATTTTGTCACTCGTATCTCGTGGGTTAAAATTATAATTTATAATTGCTGATCGATCTTGCTAAGAAGTACATTATGTCTGTTATTAAAGTAAGGTAGCTGTTTATTTTAAAAGTGGCACATGACTTCGACACTTATGTTTACCTCCAAAAGAATTCACAATTTTCAAGAACTAAAAAATATAATTGATTATTCTCTGAGAGCTGAGCTAAAGGAAAAATTTATATTGCTTAAAATGAGCGCCGCGACCCAAAAAGTATGTTAAATTTCTGGAATTATGGACACACAAAATTTTTATTCTTTTTTTTAACAAATTAAAAAAATATGTAAAAAAATAGTGAATAAACCCTAGAAATTATGAAATTTTGAAAGAATTTTTTCTCGGGCTTTTAGTTTTGACGCATCTGGTAAAAAATTGAATTTAATCAAGATTTTGTATTATTAAATCTAAATATAAATTTTAATTTCATCACATATGTACAGAGCAAGATTTAAGAAACATCGTAAAATTAGCTCTAATTTGATCGAAAACGTTTTTTTGCAAATAATTCAATATCATTTTGTATGCAGGTTGCTGACAACAGCATAGACGACATTTATGTAGAAATTATTCAATATTCCGATTTTTACATAACAGCTCCGGGTACTAAAATGTAAATGATAAATCAGAACGCATGATTACTAACTTATCAAGTTATTTACAGTTTTATCTAGCAGCTGCGTTGATGATAATCTGCTATTAAAATAATTGCAAATTCCAGACGAAACTGAAACAAAATGGGAAATATCTTCTTTTTGATTATCTGTCGTGATATTTCCATCAAATTAACATCTGCCGCCCTAGCCCTACCACTCTGTCCATCGGTCTGAAACAGAGGTTTACTACTTCTTCATTCTTAGTTCGGTGCGCGTTCAACAACGTAGAGCACGAAGATCAGTGGTGCGACAGGAACCACGCGCGCTCATCGCAAATTTGCGGTAAACCCTTCCAATTAGGTTGGTAAGTATCAATCAACACACAACCGACCCTTTTGTAACTAACCCACAATTAACTAATTCGTGGTCATTCGAAGCCCACATAAAAAAATAGTAGTAATATTATTTCAAAAAAAATTTAATTTTTCGTGAGACCCCGTTGAAGCGGTCGATAAAAACAATTTTCCCGCGCGCGATACCATCTGATTGTTATATAATTTCCTTCTTCCGGCCGCATTATTTCTTTTGATTTGCATAAATTAGAACAACGATTATAAAGTTTTCTTTTAGTTTGTTATTTATAAAAATATTTCGTTTTCGTGTCGAGACGACAGGTGTGTTCCGAAACATGCAGTGATTGGCTACACATGGCGTTCCAGCAGCTGCAAACTCGGATACTCGCCAGATTCCGGCAGTGGTTGAGCCCGGGCCTTCAAAAGACACCTTACGCCAAACACCTGGCGTTTTTTTCAAACTTGGATTACTTTCCAAAAGTATAATGCCAGGGATTTAATTCCAACCTTATCAAAATATTTTAATTAGTTTTTGGCTTAATAATGGATTTTGGCACGTGAGCATTATGTAAAGTTAAAAAAAAGACTTGGAGGGTGGTGCAGCTTTAAGCATTTCTATTTTTGTTTGGGATTCGGACGAATAACAACAGATGGGCAAAGGTTGTTTACCGTCCTGATCTACCTCAATTCTAATGGCGTTGCTGAAATGGGGATAATAGCGATAAAATGTTCAATGTTAATATTTACGCATGCATAAATCATACAACATTACGCTTTACATAACCACTATCTTTATTATAATTATATTTGCCGGTGGTCAGCAGTTTTATTGATTTTCTATGCTCGAACCATTACAAGCAAAAATCCGTAGTCAACCTAAAGACTTTTCGGCAGCGATGAAAATCAGCAAATATGAATAGAAAAATAAAAGATTTTCAGCTTCTAATGTACTTAGTATTATGTTAGTTTTTCAAGCAACTAAGGTCGAACGCGTAATAAAAAAAATTACAAATTTTACAGTTGTCTTTTGTAGCAAAAATTTAATAATCGACGCCAGTCTACGTTTTGCTTAGGTTCCTTTTCTAGAATTTTTAAAACTAAAACTAATTTGCATAGAGCCAATTACACCATACTAGACCACATTGGAATTAAAAAAAAAACGTTTAAAAATGAGGCCACTCTTGAGCATATCAAATGAAAAACGGATGAAGAATATATTATCTTTTACAGCTGCTCGATTAGTGGTAAGAGAGTAAGAAATTAGTAATGATATATACAGACATCATACTCGTAAGAGAGCTTTTTACTTCTCGGATAATTAGAGAAGTGATTTGTTTGATTCACATCTAATAAAGACATGACGATATCTTTAAAATGCGATAAATCATTTAATAACAATAAAAAAAATATATCCATCGTTTCTTCACGTAAACCGTAGCCAAGTACGTAAGGTGGCACCAATAACAAATGGCTCACATCATATTTCACAATTTTTACATTTTTTTTCTTAAAATCATTCAAAAGGGATTTCATTTGATTTATACTGGTTGCCTCTACAATTTATTATTAAAATCGAGGTGAATATATGGTAGGTATTCTTTTTATTCATTTATACTGAGATCGGAGAATTAGAGTGGTACATTTGTAAAAAAAAAATGTATCCGTGCAAATCATTTATAAAATACAGGAGAGGTGATGTTTTTTTTTACATGAGTTTTTTTAAATGCATCTAAACATGCAAACATGTGTGTGCCAAGTTCAAAGGGGTTTAATGCCACATGAAACGTTATTTGAAACGAAAAACAATTAATTCAAGCTATTGTTTTATATAATGGTAGACTTTTGTTGAATTGTATTCCGACAGAATTAAAGTGTTCGTTATGGGTGAAATTATTGTGCTTTTATTTAGAGCTTTGCTTATGGGTATTATTGAGACACTAAATATTTAACGCGTTTATAATACAGCGACCATGCAATGTTAAATTCAAATTGTTTAGATGTTTCTGGATCTTTTAAATTCTTTGCATTTCTTACACTTTCTTCTAAAATCTTTAATTTCGCTCCTTTATATTTTGGATACTCTTTAGACGCGTTAGAATTTTAAACTCATTTTTTGTTAGAAATTTCATCATTTTTATATTCATTGGATTGTTTCAGTCTCTTGAATCGAAGGCCTTCCCTTGCTGTTTGGACTTTTAACATGCTTTGTATACTGTTCGATTCGAGACTGGTTTTTATTTTTTATTTGCGGAAGGATCAGTCGTCATGTGGGTGAAAAAATGAAACTGCGTATTTTAAATTCTGGTTTTAATCTCTAATACAACAACGAGATAAATCTGTTGCAACCCTTACAACCACTACACTTATTATTTATTATTATTCAGTTATAAGAGCGTCCTTTCTATTTGAGGGCCTAGCAAGAACTCTGGTCTTTCTCCTACTGTACGAAAACTCAGGGGGAGGTGTTGATCGCAAACATAGTGGTTCGACTTAACACGGAACAAATATCTTGTTTAAATATTTTTTAATTTTTTTATTGAATTTTGTAGAACCCCCAATTTTTTTAGGAATTCAAGTGTGTCAAGATTTTCTGTATATCTTTTTAAATTGTATCGATTTTTTGATAATGTGGACACTTTTTGGTCTTTACATTCTTTTCAGATTTTCACATTTTATATCTAATAGTTGTCCGATTCGATATTTTTTTTATTTTCTGTAGATTATTTGTATCTCTTGGAACCCTCTAGATTACGTGTTTTTGAATCTTTTGTTTCATTTAGAATTTGTGTTTTCATTTTTTTAAAACTGTTTAGAACCTTTAAACTTTTTATTTCTTTAAATTCTTTCTATTTCTCTCTAGATTTTCTTTACATTATTTTTTTTTTAATTTTTAGATTCTACGTTTTTTTTTTGGAATACTTTTAGATGCGTTAGATTTCTAATTACTTGAATTCTATTTATTCTTTGAATGGTAATTTTTTCTTTGAAAAAATTTATTACCTGTTTTAGACTCTCGATATTTCTTAAGTTTTTAATATTCTTTGGATGCTTCTTGTGTTATTTATAACTTATAAATCTATTATCAGATCTTGTAGGTTTACTACAATTCCAGAATCTTCAAATTCTCTTAACAAGTTTTTTCCTAAATTGTTAGATTTTTTGGACTATTTACATCCTTTGTATTCATTTTGGAGACTTGAATTCTTTAGATTCTCTGCAACTTTTAGAGTTGTTAAATACTTTGGATCGTTTAGGATTTTTGAGTTTTTAATATTTCATTTGCATTACTAAGAATTTCGCAATGTTCGTAATGTTAATCCTATTTATATTTTCGCCACGCAAGCTTTTAAGTAAAGTTTAACAAATTTAACACGGCTAAACAACAAGTGTTGGTAAGAACTCTTATTAACTTATTAAACTCACATAACGGAAACATTGCCACCTGAATTTTCATTGGAAGACCTTGTGCACGTGAGTGAAACCGAATGTCTGTTTTAAAGTACATTTTAGTCATTAAATTCCTCTGAATATATTTGTTTTTATTAAAGTGCTTTTTGCCATACGTGGAAAGGGCATTGAATTTGACACTATTTTAAATTTTTTTATTTTTAAAAAATGTTTTGGCAATATAACAATTCCAGAAAACCTCCCAGAAGTGTAATACAACTTTTCTCAGTATTTCTAAAGAAAATTTGACCATTCTGCAATATTGAGTACCATATAACTGCCTATTTATTTCGTCCTGTATTAATTTTTAATTATAGACGCTCTATGTTTATTGTTTTAATTTAACACTTACCCCGTCTACTAAATCCATCGGAGCTTTTTCTAACATGTAAAGCTTATATTATAAATCTCGATAAAAATCTACACAAAGCACTACTACGTGACATCCCCCTTTGTTTTGCAAGCTTATAGCCACCTTTGCACACCTTATTGTGCAATTCTAAACAAATTTAAAACCTCGACGTGACTCTGAATCCATTTGGACGGCATATAATGACGAAACAAATGTCACTATAGCACCTGAGAGTAAACAATTTATGTTCATTCTGTTTTACTATATTCGTAATCCAATAAAAAATTCCTCGTGCGCATAGCGTATAGTTCAGCGTAACAATGGCTTTGTTCAATACATTCTGTAATGTATTTACCAGGGCAGTTCAAGTCTGCGTTAAACTGACCATTAAAAAGCGGCATATTGGGTTGATTGTCGCTCCCTGTGACAATTAAATGATTGGTCATTATTGGGGATTCTGGATTTAGCTCTGTGGTATTATAGCAACAAGCGGATTTACCGCTTCGTCGCATTTAAAATTAGATTGTCTGGAAATAGGGGGCTATTAATGCTTGAGATTGAATTAGAGAGTTTACAGTTATAGCTTATTTTACCTTCTTTGTGATCATTTTCGTTCTTTATTAGGTAAATTGTTATCTGTAGGCGTATGTTAAATGTCTACATTTCTTCACATGGGGGCTGTCTTTTAAAATGAGGGGTTTTGACTACCACGTGTCGCAAGCTGGAACTTACAACACTGAAGTGAAATTTATAGCGACCCATATCTTTCGACTACTTATTAATGTGACATATTATGAGATGTAAATGATTGGAGCCACACCTGTTCTTCCTCAGGATACAAATCAGACACTTTTAATTAGTTACTAAATACTACCGTCATTTTATGATATTCACATTACGTTTCCGGTGGAATTGAATAAAACTTATCATTTTAATCGCTTTTTTTTACCGCTTATTTTGATTTCTCGATACGAAACATGGAATTCTTGGAAAAGAAAATAAACACGCGCGAATCGATTCTCCTGTTAAATATTTAAATACTCAAGGCCAAGGGTGAGAGAAATGTACGGTAATTATGGAATTTTAACAAAACTTTTTCATTTAAAACGAACATCTGTTTTCACACTGTAAGATATCACCTGCATTTTTTCTTCGAGTTAATATTGTCCGTTACGGTTTATTTTGGGGGATCAGTTTTCACCCAATTAGGGAGAATATTCTATGTAATCAAGGGTAATATCATTTGTAATAATATTGTTTTCAGAGAAGGGGGCGTGAAAAACGGAAATTTCAAATTGCAAAGAGAGTGTGCACGCATAACTTTCTAATTAGGGCCAAAATTTCCCAAAAGTGAGGGGAGAATCGTTAATAATCGAATTAACTTTTTTAAATTTTAATATCAGCAGTTTAATTTCAAATGACAGCATTTAGGTGACCAACGATAAAGATTTTTTGTAAATTTATAACATAGGGGCCCACAACAAAACCTCTAGAAGATTTATATCGATCTGGACACTTTTTTTATTACAGACGCGTTGTGCACAGTAACGATTTGTGTCAAACCTTTTCTGTTATTACTTCAGATACCTGCATGAAAATGTAACTAAGTATGAACCTAAAATAAAATTATGTAGAGTAGTTTTGATCAATATTTGTTGGATTAGGGAACCATTAGCGTAATAATGTTATTCATTGGAGTATTTGCTTTTCAACAATATAAACCGCATTTTTTTTCTTAACGGTTAATAAGAAGTATGGAACAACCGCAGCTACCAATCTCGAGAAACGAATAAAGATGAACAGGGATTTATTTGCACTCCTATTTCGTAAAAGTTAGATGTTACCAACATACATTACCAGTACCATAAGGAGATCTGACTTCAAATTCTCTTGTGTTTTTCTCTGTGTTTATAGCCAATTGCCCCTCAAAAATTCGAGGTATTTTCATATTACTTATTTTTTTTAGTCAAGTCTTTCCTTAACATCCCGTATAACAAAACCATCGATTTTTTTAGGAAAAACTGTGTCAATCAATATCAATAAACCTGTTATTTATTTTTTACAAAAACATAGTGTGGACAAATTTAATTAGAGATTTGATTATCATATCACATTTTCAATTTATTTTTTAAAACCATCGTTTTAAAATCGTCTTAAAAGTTAAAGAAAATTCCTTGTAACATTTTTTTTCAAATCTCTTACACAAAAACTTTGCTCCAAACAACCGTAAGATAAGATGCAGAATGATTCAGTTTCATGACGAGACAAATTACCAAATTTCCTCCCAAATAATTTTAAAAATTCGAAAAGTTGGAATCTAGGAATAGAAACTAGATTTTCAGAAACTTATTAGTAAGTAAAAATGGATTAGGTATATTATAATAGGGGAATTATAGATTTGTACTTCTTTATATTAAACGTTAATTAGCTTGTCTTCTACTATAATACTTTTTTAAGGTAGTAATAAAACGTTCAGTAATCAGTTCAATTTTGTTTAGTAAAAAATTAGAAATGATTGGTATTTAATTAATTTTTGCAAGCAATATTATTATGCACAGTAAAAAATGGAAATGGTAAGTAAAACAAGCACAGTATTTTATTGTAATTTGTTCAGTATAAAATATGCCATAAAAATCATATGTTCACAGTATTCTATGCTAATTTGCAGAGTAAAAATTATTAAAATAATGAGTAAAATATAAAATTCACCACTTATCAATCATTTGCATTAAGCGTTTAGTTTTCTATGAAACATTTTTTTCTACTGTGCATTTATTATTATCACACTGATTTTTTATTATTATTTTTTACTGAACTTTTATTTATTTACTGAACACCTATTATTACTTGTATTATAATAACTGAACATACTTCGTTTTTACTGCATTTATATTTTTTACTGGACATTTATTTTTTGTAGTGTACAAAAATACGTTCCGTTTAAATACAATACCGCGTAATTAATTTGTCAGTGTAATTATTTGTTGTTTTTTTTATTTGTACTTATTTTGTCAGTGATGTTGGCTCATTTTAGTTATTTTTTTAACATCTGTAGATCGAATGAGTTGTTCTTTGTTGTTGAGTCTGCAACTACAATCTGGATTTCTTCAAATGTACCAAAATTGTGGAATTACAAAAATAGGCATTCAGCTTTGAATACTTTAAAATTAACTCCTGAGCCGTTCGAACTCCAAAAACAATCATTTTGACACAAGCCAAACATGAAATGTTGACATTTATGTCGCACCAATCAGACTGAATATATCAAGTATTTCACATGCGAGGTTTGCTCCAGCCAAAAATAACAATCAAGACCGAATTGTAAAATGCGTTGTTTTCAAATAACACATTTTAATTTAGTCCATTTTTATTTTAAAATAAAAATTCTTGAAAACTAGGTCTGTAGTGTTTGTATTATGAGTAGCCAATCATTCCTGTTCCGTCAGAAATTTTCATCGGAATCTCTCTCCTCGTTCGTAAATCGCAATAAGAAAAATAATCACATCGTGTATATTTATCTCATTAAAATTATTTATTTTGGCCGCGCGATTCTGTCCTCATTCAGACGTGCATCCTGGGATTTAAGGGTAATAAACCTTCCGCTACTTCCTCTGGTGCGTTCGGAATCTTGATGTGTTGTAATGTGTATGTAACTTGACACATAGAAGAATATCGACGTCCAAATCAATACCCCCTGAAAGCGCATGTCTGCCATTAAACCCCATTGTTAAGGGATCAAAACTAACTTCCTGCGACGCTCGCGACGCTGAATGAATAGACGGCTTGGCGCGTACGGTAATGTCGGCAGCCTTTGAAGAAGGTCGAGTGAACACAAGTGTCCTTGTGATGTTTTAATTGACATGTGAACAGCGAAAAACCAGTTGCGCCAGCAAAAATGGTAAGGATTTAACAATTACTCCGCCTACCGTAGTGGATTCTGCATGGCATGTCCTATACGCATTTCATGAAAGCTCAAAGCTTCAGTCTAAACAATGTGAGGGCATTGACCATTCATGGCGTCAAATTGAATCAAGTTATTTTTTCGTAGGTGTGGTCTTTTTTGCAAATCAACAAACTGTTGATGAAGGAATGCAATGTCTTAACTCTTAAAGTATTCATTATCGATTGCGAGTGTTGTGTAACGCCGGAGTTTTCCGTGTGTTTTGAGGGGAACTCCCTGGACACTGACGATTTTCTGTGCTTTGGCTTGATAAGAAGCGTACGCCTCATTAATTTTGATTTAAGCACCTGTCGGTTTTACGTTCCACTGGGAATTTTTCAAACGGGAATTTTCTCTTATCGGGAATATTTACGACCGGCCAAGTCCCAGTGGCGTGCGGCGAAATATACCGGAAGCAACAGAACGAATAGAAGACCAGCTATCCTGCAATTTTTTCAAATAAAGATGAAAAGAAAAGAGTGAGTCAGTTTTCACATGAACACAGTACACGCGTGGAATATCCCACATGTTTTTTTTTCATAAATTGTTAGCGCAGTGCGCAAAAGCAGTTTTTAACATTTTGATTTTCAACATATCAAACCAATCGTTTATTTCGTGACATCTATTGTTAACACAGGAATAGAAATTCAGCTGCAGTCACTGTTAATTAAGCTGTAGTCATCAAGTTGTCACAATGCTACGTGAATGAATACATTTATTCAAAAATAATACACTCTGACCTATTTTATAGGATGAATGGAAGCGGGAATAAAGGGAATGCCGAAAGGTTTGAAACGACATGAGTTGACTTTCTTTGTTCAATTGAAAACACAAAAGATCTTCAAACAGAAAACGGTTCTACAATGAAAATATCGTTTCTAAAAAGTTTGAATAAACTACTTCTGATAACTTCTGTGCGAATGTGTCAAAAAGTGCCTTTCGAGATCTACTCGATTATGCTGTTAACTAGTTTTGAACTTTCACTAAACAACTCTGCAAAAATTTCTTGTAAATATAAGAATCGACCAGTTGTATATTAATCTATTTCTCAAAAAGGTCTTCATAAATTTTCATCCAAAATGCTGCACCCCAAAATACGGCAAAACTGTTAAGATACTGTTAATTAAAGGCGATTCGAATATTATTTCATGTGCAAATTGCTTGTCTATGTTACATGATATTTAGCAAATTTTATCTAGAAAATTTAGAAGACTTTGTTTAAAACAAACAAGAAACCAACGTAAATGCTCGAAATCAAATAAAAATGTAAAAAATTTAATAATTTTAAATTGTTTGCCAGTGAAATGGATTATAAATAATTATTATGTCCCTCTTTCCTTTTTCCTAAATGTAATGTGAGTTATTGAATTCAGGAGGTAAAAGTCTGATAAAAACGTGCATTATGTTGTTTGGGTAAATTACTGTAATTTAAAAATAGTAACCAAAGTATCTGAATGAACAGAACTGAACATTTAGATTACAATGATCGGAAATAACAGAAATTATATTATTATATTAAAGTAATAACCTACAATATCAAAAATCTGAAAATTTAAAAGTAATATTATAGGATTCATATATTTCCATTTGAATATTGGCAGTATGAAAATGTTAATTTTTTATCTATATATTGTAATGGGCAAAGTCAATTTTCTTCATTAATTTCAATTAACAAATGATATTTTTCATAGTGAACGGTAAAAGTAACTTTTGACAAAAAATAAGCAAAAACAAAATAAATTCTTTTTCAAGGACGTGGGAAATTGTGTAAGGAAATCTTTGAGTGTTTCCATTTGTTATATTAATAGGTGTTAAGTTCTGATAATAATCAAAAAAACAATGGGAAAATTTTGAGTAAAACTTAGAATCTGAACAGTTTGAAGAATCCTGAATACGGTGCAGAAATCCAGTATCTGAAAATTTAGAATCTAAAAAATTGAGATTATGAAATCTAAGAAAATGGGAAAATTATAAATCTAAAAACAATGGATCTAAAAAAATTGCAAATTAAGAAATAAATAAGGGAATGCTTAAAACTTCCTTAAATTAACAATATGAAGATTATTATATTGGTTTTTAACCAGCGTGGATAAATTTGTAAAACAAGAATTCGATATTTTAAGATGTGATAAACTGCACGCAAATTTGGTATTTGCATTTGGAATTAAAAACACTAAATACGGAAATTTAGGATTTAAAAGCTTTAAACATAACATACTGAAACCTTAAAACTTTAAATTTATAAACTCTGTCTGAGAAACTGAGAAACAGAATAAGTAAAAAATCATGTCCTGGAAAATTAAACGTCTAAGAAAATTGGAAAAGCATGTAAGCTGTTAACTCAGTTTTTTGCTTTTGTTGGTTTGATACGGCATAATCAATTTAGACGTACATTTAACTCCGCCCACGTGCGCTTTATATGAAAATCAATTGATTTACGCCAGTTATTGGTGAAAACTCGGTTAAAATTTAAATGATCGATTTAATTTAACTGGTGTAATAAAACTAAAATTTGATCAAAACGTACTGAAACCAGCATTTCGTTTTTGCTTAAAACTGAAATTTCAGTTCAAGTTCATTCGAATTTACTTTTGGACTCCAACTGAATTTGATCTGCATGACTAAATTGCCTTCATGTGCTTAATCGTCCGGAAAAATTTTAATACATTGTTGGTCCCGGTGTAAACTTTTCACCATGAATTTAGACACGTCTTCCATAATTTGCACTTAAAATTTCATGCTCAATCTTGGAACTAAGGCAGAAGTTTGAAAATTAAATTTAGCTGTTTTCTAAGCTTTGTTGTCAAGGTTCTCGTGAACAACATCTATATCTGTAACACACTTTCTTCAAAAAAGAGAAAATAGGATTACATCCCAAATAAAATCATTGTGGATGACACGTAATTAATACTCGGGAAGACTGACTGAGACAATTACATTGGATCATATCCTACTCTTTCTTTTCTTAGTTGATTGAAAAAACGTGGTTTTCCTTTTTCCTGAATAACGTAAATGAATTAACGAGTAATTAATTAACTTAGAAACACAAAATCCTTAGTTATTAATAATCAGTTCCAAATGTTTCCTTCATTTTATTACAATATTTTATTATATTAAATTCGAACTTAATTCCTTAATCTCTAATGTTGAGGAAAACTTCGAGTTTGAAATTACTTTCAATTAAGTCTTTAATGCAAAGCCAGCGTCGCCAGTCGCAGGCTCACGTTATAAAAGTCTATTTTAGTACTATTTAAACTTGGATATTTTTAAATCAAAGTAATTATTCTCAGAACTGTACAAAAAGTTGACCGCGGTTACGCTTTTCCCATTATACGGTGCACTTCGTTCGGAAGAGATCAGCGCTTTTATTACTTATCGTTATTTTAAGAACACAATTCGCCATTAACATAAACGGTTTCTATCAATAAAATCCACATGAAATGTTGACGGTCGATTAATTGTTATGAACTATCGATTGATAGCTTTACACCTTCACTTTTCGTCGTACGCCACTGATTCGGCGTCTCCTTTATCATTCACTTCATTAACTCCCCTTTGTTTTGCTTAATTTCAGAAGGTTTTGGGGCGCTTCACCACAGAAACCATCACTGCCACGAGATAAACGAGACATGTCTTCATCCTCTCGGAGCACTCCGAACATTTATGAGAACAACAATGACATAAAATTAGCAAATGGAAAAATGACCGATACTAGGACCACAAATTCGCCACAGCCAATTCCCAGTCCGAAGATACAGTTTAAATCATCAAAACCGTCGCGATGTTGTAGTTGCTTACATCTTAACAATCTCTGGTCTTTATGGTACGGTATTTTCGGAACGGCTTTACAAGCGTACACTGCTATCAAATGTGTAAAAAGAATATTAGGGTATTCTCTGCTTTCATGGCCTGAAAACTTATCGGTTCCTTATTTGGAGCTCAACTGTAGTTTAGGATTGACAGGAGCAGCGATTTTGCTCCTTCCAGTTTTTCTTATCGCCACTCTGTTCAAGGTAAAACGAAACTTTTAGAGTTTGTAGGGCTGAACACATTCTTTTCAGATTGGCAATTTAGCCAATGACGGTTTCAAGTTGGGCCGTCAGCTGAGCACTTGTAGCAAAGAACCGGCCACCGAAATCCTCACCAACAACGGAAGTTGTCGACTTTTCCGTCATGGAGGACCGACTGCACCTTTCGTCCATTTAGTTATAGCGTTTTGTTTATTGGTTCCAAAGTTGTTGATGGAGGCCCGGTTAATTGAAGCGGGTTTTCTCTCACAAGGTAAAAATAAAACGGGAGTTATAACCTCAACTGAACTTTTCTTGCAGATTGGATTTGGCGAACTGATTTAGATTTTATGGGCCTTCATAAAGACCGAATGGTAATTTTAAGCTTCATGACGGCAAACAATACCAATGCTGCATCGATTGCACAAGTCAAAAGAGCTGCTATTACGACTCCGTCGCCATTAACCCCTCTCCCTTTTACGAGTAATTCGGTTGTGACGAATACTGTTATCAAAACTTTAAAAGATTTTATTGGCCATGAAAATCATACCAACTACGAACTCAAGAATATCGGTTAGTTAGTTCAAGTTTACTTCAAGGATTAGCTTCATTTACTTTTTTCTAGAAACTGGATGGGGCAGCTCCGTTAGTGTGGAGTATATGAATTTAATTATCGCTCTTATGGTCTACTCCATTCGATATCCAGCGATTTTCTGGTCTACGAACAAATGTCTTGGCACAATTTTCTCCTTCCAGCTTCTTATCAACGCCTTACATACGCTTTTGGCCTATGCCGGCATGTCTATCTTGTACAAAGTAAGTTCACGCATTTAAAGTCTTCGGAAGCTAATTATTTTTTGCAGGTACAAATCGTCGGCGGCTGGAAGACTTTACCTTTGCTCAAACACGAACCCAGTACCTTATTTACTTTCAGCAAAATGTCGCCGTTTTTGCTTAACCCACAAGTTACTCTAGCACTTTTCATGATGTCTACTCTTCTCATTCTTTCTTCTAGTCTAGTTTTATATCTCTACGGCCACACTAGGTAAAGTTTGTTCTCAAAAGCAAAATGTTGTTCTACAAAGTGCGTTTTAGGTTCAACGCGTTTTTAAACCAAGAACGTGAGAGAAAAGTGATCACTTTGAAAGAAGGAGGTAATAACAGATGGAGCTACTTTACGCACTGCGCCGCTTTATGTGTTCTTGTATCAGTTGGAATCTGTAACGCTCCTCTTCTACACGATTACACTGTTCTTTACAAAGGAAGTTTGGACGACACGACGCTAGCTTGCATCGTCGGAGGAATCCTTCATCTCTTCTTTTGGATCGTCATTTGGTTGTTTTTAACCATAAAACAAACATGGATTTTTAAACTAAGAGTGACGGTAGGTGTATGCTCAAAAAAAAAAAAATTGAAGGTATTAACTTTAAATTTTCAGGTTGGACGAGCTACTGTTCGTCAAGCCCGTTCTCTAAGATTAGTAACTGACATCGATTTAATGACCTCACGAGTAGAAGACTTATCGCAACAACCCCTTTTGATAGTTGGTAACGGCCGTACTTACAATATTACTGAAACATCACCAAAGAAGGCAATCATGAGTGTCATCCAGAAAGCTACCATGAACAAGAAGGCATCAAATGGTTCAGTTTGTAATCAAGATGACGACGAAGAACAAATTTATTGGTTGCGACCTGCACTAGTGAGTCCACAGTCATCTCCAGACGAAGCCAAGCAGTTGTGCTGGTTCAAGAACAAACCGAAGCACAAAGTCACCTTTAACGAAACAACTAGTACGTCTGTTAATCGGTAACGCGGCCTTCTACTTAATTGGTGTTGTGGTTTCGTTGCTTACTAACTTAGTTGCTTGCTATTTTTTTAGTAGAGAATCGTGTGGAGTATTTTTATTTAAACGTTTTTTTTTGTTCTAGTAATAAAAATGGTGGAGTACGAGGAAGACGATTGACGACAATGGATGAAGACGACGGGGATTATGCTACATTAAGGGAGTTACCTCTTCCTCCACCTATCAGAAGACCAGAAAATAGAGAAGACAGCGTGAGTGAAGAGGGAAAGGTAAGAGTTTTGTAAGAATACAGCAGTTTGCATCATCCATCATTGCTTTAGCTTCTGGCTTGCGTTCAAGACGAACATGTAACTTACGCTAGTAACAATCAGGATCTAATCCCCCCTGTAGATTACGAAGATCCGAGTCCTTTACTAACACCAGAACCACTATACGCACAAAAAACACCTGCATCCGTCATTGTTCATAATCATGAGAATCAGGTAAGAATCTCACTCATTTGTGTCATTGCTCTAAATGTTTAATACACGATCAATAACTTATCCATTCAACAGACTAATGTTGGCTAACATTATTTTTTTATTCAAGTAGTTTATCAATATTAGTCAATATCGTTATTGATTTTGGCTAATCCATTCTTTCAGAACATATCTGGGCAAACTCCTCGTTGTCTCAGGAGAGCAGATTCGGGCATGCCACACGAAGAGCTCACTCCCCGTTCTGACACCTTAAGTACCGAAAGCTCAACATCTCCCCCCGAAGCTCCCAGTAGCAATCACAGTGAGACGTCTAGCGGAGTCCATTCGAACGACAGTACTGACCATAAAAACGCACGACGCGCTACAAGCGTCATCGATCTAGTCCAAAATCGCGAAGAAATCCAATGGAAATCTTCGTCTTTACAAAGAAATACTCCCGCTCCAACCAGCACAAGTCCCCCTTCTGCCTCCTTCGTTCCAAAAATAGAAGCAGGACTTCCTACTCAAGCTGTAATCTTGGAGAATCCCGCCGAAAGTACGGTCGTTATCAGACGCAAAGTTAGTCGACCTATCACTGCAGATATAGTCCAAATAGTAGGCGTCAAAGAAGAACCTTTTGGGCGTGCTACTAACATGAGAATGACATCTTTCATGGAGAAAAATGATTTAGGAAATGTGCAAGCGTCTTCTGCGACTTTACCACATTTTCCTACGCAGCCGATGCAGAATGTATACGCGCATTGTTCAACTATGCCGCTACCGCAACAGCATAATGTGCCTAATGGGCAGCATCTAGTCGCTGGAAACAGTTGCAATGTGTACCCCCGTCAACATACAACTTTACCTACTCATCATAACGGAGTGAAGTTGTTTCATCCCCAAAACCCTTATGTAACGAGATTTAAATGCAAACAAGCAGAGCCAATCAAAACCAATGTCCATGAACCCATTTATACAGGGGTAAATAAGTCTGGAGATATGTATCATTATAATTCTTAAATGTCGGGGATTTCCCGGTTGGAGGACCACGTGCATTTACTTCTCATATATATCACTTGTTCATATCGTTACACTCTTTTTTCATCACTATGGCAACAATAAACAAAGGAAAATAACACAATAATTTAGCGTTAGGTTTTATATGGAGAAGTATACACATGGTAGTTAGTATTAAATTTTTGTATATATATATGTAGTTAACGAAATAATTTTATATTGATTGGTAGAGTAATTTTTTATTATTTCATACAAGTGAATGTGGTCAGGTCAGGTTCTAGTCACTAGTCGTTTTACGAGACGGAGGATATTTTATTTATCAGCTTTTTAATGTAATTTTAATAACATATTTGTGCCCCCCCCCCCAAATAGATCCATTGTGTAACAATAACGTTATATTATACAAAATGTCAAATCAATAAACTTATTACACCCTTAATGGTTTTTGCCCACCCTAATTTTAAAAGGAAGTAAATGGTTGCGCTCCTAATGTTTAACCTCACGAATAAGCAGAAACAGAACTCTAGCAACGTTTCTTCTTCCAAAACCAAAAATTATTCATAAACTATTCGAAAGACGTTCTTCTTGCTTCATTTCAACAAAATACTCACTACAAGCCCAAAGAGCATCACAAAATCTCGAATCCGTAGTGATTCTTGGCTGCTGATGCACCTTCATGTCTACGAAAAATTTTCCTGAAGCATCAGCAATATGTCGGGAAGTCGACAGAAAAACACTGCTTTGAGCTCCCATTACAGGATCCTTCATATTATACAATTAAGAGCTTTCAAATGAAATTTCTGAGCATTACCTGAATCAAGCACTTGAAAGGATTCTGTACAATCGGGTTTTTCCACAAAAAAGTTGTAGCCGTCATTCCTGGATGTAAAGAGTTAACAGTTACTCCATATTTGTTAAGTCTTTTAGCAAAACCGTTAGCTACTATAATGTTACATAATTTCGAGTTGTAATAAATTAGCAGTGAAGATAATCCATCCCAAGGAGCTATATGAGGGTTGTTAATGTTATCAAGGGTGAGTCTGTGGAAGAAAGCACCCAAAGAACTCACGAATAGTATTCTGCTAGGTGCTGATTTTACCAACAGGTCTAAAAAATTACAAACTGCATTTTTGACAAACTATCTACACCTACCTGCAAGAAGGTGAGTTAACAGAAATGGTCCGAAGTGATTAACTTGCATCGTAGCTTGAAGACCGTCTTCAGTTCGTTCTTTTCCCAAACAAAAAACTCCAACGTTGTTTATCAGAACGTCCAAGTGGTCTTGTTCTTTTTGTAGTTCTTTAGCGAAATTTCGAACTGAAGTTAACGAAGTAAAATCGACAAGTTTGGTGGCTACATTTTCATTGCAAGTGTTTTGAACTATTTTATCTTTTGCACGAGTTAAATCCTCTTTGTCAGCTAATATAATTTTGTGATTTTGAGAAGCTAACGCTAGAGCAGTTTCAAAACCAATTCCTGGGTAAATAGAAATTTATGGCATTGAGTATTATAAGCAAATTCTTACCTTCGTTAGATCCGGTTATTAGTATGGTTTTTGAGCTTAAAAATCTACGGAAGCTTGTAACATACATTTTTAAATGTTTAAAAATGACATTAATGACAGATTGAAAAAACACGAATTTTAAGTCAATTCAATTATTAGTAAAAGTGAAAGTTTTATGTTCTTTTAAATCTACGACTTTCATTGTACTCGTCTCCAATTTTCTCGCAAGTTCAGGATGTTTCAATGCCTTAAGACGTCCAACTTTGTTACTCTCTCAAAATGTTGACCACTTGTAATGAGAACGTCTACATTATAATGATTTTGAACACCCAAAAAACAGAAACAGATTCTTCATTTTTATCCTAAAAGCTCACTAATACTAAAAATAAGAATGTGCAATTTTTTTAGTATCTACTCCATTTTTGTTAAATATCTGCTCAGAGTGTAGACTCCATTTTAATCAATTGTAGAAATTCGTTGTGATTGAACAATAACGCTACTTTCAACTTCGGATAATAGGACCACAGAGATGGAGACCATTCATACATTTTTTTAGATGTAAACGATAATAAATCAGCGGGTGCTTCTACATGTCTGCTGGAACATTTTCTCCTCTTCTGACAACAGCCTTTTTCACAATTTTCACTATTAAACTTTAATATTTGAAGTTTGTGAGCGAAAATTATTTTTGGAAGAATCTTGTCACTCAATCACAGAAAAATTACATAATTTAAGAAAATAAACAAAGATTTTATTCTCTCAACTGAAAATTCCCTCGGCTTGCGCCTCCGCAATTACTCACAATTTCGAGTTTATTAATTTATTAATAAATTTTGTAAAAAAACATAAAATGCTTGACGTCATTAACCTACATAGATACAGATTGTTGTGAATTTGTTACGTTTGTACCGATAATTTTTTTTGCTATTATCACGATTATTATGGGGGAGTAAAAGACCGAAAACAAGTTATTAACGTTACTTTGTATGACAGTCGGACCTGGACTACATTTTGAGGTTTAAATATATCAAATTCAGTACATCTTGTTTCTTCTTTTGATTTAACTATCGGCCAAAATTAATTTTTCTTCTTTCCGTAACTGCACTATACCTTCAGTGAGTTCCCATAACTTTAGCGCGAGTTGAGGATCACTTGCTGTCTTATAGTCCGCGACTCTTCGGCAATTATCAAAATGATGACCGTTTAAATGTTCGATGTTTTTTTCTACGGAACAATAAATTGAAGTTTGGGCACCGTCTACGACACCCTGAAAAGAACAATTAGATAAAATTTTGGCATAACTTTCACTCGTATTGTGCATTTCCTGTTAATATCACTCTAGTATGAAAAAACAGTTTTAATCATTTTTAATAGGAAAACAATATATTTTTTTAATAGGGCTTAATAAGGATAATGAGTTAATTTACCTTATAGAATAACGTCAGCACTATCTCAACCAAAACTTTGAAATAGTTACTCTTCCGCATTGTTCTAAAAATGTCTGTCTTTATGGCACCAGGGTGCACGGAATAAGTTGTTATGTTCGTATTCTGCAATTTTTTGGCTAACTCCTTAGTGAACAATATGTTACATAATTTTGAATTTGAATAGATACTAATATGTCCGGAAAATTTCGTTATATCATTGATGTCGAAATTCCTTGCATATTGCGCTGCTAAAGATGATACGTTAACAATGCGACTAGGATCCTTAGATTTTGCCATTAATCCTAAAAAAGTTTAGTTTCAGTTAATTTTAATAAACCAATTTATTACTATTAATTTATAAATAATCTGCTGATGTAAATTAATATACAATTAACCTTCAACAATCAAAAGCTAAAACAACTTCCAATACAAACCTATAAGTAAATTCGTCAACAAGAAATGAGAGAAATAATTAACTTGCATGACTATATCATATCCATCTTTTGTCTTCATATCAGGCGCATATGCTAAACCGGCATTATTGACAAGGATATCTAGTCTATCTTCAGTTTTATTCATCTCTTGAGCAAAAGTTCGAACGGAGTCGAAAGAACTAAAATCAACAAGTTTAACAGAAACGTTTTGGTTGTCGGTTTCTTCGATAATTCGGCGACAAGCTTCTTTGCCTTTTTTCAACTCTCTGCAACCCAGAATCACCTTCGCGCCTCTTTTAGCTAAGTCGAGAGCCGTTTCATATCCGATGCCTGAAAGTAATAACAAAATGTACAAGAATTAATTTGTGCTCCGGTAAATTCTTTCTAGGAGTCAATAAGTGTCAAAACAAATTGGAATATTTCGACTTGATGACTTTAATCCTGACACCAAATTTCAAAAGTCCCAAGTATTTTAAGCCAAATTTGAATTATATCTAATTTATTTGTAAAAAATTCGCCCTGAGACGTAAGCAAAACATTTTAATGTAGGTTTTAAAATTTTGAAAAAAATCTTGTCAAACTTATTAATTAATTAACTTTAATCGTAACAAATATATTTTTATTTTTTCATCGCCTGTTTAAATAACAATACATGAATCGGATTCTCAAATAAAAGATTTTTTTGAAATAATTATAACGGCTAAAACTGCTGCAATTCTACATACAATTTAAAAATAATAAAACAGGAATTTTATAAAGATCTGACCACTTATTGTAGAGAAATTAATATTAATGTGTTACTTAAAAATGTGGTTTTGAGTGGCAACACTCAAGGGGACAGCAATGAACCTTTATAATGTTCACAATAATTATAATAATTACAGTTTTCTGTTGTTGTTTTTTTCCAACAAAATTGCCTTTCCACAAATTATTTAATATTATTAGAATATTCTAGTAATAAATAGAAAAGAAATGTATACGGTATAAAAAAAACTAATGTTTTTAAAAGAAATTTTAATGTAGAATAAGTAATTATTAAATTCGCATATTAGGGCTAAAAATTGTTAAGAAAGTACAGAATATATGACCAATTCAATCATTCAGCATGTTATTATCATTTAAGTTAATAGTCATCATTACAGTTTAAGCTTCTATATTATTTTTCGTATCTTTCATGTTTCTTTTTAACTTTTGTAATTGGCATTTTTCTTCTGCATTTATTTGATTTTTTTTAATTATCAAATTAAATTAAATTAATTTTTTAATAATCTTTTTAGCTTTCCTGGGTTTCTTGTTCAAATTGTTTATCGAAATTATCAAAAAAAGAAGAAAAATCATTTACACGACATTTGCTTAATTAATGCGAAGGTTTTTGTTTCAGCACCTATTCAAGTATATACAGAATGTATTGTAAAGTCCTTGACTTATCGTGATTTTTTTAATAATAGGGGAATTACATTTTTACACTTGCATGACAATTTATGAAAAATATAAGAACATTTCTTTAACCAAAGTTAATTACTGTAATGAAATATAAATGTTTTAGGTCACTTGTATAATAGTTATAATTTTGGCATTATACGAAAGAATATAAAGACTACCCTTGAACCTGTTATAAATATTGATCGTAAAATTTAATAACTTTGGTTAAATTAGATACGATTTTTATTTTGCTCTTGCCATTTCCTTCTAATAATATTTCTACTTGTTCATCTTAAATGTTTAAACAACAATACGAGTCAAATAAAAATCACACCTTAAACCTCTATCAAGATGCCTAGATACTGTGATTAAAAAAAAAACTCATGCATTATTTGGTTTCACTAACCTGTGTTGGCACCAGTGATCAGTGCCGTTTTTCCGATTAAGCACCGCTGACTTCTACACCATTTTGTCGGTGGACTTACATACAGCCTTATACAAATGAGAATCAAAACCAAAACAACTACCAATACGAATGTCATTTTTTTCAACAAGTAGGGTATTATTCGCCGGTTTAATAATAACGATTATTTAATGTTTGTTTATTAAGTATTTGATAATGAATGAATGTTCTAACGCGGTATGCGCTTAAATATCACTGACACCATGAGAAATAATCATTTATTCATTGATCAGGTCCTTGAAATTTTAAAGCTGCTTAAAATTTACTTTTCAAGTATCAAATGTGAAATAAAAGATAACGTCCTTTGTAGAGAGTTGTAATGGGATTGTTCTAACTAATGATAAATAAATTTTGAACAAACTCTTAGGAATTTTATGACATTACAAATTGGTGGTAGGAAACGTAGAAAAGGTAACGAAATTTAACACATTCAGCCAATAAGATAAAAACAATAATTCAAAATCCCGTTAAAGTTAGTTTCGCTCAGGATTCAGGATTCAAATTTAATACCTTAAATATTATGAGACTTTTTAAATTAGCTTTACTACCAAGTTGAAATATTCGAATATGTTATGACACTTTGAAGAATGCAAATCTCATCATATCAAAATCTGCCAAAACATTACCGCATATAAAACTTTTTGCAGGTACCTTCACAACCAAATATTAGCTTGCTATTCATTAGGGTAGGAACTTTGTGACTAATCATGTTAACATCAATTTTAACAAGACCCGTTGGTACCCGAAAGTCGCCCAAGTCCGATCCTGCTGCAAGGCGTTGGCCGGAATATTCGGGACTCATCGGAACACGGCCAACGAGGAACCAGCAGGAACACGGGAGTATGGGAGAGGACTACGGGAACCACTTGACTAAGAGACCTGATGAATACATGTCATACTGAATCTCGACATAAACTTTTTATTTTGAAAATCGACTTTTTTTTATATATTTACCATTTTCAAATAACAATCGTTAATCTTAAAATTGTTGGTTCCTTTAAATTGTGCAAATTTCTAATTCGTCTAAGATTTTAGTGTTTTAGGACACTAAAGCCAAGTTCTTAGTACTAGCTACAAAATTAGAAATTTATGTGGTATAATACCAAAACCATTGTTCTGATATTATAACACTCTAATTTAACTATTTAATTACCTATCATAGACTTAGAACTTACAACCAACATGTATGGATATTTTTATATGAAAGTTCAATTTATACAGTGAACAAAAAAAAAACAAAAATTTGCCATTACATAATTAATTTTTTAGCATAACCTATTGTTTTTTTTTTCTAATTAAATTAACCAGTTTAACTGTTAACTAAACTTCGTTAGATTTATTACTGGTGGTTTACACTAGTTACGTCTAACCCTTTTTAACATGCTTAAATCTGAGTCCAAAAAAAACGCTTCTGAACATAAACTATTTAATTAATCCAATAATGATTTCATTACTAAAATAGGTTTCGTAGTTTGAGATCGTATTTTACTATTTCCCGCGATGTAAATCAAATTCTAAGGCTTGATTTAAATAAAGTTTGCTTCGCATTTGAATTACTTACTTGAATATCTGGTAGTGTTCAGAAAAATATTCCGAGATTATGATGCTTAGGAGTGATTAGTTCTTGTTAGAAGGCCGTAGACCTCAAGGACCGTAAAGATGAGTAAACAACGTACAAACAAATTATCCGGAGCCGACCAATATGAAGGTTGGGTTTTAACCTTTTGTAGGATTTTGACCTGCTTGCTTTCTAATACTTATTTAGAGCGATTTCAGGGTCTACAAAACCACACTTTAGTGTGGCCCTCTAAATCTCAATTTTATTTCGAGCAAGTTTTATCATATTGCCTGACATCCGGAATGGTAAAACCATGAATTACCCCTGCAACTATATCCCCGAAATATTTTTCTGGCCTTTTTAGAAAATTTAAAATAATTTAAAAATTGTTCTTGTAGAGAAGAGTAAAATATGTTCTAAAAAGCTAAAAAGAGATGAAGAACAGAAAGAGAAAAAAAGTAGCAAAAACAGACTGAAAGAGTAGTGACAGTAGTATTAACATATACAAACCACAAAGAAACAAAAATTGTTAGGGCTAAATGATGAATGAAAAATGGAGAAAAAAATTAATAAAAATTATAAAATCTAATTCAAAAAGGTAATTGTGCGGTAGTTATCATAAGTGCTGCCACAGATCGATATAGATTTGGATAAGACTAGCCAGGACATACACCTAAAATTAACAACAAAATAGTCCCCTTCCCGTTTAATGCGTAAAATAAACAATTTTTCTTCGTTTTTCAAGCAAATAATATTTTTTTTTACAATTTGTTTAAAGAGTAATGGTAATATATTGTTAACGGTAACGAAAAGCAAACATTAACAACTGTTTTTCTTGAAGTATAATATAATCTAATCTTTGAATTATTATCGATTTGTCATTAAATTAAATAATCGATAAATAAAGAGTTTAGGCGAAGTTGCATGTGTCCACATTCAGAAGTCTAATAACAATATTTTTATAGTGTTAGACAATGATAATTCTGTACACATTTTCCTGTTTAAATGACTTTACAGCTTCCGCTAAATTAGAGTTTTTAATTTTCCTGTCTGTCCATAAAGACATCAAAAATTGCTTAAAATTAAGCGTCGCAACCCAAAAAGTGTGCTATTTATACAAATTTCTGCAAATATGGACCCATAGATATTTTATTATTTTACTTTTTGCTGTACACAGAGGCACCATTAAATTTCGTGTGCAACTCAAACTTTATGCAGAATGGATAAGACTGGACACATACATTTCTCTTTTAAAGTCATAAAAGTATGGTACGGTATCTGTTTCGTCTTAGAACAAAACGCCATACTTCAAGAATTTTTAGTTATCATATTTCGTCAGTTCCATTTTCGAAGAAGTAAAGAAACAAAATACCTTTTTTACCTTCGGGGCAAGTTCCGGAAAAATATTATATGTGACTTTTTTAGGAGTTTATTTGAAATAGAGTAGGTATTCTTGCCGTAAGGAGCACCGTTAAGAAAATTTAAAAAAAAATTGATGAAACCTTTTTTATTTACAATACTAATAAAATGTCAATACAACAAAGAACTGCTACATAAAAATTATTCGGAATTTCCGAAATTTTATCTATTTTGACTGTCTTGTAAGATGTTCCGCGAGAAGTGTTTTATCTTGTGATTGCTGCCTATCAACGACATCTCGTTGACAGTTGTCGTAAGTCATCTATCTGCCCACAAGATGTGCTACCATCGGTCGATATAGATATGAATAAGATTAGTCAGAGCATTCACTTAAGATTAGCTACAATAAAGTCCCCATTTTTCGCATGGTCTGAGGAAAAAAACGATTTTTCTACATTTTTCAAGTGAATAATAATAACTGTATTTTTTTACAATTTGTTTTACGAGCTGTAATATATTGTAATCCTGGTCTCAATTATTGTTCGTTTTAATTGTCAAAAGTTTTTTTGGGATTTTAAGGTATGGTGATAAATTTGATGAATAACGAATTTAAGCGAAGTTAAATGTGCCCATTTCTAACAGCTGTAATATTTTTTTAGTGTAAGACATTTCTGTACACATTTTGTTGTCTAAGTGCATTTACAGCTTCTGCAAAATTAGACTTTGTCAAAACCTACACATTTTGTCGTTAAGAACGCCAACCTAAATTCTTACCATTTTTGAGTGATGTTGGCTACTTACTCCCAAATAGATGCTTTGTTTTAAACAGATTGCAAATGCAAAGTAGCTAGGGTCCACAGTTCAAATGGACCATTCCAAATATTAGTGGAAACTGACACAGAACTTGAAAAATTGTTTATAATATCTTGGTTTTCGGGACAAACAAATCCAATTATATCTGCGTTGTAATTATTTTATGTAAAAAATGACTTTAATTTTAAGTTTAGAAACATTATGGAACAAAAAAGCTACAAAGTTTAAGGGGTTATACATATGTTGCACCTACAAAATTATGAACTAAACGGATTGTCATCTTTTTTTAAACCTATTAATCCCATTGTCCTCGTCCACAGTTTTCTCGCAAGTTCAGGATCTCTCGCAGTCTTAGGACGGTCAACTTTGTTACATCTCTGAAAATGTTCACCACTATACTTTTCAATTCCTTTAGCAAGAGCACAATGAAGAGTCGTTTGAGCTCCTTCTTCACACGTCTACAAATTTCTAAATCACGATCAATCATACCTAAGGCTATTAACTTACTATTGCGAACAACTTAACAGCAATGGAAATCATAATTCTGCGGAAACCATACAAGTTATGAAAAATTTCTGAAGCTATAAACCCAGGATGAAGCGAATAAGTGGTAACGTTGGTTCCTTGAAGTTTCTTTGCCAGTTCTATTGTGAAGAGAACATTGCATAGTTTAGAATTGTAATAGTCTTGATTGTTTCGAACGTATCTATCGATGTCGTTCAAATTAAATTTACTAGCAAGATTTGCGGCGTATGAAGACACGTTCACAATGCGGCTAGGAGCGCTCTTCTTTAGCAAATCTAAAATAGCTCTATTTGTGGATTAAACTCAAACACTTGATAAGAATTTTACCTATCAACAGAAGTGTCAGTAGTACATTTGAAAAATAATTCACTTGCATTAATAGAGGTAAACCATCAACCGACTTTTCATCACCGAGTCCATAAGCACCGGCATTGTTTACCAAAATATCTAAACGTTTTTCTGTCGCGTTGATATCTTTGGCGAAGGAGCGTACAGACTCGTATGATCCTAGGTTAACGGTTTTGACAATAACATTTTCGTTTCCTGTTTCTCTGATAATTTTTGTACGAGCTTCTTCGGCTTTTTCTTTACTTCTACATGCTAAAATTACTCTAGCTCCTCTTTTTGCAAAATCAGTAGCTGTAACGTATCCTATACCTACAAAAGCCAACTATCAAAATATGGTTATGTAAACACTTTAATTACTTACCACAGTTGGCCCCAGTTACAATGACAGTTCTACCTACCAAACATACATGACTTTTACACCATCTTGTACGTAATTTTATAAAAAGTTTTGCTGCTCCAAGCACAGCCAAGATAAATGCTAAAATGTGTGTAATGAAACCCATAGCCGTTAGTAAATCTTTATTTCACTATAACTGACTGCATTTGTAAAAAACTATAAAATGTTTGACGCTAACCTACGGCAGGTACGAAGCGATAAGATAAGATCGTAAAGTTGTCTGTTATTTTTGTACCTTATAATTTTGCTGATAACACGATAATTATAAGGGGCAGAAAGGGGCGACCGTTCTTATTCTGACATGAGGGAGTTAAAAATCAAAAACAAATATCAAGTGTACTTTAGATAGCCACTTACACTACGGCCAAATAATGTTGGTCCACTTATGGAACCGCACTGGAATTTTTTTTATTAATCCTACCGATCTTTTTGTAAAAATAATTCTTTAAAATTTTATGAGATACAAATATAACGAATTCATTATATCTTGTTTTTTTCTGATTTAACTATTGATCAAAACTAAATTTCTCTTCTTTCTTCAGCTGCACTATATCTTCAGTGAGTTCCCACAACTTTAGTGGGTAGCTAGGATCACTTGCTGTCTTATAGTCGGCGACTCTTCGGCAATTATCAAAATGATGACCATTTAAATGTTCGATGTTTTTTTCCACGGAACAATAAATTGTGGTTTGGGCACCCTCTTCGAGCCGCTAAAAAAATGAATAATTTTTTTTATCGGTAATGATTACACTGTCATAAAAAACAGTTTTAATGATTTTCATAGAAAAAAGAACTTTTTGTTTAATATAGTAAGTTTAGTTACCTTATAAAATAATGTTACTACAACATTTATCATGAATCTTGACAAACCGTGTGCTGTTCTAAAAATCGCCGTTTTTATAGCACCAGGATGCAACGAATAAGTTGTTATGTTCGTATTTCGCAATCTTTTGGCTAGTTCTTTAGTGAAAAATATGTTGCATAATTTTGAACTTGAATAAACACCCATATTTCCAGTGAATTTCGTTATATTGTTGATGTCGAATAAAGTTGCATATTTTGCCGCCAATGACGATACGTTCACAATGCGACTAGGATTCCCGGATTTTGCCATTAATCCTAAAAAAATTCCATCTGTTAGCTTCAATCTTATTAGTTAAAAAAAAAGCTACAACATATATTATTAGATTTTTTGCTAAAATTTCCATGCAGATGTAAGGAGTTGTACTAATGTTGTGTAATTACGCTAAATTACTGTCTATTAATACAAAATCCTGCTAATGTACAAAATAACTTTCAACAAACATAAAAGCTACAAAGAACTACGATACAAACAATACAAACCTATAAGTAAGTTCGTCAACAAGAAATGAGAGAAATAATTAACTTGCATAACTACATCATATCCATCTTTCGTCTTCTTATCATCCGCAAATGATGTCCCGGCATTATTTACCAGAATGTCTAGTCTATTTTCAGTTTTATTTATCTCTTGAGCAAAAGTTCGAATGGAATCAAAAGAACTAAAATCCACAAGCTTAACAGAAATGTTTGGGTTGTCGGTTTCTTCGATAATTCGACGACATGCTTCTTCGCCTGTTTTCAAGTCTCTGCAACCCAGAATCACCTTCGCACCTCTTTTGGCAAAATCGAGAGCCGTTTCATATCCGATACCTGAAAATTATAGAATTGTGTAAATTCTTAGAAGTCAACTGAGTCACTAAAGACAGCCCGATGGCTATGAAAGCTAAAGTAACACAGTAATTAAATTTGTTTGGTAAAATGTCCTACGTAACGCAAAATAAGTAAAAACTGCGTAGATCTCTTAACCGGTCTGATCGAGACCAAGACCCTGGCGGGTTACTTATTTGACCGCTTAGTTCGAGGTTAACACAAAAAACTAATTTTCGCTAAAAAAACGAACATTTTTTATCAGGTATCATAAATAAACAAGCAAATAAGACGTTTTCGCAACTATGTAATTTTATCGTATTTTTTGAAATTACGTACATCCAACATTATGTATTACTTATCATTGTTTGAAAAAATCTGTTATTTTTTCTGTTTTATAGCTTTTAATGACCTCGAATGATGTTGCTGCTTAACATACTGCTATAAAATTTCTGCAGCTCTTTTTGCTTCTACGTGTTTTATTTTTTGTGAGCCTTCCACGCCTGCATTTTCACCATCGTCTTCAGATTCACAGTCATCACCTTAAATGGGGATACCAATTATCACCTTGTCCGTGAAAAATTCGTTTTTGAGTCTTTCGTCACATTTTGTAAGTCATTCCTCGATGTCCTTCAACTTCATTTGCTTCCTACCAGCTATTGACTGGAAATCATGTAAAATTGCTTGATGTTCATTTCTTCATTCTCTAAATCGTAGCTACTCTCAACCAGATTTTCTGTATCAGAGCAAGCGCTTTTCTCCACAGAAGTAGAAATAGCAATTTTTGCAAAAGCCAATTTCAGAAAGAAACTTACGTCGGTACCAAGCTGGTAACATTCGAAGTCAAAAACATAATTTTTATGCCATCCACGTCGCCTAAGTGGGGGTGAGTTAGAGCGTTGTCAAAGAGAAGAACTACTTTCATTGTTAAATTTTTGCTCTTCAAGTTTGCTTTCATTTTTGAGACAAATTCGGAGTTCAACCATTCTTAAGAAATTGAAATTTTAAATACTGATTTTTATGACCTGTAGTACACTGGGAGAGAAGAGATATTGCAGCAAATATCAATAGTGATCCGTTCTTTACTTTTTTTAAACCTGGTGCGAATGAAGCTTCGTGACTCGATACAAAATTTTTATCTGGCAACATCTTAAAAGTAAGATCAGTTTCGTCCATGTTGTACACCTCATTTTAAATTTTCGATTCATTCGCTGACATTTTTTCACCACTTATGTGGTGAAAAACGAATCCCATGACGCTGAGCAGAAAATGCTGGTGCATTCTCGATTTTACCATGAATTATTAAAGCTTTTTCAATGAAAATTGAACTGATAGGAGTTCCTTTTCGACGTTCTTGAACAAACCACTTCCAAAGAGCTTCTTCGTCTACGATGTCACAAGCAAGTTTTATATTAGTGGAGCGTACTGCATGAACTTTTTCTGACTCAATTTTGGAACATGTTTCTTCAATGGATCGTCTATTTCGTCGCCATTCGTTGATGGTAATTTTTCCCACGTTTTTCTCATTACAAAGCTGTTCCCGGCGTCTAGTGTTTTCAGAACTTTCAAGGTATTCAAATCAAAGGGTGTACAACCAGATAGTGACTATATTTTCAGTGTCAAAATTATTGTTGCATTAGCTACACTTTTGTTATTAATTATTATAGAAGTATGTCATCATTTTAAAAGAAATGACATTAGGGGCAGTCATCTGTCGCCTTGCCCTGCTTTGTTCTTCGATTTTTCTGTTTCTTTTTTTTTAGTAAGATTAGGAACATAAAGAACATAAAATAGTTATATTTAATTGATATTGTAATAGGAGCCCTAGATTACAAAAAATAATCTTTTATTTGGTTCTAACTTTTTACTGACTACATATTTTTGATTGATCTATTCTAAAATTTGCTTAGTATTTAGTAGACAATTCACTTATCTAAATCTCGCTATTGGTGGAAATTTAGACCAAGCTCCATATATTTTTGTCCATTATCTTTTAGTTCATTCTCGTATCATTTTTCAAATATAACTTTTATACAAGCCTGTACTAATAACTTTGATAAAGTCAATGATAAAATAAATATATTTAATTCGATTATTTGGAAAATTTACTAACAATAAAGTTCGACATTTTTTGAAGTAAAAATTTCGTTAAATTGTATTTTTCGACTGTATCTTAGTCCCTGTTAAACTTACAAGAAGAGGATATACACTAAAAAGTCCTTCACAACTTTCAAAACGTCTTTTGTACACTTTTCAATCAATATAGGGGCTCGCGCGCGCCGCCTCCAAGATCAAAAACTTCAGAGTCACTATTTAGACAACATATTTCAAAATCATCATACCCCACCTTTTAAAAGCAACGCCCTTTTTTAATCTCAACTGATTAGAATACAAAAATAGGAAATATTGAATATGAACAAATCTGAATTAAATCTAACGGAAAAAGAATGTGAACAAAATCAAAGTCAGTGAAATATCTATTACCAACATCAATAGTAGAAGATAAATGATAAAATCTTTCATCAGTTTTCAATGTTTAAAAACTTTACATATTTGCCAAAAGGCATTTTCTGCAATCCAATAGCCATCTTGTTTTCCCTATTCTGTTCGATTCTTTTTTTTAAATAATTCAAGGTTAAATAATATTAATAATTAATACATAATATTCAAAATAATATAAGGATACATCCCGAGACCTTCAAGTTTTACAAAATAAAATTTGAATAGACAGTTTTTCGCTGTACAGTAGTGGAAACGGAATTTCAAACGACCTGTCATTCAAAATTCGTACATTCCAAAGCAGTCTTTACTTGCTCATAACCAAACTTTTAATTTTTGGCATATTTGTCTAAGTGACATGAGTAACAAGACGGACTAGATGTCAATTTTTTTTTCATTTCAGATTGAACCATTTGCTGTTTAAACCTTGCTAGAGTTGGCTTATCTGATTAAACAATGTAATACTCCTGGTATATAAGTGTAATAATTTTAAATAATGGAATATAAAAAAACCTAGTACTTAATGGGGGCCCCATTTGTATTAACTACTTGGCGCAGTCTTCTTGGCATGGACAAACATAGATTTCTGTGGTAACCCTGAGGTAATGCGTGCCATGCGTTGTTGATCGCAGCCACCAGATCCTCCGTTCTGAGGAGTTGCAATCTTTGCTTTTTTATATTTCGAGTCAACAAGGCCCACATGTTTTCGATGGGGTTGAGATCGGGACTGCGACTCGGCCAATCAAGGACGTTTATATTGTTATGCTCGAACCATGTTGTTACCTGATGTGACGTGTGGATAGAACAATTATCTTGTTGACCGATAATATTTCTATCTGGAAAGGTCGCCGTTACAGAAGGTATCATCACACGTTCGAGAATATCAATATAAACATCACTGTTTAGCCGATCTTCTTCTACTGCATACATTACCCCAGGACTACCTTCAGAAATCCATCCCCACATGTTTACCGAAAAACGTCCACTTTGGTCTTCCTCTTGAACATACTGAGGTTCATAGCCGCTGTAACAAATGGTCTTCTTTCAATTTCTGTAACCAAAGCCTCATCTTGAGCTAACTTGGAAACTCGACGTCCGCCTGACCCTGGACGTCGCTCAATCGTCTGCTCTCGTCTCCATTTTTGAGCGATACTATATATTGTACCTTTTGAGATTGCCATTGTCACAGCCACCTGGCCATAAGACTTTCAAGACACTTTCAACCAAAGCAATGACCCGCGCTTTGTTAATTAAAAACACTACCGGCATTTTAAAAATGGCTTGAAATGTCGAGGTGACAGCTTTCAAAATTTTAAAAGTATTAATCAAAATGACAGTAAGGTATAGACTACAATGAATTTTTTTAAATGTCAGAAAATTGTCGTTTGAAATTCCGTGTCCCTAACTGTATGTCAAGATTATTTCCCAAAAAAATATATTTCCTATTTTCAATTGATGTACTTTTATTTAAAAAATATCCTTTTTCGTTATAAAATGCACACAAATGATTTCAAACGGATTTGTGAGTTTTCTTGGTATTCTTTAAGAGAAAAGTTTTCTATTGCTAACAATTTCATTGTTATCGACACTACCAAAACTTTGCATTTTTCAAAGTCGTTTTATTTTTAACATGTATCGCTTAGTCCGATTTAGTTAATTTAGTCTATTTTTTTACGGTCACACTGACAAAAAAAAACTGTATAAATTAAACTGCTTAAAAAGGTGTATACCTTTAAAACAGATAGACTTATAGTTAACGTTAATAAAAAATAAAAAATAATAAGTTCGATTTTGTCACTGGTGAATTTTACCAAAAGCTGGAAGCCGTCATATTAGTGTAATACCGCTCTCATTGGTTGAGTTGTATATTTCTCGTAATCTGATTAGAATATAGCAGAAAAAAATCAAAATTATTTTGCTGTGATATTTTTTGTGACAGCATTTTTTGTTGTCATTTCTCTTTTGTTGTTGTATAGATGGCCAAATACACCACCTGAATCAGATTCGCTAAATGGGCGATTATACCTACAGCATAGAACTGCTGCAAAATCCGTCACAAATTTTTAAAAAAAATAATATTTACTATTTAATTTCATTCAATAACTCTAACAGGTAAGTGCGAATTTTATTTTGTTCTCGCTTGTTTCTTCTAATAGTAATTGCTATCTCTTTATTTAACACTGATTAAGCAATATCACGAGTCAAATAAAAATCACAGTTCACAGTGTTTACTCGAAAGAAATTTATTAAGATTCCTAAATATTTTGATAAAAAAAGTTTGCAATGTAACACTGTTTCACTGACCTGCGTTGCCTCCAGTAATCAATGCCGTTTTCCCGATTAAACACCGCTGACTTCGACACCATCTTGTCGGTGGACTTAAATACAGCTTTACAGCAATAAAAATCACAGCCAAAACTACTAACAGAACAAGTAAGCATACCATTTTCTGTTAACAATTGATCACTGCTTCGATGATAACAAATATTAAACAGTGACAGTGTGCTTGTTTAATATTTGTTTATTCATATTGTAACACATGCGCTCAAACGTCATTGACTTTAGGAGGTACGAATATTTTACGACACGATCGTTGATCACTTAGGAGCTCGTTTTTTTCCAAAGAGTTGCTTAGAATGTACTTTCAAAGTGTTCTAATCGTAGAATCTTCGACTCTAATGGGCTTGTTCTTACCAACGATGATCAGGTTTTCAAGTGTACACATGAGAGATCAAAAAATAAAGTATTCATTTGCAAATTCAGCCTTTGAATTTAATTCATCTAAAGCACTAGGACGAAAATCTTGGTGCAAAATTCATGACGCAACCCAATATACAGGTTTATTTCAGATCGATAAGGCGTGAACCTATAACCACAAATTTTAGTTTAAAAGAGTATACACGTGTTAGTCGCTGGAATTTGTGAAAATATTTGAAGGCCGGGGGCTTGGTTGAATGAAAACTTACAAGAATAGAGAAGAGTGATTTATTCATAAAAATAATCGATAATAATTTAGTTCAGTAAAAAAACTTAGAAACAGTTGACATTTTTGCTACGCGTTCGGTAAGATCTGGGTCACACTGTTGCACAAATAATGTTAATAGGACATGCTGCATAATGAGTTGAATGAATTTAATATTTAATTGATGCCAAAGTCAAACACAATAATCCCTGTCGTCTTTGTTTTGTTTTTATTAAAATACATGTGCACAACAACGGTTTTCCCAACATTAAATTAACTTTTTTTTACTAAATGAGCAACTTTGTAACCGGATAACAAACAAACAAAAAATCTTTTGTAAGTTTCTCCTCCTATAAAATAGTGTACTAAAACGAGAGGTAAATTTGAAAGCGAAAGACTAAGACAAAAGATTTCATTTATTCTATCATATTTTTGTTTAGAAAAAGAGGATCAAAGTTACTTTCGCCAAACTTTTTCTACACTTTAACGTTATTGGTGACAATAAGAGTAGTGTTTTTGAGCATCTTTTATAAATATTTCATAATAAAGAATTGGGTTTGATTTATTTATAAGTGACTAATCTTTTTTTAATGCTCGTCATACAGAGACTATCTTACCATAATCTTTCGGATCCAATATTTTTATTACTTATGATTTTTTTTTTAAGATCTGAATAACTAAATTGGCAACTATAACTTTAGTTTCATTTGCTTTAGGTTTAAGTTGAATTATTTAAGATGAATGTCATATTATAAACCATAAAAAAGTAGCGTCGGTTATAAATTAACCGTCTACCAGGTCAAGTTTACAAGAAATACAGAAAAAATAGGTATACTAATAGTACCAAAAGCTTTAAAAATTATGTCCGACTATCAAAGAAAAGACTTAATTCTCAATGAAGTTTAGACGGCAGTTTTAAACGTTTGAAAGATTTATTTGCCACCCTATCTTCAAGAGTTCATGTGGAGGAACAAGATTAGGGAGAAAAATATTTTCGGGTGGTTCCTTTGTGCCTGTGGTACAGATACTCATTTTATTATTAATTTTGTGTGTTTTTAAACAATTGTAAGAGATTACGAAGATTCCAAGAAATGACCAAGGGTTAGATTTGATGTTTAAACAACTTGGCAAAAATGTGAGCCATTTGGGTCAAATTGCAGGCGGACGTTCCAGGGTGCTAAACTGAACATTGCCAAATAATCATACAATAATATATTTATATAATATAATAAAATAAATGCAATTCCATCTATGAATGAATAAATGAAATACAATAAAAAAATAGATAATAAGGGAAGATGGGGCAAGATAGGTTTAATATTGAATAAAATCCACTTTTTCAAAAAAAAGAACAAATCGTTCTCATTGTCTTACAGCATAACCATAATGGACAATTTTTTAGCATGTTATACAATTTATGAAACCTTCTAAAAATTGTTGCACAAACCATGGCAACAAGATATTCGGTATCATCAGAATTTTCACAATTTCTTTAGATTTATCTTTAAATGTTAGCTTCAAAAATTTTCCAGTTCTCAATTTTTTGATATTAGATTTTAAAGTTTCATTTTGTTGTTTTCTACTTCAAGCTTTTTTATCCTTAATGTTTTTGTTTTCTTATTCAATTTTTAATACATATATTTTTTTCTTTTTTTTTTCTTCTCTTAATTCTGTTTTACAAGAAGTGATTATTAAACGCTTTTCTCTTTATCTTGTTACTCTTTAATTTCGTAATTATGTCCCGTCATCCCTCTTTGGATGTTCATTTATATAAAAAAAATATAAAATTACACCTGAAAAACTTTTTTTTAAATGTTTATACATATTTTAATCCTTGACTTCCACTCTTTTCGTAAGACGTAAATTTACATTTACATTATCGCGTCCTTTTTTCATTAATTTGACGCATCGATCGATCCAACGTCACCATGACAAATTCAAATTTTCAGTAGGTAATCGGTTTCGCTTGGATTATCGAAAAAATGTCTGAATTCGACATCATTTTAGACAGTTCCCAGCAAAATTTAAAAGAAGTGCCAGTAAAAATTCTTGAAATGCCCAACCTGAGAATGCTGTATTTGCAACAAAACTTTATTAAAGTGTTGCCGGAACTCTTTTTTCAAAAACTGCCTCATCTTGCATGGTTAGATTTAAGAAACAACCACCTAACTGCGATTCCAAAAGACATAGCCCATCATCAACATCTAGAAAATCTACTTCTATCAGACAATAAAATAGAAGCTTTACCCAACGAAATGGGTTTATTGCCAAAATTGAAGGTCCTCCAGATTGCAAATAATCCGTTAGTGTATCCTAATAATAACATAGTAGCTGAAGGCACTAAGTCAATTCTCACGTATTTAAAACATCAGTATGAAAAACTATCAGGAAATCTGACCGTTTCTCAACAAAAAAATCCACCGCGTGTTTCAGACGAAGACAAAGGAGTGAAGGAAGAACGAGAAATAAGAGTAGTGGCTGACTACATAAAAGACAATTTCACGACAGGAGAATCCGGGAACTCTAGTTTAATTGTGAAAGGACTGTCAGCAATGAAACAAAAAGATAGTGAAGTTGTGCATAAAATGACGACTTTGTCCAATAAAATTTTGTTGAAATCGTATTACGACGAAGACAAGTGTTCTGGAGTATCTACCCAAACCGACAAATCAGTAACTTATATGCCATCTTACAAACAGTCGTGGATGACAAAACTGAAGGAACTTCTCGATCAGCAAGAAAAAATCTTACAACAGGAAAGGTTGAAATCTGTACAAGAACCAATGCACATAGTAAGTAAAATGGTATTTGTAGGAACCTACAAGCTTTAAATTCTTGGAGAACTGAGAAAAAAACAGAGGCCATTCGACAACTTGAGAGTGATTATCAGGCAAATGCACCTTATGCAACTGATCCTCGATACAATTCTATCTTGTCTAGAGAAGATATGCACAAAGAGATCGATAAATTGGTGCAACACAGAAAGAAACTACCTAAAACTGAAGACGTCGAAAAACTAATTAGCGATCTTGTCGGTCAGCTGAAAGATATGGAAACAACTTATGGAGGGTTGCAGTCACCACGAACCGAGATTGAGGCGGCGGGGTCGCAAATTATGAAGGTATTAAAACGATTGCTGCAATTATACGTAGCTCTCCATCCTTTGTTTTCAGATAATGGGTATGCATAAGAAGATTCTGGAATTGCGGGATACAAACGACTTGCTGTTACAATAAACTGTTCAAATTTATTTATACTCTTCAATATTTTTATACACTACATCCTTATACACAGTTAAATAGTTAATTACAATATTTAACGTGAAATAAAACATATAAGTAATATTATAGTACAAAATCACAAAGAAAGTTAATTTCATTATGAAGATCTATCAAAATTTTTATAACAAATTATATTAGAATCAGTCAAGTGTTGTTATAATACAATTGTGCATTTTTAAAAGGTACGCCCCATTACTATTTTGCCTTTAATGGCTTCATGAGTATTTTCCACAAAACCCAACTTTCCGTAGAATGCATGCGTATAACTATCTGTGGAATTCATGACCACATGGACACCAAAAGAACCTAAAACAGTAGAAAAATAGAATATTACATGTCGAGCTTTGAACATATTTTTTCCAAAAGCACTAAGTGTTCTTTTAAACATGTAAGAGGGACCGGAAGGCGCTTACCATTGGCTCGCAATGCCGCTAGCAAACACGTGACCAATCTCTTACTAACCGACTGGTCGAGGACTGACGGAAGAATACTGCAGATCATACTAGAAGGGTGGGTAGGACTGGACACGTAAATTTCTTCTTTAAATCCATGGAAATGTGATATGGTATCCTAAAAATAAATAAGATAGAATTAAATTAAAAGTCAATTGCTTGAGCGACAACTTAATGTAGTCAAAAACGATTCTTAACGAGCAAATAAATTGATTAGACATTTACATAAAATTCGCAACTAAGTCTGTAGAACAATAGTTATTTACACTATAAGAATAGTAGTGTTTTTCTTTACGAAACGCGATGAGTAAAAAAAACTTACTTTTCTTTAAGATTAATACATAAAACTTTTTTGGACACTTAAATGGAAATGGATTACTATCTAATTGCTGTTTCCATCACTGCAGCAACAAAATAAAAATTAATAAACAAAAATTTTCTCAATTGTGGTTGGATAAAATTTGGTGAAAATGGAAATAAAAAATGAAAATCATCCTGAAAGATTGAGATTAGCGCGTGAAGCTGGTGCTACTTTATTGCCTTCGAAATCACAAGATAAATATGAGAAGACCTACAATATTTTCAATTCCTGGAGGATGTATTAATGAGATTGAGTTCACTCATTCTATGTGAACAATAAATGTACAGTGCAACCTGTAGGGATCCACAGTTTCTACAAGATGCCGAAGAAAACTGCCCATTATTTGAAACTACCCAACTCAGATGATTACACTGGGGACACTCTACGTCGAACATCAACTACTTTTTTGCTAAGGGTAGAGCGGACATCAGAAGGCTCAAAAGTCATGGAGGATGCTAATCAAACACAACTCCAGAAGGATATATAGAAGAAAGTATTAACAATAAAATGACGAAATATAACTTCGTCTAACATTAATAGTTGTACATTTAATATATACTCCAATAAATAATAATTGTTTATTTTGTTGCTATAAAGAAAAGAGACACTTTTCTTTACGATTTGTAATAAGGAAATGTAGTCCATGATTGTCCGAAAAACAATTTTTCATTTTTCAGCTGAATAATAACAAATGCATTTCTTTCGGTTTGTTTCAAGAACTAATATATTTTTAACTAATGTTAGTCTCTATTTTTGTTGTAATTGATGTTGAAAAGTTAATTGGATTTTAAATGGACGATGATGTAAGGCAGACATACTCAACCGTTTAATTAGCTGAAGTATTGTTATCGATTTGTCGGTAAATTATAAATGAATAAAGGGTTTGTCTGGTTTAGTGGCATAATTTTTTATGCCACTTAATATGATGTCTGATGCCTTTATAGCTCCCGCTAAACTAGTTTTTGGTTTGCTAAAACCTGCCATGTCTGCCATGAGAACACCAACCTGTGCAAATTTCGATAAATCCTTGTCATTTTTGAGTGATAACGGGTACTTTTCACACATGTCTGGAATCCACGCCAACTCCATTTTCACACGGAATTTCTTGTAATCTGGAGATGCACAAGCATAGCCTACGATTTCTGCGTCGTCTTCGACGACAAAACAGAATTCTGGATGAAGTGTCAAATAGGGGCCTACATTCCTGTCAGCTTGTAAGTTTTTCAATTCATCAGGATATGGATGAGGATCTTCAAGGCCATCTTTGCATGTTCTGCTACACACACTGTACACCATCTTTTCGTCGGTTGGCAAATAAGGTCGTACTGTATATACTCGACACGTGGGTACATCTGGGACTTTGTAGACGAAGAGGTCGTTGCCGGAGTCCACAGGAATCAAGCGCTAGAAACGAAAACTATTATAAAAAGTGAACATGATCACATCAGTTTAAACAAAAAGAATTATCTCGTTCAAAACTGTCGCTTTGACCCTACAAGTACACTCTTTCGGCTAAGATGCACTTTTAGAGTCAGATCCGTGGGTGTAAAAAAAATCTGAAAAAAACGAGATTACCTGGAGATCTGCAGTGAGCCCTCCACGGAACACCCACGGCTCTTGATCGCCGCTCATGAATGTCTCCTTCCACCCTTTTGAAAACCCTGTCAGAAAATGATATCAGAGATGTCGTTAAATTTTGAAACGCACTGCATTCGCTTTGTTGCTGATCGTTACGCACAAGTTGCCAGTTACGCCAGAAACGCTTTTACAACTTACCACATAAAAAAATTAGCTAAATTTAACAAGGCAGATCCCACGAGAGACTTATTTTGTTATTTAGACAAAAACATTAATAAAAAAACATACCAATATATTGTTCTGAATGCTAATGAATCACTATAAATTCTGACTGACCCAAACAAAACAATATATCCGCGATACTTCATCGGCTTTGCGTTAAATCAATCAACAGCTTGAGCATTTTTGAAACAAAAATATTAAAAAATGTTGATAAAGAGAGAGACTTCTTCACATTGTTTAGTAGCGTTTCAAGCGACAAAAACTCCAAATAACTTACATATCTGTCGTAGGATCTGTGTCCGTGTACGCAAGCGCTTGAAATAAACCGTGACGCACAAAAAAAAATTACGCAAAAGGCGTAGCAACATTATACTACGTTCTGATCGATGCATACATGTATAGGTCCCCTGGGTGTATGATGGCATAGAAGCAGGAAACTGGCCGCCAGCTTAAGGAAATAAAGAACTTATTAATAACTGGAAAATACTGGAAAATATCTGCAAAACACTCAAAAAGTGGTCAGTGGAACGGCGTTAAAATGAAAGCACAGATCTTCGGTTCACATTGCTCCCATTTTCCCGCCTGTCTGAACTAAAAGTGTGAGAGTATACAGAAAGTGATCGATTACTTTCCACGAAAAAGTCTGAAATTACGCCCTATCTAGAAATCCATGGACACCTAATCTCCTCTCTGTCTGCATAGCTGAAAACAATATTACGCATAGCAATTGAAAGAACACAAACATGTGAAAAACATGAATACTAGAATGTCGCCAATACGCTTTGCGCTTTCTGGAAAGTAATCGATCCTAAGCGAATATTGAACCCAACAAAAAGTCATCAAATTTTCAACTTCCAGGTAGGTGCAATATGTATGCAACAAAAAATACAGTTCGCTTTTAAGACTTACCCAACCACTTCACATAAGAATTGAGCAAAGAAATAACACCTCTGATATCCCAAAGGTATGAATATAAATCATACAATATTTCTCTGTTATTGCAGCTGGACAAATGCTGAAATAGTCGATTTACTGCCTGCGTCATTTCGTTCATTTTTTCTGCACGTGCGAACCATTCTTGAACCTAAAAAAAATATTGTAGTAAACCCCGACGCATCATTTCAAACTCACTTCTGCCTTAGACGTGTCTTTTTTCTGATTGGCGGCCATTACAATGTGAGCGTTCGATTTCAACCAATTAAATTCTTGTAACAACTGTAAGCCTTGGCCTCCATGTTCAAATGGGAGATAAAAAAGATCGCACAGCAGGGACAAGTCTTCGAAAGTCAACTCATTGTCTTTTCTAGAATTAAAATAATTAGACATTAAAGTTGTCGAGGCAGCAACTCACCTTGCAGATACAGATTCAATTTCGGGTTCAGTCGGGTTTTCAACTACCATCTGATTTGCACCGTCGTTTGTTTCGACCTGCATGCTGCCACTGGAAGTCTGAATCAAAGAAAAAACATCTATTGGTTACTCAAATTCATTTAACTATTTGTATAGTAGTTTCGTTAAAGAATTATTTGAAAGCAAAGGACAATGCATATTACTGAAATAACCAACACTAGTATTCGTTAATAAACGAACACATAGAAAAAGTTAATAAAAAAAATCTATTCCCCTACCAACTTACCGAGTTTTCACTCATGGCGACATCCTCACTCGCTTGTTCCACCGTAGCTTTAACCACATGAGCTGGAGAAGCATTTGGAGTGCTGTTGCAATCCATGGGTTCAGAAGGACTCAAACTGGACTCGTTACTTAAATCGGTGCTTGTATCTGTATTCATGGAGGTCTCTTCTTTTCCGGCTTCTTTACATTCACCCTTATCACCATTTAGGACAATTTTGCCCTTTTCCTTTTCTGGTTTTATAAGTGTTCCACTCAACACCGTGATGCTTTTTGCGTCTGAATCCGCTACAGGAATTGGAATGGGAACAGGCGCTATTGGATTCGGAATTGAGTCATTACACACAACTTTTGTATCCGAAACTAGAGAGTTCATCACGGGACCAGGTAATGGATTTACTAAACTATCATTCACAGTGACCTGAAAAGAAAAAATAATGTAACACGAGTATGTTTAAAATAAAAATAAAAAAGCACGAAAGGAAGACAGAAAAAAGGCCAAATAAATCAAGCGAGGATTTTTCCACGGTTTTTGACTTACGCTACTACACACTTCAGCTAAAGCTTGTAATTGATTTTGGTTGACTACCGGTTGCGAATTGCTGCCTGTCGTGGTCGTCGTCGTTGATGTTAATGTCATGCAAGTATTGATGGAAGGAATTATGGGAACTGGAATAACAGCCACAGCAGGTTGTGGTTTGACAATGGGTCCCCAAGCAGACTTGTGTTTAGCGAATTCTGGCAACCACTCGTTGATTGCGTTGCGGAGAGCTTGTCTGGGATGATACATGTTGGGGGAGAGGGAAATTGGAACGTCCTCCCCTAAACCGTCTTCTGTTTCAGTCTCCAATTTAATGTCGGCGGATACAGTATCATCTAAAAAATATTAACGTGTTACAAAACTAGGACATATATCAGTTAGGACATATATCAGTTAAAATTTTAATGAATTTAGTTCTATTGCTAATTAATTTTACTGTTCTTTTTTTTTGGCGATATTTCTACAGTTAACGTTCGAATCTATGATGTGTAAAAAAGACTTACTTAAAGTGAGATCCCTTTGTCCATCCACGTTGCACCTCGACCACTGCGCAAGGGTATGAATGGCAATAAAATTGGCACTATATTCGCAATTTGGATTTGTTAAAACCCCCCTTAATTTTGGAATCAAATCAGGCGATCGTCCTGAATAAGGTCCCAAAAACACCCTTTTTTGGTCATAATCATTAGCATGTAAATTATCCCAAATTACTGGAGGTCGTCGTAAAACATCCGTAATTTCTTGAATATTCTCCTTGGTCAAGATTCTGGATATAACTTTTTGACCTAAATAACAAGAAATAAACACAAAAATTGTTATTAAATATCATCTCACCAGTCCACATAATATCAATTTCTTGTGCTAATTTTGAGCCTAGAGTATTTAAATATTCAGAATTAGTTACATTAGGAACTGCTCTTGTCGAGCAATACTGCGTTGGGCACAACAAAAACTTTGGTTGGCCTAAATGTTGATAAATATCGTTTGTAATAGATACTTGGGCCTGTGCAAATGATTGAAAAACCTCCTTATCAGCTTCTGACATTTCTGGTTCAATGTCATCAAATAAAAGTGCAAATGCTGTACAGCCAAACTGTGATACTTGCTCTAATTTTCGTTTTAACGCCGTGATTTCTTTAGTACTACTATAAGTGATGTCTAGTCCCGGAGACAAAGCATAATAAAAAGTGATATTTTGATCCTTAGCAGCCTGTATTAAACCAGTCAAATGTTCAGCCTCTTCCACCGTGTATAATTCACGCCAATATGCTCGGTGTTTATAATCATCTTTGGGGGCGTAGACGTAAGAGTCCATGCCCCATTTTTTCATCCTACAAAGAGCGTTGTTTATTCAGGTCAAAATACTTAATAGCTTACTTTTGGAAAAGGTCTTTTCGTTGCTCTGTAGTCCATGGTCGGCCGTAAAAGCCTGGAAAATTACGCAGGGTAATTGGAACTTGTTATTTACCTATTTGGGTTTATTTATGTATTTATTTAAGGCAGAGGCAATTTCCATTATCCCCACTACCCTATTTGTAAATAGAGGAAATTGTGGGAAATAATGAGAATTTTAAGGATATCTATTAACAGGGCAGTTAACAATAATTTTCTGTACTCACCTTCAACAACCCCACAAATAAAATTGCCGTTTTTCGTGTTCAAATTTTCTGAATTTGGTAGGTTAGAATCCTCCGCCATTTTTCGGTACACAACGTCAAAACGACTGACACAGACTAACAAGTTGAACATACTTAGACAACCAGAAATACAGACAAAATATGCAACCAGTAATACATACGTCTTTGCATGTAACATACATTTCTTTAATGAATCGTTATTATGGTGCAAGTTATTAAAATCGTTTTTTATTTACTTAACATTTAAGTACACTGCCACGCAAATTTCAATTCAGACATGCTATTTAATACTTATTTAATTACTTGCATTTTATGGCATATCTAATAACATCATTGGTGTTTCGAAAAACGACATTAATCCAGAAGACATTTATTTTTGTACCGTATAAACATACATCAAGCACTAAATACATTAAATAACAATAATGACTATAATTACATAACATTACTTTTACGGTTTATTGGCATCGGTTCTTACTTTATTTCTAGATCGCGTTTTTTTACAACACATGAATGCAAAACACGTTACTATTAAAAATAATAGATAAAAAACAGCTAACGCCACTGGAGTATTTCCATAATTATAGAATTTTAACTGTGATGTCAAGTATCCGTAATTGGATAAAACTTGGGTACCATTTCCTGTCGGACATGGTAATTGCACTATAATATCCTGGTGTTGCACTTGTTTGTTTCTACAGTACATTAAAGCAGAACTGCTGGCAATAGCGTCCGGAGATAACTCGCGACTTAGTAAATATGGCAAAGTCCAGGTAGTCGGACTTAAATATTCCAACCATTTAACATACTTAGGTAAATCTCTAAAATGTATTAAATATCCTGATGAGATGAAAAACGCTGTGAGAAAAATAGACGAAATTGTTGTAGCGGTGTTTCTCAACGGAATCAAATAAACAAAAGCGAGGATAAACTCTTGGATGGATATCAAGTAGAGAAGCATGATGCCGATGTAGACGTAGAAACCCTCGTAGTCGTTCAAACTCTGCATATAGAGCCCCGACATCGAATAACTTGGCACTAAGTAAATCAACCAAATGAAAAGAGACGGTAATAAATTAATAATACTCTAAAAATAAAGATCATTAGAAGAAACCAACTACTTAGTTATCTAATTACCTTAGAAATAATGTAGGTCAATCTATTGTACAAGCCATCCTTAATATCCCTCTCTACAGTATTTTTATTTCTTTGCACTTCCGATAACGTTAAGAGTAGTAATAGCGGCCAAGCCATGACACACATTACGCTGTAATGATATCCGAGTCTATCATTCAGATTTAGTTGAGGATCTGTGTTTGGAACATCCCAGAATATTGCACCAATAATCAAAGATAAACTGGCTGAGATCACTATCATAGTTAACCAAGTGATGAAAGTCGATGGTTGCGTGTAAATCATCGATTTCCTAAAGATTGAGAAGTTAGACGGTTGCTTCGACGCCACCACAAAACTTACGTAAATAACACAAATCCTTGTACTATACAATTTGAGTTTTTAACAGTCATCGGTAAAGTTGACGGTGGACCTGGATCACTCATCGGTTCTTGTTTTTGTCTGAAAACTTCAGCCAACTGCTCGATTCGCTGAGAGGATTCGAGCATAGCCTCAGCTGATAGATCATCCAGAGTGACTAAATCAACTAAATATTCATTTAGTTACGAAAAAGAGTAGCTTCAGTCATACTCACGATAGTAATCTGATGGGTTTTTAAAGGACGGACATGGATAATCAACCAAAGCAAAATATGGCAACATATCCCGTCTCCTTCCACTAAACATCGTCCTTCCGGCGGAAATCAACAAGATTCTTGACAGCATCGTAAAGATTTCGTATGTTGGAGGGTGCAGCGTTAGAATTACTATTCTACCCAACGCATTTCCGGCGCCGCCATTCGCCCATTGTCTTAAATACTCGACTAAAAAGAACGTATCAAAGATGTCCATTCCTCTGGTTGGTTGATCTAGGACCACGATATCCGTATCGAGCAATAAATGACACGCCACGTTCAGTCTTCGTCGTTCGGAAATGGTCATTGCAGCGACTTTAGTATTCCTCACTTGTTCCAACCCCAAATCCTCGATTAACACGTTAATCTGTAAGGAATAAAACGTGATATGTGTTAACTTTAGATTTTCATTCTTACTCTATCCATGGCATCAATTTTTAGGTATCCTAACTTATCCGTCGGCTTCTTGAGATCATAATGAAACCGTAAAGTTTGTATCACTGTCATGTCTTTACACAAATGAGGATCACTTTGTACGTAAGCTACACGAGATCGCAACGAGTCCGCTTTCACATTTTGTCCGTTTAACATTATATCACCCACAATGGGAGAGGCGGTTCCAGCCACCAGATCGAGCAGAGCGGTGCCTTCTTCTTCCGAAGTTGCCATGATAGCCATGATCTCTCCGCCTCGGATTTCGAAAGACACGTCGTTGAGGAGGAGGTGCTGCTTCGAAGTGAAGCACGAAGAAGATTTTGGCCAGACTCCGATTCCGCCAACCTAAAACGGTTACGAAGCTTAGCATTGCTGAGTTTTCTAAAAAGAAACAATAGTGTGTTGTTAACCTTCGTTTAATTACTTATTTCGCAGTCCTTTGTATACCCAATTAAGTGTAAAATGAATTCTATAAAAATACAATTTTTATTTTTTGAATGAGTAATAGATTTGCATTTTATAGGAAAATTGCATCAAACCGGATAACTATGCACTTTGTGTCCTTGGTAGTTTTATGTTTACAAGTCGTTTCACCGGAACCGACAGAGGACCCTGTATAATGAATTCTAAAGAAAATGCGTTGTTTGAAGGTTAGTCGAGGGTGCGTCATTAGTTCTAAACTTACCTGCAAATGTGGATAAATAAAAGAAGTTCCCGGATCTTCGTCTTGACTCAGATAGTCTGTTCGAACAACAGACGGTCCCCTTCGAGAAATAGGCACAGATAGGTGACTTTCAGCCTTGGAGACTGGTCGGACCATGTGACTACAAGGCTTTGTTAGCAAAATTAAAATATTTACATTGCCTTTCAAACCTATGGTCTATTAAATCATGGTGATGTCCAAACTCAGCTACACTGTTTCGTCTTGTGTCTCTAACATGATGGTGTGGAGGCGCATGGAAACCTCTTCCGTACTCCGTTGCCAGTAAATTTGCCTCTGAAATACTTTTATTCCTATTCCATTGTTGATTAGAAGATCGGATTCCTCCTTGTTGCATAGCGGCCAGTGGAATTCCGGGAGTTCCCTAAAGACAACAAAATTTCAGCAATTCCATATTGTCTTTTGTTCAATAATTTTAGTAATTTGAGTGGTCAACCACACAATGGGTTAAATGACACGTATAAACGACCATTAAAAACCCACGGGAAAATCTGTGACAAAGGCCCTACCCCTTGGTACGACGGATGGGCATTCTGCATCCGGAAGTCTGGATCCGATCGATACTTCCTGTTCTGTTTATAATGATTCGATGTTTCGTTGTCCGAGCTGTCGTATCCGGAACTACCATCTCTAGGGCCGCGGCTTCCGGTTTTAGGACCCCTAAATAATAAATTAAAAAGAGATTAAAACGACTTTAAAATTGTTGCTACTACCTTGTGTGTGGTCGCGTCGATGCGTTCCTGACAAAATGTTGAGGAGTTCCAGAGCGATTAGACCCGTTGTGGTTTGGTGGAAAAACTCGGGGAAGACCAAATTTCAAATACGTGTACATATTTGAGCCGAGCGCTGACCTAATGACAGATTTAGTTAGTAGGTTATTAAAATTTATTAGCAGAAAAAAAAAACATTTAAATGTGAGGTCGTGATGGAAAATCTGCAATTAAGTAAATCACCATAAATTTTATGATGTCACGGATAGAGTTAAGATGTTAATGTTACTTACTTTGGTCCATATCTTGGATGCGTCAAAATAGACTGTACCGTGGTATCTCGCAACTGGAAATTCCCATAAGGTAGTGGACTTTTGTCCGTTGAACCCAAAGCACTATCCGTAAAATCTGAATTCAAGTTTTGTCTGTGAAAACACATGTTTTTATGTAAGTAAGTTGTTTGCACTGTCATTACACAAATGATAGGTCTACCTGTATATTGACCAAGCATGGAGATCTTCACTTGTAGTACCAGAAAAAACCCTCGAATCCGGATTAGAAGGCACGGAATATTTCCGCTCCATTTCGAAACCCTGCGAGCCACCCCCCTGAGAAGGGGTGCGACTACGCACCATCTTGGATCAACTCTTTTTCAGTCTGAAAGAAAGAGTCTTCATTTTAATATTGAACACAGTAGCTTATTAATAATAATAGCTTTTCTAATCATAAACTCTTGCAAAATTGAATTAGAAATGTCTCTAGCGCAATTCATAGAATGTCGCGCTTTTCTTTGTTGTTTGGAAGAGTTACAATCGTTTTACTGAAACGTTTATTATTGCATTCGCCTTGACCTTCGACGCAACCACAACAATTACATCTTCTTATGCACCTCACCATGTACAGAACACCTACGCATGCCACCGATTGTAATCACTCAATAATTATTCAAAATTAACACCAACTGTTCTGACATAACACTCAAGGTATTCTCTTCCCAGCATAATAAACAGTGGCGTGGGTTTAATTACCTCACTGTTGAAACTGCAAAGTATTTCAACCTTTAAAAATTTACAAATCGCAGACGTTCCTTCCGTTGAAAAATCTCAGTAATGTCACTCGTGCGGAACTAAGATAAGTCCGTGACTCAACGCATTTACACGTGTTGTTGCGACATTTTCTTGATATAGGTATTAAAACACAAGAGTGATCCGGAAAGAGACCTTTACGGAACGCGCCTTGCGCATTCTTACAGAGACCTTGGTCGAGGATGTTGTCTCTTTTACAGCTCATATCACATTCGATTACACGGTACTGCTCCTTAAGTGTGAAGGTCGTATTTTCGTGTTAAGTTCATGCCTTGAAAAAAATTTGTATTCTTTTTAACGACGACGCAACCTGTGTGCATTTTGCCGATAGACATTCGATAATCGTGTTGTTTGCGTTTCAGTCAAGAACTATTTGTTCAAAGGCCATCAGCGGTCAGCCGAAAGTGGGTTAGCCGTTTAGCAGGAATACAAATTACTCTTATAGCTAAATGCTAAATTTTATAAACTTAAAATCAGTCAATGATGCGCGTGTTACTCGGAATTTACTGTCCCATTGTTTTACAGCTGTGTTCGCACAACGGTATTAATTTTTTCAAGAATATTTGCTTCCCATGAAACTTTTGTTACAGTCCAGTTAGGTATTTTACCATTTGATAAACGAGCATCTGCTGTCCCATTGTTGTAATCGATCGTAATTGGTAGTGTCATTTTTTATATCAGCAAGTAGGACGTTGCAGATTTAACAAGAGAAATCACAAAAGAAATCTGGTTGATAGTGGTTTCAAAATTGTGATGGACAATATGACTAAGAAGAAAAATATTTTAACGAAGCTCGGAGAGAAATTTTTGTTGTTGGAAGAAAGATCATAGAGCACAAGTTTGTGGAAAGCTAATAGAAAATGGGGTTAATTAGTAATGGTCAACATTTCAACATAGACTATTGTGTATTTCGTAGCACTATAAATTATCATCTTGATTGAATGATATTTAAATGTGTTATTAAAAATGAGGATTATATTTTAGATTTCTCACCTGTGGTCTCTTCAAGGATTTTCTATTTTGAATAAACGTTTAAGGTGAAAAGGTACTAAGTGTGTCTATTTCGTACCAACAGTTTCTAAGCCCGATAGATTAAATAGACATTTTATAAACTTGTGACAACAAAGTTTGAAGTCATTGTGTTAAGAGATAAGATTTAAGCCGTTCTATTTTTTACAATAGTAGGTCTAAATTTTATTGCAGTTAATGTATGTTAACATAGAGCGATGTATACATTAGCATAGTTTAATTTGTAAATTACTTATTGATATTATTGTATTCATGAAACTATAGTTAAAGGTTATTGTTAAAAAATAATAGACGGGTAAGTCAAACTTTGAATTTAGACTCATTTTGCAAAATGTTTGATACATTTGTCATTATCTTGCTGAGCCGCAAATACAATATGTAAATATGGGATTTTTGACGACTTTAAAAACTTTAAAAATTGGCAGTATTGGACCTTAGAAACCTTGTTAATCTTATTTTTTATACGAAGTCATATTATGCTTCGAAGCAGAGTTACTTGCGTCATTTACCGAAAATCAATATTGTAACGTATTCGGGAAACACAACTTTTAGTCTATTTAATCAAAATACTGCATGGTTTAACAAAATTACATACAATTAAATGAAGACAAATCACATCTATTTTTTTTTAGACAAATATTACCAAAAATCTACATTAATGTGATTCACAACATTTATTTATGGTTCATGTTTTGAACTCATAGTCTTGTTCTTGTTCCAGTTTGGGCAACTTTAAGCAACATTTTTATAATCAATAAACTGATAAAGTATTTAGGTAACTAGTTGCATGAGTAAGTATTTTTGAAGCTTGTGCTTTTTTTTTAGATGAACGTGGTATTTTGTCGGTTATAGATTCTTTATTTTGGATATTTCAAAGGCTTACAGATGACAAATTATGCGTAGATTATTTGTAGGTTAAAACTGTGATATTATTTTAAACAATAGCGTAGTGAAGACGAGGTTTAGGATACTCTTCTGTAATCAACTTAAAAAAATGATCAGTTGATATCTACATTTCATTTTTCACAGTATCAAAAGTTTGAGAGTTTTATTTTAGGTTATTTTGCCACCATTTTCAAAATTTCGAAAGAGAATCGAATTATTGTTCTTACGTTTTTAGGAACTTCAAAATTTTTAAAATGCTTAAAATGTCTGAAAATATTGCCACTTTAAATGTGAAATTATAGAACTGCTAGAACTAATGAAATTTTTTAAAAAAATTAATAGTTTTTAACTAATTTTATAGTTCGATCACATACAGTAATTTTTGAACTGCAAACCTAATGATAGTTTTATTATGAAAGTTGTGACCCATGTAGATCATTCTTTTACATGTTTTCGAATTTCATAATTTGATCTGACCCGACACACATAATTTAAGCTTCTTCAGATTTTTTAAACAAGCAAGATTTTTAGAATGTTAGGAAGTTGATAATTTTTAAAAGTATTCAAGGAGTTTCAAAATGTTAATAAATGGTTAATTCTGGAAAGAAACTAACTTTCTCTTGTGCAAAACCGGGTAATTCAGCTAATCGTATGTATGTGAATCTTCGTTTAACCATATTTTCAAATTCCTAACATTTCCACAGAAAGCTTCATAATACACTTCTTTTCAAGGAAATAACAAGCGGAGTTCAAAAATAACATTTGCTTTAGAATTTTTATACTACAAAAATTACGGTTTTATATTATGTTTCAAGAATATTAGTGTTTGTAGCAAGTTTTATGTCCTTTACACATTTTAGTATTTTTTTCCTTTCATTGCTCAGTAGATTGTCTTTTTTTATATTCTTCAAGTATTTTAAACCATTTACTTTCATTATATTGAAAAAGATTTTTAAGCTCAATTTAAACTGTTCATATTCCTTGTAACTTTTAGGATCTTTGGACCCCTTTTTGTTCAAAACCATTGTAATAGCGCATGCTACGTACTTAAAAAAAGGGTTTTTTGGTCTTGGTCATGTTAAAACAAACGCTGCTCTAATTTCATACCATAAAAAGTGTGTTGCTTTGAACGTGGTTTTTTGATATACGACCTGATTGTATTTCAAAGAAGGCCAAATTTGCATGTTGCGTGATTTTGCTGCATTTATCAAAACCAATCGCTTGCTGCATTGCTACTTTTTAATTTCTTCCTCACGAACTGTCCCTGAACAAATCCTTTCCCACTTTTGTCAACAACATTGTTGTCGTCGAAACTCCATTCAAGAACCACTAGACATTGTACGAGCATACAAATTCCCCTATTATCCAATTTTATCGGTCTATAAACTGAAAGTCCTTATCTCCGAAACAGTTTCACAATTTGCATGAAAATCACACACCAGACAAAAATCTCTCATGGAATGCAGTTAACACAAAAACACACATTTACAATGCAAAAGAATAGAAAAAATTGCCAGTGGCGTGCTGTCGGGGTCACCTAGTAGACTTCATGTCGTGCAGATATTATGCAAATATTGCAGGAAGTGTTGCACGCATCGTGCGAACGATTTTTTTCATCTTTAACTATATCAAGCAAAAGGGCATTCACCTAGAGTCACTTTCGTTCGTTTCGGGGGGGTTTAAGGATTATTGCTGTTATGGTTGGTATCATTGTTGCGAGGAGAATGGAACAGAAGGAGTCAGTGGCCCCGTCACTAACCTCTTCAAGGTCTCATTGCAGCCTCCCTGGACACGCATACGAACGCATTTTAGTGTGTTACCAACTGCTTCAATTGCGAAATTTTTGGTAGACACTTTATGGCCGGTGACATGCACTAACTGTACCCGGCAATCATACTAACTGCATTGATGCATACCGACTAGTTGCGAAATTGTAAAAAAAATGAAACATCCTTCGATGACTCATTACATTGTCATTTTATGACGGGCTACAGGTTATTTTCGTTATTATTGAAATGATGCTAATGAAGTGGTCATACGGTGACTAGAGGCTGTCTTGACGTCATACGAAAACAAATTGGCAGGCGCTTATGAATTAATAGACGACAGTTGGTAACCTTGACAAATAATCAGTTGCGGAACTACGAAAAACGCAGTTTACGTTATCCTTTACTGATTTTATTGTATTTGTATTTACAGTAATTTACGGTTTGGCACAATAGCATGCAACTTCCAATCTGGTGTATTATTACAAATGCTCATTTAAAAGATGACAGATGGTTCATGTTAAAGAAGAACCTCATCAGAAAGAATAGATGATTTTGTGATAAACACATAATTTTTGCAAAACAGTCAATAAAACAGCAGGACCTCGTTCGTGGCGTTTATGTATTAATAAACAGACTCAATTTTCCAATGACGGTACATTGCCCTGTTCAATATCAAGTAAGTATAAATCCTTATTAAATCTTCCACTTAATACGTGCAGAACGCAATAAAAACGCAACGGTTGGTATCACTGACCGTTCGAGAGCGTATTCAGTGAGTCTGCAAATTTCCAAGTGTGATTTACCGATAGCCGCCGACTGAAGAACTCGAGAACAGTAAGAAGACATTTTTACAATAGTAACGACAACTAATAAAAATGATAATGCTAAAGAGCTTTTGTTGACTGGCAGATGAATGAGTCAGATAAGCTTTACAAGAAACAATAACTTCAAAGTGGTCGGAAGCGCTTCGAGTAGCGGGACTATCAATTTGACTTGCGTTTCTACTCAAAAAAATATGATAAATTCCTGCAGTAGATGCGATGACTCTTTTCACGTGATAAAATTCCTGCTGGTAGCCTCATTTTCTCTGATATACCTATAAGGAAATACAAGCACCGTCGATAGGCTTTTCTCTGTTGTGTTGATTGAGAAATTCGTATCGACAGTTTGTTGTCTTTTTACCTTAGTGGCAATTATAGGTGACTAAAAAATTCTTACATTTAACCGGAAATGACTTTTTTTAAATATTCTGAGAACCCACTAGATTTATAATTAACATCACTGAAAAAAGCCGTTGAACTAACGAACCTGCTAGCAGGAAATTCTATGCTAACATTTCACAAACTCATGCACAATTGAATGATAATTTATTACAGCATTTAAATGCAGATTACCATTTAATTTCTTGAAATTCTTGCAAAGCACCACACTCCGTTTTCAAGAAGTAAAAGTAAAAAAGTCTTTGGTTACTTAACAAACTAATTTACATTTAATTTTATGCACTCCACATCAGCTTTACGTCTAATTAGCTTTAGTTAATAACAGAGAAGGTTTAAAAGTAAATTTTCTTTCACTTTATTAACACTAACATTGGATCAACACATGTTACATGAACTAATTCTTTAAAACGATGTTTTTTTCTTCTTTAGACTCTCAGTGACATTGTGATTTTTTTCCGCCGAAGGCCGAAACCAAATTTGAATTGTTGACCAAAAGCATAAATATTTGTTGGGAGTGTCACTGTCCTAAATTCCACATGTTCTTATCTCTATCTTATATAATAATTTTATTTTAATGTTTATTTAATGCTGGGAAGAAAATCGCTGGTTTATGAAAATTTTGGGTCATAATTGAATAACAACCAGTATAAAGATGTCAAACTTTCTATGATAACTAAAAATATTTCCCACATTTGTCATTATCTAATCGTCGGTATTTTTGCACAAATTACGGACTAAATGATTCTTTTAACCTATTTTATAGAATTTGTTAGCAAACTTAATAGTGCTTATGAAATTTAGCGAAAGCACAAAACATTAATTGAACTAGATTGATTTATGTAAGGTTTATTCTTTAACATTAATTAATTCACACACCTAGATTTCATAACGTAAATGCCATATCCTACTTTTGACCGGAATCTTTGTCAACTTTTAATCCGGGATGTGAGGTTACTGCTTTGACGTTGCGTTGAAGTCTTATCGTAAAAACTTCACTTAACAATCCTTGCAGTTACTATGGTTCGTTAATTAAAGCAAATTTCACATTTTTTTCAGTAATTATCGTTGTAAACAAAGAAAAGTCATTTTGTAGCGTTACTCTACGGTTATTAGCCCATCATCCACATAAAAATGTTACCTACTCACCGTTCATAATTTTTGGCGGTTTCCCAGAAGTTCTCGTGTCATGGTTTGAAACACATTTCAGTCACTACACGTTGAACTAAAGAGCAGCATGTGTGTTATTCATATAAACAAATTAACAAAAATGTTTTACACTGTTATACCAAAGCCACTGAAGCGATGCCACCGAATGCCGATGTAGGTATTCAACAAACTAGGTTTTCTGACGTAAAAGAATGTTGCCAACACAACGGAATTTAACCCACCGCGATTCTATCATCCGACTTCTTTAAAGTCCCAAATCAACCCGTCAGTATGCAACAACCTCCTCTTACTCAAACCCAAACAATATTAGCTTCAATCCACGATTTTGATTAGGTTTTTGGAGGGGTCGACCATCACCCATACTATCAAACCTGTCTTCCACTTTTCACGAGCTTAGCTGACTTAACTCAGTTCAGTTGTTTTGTTGTGTATAGGACGATATGTGTGTAAAATGATTTCAAGCGACTACGTATTGGAACTGTCAAATGTCTTCTACTCTGGACAGGTAGTGTACATTTTTATTTAGGAGTGTATTATATTTTGATCATGTAGGTGGAACCAGGATCTTGCATGCAAAGGCTAATGGGAAGTATCAAAACTGGTGTTATCCTGAAAGATGTATCGATGACAGTCCATTCCGGGGAGGTGCTGGCAGTTCTGGGGTCTAAGGGGAGCGGCAAGAAAGCTTTGCTTGATGTTATCTCACGCAGAGTACAAGGACCTACGAGAGGTCAAATTTTGCTCAACAACCATCCCATGAATTTGAGCTTGTTTCAGCAGAGGTGTGGATATGTCACGCATAAGTGTGACCTCATTCCGGGGTTGACGGTAGAGCAGACTCTCTTTTATACTCCAACAAAAGTAAGTAAGAATAAGAGGTAGAAAAATCACAAGAGGTTTGAACGTTCAAATTATAACTAAGTAACTGAATTCTAACTTTCATGGTACGTGAGCCAGATGGTATTCTTTGGAAAAAATTGTGCTTTTCTACAAGTAACAATCATTTGACTCATGTTGCTATTAAGCAAAACAAAGCATCTTTGTGAAACAGTTAAACTAATCATAATCAAAAGAGTAATTTAAAACCGTCTAGTGGAACAAATAATTTCGATTACTAATAAGATTTCTTTGCTCCAAGAAGCTGAGAAAAAGTTTTTAATTTGTGGCTACATTTCTTTGTAATAACAATGACGTACAAAAACAGTCGCCGCATTAAATCAATTACTATAATTCTAAACTTAATACAGTTTATTATATTATACTAAGTGACATAGAAATAATAATAATAAATTCATCACAACAATTTTTGGTATAGATGTTTATTGGGGTTAGATAAGTAATCGATCAAAATTTGGGAAATATCGAACTGTTAGATCAAGTAAAAAATTAATAATGCGTTGGGCATCCACGATGTGCTAGACACTCATTAAGACGTCTGGGCATACTTCTAATCAGATGATCAATTTCCTCTTGAGGTGTTTCGTCCCAGGCTACCTGTAACTCGTGTCGAAGTGCCGCCAGTGTTTGTGGAGGGTGGGATAAATTTAGCAATCTTCTATCCATGATATCCCAGACGTGTTCAAAGAGGAAAGATCAGGCGATCTTGGCGGCCAAGGGAACAAATCAACTTGATTGTCTTCAAAATGATCCAACGAACGTGTGACAACATGTGGTCGCGCATTATCTTGTTGAAAAAGTGGGCTGGGTGGTACATGTGGTTCCACCACCTTCTGGACGTAACGCACGGCGGTCATGTTGCCTCTGATAAAAACCAAAGGTGACCTACTTCCATAAGCAATAGCCCCCCATACCATAATTCCAACAATGTGGTGCACATGCCTTTCTACAGAAAATTGCGGATCTCGTCTTTCACCGCGTCGCCTTCTCACTCTTGCACGGCTATCATGCATTCCCAAACGGAATCTGGACCCATCACTGAAGACAACCCTATTCCATTCTAGGTCCTAGTTTTCCCGTTCTCTGCACCAGCCCAGTCGATTACGTCGGTGAGTAGGAGTAAGAGGTAACACAAAATGAGGACATGAATACAGTCCAAAACTTCTAATCCGGCGATAACCGGTTCGCATCCCAACAGGCCTTCCATGTTCTTCAAACCACTGGTCTGCAATCGCCCTTGTGGAAGTGAAGCGGTATCGTAGAGATAAAAGTCTATGGCGGCGATCTTCGCGTTGTGAGGTTCTTCTGGCACGTCCTGCACCTCTCGTTCTTTGCGTACGGCCTTCTTGGTTCTATGCCCGACACCGTGTTTAGGCTCCTTTGCGTTCTTGTGGCAATTTCTCTGGAAGACAAACCAGCCTCTCGCAAGCCCACTATTCGCCCCCTATCAAACTAAGTTGCCGAAAATTTTGGCGTCTTCCGGCTCGAGGCATAATAAACAGATCGAACAAGCGTTTCACGACACTCAAATGGCAACTGTTGCTACAAAAAACCATTATCGCGTACGAGACTTTTTTTTTTAAAAAAGAACGATAACACAAAACCACTAGATCTATATGGCTGAGAAACTGATCGTTTTCTATATTAACTTATCCAAACATATTTCTGAAAAATGTTTGCAAAATATTCATTATTACTGGGTGTTCTTATTTCTATGTCGCGTAGTATATATTCACGTTAAAAGTATAGTTTAATTCAAGAGCGCCAAAATCACAGGAAAACTTTTTGCTTTTATGCCTCACATTTCAAGAAAAATGCGAATGTAAGAATAAATAAAAAGTATAAAGTTAAAGCAATAATTATTCTACTAATCTGTAGTTAATTCTTAACAGTTAATAGAAAATAATTACTGGATAAAAATTATTCGAAGATTTCTTCGTTCTGATAAAAAGCTAAGCTATAAGTTAAAGCCGTAAATGTAATTGTAATTCAATAAAAAATATTAAAACCCTGAATTTTAAAATTCTTTTGTTTAAACCTGATTAATACTACAAATAAATAATAAATATTTACTGTAATAAAATCCAGAATTTTATTACAATAAATTGTTGAAGTTGAAGTTGAATTGTTGAAGTCTAAAACAAGATGAACTAGGCAAAGGTTTACGAGAAGTAGATAATTTATCCAGTTTATGGCTATTCCAAAACTATTTCCTGAGTTGAGTACGATTTATGAAAAAGTCGGTGCAAGTCACTTTTATGTGTCACGTTCAATGAAAACAAATCGAAACGAAAACTTTTCTGTGTCACACTACACAAAAAATGAATTAAAGGATAATGTTTATCTGTAAATCGTTTTGTCTATAAAATTAAATTAAGTTAATAATTTATTTATTCATGTTATCAGTTAACGTCATAACACGAAGCCAGGGTAAAAAGTTCTTCTACATAATTATATTCATAAGTATTCATAAGTAACAGTGCCATTTAATTTTGCCATATTTATAATCTTGTAATTGAACAATGACATTTCTATTAGCGGGTGCGTTATCATGCTGAAACGGCATTTATATTTTTGTCGATCCTGGGAATTATTCTTTACAATTGTAATGAAAGAATGTCATTCAGAATTTAGAACCTTTGTTTATAAACATTAGACTAATCATTTTTGTAATATTCTTAAAAATTCGTTTTTTCAGCAGTAATTCTGACTCAAATTTTTTATCTTGCAGAGAAACATTTTATGCAGTTATTATGGGACTTTTTGGCTACTTGTTTGTATGAGATATTGCTTCTTCAAATTTGTAAAAGTTTGTTTGATGGTTTTCTAAAGCCACATGACTGAGTTTATGTATATTTTTTAGCGATTTAGAACTTATTTTATTTATTAAAGTTCATGATACGCTTTGAACTAATTCAGAAATTTGAAAATAGAAATTTTAACAATGTCATTTAAATTGGATTTTATTTTCGGTGAATGAAAAGCACTCACAAATAACGTTAGACTCTAATGTTTCTGACACTAGACTATTTCACAATTATAAGTTGTAACTTTGTCACAGTTTAGACCCATACATGTCAAATTCCCCATAGGTGGTTTCAACAGTTTGTTTATGTTATTTTTGCTTATATCCTGGACAGGAAACCTCACGTTTTTGTTGGAAAGGTTAACGGCTTTTCAACACAACTGTTAAGACTGTCAAATGCAGTTTTATCGTCCCAAAGAAATCTGAGTACGTCACACTTTGAAAATTAACACTAATTTTGTAACTTTACAAGTTTTGAGTTGAATTCATGAACTGATTGCTTTAATTGTGTAGTTTTGTAACAATCATCCTGAAAATCATCGGCAACGATATAAACTTGTTTATAAGCTTTATATTACTCGGAGAACAATTAAATGAATTTGTATTGTTTTTTTGTAAGCATATAGAAGAAAGAGGAACAAACGCTTTTACTGCTCGTTTTTCAAATGTTCCTGGCTTGAAATCGTTATTCCTTAAAGGGCTATTTTCACTTTGCGACGTTTTCCAGGCAATTGGTAGCAATCTTTACGTTTTTTTTAACAAGCGTTCTTAATAATGAACTAATCAAGATATGGTGAAAGTTTTACCTCTTGTTGGTCAAAATTAAAGAAAATTACAGCCACGTTTTTAAAACGCTTCCAACTTCAGAGTTGCAAAGATATTAAGTTCAGAAATGCGTAGTTTTTGGGACTTTTTTTTAAGAAGCTTTTTTCTTTTAAGTACGCATGATTTTTATTAGTTTCTGCAAATATATTGCACAGCTAATAATAAGTAGTAAAGATAATGCTGGTCTTCTTTGACAATAAACTATGTAGTTAAGCAATTAAATTGTTTTTATATCTTTTTACTATATTTATTACTTAACAATACTTTGTTTGCTTGCCTTCTACTAAGTTTCGATAGCATTTTTGATCTTTATTTATTTTCTTTAGCTAACAGGCTACTTAAAAAAATCCAAAGTGAAGCAAGTAATGGCCGATCTCGCCCTCTCACAAGTAGCCAACCACTGCACAGAAAATCTAACTCAAAGTGAATACCGCCGTCTCATGATCGGTATTCAACTAATCAAAGATCCCGTGGTACTCCTTCTCGACGAACCCACGTGGGATTTGGACCCTTTAAACACATATCTCGTCGTGTCAATACTTTCTAATGCTTCAAAAAAATACGGAACAGCTATAATCCTCACAATGGAAAAACCACGTTCAGACGTATTTCCATTTTTGGAAAGAGTTCTTTACTTATGTCTCGGTGACGTCGTTTATACCGGAGGAACAAGACAAATGTTGGAATATTTCAACGCTATCGGATTTCCATGTCCGCAGCTTGAAAACCCGCTCATGTATTACTGTGAGTTGTGTGACAGGAGTTATTTTATTTGAGTAGCAATAAGTTGTTTGTTCTTGCTATAGTATGCCTAAGTACAGTGGACAGACGATCGCGGGAACGTTTCGTCGAAAGCAATCATCAGATCGCTGCGTTGGTAGAGAAATTTAAGATTGAAGGAGGTGCATATAGAAAGGGATCGATTAATGGACCTAACCATGCGATGGAAGGAGGATTAGGCAATAAAGTACCTTTGCTTTTGGGGAAGCCAGGAGCGTGGCAAGTAGGATGGACCCTGTATAGGTACGTGGATGAGTTAAAAAAGTTGTCTCTATACATACTTTATTTCAGTCGGCTTTTGGTTGCCACGTTAAGCATACAGAGATATGGATTGTTGCGAATGTTCCTAAGATTATGTCTCGTTCCATTATTCTTCTTTCTGTTGTGGATATTTTATCGCGATATGAAAATGTACCAACATACTTTCGTTACAAGAAGTGGATTGATATTTAACTGTTTATCTGGAGCTTATTTCTTGGGGATCCTAAATGCTATTTTCCTTTGTATGTCTTGGAATTAATGCATTATTAGGCATTAATTTAGTTTTTTAGATCCGATATTTAGAACAAGATATTTTCAAGAGTCGCAAGAAGGTCACTATGGAGGAACTTTATTTCTTATAACGTATAATCTAATCTCAATACCTTTTTCTTTCGTTTCCGTTATGGCTGCAAGCGCAATTATTTATCCGTAAGTATTTGTCAAGTGAATGAACAGAAAAAGCCACCATCAACTATTTTTTGTTTTTAGACCGTTTTAAGAAATGTTTTATGCTTGTATTTAACCTACATTAATTTTAATAGAACTAATTTCTTTCTCGTCTTATAGGTAACCTAAACTCAAAAACTTTGTTGTCTTTCTAGATTAGTAGGAAGTTTGGAGGACCCGTTACAATACTTCTACTTCGCCCTCGTGCTATGGGCTTGTTATATCTTCGCGGAACAACAAACGATGGCTATCTTGATGGTGGTCAAAAGCCATCTTTCTGCTGCCATATTCAGCATCTACCTTACTTGTATTTACATAACATTAAGCAGTGGAATCTTGAGGTAAAATACTAATTTAAGATAACATATTTTAACACTACAATTCCAGATCTATCAAGGGGCTACAACAGTGGCTCTATTATTTGACATACGCTACTCAAACCCGTTACGCCGCAGCCTTCCTCAACCGCCAAACTTTCTCAATTCAAGAACTTTTAGAAACGCTACCCTTTGATTCCAAACATAATTGTACCAATATGAACTTGATTGAAACATCCATTACAAACAACTTAGGATATTGTCGGTACTCAAACGGACAAGAATTCCTCATAGAACGATACTCCAGAGACAAGACTGAAGTTATTTTCAGTGACGGAATTCTTGATAACGACATGAACATCGGACTCACTTTCGCTTTTACTCTAGGAATGGTAATCTTCAACTTGTTCTTGTATTTGATCCCGCTCCCAACATTTGTTAAAGCTAAGTTCAGAGAATAATGTACAAACATAAATGAAAGTATATTTAAAAAATTAAATTTGTGCCATGGTTTTCAGATCTTGAGCGATTTCAAATTTACATCCGGTAGATTTCTGAACGTCATCCACTGTGACTCCGTTTGCGATTTCAACGAGTTTTAGTCCTTTGGTAGGATCAACTTCGAAAACTCCTTTTTCTGTAATAATCATGTTGACGCACTGTTTACCGGTCAGAGGTAAATTACAGCTCTCTAAGATTTTGTGACTGCCGTTCTTGGCAGTGTGTTCCATACAGACCACCACTTTCGTTCCTGGAGCTGCTACTAAATCCATCGCACCACCCATTCCTTTGACGAGTTTTTTCTAAAATGGAGGCTCGTTTAAAGGTTACCAAAAGAATAATGAATATACCGGTATCATCCAGTTAGCCAAATCGCCATATTGGGAAACTTCCATTGCGCCCAACATGGTGAGATCAACGTGACCACTACAAGAAAAATTTCACTTTGAGTTAATCGAGATTGAGTTGATTTACCCTCGTATCATCGCGAAGCTATCGTCACTTCCAAAATAGGAAGCTCCTGGTACAACAGTAACAGTTTCTTTCCCAGCATTGATGAGATCCGGATCTACGTTCTTGGGAGTGGGAAAAGGACCCAAACCCAAAATACCATTTTCCGATTGGAGAAACACTTCAACATCGTCGGGGATGTAGTTAGAAGCCAAGACGGGCATGCCAATTCCCAAATTCACTAGAAATGATTTCTAGTAACAAATACCTAATGGTTTTTAAACCTACTTACCATACATTCCATCCTTGAATTCTAAAGCAGCTCTTCTAACGATTGTTTCCCGAACTAAAGCAGCAGCGGATTTCTTCACAGATTCGTCTTTTTCCTTCGTGACTGTCAGTTTTTCTATCCTTTTCTCGAATTTATCTCCTTTAATTATTCTATCGATAAAAATTCCAGGCAAATGGACCTCATCTGGTTTAATGTCGCCAACATTAACAATCTCTTCAACTTCAGCAATCGTAATCTGAGCAGCTTTAGCCATTGCCGGATTAAAATTTCGAGCAGACTTACTGATAATGAACAAAATTAAAACAATTCTAAATTCCAAGTCAAACCTACTAACTTAAAAAGTAAATTTCCGTAAGGATCAGCTTTCCAAGCTTTAATAAGTGCGAAATCTCCCGTTATTGCCTCCTCCATAATATAATCTATCCCGTTAAACCTCCTGCTTTCCCTCGCTTTACTTGCTATTTTAATTTTCCCATCGTTTCCGTAACAGATAGGAGCACCCCCTTCATGAACTAACGTTCCAAAAGCAGTGGGAGTAAAAAACGCAGGAATGCCAGCACCTCCAGCTCGGATTCGTTCAGCTAAAGTTCCTTGGGGTGTTAATTCTAATTCGAGCTCTCCCGAGAGATATTGTCGTTCAAATTCCGCATTTTCCCCCACATAAGACGATATCATTCTTTTAATTTTCTTCTTTTGGAGAAGAAGCCCCAAACCGAAGTTGTCGACACCGGCATTATTAGATACAACAGTGAGATTTTTTGCTGAGTGGTTGAGAAGAGCAGCGATGAGATTTTCAGGAATGCCACAAAGACCAAAACCTTAAAAAAAAAAGTTAAAAAAGAGTTTTTGAAGTTGTAGGAGAAAATACCTCCAACTAAAAGTTTTGAACCATCTTTGATATCTTTAATTGTCTCGGTGATGTCGTTGTAGATTTTGCTTCGACGAGATTTTGTGGAGAATTTACAGCTAAAGATCTGAAAATAGAAACAATTAATTCTGGATGATGGCTATGTGTAAATTAAAGAAGCCCTAAAAAATAAAGAAACGGTGAGGCAGAAAGAAGGAAAAATCCCAACAGAAGTAAAATATAATGAGGCAAGCAATTTTATTTCATCGGAAACCAATGCACACTTTTTATTTCAATACTATCAATATTTTCAGATTGCATAATTTTAATTTCTCAGGTTATCTACTCTTAAATTTCGAATTTAAAGAATTGGAATTCTAAAAACTTATATTAAGTGATTCTCTGTCCTAAATGTTAATGTAACAAGTTCTAACATTCTAGATTATAAATTGAAATGTTCTCAGAATCTGTACTCTCAAATCCTGTAGTGTTCAGATTTTACATTTTAAGCTTTTAGATTCTTGGAGATGTTTTAATTTTTAAGTTGGTATTTTTTTAAACATATCACTCAGAGGTTTGAAAATTTTAAAATGTCCAAAGTATTGAGATCATAAACTCTTGTGAAGTAGTCGATATTAAATTTTATTGTTAAAATTTGAAATTCTGGACTATGTAAAATTCCAAAGTGCTAGCAGTAAATAAGTAAAAAAGAAGAAGAGATTAAGAAAAAGAAAAAAAGGCAAACCACAATAAAGAAAAGAAAAAAAGAATGCAGAATTAGCAATTTAGAGGTTCACAGCAGAAAAAACTTCAAAATATGAAGAATTTGTAAATAAATTTTGAAGAAAGCAGTAAACATTTTCAAGATTATTAAAACAACAACAATGAAAAAATAAAAGAATGAAAAAAATTCGGAATAACAATTGAGGGAAGCTATAGTTATGGAAGTAAGAGAAAAGAGAAAATGTAAAAAATAAAATAAATTCACTACAAAAGGAATTTCATTTTACTGAACAAACGGATACGAATATTAATGCAATGTACATATTAATATATTTATATTTAAACCGGATACGCAGACAATGTTCTTTTTTCCTTTTCTAGAAAAATTACTGTTATTAATATGTATCATTTTTTAATAAATATGAAATATTTTTAGTACCTATGGATACATATTCTTATGATTACTTTAATCGTAGTTTTGCCCATCGAAAATATCTAAAAATCGGACTGGTTTTAATGGAGCAGTCAATGTTATCTTAGTTATGTGAAATACCTTAAAACGTCAATCAATCAATAAATTATGTATTTTTTTTATCCAAAAAATAACATCCATTTGTTTTATAAAATATTTGTCCAAAAAATGCATGCATTATTCTAAAATTTAGTAATAAGCATGTAAGCATTTTTTGCTAATTAATATTTGAAATAACCTTTTCAATTAGTTTTGATGTAAATCCTACATATTCTTTATTGCCTAAAAACCTGACGTAACTGGAAACCATTACAAATATTTTTATTGCTTTGCATATTACCTCAGAGATTTTTCATACAAAAGTCTAAAATAAACAACAGTTTTGACGATTTGCACAAGCAGTTGTTGGTTCAAACCATCGTGTCATTGAAACTTCTAATTTTAACACGCAAAAATTAGCGATGTTTGTAAACAAAAAGTTAATCAACATTATAAGCGAATTCGGTTTTCTATTAATACCCCGACATTTAAGAAACGTTTTATCCTTAGGTTTATCACCAATTTATTGATTTCGGTTGATATAGAAAAGTATAGTGAGCGAATATTCATGTTTTAAAACTTATCTAATGTCATCTTTTATATTTATGTGACAATGTAACATTGTGATAACATTGTATTTTCTCAACAGTTTAATTGATGGAAAATTGCGACACCGATAAGAAATGTAAGAAACGGCCGCACATCAGAGCATAATTTTGGTAATAAGGTCACATTTTTTGAATTGTTGTGATTGTATGGAAATTACGTCACTTTCTAACCTTTAACATAGTTATTTCATAGAAATTATTCTTCTTACCTTGCATAGCTTTTCTGAAGATACATCAACTGTCTCCTTGCATAATACTCTCCTTCCACTCTTACTCAACGTCAAACAGATCACGTTTAACATTTTCGGTCTGTTCAGCTAAGCGTCGGAAACACTACGTGGACTTGCGCTGCCGACAAACATCTGTTTAAAAATGTGTTACAACTTCGTTTCCATTATAATCACAAGGTTATCATGTTTTTCTGTTTTCTTTATTTATCGTTAACTGCTTATCAGAATATATTTGCTGTAGGGGGTCTGTTGCTTGTTAGCACACATCTATAGTTATAATTGTCTTTATTTTAAAAATTACAATAACACAAAAAATTTCATTGTCTAATCGATGTAACCTCAGGATACTGAAGATACAAGAAATAATACGAAACTTGATATAAATAGATGAAAAATAAATGAAAGTGGCACTGCGTCATCAAACTCTACCGTCACGAGCGTCCGTGATTGCTCCCCATAACTCGATCACCAAGTCATCCGTGAATCCCAGTTCTTCTAGATCGGAATTGTCTACAGCATCTGCAAAGTCCATGGTATTTGTTTTGCCAATGGCGATTTCCCAGATTCTTGTCGCGAGCTCTTCGTCGTTGATGCCCAAGAAGTTTTCCAAAATGTAATTAATTTTCTCCACTCCAACGTCCATCACGTCATCCTAAATAAACAGAGTTATAGTCAAACTAATTTTATTAATGTACCAAGCATAAAGATAAGATAAATTAATTAATTTTTCACCTTCTCTTCGATCTCCGCGTTGCCACCGGCTTTAAACCTGAGAGTTTCTCGTCCACTGCCATAATTGGATTTTTTGCTACCCCCTCTTGTGCTCTTGGGTGCTATACTATTAAACCCACTCTTCATCGGCTCAATCAACCGAATCGTAAAAGTGTCTCCTTTTGGAATGTCCTTCAAGATTTTTGCTACTTCGAAATGTCTCTTGCCGACCATCAGTTCTCCATTTAGTTTTTCTATGTGATCTCCAACTTGAATATGGGGTATACTGTGGATGACGGAGCCTTCCTTGATGCGCTTGATGAATGCATAACCGGCGCCGTTGTCGGTGATTGTTAAACCAAGAGCGTCTTCTGTTTTTACCAGTTCTACTTCTTTGGGTCGACCTAGAACAAGAGGTCAATGGATGAAGCCTTACAAATAAATTACGCTAAAGGAGGAGGTTTCAAGTTTCAAAAGAAGAACTTATAAGATGCCACGTTGTAAAATATCACAAGCCTTAAAATTTGATAATGATATTATTGAAAATTAAATTAGGTTTAAGTTATTAGGAATTTAGATTGTTCAAAAATTGATAAGAATTACAGTAATACCTAAAAAGATAGAGAAATCTAAATTACAGTAAATTTTCCAAAAATAGAAAATTCATGTGAAATAATAGACATTAATCTGTTTCTGCGAAAGCCAAAGTAGGTTTGTCTGTCGCAGGTGTATAATTACACATCATTTGAATGAACTACGACCTGTGCGACCGTGTCAAAGTCTACATGCAAACCCACTTACACCTATAATAAGAACCATTTTAAAAATTTAAACCCTAAAGCCCGAAAGAACTGAATTAAATCATAAAAACGTTAACAACTTTATTTGGAAAGGCTTCTACAGTATTTACCAGTGGTTAAGATTAAATTATGTCATATATAAAAATTAAATATTTTATCTAATAGATAAAAAATTCTTAATTTAACTGCACCGCTTACACAAAATAGTAAGGTAACTTGATTTTTAATGGAAAGCAGCAAATTATAAACTAGTATCTATAAATTCACTTTTACAATGAACAATAAACAAAAAAATAAAATCATACAAAAATACACTAACGAATTTGTAAGATAAAGTCTGTAAACGGAATAAATAAACTTTTTTTTTAAATTCGCTCCTTTTTGATTTGTCTCGAACCACGGATTCTATACGTAAATCAACATGCGTATCATTTTTTGCAAAAAATATTAATTCTACAATATTGAATTTCACAGGAACAAATTGAATTTTTAGCCCTGAAGCTTTCATATAAGAAAAAATTAAGTACTTTTTTTGGATTAAATAAGTGTGCGGCCCAAACATAATCACATTTTCATTATTTGTCTGCTTGTGTTTTTTTCAATCACTTTTTCATGTAAATTAATACTAAACAAAATTATGTACATAATCTAATTTAGTTTCTAGTCAACAAAACGAGTTTAGTCAACAAAAATTTGCAAACTCATTCTGGCTGTCCGCTGGTTATTCGTAAAAAAATAATTCACTTTTCTTACTTAAATTAAATTATTAAGCCACCAACATATCTAATAGATTTATTTAAACAATTAGAATTTTATTAATAATAAAATAGAGGACCAGCAGATTAATTAGTACACAGTAGAATTTTTAGAAACTCAAACTTATCACCAATTATCAGTTATCTCAAAATTCGTCATTTACATAGTAACGCTCTTTGCATAAAGTAGCCAAATTTGTTTTTTTTTAAATACTTTTAACTGTAGTGGCTTAGCTAAATCCAGTTAAGTGTGCGCAATAATTACGTCATAAAAAAATATTGTTACTTAAGTTTACATGCAATGTAAAATAATAATCAAAATCATTCAAGATAACAATTCTGTTACACTCTTGGTCACCTGTCGTTAACAAAAACAGTGAAACATTTCGTTTTTAATACCATTAGTACCATTAACCGTTACGAATCGACACTTCCAAGCAATAGAAAGCTAAAATGTTAAAAACCACATTTACATAATGACATTAAATTGCCAAAATTGATAAATGCATTGGTACCTCATAACCAAGTCTAGCAAAAAAGTTAGAAACGACACATTTATGTAAATAACCTAATTTATAGAAAAAACGTTCCAACATACACTAAAAATATTACGAAATAAAACCGTGTTGATGACAGATAATCAGAACAAACACAAAAGCAAAAAAAATATGTTGGATGATTCTGATTATTATGCTCGCAACACAAAACTTTTATATAATTTTTAAGTTTTCTAAAAGCAAATATGAGATGTATTCTGATAAATTGGAAAAATTCAAAAGTCTCACGCAATTATTAAATTGTATAAATAGATTTTACAATTTTTCATGTCTACAATAAAAAAATGAGGTACCTTTAGCCGATTTAATCGAACTTTTTTTCGAGCTTACAGAACAGCAGTCAAAAACAACAAGATTTCTTATAAAATGGAGCAAAATTTTACATTCAAATATCCACCGTCCTCACTCAATGTTTGTTCTCTCCCTTTATCCGTCTTTTATTATTCTATTATTCTTATTATTATTCTTGTTATTATACTCAACGTATGCTTTTTTTCCTTTGCACTTTTCTACATCTCTCTGATCAGGCTTATATATTTTTTTGTCTGTCTCTGTCATTCACAGTCCTTATCTATTGTAAGTATTTAATTTCTGATATATTTCATTTTTCCTTATTATTTTTATCTTTGCTTACGCATACCACCTCCAGTTTACTTTTCTCTTGATAACACACTCTATTCTCTGTCTTTCTCTTCAACCCTCCGGTTGTTATCATTCAAAACTTTCCACTCTTAGTTTTCATTCTTAGTTTCTTTCTGGTTATTTGTTATTCTTTTGAATCTTCCCATTATTCTTATGCTGCTTTTTTATATCTCGTCTTAATGTTTTATTCAATCAATATGATTTTTTTTTGTTTCATCTAGTCCTTTTTTGAATGTGCTTCGTTGTCGTCTTTTCCTCTGTATTTCTCCCTTACCCTCACTTTCTTATGATAACATTTTTAATGTACGTATTCAAATCTACTTTTGAATTAAAACAAATACTGAAATCAAAATTTTTTTCCCACGTGTGATTAAAAAAAGAACGTTAACATTTTCCTGGTAAATTTCAAATTTCGTTATACCCACCATGTTTACAGCAATTCAGTTTGTACGTAATTAACAGTAAATAAACACAATCATAATAAATTATTAAATTTGAAGTGGAGTAAATGCTACGCAAGAAGTTATCTACACAATACTTAATTTCCACGCAAATTAACGTGCACAAAAATGACCTCTCATTTTAGATCAGCATGTCACGTCGTTAAAGTTCAACTTATGGTTATATAAAAATCAATTCAAACAGCTAGATTTTTTTTTGTACGATAAAAACGACTGTTATTACTAATACCACCAGTTGGAATTATGTACATTTTGTCAATTACTAGAAATTTTTATCTGTGTTGATATGTCTTACTTTATTATCTATAGCACTGTCAAAATCAGGTTTTGGATTGATGAAATCTATTATGTATTGTTACTCAAGCACTTTAAGTGATCCTTAATAAAGTTTTTTTAGTAATAATAAAAAATACGTATCATAATCCAATAATCATTTTGGGCAAACCCAGTTTTATATTACGTTGCTTGAATAACAGTTATTCAAAAAAAATTAAAACGTGTGGTTCGATAAAGTAATGAACAATTAATAACGGTGCATTACCAGATTTAATTATTTTTTGAATTAATTTACAATTATTTTAATCTACATTTCACTCCAGCTCTTACACCATGAATCCTACGTTAAAGACAATGTTGAGATAAAAATCGTACTTGTTCTTGCGTAGGTTCCCGGGTAATAAAATAATAAAGAAAATCGTAAATTTTAGTACTTTAGTCCTATCTACGAAGGAATTAAGTATGTTTTTCGAACAGACTTGCTGGCGTAGGTAAATAAAAGATTTCTTTCCGTGGCTTTGACTTAGTTTTGCACTCGTCTTAACTATTCTCTCAAGCTTTTAAACATTACAAAAAACATTCAATGAGAAACAAACAATAAAATCTCACCAAAAAGTGGTCCTTGGAACAGATAGTACTCGACGGTTGTCATTACTGTTACGTATTGTGAATGTGATGTAAAATGCAAATACTACTCATTAAACATTATCTCTACGTTTTATTTCTGTCAGATATTATCAAGTGAAATTACAATCACACCATCTGCTGTAGCTTAAACCTTTAATACAAATTAGTAAGAACGGAAAAACAGTAATTATAAGCAGAAAAATTGTAATAAAACTTTTTCTATAAAACCATCATTTCTATTGTTACGTTAACAACTATAACCATCGACAGTTATTCTATTATACCTATAATCCATGTCTGATTTTGAGCGGAGCTTAAATGGCATCCGCGAGTACCGTAATGAAAGTAATTTGATTGTCGTCAATTTACCGTACGAGGCCAACGGGAAAATTATCTCTTTTAAACTTACCTTTTTTATGTGCAAAAATAAAATCTTCTAGGCCAATTTGTCCACCTAAAAGTTTCTTCATGTCTGTCTTGTATGTGTTCAAGGTACAAAATAATATCTGCGAACAAGAAATAAATGTAATTAACAAAGACAATACAATAACATTGACAAAAGCAAAGGGTTATTTAAATTTGGTATTGGTATTGTAGAGACCGGATATATGCTGCGTAGTCTGCAGGATGTTCCGATACACTTTATTAGATTTGTTCGGGGTTAAATAGTGTAGGCTGCTAGTTACAGTATGTAAATAGTAACATGTTTGTCATGCGGGTGAATGATGGGAAAACGCGCTGGTGTAAACCGTAAAAATAAAAAGTGACATGTATAAATCTAGAGGTTCAATTTCTTTGCGCTTCGTGACATACTTACTATGAAACAATAGATTTATTTATTTACGTGTTGCATCAAGTATGTAACTAAGAAAAAAACAAAAACAAATGTGTAATAACGACTTTGTTTTGATAAAGCATCAAACTTTCCAATGTCCTCAACTATAATGTCACCTCAAAGTGGACTGCTTAAAATAATTTGTGAAAAAGAGCCGTAATAAAAATTAACTCACAATTAATTCATTTTCGTGGCCGTTATTTTATTAATACAATTGAAGTGAACTCCAGGTCCACAGTTTGCTGAAAATAATAATTTTGTATTTTTTTAATATTTTAAATATTTCTCTAATTAAAATGACAAGTTGCATGGAAAAAAAAGTTTCAATTGATTTCACCAAACGAACAAACACGAACTTTACCGTTCCAGATTTACAATAATTAATCAAAAGAAGATTTCTGTATAAGTGTACAGAATGATAGATAAATATGTTCATATTTTTCAGAAAAAAGTATTTTTAAAAGTGAGTTTAAGTTTATCACTTTTCTTGTCCTTTCCATCCTCTCAAACTATGTTAATTTAGCTCTGTTTAAAAAACAATTCCAAAATTTTTTTGTCCTCTGAGCATTAAAAACGTTTGCTCAAAGTATTTTTCGACCAAAACTTCGTGTATTAATAATACAAAAAAGTTGCACAACATTCATTAAAAAATAAATTTCATAATTTCAAAGTATAAAGTTATTGTTTTATTGTATAAATCTCATAATGAGTAATCTAAAATTAAAATAATTTCCTTGAGTGCAAACTATTTTAGAACAAAGCCTCGTAAAGTTCTCAACTATTCAGTTATTAAAAACTAATGGCTATTGTCAAAAATTGTCTATTACATAATCCTAAAATTGTTCCATAAACCTTTACAACGAATAAAATATTCGCAATATAATACTACTTTAAACTAACCGAGTTGTAGAAATTTAAATTAAAAATTTTTAGCTTATTTTTAGCTTCAGTATAGATTTAGTTTATTCGCTTCTTTAAAAAGATATAATATGAGAAAACTACAGTCATGTGATCTGAATTGTGAACGATTTTTTTATGAAAAATAAAGGAATTGTCGAAGCAAAGTGGGAACCACTCGCAACTGGTAAGTATAATTCAATTAAACAAAAGGTGATGAGAGTATTAAGTCAGAAAAACTCAATTATGTAAAATATCTAGGAACATTAGTAATTTATCCAGATGGATACAACCTTAAGAATTTAATTAATGTAAAAAAGACAAAAATTTACATTTTTCAGACACTTCAAAACAATGAATTATAATTTAACAATTAATTTGTATCATTATTATATTATTAATTATACATCATTTTGTTTAACACGCCTGAGATGCACGCAAAACTCTATGTGCGTGTGAAATTGGAATGCTTGAAACAGAAGATCAAATAAATTTTTGCCACGAACATACATGTATAAACATTACATTAGGAGATCGTTTAAGTGATAATCGAACAGTGTGACCACAAAGCCGAAAATTTATGAACAGCTTGTTTTTAATTTTTCGTAATCAGCTTTCGAAATAGCTAAGTTCAAAGAAAAAGTTTTGACATTTGATGAATTGGTGAAGAAAATTGCAACTCTTCATAAATAATTGTTGTAATAATTTCAGCGTAATCCCCTTTAATATGAATACGAATTAAATAATTGTATTTAAATTGTCAGAAATATGACGCTTTACTGACACGAGACGCTAATTTAGAAGCAACTAATAAGCCATTTTTCTGACGAGCCAGGCATCACAATTTCCTAGAAACTGTTTTAATAGGCCAATAATGGCCTGACAGTGTGTCACCTCTAATGCAAGTAAAAGTAAAAGTCTTTACCGCCCAAATTCAATTTCCTTTCAGCCTTGAAAATGAGCAGGAAAATGTGATTTCTATGGGATTATGTGCCTTTAAACGTAATTGAATGAACTAATGCAGGTAATTAGATTGTAAGTTTAGTAATTAAAATTTAGATTTAATTATACTTAATTTTTGTTAAATGTTTTGTGTAGAGGGTGAGGTAAAAAAAAATCAGCCAATTTTTGAAAAACACCATTCATTTAGTAATTTTGTTTATAAATTGAAATCGTATCATAACTGCAGTAAACGTCTTAAAATATTTTTACTCAAAAAAAAACAATTCGAACTTTTAACTAGTTTTAATAATTAGCGTACTAAATTTATAATAGTCGAACAAATCGAACAAAGCTAAAAACATCATAAAACTGCAAAAAGGTATGTTGAAAATCGATTAATCCTTTGTTTACAAGAACTCGAACTCAATTCCAAATTCCTTCAAAATTGTTACAATAACCCTGAAACAATAGCAGCTTGATCCGGTGCGCCATTTACTATCTGTTCATTGTGTTTATTATCTGTAAATAATTAATCATCTGTTGCTCCTCTGGCACAAGGTTAAAACTAATTAAGACATACTTTTGTTGTTTTTAATGTTGAAGTTCCATTAAGGCTTAAATAACGCAGTAATTTTTTTATACGTATTGGTCACAGATCGATTTTTATAAAATAGATAAGTAGATTTTATAACCTGGGCTACACTGCATGTTTTTCTTTGATGGTTAAAGTATAGAATGATATGAGTTTTTTTAATAAATATTTGTCTGAAATAATGACCCACTCTATGCACCCACCTACTTCCATTGTATTAAAATCGAAAATTAGTCACCTTCAAAAATAGTTAAACAAAAGCATTGTTGTCACAACAGTCTGGTTTAATATCATTATTTATCTATTTATTGCAGGGTTTACAAGAATTTATATATGTAGATATCCAGTATATACTGTTTCCTTTGGCCTTGTTATTAGTTTTCCTGAAAAATTGTACTGAGGAATCTGGTTAAATTATATAAAAATAGTGCATGATGCCATGTTAGCCCGTGGATATGCAATAAATTTTAACACAAAAAACTTTTTAATTAACTCCATCAACAGAAAATTACATAACACATGTTCAGCGAGCGACTAACTGATCAATTATTCTTCTGTTTAATACTCCGAAATTACAAAATCTAGCGGTCACAAAACGGCAAAGCTATAATCGTATCACAAAATTCATTTAAATATTATTGCTCAAATTGCGTGTTTCCGTTGATCCGCCCTGGATAAATAAACATGTGACCTGTTTTTCTTGTTAATACTTTTCTCCATAATTGTCGGAAACACTCTATCAAAACCATAACACATATTAACATGACAATGTCAATGAAGGCACAATAGAAATTATTTGCGGTTCTAGTTTTATAATCGAAATAACATGTTTTAACATATCAATGTTTATTTATGATAATAATACCAATTAGGTTGTTAGTCTGATAAAACAGAATCTATGAATATACCCCATAATGTTACGAGTAGATACTGAAGTTTCTAATAATCCTGCTGATTACGTAAAAATAAACAATTGGTGAAAATTCTGAATATAAATAGTAGAAATTCTTCCTGCGAAATTTGTGCAAAGTTACGCTCTCCATCTGTTTTTTCCATAGTTTGGTGGCTGATGGTGCCATGCATTAAACAAGTCGAAATTCCAATCGGTTTTTATCAATAACAAAAATTTTGGTTACAGTCGCCAAATCACTGTTGGAATTTAAAAAAAAAATGTTTATCTGTAAGCTAATATTATCTTATCATTTACGACTGATATCGTCCCAAGGTGGCTAAATATTTAGAAAAAAACAATACCTAGACAAATTGTGTTGGACTTGGGATCCGATACAAGGTTTCGCGGCTGAAATATATCATAATAAATTTCGCACGTTCTCTTTTGAATTCTTCATTGATAAATTGTGTCAATAATTTGCATCATCGCTTAAAGTTTATCTTGAGCTGTTTCTCATGTTGAAACAATGCGACTTTTGTTTTATGAATACCTCTGAAGGTGGAAAGTCGAAACACTCTGCAATTTTCTGGTAGAGTTCCTTGACATTGGAAAAGCCCGAAACGAAGATCGTGGGACTCCCGTGGGCGAGCTGACAGTGGAATTGTAAGGAAGCCTTACTGATGGGCGAAACTGGCGAAGGGGGCACATTCTGTTTTTTCACTACATTGTTATTCTCCACATTATCATTATTATGAGGCAAAGTAGGCTTCTGTCGGTTCTTTTTGAACATATTCACGGCTAATTCACACAGATATAACTACGAAACTAAATCCAGATTGGGAGGTTACACATAGTTGGAAATAATCTATTGAGATAAGAATGAACGTTATCACAAATGTATTTTTTTTATTTTCGGTACATATCCACAACGCGTTTTGCAGTTAACTGAGGCAAGGTAGGAGTGCGGCGATAAGTGGAAAGCAGTTTTGTTGTAGCTACAGGTGCTATAAAGTGGAGGATTCAGTACTGACTCGATGATGAAAGACTATATTTCTTTCCAATCATTAAGTGGGGCAACGTGAATTTGATTTTTTTCAAAGGTGATTAACATTGCATCTCCAGTTTGAGGTCTTTGCAGTTTCGGTACTTGGAACCAGCAGCCTTCGGCATTATAAAATTGATTGATTTTAAACAATCGCGGATCCGTGAATCAATATGTATTGCTGGCTGCCTACATTAAAACTAAAAGTTAGATATACTGCGCACCAAAAAATTAGGATATCATAAAATTTAAATCAGTATTTCTTTTGTGTACATTCAACAGAGCAATTATTAAAGAGTGTAATACGTAACTGATTTTAAAATTAAAACTAATTCTCTTTGATCAAATAATTATTTCAAAAGACTACAAAAAAAAAAAACGCAAATTATATTCGCAATAAAGCTTAATAAACACACTTTCTTCTTTATTAATCGAATTATGTAAAAGTTATTATTTTTATATTATGCCACTTAGTATAAAAATGGCATTTATCAGATCCGTACCAAAGTAAATGTGTCAAATTCTCACAATTATTGTCATCATACAGTTGTAGTAGCTGAGTTAAACTAATTCATATTCTCTAAGTGTAATTTTATCCCAAAATTTATCTAATATAACAAAATGGTTGGTCTATAAAAAAACAATAAATAAAAACAAAAATATCCGTCATTTGTTCTTTGTAAGTCAGGAAAAGTAGCCAAGAAACAAACGACTCGAGAGAACTTGATGCTTAATTTTGAGTGACAGTGCGAAATTTTACTGTTTATTATAGAGGCAATATAATATTATAAAAATATGTTTATACACTGGCGGATATATTGAGAAAAAAAATTGCAACCCATGAATCTTTGCAACACGAAAAAACTGTACTAATAAATTATTTTCTAAAATCAGTTACTGCAAAACTTATCTGTTTAGAAAATTAAGTCAATTTCAAATATAATATTAGTTAATTAAATTTTTTTTTTCGAAATTTGTCATCAAAAGTTGACATTTTCGTTGAGTCAAAGTGAGTCGTTTCTGTTTACTGGATGTAATAGTTATTTACATAAAAGTCAGGAAAATCTCACTATTAGAGTGTTGATTTGAATCATCACTCTAATACTGACAACTTTATAGTTGTTTGTTAGCACATATATCGTGTAGGAAATCGAGAGCTAATAATTTTACTGATTTACGTAGATAAACCAAATTTAAAAAAAAATATCAAAATATTAACGTTACATTTTTTTAATGATAGATGTTTGACAAAGATATTAGAATTTCAATGACTTTATTAATCAAGTTTATCATATGAACACGAAATAAGTAACGAAAAACTTCCGCATCTTTCAACACAAAAACTGACAAACGACAAACATAAATAAATAACTAAAGTTTAAAATAAGAATTGGTGATTCTTGGAAACTATGTTCTTAATAAATATTAACATTTATTATTAATACAAACATTCTTTTAATTTAATTGTTATAAGTAACGTTATTTATTGAATTGAGTCACAATTTGACTAAAAGATTTCATTTTATCTGTAAAACTTTAGTTAGAACATAAACTGAGACAATAAAAATAAATATTTTACATTAACAACAGATAGGTAATACAAACAATGTCTTCCAATTATAAATACAAAAATAAATTTCGCATTTAACGTCCCTTTGGTGGAATCTCAATTACATAAACCAACATTGACATCACATTCACTTGGTAAGTCATGCTTCATGAATGACAAGAAAACATTATACAGCATTGTTACAAAGTTAATATAAAAAACTTGATACTTCAATGGCACAAAATAAAAATTAAGAAATTGGATAGGAGGCCACACACACCAGTCTACCTGAAAATCACAAAAATTGGTTAATTTAGAATAAAAAAAAAAGATAACTTACTGTATAAATAGTCATGAATTTTTCTTTTAATTCTTTATTCATTTCTTGAAATGATTTTTTTTCCAAAACACCTAGCGTATAAAAAAATTGCGCTATGCAAATTGGTGACATGAGAAATTGATCAGATAAAATCTTTTTAGAGATTGCCTTTAAAGTTCTTCCAGGCCATAATTTACTCACATAGAGATAATAATAATGATGAACAGGACCCATGGTCAAACCAACTGTGAACATTCTAGCTAAAAAAAACTTTTATTTAAGAAAAAAAAACGTAAATAAAGTACCAAGCCGGGCATAATCATATCTTGTATCCTGTTTTTTAACGTCAGGGTTTATCTCCTGCTCTAACAAATCTCCTAAGAGCATAAGAACTCCAGAGCTGCCAACATTCGTCACAAGCAAATATTTTCCAAAAGCTGCTCTGACAGTTGAATGAATGTTGCGTTTTATTACTGTGAATACTTGTAAACTGCTCTTGAACATTTTGAGGTTAACTTACAATAAATCTCACACTCAATTACTTGTTAGGAAAGTGGTATTTTTTAAGTAGGTGCATTTTTACGTAATTGTCACTGATAAAAGTAAAACTAATCGGATGATATAATATTTGCATTTCGTATTTTCAAACTTGACGTCTATTTGACGTATCACTTTTTTAACCAGGTGTGAATGTTGACAGCTCAACTTCTGCTACTCTTTGGAAGAGGGCGTTGAAATGTCAAACTGTCACTTTTCTGTTGACGGTTGAACGCAATAACTGTCAGTTTTGTTTATACATGGCGTTTTGGTTTTTGTAAATAATGTGAAATCATTTGATTTCTAAATAGTGTATCTTATTGTCTAAGGAAAATTCAGGGTATAAAGGGTAAGACATGTTTTTAAGTTGATAAGCTTGATTAATCAACTAGTATTGATTGATGGGGGTTTTAGTGTTTCTTTGAAGCCGGCGAAAAGGAGGAGAAATTAGGCGGAATGGTAAATAAGTGCATAAAATGCCAAGCTCACCAGAAGTACGCACTCCTGATGGTCAGGTATGGTCATATTTGTAGTCTCTTTGGTTAGAACGGGGTGAATTTTTAAAATGGTTTTACGTTTCGTTTCATAAACGCGAATGTGGATATTTATTGTTGCACCACAATTACACACATATTTACGGAGAAAACAAATTGATTACTTGCTAACAAAATACAGCGATAGTGATAGCAATTTTCAGTGGATATGCCAACTGCTTAGTAGCCTTTTATGTATCCTTTTTTTTGAATGAAGGTATTAATTAAATAGTGATAACTATAAGCGCATTCACATAATGAAAAATCTTCTTGTGTAAGAAAGTTAGTAAATTCTTTAATTCCAGTTTATACCATGCAAATATGTTTTTTTTTTACAAATTGTTATTTTCTTATTTGAATCCCTGCAGAGTTTGAAGCAGAATCTGTTTTTTATTCCGGATTTTTTTTATACTTAATGAACTATCGGTTTGTCATTATTTATTATTCATTGTTTTTTTTTTTATTTAACTGCTCAATATTTCTACCCCCAGATTAAAGTAAAAATACGCGATGTAGTAGGCTGTATACTTTATTTCCATGTTGGTAGTTTGAACAGTGACACCGTTGCAAATCAGTTTTATCTCAAACTGTCAAAATGAGATATATAACAGACAAAGCTACCAACCCATTACAAATTTTAGAGTGCCTTATTCGCTAGTCAGAATAATCTGAGCTTTTGATTGAAATTGTATAATTTGGAAATAAATTCTTTTTAGTATTAATATTACCATAAATATATTGCCAACGAACTTGATAATCTGTAGAGTCGTATATAACGTTACATTGCTTTAGCTTCATTATGATGGGCATTATTCAATACAATGGAAAAATATTTACCGCAATAAATATTTTGGTCCGATTATAGATCTGGTGGACTGCAGCGATTGCAAGAACGTGTTCTAAGAAATTGAGTTTACTCAAACCCTCAATTTGCAATTAAGATTGCTAGTTTCGATCCGTATAGTCCATTTCGTCTTTGCGAAAAAGTGACTTTGAATAAATCGGTCCTGAAAATGAGATGAAAAAGTAGAAGAAAATGTGTCTTCGAATCAGGTTGACGGTGAAGATATTGGCATCGATGAAAATCCGCGTCAAAAAAAACTACACCCTCATCCAGTCGCAAAAACTCTAGTTTTCAATGTTTATGACATTTTGATGAAAAAAGGCAGTCCCAAATACTTTTAAAATTGTATGTAAGTTGAATCCGCGCCTGGCAAAATATAGGCTTTACCTAACATCTCTTCGTTAGTTTATGGTAAAGATAACAAAAACCGACTAAGCGGTCGCTCATTGTCAGTTTACAGGACATTGTGAGATATTTAAACTGTATTAGGGCTGTATAACGTTATTTACTCTGAAGGCTTGAAAAATGTAAACTTTATCACTTATAAAAAAATCTGTGAATATTCTTGTTGCATGGTAATTAAGCTGAACACGAAAACTTATTTAAAAATAATTAAATTTTACATGGATAATTGACTAAAATTTATGTACATGATGTCATATTATCAACAGTTCCATTGTCAGCATTTTAAAATGAGTGAAAACTTATTGAGTGCCATTGAAAGGCGTCAATGCACTAATAATAATTGTTTCTGAAAGTAAAGTTACCGTTGACAACTTTCTATTATTATTTAATTTTAATAGTAAATGAGATTTTCCTGCATAAGTACTCAACTCATTTTATATTCGACGTAATACGAAACAAACAATTAAAAGATTTTCTAATGGAATTTAATAAAATGTGATAATTATCGAGAGATTTGTGGGATTAAACTTGACAATTAATTAAAATCTATTGGGAAGAGAAATTCAAACTATTGATTTTTGCTAAAATTTCGTTTGTATTTATTATATTAACAAAGTTAATTTTCGAAAGGAATCTCAGCTTGTTACAGCAGCGACCTGATAATGAAAGTTCTAGATCACAGCTTTCCCTGCTCATTCAAGCAACAAAAACACTCGGATGCTGGTTGGATATCTCATCCTCCGATAATATAATCACCATTTTAATCCCTCAACCCTCATCCAATCTCATATTTCTCCCCACTTATCAAATGTCTTTTAACGATGAGGGTCAATTCACACTTTCACAGTGCATTGAAAACGAATCCGAATCGTTTATTTGAAGCTGGGAAAGTGTTTCTAAACAACCATTAAAAACCTGGAGACCACATGTCCGCCTGCTGCCGGAACCAAATTCCGGATGTGGTTGGTTATTTTATACTTAGTTCTGGAGTTTGTTTTTCTGTTCGGTACGGCTTTCTTCGTTTTGGACTTTTTCTACAGTATGACTCTCACTTTCTCGTGGCAAAAGCGACGCTGATAAAGTTGTCGCATTTCTCTAACGACGGTTACGCATAAATTAGGTTTCTTTTTGTGTCAGTGATGACTTTTAAGTGTAGCGTTAAATCGCAAAGTTGGTGAGCTGCTGGATTACACCGCGGTTTTTATCGCTCATTCACCTATGAAGAAGCCTGTTGTACTTGTCAGACAGGTTGAGAAGAAATAATAAAATAAATGTAGTAGTAAATAATAGTAACAGTTGGAAGTCGTCGGAATCGTACGCTTTCAAAGTCGTTAATTAAGTTACACAACTTTTGGAACTCAGTAATTAATAACAGTACAGGTTAAGTCAGTGTATATTCTTTCATCGTGTACTTTTGTGCGGAGACTAAACCTGTAACAGTTGAGATAATTTCTTAACCCATTATTCACCTTTATTCGAAAGTTCACTAGGAACTTTTTGATTTTCTTTATTACAGTAATAAATTAAATAATATTACAGCTACCGTAACTTGACGGCTTTTTTAATTGTGGGAGATACGTCGGGGTTAAAGGTTTGAGCTAATAATTTTGCATACTACTTGGTGAAAGGTAGTAGTTTTCTTATCTGATGATGGCTGCTGATGTGTAAAAACGAACCAAGAACTTGGTAAAGGATTTCCATGTAGAGTATGATGGTTTCTTCACTACTAATTAAATAAGTTAACTATTGCCATGGTGTTGGCAACAACAATAGGAAAATGGGGCAACTCTTCTGTTACGTCATTGTCTTTAAATTTGTACTTTAAGATTAAAACATCTTATATGTAATGTGTAACTTTGTGTTCTTGCAACTAGTTTGGTTAATTGAAGATAACCTACACTGTATGAAAGGACTTCTAATTTGTTTTAGTATGTGCAACTAGAGCACGTCCTAAATCTTATCAAGGTTTGTGATGTTTGCATACGCAGAAGTGATTTAGTGTGTTTGTTCAGTAAATAAAGTTTTACTCTCATTTATACACTACGAAATTGATAAATCATTTTAATGTGAGTTTTATTTGGTTTGTTGTTCTTCATATTGTTTATTAATGTATCCGTATGTGTGTGTTCTGTGTTAAAAATAAACAAATTTCAAAGGCTGCGTACTTGGTGGAGGTAGGGTGTTGAAAAGCACATTTTGGTGACTTTTGCTATGTATCATGACGTGACTATGTGGAACTTCATATCGGAGAAAACGAAGAGTAACTAAATTAAATTGTCAAGAAAAATTCTTTCTCGAATCAAATGATGGAGAATTAAAAAAAAAAACACAGGCGAAGATTAATGCCAATAGAATTCATATTATTGACCGCAAAGTTGCCGAAAACGTCTAACTTGGTATGACAAATACCAGTTCTCAATGTGATTTTCTACAAGAACCAAAGATTACAACGTTAAAATTTTAGAAATGTTTCACCGCACTACGTGCACCAAGAGTTGCGCAGAAGCTGTTTTTAGTCGATTTGGTACTATTTCCTCAAATACCAAACCTGGCTGATTTAATCCGTTATTAAGTGTTAATCCAAAATCATAGATTTTTGATTTCAACATGTGAAAATTAGTTTCTTATTACAATCCTAAGAAAAAAAACTTCCAAAGCGATGCCCCAGAAACAAAAGAGACATATTTGTATTATCCTGTAATAGTAATATTTTGTAATAAAAATACATAGTATAAAAAAAAACAAAATTCTTTGATTTTCAGAACACTCAGAACAAATGGATCATTTATTGTAGAAGTATTTGCATTTAATTCTTCTTCTTTATCCCAAACTAATAGGAAAGAAGTACCTTAGTATGTAAAATCAACTGCCGAAATAAACTAAAATTTAAGAAACGTCTTTCTTGCTTGTACGTTACTACAGTAGATCGAGACATTATGGTACTTTCAGAGTCAGTAGCTCTAAATGGTACCATAATCTTCAAATACCTATGATATACCGAATTAGCTGGGGGCTTTAAGCGATGTTAAAATACGTTTAAGTTTTACAGAAAAAATTCTATGATCTGTTGTGTCAATTTTTGATAATTCTTTGTTCATGTTAGATTTACAATTGTTTAAATCGTGTTTGTAGAATATGGGACCTTTAGATTTTAAGACTTTAATTGTATTACTTACCCAGTCGAACAGCTCTTTATGTTTTTTAGGGATAAGAAATAGGTGCAGAATTATCCTTGAATGATTCTACAAACTCGAGTCTCTATTTTTATTCCATGGATCGAAAGCTTATTTGTGGCGTCTGTATTATTCCTTGATGAATCTAGCATTAAAAATTTATATAGGAACTTTTATTACTTGTTGTGGCTGTATTAAGTAACTTTTAGTGCATTCATGTGGTTTTCGTTCTAGAATTTGCTATACCTGCTGTTTACCGAAATATTGTTTGTTCAATTTAAGTTTGTTGACTTATTGAAGAATCTTCTTTGTATAAAACTTGTCAAATTACTTAAAGATACTTGAAACCCTTGAACGAAAATTCAGCTTCGAAAAACCGTGATTTCTAAATAAGGATATTTTTTTAATATTGTTAAGTTTTTTCATTTATTTGCATCATGCAATACAAAAAGGTTTTCATTATGATACAAGGTTGGTAATAATTAGGAATCTGTGATCACTGATCTGATTACTTTGCATTTATTTTTAGTATTAATCATTAATTGCCAATTATAGCATCTTTAAATTGATTATGGTAACAAGGCCCTCTTTCAATAGTTTTACATAATTATACATGAATACGCAACAATGACATTATATAAAATGTGTAAATATTTATACTTTGGAGTAATTTAGGATTAAAATAAATATTTGAATTAACAACTTTACATTATACAACACTACTTCCATCGTTTCATTTTGAAACATTCATTTAAATATTGTGGAAAGAAAAAGTAGGGTCGAACTCATAAAACTGATGTTTTGTTCACCATTGTTTTTTATGTTTTACATATTTTGCAGTTGAAATAATACCTAGCAAGGTCATAAATAGCGGTTGATGTCATCGATTACAAAGGAATGTATTCGTTGACTCATTCGAGCGAACCTTTTTAGTACGTATTTGAAGACAAAATCGTCTGTTTTTTTCTAATTATGGAAAAAATGCAATGTAATGGTCTATTACAATTAAGTCTAAACAAACCATGACATGAAACTCGCGTATTAATTTTCTTTGGTGACCGAAAATCCCAAATTCGGCCTTGTTTTGAAGGACACGACTGCCACATTTAGGCCGCATTTTCACGACTCTTCTCAATTTATCCATTTCCCTTACGATCGACCGCTATTTGCCTCTACCTCCTTCCATCTCCAAGAACAAGACCGACTCCAGCAGCAGTCGTATGAAAAGTCTCGATCGGTGTGTGCGCGCTGCTACGTCCGCTGCTTTCGACTTGGTTGGTTGCAAAACGCGAACTTTGGCACCGGCCTCTATTCGGCTATCTATTTTCGTCAGGGACACGCCGATGATGATTACCACCAGGAGGTATGTCTAGTTTTATTCTATGTCAGTGATGCAACGGCGAAATGTGGTGTTGCTGTTGTCGGCGCGCGAAAACGTACAACGAGGTAGATCATCATCCTTGCGGCGACATTGTCGAAAATCGGAGCGTGTCCATGAAGACGGCTCCGGGCGATTTTCCGGTCGCTAATCCGACAGGTGGTTTGTTTACGGTCTCGACGTGATGTAGAAAGTGCAGGACGTGTGCTCGTGTGCACTTGCATGTGAAATAAAATTCATTAATTGAATTATGAAATTGTGTAAATGTGATCGTTACGCGAAGTTTGTAACAGGTTGCAAATAATTAATTACTTACAAGGAAATGGTTGACTCTATCGATCGAGGAACAACGATTTTGGTAAAACGAAAATGGGGTTTGCGGTGATTATTAGATTGGGATAGTAATGTCGAAGGGTTCGATAAGATTGGTTTTGATACTATCAGATTGATCGGGTATCTAAATGTAGACATGGTTGATTTAGCGACGCTATTACACTGTTAAAGGACAGTAAGTCATAAGTCATAAGTCATAAGCAACGTATATTTTGTAAGTATGACGAATCGTGAGTGAAAATTTTAAAGTTTTTTATATAGTTAGTTTTTAAGAGTAAGTTTTTCGTATAAAATGTAATCAATGTTATAACGTTATACCCTGAAAATTGGCGTGATCAAACCGGCATGTCCGAATGTAGCTGCTTCAACTATTAAATTAATTAATAAAAGTTAAACCATTAATTTGTTATCTCAAATGTCTTCTCACTTTTTCAATGACTTTAAGGTAATAAGCCAGTAATCTGTGGTACAACATTTTCGTATATCTTTTTCATTATAATTGTTCCAGGCACAAATAAATCTTGATTATTTCGTACATTTTTTATTAAAATAGTTTAATGGTTAGATACAAAATGTAGCTTTGGTTACCTGTGATTTCTGAAGTTATTACTTGCATGCCTCTTTACTTTTTTTGACACTTTAAATTCTCCATTATTTTCAAATTAATTTTCGGAACTACACGTATGTGACGCTTATTAAGCGACTACCAGTCGCCAGAGATACTGTTACGTTGATGTTTTAATAATAACTAATAATTTATAATTAGTTTTTGATGTTTGTCGATAAATCACTTCTTTATTGTTTTACGTAATACATTTTTAAAATTACCTATCAAGGTGTCATCATCATAATAGTTTAAATTAGCTTTTCTGTATACTTGAGTATTTTTCCCCAGTAAGAAATTTGCAAATGTTGCCGGATTATGTTACACTTAAATGAGAAACATCTTATCTACGCTGTGATAATAACAATGCGTAAGGTACATTTTTTAAAATGTTGCCTTATTTGAACAGTTTCATGATTCATTATAATCATCAAACTGACCTTGATAATATTGTATGAATTGACAGTATAAAGGATATTCAAATGAAAATCAACTTGTTTGCATTCTTGAAGTAAATATAAATATACATGGTCAAGGTCATTGTAAGTGCGCCTTGCATCACGATTGAAAATAAATAGATTTTATATCGTATTCGTTTTACTCGAATTCAGAAAAGAAAAAAAATATTGTCGACCTTTAAAGATGATGTACTAATCAAATTTCTAAATAATGTGAAATTCCTATTAACCATGCGATTGGTTTTGATCATTAAATATTTTAAAATTGAGATGTTTACGAGATAAACTAAAAAAACCTACAAAGCTTTTTCACGCCCGTATGTCAGACTAGCTTTGTTTTTTTTTTTATTTATTTTTTAGATAGCTTTTATGGTACAAGTATAAAAAAAATATGGTTTGCTGCATTAGCACTTGAATCCATTTTTTACACAGATTTTTTTACGAACACAGTTAAAAGCAAACATTTTAAAGAACAGTTTTGTTTCACATCTAAACTGTTTCAAAATGCAAATAAAAAATGTAAAAATGACAGTGGGGGCTATTCTGGAACTTTTAAACGGTCTGTTGATTTATAACAGGCTGTTCAAATTGAAAATACGATTATTTGATTGGTCAGTGTCATGGTTACAAATTTTAACAACTTTAACAGAAAAGTTACAGAATAGATTCCAGTAAACCCTAATTTACAGCAAAATTTGAGAGATGACAGAAAAATGATGTCTAAGACTTTTTGCTCGTAGCTGTATGAACTTTCAAAAATTACTTCTAGAAATGTGAGACGTGTGTTTTATTCGTGAGTTGAAAAAGTGCAAATTTTTATTGGAGTTTTTTAAAATCTCTATACGTAAACTAAAAAAAAGTTTTGTTGCTTTCCTTTCAATTTTTTTTTATTTTTAAATTTTTCACATACACGCTTTTTATCGTTCCATAAAAAAATTCTGGACCTCTCTTTATTAATACTTTTTCTTTGTTTTCTGTTTTTTCTTCTACTTGGTATATATTTTGATTTTTTCTTTTGCTAATTTATTCAGACACGATCAAGTTGGATTCCTTTTTTCTCTTATCTTTTATCAATACTTTTCAGTTTTTCTGGTTTCGCGTAATTTTACTTGTTTTCTTTATTTTATTTTTATTTTTTTTTTCATTGTATATTTGCTGAATCCAGAAAACTTTAGTGCTATTTCCAGCAAAATGAGTCATGTATATATTACGATACGCATTTAGTCCTTTTAAAAACTTGTTTAAAGGTTGAGTTGTTATCGCTACACATGTTTAACGGCTAAAGTGAACATAAACCATGAAAATAGAACACCTACTTTAATTCTAAAAGTTAATTTAAACAAAAGTGTAACTATGGGGAGAAGATATTTATTAAAACAGCACCATGCATTTTCACACTGTATTGTTCCCACTTTTGGAGTAGTATCAGCAAAATGTTTCATATATGTTATGATACGCATTTAGTCCTTTTAAAAATCTGTTTAAAGATTTAGTTATCGCTGCACAAGTTTAATGGTTAAAATGAACATAAGCCATGAAAATAGAACACCTACTCTCATACTAAGAGTTGATTTAAACAAAAATGCAAATATCGGAAGAAGATATTTATTAAAACAACAACATGCATTTTCATATTATGTTATTTCCACTTCTGGAGTAAAGACGGACGTTTCATCATCTGAACTTGATGTCTGCGGATGAGAGTTCGAATCAGCCACCTGTTTCGGTGTCGAAGAATTTTTTAAATTCTGTAAGAATTGCATCGTTTGAAGCCGAAACGTAAATTTTTGGTCCATATTCAAGCTTCTAATGGTGGGTAATAGTGAATAAAAGAAGGCTATATCTTCGTCCATTTCTGGTACATTACGTCTTAATTTCAAAGCTTGCATAAAATCTGTAGAATTTTCAACAGTTCTTTTCCGTTTCTTTGATATACGTTTTCTTGGAAGGTTACGATGACGTGCGTCGATTTGAGGTGTACATTTTTCTTTTTTAGGGGATGAAAAGTTTTCATTCTCGGTTTCACTGTTATCCTTTAATCGAACGTCTTCGTTTTTTTTGAGGAAGGATAATAGTTTTCCGTACACATAGTTTTTGACTTTCTTGACACCTAGACCTTGATTGTATTCTGCTTGTTTTTTTAAAGTTCTGATGTAGTTGTCTCTCACTGTCCTCCACTTGGATTTGACATCTTGCACTAGTACATACAATGATTGGTTAAAATTATACAAAAGTAGATTACGTAAAGTGAAAATAGTATGTGTATATAACCATAATAGCGACTGCACATCTGGTTGACTTTCTCAACTGTTATATTAAAATTGGAGCTTATACACGCGTTGGTGAGACTAGAAGAAGTGGCTCTTTATATATGAAACTATCTTTTTTGTCGTACCGTTAATTACTTTTCAAGTGTAGGTGTAAAATCGTTTACCACTATTACCACTATTTACGACTGCATGCAAGACTTGTAACTGTAGATCTTCCATTGATTTTGTTGTAGAGGTCACGAAATTTTATCGATGCATCGTCGCGAAACCGCCAATAGCCACATGACTCCTCTCGCAAATTAATCGTTATCCAATCGTAACATTGTAACATTGTACATTTAAGCCAACATATTCGATAAGTTAAACATGTACTTACGGAGTACTTTTTGTTCAGGTTCCGGTTTTCCAGCAAAGTCTTCCAATAAACACGAACACACTTCTATCCACGCTGCGTCTTTTTTGTTTTTGTCCTTGTAGTCTTCATTTGTTGTATCCCACAATAGCGGTCGTTCTTCAATGGCGATTATTAAATTTTCAGGTTCTAACGTCATGTTGGTGCGGACGTAAACTTGTGGCGTTATGTACCTCCTCTGCAACGTCCGTTACAATTACGGACATGCGTACAACGGACGCATTGTGTACAGTCGTTTGACCCCACAAGTGACGTCAGGACGCTCACGTGCGCTGGAACGGACGCGCTTTTTGCTGAGTTGAAGGCCATGAGGGGAGAATGGCGTAGTGTTTTTTTTTTCGCAGTTGGACCTTCAGCATTTGAAATGCTACTTTTAATTTTCTTTGCAACATTTATATTAATAGTAACTACGATGGTGTGTGGTAACAAAATGTATTCACAGCTTTATCAGATTCAGCTAAACTGTTTTACCTGACTAGAATGTATTTTAAATGTGCACCAAAATGTAATCACGTCCAGTGTTCAAACAAATAAATACCGGTGTTTGATAAACATCATTCATCGTGTTATAAATAATTCATTGGAAAATTCTCTCCGGAAAATGTTGCGTCGTGGGAATAATCTCTTTAATGGAGACCGTGCCCTAAATTTGAAACAAATTGTTGCTACACTTAAGTTCTATAAATTATATACTCGGTAATTCGCGTGCGACAGTTATAAAACCGAGAAATTCGCTTTCATAGGAACTTCACATTATAAAAAAAAATGAATTTTAAATATGTGTAACCAACTTCTTCATTTAAATCAGAACCCTCAGTACAAGTCATTCTTACATTCAAACAATTTTCAAACAGTGAAAACATGCGATTCTACCTACCGCTTCTTAGTTTGCATAAGCAAAAACAAGTAATTTCGTGTTAATATAGAAGCTCGTAGCAAAAAAGACCAAAGTAAAATATTGAAGTTTAGCACGTCTTGAAAAATTTACACCGCCAAAAATCTCAACACGACAAGTTGGATAATTTGTTTTCTGTTTTATATGTTTTTTGCGTGTTTAGATACATTCTTTTTTGAACTTGAAACGTCCATTGGCGTTCTGTTAGTTATTTATTTCCCAGTTGTTGTTTTTTTATCCAGAACTGACTGATTAAATTATTTTCAACATTTTATCTTTTCCGGGGTGGAGAATACTATTTTTAGTTTAAATTTGTCGGATCCTTCAAAAATTACACTATATATTTTTGCGTCTTTAAAGTTTGTATTAAAATTTAAATAAGCAGGAACGTATTACTGAAATTTAAAATATACACGTATATAGGATGCTTAAAAATCAACGTATCTTGTCATGAAAGATGGAAAAATATTTTAAAAAATCTTTACCTTTAATTAATATTTTTGAAAGATTTTTTTAAATTAGGAAAAAGTAACACTGGCAAAACAGATTAACAAAAGGTACCTATAACAGTATAAACGACAAATCGAATCCTAGGAATCAATATTTGACAATACTTATTGTCAATAGAGTCGGTGGTGATTTTTGTGAGTAAATTTGGCTTGACGTTGTGATTTCAAGTTTTTGAAAATAGTAGTAATTTTATTGTTATTGTCAAGATTAGTAAGTAATACGTCTATTTGATGCTTCCTGTTTTTGTATTTTTATATAAAAATTAATATATAGAGAGAAACAGTGGTTAGGCATCCGAATTTTATTCAAAACGTTAGAATTAAGAAAATTCTCTTAAATGTTGAAAATGACATAGATTAAGCTATTATCATTTAATAGCAGTAATAAAATAAGATTAACAAAATATTTCAATTTTTTCGTTGCATAAATTTACTTATCTGGTCCCAGAATTTAGTGAAATTATGCTCCGAATTTTTGCTGAATATTTTGCTTTCTATTGATGTTCTTGTTACATTTAGCTTGTAAAATATACGAGTACTTTTAACACCTTAAGTTAAAAAATGGCAAGGATATAAAAATATTTCTAATTTAAAAATAAAAATTGGGACAATTTTGCTACGATATTTAACAACTTAAAACAATAAAGATCTGAATGTATTGTTTGAAAGTATTTATTTCCATGATCAGCTAAAAAAGTAAACAAAAAACAGGTACAAATAAAACTGAGCAAACTTGAATTTTTGATAAAGATTGTCAATATATTTAAGATGACTGTAATATAAGCATCCAATCATAAGGTGCTGTTTACATGGAAACAGTCCAATGGGCGATCTGAAAAAATACCTGTTTCTTGGTAAAAAATAACAAAATTTTAAATAGATGTTTAGGATATATTTTTTTTTACTTAATTGGGTGCAAGCAAGGGTTTTTTTGCAGAAAACGGTAATAATCCAATCTAAACTCAATTTCGTTGCTCTTCGTTGGACTATTCACCCTTTGATTTCCGAGAAAACGCTTTACACGTACATTTTGATTGCGGCTTTAGATTTACCAAAAAGAGATATGTATTTTTTATTTCGGGTTTATTTTCGTCGTGCACTTATTTATGAAAACTCAGTGAGTAAAAGTACTGCTTTTATTAACAAAAATAATGTTAAAATTTTTCACAATAATTAAAGCTGTTATAGCATAATAATAAACTTTTCTACTTATTTTTAATCATAAAATATTTTATGACATTTGGAAATTAAACGTGATCGCTATCTATCGCGATATTTAGATTAGAAATTTAGGACACTAGTTCACAGTTTTATAGTTTTTACTTACCTGTTGGCATATTTAATGTTATCTGAGGCTGTTATTTTAAAAATACTATATGTTTTAAAATAAAAGGTGGATCTTAATCACAGCGACAGTAAAGCTACTTTATATTTTTGTTAAAAGATAAAATCCGAACGAAGTGACTAATTAATTTGTGATCGTATAATCATAATCAATTAACATGACAGTACTAAACAGAAATGTTGACATGTAGAAATTTTAAATTGTTTTATAACTAAACCTCTAAGATTACAAGGGCTTTCATTCTCTGTGCTTAAGATAGATCGCTGACTTTCGCTAAAGATTGTTTACTAAGAGAGCTACTCATGAAAGGCTTGCGCCAAGAGGCTATATTATGTATACATACTTCATAAAATTAAATATATGTAATCGATTTTAGTTTTTAGTGGATACCTCACAGTCACGTAGGTTTAATAGCATGGTATAACTCCCATGTTAGGTACGATTAAATTTGAATAATAATGACTTCACGGAAACTAGTTCATATTTTATTATATTCGTAAAACACATCTTCTTTCTGGTTACAAATTACTTGAATAAGAAAGCACTGAATGAAAACAAATAAAATCGGCGCGTTCCATGTTAAAATTTCTCCACTTAATTGAGCAATTAAATAATTTGGCATAAAATATGCATGTGCTAAATTTATAAAATTCCTCTTTGAAGAAAGCATTTTTGAATAATCGCAGCACTCGCTTATCTTCATTACATTTGTGTTCATTCTACTTACGTAACATCCTCAACAAAAGTGAAATTTTTCTATGCCTTCATACTCGTATCAAATTTACCCATCATTGTTCCTATTATAAGCATGAGAAAACGACTTTCTTACAATAGCAATGATATAAATTTATCTATATATTTGCAGATTTTCTTCTCTTTACTCATTACCGACATTCACTTCTTAAAAATGTAGATTTCACAGCAAGGTGATAGTTCGTGACGACGTTGAAAATAATCATTCTTTAAATCCCCAAGAGTACTTATAATTGAGTAGAAATTGAGAAACCTTGGATCAACTGTACAAATTTGCTTGGAGGAACGTGCGTTTCCAACCACGTTTTCACCTGCTTTTTTGCGGTGCATACCTGTCGGCTTTTGGAAATTTCAGGTAGATGGGTTGAGCTGTATGGAATCTCGTTATTCTTTTACAACAATCATAACAGTGATGGTGCAGCAACCGTAGAACGGAAACGTATCATTGTGTCCCGTATGAATATTTTTCTCCGAAGGTATGAGGGCATTAATGAGCGGTGATAATTATGAAATTCCAAAGTTGCATTAAGGAATAACAGTGATTTTTTGTAACGGGAAACAGGTTTGTCGAAACTAATACGGCGCGGTTTTTGTGAAAAAATTGTTTTATGAATAATGGAGGATTTGTAATGATAATAGTGCTTGTTAGTAACAAAATTAATCAGGATTTGTAATTTCACATGAATATTTGTGTTGTTTTTTTATAAACTTAAATGAGTTTTGTATTGGTGAAATGCAAAGTGCGGTTTGTATCGGAGGATCTACAAAGTAAGGGAAAAGTAAGTTTATCGATGGTTTGTTTACTTTTTGATTATATCACTTTTTATAATTTACTTTAAATGTTTCTAATAACGTCATTGTACATACCTAAAGGTGTAATCAGGTTGATAATTTTTTTCTCGGATAAAACAAACTTCTACGATACGACAACGATAAACTGATTTCATGTCAGTTGGTGAAATACTTGGTGAAGTTAATTGATTTTGCGGTTTCTGGAAGGTTATAAATAGTCAGTAGGTACGTAGAGAAGTATTAGAAATAGGCGAAATAGTCTCATTAGAAATATTTACAGTTTAGTAATTAAATAAATAAACATGTCTTTGAAATTACAAAAAGTACCCACGTGTCTGTCTTTAATAATAGCCCGCAGCCTTTTCCTGGTATGACAAAATGACGTAAGTACTAATGTTTCTTAATTGATTTTAAACTTTCATTTATGCCTTTTATGGTAAAATAACCTGAATTAGTTCAACAATTTGTACCTTTAAAGACGATGTGTTTTATGATGTATAATTTTTATTTTCTAAAATTAACACGTGGACAGATTTTAAAAGTTTTTACGTTTCAAATTTTAAATGTGTAAAAAAACTAACGATTCGAAGTGAAGATTGTAAGAACACCAAAAATTTTCCGAAAATATTTTTAAAATTTAAATATGCTACACATACATACTCACATAAACTCAAAAATTAGAGAATTGTAAATATTTTAATATTTCTTGAATTTTCACTATTCAAGATTGAAGTGTGGAAATATTTAAATTTTGTTTTTAATTTTTTATTTAATTTTTTTTGTGAACTGTAGAAGTTGCCTAAAGAAATATAGAATCGATCTTATTGTTAGAAGTGTTTTAAACTCGAGTTTTAAATTTTTAGAAAATTTACACGTCAAAAGTATTCAAACCTTTCAACAGCTTGAGAGAATTAAAATTTCCAATTACAATTTTTTATAATTATAAGCATTTTAAATCTCATAAAGGTTGCTAGGATTGTAAAACCTTGAGATACTAAAAATTTTAGTTTCTGGAAATTTGGTCCATTTTTCAATGTCTGAAATTTTTAGGTATAATCTAAAAAGAAATCTATTATTTTAAAGTTATATACGTTTAACATATACTTATAATGATTGATTTAAACTTTTTCGTGACTGAACGTATTTTCTAAATTTCCTATATTTTTGGAGTAAAAACTTTTATAGATTTAAGATTTTTTGAATTTAAAATAGTTTAAAAAATTCCAAGGATGCTAAAATTAAAATGCTAATCGATTTTTGCACAAATGATAAGTAGCAAGCAACCTTGGATAATTTTGTATTATTTCATATTATTGACATAACCCCATTTTTTTTGTTGATTTTGTATTTTAGTATCACTTGTTATTCTATAAACTTTGCGCAACTAATCTGAAATTGATCTGTATATTAGTTGGTTTATAACTAATCCATGAATTTTCTAAATTATAAAGGAATTTGCAGGTTTTGTAATTTTGTGGTATTCTATTGTGGGTTGTTAACACAACAGAATTGAAATAGATCGTACAAATTCCAAAAGACAAACCATTTTTCGATTTGCTATAAATTTCACTAAGTGTAGTTTTACAATAAGTATTTTTTTTTAGTTTTTTGAATATTAAGGTAGAATTATCATTTTATATGCTCACTCATTCTAAAAATAACGATCCAAAAAAATTATAATTTCGAGTTCACTTCAGAATTATACATTTCTGTAATATAAATTGGAAAAAGTTTTTTAGAATTATATTCATAACAGCTTAAATACCTAACGTTAAAAATAAGAACACTAGTGATTAATTGATTATTGCTAATAGTATAAATATAAAGTATATTAATAAATATTAGCATAAATAATTTATTTAACTTTAACGCTCTATACGTGTTGTATTTTTTACTCTATACATATTTTATGTGTGGAATATTTTCTCCGACATCTGACAATAGTAATAAGTTTATCATTACACATTAACACAATTTTTTATTTAACAGTAATATACATCAGTAAGTAATGTTTTGTTGCTCTAGAAAACTGTATTCTAATTAAACAATTACCTATAATGGTCAAAATGGTCGTTTTCCTAAAGCGAAATAATTACATTATTGAATGGGTGTCCTAGTTATTTTAAGTGTTGCATTAATTTTGTTGTCAATTTCGAAATTTTGGAGCTCAAATCATTTCTGTAACCTATGGCAGTAAACTCGAAACTTTAATTTTATGATCAAAACTACAATCGAACGTTTATTAATTTTTATTCAATTCTAATAAAGCACAGTCTTCATGGTTCCTAATTTCATGATTTATCGTGAACTCAATACACATAATTAGAATATCGAAAGTAATAGCAAAACAAACATCCGATTTCAAACTCACATTTTTCTCCATTGAATAGTAATATTGTCCTAGTATTCGTACTTTAACTGTCGAAAGTAAATAATGGTAAATTCAGCAGTATCAGAATTAGAGAGCTGGGCAGCTAGACCCATTTTCATTTTCGGTGAAAACATTTAACATACAATTTAGCGAGATCTCTTCTTGAAAACTGAAATTATGGTTCATTAGGTTTGAGTGATCTGAAAGTCACGAATAGTTGTAATAAATCCGTTGAAAGTTTCAATTTATTAACATAAATCGTGAAGACAATATGCATAAATCTCGAAAGATTGCTAACTTCTTTTTGTGTGTGAAAATCTCAAGTGGCTATCATCTTCAGATAGTTATGAACTTTTCCGTAATTATTGCTGTAAGTGCCTGTTATTAATGATATACATACAAATAAGCTTATAACGATAAGAATTATCTGATTATACATTATTTTTCTTTTAAGGAGATGTTTAGTTCAAGTGGGACTCTCAGATTATAGTTGCAGATAATTATGACTGTTAAACGTTTGATTATGAAAGTAAAGAATGAAGAGGAATCATAACAAAATTTTTAGAGCTGGTGCGTCTACAATTTGTTCGTGACTAATGAGGAGGTTTTCCGGTTATTCACAGTAGGAGAGCAATAGCAGTATGTGGATTAATGTTTGTAGAGTAATTGGAATTTGTGGCATAAATTTAGAAACACTTTCACGGATTGATTATGGAAATCGTGTCTATAAAAATGTCGTTTTATGTGTGTGGTAGTTTAGTGGTATTCATTTGTGGACCAAAATAGATCTACAAATCGTAATGGAGATATTTGGTGCCCACCTTTTCGGAAATAAAATAAATAGTTCTCCAAACGTGGAGTTTATTACGTAGGGGGTATATAGACAGCTTTGGTAAGCTCGCCCACATGTCCATTGTTATTTTCAATTTGTTCTTTTATCAGTGGTAAACTGTATTAAAATTTGGCAAGAGTCGCACTTAAGTAGAGTGAAGAGCTAGTAAAAGACGATGGAAAACGGAATGAAAACTTTTAAGTGCAACGCAGTGTTGACGTATACATTATCTTCATGCTGCAATTAATTAAGAAGCGCATTTGACCTTATGTGCGTACATTCAAAGCCGTCGTTGTCCATATGACACAGAAAATCTCTGAAGATAAAAGGTGTATTAGTTGCATACCATACGGAATTTACTCCACTTACCTGATAACAACGTATAAATATTTATCATTTGGTGTACGTGTCGTCAATGAAAATTTTCCGTGCAGGTGGTTTATTTAAATAAGCAACATCATTGTTTTAGTTTTAAAAGGTCAGGTTACTTGATTTTTTTTTTGTGGATTTGGAACTTTTGAGCAACCGCATGAATTGAGTTTTTCCATTTTTTTTTGTTTGTTTGTGAGTGGACAATTTTAGTGAAAGAACTTTTATGGTTTGTTTAATTTTTATATGCAGTTTAAGACTTTATAGAAATTATCAAAAATGAAGTTGGGCGTGGTGTGGGACGTTGAACTGCCGCTCGCCAGATGCTCATCATTTTAATAAAACTAACGAAAGTGTTTTGAACATCCATCACAATACCGCCGATTCCCTCTCGAAAAAATCAGTTTCTTCATAGACTCTCCGCGTTTTTTCATGTCTTGTTACGGTAATCGCAATGTGTTGAAATCCTTTCCTGTTTCTCAAAAGGAAGCAATTTACTGATGTAAGTAATCTGTCATGTTTTCTCACTGATGACTTCATCGTTCACATTTTAATTTTCCGAATCTTTTATCTAATCGCTCCGAGTTACTTCTATTGTCAAATCAGTGGAAAATGTGAGTTTTAACAGTGGTTTTCTCCCCTCATCGCTTCCGGTGATGGAATGATTGTCGGAGTTGTGTATTTTTGTTTTCTCTGGTACGCCGCTTATTATTCGTTTGTTTTGGTTGTGTTTTAATAGAGCGTGGATTTTCGTTGTTTGACGTTCGCGTGACAGGTTGTTCACACTCTCTTTCGCCTTGTGTACACTTTGTTCTATTTGTATTCTGACGGAGGTTGGAGTAAAGAGGAAACATTTTATTACTAACACGCGCGATATATGAAAGTCATTGGTGGAATGGAATTAACGAGGAGGTGAATATTCCCAGGTAAACTTGAATGGCAGTTTCATCGAATGCCAATTACAATGCAAGTTCGTTTTTTTTAAATCACCAAAAACGTTTAGTTTTTTATCTTTCTTTGTGGCACTTTTTTAATAGCTCAACCACAATAACTAGAATTATTGCGGCTAATTAATTTAAGGTGTCCAAAACGTGAAATTTATCGGAAAATTTATTTTTTGCACTTCCAAATGCACTCAAATGACCCACTTTAGTACCTGTAAACAAGTACTAAAGTATCAACTTTATAAGTAAATATAAATTGAACTCCCTAGAAAATTTATCGACAAATTCGTCAAACTTTTAATGTTTATTTAATTTCATTTTTATTATTTTTATTATAACTTTGATACATATTAATACTAATGTTACTGATATTAACAAATAATGGTCGATTATTTTTATCAACGATGTTTGATCCAATTCCAGAAGATGATTCAGCAGACAATTCAGATCTATAAGTGGGTCCTGGGGCTGACGTAGGAGGCCTCGATGTTTGGTCAACTCCAAAAATCTTCTGGACAATAATTTTCTTGCTATTCGGGAAGTTTTTCACATAGCTTTCAGCAACAGTTGCCGACTTCCATCCGCCATGTCATTTTAAAATATTTACAGTCGTACCGAATCAGCTAGTAGGGATGCAGAGGTTCTCCGCCAGCAATGTCCTGTATATAACGAAGCATCTGGTAGATTTAAAAATTCTGTAGCTTTCTGAGGCAGTTTTCCCAAATATATTCTTTCCTATAGGTTGCACTGTACACTGCAGTTTTATCTCAGTCTTTTACGACGAAGTTCCTCTCTTTTCCGTTTTTGGTGGCTTTAACATGCATGTTCAGAAATTAATGTTACCAAAAACAAAAAGCAAATTGTTTTGCAAACACTCACTTTTACCATTAGAAATGTGTCATCTGAAGTTTCCATGAGAAACCTATCCATCTGCTCTGCAGTTAGTACCTTTGACTCTTTTGGTTTGTAACCAACATTTTCAGAAGAGTTGTTATTTTGTGAAATTTGCTTATGTCAATGTTAATTAAATAAAATCGTAGGAGCAGCAACTTTTTTTGCCTTTTCATTAAAAAATATCAGAAAAGCGGTTTCGTTGAAATTTGTCACGTTTTTCCACGACACCATTTTAAAAATATTTCATAAGGTTGCTCCTTAATTTTACGAGATTTTGAAGGCAGTAAATCTTCCAGAAAGTCTTCAGCAGCTTTTTCTAAATCAAATTTTTCACACTGTGTACTCATTTTGGCACATTTTGGTTGAACTTGTTGACCCGTAACTATGATAAATTTCATGACGCCTTTACATGTTTAAAATTTTCAATAACGTTTACAATTTTATCACTGCTAATATCTCTGGTGGTAATGTTCCAGAAGTGCAAAAAATAGCGTATATACTTCGAGACTAAACTGCTTAAATCCCTGTTGCCCTCACGGGGTTAGATGATGATAGATGATCTTTCATTATGTAATCTACTATTCAAGTATTGTGGTTGCTACCCCGATTTAATTTTATTTATTTTGATGGCATAACTTCAAAGTCACTTAAAGCTGTTTTTTTTTCTTTTCATAACGACTACATGTCATTTCCTATTATTTTCTTCTCTACTTCCTTAATTAGTTAGAAGTCTTATTGGTTTCCTCTTTTCACATAACAAATTAGCAAATCAAAATAAAAACAAGTCCTATGTATTTTTTCATTATTATTTTCTTATATGCAATCTCTCCACGGTCTACTACATGTAAAAATTCTGATTAAGAAAGGTATCAACTTTTCCTTAACCGATTCAGTTAATTTGTGTTTTTACTCTTGTTTTAACCTTTCTATTCAAATTCTTTTTCTAAGTAATATGTACTTACTAATCATTAATTTAGGACACTTCTAGTCAAATTTTTATTTGATAGATAATTTTTATTAATAAAACATACTTAGTTACAATCTTTATAATGACTTAAACTATTTCCGCCCAATCCTGAAATCTTGAACTGCTGGCATTAAGATTTTCAAATTTTAAATTACTTATTTGCCGCCAATAACGATATAAACCGTCACACCTACAAATCCGATTTAATTGACTAGGAGACATTACATTGTCGATGCTTAAATAAAAGCTGATACGTTTATAACAAATAATCGAATGACTAGCGTTTTCTTATAATTTCACGCCAATTTGTTCTCTGTTCGATCAATTTTGTTTTCTTGACGTCTTTATTAATCAACAGTAATTTAGATTTTTTTTCTGTAATAATTTGTGTTACTGTAATATTTATTTACAACGTAAATCAGCTAACAACAAATGTGATAAATTGCTAACAACATGACACATGACATGATAAAAACTTATACTAACAAACACTTATTTTAATGTTTTTCTTTTTCAAATGACATAACAGCTTCTAAACGCACAATTCTACAGAGACTAGTTTTTGCACCAAAAATTTGTATGAGATCAATTCTCAGAAAGGCGGATGCGTGGGTAATTGTTTAATATAAAGTGATTTTATCGGTTGTCTAGTTATTTGGAAATAGGTTCACAAAACTGTCTACATTTATCACTTATCGCATCACTTCAATGCAAGACCCTTGTCTTCAAGGAGCTAACTAATTTAACTTTGAATTGCATATATACAGGGTGATGTATAAGAAAAATGGAATCAAGTGTGATAAAGATAATAAATCAACGTTATGATTTTCAACTTTTTATGTTATTTAGATTCTTATTGGATTTTTTTATTTCTTAAACTTTTTGCATTTAGATTCTATATATTCTCACAATTTTTCAAATTTGTTTATCAGAGTTTCGTCAGATACTTGGTTTTCTTTGGATTTTGATTTCTTTTAGATACTCAATACTTTTTAATTTTGCAAAATTATTAAGATTTTGTAACTGCTGCAATATTTCCAATTTTTTGGATTGTTTGAATTTAATGGATTTTAATTACGTCTTTGAGCATCCATTTTTGTATTTTTTGTACTATTTTAGTTCTTTTAATTTTCCTACATGATTTCTTTTGGTCTTCTAAATTTTATATTTTGTAGGTTTTATTTTTTGTAGTCATACATTTTTACATGTTTTTGTATTTGGTTTGAATATTTCTTATTCTTCGAGGTCATCAGATTATTTTTAATTTGTATATTCTGTGGTCTTAAATTCTTGAAATTTTTCTAGATGTCTTAAGATCTACGTGTTTCGGTGTTATCGATGGGTACTTTAGTAATTTAATTTTTAGATTTTGTTTTTTTTTAGAATCTGTTACTTTTTTTAGATCTTTCTTACGTTTTTACGCTGTTTTTTAAATGAACATGCAATTTATTTTATTATTTACCACTCAATACAGTTGGTAATTGTGCCCTATAAAAAAGATTACAGGTACAGGATACTAATTACTACTACTACTAATTTGACAGTTCTGACAATGAGACTAGAACATGTTTTCAGGAAAATGTTTTTTTCATTAAATAATATTCTCATACTTGAAAAAAATATATTAAAATTAGCTTAATCTACAGAGGCCCACTACGCACGTAAACAATAAGCAAGGTCAAGAAACATTTGCATGTGCAGTAAAGTGTAAAAAAAATGCTGATAAAAAAATTATCGTAAGTGTAGTTAGACACAATCTGAGAAAGGACTACTGCATGTTTGTTAAAAAATAAAAGTTCATCTCACTTTTCTAGGGTATTTTATGGGATATTATATACAGGTGTTCGGAATATCACGCACATCCTTGAAGATCCATATTGGACGGTCTAACAAAGAAAAAGAACTAAAACGTACAAACCTACAATGGTAATCATAAAACGGAATCAAAAATTATTTACAAATTCCTGGCCGTCTGCATTTCGACAGACGTTTGCTCTTCTTGCAATTTTGCCATGAACACGTTAACATCATATGCTGCTACAGTCGCACTGACCAAGGAAACACATATCACAAGTCTCTGTACGTACACTTTACAAATTTGACTTTTAAAAATCTAATGTCAAAAAATTAAATAATAAACGAAAACTTGATTCCATAGTTTCATTTATATTAGTTACTTTGCAGCACATTGTTGAGAACTGTTCAGTCGATATGATGCCACATTTGTCGTAAATTTTGGTGTAGCAATTTTGTTAATGCATTAATAATGAATTTTTAACACTTTCGTTCGGTTTTTTCCATTGAAGTGCCTTCAAGCACCTTTAACAATTTAATTTACAAATAATTAATGTTAAGACCCTGATTTTTGGTGTTAATTTTTAATTAATTTTTTAAACCACCAAAGTGTATAAAAAATAAAACCATGGAATTTTTTAAACATTTTTTCGTACCTCATGAGATGTCTTAACTATGCAGCTTCGAAAATGTGCGCGACATTTCGGACAGTCTTTATAACAGGATTTAATACTTCAAGTGATAAATTGATTCCACAAATTTACTATAAATTAAAAGTTTCTAATCTCTCGTTAACGCAAATCTGCATAGACTTGAAATACTTCCGAGAAAGTAATTGAAAAGTTTAATGAGGCAAGACTACAGACTCTCATTCTAAACCGACCCGACGCCCATGAACTTGTTGTATTTAACAAACTATTGCGAATTTATATTTAAAATACTCCTCATAATTAATTATAGGTAAATATCAATAATAATAATTTTATTAGGAGGTATGATATTAATTATTTTGATTTAATTTAATTAAACTAAACGGTATGTTATATCCCGGATGCCCATATAAAGATGGCCACCAGTTTTAAATGAGAACTCTAGAATTACAGTAATGTAAAAAAAAAATGTATTTTATTAAAAATATTATTCTCATGCGTAACAAAATGATCATATTTTAACCTTAAAATCTCATGTCCGAGTTATATAAAATATTTGTTAGTGTGTATTAGATAAATAACATTTCAATTTGTCAGTTTCCTGTTATTCTCGGTTATTTTAAGCACAAATAGCGATAAAGGTGATCAACTCCTTTAAAATGTGTGACGAATTGTAATGTAGACCAATAGAATGACTAATTTGTCAATGAAAAGTTTAATTCCAGCGAAATTACGAAAAATTTATGAATGCTTAGAACGTTATGTTGACGTATTTTAGGCATTTGGCAACAAAAATAGAGAGTTTTTTTTTGTGGACGCAATAATCTAAGATTAAGATGGTATTCAGTGTTAAACTTATTGTGGGCATTGGTAAATACTTAAATTCTTGGCGTTTTAAAGTGCCAAAATGAATGGCGTAAACCCAAAAATCTAAAATTTTAATTCAAGAAAATTAATGATTTGTTCCCAGTCACTTTTAATTAGCAACAAGTAATTTTGTGAAAATAAAATTTCTATTATATGTTTTTTAAAATATATTAGTATTGGCAGCTATAAGAGCCAGCCGTTGCGATCAAGTTTTGCCAGTTTAAAAAAACTTTAGTTCTAGTAAAAATTACTATCAGTAAAAGAAGAGAAAAAAATTTTTTTGACATCGCAAGAGATTGTCATTTACATGTTCATATGTAGAAACTATGCTAATCTTCGCTCAAAAGATACAGATATTGTACGATTCTTTATTATATTTTCAAATAGCAAATGTCACAACGGTGTAATAGGCAATCATAAAATTTAAATACAGCAAGAGACGTTACATCATATTTAAAATTACCAAATGCAGCACAGCATACATTCAGTACATTGTCTTAAACAAACCTCAGCAACATTTTTAAATGATAACGGTGGAGATATAGGCGGACAGAATTTCCATTGTTGCTGAAAGTTACATAGCAGAATCTAAGCAACTAAAAAGAAAACAGTAAATAAAATTTTTGCACCAACTGATTCTAGTAACAATTTGTTGATGTTGGCTACTAGCGAATTAAATATCCAAAATTGTACCTTACAAAAATGTTCCTTATACTTCTTAAATATGTGCACTTACTATTATTATTACTGTTAATCTAATTTGATTAAATTAAAAATAATAAGTAAAATGTAAGTGCTAATAGTATATATTATTCGGAATAGAGTTGCTTTTTGAATTTCTTCCAGATTACATTGTTTCGGCTGGAGTCTGGAATTTAAAACAAAAAGCTCGATTTTACTCCTAATGTAATATATTGTTATAAGCACGATTACTTTCACTCTACTTTAGTTTGAGACGATAAAACAAAAAATTTTAAAAACCTCCTCTTAATATGCCTTAAGGTGTCCTTACTTTCAAAATATCGATAAAAATCATGTAAACTTAGGTTTTGGATTTATTAACACCTTGTAACTTTCTACCTTTCAAATACAAGAATACTGTTAACACCTCTAAATATATTTTTTATCATCTATGGATCTCTTTATTGAATATGAACAAATGAATAATTTGATCCAACACATGAGTCATGTTATAATTTCAAAGAATACTAATGATGAATTTTATTTGAGCGCTAATTACGAATTGTATGTGTAAAGTTAAAATTTCAAAAAATCTAAATCACTCGAGTTTCTTGTTAACGGGGATTTATTGTACGTATAAAATTAGTTCTGGCCATATTTATAGACATAAAACTGCCATCAAATAATAAGCGTATTTCTTCTTTTAATAATAAACATTTCTAACGGACTCTACTCTGTGGTTATTTCGGTTTGTTAATTACTCAATATAAAGGGTCGCGATGACGTGAATAAAACGACATTAATTCATCGATTTGTCTCGGTGATTGATGTAGAAAGAGGGGAAAATATTAATACGACCTTTCTAGCCCCCTTTATAATTGTCACAGAGGACACAACGGTTTATGCAGTAGCGTTCAGAAGTGGTACACCAGGAAGTTTCTCATATTTGGTGAAGGTGCGTTAGCGACGGAAATGGGAAGGAATAACGGAGAGCTATATTATTTTTTCGTTCAATAGCACATCTTGTTTAACGTTGTGATAAGAAGACGATAACATGATCTAATTATGTCATTGAAATGATCTGAGTTTAATTTCGAAACTGTGCACTCAGATTTTATACCATTAATTCTACTCACAAAAAATCCCAATTTGTTGCGTGAAAAAAATCGAGACAAGTGTGACATACCCTTTACACTTTTTAGTCGCGAAGAAAGTGATTGGGCGGTTCTGTTTCTTACTCATTGAGAAAGCGACAAAGCGTCGTTAACCTGTAAACAATAGTATTCACACTAATTGAATCAAATAACAATTGCACGAGTACACGATTCTTTAAACATTAAAGTACCGAGTAATCCTACCGTAATTGAAGACGTCGAGCGCCGCGACGGTTAACCACCTGTTGCGGATATTTTTTGTTCCGATTCTGTCGGATCTGATTGATTTGCAGCCACCATATGCTAGCTATTTACTAAGTATTATCATTTTACAAATATGTAGTTAATTAATTGTCCTTCTTGTTTTTTATCTTAAAAATTGTGTACGAAGGAGGAACCGCGCATGACCATGCACTCGTAACAACGGGTTGTAGTTATAGTAGTTTATATGCGTAATCACAGCGGAACACACGTGGGTCAATCAGAGTTAGATAATTGTGCGTTTGTTGTGAATAATAGTGTGTCGCACGCATTTATTTTGTCAACATTAGTTATGGTATGACAGTTGGTGATAGCTTTTTGAGGTAGTATCACCTTGTTAGTTTTTCTTTTTTTATACCGATCAAGTTTCTCAAAACAGAAAACTCTGATTGTAATTATTAGCAAGTGATAAGAAAACTAAACGCAATTCAAGGTAACGAAAACAACACATCGTAAATATTGACCATGGGATAAAACTACAACTAATAAAATGATAAAAAAATGCGTGGAAAATCAACTCAGATAAGGCAATATTTCTAATAACTTTCCCAGTTCATCTCAACTATTAATCAATGTATTGATATCACTGTTCTTCCAGGATTTGACAACGAAAGAAGAACAACCTTTCACCACCCACAACACAATTGAAGAACTCAAATCCAAGTTAAATACTCTAGAAACAGGTGAGCCATCGATTTTTCCACGCGCGTAAATCTGCTCTTGACCTATTGCAAATCCGATAATATCGCGCCCTTGAACCAAAATTCACAATCAAAGTAGCCGTCGCGACGCAAGGATGGTCAGAGATATCGTCCAGTTTTTCGAAAGTCAATATACTCTTCGAGTAACTGTTTCATTGTTGATTGATTTTTTTACAGACGAGTCTTCCGTGACAATGATTCCAGAGACTCAGAGAGCCCCAACTCATCATCCACCGCCACCTTTGCTCAATGAAGAGGGACTGATCATTCCAAGAAAACCTCCGAATCCCGTCAAAGAAAACAGTGAAAGACAGAATCTCCACAAAGAACTGATGTTCAACCAGAAAATGTAATTATTTGGAGTAGTTATGATGCGGTCTGGTGAATTTCTGTTTTACAGTGGGAAAAACGTACTCAACCAAAAATCCGAATTGCAGAGGGCATTGGAAAAACAAAAAGAGAATCTGGCGAAGAAGGAAATGGAGAATCATTTGGCGACTAGGGCGCCGGAGTTGGAAAAAGTCATAGCGGATAGGGCCAAGAGGCTGCAGGCGAATAGTTTGGACGAAAAAGTGAGCGTTTGATTAATTAGTGTTCTTCCAAACGTAGCAATAAGTAAATTTGGCTTTAAATGAACTGCGGAAATGAAAGAGAAAACTGCAACTTTCGACGGGTGGAATTTAATCTTTTTTTTTGTCACCCGATATAGTAATATTTTCCAAAACTTATTTAATATCGTATGATCGAGAAAAAACTGCATCTAGTGGTCCTCGAATTTGTAACATGTTGATAGCTCTGATATATATCAATTTTCATATTTTAGAAAGTGTTACCAACCTATTTCTAATTTCAAAGCCTGCGTTTTTATTCGTAGTCAGGTTTAACGAACGATGCAGGGCTAAGTATTTACTGAACAGAGAACAGCTCAAATTTTATTGATATTTGTATCCTCCTGTTTAAGGCGATACACTTCGCCTTAAATAAAAAAAATTAAAAAAACTGCCAGCAAAATTTTGACCCGCCACATTCATATACTGAAACTGTACCGAGCGATTCAAAACTTTTTTTGTCAAGTAGATCATAAAAGTAAAATCGTATGTCGTCTTATAGTACCATAAATCAAAAATGACAGTTTAAACCAGGTAAAGTGTCAAAATTTTACCAAGATAAACTAATAAAATGACATATATTTTTACTCTCATGACCCACTTGATAGAAAGATTTTTGGATCGCTCGGTATAACGAAAATAACAATAAATAAAAATGCTCTTAAAGTAATTTAAAAATAAAACTATCTTGGCTTGTATTTAATAGTAGTAATAATTGTATAGAGCCTAATATTGCGGAATAAAAAAATATTGGTAGCTCGATTGTTTAACGAGTTTGATATTGTGGAACCAGAGCTACCAACAGATTTCAAATTGCAAAGCCCGTTAGACGCTATTTTTATTTAACTTATTTTCATCTAGAGTTTTAAAGATTTGCTTTTACCTTTTTGAAGTCAATGTTAGGTTTAAATTATATTATTAATGAAAATTAATTAAATTCGCTTTATAACATGCGGATTATAAGTTTGATCAAAAATTAATTTAATGAACTGTTAAATGAGATTTACTTTACATGTAAAAACGTCAGATTTAATACTAATTAAACTTTAACGCAATTAAATGATCTGCAAACCGGTCCTTAATCTGATACCGAAGCCAGTTGCAACTTTAAATTTAAATTCAACTAGTTTTTTTCTTAATTTGGATTTGCATGTGCATCTGATAATAAGCCTGTACTGTTATAAAAACACTCATAACTAGAGTAAAAAGTAAACTAAGATATTCGTCTGAAAATTAAACACGTATGAATATTCCAGTAATTTCTGTGAATATATGAATGGATAGTTTTTCTGTCGTGGACTGTTAATGGTAAATTTTTTGTTAGGTTGACATTAGATGTAGAGATTTATGTTGATATGTGTGTTTTTCAGATTTAAACCTGTCAGTTCTGAAGTCAAATAATATAAAACTCGAGCCTTCAAGGTTTTGTCGGTTATAACGTAATTAAATACGAATGATCGGAATTCTTAGTCTTAAAAGTGAATGAAAAAACATGTCAAAAATGTTCAAGATTGCCACCTGCTCAGGAATGACAGCACATTAAATTTGTTTTAAACTTTTTTAGTTGCGTGTTTCTTACAACAGATCAAAATTAACTTAGACTACTCTTTTACCTGTCTCTCTTAAAACCTGTCGTTTTATCGCCCATTGTTTCGCAGTCTGAGTTTTGAAATTTCGCACCTTGACGAAAAACAAATACATGAAAACTTGCTAACAAAGACCATGTGTTACTTTACTTTAGGTAAGTTTGACATTAAATCAACGATAAATCGTTGTTTCAGGAGAAAATTTGAAATCTTGGTTTTGTTACCGAGTTTTCCAATTAGTTGTTAATAAAAAATGTCTTTTAAAACAGGCGAAAAGATGTGAATATAAAACAGACCAGAAACAAATAAACTTAATGTTCAGGAAATTTTTGAACACTCGGTGTATTCTGTAATAAGTGGGTTGGTTTTAGTTCTACTTTCAATCTAAGCATTTACCTTCCCATATGATAATAATGTCACTATTTTGTAAGTAATGCAAATGTAGAGCAAAATACCTGTTCCTTTCACATTGTTGTAACTTTTTATTTGATTTGCACAATATTAATTTTATAATTCTATTCTAGATTAGGTCGAAGTCATTGTCTCGTTTGTCAAGATTGTCTTTTTAGAACTTTTGCAAAATAGTGAAAAATGCTCTCATTCTATCTTAAATATCAATTAAAAACGAAATAAAAAATGTGTTCTCTTACATGTTTATAAAGAATACGGAATAAGTACAAAGTTAATTGCAACGCGATTTTTTTTATCAAATCTTTTCCCTCTTGGGCAATAACTTCGAGTGTTGGCGCTAGTTTAGTTAATAATAATAATCAACTATTATTATAATAATTCTGTTTTTGTTTCAGAATGAGGACGACAAAGTCATTAACAAAGAATTCATACAAGCTCGAATGAAACTGAAGAATCGGAGCGACTCTAAATAAGTCTCATTCTCAAGCATTTAACTGGTTTTACATGTACGAATTTACAAATTACGCATTTTTAGCTTTATTTAACTCTTCTCTTATGTTATGTGATAAGTAAACGATTAAGTTAGATGTACTCATTAGGACTTGTGTAATATGTATCATACTATGCAATAAAATTATTTTTTCAAATCAATCTCTTAAATTTTTCCCACTGCTGTGTATTTCGATGTCGGTAATACAGGAATTCTTTAAACAATCTTGAAGCGTCACCTCGTATTCAGTAGTTGTACTGCTTTAGTCAAGCTTTACACCGCTCAAGTGGCGCATGATTATCTTTAAATTTGACAATCTAAACAATGGCCGTAGAATTGTTGAGTACTGCTATTGATTAAAATGTGTGCGTGTGTGCTCCGTGTTGTTAAAATGTGATAAGTGATAAAAATCGTGCAGAATGTGGATTCCAACAAAAACGAAAAAATATGGTGTCGGTAAGTATCCGTTTGTCATTTGTTATTAACCTAGCCTTTAATTTTTTTCACATTGTTGACGTCTAGTTGCACTAGACAATTTTGGATTAGAAATAAAATCAAAGTAAAGTCAACTAAATTTGCCAGGTATTAGGAAGAGCTCAACATTGCAGCTGTATTATGCACAAATTAAATTAGTTCTATAATTAAATGCAACGAGCCGAGACAGTGTTGTTTGTCGTTGCAATTATGCATGTTTTGGCATGACATTTGAATTAATAATTTTAGAACGACTGTACTATATGGGGTACAGGCTACAGGGTCGACTTCCGGTGCAGCGACTTCTTCGGATCTCAACACTTTATGCTTCCTCTGTGGTCATGTCTAGAATGTATAATTAGAAAATTTAAAAATAGTCAGTGCCACCTAGTTCGTCCTTAAGATGTTCCTCACAGTTAATTTTATTGTTACGAAAAATCTGAAATATGTAATTAATGTAATAAAATTTACCGCCTAAATGAGCACTCTTCCTTGACATGATTGGTTGAGAACAGACCTGACGGTGCTAATTACCTAATTGTTATCTGTTTCGTAAAAATCACGATAAGAGTAAAAGTAGATTGTATCCGTTTATATTTCAAGATAACAAACAAAGAGTAATGTGCCTAATGAGTAATGAATGACCGAATTTGCATTAGAAAAACATAGCTTGCCCACCACTCAGTATATTGAGAATCCCATCACATTACGGATTGATAAAACTGTACATCCGGACATTAAATATAATCAAATTGTCGCTTTGTCGGATGTTATGATGTCTTCTCTACTCAGCAATCAACGTATGTTTTCTGAGAATTAACGTCATAAACACATGTGGATCGCCTTGTCTTATTGAACACACACGACACCGCAGAGGAAAACATTCAAAACTCCCTTGGGAATTGATTAAAATTTTAACCAATCAAACGAATAATGGTCCTATTTTTTGATAGAGGTGGACATGGCAAATAGAAAAGTGAGTCACTGACAAATGAAAGTTTAATGGAAAGCCATAAAGATAAAATTAATTTTACTTCGGACATAAATGCAGACAAAGCAGGTATTTCAGAAAAAATTTTTTGATAAGAACTTTCTGAAATTCTGGAAACAACGTCGTAAAATCAGCGACCTTCGTAAACACCTTGTTGTGGTTGGACACACAATTACTCGTTGGATACGAATTCGTATTAAATTTCATACAGAATTGAATGCTCGGTTACATAACAACAAACAGTTTTTGCTTCAGTATAAAATAGATTTCAAATCTTAAATTTTTCGGGTAAAAAATACGGAAACAAAATTTTAGGAACGGAGTCTTAATACACCTAGATTTTTTTGAATATTTTGGAAAATTTCTGATTTAAAAAAGCATTGAAAATGTGGAGTCACGTCTGCTTCACTTATCTTGAAAACGTTTTTAAGAGGAGATTTCGTTCGGCTGCCTGATATTTTGGGGCATATCGATAACAATCAATAGTTATCAAAGTTCGCAATAATTTGATAGTTTGATACATTAACAACGTTTGATTAATACTTGTTTTTGACAATTACCATTATTTAGTATGTCAGTATATTGACAAATTTATTTATTTATTTTTGACGAAGTTATGAAATTTAAAGGGCTTTAGTATTTGCAAAATGTTGGTAATGAATCATCGTTGTTGACTTGGCTGCCTTACATTATAAAACTGTACCGACAATAGAGGTACCAACAAAAAATACAAGAACTCTAGAATCTGATTTATCCGATCACATGGTTCTTTGATGATGCAGCTAAAGCTGGAGACAAAAGTTTGTTTTTATTTAAATGAAGCAATTGTGAGTGCATCAGGAAGTGATTTCACCAATTACGTGATTTGTGATTAATAAGTAAAAAGAACACATCAAAACCATTGATTATAATAAACTTATAAAGATATAATTAAATCAAGTTGAAGACACGTAGAATGAATTAATATCGATCATATTTGTAGTTAAAAAAATAAGTATCGTCAATAATAACTGCTCGTAATTCATGACTATTCTGGAAAATAATCTAACTACACTTCGTTGTGAGTTAAGTGCTTACAATAACTAAATCTAAATCCGTTTTTAGCTCTTTTCAGTATTCAAACAAAGGAAGGTGACCTTACTTTTAAACACTTTGATTTACACAAGTTTATACAAAAAAAATAGCGTTTGAACGTTTTTTTGTTATTGGCGGTTAACTTCCACAATTTTAGTTCATGGTACCGTTGCAAATTTAGATTTTTTTTAAACTTATAGGAATTAAAAAGTTTTATCAACAAATTGTTTTTCTATCGTTAATCTTTCGATTGAATAATATCTAACTTTTCACACTTACATTTCATCTTTTTCACCTGTATATGTCGAAAAATGTATTTTCTCATTCCTCTTATTTTATATTCTAAAAACTTGAGCTAATACTTTTGCGATGCTGCTTATAACAATTAGACAAAAAATTTACAATTTTATTAACTAATTGAAGATTAAATATTTAGTTTCGAAAGCTTTTGATACAAGATGAATATTTTCTTTTAACCCTCATTTCGATGTTCTCAAAATAAAACGTAATCTGTTGTCGGAACCAGGAAATTGAATTTTACGATAAAATCTTAAAAAAATCGTTTACAAATTTGCATAGCAATTTTTATCAACCGTAATATTAGAGATAAATTTAATGAAGCCACGAAAGCGATGCAGTTTGAGCTGGTACATGAAGATAAGTAAGAGGGGAATAAAATTTACTTATGTCAACATATGATGATATGGTTTAAACAGAAAGTCTCATTTGTCAGTTATTTAATTTTTTCTATTTATTTACTTCACCAACTGATTATCGACTCTATTGTTGTATCATATTATTTAAAAGATTTTGGCATTTTTTAATTTCAAATTGTCTCAATATAAGAAGCCAGAGCCACCAATACATCTCAGATTTCAAAGCTTGTTAGCTTGGAGTTTTTATTCCATCATTTGTTAATTAGTTTAGTTATGTAAACGAAATTCTGAGAAATGGCGAATCTTGAAGTAAACATAATAAAATAACTATTTTATTATTGGCCTAATCTAAGGGGATTACGCGATGATAAAAGATAAGTATTTTCATGCACATTTTTTATCCATCCTAACACACAAACCTTTTGCATCACTTTAAAGCAACACTTACAGTACATCCTACTTTTCCTCGTCTGTTTTTTAACATGGACAAAGCATAATAAAAACTTTTTTAATTAAGCTTCTTTGTTGAAATTACAAGTATATCAGAGAATATTGATTTTGTTTACCTTATCTTAATACTTGTGAGAGTAAAAAAGCAAATTACGTAACTTTGATTTTTTTATACTTGGCATCAGTTGCTATTTATACTAATAATTTAAATTTTGATAACATAAAAATTTTCAAAACTGTTTTTTTTAATTATCTAAGGAGCCAGTTCTCTAGACCTATGAACCTTAGCCGATTGCTTACCTATGCTTTAACCGATTGGTACCTACTAAGCAATCGGTAAAAATGAATATTCGAACGAACATTATAATTAATAATAATTTCCTAACAAGTTCAATACACTTTAGTTTAATGGACTATGTTGCTATTACTAGACCATTTTGTTTATTTCTAAGTAGTTTTTAACGACAGGTTAAAGGCGATGATTTTTATACATAATCATATGTTTGTAAGTTAAATACCTTAATAGTTATGCATTTTTTCAGTATTATGTCTGCAGCCATCTATGAGTGAATCACAAATTTAAATGCGTGTCAGTAACTATTATTTAAATTTTTTAAGTTTAACATTAATGAAAATTGTATTTGTATGTGTATTCTTCATTATCACTTATTGATAGGATTACACTTGTTGATAAGGCAAAAGAGATGATGTAATTTTTCTTGGAACTCGTGCAATGTACGTCATAGATTGCAAAATCACAAAGTATGCCAAAATCGTAAAATATTCAGCACTTATTATTTCATGAATTTTTGCTAAATGTACATTTTATAGCAAAAGAGACAACTCAACAAGCGTAATTGCCCTCACAATTGTCGTAAGTGAATAAAATGTTTATTTAATGTGACAAAATGAAAAATAAAACCACCATCACCATAAATCTCAAGACGGTTCATTAATGCTACCGCGATTTTCTTTGTGCTCTTATTCGCTAAAGATCTTGTTCAGTTTTACAAATGAGCACCAAAATAACCATTCGCCGAGAAATGACATTATCAAGAACTTGCTTATTATTCAGAAAGAGTGCTTGAATTAATTTATTTCATTAAAGAACATAGTAAAGTAGTTAACGCACTGTGTTAAATTGGTGAAGACAAAAAGTGCTCACATGGAAGAAAACGTGAATTGTAACATAATGCGAATGCAACTGTTAATTAAATCGGATTTAATAAGCAACGCAATAAAAGGTGACGAAGGTAAATTCCGGCAGCTGTCACTGTATGTGATTGATGAGTTTTCCGATAATACGAAATGTAGAATTGAATATTTTTCAAATATTATTTCATGTTGGACATGTTGACATGATTTCATTGTTGAATTGAAATTTCTTCTAGCTATTTACAACTGGAAAGGCGACACCCGCTTCGGCCTCCCCCTCGAAATTGGAGAAACGGTCCAAATCCTCGAAGAATCCCCAGGGTGGTATAGAGGGTTTTCCACTAAAAACCGCTCGATCAAGGGCATTTTTCCCCAAACTTACATCTTCTTAAAACCATGCAAGGTCGACAATGAGGGTCTGTTCGAGAGCGTAGTTCCGCTCGAAGACTCGGTTGTTCGGGAAGTCACCCTTGTTCTGCGCGAATGGGGTGATATATGGAAGAACCTTTACGTGGTAAGTGTAATTGTAACTTGATCAAACCCGCATTGATATTTCTTTTTGTAGCAAAGAGAACAGTACAAGTTCGATACCGTAGGGAAAGTTATGAGGGATCTTCTGGAATGGAGGAGACAACTGGTTTCCGGAACGTTAACACAGGATCAGACGAGGGAACTGAAAATGAAAATCATTGCGAAAATCGACTGGGGAAACAGGTGAGTGATTTAAAGGCGCTTATATTTAAAGAACCAGTCTCATCTAATCGATAAATGAGCGAAGCGAACCTAGTATAAAATAATCACAAAGTAAAAAGTATAAAAGTCGTAATTTAAAAAATGTAGAACAGAGCGTTGCGTGGCTCAAGTTTCAGTCTCTTTCCCATATTTCTCAATTTCTGGATAAATAGGGCTCATTTCGAGCGTGCTCGGCGCCGAAGGCAAGTTGCAATTACTTCCGAAATTTAAACGACGCACAAACTCATCCAATATCTCCCCGAACACCATCAGATTCATGTTCTGACCCAAGAGGTGTAGTAAAAGAAAATCTCCCACCTGAAATGGAAATTAATGTAGCTTTTCTCTAACATTTTCCGCGCGTAATCTACACTTACTTGAGTCTTCCTTATGATAGTATCAACGGCGTTTGGGGCGCCAAACCGGAATCTCCTTTTCAGGATCATTTCACGCGTACTTGGCAACAGCACCACCGCTGCGGAATACACTATAGCAAGTCCAGAAAATACTGCCAAGATAATGAACCAGAACCACAAGAAAATGTAGATTTTCTCATTGAGAATATTGAGAGCCAATACACAAAGAGCATCGTGTTTTTGGATTGTTCCAGAAGCACCAAATTTATGGAAAGTGCACTTGGTCACTCTCGGAAACACAGCAACCATCGGATCAGTGCGATTCTCTTGATTCATATTCGAGAAGTTGATGACGTCGGTTCCATAACTCAGAAACGCGCCACCCAAAAATTTATCCGTCATGAATATATTGACCATCTGCAAACCATTAAATTATTGCATTAATATGATCACTCCCAATTATATAAACAGCCTTGAGCTGTGATCCATAATCAAATTTGTTTGTTATTTTTCCGGGCAAAAAGGGATCTGAATTGACAACTTACCACATTGATAAAGTTGAGAGCTTCACACATGAAATATCCGAACGCATATGTGTTATGCATGTGCATGGTTTCGACTAAGTACTGCACAAGACGTGATTGACGTCTTTCCCTTTCTTCCTTAGCTCCAACTAAGGCTCCTCGCATTCCTTCAGAGATCATTCGAATTTTGTCATCTTCCCACATCTTCCAAATCCAGTGAGGGACATAAAAGACAACCCCTTGGAAAAATAAAACGAACGGTACCCACTGATAATAACTATGATAGCGTTTTTCTTGATTTTCGTTGCCCAGTCCCGGATGTGCGACTTCGGTTCCTACGTATTTCCCCTGTTCGTGAGGGAGGGTGAAGGTGTAAGTGATCCAACAATAAGTGTTGATCACGTGACCGGGAACCCCGCGGTCGTTTATGCATTGAATCGGATAACCTGGGGGAAAAACTGTTAGTAGAAAATCGTAGTTTCTAAAGTAAAGTACTCGTACCTATGAGATTATTTGCTGTAACTACGATGCAGCAAACGAAGAGTATAGCTGAAGTCACTCGATAATGCGCTCGGAAGACCATATTGTCGATCATAGCCTTATCGATAAGGTAGCGGACTTTGATGAAGCCCGCAACAGCGGACACCATGCCGAAGACGCTCATCTTTGCGGGTTTTCTAGAACTGAATAACAATGCTTAAAAATTTGAATATCAACACTGTTACAGTTAACTTTTGCAAATTGTTATAAAATTTATGGTATAAACACAAGTGTTGGGGATATCAGCTGAGACAACATGAACATTATTACACAACCACACAGAATAGTTCAAGCAGACAAGGACATTAAAACAAAGCGTATTCTACTATTTTTGCTCCGTTATTTGCAAAGTAGGTATAGTTGTATACCGTGGCTATAAAAAAAAAAAAAAAAAAACTATTAAAATATGAAATATCATACAAATTTAATTTTTTTTTTAGCTTGAGGTCGCAGAATTAAAACAGACTTAAAGCTTGACAAACAGAAATAATTAAATTGTACAAAATTTTACAAGTCACTGTTAAGAGTGTTTCCTTGTCATACTTACGTAGATATGGTTTGCTAGATTAACAATTTGGGTCATTAAAGAGCGATTTGACTTACATTACTAAATTAGAGAGGAAACTGCTTCACGTGACGGTCACTACAAATGTTTTCATTAAACACAATTTGTTTTACACACAGCCTCAAAGTTCCACCTAGTTACTACAACTTTTGATTGTTACAACGATATTTATGTAGTATTAAATATAGAAATATAATAATCTGCCAATTAAAGTTTTTATATAAAAGGTCAAAGAAATTATATATACACAAAAAAAACACACAAAAGCATTCTCTGTAACCAGAAGAGTTGAGATTATAAATTAGGTTCAGTAACCGAAAGTCAATAGTAGTTCGATGTTATGGATGTGAACTTTATAATAAATAATACCATATGATAAAAAAAAAAAAGAGATCTAATAGCTATTGCCTTGTTTTGATATGTTGGTAGCACAGTTAGCTAGTGATTTTGATAATTCAGAATTGTCATGAGACACGTGATTCATATTTCACGCAGGTACTGCAAGATGATACAAACAGACATCAAACTAATAATTTGTCAGAATTAAGTTAAGAGGTACTAATTTTAAAATAAAATATGTTATTATAAAGATTATCATTTGGCAGCTAAACTGGGCATGCACTGACATGTAACCATAACTGACAAATTGTAATCTTAGTACACCCCTGAAAGTGTCCCTTAAACTTGGATCAAAGCCTAAATCATTCAGATTCAAGCTAGATTTAGATACACGGGCTGTTTCTTTTTTTAAATCAAATATAATATTAAGAATAAAACGGCTTTGGAATTTGAACTGTGTTGGTAGTCTACTATCTCAGTTGACAGTTAGAGGTTAAATACATGTCATTGGATGGACAACAGTGCTACCAGCATGTAAGAAAAAGGCCTACTAGACATTAATTGTCAGTGAATTTTTTTTAACTCTATAAATATTACAAGTAAACCAGTAACTGTTCACTCTTAAACAAAATAGGACTTAGGCCAACTTCCAAAAATGGTAAAGTAAAACAAGTTGTTTAGTTGATGATCTCTGGTAGACCATAACGATGCCGTTGCCTCTAGTTTAGCTAACCAACTTAACATTAATTAAGGAATAGAACTTATTTCATTTAAAACTGCTGATTGTGATGATCGTGTCATGCCACGACCCACACTTTGTTTATTTTACTCACATAAGCATTGTTTAATTCAATAATAAAATGCTACTGTAAACATGTTTCAGGAGTGGAACCGATAAAAAAATAATTGGTGTTTTGTGTTTGATTATTCGCCCACTATTTAATTTTGATTAAATAAACTGAATCAAATGGCAAATTTTCTTCAAGCGTAAAAAATGGACTTTTAACTGTTGACGAACCTAGTACTTCAGTTATCTCTGTACATAGTCAGTTACACCAATAACTAAGCTGCTGTGGAAAAACAGATATTTAACAATGAATAAAAAGCAAGAAGAATCATGTTTTATGTTTTTAATTAACAACTATTTGCGCTTATCAATTTTTGTGATTAGTGTCTTTTTTCCACACTAGATAGTAAGACTGCTGCAGCAATCAAGTTAAACAGGTTATTGGTATTACAATACCAAGTTTGAAAAGAGAAACCTTTTGATCTATTGGCTTTTCATGACATTGGAAATTCGAAATTAAATCCTTAACTTACAATAAAGTTTTGGTTTAGGTTGTTTAGGTTGCTTAGGTTAGAGTATTCTTAAAATCCACCATTTTCAGTTCTTTTCGGTAAATCAGTGACCGGAATAGTTGAACTCGAACTTTGAAATTAGTTTTTTTTTCGACAATTAAAAACGTGTGCCACGTTGCACAAAACAACTCTGTTGAAGCTTGACCACAAGATTTCCTGACACGTTTATAAAATTCATTAAACTTCAATTTCTAAAGCTACATACAAAAAATTGTTGGGACAAAAGATCCACATCATGAACGGAATTATTGAACCTGTCACGAGCATTTAACCCTTAAAACATTTTCACGTTGTTGAGAGCAGCGATTACGTCGTCTAAACACCTGTATTCAAAAAAGTCAGCTCTCATTTCAAGCATTTGATTTTTGAGGCACGTATAAGTGGTGCATAAATAGTGAATACTTATAACAGGAGTTGCTAAACAATGGGATTATTAAAAAAATCGTGCTCAATGTTCATGTTCAGGTTGATTTTTTTATTTTTATTTGTGCTAGAAGATTTAAATATCGGTGCGGAAAGCAACTTTGCGCCTTACATTTTTAGGGTTGACAAAAATAAAATTTGTAAAATTATTTCTAGTATGTGGCAATTTGATAAACGAAAAATGTCCTTTAAAATTAGTAAAAATAAAAAGAATTCAATCATGATATGCAAGGAGGAAAAAAATACTGTTAAATTGTCTCAACAATTCCGGGGACGGCCGAGCTACGCTTCAGGAAATATTAAATTAAAAAATTCCAGCATAAACGAAAGCACCGCATTTATGTGTAATACATAAAAAACCACAAGTTACTTTATGTGGGTTCTGATTGTGACATTTTGATATCTATAAAAGATTTATCTACTGTTGTCCTTTTTGTTGCTGACTTATATTGCTCTGTGTTTAATAGCATTCATTTATAATACATATTGTTCCACCTTGAAGTTTTTCTCTATTGCTAAATTTTTACCTATAGTAACAGTAATTACTTATTTTATTGATATTCAAAAAGGTCATTTTACTGATAAAATTTAATTACTGTGTTGCTTAAACATTCGTAGCTATTAATTTAGGGACGTATTTATGATTTAACTGACTCTCAAAATGAATTTCCCGGAACTCAAAAGAATTCTTGTACCTGAAAAAGTAGTCGGTTTTTTGATGACTAAACCGCCAATCGTTCAGTATTGTTGCTTCGTGGCTTTGCTTTCTAGTTTAACTGAACTAGGCACTTTTTCTATAACTTTATAGTCTGCATGCATGCATAACAACGTTGTCGTTGTTTCATCAACGCGATCTCATCTAAATGCACTTTCAGCTATTTGTTATAGTGAAAAGATTAGTCTCTCGTTTTCTTGTCATGCGACAAGTCGGTTCTTTGATAAATATGGTCTACTTTTTCTCAACGACTTGTCGAATTTGCTGCTTCCAACCTTGAAACAATTTTATCAAAGCCTAAAATTTCATGGTTAATTTTAAGAAAGTCAACACGATTTAATCGATTGATATCAAAACTGTGGTCCGTTGTGGACTTTTCACCGTAATTGGAATTAATCGCCGCCTTAAACTAATTGCACAATTGCTTACGTATCCGATATTTTACAAGTTTTTAATGTTTTAAGCACGTTTTCGAATTGTTTTTGAGGATTTTGACCTCACTGCTACCAAAACTGTTTTCTGTAGACAAGTTCGACCTAATTGGAATAAATTACCAATTGTAATGCAATAGTAAACTAACTCGAGCTTGTCTTTTTAATGGAAACGTGTCAAATTACATATCAGATACACGTGGACTGACCAAATTGTGTCTTAGTGGTAATTATCGGTAATTATATGTATTTTGTGGTAATTACATCTTCTGATTATTTCCCGGTGTTTTAGTTACCTTTTAGATTAACGTAAGTTGTAGATGCGAGGATTAGTATCCTTTTTTTGGCACTGCGTTGCAATTCACTTTAACGGCTTCGTCACTGCTTGGGTACCATTTTGGTCGGAACCTTCCCCGACGGTACACTCTGAACTGGTCGGTTCTATTCTTCGCGTTAAACATAAAATGATCAGGCGAGAGGGGATTGCCGGTCTTTGTCTAACTCACTTCTTTCCCTATTTTGCGTCCTCATCAAGCCAGTTGGAGCTTTGTTCACAAGATGAAGAATGCATTCAGCTCCAACACTGCATACCAACATCAGAGGCGGAGGAGGACATGACAAAGAGATAATTCATGTTAAAAACAGCCTCTCCACGATTTTTTTTTCTAATTACGTACAAGGACTATGAAGCTACATTATTGATTTTTCATCGCTCGTAGTATATTTTTCAGTTTTTTTAATAAAAATCCAATATGGCTTCAAACGAGTCGTCCTGAACACCTGTCTAGGTGTGTACGGCATTTTTCAGGTACAGTCAAAACAAAAGCGTCTGGTACCTGGAGGCATCCTTACTGCTACTGAGTTTATAGTAGCAATGCGTTTTTAATTGCACATTTTCGGCTAATGTAGTGCCTTAGGTCACAACCAAGCCCCGTAGAATGTCAACGAAAGATTTAGAATTCTTGCAGTTGACATGCACGTCTGGTTGGCCTTGAATATAGGTGCGATGACCGGAGATTGGTACCTTTGGTACCTGTCAAACACGGTGATTCACAGCAACCCCGATTGCAAAATGTGGAATTTCTAGACATAAAATACCATCTTTTGTTTCAGGAAATTGGGTTTGGATTTGGTTCCGAGACAAGGGGCACAGATGATCGATCCTGATTCCATGTCAGTTGTGGAGCTTTACCATTTTCACGTTTCCAGTGCTGAAAACTCACAAGGCCTTTCGGTGGGTAACCAGAAAATGTTTCAATTTGGAGAACAAGAATTACTCATTCCGGTATCTGTAAATTAGACGGGGAAATGGAAACGCCGCCGCAAAACGCTTGCAGTTTCCTCGAAAATTGGGTTTATTGTACGTGCCGCTGATTAATTAGCACTTCGGTACAAAATCACCAAATACAGTTATAAAAAAAATAGCGAACCATTATATTTAAAAAAGTAACTGTAATAAAAGGAAAACAAAGATTGCTAAGAAAATTATCGTACAAATTCTACTTTTAGTTCTTGAATCAGTTGTTGCATCATTCAATCTTACGTCTTTGCTGTCCTAAGAACCCTTTACTCTAGTGAAGTTAACTAATGTTAACTGTGTTAATGGGAACTTAAAAAATAATCGCGTCTTGAAAAAACAGCACTATGAATAATCATTAATTTTGCAAACATTAGTCAGATCTCCAATACAAAACACTTTTAAGTTGCAGTGTATGCACCAGAGCAACCCACATGCATTATTATTAATTCTTCACATACAAATACGAAGGACGGTGACAGTCAGAATTTGTAATTTAGTTTACTGAAAATTTCTCATGGGATAGTTTTCCATATATATTTCATGGATAGAATACTTCCGTTAGAATTATTTGCGGTATTTTCATGGTTTTCAAATAAAGGATTAGTTCATCCATTGTCAAAACGGCAAAAATTTACGCATGAATGAGATAACAAAACTTTAAAAAGTAGATATCGAGTGATAAAAATAAATGTAATCGAGTCGTACTTCAAAGTAGAGCTATGTCATACAGTATCTAAATGGTTGTTACGTAAAACTGACTGGATAAAACCTAAATTTCTATTGTTTGTTGTAGTGATACCAACAGTGAAACTGTATTGTCACTTTTTCATCAATTTATTGGCCCTAAATTGAACGCGGTGTTATATGACATGTTCGTTGATCCGTTACCGCCATATTTGTGTTCTTTATTTCGGGGCAATCTTCATTTTTAGCGATTCTCGAAAATTAAGAAACAACAAAGTTTCTATTGAAGTGATAGCTTGCTCCATGTAGTACATCATTTTTTTTTATTGTAAAAACTGTTATAGACAACATTTGCAGATTGTTGCGTTTAATTCTATAAGCCTCAAATAAGCGTATAATTATGTTATTTTTACAAAATAATTCAGGAAAGTTTGTTTACATTGAGCTTGTTATGAATATTTTATGTTGATGCATATATCTTTTATTCTTTTTTTTTGGCTTTTTAATAGTAAAAAGAAAAAGCAGTTGTTGTAAATAACATCTTGGACTTTTTTTAAAAAATATTTATATTACATAACATTGTTTTAAAGGTAAAAGTTGTTTTTTTTTTTTTAAATAATAACTACATAATCTAGAGAAGAAACCGCTGTTTTTTCAATGATATCTGGCAGTCTTAACAATTCAAAACTGAAGAAATTAAATTGTTGGTCGATTTCATGTAATGCTCTCTGTCAACTCATCTAATCGAATATGCAATTACAGTTTTTATTATAATTAGCATCATTGTACCATTATTGAAATCACGCTTAATTACAGAGACGGAAACAACTTATACAAGTGATCACTCTGAACGAAAGTACAGGAATGGATTTAATATTTGTTTTAGAGAAGGGTAAACTATTAGAGTTAACAAATAATCAAACGGTTTATGTTGAAGGCAGTTTGAAATTAACTGACAGGTTTCTCATTTTAAGTTGATAACTTTGTAAATAATAGCAGTGGCATTGCAATCTGTTATGGTTAATGATCAAAACGGATATACAAAATAAGCTTTTTTTGACACATGTCGACGGCATTAGTGGTATTGTTAAACCTAAAAGTATTAATTAAATACACGCCTTTGATCTAACGGACATTGCTATCGACAAATTTCAAAAACAAACTGGCAAACAAGAATCTAGAAACTTTCCCACTGGCTGACAAGAACCTGAAGTGTAATTTTAGTATTTTAGTTTATTCAGAACACAATCATGGTCTAAAATTTTTTTAAAAGCGATGTTTTTCTGGTTTCCTTAATTATACAGCGCATAATTTTCGTAACAAAATAGCTACGACCACCAGCAAACTTACACATATTGATGGATGAACAATTGTTGCTCAATAAATATATTTTCTTCTTACATTATCCGTGTTTTAGAAAGCTTACTATTGAAAAAAAAATCAAGGTTCTTGCAGTTATTAATAGGTACTAAATGTATTAAAATTTTGAATAGTGTTCTTATCTTTATATCTAATCTAAAATACATTTTTGAATCATGTTAGATAATTTTAAACAAAATGTAATGTTTATTTTGTTTTACTATCAACAAACTGTGATGTTAAAAGTTCTTGTTTTAGCTTTTTTTCTAAATTCTTTTTTAACTATGTACCAAATTCTAGTTCGTACTTAGAGAGAAATGAGAAACTAAGGTTTGAATTCGGTTAGGTTTTTAAACATTAAATAACAACGTTGGATGACTTTAAGGACGTGTTGTAGAGCTAGTTCGACCACAAAACCGCCCATGAAACAATTATTACTTCAATTTATACCGTTTGCACCAACGTTAAACTATCGGAATTCTTTATTTAAGCGCTGCTTAAAATTTAAGTGACATTGGTACAAACAGAGGTCGTAGATATGTACATTTGCGGTACTGAAACTTGTTTCTAAAATTACCTGCACATACTTTGTAAACATACAATTTGTTTCACACGGAGTAATCTTAAAATAGACGACAAAAATTAAATTAAATTGTTTCTTTAAATGACACTAAAAACCATTTTTATTATTTTTTAAAATGACTCTAAAGGTAGATCATGTGACGGGACATTTTCTTCCTCACTCCGTATTAATAAATTTAATATTTATTTTGTTTAAAAACGCAAAACTTCTGCGAAACAATCCGTTTTTGTATAGCTAAAAGTGTTCACTTTCAACAAACATGGAATTATTTCTATATTGAATTTGCAAAACATTTCATGCAAGTTTATCTTTTGCTGATAAGAATATCTTTGCACAATATTTTCTGTAAATAATCCTTCAAGTGAGTGTTAATTTTGGTAAATCTAGCATTTTATATAGTTATGCAAAAACAATATTTTTGAGGAAGTACATATAGATTAAAATTTAACTTTCCATGGCGGAAATTAATTTAACTTTTAATTTTTTTATTTATTACTTAATTTATTTAATTTACTATTAAAATTGCCAAATACCAAGTCAGATTAAAGTTTTTATAACTGATACAAATTTTTGTTCTCTGAATTTTTATGGTTAGTTATTTTTTGAATAAAACATTAGTCGTTTGCTTTTAGTCAAGGGGCACCATTAAAAAGAAAGAACAAAAGAAAACCCTCACTCACCATCTATATTTTTGTATGCGTGATTTCGGTCACCACATCGGCGAAGACACCGAAATTTACTTTTCCCTCTACGACGCTTCCAAACAAAAATATATTAGTGAACGTTTCCTAGTCAAAATTTCCAAAGAAGGCTTCTCGAATTACGTGGAAAAACTTCATAGTAATTGCACGGTTTTTACGGTGAGGTTCTAATTCTTGAGTTCGTGTAATAGAAAATGACCCTAAAAATTTTCAGGATTTGGGAAACTCAGATTTAAGCAAAGACATTTATCTCGTTGCTCACGTAATGCGAACAGGCAAGATGATTTATACAGACTTCAAAAAGACTGATAAGAATGCAGTTTTACAACAGCAAGTGTTCAAAAGACCTCACGGGGTTGCTGTTCACAACTTAGGAGATTATCTGACACCTAAAGAAGGAGATTCCGATGAAAGAGAATTAAACATGAAAGTGTACCAAGGAGAAGAAAAAGATTTCCATCAGTTACACGAGTTTATTATCAGACAGTCAGGGAAATACAATGCTTTAACATGTGCGCCCAATTACGGTATCATGACTTCCCTCAAAATGTTACACGGAGGATTAAGCAATCTCAAAGAAGAAAACGCCATGTTATTTAAAAATGTTTGTTTGACAAGTAAATTAGGTTTTCCAGATGTAATCATGCCCGGCGATGTACGAAATGATTTGTACCTGATTTTGGAAAAGGGAGAATTCGAAAAAGGAGGCAAAACCGTGGCGAAAAACATCGAAGTTACTATTGTGGTTTTGGATAGTGAAAAAAACATTATCAAAGGGTGTCTTTGGGGGGCTTCGGGACAAGATGGAAGCTCAGAGTATAATTCGATGATCATTTACCATCATAATTCACCAGCGTGGGCCGAAAATGTGCGATTGACATTACCGATTGATAAATTCGCGGGGGCACATGTCCGGTTGGAGTATCGCCATTGCTCAAGTAAGTGATTAGTTTAACACGGTCTAGAAATTAATTCAGCAATGAAAAAAATCAGTTTTATTTAGATTTTCAAATTTTCCGCCTTGGATTTTTATGAATATGAAAAATCGATTTTTATTTAACGTTCAACTTTTTGAATGTTAGGTAAAGACAAGACTATAAATTTCTCCCTTATTATCGTAATAAACTTGGCGCGAAATTTGAAAAATGAACTTTTAGCCATTTTTTTCTATTAATTAAACTCTAAGACACTTTATTGGTACTTTGAGAATTGGAAAAGAAAATCCACCAACTTGCATAACAATTTTCCTATTTTATCATAACCAATCAACTATTTTGAAATATGAATATTGCATAAAAATGTTTACGTAACTATTGTGAATTAATTACAATAGTGAGTGCACGTTCTTGCTTCTAAACAACTTCTTTATTGCGTTTCATCGTATTTATTTTTGTCCTATTAAATTCATTTTACAATAATTTGCAACTTCGCAGCAAGAGAAAAGAGCGACAAGAAACTCTTCGGTTTTTCTTTCATCCGCTTGATGGATAAAGATGGGGCTGCAGTACAAGACGGTCAACACGAACTTTACATTTACAAATGTGAAGACTCCCAAAAACTAGAAAACTGTGGTTACTTGTCTTTACCGTCTTTCAGTAAAGATTTTGAGGGCAACCACGAAAGCACCGGTCAATTTTCTAGAAGCCATAAAGAAATAGTCATCGTGCGAACGCTGCTGTGTTCTACGAAACTAACACAGAATGGTTTGTTCACCACGCACTCGCGAGAATTCAATAACGTGATTTTTTTTTTAGTGGACTTGTTGGCTCTGTTGCGATGGAAATCACATCCCGAGAAAATCCAAGATTCGTTACAAAGAGTGTTGCGATTAGGTGATGAAGAACTGGTTAAATTTCTCCAGGATGTTTTGGACGCGCTTTTTGCGTTGTTTTCAACAGAAGATGGGAATTCGACAGCTCATAGCGGGCTAGTTTTCCATGTCTTGGTGTCGATTTTTAATCTCCTCGACGGTTCTAAATATCAACATTTCAAACCAGTATTGGATGCGTACATCAGAAATCATTTTGCTGCAGCTCTTGTGTATAAAGGACTGCTGACAAGTGTTCAGCATTGTGCCGATTGGGTTTTGTCCTTCGAAAAACAAGAACCCATCCAGAAATGTTACAAGAGCTTAGAATACATTTTTAAACTTATAATCCAAAGTCGGCTACTCTTCTCTAGAGCCACATGTGGCCAATATGAGGACAGCTTTAGAAGAGATTTATACAGTGTGTTTTCTTCTCTCAACAAAATGTTAACAGTAAACGATCCTCATATAATCAATACACAAGTAAGAATGACGTTGTTGTCTGCCTCTTTTAACTATTGTTTTGAAGGTCGCACTGTTGTTATCCATCAGCGCCGTCTATGAGCAACTAATTGAAGTTTTGCCAACCCTTGAAGTCACAAAATTGGCGGCTACTCTTTTAGATGCCATTCCAAAAGACTTACCAACTCTCTTAGTTCAAGCTAAATTGTCATGCATCAAAAACTTAGTCACTAGCAAACTATTTCAAGATGATGAATCTAGAAACATACTTCTTGCAAACGCTTGCAAGCACTTGCGGACTCAACTTCACCGTCGTGAAGAACTGAAACTGTGCACGGATATCATAGGAGAAATTTTATCTTTCTTGTTCAAACAACGCAAGCAGTTTGAAGGACAGGGCAAAATCAACAATTGCGTGCACCACGATGTTGAGACTTTGTGTAACAACGTTCTTGATATGTTGGTACAAGCCGTTTTGAGCATAATCGAAAGAGACACCAAAGTCATCGTAAGACTATTCAGATCGTATAGAAAAATGCTACTAATGTTTTCTAGGGTTGTTTGGTGGCTTGTTTGATTGGTATTCTGCAATTATTGGACGAGTTTCATTATAAGCGTTTTTGGGAAGTTCTTCTCACTCCGAATTTAGATCGAAAAGCACTTAAGGACTTTTTACTAAGAATATTCCTGGTATTTCGTCATCTGGTTAAACTTGAAGTATTTCCTCCAGATTGGCTCGTCATGAAAATGGTGGTCAATAACGTGATACTAAAAGCATCTCAAGAGTTAGCTCAACCGCTAGCATTCAAATTTTTGGATAGTCGGTCTGGATACTTTGATAAAGAGGTAAAATTTTATTTTCTTCTCAACTCACAAGTGATTTTTATTTTCGTAGTTATGGACTGATTACTTCAACCTAGCGGTGGATTATCTGACTCAAACACCGCTGCAATTAGAACATTTCTCTGAAGTGAAACGAGAAAAAATCATCGAGAAATATGGCGACATGAGAGTGTTAATGGGCTTCCAAATTTTGTCCATGTGGTCACAACTAGGTGAATGTAAACTACATTTCATTCCGTCGATGGTGGGGCCTTTCCTGAAAGTAACTTTGGTTCCTGAAATAGAGTTGAGAAAGGCTACTTTACATATTTTCTTTGACATGATGGAGTGCGAGCAACGCGCTCGCGGTAACTTTAGACAAGTCGAAAGCGAACTCATCGACAAACTGGATATTCTGATATCGGAGAACAAAGGAGACGACGAGTATAGGAGATTATTTAATACCATGTATGTACTTTTTATTATTTTTTATCGTTTTTGTGCATGCTTCTCTCATTAAATGCCATTTTAACATCTTTTATCATTGCTTTCAAAGGGAGCATTTGAGCGCGGTGTAAGTAATTCGCGTTTTTGTTGAAAAGAGCTCAATTTTATCAAATCAATTCTAGTCTCTTAGATCGAGTTCAGTCCGAAGACTTGGCTTGGAAAGAGAGCGGTGCCGCGTTTATTAGTTCCATCACTCGACTTCTGGAGCGTCTTCTTGACTATCGCAGTGTCATCGAAGGTGACGAAAATCGAGACAAGCGAATGTCTTGTACTTTTAACCTTCTGGTAAGTTTCACATTATTAAGTCACTCGCTAACTTATGAACTTTTTAGAACTTCTACAAGAACGAGTTCAACAGAAAGGAAATGTATCTACGTTACATCTACAAACTCCATGATTTACATTTATCGGCTGAAAACTACACGGAAGCTGCATTTACAATGAAGCTATATGCTGATCAACTTACTTGGAGTAGTACAACTCTGATCGTGGATGCACACTTTCACAATTCCACGGAGTGTCAAGTTAAGGAAAAGTTATATCGACAGATCATCAATTATTTCGATAAGGGTAAATGTTGGGAGAAGGGAATACCTTTGTTGAAAGAATTGGCAACTTTGTACGAAACTCAGTTTTTTGATTACAAAGCTTTGAGTGATATTTTGAAATACCAAGCAAAATTTTATGATAATATCTTGACGCAACTCCGTCCAGAACCGGAATATTTTAGAGTTGGTTTCTATGGTCTAAGTTTTCCTTTGTTCGTTAGGGTAAGAGGATGTTACCTTTTGTAAATAAATAATACATTTTTTTTTTGTAGAACAAACAATTTGTATATAGGGGATTAGAATACGAAAGAATTGGTGCCTTCACACAAAGACTTCAAACGGAATTTCCATCTGCTCAGATACTCATGAAGAATACTCCTCCTGACGACTCGATAATCAATTCTGAAGGACAATGTATCCTTTGATTACAAGTTTAACTATATACGTTATAAGCTCTTTCATTTTCTTTAATGGAACTAACTAGATATTCAAATTTGTAATGTTAAACCCATTCCTGAATCGAACCCTATCACAATGGCGACTGACATCCCCGAGAAAATATCCCGTTTTTACTACTACAATGACGTGAAAAGATTTCAGTGTGACCGTCCTGTACATAAAGGAATAATTGATAAGGAGAACGAGATAAAGGTAAAGTAGGTCGTTATCAAAACTTGTCACCATGCTTTTCCTCCACAGACTTTATGGATCGAGCGAATGATTCTGGAGATAGAAAACCCCCTTCCTGGCATTCTCCGTTGGTTTGAAGTAATAAACCGCCAAACGGACGAAATTCCCCCCGTGAAGTACGCGTGCGAGACAATGCAATCGGTGGAACTAGAACTAAGACAATTAGTCACGACTTACACCGTCGAACCGAAACGAAATTTGAATCCGTTTACTATGAGATTACAAGGGATCATCGATGCGAACGTCCAAGGAGGAATCAGCAAATATCAACAAGCGTTTTTCACCCAAGAGTTTGCAAAATTGTGTCCAGAGCATATGACACATGTTTATACTCTAAAAAATTTGATTCTGGAGGCGATGCAAGTAAGTTTTTTGGTTGTGTTTTGGAGCTTTGCTTATATTTTTGGGTAGGTGATAGAGGAAGGTTTGGATTTACATGGGCGATTAGCTCCAGCTGGAGTTTTACCTTTACACCACAGACTGCTAGAGAGGTTTGCCCAGTTGAAGGAGAGTTTGGGATCGTTGAACAAAATCAAAAGACAGATACCTGAGAGTATTATCAAGTAAGTGTCGATGAGTGAACGATGATGAGACATAATTTGACGATTTTTATAGTACTCCGCTTCCACCATTGCCTGTGAGTAACAGATTAGTTGTGGTCGAGAACGGCAATCACCGCAGCTCCAGTGGGACGTACGATTATTTATCTGAACATCGCACCATGGAAAATGATGACATTTACACAAAGCCGATGGTACCTAGTAGAAAAAAAACTTTAAGTTTAGCACTTCTTTATCCCCCTCACTTATCATCCCAATGATACTAATCATTTTTTTCTTTTTAACCAATTAATGCATGCTCTATGTAAGTTCATCATCGATTCACTACGAAAAAGAAACAAATAACTGACGTGTATTTATTAACAGGAAAATGAGCGTCCATTTCCTAATAGAGAAAATCTAACACTGCCGATGACAAATACGACAGCGCCACCGATACCTCAACGTGAATTAAGACCTAGATCTCAGGGATTTAATAACACTAGTTTTACGGAAGTGCAAACACCAACTAGAGGACTCGATTACAATACTTCGAGTTTGCCGTTGATGAAAAGTAGAACTTCGGATTCTTATGACATTCCATTACCGCCTAAACCGACACATACGAGAGAAAGATCGCTAACGAAACCACCCTCTCCGAGATTATTAAGACATGCTTCGATGACTCCCACGGATGGTACATCTCCTTTAAGAAACTCTTGGTCAGATTCAGGAGTTGAGGAGGCACCACCGTTGCCCCCGAGGTCACATAGTAAGTTTTAATATATTTTTTAAGTTTTAGGAAATGACTCCAATTTGTAGCTCCCGACAAACGTTTTTCTGGATTCTCCAACGAAATTCCACCTAATATTCCGAAACGCGGCCAAAAGAAGTCCACTTCTTCTTTAGTAGGCCCCGACGGTTTCGTAGCAGTCGATTGTGGCTACGAGCTCACCCCAGACAGTCTTCGAGATTCTGGAATTAGCATGTCTGAAAACTCGAATCTAAACAATTTGAATAATACGTGCTACGAAGATTTCGATCTCAAGAGTCACCAACAAGAAATGAACATCAGTAGCAGCCCTTACGAAGATAGTCCTAAAATTGAGAATCCTCCTCCTATTCCGCCAAAGTCCAGCTTAGCGTGCAGTTCCAGTTTAAACTCGAGTTTGGAACTGACCGGTAGTTTGGAAAGAAAACGCGAAGTAGATGGCGCCACTCCCGGGAGTGAGAAAGAAGAGAAGAGTCCCTCTTAATGGATTCAACAGTTTTTTTTAATGTTGTGATTTGTACCTAAACGTTAGATATAGTTCACTTTGGTCAGGGCAGTTTGTGAAAGTTACAGTATTAGACAAACCCTCTTTATTTATTTAATCCATTCCAGAAATAGAACTCTTCTGAATATTTTCTTAAATTTAATAGTATCAGCTAGGTGTATTATATTAGTTTTAGTCGTCATCGTGTCATTTCCTCTGTGCCAAAGCAGGCCGTTATATCAATTCTGTCAAAGCAGGTTCATGGACCAAAATAAGGAACAGTTGGACCGTATCCTCTCATGTACTTTACATTTACATCGAAGTTTTGTATATAATGGTGCTAATTTTTTTTATCTATTCTACTGTACGTATTATCCTTTCATTGATTGGTTGTATTTGTCATATTTTAATCATCAAACTAGTCATAAAATGATATTTATAATTAAGTATATTTTATATTACTAAAGTATCGTATTTTCCCATTCATGACTCATCTAGCTTAGTCTACTGTATCAAAAGAAATAAAGTGCTAAAAAATTACCGCATGGCTTAATCATACACGCTAAGCTAAGAAATTATAGTCTGTTCTTTCGTAATAATTGATACATGGGGTTGTATAAAGAAGGCAAGTATTGATTGGGGATGAAACAAACCGACGGGGTAAATTTTTAATTAAAGCGCGGCGCAATATAATCCTTATTGAAATTACGGTTATCGCGATTTCATCATTTTAAAGTCTATAAATAAGTGGATCAATTAAAATCGAATAAGATGAACAGCATAAAAAAGGGAGTTACAGATTTTCATATTCTGAGGGGAAATATAGTGTACATATTAAATTAGTTATTTGTACCAACTGATAGTGCTTTTGGACGTTTGTTTTTGGAGCACGTTTTTTACAAAAACGCATAGAAGGAAAGGAATACTAAAATAAGTCTTATAGGCTGAACCGATTCGAATAAAAAAAAAATGACAATCTAATATCTACCCAGACTTTAACTGTATAACTCTACATTTTCATATACAAATTTTTTTTAGAATATCATTTGTTAATAAAACCAAGAAGTACAATAATGAAAAATTTCTTTTCAAATTCTCCAGCAAAAAATACGTACAATATATTTTCTGCAAATTTTTCCAAAAAAAAAAAAATAGTACGACCACTTAATTAAAAAAAATACTTTAATTCCTTATTTTCTTGTTTTTTTCCCAATCTATTGGTATGGTTGTCTACATTTTCATATATCCAAAAAAAGCTTTATAAAAAAGTAAAAAAAAAAATTGTGCCATTAAAAAAATGAAAAAAACTCAAGAAAAAAATTTATGTGTATATGTATTATAAACTTATATTAATGGTAAAAACAACTAAAAAAAAATAGTTTTTTTTTCAACATGGCATACCATTAGAAAAATTTTCATAATTAGACTTTTTAGTTTTATCGAAGAGAAAAATAATTTTCGAACAAAACGAAATATGTACTGTTATAGTACGACACCATGAAATTATCTTTCTGATATTTTAGTATTCTTATCCTCCTGTGCCCTTTGCATAAAATGGTTTAAAACAACTGACTGCGTGTGGCTGTTTCTCTGCACACTTTTTTTGTACAGCGGACTATCAACTAAACAATGGCGACTAAAAAAAGGTCATAGGGAGTACATTTCCGGACTTGAAACCTATTCTTTAACAAAATGTACGAGAATACAAAGGTTTCATTGCTATTACAGCAGTGCATGTCAAGTGAATTGAAGTGAATTTTAAGGAAGGACAATATAAAAGGATACAAGAAACTCAAAAAAAAACGAAACAGATAATTCCAAAAAACAACAAATATTCTAAATTTTGAGAAATATAAACAATTCAGAGACTAACTCGAATTAGTAGGGTTAGAGCATGCGGAAAATTTGATCAATTCCACGAACGTAGAAAATACAAATACTTGAAAGATAAAGATAAAGATAAAGAAAAGATAAACGATATCTAGAAGTTATAAATAAATTGGAAAATTTGAAGATCTATAGAAAATCTGGAGAATTCAAAGGTAATAAAAAAATTAAAGAATCAAAACATTCCAACAAAGTTCGCAAGAATTTGAAAAACCAAAAGAGCTAGAAAATTTAAATTTTTGCATAAAAAATCTAAATTCTAAAAAAGACTTAATTTAATTAAAAGCATCTAAAGAGTGAAAATCTGTAGAATCAAACAATCCAGACCTCAAAAAAAAAATTGAGATTAAAAAAATTTAGAATTAATTCAAATATTCTAGAACAATAAAAATAATACTGAAATTTTAAAGATGAATTTAAGAAGAAAATTTTAAGGGTGTTGGAAATTTGGAGAACATTCAAGAGATGTTGAATGAAAAAAAAATATTTGCTTTTTTTTATAAATTGCAGAAATATCAAGAAAGTTATACAAAGACACCAAAAAAATCCAAAGATCTTAATAATTCTAATCAGAAGAATTTAAAGATATGAAGGTAACAAAGAGTTCAGGCATTTAAAGGAAAAAAAATGTTCAAGACATACAAAAGTAAGAAGATAAAAAGAAGAATCTAAAAATTTTGCATTAAATTTAAAAAAAAAATTAAAGCCTTTTATGGAAAAACTTCGATTTTGATGGAGTTTTCGCATTTTTCTGTGATCAGCAACATTAACAGAACAGTGAATATACAATTTTGTTTATTCATAATCAGTCAATAACATATAACTCAGCATCTTTCTTAAGTTGGAACTAATCAATTATCGCGAATATTTACTTTAAAACAGGTTGAAATGCCGATTTTCCGTCCTTCAGATGCTAGATAATCAGAATTTGTTTAGAAAAAAAACTAAACTAAAAAGCCAAGGCAGACTATGTGGCAGAGAAAAATAAAACAATATACCAAAAATGTAAAGTGGGTTCTGGAAGGACCAAAAAATACATTATAATAAGCACATTATAATTTTGTAGAACCGCAAAACAAAAATCAAGCATGATTTCTTTTCTTGTCGTAGACAGTAGTAGATTAGTAACTTTTATAATATGTGACTGTGAATAAAATAGTATACAAACCTCGGTGAAAGTTCCACTCCTGTTTCTCGGGAATAGTACAATAATAATATCTTTCTTTCTGTGGATATATAGTCTTGGGTTATAATGTACTGTACTAAAAATGAAAGAAGTGTAGAATCGAATATTTAGTGGAATTGAAGATCTAACCCAAACTGAAGCTCTTAGAGAATAAATTTTTTACACGAAAAAATATAATAATCATGCTTTCAACTTTAATGCTCGGTTTCCGCCCTAGTATTACAGAATTCTGTTTAAGCGAAGATGAATACACTGATATTTATCTTTTCTCCGTTAAATCAATACAAGTTATTTAATAATTTCTTGACCTAAATAAACTTGGCAAGTGAATGCTTTAACTTCAAAAATAGTTTTTATTCACAAACGGCTATCAATAATAATCATAATACATGGTAAAAATTTCGATTATTTCTAAACGTCTAGTATTAGTTACACTTATAATGGATAACACAAATCTACAAATCAGGCTATTCATTAACGAACATTTTCATTTTTACATACAAAACCATAATTTTAATAACTTAAAGGAATATATTTTCCTGTTGTTTTTATAGATAAGGATAAGTGATGGGATTTTTATGAGTGCTACATTACTTAGTGAAAATATCCATACAAACTTAGGCAATGTAATCTAAAAACGCTCAACACAACTAAGGGGATCTTCTTAATCACAAAACATTGCATCCCTTTACCATTCCGCATCACCATTGGCCTTTTGGAAGACATAATCTTGGCCACTCAAGTTCATAATTCCATCCTTCAAATAAAACTTCCATTTGTTCCTATTCCTGATAATTTTGTCATACTGACAAACAACAATGTTGTCAGTATCAAACAAATCAGAAGGATCTTCATCAGTGACATCATCTTCAGAATTCAGTGGTTCTTCTTCGCCACCTTCTTCTTCCATCTCTTGATCATCTTCTTCTTTATCATCGTCGATATCGTCGTCGTCGTCGTTGTCGTCTGATCCATCTTCATCATCATCTGACGTATCTACAGGTCCATCAACCTGAGATATTTTTTTCCTTTTGGGTAAAATAAACTCAATTTCTATTTGTTCATCGTCGTCATCTACAGCGTGTGCCCCATCTGTTTGTACAATATTCCTACTGACAATTGTGACAGGTTGTGGCTGCTGACTGTTAAACACAGCATTGACATGCTGTTGAAGGACTGAAGATGCTATGTTTGCGGGTAGGTTCATTGTGGCCGTGATAATTTGGCCTGTAAGGATTTTCTGAAGCTGGTTACCTTGCAATGCTGTAGCTGGTACTTGAATAGTAAGTATTCTTGGAGCCTGATCAGTGCCTGGCTGTGCTGGGAGAGTAATCTGAATAGGTACCATTTTTGTCTCGACAATTTGAGCCACGGGCTGCTGAACCTGTTGCACAGGTTGTTGAACGTGTTGCTTGGGAAATCCATTTGTGGCATTTAACTCGGCCTTTTTAATCTTCTCTTCTTGTTCATTTTGGACAGCTTTGCTTGACCTCAACTTTGTCTCCCACGTCTGCTTCAATTCCTGTAAAACTTGTTCGTCAACACCATCTTCAAGGAAGAGCTCTCGGACTCCGCTGATCACGTCGTCGATCACTTCCTGATAGATCCGGAGGACCGACGTTTTGCACAGCGAATTCGACATCTTCTTGGAGGTTCCGTGTTTTTCCGTTTACCAGTGCAGTTTTATTGTTGTTAAAGCATAGTAACACGCAGATCGACCGCAATATGTGCAAAGGGCTGGTTCTGGTGACACACACAGTTTCACCTAACCTTGATGTGATAAAATTTTGCTCACGTTTGCTGATATGCAAAAATACACTAGATTTGATTAATAACAACAATAGAGATAACCGATGGCTGTTAATCTCATTTTAATTATCACATATGCACTTTTGAGGTTAGGGAAAAAATCAGTTGATCATCGACATTATGATGGAAAATGAAAAATAATGAAAATAGCGGGTAAACGCAGGACGCGATCAATGGTTGTGCGCGTGCGTTAACCACAAATTCTCAAGGGTGGGAGAACTCAAAATGATTGACATTTAAAGCAAAGAATGCTAGTCGCAACAACTATTGAATTAAAGAAAAACAGGATAATTAAATCTAATTTTAATAACTTAAAAACTACTGTTATCAAAATTTGTTTGCTTGGTATAATTAAATATGTATTATGTAAAACTGAATGAAATTACAACAAAAGTCTTACTGATTATATTATAACAAAAATATATACGTGTAGATTAGATATATACGTAGATACATGTCAATATCGATAATAGTAGTAATGCAGTTTAGCACTCCGGTGTCAACAGGCGACGATTTGGCGTGAATGACTCACATTGTTGACAAGTTATTTAAACATCAGATTCGACTTTTGGTCATAATGGGTTGCCTAATTTTTATATAGTTCTCTAATAAAGTTAAAGTGTACTTCTACAATAACAAAACTTTGCTAAAGTTACTTTGATATCTTCAATATCTTATTATCTTTACTACAATAATTGAAATTAACTTTTTGCCTTAGTTTCTTGCTTTCAAATTTACCGCTTGTTTTAGCACACTGTTTTATAAGAGCAAAATTTACGAAATAAGTATAAAATTCACCACTTAAAAAATCATCTGGATTTTAAAATGATCAACAAACAAAATTAAACATGTTATTCAAGAAAAGTTACTATTTATAGGGCACTTGATTATTGTTTATGAAAACAATAAGAAGCTATTTTTAACTCTTTTTATGGGAAAGGAACGTAATATGTAAAGCTGGTTGCATAGATTTCAAAAAGAGACCCTGGAATCTGAAAACATCTCTAATTATTTTCATTTTGCGTAAAAATAGTGTTATTCCAAATAGATTTTTTTTTAAATTGTCTGAAAAACTCTTTTATCTTGAAGTCATATTTCATGAACTAGAGTAAAGATCGTAGAGGGCTAAAAAGCAGAACCCACATCTTTACATTGCTTAAATATTTCTAAAAATTACTTTATGGCAAAACTTGACAATTGCTGAGGACGTCTCTGGATAAAAATGTTTTGGAGAGACCCGAATTGTCATTGTAGGCTTTTTCTTCGAGAATTGTGCAGAATATTGTGGGAAAAATTCAAACATAAATAAATGTGAACAAACGAGTGCAATATATTTGGCATGAAACAAACAATTTTATTCAAGTAGAAGCAGATTTTTGATCTAAAATGGAGATTTTCCAATCTTTGTGCAGAACTTTTTTTTTAACTAAAAGTCTTTTTTATTTTCTGATTTATCGAATAGACGTTCTGCATTACTAGATCTTTAATACTAGTGTTTGCGTAAAAAATTGTTTCAAGGCATTTTGTTAATCGCTTGTTGTTCTGTAATATTTTATGAATCGTTAAGTACAGCTCGCGTTTTTCTCCGCTTAGAAATCCAAGTTTTTACATTTTACAAATATTTGAAATTTAGAATTTGTATTTTTAAAAACCATTTTTTAAATTTCCAAGATAATAATTTATACAATGTCAGAATTCTAAAGTTCTGTGATTTGTATAAAAAAAATGATTTCGGTGTTTCATTTTAAAATTAAAATTGAAATTAAATTTAAAACTTGATCGACTTTTTCGTTGGGCCACTTTGGTTCAATTGTGACATGCAATTATTGGTTTAAGTTTATTGGATCACCGTGCAAAATAAAACTGTTTGAAAAATTCTGTTAAACACATTGCAGAAAATATCTAAGTTTGTTGCTATCAAAGTGAAATTTTCAAAAAAATTTTTGTGAAGATGTCTATTAAAGAGTGTCCATCAGTTTTCCAAAGCCTTTGGTAAGAATTTACGTTATGAAGTTGGTACAACTGTTAAATTTGTTCTCACTGTAATCAGAATAAAAACTTAATTTTAATAAATAAGTACCTCTAAACGATACACTAAATAAAATCGACATTTACCGTAGCTATTTCTAAAAACTCTCCATTCAATGAAATGCATTTCACGCTTTATACGTCCGCCTTTTGTAGAATTTTTGAAGTATTTATTGTTGTATACGTCTCATATTGGCCTATTGACTTCTTTTCACAAACACATCCGTTCGCAGCAACAATACAAACCGACAGCTGATCCTTACCAATATCAAGCCTGTTGAAGTTATTTAATGTCACAATGAGTGATTTTTTGATATGTTTTTAGTTACTTTTTGTCACAACTGAACGCGGAATTTTTGAGCTTTTTACCGAGTCTTCCTTTATGGGTTTTATTAAAATTTCAAGAATTAGCGATGTACATCAACTGGAAAGCACTTTTAAGTATCGGTTTCGCCTTTTGGGGAATACTTTGTTGCACTGATCTCTTAGGTGATTCTACGTGGAAACGGTGCTCATACAGTAAGGGAAAAAATAAAAACAGGTCAAGTATTTATAGTTTTTTTTATATTATAGACATAGAAGATATTTTGACAGGACATTACAAGGAGATAAGTAAAATACAGGCAAGAACAAACGACTCAGATGGCCAAAAACAGAAAATGAGTTGGCCTATTCTTCTGTGGAACACTTGTGCATTTTTATGTTCATTGGTTTTTTGTTCTGTGATTCGGTCAATGTCGTGGGTTGTCTGGAAATTATTTAAAATATATAACATTTTTAGAAACCGACAAGCTTTAACAATGAAATTCGCAAATAAAACACAAGCCACTGAGGCCAGTTCTGGAGCGGACATCACTAACGACTCCCTAAAAAGTAACTGCCAACTTATATTTAAAAGTCAACAATTTAGTGAAAATTTAGAAAACTTGAAGGTACAAGAATGCTTGCAGTTGTCTCAAGAAATAGAAGACCTGAAAACAGAGAAAAACCAATTGACGGAACAGCTAGTGATTGCCCAGAAAGAGAATTTAACAGCGCGCCAACAAATTGAAGAGTACAAACTAGAGACTTTCATGATGAACGAGAAGTTGGCCCGAACTACCAATACTTTAAAAGAAAATCTCAAATATAAAGACTTTGCTAATGCTAACCAAGAGATATTTTCGAGAAAAACATATAATTTGGAAATGCTTTTGAAAGAAGTGAGTCAAGAAAGAGATCTCTTAAGGTCTAAATTAAGTCATCTCGAGAAAAACTGTTTAAATTTGGAAGAAAAACTAAAACTCTATGAAAAACAAGACAGTGAATCTAACGCCGAACCTGTTAAAGATACATCAGAAAAGCTCATAAATAATGAGGTTAGTACAGTAATTTGGATGTTAAAAATTATCAGAAAATTTTCTTAGCAAACTGAAGGAACCGAACCGGAAATAGATATCTGCAAATTCCAGAAAAAAATCATAGAACTACAAAAGAGCATCGGCACTTTCGAGAGAAATTTTGAAGCGAACAGCAAAATTTCTGTGGATTTAGACGAATCAAGTTTGGATACGTCGAAAGACTCGGATACAAAAAGTGATTTGAACACGTGCAAACAAAATATTTTGAGCTACAGCGCGTACAAAGTAACAGACAAATTTTACGTTTACACTTTTTACGATGTTGTTTTAGACGGAAATACAGCGACCGAAATTGAGACTGAGCGACATCAAAGAAAAATTATACGCAACGATAGACACAACTGGCTCTTCTTCGGATGAGAACAGCAGCGATCCTCGTCGCATCATCAGTAGTACCGTCGAATTTCAAAATTTCCTAAAAAGCCTTACTCTAAATCAGTCCGATATTTGAAAAAATCCGTTTTTTTTTTTTAATAAAATAGTGAGTCAGTTGATGATTTTGGGTAGTTTTTGGTAGCTTTCGAGAAAAAGATGAATGAGAGATTTTTAAATGGGCAATAATAAGCCACTTCCGGCCTAAACAACAAGTAAACTGAACCGTTCGAAAATCAATAACAATTGTATGTAGTTCTGTTTGAGGGCCATTCATGGATGGAGTACCTTCGCCCACCCCTCTTGCACTTGCAATGGAATAATAGACTTTACAATTTACTACGATGTCTATTACGATGCCAAGCACAAAAGTCACGGATTCTTTTTTTTGACAGGTGGCTGCTGCCTTTTGTGAGTTCGTTTTCTTGGATTTGAAGGCCACGAGGGTTTCAGAATTCCTATTTTTTGCTAAAATCGAAGGGTTGGTTGGTGGATCAAATTTAAGACAGGTTGGGTTATTGTAGAATGATGAAATAGTAGATGTGAGAAAGCGGTGGAAAATTTTTAAGGGGTACCTACTAAAAATAAAAATGGTTAAACCTTTATTAAAACTACATTAAGAGATTTTTAAAATAATTTAAAAAAATGACTTTAACTTTTACATTTATGGCTCGAGAATGAACTAAATAAAAAGAACTTTTAAGATACCAAAAAAACTTGTATTTCAATACTGTGATCTTAGAATAAAATAAATTAAATAAATATTTGCTTATTTAAGTTTTGTTAGTTTAATAATTGTTTTTGCTTACTTTTGCAATCTTTCTAATTGATTTCCGTAAAATTATTCATAGCTCAAAACGTTACGTTTCAGACGTTGGTCTTAAATTTCTTTGAGAACAATGCTTTAGAAATAAATTTAAAAAAAAGTTGTAAGCTGAAAACTACGAAAGAAGAAAAAATAAATTGTTAACTAAAGTAATTTTTTGTTTCTATGATTCATAGCCTTTTAAAACTTTTTATACTACTTTTATACTACTTTTTATAATGTATTGCATTTTTGAGACATTATCTAATAGTTAAAATCCTAGGTTTCGTCTTAAATTTCAAACTTTAGCCAATTTGCCCTAAAAAATTTAAATTGTAATCGCTTTTCTGTTTTTTTTTAGAACTTGGTTTTGTACAAATATTGTTATAAGTAAATAAAGCTGCTTATTTCAGACTTTCGAACCAATTTGTAATTTTTAATTTTAAAGTCTGTTTTTATTAAGCTTTTAACGCTGTCCATTACATTTTTTGAACAATTTACGATATGAACCACAAAAGTAGCAGAAAAAAGAAAATAAATTCTACTGAATGTTTTATTAGATCTTTAACCAAAGAAGCTTATCAAAACTCAGAAACTAAATATTATTCTACTTGTGTTCTTTAGACTTTAAATTTGAACGTTATTTCGTTTTTTTAATAACTCACTTAGAGCTTTGAATTTGAAAAATAATCTCAATGAGACGTTTTTATGAATATGTGAAAGTTTGGTCCAATTTTCGTTTAATGCTTTTAAACAATTTAAAACTTTTGTTTTTTTGGTCCAAACGTTGAAAACAATTAAATGAAAAAGTGTACCACAGTTTTAATACTTATAGTAAAAATTACACATTTAAAGCTTTTTGAAAAGTTACACTTTGAGCTTATAGAAAAAAATGTTAAAAGTAGGTACATGGAACTGCTTCTTTCAGACTCTTGAACGAACGAATTACTTTTGTAATTTTTTATTAAATTAATCTTGTTATGCTTTAAGCTACAAATTTTAGGTTTTACATTTTGAACAATTTACGCCATTTAGGATTACTGAATATTTTTAAAAAAGGTAATTATTTTCGTTATTTACAGCTCAGTTACCAAATTTTATTCTATTTGTGGCTTGAAGCTTCAAATATAAATTTTGAGTTTATTCAAGCTTCAAATTTGGAAAAACTTTCAACACTAAGTGGGACTGTTTTTGTCAAAGATAGTTTTAGATTAATTTATTCTTAATGTATAAAATTTTGGAGTAGTTTTAATTCAGTTTTAAAATATTTAAATATTTTAATTGTTAGATTTCAAGTTTGAACATTTTTGCCTTATTTGTGTTTTAAGCTGTTTTGATACGTTCAATAAAATATTCCTAACTCGATGAGATTTTGTAATGTGAAATAGTTCAAACTGTGCAAATTGGTTCATTCAGAAATAATTAAACTAGCACATATTTATAATTATTATCAAAATAACAAACTGTTATTAAAACTATTACGTTTTTTTTTTTGAAAAATATTGCTAACTACCATTTTGATAAATTTAAATGTTCGATATGGTAATAATAATGATCGATGTTTATCGTAGTATGAAAGTTTGCTAACTAATTTATGTATATAAACCAACCGTAATAGTCCTGAGAATGAAACCGTTTATTGATTTTATCAACATATTAATAAATTAACCTTTGATAATTATTAAAAATTTGAAATCTATTTTATATCGGAAAAGCATCAACTTTTACTGAGGTGCATATTTGAAGATTTATTTTTCAAAGGTACTTTATAAAATGTCTTTATGTAAACTAGTAGAGCATAAATCTTAGAAATCTTTTCCGCTGGCCTAATTCCACCCACAGGTGCAACCTTCCCTTTGAAAATCACTCCGAACCGGTGAAAAGAGCGTCGGCTCGCCCAAAGCACCATCGGCCCGATTTACCCCATTGAAAAAGGTGGCGGATCAGTCGAGATTATCTGTATCATCCCCTAAAAAGAACCGTCAACTGACCAAAGGTGTGAAAGGGTATAGGCTTACTTACACCCTCTTTTTGTTAAACAACCGGTCTTAAAGTTTCGCGCCTACACATGAAAGAGTTTGTGGTCAATGGTGTCCAGTTGATCTTCCTGTTACATTTTGTTGCGACGTTTTTCATAATTTTAATTGGTCTCCGTGGGTGTTGGCTGCCACTAGAATATCCGGTCAAGGATGGGCGTTTTGTGTCTTGTTGATGGACAAAAAGTATGAGCATGGAAGCGTTAAGAACCCATTGAATATTGATGATACGTGATTTCATTCATAAAACAAACAGTTTTTGCGGAAGAAAAAATTTAAGTTCGGCGACGTGGAACGTATAAGGAAAAAGTCAAGCGACTAATCGGTTTTGACACACGACTGTTTTGCTCACTCAAATTCAAAATTTTTGGAGGCAAAATGGGTAACACTAAGATGTATGATTTGAATATTTGATCCTCTTCTCGAGACGCAAAACGATATCCTGTTCATGTGAAAGAAAAGGTCTTAAAAATTCGTTAAAGATAACCGATATTAGAATACTGTCGCTCTCGATGCAAAAAAGGACTAACGTACTTTGGACAAAGCACAGGAAGAGGGAGGTGCTGATGTAAACTGAGAAGAGACAAGTGAACCTTGCTCCACTTGCGTTTTCTTTGACATCGAAAAAGAAGGTAAAAAGTGGACTTTTTCAAACTTGGAGTATTCCAACAGATATTCCGGACTTTTCCAGTTGATGAACTTGAATTAAATGACACCGAGTCTACGTCGTTTGCTGGTTTTGTAGTTTTTCACCCAAACAGAGCATTTAGAGGTTTTGATTTTTACCGGTGTGATTATTTAAATTGTGGAAGCATGGTCGAGTGGTTGTTGAGATGAGTGCGAGAAGAGGTGAACGGATCAAGTGAAGCGAGTCGAAGTGTGACTGGTGCGATGAAGGACCCACGACACTTTTAGTGAAAAAAAATGTTCAGACTTTACCTAGCGCAAATACTCGATCAAAATCGTCAACTCTACTATTAAGTACTTGCATTTTAGAAAATGCTTAAATGAATTTGGAGAAGCAAATTTAAAATTTTCATATTTACTACCATTCAAAACTACAAAAATTGAAATCATGTTTTTACTTTAGACATAAGTTCCATTTTTTCTTTGATGGTAAAATTTCGTTATTTTTTTCTTTCCTTCTGTATTTTTTCTTCTTAAAATGAAGCAATGACGGTTTATTTCCCACGCGTGAAAAAATAAGCAATCGCAATGTGTAGGTATGTGAGTGTGTTGAAGCGTGGACGACAAATAAAAAGCGTGGCCAAGTGCGAGTTGTATGCATTGGTTACCTACAGGACAAAAAACTTCAGAGGCAATATTAAAGTTTATTTTGAATAGCATTTTTAACGACAATTTGTAGTTTTTGTGATGAGTTTGTCTAGCAGAATAAAATTGTAGGTAAGTAATTATGTACTTATTTTTCAAAACTTAATCACTTCTCCAAAATATTTAATGCTATTTGGTTATAAAAGATACAAAAGGTTAAAAAAGTGTTAGTTTCACACTCAAAAGTTCTAAAAAATACGACGCATTCAATATCAAAATTGATATAAAAGTATAGATATATATTATCAAAATAATTATTTGAATGTGATATCAAAAATGACAAAATTACACTAGAAATGCTGTAACAATTATTGAGAGAAAAAAAACAAGAATTTGTATAAAAATTTTTGGGTATTCCATCTCACTAGAGTCACACCTAATAACACTGCCTTTGTATTTTTAAAAACATAAATGAAATTAGCGCAATAATTTAGATTTCTTGTTGTCGTTTTTAATATACCATCTGTAACATCTATCTACTATTGATCAACATTGATCAGAAATCATGAGTTAATGATACTGATCAAAATACTAAAAAAATAGATAGTCTCCATTTTGAGGCCAACTTTTTCCACATTAAAATTTTTACTCTACTATAATGGGCCAAAATGGCTCAAATGTCCACCACTAACGAGACCTATGTAATTTAATTGTCCATTAAATACTGAGCAATTTTCACTATAACAGCAAAAAATTAATAAATTTATCAAAGTTATGGTTCAATGAAGAAGAATTTTTTCTTCAATGTACTAAACTAGCTACACTTAAAAAAACACGTACTATTGCCGCGCTGCTTGGTGGTCGTTTGTTTGTTTGCTTTCGTTGGCACTGTACTACCTGATTTTGAAATTGTACCATTTCGCCTTCGTGATATAGTAAGTCCTCGTTTAACGACGTTAATATGTTCCCAAAAATAAGTTATTAAACTAAAAAAAAAAAAAAACGAGACAATGACTATATTTTCAATATAAAACTCTTTTGATTGAAACAACAAAAAACCATTTCGTAGGTAAATAACTAGTATAATGCGTTCAAAAATTAGAAGATCAAAGTTTCATTCGCTACACTTTTCATATTGTGGAGGTAGTTCGTAACTATATTAAGGATGACATTAGCGACAGTGATAGTTATTTGAGTTTCCTGTCCCGTCTTGCCTGAGTCTTGAATTTTCTGTTAAAATTGCGTTTGATTTATTTTTTTAGGCTAAAAATAAAGCAAGATTAAGAGCACAGATGTCTAAGTGACATTTCAATTAACCTTACGACATACCTTAAAAATTTCTTCAACTTTGTTTATTATAATTCTTATTTTTTTACGGCTATAACTTTTTATTACTTTTTTATTTATATTTTTGTTTCATGTCTACGTAAAATTTGCTAAGATTTAGTAGACTATTTACTTACATATATGTATCGTTAGTGGTAAAAATTTGACAAGAGAAATTGTCAAAAAACCTAAATAGTATATCAGTAAAATTTAGCCTGAAACATATAATTTGGCAGAAAATTTTAACCAATGCTCAAATTTAGTTACAAGCAATAAATAGGTATCTATTCTGCCTATAATAATCTAGTGTAAATTAAATTTTCATATTGATCGGTTTGTATTTTAATTTTGGTTATGCAAATGTGAATTGATTTATATATTTTACTTTATAAATTAAAAATTTTCTTTTTTCCAGATCAATTTGAAAGTTCATTATGTAAATTCTCAAGAATGGAAGACTAATTGTCCTAAATTATGAAAATTCAACGTAATCTTTTGTTTAAAACTCTAACTGCCGATTATATCACTTTCTACTACATTAAATTTTTAATTTGTATTGATATAATTTCACTAAAACGTAAAGCTTTACCTATTAGAAACAATTTGAATCGTAGCACGATAATTTTCATAAAACCAAAATATACATTTATCATAGTTTCTAACAAGTCTTCGGTCGTTGGGTTCGGCACTAAATGCCACAAAAGCACCCATCCACTTCTATAAAAGAACCATATTTTAAAGCAATTTGACCATATTAAAAGCAATCAATTCCAACTATGTAGAAAACATCTGGCTGAAGCTATATATCACGGCACCTTAAACGACGAAAAATCTTTAACTAATTGTTCAGAACCCGACCTTTTATCCATTCATGCACTTCTCCCAAGAACCATCAATGTCCTCAATGAGCTGCTGCCCTTTTTGTCATTTGTTCACGCAACCGTAAAGCATAATAATATTGGGCTGGAAGTGCTGGAACGCGTGGGTACCCATAGGCGGCGCGCTAGAAATACCTAATTATTCAAAATTATAATAATTAAGTAGTGAATTAAACACAAAAAGAAAAACACCACCACCCGTAGCATATATTTTCTAAGGATTGGAGATGATTTTCAAAATATGTTTGAAACTAATTTTCGTTCTGCAATGAATGAATAAATTATGTCCGTAGTCTAAATAAATATTATTCCCAGAATTGAAAATGAAACATAAAAAAAATAAATTCTTTGATTTTTATTTAAAATAGGTAGAGCTTTTAAGGTACGCCTTTGGTTATCTCCGTTCCCACCAAGCAAGCTTTTGTAAACAGTTCAACAGGTATTAAGGTGGGGAAAAGAAGAGGGGGTTGGCGAGCTTCTTTAAGAACACGTGATTTCTTCTTCAACTAACATTTGCAATAAGCAACAAGTAGTGAATCTATCGAAAATGAAAAGTGAAAATAACAAGAAAATCGTGATCTCCGAAAGTCGTAAGGTAGGTTTTTTTTCATACAGATTTATCTCTTTGAATCAACCTTCTCATTTATATATTTTTTATTTATTTATTTATTCATTTATTTATTTAATTTTGTACCTTTTTATTGTAGATAAGAAAACCTTTAATGGAAAAAAAACGCCGGGCTCGCATCAACGACAGTCTAGAAACCTTGAAACAAATCCTCCTGGACTCAAAAACCACCCTCAAAGAATCAACCGCGAAAAGGAACGGTCAACGAACCGCAAAATTAGAAAAAGCCGATATTTTGGAAATGACGGTCCGTTATGTGCAACATTTACAAAACAAACTCAACCAAAATGAAGTTAAAGATGAAAACAAGAGTTGTGATAGTTCAACAGCTTTGAAAATGGGAGTTACTTTAGTTCCAACGAAACTTAGCAATGGTGACATCGTTTTTGTGATGCCTTCAACTTTGAATCCGCATGAAAACAGTGATAAATTTACAATGAAAATGGGGGAGAATGTCTGGAGGCCTTGGTGATGAAGACGTATAGAAGACTGTTTTATATTTTTATCTGTGATATCAAATTGTAAATAAATTACGTACGTTAAATTGATTCGAGATTCGAGTTTTATTTTTATTATTTGCAAAAAAAATTCTTATACAACTTACAAGAATTGTGCAAGTTATTATCATTTATACTTCCCCGAGCTGCTAGCAATTTACTGTACATTTCCAGTAGCGATATGACCTTCAATATTCAACTAAATCAAGAGAGTTTTTGGGATCATGGAGTAACCGAATTTTTAAATGTAAGAGGATAACATATAGATATGTCTCAATTCAAAAGACATAATTAATGAAATAAAAAATACTATTTTCAACGTGGTACACAGATAAGTTATCAAACAAATTTCATCAGTACAAAATATTATCACAGAGTTAGTGTGTTTCTATGTGGACAATCATATCTGTGCTGAAAATATAAACGAAATATCTCGTATTGTTAAAAGATATTTATATGAATAATTCTTATATAGCTTTACCATCTAACATTACATTTGTTTTTTTGATCCAAGAAACCATCTTCTCCGTGCATCCAATGAAAATGATCCTTTTATCTGCTCACAGATATAACTTCTGTAACAACTTATTGCCTTTTTACTGATTTTCAAATATAACTAACATCCTTGAGTTATACTCAGCACCTCTATAAGTTAACATTTCTTCTGGAAAGCTCACCAAGCTAGTGAGTATGTCGTGTATCCTGCTTAACTATGAAAAACTTTTGAAAAAATTTAAATAAAATTGAAATTAAATAAGACAAAATAATATTAAGAAACCACATAAATGTTGGAAAGTAGATACTAGCACTCAATTAGTAGTTACTTTCATTAAGTTCCCAATAAAAACAACTCCTTAAGGCAGTACACATTCTCTACCAAATTGCAGCTTTTCCTAATTAAAAAAAATATCTATAAACGATGAACAATATCACTCTCTTAGATGATATCCGTTAACGTAGCCACGTAAACTTGCAGAATTTTGCTTCAGTCTGAAACATGTTGTGCAAACAAGAAATTTTCAATTTGTGAGAAAAAAAAAATTTTTTTAAATCTTGTTGTCTTTTGATTGTTTTGTTCTTTCTAATCTGATAAAGTCTCAAAATAACCAAATTAGAAATTATTGCAAAGACACTAACTATTCAAAGAGTTTACTTCTCGTATTAACTCAACTGACGGTCTTCGCGGAGCGAAACGTACATATCCGAGTGTAGTACAGTTGAAGATTTTCTGTGGAGAGAAACAGCACAGATGTAAACCCACAATTATTTATTTTCTCATTTGCACTCTTGTTAGTCCATCATTACAAAAAATTAATCCAAAGAAAACACTTCTTTGTAGAAGATGATCCAGGTAATGATTACTTGAAGCTAGGATCTTGTGTTATACGCTTTAAAGTTTGCTTTAATCTGTAACATTAAAGAACATTATAGAAATTCCAAACAATACAAAATGATGCACCAAGACGTAATCTGCCCCTTGTCTTTTAATTCTTTCACCCATTCAATCATCAACTCATACAACTATTTATCTAAGAACAACAAATAATACAAACATTCCTCTAAGCACTCATTTAATCTAAATAAATCAAATTTAAGTAGTTAACATAAATCTGTTCGAAATAGAGAATTTTTATCTAGACTTTAAAGAAGTGAGATATTTTCTATAAATGCAAATGTATATCTATACAGAATGTCCGGAATGTCGCGCACCGCGTTTTCGAAGCTGCGTGAGGGTCTTAACGTTATTTGTAAATTAAATTAATTTCAAGTATAAAATGAGGGATTTGAAGGCATTCAACTTAAAAAACCCGAACGAAAATGTTAAAAATTTATTTTTAATACATTAATAAAACAGCACAATTACTGCAAATGTGGCATCAAGTCGATTGAACAGCCTTCAACAGTGTACTGCAAGGTAAATAATATAAATGAAACTGTGGAATCATTAATTATTATTTAATTTTTTGCCATTAGATTTTTAAGTCTTTGTGAAATGTTTACGTATAGGGACTGTTGTAATATGTACTTATTTCTTGGCAAGTGCGACGTAACACCAGCAATGCTTTAATGTCTTCGTGGAAAAATTACAAGAAGAGCAAATGCATATTGGCGAAATTTTGGACATTCATTAGAAACAAGTTTTGATTTCGTTTTTGATAACCAATGTAGGTTTGTACGTATTAGTTCTTTTTCTTTTCGTAGTTGCAAATCGTCTCTAGCTTCGTCTTTAATAAAAAAAAAGATTGTTCTCCATGAATTATTACTTTTTTTTGTGAACAGTGTCTGGATTTTTGACTCCATGAATGGAAGATTGACAGTGATTACCACAGTAACAACATTTTAATTAAAATTCTTTTGTTAGTTTTATAACAGTGTTGCCCATTTTTTTGCTTTTAATTTGCTTGCAATACGAAAATGAAAGACAATGGAGTTTTTTAAATATTTTTTTTTTGCATTGTACCATACCGTTCAGTGTTGGACCTCCGAGGACGTGCGTGACATTCCGGACCTTCTGTGTATACTTTAAATTTTAATAGTCAAAACCTTTATACCACAACTTTGATAAAAAAAATGATATAACTATGACATACACCTGTACTGGTAGTTGTCCATGTATACGATAGAACTTATCTTGTATTTCTTAATTTATGGAGATTGCCAAAATTTTTGAAATCCCATATTTCTAAAAAAAATGTGTAACACTGAATAGTTAGCCAGAGATGAAAGATAATTTATCGTTGTTTTTAATTCTCTTAATTAAATTAAATTAAATTAATTAGCATTTTATGCTTTTTGGCTTTTATCTTTGTTTTGTCTAGAGACAGTACTTTATCGTATATTTTCAATTTGTTATTTTCATTGCGGGTATGCAACCAACTATACACATAAGCACTGTATTGAAAGAAAGATGAGAAATCATTTCCATCTTTGTTTAACACATGTCGTTACTATAATCCCCTCTTTTATGCCATTTTATCTTTCACTTTCTTAATTTTTTTCATCAGTATATGAATGATGTTACGGAGAAGTGTACGTGCCTTCAATTAAGTATTGTTTCATAAACAGGAAAATACTGCATTAAAACTAATTTTTATTAAATGGACCAATTTTAAAAGAAAAACAATCAACACGATTCTATCTACCCGCAAAAGGTAAGGTTATGTCATCAAATAACCACTAATCAAAGAAGTTGTACAAAATTGCATGAGTTTACAAACTTTCTAAGTCCTTGTCAGAAGGTTATTATTTTTTTAATTAAACCGGATCTAAAGAGTGGCATTCGCATTACATAATTATTCTTTTTGTGTGCTCATATCAACATGTTAATGTAGCATGACACGTGCCAAACACCACGCATCTTAAGCACTTAATTTAAGCCTGCGATAACAATTTAGGGTGCACAAGGTGTGTTTGGTTCGTTTCTGCATAATTTAAAGTAAATTTGTGTCAAGTTTAAAGTTTTCTTGGCAACGGAAATTCCGAATGATAATTATCTCACCTTTACACAATACGACAACTTTATCTGTCTTCTGCTAATTCGACTGAACGTCACGTGCTTGGAAAATAGTAGTAATATTTATGTACAAGCAAAAATTTACCAATTGGTCGTCGTTAAAAGTGTATTTTACATGTTTTGGATTAAATATCCATTGTTGTCAAAATTCAACCCAAATTCGATACACATTTTTGTATAGATTTGTTAAAATTACGTACCAACAAACGTTGTCGAAACATTTTATTTTCGGGTTTAATGAAAGACTTGCAGATTATTTAAAGAAACAATTATTCTTTTAAATTTAATATGGCAAAGTGCGGTAGAAATAAACAACTTTGAATAATTTGAAAGTAGAGAATTACTATAAGTATCATTCACGTCCACTAACCACAGTTTTTTGGGAAAAGTAAAAAACAAATTTGATCGATTGCCCAATCAGGCTCATACATAATGTCAAATTGCAAATATGTTTTACGAGAGCTTAAACTGTTAAGATATGAATTCACATTAAAATCTGATGTGAAAATATAACCTAAATTTAGGCTTTTTAAATGAAACCTTTAAGTAAAAATAAAAAATAAAACAATTCTGCTAATTAACTGCATTTTTTTATCAGTCTACTAATGGAATATTGCCTATGTCACCATACAATTCTGAATAACATCTGAAATCCACGTCCAGCCTGTTACTGTTCTTCGAAAACCCTTTCTAGTGCGAGATCCTTTTGCTTTATTCAACTTACTACATTGTTATTTAAAAAAAAAATTAACAACACATTTCACTCAATCTTCTACACTCCTCTCACTAACGAGCTAACGTTCTTTATGAACCTTCGAATTAAGAATTGCCTGGATATTGTTGCAAGATTATGCTATGTCTACCGGATCCCAGACATATTTGTTTCGGCACCAAACACTAAGTCTTCAACTTTAACTGGAGTCGTTTTTGAGTCTATTTTTGTCGATGAGCTAATGATGGTACATAGTTTCGTATCCACCGGTTCCAGAATTGATCACAAAGTAGTTGCGCAATCCACCACATTTACTTTACATAAATATCATCTAAAAAAATTAAAAAGGACATCACATCGCTTTTTGAATCTAATAGGAAGTGATTTAGCGGTTAACGCTTCTTCCTCTGCTGCATCTAAAAGGACAGTCCTTTAGTGACCGTTTGTAGAACTTCATTTAGTAAATGTTTTTTTATCAACTTGTGAAGATCTTCCTTCATCTTTGTTCGAGAGACATAGTGTGTAAACTGACTGTCTTCTTTTATACCCCAAAGATCATTCTTCAAGATGGTCTGTCTAAGTTTGCTCTTGACCCAACTTCTCTTCAAATTGTCAAGTGGATATCTCCCATAATTAATATTTTAATTCCGTCTTATATTAAGATAAAAATGGGATATTTTTCAGACAAGCTTGAAATCTGGAATCTGGATTGGATCTGGAAGTGGACAGATTATATTAACATTCATTTGTCCATGATATTTGTAGTTCTTTTGGACCCTATGATTCTAATTCTTTAGCCAGATCATTCTATAACATTGTGCATGTAGAATCTTATCAAACATAAGTATAGATTTCTTTTGTAGGTCCTTGAAGAATAATTGATACGTACCGTAGTAGTATTTTATTATCATGTTTAATTATAAGCATCGTGATTTTTTTTAGTTGACGTTTTGTCGCTTCTATGTACAAGTTATGTTTGTCATCACACCCATACCAAAATATAGCTTTCCGACTCCATTTTCGTAGATAATTGTAACTTCTTGACTTTATTTTATTCCTTGGTTAGATGGTCTCTACAATACATTTCTAAAACTCTTTGAATGAGGCAGACTTCACAGTATTCTTTTTTTTTTCTAGTCTTAAACTAAGGAAAAACATGGCAAGTTGAGCAGCGTCAAACAGGTGTTGACAAAAGTTCCTTGAAACGGAATATTTATCCCAACGATATTGATAGTGGTTGTCAAATGTTACCACTAATTCTTTTAGTAACTGTAGTTAACTACTTAACATGATAACGTTTTCACATTTGTCATCTTTTGCAGTGGAGCTTTTTTAACCTTTTGAATTAAACTGTAAATCATATACTACTACCAAAATATTTACCTAAAATCGAATTAAATTCAATATTTTGTAGAGTTTTGAAAAATGCTTACTTCTTCTCTTGCTTTTCCTGTTAAAATTTTTGTAAGTATAGGTCATCTACATTGGCGAGTGGCTAAAGTTTCCATTAAATGACTTTCATTTCCTGGCGGCGTTTGCTTTTTTCCATTGATGTAGATAACACTGGATTTTCTATTGAATCGATCTAAGCTTTGTGACTTTTCTGTTTATTGTCAGCAGGTATGTCCATCAGATGTCTTCACTGAAATCTCTCCTGGTACATTTTGTACCCATTTTTTCTTCTTGTCGAATTTACCGTTGATTAGTTTTTCTTTTCAATTTCGTCTTCTTTGTATATATATTTTTTTGTGTCTTCTTGGTAAACATGATGAGTTTTTTTAATCGTTCAATTTCAATTTAGTTAATACCCAACTCCTTAGTTCGGTCAATTTATATTCTCTTCTAAGTTGTAATTTCAGATAATAAATCCTCTACTTTATTTTCCTTATCAATCAGTTTCACCTCTTAGTTCCCCAGTTTTTAATTTTTTTCGGAGTTAACTACTTATCTACTTATCTTCATCGAAATGATTGTTTATAACACCTCCAGGTCATTACTACTTATAATAACTTTCTTTCAGTGTAAGACCTTTTTGCTACGAGTAACAAATTTATTTTTTACATCTGTCAATAACAACTCATAAAGTACTTAATTATTTAGAAAAATTAATTAGTAATTATTATTAGCTAAGCAACAATAAATTTTGCAAATGAATATTCTTTTGTAGTCTGTTACTGATATTTATCATTTAATTTTAACTAACAGAAAAAATTACTTGTACTAATTATACGGTATGTTTAAAAAGGTTTGTTCATAAAGTGTGGCTGTTATTTTTCTTTCTTGTAGATACATCGGCATCTGCTGTAAAATTTGATATAAATTTCTTCCAGAAATACAAAATCTAATTTATTAGTAATGTTTAGCTCCAGTTAGCAGCCGTATCTTCATTTTTTTTTTTAACAACTTTAAACAAGTCCATCCTGAATGGATTATATACTATAAATAATAATTATTGATTAAATTAATTTGATATTAGTTTTTAATGTAAACATCCTGTATTCAGGAAATTTTATTTAATGCATTTTTGCTTAGAAATTCTTAAACCACCAAGAAGACGTTTTTCATAAAATCTTTTTACTGTCATTAAAAGGACAATTACGTATGAATTAGTCATAGACATGCGTATATTATTTTAAAAGTGAGCATGATAAAAATAATTGCTGATTGCTATGTAATAGCAAATCGTGATTAATCATATGAAAAATGACAATTTACAATTAAATTTTATTAGAAGTTTTCATATCACGTCATACACTATTTCTGTCTCGTAACAGTTTTAATTGTTAAAATCGACAGATAACGCTACTACCAACATGTAACATAAAAATATGTGACAATATATGATATGGTACTATGTTAAAAAGATAAATAAAATAGATGGCCCACTTGACTTGAAATTACTCACATGTTTATGACGATGAATGTTCTTTTATTTTTTTGTGGTAAAATACGGTACAAAAAATTAGAACTTTATCATCCACATTTCATGATTTTTCATCGTATTTTAAATTCTAGTTTAAATAGTCGCAAAACAGAGTCTAGATTACATTTAGCTAATAAAACAAATTTTTTGTTTGAACTGTGCTTTCAAACTAAATTCTGAAATGACTAGGTGGATTGGAAATTCTAAAATATATAATAATGTATAAACTTATTGTTAATACAGTGATGATATTTATTTTTATTGTTGTCATAAATTTAGGTAATCCGTAGATAAGTTTTTACTAGCATAATTTGAACATCGGCGATTTGCGCCTTTTATCTTGACGTATTTACACTTTAAGGTTGTCATTTATTTTTACAGCATTTTTTTTGTGATTGAATACATAACCGAAAAAATAAAAATTTGAAATTGAATGCTGTAAAATGTCAAAATGCACACCTGTTGTCAAACCCTTGTTGAAAGTTTCTTTAATTACTCATTAAAACTAAAATTAATACCTAGTTAAGATTTAATTGGAATTAAATTATTTTTCATCCAGACTTTTTGAGTAGATTAGAGAACTCGATGATAAGAATTGACCAATCCGACGTTAATAATAGAACAAAGTCAAAAACTGAAAAAACCACAAGTGTTTGTGTACTTTGTGTTAACATTGTCTATAAAGTAGTACATTACATTTTTGTAAACATTTTGAAGGTAAGTCAGTCGAGGTCTTTGAACGTTGGTCTATTGTTTTTTGATAGAAAAAAGTAGAAAAAAATGATTTTTTATAACGGAAGTGTCTAACATTTGTCTATTGTTTTTTTATAGAAATCTGTCAATAGAAAAAAAAAAGATTTATATAACGAAAGTACATCTTTTAAGTTGTTTTTACGGATATTTTTACTTTATAGTTTCATAAACAGGAAACTCTTATCAGATTTCATTTTGGGTTTCCCACCTTTATTATCATATTACGACAATGAGAAAACGTCAGGAAACCCGCAAAAAAAAAATAAACGGGAAACGTTCCATATTTGCGGCTTTTCTGACTTGCTTTTCACTCCTTATCTCACTGATTCTGACTTGCAATAATATGTTTACTACAAGTTTCATTTTGTAAAAAAATCGAAGTAATTTATAACCCACTGCGTCCTCTAACCGATTCAGTGGTGAATTTGCAAGTTAACTGTTAGGTACGTGTTTTTGATCGTCGATTGATTTGAAATTTCAATACATTTTCATTCGCCTTGACCTTCGTGTCACATATTCATTGTCACGATGAGGTATAAACATTTTTATCATTAAAATTTGTGATTAGTACGGATTTTATATATAGTGAAGTAAAATAGTGAGTTCGGCGAGTTATAAATATTTCAAGGTTTCAATAAAATTGATATCTCTGTCTCGTCCAATTGCGCGTTGTACTTATTAATTAAGGGTTTGCATGATTCAATTAACCTGGCCACTTAAGAAATGAATATTTGATGACGATATAAAATTATTACGGAATTATTGTTATAAAAACAGAGGCTTAGTTGAACTCCTTTCATTTTATCACGAACGTGGAAAAGTGCAAATACTGATAAGTGCTAATACCCACAAATGTGTTTTGTTGAAGGAGTATACTGCGTGTCTCACCATTAGATCGAAATAAAAAGGTCACTTGCGTAAGAGAAAGTAGTTGGTGCTGTTTTCTTAAGCTTGTCAAACTGAAAGTGAGTTTGATGGTAAGTGTAACGTTAAAAAATCCATACGATTTAACTACTTAGCTACAAAACAGGTACAATATTAAATAATGATTGACTACATTGACAACAAAATGATTAGATTGTGTTTGACTTGAGTTCCGATTTTTGTAAAAGAATCTCTCCAACAAACTATGAGTAAAAATGTATCGAACTCTGATTTAAATTTTTTAATAATCGCTATAAATTAATGTGATTCACTATCATACAAATTCTGCCAGATTAGCTGGAATTACTTTTATATGCCACATATCAACATTCATCGTACGATAGAAGGAAAAACGTTTGCTATTTGGGTAATTAAAAGACTGTTATTTTATTTGCAACACCTTCTACATCAATATTTGTGAATATGTAAATTAGCTTAATTAGACATTTTTGTGCGACTACTCAATAAACGTTTACTGTACGAACTTTTTTACGGCCAAAAGATGAATTTTAGGAAGCAGGGTCAAAATATACATTACGGACGGAATCCCAGTTTCTTACAGTTAGTTAGTGTCTTGTTGTCCTCAAAAAATCTTGTATGCACTTTTGCCTCCAATTTGTCGACGGTCTTTTCAACAAGTCGGTTTGACGAACTCGTTACATAAATAGCTATTAACTTGTTTCTCTAATAAAAGTTTAATTATTGTTTATAACAAACACCATTGTGTAGTTTTAGGGAAATTCTTTTCTTTTATCTACCGTGAACTCGTTTTTAATTGTTTTTTTTTTATATATAATTGTTTATTTTTAACCATTATAGAACATTTAATTGTATTTTCCTGTTGCATTTCTTTATTTTTCAATGGTATAAAGATTAGTTGAACCTTCCAGTTAATTCGGTTTAAAAAACTACAGTTGCAACTACTTATCTGCGCATTAAAATTAAACTTATTATTATTATTAGTATTAACTTATTGATGACAATTTGTAGTGTATTAAACATCACACTGACTCAAATACAAAGTTAACACACTCCAGTACTGTCAAGCGATAATAATTATTTTTATAATTGTAAGTACACCTTCAAAAATGAGGGCGTCAATTTTAAAATCGCAAATTAAAATGTTTGATCCCTATTTTGTAATTTATCATTAAAATCCAAACCTAAAATAGCTCAAAGACAAAAAAATGTTCTTGAGAACAAGAAGGGTCGTTTGGTTTGCTACTTTATTATTTTTCAATTAATACAAAATAAATAATTTATTGTATTATAAATTGAAGGTAAATATCAAAACTTGTGCAAACACTGAAGTCTCTCGCAAGGTGACTATCATTTTTAAATAAAATGTTTACCGATTCAAGATTCATTTATTCGTTATCTGAAGAACGTCGAAAAATTTACTCTTGTGATCTATTACTTAAGATAATGATCTTGATTACTTTGCGTATTTCTGTGATAATATGTGTATTGATAAGTTTTTAATGAGTTACGAGAACTGTAAATACAACTGTAAGCTCTCGTATTTGGTTCACGTTAAAATATTCATAATATATATTACGTTTCCTACCAAGCCTCAATTTTGATTTTTGATCCTTTGATTCTGATGAAACCAATACTTCAGCACACGAATCAATTTGACTCGTTGCTTTTATTTTTACAAGCAGTGGGATAAAGCAAATATTTTCTTTGGTTTTATTTATGGATTCAAAGTTTGTACAGGTTGAGGAATATTTTTATCCACGAATAAAACGTTTAATTTTGACTTTGCCATTGAAGTAATTTATTTGTTTCAGATGTGTCCCATATCAGGACTAGTTCAGTTTTTAATAGTAGTAGTTACTCTACTATTGTTATGCCACGCTGCCGTCGTTCGATCCTTGGAGGTTGTTTTTCATCCCAAGAATGTGTCGCTTCACATGTACGACACAGTTCCGGTGAATTACAGCATTCTCACAGGTACCCAAATTAACTAAACACTCATCATTGATTAAAATAAATATTTTCAGACTCGAGACAGTTCGAAGGTGTGGAGTTATACATAGAAAATCCGCATGTGGCAAACATCGAGGACAGCGTCATCCTGACTAAAGTGGAAGGCGCTTTTAATTTAACTGGAAATTTTCTTGGTACAGACTGTTTTCTTTGTGAACTAATTTAACATTTATCTCTTAGGACGAACGGTGGTTCGTGCAAAAAACGCTTCAGGACAGATCGATGTAACAGTAATTCGAAAAAAACGAATAATTGATACAGTGTTTACCTCATCTGTCGCAACTTTAGTCAGCATTATCTACATCAATTTCGGATGTGCCTTAAACTGGGGAGAAATGTTGAGGAATTTGAAACGACCAATTGGTCCTTTTATTGGTTTCTTAGGACAGTTCTTAGTGATGCCACTGGTGAGTAATTGTTAGTGGCTCTATGGGTGATTCTGAGCGTTTTGATTTTAGTTGAGTTTCGGTTTGGGCAAAGCTTTATTTCCGAACAACCCGGAAATGCAGTTAGGGATGTTTTTCACGGGGGTGTCTCCAGCTGGTGGAGCGTCAAACATTTGGACGGTGGTCTTAGATGGAAATATGGATCTTTCTGTCACGATGACTACGATCAGTACTCTGGCTGCATTCGGGATGATGCCATTGTGGTTGTTTACTTTGGGGAGACTTATTTTTGAACAAGGGGACATCAAAGTGCCTTATTCTCAAATTACTACATACGCTGTGGCACTTGTGATTCCACTCGGGATAGGATTTTTGATATCAAGATACTTGAAAAAAGTCTCTAAATTTTTAGTGAGGATTCTTAAAGGATTTTCAGGGATTCTTCTTCTTTTTATTATCATATTTGCCATTGTGACAAATTTGTACTTATTTGAGCTGTTTTCGTGGGAAGTAAGTATCTACATTTAAAAAAATTAAATAATAATAATTTTGTTCTAGATTGTGGTGGCAGGAATGGGTTTGCCTTATATAGGATACTTTTTAGGGTACTTGATAGCAAAGTTGCTCAAACAGCCTCCGCCCGATTGTCTAGCAATCGCTATAGAAACCGGTATTCAGAATACAGGAATCGCCATATTTTTACTCAGGTTTACGCTTCCTCAACCTCAGGCTGATCTCACCACGGGTGAGTTTAACGTCTTTTTTATATTTTTACTAATCTTTGAAATTTAGTTGCTCCTGTTTCTGTGGCCATGATGACACCATTACCACTACTTCTCATGTTTCTTTATAAGAAGATACAAGCCAGGTTTGTACACAACTTAGAAGAGTTCATTATTGCTCTTATAGAAAAAGATTTGCAGGATATACCCGAATTTCAAAAAGCTAAACGTTAACAGAGAAACACAGGAATTAACTACAGACAATAACTGTAATGCTTCAGTTAAAGAGGAGACGCTCGTTCACACGATTTCCTAGAATTTCGAGAGCTGTGATTTGAAAATAGTATTCCAGTAGTAAAGGAGCAACAACATCGTAGCTTTATGGGTCACCTTAGGGTTGTGATTTTTGCAGTTCTTTGGTGAAAGTACTGCATTCATGTCATTTTTATGGAATAACGATAATTTCGTTACGAATTGTTATCCTATTTTATGGTGTTTAAAGTACTTTTATTGGAGTTTTTTATTGTTGTATAATATGTTGTAATAAGTACAGTTCGTTGAGTACAAGTTAAGTACATCAATGAAAACAATAATTAATGTATTATCACAAGTAGTACGTAAAAATCACACAATATATGAACTGTGATGATTTCTCAGTATGTATAGTAATAAATAAAATCTTTCCAGTATTACTTCTACTTTCCTACTTTGTATAAAAATGTAAATAAATTAATAGACAAAATATACATTAATTACAAAAGCTCCCTACCTATTTTTGAAAAATTGCAAATGTATAAAATAAACCATGAAATTATTAAGGCTCACTTCATTTCTATTCTACCAGAAAACTGTAAAAATATGATTCAAACAGGCAAAGCAGTTATATTTTGTTAATCTTGCTAACGCCGTTCTCCTTGATTTCGTTGTTGCTAATAATTCGATTACGGCTGTATATATTCTGTAAAGGTACATGTAGCAGTTCCACAACCTTTATAAACTCTTTCTCTGGAAAAAAAATCAACAGTTAAACCATTTTGACCTTGACATATACAAACCGTTCTCTGGCGTAACTAATCCGTGCCTTATCAAGAAATCTAAAGCAACGGGAACACTCGTCGTTTTAAAATCTGAATTAAACAATTTCTCTAAACATTGTGCAGCTGGAAGCAACTCAAAAGTTTCAACCTCGCCATCAGCATTCTCTGGAATAAAATCTACTGGAAGTTCTAAATCAAAAACAAATTCCGTGTTGGGGAACAGTCCCCGTTCAGATTCAAAGAAGAACCTAAAGAAATGACATGATTTTTGTACAGTATGTGGAGAAATGACTTACGAAACACATCCTGCACTGACCATATTTTTCATCAGTTCAGGTGGAATTGACGCCTCCTCCATCGCTTCCTTATAGGCTGTTTCGATAATACCGTGGCCTACTGATAAGCCTCCTCCTACCATATTGTCCCATTTACCTAAATTTCATGGTTATTATTAGAACGTGCATTTTTGCCACTGACCTGGCCAAGTTTGTTTTGTTGCTGATCTTTTCTGCAACCATATACATAATCCTAATTGTGGGTGCCGTACATAGCCGTTTATATCTACTCCATAGTTCCTTATGCCGAAAAGACATGTTGCAGATCTGTCCATTTTAAGAAGGCTCTTTGAGGTGAAGTCAGTTTTGACCTCATAACACTGTAAATTAAAGAATAAACATAAAGTTAACGCATTCTTAGTTTTTACCTCATCCCTCCAACCTCTGAGAGCAATAAAAACATTTCCAGCGCGTAATTCTTTTAAAACTTTGTCCACTTGGCTGCTACGCTCCTCATAATCTCTAAAAGCGGGGTTTAATTCAACGCAACCGGTGGTAATGCGAAAAACCTTGAAAAATTATAATTATTAAATTACTCGCTATAATCTGAATAATTAAGAGTACTTCCGGAAATTTTAAAAGTTGTTTCATAACATCTGGACGCACCAAACCGACTTGGAAACCTTCAACGACAAAGGGCCTGCAATCGCCAGTCGAAAGACCTAAAATTTTTAAATAATCATTCGCGACTCGTTGAGAATTTTTAAACAAGAATGGGTGTATGCCAAGATCAATATCACAAACAACACATAAATCACCAAATTTATCAAATTTTTTGAATGTAAACCGATAAAAAAGGCTACTCTCATTGATTGTCATTACTTGAACTTACCTGACAAGTAAAAGCAATTAAATTTTTGTGCTAGTTTTAGTAATCTTGACATGTTCTCGGAATGTTGCACTGACATTGTGAAGCTTGACGTTATTGACAGGTAATTTTAATTTGACGTTTTCTAGGGACTTTTACTTTTAACAATAACAAGACTGTCAGACACAGCTGTCAAATCGGCACAGTGACGTGTAAACATCACCGTGGTCAGAAAATCGTGTTTAAATAATGAGTGCGTTTAAACGAGACAAAAAGGAAGAGGAGGATGGTAAGAATGGTTTCTTTTAAAACTTAAATAATTGGGTTTCTGCAGGAGGCGGCAACCCTTTCCAGAACATCGAAAAGACCACGGTCTTACAGGAAGCACGAGCTTTCAACGATACGACCGTCAATAATCGTAAATGCACGCATATTCTTACAAAACTTCTGTATTTATTGAATCAAGTAAGTTTTCTATGTGAGTATAACATCAGTTTGTATTTTTGTCTCTGTAGGGTGAACAATTGAATACTAAAGAAGCCACAGATGCATTTTTCGCGATGACGAAACTTTTTCAATCAAAAGACGTCATTTTGCGTCGAATGGTATATTTGGGGATAAAAGAGCTGAGTTCTATTGCTGATGATGTCATCATTGTCACTTCTAGTCTTACAAAAGACATGACAGGGAAAGAGGACCTGTATAGAGCTGCTGCTATTCGTGCCCTTTGTAGTATTACAGATGCTACAATGTTACAGACAATTGAACGTTACATGAAGCAGGCTATAGTTGACAGAAATTCAGCGGTTAGCTCAGCAGCTCTTGTAAGCTCTTTGCATATGACAAAATTAGCGCCAGATGTAGTCAAGCGCTGGGTAAATGAGGCGCAAGAAGCTGTAAACAGTGATAAGTAAGTATGCTCTAAAGATTGTTTTCCTATTAAACATACAGATATAGAAAGTTAAAGAAACATTTTTTCTCCTTTTAAGCATAATGGTTCAATACCACGCTCTCGGTTTACTCTACCACATTCGTAAAACCGACCGCTTGGCAGTCACCAAACTAGTCGCAAAATTAACCCGAATGTCGCTAAAATCCCCATATGCCGTCTGCATGCTCATTCGAATTACCGCGAAACTCTTAGAAGAGGAAGATTCCGGAAATGACTCTCCCCTGTTTGAATTTATCGAGTCCTGTCTGCGGCACAAATCTGAAATGGTCGTTTACGAAGCAGCACATGCCATTGTGAACCTGAAACGCACCACTAGTCGAGAATTGGCTCCTGCTATTAGCGTTCTTCAACTCTTCTGTGGTTCTCCCAAACCAACCTTGCGATTCGCAGCTGTGCGAACTTTAAACCAAGTAGCGATATCTCATCCAGCGGCTGTTACTGCTTGTAATCTTGATCTAGAGAATCTTATAACGGATTCGAATCGATCCATTGCTACTTTGGCGATTACGACGTTGTTGAAGACAGGAGCAGAGTCTTCAGTTGATCGATTGATGAAACAGATTGCTACTTTCGTGTCTGAGATCAGCGATGAGTTTAAAGTTGTGGTCGTGCAAGCTATTAGAGCTTTGGCATTGAAGTTTCCACGAAAGCATAGTGTGTTGATGAACTTCTTGTCAGCTATGTTGAGAGATGAAGGGGGTTTGGAATACAAAGCGTCCATTGCCGACACTATTATTACGATAATTGAGGATAATCCGGAGGCGAAAGAAGCTGGCTTGGCGCATTTGTGCGAGTTTATTGAGGATTGCGAACACACCTCCCTGGCTGTGAGGATCTTGCATTTGTTAGGGAAGGAGGGACCGAGGACAAAACAACCGTCTAGGTAAGAATTTTTCTTTAGCATTACTTAAATATTATTACAAATCGTACCATCGTTTTAACATAGGAAGGAAATAGTATATAACTATATTAAAATGGTAAAATTTTGGAACAGGTCAACAAAAAGTTGGAATTCTTAAATCATAGTAACCTTATATTCCCTTAATTCTTTAAATTTTGACGTAGCAGTGTCAACTCGAAAATCCAAATTACTATTCGTGTCTTTTCAATAGTCGGTTCGTACAAGTTGATCTGTTCTGATATTAATTAATGACACGTGGCAATCAACGGGAGATTGCAAGGGCAAAAAATCAGAAAAAAAAACAAGACCATTCCAAAAACAAGCCACGTAACGATGGTTTAACGCTAGAACAACGGAAGGTTAGAGACGCTGAAAAAATGAGAGAAAAACAGAAAAAAAAGATACCCAACAGTTGATAAACACATAATTTGTTCATGTCGTCTAATATTAATAAAGACAGTTCTTGATTTGTTGTTTCTTACTAGGTGCATTCGCTTCATCTACAACCGCGTTATTCTGGAAAATCCAACTGTCCGCGCGGCTGCCGTCTCCGCTATGGCACAGTTTGGCGCCACTTGTCCAGACCTCCTGGAAAACATCCAAGTACTGTTAGCTCGTTGTCAGATGGACTCTGACGATGAAGTACGTGACCGTGCCACATACTACAGCAATATTTTAGGCCAACAAGACAAGAGTTTATATAACAGTTACATCTTGGAAACTCTTCAAGTTTCCATTCCTTCTCTTGAGCGTTCGCTTAAGGAGTACACTCAGAATCCTTCCGATCTTCCTTTCGACATGAAATCAGTACCGATCGCTACCATTCTAACTCGTGAAGAAACAGAACTTGAAAAACATAAGGCAGAGGGAATGATCATCACTAGTGGACCAGCAAAACCACCTCCGGTTTCTAGAGAAGAGAACTTTGCAGAGAAGTTGAGCGCCATTCCAGGATTTGCTGAGTTGGGACCGTTGTTTAAGAGTTCAGACGTTGTGGAACTAACAGAATCAGAAACCGAGTACTTCGTGAGGTGTATCAAACACTGTTTTTCCTATCATGTGGTGCTGCAATTTGATTGTTTGAATACTCTAAGCGATCAGTTGTTGGAGGAAGTAAGAGTGCAGTTGGATCCGAGCGAAGGATATTCAATTTTAAAGGAAATTCCGTGTCCTAAATTACCTTATAACGAAACTGGAACTACTTACGTCGTCCTAAAAATACCTGAAAACGATCTTCCTAATAGTGTGGGGACTTTCGGAGCTGTCCTGAAATTCATTGTCAAAGATTGTGATCCGAATACAGGATTGCCTGATACTGATGAAGGTAATTTAATTAAATGTATAATCATTTTAACTAAAATCATCATTTTTAGGATACGACGATGAGTACATGTTGGAAGATTTAGAAATAACTCTCGGTGATCAAATCCAGAAAATTAATAAAGCCAATTGGTCCGTGGCGTGGGAAGAAGCTGCTTCAACCTGCATTGAAATGGAAGACACTTACTCGTTGAGTTCCATGAGTACTTTAGAAGAAGCAGTCAAGAATATCATTCAGTTTTTGGGCCTTCAACCAGCAGAACGTTCAGACAAAGTTCCAGAAGGGAAAACTACACACACTCTGTTGTTAGCTGGTAAATTTCAACTTCACACTCAAACTTACAGAGCTGATTAATTTTAATTTCAGGTATGTTTAGGGGCGGCATTGATATACTAGTGCGAGCGAAGTTGGCTCTAGCTGATGGAGTTACAATGCAACTAACCGTGCGATCAACTGACGGTGATGTTGCTGAACTTATAACGTCAACTGTAGGTTAAAAACGTTTGTTATTAAAATATATAAGTTTATTATAAGAATTACATAAATATACAAGATTTAGACTTATTTTAATGTTATGCAGTGAATTGACCATCTTGTAATTTTGCGATTTCGTCTTTGAACTGTGATATAGTTTCTCTCGCGAGCTTTAATCTGTTTTTGAGAACTGTGATTTCTTTTTTTACCTTTTGTTTAGCGTCGGTTATGCTTTTGAGTGTCTTTTCCTTCTTTTCCTCAACTATAAAAATAATGTCAAAGCTTACATCACAAATTAAGAATGTATCTTACAATTTGTATTGTGCTCCCACCGCCCCAATGTCAACTGTTTGGTGTTTGTTAAAAGATGATGCATTAATTGAGTAGGATCCTGAAACACAATCTCATCATAACTTTCCGAAAGTAAACCTTTTCCTTGTTCCATTCCAATATCTACTGTTCCTCCTGATGGGAACAATTTTAAAATATGATAAACTGTTACCTACAAAATTTAATTAGTACAATATCAAAATGCAAGCATGAAAAGTTACAGGACGTTCATTTGGATCGTGGAAATGTATTTTAATAACAATTTCAAACTCTCCCCATCCAGTTTCACTAATTTCATAAGGTGGTTTGACCACAATCCGGTTCTGATTAGCATAACTCTCATGTAACTTAAAATGAACTTTTTTTACGTAGCCAGATATGTCTTCATTATTGTACGGCTTTACATAAACTGTCCATTGGTGAGTGTGACCGTCTTCTTCGCGTTTTTTACCAAAGTATCGGGCGATGTTACCGTAAACAATAGGTTTAACTATACAAACTCCCTAAAATTTACATTTTTAACTATTACTAATAACATTGGAATACTTGCTTTCAATCTTCCACCGGAGTCAGGCCCGAAATCTGTTGGCAAGCTCATCTTATAACTTTCTGTTTTACAATTTTTGAGGTTAAGAACCTGTTTCGTGTTAGATACACAAAGGTCACAACCCAACAAAAAAAAACTATTTTACTAAAGGTAAAAAAATAAATATCTTCAAAACACACACAATTATAACGAATTCAATAAACACGCAGCCAAGCTACTTTACTGTGAAAGCTTTTAAACAGTATTTCAATTTTAGTTTGATTAATAAACTAAATAGTATAGGGAATTTTGTTTCCACGGTTGGCAGCTGCGCGTTGTGTAGGTTGAGGTTATGTTCGTTAACCGCCAAGGTGGGAGCGGGTTTTCGGGATTGTGGCCAGTGAGGGGTAGATTTTTTCGTTAAAAATGCTTAATTTAGTTCCTGTTTTATCTACAATCTTGCCGATAATAGCATCAACTCTTCTTTTCTCTGTGATCATCTTCAATCTCTACTTAAAAATCAGGTAAGTGAACACATAAAAACCGGTAAAAAGCATGACCCATATTATTGCAGACGCAAATTTCCTGTAAGTGTGAATTGTTGGTTTTGCAATTCTTGGACAAAAGTATGTTACGACGATCGCAACAGTTTTGATTGCCCTACTTGCTCGCAATATAATGGATTTACTCAAGTAAGTGTTTTTAGTAGCAATGAATTTATTTAACTGTATTATCACAGGACGGCGATTACAATAAAATAATACCGGAGCAACACGATGAGTTAATGAATAAATCCACTCAAATTAATACTAAAAAATCAAATACTTCAAATGGGTTGTGTGTTTTATGTAACAATAACCTTCAACTGAAGATATTTCAATTAGCGAATTTTGTGCCTCTGGTTGAAGAAAACTACGATATAGAGATTGAACATTTCCAGTATGTTGTGTGTTTTTATAACTGAATTGTTTAAATTTTCAATTTTTAGGAAGCAACTAGAAAAGGCATACAAATTATGTAAGAAATGTGACAGAGTCTTGAAAAAGACGATAAATAAGCAAAATGCGTGGATTTTTGGAAACCACGTGAAAAATATTTGTAGCAACGGTATTTCTAAAGTTGCAAGTCAACTAAGAAAGAAAACTAGACCCTCAATTTTGACAAAAATTGATGGATTTTTATCAGTGCTTCTGGTACTCTCAGTGGCTATTATTACTACTTCCAGCATTAAAGTTTTAACAAAGAATGTATCTACTTATGTTCCAACAGCATATTTATCATTATACAAACAGTTTATTGAACATCTGAGTACTTCAAGAATTGTTGAATTTAATTTACTTGCACCTTATTATTTCAAAAGTATCAAAATTGAACCTTACTCTGCAGTTTGTGCTGTTGGTTTAACATTTCAAATTATCAAAATGTTTTGGGGTCAAATTACCTCAACCACTAAAGTGAATCAGTTACTTTGTTGGGTCATTCTCTGTTTAATTTCATGGGTGCACTTAAGCCGACACTTCTCAACTTACATTCTATTCATTGAGGTTTGTGGATATCGTTTTGTTATCAGAAATTATTTTTTTTATTTTGTAGGCGTTTTGTTGTATTTATTTATTATCTACGGCATTCAACAAAGATGAGAATAAAAAGCACTCTCCACTCACAACAGGAAAATCCATGCGTAGACTGGTGCGAAATTTAGAAAAAACATGTAGCGACTTTAGCGATGTTAGTGATTTTGAAAATATTTCAAGTTCTTCAAAGAATTGTGAGTCATCCTCAAGAGACTCCAGTTGCTACCTCAATAAATCAACGTACTCCACCCTGGACGTGCCTCAACAACACAATCACTCATTCAACACTGCCGGTAACGTACTTAACTCAAGTTTTGTATCTACCAAAAGTACCCTCACAAACTGCGATGTGGATCTAAATCGAAGTTTAAACAATTTGCGCTTAGGAGGATTAGATTTTAAATCTCCAAACCGCACGTCGTCGGTAGCGTCGCTTGCAATAAAACGACCAAAACCGGTCCTATCGCCTCCAAAATTTCATAATGTAAATTCATGGGTTGCTGGCGGCTTCTGGAAGGACACGGACGGCATTGGAATGCCGTTGGGACAACGAACGAACTTGAGTCGCTCATCAAGCGAGAGTTCCGGATTTGGATCACAACACAACGAAAACTTACAATTCGTTCCTCCAAAGAGTAATTTCGGGGAGTTCGATAAATTGTCTATACACTCCGAGTTCTCACGACTTAGCCCGACATCAACATTTTCATTTCCACCGCCGAATTTTAGAAGAACCAACACTGTGTACCCAAATTTGCAGCAGAATAATATGCTACTAATTCAACGGGTAGGAAGCCCCGGTCTAATCAGATTTAACGAATCATATCAAAGGCCAGGCCAAAATTGGTCTGATAAGATAAACTCGCAGGCCACGCAAAGTTTTAAAGATTTGAATTTACATTCAAACTAACTGGTTTATAATGAGACTTTTAATTTTGTGATTTTTATTTAGTCAAATAAGCTGCCATTTTTTATGCAAGCAGTTTTTACATGTTGTATTTAGTAAAGTTTAAATTAGGTTTAAGTAAAAAAATCAAAAATGACGCGATTTATCAATTTCCCTTCTATTTAGATAATCACTGCCAAGAGCAACGGAAGTCTACCTCGTTAACTTTTTGATTTTTTTCTCATCATGCTACGAATAAGTTTAAAATTTGCCGCTAAAACAGAAAGCGCAAATTGTTTTGGCGGGAGTTTTGAAATTCTCGAAGTGTATAATTTAAGATCACATGAGATTACTGTGTTTACTTTGAAATACATTTTTGAAAATATTTGGTTGTTTTACAAGTCCCAGGGTGCTGGTTGATAACATCTCGGAGGGGTAACCAAATTTATGTCGGGGCTGACACACACAGGCCAGTTTCTTAATTTTACAACAGCGTTGAGCATATTAGATCCCGGTAATTTCGTTGAATTTGGGCTACAATTCCGTGAGTACTACTAAAGTTAAAATAATAATAAGCGTGTACCGCGGTATTCCGAATCGTTTAAATTTGTAATCATTTTCAGTCGGTGCGTCGAATTGCTCTCTATAGTGAGTTACAAGATTCCTACTGGGGTCTTCAACTTCACAATCCCACTCATTTCTCTTATAACTAATTAAACCATAATTTGTCAAATTCCCCTGTAATTAATGTTACGACTTTTCTAAAATGGTCAACTTACGTAACTCGAAGTGTAGTCATAGTTTGTTTTTGGTATACAATACTTATAACTTTTGGGGAAATGATTAAAAGCCAAGTCGTAGGTGGTCGAGTAATTTTCAAAAAATGTAGGAACTGTATTAGTGCTTATCGCGGGTGATATAATATTACTATTCTGAAAAATAAACGTGAAAAATTTTCAATTCTAGAAATGAACCATACTTCGGATGCTATTCTTCGATCCGAGCATATTGCTGGATCGACCGATTTTCTGGGTTTTGGCCCATAATCTTCCGAAGTAACTGTTTTGTATGTTACTTCATACTGGATAGGAGCTTGCTCATTTTGCCGACTGATGACCCAATTCCCTATACACACTTTATTTGAATAATAAAAATCTTTGTCAAAAGTGAGACGCGAATTGGTGTTTTTGGCCCGCATTTCTAATTTAGAAACAACGAAAAACAGAAAGTTGAATTAGGAACGACTGAAGCAACTGTCAAGTTTTGAACTGTCAGATTTTATAATTAATACACTGACATTTTTTTCTGTTCTCTCAGTTATTGCGTAAATCTTTTCAGCACGTCGTATTCTAAAACATTTAGGATTTTTGAAATTCTAGATTGACGTCGACAAAATTAAAGTGTTATCACTATCATTTAACAGTATTGACATGTGTTAGTTAACCACACATTTCAGTGCGAAGCAAATTGTCATTTTGGTGATAATTTTAGTAAGTTTGCTTTCATCGTAAAAATGAAAGGGGGGAAACTTGAATATTAAATCTTTGCCGAAATTTCTTTATATAAAGTGCTTGTGCTGTTGAAAATGCATAAATAACGTCTACCTATTTTGTAAGGTAAAAATAAAATTACAGAATTAACTGATGCGTCATGAATTAAATAAAAAAAAAAAAATTATTGCAAAAATTGTAAAATGCAATTTAGTATTTGCTTTTGAAAATCTGAAATTGCTAATATGAATTATAATTACAATAGTTCATTGCATTTATTGAATTATTTATGTTAAAGCATTGACATTATTGTCCTATTGTATGTATACAGAAAATCGAACAGAGGCTCCTCGAAATTATAATAAAAACCTTTACTATTTTAAACACATATATTACATACAAAAAATTAAATGGTTTCGGAATCCCCGCTATTCCTTACGATTATTTTTCACCAGATTCATATCAGGTGAACATTCCCAAGATATTGGATTGCAAAAGTTACACTTGATAGCATCCATCTGCGTTGATTTGATAACTTTGTGAGTTGCACGAAAACGTCGTTTTTCTTTGAAATTGTCAATATCTTCCTGACTTAAGTAGTTCAGATTTGCCCTACAACGAAACACGGTTTAAAAATTCTAAAAGTCTGTCACCTACTTGGGAAGCACAAATTTTTTGAATTCATAACTTGTACTTTTCGGTGCTTTAAACTCACAACTATAACTAGAAGACAAAGTTTTACGAGGATCATTTCGGTCGTAATTCCACTGCACTTTTTTTTCTCGACGAAGGCCGAATTCTGTTATGTTACCCTAGAAGAAAAAGTTGACATCCTGTTGGACCATAGAAGAACATACATAGCTTTGGATATACTCATCTGTGGGCACGTGTTGTGCTGTCAGAATGTGCCATACTCGTGGTATGTAATCTTTTTGGTAACATTTCGGAATGTGATTGTAGCTTAAATCATATAACGTAGAGAAGTTGTCGTAAAACTCTTGACCATCTTCGGGAATAACCAACGAGAGCTGTTAAATTCAGCATGAGGAAAAAGTACACAAAGTTCTTGTTTACCTCCGTATTCATTTTTTGATTCCAAGACATATTTTCATCACGTCTTGTGAGTATTTTATGACAATATTCTTTGTCGTAGGTGGTGGAATGTCTTTGACTTTGCAAGGGTAATTTGGCATTTTCGCGGTTTATGTACCATGGCCCGATAAGTACTTTGTTTGAATATTTTGAAGGTTGCTAAAAATTCTGCATGAAACGATGTTAAACATGTGTAACTTGCTACAGGGTACTCAAATGTGCGCTCCATAAAAATAAAACAACAAAAAGCTGATGAACTAACAAAAAGGTATCACATTTGACAAAAGTATGAAACGTCAAGAGTTTGTCAAGTAAAGCTAAAATAAAATATAATAATTTTAATGCATAAAAGGAAATAAATATACAATACTGAGTAGAAGCCTAGGTAGTAACATCTTTAAGTTTTCATTTGCATATTTTAGGAGCATTCCCAGGTAATTGGATTACAATATTTCTCTCTGCCAACAGGAGTAAGTGGTTGCTTAACAGGAGTACCTTTTTTCCTCGCCTCTAGTTCAATAAAAAACCTATCAATTGCATCTTTTTCGTGTTTTTTATAACTAAAATCTCAGTATCATTTTTAATTCGCAATTAAATTAGCTGCAACCTCTGACGAAAAAACCTTTTATGGTGGTAATTAGTGGCTTCGGGAACTTGGAACTGTGTTCTATAAACGGAAACAGGCTTTTCTAACTCACAAGTCCACTCCTCCCTTTTTGATTTTAAAAGTCCGTGCTCAGTGACATTACCCTTCAATCATTTCATTATCTATACGTTATGTTAAAAAAGTTAAATGATCGTACAAAACTCGGGAGATATTCATCTTTGGGAAAGCATCCTCTAACACCTCTTCTTTGTCGGAGCAGTGTTGTTTTATAACATTTTGGAAAATGGTTGAACGATAAATCATAAAGAGTAGAAAAATTTTCAAAGGGATTGTTAACAATATCGTATCTACCCAAATTATCAAATAGTCTGCTCGTCTGAAAAAAGATCACTAGTGGTATTATAGTTTAGGATTTGAAGACTTACCTCAAAGTCCATTCGGAGGTTTGTTGTAGAAAACTCATCTCGTTTTGTTGGTTTGAAAGTGAACGACTCGTTGTAAACAGTAGAAACTTTTTCATTTTTTATTTCTTCGATAGATTCTTCTTCCAGACGGGAATAGATCCAATTTCCTATGAGTACCTTATTTGAATAATCATTGGTTCTTTTCTGAAAGATAATTTGAGCAAATTATTGCATTTTGATAGCAAAATTACATTAAAGAATATAGTTTTATTCATGTCATAAAAGTAACGTTTTTGTAAAGAAAACGAATTATGCTTACAGGCGTTTTGTCAAATTTTTAGTTTTGAAGAATTCTAGGCAACAGGTTTTCACATTTTTAGAGCTTATTTACAGGTGATTCATAAATCAAAATCTATTTAGTTCTAACCTCCGCCGTTCTGCTAGATCATTTAAAAATCTTCCTGTAGACTGAGAATAGAAAAAAAAATCGAGTCAGCTAAACTTACGTTGTTAGGAGGCACTTCTTAGCATTAATTCCTTATAAAATACATAGGTAGAAAATTTGTCTCTCCAATTATCTTCTAAATGAAGATGCTTAGGAAAAAGTTGTGAATACTTTCAAAAATAAAAGAAGGAAAACTAGAGCCGGAAGTTCTTCAAACCATGTTATGTGAAGCAGAAACTACAATCAACAGCCCACCTACTATTTACATAATATATATTTTTGGGCCTTCGTTCTGAAATAACACAAATTGCATTCGTCTAAATCCGCTTGAAACCGACCGTTTCGCGGCCTAGACCTGCAAAATGCACGGCCATCTACAGAACACAGAGTTTGAATCGTTTGAGGTTTGACATGCGTCGGCCGTATGCTCTGCCAGCGTCTGCGACGTTCGATATTCGATACATACGATCGATGTTGATAGAAGAATATATCAAATAATTTCTCGGAGCTTCCGTAAAGTGCACTGGTGTTTCCATTTTGTAAATCCTAATTATTTGTCAATGTCAAAAACTAACACTTACTTGATTTTTAATTTTATTGAAATTTATACGAAAATATTATCTTTTAACAAATTTAATCAATTGTCGGCCCAAAAAATAGTGTGTATCACACAGCCAGAAACTTATTTTGCAACAATTCGCTATTGCAGGCTGCGGCCTTCGGCCTTAGCCTGCAAACTACGCTCATAGTTGCAAAAAGTCAGTTTCTGGCCTAGTGATACAAATAACTATTTCCGATGCATCTTAGCAATCATTTTTTAATAGGTATGTGCCTATTGTGTATAGTAGCCGCGTGAATTTTTGAGTAAAAATATGGTCTAAAAAACGTGGAAAAGCAGAAGCTCATCAAAAGCTCAAAGCTTTATAACTGCGATGAATGAAAAGAACTTTATACGATTAGCAGAAAATTCATCATATCATAGGAGTTTGACGTCTAACCGTTAAAACTAAATTCTTGAATGTTTATTTTTTGGATTCTATTAGTAGTCCACTCTAAATAGTTTTAAGGAGCATCAACAAAACTTTAGTTTATTTGATGGGAGCAAATGAAAATTAGAAGTGAAACATCGAAAGAAGGTTTTTTTTGGCCTAACAGTAAGATAGGCAACCAGTAATTCTTCAAGTGGTAAGCTGTAAGTATTGTAATAATAAAACACCTGAAAAAGCAAAAGAACACTTTTTACAACACTGTCTTAGAGTAAATAAAGAGCTTATTACGTTTTTAACCATCTCCACCATGGCTAGTGGAATTTAAAAATTCCGCCAAAATAGAGCCTCTCCCTATGTGGCGCATGCGTCAGCTTCCTTGAGTCTGTACTGTCATTTGTCAAAATTGTTCCTGGTTATGATTTGCTGTCAAATCAGCTGTTGTATACAATTCGCCCAAAATAAATTTAATTTTATTTGTGATAACAGTGTTCCTTCGTGTAATATGAATAAAACTCTCATTGTATGAAGTAAAATGTTACATTGGTTGTGTGAATAAGAAGTATCATCATCCTGTCTGTCGACCTCGGCATAACCCTGAAGAAAATAATTGTAAAATGTGTTAATCACCTGTCTTCTAACTCTATTATGTTACGTGCACTCCCCGAAGATGGTGCCTCGACGTCCGGCCCTCGACGCCTGGTTGTCTGTCGTCATGGCAACGTGAGCTGATAGCGCCGAGATGGAATGGTGATGGGCAAACGGGAGATGGACAAAACCACCGAAGATATACAAGTCAATTGTGATATTAACGTCAGTCCTGATGATAACAATACCTGCCAGTTTCTTAAGTGCAATGTTAATAAAGACAAACCGATTTATCTTGAACCGCTTAACATCGATGGACCGGTCGACGAAGTTGTTAACACCCACAGTGTACTGAAGAGGACCACCAATGTTAGTCCTCAGAAGAATAGGATTTTTGCTAATCAGAACGAAGATGGATCTTGGCTGCTCAGATGGGATGTGGTCAGACAAAAAGAAGAGGATTTTTTGGCGCTATGCTATGAAGGTAGGTGGGGGTCTTAGGGGGAGATGATTAGGTGAAAACGAGAAGTTATGTAATCTATTCTGGGGGACAATTTTAAGATAATTTCATTTGGAGATCGGAGATTTAGAATTTTGATTTTGAAGGTAATATGTAGAGCGAGGATGAAAATATAAGTACATGTAATAAACCTAAATTTGAATTCTGTTTAAATCGTGTTCTTAGCAGAATTTGGATCAATTGGGGTAATAAGAGGATTTATTATGTTATTTCGTAATACATCTATTATTCTATTTTACTTTGTTAAACCAATGTCTATAAACTACAAAAACTTGGGTAGGCCTTAGATCAACTCATTTAATTATATCTTATGTACGTCATGTAATTTGACGTTATATTGGGTGATCACGAAAAACGTTGAAATGGTGAAGTCATGTCTGTTCTTAGATATGATTATTTCATTCATGTCACTTTTGTGACGTCTTAACTTATGATATTATTTGAAACTAATTTCATCATTTTTCATGAAAAAACTATGTAATTTTGTTAATTCGTGGGTTGGAACATTAACGTAATTATACTCAAAATCCGTAGTGAAATTTTTACGATAAGCCTTTTCTTTTGTTCAAAGTCGACACTTATTTTTATTTATCTGGATGGTAAGACATGATTGAAATAAATGACCGCCCTGAAGTGTGGCAATAAAAATGTTCGTTGACCGATAATGACCAAGCAACCTTATTGTATTAAACAGTTTATTAGATTCGGCTTTGAATCTTGAGAAACGGAGTACATAAAAATAAATTTAAATTATCACCTAATTGCGCACCAGTGTTAATGATTTTAACAGGACTCGAAAACTTTCTGTAGACCTATTTCTAAATTATACCTTCTATAATGCAAATGTTTATTGTTTTAATCGGATTGCTATCAGTTACGAATCAACGTGACCGATTTTGTTGATCAACAATTCAAAAATTTAATTTAGAAAATGAATTCACGTTTTGCGACCAAACAAGATTTTAACACAGATAATTAGCACGCACGGTCTGTTTCTTGACAGAGAAAAACATATGAATAAAATTGATCAATAGGGGTGATCTCATTGTCGGTGCTTCTACATTATTCACCAAAGTCCTTCAGCATTTTTGAAGAGTCATAGACTATTCACCCCCACAGACAGCGTATCAATTTTCCCCATCGAATCCGGTTAGCAGACAGGCAAAGGGATTTTTTTCATGATTAACTACATACATACATTATTTTCAAAAAAAAACAGCTGCGAATCCGGATTAAATAACTTGTATAACCACATTCAAGCATCATTAAAACTAATATAAATGTAAATGTAATGTGTTTGTATGGAAAATGTGATATTATTAAATATCAACTATGTGTACTTCATTGGAACAAAAAACATAAATTACACCTACCGTGCTATCCTAGGCAATCAAAAACTAAGACATGAAACAACTTTTTTAACTTGTTGTAATTTCTTGGAAGGATTTCTTTATTTTGGAGGTTATATGGTTTCTGTGTCAACTTTGTTTTCTTATCAGATTTGTTCAACTATTTTCTTCGCCTTTGGATCATATTTTTTTTACTTTCCTTTTGAGTAAATTTTGTGCATGGATGTCTCTGTTTTTGTTTCTTCTTTACTACTTTTATTTTGTAAAATTTCTATTTGCTCTTTTATTTTCCATTGTTGCGCATTTTTTTAGTGCTGCTTTAAAGCGCGTTTTATTTTATTTAGCTGAAGTCATAATTACTTTTTTCGACTTTCTCTGACATTTTAAAAGAACTTTACCGGTTGGAAAAACTTCGAATTGTCGATTTTGGGAACATATTTGATAGATCTTTCATTGATTACTCTTTCTATTCTTTTTCAATATTTTTTTATGATTTTATAGTATAATGCATATCTATTTTACTTCATTTTGTATTGTATGAGAAGATTCAAGCGTAGATCAAAAATCAATAACACTTCTCCTATAAGTTAATAAATACAATACCAAGTTTACTGAAACACTCACCAATCCCGTTTGAAATTAACAATAAATCTGCGACCACAAACTTCTGAGATGTAGAAAAGTTTCCATTGTTTTACAGGAAGTGGCTACAATTAACATGCCTATATACTTCGGTGGCCATTTTTGTGGTTTGGAACAAATAGTTGTATCATTGGTTTCCAGAAGTGCCAACATTTTTGCTGTGAACCAAATTAACAATTTCTCATTACATTAAAAAAAAACTTGACGTGTTTGTGGCAGGGATTTTAATGATTGTAAAGGTTGTTTTGAAAATACGTACAATAATTTTTATTAGATGTGTAGTATTATGAAATAAGGGAAACTGATTTGCTTAACGCAAGTGGCAGATCGTAGATTTTTAACATTTGGAATAAGATAAGGCATTAAATTATCTTTACTACCAATGAATTGCTCGTTTGGTGGTGAATTCAGAATTAAAGTTGAAGAATAATACGTTATGAAGAGTAATAATAGGTTATGAGATGAAACATCTCGGCTCTTAAATTTATGGAAGTTTTTTGACGCCTAAGCTATGTCGCTGCTGTGTTGAGATGATTTTAAGATTCATAGTGTAGTGTCTTATATTAAGGATCTTCCATAGATGATTTTATGGAAGGAGTTTACCACTACTACATCGAGAAGATGTTTTAAAGATGCTGACACAGCTGTGTAGGTAGCTCTCTTGTTCAAGTTCAATATCTCAAAGTTTATTCCTAAGTATTGATAAATTGATAAATTTTTACCATCTTATGTGAACCATCTTAGGATCTAATATGAATCACTCTATATGTTTGCATGCTTCCGAATGAAAACTAATATGTTTACGAAATAGGATGTTACGTAACATCGTTGACAAGACGAACGGGGTCAGTCAGACGACACCGAATAAACACCATCATTCATTCCCGATTCTGATGAATGAAACCTTTTGACACGAGCTTGGGAAAGGTTCCTTTCTGGAAAAAAAAAACCCTAGATTTCTTTCCCGGAATTCCCGACGTGCCCACGAGCCGCCCTTCACACCAACTATTTATGGTAGGAAACGGCGCCTTAATTTCACCGACGTACCTACACAAATTTATGTCCGTTGATATACATGGGCGTAGACATGCTTCGGTTCGTTAAGTTATTTCTGTAAATATTTGTAGAGTACGTGTTTATGCGGCCTTGGCACCTGTATTTTATTCAACGTGGCTGGGAAGAGGTGCAGCGGACAATTTCGAGGAATTTGACTGGTGGCCACGGCAGATTCGTTGAGATTATCAGTTCAAAATTGAGAAGAGTAAATAAAAAAATTGCTAGCGGTGTGCACAGGTAGGTTGTTGGGTTTTGGACTTTTTCGAGGGATCGCCTTCCGGCGGAGACGGTTTTCGGACTTCTTAATTTCGACGTCCGGTCGAGTCGGCTATAATCGGATTGTCTTCTATTCGACCCCTAAAACACCTGCGATTTTCGTGTTGACTTTTATGATCAAAGATCAAAGATCCGGACGCGGAACGTGTGAAACGCGGGGTTTTTCGTCCGGACGTGGATATGTAAGAATGTAAAGGGTGCGATTTTTAACAAAAGGAATAATCAATATTGTTATAAGCTTATCAGAAAAAAAATATCTGGCGACAGAACTAAAAGCTGATTGAGTTAAGTTTTCAGCTATAACGGTAAAAAAAAATATTTTTTCCTAGTAGAAGATTTAATTGTGTTTAAGAGTTGTTTCAAATTATAGCGCTGCTCCTGAAGCGATTTTTATCCCAAGGGTCAATATAAATTTTTATGCTGTAATAAAATAAATTACAGTTTATATACCTACCTATGGGAGCTATAAACATGTAATCGTTTACCAAATAAAAAATCCTCTTGAGTGGTCTAATGTCTTATCGATATAGTATTTTTATAGAAATGGCGATATGTGCTGATACTGAGGTTCCTTATTCTTTTGTTACAAAAAGAGTTTAGTGTAGTTCAGACTTGCATAATGTAGCATGTTCTGTTGAAAATGAGTTTTTGTATTCATAAAGAAGAACAAGAAAACCCATAGAATCAAGAGTAATAGAAATAAAAACCGAAAAGTATGGTAAGTTCAAAGAATTTTTACATTCAGAATTCTGTCGTTTCAGAAATTCATTGCCTTTAACTAAAATGGCATAAATGAAATGAAAAGTTTTATTGACGGTTTCTTAGTAGTAAACTCATAATATCTGAATACAAAAGTAGCCATAAAAATGAAGAAAGCAGTCAGAAGAAGAGCAAAACTTACGTGATAAATTAAAAACGGCGGATTTAGAATTTCAAATTTGTTGATAATCCGCCCAGTCTCTGACAGTTTCAACTCTCTAATTTTTTTCAGAATTTAATCTAGAATATGTAATATTTCTTTCTCCTTTCATTTAAGCTTTTTAAACTGTTTGTCTTTAGAGTTTAGATTCTTCACCTTTTCAGATCCTCTAGATTTTTAATCCTTTCTAATTTTTTAGAGTTATTATGTTCCACGGATTTCTTTATGTTTCATATTCTTCAGACACTGAACTTTTTATGCTTGCTCGGATTATTCAGGCGCTTTGGCTTTACTGTATATTTTTTGAAGTCTTTATATTTACCTATACTTTCTAAATCTAGTAATTTTTTTAAATTATCCTTAAAACCTTTGTTTTTATTCAATCTTTTGAAGGTTTAAATAAATTAGGTTCTTAAATTAGATTCTTTGAATTCTTCATATTACCTAAGTTTTCTAGAAAAATTCCGTTGCCTGTACAAGCTGTATCCGTTGCAAATTTTGTATTCTTCAAATCTTTGGTATAAATTAATTTACCAATTTAAGTTTAATTTTTACTGTTAAAGCTAGGCTGGATGTAAGGAAAGCGATTAGGGTGCCTTTTTTGTCTTTTATTCAAAGGGATTTTAGTTTGGCTTAGTTTAGTTTTCCTAAGAAAGTAGCAATTTCTTTTCTTTGGACACGTACGCGTTTCTTTATGCTCAGTTTCCTGTTTTATGATTCCGGAAATAAATACCTGACCAGTTTGCGAAATTATGCTCCAGTTTAGAACATTAAGTTCTAAGTTTTTGTTGTCACTTGGGTGTTGCCTTATTAAAAGTAACTAATTTCCATCGAATCTTTTTTTTTGGCTCTTCACATACTGACTATTTTTGCGTATTTTTTTTCCGTTTATAAGAACGTTTCATTCAAAATCCTAATGCGAACGGCCGCTGAAGGACTCGCAACGTCCGGTTTCAAATTAGAATCTACTTTAAGTAATCACAAAAAATCATCAATGGTGACAGCATGACCCCAATTAACATCTTGTTGACTTCCGTCTCGGTGTACTTTTCAGGATAATTTTTTTCGTCATCGAACACACCTTTGAGGCGGTCCCTAAGGTCCGATTACTTGATTAGAAAACGATGGCGTGAGGCACGAAAGGTCATGCACATGCTATTGGAACGGCGGTTTAGCAAATCGATCACCTGTTTGCTACATCCGCCAGACAGGGTCGATTACAATATATTACAAGCCCATAGCCGAATTACATTATTCTAATAAGACGCTCAGTGGCGTTGACTTGTTTTTAAATCGGGGATCTACTTTTTTTTCATTTTCTCAAAAACGTTTTTGACGCCACATGTGAAAAAATATTTACATAATGGGATCAGTTTCCAAGCAGGCCACCTGCCGTGTGTATACCTTGCGAGGTGTCGAAGTGTAAACAAAAATCACTGTAATTCTGTTTCGTCGATTTTTAAAAATAGAATCTGATTTTACTGAAAATTCAGTTATTCTTAGGTCGACGTTATACAGAAACAGGAAATTAATTATAACGTAATTGTGAGAAAAAAGTCTTTGTTGAAGATGTGAATGCCACAGACAGGATAGAAATGTTTATTTACAAATTTATTTATAAAATACACAACAAACTGAAGAAAAAACTTATATTTTGACGTACGACATAATTACGAGTTGAGAGTAATTAAGGCCCACATCCGCCCTTGAAACAGAACCATGTTAAATCTGATAAATTAGTAGCGCAATTAAGGAGGCAAAGGTCGAAAATGTGACCATTTATCGCTGGACATCACTGAAAAAGGAGGATGTCCTGGAACATGCTTTCGTATTCGTTTATAACTTGAAACATTAATCTTGAACTGGATTTCGTCAACTGTTTGCAAGGATGGATGAGAGTTTTTTGATTCTTTTTACGAATCGTCTCATGAATTTTCTGAACTATTCACATTAATCATGGTCTAAAGCGAGGATAATGATTGGGCCATTAAGGTTTCCGTTCGAGTTTAAAGCAGAAAATAAAGCAACGAACGAAAGGAAACTGACCATTAGAACCCAAACGTTTTTAAAGAAAAAATCGTCAGTACGCCAATAGAGAATAGAGAATAGGAAGAATGTGGGAAAAGAGGAAAATGAAATAAGAAACAAAAATGGAAAAACAATAATTCTACTCGCGTAGAAAACGTCTTGGCATCAAATTAAAAATTCAAACAATGCAGGAAAAGAAGAAAGAAAGAAGCAGTCGGATACTAACAAAGAAAATGAAGAGCTGTAAACTTAGAGATGACATGCAGAACACGTACAGGTCATGCCGATCTTAAAATTGTCGTACATAATAGCAAATACAAACAGAATGGTGAACAAATGAACTGCAGAAAGTTAAGGTAGCTAAAGCAAGAGAAATAACACAAACTCAGAAATAAAAAACAAAGCAGGAAACGTAATTGAACAACATTAAAAAAACTGACAGAAGCAACATAAGCAAAAACTTAAGAACGAGGCAAATGTCAGTTTAAATTTGGATTAATGGGAGGTATCGACGAAATTACATCGTAAATGGTTAAATATTATATTAGATTTTTCTAAACATAAGTTTGGGAACGTATCACAATTTTTTTTATATCTATACAAATGTTATTAGTGTAAAGTTAAACTTGTTTAAATACATTGTTGCTATATGTATTTTCAGGTAAAATTTTCGAAAAGAAGCTTTTTGGTAGTGTTCCAACTTTCTATTTTACTGATTTCTTCAACTTTAGACATTTATTTATCAGACATAAAGTTTTTTAACATTTTTTTTCGAGCTGCTTTATCAATTTTTAGTAACGTAGCATTGAGCGGATTTGCGATATTTGGAACACCTGTATACATAAAAAAAACATGGTGTAAGAGAACACATCGGAAGATGTCAGTCGGATTTATAAAGTCTACAAGATTTTATTTTATTTATTTTTATCATAGGACAACAAATGCAAAGACCACGTAAGAATAAAGAAAACAAAAAGGTAAGATGTATGGAAAAATTTAGAAACGAAAAGAACATAGAAATACAGTAGAAGAATTGGAACCCATGTATGACAAAAAAGCAAATGATAGTCGAGTTTACTCCTAATGGTGCTAGATGAAATCGTAATTATTGAAAATACATTTTCTATAAAAGTCAAAAATGCTTTTACACAGAACACTTTTCTGGTGATTATCAAATCTTGTTATATTTTTCCACCCTTGACTTGATTGTTATAGATTCGGTAGAAATAGCTTATAACAACAGCAAAGAAACTACGAGTATGAACGTTAAATTAAACGGAAGTAAACCTATAAAGCTGTAAAGCTTGATCGTTCGTTGCTAATGATTGTAGTAAGTAATAAATTTTAGAACAAAGTTATTATCGTTACTCAAATGTTTGCCAGCAGATAGTTGTTACTAGGATCGTTTTTTACTGGCAACGTTTTGTTAGGTTATCTCGTATATCAGTTTTTTAATGAATCGAAACACTGCAACGGAAACACCTGCTAACAGGATTGGAATCGACTGATATATTTAAAAGCACAGTTTTTGCAACGAAAAGCTTACTCCTTACGAGTTAACCGGTTTGCACAGTTTGACTGTTATTTTTCGCCTAAGATCTTCCATTCATCATTCTTTCACAAATCGCAACCGGGTGCGATCCTTACATTACATCAAATTAATCTCCATCCGAAGGAAGTAGAGGGTCCGTGCTGAATTGAAGCATTCCTCCTGGCAACGTCCTTGATGGTTCACATCTCTTCACTTTCGTCTTTGACCGAATTAAATTACATACATCACAATATAATCATAGAAATGCCGACAATAGTCACCCTACCTCAATTCCAAACGTTCTTCTTCCTAACCGAACTTCACGGATTGACACGTCGTTTAGAAACTTTGTCGCAAATCCTCAATTAGATAAACCGGTCACGTGTACGAAACAACTGTTCACCGTTTTACGAGTATATCGACAAAATACGTAGATCCTTGGCAGGATGGAAGTCCTCTTTACCCCGCCTTCTGCGATTCCAGGTATTAGCACGGACGCGTGCTTTTAAGCACGTTGAAATTTTGTGTCGTGCACATAATAATTAGCATTATTACTTCTACTTTAGTCTTTATTGTCTATAATAAAAGTGTCTAATAAGGAAATCGGCTTTGAGTTACTAGCTGGCGTAAATCCTCAATTTCGATGGTAAGAAATGGATTCAGCGGACGCTGTAAACTTCAAAATAATGGAGAAGGTTTACCGGACGTGATTCCTGCTAATCGGTTTCGATATTTTTTAAAGCTCGGTTATAAAGGTGTGTTCAAGGAAGCGCCGTAAAAGAGAAGAAACAATACAGCCGCCATTCTAGCCCGATTCGAACACAATCGAAATTGTAAGAATTCCGATGTCGACAGTGCTACATCACGTTCTGGAAATAAAATTTTTGATTTTCTTTGGTTATTAACTGTCATATACACCAATGGCTCTAGAATAGAACCCTGCCTTGTTTGAGGATTCTAAAATTCTCTTGCAGTTTTATAGGTTTTGACAATTTTTTTTACCGGTAAAGACACTGAAATGAATATCATCCACAATATTTACCCAATTGGCCATAACTCATTCTAAATTATCATCATAAATTATGACTGCTCTCATTTTATAGCGTGCATTTTACATTAAATATACATGCATTTACTACGGATATGTGTGGGTATGCTTCAAGAATTTATGAATGTATTAAACTTTTCGAATTATCTCAATTATTGTAACCGGGATGTTCTCTTTCCGTGAGCTGTCCATGTGTATATCCGGCTGCAAGGACCAAGATTTGCATGCTATTCGACCGTCGTAATCGGCAAGGAAACGACAATTTGATGAAGTTATTTCTCGTGTTGATTGAATTACGGGCGGAAGTGTAGGGATAAGTCAATAAAATCAATTGTATTAATAAAAAATGATGTCTGCGGCTTAATTGGCAATTACATTTAGAATCTGTCGTCGACAATACATCGCGAGTTTACTGATATGAAAATTTATAATTTCCTCTTGGAGCCGGGGCAAGATTTATGTTTTATTTACATGAGACTTAATTGGCTTCTGTAATTTAAACAAATGTGTCACAGGTTTTTTAACGTATTGTAATTAAGCGCGCCACGAGTGGGTTGGGGCACTGTTTTATATTTTTGTTTTATTTGTTTCTGGGAAACCACGCGAAAGAAAGCAAATGGGTATTAATTATGGTATTTAATCGTTTATCTGTAAACCGGTCTTGATTCACTTGTTTACATTTTAGGAGTTGTGTCTGGTATTTTGCGAATACATTCATTGACGTGCGACTGGTTTTGCGTAATTAACTAATTAATTATACATCGACTTCATACATTAAGATAATTATTTGTGATCCAGGAAAAGAGGTCTCACCTAACAGACAAGTCACTAGGTGTATCATTATCCGATACGAAGCATTCTCCGAATCATTTGTAATTTATACCGGATTTGCCGATAATTGCGAAAATGAAGTGATGGACAAAACAAGAGATTGTTTAAAGTCGTGAGTTCTGATCTTCGCTTTTTTTATGGTTTTAAACCGAGGTCGGAATTTGTCAAGGTCGTGTTTACTGCATGGTAATTTGTAAATCATAATAAAAATATGAGCAAATTATGTAGGTATGGATGGAGGATTTTTCTGAGAAGGAATTTTTGGGATTGGTGGGTTATGGCCGGTTTAATGATGATTCGCGCAGTTCGCATGTCATATCACCAATACTTTCCCTGTTGGGTATTTACTTTCATTTTCAGGGAGCTTCGAATTTAGATCAACTAATTTTTAATTTCATTAGACAGCGGCCAAAGACGAAGATCAATGTGTGGTGCAAACGATTTCTACAGTCGCATTTTTTCCCTGGTTTGAGCTCATAAAGAGAGATCGTTCCGATTAATATCGGTTAAAATGTAATTTCCTGTTACGTATCGATATAGTGGAACTTTGGTATCAGAGATAATGTTATTTATACCTTTGCACGTGGGTAGAAAATCATTTTCTGCATTGTTATTAAATCAAGATTTAACATCAAGTATCGTTTTAATCATTGGAAAGTTTGCGCGGAAAAACAGGAATATGGTATGATCTACTTAGCAGCTTAAGTGTTTGTTAGTCTTGCCAATTCATGTGAATGTTCCAATAAAAAGTATAAAAGGCAGACAGAATCAAATGCACAAAAATTACCCCTAATCAATACTTTTTAAGTGACTACTTTATAAAGTTTACTTTACGCAGTCTTTTGTGGCTGTAAAGATGAATTTTGTGGACTGAAAATATATTTTACTGACAGAACCTATTTGTTTTTACAGTCCGCAGCAAAATGAAAATCATTCTTAGCTTTAAAACAACTTTAATCTTCCAATTATTGCATCCGCCAAACACACTGCAATCTGCCGCCATTTTGAATTACTAAACGAGAATTTTTTTTTTTGATCGCAAAAGAATCTTGTATGTATGTATCTTCTGCTGTAAAGAGAATTTTTAACCTCAACCGATTCATTGTTCACTTCAAAAAATCGCTGATATTCGTAGTTACCGTTAATGTATTCTTGTAGTTTGCATCAAATATGTTACTGTCTCTAGGAAACTCTCAAGTTTTCACCGTCAGAAAACCGCGAAAGGTAACTTCGTAAATATTTTCATAATCGAAACGGATCGTACGTCATCGTTTTCACATTAACTGTTTTGAATTTACACTCGACAGTAGGTTTGTTTTAAATTGCCTAATTTTACGCTAATGATGAGAAGTTACGTTGTTCAAAGAAGTAAGACCGCGAGCGAATAGTAATTAGTTATTATCAACATTAAGTAACTCTGTATTCATTAGATTATATTTACTTTCTGAATTGCAAGTGATTCTAGAAATGCATGAGAGATTGTTGTTGTTTGGCAAATAATCCTCACAACAAGCTTTCAAACTTTTCTAACAAATAAATATGAATTCACAAATGAATAAGTTTGAATAGTGAACAAGTAAAGGAACGATGCTATCAAAAGATGATAAAACCAAAAGTATGGTTTAACAATGAAACTGTACGAGAAATGCAGAAAGATAATAAAAAATGCTAGAACAACAGAGAAAATATATTGAAAAACAAAAGCAAAATTTACAATTTGGATTATAACTACAGTAAGTTAGAAAACCAACGAGTCTTTTATCATGAGATATGAAGTGAAAAAAGGAGGGGATGAACAAAACATGAGCTATTTATGTAACAAGTAGGAAAAATAATAGATTTCGTAACGTATTGTGAGAGAATCTTCTAATTTCTATTAGTTACATACAAGATCTTTTATAATCTTTTCACACCAAAAAAAAACTTTTTTTTTAACTAAAATTAATTGAAAAAGTAGACTCACATAATAATAAATAGTTGGAATAATTTTTAAGACAAGTAGTGGGAGGAATGGAAAACAGTTTGAATACCTGGGCTAAATAGAAGGAAGTGTTTAGACCGAAAAAACGGAGTGGAATGAAAAAATCTGCTTAGAAAGATCCGAACAAGAATTATGGAAAGAAAGTAGATTGCATAAGAATCATAAAATGCCAGAAGAAAGTCAATCATCAGCAAGCGTGCTAAAAGTGGAGAAAATGTAGAAGAAAACACGTGAATAAGAGAGTGTGGGCAGAAGAAACGAGGCACGTAATTTGAAATAAACATTAATTTATTCAACACGTAAGAAAGGTGACAAAAAGCAATTGTCAAGGTATTCCTTTGACAGACATTACTCAAAAACTCTAGCAACAGCAGTAAAGAACGGATTAAATGAAATAATAAGAATAAAAAAGACAGTTTTAATGTCAACTCAGGTGGACAAAAGAACGAAGTCCAAAAGAGAATCAATGGAATCAATGAGGAAGTAATATGTAGAGGCAGCATACCAATTGATATTTTGGTTGAGACGTAGAAACTCGTTGGACACTTTTAAGGAATATATACGTAGGAAAGGAATTTTGATGCCTCTGGAGACGGAAATCAAATGAAGAGATGGAGGAGATGTATAGAGAATCATAATAACGAAATCTAAAGGGCGACCAAGCGAACTCTGTCGGAACTGGAAGAAGAACTTATAAGAAAGGACTGCCGAGCATGACAAAAAAATATGTTGGTAACTCTGAAAGCGAAATTAATATTCATGCCTGTAGTCACTTAACCATTAGATAACATGTTATCAGAGCGATTATTGTTATTTTATTATTATCATTATCAAATCATCACGACATATGAGATAGTCATTAAGTGCTTTCTTCCTTCCGTCACTACCCATAACACAAATTATAAAAATATGGTATTGTTGTCTGGCGGCTCAATCGGAAACTTCAAAATTTGAAAGTAAATCATCAAAGAAAGTCCGTCTATTTCCATTACTTCTATTGTTTCAAGTCATCCCCTTAACAACAAAAATTCGCTGACACATCATGACCCCGCGAAAATCACCGACATTTTCCTATACATATAAAACAATCGATTATTCAAAATTGCGATCGCAAATCGGCACATCAACGTCACGCGTGCTCATCAAAAATGGAAAAACAAAAGAAATAAAACAAAGCCACAAACATCCAGGTCGGCCGTGCAGACAATGCACTTAAGAATTTTCGATGTATCAACCGTCCACGCTAAGGTAAGACCGGATCTGACCCCCCTTGGTCCCTCTTCTCCGTAAAGGTCGTGCGATTATGAATGAACCTGTCCCTCGCCGCTCCTTTCCTCTCTCCTAACCCTCCTCGCTCCGTATTCTCGTTCATAACTCCCCACCAAGGCAGCCGAAGGCGTGTGCTCAGTTGTAAATTTGATACTGTCGAGTTAGTTGTTTCGTCTCCTAGGTGATTTTTGCGCAGTTGTTTTGATGAGGGCGGTTTTTTGAGTTTTCCGTGAATGGACGAGGAGACTTTGGACATAGTTTTTTTGTTGCAATTACTGTAAGTTTTGAGTTTGTTTCGTTGTACGGTGTGAATATTCTGAATGAATGCATGAATGAATTCTTACCAATTCAATGACGGTCTTGCAATTTATTGTATGTAGTAAGTAATGCCACGTTGCTCTCCCCATTCATGTGGGGAAAGCGCGGCCATCTGCGATCATTTTTATGGAATTGTCACGGTTATTGCTGCGTTGCGTATTGCCGGTAAATTACCCGGCTGAAATTTTATCAATCCAGAAATTTCATATCCGTTCCACTGTTTTTATCCCGTTCGGTTTTTCTTTTACTGTCGAGTCAAATATCGAATTTCGAAAATTATCGAACTCTTTCCGGTATAAAACTATTCCCTCCTTTTCTGTACCCACATTAGAAAGTAAAGCGAATACCGGTCGTGATATAATAGGTATTGAATGTGAAATGTCGTGACTCCAAAAAATATATTTGCTCACCCGGATATTTAATCCTTACGATAGTTTTTAATTACATTTTAATACACCAATCGTTTCCTGTGTTCTGCCCATATTAAATTCTATTTTCATACGCCGCTTAATTGTTTACTTTGCCGTTTTTGGCTCGGGATGGCACTTAATGAACGGAAGTGTCTAATCTTTGCTTTGAACATTATCAGGCGATCGCATTTTTTTTACACAGTTTCGCACCGTCATCATCGGATGCCGCTAAACCACAAAAGAAAAATGAAAGTTATGGAATTTGCATTTTTGTAAGTATTTTTATTGTTGACGAATTCACTAATTTCCGGAAACTCCCGAAAAGTAATCGTACATTATTATTGCTTCTAGCGTAACCTTTGATTATTTTGATTATATGGTTATTTCTGAGGTGTTCGTAAATATGCCATGAGTGACATTTTGTATGACATTTGAATCAGATGATATGCATTCTGACAGTAGTGATTGACGTCATCTTTTCATTTTTTTTTATTAAAATTTGTTTTTCTATGAATATGTTATGAAGACATAATTATATTTATTATAAAAGTCTTGTAAGTATCAGCATTTTACACCATTTGTACAGTTCAGAGGACATTTGAGAAAAACTGAGTTTAATTTACACTACAGCACGATCGTAAATCATTAAATTAAGCTTCAGTTTGACATTTTAGAACTTTCAAAAGGAACATGTCAACATTGCGTTAAAGCACAGAGCTACCCCCTCTTTTTTATCATTTCGTAGATATTTTCATTGATTTTTACAAAAATTTCGTTTAATCATATAATCCTACATACAGCATTATAGAAAATGGCAATACACATGTAGGTTATTGGATCTTGAATCATTGATAAATTTAATGTCATGATCCTGGGAGTAATTTATTGAGCACTTTGGTTTTCAAATAATAATATATTTTTGGCCTTTTTATGGAATTTCATAACAGTTTTAGCAAAGCGAAATTTAACATCTGAAATTTTATTACCGCTCAAGAAATATTTAATCAAACGTTTATGAGAGTAGTTCTTCCATTTCTGCCAACATTATTTTGCAATAAAATTTTGTTAAACTTCCCGAAGAACACAAGGAACGAAAATTTCTATATTACTACCGAAATAACATGATTGAAATAATTGTCGAGTAGACAATGCACTTTTCTGCATGTTGGTAGTACTGTAGTCCGATTACACTCCCACAAAACATATCAATCAGGATAACTGTGCACATTATTCTCAACTTTACATAGACAGGAAGAGGTGCCAACTCATTTCAAAGTCCAAAGCTTGGTTAAAACTGCAACCACATAGAACAGTGATAATTCAAAGTCAGCAGTAATTTTTTTGTTAATTAATCAGTGAAAGGAAACGTGCATTATTTCCTTAGGTATGATTTGTACTTGCAGCATACCGGTGCCGTGGTTAAAACGAGCAAAAGCATGAGAAATGTCCGGTAAAGTTCCTTTCATTAATGAAGTGAAAAGTTCTAATCGAATCCGGAGGAAATAATTTGCGCTTCCACGCCTCTCTGGACTACGAAATTCCGGTCACCGTGCCATTTTCTCACTGAATTTTTTCGTCGAAAAGTTACGGTACCCATAATGGTTCCAATCGTTAAAATCGCTTTAACTAATTAAAATTATCTAAGCCGTGCCTTATTTTAGCCGACTTCCGTTTATTAATATAATAGCGCCGGTTTACATTGCGTCACGACATGTTTCTAATTTCTATAATCCAAAGCAGAAGACTCCCCGTCATGTCTTGACAAAATATAATTGAATTTGTTACATGTACGCCCATGGAAAAACAATCACCAATAAATAACTGCCTCTTTCTTCAAAGAAAATTTTTAGGTTTCGCTTCACGGCCGGAACCTCTCGCCCACTATTCAGGTGTTCATTTTTATTGTGGTAATAATAATTCCCACACGATCCACTATTTTTAGTTGATATAATAAACGAAAATTTCCACATAATATCGAGCGCGCACAGGATGTTTACGTAATTGTAATTCTGTTTAATTTTGAGAGAGCAGTTGATTTTCACATACACGCAGGATGTCTTCCTGCCAAAATGCGAAAAACGCAGAAAATGGAACTCATTTATTTATCTAACAGTTGAGGCTTTATCAAAATGCGTGGTGTTAACTTTATTTGCACAAGTTTAATTAAATAACTAAATGACAACAATACCGCTTTAGAGATTGTGGTGATTTCGTTGATGATAAAAAGGCAGCGGAGACAACTGGAATGAATAGGACACGTGGTCAGGATTTAATTTTTACGAGGGCGCCCACACATATCCTGTCCGAGGAATGTTGAACCGCCGATCCAAGCGTTTACCTCGAGATAAGAGGAGGTGAAAAAAAATCAGCCGATTCGGCGGCGGTGGTGGGCGGCGAATTATGAGTAAGATGGGATGTATTAAGTGTGGGTCAAGATGATGGCTTTAACAGCACTGATGGAGGTTTGTCGAGTTGTTAGTAAAGATCAAGGCGAGAAAAATGCGTATAAAGTTAGAGCAAGGATGGAGAAAAAGAACACGGTCAATAATTATTGATTTTACAGATAAAAAAAAACAAATCCGAACATTTTTAATATAGAATATGGTTTCTAACTTTCCTGTCTGCTTTCAATCGTGGAGATTATATTCAGGGACCGGTAATAAAAACCGAGGAAAGAACGTTCCGGATCGTTTGACTTTTTCCCGACGCGAATGATTCAGTTCAAATGAATGTCCAGTATACATTATTAGAATTTTTTGTTTTATTATTAGTTCTGGAATACGATAAAACAATGACGCTGCGTTTAATACACCTGTAGATAAACACCATCCATGCTTCCATGCGTTTTACAAATGGCTGATTTTCAATTTTAAATGTTTTTTTTCTGAGATTTTTTAATTAAACAACGCTCAGATTTATTTGAACTGGTATTTGAATGTAAACAAAAACGTCCTTAAAAATAAATGTTATTTTAAAATTAAGAGTTTTTTCTGTTGCCAGGTTTAACTTTCACTATTTTCAGAATTGAAGGCTGTTGTGAAAAATGTAAACAAACTGTAAAAATTGAAAACTTCTTTAAATGTTTCAAGCTTAAAGTACCAACACTTGGTAGTTTTACATTTTGTTTAAGAAAAAGTAAAAAAAAAAATGTTTCAAGTTTCTTGTTTACTGGCAAAACTATTTACAGTTGTCTTAACTCAAATATGTTATTGTGTTACGAGTTTCTTTGAATTTATGTAGGAAAACCTCATAATCTTGTTATCTTGGAATTTCCTTCATATTTATAAAGAAACGTAAAATTTAATGTACCTACTTACATATTATTATTATTTGCTTAAACATTACAAATTTTTCGCAATATTGCCACAAAACTTGAAAAAGCAAAAAACTATGAAAGACAGTAAAACTACAGTTCAGTTCTTTCTTGATATGAAACTCAAATTTTAAGCTTAAGACAGCGTAGACTTAAATATTTAGTTCGAAGTCGTTCATCCAGGTCGCAATTATTTTCATATTTCTTCATACTAGTTTAACCTGCTTTCTACCGACGCGATTCTCTGTGTGCCGTTTTCTTCACAAAATCCATTTCTACTACTGCAGCCACAAAACCGCCCACATCCTTTCGTAAATCCTTTTCGAAACCGTAGTCCTCCGCTCGAAAACCCATCGATTTTCTCATTCACATTCTCAACCACGCCTGCTAAGGACGCCGAAGGTCGTTTATCCCACATGAAAACCCTGCAAAATTTTGGAAATTTCGAGAAAACTTATCCGATTGTTGTACAACTCTCATTTCCGGTTCACTTTCCTCGATTTCCAGTTTCCGGTCTGTTCGTTTAGGCGCCAAAACCCAGCATCCGTTGCACATTCTCTAATTAGGGGCGAGTGGTCAACTGCCCACTAGTACACATTCGTGATACACACGGTATATGGAAATGAGAACGTGCAGAGGTGTCGTACGCGACATTCAACCTGCTATTCCCATCTCGGTGAAAGACCCGACCTACCCACATTATAATATATGGTGGTAAATGTTTTAAGGAAGAGAACGCGACGGCCCTAATCAACGTTTTAGTTTTTCTTGCATAACAGTGTAGAGGACGGTCGTGCGAAATAGTGGGTTGGGTAAGCGGCCAAAAGCGTTGAATGGAGGAGTTTGCGAAATCTGACCACCTGATGCATTTTAAAGAAGTTTTCTTTGGAAAATAAAATTATTACTGGGGGAAACATTTAGTTCATTTGTATCAAAAAGTACAAACTAGTCGAAACATCCCTTAACCTCATTTCTAGCCCAACTTTATATGAAAGATTATTGGCTTCTACGCCGCCAATCCACGAGTGCCAAAGTCTCAAACGATTTTATATTAGAACGAGCCTGCAATTTTTATAATCAATGAAAAACACGTTTCAATTTTATTTCTTTCACAATAATTCTGCGACTTAGCTTGGATACTTTGATAAAAATAAGAGATGAAGAAGAAATTTATGAAGGTTGTATGATAATATCTAACGATTCGGGGATAAAAGACCAGTTTCATTCAAGTTCCCACAAAATAATATAAATAGCAACTTCAACAGTAAAAAGAACTTGTTGCTACGAAGATATCAAATAGCTCTAATCTATAAATCATATTTTTCTCAGCTGATATTTCATTAGAAATTAGGATTTTCTAAAGTTTTTGATGGCATTATTGAACTTCTATGTTTTTAAATTATGAACATACACGAATTCATAAAGAAATAAAGTTTTGCCATTTTATATTTTTAAATTTTTAGGATTTGATATTTATATTTGTAAATTAACCATATTTTAAAATTTCTTTAATATAAAAATTAAAAATTTAACTAACTTTTGATATTATTGTTTTTAATTTTCAACTTTTGATTTTATTGTTATGTGCATATTGATTTATTTTATAATTCCGCAAATTTTCATATTTTAGGTCAGGTAAAGTCCCAGAACTTTAAATTATTGAAACATTAAAATCAACATTTTTGAAATTTTTAATATTCTAGTTTTCTCAGTGTTCAGAAATTTTAATATTTTTGGTCATCTCACGAATTGAAAGCTCAGAAAGCTTGAAGAGTTAACAATTTAACAGTTAGTGGTGAAAATCCTAAGATCTAAGCATTTTCACATTTTCTGCAGTCAGTTTGTAAAATTGTAAAAATTTTACTTTATAAGGGCACTCAAAAAATTTTACAGGGCGTGAAAGAATTAAAGTTCTTGGATATTATATTGTTAAATCGTTTTTTTGCTATAATTCCACACAGACATTTTTACTTACTGTCAAATTACTGAAAAATTAGAATCTTGTCTAATAGAATTTCTTGTCTAATAGCGAAATATGCTGCAAATATGCTACGCCAAGCAGCATCAATTTTCAGCGAAAAAAATCTTTCCGTCAAATAAATTTGTCATTAAACTTATCAAATTAGCTTTAGTATACAAAGAAATAATACGAATTATTCGAAAAGTAATATAAGGTATAGTTATTATCAATGACATTCGAAATAAAATTTTCTCATTGAATTGTGGGGCAAAAATTCGTAGATATATTTTTTTTAAATTTGTGTGAAAATTAACATGTAGCTGTTTGCTTTTGGAAAAGCATGTTTGATTTTCGTAGCAACAGTTATTTGTTAATTTATCTCAAAAATTTTGTTGGAAAAAATTAACCCAATATTTTTTTTATATATGAAAAAATGCATTAACCCTTAGAAGTGCAGTTTTAATGATGTGATGCATTTTTAAAAAGGTAGAGCTTTATATGGACTTTGTCCATCAAGTCCGAAAAAATGTTAAAACAGTTTTATTTATTTCTGTTCTACTTTTAACTTTCACCTATTGTGAGAAGCCACGCAATAAAAGTTAATTTTTGATTTGTCTGGCCCTGATCTTAATTAAATTTAAAAAAACACAACTAGGTACAAATTATGTTTTATTAAAACCGGAAATGTTTTCGTTTCCATTTAATTAGTGAAGACGGCAATTTATTGCTGTCGTATCTTCGTCGCCTGTTTTTTTTTTTTTGTAAATCTTTGGCCAAGTATTTTATATGTAAATGAGTCGATTCTGTGAACAAATTGCGTTTTATCCCAACAATAATGTGTATAAAAGTTGATTGGATGACGCGGACCGGAAGCGACGACATGTGCAGCATCCAACCGCCGGATATGACAGGCATTCGGTGGTACATGCGGTTAATAATTAATCATTTTATTAATAAGTCATCGTTTGGAGGACAAATTTCGCAGGAATGCAGGTGTTAATTGATATTCTTGATGAGAACTAAACCATGACCGATAACCGTCTAAGGAAATAGAAGTTTCTTTTTTGTATAAATGATACAATCAATGCAACATTTTATATCATCAAGCTCATTTACTATTTGCACTTTATCTCTTAATGTGTGTATTTTGTCTATGATTGGTAATTCGTGTTTTAATCCAAACTCTTGAAAAAACTAATATACTTTATCTCGTTAGGCAGATAATGAATATTCTTCGTCATTGTAGCACGCGCTCGACAACTTTTTTCGCTCTTGGTTTCTTAGTAAACGGTGGGATGTTCTCTTAATAAAACGAACACGTCTTTCGTAGAAATGGTATGATTGCATAATAATATTTTATTGTTTGTCTTTTTTTTTTGAGTGTTACCCAATTTCCGTTTGTCTCGAGCCGCCACTGGTTATTGTTTAAATACAACGAATGAAATATACGTGTGTACGGACGTTTCACAATGAGCTGACGCTTTATATTATTTCTAGCTGTTTTATGTGGCTTCAAGTGAATTGCACAACTTGAGAAATAAATATTTATTAAGGTAAATTTGAAGTAAAATTTAACCGCGTTTCGAGTACTAAAATGATATTAGTCCTAAGCACATACTCAAAGCGGCGGTGATGCTATATTCGAAATCGACTGAATGTATAAAAAATATATCGCAGTTCTGGAATTTTGACTGTTTTTTGTTCAACCCTGTATATATATAACAATACGCCGATTGATTTCACACTTCTAGAGTCATTTATTATAAAACTAATTTTTAGTTCCAAGCGATCCAATCAATTGGGTCAACGTATGTCTTATTAATATCTAATCTTAGTAATATTTTGACATTTTAACGTTGTTTAGTTTGCATTTTTTTTTATTTATGCTGTTATAATACTTTACTTTCATGACTCCCTTGATAGAAAGACTTTTGGATCGCTTGGTAGTTAATTTTATTGCACGAGCGTTAGCATTGTAGCATTTTCGAATCGAACTATCTATCAAAACAGTATTTTATTTTGACGTTGGTTGATAATGATGTTAGTTACAACAGTTAAAAATGTCGAAAAAGCAACTGCGTAGTTTGCCACATTTTTTTGAACACTCAGTAGTTAGTACATCTATCTGCTGAACGCTTGATTTGTTTGTTTCCTTGCAAAACACTGCATATGTATATTCGTTTCAATAATCTCGCCATTGGAAAAACGGAAACGCACCCCGCCGACCGGATACACTTCTCAGCAATTACACAAATAAACACAGGAAACTTTGGCAGTAAATACCATTTTATTTGCGTCGATGCTTCGCGATTAATCAGTTCGATCGAGAATTTTTTAATGGTGTAAAAATATGAACGTTTTCTATTCATAGATCAAAGCCGTTCCAGCTTTTAAAAACTTATTTACGATGGACGCTTTTGAAATTTTCGTCGGTGTCACAGACATCGGCATGAAGAGGATGTGCGTCCTCCCATTTCGGGACGAGATGTGTTCTGGAAGGAAGTATGCCTGTTAGGTTTTCGCGGCTGGCATAGATAAAATTAGACACAGTGAGGTGTGTGCTTGGTAATTCGAGACGTGAGATGATGTATGTATTACGGCCGGAAAAAATTGCCAAAAGTAGGATTTAAGTGGAAAATTGATTTCTTGCTAGATTTCTCTGGACTTTTGTCATGCTCTGGAAGTTGCCGCTTTTCTTTTAAATGAAGAGCGGTAAAGCGGTTTTAGATAATTACAGTTGTGGTCAGATGCTGGATGTGCATGTCGATAAAAATTGTAATGTATGCGTGGTTGGGAAGTTTACAACGGTTGTGGTTTGCATATCGACGCCATTAATCTATTGGCGATGGTAATTAAAAAAATGGAAATAAGTTCGAATTTTTAACCACAAACCGTTATTTAGTACATGCCAAAAAGTCCTTACGCCAGGTTTCGTTGTTTCTTTATTGAATTATGAAAAAAGAATTACCTGATACAATAAATACAAATCAACAATCACGGATAATTGATATTATTAACTCCATTCATAAACATCATGTGCGCGTTTTCAAAATAAAAATACAAAACTTCTATCATTACGCTTTGTGATGCTCCTATCTACCGAACCCAGTTTATGTTTATTTTCCCTTATTGGGAATTATGTGGGCTAGAAATGTGTAAACAGCACATCGATGTAGATATTTCCAAGAACTCGTCACAGAGTGAAAACTTCGCATCTTCTTTTGCAAATACCTTGCGGGCCATAATTCTTTTATGCCTATTAGTGGCAGTGTTATCTATCCATTTTGACATTTAGAATAATCAAGAACAACATTTCACATTACAATGCCTGCTTCTACGCATCTTCGTTAATTCTTTGGTTTATTATTTTTTGTTATTTTTTTAGCTTTTGCACTTTTTCAGAATGAAATTCGATTTCAGAATTTGGAATGAGGATTTCACATTGATTTTCCTCTTTAAAACCTAAAAAATTCTCTGTTTTATGATTTCAAATTTACAAATGTTATTTTAAGCACTTAATTCATATCCGTTAGTTTCATGCTGCAAATTCAATATCATTTTATCACGTAATGCTTTACAAATTTCTGGATTTTACAATTCTGTTCTCAAATTTCCCGTCGGGTTCCAGGTTTTGGACGTTAAAAAATTTCACTCTTCTAGTTGCAACAAACAAGATCTTATAACCGTTTAGTTTCAGTTCTTTTTTTTATTGGGTTCCAGGTTTCAATTTTTTAAAATTTTTAATATTTATTTTAAGTTGTGGGTTGTGAATTACTGGTTTTTATGACAACCTAAACTGTTTTAGTCCCAGGTTTCAATTTTGCATTTTTTAATGTCATTTTTCCACCTTGAAATTTTAAAATTTTTGGTGTAGAATTTTTGTTTGAGGTCCAGTTCAATTTTTAGGTGGCAGGTTTGAAATTTGTTTTTTTTTAAGCGTCATTTCTAGCCCTTTTTCGGCTTAAATGTACGTTCTATAATTTCAACCTACGTATAACAAATTTTAATTCTAGGATTCCAAGTATTTAAGATTATATACATATTATCATCAAATTTCGTTTAAATGAAATAAAGAAATAGGTATGAGTATATTTTAAAAAATTCTCAGCAAATAACCTCACATAGTGTAAATGAATTGGTTTAAGATTTTCAACAGCTTAACAAATAAATACAAATTGCAACTGCAAGATTTTGGAATAACAAATTTTGGTGTTTCTATAGTATCAGCAATTTAAAAAAATTTTATAAAATAGATGTTGCAAAATTCTCTGCAACCATTAAAAAAAATTGATTTTTGTAAAGAAGTTATTTGTAGTTAGTTTTTAACTAAAAACTCTTGTGAGTAGATAACATTTAATAAATAAATAATGAACATTTGAAACGGCAATTTGAAATTCGAAAAAACATGCAATGTCTTAATGTTCTACAAAGCTAAACCTTGACCCATGCTATAAATTTGTTGAATCTTTTTCAATCTAAATATATTTTTTTAATTTTCAAATATTAGGTTCTTATGAATAATTCGTAGTAAAATTATTAAGTCAAATTTAAGTTAAATAGACAATTTCACTTGCACTTTTCGTTCCAGATTTTTTTTGTAGGTAATATTTTCAAAAATGTAATATTTCCAATTATATCAAAATGTGTACTTCAAATGTTTGAATAATTTGGTCACGCGAAGATCTATTTTTGGCAACATTTGTTTGAATTTGAACTGTCACGAAAGCATCTTCATTCAAGACTGACTCCCGATGTGGTTTGTCTTGGCATGAATGAGTGGTTTTCAATCGGGGCCACACGCACTCAACGGACTACTCAACCGCGAGCTGTCTGACACAATGACTTGTATATACACTTCCGGCAAAGCACCGGAAATTTCTCTACGAGCCTCTAATGAAGTTATTATTCGGTTTTGAGAGTTGCAGCGTTGACGTTGTCCATTAACGCATCTAACCCTTCTTCCTTTCACGTTTCTTTATAAAGTCTGCATTTTCTCATGGGAATTCTTTCGGAATTAAAGTCCATAATCAAGATGGAAATAAATGCCTTGTGTTTCTTGGACGTGATCCGAATTAATTCAATATGAAAGCATGCAGACTATATGCGTATTTTTCCACGGAATCAGAGTGGACATCCTATTACAATTAAAAAAACACGTGTTTTTAGTGAGTAAGACAGTTTCGCGGAAAATTGAAAAATCGCATGTTCCACACTCGTTAAATATTTGCTCAACGTTATGTTTTTTTTCGGAAGCAGCAGCACCCATAATTTGTACTTCCGAGAACACAAACACAATAAAACTATAAATAGTTTGACTTTTAACCATCCCCTAACAATTAGGGTGTTGTGCGAGCGCACGAGATTAAGACCAGATGTTGTGCCACAAGGGAAACGGAACCGGTATTGTTACCTGCGTTCAGTTGTTAAAAGCCGGATCGGACGTCCTATATCCGGTAGAGTGTACAATGAGACCGGAAGAATGGTTAGGCGATGGAATGTTAGCCATTTCCCAAAACCACATATTTGAGTCATATGAGCTGATTCAGGAATTTAAGGGCGGTTTCTTTTATTTGGGAGAATTTATTTTTGCAAACGACCGCAATTTCGGGCAGACTGACTTTTGACGTTAACGAGTTACTGTTTTTTTTTTGGTTTTTAAGACTCGACAATATTGGTAATTGTTGATATTTTGTATGTATAGACAACTCTTTCACCTGCGTGTATTCTGGGTTGCCTAAACATTTTGTGAAGGCTGCTTTTAATTCCGCAATTAAATAAAAGCTGAAGTTTTTAAAATACAGAAGCTTCTATTATTAAATTTATTTTTTTTTCCATTTCAGATAGCAGCAGCGTTAAGGAGTGCCTGGCGAGGCAACCCGTCTCAGGCCAGGAAACAAGCACGATGTGGCTCTTGGATATTCCTTCCCACAATGGTAATACCTTTTTCACTCGTATTTAACCACTCTACCATATTTTTTTCAGACTGTGAAAAACTTCTGTGCTTCCGATACTACGATGGTGCAACTTTAGATTACTTAGCCCAAACAGATTCTCTCATAATAAAGCACCCTACAGATAAGCTTAAAAAACTCATAAAAGTGAAGCAAAAACACAAGTGCAATGGTATCGAAAACGATGCGTTTCAAGACGAATCTGAGATACCAACATTAAAAAGCTCAAATTCGCTGGAAAATCTAAATACAAAGAAAGACGAACTTTTTGCGGGTGTCAAGAAAAAATCCGTGAATGGATTAGTTCGTTCAGAGAGTACTAATATGGGTGGTACAAAAAAGAAAATTAGATCTAAATTGAATCAGAAGTCACCGAATAAAGAGTACTACCAAATTTGGACTGCTTATAGTAATAGTGATTCTAAGGAAAGTGCGCCGGATGCAGAAAATAATGCTTGTAGTATCGAGTTTAACGAGCAGTTGGCGCCACCGTTACCTCCACGAACTTCTCATAGACCTTTGGAGAGGTCTCATGCTTTAAATGCTGGTTTAGTTTCGCCCCCGGAAGTTTTGCGTCAAAATAAACCCAAGAAGATGCAAAAACCGGAAGATACGTTTAATTTTGAATTAATAGACACCGATGAAGATTATAAGACTGCTTCACCGGCATCTTCAGTAAGTGACGTGGACATGAGCTTATCTACACATAAGTTTAAAGCGGCCTTGTTAGAAAACGGCAAAAAGTTGATAGGGAGTGATAATTATATAACCACGGTTTTATCGAAAAATTTAGATACGATTTCTAGTCCAATTGCGAATGCTCATTTAACTTTAGAACCTAAGGATAGTCAAAGTTCTCAATCTACTCAAAGTAGTAGCTCAGTAGACGTCGTAGACGGCGAAACTAGTGCAGACTTACCTCTCAAACCCCATAAGCCTTTAACCCGGCAAGGTTCTCTTCAAAAACCTGAAACTAGCTTAGAAGAAGCTTGCGAAGTTCCGCAGACACCCGTTCACAAAGCTAAGACAGAATTAAAAGAGTTTGTAAGACCACATCCTAGAGCTTTAGATCGAGTGGCTGGATTAGCCGGATCTTTACCAGTATGCCCTCCAACCCCCACACATAGATCTAGAAAACCGAGAAACACTGATTTGAGACCTCCTACGCTGAAATCGACAGATTTGGAAGAAACGGCATCGGCACCTGAAGTTAAACAAGCGGATATAAGACCGCTAGGAAGTTTAGAAGGGTGGAGCGAAAGTACGGAAGGTGGAGATTTGAAACCTGCAAAGGATAATCCGAGACTAAGTCTAATTGCGTTGTCTGAGTTAAGAAATGTCGATAGGAGAAGTCCGGAAGTGAGAAGTCAAGATCTAGCTAGGGGCGAAGCAAGTGGGGGATTGCCTTTACCGTTACACAGGCTTAGCACGACGAGATTACCCTCGATTCCCGAGAGGAATCATCGCATTTTAACGGTGTCGGAAATACCCGGAGAACACGAGGACCCGCTGCCTCCTTGTAAGTGCCAGCAATGTTTTATTTTCACATTTTCTTCATCTTTTTTTGTAGCATGGGAAGCACGAATGGACAGCCACGGTCGAGTCTTCTACATTGACCACGCGACGAGAACTACTTCGTGGACAAGACCTGGAGGAAACAGCAGTTCGAATCTCAACAGCGGAGGTGCAGACCAACATAGAAGACAGTTGGATAGAAGGTACCAGAGCATCAGAAGAACTATTAGTTCGAACAGACTGGATGTGTTGGATTATCCAGCGGCTCCGCCTGGCTGCCGACTTTTGACCAGACCTGACTTTTTTACGATTTTACACATGAATCAGGTAATAAGATAAAAATTAGAAGTTATAAATCTAATTTTGGGCGAATCTTACAGGATGCCTTAGCTTTGTATAATCGAAATCCTACACTTAAACACATGATCGTTAAAATCCGCCGTGATCCCGCATTTTTCGAGAAGTACCAACACAATAAAGAACTAGTTGCCTTAGTCAATATGTTTGCTGACACCAGCGCTGATCTACCCGAAGGATGGGACACCAAAAAGGACAGAAACGCCAAGGTTTGTAAAAAGATACCTCAGATAATAAATATAATATTTGTCAAAAACTGAGACAATCTCATTTAGCACGTTCATGTTAATGGTACCGACAGTGATTGTTGCATAATTTCTTTGTTAAAACAAAGTTGTTATCAAATTTTTGACAATTATTTTAAAACATACGTGATAGTGAATGCGATGCTTAACTAACACTACTAACAATTTACTAGCAATTCTTCATTGATCACACCCACAAAAAAACCACTTACATGGATCCAAGAGTGCCAACAGAAGCGTTCTCGCGTCGAGTATCTGATGATTTACAAGTAAGTCAATAAAACTACTAAACTTTTAACAATGTAAAATGAAAAATAGATCGATAGCTAAAGATTTTCTTTATTCACAGGCTCCTATCCCACCTCCGAGACCTACCACAACTACGAGCTTTGTTTCCGCCAGTAGTGTACCTGAAGTTCCTGTTGCCTATAACGATAAAGTTGTAGCCTTCTTGAGACAACCAAATATTGTTGATATATTACGAGAACGACATCATCCTATTGGAACTTCTTCGTCACTCAGAGATAAAGTCAACGCGGTCCGTGTTGAGGGAACGACAGCTTTGGACAGATTAAGTTATGATGTTCATCTCACTATTCTTTTGAGGTAAGTCAAAGAACTTTTCAAATCTTGATCCTAGAAAAGTGACACATTTTTATAGTAAATAATAGCACTATTAAAACTATAAATTATGCAACTAGAAGTAATAGTAAAATTTCAGTGCGACCTCACATTATTATTATTAAAAAGTCATCACACATAATCATGTGAAAAAACATGCATTGTTGGAATGTATCCGTTCGACATTTTCAAAACGATAGAATTAAGTGTGTTTTTAGTAGATTTCAACTCGTTACAACTTTGCGTCGACGCACTTACAAAGAAAGCGACATTTCATTAGTGCGACTATGGCGTAACTTCACATCAAAAATGATGAAAAATACTGCCTTACGGTTAAAGCATAGCGGATAGAGCTTAACGCCCACTTTAAAGAACAAGCCGAGTTGTTTTAAAAAGACGGTTTAGTACAGCAGCAAATCATATAATAAAGTAACACCAAAAGAATAAATTTCCAGACATCAACAATCATAACTGATGGTGTACAAGTAGTCTCTACTTCTAATTCTACGAATGGGTGCGTTTATTTTAAGTGTAGTACGCACCCAGATCATGAGATATTTAAATTTTATTATTTTTGTTTTTGATAACTGTAGTCTTGTTGTTACTACATTAAAAAAAAAGAATGTATTGTACAGATAACAAGATTTCGGTTTCATCTAAACAATGAAAAAAGTTCAGTTTTTATTCAATCTTTTTTGCACATTTTCTGGAGTATATCGCAAAATAAAGATGTATTTAAATGGTTTGATTGTTTAAATGATATTGTTCTTTTATTTTTGGTTTAACAATCGAGTTAGGAAACGCGCCTCAACAAGATCGCCCGATTTTCACAATCAACTGTTAAAAAAAAACACAATTCCGACACGGCATTTCTTGCGGCACAACTGGGAATACACCGTTCCAAACTTAAACTTGACGAAACACCTGTCATTACTTTCAGGCATTATTTCAGAAGGTCAGGTGTTTTCTTCATGGCGGGAAAAAATGCAAAACTTCAATTAACCATGTTAAATGAAGATTACACTTGAAATTTCTTTATTTCAGCACCACGCTTGCATATGTCGTCATTTCTGCAATATTGCCATGTGTTCCTTAGGGTTGTTCCTCGAACGACGCGTCCGACTACCACCTGTTGATTACGTTATTATTTACATTACAGTAAAACGAAGTAATTCTGAAAAAACCGTCTAATATGACTGGCAATGGAAAGTGGAACCGGAATCGACCTTGGTTGCGGCAGATGCGTCCGAGCGGCTAGAATAAATTTTTATTAAATTTATTGGAAAAATTATGCAAGGTGGGAAGGGTGCATTAATTTAATTACGTCATAACGACTTCCCTTTCGCTAATTAGAGTCCCTCAAACTTAACCGCCACTTCATGCACTAATTCACAAAGATATACGTTAAATGTTAGGGATATACGGGTTCGGCGTATATCTGACTGTGTTGATTGGATCACGTGCGGATTCTTGAGCAACCGACGCGTTTTTGGAACACTTTTTTTTTCAAAGGCAATTTGAATGAAATGTGATTGTTTAATAAATATTTCAATACAATCAACGTCCTTGCTATATATATATTGATACGTGTTGAAACCGCATGAGCTTTTTGAACGTGTGTCACCAGTGGGAGTTTGTTTTTGCCAAAAAAATAGTAACTATTAATTAGCACATCGAGGGACTAATTGACACCTTTTTGAGGAAATAAAATCTTGACATTCACACCTTCATCATGTGGTGGAAATTTTCCACATCCAAATTGATCTGAAGCTCGAGCTCTAGAGCTCTGGTTACTACTTAATAGGTTCCCTTTGTATGACCACTCAGTATACTATCGGTGGTTCTAATAACGCCGAAGGGCTCAAAGAGGCCGTCCGAAAGTATAATTTATATGACCTTAAATTTTCAAGAGTTATGAAAATTACAGGTTTTCCTCCGAGTATGCATTTGTATGAAGCGTATTTGCGGTAACAAAACACATGTGCAGGTGGGAGGATATAGAAGGCACAAAGGGTCGTTTTCGAATTGAAACTAACGGGATTTTTTCCTACCTGAACTAGTTGAAATCGAAGCTGTTTTACTTTCCGTTATAAATTTTTTAACAAAAGTACAGTTTGGTCGAAATTGAAAGCAGGCGTGTTTCGTGCCATTACGCGTACAAACAAAATAAAAATGTGGAAAAGGAAACGACATTATTATATAGTAATGACATTCAGCAGACACGAATGCATTGTATAATTGAAGCGAGTGTGAACGTAAAAGAATTGAAATTCGTAGTCGTTAATCAAGATAATCATGCAGAAATTAGTGAACTGTTGTTAATTTAAGTTTTGCACGTTTACTTAAGGCGGTTTTAGGATCAAGAGAAAGAAACGAGGGATTGTTTTGTTGTTGTGTCATGAACGATTAACTTGTAAAAGAATTCCTCTCACGCAAAGATTTCAGATGAGACGCATCTGCGAATTTCCGCGAAAGGCGTGGGGTGGCTCTCAAAATGTGTTAAAATTAAAATGAAGCAAAACATTATCGTATTTGCTGTGTGTACATATTTACTCATTAGGTCTAATGAGTGATGATGACACCATCCTATTGGAAAGGGTGCGTTGTATTTTACATATTTCACCTCTTATTTTTATATTTATAACGTCTTCCTGTACACGTGCATCGACGTCATTATCAGCAACAAAAGGATACAACTAATTGTTAAAACTTGTAGTAAACCGATCTCAAAGTCTTTCATTACAGTATTGCAATTATTTCAGGTTTCAGTATTACGTAATATTGTCGTTAAAAAACAGACACTTGGAAATCAGAACGAAGTAATAACTTATTGTTGATAATAAATAAGTTATAACGTTATAAATAGCGACGCATAACAAAAACTGGATCAATCTAATCGAACCCCGCATTAAAAATTTTCCCAAAAAATCATTACGTGAAAGGCGTTCATGTTGTTCGCAACAAAATTTTTCGGTTTCTCCTTGAATTATTTAGCACGTGAAAATTGACACGAGCAAATTACATTATTTTAAATTAAATGTATTTATCTTAGTCTTATGTCACGGCCTAATTTAATTATGTACAAAATGCGTAACGTATTGGGATCGGACTAAAAATAAATTACATATTATAGAAGATAAGGAAAGGAACGGTTAAATTTTAACGGATTTATGATTTAGTATCGCTGGCGTAATTAATTATGATATTAGGTTTACATGCTAACGTAAACAATTTATTTGTTTTTAAACGTTTACAGTGGTAGTAGGATCCAGATTTTTAATTGATATATTTTTTCTATCGTCCTATATTATTATCTTTATCGCTTATATTTTGGTAACATGTGGGCTAATACTTATCGGGCGTCCTTTATAAATGAACACCTGCCAGTAAGTGAATTTCCCAGCAAAAAAATGTTCAAGAAATAGATTTTCTTGGCTTAAGAAGAGTTAAAGACAACATTTGTTCACACAATTTTTACTAAAAATTGAGAACGCCGGCCCTCAGAAACTTTTTATTACTTAGAAATATAATTATTTACCCTTTTTTAGTCGTTAAAGATTCGCTACCAACATGTACATAAAATATAAAGTATATTTTTATTGTTTTTTGATAAGAATTTACGATGGTCATGGTACTGAATTTCAGCATTTCACTCTTAATTATTTTAATGTAAACCTACATTAAGTTTCGAAAATTAATTTGTGAACTTACTAATTTCCAGCAACTAGCATTGAGTCAAAAGAAGTTTTAATTGGGAGCACGGTTTTGTTGAACGATTTTCTCTAAGGTCATGTCTTTATTTAGAAATACAGAAATTCACTCATCTTCCTGTTCTGTTGTCCTGCATTTCATTTCAATAATTGGAAAGCAGACTACATTTCGGAAGACATGATGTTTAATTGATCTCACTGTTTTTTGAAGGTGCTTTATTCCAAGCTTTACTTGTTTCATAAATCAAGACTAATCTGTTTAGAATATAAATGAGGTGCAGCGTCTCGCACGCTCCTATGTCATATTTAGGTCACGACTGCCTCCTCTTCCGATTTCTTCACTGACAACAGCCCGATCTTCGTCGACACCTCTATAATAAAGCTGATAAGCTCCTTAATTGTCGTTTTAAATCAAATCTTTTGGAATCATTGACCTCAGAATTGTTTGAGCTCGGACACATGTCTTCATGTGAAACATTTCGAAACCAGAGATGAAATCATGTTAGATTTGTGCTAAATATGCGAAATCCCAATCAGTTATTTTGAGAAACAGTTCCTGTCTATAGCTACAGTTCAGACAACCTAACTTATGATTTACAACCGCTTCTGATTTTCAACAGAAACCGGAGAAAGTTGTTGGGACCTTCGTGGATTGTCAAAAATTTATGGTAGCATTTGAAAAATTCTCGAACGTTTATTGTGTCTCCGAGTTTATTGCCCCCCAAGGTGAAATAAATCAGGATTTTTGTTTTAATCGTCACGATTTCGAAATGGTAAATACGGCCCCGATGTAGCTGATTCATCCGTAAATTAAACTGTAATAAATTTCGCGTTTATTGCTCGAAAACGTATCATTTAGTGCAGTCGAAGAGGTAATTACTGAAAGGGTTCGACCATCTCGCCCTCGACATCATAATAGTTATTGTGCTTGTATCTAGGGGTTTAGGGACCGGATAGCTTTGTCCAAATTGCGGTCGGATTTTTATGTTTCGGAATTCAGTTTTTGACAACAATAGCGGCAGAAAGTGTATAGGAAAATTTTTTGATGTATTGGATTCCAGATTGTGAGAATTGCTAACTACGAACTTTAAAACTTCCGACAGGCAATTTAGATTATTGCCCCGATATGCTCGAGATTCTGATAAAATGAGGTAATTTGATTGTGTTCAAATATTAACTTTAACAAAGTCGGTGTTTATGTTGATTAAGTCTTCAAATTAAGTTGCTACTACTTGACTTTTTTAATTTCAGACTAAATTTAGACGTGAACATGTCTAGGTTTGCTTTTTTTTTTCAACAGATCCTTCTAGGTGACGCCCTTGGACCAATCTATAACTTCTGCAAATTGGGTATTTTTTATTACGTGGACTTACAAAGCCTTTATTCATTTTATTGTCATAAACAAATTTTTGCCACGGTCATCGTTATTTTAGCAAACTAGAAGGTCGGTCCTAAATTGACTTTATGCGGAGGTTAATTGTTCTTTTGCTTGTACCTTTCATCTAAAGGCATTGGGAAATTTGGAACTTGAGCATTAATTAATAAAGCAAACAAGAGTCACCAAATAAAAAGTGAATGAACAAATCATTGTACGTAAAATTCCTAAGCGTAAAAAGTTATAATTTTCCAGTTTTTGCTCTCATAATTTAAAATGAATTATTTAGTACTCATCAACCGAAATGGTGTTTTGAGATGACGACTCAGCGTAGTAATCTTGAGTAAAGAATAATAAATTAAGTGAAGGTACTGAAGTAATATGCGAAACACTTGATAAAGCGCGTGCGAATGATAACAGTAATTATCCCAACAAAACAAAACAAATGTGCGAACAGAGTAATTTTAATAAATGTGAGCAAGAGTTACATTAAAATGACGAAACTTCCGACCCATTTCTGAATCGGAGTCAAGTTTTTATTAGTTTTACTGTTGTTTACATTCACGGTTATCCCGAAGGAAAATTGATTTCAGTACCCGACGTCATATAATTTCACCAAAAAATTGTTTTGAAATAGTCTAATTCTTATCTTTCGACCGTGAGCTATTTCACCAACTTCCCTAGCTCATCGTCATAATTTTGCATGAATAATATCAGCCGAGCCCCTCTCTCAAGGTTGAAAATGCTCCATAGAGTGTTTTGTTCATTAGTTGGTAATTTTTCTAACAACATACTCTGGTTTCGGCAAGGAGTATGGTCTCCGGAGCGTCATCTAAATAGTCGTCCCCACTTCTGGTTGTACATTTCTGTCCACCTTCAGAGTTATTAGACTTGCAGTCGATGTCGGTCGGCGGTTGCTAGCATGTAGCGCATCAAGGTGTAAACGTACGAAGAAATAAGGGTGACTGTGATTGTTGAACGGAGTTCAATGGCTTTCATTTTCATTATTCATGTGACATAAAAATCGAATTTTTAGTGAATAGAAATGGGTATCGTCACGAAGACAATAGGTGTCATATTCAGTCTGTAAGTTTTTGAAAAAGTGCGCGTGTTAAGTCTTTGCGCATCACTTACTTGCATTAACCCCATTTATTTTTAAATTATTTTTTATGAATTATGGAAAGGGTGAGAATTACACTTTCATTTACTTTCGTTCATATTTTTCGGAGCGGAATTGTTAATATTTTTATTGGTAGGGTGCAGCCGGGTTGGGCCGTTCTTTGTGTATACTGCACTTTCTCCCTTAATTACTTAATTGTTAAATTAATTGCTCCTCCCGACCGGAAAATCTATTTAACCGCCCGTGGTCCATTCGTTTATTTCTTGTTAATTTTATTTTAACCGTTTCTGATACGAGTTCTCCAACGGAAATTAGATCTTGTTTTGTTTCATTTGCACCCTAGTGAACCGCACTTGATAAGTTATCGGGTCTTCGCAATTAATTACAACAAAAAAAAAAACTCGAATTTTTCATATTGTAAATGATTCTAAATTTAATTTGTTTCATTATGAACTTCGCGATCACTGATCCCGTTGAATTATTTTAGGAGCAGCATCCTGTGGTAGTTTTTTTTTTATGAGTACAGTGGCTTAACATTAACTGATGGTGTGCATGTCGTCGCAATCGGAAAATTGTTATCGTAGCACATGTAATTAAAGTTATTTTAATTGTGATGTACTTTTCTTAATTGGAACGTTAACAGTTTTATTTACATTATTCACTTTTTTCAAGGTCGTTTGTATGCATAAAGGTTGAAAAATGTAAATGGGGTAAATATACCTCATTATTTACAATTTTTTTGCAGTAATTGATGTAAACAAAGCGACTTATAGATAATTAAGATGATTCATCAGTGGTTATTTGGTGTCTGTGTCATCCGACAAGATTTGACAAGTAGATGGCACTTTTTATTTCATTTTCACTTTTTTTATATGGTGCTGGCATATTTACATAATTGGTTTAGCGCACGCCGCTAGTGCTAATACAAATATTTTATAACTAGATTTTTCTATAATTGAAGTATCAAAAACAATGTGTATTTAATTGATTTGAATTCTGATGTAAAATAAACTTAAATAATAAACAAATCGATTGATAAAAAATCGATGAACACACAAATGATACAAATAACTAATATTTGATAATATACAAGCACCAAAACTCGCATTTTTTATGTTAATTCTTCTAGGAAACGTTAATTTTTTTCTACATTGTGGTAGCATTGTTGTCTACCAATTTTGACATTAAATTTTATATTATAAAACTTGGATCTGAGATCACAGACCCACCAACATTATTCAAAATTTCAAGGATAGCTTATTCTAAAGCTTCAAATTCAAATAACATAATGCAACACTCTAACCTAGAAAAAAATTAAATTAATTTAAAAGAAATTTAGACTGTTACTATCTTAAGTTTGAGAGTCTAAAAATTAGAATGTGATTCTATATTATAATGAGGCTTTTTTTTTCGTAATACGAACAAGATGTTAACCAGAAAATCCTACAACAACTTGTGAATGTCATTTATTAACCTCTAGGTAGAAATGCCCTTTAATTTATGCAAGCAAGCAAAGAAAAACCGTAAAAGTTTGAAACACACGGTATACATGTTTGCTTTTTTTTTAAATTACACGCGGTGAAATCATAATTTTGTAATCGTTACTAATAGAAAATTGAAAATATGTGCTATCTGACGATTGAATAAAAAACCATCTGTTCAACTAGTTTTGTGGAAAAATATTACGACTTTATTGAGGTTATCCTTTAGTTACGTTTATGGTAATGGTTGTCGAAGTACTAGCATGTCTGATTCAAAGTACACGTCTATGCCACACTATAATATTGTTGAATATGTTTTGTGCGTAAACAGGACTGACTAAGCAAAAGAAGTTTTTGTTGCATGCACTTTTGAATTTTTTTTTACCTGCTCCTGTAGATGGCTGTCGCAAACAAATTTGAAAATCGAAGATGATTAGTAATTGCGTTGACTTTTTGCCTTGTTGAGCAATTCTTACTGTTATGGTGTCAAAATTTACATGACAAAATATAGTTGGTCTATTTAGAGATAGTATTTTGAATACTAAGTTTATCATTGTAAAAATTTGTCTACTGCTACTTTAGAAAGTGTCCCAGCACTGCGGTATGGTAAAAATTGCTTATTGCCTTTTTTACCCATGATTGATTTATCACTTCTTGCTTACGAATCATAAATTGCATTAGCAGCAGAGCAAAAACACGAAATTTAATAAAGGAACATGTTAGGTACTGTTACATATCGACCTGCTGATGGGTTAACACCGTCTTTTCCTTTGAAATTACTGTCATTTTTGTAACGGTTCAAAGTTGAAAAACCTTCAGTTTCAAAAACACACTAAAAACGGAATTGTCGCGTGTCAGAACCCCAATGTTGACGTAACTTCCTACTAGAAGTGCCGCTACAAATTTCGATTTTGTTTACTATGACTCAAACTTTCGTAGTTAAACAGTTGTCCTCGTTTCCCCTCAAATATAACAATCGATTTTGTTATCATTATACATGCATAAGATACCGATAACTTGACACCATGTGCTTTTATTTGGATCTTTGTTGTTAATGAAAAACGCAGGATATGAAATCATGTTTTCAGCTCACATGACGAATCATACAGATACAGAAACCTATCTAAATATTAAGGCATGAGTATAAATAACAATGCGTTGGGTACAGCGTAGAAGAAATAATCTCAGAGATTATAATGAGTGTAGGGATGGATTCATGGTCAATTTTTCTTTTTATTTTAATGAGCTTTCTGCCAGATTTACCTGACTGGCAAGCATCCAAAGTGGAACACCCCCTCACATTAACAAATAAGTTCTGTTCAGTTGGCAGTTGAAAACTTTGCTTTTGGAACTTTATCTTGGCTGCAACGCGGAAATACTACCGCAGGAAAACCTCCATGATGACGAAATCTCCACCACATGTGGTCCACTTCGAATCAAAAGCGTGCTTCTTGTACAAATCGCAAGCTTTTTGATTCCGATACAGTCGAATGTTCCCGGTTTCTAAAATTAAGAGTGTAAAAAGGAAATCGCTGTGTGCGTGTACTTATAAACACACACGATGTTGTCATGGTCTATTTAAGAATCGCCGCGATTTTGTTTGGTTTCTTGGCTCGTGGTCTATACCCTCGAAGTGCGTTTTTATGGCCTTGACCAACGCACTCTTGTCTTCCCAAAACCTATAATTAAAATGGTATCATCATTTCGAAAGTATCTAATTCGATTTTTTCGGTATGAAAACATTTAATTAAGTGAACGTGGAACGTTCAATTATGTGTTGAGGCTAATTGGGCGCTATTCGCGTGTTGTTACCGTAGGTCATAATTTTTTCTTTTCTGGAAAGTTATTGTTTTATTTTACACCCGGGGAATTCACACCCTCTCGTTTCTATTATCGCAATGTTTTTTTTTTTTTCACAATTTCCTGTCTCTTTAGTGTGGTATTCTGATTATAGTATCTATTTTGAGGACAAATATGGTGTGTGGCATCAAAAAAAAAGAAGTTTGTTTCATTCACGAATTTTATTTTTTGCCGAGTGTTCGTGTGCCAGAAATGTATATAAATAAGCGCGTTTATTTACATTCTTTTTGTTAAAAATTGTTTACCTACAATGTTTTGTATTTTAAACGATGAAGTAGATTTTACACGATTTTGACTGTTAGTAGCATTTATAGATTTTTACATTTTAAAAGTGACATTATTGCATGTTAATTCATGTTTAACCTCACACTTTCATTAGAATCACTTTGAGAGCGTAGCTACTAAGAGTACTAAGACACAAATTCCACACGCTAATTTTGTTCGATCGGTTGATATTGCAGGGTCCCGTTTTAATTTGTTTGTTTTACAAAGTTATGAAAACAAAAATTATTGCTGATTTAACCATTTTTGTTGCTACTTCTAAAACTTCTTAATCCGCTTTAATTTCGAAAATACTTTTCTTTTGTTATCGTACTGCGTACCTTTAAAATGATGTAAACAAAATCGTTCACTCAATAAAGTTTACGTTGAGCATTTTAGATTAAAAAATACTTCTTAAGTAAATAAAATATTCGTCTTTTTTAAAGTACTTCATTACGAACAATATTTTTCTAAATTTTTCAAATGGAACTTTCTAGTCAATTGTCAATTGAATGATCCAACACACTGGCTATGCATGTCGCCATTCTAAGAGAATTCTTAAAAACAAATTTTGTCTAAATAAAAATACAAATAATAATGTAAATGCATACTACAAAACGTATAAACAGTGATTGAAAACAAAAAACAATTAATTCAATTGGTTATGTTTAGTCAGTGGCAAACTTTTGGTGTAGAAAAGGATGTTAGGAGAAAGTTAAGTTTGTCTCGCTTATTTTCAAGTTTACATTATCTTTGTCGACTCATTCGACATCTATATGTGTACATTATAGCATATGCATAGCAGTTTTTGATCAGATACTTTAAAATCAGAGTTTTTTTAGCCATTGGGCTCTTTTTTCTCAGGATAAACAGGACCTGTTAGATTAAATAAAAACTTTTTGAATGTTTGCTACCAGATAGAAACGGCGAATATTTGCCATAGTTTATATATACATATATTATATATATGTATATATATATATATATATATATATAATATGTTTTTCCAATTCTCGAATCACGATGAAGATATTATTATTCAATTTAGGTTATTTTTTGGTGGTAAAACATAAATTGCTAAGTTTCTAACTAACGCTTACCAGTATATGACGTTAAATGCTAAGCAAATTGTCATTGACCTTAAAAGATTTAAATTTTTCTTTTACTTTAAAAATATAAAGCGGGAAATCTAGACATCATTTTTTCCTTTTTTTTAAAGCATTCGGTTATTTAATATGATTGCGAAAAACTGAGCCTTAGTATTTCAATGTTAATAATTGTCAAAGTATCCATAAATTTTAAACGTAGGCGAATGTCTAACTTAATTTTAACGATGGGCGTCTGGAGATTTGTACATCAATACAATTTATAACGGAGTAGGATTTGATTCAGTGTTTTTATCAGTTACAAGAAGCGTAACGACACTGTTATCCTCTGTTATGTTTTTTGCTAATCTAAACCACAGAATGATTTTTTATCAGTTCATGTATTGATTGCTTTAGAAGTTAATGAAACTATAACTTATTTTTGTGGTCATAGGAAATTATTTAGTATTGAAACAATCATTTTCGTTTATGGTTGTTTACATTTAATGTATTTAAAAATTATCACTACATGTTTAATGTGTTTTTGCTAATGTTTACATCTTACATAAACATGACATAAAGCAGATAATACCTTCAAGAACACTGCATTTACCAGTTCAATTTACTCATAAAAAAGACGTAAATACTATCCACCATATCAATAACCGTCGAGAGTTGTACATCCGTTACAACAAACGCAATCGCGCGTTCCACTTTCCTTTAATTAGAAAATTTCAAGACTGCTAATTTTATCTATTATACTTCCCTTGACTAATTTTTACAATTTCTTCCAGCCTTTTCGAGCAGGAGATTATGTCATATGTCCCAGCGGTGGACACACGAAACACAGCCACAACTCGAAGCCCAAGAGGTTCCCCGCAGCCATCTCCCATAGCTTCACCTGGTTTAAGTAGACATCGTGTACCCGCTCCTCATAAACGAGATTTCGAAGCAAAATTACGGAATTTCTACAGGAAGTTGGAAAGCAAAGGATATGGACAAGGTCCAGGGAAATTTAAGTGAGTAGTTCAAAATGTTAGTAACATTGGTACTTATTTTTTATTGCTACAGGTTGCATATACGCCGGGAACATCTTTTAGAAGATGCGTTTAGAAGGATTATGTCTGCAAATAAAAAGGAATTGCAGAAAGGAAAGTTGTGTGTGGTGTGGGACAACGAAGAGGGGTTGGATTACGGAGGACCGTCAAGAGAATTTTTCTTTCTGTTGTCAAGAGAACTGTTTAATCCTTATTATGGACTTTTTGAATATTCAGCCAATGATACTTACACTGTGCAGATCTCGCCGATGTCGGCTTTCGTCGATAATTATCATGACTGGTAAGTTTTTTTTTATAATGCTAGGAGATGATTTTTCTCCAGTGTTGGTTTCGATTAATTTTGCCACCGCAATAAACTCAGATATTGCATATTCATTCAATTGGCAAAGAAACTTTGACTGTTTTCATCTTGGGCGTGTGTTTACTCCGTAGAACTTAGGATTGGACTAGAACTTCTTGTATTGCCACATTAAGACGCATTTAAAGTAATTATAATTATCAATAATTTAAGTAATAGTAATCAATAATTAAAGTAATAATAACCTATAAGAATTTCTTGTGGTTTGTAATTTTTTTGTGGATTTATAAGGAAGACCAAACTGGAGATCGCCGTTCTGATCTTACCGCTTTTAGTGTGTTTTAATCATTTTTTTTTTATTATTTCAGGTTTAGGTTTAGCGGTAGGGTACTGGGCTTAGCCCTCGTGCACCAGTATCTCCTAGACGCCTTTTTCACACGTCCCTTTTACAAGGCCTTACTTCGCCTCCCCGTCGCCCTTTCAGACCTTGAAAGTCTCGATTTCGAGTTCCACCAATCTCTCCAATGGATCCGAGAACACGACGTTTCCATGCAAGGCGAGCTCGAGCTAACATTCGCCGTAACGGAAGAAGTTTTCGGGCAAGTCCTGGAACGTGAACTCAAACCTGGCGGAAGAAATGTTCCTGTCACTGAAAAAAATAAAAAAGTTAGTCGCTTTCATATTAAAACGTGCGTAGACGTAACTCTTTCATTTTAGGAGTATCTAGAGAGGATAGTAAGGTGGAGATTAGAACGAGGCGTTTCCGAACAAACTGAATCTCTAGTTAGAGGCTTCTATGAAGTCGTCGATCCAAGACTGGTTAGCGTTTTTGACGCTAGAGAATTAGAATTAGTCATCGCTGGTACTGCAGAAATTGATTTGGTGGATTGGAGGCATAATACTGAGTATCGTGGAGGCTACCACGACCAACATCCGGTGGTTGTGTGGTTCTGGCAAGCAATTGAAAGGTAACGTACTTCAGCAGAACTTTTTATAAACGTTACAATTGTGCGTCTTCTTGTAGGTTTACCAATGAGCAGCGTTTGCGTTTGCTGCAGTTCGTGACAGGTACTTCGAGTATCCCCTTCGAAGGTTTCTCAGCTTTGCGAGGTTCGATCGGCCCCCGTAAGTTCTGTATCGAAAAGTGGGGCAAGCCAAACAGTCTTCCAAGGGCTCACACTTGTTTCAACAGATTAGATTTACCACCCTATCCAACATCGGAAGTGTTGTACGAAAAGCTATTATTAGCGGTCGAGGAGACGAACACTTTCGGAATTGAATAAAAATGCGTAGAGTCCAGTCGGGCGTTACTTAATTGTGTACTTCGAGGACTGGATCTGTTGGTTGTTCCTTTGCGAATTGTTTTAGAGCCAGTATTTGATTTTGCAGATAGTGTATGCTGGTGTATATTGTTCACATGCAACTATTTTACTTACCAAATAATTTGTACATTTTTAGTGTCGCATTTGTATTGTATATAATATTTATTTGTTAATAACAATTTGTTTCTATTCAAATTTGTATACCTAGAAACTGATTAGTTTATATGGGTTTCTATTAGTCATTTTTGCATTAGTGGATCAAATTGTGTTTTATTTATCTATTTATTGACGAATTTTAACTTGTGTTAGATTTTTGCTAGTTACCAGAGAATAATTTTTAATTTCTTGCATCTGAATTATAAAAAGTTGTGATTTTTTTCAATCTAGTCAGCTATGATTATGTTAATTTTGATTTAATATAATGCACAACATGTGTTTATGTTAAGATTAAGTATGCCAACGTTTTAGATTATAATTGTTTGTGTATTGATATAATTAGATGAGCTAAATTCGTTTGTAACATTCCAATTAAATACATATTTGTTACACATTTTGAAACTGTTTATTTCGCATTAATATTTATATTGAACATTGCATATACCAAGGTTAGTTATATTATAATTACTTCCGTTGTTTAAAAATATAACATACGTAAACTACGGTGGGTCACATTGATTTTATCAGTTGCAAGAAAAAACACGTTAAGTGGAAGTCATGGACACATTATAAAGTCGTAGATCGCAATAAAACTAATTTGTGATGAGTAACGTAGGTATTTTACATCACAATTAATTCAACAACAACAGTTTAAATAGTTTCTGTGAGAAGAACTTGGCGACTCACTTTTTGAACTTATTAAATTGTAAATAAATAATAAGAGGTCGTCTTTCATTAAAAATAAGCTCAAATTGTATCTGCCATATTAAGTTTTATTCTAATTATTTTCTCAAATTTCATAAACAGTTTTCACCCATTTATAACATTTAGAAAGTAAAATGAATCAATTTGAAAGATCCGTGGCACCTTTAAAACATTTTTTTAATGACTTTATCTGGAAAAAAAAAGAAATGAAACGTTAGATTTTCTTTTTTATCAAGTTTCAAAATAATCTGAATCAACTTGTAAGGCTGTTAGTAGGCAACCAACTTTACATATTTGAATATAAATCAAAAAATTGGTACTATGCAAATTAATGAACAGTTCACAGTAATTTCTGTTAATTAGGTAATTTACAACTTTAGTTTAATTGCAATTTTTACTACTCAAAATAATCATTTTTAACGTAAAAAATAGTTTCGCATGTATGACAATTCGAACTCCTGGGATTTATTTTTTGCCATTACAAAATAACTTTTTGAGGTTATGTCTTATTAATAAAGTTTTACAAAATAAAACCAAACTAGCTTTCTGTCGCCTATTTGTTAATATTTAACCATGGCGGAACGACCGACGGAAGAAGAACTCCTCCAGTTGGATTGGATTAAACTTCAAGATGAAATGAATGCAATTCATGAAACCCAAAAGCAAAAATTGATACGGAAAATTTCAGAAAATCCTCTGATACCAATTGGTGATGCAGTATGAATAAAACAAAAAAATTACAATAAAAAAACTCATTTTAGGATGTTTGGCTACAACAGCGGCATTGTGTTATGGTCTGTGGAGCTTTCGACAAGGAAATAGAAAGATGTCACAGTATATGATGAGGACTAGAATAGCTGCCCAAGGGTTTACAGTCGTGGCTCTAGTTTTAGGCATTGGAATAGGGGCTTCCAAAGCTGCAAAATAGACTGGGAAGGAAAGTTGTAGTAAAGATAAGGATGTACAGTGATCTAATTATTTTATTTTACGAAGCAATAATAAATGTTTGATGCGAATTGCTTATTTTTCGTGAATACTTAGAAATTGGATGTTATATAAATTTACTGTACATGTCATGATGCCGACAATGTAGGAACCTGCCAGTTTTTTATTTTTTGCAGTTTTAGTAATAATTTACGGGTACAGAAAAGAAAACAAGAAGTCTTATATTAAATTATACTTTTTATTGTTGTTAGCTACTTATTTAATATGTTTTTAGTCGGTAAAACAGTTTTCAGTTTTTTTACCGTTTTAATTTTTTGACGTGGTAAGATGGCGCCGGTGTTGTCAAACAAGATTTCCTCCTCCAGTCAAACTTCCGTTCAAGTTGATCGTTGTAGCCGTTGGTGCGGAGATCTGTGCTTTGCGCTTTGAGGTTCAGTTGCATGAGGACATAGCAAGTGTATACAAGTTATGATACCTTGAGTGTGTTAATGTTAATATCAACCGTGTAGTGCCTCATCGCGCATTATGTGCCCCAAAAATCCAAACGTGTAACCGGCATATCAGGAATCAATAGTTTGCCCCATTGTGTTTTTTTCGGTAACCGTTGTTCTTCGACTCGATTTAAGTCGGCGAAAGAATAGCCGTTGGTCGTTGCTAGCGAGTAGTCCTCAGGTAGTTAAGGAAGTTGACTTTTTTACATTTTCCGTTTTGTCAAAAAGCTACAAGTTTGGTGAAGTTTGGGAAACATGTTAGGATTTAGCACTTCACGTGACGGCCTCTTGCAGCTGTCGGAAGAACAGCTGGCCTCAGTGGTGCATAAGGAATCAATGTTGGACGTGTACGAGGTAGACAAGACACCACTTGGAAGGTAAGAACTTCAGTCTTAGAATCATTTTCTAGAATTCCAGATTTGTGCTGAATTAATATAACATTTTTATTGTGACGTCCCACTCTTATCGTTACATGATAACGATGATAACGAAAATATGTCGCTATTTTAAATTCACGCGTCCGTTTGTAGGTGAGTCGAAATGGCATGACAACAAAGAAAATTTACCAAAGCCTTCGATAAATGTCATGAAATAGGATGCTTTATTGCCATTGTATGTATAGGTACTACAGCAATAAAATTGATGAAATTATCGCAAAATAAACCATGTGGGAGTGTCACATTGTTGATTTGGTTTACCTGATGGGATTTTTACTAATCAAAATTATCATCTTAATTAGCTTTCGTCCATTGTCGATATATCACTTAAACAAACAGCGCCATAACTTGGGGCTTTGGCTGTAAAGCATTCTTTGCCATTGTTGAAACGTTTGCAACAATTTTGGCACTCTTGAGTGCTGTCCAATTCGTCTTCTACTCTTATTTGGCGTATCATTCATAGATTCTGGTTAGTTCCAGAAGGAGCTGGGCTTGTTGAATCAGTGGTTAATTTCTATTATTGCAACAGTCATGAAATCATAACAACTTAAATTACGACCAGCAGATTTCTCAGTACAGAATCATTTCCTGTCAACTTCTTGGTACGAAATGTGTGAAAAATTGCAATCATTGGAAGTCGTCATTTTTCACACATAATAATATAAGAACTAGCATTGTAAACTGTCAATTTCACGACTTGACTTCTACCTGTGTGCCCTTTTTGTTGGTGCTAATCCGGAAAGATAACATTGACCCTCTTCGGCGCACTTCATTTTATTACCATGCTAATTCTAAGAAGGACAATTTAAGGGCGAGTCACAACCCAGTGGCATTTTTCATGTTTAGCTGGTTTAAACAAGCTCTCACAAGTTAATTACGAAAACAAATAGTTTGCCAATTTTGGCATGTGCAATTTACACATTTCCAAAGAATTTAAAAGTGTTAATAAAGAAAATCGAAAAGTCATCCGTCCGTGAACTTTAACATTCGTTTTTAGACAGTAGTGACATTTCGCCCGCCTTCGTCTGAAATGATTTCGTCAGGAATTTGTTCAAATAAAAATGTTAATCGGAGAGATTATGCATATTAACCAATTCATAGAAATTGTGTGATTATAATGAATTTGACAAATTGCAAATGGGCGGTAAATTATTTTGCCGATAGCGCCTCTAATAATCTCACGCTGTGTTGGTTTCTGTGAAACTTAATTGTAATAAATCTCATTCTTAGTCTGTCATGATTTAACTTCAGATAAATACCGACTATTTTAGGAAAGTTCTCGGCGGAAAAACAAAGAATAAATCTGCGCCTCGGAGAAATTCTTTACGATGTAATTAAAGATTTTATTGCCGAAAAAGGTCACCCTCGTCTACTTTTGGACAATCGGGGGGTTTATTTTTTTTTATTCATTTTTTTGTCTGCAAATAAACAATTGGCCCAATTCCTTTGTCAGGTGAAATTATTTAAATTGGGTTTACTGTTGTGCGCTCATCGCACTAGTGGGTTATGTTTACATTACTCGATTTTTGTAATGATTATATAAAGTGTAATGTGGGTTAGAATCACTTATTAAGGTTTGCAGGGTATTGTAGAATTTGCTTTCTAAAATGCTTCATTGGATCAGAATTATCGCAAACCACAAATTGTTTCGAGATAAAAAAAAAAAAAAAACTCCGTATCCGATATTAAAAGTGACGAAATAAAGCGTGATTAGAGCCGTTATAATAACATTGGCAATTAGATCTGCATACAGTGATATGAGCTTAAAAAAATCCATTAAAATGAAGATTTTCCACTGCATTAAAGTGTCTGGAATGAGGATTTTTGTGGTTTAAACCGCTTTAAAAAGATAAGATTGACAGAAGGCTATTTAATAGTGACTGCACCGACTTTCACTAAATCTGTGGGCTGTTGCATTTTGCTGCGTCAATAAAGCTGTACTAGGCACTGAGATTTCATTGAATGTTATCATAACTGGAAATAATGAATACTTTCCACTTTTTATAACCTTTTTGTTAAAAATTAACAACCGATGAAACGTTTTCGTAAGTACTTAATCAGAAGTTGCCAAACCGGCGTCACCCTCCCCAAAACCCCAACGAAACCCTGCCTCTTGCCTTGTTTTTAAGAAATAAACACTTAGCCTACTTTCTCTGCAATCTCCAGTTGCGACTCGACCTTCTGTGTCCCCCGAGAGGAGAGACAACAGCCGCATTTTCGATCGAGACTTTTGCAACGACACGAACGTTAGCGTCACGATAGATTTTCGTCGTGTGCGGTTTCTCACATTGTTAAACGACGAAAGTTGGTAACACTGTTTTTTTTCTCTTCGTGGTCTGTGCGACCCGGTTTTCGTCGATGGCAGATTTTAATGTCAATAATTGCCAATAAATTGACGGAAACGACGCCGGATATAGCCAACGTGTGAACTTGCATAAAAATCGCTCGATGCGTCAGGACGTCGGGAGAGGAAGTAGGTAGGAAGTGGTAGGTTTTCGTGGAAGAAATTGTTTAACGAGGAGGTAATAAATCATAAGTTTGGAATTGTTGCGATAGGATTAATGGAGTCAGGCACCGAGCTTCAGCAATCCAAAGCTTCGAGAGTTCTTAGTTTGCAAGGTATTCTAAAGCAAAAGAATAGCACCGACAAAATTATTCTATTGTGCAAAAGATAATCGACATACAAAAGAACAACTAGAGTTGTTATAAATAGCACCGGTTATTATTTACTACAAATAACACTTATTTTCAGATAATTTCTAATTTAAGTGTAATTTCGAAACGTTTGTAACTATCTTGGCTAATTAATTCTTTGTTATCTTAGGAGAAAATAGGGAGTTAGTCGAGCTAGAGGGAGGACGATTTAAAAACATTCAGACCATCTTCGACTGAAAAAGTTTGGTCATACTATCATTTTCTTAGGTTTAAAAATTTCGAAATACTGAACTGTATATATTGGCGCAGTATCTACAGTATGAAATAAGATTTCCTTAATCTCTTGTAGAACCGTTGATGCCGTCCATAATAAACAATTTTAATTGTAAAATGTCTAAGCCTCTAAGCGATAATGTTGCGTTTTATCAGCTGCATAGAGCATAAATTCAATGTTTTATGCTTTGGGAAAACCATTGTGTATTTGCGATAATAAAAGTTACGGCTAATTAGTAAAACATTCTTTCGTGTTGACCAAAACCGACAAAAATTATATTAATTTTTTGCACGCTTTTAAATAATGTCTTAATCTTTTAACATAGGGAATAGTAAATTTCAAAAATTAAATGTTACCTCTTCCTTTAATGTTATTGCTCCCGCTATAGACTTAAAAACAGCGACTTTAGTTCCTTGTTAGATGGAGACATTAATAAGTTATTTAGTCGTTAAATTAATACAAATATTGTATTTGAAATATTTTTTGAAAATGTACATTTTGAGAAGTAGTTGAGAATAGTGAGATAAGACGAGGTACCTTATTTATATTTGAAACAAAAGACAAAATACGCAAAACAGTAATCATTAATATTATTATTATATATTATTTTCGATAATTTTATTTAAGTAACAACAAATTAAAGTTAAAGTTAAAGTCTTACGAAAAGACTGGAAGGCAAGGATTGAAACATTTTGGAAAATGTTTTTATGGTAAAATTTGATAAATGTTTTTTTTTTTTATAGCATTTATGGCTGATATGTTATCATTAATTGTTGATTTTTTAACATAAAAGTCATATTAGAATAGTGTACCCCATCTAACCCCACCTATGGGACAAAATGGGGGAAAAATGACTCTCAGTTTAGTCATTGATTTTGCTCAAATAAGTTAGGACATGTTGCATAGAAGAGAAATTACCACATTTTAATTAAATAAAAACTTTTTTCTTTTTCTTCGAAAATGTGGATTTGCCACACCACTTCCCCTATTATTCTACGATAAAACTAAAAGTTTGTACCAATCAAGAATATAAAAAATGTTCCCAGAAGATGTGTGCTAAATTATTTTGACGATTCTAAGGTGGTTAACCTTTTAGCTGATAGCAAACACAGCAGGGAACCTACCAAAATATGTGCACCTGCGTTGTCCAAACATCTATTCTCCAACTTGTAAAAAAATCACATTTGAGTTGGACGCCATGATGGTGAAACTGATTTAAATCTGTTGTCTTATTCGGCAAAACTGGTTCTAGATCAGTACCCATTAGCTCTATTTCTAGATAATAAATTTAGATGGGATTCTATCATCTTTTTTTGATTTTTAACTTCACCAACGTAGGTGGCTTTTATTGTCTTGAAACCCGCCAGATCCGCGTTAACGCCGATTGTTGATGGCCGTGTAAACTCAGAAGTCGGTCGTTGTTATCTCGACGTTTGACGACCTCGAATCCGTCTCTTTATGTGTGTTCGTTCACAGAACACAACATTAACACTTTATTAAAACCCGGATTTTACCGTTGTTTAAACACACGGACACAGAAGTCTTATAATGGGAGTTGTTCTTATGGAAATGTCAACAGACAAAGTCAAAGAAAAATCATGACGCCAAGTTGCAAGTCCGGACGCCCCGGAGACGTTCGATGTTCGCAATTCCGGTCGATCTAGGCCATGGGTTCAGACAGATGTGCCCAGATCTCAAGATAAAGTTGCGCAATCATGGATTCGATACAATGATAGGTTATGGTCGTGTTGAGGTACCATTGGGAGGTTCCATGGTACAGTTATCGGCGGTCAGACGGTCAAATTCGATAGTCGTGGTCCTCGTGCGTAGAGAACCGTCCCAAATAACTTTCGTTTAATTTGGCGCTTCCGGTCGATTATTGAAGTTCTAGGACGTTCACATCAACATTTGGACCAATTTCGAAAAGCAACAATCTTTGTTTTAATCTTTAGGACTGGAAGGTGTTGAAGAAATCGTTGAGTGTAGTGATTACAGTTGATCTTGCAATATTTCGTTTTTATATTATCTTTGTGTATACGAAGATAATAGAAGCGACACTAAATCACCGCGACAAAATACCGTAAATAATTACGTTTTAAAAGTAAAACCTAACGGAACTCGAAAAAATCGACTGCATCCAAAAACTTTGGTAGTTCGTTAACCTCGAAGGAGGTAGTAACCAATCGTGTCATTTGACAATTTTTCAAGACTATATCGGACGCTTTTAGCGGTGAGTGGGTCGCTGGTTTCATTCAACACTGGGTTTATGGGGCCACTTCTCTTCTTCACATCGCCAGCATCGTACTCGCCGGTCTAAACGTGTCTTTCTAGCTATAGCCACGTTCGTTTCGATCGTAAACTTGGCATCCCATCAGTTTATCTGTACCTGCAAAGTTGATAGAAGAAAAGAACGAAAACGAAAATACCAAGAGCTTTTTATATTTATCGTAATACAATTTTGCTCCAAGTGTTGTATATTTATCGTAATACAATTTTGCTCCAAGTGTTGATAATTCTGTCTAATGGATACATAAAGTAAACTGTGACCTTTCATGTCCATTGAGATTTTAATTATTGTTTGAAAGCGGAATGGTCAAAGGGAATGATGATAAACAGCTGCACTAGTTTCGCTGAATAATTGCTTTTGATTAGGATAAATTTTGATATGTGAAGATATCTCAAGGTTGGACCCGTTGCAAGACAGCTTGTTTCGTCGTGATTTTTATTTGCAATTATCAGGCAAATTCGTGTAAGATGAAAACAGAAGAGAAATGTACATGGTATTTGAGGCCAAGTTATATCAAGCAGCTAGAAGAAAAGATTCTGAAGAGGTGGGGCATGGACTCTTTATTAAGGTATTACTTTGCCTACAAAAATAACATTAGCTAATCTACAGAATTTCTGAATTCTCATTCTATAATGAGTTTGAACAAATTATTTAAAAAATTGCGACACAGAGGATTGAAGAAGTTCAGCAGAAGACAAGTGCGACACTGACATGCATTCCAAGACAGCTCTTTGAAAGACGTCGCCGATCGCGATCAGTCTGTCTAGATTTTAAGAGGTATCTTTCACAAAACTGGTATGTGGACGTACTGTGCCCATTTTGGCGAACTACTTTCGTTGTTCTACACCTGTGCTCGATATTCACATATTTGAGTGAACGGGTCTACCCCTACGTTTTCCGTTTCAATAATTAATTTCTTGGTAATTCTTTGATCATTTATCGAATTTCTTCTCGCCTGTTGTGTCGTGCTTGTTGGTAGTAATTTCATGCTATTTTTCATGGAACTGAAAATACCAACAGCAGTGTCGCATTTGGTGGAATAATAGCTCCTTGTTCTATTGTTCTCCAAAGTATCATGTTTACATGACACCCGTGGATTAATTTTTTTACTGTGTCAACATAGACTATCGATGTTTCCCATTTTATGGCGGAAATAGGAAAAACAGACGCAAATAACAATAATGAATTGAAACTTTGACCTTTTGTTGTGGCAACGGTAAAATAATAATCAATTTATCGCATAGTATTCGACCGCGAAATTTTTCATTCGGAAAAGTCGCGGGAATAAAGAACGACGAGATTTCTCACGTGACCCACAATGTATTTATTCATGTATGCAACGTTATGAGTTATTACAAGTCGAATAGTTGAATGTTGCGTCACTGCATTTACTTACAATAAATGTTTTTTTTTTTCTTATAAATCATTTAATCGTAACTTTATGACATTTCTTATTAATCGTTTAATTTATAAGCCGATATTTGACCTTTATATCCTTGGCAGAACGGAACTTATCAAATTATTTTTATAACTTTTTTTTTCAACAATTGTAGGGCATCTTTCGATCGTGTGAGTCTTCGAAGTTTAATTGAGCAGAAATTGATGGATGGTCGTTTTGCACGGCGTGTATTCTCATCGGTTCGTAATTGCTTCCAATAATAATAACTATCATTCCGGTGAGAAAAACGTGTACTTTTGTGCAGGGCGGGGCATTTTAAATTCTCACCTGTGAACTTTTCGCGCCTGAGAAGTGCAGACAACGGGACAACGTTGTTTGAACTTGTAATCAACGAATTTGACCGACCTCGACTCCGCCAGACCTATTGATATCAATGTTTAACAATAATTGTTAAAATTCAACCAGCCTTCACCTTTATACTCCACTGAATTGTTACGAGTGGTGTGTTCAACATCGTAATAAATTTTCCATGGATCTAGATAGAATTTCAATTTTTCATGATAGGGACGTGTACTACATTGTGTGCAGATATTTCATTTGTTAATTTTAGTAGATACTTATACGGCCTCGATGATATAGTTTGTTTCCTCATTGACTATTGTTTAAATGATATAAACGTTTTTGTCTATCTCACGACGTTGGGCAACCAGTGATCTTTTCCGGGTTCTTTATTAAACTTCTTCCCGAAGACAACGATCTCCTTTAATTAGAAATGCATACCTGTTTTATAATGGTATTTTGTTTGATTCTTTTATTGAAAACTAGACATTTTTAGCTATAAATTACTGAGATTTTACATGCTTCGGAACATAAAACAACATCAAAAATTCAAAAAGAAATGATGTAGTCTTATCAATAAACAAATACCTACTTTCGTATCAATTACTAGCATTAACAGAAACTGTAATCTTCCAAAGTATCGTAGGCCATGACGCGGATACTTCAGATCAGTTTCTTGGAAGATCGATCACTCAAAATCAAAACGCCATGATAAGTGTGTATAAGTATAATCTTATCACGTTATTTACCAGACGATAAACACTGTGCTGAAAGAATACTCGTATTTTTTTTTTTACTATTGCCAAATTATCAATCAGCAAGTTTGCCGCTCATTAAACTGGCGACAGTAAAATTGATAATCGCTGGACCAGTGTCCGATTTTTGAACGGGTTTCGCCTGTGGTCGCAATGAAAGTTAGAAAATCGTCAGTAGACGTACGTAAAATAACCGGGTCAAGAGAAGGTCCTCTGTTTCCATCAACGGCAGATTCATTGGCACCACTAAGCTACCGGAAACTGGATAGTCTCCCGTCGTGTTTATTTTACAAATCGTAATTGCTTGTGATTAATTGACATTATGTCGTTGAACTGATAGAGCACTTAGCACGTAGCAATTTTTGTTTTCTGAATTCGTTACCCAACGAACCGCATCTTATTGACAATTTCGTGTTTTATAAAAAGTAATTATGGAGTAAATTTGTTACCGTTATTCTTTTATATTCTTTTTCGTTGTGTTGAAAACCAAGTCTGTGGAATTAAGAAAGCAACGTCCTTGCAGTTGATTGTTATTCCGCCTCTTGTAGGTTGGCTATGCCCTCCTGTATGTAAATCGATCCAATTTGAATTTCTAACTCGATGCAAGTGCTCTTTACGAATTTCCTTTCCCTGTTGTTACGTGCCAGCGATTTTTTCTTAAGATGTTCTTTACCGAAAACCGATGAATAATTTCGTTGTTTTACAATACGTGCCACGACTAACCGCAAAATGGAAATGGCTGACTTATTTTTCAAGGATTATTTAAATACGAGACGATAATATCTATGAAATCATCGTGTTTCTTCATAGAGAACGTTGAATAACCGTTTACCTAATCGAATTAGATGGCGACAATCGGTTGGTAACTCTTTCACTCAACAAAGACTCAACACAAACATACAACCAGAAGGTCATACGCGTTCGTTGTATATATGAATTTTTATGCTTCCTCTAACAATCCGACCAAACATCCGGTTGGAAGTTTTACAACGGGGGCTGGTGGTGTTAGATATCTTTTTTTAGAATAGTTTTCTTCCAAGTTGTCTTTGAACTCGTAAACTTAGTTTTATCAAGAACTGAAGAAATTATCTATTGCGAAATATAATGGAAACTCCTACAGTTTCTGTTATCTTTCCATATCGTTCGTGTATCTCGAATTGACATCATCGGAGATAATTGGCGGGCAATATTTGGAGAGATCGGGAAGAACTTTTTGAGTTTTGATTACGCAGCAAATCATGAATAAGCTTGAGCAAATATTTGTACTTTTATTCCAGTTCTCATTTTTTCAGCTTGCCTTGTTATATGTGCAATCATTTTGACTCAGAGAGAATGATCCCAAAACCCGATAAAAAAAAAATATGTAGAGACTTTCTTGATCTGAAACAAAAGTTTGTGATTTTCAGGAGTCGGTACTTTCTCTGTTGGTAAAAAATAAGAAAGTTAACAAAAGATGTATTCCTTGGTTATAGATAAAACAAAGAATAGCTTAACTTATATCATTAAAAATGATAGATGCAAAGGTCTAGATAATTATGTTGCTAAAGAATGTTCAAGCTACAACTGTATTGCGGTCCCACAATTTCTTTTCTTTTTTTTTTTTACTTGTATAAGACTTGCATTTTGGTTGTTATATCTCGGCCATATCTAAACGCAATATAAATAATACCGTCAGAACTAAAGACACTTTTTGGGAAGTATATTTTGGGTGTAGTCGAGTTTAGAATTGCATCACAGTCGCGATTGTGTTTCGCATTTGAGTCCCAGGATATAGAAGAAACCAAAACACGTGGTAATCAGTGAAAGTACATTATGGTTGTGAATTCGATATTAGATCAGCACATGGTGTCGCAACAATTATGTGGACTGTAACAGAATAAATAATTGTTGATGAATGGTTGATACTCACCACTAAGTTATTGTTGTGTAATCGTTTTTATGAATCAAAATGAGAAATATGTGTTTACAAAAGGAAAATTCTTACTTTAGCTAGTAACCGCAAGTCCATTCCTATACCCTTGTTTGCGACGTGTCAAGAATCAACCTGGTTGTAATAAATCATTGAGTCGTTGTGCAAGAGAGTCATTGTGTGCGGCCATTTTTACAAAGGTAGAGCTAGTCGTGACCTATCCCATTATACAAGTCAGGTGCTTTCACCTCGCAACAAAAAGTTCAAAAATTTTCAAAGTAGTTTCGTTTTCCAGAAAACGAACGTCTCCTAAGGTATTCAAGTCGCGTCTTTCTTGCAGCGTGAGTTGCTTTGTCGTTTCGGTTTTTTACCGTTGTTAGATTTTTTCTTCTTGCGCTCGGCTGCATAATACATGAACCTCCACACCTCGGACCGGCGTGATTCACGAAGTACGGACTCTAAACAAAACGCGAAACGACGACGATGACTAAGACGAGAGGTATTTTGTCCGTTGCCGAAACGTTGGACTAATAACCATCATCGCGCCAAGCTCTAGGATCGTGAGAAAATCCTTCCTTGTGAGCTATAATTGCTATCTACTTAGCTGAGCAGAAGAAAGTTGTGTCGTCCTTCTTCGGTCAAAGGGATTTTTAATCTGCATCATTTTCTTTTATTCTAAATGTAATTAAAAGAGAAAATAGCGTGTCGGCCTCACGTAACTTCAGTGCAACCGTCCGACTGCGTCCTTCTCTGGAATGTCTTTGTCAAAGTGATGCTTCATTGCTTTCAAGTTCAAAAAACTATTCATTAAATAATTGATTTAATCGAAAACGGTTTCACAATAATAGGAAATAATCGAAGAAACGATGATTGTTTGTTTGGGTGTTAAACAGTGATAGTAGAACGTTGATCTTTAGCATGGGTTCGCACTCAGCAGCTGAATCAATTTGTCATAGACATAAGGAAACTAGTGCAAGAGTTGATGGTCATCTATTGGAGTCACACGGAACCGTTGGTTTGTCGTTGATACAATTAGCGCGGTATGAGTAAGAATAATTAAGAAATAACAGTTGCAAGACGCGACGGAAGGCGACCGATTTGGTAGAAACGAGTTCCAAGAGACGAAAAATGTTAACCAAGCGGTCAAGAAGTGAGTGCACCGATATATATTGTATTTGGTATCTAGATCTTGTGCAGACTACCAGAGTCACTTTGCCTGGATCAGAATGAAATATACTATTCCGGTGTAATATCGGACGGAGCATTACACCAAGACAGAGAAGTTGGTTAATTTTATTTTTTTCTCGTCTCTTGATTTCCAATGTTTGTTTTCCATGCAATAAAGATACACTGAGATTGTAATTAATAGCTTGCAACCGAAATAAAGTGGATTTAGCGCCTGCAAGACCGCCTGTATAAATATTTGTCGAGATAAAATCTTTTTATGTGTTATCAGAAGTGAGAATCCTTGCATTTATAGAATCTCTTATGTAAAATAAAATTTATAACATCAGTGTACACATAATAACACAGCAAATTAGCATAGTCCGCAACTCGTCGTGTCAACGTTCTCTTCGTTGCACGTAAAAAAGTTACATAAACAAATTGTATTGTTTAAACCTTAACCAGGTCAAATCCGCTAAGCTGCACTCGGCAAATTTTAAACTGTCATTCTTGTAATGTTAATAAACACGTCGTTGAGATTATGAATCAAAAGTATATGAAGGCTTTGTTTTGTTCTTAATAAAAATAACAAGCGAACGTCCTTTTTTACGACTATCATCTGTGACGTAACGTGACCACTTACACACCCGAATCAAAATCACAATAAACAAAAGAGCGCACGCCTTCGATACCACGAACGAAAATTGGGTTAATATAATAAGACCGGGTATAATTAAATATTAGATTGCGGCTGCTTATATAACAGCGCGTAATGATAAAAGTTGTGGGCGATACACTCAAGGTCTATTACGGCAGTGTCGGAAGAGATATGGATGAGATGCAATGATATTTGAAAAAAAATAACCATTAGTGCTCATTTGATACAATTTCTACTGACCACCGTCTTTACCTCTAACAAAGATAAGCTACCATCTTCAAGCCAAGTATCAAAACTGTCGGTGCCCTTGGTAAACACCACGAGTCTGTTCCGTCGTACCAAAAGAGTGTTTCCCAAAATTTAATAAGATTCACTGTATACATTAAACTTGAACTTTATTATATCATTTGCGTGCTCGATCAGCTCATGGTTCTCCAGCCAGATTTATGAAAAATTATGACATGAGTTGGACTTTCAGGAGCTTTTCTTTGTTTTTAACATTGACGCGATTTCTCCACCGTGGGCTTGTGAGGTCGACAGTAAAGGCGGTTTATCACAGCGTACCGATAGCTAGCCGCATGTGTATAACTAACAGCTATTAATTTAGTCGCGGAAACGAGTCTTTGTCGCTAACCAACGGACCGTAACTCCTTCCAACAACTCGACGGCTTTCTGTTGAGTATGTGGTCGACGTTGAAGTACGTGCTTGTGGCCGAGTAGAGTCATCCATGCTGTAAGAAGCCGTATTTTTCCTTTTCAGGGATCGGTTTCGATTTTAAAACATAACACACGATCCATCCTGTTTAGCATATTTATCGTAACGGCAACACCCCAGCATGCTGCTTGCAGGAATGTAAATTATTTCTCGCTCGGCGCCTGCCTCCCGATACTTATATAGTAACTGGAGAGAAATTTGCGAAACCATCGGCCTTCACGACGGTGATGAGACGAAAACACACATTTTTAGCGTGAGGAATCTCTAGCGTGGGCTTACGGAAAATACAAGGAGCTTTCAAATTTGAATCACAATTATGCTCTCATGAGAAGATTATTGGACAATTGAATAGAAAAAAATCGAAGTCTTCATAAACGTGTGTACAGTGTGCCCAGTTTATCATCACTAAACCGCCGCAGAAATAGAAGTTTTCTAATGTTGTTAAGAAGAAAACATATCAAAAGAACACAAAGACTTGTTCCTTTAGAACCATTTTTGTTGAAATAAAACCAAAATCCACTTTTTGAATGCAATCTATTTATCATCGTTCAGCGGTCTATTTCCTCCGACAAACTTAGGTGATCGAATATGATTTCTATTTAGCTTTTACAAGTTTTTATAAATTAGTGACCTCACCCAGTCCGTGTTAAATTGGAAATATCTCTTCGCATAGTCGGCGACTCGAAATTTCTAAAGTCTACTTTCCCACAGTCGAATATAATGGTTAGTTTTTGTAAATGTGGAATGACATTTAATTTATACACGATGCGACTTTTCCTTATCGTAGTAATTGTTGTCAATTAGGAAACGATATTTTTATTGCGCCTATATTACATTGGCATTGAACGTTATTGTGCTACTGCTATTCGCTTTTTCATTACGACCCGCGACTGACGTTGGTTCTGTTATTGAATTGCTTTCACTGCATTCGTGAAAAAATGTCGTTTTATGAGTAAAACGAAACCGATTTTATCGATATCGGCGATAAATTTTCCATTAACCTTGGTAGCGTTTGTGGTAGCGTTTGTTTAAATTTTATCGGTAATTTTGCCTGGCTAGGAGGGAAACTCTTGCGAACTATTAATAGGTGACCTCTTGTGAATAAATGTTTTGATCGTGTCATAACACGATTCCTAGGGTGTGGAAACTATTAAAGATCAGAATATCACTTTGGTCATAAAATAAACTATGGGGCGTCCATGCTTTTGCCATTATATTACCTTTATATGACTATCAAGTTGAGTAAAAAATCTTCAAAATATTGGCAGTATCTCATTTTATTTAGTCTGCATTTTCTCCCTAACTACCGATAGAAGTGCAGAGTAAAAAAAACTGGTATAAATTACTACAACGTCAGTTTACCGTTTTTTTTTTGCTATTAATCGAATGATTAATGCGTCCTGCGTAATTCTTCGTCATGAGGGTGCTATTTGCATGTGGGAAAAAGGGTTTAATGATCACTTATTACTTAAATTGATTAACTCGCGTCGGTGCTTTTGAACCGTTCTTTGTGTACAGCACTTAAAATTCATTATCTGTGCTACGGATAAAAGGAACAGTTGATACACATACGCTTGCTTCATCGATATAATTTATATGGTCAGAATTCGATTTATTCGCAGTAATGCGGAGTACGAACAAGATTTATTGCTTTGCGATATAATTATAAACTCGATCAGTTCTTAATTAACCGGGCGTCTTAATTAAAGCAAAATGTCAGATCGATTAGGTCGCTGTCGATGTAAACTGTTTATGATGGAATGTGAATTGGTCGTGAACTTTCTCTGGCTGGCATTTAGTAAAGAAGAGCTGACAATGAAAACGATCGTTGGGAGATGTTTGTGTGTGATTTGGCAAACGAACTTTTCTTTACAAAAAAAGAACAGTGTTCCGTTTTCAACGTTATAGAGTAATGAGGAGTTGACGTTTTATGTAGAATAATACAAAACTGTGAACCCGTTACTCAAGTAGTGACCGTTGTCGGTCAGTGCTACCATGACAATGAAATTTTCGTTAACTTTTCACACACAAGGCTACCTTTGTTGCTCTTTTTGAAACTAGCGTCTATTGTTATCTACCACATTTGCCAAAGAAACAGTCGGAACGGTACATTTTCTCAGTTTCCGTATGGTAAACTTGACGTCATACCCATTGTCTCCATCGAACAGTATAGATCTTTAGTTGATTGGAGGACGTGAGACCATGTCGTTTCTATTATCCTGGAAAACGCTATACTTCTATAGAAGCTCATTAGCGGTGTTGTTTCCCGTCTCTTTATTGTAAAGAATTTATTAATAATTTCTGCGAAAGGTCGTGGAAATCGTTTTGCTCGCATTCCACTCCACATCTTATAAAAAGAAAATCGCGTGCAACCAAAGCGTACTTCCTCAACACGATGCTTTATATAGACAAAAAAAATCACAAGTGGAAGCAGCAAATTAAGATTGACAAGGTTATGTTTATAATTTCGTTATTAATTGTTGATTTTCGCATTCTTGGAATTTTCGTAGTGCGCAATAAGCGTTTAATTGACGGCAAGGCTAACATATCGATGATGTTTAATCGTTCGTAACGGTTTTACAATTGTCTCAAAAGATAATTTGACGCGTCCAGGCGACACGTGTTTTGCTTTGTTCATAGTTCAATGGTTTTTTAAATGCATTAAGCGAGGACGCTGTTGCTTGTTATCGAGATCGGACCGTTGATGTGAGAAAATTCAATTAATTCCAGCCAACTGGACACTCTTGTCTCTTCCGCATGAGCATTAATAAGTTTGCTTGTTGTCATTTCGAGATCATTTGAACTGGAGGTTGAGGTTTACGGCCAACGCTTTTACCTATTTGTTGATGTTCATGGGTGTATCAGATATCAAGATGCATAGTTTGGAAGACAACGAGGATGAACGTATCACACCCTATATAGTCTACAGTACTTCAAAAATTTAAAGTGTCATCTAGTCCAGTTTAATCCGATTTAGTCCAAATAGTTGAAATTAGTTGACAAGACTAATTTTAATGCATATTGCTAGGCTTAGTCCGCATGGTCAGATTTAGTCCTAATCTAGTCTTTGTCTGTGATATTTGCAATTTCAAGCTGTCAGACTTCTCGAGGTAAACTACTTTCTTAGTTCGCTATACGCTATAGATTCAGTTCATCTGGTCTGACTTAATCTATTCGATTTGACTTACTATCTAGTCCAATTTATTTTCGGTACTCGGTCTGGTTTAGCACCCTAAAGCTGGCTAGGTGAGTTTTAGCTACATCCAGTCATCTGCCATACCGACTTGAATAATCCTGGTTAGCTCTATAAATAACGCGTTCCTCGTTTTTTAATTTTTGCATAAAAACTGATCCCGTCGATTTAAAACCTTCTGCAATTACTAATTCCTAATGACCGATTGCTATGTTGTGTACAGTGGGTATGTTCATTATCTCGTTGTTCGAATTGGTTCAAGGTAAATGTGCTGGCGCTACCGCTTCATGTAATTAGCGGTTGTAATGTAGCAAGCAAGCAAATGCCAATTCCGCTTAATGATCATGATTGGAACAAGAAAAATTGTTTGTAATTAATTTTTTATGCAATTATTTCACCACCGGTCTACAGATCTTTCTTGTTTGTTGTAATTCCGACAATGCCTAATGCCAGGTGTTGTGGGAATCGAGAGGCAAATCTGCTGGTTTTCTCGTTAAAATTTATGGAATTTTGTGATTGCGTGGTTGAATCGAAAGTGTTACGGTGACCCTTGACAAGTCATTGTTTGTTTATGAAGTGACCCTGTATGTCATAAGTTGTGAAATCCACGAGGTTTTGGGATTTTCTGAGGGGAATTTGTAAATATCTGGTGGTTGACAATCTGTACAGGTACAAAGCTAAAATTGCTTGTTTTTTTGTGAAACATTTCGCAACTAGACCTTAACAAGTAAATCACAATTTATTTTCAGAGAGAAATTCAACGATGATTTAACGATAATTACGTGTTAAGTGCAAGAATTCCCATCTGCATAGTGTCGAAGGAGAAACAGGCAATAATCCATGCCAGACTTGACGTTTTAACTGCTGTAAAACTGGCCACTTTGCTATTTCTTTAAAGCGCCGATTAACGGCTGTGTTTTGGACGGACGAACGGTTCACACGCTCAGATTAGAACGGATTCATTGGTGAAAATTGCAGAAAATAAAGAGAGGAAGACAACGGATTCTATTTATGGAAGGCGCGACGTTCCGGTAATGTTTGCTCGTGACCGTACCATCCTCCTCGAGATTTACGATTTTTATCGGTGGTTCACAACCCTTGGGCGATATTCTATGTATATGCCATTGTAAACGTGCATAAACCGGCGCCGATTGCGATGCTATCGCTCTGTTTTGGCGGACGAATATAGGAGTTTCCCTCCTCAGCTTCTTTAAATTATTCGCTGATTTTTCTTTAGGCTTCTCTCATGCATCATGACATGACAGATCGGTAGTTTTTGCGCTGTTAGTGTTGGATCAATTTGGTGTTTTCGGACATAGGTGACAACTAGATTTGTAGTAAATGTAGAATTTTAGTGCATTTTATGGTTTTCGATTTAATGTGTATACAACTTGTACGTCCATAAACCAGGGTTTACAACCAGCGGAAATTCACTGTCCTTGTGGGTTAAATGTGCCTTTCCGATTATTAAACCGGAATTTACGAAGCCTATTGCAATTTTCATTCATGCGTTTTAATCGTCGGTGTGTTATTACCAATAAAATAAGTTTTAAGGTCGTCCCACGGAATTCCAATGCAGAACGTATTGCACCATTGTGCGACTTTTGTAAACACTTGAAACTGGTGGTTTTTCATTTATATACTGATGGGGAAAAGCGATAATAAAACAATTTAGCGGCGGAAAATCAAAAGATGGTATTAACTCGCAGAAGGCTAAAAGTTTCTGATTGCATCGCGATAGTAAATGTCACGTTTATTAAGTCAGATTTGTCGTATTTCACTTTTCCTTACCTAATTCAGCGTACGTACCTTGAGTACGATTCCCCGAAAATTGTTTACTTTTTATAAGGTTACGTTTGGGCGTAATACGTCTAGATCATCAATTAACATATTCGTCGGTTTTTAATTAAAAGGGTTGCCGAAATCTTGCCAATAAATTAACTCTCGAGGACCCAGTTTTATGGTTTTTGATAAGAAGATAAACTTTTCGATGTGACATTGCTTTTGAAATTATGATACCAGTTAGCAAAATGTGTTTTAATTAAATGAAAATTAATCAAGACGGTACTTTTTCGAGGTTAGCGTATTAAAATCGTGCATGTTTTTAATCCTTTGGTGCCCGAAATAGAAAATGCCTCGCCCAAAGTGTTCGCGTCCTTTATTAAAGAGCGCCCGGTAACATCCTTGACGTGTCGATCTTTTGGCGCCGTAGCGACTGTTTCGAGAGTCTTTTGGTTCCTAAGAGGACCTCATCGACCTCCCTGTCGATAGCAATGGGAAAATGTCGAACATGTGTGCATTAGTAAGAGCGTGTGGGTGATAGAGTTTCGTAACGTTTTTATTGTGTTGTTAAACTTGGCTTTGAATTTATCTTCAGGATGATGCATAATCGTTAAAAGTTAATAGGCACGACATTTTGAAAGTGAATTCAAATATCGACAGTTAAAGATATAAAGGAATGTTACAAAAGTATGACCCGGAATGACCTCTCACTTTCAGTGACAAATGTTGATATAGATTCTTATAGATAGATCTTATAGATATAGATCTTTGACACAGAAATATTTTTGTTTAATTTCGCCCCAGAGGTGATCAATTAAACATAATAAACAAGACGTATTCAGATAAGAAAATTCCAATTTGATGTGCTCTTGACCTGTCAGTAATTTTTTGCACAAAAGCTTTAAATAGTTAGGTGCACACTTATCACATTTATCAACTGTTTATCGATAGATAAGAATAATTATAGCACGAAAGTCACACCTACAGTCATTTTAATGCCTCTACAGTTATTGGAAAAAATGTTGACATAAAAGCGACCTTTTTACTCTTGATAGAAAAACCGTTTCTAGTTTCTTCTTTCAAATCATGTAGAGCCATTACGCAACTGGTTTTCCGAATTCGTTACGTTTTTTCCGATAGCCACGTGTTTCTTCTCGAGCAATTCCCCATCTCATCACCTGCAACACCACCTCTCGTTGCCAGCAGAGTTCACGGCAAGGCCTTCTGACTCACGCAAGGACGCGCGTTGCTCTTTGTTCCGGTTATGGATGATGATTTTTTGTTGCGTCGTTCATCATTTTTCGGCTCGCTTTTTCGATGGAATACGGCTCACGTTCTTTGGTGGAGACTGTAAATGAAAAGAAAAAAACCTGAAGAGAAAGACTCGTTCGGCCGATCACGCCTATTTTAGGAAAAAAAGTCATAGCGTCGCGTACGACCTTGCCTCAAGCTCTCCGGTGTGGATCCAATGTGGTTTTCAAAATTGAGTGGCCGGAGGCATTTGTTCCTTTCGTTTTTTTTTTCTTGATCACGAATATGACGTGTTACAGAGTGATTTATATAATAAAGGTTGAAGTTGGATTAATCGGAAGTCGATCGATTGGAAAGGAGTGGAATCAAAATTTTTGTTTGTTTTTTTTTTTTATGTTTGCAACTACCAAACAATACTACAACCTGATCGACGCCTGCTATTGTTTGTGTTTTAGGTATCAATTTCACGATTTCCTTGTTTCTTTGTTGTTTACTTTTACTACAGTTAATCGAAGTTATTGCATGAAAGTGCATAGATGTGATTCGAATGTTACGTATTACGTTACGGAAATATTATTTTGTTATTGATCTTTGATCACATAGTTGTTTTTTGCATCTACTTTCATAAGAATTAATTCCAGAGTTTAAAGTGTCTTTTTTTTGTTTCAGGTGAGTTCCCTCATTATGGAGTAGTAGAACTCTCGTAAAAGTCCAGACTGGTAATAAAATAGAAGAATTCAAACTTTTTCAGTTTCCTAATAGATAACGCTGTGCTGACATTGAAACCGATCGTATTTCAGTTCACATCATTGGGCATTTGTAGAGAAATGTTCGTAAATTGAAGCAAATTGACGTTAATTTTGCTCTTGGGCGGTCTGCGGGCAACAACTTTACGTTCTTAGTACAACAAAAGATGTTGAACTGAACTAGAAGCGGAGATTTTTCTACATTCGGTATTTTTAGTTCATTTAGTGTCTTACCAAACATTAGTCCAGATAACAACAACAAATTACATATTGAAATAACACCTCGAGGCCCTACAACATTTTCAAATAGTGCTAGTTATCTGTTGACAGTAATAATAATCTTAACAAAGTGCTTTGATTGTTTAAAAAGCGAACAGCTATTATGTAAATGAAATATAACCTTAATATGTTAATTAACTAGGATTGCACATTCTAGTTTAAATTCTCGCATTTTGTAACGATCTTCCGTGCGTGTGCAACTCTTGGCGACATACTCAAATGCAAATCGTTTCGTAAAAAGTCATCGCATCGCTAAGAATTCTCGCAATCTTAGTCACATTATAAAATATTTTATGGATGAGTAACTAGTGTCAATGGTAGCTTGTTGCTTCGGTAGTTATTATTTTGGCATTTTGTCGTTTTATTTTCATCCTAATTATAATTATAAACAGAAATGCAATCGCAACATTGTGAAATGTTCTCGATTTAGAAGCCACTGAGCTAAATATAAGTTAATAGATTCGTTGGGGAGTGATTCACGGTCTTAATTGTGGGACGACTTTAACTTAGCCATAGCAAATAAGATTGTGAAACACTCTAGGACTACTTTGAAAAAAGATTGTAATCGTGGCGTTAACTTATGGTGTAATAAACGCGATATTCCTATGTTAAATCGATTATAGCTGATGATCGTCGTGAAGGGTATCAAATTTTAATAAACGCCAACTTTTATTAATTTTTTTTTTGTATACAGGTAAGTGAACTTACGATGAGAAAAACATTAATCGAAGCCAAAGCTCTCGTTCTTATCGTCGTTTTTTGCCCCCTGCAAAAATGAATAAATCCGTCTCTGTAAATCATCTCCGGAATGTTCTTAATCGACTCGATGCAATAAATGTAAATCACGAGTCGCTAATGCGGTTGTGCACGTAAATAAATAGTTGAGCAATCCTCTTACAGTACGTAAAGTTTAACCGCATAATGCGTCTGCGGATTTTTATCCTCTTTAGTGAAGCGGACGCACGGCTGGACATCGCATCTTTTACATTCCTTCTGACTGAGTAAATTGCGATTTGTATGTTTCGTCTTCGAGGACGAACGCATTGAAATTTCGCGGATGTCTACCCTCAATGTATATTCTAAAAATACCACCCTCTCATCGTCTTTTTTTAACATTTCCCGTACGGTTATTTGCGGTGAATTCCTCCACAATTAGTCTGGCATCTCGTGACTAGTCCGTTCTGTCGTCTTCGTACCGGAATGCGGCTCCGGAACGACGGGACTAATCTAGGATGTAAGACCGTGTGTGTGATGTCCGTTGCGAATTTCAGGTTCACGCCGTGTGGCGTTATGTAAAACGTAATTATCCGGTTAAGTTTAGCCGGAATGAGGCACTCGTGCCAGCCATCCTTTTGTATAATTAGACACTAGATTGGCTATGCTATGCGATAGGAGTGAGTCTTTGGTGATTGGTTTTTGGGTTCATTTTTGGGTAAAGCACATAAAAACTAATTTTTTCAATTGGATTCCGTGTACCTTTCGAGAGATGGTATCGAAATAAGAAAAGGTTTTGTTAAACAATTTAAGAACTATTCTGTACATGACTTGCTAACGCGAAACCTGAAATTTTTGGTGTGCGAAAATAATTACTTTTATTAGTGTTGTAAATACCAAAATGGACTCAAAAAATTCTTTGATCCTCTAAATAAAGTTTAGAAAAGTACCTACTTTCAATTGCATATTTCACATTCATATAACACAAAACTAAAGAAAAAAAATCTGGACATATTATGTTTGCTCACTCATAATTGGAAAGTTATGTTTTTGGTATTTTTTGCAATTGTGAAAGTCTGATCAAACATCAATGTGTTTAAAAAAAAAAAAACATAAACCGTCCTTTCTTACAAGGAGAGGGTACGACTTGGGAAATTCAGTTGGGAATCAGACTTGATAGTGTATACCCAAAGAAATAGTGCGGTTATGACTCAATTCCTATTTAACTTGAGGGATTTTTTACAAGCTTATTACAGCAGGGAATCGTAAATCTTCCCCTTTAGAGAACCTTTCTCAATACCGACACAGGGTTGTATTCAAGTAGTTTTTTTTTTATCCTTGCGATGAATTTTAAATGACCGCGGCATTTACCTGAATGCATAAAACATGAAACGTAAAACATACAAAAATTATAACCTTTTTCAATACGGTCCTGGCTGTACCCAGTCGTCGATGGCGTGTGCCTGGCACTTGCAATTAGCATTTTATGGCGGATTCTCTGTAAAAAACTTATACAGTCAGACTTTTAACCGTACTATTTCTTTGGGCGCACTACAGCGTAGTAGTATACCTTAAGGGTGTCCACCCATAGTAGTACTGAAGCGCACTAGTCAGCCAATTTCGAAAAAAAAGCTTTTTTTAAAAATTAGGAATTTGTCGTCGACGTTTTAACGATCTATGCGTGTATTCGTATATAAAATGCCTGTGTTCTTAAAAGTTGCGTTTAATTTAGTTTTAATTTTTACGAGGGCTCTCTTGAGCCATGGTACACTAGTCAGTTTAGTCTGGTTTAGACTATTTAGGTGAATTTTGATCACCGCGGTTTACTAAATCCGACCTAGTGCTATTCAGTGCACTTGGTCCAACTTGGTTCAATTTAGTTTACAGAGCCCTACTTTAATAGACCTGGCTATTTAGTCTAGCTGGTCCTAGCCATAGTACACTTTGCTGAAGAGTGATTAATCTTAATTTTGCAGCTCAGCTACTTTTATTGATTTTTACAGTAGTAGCTGTATAAAACAAAATTTATTTTTAGTCCGCGCGTAAATACCTAATTTAATTTATCAACAATAAGCAGTGTTTCAAATACCAAAATTTACCCTTTTTCTATGCCGCAATTCTCCCATTTATGGGATAACGGTTTATTTATGTATTCATTTAAAATTAACATTTCACACAACCATAAACTTTTTTATGATCACGTCAAATGAAATTGGACGTTAAATGAAATGTTGCAAGCTTGTAGGATTTTCTATGAGAGATTAGATTTGATCGAACATTGGTTGAACAGTTAAAAGTTATCGCCTTAGAAATCAACCATATCTATTGATTACTGTACATAATTAATATTTATGTGTCTGAATGCCCATTCCGCCTTAATTTTTGTCCACCTTATTCTTAATTATTGTCGAGTCGATAATAGATTATCAAGCCCCATGGGCTACTAGTGGTCATGTTTTAAAACCTCTCGTGGGCTGAACGCCTACCATTCAGACGAACAAAATGTAAAGTCCGAAAGTGTCAAATATTTCATTAACTTTATATTGTCCGAATGATGATATCGTGTTGGTTAGAAAAAAACTAAGAAAGAGGAACACTTGAATGCCTCTTTTCACGCACGCATGCCACATGGAAAATGAGTTGTGGAATGAAGCCAAAATATTCGGTCGCGTCTTTACAATTTATGAGGTTCGGTTTTGGTTCGCAAATTATAATTGATGATTCACTTTAGAACGTGCAAGAGACATTTTCTTCATCGTTGTTGTCGTGGTGGTGGTTTTTTGCGCCGAAGTGGAATTTGGGTGTCGCCAACACACTTAACCAGAACGAAAAGTGGTTTATTTTTCCCGGTTGCTGTTAATGGATAAACAACGCATAGTTGTCTTGCCATAGTATATTTTTATTGTCTGAATAATAAATACTCGTGCATGCACTTTAGTCTATTTAGTTTTCGCAAACTACTGTGAAATTGTTGTTTAGTCGTGTCGAGAACGTTGAAGAGAATCGATCATTTCTATGCTAACGACACATTCCGGTGTCAGAATAATTAGGAACGTCTTCTTTATCTCTACAGCTTCTCTCTTACCACAAACACGTTCTTATTTTAGACTTTTTACACAATCAGTGTCTTTCGTTTTCGACCATCAAAAATACCCACATTCCATTCTTACAAAAAGACGCTTATAAGCGATCGACAGCCCCGCCTAAATTTGGAATTGCTCCGACGTTGTTGAACTTTCCAGCAACGCGCCACTTTATTTTTAGTCATTTTTCCGAAAGCCCCCGGAAATTCCATTCCGAAAACATTTTTGTTTCTTATTAAAGTGAGCACTCGTTGTCGTGGGTCGACGTTCAATGACAAAATGTAAATCCAAACAGATAATGACCAAAATAACACGAACGAGAAATAAATTAAAATCGTGAGATGTTTAGAGTTCGGAGACATGATCACAGCGTGTGTACACGTCTTTAATTTGTCGCCAGTAATGAATACAAACATGTCGCTTGCAAAGTGCCACAACTCTTAATACCAGAAGCGTTGGTATGCGTTTATGTTTTTTTCTCTTATCTTAATTTCATTACATCGTTACGACATTCCATCGATAAATTAGAAAGTCCGGTCCAGATTCGTAAATCGCGAAAGTCATAAATTTTCATTATGCAAGTAGGTGCGTTGTCAAAATTATTATTTTGGAACACGTGGACGAAAAAGGACTTTTTCAGTGATGCTCGCATCGCGCCATAAATAACAATAAAGCACCCATATGGCTGACTCTCTTTTATTTCATTATTGCCCTTATGGCACGACCCCCCACAGAAATTCAATTGTATTGTTTAGATCGCTTCCACCCTCTCATGACTTCGTTAACGATTATGAAACGTAGTTTATGGGTTTGTCTACTGAATTACGCAAAATGTGATGCGAATTATGCATGTAAGAAGCTTTGCTCAATTTTTAATTATTAAAACATGTGGTTGTTTGTGTATTATATAAGTGTCCCCATTGTTGTTAATTCGTTTCCTTTTGGATGGTGGGTGCGTGTTATAACAATGACGTTGATGTATGTATGTATATAAGACAATTATTGCGAAAATGTCAACAGATTCGTTAAAGTTTTCATTTTTCAGAGTATTTACCACTTTCGCTGCTAGTTACAATAATTGTTATAATTGAAAGATTAAAGAGTGCTGTTCTCTCTAGTTTGTGAAGATCAACTGTAATTAGTTATGCAAGGTGGTTATTTTCATTCCGTCTTCGAAGTGCAACTTCGAGAAGTGAAAAATTATTTATGTTGTGCAGTCTTGCGTTAATGCTGTTGTAATCATTAGGTAGATTATGTCAGTCAAATTCTCATCAACCATAATGGTAAAATACATAATTGATAGTAAGTTTTTTCACACACTAGTGCATAGTGCATTATGTTCAATAATATTGTATCAAAAACAATTTCTGTGCATCTTTCGGTAGTAGTTTGGATAATACATTACAAATCTGGTGAAGTAGTGTGTGCGACAAGGATAGTGATAAGGTGGCTGATTTAGTTGCTGGTGTACGACAAGGATAATGAATAGATGACCGACCATGGGTACAAGGGTTAGTTTTCACAACGAATTTCGGACAACGTTATACCTGCATAATTCCTTGCCACAGTATAATCTGTGATTTGTTAATTTTGCTGTATATTTGTTACAAAAGTTGGCGTGTAAACGTGTAAACTAGATAAAAATAAAACCACATAGTTTGTGGATGAGCGAATTTTCATTTGATCTTTATAATATTTCCATGTTGACTTTATAAAAGAAGTGATTATCACTGCGACTTACAATTAGCCTCAATGTTTTTTAAGAAATCTACTACATATTTAGATATGGATGTAATTTTAAGCTAATGAGGCTCGTAAAAAATGCACGTGTCTACTGATAACTGGTTATAACAGTACCCTGATAAAAATGACATTGTTGACCTGTTAAAAATGCAATTTCATCAACTTAGTTACCGAAAAAAATGACACATTTTGTCATGTTTGGTATGTGACTCCAACTAAACATACGTAACGTAAACATTACTCATCGATCTTGAATTTTCGGGAATTTTCGTGTCATTTTTTCTTTCCTTATTTGTATCACTCGACGTGTTGTCTTTTTATTTGAAAAAAGTAAATCCAACCACGTTTGCGTACGCTTCCTTTACGAGAGTTCTTTGAGGTCAGTCACTTCCTACAACCCCCACGTGCGTCCGTTGTCGGACATGACACGTATATGTCACTTGAAGTAAATAACGGTAAAGCAAAGACAATACCACATAGATATAAATAATGAACAAGTGACGACAATTTGACGGTTTTTTCACTACCGAGTAACGGCTGTTTGACGGACGATCATACCATCTGCTCATCAGGCTGATCCTTATCTTTAACATACCCAAGAAATAAATTTAATGACTGTAGAAAAATGTAGGATTACAGAAACTATCATGTTAGATTTATCGACAGCATAAACTTTTCATAAGCGTCTTCTCAAGGAAGTACCTGGCCATCATCCAACCCTTTCCACTTTTTTATCGTTTGACATAGGTTATGGATTTATCGTTCATGTGTACCGATGGAATTTGGCCAGTGAAACCAAAACAATTAAATTATTAAACGTCTCCCGATTCTATAATTAGAATTTTTCGTCGTGTTGCAAATCGGAAACGTCGGCCAGTTTATTAAATAAAACGGATTAGTTTGCTCGCATGATGCTAATTTTGTCTCGACGCATCCTTTGAACTGTTATCTTATACGGATTATTCCGGTGTGGAATGCTGCCGCATGCCTGAATCCATGCCAAAATACCTGAGTTTTCCGAGCGGATCGTAAACAATTTAAATGACTAAAAATGTCTTTAGGACCGCACTGAGAGCCGAACGTGATGGTTCAGAGGTCAATAATGTTTGATCATCACTGGATATCCACTTTCTCCAGTTACTTCATGATGGACGCAAAATTCGGACTTTCGCCATTATCCTTAAATTTTTTTGTTATGAAACGACATTCTCGTGATCTATCTTGAATAGTAATGAGTAAAAGTGGAAAATTGTAAACACTTTACGATGCACTTGCACACAGCATTTAACAATTAATAAATAAAAAGGTGAAACTCGAAAAAAGTCATCACTAAAATATTATTATCAGCCGATTGAAAAATGATCTTTTCGGATACGTGAATAAAGCTACGTACCTACTTATAAAATCGCCGTATAAACATAATTGTTATTATTTTCAGTTAGTTCGTCAGCTTTGACACTTTGCCAATATAAATATAGACGATCAGTAAAGCGATAAAGAGGGCAATTATACGTAATTTTATCGTCGATGACGGACGTCTTCTTTGATCCCGAAAATCGTTTTGGCGCAAAACCATCAATGAAAACAGTCGACGTCTCGACGATCGGAATGGCGCGTGCCGTCTATGGAGGGGGCGACGCCCGGCGCCGCCTGAATGGACGGTACGCTCGCGTCTAGACGCAGGACGTCGACGTCCTTACGTGTTTACACGTTCACGAGATGCTCACGTTTTGTATAAATATAAGGAGAATGTCAGGAAGTCGATGCGCCGGAGAAAGAAGTTTTTTCCTACAGGAAAAAGACATTGCATAATTACAGTTACGAAGCAAAAATTATGAGAAACTAGATGTAGACGCCAAGGAATCAAAACATATCTACTTCTCACTTTTGTTAATTATAGGTGTCATTTTTTGCACTTTTGAGTGTACCTTCTAAGCAAACAGCAAATTTGTTGGGTAAAGTTACCTTGTGTTTGGCCTTGCCGTTTGTTTTTGTAACACTGTAGCAATGTAAAAGCCGTATTTATTTTGTTTTTGGTCGATTACGTTGTGCAAAAACGTGAATTAGGTGTCAACTAAATTTTAATTTTAAACCGCGAAAACACATAGTTGTCCAAACAAAAAGTCAACCGTCCTTGAAAAATTCACTCCGTGTGAATCGACCCTCACATTCTAGTAATTTTTTTCGTGCCAGTTCTCAAACAACAGTCGGAATTTTGAAAACAAAGCCAAAAGATTATTACATGTCTGTTAAATGGAGGAATTCTAAATGTGAAAAGACCTTCAAGCTTGACCGACCAACAGCACATCACAGCTTTTTTATGCTCTTTATTTTTTCTTCATTCACGCCGGTCCGTTATTAATTGACCGACGGTAACGAGTTTCTTTAATACTCCTGGAAACCGACCCGAGACGGATGTTCGCTGCTTTAATTCGCATGGTATCGGAGATTTTCCCACGGCAAAAAATGGTACGTTTAATGAACCCAAGATGGTTTTCGTGACTTCATATGTAGACCTTCTAACCCAGAAAATGCGAAAATGGATCAAAACCAGATAAATTGCACATTGTGTGTAAGACACACTTTCCTGTGACCCTTCCAGATTTAAGACTGATTCGTAAATGGTAGAGATGTGATGAGTTTTAGATTTTTAGTTTAATTCTTGGTTGTAATTTTAAGTCATTCGTGCAATGATTTATAACTTGATGAATGCAAAAAGAAGCGAAAACCATTTAGAAAGACTTACTGTGAATTTAAGTCATAATGTAATATGTTTTGTGTATATTATCACTAATTGTTCTTGTTTTTATCTCTGTGTATGATATACCTTCACCTAATGATGAGAAATTACTTTCCTAGGTGCAAAGCGACATGCAATGAATATCCCTCTGGGGGCAATTCCGGCCGTCACTGTCATCTCCCATATGTTATCAAACTAATTGAAAGTTCTTTGAAATATAGTTATGTAAATCGTTTTTAAAAAAGTTAGTTTAAGACAAATCGTGACGCCATCGAATCTCGAACATTTTTTTTATGACTGTCTTTCCATGTTGAGGTGTAGAAAGTTGAATTTATTATATCATCCACCTGTTAGTAGTGTTTTCGTCTTGTTGTTGCGAAAATTAATAATTCCTCTATCGTTTTCTGGGCGAAACCAGGAATTGAAATGTTCGAACGACATAATCCGCCCTCGCATTTTGTAAACCGTTAAAAGGATTTGCATACTTTCCACTTAATTCCTTCGACTTTTCTCGAGCGGATTGACCGTTCAATGGCCGTTGGGTGTCACGGCAAACGACGCGAGACATTCATTTGTTCTCATTTCCTGCAATGCTCATCTTTATGAGCATCTGTCGTGTCTGGAGCGCAAGCAAATTTCCATCTCAACTCCGAACTTTTTCACCTCCTTTTTTGTATAAGAACCAGGTATTGTAGCAAATGCGTTGTTCGTGTTATGAATTTCCCTAGAAGAGTTGTAATTACGTTTATAGAAAAATTCGTGCAGCACGTTGCTCCTGGAGCACCTTTATGCAACACGAGGAAGACGCCCCGCGATCGTAATTACAAAATCTTAGACGCGGATTACCCTTAAGGGTGCATTCAGGGAGTCGATTTTGAAGTACAGAAGAAGAACAGTACTAGCGATGTTGACCCCGGCCTGTGACCTAGCCGTAGGCATCGCATACGCTTGCCAATAACCTCGCGTGAGAATCGCGCTTTTCTGAACGACGACGTTGATGATGATGGTTCGCTCTTCCATGGAAACGGATTCCTCGAAAGTAAACTAAGCGTTGCCGGAAGCCTTGCTCGCTCTCATCTTACTCTACTACTATGGCACATGCGATTTCGCCATATAATCCATTCATGACAGAATAGATGAGCTATTAAAAGTCGTGACTGGGCGATGTGTTCGCGAAGAGAATTGACGATTTTAAAACGTATTAATTTATGATTTATATGCATGGATGTTGCGGATTGTTTGGGTTGCTAGTGGAACGTGTGATGAAACGCATCTGTTCTGGCCGCTTAAAGGTGTGCTATTTCAAAATTGCGTGTAACGGGCCGTTAAATCGCCCTTAGAATCATAAAGTAAGAGTGAAAAGATCAACTGAACGAAAGGAGTACGTCGATATATTGGATGGCACTTTCTCAGCGCCAGTTTTCTTTATTTGGACATAATTTTAAAAGTCAATACTGACGATATTTCCTTAGCAAACAAAACCATTTATTCTGAATGTCAAGATCATGCTACAACCAACTGAGAATTTCGTCGTCTTCCCTTTACGATACTTTTCGTAGCCGAAGTACCAGATGCGGCTGACAAGGTTACTGCCCTCAAAAAACAGCGAATTCGTCTTAGTTTTTTAACCATGTTGACTTCCTAGTCATGCACAATATTTTCTTTCGGCACAACATGATAAGTCGAAAATCTCCACGTGGCCGAGGTAAACGACACCCAAATCGCGGTTGCCGTTGATTCAGCGACGTCCGATTAGGTAGTACCACGCCCGGAAATATGACAACCACATTTGAGAAGAGATTTTAAATCAAGTGGGTTTCTAAAGCTTTGTGGGCTTTCGATGGTACTACACTTATAGGGTTTAGTACATACGACCTTGTAACTCTATAACGTCCATTTGGAAGGTTTTCATGAGTGCCACCCACGATGTACCATATTCATACGTCTTGAGATAAACCCTCCGATTTTCATGTAAACACTTATCGAATCAGATACATCAAGTGTTATATTGGTGTACGAATTTACCTGTGTGGTCGTACCGCATCTAATTACGCCCGTATTCGGTCGAAAAACTGTTTAGGTGTCGGGAGTCCGTGTGAACGGATGTATGCGATAATAACGTCTTATTAAAATTTCTAGTTTTATTACTGGTTCGTTCCCTATCTGATCAGAGAAAAAATCTGAAAACCTGTGGCATTTGTGCTGATTATTACTCGAAACGGACACTGTTTCGATGACTCTCCCACTACGGATCTGCAACGATAAATTTATAAGGGCCCACGATATGCGAAACGCCTTTTGTAGAACGTTGCTATCATCGTACGTGAGCGGAATATTGATGGCTTCCTTTTAGCATTTAATGAAAAGTTCAAATGTATATATGTAGCAAGGGTGTCATTTTGGACCTCTTCCGTTTAAGGAAATACCAAACTGAAATCAGAAATCGTCCACGAATGTAGGTCCTGAGGCACTGACAATAGCAGATGTAGCGCCCTCTGTAATTATCCATTGATTTATCGGATTATAATCATAGATAATTTTGTATTTATAAGGTTACAGATAATCATAGTTACTTAGGCGACGCCAATTAGGTTAGTCTGGAGGAAAAGTAGCAGTCGATAGTTGAACAGCAGACAATTAAAAAATATATATGTTGGTATATAAACAAACAATTACGCAAAAAACAAGAGATGTAATTGTCTATCAATAGTATAAGGAACCGCCGTTGATACGGTCGACAGTTTCCAAGGACGATGCCCATATAAACAACTTTGTGCGCTTTACAAATACAATTTAAGACCTCTTAATGACAGTGTATGCTGATTTTAATAGCCGACGCCTACGGTCGTGGCGTGTGGTTTTTTCGCGAGCCGATCAAGTTGACACGTGTCTTTGTTTCCTCTCCACCTTCTCAGCTTCACAGACGGAGTCGTCTAGAAGGAACGATATGGCAAAATAGGGATGACTACCTAACTTCCCAATCTTTTGATCAGGAAACCGCTTCATAGAGATGTTTCGAAATTTTGGACCAGCACATAGTTCATGGAATATTAGACAATCGGTGTCACCTAAAGTGAGGAGGAACTCGTTTCTTAATCTCTTTCTTTGCACCTTTTTTGTGATGAGTGGGCTGCCAAATCTAACTTCTATGCTCATCGAGGTACGACCTGATTGGTTTAGCCCACATACGATCTCCAGACGTTGTGATACGTCTGATCAATAATTATAATGGTCGCTTATTCATCAATCATCTGACCAAACCAACTAATTTAACGTTGTATAACAAAAGTGGTCTCCGATTAGTGCCCACTGAAACCAGAGACTAAATTTAATATAATTGCCCCAAGAGGTTTGATCTTCGATACTCTTAAAAGTAGTTTAAAATGTCGTAATTGAAGACAAGGCAATCAAGAACAATGGCAAAAAGAAATAGTCATAAAACCACGTAGGTTAACGTCGCCGTCGATTTGATTTTGGGGACACTGGTTGTGCGTTTTTATTACATAAAACACCCACAGTTATTGTTTTTTATGTACTTTTCCATAAACGTGTATTGGCAAAATTATACGAAAATTCCATGGGCGACGAGTTGTTGGGAAATTTCCCATATACAGATTGACGATAGACTTTAACCTGTGCAAACACCCTCTCAATTCAAAGGATTTCTTTGTTTGCGTAAATGGTTATAAATAACAGGTCCTTATTTTAAATTCAGATTGTGGTTTTTTCAAGGGCTTACCAAAATCTTTAACACTGCGACATTTTCCAAATCAGACAAACAAAGAAGTTGAAACATGTTAATTTTCTGGAAGCTGCTACGAGCCAAACATGGTAGCGACTACCATTAGTGAATTTCTGTATAAATTATGTAAAAAAAGAACAGGTAAATCATGTTGAAGTCTTCTTTAATAATTGATGACTGGTGTTCCTAATTTGTTTATCTTAATTCCATGATCAACTCGCAAATTGTCACGTTAGATTTGGATTAGGCACCGGTATTTTATAGCGGTTTTTAAAAATTTGCTTGAAAATTGTAGGGCCTCCCACGTATACTATTATGTATGTATATATATATTGATTGGGCATAATTTGCACTGTTGGACATTTTCAGGAAAGGAAAGGTGGTTAAAAAATCGGTACAAGGCAGTTTTGTGGCTTCGCTGTTGAAATTTTCGATACGACCTTACATAAAATATCTTCCGATGTTTAGATTATTCATATTGAGGTTATACTGTTTAATTAACACATCATGTCTTTGGAAAAAAATGTGGATATGCTACGCAGAGTATCGAACAAAAAGAGCATCATCGCAGAAGCAGGTGTAATTATGAAAATGTAAATGAATAATGAAGAAAACCATAATTTAACATACATATTGTGACAAAAAAAAGATCACTGTTAACTTATTTTAAGGATGTTATACCCCAGAAAAAAAACTACAAATGAACAAATTCAGTCGAAACATATCACAAGAAAAAGGAAAAAGGATGACAATCAAGTACCAATTAAGAGCTAAAACGGTCATGCCATACAATATGCAATACCATAAAATCTATGATGAGAATGTGTTTCGCCTCTTATTAAAGAAAGACGTATAAATATGTACTGATACGAGAAGTGATAAAAGGTGAAAGACTTGCTGAGGATAGTTATAAATGAAAGAATCTTCCATCATCTTCTTTCGAAGTATAAATAATGATGAGCTATTTTTGTTTTATTCATAGCTCGATTTCTATATGGCCGTTTAAAAGTAGATATACGTCATTTAAAAAAACTTTGATAATTTGGTTGAAGTCTTTATCAACTGTTAATTGTCATTGGGCACCTCGTTTAAACGGTCGTGGCATCTTCGTTATTGTTGCAAAGCTTGTGTTATGGGGTCATTTTTGCCTTAGCCCTGCCATAAATAGTTCGTGTAGATATTACCAGGTCGTTTTCATATCTGGTTCGTTATAACAAGTTGACATTGACCCATCCTCGACAGAAGTTATTACAAACAAAGCCATTGGCAAGTGTTTGTGGGCGGCCCCAGTTGAGAATTGTAATGATGAATTTTGATAATTCAAACGTTACTCATCTGTTAATGCACTGTTTTGCCAACATTAACACTTAACCGCCACTTTAGATATTTATAAAACCAACAAGACTATTTAGATAGTTAGGAAAAAATTATTAACAACGTTTAGATCTTAATTAATGAATGTATTGGAGATATATTGACAGATTACGCAAATTGTTATGCAATTTATAATGGTAAAACGCTCGTTAGACACCTTTGACGTTTTCCTGCACTAACTTCACGTACGTTTGTTTGTCCATACCGAACTCACAGTAAAAAAATTATGTCTGCACGTCTTCCGGTAATACCGTATCGTAAAAACCGTCGCACTCTTTCCCCTGAAGAAATGGCATTGTTCGTCATCGTGTTCAAGGTCATCGGAGGCCGTCCTCGGAAGAATCGCCGCCGATGGCAGCTGATGCGAAAACTCGTTTCCTTCTTCAGTTTCCATATTCATGGGCCGGTTGTCGTCTGTCCGTACACATATCCGCATGCACCACCGCCATGTACACGTATGTCGTAATGAGAGACCGGTTCGGTTAATTGATTTGAGCGCTTTTCACGATATACTACAAAAATGCCGACGACGGCACGCGGTTTCGTTTTTGTTTTTGTTTTTTTTTTTCTTTGTTAAGGTCTTCGTCAGGTCGGCGACACCGCCAGCGTGAGACAAACGGTAGCTGGGGTGAACCGGGTCATAATGAAAAAGGAACGGTGTTTATGTACTGTAATAAAATATAATAATTAAAAATTCTCAAGGAATGCGAAACATTCATAATTTATTAAACAAGAGACATATTTTATTTATGTAGAGCGCCTGGGGGTTAGTCGTTCCCGGAAATGCGGTAAAACAGGGAGGTGTGAAATGTCGTTGTTGATTGCCGGTTTTTGATGGAAAGAAACGACATTTTTGCTGAATATTTGAGCTGGTTGTGTCGGGACAATGAAAAAATTTAACTGTATAGTAGATCCTGTTTGTTGACATTTGCCCTCGGCCACTGCCGTGATGGAGGGATTTTTTTTAGCAGATTCCATTATTTAGTCTCGTATAATGATGCTAAAATTCTTTCGTAAGGTTTAATAACACAAACGCGGAACTAAATCCGCGGTTTCAATCTAATTATGTAAATACAGAGCTATTTGTTGTTTATTCAAAATTTACAATTTACTCTTCAAATATTGTAAGCATAAAAAAGGAGACATGTTTTGTTTATTTAATTGCTAAATTTGAATCAAAGCAAATGAAACAGAAACGATTTATGCAACATGGTTTCCTTTGTCTTGCTGAGTAGAGCTTCAAGTAAATTTTAATTCTCCATGGATTCGAGACTGTAGTAAAAAGAAATCAAACATTTGTCATTGATCTGTTGATCAATCAAAAATTCCATATAGAAAACAAGTATTGTAAAACTACCATAATTTTTAAATAACTGTTAACAATGCGTGTCAAGTTGCTAAAATTAATTATAACTAAGGTGGGTAGGTCATTGTATTATAACAGGTTCTTTAGATATATATATTTTTTTTAACATTCATTAGTTCAAACTTTATCACCGGTGAAAATCTTATCTTCGTTAAAACGAAAAAAGTATTTCACCAGTATTCAGTGTATTTAGTATATCTAGTGCTATTAAAGCAATAATTACCTAACGTTATCGATTGTACAAGGATACCTTGGATTTTTCATCACGATTGTCGCGCCGCATAATTTAAAATTAAAAATTATCAAATCCTTTAAAAACAGGGACTAGTTTGAAGTACCATTAATATTGCTTGCTTAATTTTATCATGATGTGTAGACAAATCGTTTTAGCTATTCAATAAAAAAGTCATGTAAAATTCATACAAAGAAACCTAGTTTGGTTCATGAAATTTATTATATTTTGAAGGTTTAGAATATTAATGTCTTTCGAAACTTCACAGAAAATAAAATACTATGTTTACTTTTGTGTAGTTTTGACATTGAGGATGTGTAGCAAATAAACAATGTGTGAAAAGGAAGTTGTTGCGTAATGCAATAAGGAAGAAAATACTTTATTAATTTATATTAAAGATAAACGGCTATCATAAAGCAAATCCATTAAATATAAATCCATGAAGGGTTTTTTTCTTTTTCATGTTTTTGTTACAACTTGAACATTATGGGCACGGAATTTGCTGTGGTGGCTTTACAGGATGTTTTCGTGTACGAAGCAATGCTAATTTATAGTTAAGTGTGCCTCTTCAGTTGATTCAACACTTTTTTTATTTTCTGAAAGGTCGTGTCCTACTATTTGAAGCAGTGATCTAAATTGTAGGCTCTTTTAATAAGTGCACAATGGAATTCTTACTGAATTCGATGTATGTCACTCTTTGATAAACGACAAAACGGGGACATCCTTTCGCGGTTTTGTCCGTCCAACCCTGCATAATCGATTAAGCATCGAGTGTCGAACCGTGTCATTTTCTCAATAATCATTATCTTCGAAACATAATGTACAGTTTCCTTATTTCGTTTCACTTCAACAATACCAAATCGGTGATTTTATAATAACAATTATCTAACGGTTGATCGCGTTCTGGTTGTCCACTTCCCGGTGTGCGATAGTATGTGTTGTCTGAGTAAGTGAATGTCGCGTATTCACCTTGAAACGAACTGACCGTTTTAATTATTCAACCACTACCTCATGCAGAGTTTTTTTTTACTTGAATTCTCACCCGTCAACTGTGCGTTCGGCGTTCTCTGAAGTATTATACCATAATAGGCCAACCATGGCAATTAACGCAACAATAAAGTTACGTGTACTTTTGTTTATTACACCAAGAAATGTTACGTGCAAAAACTTGCTACTCTGCACGACACCCACTAATTGTTTTATCTTTTTTCAGAGGTAAATACGCCACAGTATGTCGTGCTGTCCACAAGAAATCCGGCGTACAATACGCTGCCAAATTTGTGAAGAAACGACGCCGCAATCTGGACCAGATGAAAGAGATCATCCACGAAATAGCCGTTTTGATGCAGTGTTCGTCGACCGATCGAGTCATACGTTTACATGAAGTATATGAATCAGCGACGGAGATGGTTCTGGTATTGCAATTGGCCGCCGGCGGTGAACTCCAGCACATCCTCGACGACGGTCAATGTCTATGTGAAACGGAGGCGAGAAAAGCGATGAAACAAATCCTAGATGGAGTAGCGTTCCTTCATGAAAAGAACATAGTACATTTGGATTTGAAGCCGCAGAATTTACTGCTTTCCGTTGAGGATAACTGTGATGACATCAAGCTCTGTGATTTCGGGATTTCGAAAGTTTTAGAACCCGGCGTCAAAGTACGAGAAATTATAGGTAAGGAACAATTTCTGGATCCATTGACGGGGTGCTTTGTGATTTAACGTTTTTACTGAATGTTAGTAGCTATGTCATCTAGCATACGACATAGGTTAACAGTTAATGCGTAACCTCAAAATCTCAAAAAGACATGTATATCTGCCAGCACGCTACTATAAAATGTATACTTGAATAAAATTTAATTGTAACATTTCTTTTTTTTTGCAGGTACTGTAGACTATGTGGCACCAGAAGTACTGAGTTATGAACCCATCCGTCTTTCAACGGATATATGGTCCATCGGTGTATTGGCATACGTTCTTCTTACGGGATATTCACCATTTGGATCGGATGATAAGCAGCAGACCTTCCTCAATATATCAAAATGTGCCTTATCTTTCGAACCTGAACATTTCGATGATGTATCCAACGTAGCAATTGACTTTATCAAAAGTGCGCTAGTTACGGATCCCAGGTAATATACCATTAAAAAATTAATACTTCAATTATTTACAAATACTGCGTTCCAATTCTATGGAAGCTAGAATTGGACCTTATTTTTGTTAGAAAGTAGACACTTATTGATGTTGTAGTGTTTTCTAATTGTGTAGTTTGTTCTATAGACTTTGTAATGAGTAAACTAGGGTGTTGCTGTGGTAACAATGAAAAACTAATAACAGCTGCTAGTTAGCTATACTACCAATTGATTTCTTAAGATCGATTACAGTGACTATCATAATTTACACTAAATGTTTCTAAATAAAAACTAACGCAATAACTTGAAACGAGCAGACAGATATTTAAAGTGGAACGAAGCTAGAGGTTTTTCAAAAGTGTGCAGGTAAAACGCCACAAATTAACTGATGAAATATCTTCAAAAGACTAACTAGTGATAACACAAGATCTTGGCTTTGATAATTTGAGAAAGAATTAACGAATGCATACTTGTACAGATTTAATTCAATTTGTTCTGTTTTATAAACTGTTAATACAAAATTATAATGGAATGTCTTTGTTATTTTTTATTTATGATATCATTACTGTACGATTTCATTTACATTGTTTCTCATTTTATTACCTTACTGTGTATTTATGATATGACACATTTCAGCAATGACTTAACTGCATATTATCTTGATTGATATAGGCAGAGCCACCAAAAAATATCAATTTTTTAATACCTGTGTAGATGCAGTTTTAAAGTTTTCATTTGATCTTATCGTATTTCAAGGTTATTCAAGTAAAAAGTCAAAACTGATTATTAGTTTACTTCCGATTACGTAAACTCATGTCCCAAAATTGTGTTTAAATGGATTTAAAATGAGTTGACAGTATATCTGTCAAACACGGTCATCATCAGTGCTCACTGTCTTTATGATTTACAATCTAAAAAGTAATTCTAATTTTAAAACTATATCTTAAAAGCTCTAGATCTAATAGAAGTGATTGACAAATATGATATTGAGCAGCGTTTTTGCAAAAAGATAACTTTTGTCAACGGCGGCGAGATTGTAATAGCAATTTTTAAGATGCTTAAAAGATAATCAGTTACTTGAATCTAGAAATGTTATTGTCTCATAAACTTTTTTTCCCATTCAACCTCAGTTGATGACTAATTTGCCAGATAAAACCTGTTGTAATTGTTATTATTATCAATTTAATCACAATGGGGATTCATTCAAATAGAATGTTTCGTTGAGATGTAAGTCGTGAATCTTACCTTTTATCTTGTTGCGTTTCAGAAAGCGCCCTTCAGTACAAGACCTTTTAGCACATCCCTGGATCTCGCCCGCTCCCAGTCCATTGCCGCCTCTTCCAATGAAGCCTTGCGAGTCGACCTCTACGAAATCGAGCTGTTCAAACCGAAGCATGACCTGCATAACTGAAACACCAAAATCCCAACGTAAAACATTTTGCTCAGACACTCTAACAGGAACGTTTCCAGAATCAGCAGTCCGTACGTACACAGTATCGTCTAACTGCCTTTGTCCGCAATGTGGAACAGCTTGTCGTCATCTGACGCACACACCAGTGCCCAAACCTACTATCACCGTTGATAGAGGCATTCTATGTTAGCCAAAGTTGTTTTGTATTTGTGAAAAATAAGACCACAATTTTCAAAACAAGCAAATGTTTCATGTGCTTGGGTCATGTACATTTTGTTAGTTATAAGTTAAGTTACGATAATTTATGTTTTATTTGCTTTTTTGTTTATGGTTAGTGTAATAAAGTATTCTTTTTTGTTGTGTATATTGTTTTTATTAATTGGGGTAGCTTGTGAGGACGTGGCTATCCACGGTGTCTATTTTTTCTGTATATTAAAATCAATACAAGCATCCTTTTAATTTTGCAACGAATCAGAATTATGCACTTCAGACTGATTTTCTGTATAAACATAAAGTAAGTGTGAACTGGATATAGACTAGTCAAATTTTCATGCTTACTCAAAAGAGAATTGTGCCTACATTCATTTTGAAGTAAAACAAATCTCTAAAAACAGCAGCACAAAGTGCTGATTTGATGTTGTATAATATAAAACATTATAATCATTATACTCAGGAAAATTGTTGTGTTGAGCACAGAATTTTCGTACAAATTTGACAAAGCTGTGAGTTTTTATCAATTTGTGCGTTTATTTCAAATTTTATGGGAGTTAACGTGTCAAATTGTGGTTTTTCAAAATGTTCGCTTCCAGTTTTCGGAATAACTAATCAAGAGATCAGAATTTTGTCTTTTTGGTAAATAGTGATTGTTATTGTGAACACTATGTATTAAGTTGCTACTGTTTGTATTGTACATTGTATTTAATTAATAAATCTATTGAGGACAAATTTGTGTTTTGCAGATGGGGTGTAAAGCTTTGTACTAAATCTCTAAATGGACACGGTCAATATCTATCTATTCCTAAAGATTGTAAAAATAAAGACAACGTAATAAACAATTTGAATTTACCGCCTTTTATGATACCAACCGATTCCTCTTTCCCTAGTTATATCCAATGACAATTATACCTGATGAGAAATTAGTTTTCTTATGTTGGTGTCTCTGACACGAGTGAAGTTTGACATGTCGCCAAAGTATCTGTGTCGAAGTTAAAACGTTTTATTCCAATAATTAAAAAGTACAACCGTTAAAACTGATATTTAACGATGTTTTAATAGAATCTGAAACCTCCACGTCGCCATAATTGTCTGTAAGTACTTTTAACGGTAAAGGGTTGTAGGTCTTACTAAAATCGATAAAAGGTTTGTGACATAGTTTTTATTTCTGTACAAATATCGTTTAATTTTGGACGAACTTTTCTTATAGAAGACGAAAATGTACAACGGCATTGGCCTCACGACCCCTAGGGGTTCCGGAACAAACGGGCACGTCCAGAGAAATTGGGCTCTTGTGAAGCCTCGAAAGAAGGAGGAGACCTACAAGAGTGAACAAGATTTGGTGAATTTAGACGTAGCATCGCATAGACAACCCAATCAAGAAATACTCGATCATGAAAGGAAACGAAAAATCGAGTTGAAGTGCGCCGAGTTTGCTGATATTCTTGAAGAGCAAGGGTATGTTTTATAGTTTTTCGAAACTGTGGTTCTCATTGATTTTGTAGATTTTCCCAAGAGGCCATTAATAACAAAGTCGGGAACTACCGTAAGCTGTTGATGGGCCAAGGGGGTAAATTGGAGCCACCTGTCAATCAGTGGGGGCGTGTTTCGTAAGTATTTTTTTCTTAATGAGGGTGGGGATGCGTCGGCGTTCATGTTATTTCCCTTGATTATCGATTTCGGCGCAGCATCCGATCTTCTCCCGGTTTCATCCCCTAGTTGAATTAAGGTGATGGCAGCGCACAGACGCTGCTTTCCCTACTCAAAGTCGCCGAAATGTGAGAGATAAGCTCTTTCGCAAACAAAATCTAATATGTCTTCCATTTAGTCTGTAAGAGTCTGCGAGTCTTCCATTTTAGAAAATATACATATGTTGAGAGTAATTTTAATCCTGTGTGATAATAATCCTTTGCTTCCGTGTTTAAAATTTCGTAAGGATTTTATGTGAGTGTTATGACGATGTTTTATCCCACTCCGAGAAATCGATGTCCGGTTAACGAGCGTCTCATTTTTGAACGACTGTGGCGGGGCGCTTTTTGTCAAGCTTTAGCTACCAAGTCGTCTCTACCCGCCAGGACCGGGCCAAGGAGGCAGTGCTGTTGTCATTGCCACTGCAGTCAGAATCTGTCACAGAACGGGTTTTACGTCAGGGCCACGCCACCGAAGAAGACAATGAGATCCGTCGTGAGGTAAAAGCACAAAAACGATCGTCAAGGAATTTTGACTCAATTATTTTCTTACGTAGTTTTTTTTACAAATGCGTATTTTTTTCTACGATTCATTCCACCCATTTGTAGGTTGCGTTTTTCTAACGAAATCTCTTTATTTTTACAACTTGCCAAGAATAAACCGTCTGAGACTCAAGCACTAAATCCTCGAATCGTTTCTGAACGTTTTGCGGCGACTTTGCGCTTAAAATCTCGCCAGTAATCCACTAAACCGATTAACTTGTGCCATCATTTCTCTGTTCGTTTTATTTTCATTTTCAATCAGAGAATCGATTAATTTCAGTAGCTCACGCGAGAAAACAGCTGCATTTCAATGGCATTTTTAGTATGTAGGGCGACTGCAACAAGAGCTTAGTCACCCCCATATCTTTATAAAGGGGAAGTATTGATCTAGTACTGCAAGCGTTGGGGTGTAACATAGCGAAACGGCATCGCGAAGGTGGGCTCACTCTAGTTTTTATCACGTTTTAACATTTTTCACATCGACTTTTTATTAACAACATCATAACAAAATTTTATTTTGATCAAATGGCGATCGACCAGTGATATCTAAATAGTGGGGGATGAAACTGACGAAGGGTTCCACCTTTATATGCACCCCTTGGTTTAAACCCCGAATCGGAATAATAACGCTTTGTTCCGTGTGCAGTTGTCGGGCGCAATTCATTGTTTTACGATGGTGTGCTATAATTACGCCTCAGATTTTAGCGAGAAGTGCGTTTTTACATTATTTTGAAAGTTATTCTCTTTAACATTTTTTTCTATATCTAGTGTGACCGAAACTCACCAAGTGGCGGAAGCCCAACAAGAGAAAAACGCTCGTCTTCGAGAAGCTTTCGGTATTTCTGAATATTTTGTTGACGGCAGTAGCTTCGATCCCGATCGCGAAGCCAAAGAACAAATCGCGCGATCCAACGCAATTCAGGAGAAAGAAAAACAAAAAGCGTTAGAGAAAGAAAAAGAAAAAGAGAAACTGAAAGAACAAGCGACTAGGTACGAGTTGGTGCATACTCCTAGTCCAGAACCGGTGCAGCCTGAAGGAAAGACTGTGAAAAAAAAGAAACGAAAACGTAAAGAGAGGTGAGTACCAGTTTTTAAAACCCACGCAAGTTTTGTCTTGATTTTTCTACAGTTCTTCCAGTGAAGAACCGAAGAAGAAGAAGAAGTCCAAGAAAAAGAAGAAAGAAAGGTAATTTTTGGTGGGATGGCTGGTTTTTTGTTTCATAGTCGTAATAGTTGGGTAAAAATATCCCGAAAGTCCGAACTTCGGATGAAAGGGATTTTCGTTTAGTTTTTTCAAAACCTTTTTTGTGATTGTCTTTTTTTCTTCAAATTAAACGTACCTTAATGTGTATTTCCTCGTACTAATTCAATGGTGGTATATTTTTTTGCCGTACATGTTATGAAGGCTCTTGTCAGGTAAATGTATGGTTTGGTTTTCTCTTTAATTATTACATGATCTTGCGTATGTCTAGCTCAGCCATTTTTTTGGACTGAAGGTGCGTTCAAGAATTAGAATTTCACTCTAAGAATTTATCTCGTTTCAGTCTACACTACCGTTGTGTAACGCGTTTCCAGAAAATTGTCATACCTTTAACCAATGAAACAACTCTTTTAAAGCTAAACTCACTCGAAATTTGACGTCTTTCTGGAAACCATTTGCATCCATTTAGTCTGTTTGTTTCCTCAAATCGACAACACGTCTAACCATTAGTTTTCTTTCCTATAGATCGGGCAAGGTGAAGGACAAGAAGAAGTCTAAAAAGAAGCGTCGCCGATCCTCGGCTTCTTCAGAGTCCAGTGATGACACTGACACAACATCAGAGAAATCAGACGACTCAAGCAGCGAAGATGAAAAGAAGAAAAAGAAGAAAGTAAAAAAGAAGGAGGTTAGTGATTAGTTCTCGCGCATCTTTCTTTTAAAAACTTTTCTTTTATTTCCAATACTTCGGAATGATCATTTCTATCGTGAGTTTATTAGTGCTTTATTCATCGTTATCGTTACGTTGTAGACGTTGAACTTTTTTTTTTGTAATAAACAATCTGCCACGGGGTTTTGAGGCGACTCGTCTCTGTTACACGTGTTTTCGTTTTGTTGTTTGAAATTTAACTTTTTTAGTTTCTCTGATTATGCATGCAGGCAACTTTTTGTTGATTGAAGTAAACATTGTTCTGTTTGAACCTTGCGCATCATTACATAGGATAGCCTGACAGGCTTTCGACATCGCTAGTAAGTACCGGCCTTTAGGCCTCTAGCACTCGACTGCATGCTCCCATAAATTTGTAAGATCATGATCGACAGCTACGATAAGCGGGCAGAATGCTGAAGAGTAGCTGAATTTTGGTTCCAAATATCACGTCAATATTTGAAACCAAGAGAATTCAAAATCACAGGATTAAAGAGCATTAACTGAAACGAGTAGAAATTTGAGTATTTTGGGCACATGTGTGTTTCTGTTGCAAGAAATGAAGCATCGAGCTGGATTTAATTACCTTTTTGTTTGAACAGAAAAAGAAAACCTCCAAGAAGAAGAAGCATTCGACTTCTGACAGTTCAAGAGAAAGGTAAATTTATGTCGTCAAACTTCTAACGCTAACGACCATTTTACAGTTCTCCTGAACAGAAGAAATCGAAAGAAGAGAAGCGAAAACCCAGCGAAAAAACTAAGGAAAAAGAAGAGACCAAGACCAGATCAGTGTCACCCAAAAGAAAGCGAAAAACATCACCACCTCTCCCGAAACATGAGGATAAAGTATCGAAGAAAGCACGATCGCCTTCGCCTCCCAAACCTAAAGCTCGGCACGAAGAACGAAGAAGTAGATCTCCTCGCAGAAGGTATTCGAGGTCTAGAGATCGTCGTGGTTACGGAGGTCGGAACAACTACCACGGGAGATTTGAAGAAAAAAAAAGATATCCGGAGTCCAGAAGATCTCGATCATTGGAACACAAATCTAAATCTAGAAGATCAAGATCTAGGTCTGTAGAACATAAAAAGCGATCTCGTTCACCGGAACACAAAAGAAGGTCGCGAACAATCTCGCCAAAACGAAGGTCAAGGTCCCGAAACAAAGCACGGTCGCCACCTAAGGAATTTAGAAACAGGACTCGATCTCCGGAAGTCAAGGATAAAAAGAGATCTACTTCGAGAGAGAATGAAGACAGACGTCGACGAAATAGATCGAGGACACCAGAAAAGCGACCTGAACCTAATCGCAAAACCGCTGAAGATAACAGGAATCAAGTAGATAAGTTTGTCGAACAAAGTCGTTCTAGTAGTGCCCGAAAAGAACCGAAAGTACAAAAGTCGCCTTCTCCTTCAAGACCAAAATCATCTTATAAAAACAACAGAACCGAGGACACGAGGTCTAGGTCGCCTTTACTTCGACGAAAAGAAGAAGAGAAGATCCGATCCTTGACGCCGAAGAAACCTAGTCCACCTCCACGGAAGTTCAACAATTCCGACTCAGATTCAGAAAACAAACGAAAGAAAAGTCAGGATCACAAAAGAGAGAGGTCCCCTAAATCAAAGAAGCCACTTCCAGTTGTAAGGTTAAGATCGTCGAGTGATGAAGAACAAGTTGGAGATGTCAATGATAAAGAAGAAGAAGAGGAAGACAAGGAGTTGCGGATGTTGAGGTTGTTGAAGTCAGGTTTGGCAGCGAAAGCGAAAGAAAGTTTACAGAGGAAAATGCCTAAACCTACTTTTAATGAGGTGAAGAAGAAGTCGCCTAGTCCGAAACCTGTCGAGCGAAAAAACAACGAAGCCGATGTTTTTGATATCAGGATTTTACCGTTAAGAAAGGATAAGTCAAAATCGGCTACACCACAGAAAGATGTTGATAAGGACGATTTTGATATTAGCAACACAAACGGGAAAACAAGAAGCATAAGCTCGAGCAAGTCGCGGTCGAGAAGTCGAAAATCGAGGACGAGGAGTTCATCAAGATCGAGCTATCGGTAAGACAAATTTAAGTGACTTTCAGTTTCAAAAACGGCTTTGCACTTTAATTTAAATGTTAGTAGTACTATCGTAACACGTGAGTCGTGTCAGCAGTGACAATTATCACCTTAAACTGTCAAGTAGATACCAGAGCTACTAACACAATTCAAGTTTCAAAACCTACTGAGGTGTGTTTAGCTTAGCTTTTCAGTTTTTGGTGGAAATCCGGAAACTGCAAGATTTCAAGCAGTCCAAGGACACGATTTAAATCGATAATTTAGGGACACGATTTAAATCGATAATTTAGACATAGATTAATGCCGTATATTAAACATGTCATGCTTTTAATAGCTCGTCTTCATCAAGTAGTAGCAACTCACGATCCGCCTCCAGATCCGCATCTAGAAGTAGTCGCTCAAGCACCGATTCGGATAGTTCCTCGAGCTCCAGCAGCGCTTATAGGTCAAGATCGCCGTCAATTCCACGAAGACATGGTTCTCCAAGTTTTCTTGACAGGCGAAGAATCACGAGGTAAACACAGTCGTCGTGTGCACCACCGTATTTGTTTTTTTTTCCTTCTTCAATTTTTGTTCGTATTATAATTTCATTCACAAGTAAAAAGTACTTGAACAATTAGTTAGCGGAAAACTAGATATAAAAGCTAAGTGTCTTTTTTATTTTTAAGATTATGTAGACTTGATTGAATAAAATTTTATTTCTAGTTAGTTGTGTTTTTATTTTGTTTTTTCTTAGTCGCATGGCTTGTAGCAAATAGTACCGTGTGTTTTACTAACATGCTAACCAACTTACTAACCTAACCAGCGCAAGGAAGAGGCCTATTCCATATCACAGACAAACGCCAAGCTCACCATCGTCAGAAAGTAGCTACAGCGGTAGTCCGTGGTGCTCCAGAAGGAGATCGACAAGTCGTTCGATCAGTCCTTCGTCTAGATCTCCATCGCATTCTCCCATTCACTCACCGCGATCACCTTAACTCTAGTGCAATGACAAATAGCTTAATACTCTAACACCTTCAATCTGTACTAACGATGGATAAAATCTTTAAGTTAGATAATCACGATTCCGAATATGGTAATTGTTGGTGGACATGCTGTTGTTACCTACATGTAATATATTTAGATATTTCAGTGACTCTTAATGTTTGGGATACTCTTGCGTTTGTGCAATTTGTTTCTAGTCAAATGATCATTTGTGATATTTTTCCTGTTATTTATTTACGTATTTATTTATTTATTTATTCCATTATTTATTGTAGAAATTAAAACTGTAAACACTTAATAAAATTATCTACACTGACATTTTTCATGTTTTACAAAACCTGATCTCAGCAGGTAGATCAAAAATTGTAATGTAGGTAGAAAATTAAATCAAATCAAATTTCAGGACCCCACTGTGTGTAACGAATTGCATACAAAGTTTTAAGTTTTATAGAACTGACGAAAAGAAAAATTGTCTAAACCAAACTGTTTTTATTTGGAAATAACTAAATAGAATGACTCTATTTTACCAATAGTATGCATACATAAAATATGAATTTATGACCATAAAATTATATTTCTCCTTTTTTGTAATGATTCAGTACAATTTTTCTATGAATCTAAATATATTTAATATTTAAATACTCCGGAAAAGTACAAAAAAGCATCTTTAAAATAAAAATGGAAATTTGTATGTAAACGAAAGCAGAATGACAATTTTAAACAACAAACAAATCATATCAGACAAAAAACAATTAGTCAGTCAGTCAGTGATAGATTTTAATGCGGTAAAAATGTGTAGTTCTGGTTTTTATGAAGAGTTTCTCTCGGAAAGGAGATGTAATAGTGCTTTTGATTAAAAATGTTCGAAAAGGTAAGAACGTATGTAATTTAAAGTTTTCATTTTATTGTTACACATTTTGTGGTTTAGGTTGCATCATCCTTCGAATATAAATATAAACAATTATATTGTTAGTACAATAATTAAGTTGGTTAAGAAGTTAAGATGGAAAAACAATCTAGACGGTATAGATTAAGTCAGGTTGCTATGCTCAATTAAACTAAAATAACATCCAGAGTAGTATTTTATAAAACTTGTATTTTGTAAGTATTTTTCATGACTACAAAAAAGTGTGAAAATATATGAAAGGTAAGCAGAAACGAGAATCTGAAAAAGATATGATACAGAGTATATAGATAAAATAAAAACCTTTTCTGTGTTCTAATTACAATAGTTAAAATCTGCATACTCATCTAATATCATATGTTAATAAAATCATCGAAGGATTAAAAAAACTATTGAAAAATTCAGTACAGACAGGATGATGATAATAATAATAATTTAATTATATTATTATGGTGGTGGTTTAGAAAAAAAATGATGACCACAATCAATTATCTATAAGACCACCAACATTAAAAACTGTTGCACGTACTGTGTGTAGTGTGTTTTCCAATTTATTATTAATAAATTATACTGCTTTTTTCAATGATCTACATAAAATAAATAATAAAAATACGTCCATGGTTCTAAGTTCAGCCAATTAAACAACAAAAAAAAAAAAAAACGAAAAGTAAATAGATCAGCTTTTTTTTGTTGTTTTTATGCAACATCGTTAGTTTTAATTTAGCTATTACTGTGTAAAATATGTTTACTCGATAATATAACAAATCGAACTAGTTTTTTAGTTTTTGTTTTTTATTTGAACAGTTAATAGTGTGGAAGTACCTTTTACATAAAAAATAGGCCTGCGTTAAAGTATTAAACAGGTAGTTTATGCATAGTCTAATACGCAGAGTTGCCAACATATTTTTACATTTCAAGTCGTTTTTTTAAGGTAATAATATCATCAGTTGTTTCGTTTCAAGTAGAATTCCTTTCACAGTGATTTGAAAAGTCGGTAAAGGAGTTTGCAGGATTATCAAATAACAATATAAGTACTTTTAAATGTTTTAATCGTTTTTTTTAGTAACTCACATGATTATTGTATGAGCAAGTTGGTTCCGTAGTGTAGCGGTTATCACGTCTGCTTTACACGCAGAAGGTCCCCGGTTCGATCCCGGGCGGAACCACATTTTTTTTTCGAAGTATAAATTAGAAAGTTCTTTCAATGTATCGCACCTACTCAACCTCGTACCCTGCATTTTCTGAAACCCCATTCGAATCTGCCGCCAAAAGTCAATTTGCATATTTGTTAGGAGATTCAAAGACGTTGCAGCTACATGCTCTTGATACCCAATTCAAATTTGCCGCCAAAAGTCAATTTGTCTGATAATTAGGAGATTTAAAGACCTCCTTGCACCTACTATGATCCTGATACCTCAAATTGATTTTTCCACACATTTCAGCAAAACTCTTACAAAAAATTCATATTTGGGAACTCCTCGCACCTGCTGTGCTCCTGATACCCGATTCAAATTTGCCGCCGAAAATGGGTCAGTTTGGTTATTAGGAGATTCAAAGACCTCTTAGAACCTTATATGATCCTGATAGCTCAAATGAATTTTTTACCTGATTTTAACACGAAATCATTACAGAAATGCACATTCTCTTTATTTTAGATGAAACCAAGACCTCCTTATACCTGTGCTCCTGATACTCAATTCAAATTTGCCGCCAAAAGTCAATTTGTCTGATTAGGAGATTTAAAGACCTCCTTGCACTTACTATAATCCTGATACCTCAAATTGATTTTTCCACATATTTTAGCAAAACTCTTACGAAAAATTCAAATTTGGAATAAAATTGAGAACTTGTCGCACCTGCTGTGCTCCTGATACCCGATTCAAATTTGCCGCCAAAGGTGGGCGAGTTGATTATTAGGAAATTCAAAGACCTCTTAGGACCTTATATGATCCTGATACCTCAAATCAATTCCGCACTAAATTTTAACAAAATCATCATTATAGCAATTTGACAAAAATTAATACATTCTTTTTTTTAATAAAATATGGACAAAAATTATTATTATTTAGAATTTTTTAAGAACTTAAATAAGTTTTCTCATAACTTTAGATAAATCGACTAACTTCACATATATTTAGCTTGTACGCAACTACATGTACATATATGTATAGTTAGTTGCATAACTATCAATTCCATTACAAGCTTGTGTTGTATTTTCTGGTTTTAGTTTTGTCTCAGTCCAGAAATAGCACCTCAAAAAGTCAAAAGAAACAAGATGTTTAAGAACAAATTATATTTCTAAGTACATGAATATTGAAAAATGATAATTTAATAGTATACAAATTTAATCGCAGTTATGTACAATTTCCCATAGTCGCTGGTAACTTTAGCTTTTAATAGATAACATAAATTATTAACATTAAATTAAAGAACAATGACTAGAAAATATTAAATAAGTAATCATAGTAATCAAGTACAAAATTATAAATCACTTAATCATTCTAATACTTTAAATTGTCATAATAAACATTAATACAAAGCCTTTCCGGCTACAACAACACGAACAAACAACAATCGAAAAAGCCTCAATCATCACTGAATTAAAGGCGATCCCTCTTCTTGTGGGCCATTCTCAAATAAAAAAAAATCTGTCATCACAATTTGTTGTTCAAGATTTGACACTAACAGCAGGAAGGGTCTTTGAAAATGGACCTTTTCTTTTTTCAGGTGCTGGCATTTTTAGATCTTCAAATACCTGTAAAGGATATAACAATTAAACATCTATTTTATGTTATCACAAAGATTAGACTTACCGAAATCAGTCTGTCTAGCCCAAACAGAAGCCCTTCTTCGTGGTTTCCTTGAACCCATGGTCGCCTATGATCTACTGTGGCTCCATTTGAGAGTTTATTGGTTTTGGCAAAGTCGATAAGCCAAACACCAACTTTATTATCATCGTAAATGATAAACAAACTGCTTCCAACGACCTCTCTCGTCTTAAAATAGTCCGATTGTTCAATTTTAGTCCTAATTTCGCACAGTCTTTGCACCAGTCTTTGTCTGACCTCTTCTCTCCCTCCCAGAAACATGTCCAAAGTATTAAATACTTCTTGACTCGACTTGACTTTCTTCAAATCAGTTACTGGTGGTGATCCCCTGCACTTCAACGCTTCGATTCTGAACCCATGACTACACGACGAAGACTGTAACTCTCTGAAAAGCATGTACCTCAACTTGGTCACAGCTTTTTGTCTATGTTCTTCTTCAGACGGGGCGCTTGGATCTATAGCTACCATTTTTTGGTACAAATCTGCTCGCGCGGTAGTTTTTTGCACTTCCGACTCCAAAAACGTTCTTGTTCCCATTTTTATATCGACTACGTAGGGATCTTGAAAACCATGAAGAAGATCTTGCAATTCGATGAATTTCTCTCCTTGGTACTCTACTTCGCGGTAGTACTTTGGGATTATATCACAGAGGACGGGATCCTGTGACAATTCTTCGTAAACTAGTCTTTCAGTGTCTTCGGAACCTCCGGAACGTTTCTTCCAAACTGTTCCTGGACCTGCTGGTGCCAAACTGTCGGGATGACCGCTCAGCTGGAACCAATTACTACTTCTGCTCTTTAAGAGGACGTCGCTCGCGGGAGCGCTGAGGTCCAAAGCGTTCTGAAACGAAAGATGTTATTAGAAGCGTGATCGGCACGTGATAGTTCACGTTGATTAAATTGATGAGTTGAATAATTAGGATCAAGGATGGGTCAACAACCTGAGAAGGGGTGGAATGGGGCTTGAATTTTTTAAGCGCTCATCTTTTTCGGCCTCCCGGAATAAATAGATAATGTTACAGCTTACAAGAAGACGCGTTTATTTTTCAGCAGGTGTCGTTTTTCTTTATCCAACTTTGTGAAAAATGTGTTAACGTCAAATCTACTATAATTGGTCGAATTAAGTATTGAGACGACGTCATTTACGTAATTGACCATGCCGGAAAATTAAGTATTCTACATTTTAACTGGCCTTCGGGTCTGTAATTGTTACTATTAAGCACGTAGGTTTTCAACAACGGCTCTTTCTTTACGAATGATTAATTCAGGACATGTTCTTTACAATTTCGAAGTTTATGGCAATAAATCCGTGATTCACCCATCATAACAAGTCTGAAAATAGCATTTAACGATTGGGCTATTTTAGTGTGAAACAAAGCGCAGGGCCATAAGGGGTGGTGCAATTTAAGAGGAAATTAAGTGTGACTTACAATTGCCAAAAATTTAAGCAGCGACATGTCTTCCTCGCCCCCTTTGTCCCCTACTGCCAATTTCGATCCATTTATGGCACATTTGGTTTCTGTCAACTTGAGACCAGCGGATTTTCGCCATCTCTTGAAAGCGTTGTGTGGCGATGCAGCCCTAACGGACTTCGGATGTCTTTTCCAAATATCCGTTACTTCAATATCCTTATCGCCATTCTGCAATGTAAAATAAAACAAAATGAGTACGACCTCAAGTTAACGCGTTATTATTTCCTTAAAAGACGAACGCACGTAAAACTTAAAGGATGTTGAAGAAAAACGACCCTGCATCGCTGTTATGCATTGCAAATATTTGACAAACCGGCGACTTTTATGTTTGTTAATCTTATTCGGTGCTATTAAGAGACAACTACTAAAATTTGAGTCAACTAACTTTATTTTTCGTTGGCCCAAACATAAATATGACGCCACTCCAAAAATTAAAAAAAAAACACCCCTTACCGAAAATCCTCTGCATTTAAAACAAGCGAATTCCGAGATAAATCCAGAATAAGTATCCTTTCCTTTGGAGGCAACAAAATTAACCACAGCCGGTACCATGGCGACTTGGTTAACGCACATGATTAAATAAAATCACAAAAAGAAAATAACCAACAGTCACTATCCTAGCGTAACGTACTATCGAACTTCACAACTGCGAATACTCATCGTAAACTGACGGACAACTGATTTCTCTTACTCGAGGCGCGACATAGTTATTGAGGCGTTTCGTTTTACGTCACCTTCCACTTCCACCGCACCACGTTAAAAACTAGAATTAATTTTGTATACAAACAGAACTGAAACTGACGCTACACGCAGTCAAAGACGCACGACGTCTTTCCTTTTGACGGTCTTCAGTGGGTCAAAAAAGCTCAAAAATGCGACTAGTAAAAGTTGGTCATTGTTCCTGTTACCTTCACGATCGGAACGTGGGAGGTTATCGGCCAAGCATGAAACTGCTATGGCTAATGGTACAAAAAGGCATGGAAAAAAATTGATTAATTGTTTGCTTACATACACGTGTATTGTATTGGCGTGCCTGGAAAATAATAATAAATAATGGTCCCAACGGTAAACAAAGGAAATGTCGATAATAACTGAATAAGACTACATAATTACTATTAAATTCGATAATTTCCGCCAAGACATTCTCATCGAGCTTTCCAAAAATTTTACACTGCGATGACACATACAAAAAGATTTACGCATAAGCATGATGAATGACGATGATGAATAATCACAACACAAAAATTCTGGTCGAGCTTTTCCTGAATCCGGAAATAAGTTTCTTCGATGACGAATTGATGAAAGCCACCATTCTTGTTTAAAATAAGATTTTTTTTATTTTATACGGTCAATAACAAAACGGGAATAAAATCAATACTATTTCTTTTATCTTTTATTTCTAGGAAAGGCTTTTCCACACGTACGACTAGAGCAATAAAGATTAGGCGTTTTGCCGTTTGGAAAATTCCAGAACCTATTATACTACATATTAATGTTTAATTGAAGTTGAATAATAGTAGCATCTAATTTTAAAACAATGTTCTGTGGGAATATAAAACAATGTTGGAATACTTTTTTAATGTTAAATAAAAATATATTTTTTTTTTGATGACGGGTGTTATATTCAACAAAATAATTTGGTTTTCTGGAGATTGAAATCTGTTTTTAGAAGATGGTCTCTATGACAGCTACTGGCTCATATAAAATTTTTGTTTTTATTGGTTGATAAACCGATTAATCATGAAATCGGGAGGTTCCTCTGGTTGCTTAAAAATAAATTAAATTTTTATTTAATTGACAAGCGTTTTTAAAGAAATTTTTCACTTGTGCCACAAATAAAAGAACGATGATGGGCACAAACCTTAAAAAAAAGTCAATTTATATTTAAAAACACTTCGAACTAACGCAAACAAAATATATTTTGCTTGTTAGAAAGAGCGGACAGACAATTTAAAAAAAAAGCTGTTTTAGTTCTAAAGGCATTTTAGAAAGTTTACTAAGAAATATCCTCAACACCAAGCCTTTGGTAAAATTTAGAAATCTAAGACAAAATAACATAAACATTTTTTTAGTTCTGCACATATTTTGCAAATTTTTGCTATCTGTATATTTATTCAATTTTATATGAAAATTAAACTTTTAACAAAACAATGTTTTTTAAAATAACAAATTTGAACATCTAAATAATTCATATTTTCCTTAATTCAGTGAGTAGCCTTGTTTTTAGGTATAAGCCTGCATCTTGTGAAACTAAAGTTTTTGATAATTTTGAAAATATTTGTCAAACTGCCATATTATGTCTTTAAAGATTCAAAATATAGAAGCCTCCTTTCATTAAAAATAATAGATTAAGCTTCAGATTTTTCTTAATTCTGAAGATAGTTTGTTGTGCAATATAAAAGTGAAAAAAAAAGGATTTCTTTGAGTCTTGTTTTTTATTATTTTTTGAGTTAAGAGTTCCAATATTTCGTTCCTAACTCTGGTATTATTCACCTCGAGACGTCTGAATGACACCTTTATAGTATTTGACGTCAAAGTTAGGCTCACTAGCATAAAATTTTAATCATAGTCACAATTAATCATACGCTATGAAGTCCTAGTCAAATTATTTGGAATAAAAAAAAAACTAAGCGAATTACATAAATAAAATCACTAACGACATGGGAAAGATAATATAATATAATTTAACTATTAATTTAACAATTGAGAAAATTGTTACTATTTAATATGGTTTTGTAATTTGTCCTTAAAACAATTCTTGAGGTATAATCGTTTGAATGTATTCTTTTATCATCTACCACTTATTACATGATCAACAAGACGTACTATTGTGGTCATAAAAAGCTAGAACTTTGACAAAACTTGTTTCATGTAATGTCGTCTTTAACAGAAAAACAGTACAATTTAAGAAAACATAGACTGATTCAAGGAAGCAAAGATCGAGGCGCAAAACGAAAAATGGAATACTAAATATGATTTAACTGCAAGAACATAAGGTGATGTAGTGATTGATTTATGAGATAGTTAGTTCAAATCTATTAGCAGTTCAATAAAAGCAACAATCTAGGGATAGAAAAAATTTGGATTCCCATAACTGTTTTCGAATAGGTATAAATTTACTTATTCGTGTAAAACTACTCACACTGGCGGTCTAGTGTCGTAGTGATTACTTAATGCAAACAAACATCACCAGCAGTCTTTACTATGGACGGAATTATACAAAACAAGCAGTGTGAAATTAATTTTCTGTCTGGAGTTACAAAAAAAAACACGATTTTCAAAAATTAAACTCCACGTGTATGTTATTAAGACCGAAGTACACAACAATTATAATAATTATACAATTACTAATTTCACTTGACACTCCTTTAATTATGAAGTGTAAAATAAAATAATTTTTATGTAATACACATGATAAGTAGTGAAAAATTTACCTCAATAAACAAAAATGATGTTAAATACTCAATTACGTTTACAAGGTAAACAAAATTTGCAATAACAAAACACATTTCGGGTTTAAAGTCCATCAGATGGGTTGTTGCATTGTGAACATGTCCAAGTTTTATCAAAATTTAAAATGGTCAAGAAAAGTCAAATGTCAATCTCATTAGGCCACTACTATGATTCGTGAAAGTTTTTATTTTAAAGTCCAAAGATCGATGGAGAATTCTGCATCAAAAACGAGACTAAAGCAAACAAGAGTTCATTAGTACGATCTGCGTGTTTTGTTAATGTAAAAGAAAAGCATTTTTTAACATAACGACATTGAAAATTTGTAATCGATCTGATAAGTGACTATCAAAAAATTGCGTCTAATACGTTAACAGGTCAGTTACAAAATCTAAATTTAACGTGGATCTATCAGTGGATATAATTACTAAGAATCAAAACAAAGATATGCGAACAAATTTGATTAGAATAAAGTCAAACGAAATAGTAAAATATATTACATTAACACGTCGTAAGCAGTTTTTGATTATTGACTTTTAAATGTTAAATTATTATAATTAAAGCGTCACAACAGACCTTCTTGAAACGCACACGTGTGTTAAAAATGTTTGACAATTGCCTGTATAGAAAAATATCAACATGTTTGGTAGTATCCCGATTTTGTCAAGTAAAAATGTAATAAAATGACGCATTTTCATGGATAAGTCATAGTTTCCCTGTAATTACAGTTTAGACCATTCTTGGAAAGGCAATTAGTGATTTCATTTAAAAATTTGGCGCCACTGTATGTTAACTACTGGTCAAACAATGAATTGCTTACATTATCAGTTGTACGTCAACGAGTATTTGTAATTTAAATTGTAATGGTAATAAAATAAAAACCGATAGATCTTCCGAACAATATGGTTATCGCAAACAACACATATTACCATAAATCACCATTAAATAGTTCAAAAATGAATCACGCCGGATTTTGAAAACCGAAAGAGGTCAAAAATTACCATTGAACGAAAGAAAGAATTATGAAGGTATTGCGACACCTGTCACGATGTATATGAGTCACGGACGCGTAGTTTTCCTAGAAAATCGATCATCTTTCAGAGAATAGCGAAACGTAAATGAAGCATCTTGTCATCTTCGCAGAACCGTAAACAGACAGTTTGGTAGGATGTTATGTTAGAACCATATGGGCCTTTGTTTATCGAAAATGTTCGTAGGTGGTTCTGGTCTTTAATTTTGCAATTACCATGCGTGTGGTTGACTCAAATTAGGTACTTCTAGAAACCTGCGTCATGTGGCTGCTGGATTACGTATGCAATCGACGTTGACTTGGCTCAATTTCCGCATTGAAATCCTTCCGAATCGATGCAGTGCTGAGAATATTCATTACGTCGCGAAGGCATGTGTTGGTAGGTACAGGGAAGTTTACGCGCCAGTGTTGAAAAAACCTGAACTTTTGAATTTAAACGGGAAAACCCTGTTCATCGCGTTTATATAATTTCCTACAAAATTCTTTGAAACAATTTTTCTACACTGTTCGTATTAGCTCCAATTGTTGTATTATGGATTATCGTAATTGATGAAAAATAATAAACATTTAGGAACAGTCGCTTTTTATGATTTTTGTGGATTCTTGATACGAACTAGCTGCGTGCATAAAATCTGGGTCTGGGTTGAGAAGATGGTTCCGCGTCCGGTTCTACTTTACCTAGAGGTCAGTAAATCCAGCACGATGTAGCCGGTTCGGTCCATTTTTACCATCACCTTGTGTTCGATTATTTAATTATTAACAGTAATAATAATTTTATGGAACAATAGGTGTCTATTTTCCCCGTCAAGGTGAAACAAACGCTACAAACAAACATGTAGCAAGAGTTGTGCCTAACGACAGGCACTGAATACTAAATAATATGTAGACTTGAATTATTCAAAAAGCTTTATTTATATTTCTGTGATAAAAATAGATACTCATATTTAACAAGACAATTTTACTTTCTTTTCCAGATGATTATCGGCCTAAAATTTTATTTCGGTCGTTAAATTCCTAACGCATGAAATCTAAACTGACACACTTTCTTAATTAGTAAAAATTTTAATGTTCGGTTTTAAGTGATAAGTGTCATGTCAGTTAAATGAGCATATCTGTGAAACAACGTCTTTCTGTATAAGTTCGTTCCACGAAACCTTAAATCTGAAATAACGAACTTGTCTTTCATAAAATCTAATTATAAATCAATCTATACTCTACTAACAGCGCCGCTTACGAATGCCGTCACCATAAAAGCACAAACGAAGTCGTCAAGTCATCGATAGATCTTTAAATGTCGTAAACGTCAAACTTGGTAATTGTATCTAGGCCGAAGTGGTAGGCAAAGGTGTCTGCTTTGGAAATATGAATGTTTGTATTATTTAATTTAAAAATTAGTTATTAGTATATTATTTCATATTTCCTTTAATGGCCGGAATAAAAACATCGTCGAACAGTCTTTGAAATTTGAAAAAGGTTGGTAGACCTGTTGTCCGTTGGGTTTGACATTTAAAAAAAAAAATAAAGAAATCAATCAATGCATAATTGGTTAAAGTTTAACGGAAAATTATTAAAGAGACGCTTTAACGCAACTGGCACTACCTTGGTTACTTAGACGCCGTTTTCATTGAACCATATGGTATTTTTGGTCTAATTTTGCAATAAAATAAAAATTTCAATTAATTCAATGTTAATTTTCATTTAACCGTTTCCTACTTCAGTTTCGTTAAGGTTCAATAAAGTTAGTTTTTAACAACATCTTGACATCTTAAGTGAGGCTTTTAAGGATAGTTATTTTACCAGAAATGCGATTACTTTTTTTGTTTCTGATTTATGATTCAGTTGTTTACGTCTAGAAGTATCTGTCAATTACATTCATTTGGTGACCGGATTTAACATTATGATTAAAATTATTAGACTTTTGTTTACCAGAATAGTTTGTCTAGTTTTACTCCCGAGACTGTTACGGTTAAGTATAATAGTACATTTTTTTTTTTTCAGCCTGCCAGGCTGATTATCCCGTCAAAACAACTTAATCTAATAGTTGGATTCTTGTAAGAGTGCTTTTAAGGGGGTCATTAGTCATCTTGAAAATTTTTAAATGGGTTGCCAAACATGTCGTTTTATGAATAAATCACGCTTAAAACAGTTCAAAAATAAAATAAATTAAAACCATCTGGTCGAAGAAAAAACGGGGTCTAAGCGACTTTGCATTTTGACTCCATGTTGGTAGATGTGTTTTCTATCGAGAAATAATGACATTAGTGCATATGAACTAATGCCTAACCTCAAAATATAAATATATTTTATCAACCAAGCAGTTTATTTCATTAAGAATTGCAAAAAATATATCTATATTATTAAATAGTCATTTGAAATATGTCGAAAATACACAACTAAATTTATGAAAATATAAACAGTTTATGCATCAAATTATTATAAAGTATGCTAAAAATTTACAAATACGTATATGTAAAGGCATACAATAAAACCTTCAAATACCTCTTTTATTTTAGTTGTCTGCGATTTTCTTGGTTTAGCATTTTCTCTTTGGTTTCTTAAAATTTAAATTCTCTAGATTTTTGACAACACGCTTGGTTCTACAGCTTTCCTCTAAATTTTGGAAACTAACAATTATGCAAGAAAAATTAGAACTAGATTGTTTCAATTTTTTAAATTATTTGTAGGCTTCGAGCTTTTAAAAACTGCAGTTTCTATTTATTTTTATATACTTTTAAAATATACTATTTATACTTTACTAAATTTTTCCAGTTTCTTGGATTTCAGATTTTTCAGGTTTTCATGACTATGCAGATTCTTAACGCTTTTAAATTCTTTTCGATTTTCTTGGATCGTCATATTTTGCAGCCTTTTTTATCGCGGGTATCCTAGTCATTAGCTGAATTCTTTGATTTTTTTCTATTTATATTCATCGACTTCCTCAGATTTTATAAATTCTCGATATTTTCTACACATTTTACATCCTTTGGATGTTTTGCATTTTTTTGAATTTTTCGTCAAATTTTCTAAAGCCGGTATTTTTCAATTTTCAGTAGATACTTTGAACGCGAGTACTTTTTAAAAGTTATCTAGATTTTCGGTATTTTCAATTTTTTATAAATTAAGTATTTATATTAAATATTTTTATAAATTGTTTGAGGAGTTTGGATACTTGAATTCTGTCTTTTTCAGAAACTGAAATCTTTAAGGTCCTTTGGATTTATTTTTATACCTTCATATTCTTTAAACTCTTCAGACTCTTCATATTGTTCAATTATATATATTATATATTGTTCAAGTCGTCTTTAAAATCTTTGTGTCAACTGCAATCAATTGTTTTTTCTAACTACATCCCCTTAATTTCTTTGGACTTTTTAAACTGCTATTAAAATTTGTATTTTCACAATTTAAAAATAAAAAATATGACAAAATTAACACTATACAAAATTTCAAATTTAAATAGTTTAAAGTATTTCTTAGAGCCTAACAATATCAAATTCTACTAACACTCCTTCTAAAAAAAAGCAATACAAGATGACAAACAAGATATTACCACAAGTCCTGGTTTGAAAAAAGCTTTCCCAAGAAATTCAGACAACACAAAAGAATGTTTTTATTATAAAACTCCATTAATTACTGTCATTAGAAATTTCTTGCAAACCTATGCGATCATTCTGTAGAAATCATGAATAAGCTTAATCTGTTCCTTGTAGTTTTTACATTTTAAATGCAGCTAATAGATAATTTTAGACTAGAGCAGAGTTTCACAACATTTATTTTACATTTTTTATTTTATGATGTAATAAAATTAATCAAATTGACATTTGTAGTAAGATCTATTAAATTAACGTCAAGAAAGCACTGAACCCAATCGGATTAGTAATTTATCACGCATGGAAATTAGTGACGGACTACAATAACTACATTGTTTAAACATTACACTGTCATCATTCTAATGTCACCCGATCAAAAATAAATTTCTACTTTTTACTGCATGTTGTTAGTTCTGTTTAACAATTTATACCTGCAAAATAATGCTTATTATTGAATTGACTACAGAAGCAGTGACTAGAACACTTAGACTGGATCAAAAGTTGATTGAGGCTTCAATTAAATTTCTTTTTCCAGTCAGTCAAATTAACATGTTAGAACAGAATTTACTGATTGGCAAACACTGGTCTGGTTGACGGAATGCATCCAAACCGGTTGTTTATTTTATCAACGTAAATTATCATAGATATTAAAGGTTTTTTATCAATTTTTTTTTTTTCCTAAAATCGCAACGCTGTATATTCTGCTCAAATTTAAACAAAACCGACTTTTATGATAATCTGCAAGTGATGTTTTTTTTTTGGAAATTATTTATCTTCGGACATCCGTTTAACAAAATACTTCAAATATACAATTTAATTGGAACCGGAATGCACACTTCACCCAGAGCGCTTTATTTATTAATAACGAAGTGTTAATGTAAAAGTTTAAAGCATAACTTTAAGCAAAAATTTCTCACATCATAAACTAAAGAAGTACTCAAGTTTACAGCTTTAATAAAACTCTAAAAATAATTTTATTCGATATGTCCTAAACGGATTCAGGGAACAAAACGTTGCAAAATGTATGTAATTAATGGGTCATTATCCTGTTCATTTATATAAAAACAGACAAAACACCTTAATTCCAATTTAATTTGTTTGTGCGACATTGGGTTAGAGAGATATTAAAAAAAAATTCCATCGTCCTAATTGCTGTCCACGTACTTTCAAAAAATTTCCACCTCTGATAAAATCACGAGCGATTTTTGCAACACGCGACACCACAGCTTCTACCATTTTAACAAATCAAATGTTTTATTTTTATTACAATAAGTGAAAAAAGTTATTGGCCTTGAATAATTTTCAATATACGCATTAATCCTACTCCGTACTCAATAATTTTGCTACAAATTCACAAAATCGAGACAATACACTTCGGTTATTAAGTTACCAAATTGGTTGTTAAAAATGAATTCAAGGTTGGGGTCAAAACGAGGTCAGTCAATTGTACACCAACACCTGTGACGTCAAAACTGACATTCCGTCTGCAAACAGTGATTACTGCAAGTTTCATAAATAAACGAAATGCAAATCTAGCGGGAAGGTGTCAATCGAGAAGCCTGATATGTCAAGGACACGGAAGTCACTTCCGGAACACCGGGAAGAAACAGGAGCAGAAGAACGGTTACATGTCTGAGCATCTCATTCAACATCTTTTGGCTTTTTTAGACTTTTCGCAGTTTATTTCTGGTCGACGACCTTGCGGTTAAATATAACTCGCGAAGAAATATTTTTATTATACAACTTTAGAGGACGAAATTAATTAAACATTTACGTCACAAGATAATTTTTTAACGAATGTATGAAACAAACACCTCTTTAAATTATTCAAAAGATTCATTGTTTCGTCACTTTCTGCCGATAAAATTAATTGGTCGTAAATGGTCTTCGAGGTGAGTGCAATGCTGATGAAAACACTGTATACGATTCATATTTCATTCATTACCATGCCTAGGTGTCTTTAAAACGGACAAAATTAAACTCAAGAACACTTTTTGTGATGGAGAAAGATTCCGTGTTTATTTAGGTGTAATATGACGTTAGTAACAGTAATTAATCGTTTTTAATTATGTTCAGACACGACAGGCGGATATTAATCAGACGCAAAAACCACAAATATTTAAACGAAAAATAAAGTTTGCCCTCACAACGAAAAACAAGTTTGTCCTGGCGCATCCACCATTTATCGAACCCTTAAGTAAAATCTCACTTATCTTAAAAGTGGGATTTACTTCAAACGCTTGTTTTTTTATGTTCATCATAGCTAAATATTTACACATTGAAGACGGTGAAAACTGTCTGTCAAACGTGGAATTTGTTACTTCACTCCATTATTAAAACATTATTAAAAACACAACAAGCTAAAAATATCTACAAAAAATCACTTGACATCATCTGCTGTGTTTCAGCTCTTAACTCAGTATTTGTGCTTTTACTAAAGAATTTCATCACACTGCTAAAAGATTGTTAATTTTATCAGAGTTCAACGTTATAAACGAATAAACAGTCGTAATTACGTAAATCCTAACCCTCGAATGTCCTATTACTTAATAATCAGACAGTGTGGCTAACAAAAAGGACATTTGCGTCCAACAACAGGAATAACACGTTTGTTCCACTTTTTTATAAGCTAGAAATTAGCGCTTTAACGATCGATAAATTAAAGGAAGGCTTTAGACAAAAATCTGCGTCTTAATCGGCATCAGTATTCCTGCGCGACAGCTGTTTATCAGGTTTTACAATAAAAAAGGTTACCAGGTTACTATAAAAGCGTTGCTATCTTAGACGTCAGAAAGTTTTTCGAAATAAAACAAATATATTATAAAAAAAAAGATTTCTAAATTAGGACAATCAACAATGAGTGGAATAATAGTAAAAAAAATATAAAAAAAAAGTCATCTAATCAGCGTCATCCTTTAACCCTAGCATAAATAAAATCGCAACAATTGTAAAAGAAATGAACTCATTCATCACTTCCATCTATCAATTTCGCAAAATACCTAAGAAACGTATTGGCAATTAGGATTTAATTGTTTTTAATTGGTTTCCTAAATGGTTGATTTAAATTGTTTGATTACGATAAATACATCAATTGAATCTATGAGTTTTTTACATCTTTCACATCTTCTGTGTTAGTTGTAACTAAGATGATATAATTCTTTAACATTTAATTGGGTATTCTTCGCGTAGTTCACACAATATGCATAACATCGCATAGTTAAAAATGAATTAAGTTATTTGTAAAATTTCCCAAATTTCTTCAAATAATTACAATTATAACAATGACGACGTAACACCACGTCTACATTAAAATTTTATCTACTAGTTTTATAACCAATTTGAAATTTAAACAGGATTTTGTTTACAGAAGTGTAATCGAATATTAATAAACGATTGACCTGAATTTTGACATTTAAAAATTGATTAAAATTGGAAGTCAGGAAGTCAGAGCTACTTATTAACCAAATTTATTTACACTTGCTTTGAATATTATCTTCCTTTGTAAATATAAATATTTTTTTTTAATTTTTGTTATTATTCGAATCATCTCCGCAAATAATCCCACCCTGTAATAATACGTCATGTATTGATTGCTCTTCTTGATCGTTTCCGTAAATTTTGCGTTTCAATCGTCAACCAACATTTCAAATAAACATGCCCCTTAATTACAATTGCTTTTCGGAAAATACGATTCATTCATCCTGTTTATTTAGATCACATCTTTTAAAAACACCCTAAAAATGAAAGTCGAACTATTTTTAACAATTTCTCACCTAGTTTCCGTTAAGATAAAAACGGTGTTTAAGCGAACTTTGGAATATAAAATCTGTTGGTAATTCTGTCAGTGATGTCAAAACATATCTGAGAAGTAACAGACGTATACTAGACGCCGTTTTTTCGTTTACATTATTTTACCTCGTCCACAATGGAAATTTTAATCTGTAGTTGTGAATCATTTTATAGGAAGAGTGCGGTCGTTAGATAATCACCCACATGGATATAACAATGTAATTTATCATTTAGATAGAGACACACCTCCGTTTGCTCGCAGTCAATTTGTTGTTTTTTATGTGACGTTAATTGACAGCACATATCCGGTTACATTGTTAAGATTATTGCGACAAATTCTCATGATTATTAAGCAATTATAAGAAAATAAATAACGAGAGTAGAAAGCTAAAATCTGAAATATTACAAACACCGCCTTTTATGGGCATAAATTATTCCGACAGATTTGTTTATATTTATTGGATATGTTGTGATTTTGCACATAATAAGTGTGCGATATAACAACCTGCTACTTGTTGATATCCTTCAATGTACCGTACGATCGGAAGAATTTAGTCCATAAGCCCCTCAAATTTATGTGTTTTGGTAATTGTTCGGTGTGATTGTAACGAAATATCAAATGTGAAAAAAGTGACCGTGTTATCAACCAATGAGCGTACAACTTTATGAAATTAATTATTTAATAAAAGCTTTTGGGAAATTTAGGGTGGATGATCTAGTTAATTTCTTGATTAATAGTCGCGTGTTGCATCTTTCATCGCTTTATTATTTTAATTATGTTATTTTCTGGTCGCACCCAGTCGAATTAATTCATCTTCTCAAATGAGTAAATTGCTACAAACTGCTTTTGTTGGTGTTAAATTGCTCCACTCATCATTCCAACGGCACACGCGAATTTCAAGCTCATCTAATCAAACAAAAACAAGTTGGAACCCTTGTTTAAATAACCCAAATGAAATAAAGTGTAATAAGCAATTAGGAATTAAAAGATTAGATTAAATTATTTAGAAAGATTTACCAGCGACCTTCAAGACAAGTCAAATTTTCATTTTGATGAATACCAATTTACTTCCTCTTTAAATTAACATACTTCTTTAAGGTCATATTCCATCGATAAAATCATCACGTCCTTTTGCAAATAAAACAATTATTCCACCCGCTTTCCGATCAACTTCCGGTCCTTTTGTTTTTTTAAAGAGAAGAACGGTAGCCAAGTGCAGTGTTCTTCCGAGGTCATCGATTCCTTCCGAGTTATTATTTCAAGCACATTTTTATTTTAGCATGTTATCAGATCGACGTTTGCGGTAATTTTAGCTTAACGACAATAATAAGGCTGTTGCAACAAAATGTCACTACAAGCAATTTTCACAATATTGTTTTGTTTTTAGATAGCGTATTGACGCACATTATGTTTTAAAAAGCGTTATTTATAATTCAACGTAAAGCAAGCGAATATTATCAATAATAAAATAAGCATAAATTAATGGTAAAAACCCATTAAACAGCTAGTTTCTTTTAGTACCAAATTTTCCCATCCAGAATATGTCAATCGTAAAATCGTTTGTCACATTTTTTTGATAAACACTATAGCCAAACACAATTATAACCATTTGCACCGACGTTATTCAAAATTAAGAATTGCTTAATGTTAAAAAACAACCAAATAGCAAGTTGGTGGCAGGTTCTCTCTCTAATTTCCATTGCCTTAGTTCTTTAAATTCTCACATTTTAAAATTCTGTCATTGCCAGGGTGTATGTATGATATGCTCACAATCTACGATTTTCGATTCTTAGATTCACAGTTCAATTTCCGTTTCACAATGTCAAAATCTGATTGTCAGATTCTCGATTTCTATATTCCTCAAATTTTCAGTGTTCGAGTGTTTTAATTTCCCTTTCACATTGTCAAATTCTCGCTTTCTATATTCCTCAAAATTTCAGTTTTCTTTTCTTTTTAATTTCCCGATATATGAAACTGTGATGCAGTTATTTATCAATCGTACGCACCAAACTACTTTTTTCCCATCATTATGTAGAAAATTAAATAAAAGGTCGCAATAGTGTCGTCAATAGACTCTATGCACTGAGTTCAAACTGACGTACAACGATTGCATACAGAATATATTATACGAAAAGCGATATGAATTCATAAGTGGTAAAAAAGGTGGAGGAACACTAAACACAAACTGATGAGCTGTTACAATATAGATATAATAGACATAAAACAGTGTTACAATATAGATATACCTTTTATTGTTGCTTGGATTTTTAAACATGAAATTAATTCGAATGACGAACATTTTTAGTTTTTTATCACTAAATCTGCTCCATAACAGTCTTAATAGTCAATTATCGTCGAATTATTGAAACCGCATGACCCGTGCAATTTTGGACTTCCATAAAGGTTTCGGACGACACCTGAATATAAAATTTCTCGACATTGAAGGCCATTTTCGGCTGTTGCTAAATTCTTGCCGTCAATAAACATCTTCGCGACGTAATCTCTTCGGAAGTTTTCTTGGATGTCGGAGGTCACTCGTCGCAGGGAAAATTTCAAGTAACTGGCGGCGCTTATTTTTATGAATAGACATATCTAGACATGGTTCTTCTAAATAAATAAACCTTTAGCGTTATAACAGCGGAATTATTTATATTTATACAGTGCATATTCGTAAAAGTGCTGATTTTTCCGCAAAAATAAAGTCAATAACATTGACCGCGTTTGACGTCAAGAGTAGAAACAAGAAATTTATCTTGTGATGCGTTTTCAAACACAAAATGTTGGACATTATTTAATAATTCATAACAGTTGATCATCTGATAATCATCTGAAAGAATCCAAGGAATGTCATCGAGCATTACTATGAGGACATGACGGAGAACTCTATAAATCGTTGTCTGCATTGTGAAATGAATTCAATAGACTTCACGTCTACCTTGTCATACTCTTTAAGGTCAAAATTTGCGATTCGTTTCACACACGCAAAATCATTTTCATTGGCAAGAAAAACTTCACACGATTTAGATTCCGATGGCAAAGAAGGGGAACGATTTACGCAGAGGAAAGTTTTGGCGGGAAAAATATCACTGATTATGGACAAATTGGTTAAATAACTGTAAAATGATATTTGTGGCCATTATCACATCCTCGGAGACAAATAAATAATTCATGACATGATTTGCATCGCCACTATGTGTGGCCTTTTAGTTTTATTTGGCAGTGATTCAAATGACTGTAATGATGTAATTTAAAGATGGTCTTTGAATCATCTAAAAAAGATGTGACAATATTTTTTTATTGTATTTCAAGTGGTGACTTATTAATTCGATTTTATGTTCAATATTCAGGATGGCGCCCTGAGAGGACCATCTGTACAAAGTATTTAAGTAGTTAAGATGTTAAAATAGATTAAGTTAATTTATAGCAGTCGTAATAAAACGTGCATGTTGAACAAACAGGAGTGCCAAAACGATTAATGAAAATCTGTTTACTGCTACAATGACAATGAAAGATTAGGTAGTGTGAATGTTGTCAAGTTGTTTTTAATTGAATAATTAATCAGAAGGATTAGAATAATAAGAAAACTTGATTAATAGCGGCAATACTGCAGATTGACGGAAGTTCTTTTACAGTTTGTTTGGACAGTTGCAGGATTATAAAATAATTATTGTCGCTGTTAAAAAAATTAATTCAATAACCGGTTTGTTATTATAGTCTAACATAACAAATTTAAGCTCTTGATAAAAGCCTAAGCTTTAGTCCTGTAATAAAGCAGTAAATTTTATGATATCTTGGGGTTAAAGAAACTCTTGATTTTAGTGACGACCAAAAATTGTCAAAGCGAAAAGATATATTAAAGGAAGAGTTCGGAAAAAGTACCCTGGTATTTGTTATTAACATTTTAATACACAACACTTTACTTTAACATTTAAGACAATTAGGGTTTTGAGGTGCGGCCAGTGTAAGTATAGGTACAACAAAGCTTTAGAATTTGTATCTCAGTGACAAATGTATACAGATTTACATATTTTTCAATATCTACGTTTACTTGAGCTCTGTAGCCAAATTTTTGAGTCATCATGGTAATACGTCCAAAAATAAGCCTAAATCGCATTAGCAAGAAGCGACATTGAAAATAATTCAGAAAAATAAACAATAAAATTATTGAGATTCCTAGAATATTTTTAAAAGTAATTGCCAGCTTTCATCGTTGGATAAACATGTAGCGAACTGAAAACACATGCTACATTTATCATTTGTGATTTTCGCCAATAATAAGTCCACAGAAAATAAGAGTTAAAATATTTTTAAAGTTAGAGCTCATGCCTACTAAAAAAAGTGAAATAATCTAATGAAAAAAGCTCCTTCGGTACAACTTTCAACTTGAAATATGAATTTTCGTCCGTAAAAGAACAGCTCCTCACATGCCAATGATAATAGATCGTCTTTACCACTGTGACCCTAAATTCTTGTTTGTTCGTTGAAAATCACACTTTACTTTCTAAATGTTTAAACTTTTTTATATCTCATAAAATATTTTAAAGCGCTCCCAAAATCTTTCGTAATATATTTGAGTAAGAGATTTTCTAGAAAGAAAGAAATGTACTTTACGTACTCAATTCTTACACTGGATTTTCTGCATCGTCACGAGACATTCTTAAAATTTAAAAAAGTGGATGCCCCATCTTAAAAGGCATTGACCCACTGCAGACCGCACTCTGGAAAGTACTTACAATTGTGGGACGAACCACATCATTAATCAAACTAGTAAACAGAAATTGTCAATTGCCAATTATCGTTTCCCAATACGTAACGTGTTTTCCAGACATGCAATTTTCAGTATTGTGAATAAGATCCGTGTTTTCACCTATAAAAACTGTAACTACATTAGTCTCAGATAACATTCAATTACTGTTAAACAAAAAAGACAAATGTTTAAACAAAGTACTAACATACATCTCGTTTACCACTTTTCCGGGACACCCTCGACCCGATTTCCGGCAAATTTGTGGTTCAATTGACGTCAGTAAAACGTGTATTTAAAAATAGTCATTTTCGCAATTTCTTGCTCGTTTCGTAAAAGCGATGTTTTGTCGGAAGACTGTTAATGTTTGAAATCATTCTATCGTCAAAAGGCAAGTTTTTCTAGACCACGCGACATTCCAAACACAATTACAACCGAAAAGCAAATAAACATTTCAGTAGTCGTAGTGGTAGTAAACGAAAGAATTCTTAGAAGTTTAGCTGTAGCTACCGGGTGTTTTAACCGGGATTTTCAAGACGAGAAAACAAGATGAACGGTAGACAGAAAAGTCAAGGTGTTTTCTAACCAGTACGTGAGTCGCAGCATGGAGGCATAGGTCAGTTTGTTTTTTTTTCGCACTATTGAATGCAATAAATTAATTACTTGCGAAATCAGGTACAGAATATATTCATTAACTGGAAGTATTACATATAATAATCTAATAAATCACGGATTACAAGTTGTTTTACTTCCTTTGACATGAGCTTGTAATTTATTGTTTTTAATACCTTAATTTCGCCTGATAACACACGAAGCGTGGTACTAAAAGTCCATCAACGTTTGGTTTATATCCCTGATATAAAAACTCTGTTTGAAAAATAAACAAACTAATTCTAAACAATCGGAATTTTGACGATGCCATTTTCCTTCAGTCTAATTTAGCTCACGGTCTACTGTAAATTAGCAACAACTTACAAAAATAAGACAAATTTGAGGTCAAACAAATACTTTCTTTACACAATTAAATGAAACGTAACAACAAACTTAATTTGCGATCTCCTAATTGATTGGGTTTTCATATAGATGATTCAGAATAACGAATTGAATTGAGTTCTGTGACGAGGACCGCACATGATGACAACCGCAAAACTTTAAAGGCTTATTATTCATTCCATAATTGGTGTTATTAGTTATAATTCCTTAAATTGCGTTTAATGTTCAATGTAACAGGGCCATTGTTGACCCCCAGTGGTGTAGCAATCAATTATTAAGCAATCAACGGAGACGTTACGACTAAAATATTGAAACAACCACAGAGTACTATTGATTAAATAATAATCTAATTTAAACAGGTAAAATAATAGATAATAGAAAGTTAAATAACTGTGTATATTTGGTTGCATACGCGATACTGATTTGGATAGTTTAAATTATCAAAAAAATTTCGATTCGAAGAATTTATTACTCCAGCTATTTTTAAAAGCAGAGGTTGAATGTGAAGCTGGGAAATACTGCACATACACATTAATGGGTATTTACCACTTTGTGTGCTAAAACAAAAATCCGCAATTCAATGATACTAACAATGATTAAAAAAAAAAAGTTTTGTAAATAAACACTGGAAAACTGATCAAACTATTGGGTGATTATTTTTCATAAAGAGCAAATATCACTTTCCTTTTTATTTTATTATTAGTCAAAAAGTTTTTTTTTTCTAAATTAAAGCAATTTTTTTCAGGGTAAGACTACGTTTTAAAATTCTATGTTGGCTAGTTTGACTTTAAATTTAAAATTTGTCAAAAAAGTCAATTAATAAATGTAATAAAAATTAGTAAATTAGATTAATTAATTAATTTAATTCAACATTTATTTAATTATTAGTAAATTATAAATTAGTGGAAAAATGAACTTGGCTTTTAACATTAGTAAAAAACTAATTGTTAGTAGGACTTATTCAAGTATTAACTTAATTAGTAACGGTTTGGTTCCTTAACCCCACTGATATGACAAAAATTACGAAAATTGCCGACTCCTCGGGTTCATCAACTCACTAAACTGTTTCAAAATTTGAAAATCTTTAAAAATTTAAAGAATTTTTTATAGTTTTAAGGGAGCAGCAAGCACTCTACATTAAAAGAAATTTAATTATTGCTGGTAGTTATAACATTTAGGTACTATGTAGATCTCCAAAAAGGCGCCATACATTTTTTTACATATTGGTGACTGTGAAGAGTTCCATGAAAAGAAAAAGTGTGGCGCCACAACAGCTTGATACTCTTAATAAACTTTCCATTTAATATTAGTTAATAATTTTAGATTATTTGCTATTTAGTGGCATTTATTCAAATACTCACCTAATTTCTAGCGATTTGACTTAACCTAAAAAAATGCATGAAGAAATGATGATACGTCAAAAATTACGAAACTTGCTTACTTATGTATACGAACTCACAAAATTTGCTTAAATCATTATTTAATAGTCATGTGACATTCTGTATCAAAGCAGTTTTTTTTAAATAATTTAAATCTTGATTCCCACAAAAAAAAGATTTTATCTAGATTACGCCAAGACGAGTCGACATGATATTGCCGATTTATTTTCTCTCGTAGGTTCTAATTTTTTTGACATGTTGGCAGTTCTACTTGACATTTCTAAACGATCAATGAATTACTGCTGACACTATTAATGAATGATATTAGAGATAACTGAGCTACCAACACACATTTGCAGGTCGCGTAGACGCCGTTATGGAGTAACAATAAAATTTCTCTCCTTGAACGCTTCGTGTAGCAAACGATAAAATTATTGAACTGCAAATCGCAATGTGATGTAAAAAATAATATGTAAAATACCAATTCATAACTTGCTCAAAAGTAGACACCGGACATAAAAATATTAAACTCGACATCATTTGAAATTTTCGATTGTTGAAGTTCTTTAGTGCCGATAATGCCAACTTATAAAAATCCTACTGTTTATGAAGCTGCGACATGTGTTTTCAGCTTAGTGCATTCTTTACGTGTATGTTAAATTCGCTTTAATGCAATAAAAGAAATTATATAATATCTAATAAAATGCTAACATAAATCAGAAGTAGCCCTCGTACTCATCGTCATTACTGGCCTTAACAGTTCCAGTTTTTCTACTTGTGATAATTTAAATTCTTACAGTTATATTCAGTAAATAAAACGGAGAACAAAGTGTAGGTGTTTATCATAAAATATAACAGAAGTAAAAAATATTATTAATGACGATTTAAGTTTTAAAACCTACCGATTTGGCATTTATAAAATAAATATAACCTCGCATTGACGTCACGCGTCGCCTAACTTGATTTAAATGAATAAAAAAAGTCTAATATGTACGTAAAAAATGCAAAAACACGGTCGGCACAATAAAGCAACATTTTTTGGTCAACCAATACGCTAACAGTGAAGGGAAATATTTTAATTGTCGTTCTTTATTGCAGGCACCAGAATCGAAGAAACCTATAAGATAAAGGGGCGGTACTACTATTATCTTTACCTTGAAACTGCCGGAAAATGCCAAAAGCGATAAAATATGATCCATTTCACCCTAGCACAGAGTCACTCAACTCGCATCGACACGGACGCACCATCACCACTTACAAGACGAAGATGCAAACAAAATAAACCTTCGCTCAAAGAAGGAATGGGCGGCGCGGTGCATCAAGAGGGATGGTAGAACACATTTCTCTCACTTTACGATACATTTTTCTGGTCGACCAACGTCACTCCTCAAAAATTCACGTTTCTATAGTTTTTTATTGTTATGTAAGTTGACTGAAAATCAGAAACTGTTGTCGGCTAGGTGGAAACGTGAGCCACTGGTATCCATTGACGTCAATGCAAAGCTTTCTCTCTCTGCGATACGATGACTCGTTGGTTAGGGCGTCCCAATTATATTTGAAATTGTATAAATTATTCGTTAAGGACAGTTTAATGTGTTTTTTTTGCATCTTCCACAGAAGGGTGGATAATTTACTTTATACTCATAAGAGGGTTGTATATATATAACAAATATAAAATTTAAAAAATTCTTTAGCAATTTTTCATAACTAATTTTAGTATTATTTATTAGTCTACTGGTGAAATTAGGTCTCTTAAGTTTATTGTAGTTTATACATCGCTACAATAATAAATACTGCCTCTAAAACTTAACTTCCGGCATATTTTAAAAATCCAAAGGTTTGAGTAGTTCGGCTGTTCATCAACACTCAAAATTCGTTAGAACGTTGCCAGAATAAAACAAACAGCGACAGTTTAGCTAATGTATATGCATGTTAAGCATTGTTTTTGTAGACATTTAACGCATTTGAAAAATTTACTTATGCAAATGTAAATTATGCGTCATTTAAAATAATTCCGTTTCCACTATTCAACATGAAAAATCGAGAAAGGAAACATGTGTCATTTATGTGGATGGATATTTTAATACTCGTAATCAAGCAGGAAGTAATTAACCTAAATTTCCTAAAAGTTCACTCGTTAGTTCATAAAGCAATTTAGTTTACGGCCAATTCAACGGCGCAAATTTTATTATAAACAAATGAAAATGATTTCACATCAAAAAGATGCAAAACAGATGGAGGGGATCGTCGACAAATAAAAATGTTAAGTGCTATCATTGTTTTATACATACCCACAAATGAAAATAAAAATTATGCAAAAATGTTAACGATATGCTGAAAGACGAGAAGCAAACGTTTCTTTAAATATAACCTGAGCTAATAATAATAATAAAAGTTAGAGCAACCATACATAGTTTATTAAACTTGGCTTCAAAGATGTTATCTTAAATATAAAATTTTCTCAATAAAACAACTTTTAGAAAATCAATGGAACAGCTTGTAAAATATGAAATGATCAAAAAAAAGTGAGCGAATTATAGCTGTGTTATCTTTTTTTTTTTGTATACATCAAAACAAACTAAAACTCACACATATCCAACAAAAGTAGATATACTTCTGAAAGTTTTGCATTTTGTTTTAATGGTTTTCCACATAAAATCTTAAGTCTTTTGTACTTATAAACAAACAGTTTTTCTTATGTTTTTTACATTTGCAATAGTGGTCAGTTATTCAAACAAATTTGATAAATCGTTTATATCAAAGACACGAGCGGTATTTATCATTCGTCAAAGTAATGACGTGAAATGCGCTACGCGTGCTCATATTTTAGATATGATAACAGAAAAGTTGTAAGTAAGTTATTACAAGCCAAATTCAAATATTCACGATTCAGAAGTCAAGAAAAAGAAAGAAACCTGTAAAAAAAAGATATGAAAATGATATGTCATATGATGAAATTTAACGGGATTCACTTTAACATTGTTTATTAAATTAACAATTAATAAATTAACAAAAATAAATCCCGGAAACGAGTAAATACAGTTCGGTTGTGCAAAACAATTTTTCACGCACGCATTTCAAGAGTTATGAATAAACTTTTTTGTACTCATTGTATGGGAAGAGAATTTTTCCGCTTCATCCCGATGCACGGAAAAACGGTTTTCCCGCACCCCGGTGTTTTTTAGTTTCCGCTGGCGGCAAGGGCTATTTGCGTTATACCGTTGGTATTGCGACTTTTTGACGACACCAGTCAATCAATTTTTGATAAGTGCGTTCATACCGGTCGCGACTTTTCTCGGGCAGCAGACCCGAAACGGCCTCTTTGGCACATTGTTGTACTTCGGGAAGGGTACACATACATTTTTGGCATTTTAACAATTTTTATTAATAATTAAAAAAATAACAGAGGATTAAAATTTTAAAAATCTAGTAGGTAATTACAGTAGATAGATGATGTTACCAACCCACCATTAAAAAAAATAACTAAATTACTTATTATTTTTATTTAGTAAGTTTTGCACATTTAACTCAACATTAACAAAGTTCGGTTTCATTTCGCTACCGATTTCATGGCATGAAAATTTACCATTTTGTAAAATTTGTTAACAATAGTATATTAAAAAACTAGTTTTATAACACTTATATTAAGACACGAGCACGAGTGCCTGTAAAATATAAGTGCGCTTAAGTTTTATATGCTATATCTTAAAATGTTCATAGTAGATATAATTTTTTACAATTAAAATTTTTAGAAAATTTTGTGATAGTTGGTGAAACTTTTATTTCAAAGTTGACATTTCAAACTTAAGTAGACTAAACATAATTGTCATTTTTCCCAAGTGAAAATTGCAAAATTGGCGTTCCAAGATGTATTCAGAAATTTTGTGCACTTCGGCAAATTGCAGAAAATGCTGCAAGTTCCTGTTGGTTATTCTTTTTTTTTTATCCGGCTTGAAACTGTAACTTTAAACTTACAATAATATTTAACATTTCGTCCAACATGTGTTACCAACGGAAGAAAAGTTCAAGCATTCAAAATTTTAAAGTTTAATGTTTTTTTAATTAAATGTTGTATACAGCTTTTGTAATTTCTTAAATAAGTAACTTAAAAATACATTTACAAATATCGAATTAATATAAATTAAGTATAAATTTTAATTTGAGGCAATAAAATTTCAGCCTGATGCTCAATTAAGTTTTAAATTTTAAAATTTTAAATCCAGCAGCCCAATTTAGTTTCTATGCCTCCTGGCACAAAATTTACAAATCACAAATTTGGTTATTTTTAATTTTCCAATACACATTCGTCAAAGGCTGAATCATTTCATTGAGCTTTATGAACTGAAAATCTTGAAATTTTAAATTTCGTACTTCAATATTTATGTTTGTAAATTTAAGGGTAATAATGTAGAAATTCAGAACAAGATTTAAATAAATAAGTATAGTACTATCTTTAACACACTGGCGTTTTAGAATGTCAAATGCCAAATATTTAAAGTTGAGTCATGGTCTGGTATAAACTGGAAATCTTTAAATATGTCCCTGTTCCCTGCTAAATTCATGTACATAAAATAAAACAAAGATCTCTAGTTCTTCAATAGTTGAAGCATTCTTCCATTGGTAATGAAGTCCTGAAATCTGGCAATTTTGGACTCAAAATAAAACTTAAAATGCTCGACCTGAACATCCAATTTCTTATTTTTGCGATATCTAATGCCCAAATTGGAACTTGTTTATTACAAAATTTACAAATAATATATAAATAAATATTAAATATTGATCTGAGGCTTTGAACTTTATGGTTTATTACACAGAAATTTCAAATATAAATTCTCTAATATTGAATAATTTTGTGAATATGCTGTGAAATGGAAGTTTTAAAATTTGATGCTCAATTAAACAAATAATTCGAATTTCTAAAGCAGGAAGACTTGAATTTCAGAGTAACAAACCTCTTTTGGACTTATTTGAGAATTCATCTTAAGAATCAAGTCCTGAGATGTTCCTGAATTTTTCAAAATATTTAAAAAACTAAAAATTTAAACTTTATGGATTATAGCAATATCAAAATTCTGGTTCTAATTAAAAAGGGTGACTTTTAAAACTGTACTGGGTGTTTTAGGGTTTACTTACATAACCACATATAAACTTATATATATATATATATATATATATATATATTTGTAAAATTGGCGTTCTGTTTTTGGAACGGAGTTGGATGTCAACTACACTGATGAGCTTAACAAGATAAATCCACATAAATAAATAATTTATAAACAACCATATTAATTATCCAAACAAAATATACAAACATTACAATCAAAAACCGAAATACACGTTGATTAGATAATTAACTACATTTAATATTAGCATTATTTCATCTGAATAGTATCATGAATTAACGATTACGTAATTTTATTTTTTTTGATTTGAACTCCGCGACTCGGTGATTTACTAAAACCCAAAATTCGTGAACTAGTAATTGATCTACTCATATCCAATCGGTTTTTCCAATACTCCAAGGAATTAGAGCATTAGTGACGTTAAACCCTCGTATTTCAATGAGTATAATACTTTATTATTTATACGTTGACATTATCTTGGTTTTCAAATGTGGTTTATTTTTAGACGTAAAGTACGTCAAAGGCATCGATAGCCTAGTACTATGTACATAACACAATGAACTTAGAATGGAAATGGAAATTTTTAACAAAAAACGTTGTTACCGTAAGAAGGTGGAATCGATAACAGTAATGAAAACACTTGTCTCCTTCTGTTGATGATAAAAATGATAATTATGATTTCGTCTGTCACGAGCAACAATAAAACAAATCATTAAAAAAGATGATAACTTTAATTAAAACAGTTTCGGGGAAGCATACAAGTCGCTTCCGAAGAACTATAAGTTTGTACCAAGAATGATCTGTTGATGTGGTTTATGCTTCTGGGTTGATGAATTTTGTAAACGGTTGTGATTTGTGTGTTAATGTCATCGATTGATTGATTTGTGTTCTTTGTAGATCGAGTTCAGTGCATCGACTATGGATGCCAGACTGACGTCAATCCCAGTCAACGGACTAAAAGCTGTGATTTGTAATAATTTATGTTAAAATAAAGCGAACGATCGGAACTAATGAATCAGTCATTCTGAGACGGCTCAAAAACCTCGTAATGTTACGGCGACAATGCTAACAAGGAAAAATTGTTAAACGGAATGCGAATTCATCACAGTTTCACAACATTAAAATTTCAGAGCCCATGGAATGATTTACGTACTAATCAGCATCTACGTCAAAGTTTATAAAAACACTGTAAAAGGATTAAAAAAGCAATTCGCATTTAAATATCTTGGTTAAATTAATTAAGAGGAGTCTCACAATTTGCTACATTATTTTTTGTTTATGGTTTATGGTCAAAAATAGAATTAAAACGGCATCAAAGCACAGATTTAAATTTGTAATGTGTTGGTAGTTCTGCTCTCAAAGCGAACTTGAAACTGTTGATTTCGGACTAGCTTTAAACTATGCAAACTACTACTACTAACAAATACACAAGACTTGACAATATCATCAATACTATTGGATTTGAAAGTGTCAGTTTGCACATAAATGCCTCATAATAATAATAATAGTTAATACTTTTGATTAACAAAATATTATCCTTAAAGCTTAGAATATTAAAAAATAAGGAAGCGTTTTTGAGTAAAATACAATTGTAAATGTAAAAGTGCATCAGTGAACGCAAATTATAGTTCAAGCAATGCTTAAAAACTAATCTGAAATAAAAAAAAACAATTAACATATCCTATTGTGTTCATTTAGTGGCTGATTTTCGTGAGCATTTTGTGCGGAAATTGAAGTGTGGGTACCCTTTGCCTTTTTTTAGAAAGAAAGCCGCGATTTAATTTTGTTGAATCATTTAAAGGCATAAAAATATGTCGAACATAACAGAAGTTGGTGAATAAAAATCCCAACAATTATCACATACACTTTCATTGTTTCTATTTGGCGTTAACGCATGTAATGCTATTATTGCGCATACGTTGATCAATTTTTAGAACTGTGAACACATCACCTACAGTTTAACAAGTTTGAATTTGAATCATTTTATATTAACCGCGATCGAATTACGCACCAAAGACGTACAAGAAACCTAAGATGTGGTGTAGAAAATCCAATGACACGTAACATTGTAATACATGTTACTAATAAAAAAGTACAGATAGTCGTGTAGTGTAATAGTCTGACGTGAAATTGTGAATATTTATTTGTTCAATGTAACATCATAAATCGCTTCATTTTTCCTTTTGTTTGACATGCCTATATTTATTATAATTCCTCTTTTGAATAATTCATCAGAAGTTCTGTAATTAATCCACAGTTGTTTCAACTATCAAATAAAAAACTGTAAATGTACATCAGGATCCATATAATTATTGTTATTATTGATACAATATATTATGATACTTAAACCTGTAGAGATATTCTACAGTCTTTCAACTTCTTGGTTTAATTAAACAAATTAAACTAATAAGAGAATTCGATTAATTATGACAGGTGGTAAAACTCCACGTGATACCAACCGAAACGCGCTAATAATGAAAAATCAATTTACAACACCATTAGAGTTAATTACAATTATCACCAAATTTCCCAAGCAAAGCTTTAGTTTGACGCGACTAATTGTAGTTGTCATTAAAAATAGTAGTCATATGCAAATGAAATAATTTTAAAAACTTCCTTCGCTGCTTTATCAGTTTATTATAATGTTTTGGTTTTTGTTATGACCTCCCAGCGGAAATCAAATATTGAATTGAATAACAAAGTTACATGTGTCAAACCTAAATTGACCACAAAAATTTATTGCGCCAACTATCCGCTTAGTAACAATTAGCTGAATTTTCGTCGTTCACTTTTCTATGAACAACCAATTGATGAGATTATCCTAAAGATGGTACTCCTCCCAATAAATGCATACGCCGTAATTTAATTGTTCTTTTATTCCATTCAAACACGTACTTTCGTAGCTCTTGAGAGAGAGCAGAAAAAATGGTTTCGAAAAGTGTCACGTGATACACGATTGACGTCAATGATGACCTCCGAGTTCCTAACAGTTGGATATGGTCGGTTTCTGCTCCAAATCCGAAGACCTTCCACGACGTTGTTGAACACACGCAAAGGTAGAAAAAGAATTTTAAACAGTTGAAGAAAAGGCGTTTGCGAAAAATAACTAAGTATGTTCCTGGGTATAAAAATATATAAAACAACTTTCACGAGTTTATTAGAATTGGACTGCGGTTTCTTTTTGGTACAACAGGTAAAGATAGATTAATCATTGGATAAATTTAGCGGAATTTAAACAATAGAAATTAAAGCACATAACTCAATAACAAAACATTTTTTGGTACGAAAATAACCTGGTGTGACGTTTAGTTAATCCTCTTAAACGAATATGAAGAGAAAAGTGAAATGGAATTTTATTTTACACCGAAAAAAAAACGAGTTTTGTAATAGCAGGCAACGCCCTAATCGACTATCCAATTATCAATTCAAATTATCACATTCAAGCCACTGAACACTCAAGAGGACACTAAATGGCTAACTTTTATTCCAAGTTGTAATTAGCTGTCATTCAATAAAAAATTGTGAAACAATAATAGTAGGTGCTGTTTACCATAGTGCGTAATTGATTTGAAAAAAGAACATGAGAAGGTACAACAACAATTAACTAAAGATAAATTGAATACCTTGAACGAGAAAAAAAAAGAATTTTATCCACCATTTGCAAATTATTTATAGCAAATTATAAACGCTGTTATGAAAAATTGACTTTCTTCGAATTTTCTTTTGAACTGTGATTTATAATACGGGTTCTTGTTAGTGGCGCCATCAGACGACAACTCCCCGAATTGTGTTTCAGAGTTAGTCACTATTACAGACTACTAACAAGCAATGGCCATAAAATTTAATTACCTTTGGATTCTCTTTAAATTTGCTTCTTCTACTTTTAGTCGAACGCTTCTCTCCGGAAAGAAACTGAAAGAAACAAAAAAAACATTAAGGTAAACATATAATCAGTGTTTTTCTAGACCTTCAAGTGTTGGAAACAACTAAACTGAAATGTGAAAATAATCGGGTAATATATAATACTAAATATATTTTAATTTCACATGTACAAAATCCACAGCTCATTCTTTAATGCTCGGACATCATCTACGTAACAGTGTCAAATTATCTAAATCAGCACTATCATCAATAAATACATCATTCTTTCGTTTTAACCTGTTAATTAAAGCCCCGCAGATATTTGTTCTGTACACAAGCTCAATAACGATCAATGTGCACAGCAAACCAAAAACAACAATTATCAAAGCTCTCAGAGATTCCACCGAATTTCTAAATTCTTCATTGTTGTCTTTTATTTTCTTTTCGACGTACCGTTCAAGCTCATTCTTCTCCACCCATTTTTCGGATCGTGTTGCAGTCACAACGTTGGTCACAGTATTCCAATTGTTGCTACCCACGGGGTGTTTGGTAGTTAAATCTCTGACTTTACTGCACGCAATTCCATTAAATCCGATTGTAGTCAAGTTACTAGAAACAACAATAATCTTGGCAGCTTGAAATTGATGGACGATATCTTCCAAATCGCTACAAAACCATGGATTGTTGTTTAAATCTACTTTTTCTAGCAGCGGCAAGTGTGTGGTGATTTCTTTAACATCCAACACCGTCAAAGAATTGAAACTTAAATTGAGACTTCTTAAGGTCGAAAAAGAAAAATTGTAGCTAGGATCGAAATGATTGAGATTATTTGCTGCCAACTCCAATTCGCGTAGTCTGCTCAAACCTGTCCATCTTTCTGGCTTTACGACCGAGAGTTTGTTCCATGATAAAACTAACCGTATCAAACTTGATAGAGGTTGAAATAATTGGTCTGAGATTCTATCAATGTTATTTACCTCCAAATTCAGATATTCTAATAATGTAAGATTAGAAAAAGCTAATATTTCAATAGTTTTAATTCGATTGTTTCCCAAATCCAACTTTTTGAGATTCACTAGTTTTGCAAACGTTAAATTTTTCAAAATTTCCAGTCTATTGTAGCTTAAATCCAGCAGCTGTAAAGCTCCCAAACTTTGAAAAACGTTGAGAGTTAATTCACTGATGCCATTATGATCCAAGAAAAGTTCGTCAAGACAAATCAGGGATATGAACGCTCCTTCGTCGACTTTTTTAATTTGTTTTCTACTTAACTTCATCGATCGAATAAATCCTGAATCTTTAGTGATGAAAGTGTTCTTTGAAAGACTATCAAGAGATGTGAAATTAAATTCTACATTACTGCCAAGCCAACCGTCGCTTCTTGGATTGAAAGGTACCTTCTCTGCTTGGTAATGAGAAATTGTGAAATAAACTCTGGTTTTATTCTCACGAGGCACAACGCAGTCAGCCCATATCAATTGGTATTTCCAAAACAATACCACTATTATTAACGAAATAATTCGTTGAAGCATCTGTAAAAAACAAAGTTGTAAATAAATAAACGTGGGTGCACATAATTGAAAATTTAATGTCGTTGTGATTCTACGACTCATGGTTTTAATCGACTATTGTTAAGCGATTAAATTTTGATACAATCAGCCATTATGAAATGAATAATATTTGTGGTTTCTAGTTATTGGTGTAATAAAAAGAATAATTGAACAACCTACCTTGGATTTTAACTGCAGCAAGCTAAACGCACAAAAACAATGAGTTGGTTTGATATCACTGTTACCAATGACCAGAGTCCCTTTTGTTTTGATATGAAAAGTGACGTACGATTGAAGCCGGTAATTAAACTATACGATACTAGATGGTGTTTACAATCAATAATGAAACCAGATGTTTCTGTAAGCTGAGTCAAATGTGGCTCATACAGGATGGGTGATAAACGATAGTCATGTAAATAAATCATCTTTGCTATCTGTCGAGAACAGTTGGAATAGGATTACATTTGTGCTTTTACAGTTTTGCGAAATAGTAAGTACCGAATGAGTACTATTTACCGAGAAACAACAACTTTAACAGTTTGTTATTTAAAATCGTTAGTGCGAGAAATGTTTCTACACGTTTTAGGCGTTCCCTTTTTTGGTGATGAGAAAACAGTTAGTACAACAATGCAACTGCTGTTTACAGCTAAATGATTATAGTATCTATTATAAACGTTCCTGTACGTTATAATTACTTGTTACACCCATGCATGATTTTTATGTTGGATATTTTAAAATTAGAAATGTCTATAAATGCTACCAATTGTTCCGACTTACCGTAAACACTGTGCTGAATATTTTTGCCACAAACTTTATATTTCACACTATCACACCTAACTAACAATATTCATATATAGAAATAATAGATACATAAATAGTCCTTAACAAAACAGTTTCGGACTTTCAGCTCTTCTATTCACTTCTTCTAAATCACAGATTTTTTTTTTGTATCAGATAATTTTAATATGTCCCTGAATATATCACTGACCCTTCCTTAAAAACAACAACACTTTTATATAAAATATACGCACTTACAAACACCAAAATCCTGCCACTGATTAAATACAATTGGTTGCATTAATTGCCTTTTGTATTTATTTGAAGTTTCTGAACTTGTCAATAACGTAAACTTACTAAGGCGATTGATCTAACAAATATTTTAACGGTCATAATTAATGATGGGATTTTCGCTGCTCTTTTTTTTTGTAATTCTATTAAAATCAGTTAAGAACTGTGATTTCTGGGAATCGGTAATTGCCAAGACACTTTGGATATTAATGGATTTTACACATTGCTGGTAACATATTTATGATAAAACTCATACTTAAATGTGAGTGAGCAATTCAGTTTCAATTTATGTTTTTGGGTAACGTGATCTGAGCTGCGGCTGTTCTATACCACTACGTAATTTCATTACTCACAAAAACACAGGAAATAAGTTTTCTTATTACCGAGTTACAAAAAAATACAAACGAACAACCAAGATGTAGGAAATATGCTAAACAAGTCCTTGGAATGTTTTTCCCAGAAAAATTAACATTAGCAGAAAACGCATGAAATAAGAAGTTTGCTGTTTAAAACTTTTACACTAAATACTCTATTTTTATAAAGTTGACTAATTATATAAAAGTTATGACAGCCGATATCTTGATTTTAATTATAACATGAAATAAATTGTAGATTGTATTTCCCGCTTACCTGTCAAAATAAAAATTCCATATTTCCTGGAAGTATGAATATTGGTGTATTATATCTCAATTACTATATTAATTAACAAATAAATAATAAACGAGTTATATAACAAACAAATATCTTGGAATCGTAACTACACTTGTCGCGGAATTTCAGAACGTTTCAGAAAACAGGTTGTCGGAACTTGTAATGGTTCTAATCTCCAATGTGACACTAATAACACCAATCATTTTATTGATAAGGCGCTATATAAATATTACGTACAATTTTATCAAGCATTTTTATATCTTTATTTTTTTGCGTAGGTAGATACAAATATCAACAATTTAATTACACGAACAATCATTATTGTCATTTACCAAAAATTCTGTTGTTTCTTCTCATTATTGCAGCATACAAAAAAAACACGATTTTAGACAAAATAACGCAAATTTTAAACAAACAAAATTAATCTCTATTAAAAATTGACTTTAATCGATGAGAATAAGTAAAAATATCATTCAAATTAAAGACAAATACAAAAAATATATAAAAAAAGTGACGATAAAGCGATAATGCAGCTATAAAGAAAATATTTTAAAATTTAAAATTACTTTTCGATATTTTGCCAGAGGAGTAACTTCGCATAGCCCCAACAGCCCCCAGCCACTTATCTAGCAAATTGTAGAAAAGTACAAAAACTTTAACAGTGTAAATTTAAGCCTGTATAAAAATGTAAGTCAAACTACAAACCTTGATTGATATTTATATATACAGAGTGTATCAAAAATGACACACTAGCTGTGTACAAGCCTATAGTGTAGTCAACCTTAAATACTGGCAAAATATTAAAAAAATCTATTGCAATAACTTTTTGAATTTTTGCGCTTTAAAGTTGGCCCTTAAAAAGTCGATTACCACAAAAACTGTATATTAAATTATATTAAGTTATATTAAATTTGAATAAATTCAGTTAGTGATAATTCCTTAAACGATTAATGTGATATTGTTTTGTTTTGGGAGTATGCAATGGAAATTTTAGTGCGACGGCAGGAGAATACGCTTTACGTCACCCTCTCAGACGTCACCCAGACAAAAATGTATTTTTAAGACTTAATCAGCGTTTGAGAGAAACTGCTAACATTGGACATGTGATTTCTAACCACGATGGAGGCTGTCTATGAACTACAAAAACTCCAAGTGTAGAGGAGGGAGTTATTGATATTACTGAAAATTAACCCCGACGGAGCACAAGAGCAGTCGCTCGTGATGTAGGAATTTAGTTTAGTACAAAAAGAATTGAAGAAAGAAATTTCTATCCATACCATTTCTCAAAGGTCCAAGTTTTAACTCCAGCAGATTATCAACCCCTTATGGAATTTTGCCGTTGGTTGCTTGGAGAACACGAACGAGACAACAACTTTTTAAAGAACATATCATTGACTGACGACTCGACCTTCACGAGGGAGGGAATTTCTAACATGCATGATAATCATTATTGGCCAGTAGAAAATCCACATATACGCGTAAGAGAATATCAACATAAATTTAATTTAAATATTTGGACAAGAATAATTGATAATAATCAATTAATAGGACCACACGCGCTACACAATCGCATGAGACTGATGCAAGTTTTCTTTATTTTTTAAATAACGAATTAACAGAAGATATATCATTAGCCAGCTAGAGAACGTAACATGTGGATTCATCTTGATGGCGCACCTACACATTATGCTGTAGATGTTAGACAATGGTTAAACAGAAATTTTAATAATCGTTAGATCCGTCGCGTGGAACCACGGCATTGGCCCATTCCCCAGATTTGAATCCACTAGGCTTCTTTTTCTGGGGCGCGATGAAGAATGAAGTATGTGGCACTTTACCGAAAAATGAACAGGTTCAAAAGCCAAAACACAATAAATGAGCCGCTATTTCTCTACTAGATTTATCGTCGAAATGCTTTCAACTGCAGATCCTTTAAAAATTCCCAGTTGAAATAAATCATGTAAAAATTGCAATTTTTGTAACAGTAGCTTTTCTCATAAATATAAAAGGAATAGTTTTAATGTTTGATCTTTATTGGAATTTAGAATTGAAACTTATTTGCATGACTAAATTAGAACCAATAAGACGAAATATAAGTTTAAACATAACATGGCAATAATTTTGAAATTTCAAGTACTATTGCTTTTTTGTGACTCAAAATTAAATATGTGCATTGCATCAGAAACTCTGATATTAGACAGGATCAATTACAACTTTTCTTTCAATTCACAGCACCAAACTGGTGCAACTCCGAGAAAAGTTTTCATTTCTGATATGGCAAATTGGTTAATTTTTGAACACAAATGAAAATAAATACAATAAATTTATCAATCAAACGGTGTTCTCTGTGTAAACTTAAGATTATCTAATATCGGATTATACATATAAACAAAAGATGTTTTTCCGACGTCTCCACCAAAATGAAATACATTTTCTATCTATTACAGTGATAAAAATACGTTTTTATGAGTATTCTTGATTCATATAAATAAGTGGAGTGCTTGATCCTACTTTACGCGCTAATTGTTTTAAAACCAAAGGAGCAATATCGACAAGAAAAAATCCACACGTAGTAAATCCAGCTAGAGTTTGAGGTCCAAATGTCAAATATGAAATATTTGATTTTTACATATTCAAATAATTTCAAGAGTTTTTTTTTCATTTCAATATTAAGAACGTAGTGTCGTATTAAAAGAAAACTAGCACATCAAAAAGTCATTGTTACGTCAATTTAAAGAAAAATTGTGGTGTAAAAGTTTCGACGCACCATCGTAGTCATAAAAAATTGAGAATAAAAACTTGAATATGCTTTTATGCTCAACTCAACATTCAATCGGACTTGGATAACTGTTTTCTGACTATCATTTAGTCGGTGCATATTTTATATAAAATTAGATTGAAAATTTGAATTAAGTGTTGAATATTTTCTCCTTAGTCCAATTTACACTTCCAAAATTGGAATATCTTAAATCTACATGAGTACGATAAAATTTTGTTCAAATCTCAGAACGAAAATGCCATTATTCCCATCAGTGGTTATTGCCCGCCCTAACGCTCAGGGCAATTTTTTTGCGATGGAATTTGTTGTTTTCGAAGAATTTCCGCTGTCCACCGGTTTAGTTGGATGCTTGAACATCACTAAAAAAGTTTCAGTAAAAAAACTAGAAAATGAAAAAAAAAACGGTAATCACGATGATTTTGTATTTTGTTGAAATGACTATAACTATGTATAACAAGGTCAACTCTCTATCGCTGTTGAATATTTTTCAATATTCATCTCAATTTATAATAGCCAATAAAAAGCAGATTCAGAAAATTTGTCTTTAAATGGAGATTTGATGATGAATTGACAAAATAGAATACTAACTCAGTCTTGAAGGCGACCCTGATTTTTTTTTACAAAAGAAATGCTAACACGCAGTTAACAAAAAATTGTCTATATTTTTCCCCGCTTATCAAGTCAAATATGTAGGTATTATAGTAAATATCAATAGTGGAAACGTTGAAATATTCTACAACGGTTTATTTTATTTTTTATGTCAATATCTACAAAACCGGTAGGAAAGCATTTAAACATAATGATGGTTTCTTTAATGAGATAATTTTACAAAGGTATTTAGTATAGTATTGTTCTCCTTTGTCTTGTATACTTATTCTCTGAAAAGTGTCAATGTAAATAATAGTGTGGAATATAAAAATAACTTTAGTATTAGTTAATTTAAATGTAACATTACTTCTCAATTTACAATGAATTTTAATGTGTTTAATTTTATACAAAGCAATAAGCAGAACTGTGTAAGTAGAAATACATTTCACTGATTCCCCAAGGTTAATACGTTTTTTCTTCGCATATCTAGCTATTTTTTATTATAATAAATTAGTATCTATTCTGACTTGCAAAATCCCGTTAACTTCCTGTCGCAAATGCACCACAAAATAAAAAACAGGGCGCATTCTTACTATACTTTCACTAAAGAAACATTGAGCAATCAAGGAAAGAGTCAAATGACGTAAGAAAAATGGAAACAAATTGCTTTTTCACTTGCGTAGCTAAATGGTATGTAATTTTTAAATTAACAAATAATCCGAATAAAATGACTTTAATTAGCATCGTTTATTGGCGGTTCCTAGACAACTATTAGCGGCTAAATTCTACTTGCCATGCTAGTAAGCACCTATCTAAAATATTTAAGATTGGCACCTTTGAAAAAAACAAGCTGCCATTGTAATACCAAATGTGTGATCTTCCATTTGAGATGCACAATCGATCGTATAGAAAACCGTGAGCGATTGGTCACCGTAAAAAGGTCAAGAGAATGTTGTGACGCAAATGAAAATGATTGTGTCAAATGCCGCAGCAATTGTGATCGATTCAATTGGGTACCATCCAATTGTAAATATAAATAGATTGTAGATTCAACATCTTGTGTACATATTTTGTAAAACTATTTTCTAACGTTTTTTTTTTAAAAAAAAGTCCTACCGTTGATATGAAACAGTCCAATAAAGGTGCGTTTTCGGATCTTTTGGATCCCTCGCTTCCACTACTGACGGTAGTTTTTTCCTCCTGAAACAAAAATTCCATTAAAAGCCGAGGTTCTAGCGAAAAATAATAAACATTCGACGCAAATGCAACAAATCCGGCAGCTCTCATGCAGACACATTGACGTCGTCAGTGAATAAACCTTCTATTACAACTTTTGAGAAATCCGTGAAATAATGGGTCAGATTAAACGATAAAATAAACTTTGAGTTTTTGTTTTCGAAAATAATTCTAAAAATCCTGCGTCATATTATTGACGAAGAATAATGCATTATTTACATGAAAAACATTTGTTTTCATTAGTGCGGTATAATGCTGCCTATAAACTCCTGATATTGTATTCAACATACTCTTAAATTATTCGGTTTATGACCAACAATGGAAAAACTGTTTACATTGAGTTTAAATGCAAAAAAATCTTATTGTAAAAACAAAGAACAAAGGATATTATCATCATCTTACGAGTGATGTGAAAATTTTATTATGAGAAACGAGGATTTAAATCTTCATCCTTGTTTGGATGCTGGTAAGCGGATAAAAATGATTTTCATACTAACTGGATGGTTTTGTTTTGCATAACGTGAGTTTCCATGTACAGTCTGCCTCTTTAAGGCATGAAAAAATACAACGTAGAACAATGCGACATCGTCCTGAATTTCATATTTAGACAGCTTCAAACAAATTAAAGGATTACCGTTATCACATCATGTGAAGCGATTGTTTTAATTTGTATTCACCAAAATGGAAAAATTATATTGTCTTGACGTAATTTTTAGAATGGAATTATTTAGGGTTTAAAAATACACACTTAATGTGAGTAAATTTCCGTCAGCATCAATTTCGGGGCTATTAATGTAAATCGCTGTAAGACTATATTATTTGGACTCAGATTTTACCTTTCTGGACCAGACAGAAATACGATTTTAAAATTATCATCTGAGCAGAACTTGGGAAATTAATTCCAAAATATCATGAAATTGGCAATAAACCTGATTTGACTCAAGGTTTCGATAATTTTAACATAAAGAAAACAACTTGTATATGCATACCTTATTTTGTGATAAAATTGTAATTAAACAACTCTGACGAAGAAGTTTCATTCCTATCATACGTTAAATAGCTATTGCCGCTAAACCGTTTAATTATAATAAGTTATATAACTATTCAAATGTAATCAAACTAACCAGCATACCCCTGTGATTAAATCCACATAAAACAACAGTTTTTGCAATCGTATCTGTAATATTTGTCTTCGAAACCGTTTGTACCCATCTTTCCACAGTGTTCTTAGTACCCATCTTATTTTCATAAAGATAACAGAATGAGATTGTTTTTTTATAACCGTAACAAAAATTCATCACTGTTTTTAATTTCATACGCTGAACGGTGCATGCCTCAAGAAATGAATTACTTTAAGGACAAATAGATTTGAAATCTTAGAGGTGACTTGTGTTGTTATTACAAAAGAATTAAGAGAACCTCAAGCAAAAACCTCTGTTAAACACTTTTTATTGTTCTTTCAAAAGCAACTATTTTAGGGGAAATTTTCCTTGGTGTTCTTAGATAAGAATTTTAGGTTTTGCTAAACAGTCTAATGACAAGAAATCATAATTCAAATAATGACTTTATATTCTTTTCTTATAAACAGCATGGGAGTTTATATTCAAGTATATATTCTTTTTTTCCTTCTGTTTTACAGAAATATTTATTGCTACTTGTTTATTGTCACTGCAAATGTTAAGTATATATATTTGTACTGTGCATAAAATTAAACAAGACACAACGCCACCATTTTCGGATAAAGTTTAAAATTTTAGTTTAATAAAATTTGACATTTTCGATAGCGTTCAGTTACAGTGCACCTATTATTCTTAGTATCCAATGCCAATAGGATTGGAGCTATTGCAATTAAAGACAACAATAAATTAAATAAAAGACAATGAGCTACCAACATAATTTTACTTTGATTTGTGAAAGAGTTATGCAAAGAAATCAAACAAGAAAAATTAAAAATGTTTAGCAAAATTTCTAGAAACCTTAAACTTAAATAAAAATGTTCTTTTAGAGTATTTACACCTCACACTTGTATAATCAATTAAATACGGTAGGGCATACTCCGAATAAGGTTCCTTTTATAAAATTTGATGTCATAACTCTGAGGACCCTTATCTAAAATTTCGATCATATTAATTTCATCAAACTACTTCGAGGTTTATTCAGTTTTCATAGTGATCTGCATTGATCTAACTTATAGCTAACTTTTGGTTGTATAATAGCGTGGTGAAATTACGTCACAGATGACGTTTTGAAAGCAATAAAACTTTTTATGATGGTGGAAATTCACATGATATAGCAGGTCATGAGACTGGTTCATTATTATCGTGAAATATTTCCAATAGTTTCTGTTACTGACTAAAGTTTTGTAAAGAATTTCTCAGTGATTTGAAACCGATCGAAAAGAAAAACCAATAATTTTCTTATGATCTGTACAAAAATTCTAGATTTTCCAACTAAAAAATAGACGTCACTTCAATGGCTACAGAATTTGGAAATGTGTAAGCAGCTTTGTTTCATAGTTCAAATTGTCTGGCAATTTTAAAATAAACAGAAGTAATCCATATCCAACAATGTCGGAGGTTCTTTTTTCAACTGTCAAACGTTAAATGAGTCAATAACAGAAGTACCAACATAAAAGTAAATTATAAGCTACTTCATGTCTAAATCAAAGTGTATTTAACTTCACAATATCAGTTTCTAAATTAAAATACTTACAGACATTTGGAACCACAAATATAAACTGCGAGGAATTTGTAATTGTCGTCATATTGACGTGGAAGTGAATAACAGATAAGTCGATAGAGGTGTTGTTTGTTATTTTATTTATTTTGATATATTTTCATAGCTAGGCTTGAGGAAATATTTACTTTTAGTTAGTTTGGTTTTTGATTTTTACAGAAGTACCAAAGATTCACAACTAGTAAAATTAATCAGATAGACCACTTTTACAGACTAAGGAGATTATTCAGGAAACTTTATTTATACTATTGACTGGTATAGTATTCCAAGCGAAAATTGACCCCTTTTCTTCTTAAGCCGGGTTCAGACGACTGGTGTACTTGGCCAATATTTGGCACTAGCGTATACTTGCCATGTTGTGTGACTGGTTTACTGGTCGTCTGTAGATGAAAACGACACAAATCAAAGGAAGTATGGTCAGCTCCCGTCTATTCATTCCACCGACATTGTAGCATTATGCATATCGTGTGAACGCCTTTACTTGTTACTGGTCCTTGTGAGCCGGTTCACTTGGCAAGTACACCAATATTGATATATTATACACCAGTCGTTCGAGAACGCCTTTACTCTGACTGCCTGTCATAAATCTAAATATTTTCGTACAATAGAGTATTTATGACTGACCTTAATTAGAGGCGGTCAGAGTAAAACCGGGTTCAGACGACTACCAATATTGATGTACTTGCCAAGTGAACCGGCTCACAAGGACCACAAAGACAAGTTAAAGCGTTCATACGACGTGTACAATATGCCAATGTTGGTGGAATGTATAGACGAGAGTTGACCATACTTTTACCGGCAGAGGATGGGATAGTGAGCAGTACCTCCAGTGACCAATAATTGTACCAGTAAACCACTCACACTACACTAACTGCTGTTGCCAAATAAAAAATAAATTAGACACGTACAAAATTGTTCTTATAAAAATAGGTTTCACGCAACTATCCTAACATAATTATATGTGTCAATAAACTTATTACGTACTAAATGTTTTTACACAATACACAATGTTTTTCATCGAAAAGTCTTTCAAGCAAACTTAATTATTTAACAACATTCATGACCGAAGCCAGACATTTATTAAAGCAATAAAATTACAGTTATTATCAATTTTTTATACGCAAATCAAAAAATACACATATGTTACAATCGACATTGACAAACAGGGACAATTTCATCAAACAGATGTTAGCGTAAATTAACTTTCTTAAAGATAATCTCTAAATATTATACACACTCAATGCCATTTAAGACGTCTGATGTCTGATGTTTGAAGAGTGGAACATCCGGAAAAAAACAAGTACATAATAAAATAAATGCATGTGCTGCGACTGCATCCAAATTTTACCTCGTTTGGTGATTCACCAACCCACCAATTCGCTAATCTAACCCGGTCAATGCTAAAACATTCGATGTATCAATAATAACCGGCATAAAACAGCGAGTTTAAGCTGTAGGTCAATATGGGAGTTTAAATAAGATACCAAAATAGCCATTTAAGTAGCAAGGCTGTAAATCATGGGGCTTACAAATCGGCCGAAGCAAAAAATCGTCTTTACGGTAGAAGTGCAGTCACAAAAAAACTAACAAAATAAAAAATGCAGAATGTAAGAAACTGAGGATCAGCCTGTAAAGTACATTTTGAAGGATGAGTCCATAAAATAATCCTGCAAAAGAGAGTTTGTAAAGTATCGAGCGATCATGATAATTTGTAATCGAGTCATCCTTAAAACCGGAAATGTATATTCATATTTGATTCACAGATATAAATGTGAAATAAAATGTTAAATAATCGTTGATCGCTCGATGTATTTTGAAGATAAGTCTATAACATTCATTTTCACGACCGCAAAAGAGTCCGTAAAGTAAACGTTTATGAACTCCTACCACTTATAGTGTGGAACTCCTACCACTTATAGTGTGAAAACGTGTAGTTTAAGCTATTTAAAAACAGATCGCAAGAAAGCTTTTTGTTTTGTGGTTGGCAGCACTGTAAATATATTAAAAACATGATAAACTGTTAGTTTAAAGTTTTTCCTTAAGATAGGGAAAGTAAACATACTAAATAGTCTTAACAAAATTCTCCAAAATTTGTTAGTAAGTATCAAAAATGAAACTGGAAATCGATTGTTGCGGATTCTTTGGTGAGTTTTGTTTAAAATATTACGCTAAATATAACAATTATTAATCCCAATCCAATTTAAGTTTTGATAAATTAAGAGCTGTTAACAATTTTATTTGCCGCTCAGTGGGCCGTAACAAATGAAAAAAATGACAGTTGCTGTTATCAAATGATGTAAATAATTCGTCATATGTCACACTTAAATTTTCAATTTTTTTTTGATAAGTTTATATATTTGCTGAAAGTTGGAAAAATCTGAATCATTTATTTAGTACAGTGATAAAGCTGACATAATTAATAAAAAACTGTCTGCGCCAATCCAGCCAACTATTAATAGAAAACCACCCAGTATGCCCACAATAGCCTCATACAAAACCTTTCCAAATTTATAAACAAAAAGAACACATTGAATTGTTTATATTAAATTAATTAGTGTTTATTATTATTGCAACATTAGACTTCCAGTGGATTTTTGGAAAAACGAATTGACCGTCTTAAACGAAATCGGTTTATAGTAATTGTAATCATCTATGAACAGACAACAAGGGAAATAATCAGGGTGCAATGCACCTATTGTTTATAAATCGAAACCTAACCTACAAACTTACATCGTTTAAGGAGTTGAGAAAAAATGACGACGAATATGTCTGTGGTGGAAAATTCGTTGCTATCTCGGCCATTTAGGTAGACACTAATTCACGAGAAACACAAAATTTTCGAGAAAATGGTGAAAACAAATGAAAATTATGACAGCAGTGCAGAAACATACACACTACGAGAGTTCACACAAACAATCGCGATCTCATCGCTAACACGCCAACTATTCATTGATAAACACGCCTTCTAGATTTAAATCCGCGGTTGCGCGGTGAAACCCGCGGCGTATTATTATTGGAAAATTGGTATTTTTTGAAAAAAAAGTGTATAAAAGGTTTGGTCTAAGTAGGCTAGATTAAATATCGTAATACTGATAACAAAAAAACATACTTTTTATTAAATCCATAGGTATTTTAGCCATTTTTTGACACAAAAGGACTCCAAAAACTATACAAAATCACCATAATATGTAATATTTTTTTGAAGTTAAAATTGGAGTTTTTTTAAAATTAAATATGAGATATTACTAGTTTCTCCACCTAGTGGTGAAATACGAAATCCATAATACAGATTCCATGTTTTCCATGAATACGCAAGTGAAAAAAAAGCAGTTTGTATTTCCACTTTATGCAGTCTGTCAGTCGCAATTCCATCGATAAACACGTTCGTTCATTGGTAAGTATATTTTCGATGTGGTCTACATTTCTTTTTTATTTTATCAGCATTGCGGAATGTCCAAAATACTTAATCAATAGACGCTTCCAATTATATTAGCCGGAATGCCTATCGGCAATGTCAACCACGGTCGGGGAAATCCCCTCTTTGTTCAAAACGAGAGGCTCCCCAAAGGATTTCTGGCTAAGCGAATAAATTTAAATTTTGAGGACATACCATAACAGTAACAAAACAAAATAAAATTGCTGTGGTTTTTTAAAGGGTATGTGTATTAACATTTGCAAATCACATTTAATGTGCTAATTTAGGAGTGGATAAAATGTGGAGCTCGTTTTTTATAAAATATGTTTGCATATCTGTATTCCTTTTTCACACATGAGACGAAACAATTCTTGTTACAAAATTTCAATAAAAAAGAATCACGCCCCATTCTATTATTTAACTTAATCAATAATTACCATAGAATGTTTTGTAAAATTTTAGGCAATTCCACAATGTCAACTTAAAGTACTACTTTTTGCCTTTTGATTTTATCAAAACAAACCCTTGAGTATTGCATGAACAATTTTCGTGTGTAGTGGATATGATTAAATCTTGTACATTTTTTGTAAGTCCACATTAAACATCTTAATCGATTTAGACATAAGCACTCTTGAATACAGTTAAATGTTGCTGTAAAAATAATCCGTCTAACAGGCTTTGCATTATTTCAACATGTTGGTAGTACTGATTTTGACATTTATAACACAAATGTCCACGACGATATTCATATTTAACCTCAAGTTGTTAGGAAAAACACTTTGAGATAACGAGTTACCAACATAATTCAAATACATGAAAGTACATGTATTGAAAAATTGAGAAGAAATGCGTACATTTTGCTGAGATGTGAGTAACCCAGGGAGGAGAATGGCATTCTCTCTTGAGATCTACATGCAATTTTTTGCACCAATAAATTTTTCATGTTAACGGGAGTTCATCGGTCTTACTTTAATCTTTATGTTAGGTGAAGATTAAGGCAAAGGATGGACCACAACACTTTAAGAAGTAGACAACTAAATCCATGTGACCATTTATTCTGGAAATGTCGGGGATACTCAGAACGTCCCCACAACTGGAAAAGTACTATAATTACATGTTTCTATTACTTTCTGGTAGTTTTTTATTTTTAAATTTTAGACATTTTGAAAAGTTGGGGCCATAATTTTGATCAAGATGAATTAATTCGACGTAGACAAGATGCCGAGAATTTAAAAAGTTTGCAAAATAATCCTAATAACATTCAATATTGGTTATCAAGAGGATGGTCATACCGCCCGGATGATTGGTATGGTAAGTTTTTTACTTATTTTCCCTTTTAAAACAAAAACTAGCGTAGTTTTTTTTTCGTTTTTTTTTTCTATTACTATTAATATTATTTTTACTATTACTATTACTACTATTATTATTAGTAGTATTATTAATAAATTTTTACTGTAGTGGCAAACCATTTGCTTCAATATTAACGAAAAGCGATTTTATTTTGACATGAGCGGCTTCATTCTGATATCGATTATTCAAAAAATGTTGTTAAATTAAGTGAGTATTGGTTTTTATTTTCCTTCGTATTCACAAATACGTGATCGACAAATTTTCTCAATGAACATTTTTTCTTGAGGTATCAAACAGCGTAACAGACTCCTTGTTTCCAGAAAAGAATTTTGTTCTCATGTTATTCTTGCTGCTTTGTCCTGGTTCTTTATTCTTCATTACGAAAACGAATTTTTTTTATAAATACTGTATTTTCCATTATGCTCATACTTTGGATTTATCGCGTTCATAATTAGATACGTGCATCGCGCATCTACTAAGTCATGCGTCCTAAACACAACTCGAAAATAAAATTTGTCTTGTACTTCAAATTTGAGCAAATTGTTTACAACCACATCGAAAATTTCTTGTCGTCTCTTCTCAATAATTGCTCGGTATTTATTTCAATTTTGTTTAAAAGTCCTTGCTTTATTTTTTAATTTGAAGCGTTGTTGAAGCGCGCAATGCCATTGTTCAGCTGAGCATTTGTCTACTGAAACAAACTAACTAATTTTCTGTAAAAATAACGTACAAGTCATTGTAAAAATCAATTTTTTTCAAAGCACTTTTGACACCTGTTACCATATTACCATATGAAAAATATCCAAATCAACAGTGCTACCAACATGTTTTTATAATGCACGCCTATGTTTCAGTCATATATACTTAAAATAGATAACGTAATTACAGAACGAGTTTATGGTGAAGATAATAGTGACAACGACGATGATGATGATTATTCTGACGAATATGATGATTATTCCGATGAAGATGATGATTCTGATGATGAGGAGTCTGATTCTGAAGATTTTGATGATGAAGACGCCGAAGACGAGGAGTATGATGAAGAATATGAATATGACCAATGGTTAAAAAGCTTGCAAAATAATCCAAATAACATTGAATATTGGCGTTTGCGAGGATATTCATACCGCCCGTCAAATTGGCGCGGTAAGTCATACTTCAAAAATAATAAAAATAATTGCAGAAAACTAAATAACATGTTTTTGTAGAGCTTGCTTCGGAATAGGGACCTCCAGAAGAAAAAAGGATAACAGTGTGGGTTTAACTATTCGAGTTTCGTTATGCGTTTTATTCAATATTTGTTTATCAAATGGGCCATTTTTTTGATAATTAAGACAGCAAAGTTAAAGCTAAACTCAATATAACAATAATTGGGTCATTATCATGTAAGGAGTTTTTTTTGTTTTTAATTTTTTATGTTTTTTAATTATAGATAATAAATGAGATACCCCATAATTCAAATTGTCTAAATTTAAGATTTCCGAAATTATCGATTTGATAATCATCTTATCCACGTTAATACTTGAATTAAAAATATTCTAAAACAACGAAAATATTCATCGTAAAAAAATATTCATACTATGACTAGATCACACTAGAATAAACGTCCGCAGCTCGTTCCTGTTTCACATACGCAACGATGTATGTGCGAGAGAGTAGACGAAGGTACGAAACCATTTTATTGTCCTAAATAGTAAATCTGCTATGAAAGAATAAGGTATACAGAAAAACACCAACTGATAAAAAAATAGAAATGTAATTATACTTATATAAAATACAGAAATACTTAAAAGCAACCGAAAAGGTCATGAATCCCTGTCTTCATCTCTTAAAACACTTAAAACATATTTCATAGTATCAACGTCTTCACTGGGTATCAGTTCAGATGATATGTGATAATGTTTCAACACTTGGTGCAACTGATTATCTAATTTTGCAGCTTTGAAAACAATTTTTGCTTTCTGGTTGTTAGCCGCCAAAGACCACATAATTAAAACAGTAATATTTTTCTCCTCGTGGTTACCACTTTCTAATTTATTCTTTAGTAAGTTTAAGAAGTCATCTACAAAGAAATAAAAGATACATTATAACTCTGGCTATTTTTTAATACCAACCCGATATCAACAGCCTCGGGCGGTTCGGCTGGTAGAATGCGATGTTCCGTAACACCATCAAAGCCGTGCTTCGATTTGTTAATTTTGCTCCTGAAGCTAACGTTAGTAGCAATTCGAAAACATCACCAAGTTTTGCAATACTGGATTGTCCTTCCGGGTATAAAGTAAAAGTTTGTAAAAATTCCAACCACATCAATTCCACCACATCCCAAGGCTTTTGTTTTTTAGTAATCGCAGGATGCAATCGAGCAACACTGTTTAATAAGACACTCTGAAAATTAACGTAAGTGTAAGTTTTAAAATCACACTATACTTACTTTCGATATAAGAAGTCGACATTCTAGTATAGTACAACAGTTTCTTAAAATAATAAAGCACAGTTCCAGTACATCCAAACTGTGAGTTTTGCTCACATGATCCATTTCTTTTTCAACTAAACCAATAATTACGTGAAGAAGTGAGATTTTACTGGGTACTTTTCTGGGTCCGCTTCCTGCGACTGAACTCGTCAAAGGCAGCGACTGACATGCTGAAAATATTACTTTACGAACTGACATTACTGGTAGTATTTACCACTGACCTGTTGGACAGTCGGTTGTAAAAGTACTCAACATTTTTAGCGTGTCTACTAAATGCATCTTTTGTAAAGCAAACCAAACCCACAATTTATGTACGAAGTCGCTCAGTCCTAACTCGGCAAACTTATTTTTGACCATTTCATCACCCACCATAAAATTGGTGACTAAGCTAACCAGTTCGTTAAGTTCTCTTAGTACAGGACATACCCTTTTCTTTTCCAGAACTCTCCTTAAACAATCAACGGACTCTAAACTCAGTTTGATGTAAAAATCCTTCAACTGTTTAATGATAATGGTTGGTAGACCTGCTTGGAACGCGTACTTCTTTGCCTCTTGAGACACACAAAGGATAGATGTGAGTGATGAAGTAATCATGGATTTTTTCTTGACTACATCTTTGGACACTCTTAAGTTAGATAAATCATAGAGGTTTAACAAAATTCTACAGATTTCAGCGCCTGCCACTAAACTTTCAGAGTCTTGTGAACACAGGATTTCTGTATCGTCACTTCTAGTACTTGTAGGTGTTTTCGGGAAGGTTCGGACTGTATCTAGTATATTTTGCATTAAAACAGTTTCAGATAAGTAACGTGAAGGTGGTTTGTTGAGTGTCAACTGAGATTCAACGCCCAGGAGGGAAGTTAATGATAGTAATGCAGAAGTTTGTAGATCTGAAAAAAAAATAGCTGCTTATTAAATTCCCATGTGGCTCTGTCGGGTGAAAACTGTGTTGATAAAGAGGAGAGCAAACCGAGCAACAACATATATATGTTTTGGTAAACAAATACGGCTGTTTTAGCAGCAAATAACAGAAAGTATAATTGCCGTGTAAATAAGCGATTTCTCTGAATCGGTTCAGCAACTAAGCCAGAAAGCCATAAGCCATGAGCCAGAAAGAATATCATAGTGTGGAATGCAAAGACAGTAGAAGTTAAAACGAAGGAGAAAAAGTAAAACCGGAAGAAAATTTAAAGCCTGCTAAACTAGAAAACAAAAACCTAAGTAGAAATAAGAAAAAATTAGAGCAGTGAATCAGTGATCACCAACAATGTGTGCTTCCATACCCAAAAGTGTATAATTTTTTGTCTTACCCCCCAGCGATCTATAATACATACCATGAAAGGTTAAATTCTGGGTGGCCTCACAAACAGTGTCAATAAACGCTTCTTTTCCAGACTCTTCAATCACTTCAGTCAATATACGCAAAGCTTCGTCAGCGTGACTGTTGTGTACTGATTTAAATTCAAAAGTGGTCATAACAGATAAGAGTTTAAAAATTTCACTCCATAGTTTATTTCGCAAATATATTAGTTGAGGAAGATTAGTATCTGGAACAATAGCAATAGATCAGTTAAGGTTGTGTATAAAAATTTGTCCTTCAGGAGTTAGAAAACCAAAATACAAATAATTTATTTATAATGGTCTCTCAGTGACCATTCATTGTCAAATTGTCATTAGGACCATTAGAAGAACAAACAGTACACAAATTACCCGGAAACAACACAATGTTGTAATAATTGTACAAAATCAGGCAATGAAGATCGAAATCATTATATTGTTAAAAATATTAATGAGTGCGGTGGTATATAAAAATAGTCATGTAGTTGTCCACCGCATATTCCAACCATGCAACTTGTACCAGTTTTAGTGTTTTCCTTGCTGTTATGTGTAAGTATTTTCTCTCTGTTATACTATTTTTGTATACTGACTATCCTCAGGTGGCCCACGGAAGAAAAGTCACCATAACAAAATTCGAAAACTGTGACGCCAACGCAAACTACCCTATTGCTATGAATTTCAAAGTAAAAGAAGAAAATGGTGTTCAAGTGGTTGAAGAAGGTGGTGTGTCCAGTAAAGTCCCTCTAGGCAATAATATCAAAGTAGACATCCCTAAACGTAACTCAATCAATTCAATTTTCCGATTTTTAGGACATAGCTGAAGTTTTTGCTAAAGATGATAATGGAAAATATGAACATCTCATCACAATTAATGAGAATTTGTGTGACGCCGTGAACAAATACATGGGAGACTTCATGCATGATTTACAAGAAGCAGCAGGACTTGAACGCGGAGCCTGTCCTGTTCCCGCTGTATTCATTCGTGTTTTTATATTATTCATCTATTTACTGATTTTGTTACAGGGTGACTACAAGATTAAGGACCACACACTTGACTTTAATAACTTCAAGTTCAAGAAAATTCCCGAGGGTGAATTCAGAGTTAAAGTGTCTTTAGTTGACAACAATAGTAATGAAACTTTACACTGTCACTTCCTTGAATTTACTATTGCAAACTAAATATCTCTTATTCCTTTTATCTGTTAATATAATAAATATACTTACGATATATCTCTGGGTTTAGCAGTGTCACCACAACTGTCAAACAATCCTTTGTGTGTAAAAGTGTCCCTAAGCATGTAAAATTCACTTGTGCCACTTGACTCAGTAACATGCAGATAGCTGCATCCATCTCCATTATATCACAGTACAAAGCCAGCTTCTTCGTATTGTTTATACTAATAGATGGATTACAAATACATCGAAACAGTAATTTTACAAGACCATAATCTTGCATTACGTAACTAGTTCGATCTTCATCGAGATTAAATAAACTGATGAGGACGTTAGTAATGCTTTTGACAAAAGAAGGCGTCACAACTGAAAAGGTTTCTGCAGTGCTAGCACTACTAGAGGAGTCTTCATAAGATACAGCATTCACCTGAAGTACACTTGCGTTTTTGGTTTCCAAATCTAAAGCATACATTGTGTAAAGGCGTGTTAAATCAGTTGTGATGTTTTTAAAGAACAAATAGTCTTCTAACAAATCAAAAACGGTGGTAACTTCATCGTGGCCCTAAAATTTTGTTTTAGTAGTAAAATTATGATATAATAGTCCTTAATAACCTTTCTCATGGCATTCGGCCTTAGATTCGTTATTAACGTCAAAGTACTCGAATGATTCGCAGTGTGGCTCGTCAGATTAGCCAACAAAAAAGCGCAGTTCTCTCTCACTATGCTTGCTTCATCATGGTCCATCAACAGCCTCAAAGTCATATGCCAGATTCCCTGATTTTCATTTTTCAGTTCATTCACAATATTTATAGCAAGCATGGGTGAAGATGATAACCCAGCAAAAAACTGTAAAGCGCCTGCACGAAGAAGAACATCTCTACTAGACCACAGTAGCAAAAAACTTTTTAACCAGTCGTCTTCTTCAACTTCCATGAAACATTTTTCCCAATTCTTCATTTTAGAGTTTTGCATTTCGGCTAGTACGTGATTCAGGATCAAAATAACATGACGGGTTATGCTCAAACCCATCACGGAAACAGTAGCTGTTGGCCCTTTACCACAATGAAAAACTACCATTAACTCACATAGTGAATCCACTAATTGAAGAAGCATCCTCTTTGGAGGAGAACTTGGTTTGGTTTCAGACCAGCCTAAACTGGCCGTGAGGTGGACTAAACAGGCGAGTAAACTGTCCAAGTAAGCTAAAAGAGAAATGAATAGAACGGGAAGATACTGAACACAACGAATGTTCAATAAAAAAAAAGGTTCTAAATTTTGAGCTTACACTTTAGAATTCACTTAATGAAATTTCTGATTTACTGAGCATCCGTTGATAAACATGACTTACAAAGATTATAAAAATGAGTATTATCGTTAAATTTTAATCCATTGGCAATAATTTCTATGACATTTCTCCATGGTTCCATGGAGTGTTTTGGCTCTGATGAAATGCCAGACGTGTAGTAATCCAGAAAGTGCTGTTCTTGTGAAGCACATACTGTTATAAGGCTAAGAAGATCCTGACTTAGTACTTTAAAATCTTCCTGTGTTGATTGTTCAACGACAATTAAATCAAGAAGACAGTTTGACGAGTTTTTCAATAATTGTGACAACCAAAACGAATCTTCTGAAATTAAAAATTAAATTATGACTATTTATAGTTTAGGGAATACCAAAATGTCATTAGTTTAGTGGTTAAAAAAAGTTTCATCTTACAAAAGTAACTTTTTTCTCTGAATATTTAATTTTTGAAATTTATAGGTACTATTGCTACAATGACATAAGTATTCGTCTTAAATTTTCCCTAAAACTGTCAAATTTACGCCCGAAATCCTTACAAAAACTCTAAATCTTAGCAATGATTCATCTAATTATTTATATCATTTGACTGATATTTCTCTCTTTGTACAAAGGTGTTTCGCAATGACAAACTGGTACGCTGTAGGTCTAACAATTGCAGTTATCTATATTTTACCAAAAAGATACATAGCAAATAAAATAATTAATTATTACAAATACCGAACCCTAAATCCACCCCTAAAAACGGTGGTGGTAATTTTAGATGATATAGGTAAGATCAACATAACCTAGCTTTTTTATGTCAAGTAAGTTTCTAGGTTTAAATTACGAAAAAGCTAGAATACATGCAAAAAAAGGCGCACGCATAATCCTCGGTGGTAAGGACCAAGTAAAGCTGAAAACAGCTAGAAAAGAATTATCTCGTGCAACAAAAAATAAAAATATTCTTGCAATGGTTGTAAATAGATTTGATAAAGACTCCTTACGATTATTTGCTCAAGAAATAATGGAGTCGGTGGTTGGGGTTGACTCTATTATCAACAATAGTGGCAAAGAATTAGAAGATTTGGACATTATTTTTAAAACACAACAATTGGCGAAGGAGCGTTTTGAAAACCACTGTTTAAATTTTCTATATGTGGGTTTACCTGAAGATTTGTAGAACGGAACCAAGTGTTTTAAAAACTTTAAAATGCTACTTAAAAGTTTGGCGTCTTCCTCGCTTGAAGGTAAAATTTTCAAGAAACGTGAAAAAGTGACCTCCCATGGATGATCAAAAACATCTTGTTTTGGGATGGCAGCGCATAAGTGAAGATACCTTAAACAAACTTTTAAGTATAAAAAAATAAATATATAAAACCTTACGTCGTTAGTTTGTTTATTGAACTAATTACCACATCATGCACGGTTCCATTTTGGATATCAGCCAAATACTTTTTGATGTAGTAAGTCACATCTGATGCTTTTAAGCTAAACAAATCATAATCAGTCATTTTTAAAAGATCTGTGACGTCAGTCTCATTATAATCAATCTTTTTCCGCGCTAATAGTTCTTCTAAGCCACCAAAGATGTCAGAATTCCACTGTATTTGTAAAGAACTTAAACACCATCGATCTGACATTAGAAAGTCTACCAGACTTGCTTCATAATACTGACTGATTTCCCAGTGTGTATTAGCAACAAATGGGACGCGAAGCTTTTGTGTAAGCAAATATGGCACGGAAAAAGTAGCTTTAGAGGGCGTCCCTTTCAAAAAATCATTAAAAACTAATAAAAACAACAACGTAACAGCATCATTTTTCACTTTATCCTCAGCGAAGAACATAAAGACACCTAAAATAAGCGAGATTAGTACAAAATCAAAGTTGAATTTTTTCATACTCCTCAGAATGTTGTAAAAAACTTCAATATTCTCAGACAAAGCATGACGCGCACTTAGTTGAAAAAGACAAACGTTCTTTAATATACTGATCGCTGGGATCACCGAATCTGGATAATCATTGAAATTTTTTTCAATAAGAGCTGCTTTCATTACTTCTACAACACTTTCTAAGCCATCATTAGAAAGGAATGTTGAATGCAGCAAAGGATCTTCCATCATAACGCTGATTTGAGTGAGAGCTGAGCGTCGAATAACTGGCTCCACATTTGGCGATTTGAGTAGGTCCAAAACTTGTTGTAAACTACTGGGCTGTTCCATTGTTAGTTGAAAAATTTCAGTAGTTAGGGTCCTTACCTGGTAGAAATGTTGGGTACTTCTACTTTTATTGATCTCGATAATACGTTGGATGTTGCAGACATTGGGTAGAGCTTTATCGTATAAATTATTTAGTCTGGGCAGCATTTCTCGGGAGTCGGTTTGTGTCGCCAACAGCCAGCAAAGACGAGAAAATGCTTCTTCTCGCAGTGAGACATCGGGTCCAAATAATATGTGGACGTTGCCTTTGATGACCTAAAACATGTTTCATGGGTCAAATATATAGCTAAAGCTCCGTGTCGTAAATCTTGTCCATTTTTTGTACCATATTTAAAATTATGTGTCGATGAATGAACGAAAAAAGCAATTTATTAACTTCACTATATTTTAAAAGTTAGGTCCTTTTAGTTTGGTAAATATTTCGTTCCCGTTAGAAACTTTTATCTTCCAAATAATAAACCGATAGACCGCTTTAAAAAAATATGATCTTGTACCGTGTATTGTATAATGTACCTTTTTTTAAATTATTATTATTATTTTAAAATGCGTGCAAACCCTGTATTCCGTTAAAATCCTAAAATAATTTTCTAAACAATTTTTTTTATGAAGATAAGAGAAATCGGTTGCCTATTTTACCTTTACATGAAACCTCAAAATAATTTTGTATTTTACCTTACCTGTAATTTAGGAATGTGCAAAGAATGCGCAGTGTCGGGGTCTATAATATTAAGCAGACTTTTGCCCAAAGATGAACTTTTGTCAGCATGACACAGTACAATCGGTAACGCTCCTATCAAAGCTTCGATAATTTTGTTCCAAATATCGTCCGAAACCAATATTTTACACTTAATCATATGAATTATGATGTCATCAGAGTAACTTCTAATCTGTAGAATAAAAAAACAAACCATTTCTTTAGATTTGTTAAATAAATAACCACATACTTGAGCGTTTCCACTGGTTAAGCCGTGACAAGCTATTTCCACTAAAACTTTACTCCGACACAAAAAAATAATCTGTGCCCCTGGAACTCCTGTACACGAAGCATTTAACTTAGGTCCAATAGCAGCAATCACCCTTCTCTGGCACATTCTATATGTTTCTTCTCTTACTTCTTCTAAATTATGGCTTAACAGCCTAAGAATAACATCTAAAATATAAAAAAAGTGGAGGAAATTCAGTGAAAATCAAACTTACATTCAAATTTTTCTAACAATTCATCGTCATATGGGTATAGTGGAAGTTTGTTGGCAGACAGTTCTATAACCTGCCTCACAAAAACCATTTTTTTATGGAATTCAAGACTTGCAAGAGCTTGTTTCGCCAAATTAATCCCATTTTCTGCATTGAAAGTTTTACAGTGTTTCATAAACTCGACAGCAGCGGACATACTATCACAAATTCTGCTAGTTTCAGTGTACTTCATTAGGGAATCACTATCAACTCCAATCTTGAAACTCTGAAGAACAAAGTAAGTGCATCGTTAGCAAAAATGAAAGATCATACTTGTACGTAATTTAGAAGAATATTATACAAATTTGGATACAATTTTGACAGAGTTACGTCAACCAAACTGTTAGTAAGTGCATTTTTGAAGTTTCTGGGTAAAATGAGCCCCGTTTGAGACAAAGGGATCATTTTTGATAAAAATTTCGCGCAGTTGTGTAAAAGGCAAAGTTGGATTGCTCGACTGTTAACGTTTGAATCGTCGCTTGTGGCTTCAACCCTTCAAATAAAAAAATAAAAAATCAATTATAAGATAATCACCGCAATTACCTAAAAAATTCCATACAGGCGCCATAACTGATTAATATTTCGTTCATTTCTTTGCGAATTGCAAGAGTAAGTGGAGTGGATTCGTCACGCCATATTTCTTGCCCAAAAAGATTGAGCAGTAGATTCAAGAGCTGGTCAAGTAAGGTGAGAGCTAAATTGGCGCCCTTCTACAAATAAATAAAAAAAAAAAACATAAAAAAGATCACACCTAGAACAAACCTGATTCGTTTTCCTCTTGTTTGAGTTGAAACTTTCTGGCTTTACACATAAATATTTAAAAACACACTTAAAGGTAGAAAAACAATAATGTGGAAACGATATTTGTTGTGTCTTTAGGTACTCTACATTCTCGTACCTTCCAGAAAAATCATCTGATTGCCCTGAAGCAGTTTTTCTAGAAGAAGAATCAGGTGTAGTTGACCTAGAATTGGTGTATTCACCCTGAAATTAATGCGATTACAACTGAACTGTATTTTTTACAAACTTACATTTTCTTTAGTTGTATACAAACTAGGGTCAATGTAAAAGTTAATTCTGACTTGTAAAGCTTTTGTTAAATTGTTTAAACAATTCAAAACTGAATTTACAACCCTTGTTGATGGACAAGTGGAAATCAAATTCTGAAAGGTCTGGAAATTCATGTAAAGATATGGAATTTGTAACATTGTAAACTCACAAGAACTATGCTAGGTCTTTGTAAAAAAACTTCTGCAGGAAAATCTTGTAACAGAATATTTGAAAAAAAATCCGCAGAATGCAACAAGGACGCCGGTTGTGGCGGTTTTTTTAGTGACTCTTCTATTGATTGTAACACATGTCTATCTGCTTCAATTAATGATTGCCATTTCAGAGGATGAATGATCAGATTTAAAGAATCATTATCACTCAGTGAAGTTACAGGTTGAGGCCTACAAGTGCAACTGTATTTGTTTATCTATAGAAAGTTACCGCAATTACGTATTTCGTTGAGGGGCTGAAGTTTCTTCCTGTATGTAGCCCTCAATTGTAGTAGCTGTGGTACCTACAGGTCTACCACTAAATTCAGATTGGCCTGTTCTGTAGCTCAAAGGAGTATCTGTCTCCAGTGGTGGTACTATGTAATAACTTTTGTCTAATATCCCTAAAATCTCTTCTAAATGTTTATAGTACTTTGGCTCAATGTATGTCTGAATTTGTTTTAAATCCTTCTTGAAAGTATGACTTCCATGATGGTTAATTAGTGTTTTACCACTTTCAGACTAAAATTAGCAAATAGTGAATGAATGATACAAAGAAATACTACCTGTAAAATGCGTTTAATAAGAGAAAACACAAGCTCTTGTTTTGTGCATGGTTCAAACAGAAACCAATCAAACAATTTTGTCAGAATTTCCTTACTTCTGGCTAAATTGTTGTCAAATTCAAATCCGTGATCCAACTTTGAGATAACATTTAACAAAGCTCGTTCGCGAATCTCTTGAATTTCGTGTCCTACAATTTTAGGTTAGAATGTTTAAATTTGTTATGCTCGACATACATTACCTAATTTCTGTATGTGAAACGACGAAATACACTTTTCATTCGTTGTAGACATTCTTCACCCCAGTTGAACTGTAAAAATTAGAATAAAATCTTGTAAAACATGTCACATTTAAAATTGTAAACAACTAACGTCATATGGCGCGCTATGGTGGCGCCCTCTACATTGACGTATGTATACATTTGTAAAGCAGCGGTTTTGTGGAAAATATTTATTTTCTGCAAAGCATATCTAAATTGTACCCCTTAATTTCCACATCAAAAGACTCCATGAAAATAAATGACAAAATACAAATAATTTGTATAAATCTTCTACTGTTTTCACATCAAAAGTCACAACATCTTGAATATATCTAACGGCTTCGACAACATATTCTTGAAACATTTTTCGCTGAATTGAGAAAAAAAGTTGCACTCGTGGATTGGAATATGGAAAAAAACAATTTGTAGTGGCTTCACTGTCAGAGTGACATATTTTTGACATTTAATTTTTTAATTAGCACACTCAACGAAAATAGTCTACTTAGAGAAACGACTGATAATTGCGAATACTTTTTATTAACAATAAGAACAATATTCATAATGAAATAAGATACTTTATACACTTTAAATATACAAAAGTCGTAAAATCAGGATTTGGATGTCTATCTTGAGTATATTTTGTAGGTCAAGCGTTGAAGGCACTATAAGTTGTAAAACTTCAGCAACATTCTACAAGTTTTAAAAGCTGCCTGAAACTGGTAAAATCTCAAAAAGTTCCAAAACTCTTATAAAACAACATTAAAACACTATATACAAAAATATTTGAAATTCTGATTCAATTTAGGCCGTTATTCTAATTCAGATCACATTACTAAACAGCTTGTATTTAGAAAAACAGTATAACTATAGTATAAAAATATATTACAATATTTTACACAAAAAACCCGACATACTGGATTAATCTCATTATTATGTAAACTGTAAAAACCATTATTGCTATTATATAAATACGTAAAAATGATGAGGCACATTTGGCAGTATTACTAACAGAGCTATAAACTAATATGTATATAAATATTTGTTGTACAATACAGTTGTCAGATTTCACTCGTTTGTGTAGAATAAAATTACAGAAATGTGAGTATTTGGTTACGAGTTTTGAATCTTTGGTTGTATCCCAAATTACGTATTAAAAAAGGATCACATTTTTGTAATTTCGTCAACATTGTACTCACATAAAATAAAAGATCCCATGTTAAAATTCGAGTCTTAGGACTAATTAAACTTAGTCAGTCTTGATTGATTGTGTCATACACAGCCTACAGCACACTTCCACACACATAAGTGTTACAAAAGAAGACTTTCTAGATTTCTATGTAAAATAATTTCTTTTACATATTCGAACACAACTTTTATATTTTCTGTATCCACGGCAGTTGTGAAATGATGATAGAGGACCTTTCTTGATTCCCTCTTTACTCCTGTGAACATTGCTAGTATAAAATCCTTCACGTCGTTTATTGAATGTGGATTGCCGGCAAACTGTGGAAAATACCAATGGATGTTCGTCTCTGGATTGGCGACCTTTTTTAACAACAAATCGTACTTGTTAAGAAAAAGGATGACGGAAACGTTCACAAATATCCTGTTATTGACTATCGTATCGAAAATGTCTCTCGATTCTTCCAATCTGTTGGTTTTTCGATCTTCTAGAAGCACTTGATCGAACTCTGACGAAGACACAAGAAACAAAATCGAAGTCACAGAATCGAAACACTGGAACCACTTTTGTCTTTGTGATCTTTGTCCACCCACGTCAACGAACAAAAACGGGACATTATTAATAGGAATTTGAAATTCTGTGATTCCCTTTGTGGCTTTACGACAATGCAGGATGTCTTTGTGGTTGGGAATATAATCATGGCGTGACACCCTTTCCAAATTATTCAGAAAGTATTCCACCGAATCACTCTGAAAAAAATAAACAAAAATTAGGTAAATATTTGCATAGATCAAAGTAATGATGTTATAGAAATTTTAATGCATCCGATAACCCTTACGCTTCAACTTGATCATTTATTTTTATTCAAAGTTTTAAAAGTTTATGGGTAATTAAAACACATCTGTGTTGCACAAGTGGTTATCAGAATCATCGCCCCAGAGGTGTAAAAATTGGTACGAAAATCGGCAACAAAGAGTTTATTTTGCGTTGTAGAAATTGTCATTAATAACGCTATAAATTACTATCTAAAACTCAAAAAAATATTTACTTCATGATAAAAAATTATGATCTATTTCAAAACAGTCCTGTACAATTCTTAAATTTCTGATCAAGATGTACGCTATAAGAAACGTCTCCTTTGACTCTGGAGTTGGAGCTGTAACTTTAGATTTTGAAATGGATTGGTAGCTCTGATTTTTAGATCAAAATTGTCTGTTTGACAGTTCTGAAGTGTTAAATCCGCGGATAATAAAGCTACCAACATGTAAAAAATAGGATGTCCACTTGACGATGTTGTGTTTCAAGCATGCACTTTTGATCTCTGTAAAGCACTTTGATACGGTGATGATACCAAGCTGTATTATTTATTCGCCAAATTATTGTTTGGTATTTGTAGTTTTTGCTAATGTACGTAATTAGAATCACCATTATCTTTGAAGCCACATGTGTGATACAACATAATCAATTTGTTCATGTTCAGGTCACCGAATCTAACCTTTTAATAAGTCAAACAAGAAAAAATACGTGGAACAGTAATTAATATTCATAAAGTAATAAAATAGTAATAAAAATTATATCATTTAGTGGTGTTATGTAAATATCATACACTTGTCCAGCAAAACAATTTATTATATAACTTTATGAAAGTACTTTGCAATGTCAATATTTCCCTTTTGCAAAAATCTTGATGAAAATTCTATTTTCTATTCACAAAATAAAGAGCAGCGTACAATGCTACTAAAGATGGTGAGCTCAGAAGTTGGTAAAAATGCGCGCATGAGAGATTTGTTTGCCTTCTTTAGTTCCAAGAAAATATCCAAATATACAGAATATATTATCAGACTATCAAATTCACGCTAAGCGAAAACATTAGAGATAATTCTAAAATCCTAATGAACAACACAAAAGGATGGATTAAAGATTAAAAGAAAGCAAGTGGATTACAACTAACTAATAACATATCCAAAATAGCCAAGGTATAATTTTTGGCAAAAACAATTTCTGCTTTATGTCTAGCAAAAAAAAAAGATAAAAACTACTGATATAAACTTCTGACTGCTAAATTCCACATGGCATGATTTTGGTATTTCTTTAATAGCTAACTTGACTATCTTAACTTTTATAATTTGAAAATGTGTCAAACGGAGCTGCCAACGCATAGAAAAAAAGCAGAGTCTTTTAGAAGCTGTTTTTCATCATGTGGTGTATTCACAGATCTAGACAACTAAGGCACTGAACATAAATACCTACAAAACTGGACATGTTTACCGAACAAAAACCAGAATAAAATTTAAAAAAATTCATATGTATAAGTCAAAAATAAATTACCAATTATTTCCAATCTTTATAAAGTAACTTTGACATCATTGTTGTGTACGTAAATGTTATTACTAACTGTGATACGTCACTGAAATAGAATTTCTCTTGATCAAGAGTGTAAAATCCATAATAAAACAATAACATGCACTAAATAATGTTCGTTTGTTCACGAATTACACGTAATGTTGAACGTATCTTAATCTTTAACAAAACATTTTGTCCGTTTTCAACCACAAAGATGAGAAAATATGTAGGTTATTTTGTATTGTATAGATAAAATTGTACATAAAAGAACTGATGCAATCATACATTACATCAGAAATTTCCACTCTTTAACGTAAAGTTCGTCATTCTTTAAAGTATCAAATTCTATCCTTATTCGTATTAAAATTAGGCAATAACTTATGACGATTCGATTTATTTTTAAACCTTTTCTAAGAGCGCGGTAATTAATAACATTTTAATATGCATCTATCTTAATGGTCCACTGAGGAGTTATTTATACATTTGAAACTTATTATAATGAGAAGCGTGTATAAATAAAAAATAGATTTCTAGGAGTTCCTCGGTTCAAACGGAAATAACAGGGTACAATAAATTGTTTTCTTTACGTCAGAATATATTTATTTCTGTGATCTTTATATTTGTTGACCGCATGGTCAATTTGCTGTAAAAAAAAAATGCGCGAAAAAAATTATCAGACGAAACGAAAACCGCATATTACGAAAATCTGACATGTATTTTAACATTGTGATAATTCTTATTACAGCCTTGAAATACAGCTATGCGTTATTGTTATTATCACTCACACTTTAATTCAAAGATTAATTAATTTAAATTACAAGTTACAAAATTTTAGGAAAAGTAATGACGTCAATTATTAGTGTTGAAATAAGTGATGTAATTTCAGGTAAAATGACTACAATAATTTTTAATTGGGGTAATTCTGTCATTGTCGGGAGAGAAAATTAAGAAATTTTAATTCACTTGTGTTAAATTAAAGACAGCTTTACGAACAATAGCAAATAAAAGCAGCGTTAATCACAACAAGGAATTTGTTTTACATACTTGGATTAAAATTCCTTAAACCTACTAGTTGTTTCACAATACTCAATCAATAATCGCAAAAATGCATCGGTTTTGACTTTAATTACTCATTCATACAAAGAATTGGTAGTTTTATTTCTGTATGTAAGTACACTTGACTTTATTGTACCTAAAACTAGATTTTTTTTATTTTCTTCTCTCTCAGATTGCAATTAAAATTACATTATTGAAGAACATTGTTACCTTTACCTATTAATTTATTTGAAACATCAATACGATAGAATCAGCATTCAAATTTCGCGCTTGAGCTATAAGACAATAAAATCAAATTACTAAAATTATTATTGACATGACCATTCACCTCAAACTGAATGTCAGACTGGTTTAAAAGTGAGGTTAACATATGTAAAGGTTGTGTGCTGGTGATAGTTTTAGTAATTGAAACTTTACTTTCTTTAGAACAAAAATCAATGTGTTTCAGACATTTATGAATAAGCAAAATTTACAATTTAATACTTAGGAGTTTTATATTTGTGGTTCATAATTGAGTTTTAAATTTTCATTATAAATTAAGAGTGACAACTGCATTTATTGGTTATTAGCTGTGAAGCTGTAAGAGTTTAAGATTTTCTTGGGTGTGCCAGTAGTCACAAGCTTAATTATTCTGAAGAACAAAAGGACAAATACATGTATAGAAAAATTAAGCTTCAATTACATAATAGTTAACTTAATAGATGACTATAGTGTTGATTAGATTATGTTTGTTTTAGTCCTTTTATTACTCTATTTAAAGTGTAACAATGGACAAATGAAATGTCATTCTGTTTGAGAGCATGGTTGTCAAAAACTGAGTACACATACTCACAAACATTGCTTAATTGTGTCAACTTGTAAATTTTCTCAAAGACATTCAAACGTGATTATGATTAATAATGCAACAAAATGAATCATACTAACCAACTGGAATTCTCTTCTTCTTTCGAAAGCCCTCAATATTCCATTATCTCGCCAAAGTTTACTCAGCAAAGGACAAAACTGGATGAAAGTCCTAGAGTCCAGCATGGGGGCGTTGAACTGTAGCAACTCTTTCCCTAGTGCCGCATTGGAAGGATCTCCCCATGGTATCCCCAACTTATCTCTGGCATCCACCAGCACCCGCATCCCTTTAATCACATTCTGGTAGATGATCTGCTGGTATTCCATCACCAATTCACTCTCGAACTTAATCCCATGAATTATCCTCATTTGTTTGAGAAAAGTGGACTTGCCACTCTCCCCAGCTCCAAGCAGTAACAGCTTCACCTGCCGTTTGAGGGCTTGTCGGTCTTTTTCCAATCTCTTATCTATTTCGATTGATTTATAGCGTTGTTCGATCTCTTCGGGGCTAAACTTGAACCGTAAACAACACGGACAGGACCACATTAAAGTGGACATTTTTAATAAAACACCACAACTATTCCACTACATAGCTGTGCACTGGAAGTGAACAGAATGGTTGGTACGCCTGCGCACTTTATGTCAAACGAGTCACCAGTGGCGTCACGCGTTCTTCTTCCGGACAGAGATAATTTGATAAGGCCGCTCCCACAAGGACACTGTTGTGATTTTATTAGCAACTGGGCTCAAATTGGCAAGTTTTTTATGGGGTGGGGTGGATGTGGACTTAGAGGGGGTCGATGAACGGCCACAATACTGAGGACAATTATTAAATAGAAATAACCATTACATCAGATTTAGGGATCAATTATTTTAATCAAGCGCAACCTGCTTTTTAATTTTCGATAATTCTCAGTTTTAGGACAAAATACTTTTTTTTCTCAATAAAAAGTTGATTGATTTTTTTTATATTTTAATTTTTTTAAACTGTATAGTTCAAGAAATTGTTTTTGATATTCATAAAATATACAAGAAATAATCCTATAGAATAAATAATATACAGGATGTTAAGAAAATATCTGGATTAAAAATGGATAATGTTGGCACTAGTAGCTTATTATACAGGCTATAATAATAATAAATAATAAAATAATAATAAATTGGCAAAAAAGCCCAATATTCGCGTTCGATTTACACACATATCCTCTAATATCATGTCTTCACATTAGTTTTAATTCAATTTTAAATTCAAGCTATATGAATTATGTAAAAATACAGGTGATCCTCAAAGTCATGAAAAAAAAATTAAAAGTGACAACCTGAAAAATAATCTAGAGACGAAAAATTAAAAATCTGAAAACTTACGAGTATTGGAACATTAATTATAAAGTAAGAATAAAAAAAAATCTGGAAAACTAAGAATTGATAATTGAGAAATTAGAAAAAAAAAGTTTACCTAAATTTAATAATAACATCCAATGGAAACGAACATAAAATGTTTGGTCGTCGAAATCATTTGAAAAAGTGACACATTTGTCAGAAATTAGAAATTTTTTCTGGTTGATGAGAGCGAATGTCATAAAAAAATCAAAAAAAAATTGCCAAAACTTTAAAAATATAACACCATCATTTTTTTCTTGTTTGCATTGTTTCGCAACGACAGTGCTGAATTCTGGACCCTACTTTTTAGTAAATTTAGTGTCATGCAATTATTATAGATTAAGTACAGTTCACAATGTCGTAATTTTCGCCGTGTCAAAAGCTATCGTTGACAATGTATTGCCGGCCACTGTAGAAGGTTTTCGTAGTCATAATATGTTGGTAGCGCCGTTGTCTACCAAATTTGATGTTTCAAAACTGCCATAAGAAATATAACAATAACATTATTTTTTAATGGTTAACCTCAATCGTCAAAAAAACGCTTTGACATACCAGAATTACCAACATATTTCGAATTGTAAAACAGCTTAGACACATATTTCATCCTCAAAATGACGATTCCGTGTATCGATTTTTGTTTTGAACTTTGTGTTACATAAAATTTAAATTAAAGCGCAAATGAAATCAGCGGCGCACATAAAATTTGTTTATTTCTCAGTGCTGGTAGCCTATGCCCCACGCAAATTCCAAGAATCCTTTCTGAAAAACGTCAGAACTGAAGAGAAAGTTTGTTTCAGAACTAGACGAAATCTCACTTATTAAAATTTATTTTCTGGTAACTTTAATTTTGTTATGAATTTTAAACATTATAATCATGGTTGTTCTTTGTAATTATCTAGACATTTTCAATTAGTGTCAAACGACAGACGACTTAGAAATTTAAAATGGGTTGACAACCTTGGTGTCCATCGAGTCTTGAGAATTATATCAATAATGAAATCTTTGCATATAATTAATGTCTAACCTCAAACACTCATAACTGTGTCATAGTCATAACAGACAGAGCTACCAACAGATTTCAAATTGCAAAGCTCGCTTGCAGACGGTTTTAATTAATTTTTCGTAACATTTACCTATCAATAAACTTTCCTTTTGCGTTTACTTGATTTCTCTGGGTTATTAAATGTCCTATTGCGATTAAAATATGTTTATTACATTTCTAAACAGTGCGTGCAACAAGGTGAAGATGACTCATTTTTGCCTTAAACTATTAACATAACAACGTCATCAAATCATAAACAAACAAATTTCATTTGGTTGTGGCACATAACAAAACATCCAACATGCTTTCTTTTTAAAACAAATTAGAAGTAACTTTGAGGATTAAGGTACAGAATACTAAATCTGTAAACACCATAAATAAGTTTAAAGCTGTCAAATCCAAATACGATTACGTCTCTACTCATTACTGTTAATCTCCTAGACTGGTATTTTTGATGACGGCAAAAACAGAATACGAAGTTCGAATGATCTAAAATTATGTGGACTGGTCAGTTTTATAAATCAGAGGCTAAACTCACATAAACAAAAGTCTGAAGTGTCAACGGTGCAAACTTTCCAACAGTCATATAAATCGGTTTTTGCATTCTGGTCATTGTGAAAATCATATTTTTTTTAAAGGATTGGTCACAGTCGAACCATTCAGCGCTGCATATATAAAGCGGAATTTCGTTTGCCTGGAAAAGTGAGTAATAAACTCGAATCTAGATAAGAGAATAATTACTTTCAAAGTGACTTCATTACCAAACCAACAATACAGATAAAGCTGAAATCCCATAGCCACCATGTAAATCAGTTCGGCGTAAAACTGTTTACTGTTAGCCGGTGTCTGACAAAAAATTACAAAAATATGTTTTTACTGACAAATATTTGAAAAAATACCGTGGATATTAAATACAGACAAGTACAGAGAATAAAAAGAGTTGCAGTTGCCTGGCCCAAAGTCAAATATCGATGCGTACTTTCTAAATTTTCACAAACCCTAAAAAACGGGGTTGATTAGTACAACAATGCATCAATGTGACCGTAAATAATTGACATGACAAGCCCTGAAGCCCCTTTTTTACCTGAGTATCGTTTGTAAATGTCGGCAATTCTTTTTCATCTCTTTGTCCATTTCTTTAACGACCACTTCATTATGCAAATTCTCGGAAGGTTTCGCAAGTTGGTCCAAAACCCTCTGCCTGCTGCTCATAAAGGCTCCTTGCAAAATAGTTAAATGGGCAGCAATAAAATTCATTAAGTTCATAAAAAGGGTGTCCATTCCAACAATGCTGTAAGCGTAAGAAAACATAGGCCCAGCTTGATACCCCAATGCCAATAAATAAGTTCCAGGCGTCAAATGACTGAATGGCATCCAACTGAAATAAGGAAGCCGGTAATAAAAAGGACTAACACTTCCGTTTCCGTAAAATGGTGGATTAAAAGCTGCTGTAATTAACGGTGGAAGGTACGAAGAGGATAAAGTCATGTGAGCCAACATTAAAAACCCCAAAGTGTATTTAAAACCAATTTTTCTGTATTTTTTCCAAATTTCACCAGGATGATATCCGTCGCAACCTTTATAATGAAATTCCGAACTCTCCAAAGTCTCCATAAGCTGTCTTAAAACGTGTCCTTTAAAAAACCAAAAAGTCACTTTCACCGCTCCCATAAAGTGTGTTAAAAAAAAATTCACGTTTTTTATAAAATTATAAAGATTCTTGTACGTGTAGAAAAGACTGAAAAACTCAGTTGCGGTAAAATACAAATTGACAAAAAGAAAAACAACGACAGCGTAGATTTTGTACGGTATTTGCACATATTTCGCGGGATTACTCGGTTTCCACAAACCGGCGCATCGTAAAATCCATCGATTTACGATAAAGACGTCTTTCGTGTAGTCTTCGGATGACATGTTAACACTTTTATTGGTTGAATTTACATTCTCTGCTTTTATATGGGAAGATACAAACAAACGGATTGTGAATTATTAACTTCGGCATACATCAAAGTGTGGCGCTTTGTAATTTGACACCTGTTAATATTAGAGTGAGGTTGATATATCAAAAGATCAATTGTATTTAAAGTCTATCAGTTTAACTGATCGGGGCCAAATTACTAATTAGAAAACTAGTCTGTGTTTGGAGATCTTCTTTTCTTATTTGTTGATTTAAAATTGAATCGAATCTATTGACATCCTTTGCTTCTGGAGTCCAATTTGATGTTAAAATTTTGAAATGCTGACCGATATTTCGTCTCTCGATACTGTCTGCGTTTACTAGTTTTGTTACGTGATTTGGTGATTTATCGATAGCATCTTTAATGGATTCGAGAGTAGAGCGGCGTCTTTTATTTTGCTGGAAATTTTAGACTTTCACAAGATGGAATTTATAAAGGGGAATACATACAGAAATTGTCATTTCCAGAGGTTTAACACTAGATCTCTTGCGTTCTCGATTTTGATCAACAGACACCTGATACGTGTAAAAAATTGTGGTGAATAAGATAACAGTTGGTAACTTACCGGGTTAGTAGAAGACGCACGAATTTTTTGTCTCATGCGCTCTAAACCCCGTTCTTCGGAACTGATCACATTTTTATTTTCTATGCTCTTAGGTAACGAAAGATCTGAAACCTATAATTCTTTCTTTAGAAAATAATAAACATTAATTATGAGCATCACAGTTGGAACTGGATTTGAATGTTCTGTCGGTTCTGGTGCTTCTGGAGACATAAGATGTAATCGTATCGTGGAGTTAGGAATTGAAGACCCTGATAAAAATCTTGGTCTTTCTATTGAAGTTCTTGGAGATCTGTCTGCAGTCTAAAATCATGAAACGATTTTTTTACTTTCTTTCAAATAAAAGATTTACTTCTTTTAACTGAGTTAGGCGTCTTGTACTCATCACTCTAGTTGTAATTCCAGTGTATGGCAAATTCTCACTTTGAATTAAAGGTGAAGAATTGTCTTTGACTGGAGATTTTGACATGTCTATCTGCTGGAACTTTGTCAAGTCATTTTTAGATCCCTAAACAAGGTTGGGTGTTACGCCACTGATAAGCTTTTCCGCATCTTGTCAGGGATATCAAAAATAATTTAAGTTTAAGGTAGGAAATAATTAGTTGTGATATACACAACAAATTCATATTTTAATTAGTAAATTGGAGATCAATTAATAATTACAACAATTTATGATTTTAGTTACATTCTATGTTATCAAAGTTGGCAACAACTTTGGTGGGTGATTTGACATAAACAAAGAGGTTATGTTATTTTTTTGATGGTCAATTTCATTTTTCAACAAATGTGCCACTTATGATTCCGAAGGTCTATAGCGAACTAATGAACTATTATCCACTGTAATTGTGGTTCACATGACATCATGTTCACTATTCTCAAAAAATCTGTAAAGTTTCTGAGGTTAGGAACTGTTCTCCGAGAGAAGTCTCCATGTGCATGGTCGTTCCATGGTCGATTATTTTTTTGCACTGAATCTAATGGGCCCAAAGGATTAGATATAGCTGCTCTAACAAATGGAGACAAAGAATTGGAACATAAGCTGAAAGTATTGATTTTAGAAATAGATGTCTTGAGACAGGAAGGTAAACTCGTCCCTGACGATGATTATTTACAACACAAACACTGGAAAGAATTACTTTCATTACCGACATTGTCACAGCGACGTAAGCAGTTGGAGTTCTTATTTAAACTGCAAAAGACACAAGAAAACAGAAAGGTAGATATGATTTTGGTATTGTGGTAGATTATCAGTGAATTTTAGGCAAAGAAAGAACGGAAAAAGAAGGAGTTTACTGGACCCAAACCCGAAAAAAATGCAAATGAGACATTTGAAGAATTTGTTTCAAAGTATGACTTGTCTCATAATAATATATTTCTGAGGTTTTATGATACTACCATAAACCAACTGTATAACAACAGGTTGATACAAGCAATGAAATTTGGGCAGAAACTTGTTGTAGACTGTGGTTATCATAATGATATGAACAGAATTGAAAATAGAAACTGTGCAAAACAACTAATGTTGTTATTTGCAGAAAACAGATCTCATGATGGTGTGTATTCAAAAAACTCATTTACAGTCTTAATTTTATTTTTATTTTAGATCCGTTTGACTTACATTTTTGCAATGTAAATCGTAGGAGTGTTCTAATTGAGTCCCTTCATAAATACATTACAACTATGTATGAGCCCTGGTTTCCTCTTCATTTACATGAATCCAGCTATTTAGAACAATTTCCTAAAGAACAACTTGTGTATCTAACTCCACATTGTCGCGAAGAGATGGTTGAATACGACCATGACGCCATTTATATCATTGGAGGCATAGTGGACAAGGTAAACTCCATAAACACACATTTAAAACAGTACAAATTCTTTCTAGGTCAACACTCAACCATTGTCGTTAGCTAAAGCAAAACGCGAAGGCGTCAGAATGGCAAAGTTACCGTTAGATAGATATTTACAATGGGGCTCTGGATCTGGCAAAAGCTTAACTCTGAATCAAGTAGCGGCAATCCTGCTGGATGTCAAACTTACTGGCGATTGGAAATATGCATTGAGGCATGTACCTAAACGTAAAGTTGTTGATTTCACCAAAGAAAAAATGCAGAGTCAAAAAGTGTGGACACCTTCAAATAAAGTCGACTTTGGTAGTCTTACTTACAAAGGGAAAAAAGACCGACGAGTTCAAGTAAAGAGTCTGATGTATGATTAAGTGAATAAATTTACTAGTTTTTGAATATATTTTTTAAAAACGATTTTTTTACTACTCATAATACTAATAGCCTGTCTTCAACTAATAAAGGAGTTAGAAAAGGATGCTAAAAACGTTTTACCAACTTTGAATATTGTTGGCACATACAGTGGCTTTAATGTATTTATCTTTAAAGCTCTGACAAATAATTTAAAGTGCCTTATAATGGAATATAAAAAAGAAAATGACGCAAATGCGTTTACTTAATTCAATAAAATGATTTGAGTTATTTTTTTACAACTTGACAAAAGTAATCTACACACCTAGAAAAAATGTACAAATTCCACTTATTTAGTTCCGCCTTCTGCGCACTCGTGATATCCTCCAAGCGTTCGGTTCTTCATATTTATTGTAAAGTGGTTCCAGTCTTTGATTCTTCTTAAATTTACTTAACTTCGTGGGATCTGAGAACTTGAAGAATGCAGGTGCAAATTCGACCAACCACTTCGGATCAATTGTCGTAACTTCCCGCATATACTCTTTAGTAGTTTGCACTAACTCATGGTAGATAACCCTAAAACGAAGTCATTGTTATGAAAGTTCTTTTAAAATCGTGTCAACTTACCATTCCGGTTGTCGGTTAAAAAGAGCACTAGAAGGATGGATATACACTACTTGACTGTCAACTAACGTCCGATATCCTTCTTGGGGATCCTTCTTTGCCGCGTTCCGGAAAAATCCGGAACACACGGTTTTCTGAACTCTCACAGTATTACGTTCTGCTGATACCACATCTAGTTTATGTCTGTCCATGATACCTAGAAGTTGTTTTCGGACATCTTGAGCCCGTTTTAAGGTACGTATCTGTACGAAGTTTTCGTAACACCATGCGTTGGAAAATTTGTTGTTTTTCCAACTGTTGTATACGGCTAAGAGAGTCAAGTGATCGCCTTCAGGTTGATTGAATTTTGCCTTTTTCTGATCGGCGATTGCTTGCTTATCTTTTGGTCGGTAGAAAACGTTTTGGACTGATAACATGCTGACAATGGTGAGGATTTCATCGGAGCATTGTAGGGCCACAGACATTATTAACATTTTTGAGAGATTTGGTTCAAGGGGGAATTCAGCCATCTAGGGAAATATAAAGATATTAGTTAAAACCTTTAAACAAAGACATTAACTTACTCTTCGGCCCAATCGTGTCAATAGTCCCTCGTCATCCAAAGCAGACAATGAATGTAACTGTTCCAGTGCCATAATTAGAGATTCCACAGGTGGGGCATCCATGAAATCAAAATGCAATAGATCGTTGATCCCCATTGTTTTCAGCTGAAGAACTGTAGTCGCCAAATTGGTTCGCTGGATCTCCGGAACTGGAGTAGGTAACATTTCGTCTCGATATGCTCTCTCCGTGTACAAACGATAACATTTTCCAGGTCCCGTTCTTCCAGCCCGTCCTGCTCTTTGTTTAGCTTGTGCTTGCGAAATTGGAGTGACCACTAACGAATCCATTCCAGTTTTAGAATTGTACACTTTCTGTTTCACAAAACCTGGATCCACAACGTAAAAAATTCCATCTATTGTCAATGACGTCTCCGCAATATTAGTAGCAATGACTACTTTTCTACTACCAGGCGGCGCCGGCTCAAAAATTCTAGTTTGCATTTCAGATGGTAACGCGGAATACACGGGTAAAATAATCAGTTCTGGTACATCAGGACCTAGAGATTTCATGCGTTCGTACAGAATTTCGCAAGCGGTGTCGATCTCTTCTTGACCAGTTAAAAACAACAGAATGTCGCCAGGAGGTTCGCGCAAATGTATTTGCATAACTGTTATTAAACTAGCGTCTAAATAATCTGTTTCTGGTTCTTTAGTATAAAGAACTTCGACAGGGAATGTTCGGCCAGGGATTGTGAAAATGGGGGCTTCAAAGAAATACTGAGAGAATTTTACGGCATCCAATGTGGCAGACGTTACGATGAGTTTCAGTTCAGGTCTTTTTGTTACTGCTTGCTTGAGAAGACCAAAGAGGACGTCTGTGTGGATAGTTCTTTCGTGGGCTTCGTCCAACATAATAACAGAGTAGCCTTTAAGATCGAGGTCCATGAGGCATTCACGAAGCAACATACCGTCTGTCATGTATCTGGTAAAAATGAATTTAAAATTAAAAAGTATCTAAACTACAAACATAAAATTAACTTACTTGATGATGGTTTCGGGGCTCGTACAATCTTCAAAACGAATCGTATATCCAACTTCTTGCCCTAACCGGCAGCCAAATTCCTCCGCCACTCTCTTCGCGACAGACATAGCAGCAACTCTCCTAGGTTGAGTACACCCAATTTTTCCTCTTGCCGTAAAACCCGACTCTGCTAAATACTGAGTAATTTGTGTTGTTTTTCCTGATCCAGTCTCTCCAATAACAATCAAAATTTGATTATCATTAACAGCCTTCCTTAGCTCTTCTTTCAGCTTATAGATAGGCAAACTCTGTCTTTGTTCTAGAATGCTCAAGTTCGTCTTCTTACCAAACGATGACTTCTTTCCACCGATGACGTGTTTCTTCCATTCCGGTAGATCCTGCGATTGTAATCCAATTCCTCTTGCAGAATTCATTTTGCTCTCATCTTCAGGAAGGGGATCAATCCAATTTTTATTTTTGCCAGAAGGTTGCGAATCCATTTCTTGTTCTCTTTGTAGCATTTTTTGTTCGCGTCGTTCTTTCGCTAGAGCTGACTGCATCATTGCTGCTTGTGCTAAAGAACCATCGGGGTTTTTCACAATTCTTACTGGACTTAAATCGTGGAGAGCACGACCGTGACCTTGGAGGAATGGAGGTTCATCTTCAACCAACTCGATTTCGATATCAGCTTCACCATCTTCATCTTTTGGTAACAGACCGGTTTCGTCGTCGAAATCTGGGAGTTCGCTCTTGTCTATACATCCCGATGAGATCATCTGCTTGATTTCCCATCGTTCGGGGCTTGAAATTCGCGTGACTCTCTTCCGGGAGTTTTCTTCGTTTTCATCTATTCCAACAGGAAGACGAAGAACGGATGTTCCGCTGTTCATGGGACGATCGGGATTTCTATCTTTGTCTTCTCGTTCGGCAGGGGCGTGTGACAAAGGATTAAGATCTTTCCCAGTCGCTTGGCAGACATCCTTCATTGAAAGAGAGACTTTTTGACCTGTTACTGAGAGGACTTTAATCTTGACTTTCATTCCTCTAGAGACAACTTCTGAGACGTTGGTGACGCGACCTTCCGCACGGAGTTGGGAAATGTGAACAAGACCTTCCCACCGTCGCCTTAAACCTTCAAGCTGTACAAAACAACCAAATGGAACAATGTTGGCTACTTTGCCTGTATAAATCTAGAATAAAAATGAATTAGTTTATCTTAGTGTATAAAGGATTAAAATTACCTTTCCAGGAATCGGATCCTCGTCCAGTTCTGGACTTTCCCTTTTAACCTTAACTTTCTCTCTTCTTTTAGGAGAAAAGCTTCTGCTTCGACTTCTTCTTCTCCTAGATCTACTTCTACTTCTCCTCCGTCTTCCTGACCTTTCCCTACTCCTAGACCTGTGTCTCTTCCTGTCTCTGTGTCTATCTCGTGATTTTGATCTTTCTCTACCTCTAGATCTAGACCTTTCTCTAACTCTAGATCTAGATCTTTCTCTAACTCTAGATCTAGATCTTTCTCTATGATGTCGAGATCTATTTTTTTCAGGACTCCTACTCCTTTCCTTCTTCTCTTTCATTTCAGATTTAATTTGAGATGGCGCGTTAGCCTCAAACTGTGCCATTAAATCACCAACAATATTATCATCTTCAACAGACTGTTCTTTCACAGGATCTTGTGTCAGTGGTTTTTGGGGCTCATTTGGTATTGCCAGACCTGGAAACTTCGCCGCCAAAGAGTTTTGTTCAAAATTCAAGCTCGGTTTACTATTGTGCGTTGATTTCTTAGGTCGCATGTGTTGAATGATTCGAAGTAGATTTGAAATGAAAGAGTCGGAGAATTCAGCCCCATTTTCAAGAAGGACTTTTTTGAAATTGTCAAATGTGTCGTGTTTTTCAGAAAGGTGAATAATAAATTCAGCTGTAAAGAAATTTGTTAGTACTTTCAAGAAAAATGAAAAAATGTAGGCAACTAACCTAAATCTTTGTCGTTCATTCCCAAGTGATTTTCCAATTCGGTACACACTTTGGACACTAAAGATAGATATTCTAACTTTTCCACTTCATCCATTTTAATAAATATTTAGCCAAATTATTAATTTTTAAGATAAATAAAAATAATGCAACAACAACGTTCACCAACGTTGGTCACATTGTCTAAACGTCAAAAATCCCTTTCCCCAATTTAATAGTAAGTAAAAGTGAGATAAAAATATGTTTGTTTCTTTTTAACTTATGATTAATTGAAGAGTGATTGAAACGTCAAATGTCAATCTGCAAGTTGCCAACATGGCAGAGTGAACAAGTTTTGGTTTATTAAATTATTTATTGTATGGAAACTGTTGCTATAAAAAGAAAAAGATGTTTTAACTATAAATAAAGTTAATAAAGTCAAAAATCTTTAATGGTAATTTTTTTCTAATTAAAAATGTTTTGTTTTGTATTACTGGTTGCCTAACATCTAAAGTTAATTTAAGAGTTTTTCCAAAACTTATCAAAATTTGTTTCGTTCATATTTCTTCATTTACACTTTAAAGTATTTTTATTAATTATAGAATTATAAAATACATTAATATAAATACATTAACCAAAAAAATAGATATATATATATATTTTTAATTTTCCAATTTGTTTTCCAACTGTTCTAAAATTTATTTTTTGCATATTTTATTTAGCCTATTTAACAGTTTATTCTTTTACTTAAAATACATGTTAGTGGTTTGAAACACAAAAATAAAACATTAAAATAATGAAAAACAAAATACCATAAGAAAAGACTAAAATTACGAATCCAACCGTTACTTTTTTTGTTGAACCTCAACTATTCAAACTTGCTTGTCATCTTTAATACAAATATTGCTCATCATGAATACATTCTTAAAAAAATCCAGCCACTAAAATCTTACTTTCCCTCTTTGTGCCTCGAAGCATAACACGCAATATTTAAAATAGCCCCAGAAGCTGGAGCTTAAAACCGGCTCGCCAAAGTAAATTCGTTTAATTTGTACTACAAGGCGTTTATTCACGTTTTATATCGAATGTTTGTAGTTCGTGTTAGATGCGGTCTCTTGAAATTTTACAAATGAAAAGCTACCCGGTAAGTTAAGAATGGCTCTAACATGCCGAAAGATTGTTAATCCCTCGGCGAACACGCTCCGCCAACTTCATTTAAATCATGACCACCCCGTGGATTTCTTTGGAACTGGTAGATTAGAGTGCTTACTACTTTATTGACCGAATTCTCATGATGACCATGTAGGAATATGAAGTTCCAACAATAGATTCGTGAAGACACGTATTTTATGAGCTGTAGACAGATAATTCTTACAAAGGTGAACGGAACGGCTCATTTACAAAGAAGATAATGCTAAAACGCATTATTGATATTTTAAGTTTATAGAACAATAATATTAAAAAAGTAACAGTAAATACAAAAACCTACAAATGTTGCAAACAGTAATAGTAATAATAACAATAATAATAATAAAAATACATAATACATAAATACAATATATAGGTATTACTGATATTTTTGCCCACTTTTGCATTATGAGTATTTTACATATCATTTTTCAATTGTTAGCAGTTAATTATTTTTCTGTTCGCAATGCTTAAAGACACATTTTTTTTTATTTAGTATTGTCCACTTTTTTTTTTTAATTCAAGTTTTTAAATATTTTTAAATCCAAATGATACCTGATCATACTAACAAAAGATTCCGAAAAACGATGACCGCTCTAATTGATTAGTAAATTTTTTTCTTAGGTTAATTTTTTCATTTTAATTTTTCTTTGCTAAAAGTAGTAGCGTCATTATCGAGTTTTGTAGGAACTTTAACATTGAAACTTTCAATCTTCCAATATGGTTAACTCAGTCTTAACGTTCAATTGGGGTTGACAGGCAGTTTCCAACGTACAGTTGAGATTGATTCATTTTTTTTCTTAGTTGTCCTTTTTGTGGTGCGTCGTGTAATCCGATGTAAGACGACATCAAAAGTGGCATTAAAAGTTCGCCCACCTACAATGAACAGAAAGGGGCAAAAAATTGTGTTCCGCCTTATGAGAAATAGATCTTTTCATCGTGTTTGTACAACTTTCTAGTCAATTTAACCCATTTTTCGGTGATATAAATATATGACATATGTGACCAATTCAAACAGAAGTAAGGTCTTCTGTGTTTGCCGTATGTAAATCCATTAACACATTTAACTCGGCGGATGTGAAATTCTATACCTGGCATACATTAAACTGTAAGTAATTATATGAGGGTGCGCCTTAAATAGGTATTTTTTGCCAGAATAAAGAGCGGAAGGATCGAATAATCGTCTTTTACTTTATCTTGTTTTCAATGAGAAAAATTTTACTACGAGATCATTCGAATCTATTTTTCTTAGTAGGGATGATTGGGTGTAGATTCGTCAGCTGGCGAGGTACTTAACGCCCTTTCAACACCTCAATCTTCCCCCGACTTGATATCGGACACCCCTGATATAATGGACTGTTGTCTTATCACTCCTTATCACAATAGTACTTGACTATACCCCGATTGCAGCCTATTTCAGACTATTGTTGTGTCGAGGATATGAGCTGACATCCGCACACTCTTATAATGCTCCGCGGAAATGCTCTTCCAAAGCAAATTTAAACGATAAAGCGAGATCATTGTTCCGACGTTTTAAGGCAATTTGATGGAAGAAAAGGCGCAGAGGCGAACGGGCATATTTTGTCATAAAAACAGATAACTTATTATTCATAGATCCCAGGTCCTAAAAAAATTATTCCTACCTAGAAGCTGTTTTGGCAATGTAACTTGAATTTGTGGTTAAAATATGACATCAAGAACGTTTCGTTACTATAACAACAATTTGTCCGATTACTAGCAAACGTTGTGGGTAATACGGACAGTCAAAATGAAAGTGTTATTCTTTTGTTAAGACAAACATATACTGTGTCGATTTTAATTATTTTAAAAAAGTCCGGTCTAAATTCAGAACAAAAAACTATACATTTTATTTATTATCATTATAACAATATCATTACTAGATTAGTATAGTTTTTATTATAAATGATCACATACACATAACATATATCTTAAATATCGGGTGTTTATTTAAGATTCTGGTAGTATTACCTACGATTTTTTTTTGTTTGCGTAAAAGCATGTCGTAGTGTTAGTCATTCATTCTGGTCATTCTTTCCGTCAACTGCCAACTTGAGCTGTTGATCTATTGTTTTTTGTCATCATATTAATCTCTATTTACTTTTTTTGCTTTTTTACAAATTTTTTTTTCAGGAGCTATTTTGGGACCTTATACCTAATTACTTAAGCCTTGCTGTCATTTAATAGTAAGGTTATGTCCGTTAATACTGTGACATACGTTTTCAAAATCAAATGATTTTCACAGGTCATGCTACCAGATTATTAAAAAAACACTCGATACATAACCTACATATTTAAGAAGATTAAAAAATATTAATTACAAATTCTTAATTTACTCATATATTGTTTTCAGCAATTATAATACAATTTTTTAAATAATTTTAAATACGGGACAAAAACTGTTTTCATGAATAATACTTAATATTTGATCATTAATTTAAAAAGTTAATCGTTAACTGTTTTAATTTTATTCTCAATTTGAATTTAAATTTTTTAAATCATATTCCCAGATTTCAAAACATTTCAAATACTAAATTTTTTAAAATTTGTAATTAAAAATATATCAGGTATAATTGACTTAGTTGGTTATTAATATTTTATACTCTTACTGAAATAGATAAGTAAAGTCACCTCAATTTGACAGCAAAATTATTGCTGAATTTCAGTTTTCGAGGTTCTTTACTTCTCACCTGCTTTTTTCGATTTTACAAATTAATGGGAATATGAGAAATCCTAAAGTTTCTTTTTGCTCTAAAATAGAGACAGTAAAACTTTATCTCTTAAATTACAAAGTACACCAAATAAAACATACCTACTTTCGTTAAAGAATGAAGTTTTTCACAGTTGTATTATTATTTTTTCTTCCACAAAGTTCAATTTACTTTTCCAGCATTATATGCTAGTTATTTATAAATTTATTGGAATAATCTCCATGCTCCTTATTAAAGTCTAACTCCAGATGTAAATTAAAAAAAAAATAATAAAATTCACTAACAAAAGCTGCAAAAAATATTGTTACCAATGTATACCACGTGGGTTGTTCAAGAGCTGATAAGTTTCGTTTTTCTTTGATGAAAAATCTTGATAATATTCGATTACAGTTGATCACGGTGTTACAACTATTATTTTTCAATCATTGCCTGCATGTATTTTCTGTTTCATCGCCCACTTCATTGGAAGGTACTATAAAATTCGTCTAACTAATATAGAAGCTTGTTTTTGGAAATTAAATCAATTTTCCCAAAATTTAATTTAAAATTTAAAATTTAATACGTACCGGTCTAGAAGTCTCGAAAAACTTTAACAAGGATATCAAAACTCCATGATTTTAAAGTTTTTTCAACAATTTTTATTTCAAAACTCACAGTCACAGAACAGTCACCTTCTGATCCGGGCAGATACAAAATAAGAGAGAAAACTGAAACTATAATAATAATTTCAATCGGAACAGTGAGATAAAAAGATTTAGCAAGAAGTTTAGATTTAGATTTAGATTAGAGTTTAAGTTTTATTAATATTTATTTATTAAAAGATCGCCAATTATACGCTGCGTTAAAACATTAATGTTTATTTGGAAAAGAATAAAATTTTTACCATGGTAAGTGTTTTTACAGCAGTTTTCTCTGTTTATAAATATTTTTGCGGAAACTAATTTGATGTTTATTAAAGTTAATCACAAATTTTCATTTATTTGTAAATTTTTTGGACCCGTGTATCATTCGCATTCGAGGGAGGTCTTGACAAGTTCTGCTAGATTTAACTAAGCTTGTTGAAAACTACCGCCCAATTTTACACATTAACTTCTCAATAACCGACGCACAATTTTCCGAATGAACCCTTTTAAGACGGTTGTATTGTCAAAAGTAATATTCATATATGGGCCATTTTTGGATTACCAAAATCGATTTTTTTCGATCAGATTTACGATTTCGGAACAGCGAGTCTTTTAATCTGTTTCGACCTACATCACAACTGTCAAACCTATTGATCGACACATTCAAATTGTCTAATCTACCATGTGGATTAAGGTGGGATTATTTCGATTCAACCCTAGCTTAGCCCTGATCCACATCTGGTCGTGGATATGAGACAAACAGCCATCATGGTTGGGTATGAACTTGAACGAAGATGAATTTCAGAGTTCTAACGAGACTATTGTAATGTTAACTTTTTCTCTCTTGGATTTTAAAATTGGAAAAAAAGGAAATATAGTTATTGGTGTTGAGGATATTCCTACGCAATATAAAAAGACACTTAGATGATAACTGTTGAAAAATTGTCTTGAAGGCAAGCTTTGCTATTTGTATTTGGAAACTGCAAATTAAATTTAGTGTCAACAATAAATTGCACTGAATTGAATGTTCGCGGGAGGAAAACACTTTGTTGTTAAATTGCTTGTGTTGGATGATTTGTTCAATTTAAAATTCTTTTGTTAGGTATCTTGTGCACTTAAATAAAAACAAAATGAGGTAATTTTGAACTTCTTTTTGTTATTTTTTTGTATTAATTTGTTGCGATCAGTTTTCATTTTGCGAGAAAACAATAACATAATTTTAAGTAGCACTAGGGCACTTTTTAATAAAGTATCATCGATTAGTTGTTTTCAGTTTTGAATTTTTGTAAATTGTTTAACAGTATCAATTAATTCTAATATTTTAACATTCACTCGCTTATCTCAAGTCTTAACTTATAGACGTTTTTCCCGGATTTTGTTATTAAACTTTGTCATTTTTAGCCAAAATTTAAAAAAATGATTAATTATATATCTCAATATAAAAGGAAATTATCATAAAAAAGTTAAATCACGATTTACTACATCACTAAAATTCTAATATTTTCTGACAACTATTTTCTTCAGGTTTAAATAAACCTCTGTAGTAAAAAAATCTTTAAAAGTTAAGAATATAGAGAAACTTTGAACAATTTTTTTGTTTAAAGTCTTGTGATTTTTAAATTAATTTATTTTGAGATATAAGATTCTTTTATGCTACAAGTTAGCAAATTCTTGAAACTCTCAAATTTTTGTAGCTATATTTTTTGATTCGTTTGCCTTTCGAAGTTAAATTATCTTATTTTTAGTTATTAGATTTGTAGTTTTGAAATTTTTAGGTAAGTTCTTAAACCTTAACTTTTAAGACTCGAAATTTAAAGATGCTGATTGTGATATCTCAAAACCCATTCGAAAAGCTGTCTGTTAAAGGTTATTAGGTGCTTGGTGTTTTCATATTTTAAGATTATAGAAAAATTCTTAAACTTTCAGATTTTTACAATCAGATCCTGTCACTGAAACCAAAGAGCCGATTTTTGTAATTACAGTTTTTATACCCAATTTACTGTTTACCTGTTTTACAAGTTATAGCGTATTATATATAAAAAAAAAAAATTGGAAGTTTATCTTTAGAGATCTATTTTTTTAAGATATCTGAGAATTGAAAATCTATATCTTGACAAACAGTAATAGTTAAAACGTCAAGATTTTGTCTAGAAATCTAGAAAAATGCGAAAATGCATCTAACCTCTTTTTGCAAAAGCTTGACAAATCACAGAATATAAAAAAAAATAAAATTTATACTCTTATTAGACAATATAGCACGATTTTTTATGTAGTTATAATTCAATATTCAGAATTCAAAAATGCTGTATTAGATGATACATATTATATGATGCTTTGAATTTTATGACATTTAGAAAGTTGATTCTTGTCAAAGATTATTAGTTACTTGAAGTTCATAAAATAACAAATTCGCAGATTTTAGAATGAATTTAAACTTTCTGATTTTTGGGTTTTTAGATCTTATCTTTTTAGTTTTCAGGTATGTACTTACAAACTCCGAGAAATTCACAAAAAAATGTGAAAATGTGTATTTTTTTTCATTTCAATGTAATTTGTATAGAAATCAGACTTTAAATTGGAAAGACGACTTTAGTTTTTATTGTGCCATTGGCTGTATCTTTTGTATAGTTTTTGTTTTTTATTTGACCTTAAACATTCAATATATTTGAAGAATATTTTTTATAGTAAAATTTTAAATTTCCACAAAAATTAAGCCAAAATAAAAGCAAAACATGCTTGTTTATTAAAGAAATAAGTAACAATTTGGTTAAGCAATATAACACAGATAGTATAAAATTTGTTATTATTTATGTATTTTTTTTCTAACTACAATCAGGTTAAACATGTAATAAAAAAAATTACAGTTAGTGTAGGATAATTTTATAGCCCTTTGATCTTTTTTAAGAATATCGCACCTTTTTTGTCGTACACAAAACATTAAAATAAATATCAGGTTTTTATTTAAATCGTAATTTTGTAAAAAAGAAAGAGAACTTTATTTTCATATTTTTTTTTGAATGAAGTAGAGATATTTATTTACATTCAACATTAAAATTTTAAATTAAAAATTATACTTTTTTTTTTTAAATTTGGTACAAGGTACCTAACTTAATTTTAATAAAATGTCTAAATTAACATACAACAACACACGATTAAACTTTGTCTAGTAAGTAAATCAATAACAATAGAATTTTATTAAATAAATCATATAAATTATTAATAACGCTCTAAAAATATAACCCATCTCATCCTATAGATTTAAAATAATCAAAAATGATTTTTAGTTTTTAATTATATTTGATATATCGTTGATTATATCTTTCGATTTCAAAAAAAAGATAAATAATGTGTTAACAAGAAAATGATCTAAAATTTAATTAAATAAATCACAATACACTTTCTAGCTGTTACAAAATAATAAGAAAATATTTTTTTTACAGCAATTGGTAGATGTGTACTACAAAGCTCATAATATTATTAAGTTTTTAATCATTATAATAATATTGTCATTTTGAAAAAGGAGTATTTCACTTAACCTATCCGTTTATTCTCACTTTAAACCTGGATAAATTAAGTAAACAGTTTACAAAAGCTCTGAAATAAAAAACGATGGTTTTTTAAAATTATTTAAAGCGCTTTTCTTTCAAAAACACAATGTTGCACCTACGCTAAATTAATATCGGGTCTCACTGGAGTATACAATATGAAAATTTTGATGTATGTCTATAATTGTGTTATCCGAATTTGATAAAGAGGAGAATCGCTAGTGCTTATTGTTTCAGTACCCGTAAAAACTTTTAGCCATTTTATTTTAAGATTTCATTTCTATTTCACCCTTCCATTTTTCATGTGTCATGCTCCTGATCGCGTAAACTCTCCAGGGGCAGTTTTCAAGGTGTGTTCCTCGTGTGGGGTCTCGCCAGGTACTACCGGAGGTCTGTCAACAAACACGGGATTATCAATTGTACTCTTAAACTGTTTGTAATCGATATAGGCTGACAGGCCTCTCTACAAAGACTGACCAACCGGAATAGATGTAATAATAAAGCGATTCTCGCACACACATTTATCCACCTTTATATATTCCACAAAATGTAATTTTAATTAACACGAGGATTAAAAGAACCTGAAAACTGTACGGCAACTCGACTGTTTAATTTTTTCCTTGTAGGTGCGATTTAATTTCCAACTTTTATTTTAACGAATTAATGGGGCTTTTGTCGCGTCTGGCCGTCACAAGGGGATTTGTGAAAGTTTATCCTGGCAACGTCAACTTTGCTGTAAAGCTGCTGTGCTTTGGATAACTCATCGTACTAATTACTTTATCCATTGCGTTTGAATCATTCTAAATCCACAACACATTCGATTTTAATTAATTAACATTTTTAAATCTCGGCAAAACTGCGGGTGTTATACAGTGGAAAAGATCAACAAAGAATTCCAGGTGAAAATTAAAATTTCATTGATACCTACAATCAGCGAACTAACATAAAATTCACATTTTCTACAATCTAAACTATCCATCCAACTATCCAATTATTTCTGTCAAATTACTATTGTTCAAAAACCAAATATTGATCCTTTCACATTTCACCCTTTTTGGGCTTCTTATTTTAAATTAGACAAACAAGTTTTTGCATTATGATGAATATTTTATCGTTTTTAATGAACAATAAACATAATTAACCACCTCAATGAATTATTACTAAAAGCTAAAATTAATTTTAATAATCAATTATTAAACAGCAACACTTAAAAATAATTATTGATGTGTACCTATGTCATTTTACAGCACTATGTAGAAATTTTTGTGATTAAACTAATTTAAACATGGTTCGTTATACTAGTGGCAATAATTATTACAGCAAATGTTGTTTTACTGCAATGCTCATTAATTTATTAATTTTGGCTGTGATGTTCTTTCACACATTTAGTTTGGTTTAATATTATTAATAAAATTCAAATTATTTCATATTTTGGGGTAGACATTTTATAGCTGCCGTCTTCTAATTGGGCGGGTAAACTTCCCAAAATATTATCATTTTTTTTACGTTATCTTAAATATAATAAAACGCTTAAATAATAATTAAATTTATGTAATTAGATAAAGAGTAAGCTTATAATTTAATTTTTAAAATGTAAAATAATTCTTAACGTTGTTGAAAATTTAGCAAATTACAAAACATGATTTATTGTGATTTTCTGGTTTTTGTTATTGTTGCCGTGATTGTAGACAAAGTACGTACATTTTTTATGTTTGACTAAATTAATTCAATAAAATTTAATATTATAAAAATATTCTGTTGAAATAAATTGTCTATAACATTGTTTAATATACATCTCTGCCGTAAAATACCATAAAATGATTTTATTATTTCAGGCGTTTCGATAATGAAAGATATGTTTAAAAAAAATTACAAAAAAAAATAAAATCGTCAATCAAGCCAGTATGTTATTCTAAAGCTATTTTTTATAATGAATCAAAAACAATAAAATACAAACCAGTAATAAAAACGACCCGGTTAATTAATTTTTTTTATTAATGTCCATTGCGCACTAAACTCATTAAATAAACAAAATTGCCACCTCCCTTTACGTTAAATAAATTTAAAATGTGTCTGTATATATCATTCCTGGTTTTCTCGTCCCATTACAAAGTAGATTGTATACGTAAATGGAATTTTTAAATTGAGTTGCTCTATGCAAGGCACATGTTTATGTTTTGGAAGCCTTAAAGTGACAAATTTGAAAGTCACTGTTGATATTGACCGAACCGTGCAAATATTTGCCGATGTGTTCCTAAAATATCTAATAACTAGTGGATGTAACAATTTGTCTTTTTTTTGGAGACATTTTGCACGCAGCTGCTGCTTTGAGTGTTTGCTCAAAGGACATGGATGATAGACCAGCATCAATTAGAATCAAGTTGCCGTGAAAATTGTCAGAGCAAACAACCCCTACTAATTCACCACCGGTGTTGGGTTACTCGAAACAATAAGACGCAGGTCATTGCATCAAATGTAAGAAACGAGAACTACCAACGATTATTAAAAAAATTACCTACTTACTAATCGTGTTATAGTGTTTCTCCTCCTCTTACTATCCTGTCTTTAACAGCAACTGTTTCTAGGGTCTTTTGCCCTAATTAAAATGATTTGTTTGCACAGTTTATATAAGGGACCCCTACATAATTGCTGCTTCGAGTTGATGACTAAAAAAAGACTGCTGAAACTGGACCCCAATTTCGTTGTTATTCGGGACAACGTGGTTTATGTGTGTTTAACTTAATGCGATACAGGAAGCCAAACAAGATAACCAGTTGATTATCTCCGAAACCATTTAAGCAATTTAATGTAGTTCGTGGTCTTGATTGCCAATGATTTTCTCTAGAATAAACAGATAGACGTGCGTAATTAACGAATTAAATTCAATATCCGAAAGAAAATTGGATATATCCATTTTGAGGAATAAGGAGTCTATGACATATAGATGAGTTTTTGCATCGTTCGTAAAGTAAACGATCTAAATATTTTTTTCTTTAATTTTAAGACAAGTTTATTGTGTATGAGAGCGTAGTACTTTTATTTTTAACATTTCCTGAAAATTATTTGGCCAAAAAACCTTTGTTTAAAAAAGTACGTATTTCAAGCAACAAAAAAAATTCCAGTTGCCTATTTGTATAAAATATATAAGTAACAAATTTGTTAGTTATTTATCAAAGTAAAGAAAATATATAATTTTTTTTTTAATTATTTCACGTTAAGTGCTAGTTATTCAAAACCATATTTTGATATTTCGACAATTATTTTGAAACTTTACATTTTTTTTAGTTTACTTTCAACAAAAAGTTTAATGAAATACTAAAATTAAGATTTTAAAAATTGTTATATCCTCATTTTCTCAGGTTTTCAGTTTATTTAAATAAGTATATATTCTCTATATCTTGTTTCAGTTTTCAGATTTTTATTCATTTTCTTTCAATTTATAGAACTATTGGTTAATTTTCAATTTCTTGAAATTTTCATGAACATTTTCAGATTCTCAGTTTTAAAAGTTTTCAATTATTTTAAACAATTATGTTGAGTTTTGAGATTGGAGGTTCAATACAAGATTTGGGAGGTTCATTTCATCTGTTTCTCCGGTTTTCAGTTCTTCAATTTCTCAGCTTTCCAACTATGCCTTTAATTTTCAGTTTTCTGGTATTTTAGGTTTTAAACATTCTTGTATCTTTCATTTTCAGGTGTTCATTTTTTTAATTTTTGAGTCAATTTTCTAAGTTTGTAGTTGCATTAATTCTTATTTTATTTCACGTCCAGTGCTTTTTACTTTTTTTTATTAAGTCTTACATTTTCAGTTTAATGAGTCAAGTTTTCTGATTATTGATCAGTTGCAGGTTTAAATAGGTCCTTAATTTTTGGTTGACATTTTTATGCTTTTAGTTTATTAGGTTTTTGTTTGTTTTAAGATTTTGCATTTTTAATGTTTTGAATTTTTAAATTCTCAGCTCCTCACGTTTTTGTTCGATTACACAATTTTTAAAGTATTTCGTTTGCAATTTTTAAGGATGTCACGTTAGTCTCTCGATTTTAAAAATATTAGTTTTTGGTTTCTTTATGTTGTTAGTTTCTCAAATTTTATTTTTTTTAGCAAGAAATTATATGTAATTTATATATATAAAAATAAAGTATATAATTATATGTAAATAAAATTAGATATTAAATTTATTTTAAATTATTAATTAAATATATATAGTCTCTCAATTCTCATTTTCTTAGTTTTAAGTTTTGTGGAGACACTTAGTTAGTTAGGTACTTAGTTTTCTAAGCGTTCATTTTTCGTAGTAGCTTTTGTAGTCTGAATATTTTAGACCAAGTTTTCAGTTTCTTGCACAGTTAAACAAGTTTCAAGATTCTCATATTTTCACTTAAAGTTTTTATTTTCCAGAGTAATAATAAAATATTATGACCTGATAAAGATTGTCATAAAATTCTCTTTGTTTAAAACTTGTCAAAGTTTAGAAATTATCATGTTTGTAAATCCTCAAGTATGTCAAAAACTTTTAGGACTTGAGTAATAAACTTAAAGGTCGGAAAACTAAGAAAGATGAAAAATATAGAAGCCAAATGAGAGCCTGAAAATCTAAGAATAGCACATTGTGCAACTGGAACATTAAACTTAAAATTTTAATTGTAAGAAGCAGAAAAACCAAAGAAATACTTTGAAAATCTTAAATTAAGAGACCATAAAATTTAAAAGATTTGAAGCAATAAACAGAATCTAATAGCCTGAGAACTCCAAACATTATGTGTTAAACCTGAACACTTGAATTACAAAAACATGAGATTCTGAAAATTTGAAAAATTGAAGTTAGAAGATCTAGGAAAGAATTTAAGTATCCAAAATCTAAAAATTTAACTAGAAAACTTACAAGAAAAAGTAGTAAGGTTACAAGCTACTTGGTAAAAAAATAAATATCAAATCTAAGAACGAAAAAACTTGGAAATATGAAAAAAAAAAACGAGATACAGAACTAGAACTTACCAATTTAAGAATAAGAAGACTTTATGGTCTAAAAATCTGAAAACTGAAATCAACTTTAAAACTTTTACAAAAACCTGTACCTACCTAAATATGAATATTTGAAAAGCTCAGTTTGTTAAAAACTTTCAGACCTAAAAATATTAGTCTGATTTATTTGAAATCTGAGAACACGAAAACATGGAAGAGAAGTGCAGGTTTTGACTCTTAAGCTAGAAACCTCAGAAATTAGTACATCTGAGAAACTGAAAATCTGAGAAATTGCCGAGAAATGTAGGATTTGGAATACGTAAAAAGTTCAAAATGTAAAGAATTTAGAAGTGAAAATATACTTAACTACTAAATGTAAAAGTCGGATGGTTTTAACTTTTTACTTCTTACTTTTTTCCACATACATATGTTATTAATTAAAAATTTTTAAAATGAGTTCTGAGTTTTTTCTTTACTGTAATTTGTATAAAAAATATCGATAAATTAAAAAACACAAAAATAATTATTGACCAGTTTTCATAATTTTACTTTTAAAAGAAAAAATGATAAGTATCTGTTTTTGAACAAAATGTAAACTTTCGGGTATAAAAAAATCTGAGCAATTTTATTAATTATTGCATACTTACCTATTCTGGTCGAGGATAAAATAAGAAAGAAAATGATAAGTATAAATAAAATTTTTAATACGAAAATGATATTTTATTTTGCCATGTTTATATTACAGTTATTAAATATGTGGGTTAGCATGCATCAAGTCCTAGCTTGTCGACGTGGTTTAAAATACAACAACATTATAATAACTTAACTTATTTTTATCTTATTCTAATATGTACAAAAAACGCAATAAACATTAAAAAACTTCACAAACGTATCAATGATGACTATTATTTCGTTCATGAAGCTTTCATCCGTAACTTTGCTCGAAATGTAAAAATGAAACCTTTTGTCCGAGCAATCGTCAAATTTTTCACATAAAGCATTAAAGAACCAAATATACATTTATACAGAACAGCAACAATTGACTAGATAAAACCACAACTCTTCTTTATACCTAAGCAACTTCCAAATCTGAAGAGTCTTCATCGCTGAAATTTTGAGGCTGAAGCAACCTTTGCTGTTCGACAGTCGCTCTGCAAACATCTTCTTCCTGGATTTTCCTCATCCTTTCTTGCTCTTCCCTTTTTTGCTTTCTCCATTTGGCCCTTCGGTTTTTGAACCAAACCTGTAAATTAAGAAGAACAATGAAACTCATTATCCTCGACGCCACTTTCAGATATTCATAAGCGCCGAAATGGAAGGGCGTAATACAATTATGATATTTGCATCAGAATAATTCCGGTTAAGAGCTGCTTTTTCTGGAACAATGGGAACAATGCAAGCTTTTTATTCCGCGAGCCAATTGAATAAAAAAAATCATTATTTGAGCCAAGTCCGGGCTTACCGGCGAGCGTCCAGGAAGTTGGATGTAGAGAGGTGAAAGCAAAGGCTTTACAAATATTGAAAAATGCACTATTTATGTTTGCGTTTTGGGAGCTTTTTTTATAACTTTAAAAATTCTATTAGCCAAGTAGGTATTGAAAATCCTGAGGAAGTTAAAGTGTCTGTGGCTTATCGCCTTGGTTGCTGGTTTGGCGCTAGTGGCAGAAGTTAAGCCAGGATTGGGAAAATTCGTCCAAGATCGATTGCGAGCACTTTTTAAAATAAATAGAGGCGGTCGTCGACGAGGTTCTCGAGATGGAGTTAAAGCCCTCCTAATACAGAGGGTTAGGACTAACAATAACATATTTAATAATCCCTCCATTGTTCGACTGCAAATGCCGGCTAAATCCACATCCAATACCTCATATCATCGCATTAATAAATACAATCACTTCTCTGAAATAATTTGAATGTTTGTTTTAGGTTAACGTGGGTACACATACAGCATTGCCGCTGATGTTTTTTTCCAGAGGTTGCGTTCCGACGGCATTTACCCCTTGAATTCTGTTGCTACTTATTGCTATTATAAATAATCATGTAATTAATTAATTATTTTGCGTAAATAATGCAGCTTTAACCGCATTGCCGAAACAGACTAAAAGAAAATACAATTTATTAATACAATCAATTTCATATATATTTATAGCTACAGCGAAATCTTACTCTTCAGTCGTAAAATTGTCATTTAAAAAAAATTGTTACGTATAATCAAAATTTAAAAATAGCACTGTTATCTATCAATTTTGATATTTCAAAACTCTCACAACATGTCTACACTTTGTGACACACACAAGGCTACCAACACAACTCAAATTCTATTGTCTTTTTTGAAACCATTCGTATTCAGTTGTACGGTCAGTATATATATCGGGCAACAATTTCTTTATTAACTGTAGTTACAATTTGTTTTTTTACAGATAACCATATAGTGCCACAAACTGACCCAATAATATTTTCAAAATCAAAAAAATGGAGGAGATCTTAACCTACCTTGTTCTTTTTATAGTAAAAAGCATATAAATAAAATTGATACATGAATTAAAACATGTGGTGCCAAGAGATTAATTCAGATGTCATTTACCAGTCAATGCTTAAATCTTATTAGAAGACGAAATATTAATTTATTTCTCGGCAGCACATGTTTTAATTCATGTTTCAATTTCATTTTTATCCTTCTAAGAAACTTTTTCGCAAATTGCAAATCTTTGCAGACACTTAAGATTCCAACAATCAAATTTGTTTGATTATGGTGGACCACCTAAAATATTTACGTCAATTTAATTTTTGCCGATGTAAGCTATAAGAAAATTTACTTAGGTATCTTAAATTAAGGTGTGTCGTTTGCTACGCTGACACACCAAAACCGATCGACCTGTTATTGAAATAAGTACTTTAAGCCATAAACGATAATTCTATTTCAGTCCTGTAAAAAAAAAACATTGATTTGCAATAATAATTTAATTAATTAATAAAATAAAGTACTTTTGTTGTTATTATTAACGATTATAAAAAATTAGGTAAATAAAAATAATATTTGCATTTTTGTGGTACTCAGTTTTGGAAACGATAGTGGCAAAACTGGAAGTTTGATGTTTTTATTTTCAAAATAAAAAATATGAGAGATTTATTATTTTACCAGAGTTTGCATTTCTGTTTTAAAATAATGACATCAATATGCTTTTTGGATAATTTGATAGCAATAATCAATATTTTATTTAGGTTTGATTATTTGAAAATTCTCATTTTTGACAATTTTGAAACGAAAAACAACCAACACATATATATGATTCTTAAATTCTCTGACAACTTTAATAGTAATGTGTAAAATTCATGAACAATCTTTGTAGATTTGAAAAAATCAATTTCAAAATATTGATGTGGTATCAAATGATTACGCGTTGATAATTATCAAACTGTTAAATATTGATAAGTATTTATTAAGCTATAAAACACTACTAGAATTAAAAAGTCAAAGGTCAAAATATACTATCGCATTTATAGAAAACTAGGACAGCAAATTGTCATAGTTATGTCAACTTGAAAAAAAAAATAGTGAAGTGAATAGTGAAAATTCATAAAAAACTGAAAAATACAAACTTGGCATAATTGCTTTTTGACAATTATTAATTGTAGCATTTTTTGTATATCATTAGATTGAAAACCGACACTGCCTAAGATGTCTCTGTTGAATGACAGTATATTTGACATTTTTACTTAGTCTAGTTCAGACTTTCAAAATTTAAATGTCTTAGTTTTTTATGAATATGACAGTGTATAGGTCTTGTTATGTTAAAACGAAAAAAAGTTCTAATTCAGTCTTCTTCCTATCTTAAATTTTTACTACCAAGTTTTACTATTTTTTTAATGACATTTTAATAAATTGACACCGATATTTTCTTAATTTCAATATTTGGTAGGTATTTAACAGTCGATGTCAGCTAACTTAATTTTGATGTTTTGATATATTAAACTGTTTTTTAGTAGTCTTATTTTGGAAAAAAAAAGGTTGGATTAGTATGACAAACTCAAAGACGTGCGTTATCGCAATCCTCGCTTATTTGACTGAGTATTTCAATTACTCCTCTCTAATAACTTTCCAAGTAAAAATTGTTGATAAAGGAAATTAAAAACTAGCTAGCAAGGCGGGCAAGCCTTGCGTTTATTTTAAAAGGAAAATGACATTTCAAATGACCAAACAAGTAGTCCAAGACGTCCATTGGATATCCATAAAATGTGTTTTAGATCGTTTTAAACTTTTTATTTTTTCCTTCAGGTACCTACTTTTTTCTCGTCGTAAATTTTCATAAATGTGTAAATTTCACCATAGAGGTGGTAGAAGCGAAAATAATGGTAGGTTGACCAGTATTCAGTTTCATTTCCGCATGCATTTTTTGAACAAAATGACTATTGACCAATAGTCCCCGATTGGTGTGCGCCGTGCGAATTGTAATGTTCCAGTTCAACCCGTTGTTGATCTTTCCCCTTTTTTGCATCCGCTGGCGCTTTTCGGCTCGTAATAATCCATCGATGGCCACAATGCGTTTTATTATTTACTATTTCCCAGCATCGCCATAATTCAATTAAGTTAGCTGTTTTCCCATTCGCTGTTTAGTCAGGAGAGACGGCGAGAGCGCTCTGCTCTGTGTTTTAGCAGCGTCGTTCCGCAGTCAGATTATTCTATTACCGCGTATCAACATCGGGGAGGGCTAATTTTGTTTAGTCTCAAAACATTTCATTGTTTCAAGTGGATCAAAAATTCAACGGAAGGTTAATTACAGTTACATTGATCGTGTCCTGAGGCGCTGCGAATACAGAGAACACGACGTATTATGTGAAAAAGAAAATCACATCTGACGAACCCGTCACACGATGGAAATTTAAATGCGACAGTTTTAACAGAATCACTTTTCACTTTGGAAAAAAAATTGTGGGGAAAGGTGGGAGGTGATGTGTTTGGAGATCTTGTGTTTTCTATGCAAATGGAGTCCTTAAGGCTCTTTAACACCGAATATTTAATGCGGAATTACAGTTTAAACAGATGGTGTCAGAGAAATATTCAAATATAAAGCAAATAATAAAAAAAATCACTCGTTTCCGATATTGTTCAACATAACTGGATTCTGCGGGTAACCTAAAGTGATATTTGTAACTCCAACAGTAATTTTTCTCGATATCTTTAAATATCTAGGAGATACATCATAAAAGACTTCTCCCGGAAAAGATCTAAAATTCTATTTAAAATAATAAAGTTTTTTTTGTTACTTATTAGAAACAGGACAATAGATTACTGTGTGTTGATTTTGAGACACTGTGGTAAAAGCCATAGTGAAGAACAAAATTCGCCACTTTCTCGCAATCATTGTCGTGCAAAAAAATGCAGCGAAAACAAACAACGCATTTGAGATCTAAATTGAGTCGGAAACATGGAGCAAATTGGAATTATACAGGCTGTTTCACGAAGATGTTTTCTTTAAATCCGCAATAGATCCTCATGTATCCACTTTGTGGAAAAGAAAAATAGGTAGGTCAAAGCGGTACCGTTTAGCCACAAAATAAATTTGAAAATTTCGTAAAAATTGTTTGAGAACCGGTAGAAGTAGGTGACCGCCTAACTACCAAAGACGAAAACTGGAAAAATTGAAAAGCATTACAGCTATTTTTTGTAGTACTGATGCATGATTTGTTGGCTGTTGGAAATGAATCAGTGTCGTGGCCTCCTCGTTCCCCGGATTTAAATTCTTGTGATTTTTTTGTGACACAACTTAACTTAACAAATAGGGAACATGCCGGACTGTTTGAAAGAGTACAAAATTCTTTTCGAACAATTTAAGAAAAATAAACGTAATTTTTACCAATCTAAATTGAAAATGCTTTCTGCTTTGACTCTTTTGACTTGCGTTAGCGTTTTTGGAGACCTTAATTTATTGATTTACAAACTGTTGTCAGTGATCTTCAAATTGTTTTCAGTAGCCCTAATGTGATTATTAACTCTTAAATTGAGCTTTTAATTTTTTTAAATATTTTTCCCATTATGCCAGTAGGTTGTATAATTAGAGTTTTTAATTTCTGTACAACTTCGGACAACATTCTGTATATTCAAATGCCTGTTTTGCAGCGATTTATAAGAAAGTTTTTTTTTAAAACTGCATTTTAATTTTTTTTATTGTTTGGAATTTATAAACCATTTCAACGCTTAGAAATTAAAGCGAACAAAAAAATTAAAATTTTATTTTAAAAATTTAAATTTAAGGCTTGAGCAGGTCGTAGAACTTTAGTTTTTTTTTTGAATATTTTATAAATTTTAAAGTTAAGCTTTCGAAACCATTAGATTTCAGGGTTTATAATTTGCAATATAAATAGATTTGTTATGTTTGCTTCTAAGATTTAAAAATCTTTGACATTTTTATTGCATTTCAATCGTTATCTATTAGATTCCTACGGAATTGGATTGTAAAAACTGTAAATTCAAATATTACTTTTTAAGATTAAAAATAAAAGATCTGAATACTAAAGAATATAAACTTTTAAATTCTGGAACTTGTTTCTAATAATCTTCATATCATTGAATTCGGAATCTTCTATTCTGATTTTTAAGAAAGTTTTAAAAGAGAAATTCAAATCTAGATAAGCTACAAATTTAAAAATTCAAATAATAAATATTTGAAAATCTAAATTTTTATGAATTTGGGTTATAAATAATATTGCTATCTTTAACACATTGATCTTTGAATTCTAAATATTAATATCCAAAAAATATAGAACCTAAAAAATTCAAAGCTTGAATTAAAAAAAAACGACTAAATACGTGTTGTCTTTTTGATGTTTAAAAAACTAAAAGTAGCCAGATTTATGATTTAACTGTTAACAGTATCATTTAAAATCAATCAAACCAATATTTACGATTAAAGTTAGAGGTATTTTATTGATCAATGAATACGATACATTGTAATTCCAATTCATAAAATTTAAATAAATTATACGTTTGCTCTGTAAATTTACAAGTTGGAGAAGAGATTTACCTCGAATATAATTTTAATATAGACAAACAAGGGAGTATTTTTTTTTTATTGCTTGAAAATGTGGGCAAGCCTAAACTTTCTGTTGAATGTCAAGCCCTCCTAGAATTTGTTTTTGGTTATACATTTCATCTTCTTTCTTTATTTCTTCTTACACATTTTGAGAAAGCATTAGACCAACAGGTAGATAATGATTCCAAATGGACAACTCATCAGTAGCATTTCTTAAAAATTAACAAAATAAAATTTCTCTTAGTTGCATTTTCCAAAGATTTACACCAAAAGGATTTGTCAAGAGAACATCCGATGACATTCAGGAAGTTCAACTATCCAAAGCATCCGTCTGTCTTTAGAGTCTCAATCCGCCGTCGAAGTTCGCCGGAGATCCATTAACTATGTACTACCTCCGGCTCAGAGTCCCTTAAGTGGATTAGGCACTTTTAAATTTTGCAGTAATTGCTTTACCATGTCTGGAAGCCGATTTCTTTGCGGCTTTGCAGAGACAATAAGGATGCGGCGTAGAGAGTCGCTGGTCGTTAAAAATGAATAGAACGACCGACGGTGACTTTAAAAACTTTCAAAGAGACAATTAACAATTTAGGGTTTTTTTGAAGAATAGGTATTTCTAAAACGAAAAGGCGAATCGAGTGTTAGAAAGCCGATTCCGCTAGAGCAGAGACGAAAGGCAGATTTAGCGTTTTTGCACTCAAAATGTGCCCAAATTTCTGAAATTATGAAAAAACTGTTATCTGAAAAAGAAAGTTTTTCAGACTTTGAAGTTTAGTCGTTTGATGCACAATATTTTACCGATAATTTACCGGGTCATTCGTCACGCGGCATAATGAAAAACGATTTCCCATTAAAAGTGTTCGTTTCGAACTTAATACAGCAAGTCTGGTAATAAAGTTGGAGCTGGAAAGTTTATGATTTTATGTTATTAAATTTCTATTTAGTGAATATTAAGCAGCAACTCCTTAATTGGTGTAATTAAGGACGTAATAAAATATCTTAAAGAAAAGCGCGCTGAAATCAACTTCTCTCGCAAATCTAAATTTGTAATTAACTAACCGTTCGGAAAATAATCAAAGTTAAGCAAGAGTTAATGAGGCAAAAGTTGAAGCAGCTCAGTATTAATAAGAAACATGCAAATCGTGAAACAACTTCATTAATATTCTTTGGGTTCATTTGGAACGTTAATTTGATACAACCCACCGTCCGCGCCGCTCTGGAAACCCTACAACCGACTAGAATTTACCGCATTACTTTCACATTTTTTACACTTTTATGAGTTTGTTGAACATTTTAGAAAAATTATAACACGCTGGATATAAAACAATGGATCAAGCTTAAAAAAATTGAGAGTTTTGTTAGCGGAAGCATTTGGATCACTTTAGAGATTAATACCTAATTCATGATTTTTTTTAAATCATATACAATTACAAGCAATAGATGGACATTTGACAGAAGCCCGCAGGAGAAGCAAGGATGTAAAATTCAGAATCAAAATGTTAACTACTAACACAAGTAAGCACGCTATGGTTTAATTTTGTTCAGTTTCGAATCAAACTTATTCGAAAACTTTGAGCCAACATCTTTGGGGCTTAAACTCTTCCCACACATTGACACAGAATATTTGTCAAAAAGTTGGTGAAGCAAAAGCATCGTTTAATCAAAAATTTAGTGTTCGCATTTTAGAAAAAAAACAGGAACTTTGCAACATTCCAACTTATTACTTTTGCTTCGAAATTGCTTGAAAAAACTTGTCGTTGTGCTAAATAATATTTATATTATGCGCATGTTCGTATGAGTGTTTTCGCCATAACATTCTCATCTTCCAGCACAACGGCTTACTGAAATTGAAAAATGTTATCCGAAAGAAAAGAAGATAGTTATTTGATAAAGTTAGAATCCTTCGCTGGAAGGCACGTCGTCGCCAGCCATATTTGATTCGTCAGATTGAATCTTTTTCTTTGTGCAAGATCTGTGAGGCGAAGCTTTATTTGATTATACATTCAGAAATAAAGCATTCCTTACGTTGTTCACTTTATTTCTTTATTTTCATCCGACGTATCGAGATATCTTCGGATCAATTAGCATTAGTCCCGGTTTTCCTCGGACGGAACTCCTATTTTCATTGAAAACACAAAATTCGCCTTTTCCACTGAAAAACTCCGCTTCTTCGCAACGATTTGCAACGAAAAACAACGGCCCTTTTGCGATATTTTCCTGCCGTAATCGAGCTATGATAACGTCTAGCGAACGAAGACTGTGAAAACATTCGCTCCATTTGCTAAACTAACTAAACTGCTTTGCCTGGTATTTATATTGCGGGGACGCGCCCGCCGCCCATCTTTCGCCGCTGCCGCCACCACAATTTCTCATATTTAAATATCTATCGCAAACCGAGGAATAAAATCCGACGTTCTCAAATTGTAAAGAGAATTTGATTTTTTATTAAGTGTATTAAACGAGGGATGAGAACGAGATTTGTAAGAGGGAAGTAATTAATACGCCGCCAGGTGACGGAAATCAAAGCGGGGATCATCGCCCCATGATTAGCGGAAAATCTATGGCGGCACCAGACACACCCCGATTCATGTCAGGCGGCTTAGGAACGAATTAGAATAATTGAATCGCGCAGACAGTTGCCACTTGTGTTGTTGACAGTTATTCTAGCTTCGTAATGAACGCACAAAGCATTCGAGATGAGGGATGAAGGAGATACACCGTCGCGGGTAACACGGGCAACTTGAAATCATGTCTTAATTTTAATTTTTTTACAAGAAGCGTTAATACGAAATGATTACTATTCCTTGTTGTTTGATAGGTGCATTCAATGTTGTGGGGAAGTTCTGCTTTAATGTTGCAATTTTGAGTTTTGGAGTATTTGAAATTGGTTTTCCCCTCTTTGGTATCTAACCTTTTGGCTCAACGCCGTTTCGAGTTACCACAACATACTCTTTTAGTTTGCGTCAATTAGGTTATTTCTTGCGTGCGAGGGGACATGCGATACCATACAAGAAAATCGTTTTATTTACATAAGAGAGAGGGGTCCCCCGACGCCGGGGAGAGCAATAAAACCGCACTCTGCGAAAGCCTCCCTATTATCACAGCTTTATATGGGAAGCCCTGTTTCTTATGCGAGCAAATTAAGCTCCGTTCTGGGATTTCAAAATAAGCAAACAGCTTTTTTTCCCGTTTATAATATGAAAATCGAGTCTTAAAGTAACAGACGTCAAAAGCAAGGAAAAAAACAATCACGTTTAATTTTCGTCGTTTTTGGCCAAGTAATAAATAATACCAATTAACGCGCTTACTTGAATCTCAAAGACTTATTTAAGTCAGTTTTATATAATAATAAGCCTCGTTGTCTACTTTGTTCGCGTCAGATGGTCTTTGATCCGGTGCTGTCAGGCGAGATGCTGTCGACCTGCTCATTTAGAACTAATTCCAATTTATCCATTCTCGTTACCCGCGTCGTTATAAACGTATGATATGATGTTTCCCGGGACTATTCTTCCGGAAATCCAGGTTCGACTATACAAACGACTCTCTGTGTTGATGCGACAACTACCAACGGAAAATTGAAACAATCACGCCTACGATTGCACACGAGTGGAAAATCGCAACAAATCCACGGTAATGATGTGTTTTTACCTTAAATTATGCGATCAATTTCAGGTATTGTTAATTATAAGACGGCAAAATCAAGTAAGAGCATTTGAAATATTAAATTTTATTTAAAAAAAAATTACGAAAAACATATTAACAATGATGACAATTAAAACAGATTTAATCTCTAAGATCTAAGAAAAGATAACCAAATTAATAGGCTAAAAAAACATACTCATATGAATTTCATCCAAATCATGAAAGACAAGTTTTCCATTATCTTATTAGTTTTGAGAAAAGAAGTAATCAAATGTTTTGTAAAATAATAATAATAGATAATAACAGATCTGAACAAGTAGTTTCATCTTAACTGAAAAAAAAAATGCGCTAACCTCGAATTTCAAAATATTGATTTTTTGTGAAAACTTTTGAGGTATTTGTAGATTTTTTTTAGAATATTCATCATCTATTTATAAAATTATTAAAATATTCTGCAAATTTAAAAATATTCAAAAATGTGCAGTAATATTTTCCTCCAGTTATCTTATTTTTTGGACAATTTAAATGTTTAACCCTTTAACTACGGCAGTCGTCTATAAGGGATCCGCCTAGTCTGCCGCGTATTTCGGCAGTCGTCAATTGACGTTTTATAGTTTTAAAGCGCTATACAAAAAAAAATCATCGTCAATGAGCAATTATAAAACACAAAAGTCATAACATGTTAAAAAGCGCGTAATCTGAATCAAAAAATTAGCTGTGACCAACACAGAATTGATCGCACAAACTTTTTTGTTTTGTTCGTCTTAGAGAAAAATATTTCAAACAAAAGTTATATATTTTTGCCGGTGAATGAAAATGATTATATATATTTTTCCCATACGATGCTTCCTAAGCGAGATATTCGCATTTTTTACACTCTTTCACTTACTGTCTGAAGAGTGATAAACCGATTTCAACCAAAATCCTTTAGAACTATGAATTGGGCCCTAGAAAATATTTGCCAGGTTTGTGATTTTCTTTTCAACCGTTCGTCTGAAAATCGTCGCACACACGCACACAAACAGATAGACCGACACCATCGGTCATTATCTCGGAATCGAAATTTTTTTTAATCCGAAATCTTTTTTCGAAACATTTTTGTAATTTAGATTTCAATACCTTCCATAAGTAACAAAGTTTGACATGTCAATTTTCATCTACCACAGAAATAAAATTGTTACGATTTATTGCTGATTTTGTCTTTCATCAACATTTTGGAGGATTTTTTGGTCTGTTTTATACCCCTATCATGGAGCAGCCATCAACATCTTCAAACAAATGGACGCTGTGTTAATTCGAAGAGAGTAGCGATGACAGCAATAATAGTATTAGTGGAAGTTTATCATCCTGTAATTTTCAAAGTTCAGAGGAAGACATAGAGAACAGTGACACAGAACAAGAAGAACTCGAATGTAATAGTAAGTCCAGCGATTTTAGTGATCAAAACGATGTATCTTTTGTTTGGCGAGACTGTGAAGAATTCGAGCCCCACGCATATAATTTTGATAATGTAAGTGCGGGAGTGAGCAATATGTTTGTTGTGAATGACGACTCTGACGAATACGATTATTACACAAAGTTTTTTGATACAGACCTAGTGCAGACAATTGCAAGTAAAACTAACAGATATTATACGTTTTGTACCAGAGACCAAAATGGTGCAACAAGGACCAAATCAATACGATGGGTAAACACAACGATTGACGAAATTTACACATTTTTAGCATTATGTTTGTTGATGCCTCAAGTAAAGAAGAGTACTATAAGCGAATACTGGTCCAAAGATGAGATGATTCGAACAGATCTTTTCAGCAAATACATGACTCGCCACAGATTCGCACAAATTTTGCGATTTTTACATTTTGTGGATAATAACAATCAACCAGGAAATGATAGATTGTGGAAAATACGAGATATATTTGAAAATCTAAATGATAAATTTACTAGATATTTCTCACCATTTCAAAAATTATGTATTGATGAGTCTCTAGTAATGTTCAAAGGTAGATTATCATTCAAGCAATATATCCCTTCAAAACAACATCGATTTGGACTAAAACTGTTTTTGTTGTGTGATAGTGAAACCGGAATTATTTTGAAAATTCTAGTTTATACTGGTTCAGTTAGTGATATACCACAAGACGAAACACTTGGTGTTGCAGGCGCTATAGTGAAAAAGCTCATGGAAAATTATCAGGGAAAGAACCACCTCTTCTATACTGATAACTGGTACACTAGTCCGAAGTTGGCAGCTTATTAGGTTGAAAATGGCATAGGTTTATGTGGCACGGTCAAGCAAAACCGGAAGCACTTTCCAAAATTTACACCACTTAGGCGCGGCCAAATAAAACTCAAGAAAACAAGAAAAATACTAGCTCTGAAGTGGAGAGATAAAAGGGATGTACATTTTATTGCAACTTTTCACAAAGGATTATTGGTGGATAGTGGAAAAGTGAATCATAGAACCCAAGAAAAGATTATGAAACCAGACTGTGTTTTGGACTATACCAAAAATATGAGACTCATAGACAAGGCTGACATGCAACTATCTTTTGTTAAAAGCGCTCGTAAAAGTGTTAAGTGGTACAAAAAGTTTTTCTTTCACTTGTTAGATATTTCGATCTTGAACTCCTAAAACATATATCTTGTTAAAATTGGAAAAATTGACTCGTCATTGAAAGAATTTATTAGAAGCATTATACGGCAAATTTTGTCAAAACACGGAACTCTTACACAAATTCGAGCTGGTAGAAGAAGCGGGGAAGTGTTTGGGCGATTAGCCGCCAGTAATTTTGTCGAACGACATTTTTTGGATAATATTCCGCCGACGGATACTAGAAAAAAGAGTCAAAGAATATGCCACGTTTGTAGTCACACTACCAGAACAGAAAGAAAGCGCAAATATGTGACAACTTGGTGCCCGGAGTGTCAGGTTGCTTTATGTGTTGGGCATTGTTTTAGAATATACCACAGTCAAAAAAACTTTTGATTTTGTCGTTTATAAGATGTTTTGTCTAATTTTATGTGTTACTATGTTGATAGCATTGAAATAATAATTATAATAACAATAAAGTTACTATTTTCTCTTTGGCATTGATTACAACCACTCCGTAGATAAATATACTATAAATAAAGAAAATATTAAAAATATTAGTTTTTTGCAAATATTTGCGTTTGGCTGTGTAGACACTTATATTTTTACCCGTAGTTAAAGGGTTAATGATTTTTATTTTTTCCGATTTTTAAATATTTTAGATTTAAATTTTCTACTTTAGTTCTTTAGAATATTCATTTATTGAATTCTTTATATCCTTTGAAAACTTTGAATTCTTTGCATGCTTTGAATTTTTATAATTTTTATAGATTTTTGAGCGCTCTAGATTTATCTAATTTATGCTCCTTGGATCTTTTATACTATATACTATTTTTTAGCTATAGATTTCATAAGTTTTCTTGTATTTTCCAGACAATAAAATTGCTATATCTAATTTTTGGTCTTAGTAGATCTTTTGAATACTTAAAATTTCATGTACCCTTATTTCTTTAGAGTTTTACATATTCTAAATCTTCTAGATGTTCGGTATTTCCTGATCTATTCATTTTTAAAATGTTTACAATTTGAACTTTCTTAAATTGTACTATTTATCAATTCTTTGAATGCTTGGATAATTTAATTTTACCTTCTTCGAATTTCTCAAATATTCTAGATATTTTAGATCCTAGATATTTTTTAGATTCTTAACATTCAAAACATTCAACAAGCTCAGCTCAGCTTGTTGAATGTTTTGAATGCTTTGTATTTTTAAGACTTTTCGGATCTTTTTTAATTTTGTTGCGTTCTTTCAACTTGTGAATGACTTGGATTTTTTTAGTCGAATAATTTTTAAGTTCTTTAATTTTTCTTTTAATCTATGTCTCAAATTCTATCAATTTATTTAGTCTTTCGTAGTAGTTTTTAGACCTTATCAATTCTTTACAAATTCTCTATTTTATTCAAATTATTTTTAAATATTTGTATCCGCTATAGTCAGGTGTTTTCCAAAATTGTCAAGACTTTTTCTATATATTTGTGATTTTTTAAAATATTATTCAAATTTTCATTTGCTCAAATTGTTTATACAGTGTGCTAAAGTGCGCGGGCCTGCTCAATGTTACGAAATAAAAAAAAACAGCTTGAAAAAATGTTAAAAAAATATGTCTTTAATTAAAAAAAGTATGTTGCACTTTTACCAAAAAAAAATTGATTTTTTAAATTTTTAATTACAATTCATTGGAATAATAATTTGGAACATTAGTAACTAAATTTAGTATTGTAAATTTGATACTTAAAATCGCATTTAAACAAATAAAGTTTTACAGATAAATACAAATAAAAAATTACAATGCATTTACGCTGGGAAAAATACCAATGTCTGAATTTATATATTATTTTTTTTTTCTTCAACTTTCTAAATGATTTTTTCATAAATTGATATTAAACGCGTCCGCAAATGGTTTGCAACATATTCGCTAAAAATAATTTACTCAAATAACAAAGAAAGTATGGCTTAAAAAAGCTCCAAAGTTTAACTGCTAAAGAAAACACTAATAAAATGTTTCGTGTAAAAAGGTTGGCAAACCTTAGTAGGTTCTGAAATTGTAAGGAAAAAAAAACAAAGACCGTTACGGCTAAAATTAAACGAATTTCCGTTTTTTCTACTAATCTCATAGATATCAATACAACTTCAATACTGATCGGAAAAAATGAACAAAAGCGAAAATCTTACTGCTTTCTATATTTAATTGAAATCTGAATACTTAGTCTACTGATGAATTACATCATTGATTTGTAGATCGAAATATTTGCACAAAATATTTGAAGGAATGATTTTATGTCTGAAATCAGTAAATGATATTTGTAATTTTATGTCTCTTTAAAGGAAACAAAATTCAACAGAACTAAAAACATTAAAAATGAGCACACTTAAAGACTTTAGAATTAATAAGAAAGTAAATTAGAGTTACAAAATAAAATTATGATTTCGAGTTGACAGGAAGACCGTTTATTTAATTCGTCGGAATACCTAAACATTCAATTTTATAGCTGTCGTGTCAGGTTAAAATTTTCTTAAACTATAAAAATTTTCTTTAAATCAAAAGGTTTCAATTCATAGGAATGAATTTTGAAAGTAAACTCATATGCTCTTCTCATTTCAAAAAGCATCGCCTCTTTAACTGTAATAACATCTGTTCGTCATATAAATAGTTAAATACTTAATTGCTGTTTTGTCACTCAGGTAAAAGAACTATCAATTACCTTATATCAAAGAAGTGCTTAGTTAAACCATAAACAGCAAAGTAAAACATGTCTACAATTCAAATTTTATATGTATTTACATAAAAAAAAACCTCCTTGGGTGCCTGAGGCCATTATTAACTACTTAAGACCTAAAACTCTTGATTAAACACTAAGCTGGTTGTTGGTATTGGCGACAATGCGTAAAGAAGTAGTTAATGTATGTGAAGGTAAGAATTCGAGAGGACTCTTCAGATCCTTGTCAATAAGAAGTTGCTGACGCATTCAAGAACCACCCAGAATCTTTTCCATTTGGATGCCCGAATCAGACAAAGATAGACTGTCTTTTGACGACTCGAGTACGAGAAAACCTCAAACTCTAAGTGGAATTGTTTAAAACATAAAATCAGTAGCTTGTTTATACAATGATTTAAATGTTTACCGGGAGCAAATTCGATGTTTGAAATTGACATTTTTGTTGACGTAACGTGTACACCGCCCCTAGCTAACTTGTTTGATAATTGTTAAGGTGTTTGGTTTCACAGCCAAGAAGATTTATCTATCACAAAAATTCGATCGCTTTTTCAAATTTAAAACTTACCTCTACTCTTTCTTCTTTTAGATCAACCTTTAGCGCTAACTGCTCCCGTAACACCACGTCGGGATAATGTGTTTGTTCGAAGGTGGCCTCCAACTGTTCGAGTTGCTCTTCGCTGAAAATAGTGCGGTGGCGGCGCTTTCTTTTCGGGGGTTGATGTTGAGGGTGGTGAGCGCTATTAGCCATCGAAGCCGCTTGTGACGCTGCGGCCAACGCATGAACGTAACCGGGATAAAGCCCTGGATATGCCATCGCTGGAAAAAAATCGAAATCAGAAGTTGGTAATTTGGACATAGACCCTCGAAGGAAACTTCTGAATCAATCTGGTGCGCTCGGGGGGCTGTTTGAATATTGTTAAATAATAATATTTTCTTAGCAGTTCGCCGAGGGCGCTCCGTTTTTCCCCTTTTTCGCATGCATGAAAGAACTAAGAGAAGTTACTTAAAAACTGTAGGATTTTTAAATAAGGCGATTTTAATCTTGTGGGAATTATGTTTAAAAGCTTACTTTTATGGTCTGTTTGGTTACAGAAGTTTTTTCTTTTATTATTTAGGACGTGTTTGTGGGTGTTTGGAGGTAGTTGAGAGTGCCACGAATCTGATCAAAAATGCAAAATGTTTAGAACACACCTGCTTGGTGATGTTTACGGGTTTAAGTCGCCGTAAATTCACACTTGATCAGATGCCAATCCTCGTCACATTACCACGGAATCTCCATATTCTTAGAGGATTTGCACAACACTTATTGATTTCCTACTTAGGTATTCCAGACTTCAAGCGTGAATGCGTGCATAGTGATCAGTTTTATAACCGACACTGATGTTCAATGCTTTTTTATTTGGGGCAGATTTAGAGGAAGAATGACAAAGGTGTGAAAATCTATTGATTCGTTGGAGATTATGTTTTGTAGGTACTTAGGTTTTCGAATGCTTAGATGTTAAACGTATGTCATTATCTATGTCAAATAATAAAAATCTGCTTATTTATATTTATTCTTATTCTTCTTCTTTATTAAAAGTTGAATAAAACTATTGTCATTCGCATTCTAGACTTTTTCCGCTAGTTAAGTGATTTCTACAAAGATAGTACGATTAAATGGACGAAATTTTGTAAAACGATAAATCAAGACGTACTTAGAAGCTAAAGAATTGATATATAAATTAATAAAATTAGTCTTTAATTATCTTAATTAAAGATTGTACCACTTTTTCGGCATTTATTGTTGCTGCAAAAAAGTGCACTTCCCGCTAATTTTAACTTTTCTTAAATAAACTCTAACAAAAGAGTGTACCTAGATAGATTGTAATGTTTCTGTTATGAAAATACCCCAAAAAGTGAAAAAGTAATATTTTGCTTTAGGCTATAAAAGCAGTCGCGAAAAAAGCTAAAGAAATCTAGAAGGTTAATTTTAATCGTAATAAAAAAGTTGAACAAGTTATGAATGATGAATATGTCAAAAAATTATAAATATATAAATATAATATATATTATAAATTATACCTAGAAATATTTACATTTTAAATATTATTATTAATCCAAGTATTGACAAAGTTACAAAAAATATTTTTCTAAATTACGATATTATTTGGACTAAACAAAAACAACTTTTTTCGGTTGGTAACACATATTGGACGAAATGTCAAATGCAAGTGTAAGGTTACAGTTTCAAGCTAAATACATAAAGTTTTCATCGCCAGCAAATTAACTGTTAAATTTTCTGCAATTTGTTGCATTTCTAGCGGAGTGCAGGCAATTTCTGAATTCATCTCAAAGCACAAATTTTGCAATTTCACTTGGGAAAAATGATGATTCTGCTTAGTCTACTTGATTCAAGCTTAAAATGCCAACTTTGAAATAAAAGTTTTGCCAACTTAAATTATAAAATTTGACTTTTTTTGTAAAAATCTATTTCGAAAAAATATTATTAAAAACTTGTTTTTAATGTTTGCACAAAATTACCAAAAGTGAAGATGTTATGTAACTGTATGGCTCTCCATCAATTTTAATTTTAATTGTGATCTATCAGAGATATTGATTTGTAGATACCTACAGAAAGAGTTCTGTTCTAGAATTTTGACTCCACAAAACTCAAGTTCCAGAAAAAGAGTTTAAACATATTTTCATTGAAGAGACAAAAAAATTGTTTGGCATAGAAACCATCAAGAAATGACAGAAACAGTAACGTCTATATTCGTTTTATTTTTCATAAATCAACTCTGTAAACAAAAGGAAAAAAAGAAATTGAAAAAATTATCATTAGCAATTTAATGTGATCTAGGAAACCTGTGAAATATTAGGAATTTCCCGAAGAAGCTTTTGAGATAAAAAAATAGATAATGTGCCTAAACGTCTTTGTGAAAATTTTTGATTGTAGGTACCTTCAAAAAAATCATATACTTGGCATCTCATTGGTCAAAATTTGAAAATTTTAATATTTCATGGGCTCAAATTTTCTGAGGGAAATAATCACATTTATTATTTGGTTGGGTATACTATTTGGCAAACTACGATTACGAGCAAATTTCGGATAAGTGTGGATAATTTATTTACGGATACTCTAAAATAAATTTTTGTTTATTAGAAAAATAAAAAATTAAATTTTCGATTTTTGTGGCTGCTTTTAAAAAAACCCGGGTTAAGCTCTAATTAAGAGAGTTTTATTTAGATTTTTTTTGCCAAGATATTTTTGAAACTACTTGTAATCGTGAATATTGTAAACAGATTAAAAACCAAAAACCAAAATTTCTATTTATTACTCACCAGAGAGTAGATCTATTCTTTAACAATTCAATGAAAATATAAAGTATTCAACCATTTCTGGAATAACAATGCAAATGTTAATAGTGTCTTAAAAATTTGCCGAAGCTTAAAACTTACGCTTTTACATAAATTTACGAGCTTAATTGCTATTTGCACCAACAAATCTGGAATTAGGAACGACTTCAAAATGTTTTTTTTCTTTCGATTTTGTCGGAAAGTACATAAATATAAGATGATAATGTATTTGAACAAATTTTATTTTACACCGATTGTTCTATTTCTGTTGACGCATTTTTTAACGACTATAAAAAAAATTATATTTGAAAAAAGATGATTCGTTGTCGAAATTAAGCATACAAAAATTTACCAGGAAGTATCTTCGCATCTAAAAAAACTTTTTTATGTCATATTTCAATAAGGTAAATACCCTTCGGCGGATTGACGAAATTTACGATACACTGTATAATGAATATATATGAAAACAAAACAGTCATTTAAAAGAATATACTTAATTAAAAAGATTAAATTTTTGTTGTCAATCGGTAACTTTCTGAAGATTCAAAATGAAAAAAGAAATTAAAAACACCTCAAATTAAGTAGATACTTATGGAGTTCATTTTTTCTAGAACCTAGCTGTTTTCAAATTAACAAATCAATAATCAATAATAATTTTTTACAAATCATCTGACATTTTTCCCTTTTGCTAAAAAAAGCTTTGTTGAAAGTGCTTACAAATATGTTTCAACAAATTTTGATTCCGTTTTATAAAATTCATTATTAAATTAAAAAAAAAACTATACAAGTTAGTGGGTATAAAATTTAAACTAATTTAGACAAACGTTGACTTTTGTTTTTTTTTGTAATAAATCTAATCATCAAACAAGAAATTTTCAAAATGTTTAAATACACTTTTTTAAAATTTATGGTATATTATAAAAACACATTTTTTAATGTTGTTAGAATTTTTAAATGGCGCAGCCGTTACATTCCTATTTTAATTTTTTGTTAGATTGTTATTTTTATTTTTTAAATTTTCTTCAGATACATAATGCTACACAAAAAAATTATTTTAGGTAGATATAACTAATTGAAGACCCTACACATTCTTAAAGAAAAAAAATTGGTATAAGTTACAACTTATAAATTAAATGGTAGGTAACTGCATAATAGCCAGGTGACTAAATTTTATTTTAAAAAATCATTGTCCTCTTCATTAAAATAAAAATACTTTATTATATTTTTTTGTTAATAAAGACAACAGAATCAAACCAAAAAATGGTTTTAAAAAAATGTTTCTTCGAGACGCTTTGAGCTAGGTTTTTGTTATAAATTTTGTGGTAACGACATTTTATTTTTTATAAAAAGAACAAATGTCTAAAAATAATATTTCCTAATTCCTCATTATAGGGTAAGTCCGGAAGAAACCGTCCAGTGGTACGTGAATATACAGTATTTTTGGAAATATTTTGGTTGTTTTGCGGTACTTTTATTTCTGTAATTTGTAAATAAATGTAGCCGTGCTATTGACCTTTCTGTTTTTTAGACATGGACTTGGCGGAAACATTATTTTAAGGTTAGATCTAGCTAGGTACATACATCTAACAAAAAACTTAAATAATTAAGCTCTACAGACAATTAATAAACAAATTAATGTAGCCACGTGTCATCGTGCATTTCTAGATCCACGCCTTACCTAGAAAATCTGCCGATGCCGCTCCAAATCCCCCGGCGGCAGCAATGTGCCCCAAATGCAATCCTGGATGTTGCATCAACGGTCTCTGTGGCGACGTCGGTTTCGGTCTCGGCGCCAATATACTATCAATCGTAAAAAGTGAACTGGCCGAACTAGATGTGGCGGCGGTGCCTCTTTTAAAGACTGGTCTAAATCCTTCGCCTAAAACCATATTTCCCAACAATGGTCGTTGACTCGGCTGTGCCGACGTTTCGACCATTCTAAAGTCGTCTTCACTGTACGTCTCGTCGGCGACGTCGCACCACTCCAAATCACTCTCGCGTTTGATAGTAGCCAGTTTTCCAGCTTTTGTGCGTCAGTAGTGGACCGCCACTGAATGATCAAGTGTACGTGGTTGAGTAGAAGAAAACGTGGAACGCCCCGGTGTTGCGATTGGTACGCGCCAACTGTGCTGCTCCAATGGTGTGATTTGTTCCAGTATCCCCTGTCAATGCGTTTGACTGCTCACAGAGGGGTGAATTGTGTGCGCTAAATGGTACAAATAGAGCTGTCGTTGAGAAAGATGATATGTATTAGGGGTGTTTTGTGTGTGTCGACGGGGTTGGAACGTGTTTATTAGTAATCGGGGCGTATTTTGGGTATTATGAAAAATATGGGACAGATTGGATAGAGGGGGAAGCAGACGATGGGAAAGTGTTTTATTTATGGAGGAGGATTAAAATAGTAAATTATAATGAGGATAGATCCTTGGAAAAAATTCTAAGGGATCATGGATCATGTAGGTACTGAGATTATGAATATTAGTTTGGTTACAGGGGATCAAGACTACTTAATCGTTTATCCTTATTCAAGTTTACAGAACTAAATAAAAATAGCTTGACAAATATCCAGCTACAATAGCTGGATGAAATTTAAAAAAAAAGTATTATTTAGTACATCTAATGTTAATTAGCAAAAATTGCAGATGCAGTTAAAATGCTAATTAAGTCCTGAGAGCAAATAAAAAAATAGTACCTACATTGTATTATTATTCATGCCTTAAGTTTATTTTCAATATTAATAATAGTTTGCCATTTGCCAACCAATACTTTTTATTTTTATCGAACTGAATAAGAAGCATTGTTCTCCTAGGTTCTGGTTTTATTATTAAATATATTTCAATTCTGTTATTCAGAAGCATTTGATGCACTATTGTTACTACAATTAACTAGTGGCAAAGACCTTCTATGCTGTTTGTTTTTGGTTAGTTACTGATTTTTCTATGCAACTTTCAGTGATCAACAGTGATTGATTTTCGTCTCTTCAAGCCTTTTTAAGAAAGTAATGTCTTCCCATTATCAATTAAAAATGTTACTGCAGTTCGACAAGTTAATGCTCAATGTCTACTGTGATGCAATGGTAATTTAAATTTACCTCTTGCCGCATTTAAAATGTATGTCCATTACAATGTTGACATTTGTTATTTTGATATTTAATGAGGAATCGTAAAACAGACTGGTATATTTCTATTCTAAGTACATTGAAAATCTCCAACAATGATAAACGAAGTGGTCGCAACGGCAGTCCCCATACCTCTGAATAGTAAGTAAGTTTTAATTTTATTCTATTTCCAGAGATTTATTCACCTTCGCTTCTAAATAAATTTCACTGGAAGCATTATGTTAGAAATCATTAAAAAACTGAAATAACGCTTTGTTTTTTTTGCGTTTACATCTTTTTTTTTGTCGCTTTACAAATGTGAAAAGTACCTATTAGGTACCAAAGTGCACGTAATGCCGAACATTTCATTCTTTTTTAATCATGTAATTTGCGCCCAAGAAAACGAAATTTTAATTTTTGTTGCCAAATGCATAAAAGCTGCTCAAAATACGACAACTTACGAATTTGTTATAGACGGATTCATAAACTTTTTGTAATTTCGCTTCTACTTTTAAATAAACACCTCCTCATGGTTAAAAATTTCACAAAAAAAAGTTGCTGTAACCAACTACTGCATAAGTTTAAAATCGTTTTTCTCAATAGTTTTCTAAAATATCTGCATGTGCAAGTATGTAAAAAACTAAATATTAACAATTTTGAGTTTTGAAAAAAAATATTATCCATTTAGCAGTACCAATTTTTTTTTATTTTCTTAAATTGAAATCCCAAATTCTCTTACTAGAAAATATCAAATTTCGAATTTCAAATCTTATGTATATATATCTATGGTTTCACTGGTTTCTGTAATACTAAATTCTCAGTACCTAAATATTATTTGAAAATGTAAAGTTTAAGGTTAAGTACTACTTTAGGCAGTGGTCTTTCGAAAAACCCGTCATTAAAAGCATGCCTATCACACTTCAAATTCTAGATTCTCAAATGTTGGTAGGTACATAATTGTAGGTAATTGTAGGTACTTTTGTAATTTAAAGCTGTTGTTCGGAAATTTTAAAAGTGTTATAAAATTCGCGAACTTGCTTACCTAATAGCACTTTATCAAGAACTAATCAAAAAACTACCTATTTTTATAAATTTAAAGAGGTATTTTTATAAGCGTAAATTCAGCAAAGCTTTAGATAAATACCTGTTTTTATTTGAAGGGTCTAAGGAATAATCATCAGTGACCACTAACAATGATTTTGACCAAAAAGAAAAAGAAATTTGATAAACTGCACACTTAGGCTCATACATAATGCCAAGTATGAACACTTGAAACTTCTTCTATTTTGGCAACAGCATATTTTCAACTAAAAGTGAACTTTGATGAAGATTTTATGTGTTTCTAGTATCTAGGATGCTAATACTTTAAATTTAATAAACATTTTGAAATCCTGACCACGTAGAAAAAATTCTTAAGACTCAACTGCACCTTTGCAAAAAATAATTTTCTGTCTGCCAGTTGTGAATTACAGTAAATTAATAGAAAAAACGGTAAGTTTTTCTGTAACCATAATTCGAATTAATTGATTTCCACTTTCCATAATATTGTTAAACGAATTTATTGATATCGATATCAAGGGGTCTCTGTTCTACTACATTTGATTAAGTCGACTCGGTGCTGTGCGTGGGACTGTAAAACCAACTGCCGCAAATCGATTTGAGTACTTAATAGAAAACACCAAAATATTACTAATAAATTTTTAAGAAAAACTTTTCTTGGTTCCGACTGTTGTTGTTTATCAGTAAGTGATAGTTAAAATTTAGTTTTATTTGTTTACCTACTCATCAGTAAATATTTTAGTGTACTAATTATTTTTTGTTTAACCAAAATACTTTTGCGAAAAAATAGCTAGGATTTAAATTTTTCGCTAATATCGGCATAATTCTAATCAATCTGCAGCACTCTCTTTAGGATTATTTTCGGTATCAATCAATCATATTGCACGCCGGATCGAAGCACTGTATCTTTCCGGGAAAAACATTAAAGATGGGGTTGACTACCACGATGAAATGACGGGGGACATATTTTTCGAATGGTTTTCTACCAAACTTCTCCCGAAATTGATCGGCTAATAGCGTAATTGTTATGGATAACGCAAGTTACCATTCTGTCCAAGCAATGAAAATACCGAAACAGGTTCAAGAAAGGCAGAAATCATGGAATTTCTTCAAGACAATGACCTCTATTACGAAGATTATTATACAACGAAACAACTTTTAGAAGTTCTAGAAGAACCTGGTCATTGTGTTCTGCGGTTACTTCCTTATCATTGTGAATTCAACCCTATTGAAATGATATGGTCCATATTAAAATCGAGAGTGCGTCGGAACAACAACAATCCGAAATTCAGTGCTAGTGCCATTGACGTAATAAGGGCACAGGTAAACACAATAACAGAAAATGAGTGGTGTGGTCCAATTGTGTCAAAAAGGTAATTTCAATTGAAGAAAAGTATAGGGAACGTCAAGTTAATGAACTCATCATATCTTTGGATAACAGCAGTGACGAAGAGGATAATGTTTAAAGTGTTTTTATTTTATTTATTTTTGTTACTTTATGTATAAATATATTTTTCAAAAACCATGTTTTAATTTTTTTATTTTTTTTTAACTTCAAACGTTTGTCAAATGTGGCCTAAACAATTTTCTAAGTCCGCATGCAAGAAACTGCATAATTTTTGCCTACACTAATGGGTGTCAAAATATTTATGGTAAGCTTATTAACGTCTCGGTGTGAGAGCAATAAAAGTACTTGATTTTGTTTTCAAATACTGCTACCATGAATGATTTTCATCTACCTATTCGTGATGACAAAATCTACCTATTCGTAAGGACGACATCAGTATCTGTGTTTTCCAACATCGTAGTTGCAAAGAGGCGGAATCTCACAGCTTCAAAAAATTGGCAATAATTTTCCGAACTTTATACAATGTATTGAGTCTTGCAGATTGATTGGTACACTTTTTTTGTCTGTAGTTGACAAAGAATTTGCTGTGAGAAATGTTTTTAAGAAGCAAGCCTGAATATTTTCGTACAATTTTCAAAAAAACTAACTTTTTATCGGTCACACAAAACAACCGATCTTTCTTGCTCTTAGTATCAATAAGTGAAACAATCATTACCTCGTGCAAAGCTATTAAGCAACAACTTGTAAGTTTAAAAACCTTTAAATACCTATCTAATTTTTACCAAAAGATAATCAATCATCATATGAAGCGTCTACCAAAAATTTAATTATTTTATTCTGCTCAGATATCTTCATTTTTTAGACTTATATCCTTCATTTAGTTCAACAACGTAGTTTGCTGTACCCATCTGGAAATTAACCTGACATTTACTTTGACAGTATTTTGAAAAATTCTTACTATGAAATATCGCAATTTTTATTTATCAGCAATAAGCTTTTTAACATTAAGTAATAAGATCGAAGGCTTAACATTCTTAAATTTCTCGGAAAAACAGGCGAGAAGTTTTTTTTACTAACTCGATTGATATTTTTTTTATTTCTCCATTTTTGAAACTCGTAAACTTTCTCATATATCAGGCGTGATTTTTGACGCAATAACTTTTCTACGTCTGCAAGCAATTCTAATTCACTCTTGAATGTTGTATTTTTAAAACTTTTGAAAGTGAAATTGGTTTGTAACAAAAATTCCATAAGAACCATTTTTCACTATACATGTGTTTATTTTTCAAATTATAAAATAAATAATAAATTGTCACTTGATGGTTACCTAAAGTGGTTCTTTATCGTATTGTATAATAAATAGTATAATAAATAACTTTTATCTATTTTTATAGAAAAAAAATCTACTTCAACTAACGTGTAACTTGCCATTATGTTTTTAAAACTGACGTCAAACGTTCTTTATAAACATTTTAAAACAGTAAAAATAAATGTTTAATGGGATGTCCCAGGTTTCTAACATTTTTCTTTTAAAGCAAAAATAGATAAAATGTAGTATGTAACACGTGAGAAATTAGACGATTTTCTGCTTGTAACGTAAGTAACTATTTTATGTAGGTATCTACCTAATACTAGATTTTAAGTAACAGGAGCGACAAAGCACCCATTAAAGGAATCATGTGAAAGTGCTCTGTTATGAAATACAAACAAAATTAATTAATTAAATTTCATAAGTAATAACAATTTATCGTTAAAATAATATTTAAAAAAATTGCTGACACAATGTAAATGATAGGATGAATTTGGATAGGACTTAATTAAATTACTAGGTACATATGTAATTTGGAGACTAAAAATGTCCATGTCAACAGTTATTAAAACGATACAGTCAAGATTCGTATTGGTGTCGCTTTCCATTAGTTCACCTTTAATTTCGCAGTATTCTAAACATTTAAACCCCGCTCTGGGAAAAACTATCAAACGTTAAAGCCTCTTAGCAGATGGAACCTGACATCAAGAATGGTCTGTATCGTCAAGGATATTCATCCCTTCCACTACAAAGGGCGGAGTCCTTAAAATACCATGTTTTATTGGCCTAGAGGCGGGGTAATCGTATCAACTTTTTCGTAATAATCCGGGTAATCCTTCACAATAGAAACGAGCGTATAATCTTGCGCTCTTTGGAATTTTCCAAAAAAAATCAATATTAAAAAAATGTGTAATTTTATTAAATAATACAAGAAACGTTATGCAACCAACACTCCACGTAGAGTTGAGAAAGAATAGGTCAAAATTTTGTAAAATTTTATTGTATTGATTTACAATCAAATAACATTTTCTAGCATTGTCTCTGCGCCATTCTGTTCATTTTGATCATTAACTCCGAACACAAACCATTTTTTCTTATTAATTAGGAACAGCATCATCAACAATGGCAAGTGAATTAACGAAAATCTGAATAGCTTCCGTGATGTTTGACTGGACGAATCTTTGTAAAAATTATACGCTACAAAAACAAATTAATGTATGAATAAGAAACACATCAAGACTTACCTAAATAAATAAAATATAAGTTAAGTGGTGTCGCCTCCAAGACAAACCACCAATTGGTAACATCTAAATAAGGTGCTGCTATAGTCATCGCCTCCAAAGCCAGTGTATGTCTTAACGCAACTCTTCTACACAGACTGGGATCTGTCACAGCCATCATTCGGTATCCAGCTCTGGAATAATCGGGACGTAAATTCCAGGATAACGCGTTAAAATGGGGAAACTGCCAGCTGTACAGAATGGCCGCCATCAGCCAAGCACCGGGACCTAAAGAATTAGCGCACGCCGCCCAACCCATGAGTGGAGGAATAGCACCAACTGGAAATAATCTCATAATTTTGATTTTTATACTGACAGGGAAGTATACCAACTGAGCCGACCCACGTATTAAGTATACTTATGCGTTTTAAGGGTGTATAGATGGAGGTATATAAAATTAAATTAGCAAGGCCTAAACTGGCTGTTAAGCCGTTTACACCAAAGTTTAAAATACTTAGTCCAGCCACACTAGTTGTTGTTGCAAATAGCATTCCATGTAAAGGTCTAAAAATCCAACATGAGTTAAAAAAATCTTAACAAGGTGTACATACGTTAGCTTCCCACAAACTAAAACTCTATTTTTTGTTCTTGACATTTGTGCATCAAAGGGAACTTCATGGAACTGATTGACAGAATTTGCAGCTGCTGATAACAGACCAGTGCCTGCTATACACATCGCAAACGGGGCCCATTCAAACGGAGCAGGGGCGACTGCGTATCCTGCCATCGACGTTACAACAACTAAAGCTGTAAACAACGTGTTATATAACTATCAATATAAGTATTAATATGTACTTGTAAGGCGAATCTTTGATAATTTTAGGTAGTGTCGGACGATGTTTGTACTGTTGGTTGAAGGTGTGGGACGCCAGGGTGGTATAAAAGTCGGTTTAAGAGGAAACGCCGTGATCACATCTTCTGTCAAATCAACGGTTGTGGCCTTTCTATCTGATTTGTTCACGTAAGTGGCTGCGGGTAATGTAATATATACATGTTTCTGAAAAAAAAGGTCACTTCGTGTTGGTGTTAGAGCTGCCAGTACCTTAAGTAACAAATTCGGAATGTAGGAGTTACCTAACACTTTGCGGCAACATGGTTTTAATGTATGGTATAACAGATTTGACATTACGGTTAATTACATTTCCATCCACATAGTTATCGTTATTTTTCGTTGACGAATTTGGAGATAAGTATCGGTAACTAAAAATATTTGTTCAACCTTTTTAGGTTAGACATGTGACAGCTGACAGATGGAAGTTGACGTTTCAACCATGTGGTATTTTCTAGCTTTTAACCGGTTGATTTGAGGCAGATATCTTTTTTGGGGGAGTTTTTTTTTTATAATAAAAGTGAGAAAAGTAGAATAGAGAATATTTAAAAGGAATATTTATTTTTTAACAATTTTAATCAAAATGAATTATATGCAACATTTGTGGCAAAATAGTAGTTTGGGTTGCATATCTTTATTATTTTTGTACATTTTTAGGAGCTTGTATATAACTGTAATGTATTCTTAAAATAAAGATTCCGAGTGATGTGTTTAGTTCTTCAGCAACAAAGTTTGACTAAATGACTCCATTTTTAATTTTTGTTATATTTGGTAAAAAATTGAGGGCGTTATTATTGTACCCGCTTATTATATGCTCTAGAGCATAGTGAACTAATTTATATAGTATATCTCGTATCAGAGGTATTAACAAGGAATAGTAGTCAAGTAAAAAATAAATATTATTATAATCGAACAAAGACAATAGATGTTGCAGAATATGCAACTGCTTTAAACGAAATGCAAAAAGATAAAACATCTTTGAATGCTTTACACTTTTTGTAACATTTAAAGCATTAAGATCCTTCAGATCCACTAACTTTACAATTTATTACACTTAATTTGTTGAAATCTTTATTTAATTTGAATTTTATATATTCTCTGGATTTTCGCCTTCATTTGAATTTTTTTTAAGTCTTTCACTTTCTCCATGATTTTTGGGATTTCTTTGGATGTTTGCTAAACTCTTAATAATCAAGACCTCAAAAAAAAGACTCCCGTTTGTCGAATTACGAACTGGTTTCCAGGAATAGCTGAAACCACAAATCACAATCTTTCTGATGGTTTTTATTTCAGCGATTCGAGAACCGTTAAAATTCTTGACTTTAAATTTAAGGCAATGGAATTTCGGTCATTTTTTTTTAAATTTTAGTGCATGATGTTTTCCATTATGCAGATCTGGCAATTCTGCTGTTTCTAGACGTACTATTTTAAACAACTGAATTCAACCACAATTAATTATACACTTTATTAGTATTGATTTATTACAAACATAATGTTTCATAATTGTTACTAAATTGTTATCTGCAAAATTGAGCTGATCGAAAACATAAAAAAATATCACCCAAGTTAATGAGTAAAAAACGGAAAACTATTTTAAATTCCATAAAACTATACATTTGCTTAGGTATGAAGATAAATATATAAAAGATTAATATGCATAACATATTCCACTTAACTATAAATATGCTACCATCTTGTACACAACATTGTTTAACTATACAATAACCAACCTTGCATCTCATAGTAACGCACAAAATATAGCAGTTTGTGCCTAAATGACATTTTTTTAATATAACGTTACATTTATGTATAAAAAAGTCTATATTGGTGTAAATTTATATTATAATAATGAACACATGTTTTCTTGCACCTCGTTAACAAAGGGGTTTCCTCTCTAAATATCAAAAATTTCTTGAACACAACGTTAAGTAAAAATACTTTCGAGTGCAAGGTGAGTTACCTACACTTAAAAAGAACATCCCGTAAATATGTGACTGAAAGTTAAATAAAGCACCTTGTCATAAAAGTTAAGGATATTTTATTTTGTTTTCAAAAAGTAACTAAGTATTTTGAAGCCCCACCACTACCTAATTATTTAAATATCATTAATAGTAAAAACAATAATAAGCTTATACTAACTGGGGGAAACATAGAACGCAAGTTATACAGATATATTAGTGCCGAAGCGGCCATTGGAGAGCATAACCGTATACCACACCATAACTTCACATCACAACTTAGTTAATTACAACATACAAGATATATCGAAGAAAATAAAAATTGATATAATTGAATTCGTGCACTGAACGATTATTTTATTTGTAACTTAATGGTTCAAACTGCTTCTAATTAGTGTCAGTGCACTAAGCTTTATTAGAATTTCATAATTTATATATATATATATCCATTCAACAATTATCTTAACGCTAGGTACACTTCTATGAACAAACACTTTGAACGAATTTGATGTGATAGTTGGCAACTTTGTGTTCACATCACACTTTTCATCGTATTTGCTGGTAGGCGAGTACACACCCTAACCTACTTCAATTCTCTCCAAACTTCATGAAAACACATTGAGAATCATTGTATGTATCCGCGGCAAGGTTTACTAGTATGGTAACAAACAGAATTGTTCTATCTATTTTCTATGGTGAAAAATAAAATTAAGTTGCCTGCTGATTCGCAGTATCACTCAACGCAACGGTTTGTATAATTAAACTAGTTCATGGTAACCAACAAATAAGAAATAAATATTAAAACAAAATTGAACTAAACATTTAAGAGCTATTTAAAAAAATGCCACACTATACCGGAGGTAGATCATTAGAGACATCCATCATTGAAAGCCTTCGGTCTATAAACACCAAGTCATCATTATTCGCATTGCGTACACCTTGCGTTGGATCACCCACAAAACCGGGAGCTCTCCTTTGGTTCCCCGTCATTTGATAATTATTTAACCTAACTGAATTTGGGTCCATGGTAATGGCGTGGGATGGACCGCCAAAACCATGGTTATCTAAATGGTTGAACGGTTCGAAATGACTGATTACGCGCGGTTGACCAGCAATCACGTGATTGTTAACATTTACGGGAATTCCTCGAGGTGGACCTATTAAATGGTTGTCTAATTGGTTGTACGGTTCGAAATGGTTGATGACTCGAGGGGGACCGGCGACGTGATTATGTACAAAATTATCTACTCGCGAATCGAATGGTTCGTATTGGCCACGGGATGGTCCAGCTACAGGATGGTTGTTGACGTAATTGTGGTCGACGATGTGGGATGGTGTGCTGACGTCACTACTGTAGTTACGGGAACCGATGCGTGTTTGGCGACGGGGTCGGCTTTTTACACTACCTTTCACTTCTTCGAGAACTGAAGGTGCTACGTAAGTGAAGCCCTAGAACAAAAATAAAATTATATTAACAAGACATACATGCACTTCAAAAACTGAAAACTTGTCAAATTTGATTGGAATTTGCAACAGCACCGCTAGATTTTTTACTTACTTTAACTTCAGTGATAATCAAGTTTTTACTTTCCAGTAAAAGTCCACATAATAATAAGAATGCGAAATATCATTTTTTATTCTTATTGTGCTTTGTTTATTACAGCATTAAGTTGGTAATATTTTTAAACAAACACTGCTATTGGTGTAAACATGTAAACTTTACCTATGCGCCTTATCAAATCATAGCCAAAGTTATTATATATCACACAAAATATTTTTTGCCTTTCAGATATACCTGTAATAATGTCTATCTTTGCTTGTTTTGAAGTTTTTTTTTTATTTAAGACTTTATTTGGCACTGGCCAATCAAATTATCGTTATTACAATTTAAATAGCCTGTTAGAAATAAACAGACAGTTAAAAAGTTACAGAATAGGCCCCATTGCCTGATTAAATGTCAAGTCAAATTAATATTCTCATCTTTGTGGAAGTGCAATAGGGGTCCGATGCCAGATTATCGCTATATCAATAGCTCTTCTCATTAGCAATTCAATAGTATCGCTACATTATCCTAAAGTTCAGTTTTGGCTAATTCCTGTCGTTTTTTTTTTCATTTTGCAATTTTTAAACTATAATAAATAAGGTAACGAAAAACAGTTGCTAACAGGCCTTGCATGAGTTATCTACTGAAATAATGCTGGCGATTAATGATAGGGGGCCCTTAATGCAGCAGCACAAAGGCAATAATATTGTTTGACTCTAAACTGGCTTTTCTTTAAATTGGTAATAACTTCCAAAACATTTAAATGCAGCAGGAACGGTTCAGGGTGAACCATCTTCTATCACATGCACCTGATCTTATTCGATCTGAGGTAGGCAAGGTGAAAGGTTCCTCGTGTCAGTAAAAGTCTCCACAATAATAACAAAATATCATTTTTTATTCTTATTCTGGTTTGTTTATTATAGCGTTAAGTTGGTGATATTTTAAAACAAACGACGTTGTTGGTGTAAACATGTAAAGTTTACCTATGCGCTTTATCAACTCATAGTCACAGTTATATCACACAATATATATTTTTTTGGTTTTCAGATATACTTGTAAAAATCTCTATCTTTCTTTTGAAAAATTTGTTTACCAACTTTATTTTGTACAAAACATTGGAAAATGATTTTTGAAATATGAACTCTCCAATTTTGCAGGATATATTTAAATAATATATATCCATATAAAATTTAGAATGCCAAAACTTATCTCCCTGAGTTGGTTTGTTAATAATTGAAAGATGCAAGACCCCAAAAATCAAAAGCGCAAAATTTAAAATTCCATTCGATATACATATAATATATAGTACTAGTTTCAGTAAACGTTACAAAGTAGTTGCTTAATCGAAAATAATTTTCAATTATTTAGTACTAATATGATTTTTATTACTGAGTAATGAATTAAAATCATGTTTGATAAGAACTAGTTATCGGCTGTATAGAATTAATCTTACAAGATTAATTTGCTGTGGTGTAATAGATATTGCTTAAAGTTTAGCAATATGTATTGGATTAATATACAATTATTATTGTCTGACCTAAATTTTCTATAAAATTTTTTAAACAGTGTTTAGTAGCTATTGATCAAGAAAATTTGTAATTAAAATAGAAGTGGAAATCGTGAATGGAGTAAAAATATTGTAAATTTTTTGGAGCTCTCAGTTTTCTTTTCAAGTTGTTACAGTATCTGGTTAGATAAACTTGCAATTTTAAGAAACGTAAAGTTTTCTATCCATACCTTAAATATTTCGTTCGCGCTTTCACTAAGAAAAGAATCTTCTGGTGAATCGACCGGAGTCTGTTTGGTGAATTTACTATCAAAATTAGACGTATCATCTTGGTTCTTCTTCAACATACTCTCGGGCACCGGTGGAGTAACCTTTTTCGCCAAAACATCGGCCCAAACAACGTTCTTAAAGAATGGATGGTTCTTAATAGACGCAGCATCTCCATCTGTCCCCAACCTAGCAGAAACCTGTCTCTTCAACAACTTCCTGATCAAGTCCTTAGAGTCTTGGGTGAGATACGGTGGAAGGAATAGTTTACCTCTCAGAATTTTTTCTATTGTCTTTTTACGATTATCTCCTTGGAAAGGTGGCTGAAATTTAAGTACATTCCTTATCAGTATCAGTAAAACGCAAAAGCGGAGTACCAAGGTCGTGATAAATCTTAAATGATAACGGTTTCATTACTACACAAAAGTGGTCAGAACACTCCAGAAAGATATAATTATATTTGCATGTTCGGAATGAATGGCGCTAATTTGTGGTTTGCGTTCATTACAGTTGCTCCATATCATTAAAGAAAAAAGTAACAGACCTCAGTATTCTTTATGAATTTGTGTTTGGCGTTACGATAACGTGGGGAGGTAACCGGTCTTCTACATTTAGGGGTAAACGGAGGCTATAACAGATAAAAAAAAACGTCAACACCTATAAATTTTGATAGCAAAATTGTTTTGGCATAACAGCAAAGGTCCAATTTTATACTGTCATACTTGGAAAATTGTTGAATCCGCTTGGATCGCTTTAATTTATTTTTATTTTTTAGATAACTATAAAGTGATTACTTCAAATTTGTATTGATCAATTTAAAAATCATTTTCACTGACCTGAACCAAATGTTTTTTTTTTTAAACAGATATTATGTCAAACTGCGTGGATTATACGTAATTGTGAGAAAAAAACAAAACTGGTTTTTGTAATTTGTACGGTTCGTATCGTGGTCGACAGAAATTGAATAAAATATGACAGCAAAGTTTGTTACGAAATTATTATTGTACTCTATTGTATTGTACGAACGTTAGTGTAAAAACTTCACGAACGTCATAATCTTGGATTTCATGACTTCATGAGCTATTTTTTAGACGAACTACCTTTCTTATTGATAATAACATAAATTACATATTTATGATAAAACACTAAAAAAGTAATTTTAAGAGTAATTACACTAGGCAACAAAAAAAATACGTTTTTTTTTCCCAGAGATTTAATTGTGTGATTCGGAATCGCCATGCTATAGAGAACTTAGAACAGTAAATAAAACATCTCAGTCACGTATAGTTTTTAAGAGAAATTTATTTTAAATTTAGCAATTTTTCGTAGTTACTTTAAGGTTAATACGTTATTTAGACTTTAAAAATAAACTTGTTGTGTATTTGTTCTTTTGGTCGTCTATTGTAAGAAGAGGTCGGTGTCTCTCTAACCAAAAACCAACATTAGTAATACTTTTTTTTACTTCTTGGTAAATATAAAACAAACAAAAAAAGCAAAATAAATCCGGAGAATTGACACAACAGCGAGACATGGTGAAAAAACTGAATGTAGACTAATACTACAACATGGTATTATGATTGTTTGTAACAAAAATTTAAAGCTACCCTCCTAAATTGATCAAAAAAATTCATTTAAAAATAAAAATAAAATCTCTTTATCTATACGTGATTGAAATAAATGGTTATTTTTCTGGTATTAGGTGCATGATTATCTACAAACTACGCTATAAATTTTTCCCGGGAAATTTTGAGTGTTGACTAGTGTTATCATTGCAGAGGACAACTTTTTACAACTATATAGGTGTGGAGCTATAAAGTCTTCCTGATGCAAATCGATTGTGAAATTTTGAAATTTAAAATTTCAGGTTTCTAACTGCATATTACATTTAATCATGTTCATTTAAGAATGTTTGAATAATGATGTTAATAGTCCTATAATAAATATATTATGTTTTTACAGGGATGTCAACATTAAATATCTTACGAGACCAATATGATAACAAAAATCTTTTAACTCGAAAGTAGTTCTCAATTCATTGCTACGAAATCATTTTTATATACTGTTTTTACAAAATAATTATCAAAAATTAATTATGAAACCACGTAAATTTTTGTTTTTGAATTATCTTACATTCATCATAAAAAAATGCACTTTAAACTTTATCTCTGTCAGTATTTACTAGATTGGTGGAACAACCAAAGTTTAGATAATAAATTTATCTCAAGTAGCTGAAAATTTCGGAACAGTATAAAGTTATACTGGAGTTACGTGCGATAATTCGTCAGTTATCTGTTATCAAACCTCGAGTTTTAATTTCTAATTTTTGAAATAATGTTTTTTCAAGCTCATAACAATAATGAACATTTTCTGATCAAAAATTAGGATCTTTTATTATTAAATATCAACAATTTATGTGTCGATCATGTTACATTTCTAGGCATAAAATAAATTAATCATTTCTAACAGAATAAATTAGCAGTTTAGATAAGAAATGAATTTAGCCCGCATCTGTTTTAAAATATCACCCATATAATTAAGTCACGTGTTAAAAATTTAAGAACGCAATAGAATTAAATAAGTCCACCAGTATGTAAAATAACTCAACTTAGGTCATTCAAGACAATTAAAGACAGATTTTGCCCCATCGGCTCAATTTTCCCGAGGCAAAAAGTGTCACTGACTAGGTGGTATTAAGTGAACTAAAGCAGAATAAATTGAACTAAATGGAACTAGGCCTGATTTACTCGGTGGACTAAAGTAAATTATTATGTCGAACTAAACAAAGTTGGACTAAATCGGACTAGGTCAGGTTAATTTGGTTCGGTAGATTAAATCAGACTAAACTTAAGGTTCATCACTAAGAGAGTGATTTTACCTCTCGACCTTGCGCTTTTTTATTCATCGGTAATTTACAACTAAGATATTTTTTGTCAATCAGATAATGATGTTTATATTTTTACCGATATACTTTTCTTATTGAGTTTATTTCACTTTTTCAACGTTGTTATCAAAATGGATTAAAGCATCGTATCGTTTTTACAACGGTTGGTTTATTTTGTAAATTAGCGTCATAAACGATGATTCTTATAAACAGGTATACATGTTTTTATTAACCGTGAAGCCAATAACTGCCAAACACAAAAAAAAAACACAAAGACAGTTCTAATCGGAAAAAAAAGCCACAATTGAAAGTAAACATTTCGTTATTTATCGCCATACTTATATTTGTCAACAGGTCTATTTTTATTTTACTCTAAAACATGGCGAAATTAGTATTAGAGTAGAAATATTGACACCTGTTTTACCATGTTACGACTTATGCGTGAAAGTAAAGACTGTTTTTAATCAACAAAATACTTTATGTAACTGTAATAAATACAAGTTTAAACTAAGTTTGTTTTTCTGTGAAAACCACATTAACTATTTAATAGATTTTGGAAATAACAGTCATTGATTAGTAGTTTTTTAAAGAACCAAAAAAACTAAAATCAATATTACACAAAAATTCTCGGTTATTGACTGCACTACACGTGTCACATTATTTTACAAATTTAGATCAACCTAATCAGTCTACCATAACCGCAAATTTAAATTGTGATACTTTTTTTGGTATACAAATATGTTTCAGATTCTTAGAACCACGGGTTTGAAGAAAAAAAAAAGACTAAATAGAATTTGTTTATCACAGGGTTTCCTGTATCCCGTAATGATAAAACAAGTTCATAAGAAACTATCTGCGATAAATAGAAGCCGATTACTTTATTCCAGATATTATCGATATCTTTATATTGAGACATTCTTGGTCTGTATCACCCAACGCTCGTTACAAATTCTATTACAAAAGTGCAGATAACTGTCGTGATTCTATAAAAGTCAAGGCCATTTCCGGATATCTCTAATGATAAAAGCTGACCGACTGTAAGATTTGACCTCCTAAGCGTACTTGAATTCGCAAATTGGTCACTTAAACACTTTCTCTGAATACATCGACTTGGCGACCATTACTGAAGAGAGATTCAAATGGGAAAATAATGAGTCATTGTGATTTACCAAAGTTATGCAGGTAGTAGTCTACTTAAAATAAAGTACATAATTTCAAATGGGAGCGTAAAAGAATTTCCTTCTATCGTGTGAATTTGATGAGTGTTTGATAAGATAAGGTTTATGAGGAATTGTGTTTCTCAAAATCTGTTTACAAAATTAAATCCGCGTCAAGCTAATTTGATGCATGATGTAGATTCAAGATTTAATGGCTCAGTGACGTCAAGGTAGTTTCAATTCAATCAGATGCACTTGACGTCACTTGTGAACGTCAACACCAAGACATTGTGAAAAACTCACACCTTCATTGTTTATTTTCCACATTTATAAATGCGATAACATGTGAAATACTTACAGCTCCTGTTAACATATCATAACACAAAGCTCCAAATGACCACCAATCGACCTCCCTACCATGGCCACTTCTGGTTAAAATCTCAGGTGCCCTAAACAAAAGAAATTATTCTGTTTCTATTAAAAGATAAATTACTTACATGTATTCTATGGTTCCACAAAATGTATGAGTCAGAACACCTCGCTGGATATGTTCTTTACAAAGACCAAAATCTGTGAGTTTCACATGACCTTTAGAATCTAACAAGACATTTTCTGGTTTTAGGTCTCTATAAATAATACCAAGGAAATGCAGATGTTCAATGGCGAGTAAGATTTCAGATAAATAAAAACTAAAACATACTCAATAAAATCGGGTGGACACCAATATGATCAAGTTTACATTGCGGTTTCTTCTAGAAGAAGCCCTTCTTTTTCTAGCATGGTAAAAAGTTCACCCCCTTGTAAAAATTCTAATATTAAATATAGTTTCCCGTTAGTTTGATAGGCGTAAATTAATTCAACTATAAAAGGATGCTGGAAATGATTACTTTAGTAATTCTATAAAAATGTGGGTAGGGTACAACCTTAACAGCTTCTAAAATATTGCGTTCAGCCTTAGTATGTGCAGTGTCTTTCTGATTTCTAACAATGGAAGCCTTGTGTAGAATTTTCATTGCATAAATGCTATTCTTGTCAGCGCCTGTTTCCTTGATAACTTGAAATACCTTACCATAGCCCCCCTTTCCCAAAACGCTGAGTATGCGGAAATCTTCATTTCCGATCTTTTTTCCTTTATTGACCGACTTTTCGTCCACTTGTACCCTTTCGGTATCGGCAGTGCTAAACACGTTTGAAACTCATGTTAATTATCTCAATAGTAATTTTTAAAGAACTGTGCAAGTTATCACTTTATAATCTCACTAATTTTAATCAAAACAATAACATTTTTGCTGATATCAGGCTTCTCTGGTTTTGAGAACATATACTTACTCGACCATATCAGATACATCTGGTTGCTCGTCATACTGATCCTGTAAAAATTCCCAAGAATTAAGAGGCTATTAACCTAGGATCCACGACTGACATTTTTAATGCATTCTTACGAATCGCGACACATTTAAGGAGCGCCGCAATTTGACAACTTATTTACGTAAAAAGAAGTGAAATTAGTTGTTGCACAAGATGCAAATGCCATAAGGTGTGACATTGAAAACGGAACGAAATGAGAAGCACGATAAGATAGCAGACGCGAAGACAAGATGACAGTCTCGAGAACACATATTTTCGGATCAATGTAATCATAATTTGCTAGGTTAATTACCTCTGTAATGTCTATAGCATCATCTTCATCGTCTGAATTCTCGGGCAGACCGTCATGTAACTCAATATCGAATATTCCAGCCATGTTTCGTTGTTAAAATACGCACTGGTTTTCACTATTCATAACACTATCCACGTGAATTTATTTAAAAAATGTTGGTTTTTAAACTGATTTGTGCTTTCCAATGTTCCAGACACTAGTGCTCGCACGACAACACTATAATCATATACTGCTTATAATATTGGGTTATGTCGGACACAAGGCAGGCTACCTGAAAGGAAGGAAAGTTACTAAAAGTTGACGGGCTTACTGTTTACCGCCAGTTTTGAAATGGCGATTAGTTTTATTTTCCCGCGATTGCTATATCATATTGTATATGTACTTACAATAATGATAAAAAGTTTTTTGTATATTTTAGCGAAAGGAATTAGATATACTAAAACAATTTGTCAACATGGGGACACTCAAAGTAAATATTCTAAGAAAATATTTGATATATGTTCAACCTTGGAAGCGCATTGTGATTTTTTCTTCATCATGCATATGTATAATGGAAATATTAAATCCCTATAATTCCACAACATAAAATACTTAAGTACAAAATTTGATAACTTTTTGTAGAAAATGTAACCTTTGATGTTTGAAGAAATCTTGTCTTGAATATTATCAAGTTAATATCGAAAATATTGACTTAAAATTTACCATTTCAAATTTTGTGGCGATTTTTCGAGTGCTAAAATTAAAAACATTAATATGAGTTAGAGTTAAATTTTTAACTCAGTTCATTGCAGTTCATTAAATATCAGCATTTTTACTATCCTAAAAAATATAAGGCGCAAAATTGGGATATTAAACTTTGGTGCTGATTTCACCGATACTGCCGTGGGAAATTTACTCTAGAACAATGAAATAACAATCATTAAAATCATTTAACTTCTGAGGAAGGAAAAATATAAAATAAAAATTGCTATGGGAATCTCCCATGTTTTAGTAATTCAGGAACACCAAGCAAGTGTTGTCATATTTCGTCTTCATGATCACTCCTGAAAAATTAAGGTGCTACCATTAAAGAGTGGATAACCAATTAGTTATCTCTTCATTTTCTATAAATAAATATTTATTACAATCGCATACATCACTGTTTTAAGTATTATTAAAAACAAATTAATTAGAAGTGTTGAGAGAAGTGCTATTGAAGAGTCTGTCTTTAATCATTTGCGCCATCAACCCATGAATGATTTCAATGGTTGTTTTGCAACTGTCTTTAGTAGCTTTCAACAGTTTATCTTCAGTTCTTTTCTCATGAGGATCAGTTCCTCCCACTATAAATCCTCCACGACCGATAGCAGCCTCTGATTGCTCTAATTTCTCAGATAGATCAAAAATTTGTCCAGTAGTGTAATCAGCATTTGTTAACAAACTTGAAGAACTCAAAGTATTAACCCAGTACTTGTTCCATAAAGAGTCTAACAATCGTCTATCAAGTGAAGACTTGAAATAAGACACTTCCAATGAGTAGTACTGCTTACAGTGTACGCCAAAATCTTCAATTTTGTTCAATGGGATGGTTTGGTACTCTGAGGGCTCCTCATTTGCTGGTTTATACCCTTTGGGATATGTGCGAAAAGCGCCTAGACACACTTTACCAGCCGAAATTGTACGCACGGGATCAATTACAATTGCTACAAAAGGTTCCTGGAAATTCTGGTTTAACATCTGAGTTCCTACATCGATTCCAGAGAGCCAGCAGCCATAGCCAGGATGACTATGGTACCATCCAATTGCATTTTCTTGTCGTCCTACTAATTTCGCGGCTTCTATGTATGAACTCATATATTCATAAGCCTGAGCTTGAGCATTAACGCGAGTTTCTGTTCCTTCAACAGGTAAAGCAAAAGAATCCATTACAAGCATTGTGTTTCCATCAACTTTCCCCAGAATTAGACCCATAACTTCCAAAGTACCACCAGAGCGAGCATGCATGACCATTTTTAGAAGAGCTAAAGCGGAGATTTTTATATCTTTGAAGAAATGGGGGCTGCAACGTCAAAATTAGTACAAAGTGAGGTTAGGTTAATTTACACGTTACTCCTTTTCCCAGGGCTTCGCTGCTAAGATGTCTTGTTGTTGCTTCTTGTCGTAGCGATAAATTTCGTCCACCGAACTTACCATTTCAACTTTGTTAGCCATTTCCCATGTTTTGAGAGCTATTTGTTTTTGGGTATCCGAAGAGGTGCCCGGTTTTGACATTTTGTATTTCGGTATGATCTCTTAGGAAAATAACTGTGCTTAACGTGGACACTAAGATAGAAGTGTTTGCTTACCTTATTTTTAGTAAGAAATCTAAAAAATCTAAAAGTATTTGGCAGATGAAAGATTGGATAGTAAACATAGAGGGCGCTTTTTATGACATTTGGAATTGAAAAACTCTTTTAGATTATTGTCGGGAAGGTATATCACTAAGTTAGATGCAATGCTTCGATTTTTCAAAGCAATATTAGTTGTAATATAAATTTACGCAAATCTAAATTAAAATTGACAACATTTTAAAACTGGCGCTTTTAGAATCCGAGTTCTGCCAACACTAGAAAATTGAAAAGATTTGTTGATTCAAATTTTTTCTAAAAAATTCTACAGTAAACAAGAAGTTCGGTTCAGTTTTTTTCACTATAATAACGAAATAGTTTAAATTAGCTGTTAAACTGATTGTTAAATTTAATACTTAAACATAAAAATAATTAATAATTTGTTAATCGATTTAATAACGGTCTTATTCTTATTAGATAAAAACCCAATTTCAATCCAATTTCTATCTTTTTTTTCTAAGCCCAACTCATGTTTTTGTTCTGTGGATCGCACGTGAGTCCTAAAATAATCTCATTACACTTATGGATGTTAATTAAAGGCCCGACAAAATAACCCTACTGCAAATGGTCATAAACATTACCTGCAAGTCAACCACACCCTGACAGTTTTATTAGGGTGGTTTTTTAGCAGTTGGCAATTCTAAAGCGTCTTAAATCAAACCGACCAATGAGGTGATTGAATTTTGTTCACGTTGGGGGGGTAAACGCCATTTTGATTCGAGATTATGCGCGTTTTAGTTAAAGAAAAGTTTGTAACAAGTTGTGTGGTAACGTTCTGTTGTGAAGATTTGTGCTCGTTTAAATAGGAATATAGGAGAATAAGGTAAGTTTTTAAAAAACTCGTCAATGAAATCGATCTTTTTAAGCATTTAAGAACATTTTACGTGATTTGATTCGTTTTAAAAAGCTGTAGTTTTTTCAGTTCATACCGTTAAATTCAGAAGATGCGTGCCGGTTCCTGTTGGACATCGACACTATTTGAATTTTGGGCTCTTATAAACTGATGGAAGCACGTAGAAAACGTGTTTTTTAGATACTTATCTCAATTTTGTAACGGAAAACGGTTTTTCGTTGTTTATTTCAGTCGGCTTTGTTAGTGAGAATTTGTTTCTTTGTTACCAGGGAATTAATAATGACGATACGGGGTGGGCTTTTCGGAGTATTATTGGTGACTTGCTTAATTTAAGAGGGTGTAAATTCGTTAACCCCCCAAAACAGCTGAACTTGGGGTGTTGGTTGTGGCTCCCACATGTCTGCAAACTCACGAAAGTCCCTAAAATTTGGACCATGATCTGATTCATCCCTTACTTATGTAGTGGTTGTTCAGGAAAACATTCTTTGTTATTTTGTCGCGCCGCTTCTTGATAATTTCTCCTTGTTTTTAAACTTACATTAAAATTTATGTCTCGTTATCATATTTGTTATTCATTCCGATATTTTTAAACGCAATTGGTTGTTTATTATCTTCATGCAATATAATACGCGCTTGTTGTAAAAAATTTAAATCAAGGCCGCATTCTTGTGCTTGTTGTATTGAAATATGATGAATTCTTTTCCTGCGTTCATCGTTATCTAAATATAGCACTTTGACTTGGTGTATAATTTTCTTACCCTCTTTTTCTGAGAATCAAAATCTGCATTTAGAAACGACGGAAATAGTTGTAATTATTAATTGTTTAAATTTTAGAGGTCAGGTCAGGGCTTGGTTTGGTTACCTGCTGTGACGAATCAGCAGGAATTTAAGTTTCACTCACAAGAAAAGTGCAAAAAGTTGGGCCATTTATAAATTGTAAGTTTCAAGTTTGCGAACAGATTTTCAGTTTGTTGAGTTGAATCTAAGGTTGAATTAATATTGTTGAGTGATTTACGAGAATACTTTCTGCTTCAATTTAGTACAGAAATGGTTCAAGGATTATTATTTATATTATATGGAAAATATAAGTTATTTTTTAAGTCTTAAGCAGGTAATTTCTTATTTTTTAGGCATTTAAAAATCAATACATATGAATCTAACCTAATGAGGAAAACAACCTATGGTGCCGTTTTGTAACAGAATTTATATGCAGTTTACATGTGATTTCATGTAAGATACAACAAATCATTGAAAAAAAATAGCATAGAATGCGCTTTGCATTTTTTCACGTGTTGGTAGCTCTATTACGTTTGAACGACATCGTCGAATTGTCACAGTGAGAGAACTGCATTTCAATTGAGCTTAACCTCAACACTATTAAAGATGCATTTCGAAATAACAGAGCGTACGAACTTTACTAATTACGTTGAAATTAAATTTGTTTCTGCATAAACAAGAAAATAATTTTCCAAAATTTAAGATAGATAAAAATCGGTGGCATCAAACGTTATTAGGAAATGTAGAAATCACTTGAGTATCAAATTTAGTATCCAAATTTTCATATTTTATGTTTTTTTTTTTGTTTGTTTGTCGAAACTTATCAAAATCGTAAAGCTTATTACTGTATCTCAATATTTAAAATGCCTTTGTTGTATGCAACGGTTTCATACATACATACATACATTTGAAATCTATTCGGGAAAAATATCAAGCTAGACGTTTTTTCTTTTAAAGCTTCTGCAAGTTATCGGTGCTCAGCGTAATGAATTTGATTGACATTTGACAGATAAGATTGAGGTGTTGAGATATCTTTTATTATGCTTCGTAGATGACTTCTTATAAACGATAAACAAGAATCTTGAAAGAACCGAGTTCATATTCAACGAAGAGCGAAGCGAGGAAAATTTCATGTAGACGTATTATTACTGTTTGTCCATTATAATCATTGGTTGCGGTGTTATGTCATTATAGCCAAGGATGGTAATAAACAAACATCAAAATTATCCAATAATTAGGTGACTTAAAATTTCTTTAAGAGTTTTATTTTCAAAATAATAAATGCCTTGTGTCTTTCCTAGAATATAAATGCTTTACATTAAGAAAAAAAATGTTGGTATAAATAATGCTCCCGTTGGGGTCTCCGTATCACATGTTAACATATTACATCATTCTTCCTCTTCCAGTAAATTATTCCTCTAATTCTGCGGTTGACTTATTCAAATAGAAATTTTTTCACACGTTTACCGTGACCACTAGTGTGAAACTTATGCATAATTCCCCTTAATATGTCACAAAATGAACCGTGCAAAACAGTCCAGCAACAACTACTTCATACCACACGTGTGGCGAGTCATTGAGAATTTATGACGACCATTTACCACAGCAAGTGAATAAAATTTCAAGTCTGTCATTTAAATCCTACGTTTTTACTTTCAATAAAATTGATCTTGTCTTACTTTCATTCCTAGCATGCACCAGGTAACCTGTTTCAATTTGTGGTCTTCTATTAGGTGTGGAAATGTCGGCTTTAAGCGATTTCATCAGCTGCACATTTCGTTCAGCTTCGTTCATTAATCTTGCTTGTTTTTGGCGAGGAAATGTCTATCTTTACTTTCCAAATTGAGCTAATTAATATAATAAAAAAATTGTGTTTCTTTCCGCGAATATGTATTGAGGGGTTATTATTGATTTTGTGCTCTAGACATATAACAGTGCATGCACGCCAGATTGAGGCAGGTGGGTAGAATGCAGATTGTTGTAACTGTAAATGTAATCAAAATTTTTGAAACAGCTGTTTGTTTTTGCTTGAGTGCTTGGAAAAATATAAATGATGGAAAATTTAAAGCTGATAATGCAAGTTAAAATCGTATTTCTACCGGAAATTTTAACAAATTTCAATTTCGTACCGATCGCAAACTCAAGATGAAGTTTCTTTCACTAGACGTCAGTCACGAAGAATTCATTTATCACTGCTCCAGACGGACGCCGACAATAAATCGAAAATTTGTGGCCACATTTGTAAGTTAAAGTTTTATGATTGGTAGCTCATAAATCGTGAAGATATTGATATTCTGAAGATTATTTGTGAGACCAGGCGGTTATGTTTGAATGTAGATAAATCAGGCCCTTGGAGAAGAAAGAACGAAGTGATGCAGAAGTCCGTTATTAAAGCAATTTGAATGGGAATCCTTGGCGTGTCGGCAGCTGCAATAACGGAGTTCTTAATGTGATTATTTTAGGAACATTTTGGCTATTTCCACATGGTTTTCTTATTTACTCACTACTCGTTACAATGATTTATTGCTGGTAAATTTTGGGCGGGGTTTTTTGTTATCGGTCATATGGTATTACACGACTAAAAAGAATGTAACAATTTCCTGTTTTTATTTAGATTGTACTGTATTTTATTTTTAAGTTTCGACTCAGATTGTAGGTGTTTTATACCTCTTTTGTGGTTCGATACACCACGTCTTTATAATTTATCGAGTTGAATCCCATATAAACCGAGGTAAATTCGCCTTTTAACTCTGTAATCCTCGCCTTGTAGTAATTTCTAGTCGACATGAGAATGCAAATTGATAACATTGATTGTCTGCTTTTATCGACACAAAATTGCTTCACGTCCAACTATTTGCTATGCATACTTATCTATCGCGTTAATGAAAAATCGAAATGACCCCATATTGGACCGGTTTTGTTCCAGTATCTTCATTAAACGCGATAAGAAAGTATTCTGTAGTGACTTGAAGAGTAAAAGTCACATGCACACGATAATAGATCTGACATTTACTTGAGCGTGACATTAAGGAACTAAATTACAACAAAACAATCATACCTCTCCGATTGCCAACGCAAGTTTTAAAAGCAGCAAACGGAACAAGAACAAGTGTTGTAAAAGAACACTTTTCAAACAAGGTACGTGGGCGTCACCCATTGTCCCGGAAATGGTGAACTGAGTATGTGTCATTCCAATGTCGTGATAAGTAGTCAATTTGGTCGGATAAGGAAAGGAAGTTTTGTCATTAATATTCTAAAACAACATTTTTCGAATATTTTCGTTACACAAGAGACAAGAGAAAGAAGTTTTTCTTTCATAAACAGAATATAAGGATAAGAGGTTGAATAGGGGGTATTGTCGGTCGTGCTAAGTGATAAATGGAGATGCTTCATCACTAAAGTCGCACAAATCTAGCTGCGGTTTGCTAAATGCATCCATTGTTCATTGAAAACGCCCAAAGTGATGACTTTAAAATTGAATCTTTTACTATGTGGGTTTTGTTTATTAGCTGTACCCAGAGGCAATAAATGCGCAAACACTGGAAAAAGAAAAAAGATCGGTATTAAAGATGCTGCCAGTTAGAATATTGGCTAAGCAGTACCAATTTCTATTATATCTTATTCATTTTCTATATGTTTACAATTAAGTGCACTAAGTGATTACGAACTTGCTAAGCATAGCTCATACTAATGGAAATTTATTAATATGACAATATCAGAAAAATCGAAAACAAAATGTAAAGTCAAATTCAAATTTGGATTTTCACTATATAAAAATATAATTCGTACTTTCAATGCTGACATAATATGACGTTTTCCTCGAAACTGAACTTCACAATGCCAAAAATGTTAGACTTTATTTTAAATATCTTAAAAATTGAGAACACGAAATTTGAAATTTAAACTTTGTGGTCTTGTTTTTTCCTATTAAACTCTAAAGAAAGGGCGATAAAAAGATTTCAACCGCGATGTGCGACAGAATTACCAATATCCAACACCTTTGGGAACACCCAGTACATCTTTTAATGCAAAAAAAGAAACCGTTTTCTCATTTACGTTGAAGGCAAGAAGATCGCATAAAAACAGCGTTGATGTAGGCTTTGGTATTTGAAATGGGTTGGTAGTTCTGTTGTTTATCGACTTTGACATCTTTAGATCATTTCAAGAATGACATCTTTGAATATCAAATAATTTTTGACCTCACACTGTCAAAAAAACAGACCGAGGCTGAACTCTTTTTTTAATCGGACTGCTAGAAATTGGCCCAGTAAAAAAAAATTCTCTATTTCATCGGTCAGTTTTTCTTGCGTCATATTGTTTAAAATAGTTTATTATTAAGTCATGTCTATTTGATGAAAACTAATGTCTTCTCGAAATCAAACGTAACCTAAGAATGACACATGTGACGTGTAAAAATTGTACAGATAGTACGCAGTAGATCATCAGGGTATATTAACGCGAGGTCCACTAATAGAGCTTTATTATAACTACAAATATTTTATTGGATGTACCAATAAACGATTATAAATAATTGTAAGATTGTTATCGAAACTGAATAACAGTTGTCCCAGAACCACATCACATACGCGGGCTTTAGAGCATGTAAAATAATTTTGTTTACTGTAGTAAATGTCAAATATTAGTGAAATGTCTGGTGGTAATGCTACCTGCACACTTAAAGGTATAATGTAGATAAGATCGTTAAAACAGGGAATTTGTTTTTGTATTTTTAGTAATCTGCCTTCCTCTTTCAAGAAAATCTGTCATGGAATAAAAACGGCGCCTAAACGGGCTTTGGAATTTAAGTTGTGTTGGTCTGTCTCAGTTTTTTTTTTTGACAGTTTGAGATTAAACAGCAATGATGTTGACTGTTCTAAAATTTTCTTTTGTTTTAAAAATGATTTTGCATCTGTACAAGAGAAGAACAATTGATGATGTGGAAATAAGAAAAATAAAAATAAAAACAAAACCAAGAAAAAGACCAGCGAAAATGTTAATATTTTCTAGAAAGCCACGATAAAATACACATCAATTATGTACGAAAAGTGCGCTCAAGGGTTGCAGAAGATTACTTCGATTTCAGTTTTGTATATTTTAAATATGTTTAAAATGCAGATCTATTTGTTCTGTTATCTGCTAGTACACCTGCATAACACAATTAGATGTATTGTTCATTGCGACGTTTATGTACAATTAGATCTCTTTCGAAACTGAAGGTTTTGAAATGTCCTGGAATTAGAAAAAAAAATCATTTCTGGAAGAACATGACACCTTTATCCACTCATCGCTTTAATTGTCTCGTTAGGAATTAATGAGCAACAAATGTTTCAATTTACTCGCTTTTTATCTTTCGATTCGCTATCGCACGTAAATCTGCTTGAAATAAACGTTCTTAATGGAATTAATTTCCCTTTCTTTCTTCAAGCTCCTCGATGAGCGAAGATCCTAAATAACATTTCGATCGGATTTCGGATCGACCTGCATATTTTGCGAGTTTAGCTCTTTATAATGATAGGTTAATATTTTATTAGATATTTTTGTTCTTCGTTTGTAAACCTAGCTCATTACTGGATGCAGTAAAATCAGCAAAAATTAGAAGTGTATCTATCTCGAGTTTATTATGATCACATTCCATTTAGGTTTACGACACGATTGGAAGGAAGAAATACAAACACATTCTTTGATACTTACCTGTTTTACGACGTTAGATGTTTATCATTAAATGCTCTATTGCAACCTCTTTCTTTGCATACCGTTTTCACCTTCATGGTTAAATTGGGGGTAATTGATAGAGTACTACGAAACAATAAAAAGATAATTAAATATTCCATTTTTTTTGGCGTTTGGATGCTGGCCTGGAAGATTAATTCATTTGAAAAGTTGGAGCTTTGAATGGGATGGAGAAATTGCTTGTCACTTTTTAATGGTCGTGAATAATCCAGTGTTTTAACATTAGGTTTTTAATTGAATTTTGTGGAGTTTTCATTAAAATTCTTTTATACGACTAATATTTCAGAATTATTTAAATGCAATGAGTAATCGGAAAAGTCCGACAGGAAATTGGTCTTAGGATTTGTTACTTCCGCTATTGCGCGATGATTGGTAACTAATAAAATGGTCTTACACCAGTCACGATTCAGTTTTCGTTAAAATTCAAAAGTGGAAAAAAGAGCATGTTTTTTTTAAAGTAGTAGATTGACGAATTAACTATTTCACCTGTGCAGCCCAAAGCTTGTTTAGTCTTTAACTCTCTGGGAAGTAGCAAAAATCCCAGTATTTCTGTTAATCGGTATTGCAGTATAGTAAAAACTTTACTACCCTTCTAGTAAATTCTTGTATCATTTCAATTAGTGTTTAGTAAGCCGTTTGGGTCGTCTTTAATAGCCCTCCAAACAGTTAAGGTTGTCTTCAGAGATTTTAACGACAAATATTTCAGACGACCCCTTTAGCTTCCAACTTGTTTCGAGGGTCAAATTGAAGGACCATTGTGTGGTAATTTTCAAACGCCAGAATATAATGATACGTTTCTTCGAGCCGACTTGTCAAAAATGAAGAAGCACGCACTCCAACACGCAACAAGATGAATGTGAATTTAAATACCCTTCGAATTTTTCGTTCAAACGACATTTTTGATAGAAAACACTGCGATCTCCACTTTATTGTTTTAAATTGGCCTCAAAGTTTTAATGGTCGTCGACTCTGCAATCCTTATTAACTTTCAGCTCAACCAGACATATGTTGTGCATGTGATGGCGTTTTTGGCTACGTCATTAGAGCCAAGAGGTTTTAATTTGGAAATCATCCCAGAAAGATCAATTCAGTGATTGCATTGTTATAAGGTCTCTACAGTTGTTCACTGTTTATTTATAAGAAAAATGCCAAGCAAATTATCGGCGAGCAACAGCAGTTTGTACGTTAATGTATATACAAATCTCATTGTTCCTGAATAGAAAAAGCGAGATCAGTGCGTCGTGCAGATGTTTGAGGTCATTCGTGATCTGTTGTACCTGTTTTTTTTTTTTGTGGAGAAAAACTTGCGTTGTAGGCTGATGTCTGGCTATATCATCCCGATTGTAGAGTAATTACCGTGGCAGTTGAGGTTTCGGTGTCATTTGATATTATCCTATTAAAGCGCGTCTCTGTTTACAGCCTGTAAATTCATTTAGGTGTCTTTGTGCTTACTTACTTAGCAAGATTTCCGCTGAATCATTACTGGCCTCCTTTTTTTCGTACGATGGATACTCGGCAAATGCATTTCATTTTCAAAAACTATAAAAGTGTTGTCATTGTTTTACAATTTCGATATTGGTTTGAGTGGACAATAGACCACGTTGATAAGCAAAAGTGGGATTAATTAAAAACCTACATTGCTTTGGTTCTATCCCGTTGACTATTAAATAATCGTGTTAGTTAATTGCATGTTTTCTTTATCTTGCACGCTTCGTGCCGAAGTCGTGTTTCATGTGTTTATCTGGAAATACTACTAAACTTAGTGTTCGACCCTGAGGGATGCCAATCATTCTTGAAATTCACTTTGTTTTAATTTTGTTTTTACCTTGGAATTTCAAAGTTTTAAGTTCTATTTTGTCGAGTCGCTTATTAACATTCATATTTTTATGCCTTCTTTGCAATTCCGTATTTTTTTTTTTTGTATTTTGTAAAAATTTTGAAAATAAATATCTACGTCTTTAGTCTGACTTTGGTGACTCATGTTTCCAAAATCATCGACAAACGATATGTTAATTACCTATGAGTAATCAACAGTAAATTCATTTAAATGACCTTGTATTGTTGATAATCTATAACAAAAATTTTAGACAATGCTTCATTTGTTTAAATACCGCTTCGGGTATATTTTTTGAGACCTCTATCGTTCATGAAGGTGGATAATACATTTACGAAATGTTAAGCAAATAAATTTGTCCATAAATTATTTTTGTTATTTTTGCAAAGTTGGGAAGGAGAAAAAGAAAATGTATCCATAGTTATCTTTTGTTAAAACCTACAACAGATATAATTGCAAGAACCGAAAATATTGTTACTAACATAGTAAACAATAACCGTTCTATATTGGCTTAATATGACTTGACCACCAACTGCAGTTTTATTAATACGCGATCTTTATTGCTGTTATTTTTGCATCCCGATAAATTTTGTATTGTTTTATAACTTGGTATTATAATTTTTTTAGTTTATTTTGTTTAGTACAGTAGTCTGAGAAAAATGCGTTTTATTAACAAATTCTCTAGATGCGAAACTCCAGTTTTTAATATAATCATTGACATTCGTACCAAAGATGCTTTCTTTTATTTCTATGCTTCGTTCTGTGTCATTGTTTATAATATCCGAGCAAGCGAAACATCGCCTGCAAAGCATATTCTGTTCACTCCGGTGTGTTCGTTCGATGATTCGTTCTGGAGCAAGAGTAAGATAACCAAATTGATCACTTAATGTCTTGGTAAAGAATATGGCAGTTATGCCAACGCGTTATAAAACGCTAAAGAATAACCATTTTATAATTGGCCGGCTACCTGTTCATTATTTTTGTCGCACACTAGCAATTAAATCGGCCACCATTTCAATATTCTTATTCCACATTGCACATGATTTATTACACATCATGCTTAGGTAATATGTTGAGAGATGTTACTCTTCCTGCTCGAATGTTATAAAGAACGGTGCGCACCGAACGAATAAACGAACGTGACCTCATGTAGCCTTAAAATTATTATGAGCGTGACGATTTCCATAATTTATCACTGGTTAAGGAAAACGAGATAAACTGTGAAGAACTAGAAAAGATATGCGGGTTGCGAAAATGCTGTTTGCTCTAAACGTGATCATATAATCCGTTCGTTCCACTCCTGCCTACTTCAGTAACAAATTTTGTTGCTCATTTGACTACAGCGTCTAGATCCGCTTAAAGAAAGCATGACCATCTTAATTTCGTTACATTTTTGTCAGCTTCTTGGTTTCGAAACCGTGTACTTTTTTTGAATTTGATCAAATCACGCAAACCATGAAAAAGGACTAGAAAATGGGACGCTTAAAATATTTTACTTTTATAGCGGATGTGTTATGATAAACTTTCGCTTGAAGTTAAACTGCTCATTTACCATTATCCCTACGTAAATTTAACAAATACTAAACAGAATTCTGCGTATACAGGGTCCACCAACACTTATGTCCCGGTCTATAAACCCATTTAATTATTAAAATATTAAATTAAAAGATTTAGTGCCGAGAAATTAATTAATATTTTATCTTCTAATAAGAATTATGGTGTTGATTGTTAAAGCACAAACTGCTTCTAGAGTAATTCATAAAATGCAATAACTGCAATAATTTTTCCCCTGAAATATTTGAAGTTGTAAGCGATATCCATGGTCGGCATTAAAACTTTTCTCGATATTGATGTTTATAACTATTACTACCTGCAAAAAAAAAGTTTTCAAGGTAAGCCTGAATTTCGGAGACCATTTTTGCTAATGAGGGTAGAAGTATTAGATATTATAAAGCAACAGCTTATGATTTACCAGTCAATACGATAAATCTTATCACAAGATGAAACTTTAAATAATTTCTCGGCAGCACTTGTTTTCCACATATCCACATTTCAATTTCATTTTTATGCTTTTTACTGTAAAAAGAATTTAGTTAGTATATATACTAGAGAAAATATGATTGGTCCAATTTGTACCTGCTTGTATATCTAAAAACTACATATTTATAACTTAATAATTAAATGGGTTTATAGGCCGGGACATAAATGTTGGCGGATTCTGTAATGTTGGATTCTTAATCAAGAATATTTCTCCTTCAAACATTTAGTTATCCAGTTAAATTGTTCTATATTTTCATCGAAAATAAGTTCTTCAAAAACGTTTTGAACTGTTGAATTATTGCTTTGAAATTTTTTTGTTGTGTCGCTTTCTAATTCTTGACTGACATTTTACAGTATTGGAAAATAAAACTCAGACCATATCTCATATCTAACGAATTCCCAGCTTGGTTTATTGACTTTGATTGTTTATTTTTATATAAGAGCTGGATACATTTTATCAGATTATGACTTTTATAGCTACAATATAGGCGTGATTTCCAAAATATCATCTGTTTACGTTGAAGGAATGACGAAAGAAAACATATGCCCTTGATGTGATACGGATGTTTTAGAAAATTCTAGACTCATATCCAAATTCATCAAGCAGAGACGACTCAGAGATATGAATTGTGGTTAATTTTTTACCTGTCATCATGTACGTCGAATGCCGTATAATAAATCTTTATCCATCATAAATAATTCAATTACACGATATTCATAATAATTTACTTGCGTCTGGTTGACTATACAAGACGGTACTTACCACAACCTCAATGCAAATGTAAAAGAAATACGTTAACCATTCTCATACTTTAGCTTAAAAAGGCGGTAATGAATGTATGTGTCGGCATTCGAAAAATTTGATACTGTATCTTTGGTACTTCCGTTCAGTACCATTGTCAGAATGCCTATGTTTATTCATCAAGGTTGACATCTTTGGTAAGAATGTACAAGTATTTGGAAAATGTGATTTAAGATAAACTATCGGTGGTTTTGATGTTCAAATTTCATCGCCGATTAGGAATATTGACTCAACTTTAGCAATAGTTTTCGGTAGAAATGCAATCAGCTTAATTTATTAAGTTTAGTCACTCTAATGACAGATTTATCACTCATTTTTCCAAGTTGTGACCTTGGCTAGTACTTGCGTACTCGTATTGACATAGTTCGTTCCCCCTTCAGTACCAACTTCGATGAAGTCGCTGCAGTCATTTGTAAACCACCGGTGCAGTTAATTGTGGTTGTGTCCAAGCCGGTACTTATCGTATGCTGGTAGTTTTTTCGCTATCGTGAATGGTGGCCAATCGTAGCGCCAGGTTATATCAAGGTTGATCAAGAAAGGGCAGTACCCAAAGGTAAAGATTTCTAGTGAGCAACTGCCATTTTTTGTCGTGACATTTCCATATGTCAAATTGTTATATACACATTTTATACTTTGTGGATTCCTAATTTTTAGAGTGTGTTGAAGTCGACTAAAGAAAAAAGTGAGTCATTATTTCATTTTTTTTGCAATTGCTGCAAAGATAGATTTCTATGAAGGAATTATACCAATGATTCATTTTGACTGAGTCATGTTTGTTTTCCCTGAAAAGAATCTTCTCATACTATCACAAATCAAATATTTTTATAATATTAAAGGTTTAGTGTACTTTAAGTTTATCTGTGTTACTAAGTCGCTTGTTTGTTGTAGATACAATACAATGGGTGCTAGGCAGTCGAAGAGGTCAGTGGACATCACAACCCCGAAAAAGGACGAAGAAGTAGCCGTTGAAGGCGAAGGCAAAGTTGAAAAAATAGCAGAAATTGATGCTAAAGTCACCACGAATGGTGCTATACATACGGAAATCGAATATGCGGTAAGAACTTTAGTTTTATCGTGCAAAACAATTAGAGGTGCGGTTAAAAGTGCATCGTTATAATAAAAGGCGTCGCTTGTAATTTCCTAAATTGTTTGTTTTGAATTGTGGCAGGACAGTGTAATTTAAGAGTCTACAATCTACATGCAACTCATGTGGGAAATTAAACTTAATTATGAAAACGACTGTTGGAACGTTTAGAATTCTCGAGACAGACGCAGCTAATTGTTATTAAAACTGTAGTTTGTCAATGGAGCAACAACTTGCGAATTGTTGCATTTCGAGTATGTTTAGTTTGGTTGTTTGTATAAACAAGATTCCAAGCACCAGCACTGGTCTCACAGAGTAGCTTCCAGATGCTTATCGCGACCATATCTGGTTTCTTTAAGTTTAAACGGATGAGATGTCTTGAGAACGATTAAAATGCCGAATGTCTTTATTGAGATCAATAAGTCAAATATCAAGTGGAGCAAGGGGAAGAAATTTTGTTTATTTATGATGGAATGATAAGGATAGACGATAATTTAATATTTGCAGACTTAATTTTACTTCTGTTTACAAGTACATAATACAAACTGGTCTTAACTAGAACTCTTTATTTATGTAACTACTTCTTGAGAATGTGAAGAATTTTACTGCTATTCTTACCGTAAAAAAAGAATGTTCGCAATGAGGAAAGGTTGCAGAAACCGGTGGTCATATTTTACCTTATTGTTTAAAAAATGTGTCGAGGAAATCGAAAATATCTATAAATATTCGGAGGTTATTCCAATCAGTTTCTGGGTACTTTACAAATTTCTCATTTTATTAATGTTATTTTTGTTCTCTTTTTTGATCAGAAAGATACGAATTTCAAAATCGCTTTAAAGAAATTACACACCAAATACCATGAGACAATATCCTTTTTCGCAACTTTGGGAAATTTTAATTTTTGTTATGCATTCTTTCCATTCTGTATTGGCTGAAAATTAAATTCGTCAATGTGGGTGAACTCATTTTTTCGATAAATCTTCGCTTTTTTGGTTAAATTGTTTTGAAAATGTAAACGTTGCATTTGTAAATGTTTTGTGTAACTATGTTGGTGTTAACTGATTTATTTACCACGAATCACTTGGCGAAAATAGCCCGACTATATGGGTTAACAGACGCCACTTCTACGACTAAATCGTAACAGTGCTAAAGAATATAATCCATTTCTGTGGAACCTTGGGGGCCCCTTCGTGTTCTCCCAGTAAACTGAAATTGCAACTCTATCATGCCGTCGTTTACTCTGTAATAACTTTTGTAATTTGGATTAACTCCGCTGGAATCAAAGGACGCAAATGGACTTTTTATTTTCGATAAACAAGCTCACTGCTGTCGTTTCCAAAGCGCCCAATCCGACCCATTAAAAATCCATAAAATTCGCGTTAATTTTCAGCAACATGATAGGATATTTTTCCTCGCTAACATTGAGACTGATAATTAAATGGGGGACCAATACACGAGGGTTAGGTTAGGTTACTGTCCGTGGCCAAGGTCGCGAAGCACATGCTCTTGATAGCAGCAAATTCCCTGCACTCTGCAACCGGTAAAACGCTTGATTTGCTCTTTTGCTTCGCACCATAAACACTGACAATGATGGCACGGCTGTCGCTGTGTAATTATTTTTATATACACTCAACAACGCCCAAAAGGCAAGTTCTTTGTTGAGGCATTTATTTCGTTGATGAGTTTATGGTCTGTCACGTTTCCGGCCCCATGAAGGGAAGCGAGGATGCTTTATTTTTGTACGGAGTCGTTTTCACTCTAGCACGATAAAATCTGCAGTATTTTACTTTAAACTAAAAATTAACGTTTTATGGCGGTGTTTTAGATCAATATTGTATTTCAAGGCATCTTATTTAGATTTAGTCTTTTCAAATTTAATGAAAACACGAGTTAATGTGAAGTTAATTAAAAGATTTGTTTTCTCTGCAGGATAAAGACGAAACTACCAAAGAAGACGGCGAAACAGCCGAAATCAAAGAGAACGGCGTTTCCGAGCCAGAAGAACCGAAAACTCCTGAAGGCGATGCGAGCGCTGTTGGTGACCAACTGAATGAATCTGCCGCCGTCTCAGAAAAATCGCCCTCAGGCGACGACAGCAAAATAGAAGAAACAACGGACAAGAAGAGCAAAGAAAAGTCTAAAAAGAAAAAATGGTCGTTCCGAAGTATATCGTTTTCAAAAAAAGATAAATCGAAGCCCACCAAGGACTCGGAAAAGAACGGAGAAGTCAAGGAAGTCGCCGAGGAGGTGAGTTCTGTTTAGAATTTGTAATTTTGATTTCTAAAACACGTGCGATGATTTTTCGGTGACTGAATTCTGATTTGATTGAGCGAGCTTATTTAATGTTATAAATTTCGGATAATTATTATTATTATGAACAGGAATAACTGAAAACGTTGATGGTCTAGTTGTTACGGTGCCTGTCGATGACCATTTGTCGCTCGGAAACAATATGGACGATGGGTTTCCTGTGAGCAGACGTGATTCTAATGCAATTTCCTGTCTCGCAAGAGCGGCTCTTGCTCATTTTTAATCGCTGGAAAGGGTAGAAAGATAGAAATATTTAAGCGGAAACGCATGGAGCTTTGTGACATGGCTATTCCATTATGAATTATTTGAATAATACAACAGATACCACATACATGGGGTCACGGATAGATTTTTTGTCATTTGGTTAATTAAATTGCATAAATTTTAGATAAATATTTCATTTTTAGCTGATTTGGCATTCTAGTCAGCAGCATGAAACGATTATTGTGTGCAATGCTTTTAAAGGTGCTGAAAAATTCCATTTTGTCCTAGAATAAGCTTAACTAGTAGTACTCTATGCTAGAGTCAGAACTATATTTTCTTTAGATCAGAAATTTTGTGGTTCATTGAGTTCATACGCAACTGTTGACATTACCTACGTAGTAATCAGTCAGTTTCATTAGTAAATTTCACAATGCGGAATTTTTTTTATAAAATGCGAAATAAAGCAAAAAATCCAAGCACTGTGACTAATCATAGATAAGGACTTTTTATCACAGTTTATATTAAAAGGCGGATAAATAAAAGTTTATTGCGTTGCATCTAATAGGAAATGATGTATTTTTAGGCCACATATGGTTAATCGAATTTCCTGCGTGAAGTGTACAACACAAGAAATATTCCCAAAGTCTCAAAACAATATGATCTGACAATTCACCCGCATCGAATGAGAGACCATATGGAAATTATACTCCCTACTTTGAAAAGCATTAAGTCCTTCCCAATATAAATAGGTATCATCAATCATCGCACATCATTAGAAATTTAAATTGAGGCATTAAATAATTAAGAAACGACATAAAAATTCTAAGCACCCTAGTAATAACCGTCGCGTTTACATTTTATTAACAAAACATAGAGGCACGCTAGGAACTTCCAATTATCTCTGAACGTTTAATTTTCTACATTGCTATCGCTTTCTGTTTATTATCCATATCCTCGTATTTATTAATAAACTTAATGGACCAGAGTTATCCACATCTTTATTACGGGTCAAAAGTTCCTGTTTCTCGGTCGTGGTATCTTTGATTTTAAAAGAATTCATTGAGTTGGTATTGTCGAACCGTCGCGACACACCTAACCGTCTGATAGAATTAACATAAAATTAATTCTTTATTCAATGATGAAGGCCGACGCGTCTGTTTCAATAGCCTGTGTGAATATGTCCACTATTCGTCTATTGTTGTCTATTAAAATTATATAGTTGTTGACAACGATACGGGTCCGTTGTGAACAATCAATTTAAACACGATTAACGTCGTTTCTCCCCTTTCCTAAGCAATCACCCCCGCGTTTGTACGCGTTAAGAACTTAAGGGGTGTACAGACGTGTTTTGTGTCTGCAGCACTTTGGGGGAAAACTGACCTAAAATGACACACTTTTGTAGTTTCACGGTGGGTAGTTTCAGATTTTAACTGAAGTTTAAAAGTGTTTGTCTTAAAGATAAATGCTATGTTAATTGCATATGAGGAAAATAATATGTAAAGTAACGCATTGTTATATTGTGTGAAAGGACTACTGCTGTTTCAGCTAAGGTTGTTGGTATAATGCTTGATATTCACTACTGATTAGAACAGTAATGTCTGCCTTGCGGCAGTACAGGAAGAAAGAGATCGAAGTATACCACTTAAACTTTAGGAACTGTTTTTACCTAAACATTTTAACAAGAGGTGATATGTTTAGCATTGACTGATGTTTAATTCCAAAGAAGTAGGTAATATCCCAGCAAAAGAGGTCGAATAGCCGGTCGTCCCGCGTGATATCAATGAGGGAGCTGGTGCAGCTACCGGCCGGTTTTGGGATCCTGTAGTAACCATGGCGACCGCCATTCGCGTCTCCTATCGATCCGCAATGTCGTGATGGTACACCGATACAGAACGTGGTGGGTGTAGGGGAGACTTTTCGACTATACTACGGCAGTACCGGCCACGAGGGCGACAGATGGACGTGACATTTGCTTGACGAACGTGTCCGATGTCACTTTCAGTCCAGGTGAATGGAAGCTCACCCCTCGTCTCAAGAATATACATTATTCATCAATTTCTCGCTGTCTGGGTAAACTCTCGACAGCAACGAAAATGGGGATGGATTTTGACGGGAAGATGTAAGCGCTAATTGATGTCGATTGAGCAATTAGTGACTCCTTGTTTGAAATCTTACGTCGAGTTGATGTCAAATAACAGGGGTGTTGCCGAGTAAATCATAGATTGAAGCAAAGTCACTAGGAAAACAATGAACGTCAATGACGAATTTTAGATGAGTTCATTTAAACTTTATTGGACTTGGTTTAGACTGTTCTTAATTATTATTCAGTTATTCTAAATGTCGTTTGTATAATAACTCTGCAGAGAATAGTAATTTTGAAATATTTTTAGTTGAAATAATAGTACCCATGAAATCTCTGATCTAATTTGATGCTTAGTAAGGAACATAATTGTTTCAGTATTTGTTTTCTATAAAAGTGTTTGAAATTTGAAAACTCGGGGTACTTCGTCTTCTCCTATTTGAGATACTGATATTATTATATAGATAAATAGATACTGATATTAATATTGTCATTGTTGACATGATCCTCATGGCTGTTGACATTTGAATTTACAATATTTGCTGAAACCGATTTGACTAAATGGTACTTTTCCTGTAAAGAATGTAAAACTCACTATAAGAGCAGGTATAGTTTTAGCAAATGTGGTCAATACAAAAAGCATTGAAAATTGTCTTTGTTCTTATATAGTGGCTTTAATTTGCCACTCTACATAACGCTTTAATAAAAGCAAATGCAGTTTTGAGCAACAACAAGCCAATTTATGTTCCGAGAGGAACGAGCGCACACATATTTAACGTTGTAGGTCCCACTGCTGCGCCCCCAGCCGCCCCCACTTTAGAATTTCAAGTGGGATACTTTGTCATGTGACACCTCATTTTCAAGCTGGAATATCCTGTCATTCCAAGCACAAAAATTAACCAGTCTTCTAACGCAAAAATTAACTTGTTATGGAAGTTTTGAAAGAAAAACATTTTTATTGCTCTGCTGTTATACCATTAAAAGACAAGACATATTGAAGGATTGTCGGGGCTTCCAGATTTTACCCCAATTTTTTTTTTGAGTTATTTATAATTATTAACGTATCAAGAAAAGTGAGTAGATTTTATGTACTGACGGTGTTACATATTTTGATTCCAAAATGATCGAAAATAAGATAAATGCTCTTTCTCCTAGATGCTTATTACATTTTTGCACGATATAATAGGTGTCACTGGTAAAACTAAATTACTATATATAACTATTTGTATATTACTATATATAACTATTTGGAAATATAGGAATACATTTTTGTTTTGATGATAGAGATAAAAAATGTGAATTTCTCTGCAAGTAAATTTAGAAGATCCTGTAAAATTTACCGCTTTGTGTTTCCTAAAGCCGGACATACACGTTACGGCAAGCCTGTACAGGTACAACCGCGTGAACCAGTTTCTTCAATTCTTGCAAAAACGTGCTACAAAATAGTTATCTATACAGGGTCGGCCGACACTTACGTTTATACCCAACAACTATTTTAATAAAGGCATAAATATGTTTGTTTTTACATGTATAGATTTAATGCAGCGCTTGAAACGTGCTCCGGTCGAACTGCACAGTTGGTGCTGTATAGGCAAACCTGTCGGACCTACCGTAACGTCTATGCCCGGCTGACAACCGAAAGTCTGTTTGAAATGTAATCTACTGCTTGACTAGGTTGTCAAAAACGGATCAAAAAGTAATAATAGATATATTAGAAAAACATTTTTATTTATGGTTGCTTGAAATATCCGTCTTGTAGCTGAAGTCTTTGAACTGGCTGTCATTGAGGGGTCTACGTGTATAATAATTCTGTGGTGTTTGGAATTAAAGTCAAACCACACCAGATTTGTTACACTTACAAATTAAATTCCCAAGTCATTGCAATCGCTTCTTACCGCAAGTCATTTATCTCTTTACTATTAAGGAATTGTTATTTTCGTTTTGTAAACGCATATACAGAGATTAATAATCAAAATCTAACTGTAATAAACTAAATGAACTAAACGAGCAGCAACGTTTATTTTCTAAAAGCGCACATTTCTGAGTAAAAGAAAAAACCTAGAAACATTTGTGATTTATTCGGTCGACACACACCATTGGACCCACAACTAACAGCAAAAGAGCATAAATCACATCAAAGACAAACTTAGAACACGTCTGGGATTTCTTAAAACGCAACAAATTTTCACACCGGACCATATCTCCTTAATCCGCATCGTCTTGTGTGCTATACAAACATTCTTTGTTGACTTAGTTTTCTTTGACAAACAAATCCTCGTGTTCAGTAGCGGTGCGGACAAAATACGATAGGGTCTAGAAAACATTCTTTCTTTTCTAGAAATACGCCTCTTGTGACGGGCCTAAGGAATGGTTACATGTCCCGGTGCCCCAGTGAACGTTCTAATTGTATCTCTTCTAAGTCTAATTTCGTCGTTTTCGTTCCACATTATCCTAATGACTTCTCTTCCCAGCGTTGCGGGAATTCGTGTCGTGTGAGACTATTGTTGTTACACGGTTCAAAATAAGATATGGAATGACCCGGAGAGAACCGGTAGATTTGAAATTTAAATCAACTATTATAGTTATGTATAGAGACGGGTATTATGGAGGGTTTTAGGAATTTTTTAACGATCTTGATGGTTGAGGGCGGAAAGGGAGAGAGAGGTTGCAGGAGACAAAATCCAACATAAGAAAGTGGAAATTATAGAATGTAAGTGTAATCTTTTCCAGCAGGGTAGGTGTAAGGTGATAGGATCAATCACGTTATGTAATTTTTCGTTTCAAGCAGTTGGCTAACACTGATGTGCAATTTGTTATTTGAAAATCCTGTATATGTTATATTTTTGGATGGTAAACGCTATTATGATAGCTCTGGATGTGATAGGCATTGCATACAAACATTTTTGTTTGATTAATTTTAAAAGTTTTTTCAAATCAGAAAAATACAAAAATTGTTTCGATGTTATTTGTTACAAAAAACTGGAATACTTGTACCGCTTTATTTCATGATTATAACCTAGGGCTTTAAATGTAAAATGTTTGCAAAATTAGGTAATTAAGATTAAAACGCAGTCGAGCGTAAACTTGATTTTTATAAAATCTACCGTTGGAATACCTGTAAATACTTCTAACTATTCATAACGATTTTACAGCTTGTTTGTGAACTATATACTCTACTTTCACTTTTTAAGTTCTAAGAAAAGCAAACTTTTTTAGATGATCACCAAATTTGATATTTTCAGACGCTAATTTTGAGCTTTTATTCGTTGTTGCAGATCTAAATTGAGCCGACATAATTGTAATCTTGTAAGTGTAATTTTTGTGTGTTTCTTTTAAGAGAAAAAAAAGGAATTCGAAGTCACGTGCAAATGTGTACAATTTAATTGAATTAGTCATAGCCCGGTTCTGGTGAAAGTTTTTCTCAGAAGAGACCTTCTTTTACGCTTTTAATTTGGTCATTGTATAACTGTAGACGTTTTATGCATGAAATTGTTGATTCATTTTCAAATTCCATTGTTAATTTGTGAACTCAATGGTAGATATCTTATTATCTGAAAGATTGAATTAAAGTTGCCCATAAAACACAATGCGACATTCAACAAGACTTTCATTTAACAAAGTGCCACAAGGATAAGGTGTGTTTTATGTTGTACAAATCGTCCTTGCCTTGCCAGCAAATTGCATTTGTGTAAGATAAAAAGCGCAGAGGTTTCGCGGATTATCCGGACAAAAAAAAAATAATAATAAAAAAGAACGTATTGGATTTGTGAGTACGTTGCCTCCCAGTTTCTGGAAATTCGAAATCTAATCAACGTCTTTTCCGGATTGTAGAGACATGGAAACCTCATTAGTTTTAATATTATCTTTAAAAATCGAAAATAAGCCGGTTTGCCGGTGACGCATAAGTTGATTTAAAACAAAGAATCCCCCATTCAAACTGCATTTCCTCCAGCCTAACGGATGACTCATTCACCGCTCACATGCAAGGGGCACTCCCGTTTGTGGTCGATGTCCTGGCGTTTATTTTTGCATGACTATTTGTTGGGAATAAAAAAGCGGTAAAAAAGGTGTTCTTGTTCCAGTTGCAATTCTAGTTGTATAAAAAATGTTTTTTTAAATAAATCATCTAAATTAAATTGCAGAAATCTGCACGGAGGTGTTAGAAGTCTACACCTAGTACAAGCAAATGCAACGCGAGGGCGTTAGTAGTCTCACCACACGTCCTTTTGACGTGGGCGTGATCCACAGAGATAGGCATCGAAACCGGTTGTTGAAGTTGGCCATGGAAAAGCGTAAAACTGACCTGTCACAACCAACTCGAACTTCAGCTGTTTACCACCGAGACCTCGGTCGAGTTTTGCCATATTCGATTTGCGGTTTCATTTTTTTTTTTCTTAATAATAGTTTAATAAATCATGATAGTCATATGGAATTTAATTCGTGGGTAGAGATCAGAGGTCTGGCCGTATGTCTGGGGTGGACTTTGCTTCAGAGCTACTTTGCTAGTGGCATTACATGGGTATATTTATAGAACGCATTCTTGAATGCCTCCTTCTTGCTTACCTGCAGCTAGCTTTTATGCTATGCAGACTTAATAAGCCGAGGTATGCGATAAGTTAGGATGAGGATGCTGAAGTGGGGAATAGAATAGATAGGATATTGATTGAATGGGGAAGTTTTTTGAGTTAGCTGCTTACGTTTGAATTTATACAAGCTGTTTGATTAGCATTCCGAGAAACTGATTATTAATAACTTTCATATAATGAGAGCTTTAGGGCAGTTTACCTTAACTCAAGACTATCTTTTAGATTGTGTAAAAACAATGGTATGTCATTTTAGTTCTTCACACTTTTTGTTTCAAGAATTTACTATTTGGAATTTCTTAATTAGATATTTTATGGCTTATAGCATGTTTCAAATCTGCATACAGAACCCATTTATTTAATTTATTTTATTTCATTGCACAGGAGAGTACTTATGTTATTATTGTCCTAGCGATACATGAGTGCGCATCTCCGCGTGTGGCAAGTAACAAATGGCAGGAATTTCACCAATTTTTGCACTTATTGCTTTAATATTCCTGCTTGCATTTACATTATTGTTATGCAAATTTAATAAAAGATCCATTTTGGTTAAAAAATATAGAAATTGCTGTGTGCAGTCTATAAATTCGCAGAAATAAATTTGTAGTACTGCACAGTGGAACCTGTTATTAAACTATGAATTTATAATATCCTCAAGGGGAGTGGAACAAATTCGGGAATCAATGCACTAATGCATTTTATGGAACGAACATGTGTTTCAAATGCTTTTGTTGGCGCACCAAGATTTTGCCCTAATTTTAAAATAGATTTATTGTTCATAACTCAATTTTGATGAATATTCAGCGATGTATTTATTTGACAGCATCCATAATAGTTCGTCACTTGAATGAATTTGCGAAGGCGTAAATTATACGTTATATACCCCCACATTTAGGATGATATCAAATTGATTACTAAATAAGTGATTAGAAAATATTTTAAGTTCCAGTGTTATAATTATTATTTACTTAATATGCGTCTGTCAGGGTTATCGTAAAATTAGCATCAAAATATGTCAGACGACGCCAATTATTTTAATTTTAGTAACATACATGTTTTTTTTTTCGTCTAATGTTTACATTCCAATAAAATATCTAATTATAAACACCAACAGTTGGCGGAAAAAATCTGAAAATACCGTTACTCGTTATCAATGTCATTTTGAGGAAATAATGAGTAAATTATCTATTAAGTTTTTAATTAAACAATATATGGTTCATACGTAATGCACGGTAAGCAACTTTATTTTGGTTGTTGATCATGTTCTATAAATTCATCCGTAAAACAGGAAAGTAAGTACATGTGTGTCCGGTAATGACTGTACTTATCAAAATATATATTAACTTTCTGACAAGTTATAAATTATCATAAACCATAAACACTCATAATGGCAAGTGCTTTAGATAAATAGTAATTTTGAAATAATTTATAGTTTCGATAATATAATGCAAAAATATTTCTCCAAAAGGTAGTAGCAAAAAGTAGTGGTAGTTTATCGTTTAATTTTTTCTCCAGCACTTAATCGAAGTAAATCTTGCCATTTTTTATAACTACAATAGGAGAATTTGTCAGAGAAACTTTATAACTTTTGTACAGTTGGCCATTCTGTTATTTTTTCGGTTTTTCGCCAATTTTATTTTAGAGTCGCGGAAATTGTAATATATTCAAATCACAGTAAGGCGTCTGTCAGCAGCCAAAAACCCACATTCCATATGCACAAATAAAATCCTTTTACGAGCGTTACTTCCTTATTTCTGGAAAATCATGTCGCCACACAGGTGCGCAAAAACAATTATTGTTTTTTTTTGTGACGTCTTTTACTAACTTTATTACAACCGCAAAATAATAGATCAGTTGCCTGTTGTTTATCTTAGAAATTGGACTACAACCACGTGTAGTAAAAATGGCTCGATGGCGCTTGCTTTTATTTTTTATACTGAACTTCACCTTGCTTTGATGAGCCTCCTTGGCACACGTTATTTTAGGTACAACGCACAAAATGATTACGGAGACATGTCGTTAGCACCTGTTTAATGCGTTTAACACCCCCTCTTCACCTTTTTCGACAAATATAACCGGCCTTGGCAGTAAAATTAAATTTCTTGAAGGCGCGTAATGTCACCCTGCTCTACGCAGTTCCCACAAATGCCGCAATGTATTTTTTTGCCAATGGATACGGTACACTGAAGATGGTAATTTGATCCGAAGCTATCTCGGTATGCTGACAACTGGCGTGATTGTATCCTGAGTTTTTCTGATTCCATTATTGTATATGGAGAAATAAGTGGGAGAAATTGTGTTTTTTTTAAACTTTATTTTGTGATCCAAAGGAAGTACTGTTTTAGTATTCCGTAAGCAATGGTAATTATTGAGGGATTCAGAAATGGTACTTTTGATTGAACTTTTATTGCTACTTTTCTAAGCATAAAAATCTGTTGGAATCGTTGTGCACGTACCTAACTTAAAAAAAGCAAAACAATTGCCTTCTCAAAAATTAATAAAGTAAAGAAACACCAAGCAAAAAAGGAATGAGTAAAAGATAATTCGTTTGAAATTAAAATATAAATGTATGCGTTTAAGAAGCACTTGTTTAGGGAGTCTTCACTTTGACTTGAATGTTAACAACATTGTGAAAATAGAAGACAGATGGTAAGTTTTGGGTTATTACACTCTGGCATTCTACATTTGTCTGTTATTGTTAATTTCTCAATATTACATTGTTTTTTTTTCTGTATACGAAGTAGAAATTTGCAGTTTATTTCATGGAACTTGACAAGGTTTTAAAAGATCTGAAACCTTCGATGACAATAGAAATACGTTGGCGATCAGAGTCGTGGAGGCTCTATTCAAATGACTTGCGGAAGTTGTCTCGGTCTTAGTACATCCTACTTGAATCGTATATCCCGTGCATATGTGCGATGCAGACTGGCAACTTCTGCGTAAGTCGGGTATAGAGAGGTGTGTGGGCACTTGGGGTGTACAGAGACGCGACCAAGCCTAAGAACAGGCTATAAATACCGCCTCGCCAGCAAATCTTATTCAGTGTATTTACATTAGTCATTTTCGAACGTCTTCGACCAAGAGTCGTTCACCAACTTCGTCATTTTCAAGCAAGTGATTTTAGTGCTTTTTAGACATCCTCCGGTGGCGGTTGCGTTACTCTAGCTAAAGCCATGGACGCCCCCCAGGTAACATTAGCTAGGGAATGGTTCGGTGATTCGGGATCTGTGGTTTTTTACGTTGTCCTTACATTGACGATGGCCGTTTTGGTTAAAGTTGTCGTGAGCAAAATTCGACGATTGGAAACTGGCAGGGTACTCATTATTTCTCAGTGTTGTTAATTTTGTTCAATTGTTCACTAACAATCCGGAAATTGAAAGGCGGACAACGCGGAAAAAATGCAGTTCTTTTTGCGATAAAGACCTCCAAATCTGTCATCGTCGCGAAAAGAACTGACTTGCATGATACTAATAGAATTAGTATATGATCTAATATTCTGAACCTTCCTTCTCCTAAAATCCGGGTGGAGTACCCTTAGAGCAGTCGACTGTCCAAGTTTTGCATGTTGCTTCTTTATAAAAAAAAATAATGATCATTTCAGACGTCGTAATTGAATTCGTTGATTAAATTAATCAAATGTGTGGGCCTATAATGGATGATGCGCCTTTTAATATTTGGATGACGTCCAATATCATTTTATAGATGTAATGATGACCCCACCCCTATCTTATTTACACCAACGAATCTTAAAATAGCAACGACGTTCGTTGAAAGGTGATACTATTTTTTTTATAAACTTTTGTTTGAAGTAAACAAAATTCCATTGTCTTCAACACATTTTGCGCTGTCTCGTTTTAATGGGCAATTAGAATTGTTCTGCCGATAATAGGAACGTCGTAATTCAATTTGGATGATTCGAAACTACAAAAGAGACGATGGTTGTTCTTGCTGCTTTGGCACCCTTATTTCAACGGATGTATTGTGTGATTGTTGGCTCGAGGAGATAGGACAACGGAAGTTTTATTGGCGCAGACGAGTTTGTAATCTAAATTCGTTAAATTGTTACAAGTGCGTTGTGTATTTTTAGATCGATTTTTTTTAATTTCCGGGTTATTCAACTGTGAGAATATATACATACACCTTTGAATATCGATGCAATGTAGCATCGATATTTAAGAGACTCAAAATGAATTCCTTAAATAGAAAATGTAGGTACTGTAACTGATACACTTGTATGCGCTTGTAATTTGAAACGTCAACTTCGTATTAAATTGCATTATAAAATAAAATTGTAATGAAAGTAGCTAAGAATTAAAGAAACACTTGTTTTTTTTCATGGTTTTCTGTTTGGAAAACATTAAAAACGTCGAATTTGTATATTGCATTTGCGCCACAGTTGTGACTTGACCTGTATTTTTAGTTTTACCAAGACTAATATAATTTTAATTACAGAATGTTGAAGAGAATGCAACATCTCCTGCTGCCGAAACTTCAAAAGAGGCCAAGACTCCTGAAACCGCGACTGAGACTCCGGCTACCGCTACTCCTGGTAGCGAAGCCACTTCACCTGAACCATCAAAGGAAGAAGTGAAACCTGCAGAGGAAGCCCCTAAACCCGCTGAAGAACCTGCAGAACCTGCAGTGACGACGCCGCCCGCTGAAGAACCAACACCTCAAAAACCAGCAGAAGAAACTGTAGAAACAACCAAAGCTCCTGAACTTGTTAAAGAATCACCACCATCAGAACAACCTGCAGAATCTGTTCCTTCTCCTGTTAAAGAAGAAACTAAACCCGAGGAGCTCCAACCTAAAACTGAGGAACCCGTTGTAGTCGAGGAAACCAAAGAGGTGCGTAATACCGAAGAAATTCCCCCACCTTTACCTTCCTCCAACCCCCCCAATCCGGTGACGGTGTTTGCCGAATCGACTAAAGCCGATCCGTTAACGGAAACGTCCCCTGTTGCTGTAGCTGTAGAAGGGTCTCCCATTATCGCGGATACTATTCCTGCTCCTGCAGAAAAAACTCCCCCTCCCGCTCCAGCGGAAACTGTTTCCGAAACTACTCCCGCGGCTGTAGTTGAACAAAATTCTGAGGTAGCCGCTCCTCCCGCTGAGGAGAAAATTGAATCGCAAACCGTCCCAATTGTAGAAACCGCTCCTCCAGTCGATCCTCCCGCTAAAGAAGAGCAAGTTGTCACTCCCGTTGAATCGGAAGTGGCAGCACCATCTGTAGATGCATGTCCGTTACCACCTCAATCTCCACCAAAGAGTCCGGAGGCATGTCCATTACTTCCAAAATCTCCCGAACCGAATACAATCTCCGAACAATTGCCAGAAGTGGTTCCTCAATCCGAAGCGAGTTCTGTTGCTCCACAATCGCCATCTTCGGCTTCCTCTAGCCCGGAGGTAAGGCAAGAGGAAGTTCCTCCTTCTCCTACTGAAGAAGTAACAGAACCTGTGCCACCCCCGTCCACTGTCGAAGCAGCGGATTCTCTCCCTGATATTTCAACGGAATCACTCCCTTCACTCCCTGAACCGGTATCGGATAGTCTTCCTGAACCAATGTCTTTACCACCTGTTGAATCGTTGCCCGAACCAATCGCGACCACGGAAGAAAGCCTTCCTCCAGCCCCCCCTTCGCCCGTTTCAGACCTTCCCCCACCACAAAATGAAATAATACTGACCAACGGGAACACGAATGGGTTGCCGTCACCAGTCAGCAACGATGACGCTCTACCGCCCCCCATTGAAGGACCACTGAAACAGGTGAATAGCAAATAAAAAAGAAACTAGAGAGAGTTTTTAAAAACGTACATGGAACTTTGCATTCATTAACAATGTCTTGTTTCTCTTCGTTGTGTTTTATTAGATATGTCCCCGGCTATCTTTTGTTTGATTGTGCTAACCAAAAGTTGTGTATTGTCCCCGTCTCTTTACTAACATGTCTTACCAAGCTAATAGTTTTATGAAATTGGTTTTTAGCAGTTTTTTAAATGCTACCGTAGAGTCGTTTTTGACATTTCCAATAAGAACCGCGACCAGTTCCAGCATTTTCCCAAAAATGAAACCATCGCATCAAAATACAGTTTTAAAATAAAATACAAAACCAGATGTAGATGAGCGCTTCTAATTATTTGAACAGTCACACGATTTCAACAAAAAATAGGTCAGAATGCGTGAATCCGGATGTGGAAATTCGTTTACTTGCTATCTTCACATTTGTCTTCCAATCAAGTATGCAACCTCATACCGCATCTTAATTGAAAATGTCAAAACTGTTGAATTTTTTATGGAATTCTTCAAGCATGCTAATTTTAATTTCATTTTACAGGTTCCCAAAGAGGCCACAGAGAGCACAGGTGCTGAAAAGCCAACTGTAAGTAGTTTTGTTAATTAATTTAAGTAAATTCAGAAAAAAAAAATCATGTGAACCCATTTTGAAATAAAAATCTTGGACTTTATAACACTGACGCTTGTTTTGTTTGCAGGAATCTACCCCAGCGGCAGTCGAAGAATAAGTTTTTCTCTGAATAAATGTTTTTATACCTGTATATGAACTATTATTACAAGTTAAAATTAAAAAAGTTAACGGATCATTCCTGGCAGTGACCGTGGTTCGACCAAAAGAAGAAAAACAAAACTGCCATTTAAATTAGACTTCTTTAGAAATATGAATGTCCACAGCGCAAAAATGGGAATAGTTGGAAAAAAATAATACTCCTATATTAACTATTTTATATTAATGTTTAGTGGAAGTTTTTTGGACAGTTTTTATATGTCGATAATTCGACCTTTTTATCGTATACAATTGTAAAATACAAGATTTAGTGTAGTTTAGTGTTTAGATGGCCTGCATTGTTTATTAAAATTCCTGTAAACTCTCACTATTGTTTGAATATAGTTTTTATATATTTCCAATTATTCGTCGTATTTATATCTTTCTTATTTTAAATTTTGCTTTCCTAGCTTTAGTAACATATCTACCAAAAATGTCTGTAGTGAAAAGTGTCAAGTGCTTAAAAAGCTCGGTGCCACTTTTCATCACAGATTTTTTTATGACAGCTGAAATCTGTTTGTATAAAAAGAATTAAAATGGTTATGTGAAGATTTTAAAATTATAAATGTGTAGAAATAGGAATCGGCTGTCTTATCTATATAGTTACATAGTATACGGTGTGCTTCATGTATTTTCTGCGTCAGGCAGCTAACGCGTTCTTGTTTGTTTCTTATTTTTTACTTAAGAGACAAACGACTACAGCGTTTATCATTGTATAGCTGGTTTCGACTTCAAATTGTATATTGTTCACAACGAAATTCAAAATTAAAAAAAAAACAATTGTTCGGTGTTTCCAAATTTTAATGAACTAGTACATAGTTTTACTAATGGAATTTAGTTTTGAATTTTTTACCAGCTCGAAACTATATTCTTCACAGCTCTTTGATATTTCGTCATTTTTACTCATCGACTTATCAAAATGGCTGTGTGTGTGTAGGTAAAAACAGACTCCATGTAAGTGTGAATGTGTTTATAATATAAATATATAAATAGGATGTTTCCTACAATTTTTTTTTCTTCTCCCCCCATAAAAAAAACAAATTCTGGCTAATACATATTTATTTCTATCGTAATATAAAACATTTCATATTCTGGCACAAACCAATCACAAATCTGACGTTCTTTGGTAATCACGACGATAACAATGGATGTCCCTATTTTGGGTAATAAGCATGCATTAATAACTAATCTGATAATAACGTAACATAAAAAAATGTATAATATAAAAAAGAATATAATGGACGTCTTAAGTTTAACATAGTGCTTGAAGCATAAACAAAGTGCAACAAACTTAGTTTTCTCAAGTGCTGATAGTGATAATTTATTGCACTCATTTATTCTTATATAAAGTTAAAAGAAGGAATTGCATCGTAGAACATATGTTGACAACTGAGAAAAACCTGTATAGTGTATGTCAAGTCTATCTGTAAAGTCTTGTACGCAGGCTTACAAGTTGGGAATTGAATGGTCCATTAGATTTTTCATCAGAGATCCAGCCATTCTGAAAAATTAATTTCATTTTAGAAAGTTAAAAATAAGTACAAATTGAGGTTTATGCGACACTGTGTGAAACGTAAACCTATGTCTTTCAAAAAAACCACAAAATTGATTCCTTGAATGTGGGAGTCTTAACGAGAAATGCCAAACTGCGATATATTACCTATCGACATTTTATAGTATTGTGTTTCCTTATTGCAACCTCTTAAATGAGGTAAATTTAATTTTTTTTTCACTTAAATGAGAATAGAAGATTTGAGGTTTATAGTCGTCTCTTAGTTGCCGTTAAAACATAATTACAATAATTATTGCGTGACCTTCGAAAATATACAAAACTTTATTGATTGCTTTTCAGCAGAAACTAAGTTTTTTTTAATTAACTTCACAGAACACCGTTACCTAGTTTGCAGTACATTTAAAGACAATTAAATCAAAACAAGGTACATTTCCTGAAACACTAAACTATAACTGTACTTATATTGACGTCAGTTGATATTACATTCACACGACTCTTATCATCACTGCCTTGAATTAAAGGATATTGTTCAAATATATAAATTCTGTACATTTCCATACATTAATTTTTATACTTACTTTTTAACCATATGATCGTAGATGAAACTTGGAATAACCGTAATTGTCACCACATCCCCAGCTTCTTCAATCAACTTAGAAATCTGTTTATCCTTCAAGCCTACCACATTTTGTCCTTCTACTTCCAACAACTGATGCTCTGTCAATACTCCATTTCTAGCAGCAGAAGAATCCTTAACGATTGTCCCAATCTTGCCATTCTTGAATTGAAAACCGACACATCCTACGCTGTCTTTATGCAATGTGATGGTCCTTTCGAAAGGTCTGTCTCTGACGGCCACTTGAATACCATTAACTGGGCTTTTCCGGAACATGTCGTGTACTTTATCCATGGAAAATCCAGCAACGTTCGTCCCATTAATTTGAAGAATCTGATCACCAAATCGCAACCCTGCTAGAGCTGCTGGTGAATTGTCAACGACCAAACAGACGAAAATTCCATTGTTGATTGGTTTAACTCGGACTCCTACTTTCCCATCTTTGTCTTTACAAAGTGTTAGTTGACGGATACCGTGGCTTACTTGAGCTCGTTGGAGACCAAGGGATTGTCCAGAAATTGGGGCGATCATGTTGGTGTTGCCTACGGGGATCGGAATGCTCTAGAATGGGAGGAGATTTACTTAATTAAGATTTCAGATGCATTTATTGGTATTAAACTATTCTAAAGAAGTATAAAATGCTACTTTTGACAGATTTTTTGTGTTAGGGACATAAATCATTAGAATGTGGTCCAAGTAGAGAAAGCATGATAAATTACAATGTTCGGAGCGATGAGTAAAGTTACTTTTTTGAAGATTGTAGAAAACGGTATATTGTATACTAATGCGGAAATATTTTTTTGAAAAACCAGTTCATAAACGGTTTAGCAGAGCGTTACATAATATTTTTTCTACGAAATCACGGAAAGTTAATTTTTTCACAAACTGACGTTGAAGGTCAACGTTTACCATACTAAATGGAAAAATGAATAAACCTATAAAAAAGCACATTTACTTAACTTTAATGTGGAGTTATAGCATGTTCAGGTATGCGTTAACTAACAATCTCCCATGATAGATTGAGTATTTTTTGACCGCAGTAACTTCAAATCTTTTTGAAGTATCCATAAATTATTGTAACTACTTATTTTTAAACAACAAACAATTTATTTAGGTTTATTATTTTATATATAAACATATTTTAATAATTTTCTTATATTAATATTAAAATAAGGAAAGATTTCTCTTCAAAAATTAAAAGATGTTCCTTAGAAAAAATATTTTATATCTTAAAGCTAAAAATTAAAATTTCAAATTAAACTAAACAGGAATTTTATTCTTTGTGAACGTGAATTTGATATACTTTAAGTTCCGGTATAAAGAATTAAAAAAAAGATTATAACTACGAAATAACAACTTTTTCAAGATATTCAAAACAAACGATTTTAATTTAACAATTTTAATCAATTTAGTAATTTTAAAAGTATCTCTGGAAATGGTTTGGATTTGTGGTTTGCAAATTTTACGACACTAGAGTTGTACCTTTAGTAGTAATTGATTCTAGTCATCCTCCTTTTATCATAAACTGCGATTTGTTCTGGGTTAGTGTCTGCTGGAGTAACGTAACAGATGGTTTTTATGTTTTTAACTGTGCCAATTATATTGAAATTTCTGCCTATATTGCTAGTGTAGAATAAAATATTTTTATTTGCATGGATATATTGATGTAGAAGAGTGTTTTGTTCGATTTTGTTGATTAAGTCTATAATTTTATTTATCTAAATGTAATTGATTAATAATCTTACAATTAGTCTTTTATAAATTCATTCCTTCCATGAACTTGAAAGTCACACAAGTCTACACTGAAAACTAATACTAATTAATAGTATACTTTCGTGTTGTACTGGTGTCGTTGATGATGTACATTTCTTCCATCTATCATATTCACAATTAAAAGTTCCCTAGACGCCTAACTTAATAGTTTTTGTACTTGTTATTTTCATTTTTCTGTTGTTCTGTTGTTTTCTGATATATATTTTGTTCTATATAGTGTGAAAGATACCAAAACCGCGAATAAAGTATTATTATTAACCTCTTAAATTTATTGATTTAACTTTTCTCTCTGCTGATTTGCACTTCAATTTATTTTTATTAAGGTTGTGTTAACGAGATACGTCTTATTCAAAAATCAAAATGAAAAGGTGTACATATCGCTTAATTTGAAGGAGAATAGGGCCGTTAAATCTTTTATGAAAGTACAAAATGTATAGAAAACTCAGACGGTAGAGCTTTTTTTAGTTTCACGGAGAAAACTAGGTTTGGAAATGAAAAACTGTAATACATAAGGGCAAAACTAAAAATTGAATAAGCATATCTTGCAAATATCCGTTTTTAAATTTTATTTAGGTACGGCATTTTTAGAACTGCAAATTTTTCGAACTCATCTTTTAGACAAGTTATTTTCATATATTAATAAATAAATTTGTTAGATGCTTTCGAACCAGATTTAATCAACTAAAATTTTACTGTATGAGAATTTTTTGAGCACGATGATTCGTCATGTGTAAGTTCAAATGTCAATATAAGTGTACCATAAAATAGGATACTCCACATTCACTCTTATCTGTGTAAACCAAATTCTTTGTTGCGTATCATAGCAATTATTTTATTATTAAGGCATACTTAAAGAATAATGAAACCATAAACCACAACTGCAAGCTATTTTGTCAATATTGACATTTTAATTGTTGGCCAACGAATGGATACACGTAAATTTTCTGCAAGTCAATGTACGGAAGAAAGTTTTGTCATTTCCGATTAAACTTTCGTCATTTATGGCACCAGAGAATTAACAGGGAAATGTACTCTTTTTTTACAGTTCTGCAGCACTTGGACTGACTATGTTTATTCTTACCGTTTTGAATTTACAGGTAATGTCAAATTATAATGAAAATGAAAGAGGTGCTAATGTTACTAATTAAGTGCGAGGTACACAGTTAGTGCGCAATTTTTGATACACCCTGTACTGACCACCGTAACATTTTAATTAAAATTCTCACGTTTATTTTTCAACAGTGTTGCCTATTGTCTTGCTTTTAATTTGCTTGTAAATCGAAAATAAAGACAATGGATTTTTAAAAATATTTTTTCTCGTATTGTATTACACCGTTCAATGTTGTACCTACGAGAACGTGTGTGTTATTCCGAACAGCTGTATATCAGTGTCAATCGCAAATAACAGTCTAAATACGTTGCTTTTTGAAATGACTAACAGATCTGTGACAGCAACATTTCACATTAAAAACAAGTACCATTACTTAACTTATTTTTTGTTGAAAGTACAAAAACGTGGCCGATTAAAAGTCATCAACGGCAGAATTACGTTAAGATGTAGGATATTATTTAACAAATCAGTTTCTTTAATAAATTATTTCTTTGCTGTTAAAATTGTTTGTTGTTTTTAGGATATAAAAATTCTTTACAAAACATTAAATGTATATATATAACCTTAAATCTATATATGATCGAGAATTTTCTTCATCAAATTGGTAAAAATGCTTCAGTCCCAAAAAAAAATTAACATTGGCTCTGAATTCAAAAAGAATGACAGACATTCAGTCCAATTTACCCCAAAAATTTAAATATTTAACATAAATAAACATTGTTTTACAATTGCCAACTGACGGTTCTATCAAAGACAATCAAGTTCATTTTCAAGGCTGACTCAATTACATACAATATTGATTCCTCGAAATATCGTTATTAATGTAAGGGTGGGCAATGAATTTTGGATACTGTAGAAATTCACATGATAAAAATAAAGAAAGTCTTTATTTAGTAAATTATAATATCAATTGTTCTTTTTGCCCTGGAAATAATTCTATGATCACAGGATCCACTACAATGCGAGCTGATAAATCTGCAATACCCTTTATTTGAAGAAAGATACTGTCCAAAATTTACTATTTAAAACTAAACCTTAACTTGCAGAGTTTTAGACTTAGTTTGCAAAAAGGAGCTACTTGTGCATGGTGCCACATGCCAATTAGTTGAACAAACAATTGTATTAAAATTGAATTAATACATTTCAGATACAATTGAATGTTTCGCCTACTCTGTGACGTTAAAAATCCATTTTCCTCAGAAAATTCAAACACCTTGAATTAAACCAATAAAATATATCAATATGTACACACAAAATTTTAACTAGTGTGAACAAGACTCTACAAGAATGCTCCTCTTATGCCATAAGTAAACAGAAAATTCCACTGACTCACCGGCTGTGGTATCGCAACTTGCATATACTCAGGCATATTTTCCTTGATGACATCTTCTGTTAGTTCCAACCCCATGAACTCCCCAAGTGATGGATAGGCCGCATTTTTATTCGGACTTTGGGGTACTGGCATTGCCGGCGAATATGTTGTAGGATAAGGGACCTGACTTGTGATAGCTTCATTTTGTGCCTTTGACAGGTGGTCAACTTTCATGTCTTCAAGGCTCGGATACAGCGACATTGTTTCAAGTCTATGAAAGAAAAATTAGACGTAAATACTGTGAAATTTGATAACATTTTATCAGACGATTAGTTCTAGATTAAGCAAATAAAAATGTCCGCTAATTATCGTGTTCTATTTATAACTTGTGTTAGCACCAATTACGAACCTTTCTTGATACGTTTCGATGAAGAACTGTTGAAAACTTTTATAACACCTCTTTTGTTACAGTTATAACAGGGAATTTATCATTGACGGATGATTCATCACAGTTTAACAGCTTAGTTTGTGAATAACGCGATTGTTGCGGTAGTTGTTTTTCGAACTTTGACGTTTGACATTTGATGTATTTTGTTGTTTTGTGGATTTTCGATCATAGCGCCATCTACCAGTACAAACATTAGCTGTAAAAAAAGTCTGTAACACACTACACAAAACGAAAGTGCTTGTATTGATGGCTGTCTAGTACAAAAAAAAGACATAAAAAGAAAAAGAATTGACACCCAATGCTTCAAAAATGTTTTTTTAAATTTGTTTTATCTCAATGTTATGTTTTATCAAATACAAAAAGAATTTTCTGAACTTTTCTATTGTGTTCCAGACTGTTGTCAGCTTTGACAACGACATCTAGTAGCTTTTGCACATTAGCTACAAGCGGGTTTTAGAATTTGTTAAGTGCTTGTTGTTTTATCTTTTTAGTATTTGTTTAATTTAATAAGTATGTATAATTAACGTTATATTGAGAGTGTTAATAGTGTCTATAACGTACCTATCTTGTTGTCAGTTTTTTTTGTACTTTTTGTAACGGTTCCGTACATAACCTCAAAAAATGGAAAAAGTGAAAAAACCCCGGAAAAAAGCCAATGGTTATAAAATGCCAGATCCTATTCCCCAAGGAGAGATTTTAACGGATATTGCCAAAAAGCAATGGCGTTTAGGACCCTCAATTGGAAAGGGAGGATTTGGAGAAATTTATTCTGCTTGTGAAGCTTCAAGTAAATCGTCCAAATATCCATACGTTATTAAAGTAGAGCCTCATGGGAATGGCCCCCTATTTGTTGAAATGCACTTCTATATGAAGAACGCAAAACAAGCCGACAGTAAGTGATTTAAAGGAAATTATTTAGTTTTTATATTGCCATTTTTAGTTGAGGCTTTTAAGGCAAAACATAACTTAAAATCATTTGGGATGCCGGCATATTTGGGCTCTGGTTCACATGAAATTGGCTCCACTAAGTACAGATTTATTGTCATGGAAAGATTTGGATCTGATGTTGATAAACTGAGAAAAGAGAATAATGGGGCCTTACCAGCAAGCACAGTATTTCAGTTGGCACATCAAGTTGTAAGTGGTTTTGACAATTATTTTTGCCTATGTAGAACAGTTATTTTTGCCATTTTCTCAAATATTCAGGTTAAATTTTGTTTATAAGAAATAATTTAGGACCTCAAACGTCTACAACTTGTTCCTGCTTGCACAAAATGCAAGCTTGTTTGCTTTGTGTAATACTTAAAACGAATTTAATTTAATAGTTTAGAATAAGAGGAGATCGAAAGATTTTAAATACAGAAAAAAAGCGGGAAAAAGTAAAATTGTCGTTGAAATTAATGCAAATCAAGACAAACACAAAAAATTCAAATTAATTTTTTACATTTTACATTACATGCTTTACACACCCTTCAGTTTTGTGACATAATTTCAAGTCACAATGGTTTGAAGGGTTTTATTATATTAGGTTAATTTCTCTATATCAAGAACTATTTTTTTTTATTTTTGTAAGATGACATTACTTCAGGAACAGTACAGCATGATAGCAAAGCACCTCCATGCGTTTTTCTTCTTAAAAATTAGTTGATACAACAACGCCATAGCTTGGCATGTCAACTTTAGTAATTAAATCTTTTTTTTTTTTAGTTAATGCTATATCATAGTTCTATTATTACTTATTCGTTTTAATAAAGCGAATCAAACGACTGGTTCTGACATTACTTTCGGTTTTTTCTCAGACGTATGTTTTGGAGTACATTCATGAGTTTGGCTATGTTCATGCCGACATAAAAGGGGGGAATATTCTCTTAGGAGCTACACCTGCTACAAAAAAACAAGCCTATCTGCTCGACTTTGGCTTAGCAACGAAATTTAGTACAGACAAAGAATTTAAACCAAATCCTAAAAAGGCACATGACGGTACTATTGAATATCTTAGTCGTGATGCTCATTCTGGAGGTAATTTGTAATTAGTTATACAAAATGTGATTCTAAATGAAATTAACTTGCAGTTCCAACAAGAAGAGGAGATTTTGAAATTTTAGGTTACAACATAATTCATTGGTTAGGAGGTACTTTACCGTGGGAGCGAACATTAGATGACCCTAAACTTGTCCAACAAAAAAAAGAAGAAAGTATGAATGACATTCCAAAATTCGTGAAAACGTGTCTTAAGCAAAACAATGGTTGCAACATTTTCTTTCTTTTTTTTCTTAACTAATCATTTTTTTACAGACACTGTGGTGAAATTTTTACAGTATGTTAATAAAGTCAAGTTTAACGAAGCACCTGACTATAAAAAAATACGAGCTTTGTTTGAGTCGGAAATACACAAAAACGGCGCTTCTCCAAATGGTTCCTTTGAGTTCACCAGTCCCAAAAAAAGAAGAGTTCAGGAAGTGGTTGATGAGAATAAGACTGAAGATAATAACATTAAAGCAAAAAAAACAATTAAGAAAAGAGAGAAAAAGGAAAAAGAAAACGAAGCCGCTATTGAAATAAGTGAAGCAATGACTGATGCCATGAAGGAAGTTCTAGCGAGGAAGCAGGAAAGAGAAGCGGATAAGAAGAAGAAACCTAGTACTAAAAGAGGAAAAGCCGATGAGGATATGGTAAACGGTAATAAACTCGAGGGTTTTAATGCAGAAATGATGGAGGTACACACACGAAAAATGAAGAATGAGAAGAAAGAGAAGAGCCCTCAAATATCGGAAGAACGACCTCCTAGATTAAGACGACATTTGCCTGCGGTTAATTATGATGAGAGGGAATCAAAGGCGAGTAAGCGGAAGTAATCTTGTAATGTTTTAAATTTATGGTTGCATAATTTTTCTAATAAAGCTTTTACCAGTATTGACCTGGCTGTTTATTTGGTCACTATAAAGTTATTAAAGTAAGGCAAACCGCACACGGTTGTTAATTTTTGGGAAGAGTGTTTCCTCACATTTTGTATTTTGGTAAAAATGGTGGATGCGCCGGGCGAGCTATTATCCTTGGACAGTTGTTAACATTTCAGTGGCCAACTGGCATCTAAACAGTTTTTTTAAGACTATAAATTTCGTACAGAAAATAATCTAATTTGTTTTTTGTACCAAATGAAAATTATCTTTAATAAATTTTAGATTGGAAGTAAGATTGAAAACTTTATTTTCATATTTTTTTTTAGGAAGAAGTGATTCTAAATAATTTTATACGATGGGATTGTATTCCTATTTAATTCAAATTTATTAAAGTGCGTTTTAATTTACCGTTGTTTAATTTTGTGTTATAGGAAACAAGTTTGTTTTACTGTCATCTTCCATCTTCATATATGCTGCTTATCATCATTATAAAGTCGTTGTAAAACTGCAAAATACGAATAAGCCGAACGCATGATTTGTGTCAGCGTTGCAAGAGAGAGGATTACGAAGTTCCCAGCCTTCACAAACGTAGCTTTTTTGACATTTTCAAGAAAAATGATAAGCATTTTTCGCATTTTAATGTCAGACATGTACCAGTTAGACATATAAAGTGATAGCCCAATTTCGTCACTCTAAAAAAAAGCCCAGTATATCGGTTTAATATTTGACAGTAGATACCGTTGTTATTATATCATGTCCATACAAGCAGTATGTGGCAATTTGTGTAGTCATTCCACATAAATATGAGAGCGAAAATGCAAACTGACTACTGGGAATGGGCACCAAAACCATTTGAAATCCGGTGGTGCAAATAACTCCCATGCTACAGAAAAGTTGCAAAAACATGCCTATTGAGAAGGTGTCTTGTACCTTTTTTGTTAGTCTGAAATAAAAAAGAAAATTGTAGTCATGAAAAAAATGAACTCACTTTAAGATTTTCACGTGGTGTTCGGTGCATTTTACCAGTTCTTTTTTAGTTTCTTGGTAACTCTTTCGAAAATCGATTTCCGTTAAATTTTCTTTTAATATCTCGAACTGTGCAGAAGCTAATGATATCATTTTCCAAGTTATAATATCAATCCCAGTGTTCCCATAAGCACTAATGATAACACTGACCACTTGAAAAAAGTAGGTCGACGCGTAGTATTTCGTGTAATCATATGGAAACCATCCGGGTAATGGTAGAGTATTTTTCTTCGTTTCATCTATAAACGGCACCAAGGAATAAAACGTAATTGTACACGTACAACAAGTTCTAAAAACGTTGGCAATAAAGTCGCAGGAACTGATTTTGTTCTTAATTATTTCAAGTTGTTTTGTTGAGAATCCGTAGAATGTTGGATCGGTCAAGAAGTCTTCAATGTCCAACACCTTTTTATAATAATATTGAAAATTAAAAAGCTTGCAAATGAAGGTAAAGTGAGTGAAGAAGTAGAGCAAAGTTTCGGTGAGTTTCAATAAATCGCTTCGTTCGAGAGCCATTTCCACGATCATCGTGAGGAGTTGTCCATAAGAGATAACTAAATTGATGAAAGCGCTCACATAATACAAATATTTAAACTTTTCGTTTCTTCGAGGATAAAACCCTACAACAAAAAGGAGTTTCTTTTCTCTAGCAAAAGTGTCACAAAGATTGTAATCCTGAAAGTCGAGCCTGTTAATAAACGATTTCCTGTACTTTAAAGCGTTTTTTACATCTATTGTGACACTCATTTTACAAACGTGAACTTTCAAACTGATAAACTCTAAAGTTGTTTCTGTCTTTAAAAAGGGAAGATTTAATTAGGTCTTGGTATGGTAATTGGTGAGTAATTAGAAGTCTGAGTAGCCTATTATTAGTTAATCAAGAAATTAAGGTATTTAATCAATAACTGCTGACCATAGCATTAGACCTCATTAATTAGTTTTTGCAGAGACCAAATTATAGGAAGGTAGAAAGGGATTGATTGAAGAAAAAATCAATAATTATGGTTTTGTCGTTTGATCCAAGTGCTTGAATTATTAAATCATTAATTTCCTGTTATTTGAGTTGATTAAAAATGATCATTTACGAAACGATAACATTCAAATACACTTTGTTCTGGGAAACATCTTATCCTACAATTTATCACAATTTGATGATATCGATAATTGTTATGTTCTTAAAACTTTTAATTCTTGGCAAATTTGATTTGTTAATTAGTTTTCAACTTAGATATTATTTTTTTGTCATAATTATTTAAAGTGTCCAGTTGTTTAAAAAAGTTTGTGGAATTATAAATTGCAATGCAGCTTGATTAAAAAATATTATCCAGTATTCATAAATAACAATTGTTGATATATCTCTAAGTGGGTGATACAGTTTTGGATGAAAACGTTAAATTTCGGGCTTGTTTGTTAGATTTTTATTGTATCAATTAGATGTAGATTTTATGACTTAAATTAATTGTAATAAATTAAAGTGCATACTTATCTGTCTCGTATAAAATGGTGAACAAATGTGTTATCTGTTTCCGTCAAAAAATTATCACTTGATTGTTGCTTTTAAGATAAAAAGTTTTTATTATTAGAATTTTGGTATAAAAGTACTTAACGTTGTTGAAAATTCGCTTAATGTAAAATGGTCTAATTTATATTGTGGTTTTAGAACATTTTAAGATCGATGTTTTAGAATATTTGCTGTACTTTATTGTTATTTTTTGTTGTTAAAAAAGTATCTCTTGATTCTTTGTTGTTTGAATCTTTTCAAATGTGACATTTGTAGAAATTGATACATAGGCATGTTTATTTAATTTGATTTTACAATGCATGTTCAAAAGTAAAAGATCCCGAGCGACACAACGGTCATTTTAACGTTGCTGAGTCTGTTATTATTTTTATTTATGTTGTTATAAGACGACATATGTTTTTACATACAAAGAGTTTCGGATCGCTCGGTACTTTGAATATATTTACTCTTGAAATGATTTATTTTTGTGTGAAAAAAGAACAAAAAATGAAACTATGGAATTTTTTGTCTCTGATTTTGTGAAGTTGTTTTCAACAAATTTCATAAAGTTTTTAAAGATTGCTTGTAATAATCATCGGGCTAACTAAAAACAAGAAACTTTCCTAGTGATTTTGAGTTTGTCATATCAGGATTAATTCAATTGAATAAAAAACTGACTGGCATGTCTTTTATCGTTTGATACGGATAATGCATAAGTGTTAAAAAATAATCCCACGATTTAAGCAAAGATAGCACATAACAAAGCCTTCTGTATAGTTGTAAGTTTTGTTTGAGAGATACTCAAAATGAAATTTATCGTTGCATTTCTGGCTTTAACAACTCTGGCTTCGGCTGTTCCAAAGGTAGGTCGGTATTTATATTATTTGAAATTCAATTTTTATTCTTAACAATGAACATTTTCAGGTTCCCAAACCGACTGTTTCCAATATTGAACATGCGGGAACTAAACCTGATCCTCGATTGGTTGGGAGTCGTATAGCTACTCCAAATTCTTTACCTTATCAGGTTTTGCTATTTACTCAATATTACTTCAGTGGAGCTCTTATTTCTCAGAACTATGTTGTTACTGCAGCTACGTATCTCCACGGGTAAAATTGTTATTAATAAAATACAAATTAATAATACTATTGATTTTTTAGGAAAAATTCAGTAGATTTAATTTTGGGAGCTCATAATAGAACCTATACAGAAGATACCCAAGTCAAGATGACTAGTACCGAAATTTTGATACATCCAGATTACGATAACTACTATTTTTATAATTTAGGAATTGTAAGACTTCCTTTATCCGTACGTTTGTCTCCAGCTATTAGGCCTATTTCTTTACCAAGTCAAAGTGACCTCTCTAATGATTATACAGGGGCTTTAGCCACCGCCAGTAACTGGCGCACGACGGATTATGAGGGAACGGACTATTTTAGTGAAGTTCTAAATTATATGCAAGCGACTGTTATACCAAACACCGAATGTTCCGACATTTACACTGATATTACACCAGAACTTTTATGTGCTAATGGGGATAGCACTACGTGCCATGGAGATACTGGCTCACCGCTAGTAACTAATGGTGTTCTTATTGGAATATCAGCTTTTATTAGTGCGCATTGTCCCAATGCATTACCATCTGGTTTCACCCGTATTACTAGTGTTCTTCCTTGGATATTAGCAAATACGGACGCCTAATGGACAATGCGCAAACTAAAATCTTACAAACATGTTAAAATAAATAGAAAAAAAAATGTTTAAAACTAAAATAAACAATGACAAGATGAGAACCATTTCTTTGTTGCTTTTAACTCTAGCTATCAGGCTTATTCCTTTACCAAGTAAAATTAAGGTTTTGTGTACTATTAGTAACTGATGCAAAATTGACGCATAACCAGACTATGTTTAATCATTCTTCAAATGTTGGACTAATTTTGTAGACAACTAAAGTAAATTGAAAAAATAAGGATATTTGAATACTATTTACTACAAGAAATTACTTCTTATGACAATTTTTTAAGGTATTTGAAAAATTAGTTTTGAAATACGATCGAATTTAATTGAAGAGATCTCAGATATAGTAATTGTAATTAATTTTTATTGACTCTACAACTACAATGTGTCTTCAGAATAATATATCAATGTATGTGAGTGAATTCAGAAACAGCGGCTCACATTATTGTGCTTGCTGAAGGACTTCTTCAAAGAAATATCGCTAATCATTTTGGAGTTGATTTCTATAAGATTAAAATATATTAAAAACCCCTACACCAAACACACACTTTAGAAACACACATACATATGTTTCGGTATCTATGATACCATCATCAGAGTGATGATTAAACTGATCTACCCTTAAAAACTAGTTACTTATATACTAATTACCTATACCACTTTTTCGGGTGGTACAATCTAAAGAGGGGAAAAGGGGGATGGGACCATCATCGGCATTCATAACAAAGGGCTTATTCTTAATTATTTCTAGACTTTCGTAAACGTCTAGAAATTTACAATTGTTTACATTCCTAACTAATTTTAAACAACTTTCATCTATACGATGATCTTTGTCAAAAATATGTTGAGCAACACTGGATTTTTCAAACGTGCCATATTTGGCGTGAGCTGCATGTTCTTTGAACCTTGTCAAATTGGACCTCCTTGTTTGCCCAATATATTTTTGCTCACAGTTCTTACATTTAATTTTGTAAATACCCGACTTTTCTTTGGGCCCTACTTTATCTTTCGGGTTGACGAGAAGACATTGGAGGTTTGATCCAGAGGTGTAAACCACCTTTAGATCAATACCCTGGAACACTTTTTCCAGCCCCTTTGTCACTGAAGGTGTATAAGGGATCATGGCAAATCTTGTCTTTTCTAGCATTGAATCACGAAAAGTCGGGCATTCTGAAATTGATTTCTTACGTTTTAATTTAGACACTAACCTGTTTACAATTCTAGGGTCCCTAGAAGTTCGTCTTAAAGTATCGGGGATTACATTTTTACAAGCCAAACTTATGTATCGGAATATACCGGCTAGGGATATTTTTATTATTTATGAGTTGCATGCATTGTTTTGTAGACAGTTGACAGCTATTTGACAATTTTTTTTAACAGGCAGCAAAAAGTTATTTTCTAACTTATTCCCATCAAATCAGACGTAAATTGTTTTTTGATAATGAGAAATTGAGTATTTATTACTCTTTTGGGTATTGTGCTACTGTAAACAAATCAATTTTGACAGGTCCTTTACTCTCTAAATTTACTATCAATTTTCGGTAATAACCCTCAAATGTACAAACACATGTACATAAACAGCATGTACATACACGGTTGTGGCCGAGCATCTTTACCACTCAATGTACTCATTTCTTAAGAGCGGTATTCTGGAAAAATCAGTTCTGGGTTCAGTCTTTGCTTGCCTCAGTTTTCGGAATTTTATTTAGGAAAATCATGAATTTTGTTCCAGATTCATCTTAGGTACTTATATGTTTTTTGTGTCTTTAATTATTTTCACTATGTGTTATAGTTAAATGAAGATGTTTTTTTTTCTTTCATTTTTGTTCATTTTTTAGCAAATTTAATTTATCATTAGATTACTACACACAAAGTGAAGCAATACTGCGTTTTTTAAGAACTGGATTGCATCCAAAATTACGCCATCAGTTACAAGTTCTGTAAAAATATATTTCGTACTACTACACTTAAATTGAAGTGTATCGCTTGCTAAATTGAGAACTTGTGTAAATAAACAAAGATAACACAAATTAAGCTGTATATAAGATGTTTAATTTTACTCCAAATTTATAGTTGAAATGAAACTTTTCACGATGTTTCTGGCTTTTATAACTGTGGCTTTGGCCATTCCAAAAGTATGTATCCGTTTTCTTATTTTTTTAGTTTCTAAATCTGTTTTTTTTTTACAAGATTTACTCTGAGTATATTGAATATGGGCAATCTAAACCTCGTCCTCGAATGTTTGGTGGACATGAAGCTACACCACATTCTTTACCTTACCATGCTTTATTGTACACAACAGACTACTTCAGTGGCGCTCTCATTTCTCAAAACTATATTCTCACTGGAGCTACTTTTGTCTCCAAGTAGGTAACAAGAATGGCGTTTATTGTGTAATAAAAAAAAACTCATTTTTAGTCAAGCAACTGTGCAAATCATTTTGGGAGCTCATAATAGAACGTTTGTGGAAAGCACTCAAGTCAAGATGACTAGTAATGAAATTCTAATTCATCCAGATTATGATAACCATCACTATAATAATATAGCAATAATAAGACTTCCCTTATCCGTACGTTTAACTCCAGCAATAAAACCTATTTCTTTACCAAGTTTAGACGACATCTTCAATGATTATTCAGGGGCGTTATCCACTGCCAGTAGCTGGATATTAACTAACTCTGATGGAACGCAGTATATGAGTGATGTTCTTAACCATGTACAAGTAAATGTTATATCAAACACTAAATGTTCAACATTCTACAATGATATAATTTACTCTGTTCTGTGTACCTCTGGTGAAGGCGGTATATGTCACGGAGATACTGGTTCACTACTTGTTACTGATGGTGTTCTGATTGGAATAACAACTTTTTTTAGCAAAAATTGTCCTGATCCACTTCCATCTGGTTTTACTCGTATTACTAGTTTTATTTCTTGGATAGTAGCAAATACAGACGTTTAATGCATACAAAATTTCACATTATGTTAAGAGATAAAGGATGTAAAAAGATAACATTGTTTTCTTTCCTTTTAAAAATGGTGCAAAATTTCCAAAAAAATTACAATTTTAGCTTAATAAATTATACATTATTAATTGGGTGATTGTGTCTTATCTAACACCCTCGAAGTATTATTGTTGCGTAATAAACAGCAACTTTAAATACTTTTGAAACAATAAAAGTCAAAGTTAACAATGTCAACTAAAATTATACTAAACCTAATACTACTGTAATAAAACTAATAAATGCTTAAATAAAGCAAAAACTAAGGATGTCTTTTACAAAATTTGATAAGTATTTGCAACTTACAAATTTTGATAAATCAAAGAGTAACACTTTGCAAAGTTATAATTTTGTATTTGCAGATTAGATTTCCTGAATGACCCTTTTAGAAGATAATTTAAAAAGACTAATGGCCATTTGCATCAACGTTTTTAAACCTTAAACAATACTTATGACTCCCTTATTTTTAAAGTTGGTGCAAATGGTCATAAGACACTGGAACTAAACTAAGAAAAATTAAACAGAATATTTAAAAAAATGTCTATCAAATTAAATTTGAATTGAAATTTGGAATAAATAAATAAAATTGTTTTTTATAAAGTCTAAATTTAAATTCTAGATAATAGTTAACAAAATGGGGCATCGTTTTATAAAGAATACCGACAGTTTGATAAAACTGACAAAAAAAAGAAATGACTCAAAACTGATTCAATTGTTAACGTGTTTCATTCAAAGAAACTAATGATTGGTAGGTAGTTCGGGATCTTCCTCACACGGGTCATTTTTTGCTTCATTAACATTCGTTAACCATTGAAACCTTTGGAACCCGTATTATCAGTTAAGTTATTTTTGAAATTGATGCCGTCATTGATTTAAAATCCTGTTAGATTACATTTTATGTTGTATCACATTTGACAAAATTAACTTATAATATCCTGTACTAATTTTTATTCTATAAAGAACTGTCCGTTTAGATTTTGACGTTCACCATTTGATAAAACAATTACTATTCCCCAAAATTCGGTTCAAGTCGTTCTGGCAAAATTAGTTTTTAGGTGATCATTTAGTGTGGATAAAGCAGGTACATAATAATTCATTTTGATCTTGAGTTCATGCAAATTTGCAGTTACAGAGGACGAATAAAATAAATCTTTTAAATACATGTTTAGTGATAAATAACTTTCTAGACCGAAACAAAAACATTGGAAAAAACTTAAATAAAATACTTCAAGATGGTGATTAGTTATTTTATTTATATGTGATATTCCATGTATGAAGTTTTGTAAATTAAATTTTTAATACAGTTTAAACCATTAAAAAGAAAATCTTTTAGTCAAATTCAACTATAACAAGAAACTTGCAATTGTAATTGACGAGATATTTTCAAAATGTAAAAAAATGAGCAATTAATAAAAACAAGACTAGGTTTTTTTTAGAATGTATGTATATTTAACAATAATACTATACAGAAATGAACAAAAATAAGAAGTCATTTAAAAAGAGTACAAACGTTTTGTTAAAATTGAGCACAAAACTATTTATTTAATCGAGTTAAAATTAAATTAAATGACCCGGGTTGTATTTATTTAAATATTTACGTCTGTGTTTGCTACTATCCATGGCAAAAAACTAGTGATTCTTGTATATCCACTCGGGTTTGAATAAGGACACTTTTCTGCGCTAAGAAAAGCTGTGAACCCAATCAACATACCATTCGTGACAAGTGGTACACCACTATCTCCAGAACAAGGTCCATTTTGGTTACCATTACCAATCGTACATAGTATAGCCGGATCTGTCGGACCGTAAATGGCTGCACAGTCATCATTTGAAATAACAAGTACTTGTGAAGAATGTAAAACTGGGTTATAAAAACTCGTTCCATCAGAAACTGTGACACTCCAGCCACTAATAGTAGCCAACAACCCTGCGAAATCATTGGTAATATCTTCTATACGTGGCAACCAAATACGTCTAATAGCTGGGGTTTCATGCACAGGCAAAGGAAGCTTGATGATGGCTATATCATTTGGAACTTTACCATAGGTATAGTTCGGATGGATTGTAAAATCGGAACTTGTTAATGTGACTTGAGAACTTTCGTATGTGCTTATGTTGTGAGCTCCCAAAGTTACTGTAGCTTTCACTGCACTAAAATTATCAAATATATAAATTATAATTATAGGGATTAATTATTGTTTTTACTTATAAACACAAGCAGCTTCTGTAGCAACATAGTTTTCAGAAATCAGAGCACCAGTGCAGTACCATTTAGAAGTGCTTGAAAACAAAGTGAGATAGGCTTGATAAGGAAGAGAATGAGGAGTCACTTCCTGTGCACCAAAAATTCTTGGAGAAAATTTAGTTTCCACAAGTTTACCAGAATTTTTGGAAATATTGAGAATGGTTGGTTGTTCATAGTTCTAGAATTAGAGAAAAAGGTTTTATTTTCAAAGCAATGTATAAAATTGTTAAACTGGTACTTGCCTGCGGAATGGCCGAAACCACAGATAACAATGCCAGAACACAGATGAGCTTCATTTTAACTGTGAAAAAACGATTAAACTGAAAAACTTTATATAGTTTCAAAAGTAAACACTTGAGAAAAAAGCAAATTAAGTTAATCTGAATTATATATTATCTACATCAAACTATTATCTATATAACGTAAGATCTGTGATTGTATCTTCTCAAGTACAAGGAAACAAGCTTTTGAAAAGTTAATACAATCGCATTATTCGTAAAATTAAACCTTTTTACTCGTTGGAAAAACGTCATTCTTTTTTTACTTGTTATACAATATACTATTACACTGTTGTGGAAGCTAAATAACTAAAAAGCAGTAACTCAACTTTAGTTTATCGCCACTTATCTTTTATTTCCTAAAGTACAATAAGTCTTAAGAATAAAGTTAATTTACTGAATTTTAGTCTGTTAATCTATTGTTTACATAACATAACCCCTTAACTATTGGCCATTAATGTTAATGCAAAATTATTTTAAAATGGGAATACTTCTTTCTAGCTTAGCATGGCAGTACAGGTGAAGAGTATGCGATCTTGTACAATATTTTGGTTTACTGAATACAAAACTGCCTGTTATTTTAATCCTTCATGCTAAAATTCATTTTTAAAGTTTATTCATTTTTATTAAACTTATTTAAAATACTTTTTCCCACTCCCCTTATCGTTATCATACCATTAATTCATTATTTCCATGGACGTAAGTTTGACGAAATGATTATGGTTGTTAAGGACGACGTAAGTGATTTACTTACGTCCCTTAGGAAAAAAAGTGCATCAGGACACATGCTCTATTATCACCTTCTTTATCCGCAACAATTAGTTCCGTAGTTTCATTTGACACTATCATCGCCGAGGATATTTCAATGTTGTTATCACCATTTTTATCAGCAAAACGTATTTCCGCCGAGGAGGCTTCAGTAGAATTTGTACCCTGATTCTCATATAAAACTTTATTAGCAATCGCTTTTTTATTGACAATAGACTCAGTAACGTAGGTTTCCGCAATACTACCGGACTTCCAACCCCCATGTCTCTTTAGTGTGGGAACTTCTGCTCCCGTATTTGCTAACAAAGTTGTTGAGGTTCTTCTGAACGAATGGCCTGTATGGGTTTTAGGGTTGTCTAAATTCAAATATGTTGCTATCTTACAGGGGATTTCAGCGATTTTATTTTTGCCGACGGGTTGATTAACATATCTTCCTCCCTGATAACGCACGAAAAAACGTACATTTACAATTTTGGATCTAATATTGATATATTTTTTGACAATTTACAAATAGCAAACTTTATTTTCTCTACAGGGCGTAATTGTAAAGGTACGCGGCATTCCATTTTTCGAATCTGGTATTTTAACAAGAATTATTTCGTTTGTTTCCTTCACATCCGTCAATTTCATTTGACATTCCTTGTATGTTATATTAACAGTGGTATTGGACGGGGAATAGTCAAAGGAGTACGAATTTTCTTACAATGCCGCCTGTGAAGTTGTAAAGTTTGAAATATTTATTGTCTATTGATTTAATTGCAACAATTTTAGTGATCATGAACGCCACTCCATGCAATTCTTTCCGAAAAAAATGTAGAATTTTTCAAAACCAAATATGACTTTCATTTTCCCAGTTTTTCCATACATTAATAAAAACATTTAAATATGCACAATTTCAATCTTAAAAATCCGCAAAGTGTCACAGTGGTTTTTTTGTAGTTGGACCCATTAATTTGCAATAGAAAATAACTCCATTCTTTACCTTCCCATTAGTAACTAGCTTTGTGATTTTATCAAAAATCTTACCATTTTTTTTTTTGGCTCAGAAAGATAGACATGCAAAATCGTGATATGCCACTCCCCGCTTAAATAAACTTTTTCCTCCCTTTTTTAATCCAAGATCGTACCCTTAAATGGTACGAAGGTACATTGGCACAATTTTTCTAGTATTTTTGGTATGCAAATTAGATTTTTTTAGATTGGAGTTATAACAAATTGACAGACAAGTTTCAATGCAAAGATCATTCATCTTTGAACTCAATCTCGGAAAAAAAATGGGTGTATGCAAAGTATGCAAATTTATTTTCTATTGTACATTTGAGGTTAACTTTGAAATATAACAACCGTAATAGTTCTTTTTATAACTTTACTATGTATAATTAATATACTACTATCTCAGATTTACATAAAAATGTTCTTATCAAGAACGTCACCGTTATCTTATTTTGCTTTTATCGAAAATTTACTATAAATGAATCAATGTGTATTTAGTGTCTAACAGATAAGATAAAATTATTTAATGAAATCTTTTCGTAACAGATGCTAATGGTTTAAAAACTTAATATTTTGATTGAAATTATTTTTAGTAATGATAATAAATTTTAAAAAATTTTTAGAAAACAATTTCTTATTAGAAAAGCTTTTAGTTTTTGTAAGCAAAGAATTCTTTTGCTTACTTTTAGTAATAATTAAGATTAGGTTAAAAAATCATTAGTATGAACGAAGCAGCATTAGATGATGCAATGAAAAGAAAAATTTCTAGATACTTGCAGCCCACTGTATTGAACAAACATTTATAAACACTCTCTATATTTTATGTGAGCTGCTGCCATCTATTAACGTTTTCGTGCTGTTATTGTTGTCACAGTTGACAGCTGTCAGTTTACAGATTCTGCTTACCCCAACAAAATAAAGGTTATCTGCATTTTTAGTAATTATTGTAAGTAAATCTCTAAAAATTATGTGCAATTTTTTTATTTATAAACGATTTCAGGTGCCTCAACGATGTCACTTCTGGAATATACAAACAAAGGTGGCTTTTACATTCCGAAAAAATGTCATCTCCTAAATTCGCAACTGTTTAGTTGTGAAAACAACCTTGAGATGTATTGCTGTAATAAATGCGACTTCAGAACTGGAGTAAAAATCATCTTTCAGAAACATAAAGAAGAATGTATCGCTCTCAGATCAAAAGTAAAGCGACAGGGAAAACGACAGCATACAATGCAAATTTATATTTGTCTAAACTGTAACCATGAAACTTATTTTATATTGAATTGTTTTAAACATATTTTGGATACGTGTGTTTCACGATATGTTAAATTACAATCGTCTATAAGCGCAAATAATTCAAATAATTCTTCAAAAAATTTTAGACCACATAAAAACCAAGAAGTTTTAAATAAGTTACTAATTCGCTTCTTCCTCTGTTATAAATGTGATTTTAGAGGGAAAGTAAGATCCGCATTAAAAGAACATGTCCTTCGAAAACATTTACGCGACGACGAGATTCAATGGTTTCAATGTGATCAATGCGATCACAAAACTAAATCTAGAGCGGAGCTGCGGGCACATGTTTTATGGAAACACTCGCAAGACAACGAAGTTAAATGGTTTAAATGTGATAATTGCGATTATAGAACGAAAACGATCACACGGTTGAATATGCACAGAAAATTAAAACATGTGCAAGATAATGAGATTCAATGGATTTTATGTAGTTACTGTGATTTCAAAACAAAGTTGAAAACCCAATTAGAGCTACATATAAACAGGAAACATTTACGAGGTGATGACATTAAATGGTTTAAATGCGATGTTTGTGATTACAAAACCAAAGATAGAGCAAATCTGAGTCATCACAAAAACAAGAAGCATTTAAAAGATGGTGAGATCGAGTGGGCTGCATGCAATTATTGTGATCATAGAGCGAAAACAAAAGCAGATTTAAAACAACATGTTAAAAGACGACATTTACCTGATGATGAGATTAGGTGGTATGAATGTGATCTATGTTCTCATAAAACCAAATACAGTTTTGCTTTAAAAACACATAAATATAAAATCCATATTAATCCTAAAAAAAAGAACATCAAGAGTGAAACTCAAGTTTCAAATGAACAAAAATGACTAATGAATAAAGTAGTGGTGTAGATAAACACAGTGTAAGCAGCATGAAATACTTCAGATTAATTTCTAAACGTGTTTTTTAATATATTGTTTTCGTCAATAAAAATATTTTATTTTATTACTTGATCATTTATTTTTGCACATAATCATCATGAATTATAAAAAAATGTAGACCTTTTTCAAAATTCAATTTTTCCTGTAGGAGCACAGAGGTCTTACGTTGGTGTGTAGGTATTTCCTATCGTCCAATATTATAACTTTGTTAGTTGCAGTTTAGCACCTTCAAAAGCGCGCGTACGCAAACTGGCAGTGATCTGTTCCGAATGCCAAATTGCTTAAACATCAAATTGGACTCTTGGTCACAACGGGTTGCCTAATCTTTTTATAGTACTAGCTTCTAGGTGCTAATAGAACAATCTATAACTATAACTTCTGAAATACAACATGAATGTAAATATACTATAAATAAACATATGTGCATAGCACAAGAAGGTATATGCTAGAATATACCAGATAATATAATATAATGTCAGAAATAAAATGATGATTAAATTTATCTTATCCACACTTTTGTTATCAAAGAGCTATGTCTTTTTTGAAAATGACATTTGTAACTTATACAAATACTTATAAAAGGAGCCATTTCTAATGGTAAAAGGTGTATATGAGAGCTTCGTGTATATACATTTTTGGTGTTATAAGCAAATGTTAGTAGTAAATTTAGAGAGTAAGAGACCTGTCAAAATTAATTTGTTTACAATAACCTAATCAGTAACATGTTCAATTATAATTTTTATTATAACGTACCTGGTTGTCATGGTAAAATGGTGAAATTTCATAGAACTAATTGTTTTCACTTTATTTGCAGATGTTAAAAAATAATTTAACGCAGTTTCAAAACATTGATTATTATAAACTATGTACAGTGACGGCCAAAATAAAGTGGTACAAGTCTTGTAAAGCATTTTTTCAAAAATTTAGTTGTGTAAAACGGGTGAACGAAATAGACATAATGATTTTTACTGTAGGCTTAACGATGACATTAAGAAAACAAATGAAAAAATTGACATTCTTTAATTTTTCAAAATGCACAAGTCAATCGGTTGATGTTTTTTGTATTAAAGTACCGATATGTTATGATTTGACAGTCTTCAATAACTATATTAATTTATTTATCCAGATGGTGTAAAACAAAGTGAAATAACAACATTTTGGCATCAAGACATTTTCAAATGAGTAGGTACATGTGATCTTGAGTTTCATTTAAATTAGCTACCTGGTACTGACTGTCATTAAAAAAATAAAACAAGTGAACTGACTTTTGTAGTCATAGATGACTTATTAGTAGTTCAATGTATTAATTTTACAATGACAAAATCAAACTGTACTATTTTATTTTGGCCGTCACTGTATGTACAAAAAAAGCTGAAAATTACTACTACCCATTAGTTAGTAATTATTAACTATCATTTTCAGGGTGCTATACCCCATTATTTTCCTTGGTTCATTTTAAGATTCTTATCAATTCAGCTGAGTTTTCATTTAATGGTGCTTTAATTTTTTTTCTTGATGAGACGTTTTTTTTATGACCATATGTATGGTAGCAACAACATAGATTTATTATTACCAGATAAAGTCATCCTATTAGAAACGTACGTCTGCTCTTAAAAAACATATCAACGAAATTGGTACATCTCTCCATCTCTTTCTAACTTCAACCATGCCAATTGTTTACTTCTTTTTATCACATTAGCGTATGTCGTAACTCGACGAATCGGTCCAAATCGGTCAAGACAAGAGACTGCGCGTGCTCAATGTCATTTGAATAATTGTTAATTTTCCAATTATTTGGTAATATTTCGTACTAAATGCTTCGAATAAGTTATACAGCGATGCCCGCACTTGTTTCTTCCACATTTCACGATACTTCGAGGAGATTTTGTATCATCAGTGGAACCCGTCAAATTTTAGCCAATAACGTTAAAATGAAGTTAATACTAAAATCGTAAGTAGAATTTACTTTTTGGACCACAAGAATGGATCGTCTTACCATGCAATTAGTAAGAAAATGAATAAAAACTCATAAATTTCAACAAATTCGTTTGAAAGTACCTCTCTAAAGGATAGCGCTATACAAAATGTACGCATTGATAGAGACAGAGATAGAATGGACGTCTTGCTGAACCTTTTGCCGTATGGCTGCATCTGGTAATAATAAATCTACGTATTTTGCTACAATGTACTAGGTTATTACAAAAGAACGTCACATCCACCACATGCATTAAAAAGGGAGTAGCAATAGTCAATTCTATTTTGTATAAGAAAAAACTAGAAATAGCTAGTATTTAATTAATTTTCGCACGTTAAATAACTAGAAATGATCAATAGGTAGCATAGCTATGAGTAGCTAGGAGTAAGTAATAATAAAGTTTAAACACTTTTTTGTGGATACAATTTAATGTTAAACTCCTACTCGAAAGTCCGAATATTTTGACAGGAAAACAATAGAATAGCTGTAACTCGTAGTTTCAATTTTTTTTCTAAACGTACAAATCGCAACTTAATTATAATTTTTTTATTTAAGTATGTAATGTACACCGTTTCTTAAATAATTTATTTTTTATAATCAATGTCAAATTAATAACAAAAAATAGTTACATTTTCTAAACGCAAAAATTCTATAAAATATTTTTATTTATGGAAACGATATAGTTGAAAGCCTTTCACATAATAATACTGCGGCCGGAATGTAGTCACTGTTGTTCATTTGAAAGTTGGAACTCATTCTTGATTTTTTTGTTTCTTTTAGGATTAATATGCATTTTATATTTATGTGTTTTTGCAACCAACTTATATTTCGTTTTAAAAGAACACTGATCACACTCATACCAATGAATCTCGTCGTCCGGTAAATGTCGTCTTTTTACATGCTGTTTTAAATCGTGTTTTGTTTTCGCTTTATAATCACAATAATCACATGCAGCCCACTCAATCTCATCATCTTGTAAATGTTTCTTGATTTTGTGATGTCTCATATTTGATCTATCTTTGGTTTTATAATCACAATAATCACATTTAGTCCATTTAATGTCATCGCCTCGTAAATGTTTCCTATTTATGTGTAATTTTAACGTACTTCTTAATTTTGTTTTGAAATCACAATGATCACATGGAAACCATTGAATTTCATCATCCTGTACATGTTTGAGTCTTATATGCTCATTTAATCGTCTTATCGTTTTCGTTTTATATCCACAATTATCACATCTAAACTTTTTAACTTCGTCACCTTGTGAGTGTTTCCATAATATATGCGCCCTTAGTTCTGCTCTAGATTTAGTTCGATGATCGCACTTATCACATTGAAACCATTGAATTTCGTCATCCCGTAAATGTTTTCGAATGAAATGATTTTTTAATGCTGATCTTGCTTTTACTCTAAAATTACATTTGTGACAGATGAGCGAGCGAACTAAGAGTTTGTTTAAAATTTCGAGAGTGTTTTGTGGTCGAAAATTTGCGATGGAGGCTTTACCATTGTCTAAATCATTTTCTCTTATTGACAATTGTAGTTCAACGTAACGTGAAAAACACGTATCTGAAACGTGTTTCAAACAATTCAATATAAAGTAAGTTTCATAGTTACAGTTTAAACAAATATAATTTCTCATTGTGTGGTTTAATTTCTGCTGCTGTTCTACTTTTGGTTTAACAGTGTGATATTCTTCAATATGTTTCTGGAAGATGATCTTTATCCCAGTTCTGAAGTCACAATTTTTACATTGATATATTTCAAGATTGCTTTCACATCTGAAGATGCGATGGTATTTTTCGGGATTCACTTTTTCTGAGTATTCCAAAACTGACATCATTGGGGCCCTGCTACTGTCTTTAATTAACAAATTACACCTGACTCTCAGAAGTTTACTCACTGTATTGAATCAAAAATGTATGCAGCTTTATAACCTCACAATCTGACATCTCAGAAGAGATGTGTACGATCTGTCATTTGCAACCTGTCAATTGTGACACCAACAGCCTAACTGTGTCAATAGATGTCAGCAGCTCTCGTTGTTGCCTTAGATTTATTATTACCAGATGCAGCCATACGGCAAAAGGTTCGGCAAGACGTCCATTCTATCGCTGTCTCTATCAATGTGTACATTTTGTATAGCGCTATCCTTTAGAGAGGTACTGTCAAACGAATTTGTTGAAATTTATGAGTTTTTATTCATTTTCTTACTAATTGCATGGTAAGACTATCCATTCTTGTGGTCCAAAAAGTAAATTCTACTTACGATTTTAGTATTAACTTCCTTTTAACGTTGTTGGCTAAAATTTGACAGCTTCCACTGATGATACAAAATCTCCTCGAAGTATCGTGAAATGTGAAAGAAACAACTGCGGGCATCGCTGTATAACTTATTCGAAGCATTTAGTACGAAATATTACCAAATAATTGTAAAATTAACAATTATTCAAATGACATTGAGCACGCGCAGTCTTTTGTCATGACAGATTTGGACCGATTCGTCGAGTTACGACACACGCTAATGTGATAAAAAGAAATAAACAATTGGCATGGTTGAAGTTAGAAAGAGATGGAGAGATGTACCAATTTCTTTGATATGTTTTTTAAGAGCAGACGTACGTTTCTAATAGGATGACTTTATCTAGTTATAATAAATCTATGGCAAAATATATGAGGTGCTGCCATCTACTGATGAAGTTCTTAGGCTGTTGCTGTCACGGTTGACAGTTTACGCAGCGTACACGACAGATCGTGCATATGTTATGGTCCGAGTTTGTTATATTACAGAGGCTACATACATTTTTTAATCCATAGTAGTGAGTAATCTCTGAAAATTATGTGTAATTTGTTAATTAAAAAGGTTAGCAGGTACCCTAACGATGTCAGTTTTGGAAGATCCAGACAAAGCTTTTATTCTGGAAAAATGCTGGAAAAATCGCCTAAATTCACAACTGTTTAGTTGTGAAAAGAATCTTGAGATGTATCAATGTAAAAACTGTGACTTCAGAACTGGGATAAAAATTATTTTTCTGAAACATATGGAAGAATGCCACGCTGCTAAACGAAAATTAGAACAGCTGCAGAAGTTAAACCACACAATGCATATTTATATATGTTTAAACTGCAACTATGAGACTTATTTTATACTCAATTGCTTTAAACACGTTTCAGATACGTGTTTCACACGTTACGTTAAGTTACAGTCGTCCATAAGAGAAAATAATTTAATAACTAGTGAAGATGTCAACGCAAAAAATTCTCGGCCACAAAAAACTCAGGATATTTTAAACAAGCTTCTAGTTCGCTTGCTTTTGTGCCATAAATGTAACTTTAGAGTGAAAGTAAGATCAGCATTAAAGAAACATTTCCTACGAAAACATTTACGGGACGACGAGATTGAATGGTTTCAATGTGATGACTGTGATCATAAAACTAAATCTGGAGCAGAACTAAGAGCACATATATTATGGAAACATTCGCAAGACGACGAAGTTAAATGGTTTAGATGTGATAATTGCGAATATCGAACTAAAACAATAACACGGTTGAATGAGCACAGGAGGCTGAAACATGTACAGGATGATAAAATTCAGTGGATTCCATGTGATTATTGTGATTTCAAAACAAAGTTGAGAAATCAGTTAAAATTACACATAAACAGGAAACATTTACGTGGCGATGATATTAAATGGTTTAAATGTGATCATTGTGATTATAAAACCAAAGATAGAGCAAATCTGAAACATCACAAAATCAGGAAACATTTACAAGATGATGAGATTGAGTGGGCTGCTTGTGATTATTGTGATCATAAAGCAAAAACCAAACCAGAGTTGAAACAACATGTGAAAAGAAGACATTTACCTAATGACGAAGTTCAGTGGTATGAATGTGATCTGTGTTCTTATAAAACTAAATACAATTGTGCTATCAAAAGACATAAATATAAAATGCATATTAATCCTAAAAAAAGGCGCAATGTCAAGAAAGAATTTAAAGTTTCAACTGAACAGAAATAACTATAGATGAAGTTGTGGTTTAGGTGAATTCCTATTAACTAATTGTTTGTTTATAAGAACTGTAACTTTTTTATTACTTGACATTTTATAAATGTGATTGGTTCTCATGTCATATTTATTGTAAAAAATAAATAACTCGTTTATGTATATAAAGTGAAGTTAGTAATTAAGCGAGTACATAAACATTTTCGTTTTTTGTACAAATAATGAACAAAAAATGGCAAATTTTATAATAAAATTAAAAAAAACTATGACCATAGTCGCGTTTGTCGAGAATGAACTCAAAACCTTTTTCCTGTTAAAATTTTTATACATTTGAAGAGAATATTTGTGTAGTTCTCTAGAAGTCCATTTTTACACCATGCCCTGTAAACCAGTTAAATTTTGTTAAATAAAATTTACTTTAATTGTGTTAAGTCTTGAACGACGTTTTTGGAAATGGAAACCTTGATGATGGACAACTTGTTAGTACCAATACTTGTATTAGCATTAGTGTTTTTTTTTTTTTTTTTTATGAAACAAGCAGGTGTTCTAAAAACAATCAGTAAACTCAAAGTGGAACAATGCTTTTTTGCAAACATAAAGATTAGGTGGAAAATGACTTTATTTATACGAGTGGTACAAGTAAAAGAAAAATATTGTCCATCTGCCCTGTTTTGTGGCCACGGTACATATTTGTCAGAAACAAGGTCGTTCGTGTTTTAGGCTGACAGAAGAGGCAACGTGCACTTTAATTAATTCTAGTGAGTAAACTACTAAAAACTATCGCTAATTTGTTAATTAGAACGATAGCAGGAGCTCCAACGATGTCAGTTTTGCAATATTCAAACAAAGTTGGTACTAACAATAACCGTTTTTTAATTGTAAAAACAATCTGTAAATGTATCTTCCAAACTGGAATGAAAATCCTCCTTCAACAACATATGGAATGTGACACTCTTAAACAAAAAATAGAACAGCAGAAGAAACGTATTTACACAATTTAAATAGTGGTGCAAGTTTTCGACAGCAAAAATCTTCAAGAGATTTTTAAAAAGCTTAAAATTCACATGCTTTTGTCATAAGTGTAATTTTAGAATGAAAGTAAGATCAGTATTGAAAAGCCACCTCCTACGAAAACATTTACGAGATCACGAAATTGAATGGTTTCAATGTGATCAATGCGATCATAAAATAAATCTGCAGCAGAACGGCGTGCTCATGTACTATGAAAACATTCGCAAAGGGACGAAGTTAAGTGGTTTAGATGTGATAGTTGTGAATATAAAACGAAAACGATGCACAGAAGACTCAAAAATGTACAGGACCATGAAATTTAATGGATTCTATGTGACAATTGTGATTTCAAAACAAAATTGTGAAACTACATATAAACAGGAACCAGTTGGAAGTAGATGATATTAAATGCTTTCAGTGTTATCAGTGTAATTATAAAATGTAAGATAGACCAAATCTCAATCTTCCTAAAATTAAGAAATATTTAAAACGTGATGAGATTGAACGGGTTGAATGTGAATATTGTAATTATAAAACAAAAGCGGATTTCAAATAACATCTAAAGAAAGGACATTGTGGACCTTCTCTCTTTGATTTACAAACTTCTGTCAGTGAGCCTTAAATTGTTTTCAGTGGCCTTAATGTGACTACTAATTTTTAAAGTGAGCGTTAGAATTTTTTAAACATTTTTGCTGTTACGCTTGTGGATTGTAGAATCCGAAATTAAAATTTTTGTACAATTCTGTAAACAGCCTCTATTGATTCTAATAATTTTTCAGTTTTTATACAAACAAACAAATATTTTTTTTTGAAAACCATTTTGCAAAAGAAAAGCAATCTTTAAACATTTAAAATTATTTTTTAGTGTTTGATACGCGCACTTGAACAAAGATTAGAACAGTAATTAATATATCTTCAAAATATGTATGAAAAATTGCAGGTTGGGAAACATCTAGGTACAAAATTTAATCTATTGTGTGCGAAATACCTACGTTTATTTATATATCTAAAGCTTTCTATACATCTGATACATATTTAAGTAATTTAAACATCGGTATTTTCCGACAACCAAGAAAGGAAGCTTGAAACTCTGCTGAATCCCGAGGGATACTGAGTATCGCAACCCTCAACAGCAAAAGAGGTGACCCCAATAAGAACATTATCGACAACAAGTGGACCACCAGAATCCCCACTGCAAATACCACCACGACCAGAAGTACATAAAATCGACTCAAGAAGAGGACCATAGATGTCTTCACATTCTTTGTTGCTGATAACTGTAACGTCCACATAGTTAAGTACATCGGAAATTGTATCAGCGTTGCCATCGGTCAACCCCCAACCACTAGCTCTAGCAGTCGAATATGAATAATCATTTTCAGAATTAGCTGGTAGTTTAACAGGTTGGATTGCATCAGTTAAAGAGACTCCATTTGGAAGAGCAATAACTGCAATATCGTTGATGATGTTATCTGCATCATAGTCTGGGTGGACTTTAATGTCTGTGCTAACAATTTGAACTTGGGTAGGTTCATTTGATTGAGGTTTGTGAGCACCCAAAGTCACATGGGCTTGCATAGCTCTAAAAAATTGACAGTAATTATGTTATTTCGCTGTTAAAAAAACTTACCCATCACCACAATGACCGGCTGTAACTACATAGTTCTCTGAAATCAAAGAACCGCCACAGTACCATCCTTCAGAAAGAGTATATACTTCAAGGAAAGCTTGGAATGGAATTGAGTTGGGTGCAGCTTCCTGACCGTTAATAATTCTTGGTTCTACGCTGTGTTCCACTGGTACGATGGTTTTTTTGTACAAGTTACGGTAACGTAACTTGGTTACCTGTAAGTACCCTAAATTAAAAAACTGTTTTTGCTGTTTTTGATTTACCTTAGGTGCGGCAGACACTAGGGCGATGAGGCCAATGATGATCACAGCTGTCTTCATTTTGTTCTTGGTTGAATTTGGCTTGTTCTCGCTCAGTTTGCAGTTTATATAGCATTTAGTTCACTTATCGTAAAGTACTAAAAAACAAAAGTAGATACTTTAGATAATCTTACGTAAAGTAAACGAAACAAGATCAGCTCTTATGGCAAAATTTAACAATTATAAGTGGTTTAGGCTTATTAATGGGAGATAAGAGTGTGGGTTTCCGGTGTATGATATTAAGGGGGGAAATAGGTGTAACTGAATGTATAGGACGGCGTATTTTACGAATTTTTTTTACACATAAGGAATAAGTATATTTCATTTATATTATGGAATTATGTTATGCATATGTTCAAGAGTATATTATGAATTTTTCAAACATTTTCCTCGAAAAATTTCGGAGAGGTCAGCTGCCGTGCATTGTAAGTCGCCATCCGGCTGGCTAATTTGTGTAGATCCTGGAGGTCACAATTTTCATCCGAAATCAATTTTTCAAAAAAATCTACTTTCTTTATAAGTGTTTCTTCTATGTGAACCTCAATATCCCCAAAAAATATCGAAAATTAATTTTTTTCTGAGGAATGTGGAAATTTAGTATGATTTTTTACCATTTTTTGCAATGAAAAAATTTGTAAAAATAAAGATATTGTTTATGTGTGAGGTTCACATAGAGCGTAATTATATAAAGCAACTATGTGCTGAGTTCGATAACGAATGATCAAAAACTGTAGAAGCTAGAGTGTACACAAATTCGAAAAAAGTGGTTCGAGAAAAACGCGCTTATTTATGTACCTAAGGAAACGCTTGCGATAAAAGTCGGTGTGAAATTTAAAATTTTTCACACTTCTAACAATTTTTTTCCAACGAACAAAAAATCATCTTCTAAGGTGTTTTTTATCCTTAATATCTTCCACATAGTTCTAGAGTGACTAGCTGCTCGACGGCTCCGTAATACATGGCACACGCTCTAACTCTTCGATAGAGGGAGATTCATTCTATCGCTTATAACTCTTAAACCGCATAAAATTTTGTTTTGAAATTTTCAAAATATATTTTTGAATGGTTCTACGATCGATTTATGAAAAGAAAAAAAAATAAATTTTTTGAAGCTTCTACACCTATTTCCCCCCTTAAAGACTCGGGTTCTGTTACACTTTTAATAAACAATAACAAAGTAAAAATTAACGGAAAGTACAACGTAAGGGCGTTCGCGAGACTGTCCGCTTTTTCGTAGTTCGTCTTCGTTCTCCTTTCCAGGTTTTGTGGCGCTGTAGTCGTTAAGCCAGCGACATCTAGTGAGTAGGTATGTCGACGGTGCTGCCACAGCACTCCTCCCCCAGTACGTTACGTACGAAATTGTACTGGCAACCTTATGGTGCTGCCACAAGAGTTTCAAATACGAGACAATTTTTGCGTACTTACACGTGCGTCACGAACAGTTAACATTTTCGTTCTGTAAAAAATCATACTTTATTTATTTAATTATAATATAGAACAAAAAATAGAACAGCAGAAGAAACGTATTTACACAATTTAAATAGTGGTGCAAGTTTTCGACCGCAAAAATCTTCAAGAGATTTTTAAAAAGCTTAAAATTCGCATGCTTTTGTCATAAGTGTAATTTTAGAATGAAAGTAAGATCAGTATTGAAAAACCACTTCCTACGAAAACATTTACGAGATCACGAAATTGAATGGTTTCAATGTGATCAATGCGATCATAAAATAAATCTGCAGCAGAACGGCGTGCTCATGTACTATGAAAACATTCGCAAAGGGACGAAGTTAAGTGGTTTAGATGTGATAGTTATGAATATAAAACGAAAACGATGCACAGAAGACTTAAAAATGTACAGGACGATGAAATTCAATGGATTCTATGTGACAATTGTGATTTCAAAACAAAATTGAGAAACTACATATAAACAGGAACCAGTTGGAAGAAGATGATATTAAATGTTGTCAGTGTTATCAGTGTAATTATAAAATGTAAGATAGACCAAATCTCAATCTTCCTAAAATTAAGAAACATTTAAAAGGTGATGAGATTGAACGGGTTGAATGTGAATATTGTAATTATAAAACAAAAGCGGATTTCAAATAACATCTAAAGAAAGGACATTGCGGACCATTTCTCTTTGATTTACAAACTTCTGTCAGTGAGCCTTAAATTGTTTTCAGTGGCCTTAATGTGACTACTAATTTTTAAAGTGAGCGTTAGAATTTTTTAAACATTTTTGCTGTTACGCTTGTGGATTGTAGAATCCGAAATTAAAATTTTTGTACAATTCTGTAAACAGCCTCTATTGATTCTAATAATTTTTCAGTTTTTATACAAACAAACAAATATTTTTTTTGAAAACCATTTTGCAAAAGAAGAGCAATCTTTAAACATTTAAAATTATTTTTTAGTGTTTGATACGCGCACTTGAACAAAGATTAGAACAGTAATTAATATATCTTCGAAATATGTATAAAAAATTGCAGGTTGGGAAACATCTAGGGACAAAATTTAATCTATTGTGTGCGAAATACCTACGTTTATTTATATATCTAAAGCTTTCTATACATCTGATACATATTTAAGTAGTTTAAACATCGGTATTTTCCGACAACCAAGAAAGGAAGCTTGAAACTCTGCTGAATCCCGAGGGATACTGAGTATCGCAACCCTCAACAGCAAAAGAGGTGACCCCAATAAGAACATTATCGACAACAAGTGGACCACCAGAATCCCCACTGCAAATACCACCACTACCAGAAGTACATAAAATCGACTCAAGAAGAGGACCATAGATGTTTTCACATTCCTTGTTGCTGATAACTTTAACGTCCACATAGTTAAGTACATCGGAAATTGTATCAGCGTCGCCATCGGTCAACCCCCAACCACTAGCTCTAGCAGTCGAACCTGAATAATTATTTTCAGAATTAGCTGGTAGTTTAACAGGCTGGATTGCATCAGTTAAAGAGACTCCATTTGGAAGAGCAATAACTGCAATATCGTTGATGAGTTTCTCTTCATCATAGTCTGGATGGACTTTAATGTCTGTGCTAACAATTTGAACTTGGGTAGGTTCATCTGATTGAGGTTTGCGAGCACCCAAAGTCACATGGGCTTGCATAGCTCTAAAAATTTGACAGTAATTATGTTATTTCGCTGTTAAAAAAAACTTACCCATCACCACAATGACCGGCTGTAACTACATAGTTCTCTGAAATCAAAGAACCACCACAGTACCATCCTTCAAAAAGAGTATATACTTCAAGAAAAGCTTGGAATGGAATTGAGTTGGGTGCAGCTTCCTGACCGTTAATAATTCTAGGTTCCACGCTGTGTTCTACTGGTACGATGGGTTTTTTGTACAAGTTACGGTAACGTAACTTGGTTACCTGTAAGTACCCTAAATTAAAAAACTGTTTTTGCTGTTTTTGATTTACCTTGGGTGCCGCAGACACTAGGGCGATGAGGCCAATGATTATCACAGCTGTCTTCATTTTGTTCTTGGTTGAATTTGGCTTGTTCTCGCTCAGTTTGCAGTTTATATAGCATTTTGTCCATTTATCGTAAAGTACTAAAGAACAAAAGTAGATACTTTAGATAATCTTACGTAAAGTAAACGAAACAAGATCAGCTCTTATGGCAAAATTTAACAATAATAAGTGATCTAGGTTTATTAATGGGAGATAAGAGTTTCAAATACGAGACAATTTTTGCGTACTCTAACTTCATCACTCGAATCCCTTAACATTAAATGCATTTCTGGAAATATATTCTCTTCAAAGAACTTTTCAAAAATGCTTTGATAGTCTTTTAAATCTCTCTTGAATCCTTCTAGTAGATTTTCCATTAAGTTGTACACATTCTGAGCTGCGAAGACTCGCACCTCTGATTCCTTATCTCTGACGCATTGGTTGTAGATTGTGATGATTTCAGCACGGGTTATTTCTGAAGTTTTAAGTTCGTGGATTTATCTCGCGACTGCCTGTCGCACTCTCCATGAACTTTCGATGCCTAATGTTTTAAAAGTTTGTAGTAAAAATTCGTAGACTTCGCAATCTTTTAAAGTTTTTGAAATCGCAATTCCGACATCAATAGCTAGAGTTCTGACAGAATCCTAGGAAGTTATGTTGAGAGAAAGAAAAACGAAAATTTAAGCTTACTTATTCGTCTTGAGCTAAATTATCAAATATAGGAATAAACTCAGACTTCACCTCTTCTATATCTAGAAAGCGACACGAAAGGTTAAGATTTTCGTACTGTAAAAAATCATACTTTATTTATTTAATTATAATATAGAACAAAAAATAGAACAGCAGAAGAAACGTATTTACACAATTTAAATAGTGGTGCAAGTTTTCGACCGCAAAAATCTTCAAGAGATTTTTAAAAAGCTTAAAATTCGCGTGCTTTTGTCATAAGTGTAATTTTAGAATGAAAGTAAGATCAGTATTGAAAAGCCACTTCCTACGAAAACATTTACGAGATCACGAAATTGAATGGTTTCAATGTGATCAATGCGATCATAAAATAAATCTGCAGCAGAACGGCGTGCTCATGTACTATGAAAACATTCGCAAAGGGACGAAGTTAAGTGGTTTAGATGTGATAGTTGTGAATATAAAACGAAAACGATGCACAGAAGACTCAAAAATGTACAGGACCATGAAATTTAATGGATTCTATGTGACAATTGTGATTTCAAAACAAAATTGTGAAACTACATATAAACAGGAACCAGTTGGAAGAAGATGATATTAAATGTTGTCAGTGTTATCAGTGTAATTATAAAATGTAAGATAGACTAAATCTCAATCTTCCTAAAATTAAGAAACATTTAAAAGGTGATGAGATTGAACGGGTTGAATGTGAATATTGTAATTATAAAACAAAAGCGGATTTCAAATAACATCTAAAGAAAAGACATTGCGGACCTTCTCTCTTTGATTTACAAACTTCTGTCAGTGAGCTTTAAATTGTTTTCAGTGGCCTTAATGTGATTACTAATTTTTAAAGTGAGCGTTAGAATTTTTTAAACATTTTTGCTGTTACGCTTGTGGATTGTAGAATCCGAAATTAAAATTTCTGTACAATTCTGTAAACAGCCTATATTGATTCTAATAATTTTTCAGTTTTTATACAAATAAACAAATTTTTTTTTTTGAAAACCATTTTGCAAAATAAGAGCAATCTTTAAACATTTAAAATTATTTTTTAGTGTTTGATACGCGCACTTGAACAAAGATTAGAACAGTAATTAATATACCTTCGAAATATGTATAAAAAATTGCAGGTTGGGAAACATCTAGGGACAAAATTTAATCTATTGTGTGCGAAATATATACGTTTATTTATATATCTAAAGCTTTCTATACATCTGATACATATTTAAGTAGTTTAAACATCGGTATTTTCCGACAACCAAGAAAGGAAGCTTGAAACTCTGCTGAATGCCGAGGGATACTGAGTATCGCAACCCTCAACACCAAAAGAGGTGACCCCAATAAGAACATTATCGACAACAAGTGGACCACCAGAATCCCCACTGCAAGTACCACCACGACCAGAAGTACATACAATCGACTCAGGAAGAGGACCATAGATGTCTTCACATTCTTTGTTGCTGATAACTTTAACGTCCACATAGTTAAGTACATCGGAAATTCTATCAGCGTTGCCATCGGTCAACCCCCAACCACTAGCTCTAGCAGTCGAACCTGTATAATTATTTTCAGAATTAGCTGGTAGTTTAACAGGTTGGATTGCATCAGTTAAAGAGACTCCATTTGGAAGAGCAATAACTGCAATATCGTTGATGATTTTATCTGCATCATAGTCTGGGTGGACTTTAATGTCTGTGCTAACAATTTGAACTTGGGTAGGTTCATTTGATTGAGGTTTGTGAGCACCCAAAGTCACATAGGCTTGCATAGCTCTAAAAATTTGACAGTAATTATGTTATTTCGCTGTTAAAAAAAAACTTACCCATCACCACAATGACCGGCTGTAACTACATAGTTCTCTGAAATCAAAGAACCGCCACAGTACCATCCTTCAAAAAGAGCATATACTTCAAGGAAAGCTTGGAATGGAATTGAGTTGGGTGCAGCTTCCTGACCGTTAATAATTCTAGGTTCCACGCTGTGTTCCACTGGTACGATGGGTTTTTTGTACAAGTTACGGTAACGTAACTTGGTTACCTGTAAGTACCCTAAATTAAAAAACTGTTTTTGCTGTTTTTGATTTACCTTGGGTGCGGCAGACACTAGGGCGATGAGGCCAATGATGATCACAGCTGTCTTCATTTTGTTCTTGGTTGAATTTGGCTTGTTCTCGCTCAGTTTGCAGTTTATATAACATTTTGTCCACTTATCGTAAAGTACTAAAGAACAAAAGTAGATACTTTAGATAATCTTACGTAAAATAAACGAAACAAGATCAGCTCTTATGGCAAAATTTAACAATAATAAGTGGTCTAGGCTTATTAATGGGAGATAAGAGTTTCAAATATGAGACAATTTCTGCGTACTTACACGTGCGACACGAATATTAGGAAACTTTTTTATAAATCAGTTTACAGAATTACTACTTATCTTGAAATAAAGGTTAAGATTTTCGTACTGTAAAAAAATCATACTTTATCTATTTAATTATAATATAGTATTTGATGGAGCACAGTTCAATTGTTTGATAACTGAGAAGAAACTATAAGTGTTTCATAAGAAAAATAAAAAATAAACTGCTATGAGGTGAGTTGAAATAAATATATCTCAGGGTAAAATATGAAGTTATGCGAATATTTAAACTGGGGGTAGTTATGTTAAATAAACGACAAGACAAAGAAATAAATAAAAACTAACTATACTAAAATTAGGCTTCGTTATAGTCTTGCAGGCACATATATCCCTGTTCAGGACAAAAATACTTATTCAAACGATCGATGTTTTTTTTTTCGCATTTACGACCTTAATTTATTCTAATTTGGTGAATATTGATAAAATAAAACAATTATTTTCACTACAAAATTTGACACTTGCTTTGGTCCAACCTGTAGTTTCTCATGAACAATCCATGCAAAAAAATCACAAGACGTGGTGCTAGAAATTTTTTTCATATTTGTAACACGTCACAAATCATATAATATGGCAGAAAATGTCATTTTCTACAATGTGTTTATTGAACTTGTTCTTGTTGCGTTCTAGACAGGCTTCTCAAGTGCTACTGACAAAAACTGAAAAACCATATATTTTGTTTTTTTGCCAGTTAGATTTAGTTTTTTTTGGCTTTTTGAGAGTAATATTTTTTTTATCGTTCTTGGCTTTCCCATAACTGTCGTTACATATACATAACTTTGTGAATTACACTGTATATTATTTTGATTTTATTAGATAACAATGTGGAATTTTGCTTAGAAAGTATCAAGTTTATACATCTGATGGGCGAATTTTTCCGTAATTTATATAACTTAAATTAAAAATGGAATAAAAATTGATGTCAAGAGATGATCTAAAAAGATATGTGTAGAAATCTAGAATTAATATCTATATCTATTTAGATAATTAAAATGTGATTTTCGGTCGTTTGTAAGAGATACTTGAAAATAATAATTATAAGCAATAACTTGAAGAAATATTTTAGTCTGGGCCGCTTTTTTGAAAATATAGTTTTTATTTCCATGCCCATCTCAACAATTACCTGAAGGTAACTTTGGTGGTTTACCTGACTGGCTTTTATCTGATTTTAGTTATTTAAAATTGAAAATAAAAAAAAATACAGGAAAACAATCGTTCATTGTTATTTAAAAGTACTTGAGATTCTTAATACATATTGTTACTAAAATCTATTTTGCATAACAATAATATCAATTTTATTCAATTAAACTGATCTATTGTTGGATTTATAGAAGGCACGTACTACTTTGATTAGTACGTATCTTTTAATAGGTTCAACAATATATCAGTTTTAATCCTTTTACCAGTCACTTCAACTAAAGCGAAATTTTGAAGTCATACTTATACATACACACGTCTATTGTCTTTTAAAAACACTCTAGATAAAGCTTTAGTGTTATTTCCGATTGAACGATAAGCTTTCACTCAAGAACAAAATGTGAAGTATGAAAAGTGTTACAAACTTAAATATTATTAGCTTATAGCAGATGGTCTCTAGACAATTGTACAAAAATAATAAATATGAGAAAATGAACAGGTCTCTTGACTTGAATTGATAGTATCTTGGAAATCTTTTACCGATAAATTAGTTATTCACACTAGGTAAACGAGTATTGTATTAAATATAAGTTATATTGTTTTTAATTTTTAAGTACGGAAGATTAATTTAAAAACATCAAAGTACATACTTTCAAACAGTCTAAATTTCACTAAAATGAAAGTGGAAATGTAGAAAAACTGCTTAAAGTAGATTCAAATACAAACTTTATTAATATTAATAATAAATAAAAATTTAAAAAAAATGTATTTTTGGTTTATCTGTAAATTGTACAATATTCAGTCGATTCTCAGTAATTCGATGATACCCAAGAGACTTTAAATGAAATAAGTTCAAATTATTAAAAAAAGAAGAAAAAATGCGACTTACCAAAAGCTTATTTTAATATTAAATTGTACAATATAAAAAACGAGAAACCACGAGAATAAATGTAAAAATTGTGAAACATGGAATTTTAATAAACAGTTTGACGACATTGTTTTTTTTAAATGAAGTGTCTATTTTGTTGGAAAGGAAAGAAGCTTTGTTTTTCAGTTTATCAAAATTGACGCGAGTCGACCGATTGTTAGAGAGGATGAGTCGCTAGTTTTGTTTAAAAATAAAAAACAAATCTTGAAAACAATGCTAACTGATATTGTTCAGTGTATTCTTACAATTAGATTAATAGAGAAAAGGGACCAAGCATGGAAGACCATTTTGTTTAATTAACAATTAAAGACTTTTAATTGTTACTTCACCTAGTAGCAGTTTTATGTTTTAAAAACTAATAAACATTATCAAACTGGTGTAAAAATGCAAAACGAAGCTAGTTGTGGAATGGATACTCAAATATGGACCACTAGACTGAATTATGTTTATTATAAGAAAATTACAAAGATAGTTTTTATCTTTGTGGAGATAAAAAATTTTGGTCGAAAACACTAAAAAATTTAATCTGTTAACACATAGGAGCGCCCCTTTAGCACACATCTGTTTATGGCCATTTTTTAAGCAAAATGACCCATTTTTTAAGGTAAGAAATCCAGTGGGCCCCTTTGCACATCCTGTTTTTTAATTATTTTACCCTGTTTTTATAAAGGTAGAAGGCATGGTATAGAAACTCATGTAGATGGGTCTGTTCAGAACAATCCGTTTTTTCGGGTAAAATTAGTAACCATTAAGTTTTGTTTTCTTTAGATACTTCTCAAGTGGAAAATATTTTAAATTATTAATAAAATCTTTTCCAATCAAGTTAATTTTAACTTCTGTATTTTTCTTTGCATTAAACAAACGTAATAATTCTGAATAAAATTTATAGCATGATTTATACTCTTCCATACGTTCATTTAGTTTAATTGTTGTGTTGAACTGATTATCCAAAATTTCTATTAATGCGATATCGGAATAATTGCAAAAAGTGGCGGTAAAACTATTCCACCTAAAGCAGAAGTAACAAACAAGGCTTTACCAAATGAAATACATATTTTTATTTTAAGACAATATTTATAACTTTTGCGATAAAGATACATTCTTTTTTTTAAATACTCATTCATTTAAAATGTTACTTCTGGACCAGGGCATTTGGCGTGTTAAAAATTAGGGTTCAATCTTACAAATTTAACCGTTTGCCCAAAAGTAAACAACCGAATAAAACCTAAAACCTCTCAAAAAGCATTAATATTTATCCACCCCAAAAGTACCCAAATATGTGTAGACTACCAAAAATTTGGCACATGAAAAAACAGGGAAAAATATTAAAAATTTAGTGTTTCTCCTAAAGTGAACAACCAAAAAATTCTAAAAAACTTAAAAAATGCCTTGTTTTTAAACACCCCAAAATGATTTTTTATTTCTGGGCCAGGACATGTGGTGTCTTCAAAAAACAAGGCAGAATCTTACAAACTCAGCTGTTCTCTCAAAGGTAAACATCCGAAAAAGACCTAAAACCCTTCAGAAAGCATTAATGTTTATGCACCCCAAAAGTACCCAAATATCCGTACACCACCACAAATTGGGTATACGAAAAAACCGTTAAAAATCACCCAAAATCATGCAAAATTATCTCACGAGCACTTTAAAAAACTTACAACATACCGTGTTTTAGACACTCCAAAATGGCTTTTTTTTCTGGACCAGATCAATTGACGCATGCAAAAAAAAAAGAGAAAAACAACACCAAATCGGTCTTGTCCATTCTAATTTCTAATCAGTAATAATAATATATCAAACTAGGTACGCAATAATACGAAATCAAAAAAAATTGGATTCGCAGTAATTCGAACCCGAGACGACCTCTTGGATTGAACGCGAATATCTTATCAACACACCTATAATGGATTTTATAAAAGACACTTATTGAATATATTATATTCTCTATGCTAATTTCCTTATTGATTAAAAAAAAAAAATGAAATTCGCTTCGCATGCTACGCACTAGTCCACTTTGTGAATGCTCATGAGGACTTTGTCCGAATTTAATTATGGTATACATAACAATTGTATCTAAATTTATTTCTTAAAGATAAACACGTACGTAATACGATCGACCGTGCAGCGCTTAAATTTAATAACGAATAAGGCATTTTGACTTTTGAGCGTTTTTTGTTAAATAGAAGACGGTCGATGGTTGAGCGTTGGTATGGTCTATAAACATCCTTCAAAAATACGCTAACTCGTTTAAAAAAACGGATATACTATAAAAACAATTTTTTTCCGTTATAGAAATTGTTTTTATTCTTATTTTTGTATTCAAAGGTAGGCAACCAACAATGTCATTATTGTTTTGGAGTAACGATGTGAACGTAAAAGTTTTTTTAAGTATAATTTGTTTTTGTGACATAACTTACTATATTTGAGTTTTTTTTTATTTTGTGATATTAAAAAAGCTTACACATTTTTATAGTAAAATTATGCAAAACGATAATATGGTTAGCGCCATCTAGACCAGGATCGCGCGCGACGCTGTTTCGGTCGATAATTCAGTTTTGTCCGTTCCGCTGCGTTCTATGTTGACAGTTGGCATCCCTGAGTTGACACACGCGTTGCAGTGTTGCCAACTGTCAGGGAAATTCTCTTTTTTAAGGGAATTTGCAACTTAAAAGGGAAAAAGGGAATTTCATCAATAAATGAGGGAAAAATGCACATATTTAATTATCACACCATTTTGTATAGGAGATAATGCAATTCAAATTGTTAGGTATTTTAAAGTTTCTATGAGTTTCGTTGTGAACTGACCCTAAGCTTAATCCAAGGGGTCTAGGGTTTGAATTACTGCGATTCCAATTTTTTTTGATTTCGTATTATTGCGTACCTAGTTTGATATATTATTATAATTAATTAGAAATTAGAATGCACAAGACCGAAACAGCTCAGTCAGTAAAGAGTTAGACAGATAATTACAAGGTTTTGATTTCGATTCCTATCGCCGCCTGTTTTATTGAGAATGGAGTTGTTCTTAAATCTTGAATCTGAAATCGTGCGATAATTTTGCATGATTTTGGGTAATTTTTAACGGTTTTTTCGTATGTCCAATTTTTGGTGGTGTACAGATGTTTGAGTACTTTTGGGGTGCATAAATATTAATGCTTTCTGAAGGGTTTTAGGTCTTTTTCGGATGTTTACCTTTGGGAGAACAGCTGAATTTGTAAGATTCTGCCTTGTTTTTTGAAGACGCCACATGTCCTGGTCCGGAAATAAAAAGCATAGTGTTTAAAAACAAGGCATTTTTTAAGTTTTTTAGAATTTTTTGGTTGTTCACTTTTAGAAAAACACTAAATTTTTAGAATTCTACCTTGTTTTTTCATGTGCCCAATTTTTGGTGGTCCACACATATTTGGGTACTTTTGGGGTGGATAAAAATTAATGCTTTTTGAGAGGTTTTAGGTTTTATTCGGTTGTTTACTTTTGGGCAAACGGCTAAATTTGTAAGATTGAACCCTAATTTTTAACACGCCAAATGCCCTGGTCCAGAAGTAACATTTTGTACTCTACTCTGTTACTGTCTGTATTAAACTGGACTTCGTTTCCATCCTCAGAGTCTGTAAGATCAGCCTTAGTTTTTTTATTGCTTTTTTTAATACTGTTTTTTTTCGTCTATTGATTATTTTTTCTCTTATATATGACTGTCCATATTCAGTTTGTCTTTGTATTTTAAAAAAACAGCACATAAACAAAACAATAAAACGCCCTGAAAATATTGAAACAAATATAAATACAACATGCTAAATATATAGTCATGGTAATATTTCCAATTAATTAACGAAAAATGCTCAACTTATGAGTGCTTTAAGAAATTTTCTATGATTGACAAAACAAGATGAAAACACTACGATACTAAAGTGAGTGAATACGAAATAAGATGGCCTTGTATTATGTCTTTAACTTTTTGTTATAGAGATATGTTGGTATTCCATAATAGGCACACTATTCCACATTTGGTCGCTTTCCTCTAACAATAAAAATAGTCATCAAGGATGTTATGGGTCTTGAATCTTGAATTAGTAAACAAGATTACTACACGATATTAATAAAGTCGGGAATTTTTCCAGGGGTCATGTGGAAAAATACTAAAAAGTACAGTTTTACTGAATATTTTATTATAGTTTTAGTGCCATTTGTAACTTGTGGAAGAAATACCCAGCTTAAACCAGTAATGGGAAAGAGAGCTCTCAACTTGAGGACTGTTACTGTGACATTTAAAATGATTCTTTTTCTGCTTTCACTTGCGTTCGATAGAATTAATTTATTACCTATCTTTCGTTCGCTGCGATCGATAAAAACTAATTCATTATTTTTATTTCATGTTTTATTTAAACAAGTAATCCACCTCTTAACGATATTTATTTTTCAATCTAACCGTGGAACAGTAGTGCATATTTTTGACCGTTATAATGGCGAAACTTTATCCTAGGATGAAAAATAATTCCGTGCAATACCAGCAGTTAGGCAATAAACGAATCGTTCAGTTGGTGCAACAAATATCTCAAATTGTAGGTTTGTCTGTACCTAACTTATACAATTATACTGGTATAGCAGTGCTTTATATTTTTTATTCTGTTCTAATTAGCGTGTTAGTGACAGCATTGTGCATATACACTATTTATTTCAAAAATTTTTATAGTCGAATTTTGATCGTCACAGGTGCAGTTTTAGACACTATCGCTATTGTAAGTGCAACAACGACAATAGTAATTTCGATACTCTTTGCCGTTATTTTCCGCCGTAGAAAAATGGTGCAAATTTCAAGAAATCTTAAAGCAATTGAAAATCTATTAAATCAACAGTTTGATGCACCTTGTCAGTTACAAGAAAGAGGTTTATTGTTACAGTTTGTGGGCTTAGAAATTTTCATTATATCCTATATATTTTTTGACGCCATTTTTGAAATTCGAGTGAACGGAGTGCTACATTATTCTTGGTCTATTATTTTGCACGTCAATATCTTTTTGATTTCTTTGATAGTAGTACAAGTACAAGTTATTTCCACAACCATTAAACAATATTTCATATTTCTAAATGAAAGATTATCCCAATACATGAAATACCCCATGAATCGTAAAGATGAAACAACTTCCAACATGAAATTCGGAACCATAAAAATGAAGTTTTTTCTAAAAATGTACGACAAACTTTGCGATGTTATCGATTTAGTTAGTAGATCCTATGGAATACAAATCGCCGCAATTAGTTTTCTTATAATCGTGTGTTTAATAGAAAGCATGAATTTAATAATGAAATTTGCTCTGGGAATTGTGTTTATTGGTAACAACGGATGGAGTGTTTTTTTCTTGGTTGCAGATACATGGAATTCTGTTCTTTACATCGTAAGTTATCTTATGTATTGTTTTTGATGTAACTGTTATTCCAGATTTTTGGTATTATACTGGCAATCTCTTGCGAGCAAGCGGCAAACGAAGCAAATAACACTTCAATTATTTGTTATAAACTTCTTCTGGGTTTTCCCTCATGTCCAAAGACGCCATACGAAGAACTTACAAAGAATGAGTTGATGTTGTTAGCCGAGCATTTGAGTCAAAGGAAGGTCAAGTTTTTGGCGTCAGGACTATTTGTAGTAGATCATACAATGTTGTATATGATTTTTGGTTCAATTGCTGCGTATTTGGTGATAGTTTTACAGTTTAAATAAAACTGTTAAATTTTGTGCAAAGTGGAAACATCAAAAATTATAAACACTATTAGAAAATTACTTATGCCTTAATTAATTGTAGATTGATAAATAAACTTACAAATTAATTTGATTTTTTAGTTTGTTTTTTCAATTTAAATGGTTTATTCTGTCAGCTTGCGCTCCGATGCAGATAAAACGTGAAAATAAAATATGAATTAAACGATCTATAGGTACATAAATCCTTTAGTTATTTTTAAACATAAAGATAGACTTTTGAATATTACAATTTTTATTGTTAATTCTACACAAAATTATGTTAATATTTATATGGTGCCAGTGCAAAAGTTACACAAATTGGAACAAACTTTTAATTACTAGCTGTTCCTTGTTTTTGGAACTGTAACAGGATGATTACATTCATTGCCGTGGATCCTAAAAGATTATACAGAGTGTTGTAATCAATCGTTAAAAATCCTCCAACAGTGAAATTAATTTTTCTCTGACTGACTTGTTCTGCAAACAATAAAAGTTCTTTTCTCAGTGCACGATTGTACAAACATTTTGATGTTATAGGAACATTCAGTAGTAATTTGTAACAAATTGTTGAAGTACGTCTTGCTTCTCGACTTGCCATTGTACAAAAAATTGTCACCACTATACTAAAAATCTACAAAACAGATAATTTTATAAGGATGGGTTTAATTACTAGAGACTTACGGTGAAAATTAGGCAAAAATTAATGTAAATTAGCAGAATATAGATGACATTGACGTCGCTTTTTAACTTGACTTTACCACTAGCATACACCAGAAGCAAGAAAACAGTGTAAGTTGTATTAACAACACCGATAAATAAAATTCCGAAGATTTGCAGACCATAGCATTCGTTGAAGGAATCAATAATGTTGCACAGTTTGTTGTGAGCATCCAAATAGGTGGTAAGCACTGGAGGTGGTAGTTCTACGGATTGCAATTCGTTCTTTGAAACCTTCTCAAGAAAACATTTTACGAAAGCAGCAAATGATGCGTTGAGAGCCGTAAATTTGTAATTTATAGATAACGCATAGTTAGAGATGATCAGTACTGATATAGACATAATATACTCATTAATGTAGTCTGGAATTTTTAGTACAAAACTCGTCTTCTTGAATTGTACAATACTTGAAAATATGTCGTAACCACATGCAATGAACACAAAAATGTGCACTGTTATTAACTGAATAACTATAACTCTTTGTCGTCGTTGCAGGAGTTTGCTGTCACTACCCATTAAGTAATCTAACTCTCTCAAATTTGAATAAAGTTTCGTTATCTTTTTTTTCTTGATAAAATTCGTGTTTATAATTGTTGAAACACTGAATAAAGTCAGTAGTGCTAAAATGACCACTTCGAAGAAAAACACGCATTTAGAGCTGTAAATAGTTGGTTCAGCGACTTTGTTAATCTCTGCCCAACAGCATAAAACCAAGATTGTCGTTAAAACAATCAGAGGGAATATTTTCCACCACTGGAACTTCGAATCACGTTTTTCAGTAAATATGGGGTAGATGGCACACACTCGTCCAAATGTAGCCAAAAGGATACAAACTGCATTTTCGGTGTATCTTGAAGGAAACTTTTGTTTCTTGTCAATGCTTTTTATCCGTATCATTCTCTCGAAGATACAGTTTTAATGTTATAGATCACAGGCTGTTTAATAAATCGATTGATTGAAAAATTAAACAAACACTTTTAGTATAATTGACAAGAGACGTGCACTTATTAAATCATATTTACTTAGGAATGAAGTAAAATATAATAATTGTTTAATTTAAACAGCAAATTTTTAGTTTTAGATTCAATTTATCCAATGTTTTAAAACAAATTCCAAAATATTTTTTTTTATGAAATCTTTTATAATATTTTGTCATAACATTCTCTACAGGTAATGATTCCACTTTGCAATTTGCACATTTTTACCAATAAGAGGTGCTTTTGGTGGGTTTGACTTGACAGTTAAGATTTTTTCCAGCTTTTACGGGTATTTTTCTTTTCTATTTTGACATTTACAAAATCGTTAATGACGAACAATTATATTTTTACAAAAGAAAATGTAGAATTTTAAAAATATTGAAAATATCAAATAGGTAGTCCGGAATTTTATCAAATTTTTATATCGTTTTAAATATCAAGTAATATGTCTGCGTAGGTCGGTGAAAGGTGAAAGAACAGTGATAGCCTTCTAACTTTTATGTGGAAAAGAAAAGAATATCTTTATTGTTAGTTTTTATGTTCAAAATATACAAAATTTGTAATAACGTTCTTATCTTGTTGATAACAACAGTGTCAACACTGCGTGTTATTTAATACTGGTCTACTAAATAATTATTTATTATTTTTAATATTGTTAACAGCATAATGAAGATTATTGCTGTTTTCGTTTTGTAGTAATCATTCGATAAACTGTGAATTCGACTTTATTTTGTAACAAACACGCTTTGCAAAATAAGTGTGGATATTTTTAATGAAAATTATTCGATTTAAAAAACAGTTTACATTCTTTGTTAATGTTGAATTTAAAACAATTCTTTTCTTATCACTAATTTACCATATTTATTATTATTTTAAGAGATACGCGTTTTTGAATTCTTAGACAAGCTTCTCCCTAATCATTTAAAGCAGACTTTGGACATTTTTCGTTCTATAATTTCTGTGATAAGACTAATTTTGTTAGTTAACTATTAGTCGTGTTGTGGCTGTTGGTAATTCAACATGAGTGGAACAATTTTAGCAGGTCCTCCTGACAATAAACAACTCCCTCAAACTTCACTGGGTGTCATATTTTACGACAAAATAAAAAAATGGGACTCTAATAGAGTTGCTATTGTTGGTATTCATGGTAAACTTTCTATTTTCACTAAAAACTGGATTACAGGTTGATACAACGAATGAAGAAATAACCTATGGAGATTTTCTGCTGTTATCGGTTAAGGTGGCCAAAAAATTACAGCTCTTGGGTGTGAAAAACGGAGATGTTATTATGATAATTTCTGAGAATCGATGGAAATATTTGGCGACTGTTGTTGGCGGTTTTTATGTTGGAGCGGTTATTAGTCAACTCAATCACGATTATACTGCAGGTAGGTAGAATAATTCAGTTCGGTTTAAAAATATATTTTTTGGGGACAAATTAGCGTCGTTAAACGAGAACTTACTGTATTACGAATCAAATAAGTACTATTGCAATTACAAATGACGTTTTAACTAATTTTAAACTTTAAATTTTGATAAATAGTAACTTTATGGGAGAGATAATAACAAATTCCAGTATAATTTTACAAAATTTTCTCCATTTTAAACTAGAATCGTGATCAGTTTTACTCAACAACTTTTCGTTTTATTCTTACAGGTGAATTAAAACACATTCTATCTATCTGCCAACCTACAGTCATTTTCTGTTCATCAAAAACGCTGAAGAACCTTCATCCTCTAAAAAACGAGCCGTTTTTCCCAGCTCATGTTATAAACTATGAAAATGACGAAACATCTGTAATCCGTTTCGATGACTTCATCGCCGACGTCAATGATGATGTTGATTTTAGCCCTGTTGAGCTCAATCCTAAAGAAAGTGTCGCTTTGATTTTAACTTCTTCAGGCACAACAGGACTCCCAAAATGCGTACAACTAACTCATGCTAATTTTCGCATAACCATGCTTTATGCTCATGACATAAACTTTTTAGATGTCAATGAAACCGATTCTATAATCGGATTTTTACCATTTTTTCATATATTTGGTAACGCCCTTGCCCTTGCAAGTATATTGTATGGAGGAAGATTTTCCATCCTGGGGCAATTCGTTTCTGAGCGCTTCCTGCAAATACTTCAAGATCAGAAAGTAACTAAGTTGTTTGTAGTTCCACCGATTCTTCTATTCTTAATTAAACATCCGTTGGTACAAAAATATGATCTTTCTTCTATTAATGATATACTGGTAGGAGCTGCATCAGTCACTAAAGAGTTGGAGGAAATGGTAGAACGAAAACTAAATGTTAAAAATGTACGACAAGTTTATGGAATGACTGAAATTTGTGGAGGAGCGACCATTACTCCAAAAGGTGTCATAAGACACGGTTCTGCAGGGAAAGTTACCACGAGTCATTTAATCAAAGTGTGTGATCCAAAAACTGGTGAAATTTTACCCCCGAAAGAAGTTGGGGAATTACGTATAAAAGGTGATGGGGTTATGAAAGGTTATTTGGGTAATGATGAGGAGACGGCGAGTGCGTTCGACAAAGAAGGTTTTTTGAAGAGTGGAGATTTGGGGTACTACGACGAGGAAGGATATTTCTACATCGTTGATCGGTTGAAAGAAATTATTAAATATAAGGGTTTCCAGGTGAGTTTGTGGTGATGTTTAACTCTCTATTAAAATTATGATTAGGTGTCACCAAGCGAGCTGGAATCTGTTTTAATTAAACACGAAGCGGTCAAAGATGCCGGAGTTGTCGGTAAACCTGATGAAAGAGCTGGAGAACTACCTGTTGCGTTCATTGTTAAACAACCCGGCAAAGACGTCACAGAAGAGGAATTGATAAAATATGTTTCTGGTAATTTTACGTTGAAGTAAATTAAGTATCTTTTAAAATATAATTTCAGAAAATTTGTCTGTACAAAAACATCTGTATGGAGGAGTCAGATTTGTAGACGAGATTCCTAAGAATGCTAGTGGTAAAATTTTGAGAAGGAAGTTACGAGAGTTGGTGTAATGGTATTTTGACAAGATCTGTATGTTTAAAAATAAATGAGTCATTTTATTTATTTAATGTGTTTTTTGATTTTTCTTCTACTGGAACATACAAAAAGCCACGTAACTTGTCTAAGAGCTCATCGACAGCAAATTAATCGTGGCATCTACAACGATTTGTCATATTTCTGGCAAAGTGAAAAAGCATTGTAGAACACTAATTTTCCATCATCACTTGCGAAAAATGACAGTTATATTTAGAACACTGTATTTAAAATTAAATTTTTGTTTTAATGTCAATTTTGAAATAAACGTGTTATCATTTGTCCATAAATTATCCAAATTAACTCTTATTAACGCATAGAAAAGAGTGAATAAAAAATATAGATAGACAAATTCTTTTTCCAAGTTTTTGTGACATTTTCTTATAACCTTTGAGATAATTAATATATCGGTTTTAGCATGTTTAGCTATGAGATTTTTTTTCAATTGTTTTTTTTTTTGTGGAAAGAATTCCATGGAGTGACGTTCATGATCAAATCTGTCACTAGGAGCGCGAACGTAGAGTGAAAAATTTTGAACTTGGTTTAGTACATATTTTATTACCCAAATCATATTTATGTACAATAAATCTTGGTTCAGACGGTTTTTATTGAACTTTTTCAAAAGATTAATGAGCCCATAAAGTATCAAACATTTACGTTTGCTTGTGCAGTGAGGTGTTAACTCAACAATCTGATTATTGAATCAGGATTTGAATAAAATTATTACTTTTGTCAAAATTTTGTGGAAATTGCTTTCGAGATCGTTCGTTTTGTCACAGATTTGTGTAGTTGCAGAAGCAGTACATGACTTTTAATCTTCTTTGTTGATTCTCAGTTTACGAATTTAGGTTTTTGCCGTTTAATTTTGTAGGATCAAAACATGTCGATCTAGCTAAGGATTAAAAATGGAGCAAGCCGGAATTCCTGACCATCCGCTTGTTCGTTGGTTTACCTACTTTTATGATCCTTGCGGTTTGTTATCTTCCAACATTTATTCTGAAATGGTTTAGGTCCAACTTTACTTTGATTAATTATAACTTTATAACAAGAAAATAAGCTTTTATTAAACATTACAAATTAGATTTGAGAGTGCAGCAAGAAGGGCATTCAAAGGAGAGGCCAAACAAATAAATATTTTTTTTTATCACTATTACTAACAAACAAATTTATGCAGATATTTTCTGTAATTTTTGAATACATCGTTTATGTTGAACTAATACTACTTCAGTTATATACAGGAAGGAAACGTTGTAGCCTGAGAGCGATGGTATACAAATATAAGAGCAAAGAATACAGGCAATCGTGTTCGTGCCGCAATCGTGTAATTATTATTATTTTATTATATTATTATTATAAAAATTATTATTTTAAATCACATATAGTATAAAAATAATTTGCAGGGTATGATGACGATGAATGGCGAAAACTTTGTAAACTAGTGTTCCAAGTAAATTACGCACATATACAGCAAGTGATGAGGTAAATAATTTTTTTGTAAAAACAATTTGAGCTTTAAGTATTGTTTTATGGCTGTATTTATTTTTAGGTCATTCTTCATCACACCATTCAATTTTTTTTTTCGGTACTTATAACTTCATGCAATTATGACTAAGAAAATTTGGTATTTTACGCTTTTTACATATTTACACGTAAAATACTTAATTTTTAAAATGTATTCTATATAAAGAAAAATTAAATTATAGCGTGACGGAAAAAGTTAAGAAATTAAAAAAAAATTATCATATGACATAATTGTAAATGTAGACAAATAGATCCAGTACAGTGTAATATTTAAATAAATAGATATAATATCCTTGTATCATTGCTGTAATTTTATTCTTAATTATAGTATTTAGTTTTAATTACTTTAAGTGAGTAGTTGTGTAGTTGTTGTCTTTTCTTGCATTATAGGTACAGATAATACTGTCTTACATCATTACAAAAGGTAAAAAAAGAAAAATAATTCTTTTGTTGACGTTAGAAGCAATTTAAACAAAAAAAAGTTATTATTTTTAGTTTAGTTATTTAATTTAATTTAATTTATTTATCAGCACGATCTATCACACATTTTTTTGTTAATGAGGAATGTTTGGAAAATTTATCACTGGTACTAAATTAGATTTTGCATTAATTTGAAAAATGAATTGATTCTCTTGTAGTAGTTTATTATATTGAATGTTTTTATATTAGAGTATGGACAATTGTTTACAATAAACAAAAACAATGTTTGGCATTTTTTTTAACTTTCAACTTTATTCAGTTTAAACTTTTTTATGATTGAATGATTGTAAACACGTAAGTACTCAAAATAATTTTATATTGGATTGTAATATACAATTTTCTGATTAGTGTAGAATTATGTGGGCGAATACATGTATAATAGTTGAAGTCAAGATAATAATTAAAGTCTTTTTATTGAAGAGTCTGTTATTATCAGTTGGGGCGGTTGCAACTATTCTGTGAAATAGTGAGAGAACGATGTTTTAAGTTCATATTTCAGTGTTTACTTTATTTTCCAGTACAAAATGGAAGTAACAGATTCGTACAAAAAGGGATGTGACGCTAAGCTGCGCGCGTATGATTTTAAATTTAATTTATTATTGTTAACACGATCAAAACCGAAAAGTATCCACAATAACGCCATAATGAAATTTTTCATTCTTGTAGTAATCATTCAGTGAACTGTGGTTCTCACAAAAAAAGTGTGGGAATTTTCAATCAAAATTACTTGGTTTAAAATATAAAGTATAGGGTAGACAGTAGGGTTGTAACAGGGTGCGGTTGAAACAACTCAAATATTTTTAAAACAGTATACGATGCAATAAGGGGTACTGGGAAAAAATACGTCTTAGGTCTGAATATGATTTCCAACTGCCCCCATCACTGATACAACTACCCCCGCTATATTTATTGTTTATGTTTATTAAGAAAAAAAAACATTAATTTAACATATTTTTTATATTACTTCCTAATCTTTTAAAATGGACTTTGACTATTTGTTTTGTAACTATAAGGTAAACTTCATTAGTAAACTATTCAGTTGTGTTGTGTCTCTTGCAAATTCAACATGAGTGGAACAATTATAGCAGGTCCTCCTGACAATAAACAACTTTCTCAAACTTCACTGGGTGTCATATTTTATGACAAAATAAAAAAATGGGACTCCAGTAGAGTTGCTATTGTTAATATCCACCGTAGACTTTCTATTTTCATTAAAAAAAAATGGATTACAGGTTGATACAACCAATGAAAAAATAACTTATGGAGATTTTCTGCTGTTATCGGTTAAGGTGGCCAAAAAATTACAGCTTTTGGGTGTAAAAAGCGGAGATGTTATTGTGATAATTTCTGAGAATCGATGGAAATATTTGGCGACTGTTGTTGGCGGTTTTTATGTTGGAGCGGTTGTTAGTCAACTCAATCACGATTATACTGCAGGTAGGTAGAATAATTCAGTTCGGTATAAAAATATATATTTTGAGGACAAATTAGCGTCGTTAAACGAGAACTTACTGTATTACGAATCAAATAAGTACTATTGCAATTACAAATGACGTTTTAACTAATTTTAAACTTTAAATTTTGATAAATAGTAACTTTATGGGAGAGATAATAACAAATTCCAGTATAATTTTACAAAATTTTCTCCATTTTAAACTAGAATCGTGATCAGTTTTACTCAACAACTTTTCGTTTGATTCTTACAGGTGAATTAAAACACATTCTATCTATCTGCCAACCTACAGTCATTTTCTGTTCATCAAAAACGCTGAAGAACCTTCATCCTCTAAAAAACGAGCCGTTTTTCCCAGCTCATGTTATAAACTATGAAAATGGTGAAACATCTGCAATCCGTTTCGATGACTTCATCGCCGATGTCAATGATGATGTTAATTTTAGCCCTGTTGAGCTCAATCCTAAAGAAAGTGTCGCTTTGATTCTAACTTCTTCAGGCACAACAGGATTCCCAAAATGCGTACAACTAACTCATGCTAATTTTCGCATAACCATGCTGTACACTCATGACGTAAACTTCTTAGATATCAATGAAACCGATTCTATAATCGGATTTTTACCATTTTTCCACATTTTTGGCAACGCTCTTGCTCTTGCAAGTATATTGTATGGAGGAAGACTTTCTATCCTGGAGGAGTTTGATCTTGAGCGCTTCCTGCAAATACTTCAAGATCAGAAAGTAACTAAGTTGTTTGTAGTTCCACCGATTCTTCTATTCTTAATTAAACATCCGTTGGTACAAAAATATGATCTTTCTTCTATTAATGATGTACTGGTAGGAGCTGCATCAGTCACTAAGAAATTGGAGGAAATGGTAGAAAGACAACTGAATGTTAAAAGTGTACGACAAGTTTATGGAATGACTGAGATTTGTGGAGCAGCGACCATTATTCCAAAAGATGTCAGAAGACAAGGTTCTACAGGAAAAGTCACCACGAGTCATTTAATCAAAGTGTGTGACCCAGAAACTGATAAAATTTTACCCCCCGAAAAAGTTGGGGAATTACGTATAAAAGGTGATGGGGTTATGATAGGTTATTTGGGTAATGATGTAGAAACGGCGAGTGCGTTCGACAAAGAAGGTTTTTTGAAGAGTGGAGATTTGGGGTACTACGACGAGGAAGGATATTTTTATATCATTGACCGTTTGAAAGAAATTATTAAATACATGGGTTTTCAGGTGAGTTTGTGATGATGTCTAACTCTCTATTGTAATTATAATTAGGTGTCACCAAGCGAACTGGAATCTGTTTTAATTAAACACGAAGCGGTCAAAGATGCGGGAGTTGTCGGTAAACCTGATGAAAGAGCTGGAGAACTACCTGTTGCGTTCATTGTTAAACAACCCGGTAAAGATGTCACAAAAGAGGAGCTGTTAAAATATGTTTCTGGTAATTTTATCTTGGAGAAAATTAAGTATCTCTTAAAATACTATTTCAGAAAATTTGTCTGTACAAAAATATCTGTATGGAGGAGTCAGATTTGTAGACGAAATTCCTAAAAATTCTAGTGGCAAAATTTTGAGAAGAAAATTAAGAGAGTTATTGTAATCGTGTTTTGACAGAAATATATGTTATAAAAATAAATAAGTCATTTTATTTATTTAATTTTTTTTTGGCTTTTCTTCTAATGGAACACAGAGAGAGCCACGTAACTTGTCTAAAATTTTCAAAAAGAGGAAGCCATTTTAAACTTCATGGAAAGAAAAAATATAGAATTACCTGCTAAAAAAACCAAAGTAGAACTTTAAAAAAAAGAAGAATATTAACAGAACCAAACAACAGTGACTGACGAAGTAACAAAATAAAACGGCCATAAAGTTCTAAGATTGTGTCCATATAATTGTATTTTTAACTCCATCAAATTAGTGTGGAGTTAGTTTAAACATGCTGTAAGGAAAGCAAACCGTACTTGCTGCCGTTGTAGATTTAATTAAAGAAAAATTAAATAAAATAGAAACTGTTTTATTGAAGAACTGTGTTAAACATGTAACTGATGTTGAAAACCATTACCTAAGTAATGTGCTATTTTCAGAAATTATTATATAATCAATGTTAACAACGAAGATGACGCAAGTGATCATGATAGTGTTACTGAATAATTTTTATATACATTTTTTAAATTATTTCTTATAGAAATTTAAAAATAAACACAATAAATATTTTTTTCTGTTTGAGAGTTTATTAATTTTGTTTCCCTAATAGCAAAGAAAGAAAGGTTCTTAACCTGGCAACATCTGCATAGAGCCCAGTAAGCGGGACGAGTTTTATTAGACCTAGAAATAATTGCCCTCCAATTAACAGTTATTCTTCGAAAGATTTATAGTAAAGACGTTTTGGATATACCCACATAAAATTTTATTGCAGCAATTTGTCAAAATTGCGGTCCACCGAAACCACAACCATATTTCATGAAAAACCCTTAGCAGGTCATGTCTTGTACAGAGTAGGATTTGCATTTTTCTTGCACTGATAGATAGATTTATCTAAGAAACAGGTAGTTTCTCCAAAGGGCTAAAATTTAATCCTCGACACTTTAAGGGTTGCCTGAATATTTTTTTAATAGATATTTGATATTTTTCTATGAGTTTCATTGGTTTTGTAAGAACTAGAATGTTTTAAAAAAAAAAAACTTTTGGCACAGTGTAGTGAAAAGCAAACAAATATTACAACTTGGAATATTTCTCTGCCTTTTCTTTTCGAAGTAAATACGGTCCTGTAGGGTTTGGTCCTCGAAGCCAGACACGTGCCACTTAGAGAAATAAATCCATCTTGGCATTGTGTCCCCGTCCTCTTCATTATCAACAATAAAATTTTATATGGGTATATCCAAAACGTTTTTACTATATAGCTTTGTGCGATTATACATAAAATATAATATATTTTTTTAACCGTAGTATATACTTCAGTTTTTTCCTGCCCAAGACACGACACTAGTCTAATTCGTAATTTATTTAAAACATTAATGGTTTTCTGAAGAATGCGATTAAATTTCCACGTGTACTTATGGGTGATAATAAATAAATGAGTTTGTTTGTTTCGTGTTATTGTTCGTTTTGTTTTCTATATTTTTGTTTGATAGGTAATCCATTGGCGTTTTGCACCGGCTTCGCCTTATGAGTGCTGGGATCGCTGGTCGGATACCTTTCGGGGCCTTTTTTAGATAGACATGAGCGCAAAACTATACTTTCGTATATATGCTGTCTTTACTTCGTGTTTTTACTCGTGATGGCGTTCCCTAACAACAATCACCGTGTTCTTTATTGAGTTTGTCTGTCTGTCTTTGTGCTTATGACGTAAACTTCGTAAATGTCAATGAAACCTATTCTCTAATCGGATTTCTACCATTTTTTCATATTTTTAGAAACGCTTTTTGGAAGAGGATTTTCTGAGCACTTCTTGCAAATACTTCTCATAAAGTGACTAAATTGTTTGCAGTTCCACTGATTCTTCTATTTTTAACTAAACATCCGTTGGCACAAAAATATGATCTTTCTTCTATTAATGATATACTGGTGGGAGCTGCAGCAGTCACTAAAGAGTTGGGGTAAATGGTAGAACCAAAACTAAATCTTTGTACGACAAGTTTATGGAACGACTGTTTGAGGAGCAGCGACCATTACTCCAAAAGATGTCAGAAAACACGGTTCTACAGGAAAAGTCACCACAAGTCATTTAATAAAAGTGTGTGACCCAAAAACTGGTAAAATTTTACCCCCGAAAGAAGTTGAGAAATTATGTATAAAGGTGATGGGTTATAAGAGGTTATTTGGGTAATGATCTAGTGATGGCGAGTGCGTTCAGCAAGAACGGTTTTTTGAAGAGTGGAGATTTGGGGTATTACGGGGAGAAAGGATATTTCTATATCGTTGACCGTTGTGTTGTGGTGATGTCTAACTTTCTATTAAAATTATAATTAGGTGTCCCTGAGTGAGCTGGAAACTGTTTTAATTAACCTGATGAAAAAGCAGGGGAACTACCTGTTGCGTTCATTCTTAAACAACCCTGACAAAAGAGAAGCTGTTAAAATATGTTTCTGGTAATTTTACCTTGAAGAAATTTAAGGATCTTTTAGAATGTCATTTCAGAAAATTTGTCTGTACAAAAATATCCGTATGTAGGAGTCAGATTTGGAGACGAGATTCCTAAAAATTCTAGTGGCAAATTTTGAGAAGGATGTTACGAGAGTTAGTGTAAGTGTGTTATTATTAATTATTGGCGTCTGGATGCTTTATTATGGTTTTAGACTAAAGCGAAATTAGATGTTAATAATAATAATAATAAACATAAAATACTAACAATAATAATTATAATAACAATAATAATAATAACAAAAATTTCGATTGCTAACACACATTGAACGAAATGTCAAATGTCAGTGTGGGGTTGAGGTTATAGGTTATAGGTTGAGGTTACAAAAATAAATCGTCAATCAAACTAACCGTAGCATTTACTGCAGTTCGTCGTATTTCTGGCAGAGTGAGGCATCTTGAAACATAGATTTTGCAATTTCACTTGCGAAAAATGAAAATCATGTTTAGACTATTTGATTCAAAATTAATTTTTTGTTTTAATGTTAACTTTGAAATAGTTAGCTTTATCTTCTGTTTTAAGAAGCTTTTGCTCCACGCTATCGGTATTGTTACTCAGTTTGCGTTTCGAAGGATCTCTACTGTGAAGGCAGTTCGGTTTGAGACGTTGAAGACATGGGAATGGAGGAGCATTTTGAGAATCGCGGCTTAGACACATTTGGCACATACACACAGTTCTGAAGAATCTGTAATAAGACAAATGTTTAGACTGGTAAAGAAGTGTTGCAAGAATTATTACACGATCTTTATTAGCCACATCTGAATGTGTGGGACTATGGATAAATGCGGTGTTCGAAAGTATAGGTATCTCAGAAGGAAACTTCTCCTAAACGTATAGTTTTACCTGAAACCCCAGTCCCAGCTTTTGAGTCCTATCCCCAGTATAATCGAGTTTTACAATTTGTACAATCCGTTGACCGATATCCTGTAGATCCTAAAATTCGTTGTCCTGACTGGAACCCGCATTACTTTTAATTGCATACCCTTTATATTCGCTGCTGTCTCTCAGTCTTCCCAGCACTAGGATAACCATAAAATTATAATGCATTTAAGGAGTAACCATACTAACCTGTTGCTACCGCTTTTTATACTTACGAACCACTTTGACTTTGAAGAAATCATTATCCTTATGGCGAGCAAACTTGGGATAGGCCTTCATAAATTGCACCATCAGGGTCTTCTGCATCGACAGTAGAATTTCAGATCGGTAGCTCATCTACATTTTTGAGAAATTATAATAATTGACACTAGACATCTTAATACAGACTCCCTTATTTATTTATAAAACATTTTGTACTCACTTTCTTATAATTATTTTCTCGTTTCATTGGTGTAGATTTGTGAGTTAAAACTTTTGGCGCGCTCGTGACATTTGGTTCACGATTGGCTGATCGTATCGTGTCCTACCACGAATGATATAGAAATAATACCACCTAAGCTTATCTTATCTTTTTATGTTAATGTAAATCACAAGAAATCATTGAGAAGAACATATGAGAAGAAGAAGCATGTCTTCTATTGTGTTTCTAGTTAGTGTTTTTTTGGTTTTATGCAGAGCGGGTCCAGTATTAAGTATGTAAAAGTGTTAAGGTGTACCTGTTTAGACATAAGTTTAAATCATCAATTATTTTACTAAATTCACTAACTAACTTTTGATTCTTTAGCATGCAATTCTTAAAACTAATGTTAGGTAGATATATATACATTATAGAATTAAAACTTAAAAAGTCTCGAAGACACAACATTTCACAATATTGCATCACATTTAAAATGACACATTAAATTTAAATAAAAAAAACTAATAAATAAAATGATGAGGGTTTATGTTTCAGAAACGAGGCAGTTGTGTTCGTTTTCCTTAAAGTCGGATAAAGCAATCAATATCCGATGGCACTTAATAAACAATACAGACCAACCAATGGTCGTTGATTACCAACATCAACAAGAACCATTTTTGCAGTGGCAAAATTATTCTGTGTTCAGAGAGGACGATTCGATCTTCGTTAAAAGGCAGGAAAACCTATTGAAAGAATGGAAAAATTTTGACACCAGCGCTGTTAACGTTGTGGTAGAAAGTGAGGGGTTAGTGCAGCTTAAATCAGAGTGTAAGTAAAATTATTGTTTTAAATTACAGACATGTTAACACTTATTTGCAGGGTATAATGAAGATGAATGGCGAAAACCTTGTAAACTCGTGCCCCGAGGAAATGTTTCATTTCAAAGCAATGACATACACTATTCAACAGCTGATGGGGCAGGTAAATTATTTTTTGTGAATATTTTTGAGTTTTAGTATTGTTTTATAGCTGTTTTTATATTCTAGATTTACTTTTTTATTTAATTAATCTATTTATTTTCAGGTTATTCTTCATCTTTCACGTCAATATTTCTTTGGGTGCTTACCATAATTGCATGGAATTATTTATAAGAAAATTTGGTATTTAACGCTTTTTAGTAATTTATACGTAAAATACCTAATTTTTTAATAGATTTTACAAAAAAAAAATAAAAGTTAAAAAACTTTTTCTAATAAAAAAATTATTATATGATACATGATTGTAAATGTAGACAAATAGTTCTAGTACAGTGTAATATCTACAACATCCTTGGATTTTTGGTGAAATTTAATTAATTATTGTATTTAGTTTTAATTAATTTTAGTTAATAGAGTTAGTTAGTTAAGTTAGAGTTTTTGCACTGTAAACAATACTGTTTTAAACTAGAAACAGTATGCTCATTTATCTACATCATTACAAAATGTATATACCAATTATTAAAAAAAAAAATATTGTATTGTATTTATATTATTATTATTATGTATATTATATGACATAATTGTAAATTTATTTATATATTTAAATTGGAATATTTTTAGTTTATCGCTGTAATTTTATTCTTAATTGTTGTATTTAGTTTTAAGTACTTTAAGTAAGTAATTGTGTAGTTATTAGTTCTTTCTTGCATCATACAGATAATACTGTGTTGCATCATTACAAAATGTAAAAAAAAGACAAATAATTCTTTTGTTGACGTTAAAAGCAATTTAAACAAATAATAATTTTGCCATTCTCTTTAGTCTAAAAATTTTAATTTAAATTTATAATTTATCAACATAATATATCACACATTTTTTTGTTAATGAAGAATGTTTGGAAAATTCATTAGTGGTCTTAAATTTGTTTCTGCATTAATTTAAAAAATGTGTTGATTCTTTTGTAAGAGTTTATTATATTGAATGCTTATATATTAGAATATGAAAAATCGTTTATAATAAACAAAAAAAAAGTTCGGCATTATTTTTTCCAACTTTTAAAACATATTGTTATGTAATATTAAGAAGTTGGTAGTACTGTCGATCAAACATGTTCTTACTAAATAATGCTCGTATCTTTTATTTCTTGATTATTAAGAAAAGAATTCATTTTAGTCAAGTATTTTTTGACTGTGCTTGTTGCGTCGTAACAAATTATTTTTAATGACCATCTAGAGGCAATAAGAATGTGACAGCGTGTTATTTTAACAATACAATTTAACAAATAATTTAACTTTAATTTGCCTTATTCTCGATATAAAATGCAAAAATTAAGTTTAAATGACACTTATAGGTTAAGAGCACCGTTTTTCTCTATTTTGTTGTTAATAAAAAAACATCATTGACTGCGATTTTTAAGTGTGGACAGTAATTATTACTTAAATGTATTAAGAAACATAAATCTAAGTGATCGTTAGCTCATCTACATATTTGATAAATTATAATAATTGAAACTGAACATCTTAATACAGACTCTCTTATTTATTTATAAATCATTTTGTACTTTTTTGTTATAATTACCTTCTCGTTTGACTGTTGTCCTTACTGTTTGCACAACCGACGCTAAAAAACCGTAAATAGTGGATTTGTAAGGTAAAACCTTTGGTGCGCTCGTGACATTTGGTTCACCAATGGCGAATCGTATCGTATCGTACCACGAATGATATATAAATAAGATGTCATCTAAGAATGTCTTATCTTTTATAATGTTAGTGTAAATCAGATAAAATTATAGATCATACATTCTACATGAGAAAAATAAGCATGTTTTCTACTGTGTTTCTAGTCTGTGTTTCTTTGATTTTATGCAGAGCAACTTCAGTATTAGGTATGTAAAAATATTGAGGTGTACACTTCAATATCCTCACATTTCAAAATATTGCAAAAGATATTAAATGATACATTCATGAGTATTATAACAATCTGTAACTCACGTTTTTACGTATCCAAGAACAGAAGATAAAGAAAAATAAAGTTTTAAGAAATAATAAAACCGAAGATATAAAGTTTAGGACAAATAACTATAATGCTTATCAGGTCTAGCAACTTTATCCATCCTTATCAATGTAAACATATGTTTTTTGTTAGTCTTACTGTAAGCGATCTTAATTTTACTTCAGCTAAGAGCAATCGCGGATGAAAAAAATTAGCAGATAGCAATTCAAATGATGATTTTTGTAAATAGATTTATGAACTCTGTAGCTGTTTAGAAAATATTATTGAAAGAGACATTTACAAATTACAACATTTAGTTGCTAGCCGCCTCATCTTTTTAAAGCTCATTTTTTTTCTGTATATGTATATATGTTAGAGATTTATTGAAATATTATGAAGATCTTCTTACAATTAGTAAACTAATAACCAAATTTAACTTAAAAAAATTAATAAATTAAAAAATTGAAATTAGTGCAACTTTACGTTGTAGAAATTTTCTGTTAAAAGATTTATAATCAGCATTCTTTGAATTGTAAAAGTATAAAAATGGTGTTAAGTTTTTTTTCTAATTCTAATTTATTACGATTTTCAAAACTCCAGCACCCCGATGTTTTTTAGTTTCCGCTGGCGGCAAGGGATATTTGCGTTATACGGTTGGTGTTGCGACTTTTTGAAGATACAAGTCAATCAATTTTTGACAAGTGCGTTCATACCGTGCGCGATTTTTCTCGGGCAGCAGACGCGAAACGGCCTCTTTGGCATATTGTTGTACTAGAATTTTCCCGCATTCGCACTCCTTACAGTCGTGTTGCAAACAAAGTGCTGATGCGGGAAAATTAAGTTTCCGAACTTGTTAGGTAAATAACTATTGTGTAAATGTTTTACAATATGTCAGTGTGAATAATCACAAAATTACTTTTAATTATTTTTAAAATTATTTTTGTTTTAGAAACAAGGGAGTTGTGTTCTTTTTCCTTAAAGTCGGATAAAGCAATCAATATCCGATGGCAATTAATAAACAAAAACGACCAACTAATGGTCGTTGATTACCAGCACCAACAAGAACCATTTTTGCAGTGGCAAAATTATTCTGTGTTCAGGGAGAACGATTCGATCTTCGTTAAAGAGCAGAAAAACATATTAAAAGAATGGAAACATTTTGACACCAGCGCCGTTAATGTGGTGGTAAAAAGTGAGGGAAATGGGTTGGTACTCTTTACTTCAGAGTGTGAGTAGAATTATTATTTTAAATAACAGACATAAAAGTTATTTTCAGGGTTTGATGGAGATGAATGGAGAAACTCTTGTAGACTAATATTTCGAGGAAATTATAAAAATTCTGCCAGTGGTGGTGAGTAAATTATTTTAGTGTAATTAATTTTAAGTTTTTGGTATAGTTTTATGGCTATATTAATTATCCGCTAAATTAATGTTTTCATTTATTAAATTTATTTATTTTTAGGATAATCTTCATCTCATGTTTTAACCTTTCTCTGGGTGTTTACCATATTTGCATAGAATTATTAAAAGAAAATATATTTTTTTATAATAATAATATAGTAATATTTTAAATATAATAATAATATTTTTTTAATATATTTATTTTCTTTATTTACACGTAAAATACTTTTATTTTTAGAATACATTCTATCAATATAAAAAAATAACTGCGAACGAGGTCGCACGTGTGCCTCTCTCTACCTAATAATTCGAAGGTTCTGACAATTTTAAAATTAAAGGTGAAGTGGGACAGTGAAAGAAACCACCATAGTTGCCGTCGCCGACACGGCTACACCGAAGAGGTAACTACTTCCGCCGTCTTTAACGATAATTTTTTGATAGGCTGATAACAAAGTACAATAAGAACCCCGACAGCTGAGCCAGTGCGCCCAGCGCCTGGTAGTCTGGCAACCCAAAAAACCATGACAACGCAAACATATGTTCGTATTATGCAATTTACAAACCAGAAGTTTCCCAAAAGAGACCAAGCTGTAATCATAGATGCAGTAGAAGATCTACGCCTCTCGGATTACGTAATCAGCATAGGAAACATAATAGGATCACGAAATATACTTTCAGCATCAAAAATCTCCAACAACCGTACCTATATACTTAGCCACCAAACAACTTACAGATAATCTAGCAAATAATTATCCAGAGTTTCAAGTCGCAGGGAAACCAACTAGACTTCGCAAACTTATTTCATCAGCTCAATCCCTCACGTGATTTTAGAAGAAGCTCTTAAGCAAACTGGTCCAAAATTGGTATCACCCATAAGTACACTGAAAGCAGGTATCCTTGGAGAACAATATGGACATATCGAAAACTTTAGGAGACAAGTATTTGTTGCAGCAAGGCCAGAAGAAAAGGAAGTTTTGCCAAATAGCTTAATAATCACCTACGAAGAAACAACATACAGGATCTTCCTATCATATGACGAAATGATCTGTTTTATGTGCAAAAAAATGGGTCATATTGCAGTAAAATGCCCCAACATTCCAGAAGACAACAAACAACAGGATCAAAACAGTAATATGGGAAATCTCGGTCAACCTGAACAAATGACTAACGAAGAACGTCCAAACTGTTCTACTATACCAACCAACCAGAACGCAGGAATAAGAACTCATTCAAGGTTTAATTAGCCCAGAACCCGAGACTGAAACACCTCAGGAATCCATAGAAAACATACTGTCTGCTAACTTCACCACTGGCCTAAAGCGCGCAAGGGATACAAGTTCGTTTACAAGCGAATCCTCTAAAACACAATCAATCATCACCGAGTCGGACTTTGTTAAATCCCAGACACAACCAAATCAACGACGCAAGAAAGCCAGAATTAGCGAACCTGAACGGACTGGAGCAAAGACCGATGAAAGCAAAATTGTAGAACACCTACAGCCACTCCAAAAAATCTTTGACGACTTCATTTCCTCATCAAAGGTTAGTCTAACACAACTTCAACACATTCTAAAAAACTAGTCCTGCAACCCTGACCTAATAAGGTTAATCCAACCGTACACAACCGAGATTCCTAATTTCCTGAATCTCCTACAAATTGTCAAAACGCACCTGACCAACAAGGGCATGAAACAACGCTGCAGTAAACTCCAAAATAAGGTAACTAAGCAGCTTTACCAACTTGATCATTCAGACATCGACTCAGACAACTCCTCACAACGCAGCTCTTACTGAATCTCGTTCAAATTTTCTATTTTTTCTACCTACTTTCGCGTAGCTACTGTTTACACACCGTCGCATATTGGCATCACCGGTAATGAACAGGCGGATCTCCTCGCTAAGTCGGCAGTGGAAACGCCTGACGCAGTGAAACTAGAGGATAGCTTATATAGTGACCTGCACTACAATCATGGACAAATGGCAACAGAAATGAACAGCTCCTCCTCGTTTCTCCATGAACTAAAACCGCAAGTGACTATAACACTTCCTCTTCCGCACTCAAGGCACCTCCAGACGGTGGTATCTCGTCTACGACTGGGGCACACTAAATTAACGCACTCGTGGCTCCTGGAACCGTCAGCAAACAAACAGCAGCCAATGTGCACAGATTGCAGGGAGTCACTATCGGTTAAACACATACTGACAGTCTGCCCCAAGTTCCGCTCTCATCGAACCACAAACTTTCAAGACCGCTTTATGGCCAACATCCTAACAACAGACTTATGCACTCAAGAAATTTATTACCTCCACATATTTGCTTCCTCTAATGTAAATACCGTAGAATGCATTTTTTTATATTATAAAGTGTCGCCGCTAATAACCCTACGTGGTCGACGCGGCTTTTCTTTAAATAAAAAAAAATATAAAAAAAATCTATTGACAAAAAAAGTTGTAAAAAAAAATATAAAATATGACATAATTATAAATATAATTGTAAATGATTGCGATCTGTAAAACATTTTCAAAAAGTTTGTTAAATTTTGAGATAGATAATTTATATACCAAACTACTTGTGGGATTGTGGAACGAATGAAAAAGTTGATTTATACTTTTTATGTAAGTAGTTATGTTTATTACATTATCACTACGTTTTAATTACAATTAAAAATGCATTACGAATCCATTTTGAGCTCTAATCTAAGAAGTCAACAAGCAGAAGATGGAATATGAGGTTTTTAGAACCTAAAAATTTCTGATTTATTTTTAAACCAGGTATTATATAAAATTTTACCGAAACAAAAAGTGGATAAGACAAAATTCCAAAAGAACCAGCTCTTAGAAAAAAAAGGTTTTGTGATCTTCTAAGTATAAAAACTATATCTTTTTTGGTCTCAAGATCAGCTTCGTACCATTTTGAAAACCACAATGCTGTTGGTACTATGTCATTCTGTAATAAAAGGGTCATGTAATATTCACGCTCGTTTTATAATCCTACGGCATTTAAAAACAGTTGTCCTCCAATACAGCCTACAAACAGCGCAAGAATCCACCCGACAAAATGCAAAAAGCCTACAACCGCATTTTGTCCCTAAAATTTGAGTTTTAACAACAAACAACATGGATAAAGATTCTTACGGCAACAATCTGTTTTTCTAAGCATGCACAAATAGCCCCAGTTAGAGCTAAGTGACCGAACATGGTGCTGAAATAAGCATCGTTTAGTCGTGCAGCAAAACTGTAATTACTCTTAGTTGTATCAACTAACTAAGTACTAAAGTACTTACTCTAAAATTTCATTGTGATATAAAATATTTTGTTTGAAGCTGATGCGTCTTAGTTTCTCATTTTTTTGATTAATGCTTGCTGTAATTAGACCTTTTAAATGATTCAGTCTTAAGATGATGTGTTGACCGATTTCTAAAGCATTAAATGAAAATAAAAACGGTAATTTCATTAGGAGCTGAGCAACAACATGAAGAAAAATTAACAAAAAATAGAAAACAGGTGGGCAATCAAGTTTCGAAGGTAACCAGACTGGAGCAATGAGACCACAGAGACTTCTCCTATCGGATTTTTCTAAGGCGTTCCAACAATTTTCTCTCTCAAAAAACCTCATTAATCCGTAACATAGTATCGTTATACACAGGTATGCATTTAAAATAAATAAATAAAAGTTTAATCGTTTATCTAATTTATCAAATCCAGGAGGTTTACCAAACCGTTGGAAATTCGACAAGTCGCGAAGAAGCAAAGCTATTTGTCGCCGATTCTTCAGGTAAGTGCATACCATGTAGCAACATCCGTATCCAGCAATAAGCAGCGCAACTGTTTCAGGATCCACCGGCTTACTATCTAAAACTAAAAATTAAATTATCTGAAAAAAAAACTTTAGGCTTTACATGCTTTCAAGGATCAGCGCAACATGAGTCGTAACGAGCCCAGAGAGAATTAGCACACACAAAAAGAAGGTAAAAACACGAAATTTATATTTTAATCCTGGATTTACTTCATTATCAGTCGGCCATATCAAGTAAATTTGCAGAATTCTTCTGGTGGCATGACAAATTGTTATAGTGTTATTGTTTGAAGCTTGCATTATTAGACACTGAGATTTTTCAGAGTTCTTGTGTTTCAACTCACTCACTTTCTGAGGTTCAATGATTATAAATACGTAAACAGTAAAAACAATTTTATATTGGATTGTAATATACAATTTTCGGATTAGTGTAGAATTATGTGGGCGAATACATATCGTTGCAGCTCAGATCGTTATTCAAGTCTTCTTATTTTATCGAGAAGTTTATTATTACCAATCACGCAACTGTTGGGACGGTTGTAACTATTCTAATCTGTGAAATAGTGAAAAATCAATGTTTTAACTTCGTATATCGGTTTGTTTCATTGTCATTTTTCGGTTTAGAAAAGAGGTTACACACTTATACAGAAAGGAGGTGAGACGCTTTTAATTTCGCAGAACTAAACTGGGAACATAGAATATTTTAAATTAGATCTCTCGGGGCGTAAGGTAGATCCACAAACATCCTGTTTTCAGGAACCGTAAAATATGTCAGGATAAATAGAAAATGAATCATACTTGTAATTTAAGTTTGTTTTTTCTAAAATCTTAAGACAGTTTCAGAAATAGAAGGAAAAAGATATAAAAAATAGTATGTGGTAATTTATAATAACTAAAAAAAAAACAGAATGATTTGGTAATTTTTAGGTTTTTAACGTAATATTAAACATCAGCTCAGGTCTAAAAATAAGAGAATCATATTTTATAGATACTTTAAGTACCCCGAAAATTTTTGAAAAATATTATGACTTGTTATTATTTATATTCTAAAGAATTTCTAAATTCGGAAAATTCAAAGATTGTTCTGTTGTCATAAATCAATTTAACATTAATAAAAGTAAACTAAAAGCCGATAACATTTTCTCAAATACTACCTAAATGTAAGTACAATAATAAATCACCACTAGATAATTAGAAGGCCATTAAATTGCTGATTTGACTGATCTGACTCGTTCGAACCGTAAAATATGTCCTACAATAACTTTTGATATCTAGTATAATAATGAAAATGCGTATTTTTTATCTTTAGTAGTAATGCCTATCAAAATTCCACAAGGTTTAAGAGATCAATCAATCCATCACCGTCTTAATCTTTAATGTGTTTTTAACATACACCTACCCACTTACTCATCTAATCGTAACCGGAAATCTCCTAAAACTACGCATTCAAAATAAGACGTATAAATAAACTTTGCCCGCTTTTCACTTCACTAAAATGTTGTTTTCCACTATCTTCTCTGTCTTTTACTTGTCTTTAGTTTGGGCCTCATCGCCCAAACTAGCAACAGTCAAAAATTTTGGTGAGTTAGGATCAGATAATCTGAGTTGTACAACTTCAACGGTTTTAGGTGTAGAAAGCAGAATCGTTAATGGGGAAGAAGCCCAAGATGGTCAGTTTCCATGGCAGGTAGCAATAATGGGAAGATCTGTTACTCTTCCTTCATTTATATGCGGTGGTGCCTTGATTAGCGATGAATGGGTTTTGACAGCTGGACACTGCGTCGAAGGGTACGAATTTAAAAAAATCTAACTTTTATAAAAAAAATAATTTCCAGAGCAATATCTGCCACTATTTATTCGGGAACAACGAAAATATCAAATCGCAACAGAACGACGAGTTTTGCTGCAGAATTTATTCAACATGAATATTTTGACAACGTGTACTTTAATAATGATATTGGACTTATTCGCTTAAGGAGTCCCCTAACACTAGATGGTAATGTTTTTATTTTGATTACATTTTTTTAAAATGTTGTTTTAGATTATACGCAACCAATAAGGTTAGCAGAAGAAGAATTGGAAGATAATGTCAATGTTACCGTCAGTGGATGGGGGGTGCTCAGTGATTGTGAGTACAATTTAATTATTATTAATATAGCTTAAATAATGAACTAGTTTAAAATATTTGTTAATGCTCTAATATATTTTTGAGAAGTCTTAAATAATATTTTAAAATTTCAGATGATACCAATTCATATAGTGATACTCTAAACTACGCCAATGTTTCTACCATTCCCAACATTGAATGTGAACAAACTTTTGGGTACCAAATTGTGTATCCAGGACTGGTTTGCACAAGCACTGGGCGTCCTCTCAGAAGTCCTTGTCTAGGAGACAGTGGAGGATCTGTAGTTGCCAACATTGATACAGATCCAGTTCATGTTGCAATATTCAGTTTTGTTAATGCTTTAGGTTGTGAGTTTCCGTATCCAGCTGGAAATTCTAGAACTGCCTATTTTAGAGACTGGATTAAAAATCACACAGGCATTTAAAATTTGCTGAACAGAATATATATATGTATATTTTACAAAACTAATATCATGATTCATGACATGTATTTTATTTTCAAGTGTCAGTATTTTCTTTATGGTTTTGCTTACCTACGCGATTACAGAGCAAAATTATAATCCTATTGTCAACAAGAGTAAAGTCATTGGAGCTTCTATTTTATAACTACAAGTATAATTTAGTTTGTTTTTAATTATATTTTCGAATTAACATTTTACAAGGAGTACTTATTGGTTTAATTCTCATCAAATAAATTACATGACTTTAAAATAATTTACTGGAACAAACAGAAACGAGATGATTATGTAGTATTTATACAAATTAAAAAAAGACACTTTTATTTATTGCTTTTTTTATTGCTAAATTACTAAATGTGAAAAACTTTGAAGTACAATAAAAAAATAGTTACCATAGTTGCGTATTTACAAGAAATATAAAATTTCGAACAATAAACTTTGTATATATGAATGATAAATATATAATATATATTTAGGACACTTGTCATTGTTATTCGACTTGGTTGATAGATAACAGAGAATCAAAATCAAGAAATACCAAAAAAATTGCACTTGAATTCTCAAATCGTGGAGTTTCATTTTATTGTACCAGTTACATTTATTTGTGGAAAATTGTCTTTTGTTGCAACTTTTTCTGTTAGAATTTTTAAATTCAAAATTTGATTTCTTCTGTATCCTTGTTCTTTTGTCTTTTAATCACTTCAGTGTCGCTAAATTCGTGTCAAACAGTATATTATGGTTAGAGAACGTAATTTCGCAGCAGTTCAATTTCGATTTTTCAAAAAAATAGTTTCAGTAACCCTCAAATTGTTTCAGTGTCTTTATTGTTACCATTAATTTTTAAAGTAAGGTTAAACATTTTTCTTGTTACACCTGTAGATTTTAGAATTCAAGGTGTACATTTCTGTACAACTTCGTGAAACATTTTGTATATAGAATATTTTTATAAATTCGTGGAGTACGTCCATTTTATATTTTGATTCATAAATTTTAAATTGTACATAAACTAGATACGGGTATACATATACATAATTCTTAGTTTTAAGGTTTAACAATCAGGAGATTTTCGAATGATATAATTTCTGAGAAAAATTTTTGGGTTTGGAAATCCTATTGACAAAAATTTATTTTTTATTGTGGTTTCTAACTCAAATATAGAAAGGCAAAACAATATAAAATGTAAGTTGTTATTTACGCATTTAGTATGAACTAGATAAATTGTGCACTATGACCTAAAAAACATATCGTTCGTAATTCACAAATATGTATACAATTTATTATCAATGCCCACAAAACATATTTATCATGACTTTTTTCTAGCATTGCATTACTAATAATTTACACTGTTGGTTAGTTTAGTGTTACGAACAAATCGTTAGGTTTTAAGAAGTTTGTTTTGCAATGAATTTAGATAAAATTATAAAAGAAAAATGGACCAATCCCTTAAGAAAAGGCTACGTAACAGTAAAAGGTTGCATGTTGCCAGAACGATATACAGATTTAAAAGAAGATTTTGAAAATCTCCAGGTCAATGAGAATGACATTTGGATTTGTACTTTTCCAAAATGTGGTAAGACAAAAGTTGTTTTATTTATTAATCTTAGTTTAAATGCGAAAAGGCACAACTTGGACTCAAGAAATGGTGTGGTTATTAGAAAACAATTTGGATTTTGAAGGAGCTACAGAAAGATTAGATAACCGAATTCCGTTTCTAGAGTATGTCATGACTTTGTCACTAAACAAAATCGATTTTGTTCTTTAAGGTTCTCAATTATTTTCGACTTTCGTAATGTAGAAAAAAATTCTAAAATTCGATTACCGGAGTACCTTTTAAACTCTGTGAGTCTCGTTAAAAGTACCAAAGGATTTGTGAAAACTCATTTTCCGTTAGAATTGTTACCTAGAGAAATTCGAGAAGGAATTAAAAAACCCAAAGTGCGTATCTCAACCAATCTGCACTATCGTTCAAACAACGTTAATTTTAGATTATCTACGTAACTCGGGATCCTAGGGACGTTTGCGTTTCTTATTATCATCATAGTGTGACATTGCACAATTTTACCGGCACTTTCGAGGAATACTGTGAATTATTTCTTGCAGGAAAAGGTTTGTTTGCGGTACTTTGTTCTCTAGTTACTCATCATTTTTTCAGTACTGTATGGTTCTTTCTGGGATAATGTCCTGCCTTTTTGGAAAAGGCGAAACGAGCCCAATGTTCTTTTTTTGAAATACGAAGACATGAAAAGTGACCTCAAAGAAGTAATAAAGAAGGTGGCCCACTTTCTTAATCGTTCTGTAAATGAAGAGGAGATGGAAAAATTGCTTCAACACTTAAGTTTTGAATCCATGAGTAAAAATCCAGCTGTTAATAAAAGCGAAGTTGTCGATCTGCTTAAGGACTTTTATGACCGTCCAAGTGATGGAAAATTTATGAGAAAAGGTATTGTTGGTGACCATAAAACGGTTATGTCACCAGAGATGGTTAAAAAATTTGATGCATGGATCCAGAAAAACATTGCAGGAACAGATTACGTTATTTAAAATGTAATAGAAAAGTTGTAAACAGTATCATAATAAATTTATAATTACATGGTAAAATCTTCACATCGTAATTTTTGTCATTGACCTTCACAAAATTATCTGAGATAATCTTTTTACTGTTTTATTTACTTTTCTATTTTAAACGACACCTTTAAAAGGAAGATAAGGTGGTTTTTTAAGTCCAGATACAATGGATTTAGAGAAGATTATTGAAGAAAAATGGACACTTCCATCCCGTTCACCGTTGACGATGATAAATGGTTGTCTGTTACCATCGAGATACGAAGAATTTAAAACTGAGTATGAAAATTTGGAGATCAGTGACAACGATATATGGATCTGTTCTTTTCCAAAATGTGGTAATAATTACCGTTTTATTACTATTTTTCTATCTATTTTTTACTATCATACATGAATAGGTACAACGTGGACAGAAGAAATGGTTTGGTTGATTGCTAATAATCTGGATTATGAAGGTGCAAAAACGTTGTTAGACGAGCGAATACCGTTTTTGGAGTAAGCAGTTTTGTTTTTTTAGCGAGGTAGTAGTGTATTTTGTTTTTTAGACTTGATATTGTTTTTGATGCTCATAGTCTCCCAAACGATCAATTGAAACTCGAATCTCCCAAAACTCTTCAGAGCTCCTTAAACGCGGCAAAGCGAAACAAAGAAATAATAAAAACGCATTTGCCGGTACAGTGTTTACCTCGACAAATCCGAGAAGGTGTAAAAAAACCCAAAGTAGGTAAGTAAAAATTTCCATGAAATTAATACTCACAATTAACTTTAGATCATTTACGTGGCACGCAACCCAAAAGACGTCTGTGTTTCTTTCTATCACCACTCTGTACTTTTCGATAATTTTTCTGTTACTTTCGAAGAGTTTTGCGAATTATTTCTCGCAGGAAAAGGTTTGCACAACATAGGTTCGTATTCTTTTATAAACATCTTGTTTAACAGTGATGTGGGGACCATTTTGGGACAATGTTTTGCCTTTCTGGAAAATGCGGCATCTTCCTAATGTTCTCTTTTTAAAATATGAAGATATGAAAAAAGATCTGAGAACAGTAATCCACCAAGTGGCAAATTTTCTTGGTCGTGCTGTAAGTAGTGAAAACGCGGAAAAGTTGGCTCAACATTTAAGCTTTGAGTCTATGAGTAAAAATTCAGCCGTAAATAAAAGCGAAATAGTTGAAGTGGTGAACACAGTGTATCAACGTCAGGACGGTGGTACATTTATAAGAAAAGGTGTTGTTGGAGACCATAAGAAAAAAATGACTCCAGAAATGGTTAAAAGATTTGACGAATGGATAGCAAAAAATATTGCTGGAACTGATTACATTGTTTAAAATTATATTTAATTTTAATTCATTTATTGAAGATATTTTAAAATAAAATTCTTTCTCTAATCAATGAATATTTTTGCTTCTGTGTGTTTAAATGATTTTTTCCAAAAAATGCGTTATTAAGCTGAAGCTACCAGTGCAATATCGGAAATAGTGACAAATATTCAAATTTTGTGTTTTTAAATAAAATTATAAGCTGTCATCGTCAAATACAAGATTAGATTATTTCGTCAATATTTAATTATTATATGACATTTAATGGTTGGTAAAATGAATAAACAGATTTTGTTGCCAACATCTCATTTGTAAAGTTTAAATTTCTTGGATGCCACCATTACTTTTAATAACAATAAAAAGAAATCAATTTTGGCTTATTACCTGAAAGTGGAAAATCCAATAGCAATAAAAAAATTCATTCAATAGGCAGTAAGGAAAGTACGCTTCAGAGCCAATGAGAAAACTATTATACAGATGACCAACTTTTACTACCCTTGTCACACCCCAACAATTAAATCGGTCAACTCTTTGCTATCTTCGTCGATTTGTTTACACCACCGAATCAAAGCGCGTCGCTACTTTATCTAATTGATGATCAATCCTAATTATAATAAAAGAATAAATTGTATTAAAATATTTGTGTTTTTATGATGTAAGCATACAAAGAATGAAATTAGACACTTTCACCACCGTAAAAAAAATCATCCTAAAATTTAAAAATATTCTGGTTATAGAAATAAAACTGTGTACGACACAATTTCACAGTTTCCCTGTAAGTTTTAAATTTTGTTGTCACCTCATTAACATAAAACGTAAATCTATAACTAACAAAATCAGATGAATTTGGTTTTGTACCATTTAAAGGTCCAAATAGCTTCAGAAATGGAGTAACAAAGTTAAAAATTTTTTGTTTTTTGGAACAAGCGAGGAACAGGCTTAAAATCTTATCGCTTATGTGAATGATATGGTGTGAATAAATTTTGCTCGTTTATTACTCACTCAGTATTTTCAAATGATTTCTTGACCATACAGTTCAGTTATTTAATATGAATGCTGATGTGGTAAGCTATCTCTGTAGCTTGAAAAGAAATCATTAAAGTTGGGTACATATAAAAACGTTCAGTGGTAGCAAAAAATGGTACTATATGATATCAATTAGAGTCCAAAACGAAACAAGACTTTCACAGACTTGATTAAATCGCCACGTTTATTAATTTTTTCACGATCTTATTCTCCCAGTTTGACGGCGTTGTAGATTGTTGTTCCCAAAGCCACAATCACACAATGGAAAAATGATTTAAACGTTAATTTTTTCTTACAAAGTCGGGTGGAATGCCAAAATTTCAGAACTTTGAAAGGTCTTTTAATAAAAGTACAAGTTTTGATTGGTTTTTAACATAGACAAATGTTACGTAATAGAGACCACAACGAGAACTATATCTACATAGACGTACGTATCTATATCGCCTATAATTTGTGTCAACAAACAATTGTAATGTTTCAATTATATATATTTATATTTTTTTTCGAATTTGGAAGAATGTTATTATTTTACTTTCTTTTTAGACTACCAATAAGATGCATTTTAATTGCGAAACTCCATCCACTTGAAAGTAAAATAAAAATTAAAACGAGAATAAAATATATCTTTCCAGGATTTAGCTCATGACCATCAGAAGGTCAAACTTAGATGTTCTAACGAAAAGTTTTAGTTGAGCAACCAATTCAATTTTTTTCATTATTCGGAGTTATCTTGTGAGTTGGCAGTTAAAAAACTCAGTCAAAAATATTAAGGTACAAGCTTAGATCAAACTAATATAATTTTTCCAATATAGCAGGGTAGTTATCTAATTTGAAATACTTGTTGATGCTTGTTTTCTTAATTATTTTTGAAAAGTCTCAAATAATAATTTTAAATATTATAAATGATACCAATTCTTCTAGTGATGCTCTAAACTACGCTAATGTTTCTACCCCATTATCGAATGTAAACAAAGTTTTGGTTACTAAATTCTGTTTCCAAAACTGTTTTGCGCAAGTATTAAGTGTCCTCTTAGAAGTTTTTCTCCAGGAGATGGTGGAGGTCTGTCGTTGCCAACATTGATGCAGGTTCAGTTGCTATAGAACTGCCCATTTTAGAGACTTACTTATGATTCTTCAATCTTTTTGATTGTAAGTTATAAATTTCTGAGATTTCAGATACATAAATTAGATACATTCTTCTTCTTTTATCTTATATTGAATTAATTAAATTAAAACTTGTCACAAAACTTTTGATGAATCAATATTTCTTGTTAATTATTATCTTACTTGAGATATTTTACGGCAACATTATAATCTTGTTGTCAAAAGGTAATTAGAGCTTGATTTCATTTTACACTTTTACAAGTGTAATTTAATTTGCTTTCAATTATATTTTTTGCATTAACGTTTTTTTTTATATATCGTGTACTATTTATGAGAAACAAAAAAAACACTTATTACAATAAGTACCAAGATTTTTAACACTTCTTAGTTCTTAGTTCTTACCCATTTTTTTTTCTAAAATTTTTAAAAATTTTAAATTTTTCTAAGACGTTTTTTTTTAAATTCTATTAAAATCAGTTTAAAACCGTTTCCATTTTGCTTAAGCTTCCAACATTATATAGCAAATATTCTGACATTTTTAACTATCATATCAATTAACCATATCTCTCATGAAAAAATTACATTGATCCAAAATATTGAACTTGCTGTCATAGAGTCTGATTTGTAGATATTTGTTTGTATATAGATTAGATAAGGATATAATTTCTAGTTTTCAGGTTTTACAATTAAGATATTTTAGAATAATCTAATTTTTGTGAAAATTTTTATTAATTACTAACAACAATATTACATAAGTGTTGTTAATAATGTAAAAAACATATTGTTCTAATTTCACAAATATGTGTACAATTTATTGTTTTAATACCTACAATAAATATTTAATCTGATATTTTTTTATAGCATATAGCAGTATTAGCAGTGCATTGTTTTGAAAATTAAACCACTATTTAAAGTAGTCTTACGAACACAGCGTTAGTTTTTAAGAAGTGTTCGTCTAGCAATGGATTTCGATAAAATTATAAGAGAAAAATGGACGAGTCCCTTAAGAAAAGGCTACGTAACAGTGAAAGGTTGCATGTTGCCAGAAAGATACACAGACTTACAAGAAGAGTTTGAAAACTTCCAGGTCAATGAAAATGATGTTTGGATTTGTACTTTTCCAAAATGCGGTAAGACAAATTTTGTTTTTTTTTTATTAATTTAACTCTAAATGTGAAAAGGTACAACTTGGACTCAAGAAATGGTGTGGTTAATAGCAAACAATTTGGATTTTGAAGGAGCTAAAGAAAGTTTAGATAACCGAATTCCGTTTCTAGAGTATGTCATAAGGTTGTCATTAAAAAAGAAAGATTTTGTTCTTTAAGGTTCTCGGTTATTTTTGACTTTCGTGAAGTAAAAATAAATTCTAAAATACAACTACCGGAGTGTCTTTTAAACTCTGTAAATCTCGTGAAAAATACCAAAGGATTTGTGAAAACTCATTTTCCGTTAGAGTTGTTACCTAGAGAAATTCGAGAAGGGATTAAAAAACCCAAAGTACGTATCTTAGTCTTTGTCCGAACTATCGACCAAACAACATTAATTTCAGATTATCTATGTAGCTCGTAATCCTAAGGATGTTTGCGTTTCTTTTTATCATCATACTGTAACATTAGATAATTTTACTGGCACCTTCGAAGAATACTGCGAGTTATTTCTTGCAGGAAAAGGTTTGTTTGCAGTACTTTGTTTTTTTGTTACTCATCATTTTTTAAGTACTATATGGTTCATTCTGGGATAACGTTCTGCCTTTTTGGAAAATGCGAAACGAGCCTAATGTTCTTTTTTTGAAATACGAAGACATGAAAAGTGACCTCAAAGAAGTAATAAAGAAGGTGGCCCATTTTCTTAATCGTTCTGTAAATGAAGATGAGATGGAAAAATTGTTTCAACACTTAAGTTTTGAATCCATGAGTAAAAATTCAGCTGTTAATAAAGGCCAAGTTGTCGATCTGCTTAAGGATTTTTATAACCGTCCAAGCGATGGAAAATTTATGAGAAAAGGTGTTGTTGGTGACCATAAAACGGTTATGTCACCAGAGATGGTTAAAAAATTTGATGCATGGATCCAGAAGAACATTGCAGGAACAGATTACGTTATTTAAAATGAAATAGAAAAGTTGTAAACAGTGTCATAATAAATTTATAATCTTTTGAATATGTCATCGTAAAGTTTGTCATTAACCTTCACAAAATTACTCGAGATAATCTTTATATTGTTTTTTTTATTTTCTTTTAAATTTTAAACGACACCTTTATAAAGAAGACATGGTGGTTTCTTAAATTCACATATAATGGATTTAGATAAGCTTATTGATGAAAAATGAACGTTCACAGTTGGCGATCACAAATGGTAAGTGTATATTTTTGTAAATGTATATTCTTTTTCTGGCTCACTGGAAACAGTGGTAAATGTTTTAACTTTGTGTTGCTAGAGTAGGTTATCGTCAAAAACAACACTAAAAAAAGGATTCCAGGAAAACACATTTATAATTTGTATTGCTCGTAATTTATAAAATTAAACAACTTCAAGTGTACATTTAATTATATATCAAATAATGTTTAATTCAGTTCTTAGTACAAAATGTTAACAAAACAAATATTGATGCTAATATTTTATTTAAGAAGTTTAAATTTTTCTGAAAACAAAAAAAATAAATCTGTCAGCAATTGAGAACCTTCAGTTAATACGTGATGAGAAAAACGCGATCTGAACCTGATGGCAAAACCTAATTATTGTATATTGTTGTATAAAACACTAATTATTGTGAACTCACACCTGGTGTTATTCGAGTCCAACTTTCATCACCACTATAACTGATACTAAACCCCAAGAATTCGTTATTAAATTTTCTTAAATCATCTTTTTTTTTTAATTATTGTATACCTCTGTTTGACACCCTGCACATGAATTTCACTTTCAATTTTATTTTAACGTTCGATTTCACAATACTCCACAATGGAAAAAGGTGAAAAATTTTTCTTAAGAAATTTTTTGGGCACATCCTACAATGCTAATTGGATGCAAAAATCTATGGCACGAAGGACACAAGCTTGTACTGACAGTGCTAGCAGACATTTTAACACCTAAAAAAATATTTTATTATGTACTGTATTTTAGGTTACTGATATTGTAAAAAATTACAAAAAAATAAGAAGGCAGTAATCCTATGTGATACTAACCTAGTTACCTCACTACTTATAACTTGTGCTTTTTTTGTTATTAGTTTTTTATGTTTATTTTAGTGACTTTTTAGTCTCTTACTATTTGGGTTTCCATCTATTTTTAATTATAAGTTTGAAAGCAATTGCCGAAAAAAAAAGATAAATAAAAATGTTGATTCCTTTAACAAGTTCTCTATGCAGTTAAAGCTTCTACATAAATTTCCATATGGTCATCATTTACTGTCATTGTTATACCTAAATGATTAAATCGGCCACTGCTTGGTATTTTCACCGACTAGTTCACACGACCAAATCGAAGCACGTCACTATGTCACCAAATTTATGATCGTTATTAATTTTACAAAAATGCATTGAAATACTAGTGATTTTATGAAGTTAGCATACAAAGAATAGAGTAGGACATTTTCATAACCTAAAAAAAAATAATAAAACATTTTATAATTCAGAAATATTTTGATTACAGAAACAAAAACTGCGTAAGACATAACTCCGAACGGTCCCGCTGTAAGCTTTAAATTTTTTTGTGACCTCATCAACATAAAACGTAAATCTTTGACTAAGCTGAATTCTGCTTTGTACCATTTTGAGGTCCAAATAGCTTCAGGTATAGATTCACTCTGTGTTACAGAAATCACAGTTTAAAAAAAAACATCATATTGTACTTACAGAGTTCATAATTTTTTGCCCTCCAAAGCAAGCGAGAAACAGGCTTAAAATCCAACCGCCCATGTGAATAATAGCACACAGTTTGTGTGACTCCTGAAAAAAAACATTGAAATATTTACTTCAAAAATTAAGTATTAAAATACATCAATAAATTGTTTTTCAATACAGCTGACAATAACACTTGTAATGGTAATGTGAGCAAACATTCCTGTCGAAAAACAATTGTCTAACCTGGATGAAAATCTAAAACAGCACTTTTAAATCCCACTCGTTTATTACTCACTCAATTATTTTCAAATGATACAAAATGCACTGTTTAAGCTTATAGCGACTCTTTTCATGATTCCCATCATTAAAACATTTCTTCACCATACCGTTTAGTTGATCAATACGAAAACTGATGTGGTAAGCTATTTCTGTAGCTTGAAATGAAATCATCAAACTCATTTTTATGAAAACTTGAGTACAGATAAAAACATACAGGAGTACCAAATAATACAGGTAAGGATACTTATTGAAATCAGTTGGCGTCCAAAACGGTACCAGAGCTCCACAGACTTGGCTAAAATCGACACGTTTATTAATTTTTTCGCAATCTTCTTTTTCCCACAGTTTGACTGCATTGTAGATTGTTGTTCCCAAAGCTGAATATCCATGAGCCACATTGGAAAGAAGATTTAAACGTTGGTTTTTTCTTTCAAAGTCGGATGGCATGCCAAAATCCGAAAAATTTGAAAGGTCTTTCAATAAAAGTACAAGTTTTGATTGATTTTTGACATAGACAAAAGTTACGTAGTAGAGACCACAAGAGGCTACAACTAGAGCTATGTCTTCACTGATAAACAAATCAGTATCGCCTGTAAAATGGGAATATATAAAAAATTGTATTGTTTCAATAAAACAGATTTATATGTTGTTTTTCAATTTTGGAACGAAGGTTATTAAATAACTTACTTTTTAAACTAACAATCAGATGCATTATAATTCCAAAACACCACCCACTTGAAAGTAAAATAAGAATTAAAACGCGAATATAGTATATTTTTCCAGGATTTAGTTCATGACCATCAGAAGGCCAGATTAAGCTGTACTGAAGAATGGTTCTAGTAGAGCGACAAATTCTAATTTCTTCATTATTAAAAGTCATGTTTTAAGTTGGCAATAGAAAAATTTAATCTAAAATATTAAATTAAAGATCAGGTGCAAAATTTTAGTATAGTTCTAGTTCATAATTAACGAATGATAATGAGATAAAGTTGGAAACTCAGATGAGGTAACTTATCAATTTGGTATGTATTTTGAGTTGTATTTCACTCATTATCATTTATCATTTATGATGTGCTTTGTATTCGAAGTGTGGTATGTCGATATTTTATATAGAAAATAAAAAATAATACTAATTCAAAAGATTGAATTAAAAAATAATTTTTATTATGAATTAAAACTAATAACAACTTTATTTAAAAAAAAATATATTTTTATGCATATCATATATAAAGTTACTGAAAACGATGGCGACCGGCCGTAAATAGAAATTCTTTATTATATACTTTCAGGAAAAAAAGTCTTTAATAGAAATGATCGTAAAAATTAAGTTTTATGCCGACCGTTAGAGAGCGTAATTTCTACTAAAATTTGAAAATGATTGGGCAATTTATGGAAAGTTTTAAGTGTAAGGTAAACCAAAATTATTTTTGCTGTATGAAATTTTTCTTGCTATTTTTATCCAAGTTTTCAAATAAGAACTTTGGTAAAAAACATTTCTTTTAGGTCTAACTTTAAGGTTAATTTTTTTAAGATATTATTAAATCAAAAGTAGAAAAAAATTGCATCAATTTTAAATGTAAAGAAAATAATTTGTGCTTTACACAAGTTTTATACCCAAAGCATTGGTTAAAATTCAAAAACGTAGTAGGGTCTAGTTTAAGTAAGCAGAAAGTGAGTCCCAATTTTTTTACGTGAAGAGTAGAAAACTATTAAATATAAAACAATAACATATTAAAATTTGTCCAAAACAAACTGCAATAGTTTTCGTTGCAATTCTTCAAAAATTACGAGTATTGCACAATTGCAATAAAAATTGATTTGAATGAATAGATTTCTTAACTGTGTCAGTTTTAGGTTTTACTCAATTAAGTATGTGCACAAAATTAATTTTTACTCTGCTGGAGACAACCATTTAAAAATCTAAATTCCGATTTCACGTGTGTAAAATTTGCAAAAATGTTTCTAAAAAAAAATAAACAAAGCAGTGAAATAAAAATGTAACAAGTAAAATAAATTTACAAAGCAACAAAAAACAAAATTTATTTTCTTTGGTTATGCTGAGTATTATTAGTGCAGTGAACACAAAATAACTACATTTTTAAATTTATTTTTGAAAAATACTAGATGAAAAAATTAGAAAAAATTTAAAAACGTCACCTTTATTTGACGCACTATTACACAAATCTTTAATTAGAAAATTTAAATTTTGAAAGTACACACCACACACTTATTGTTCAGCCACTTTCTAAGAATGTCTACCTAATAAAGGAATCTAAATCAATTTAGACTCACCAGAACGCAAGACAGATTTCCGAGTACAACAAAATGTGGTTATTACAGAAGTGCAATTTAAAATTGATGAATTATTATCCAATTATTTTTCTCACTAAGTGCTTATTTGTTTGTACTTTCTTGGGTAATACACAATTTGGATAATTGTTCCTTCAGAAGAAAATTGGTTGGATATAATATAATCAATAATTAGCCAGTAAAACTTGAAACAAATAATTGGTTTATTTTTAGATAAGAAACAAAATAATATGATGTTATATTGATTCTATTTTTATATAATAAAACAAGTGGTGCAAAATGTTTTAATGGTCCAATTTTGATGAATTTAGCATATATATAGAGTAGAATGACATTTTCATCACCTGAAAATTTTTGGCAAAACTAAGTAGCTACAACGATAAAATGTAAATACTGAAATCAAAACTGTAGAAGGTATAACTCTAAATGATCTAAAGGTCATTTTTAGACTTCATAAATGTTACTATTAAAAACTTACAGAGAATATTAATTTTGTCCTTCAAAACAAACCACAAATAAACTTAAAATTCTTTCACTGACATGGAGTTCAGCGCACTATTTATGCGGTTCCTGAAAAAACTGTCTATTAGTGACCAAAACGGTGCTAAAACTTGACAGACTTGATTGAAATGTATATGTTTAGTAATTTTTTCGTAGTCGTTTTTTACCAGAGTATTGTTGTTCCCACTGATATATATGCAGAAAGAATGTTTACAATCAGATTCAAGCTTTTGTTGTTTGCTTCAAAATTGGGGTGTCTCTAAATTAAAAAAAAAGATGAATCTTTGATCAAATGTACCAGTTTTTGTTGGTTTTTGACGTAGAGAAAAGTTTCGCCGTATAGACCACAAGAAGCAACAACAAAGGGGACATCTTCGCTAACCTACAAATCTGTATTACATGAAAAAAAGAATTTACTTACTTCTCAGACTAGCAAGTAAATGTATTATAATTCCAAAACAATCTGCGCTTAAGAATAAAATGAAAATTAAAATTCTGATTCTGTACATCTTCCGAGATTTATAGTTCATCTTTATCTAGAAACCAGTACAAGTTGTATTGAAAAATACTTCTCGTGGAACTACAAATCTTGATTTCATCTTCTATTGAAATCATTTTATCAGTGCCTGAAAAAAATTTTCCTATATCCTAGGCAACAAATAACATGAGGATATCTTTAAGAGAAAATCGCGTTTAGACAAAATTTTAGTTACTGTTAGTTTTAAATTGCCATATTAAAAGAATACGGGCAAAAACCGGTTACAAATCAATTTAAAATTCCCTATTTTTTTTGTTACATTACGAATCAAATTTGATATTTTCAGATTTAAAATTGAGACTACATTTTATTAATTTTGTTACCGAAAAGTATTTTTGGGATTGCAAATCGATTTTTTTACGAAAATTGCATCTATGTGAACTTTTGCATTCATTTATATCTTTATTTATTAAATGGATTTAACTATTTAATAAAACTTTCTAAAACTAATTTATTAATTTGAATATGTCTAATGATAAGATGTTACTTGTACATTCTATAAATAAACTGTCTTTTTATTCTTAATAAAGACGCATCTGTAAAAGATTAAAAACAAACAGCAAATTTGATGCCTAATATATTTAGTTCTTCTTGTTCAGAAAGTAAAGAAGAGTTAGAGAAAAGATTTTAAATATTTTTACAATATAGAAAATCTAAAAAATGTAAATTCTGGAGGACGTAAAATTCTAAAGAATCTAGAAAAACTAATCACTCGAAGTCCAAAAAAAAGTAGCAGCCCATTTTGGAATGATTTATTGTATATATTTTGAAAAATAAAATAAACAGTGCAATTTGCAAAACCGTGAGAGTAATTTTTAAAATTAGATTAGTTTTCGTATCTACTAAAAATGCTACATAGGCTTAATTTGTTATTGCTTTAGTTTTACTGTTTTTTTAATCTATGAGTAGGCATAATTATAACGACACTTAAATGTGTGACTAATTTGAATTTTTAACTAAAACTTTAAATTTGCATAATTATAAGTTTGAAATACGGTTATGATGATGAAATTTGATATTAACTAATAATGTGTTTAAATTTAGTCGTATATTTGCTAACTCAAAAAACAAATTCAAGTTTTGTTAGTTAATTAATGAATAATAAAATTAATAATGATTATAGTTTATTTACACCTTTGAGGATGGTTTACAAAAGTAAGTGGTATTTTATTTGCTCTTATTAAATGTATTGTATCTATTAAATAACAATAAAAAAAATTGTGAGCGTGTATATATAGATAGTACAACAGGATAACTTATATATCTAGTAAAACTTACATAATTTAATTAAAATTAATTAAAACTTAATAATTCACCATTCAATTATTTTTCTAAGAGCTTATTTATAAGTAGGTCATGACAAGCATGTTTTCTCGATCAAACATTATTGTAGAGAATTTATCCGTTGACCAAAGTGGGCTTGAGAATTTTCAGCGCTTTGTTCAAAATTTACTCTTGCGTCTTTCCCCCACTTAAAATTTTACTAAAACATTTATTTTTGTTCTCGGGGAGAAAACATTGATTTCTAAGATAAAAGAATCGAAACAAAAGTAATAAATTTTTCTTAAGAAAAAAAGAAAAAAATGGAATGAAAAAAAAAACACTAATAGTTCTTCTAACTTAAGTTATTTTAAGATTTTACTCGATTAGGTAGGGTATTTTGAACCATTTTAAATACAAACCTGCAAAATATTATAAATTCAAATTTTATGTGTTGAGACTGTGTAAAGTAATTAAAAAAAAACAAATCAAGAAGTGAAATACAAAAATTAAAAGTAAATTAAATTGGAAAACAAAAACATTTTTTTTTCTTGTTGTGGTGAATATCACTGTTAGTGCAGTGAACACAGAACAGCCAATATATTTAAAAAACTAAATGACAGGAATGGTCCCACTGTTTGGCCCAGTGGTACACAAATCTTTATTTACAAACAAGTTCTGGAAAATACGAATTACTAGACACCTATTGTTCAGCTGCTCTAAATAATTCTAAATCAATTTTGACTCTTTAGGCAGCAAAACATGTTTCCAAGTAGAACAAGACGTGATAATTACAGAAATACAAATTGAAATTGATGAATTATTATCTAATTATTTTTCTTATCAAATGCTTATTCGTTTATATTGAATATAATATAATTAATAAATAGCTAGAAAAAGTTGAAGTAATTGTATTTTTTTAGCTAAACAACAATCTAATATATAAATACATTGATTTCTATAAAATAAACTAGCGGTGCAAAATGCTTCAATGGTCCAATTTTTACGAGTTTAACATACATAGAATAGAATATGACATTTTCGTCACCTGAAAATGTTTGTCAAAACTGAACATAACGATCAAATGTCAATACCGAAACAAAAACTGCAAAAGACATAACTCCAAACGGTCCCGAGGTAATTTCCAGACTTTTCTGTGACATCGCAAGCATGAAGTTTAAATCTTTCACTAAGCTAATTTCAGCTTTGTACCACTTCGAAGCCCAAATAGCTTCAGGAATTGTGTTACTCTAAAAATATTACTATTAAAAACGTGAATTACATCAGTAAGAACTTACAGAGTTTATTAATTTTTGACCTCCAAAACAAGCCACAAATAAACTCAAAGTCCAACCACCGGCATGTAGTGCAGCACACAATTTATGCGGTTCCTAAAACAACAAAAAATTGGTTAAGTACATACCTTTAAATGTGTCTACATACATCTATGAACTGTTTTTCAATACATCCAATGATGACACTTGTCATAGTGATATGAGCAAACATAGCAGTAGAAAAACAGTCATCTAACCTGGAGGCAAATCTGAAACCGTACCATTTATATTTTGTTCAATAGCTCGGATACTCACTTTAATATTTTCCAATGATACTGTGTGCACCTTTTTAAGTTTAAACTAGAGATCTCGTGGTTTCCAGTATCAAAACAGTTTTTGATCATCAAATTTAAATGATCTATACGAAAACTGACATGGTGAGCTAACTCAGTACATTGAAGTGAAATCATCATAGTAAATTTGACAAAGACTTGAGTGCATACAAAAACGTATAACAAAAATAAATAGTAAAGAAAAGGATAGTGATTGGTGTCTATCGGTGACCAAAACGGTGCCACAGCTCCACATATTTGGTTAAAATGTATATGTTTACTAATTTCTTCGCAGTCTTTTTTTCCCCAAAGCTTAACGATGTTATACGTTGTTGTTGCCACTGTGGTATATGCATCGAGAATGTTAGCAATTAGATTTAAGCGCTTGTTATTTGCTTTAAAGTTGGGAGGAGTTCCGAAATCTTGAAAATTTGATAGGTCTTTGAGAAAATGTGCCAGTTTTTGTTGGTTTTTGACGTAGACGAAAGTTACATAGTATATACCGCAAGAAGCAACAACAACGGCAACATCTTCGCTGATGTACAAATGTGTATTACCTGTAAAAATTGATGGGTACATAGAAAATTTAAAATTATAGTTCGAATTTTCTTACTTTTTAAACTAGCAACTAAATGCATCACAATTCCGAAACTCCATCCGCTTGAGAGCAAAATAAGAATTAATACTCGGATTCTGTACATCTTTCCGGGATTTAGTTCATCTTTATCAGGAGGCCAGATTAAGCAGTATTGCAAAATACTTCTTGTGGATCGAGAAATCTTGATTTCTTCGTTGTAAGAAGTCATTTTATGATTAATCAATGCCTGAAAAATACAACTAATAAATTTAACAAATGATATGAGTACAAAGTAACCGCAATTTTAGTACATTGGCAACATTGAGAAATTGGTATTGATAACGTATCACTTGTTAATTCATTGTTTGGTTAGGGTTTTGACAGTTACGATTATTAACCGGTACTATTGTAAATAAAAATTCACAAAGTTATTGAGAATTAACTTCTTAATAATGAGAATTGCAAACAATAAAAATAAAACGAAAATTGGTTCGGAGTCAATGCTTGAAATGTTGGCCTTTGACAACTTTGACTTCTAGTTTGAAAGGTTTAAATTTGAAAGTCAAGTATGCTAAAATAAAATTAAAAAAAATGTTGCCAACCTAATAAAATAAACTTAAACATGAATTTACATACTAGCTATCTAACAGACCTTTAACATATGTTTTAAATGGGGAAAATGTTTGACACTGAAATAAATATACTTGCGTGGCATGTGAGTTACATACAGAGAATTGGTTATTTAGAGGTGAACGAATTGCATAATTATTATTGTGTCAATGTGAAAATATGGGACGTTCCTCATGGGATATTGAGGAACATGAAATTTGATTAAGTTTTTATGCTACTATTTGTGTTTCGAATCTCATAAATTATTTAGAATAAAAAATTTGTTTTGTAACTCAGGGTATTATTCAACATACTCTATGTTTTTTTGATCTTTTCTGTATATGTTTGGGAGTAGTTCTAGTTGCAGGTGGGTTTTAATCACCATTGGACGTTTCCGACTCTTGTAAAATGCTACTAAATTTCTTATATATGACAAAATAAAGAGATAAAGATAAACAAATTGCGGCTCATCATTACAATGTAGACAATGGTTTTTAATAATGTCAAATTTACTGATGGAAAGGATTTCATGTTTCTAATACTTTTTTCTATTTTAAAAATCAAGATCGTTAAGAATCATCCAGACTATTTCCAGTGTCTAAGTAGTTCCTACGTAATGTTAAGTTATTTAAAAATATTTAAAAATCTGTAACAAAAATGTGATAAAACTCTTCTTAGCAACTTTTGGAAAAGCACAAATTCTGACGTCGTCTTCACAAGCTTCGAGATTTTATATTCCTTTTTTTCCCAAATTTATTGGTGAGAGAATACTTATTACTCTTATTAGATAATGTGAAACCTTAATGGAAAATAAGTTTAAATTTTGAATTTATCAGCTGATTAAGACTCAATGCAATGAAGTATTAAATTACACGTACGTTTACTTTTACACAATCTTATGTTAATGTTAAATAAACATAGTTTTTATTACTCTTTATAACAACACCGCTTCTAATATCGAGATTTTAGTATATTTGTTAGTTCTGTGGATATGTGCCTTTTATGTTTATCAAAAAGGTTCAAAAAATAGAATTTATCAAACAAGTTATTTACAATCATAACTCTTCAAATAAACGTGTGGATTAAAATTTGTCGCCATTCAACAGAATTTATTTATTTTAACAATTTTGGAGTGGCTGGGACCTCGAACATAACAAAGTTTGGATTGCCAGTGTTGATGTAAGTTCTAAAACGGACATTGTAAAAAGTACAAAAATGGAATAACTTAACTAGAATTATCGATCGTATATCTTATCTAAAGAGTGTTTATCGCAGTGTATGACTGTTGTTTTCCTCAGTTTCGAAAATCGCTGATTAATTTACAACTTACCCTTTATAACTTGAAATACACTGTAATCGTGTAATCGAAATTTTACAAAATAATTTATGAAAACAAAAGCTACTGTAAAAAACTCCATACAGTTTGTTTTTCAGAAGTTTAACAAACGGATAGGTTTATTAAGTTTGTTTTCAGAAGTAGGTGAACAAAACAAAATAAAAAATTCTTAGAAAAATTTGTTACTCTCATATTTGTCGATTTTGAGAAATATAAGCATTACTTAAATATATTAAACTTATTACATTGAAATACCTTGTCTAAGATAAAATATTTTTAGAATATGCAGTTCTTTGCTTCATGTGTCATAAATGGGAATGACAGGATCTAACAACGTCGCCATATTGAGTCAACCTGAATGTCTAACACGAAAAAAATGTAATCTTGTATCATTGTTTTCTGTTTAATATAAGAAATTTAAAAATCTTACACAATTATTTGAAAAGAGTACTTGTTTGCACACAAAGTTTTAACCTGCTATCTATCCTAAAAAATAGTAAGAAACACGTAAAACTCAATAAATACCCCTAAATAATAAATCACACACTTCACTTATAAATAAAACTCACCTTTTAACCAATCCAGTTTTCAACTTAAACAGTTTATGCCAATCGTATCAATATCGTCACTAAATTCACATAACAATAATTTTACTATAGAGAATACACTGCACGTCTGGCTCTACCAATTTCTCTTTAACAAATGTTACTAAGCTTACTGGTTAAAAATTCATAAACCAATCAATCTCTGGAATTATTTTCTACGAGAACGTAAATTACCATTCTCTGGTTCAAATGTACTACAATCTTAAAGTTATGTGTTATTTATCAAGATGATTCGTGTTCATGGTACTCAACTTTGTCATTTGGTTAAAGAGTAGTTTGTATTTCCTTTAGAAAATTGGGTAGTATGATGATGTGTTGGCTGACCTGGAATACGACTACAGAGGAACGCATGAAAAGTAGACACATCATTGCATTAATAATAATTAATTTGAAATTGTAATTCATTGGACACTTCAAATTTTTTAGATTATGTGGTTAAATAAAAGATGTTAACTGATAATTGCGTCGAATTTAGTAGTATATTTGATTTTTCAAAGAAAAGCTACAAATTTCGTTAATTTTGATTAACTCAAAAATAAAATAAAATGTTAATAGATAATACATTTAATGGTTTAATTGAAATTGCACTTCTAATAATAAAGAAGTTTGAAAGTCAAGGCGAAGCGCAGCGAAGCTGAGATGGATAATTGGGTTATTTGCCATATCGGCCGTGAGGAATTAAATAGTTTTACTATAGTAATAATCTAATAATTATAATATTAAAATAAATGTTTTCTTTTTAATAAATGCCGGAGAATATCTACAATCATATCAGATGAGAGAGGTCTAAAAATAAATTGTATTATATAGTAACTCAAATTCAGAAATTTTAGAAGATAGCATACCAGCGAAACAGAACATAAAAGTAGTAAACAAAACTGTATTGTCGGTGTATGCGAAAGACTCGTTTGAATTTTTATATCCTACATCTTTGTGGACAAAAGTATCAATACTAAAACTGACTCCGAAAGTTTACGATAATATTGACATCTCAAGGTTGGTATTTTTCAATTTGTCTACAGATTTGGTAAATAATTTATGTTTTTAAAAAGAGAATCTGATGGACACGAATCGAAAAAAACATTTTTTTTTTCTGAGGAACAAGTTACGACATTTTTAGTGGAAGCAGACGATGATACGTTTTTGCTTGATAAACTAGCGGCTGCAAGCATAATGAACTTGCATCTTTGCGTTCTTCGAATATGCATATTTAATTTTTTTTCTTGGTGAGGTGAATATCACTGTTAGTGCAGTGAACACAGAACAGCCACTACATTTTGTAATTTTGAAAAAACTAAATTACAAAAAAAGTACCACTGTTTGGCCCAGTAGTACACAAATCTTTATTTACAAACAAGTTCTGGAAAATAAAAATTACTAGACACCTATTGTTCAGCTGCTCTAAATAATTCTAAATCAATTTTGACTCTTCAGGAAGCAAAACATATTTCCAAGTAGAACAAGACGTGATAATTACAGAAGTACAAATTGAAATTAATGAATTATTATCTAATTATTTTTCTTATCAAATGCTTATTTGTATGTATTTTTTGAGTAATGCACAATTTGATTATTTGTTGTTTTAAAAGAATATTGCTTGAATATAATATAATTAATAAGTAGCTAGAAAAAGTTGAAGTAATTGTATTTTTTTGGCTAAACAACAGTCTAATATATAAATGTATTGATTTCTATAAAATAAACTAGGGGTGCAAAATGCTTCAATGGTCCAATTTTTACGAGGTTAACATACATAGAATAGAATATGACATTTTCATCACCTGAAAATGTTTGTCAAAACTGAACATAACGATCAAATGTCAATACCGAAACAAAAACTGCAAAAGACATAACTCCAAACGGTCCCGAGGTAATTTCCAAACTTTTCTGTGACATCGCAAGCATGAAGTTTAAATCTTTCACTAAGCTAATGTCAGCTTTGTACCACTTCGAAGCCCAAATAGCTTCAGGAATTGTGTTACTCTAAAAATATTACTATTAAAAACGTGAATTACATCAGTAAGAACTTACAGAGTTTATTAATTTTTGTCCTCCAAAACAAGCCACAAATAAACTCATAGTCCAACCACTGGCATGTAGTGCAGCACACAATTTATGCGGTTCCTAAAACAACAAAAAATTGGTTAAGTACCTTTAAATGTGTCTACATACATCTATGAACTGTTTTTCAATACATCCAATAATGACACTTGTCATAGTGATATGAGCAAACATAGCAGTAGAAAAACAGTCATCTAACCTGGAGGCATATCTAAAACCGTACCATTTATATTTTGTTTAATAGCTCGGATACTCACTTTAATATTTTCCAATGATACTGTATGCATCTTTTCAAGTTTAAACTAGAGATCTCGTGGTTTCCAGTATCAAAACAGCTTTTGATCATCAAGTTTAAATGATCTATACGAAAACTGACATGGTGAGCTAACTCAGTACATTGAAATGAAGTCATCAAACTAAGTTTGATAAAGACCTGAGTGCAGACAAAAACGTACAACAAAAATAAGTAGTAAAGAAAAGGATAGTGATTGGTGTCTATCGGTGACCAAAGTGGTGTCACAGCTCCACAGATTTGGTTAAAATGTATATGTTTACTAATTTCATCGCAGTCTTTTTTTTCCCAGAGCTTAACGATGTTATACATTGTTATTCCCACTATGGGATATGCATGGAGAATGTTAGCAATTAGATTTAAGCGCTTGTTATTTGCTTTAAAGTTAGGAGGAGTTCCGAAATCTTGAAAATTTGATAGGTCTTTGAGAAAATGTGCCAGTTTTTTTTTGGTTTTTAACGTAGACAAAAGTTACATAGTATAGACCACAAGAAGCAACAACGAAGGCGACATCTTCGCTGATGTACAAATGTGTATTACCTGTAAAAATTGATGGGTACATAAAAAATTTAAAATTACAGTTCGAATTTTCTTACTTTTTATACTAGCAACTAAATGCATCACAATTCCGAAACACCATCCGCTTGAGAGTAAAATAAGAATTAAAACTCGGATTCTGTACATCTTTCCGGGATTTAGTTCATCTTTATCAGGAGGCCAGATTAAGCTGTATTGTAAAATACTTCTTATGGATCGAGAAATCTTGATTTCTTCTTTGCATGAAGTCATTTTATAATTACTAATGATCTAACAAGAGAAATAAGTACAAAGTGAGCGCAATTTTAGTACATTGGCAGCATTGAGAAAATGGTATTGATGACGTATCATTTGTTGATTCATTGTTTGTTTAATAACCGGTACTATTTTAGAGAATTAACTTTTTAATAATGAGAATTGCAAAGAACAAAAATAAAATGAAAAATGGTTTGGAGGCAATGCTCGAAATGTTGGCCCTTGTCAATTTTTACTTCTAATTTCACAGGTTTAAATTTGAAAATGAAGCATACCAAAATAAAATAAAAAAATGTTGCCAACCTCACAACAAAACTTCACTTGTTGGTATATCTTTAAGGTGCATTAGTTTTAGGTACTTAATTAATTTTAGAGTTTTTGTCAGTTTTAGCTATTCTTAATAAATAGCAAAAAACGATTAAAAATTAATTTTACAATTCTCAATTTTTTAAATTATTTACAATTCAAATTTATTCTCTTTTGGAGTTAAATTTATAGCTAAATTCCTATTTTTCTTAGCGAAAAGCATTTTATGGTTGTAAATATGTTTTTTTTTTCTATAAAAATCGCATGTCTGTGTATTTTTACATAAATATACTTATGTCTTCAATTTTATTTTATGGATTTAATACTGTAATAAGTTTAAGACTAATTTATTATTTTGTATATTTGTATGTCCAAAAATATGTCATTTTAATATATTTATAGCATAAATAAACTACATATTTTGTATATTATGTAAAGTTTTGAAGATAATCTAACACATTTTAAAAAAAATTGAAAACACTTAAAAGATCCGAAGTTTCTCTAGGTAAAATATTTTAACCAATTAGATTATTATTATTATTATTAAACAATTATTAGATTTAACCAAAATAGACAATCAAAACAATATACAAAATTTTGAAAATTTTTAAAAAACTAATTAATAACAATCCCAAAAATTAAAAAAAATTCAAAAAGTAGATATTTTATTAGGATTCAAAATCTTAAAATACCAAAGGGGGCAAGTTGTAAAACCGTAGGAGTAATTTTTATTATAAGTTTTAAGGAATAACAACTGGAACTAATTTTTAAATTTCGTAGGAACTTTTTTTATTGGAATCTAGTTTAAAACTCAAATTCTGGATACTATTTTGTTAAGAATTTAAAAAATAATTATTTTTTTCTATGTTGAAAACTAAAATTAAACTGTTAAAAAAATCGAAAATTAATTAAACATAAAAATATGTAGCTTTATTTACAAAATAATAAAAAATATTTTCAGCCGAATTTGAAATTGAAAACAAACTGAATTGTTAGTCAAAAATTTAAATTTGTGTAATTGTAAGTTTGAATAAGATGATGGGGTAAGATAAATTTTAAAATTAGCTGATAATTTAGTCAAATTTAGTACTACAGTTCTACAGTTTGTCGACAATTTTTTCGACTTTGCTCACCTCTTTTAGTTTTTATAATAACGTCCAAATCAGTTGTATGGCATTAAAAATGTAGTGATAAGGTCTCAATTTAATTAAATCATGTCTTTGCTGAGTAGCCCAGCCATCAATTACATATTGTTTTTTAAACTTAAAATCTCACATAACATAACATGCAGAAGTTTTTTTGTGTATATACAAAATAAAATAGATTTTTCTAAATTCTTGGCTAGATCAAACTGTTTCAATTCTACGCAAACAAATTTTAATCCGGCCCTAAATCCATCTTTTTCATGTCTACCAAATTTTATTATGCTGTCTGTTATTCGAATTTGTAAAACCGTCTTTGAGGCTAAATACTTTTAGAAAATTACGAAATACCTTTTAGCAAAATTGATTCAATTAGATAATCAATTTACTAAATCGTGATCAATGATAAAAAAGTACCTTTGGCGATAAATGTTTACGCACTAACCACTATACCACTTTACCACTAACCACCAACCACCCTCTCACCAATGAAGGTGTTTATACACTGAAAGAACTTAATCAATTTGAATTCTCTAGAACGCAAGGCAGTTTTCCAGGGAGGTAATTTAAAAATTGATAATTTACGATCCAATTATATTTCTAAGTATTTATTTGTATAAACTTCCTCATTTAGAGTGATTATTTTTTCAAAAGAAATTGATTTTGTAAAGAAACAACTAATCACTAATTGTAGAGTAGAACTTGATTATTTATTTATTGTATTGTCTTTCCAAAACTTTTGAGTCGAAGTAGGTCATGACAAAAAATTCGTAGTTTTCCTAATTAAATCTTACACTTTTAAAGCTTTTATAATTATAAGTCTAAAAACCTCTAAATTTATTGGCTTCTTACTTAAATAGAGAATTTATCGTTTACCCAATGTCGGCTTGGAGACATTCAGCATTCTGTTCAAAATTGATTCTTTTGTACTTCTCTTATTTAAAATTTTACTAAAACGTTTATTTTTGTTTCTGTGGAAAGAGATATTTCCCTCTAATTACGTTAGAGGCAGTTTATGATTTACCAGTCGACAACTTAAATCTTATCTTATATTGTATGTAATTTGAATGTATTTATTTTTTATAAATAACTTTCCCACTCCTCATAAATAAAATCTTTGAGTTTGGTACTTTTAAATTAAATTAAAAAAATATTGATACTTTGCCTGTTAACAGCAAAATTGGTTTTTAAAGCTTCTAAACTGATTGTGAGGTGTTTGTCTAATATTTGTATGTGGTCTTTTGTTGACGAAGGCCCCCAAAAAAAAATGCCTTCCTGAATAACCTCGCGCGGGTTTTTTTCATGTCACCATCTTTCAAGAAAAGAATATTCGAAAAGTCTCTAAGGTTCCAAAAGGGTAAAACGTGTTTTCAAAATACTCTATATAACACTATAGTATTAGTGTAGAAAAAAGTTCTTGTGTTATTACCTAAAGAGTTCAGAAAATTTCTCAAAAGTACCTTATATATAAGTACCAGAACCTTACAATAGTGGTAATAAGAAACGCACGAGTCTCGAGTTCCATAAATTATTTAGAATAAAAAATTTGTTTTGTAACTAGTACTATTCAACATACTCTAGGTTTTTTGACTCTTTCTGTATATGTTTTGGAAATACTTCCAGTGGCAGGTGAGTTTTAACCACGACTGGACTTTTCTCACTCTTATAAAAAGCTACTGAATTTCTTATATATGATAAAATTTGAAACTCCAGAATTCTTAAACAAAACTCAGGCTCATCATTACAATCTAGACAATGGTTTTTAATAGCGTCAAATCTACTCATGGAAAGGATCTCATGTTACACCTTTTTTCCATTTTCAAAATCAAGATCGTTTATAATCATCCATACTATTTTCAGTGTACAGATGGTTCCTACATAATGTTAAATTATTAAAAAATATTTAAAAATTTGTAAGAAAAAAGTTATAAAATTCTTCTTACCAACTTTTAGAAAAGTACAAATTGAAACATTGTCATCACAAGCTTCTAGATTTTATATTCCTTTTATTTTCTTCAGGTTTATTGGTAAGAGTATATCTATTATATAAAAAGAATCCTTAATGAAAAAGATTAAGAAAGTTTAAATTTTGAATTTGTCATAAATCTTCCGATAAACGTGTGTATTAAAATTTGTTGTCATTTAAGAGAATTTATCCATTTTTCGATTTTTGGAGTAGGTCGTATCTCGAACATAGTTCGGATTTCCAGAGATGCAGGTAATGTGAAATCTGAGTAAACTAATGATAAATAGATAACTAGAATTATCGATCGTATTTTTTATCCAAAGAGTGTTTGTCGCAGTATATGACTCAGTTTCGAGAATTGCTGATTAATTTACAACTTATCATTTATATAATAACTTGAAATTGTGATCACGTTTAATCGAAATTTTACAAAATTGTTACTCTCATATTTGTCGATTTTGAGAAATACAAGCATTACTTAAATATATCATTTAATTAACTAAAACATAACTTAGTTTGACACTTTTCTTAACTGATAATTGGTTTATATTTGGATCAGCAGAACAGCCATAAGAATCAGCGTTTGAAAACCTAAAAAAATCGGATATTATGCATATGGTATTATATATATTTTAACTTATAATATGTAAACGATAGACAGTAATATGATGCAAAAATGGGGAGCAATTAGTAACAGATCGAGAAAAAGTTAAAAATGGTTTCCGAAGGATACTTTCTAAGATTTAATTTGTATTTTTAAATTTTACGCGTCAAATTTTACATACTTGCGTCAAAAACCACTGATGAACTGATGCATTCTCCTGTAGCTGCCTTACATGTGTTGCAATTTTGACAAAAATTTCTGCAAGATAAACCCCACTCTCCACTAGAACAAGCTAAAATAAATAGTTCATACGTCTTTACTGTTGTCCAGTTTTAAATATAGCTTACCTTGATCACATGATTCCCCTTTAAAGCCCCAAGCACATAAACAATTAGAGTCTAAAACGGAACAAAGTTTGTGTTTTTCACAGTATTTTGCATCAGGACCTAACAACTCTTCACAGCTTATATCACATTTACCACCGAAAATTCCAGGTTTTAAATGGAGACAACCATTTAAAAATCTAAATTCCAATTTCACGTGTGTAAAATTTGCAAAAATGTTTCTAAAAAAATAAACAAAGCAGTGAAATAAAAATGTACCAAGGAAAATAAATTTACAAAGCAACAAAAAACAAAATTCATTTTCTTTGGTTATGTTGACTATCATTAGTGCAGTGAACACAAAATAACTACATTTTTAAATTTATTTTTGAAAAATACTAAATGAAAAAATTAGAAAAAGATTTAAAAACGTCACCTTTATTTGACGCACTATTACACAAATCTTTAATTAGAAAATTTAAATTTTAAAAGTACACACCACACACTTATTGTTCAGCCACTTTCTAAGAATGTCTACCTAATAAAGGAATCTAAAACAATTTAGACTCACCAGAACGCAAGACAGATTTCCGAGTACAACAAAATGTTACAGAAGTGCAATTTAAAATTGATGAATTATTATCCAATTATTTTTCTCACTAAGTGCTTATTTGTTTGTACTTTCTTGGGTAATACACAATTTGGATAATTGTTCCTTCAGAAGAAAATTGGTTGGATATAATATAATCAATAATTAGCCAGTAAAACTTGAAACAAATAATTGGTTTATTTTTAAATAAGAAATAAATGTGATGTTATATTGATTCTATTTTTATACAATAAAACAAGTGGTGCAAAATGTTTTAATAGTCCAATTTTTACGAATTTAGCATAATTGATGAATCTTTGATCAAATGTACCAGTTTTTGTTGGTTTTTGACGTAGAGAAAAGTTTCGCCGTATAGACCACAAGAAGCAACAACAAAGGGGACATCTTCGCTAACCTACAAATCTGTATTACATGAAAAAAAAAGAATTTACTTACTTCTCAGACTAGCAAGTAAATGTATTATAATTCCAAAACAATCTGCGCTTAAGAATAAAATGAAAATTAAAATTCTGATTCTGTACATCTTCCGAGATTTATAGTTCATCTTTATCTAGAAACCAGTACAAGTTGTATTGAAAAATACTTCTCGTGGAACTACAAATCTTGATTTCATCTTCTATTGAAATCATTTTATCAGTGCCTGAAAAAAATTTTCTTATATTCTAGGAAACAAATAACATGAGGATATCTTTAAGAGAAAATCGCGTTTAGGCAAAATTTTAGTTATTGTTAGTTTTAAATTGCCATATTAAAAGAATACGGGCAAAAACCGGAAATCAATTTAAAATTCCCTATTTTTTTTATTACATTACGAATCAAATTTGATATTTTCAGATTTAAAGTTGAGAGTACATTTTATTAATTTTGTTACCGAAAAGTATTTTTGGGATTGCAAGTCGAATTTTTTTCACGAAAATTGCATCTGTGTGAACTTTTGCATTTATGTATATCTTTATTTATTAAATGGATTTAACTATTTAATAAAACTTTCTAAAACTAATTTATTATTTTGAATATGTCTAATGATAAGATGTTACTTGTACATTCTATAAATAAACTGTCCTTTTGTTCTTAATAAAGACGCATCTGTAAAAGATTAAAAACAAACAGCAAATTTGATGCCTAATATACTTAGTTCTTCTTGTTCAGAAAGTAAAGAAGAGTTAGAGAAAAGATTTTAAATATTTTTACAATATAGAAAATCTAAAAAATGTAAATTCTGGAGGATATAAAATTCTAAAGAATCTAGAAAAACTAATCACTCGAAGTCCAAAAGAAAGTAGTAGCCTATTTTGCAATGATTTATTGTATATATTTTGAAAAATAAAATAAACAGTGCAATTTGTAAAACCGTGAGAGTAATTTTTAAAATTAGATTAGTTTTCGTATCTACTAAAAATGCTACATAGGCTTAATTTGTTATTGCTTTAGTTTTACTGTTTTTTTTAATCTATGGTTGGCATAATTATAACGACATTTAAATGTGTGACTAATTTGAATTTTTAACTAAAACTTTAAATTTGCGTAATTATAAGTTTGAAATAAGGTTATGATGATAAAATTTGATATTAACTAATAATGTGTTTAAATTTAGATGTATATTGGCAAATTAAAAAAACAAATTTAAATTTTGTTAGTTAATTAATGAATGATAAAATTGATAATGATTGTGTGTAGTTTATTTAAACCTTTGAGAATGGTTTACATACGTAAGTGGTACTTTATTTGCTCTTATTAAATGTATTGTATGTATTAAATAACAATTAAAAAATTTGTGAGCGTGTACTTATAGATAGTACGATAGGATAACTTATAATATAATAGATAGTTATAATAGACAAGTTTAGTAAATTTGTCACAAAAAAGTTATTGCTAAAACAAGTGTTATCAACAATTAAAAACAATGTGAAATAAAAAAACCTAAAAAACTTTCTACATATAATAGTTAGTTGCAAAAGTTTAATTTTTAAACTTATGAAATTTTATAGTTATAGATTTAAATAGTTAATTAATTCAGTAATTTGTGATTAGGACTAAAAAAGTTTCTTTGGTGATAATTAATTATTGTTTACACACTAAACGCTAGTTTCAAACACTCTCTCGTCAATCACGATGCATGCACACTGTAACAATTTAATCTTTCTGAAATTTTTTGGAACCCAAGATTGTTTTGCAAAAATGTAATTTAAAACTTAATAATTTACCATTCAATTATTTTTTTAAGAGCTTATTTATATAAACTTTCTTGTTAGAAATAATGATTTTTTCGGAAGAATTAGATTTAGTAAAGAAAGAACTATTTGTAATTTTGTAGTAGAACTTGATTATTTATTAATTTATAAATTTTTTTTATCGGCTGATTCGAAACTAAAAATCCTAAGTTATTTTTCGAAGTAAGTCATGACAAGCAAGTTTTCTCGAACAAACATTATTGTAGAGAATTTATCCGTTAGCCAAAGTGGGCTTGAGACTTTTCAGCGCTTTGTTCAAAATGTACTCTTGTGTTTTTCCCCTACTAAAAATTTTACTAAGACATTTATTTTGGTTCTCGGGGAGAATTTATTGATTTCGATTTTAAGAATCGAAACAAAAGTAATAAATTTTTCTTAAGAAAAAAAGAAAAATGGAATAAAAAAAAAATAACAAATACTTCTTCTAACTTAAGTTATTTTAAGATTTTACTCGATTAGGTACGGTATTTTGAACCATTTTAAGTACGAACCTGCAAAATATTATAAATTCAAATTTTGTGTGTTGAGAATATGTAAAGTAATTAAAAAAAACAAATCAAGAAGTGAAATACAAAAATTAAAAGTAAATTAAATTGGAAAACAAAAACAAATTTTTTGTTCTTGTTGTGGTGAATATCACTGTTAGTGCAGCCACTATATTTAAAAAACTAAATAACAAAAAAGGTACCACTGTTTGGCCCAGTAGTACACAAATCTTTATTACAAAGAAGTTCTGGAAAATAAGAATTACTAGACACCTATTGTTCAGCTGCTCTAAATATAATAATTCTAAATTAATTTTGACTCTTCAGGAAGCAAAACATGCTTCCAAGTAGTGATAATTACAGAAGTACAAATTGAAATTGATGAATTATTATCTAATTATTTTTCTTATCAAATGCTTATTCGTTTGTATTTTTGGGTAATGCACAATCTGATTATTTGTTGTTTTAAAAGAATATTGCTTGAATATAATATAATTAATAAATAGCTAGAAAAAGTTGAAGTAATTGTATTTTTTTAGCTAAACAACAATCTAATATATAAATACATTGATTTCTATAAAATAAACTAGCGGTGCAAAATGCTTCAATGGTCCAATTTTTACGAGGTTAACATACATAGAATAGAATATGACATTTTCATCACCTGAAAATGTTTGTCAAAACTGAACATAACGATCAAATGTCAATACCGAAACAAAAACTGCAAAAGACATAACTCCAAACGGTCCCGAGGTAATTTCCAGACTTTTCTGTGACATCGCAAGCATGAAGTTTAAATCTTTCACTAAGCTAATGTCAGCTTTGTACCACTTCGAAGCCCAAATAGCTTCAGGAATTGTGTTACTCTAAAAATATTACTATTAAAAACGTGAATTACATCAGTAAGAACTTACAGAGCTTATTAATTTTTGACCTCCAAAACAAGCCACAAATAAACTCAAAGTCCAACCACTGGCATGTAGTGCAGCACACAATTTATGCGGTTCCTAAAAGAACAGAAAATTGGTTAAGTATTTTTAAATGTGTCTACATACATCTATGAACTGTTTTTCAATACATCCAATGATAACACTTGTCATGGTGATATGAGCAAACATACCAGTAGAAAAACAGTCATCTAACCTGGAGGCATATCTAAAACCGTACCATTTATATTTTGTTTAATAGCTCGGATCCTCACTTTAATATTTTCCAATGATACTGTATGCACCTTTTCAAGTTTAAACTAGAAATCTCGTGATTTCCAGTATCAAAACAGTTTTTGATCATCAAGTTTAAATGATCTATACGAAAACTGACATGGTGAGCTAACTCAGTACATTGAAATGAAATCATCAAACTAAGTTTGATAAAGACCTGAGTGCAGACAAAAACGTATAACAAAAATAAGTAGTAAAGAAAAGGATAGTGATTGGTGTCTATCGGTGACCAAAATGGTGTCAAAGCTCCACAGATTTGGTTAAAATGTATATGTTTACTAATTTCTTCGCAGTCTTTTTTTTCCCAGAGCTTAACGATGTTATACATTGTTGTTCCCACTGTGGTATACGCATGGAGAATGTTAGCAATTAGATTTAAGCGCTTGTTATTTGCTTTAAAGTTAGGAGGAGTTCCGAAATCTTGAAAATTTGATAGGTCTTTGAGAAAATGTGCCAGTTTTTTTTGGTTTTGAACGTAGACAAAAGTTACATAGTATAGACCACAAGAAGCAACAACGAAGGCGACATCTTCGCTGATGTACAAATGTGTATTACCTGTAAAAATTGATGAGTACATAGAAAATTTAAAATTACAGTTCGAATTTTCTTACTTTTTATACTAGCAACTAAATGCATCACAATTCCGAAACACCATCCGCTTGAGAGTAAAATAAGAATTAAAACTCGGATTCTGTACATCTTTCCGGGATTTAGTTCATCTTTATCAGGAGGCCAGATTAAGCTGTATTGCAAAATGCTTCTCGTGGATCGAGAAATCTTGATTTCTTCGTTGCATGAAGTCATTTTATAATTAATCAATGTCTGAAAAAAACTACTAATGATCTAACAAGTGAAATAAGTACAAAGTGAGCGCAATTTTAGTACATTGGCAACATTGAAAAATTGGTATTGATGACGTATCATTTGTTGATTCATTGTTTGGTTAGGATTTGAACAGTTATGATTAATAACCGGTACTATTTTAGAGAATTAACTTTTTAATAATGAGAATTGCAAAGAACAAAAATAAAATGAAAAATGGTTTGGAGGCAATGCTCGAAATGTTGGCATTTGTCAATTTTGACTTCTAATTTGACAGGTTTAAATTTGAAAATAAAGCATACCAAAATAGAATAAAAAAATGTTGCCAACCTAACAAAAAAACTTAAACATGTGTAGTCACTTGTTGGTATATCTTTAATGTGCATTAGTTTTAGGTTCTTAATTAATTTCAGATGTGCATTAGTTTTAGGTTCTTAATTAATTTCAGAGTTTTCGTCAGTTTTAGCTATTCTTAATAAATAGCAAAAAACGATTAAAAATTAATTTTACAATTCTCAATTTTTTAAATTATTTACAAATCAAATTTGTTCTCTTTTGGAGTTAAATTTATAGCTAAATTCCTATTTTTCTTAGCGAAAAGTATTTTTATGGTTGTAAATCTGTTTTTTTTTTTATAAAAATCGCATGTCTATGTACTTTTACATAAATATTCTTATGTCTTTAATTTTATTTTATGGATTTAATACTGTAATAAGTTTAAGACTAATTTATTATTTTGTATATTTGTATGTACAACAGATATGTCATTTTAATATATTTATGGCATGAATTAAATACATATTTTGTATATTATGTAAAGTTTTGAAGATAGTCTAACACATTTTAAAAAAATTTAAAAACACTTAAAAAATCCTAAGTTTCTCTAGGTAAAATATTTTAACCAATTAGATTATTATTATTATTATTAAACAATTATTAGATTTAACCAAAATAGACAATCAAAACAATATACAAAATTTTGAAGAATTTTATAAAACTAATTAATAAAAATCCCAAAAATTAAAATAAATTCAAAAAGTAGATATTTTATTAGGATTCAAAATCTTAAAATACCAAAGGGGCCAAGTTGTAAAGCCGTAGGAGTAATTTTTATCATAAATTTTAAAGAATAACAAATGGAACTTATTTTTAAATTTCGTAGAAACTCTTATCTCGTTTAAAACTCAAATTCTGGGTTCTATTTTGTTAAGAATTCAGAAAATAATAAATTTTTTTTATGTTGAAAACTAAAATTAAACTGTTAAAAAATCGAAAATTAATTAAACATAAAAATATGTAGCTTTATTTACAAAATAATAAAAAATATTTTCAGCCGAATTTGAAATTGAAAACAAACTGAATTGTTAGTCAAAAATTTAAATTTGTGTAATTGTAAGTTTGAAATAAGATTATGGAGTAAGATAAAATTTAAAATTGGCTGATAATTTAGTCCAATTTAGTAGTACAGTTCTACAGTTTGTCGACAATTTTTTCGACTTTGCTCGGTTCTTTTATTTTTTATAACGACGTCCAAATCAATTCTATGGCGTTAAAAATGTAGTGATAGGGTCTCAATTTAATTAAATCATGTCTTTGCTGAGTAGCCCAGCCATCAATTACATATTGTTTTTTAAACTTAAAATCTCACATAACATAACAGCCAGAAGTTGTTTTTGTGTATATACAAAATAAAATAGATTTTTCTAAATTCTTGGCTAGATCGAACTGTTCTACTAAATTACTACTAAATTTTATTATGCTGTCTGTTATTCGAATTTGTAAAACCGTCTTTGAAGCTAAACACTTTTAGAACCAAAATTACGAAATAACTTAGCAAAATTGATTCAATTTCGTTAATCAATTTACTAAATCGTGATCAATGATAAAAAATACCTTTGACGATAAATGTTTACACACTAACCACTATACCACTATACCACTAACCACCAACCACCCTCTCACCAATGAAGGTGTTTATACACTGAAAGAACTTAATCAATTTGAATTCTCTAGAACGCAAGGCAGTTTTCCAGGGAGGTAATTTAAAAATTGATAATTTACGATCCAATTATATTTCTAAGTATTTATTTGTATAAACTTCCTCATTTAGAGTGATTATTTTTTCAAAAGAAATTGATTTTGTAAAGAAACAACTAATCACTAATTGTAGAGTAGAACTTGATTATTTATTTATTGTATTGTCTTTCCAAAACTTTTGAGTCGAAGTAGGTCATGACAAAAAATTCGTAGTTTTCCTAATTAAATCTTACACTTTTAAAGCTTTTATAATTATAAGTCTAAAAACCTCTAAATTTATTGACTTCTTACTTAAATAGAGAATTTATCGTTTACCCAATGTCGGCTTGGAGACATTCAGCATTCTGTTCAAAATTGATTCTTTTGTACTTCTCTTATTTAAAATTTTACTAAAACGTTTATTTTTGTTTCTGTGGAAAGAGATATTTCCCTCTAATTACTTTAGAGGCAGCTTATGATTTACCAGTCGACAACTTAAATATTATCAGACGATGAAGTATTAATTAATTTCTCGGTAGGACATGAATTTATGTTTCAAAATTATTTTTATGTTTTTCACTGCAAAAAGAACAAAAAAAGGTTACGTTTGTCTGCATTTCATTACTTTTCGTTTTTGGAAAGGAGGATTTTTGCATGTATCTTACATGTGGCTAACAATAAAGAATATATGAATGGATTAAACTGTGGCGCTACATTGCTTCTATATGTAAAAAATTGTATTTATAACTTAATAATTAAATAGGTTTTTAGGCTGGAACATAAGTGTTGGTGCACCTTGAAACATAAAAATAAATAATTTATGATCACTTTTCAAAATGTTTTTTTATATACTTCTTTGGTTAAAATAAGTATTTGAAAAAAATCAGAAGTGAAAGAAATATCATTACCTAATTATTATTTATCAATTGTATGTAATTTGAATGTATTTATTTTTTATAATTAACTTTCCCACTTCTCATAAATTAAAATCAAGACTCTTTGAGTTTTGTACTTTTAAATTAAATAAAAAATATTGATACTTTGCCTGTTAACAGCAAAATTATTTTTTATCGCTTAGGTGTTTCTCTAATATTTGTATGTGGTCTTCTGTTGACGAAGGCCCTAAACCAAACTGCCTTCCTGAATAACCTCCCGCAGGTTTTTTTCATGTCATCTTTTAAGAAGAGAATATTTGAAAAGTCTTTAGGGTTCCAAAATGGTAAAACATGTTTTCAAAATGAGCTATATAACACTATAGTATTAGTGTAGAAAAAAGTTTTTGTGTTATTACCTTCTGCTGTCATAAAGAGTTCACTAAATTTCTCAAAAGTACCCTGGTGGCCTTCCAGAACCTTACAATAGTGGTAATAAGAAACGCATGAGTCTCGAGTCCCATAAATTATTTAGAATAAAAAATTTGTTTTATAACTAGTAGTATTCAACATACTTTAGATTTTTTTGACACTTTCTGTATATGTTTTAGAAGTAGTTTTAGTGAGTTTTAACCACGATTAGTCTTGTAAAAAGCTACTGAATTTCTTATATATGATAAAATTTGAAATTCCAGAGTTTTTAAACAAAACTCAGACTCATTATTACAATCTAGACAATGGTTTTTAATAACGTCAAATCACTCATGGAAAGGATCTCATGTTTCTAACACCTTTTTTTCAGTTTTAAAAATCAAGATCGTTTATCCACACTATTTCCAGTGTATAGGTGGTTCCTACATAATGTTAAATTATTAAAAAATATTTAAAAATCTGTAAGAAAAAAGTTATAAAATTCTTCTTACCAACTTTTGGAAAAGTACAAATTCAAACATCGTCTTCCCAAACTTCGAGATTTTATATTCCTTTTATTTTCTTCAGATTTATTGGTAAGAGTATATCTATTATATAAAAAGAATCCCTAATGAAAAATAAGTTTAAATTTTGAATTTGTCATAAATTTTCCGATAAACGTGTGTATTAAAATTTGTTGTCTTTTAAGAGAATTTATCCATTTTTCGATTTTTGGAGTAGGTCGTATCTCCAACATAACAAAGTTCGGATTTCCAAAGATGCATGTAATGTGAGTGCTATTTTATAACTGAATTACCTTCTCGGAAGAAAAAGTTGCCATTGACAAAATTAATAAAAGTGTTGATGAGAGAAGTTTTAAAATGGACATTGTAAAATGTACTGAAAATGCAATAACTTATATACTTATAATGACAACAAATCGAGAATGAGCACAAAACATAATTTATTATTTTGTGGTATGTACTCGTGGAAATCTGAGTAAACTAATGATAAATAGATAACTAGAATTATCGATCGTATTTCTTATCCAAAGAGTGTTTATCGCAGTATATGACTCAGTTTCGAGAATTGCTGATTAATTTACAACTTATCATTTATATAATAACTTGAAGTTGTGATCACGTTTAATCGAAATTTTACAAAAATTGTTACTCTCATCTTTGTCGATTTTGAGAAATACAAGCATTACTTAAATATATCATTTAATTAACTAAACATAACTTAGGTTGACACTTTTCTTAACTGATAATTGGTTTATATTTGGATCAGCAGAACAGCCATAAGAATCAGCGTTTGAAAACCTAAAAAAATCGGATATTATGCATATGGTATTATATATATTTTAACTTATTAATATGTAAACGATAGACAGTAATATGATGCAAAAGTGGGAAGCAATTAGTAACAGATCGAGAAAAAGTTAAAAATGGTTTCCGAAGGATACTTTCTGAGATTTAATTTATATTTTTGAATTTTACGCTACTCTTGAAGTAGCACAATCATGATTTGGAGCAAATAAAGAGCATATACATTATACATACTTGCGTAAAAAAGCACTGATGAACTGGTGCATTCTCCTGTAGCTGCCTTACATGTGTTGCAATTTTGACAAAAATTTCTGCAAGATAAACCCCACTCCCCACTAGAACAAGCTAAAATAAATAGTTCAAACGTCTTTACTGTTGTCCAGTTTAAAATATAGCTTACCTTGATCACATGATTCCCCTTTAAAGCCCCAAGCACATAAACAATTAGAGTCTAAAACGGAACAAAGTTTGTGTTTTTCACAGTATTTTGCATCAGGACCTAACAACTCTTCACAGCTTATATCACATTTACCACCGAAAATTCCAGGTTTACATGTAAATATATTATTACTAATAACAGGCTGTGAGATGTCGCATACTCTGGAGATTCCTTCCTCCGCATCATCTTCTAAGTTCACGCTGTAAATAGCTAAAAAAAATAATATAGTTAAGAATTTTGTCAGAAACTCAAGCTGATTTGTTAACTTTAAAAAAACGTGCCAGTAAAAGATAAAAAAATACTCACTGTTATTATTTACCATGTCAGGGCACCTTCTAATATCAACGCCCCATTGTCCCTCTACAATGCTCCCATTAAAAGTGGTTCTAATAAAAGTAATGTTTGTTGCAGAGTTTAATTTAATTTGGCGACTTTGCCATTGCCACACTAAATCCTCCTCAATACCATGAAAAGAGTATCGGTGCCCAGGTACAGCCACCTCAAGTTTACAATATGAGCATAAATAAATGTATACTACCAAACACGTGTCATCCTCAGACACTGGAATGCTTGTAGGTGTTGTTGAGATGTGCTCGGCCCATCTAAGCTGATCTAAAATTCTTAGGTTGTATGGGTAATATTGTTAAAGCTGATGCTCACAGTCATGAATCTTCCAATAAACGTTTGTTTGTGCTTCTGCTTTAAATTGAAAAGAACTGTTTTTATAAGTGGGATATGTATTATAGTGCTCCCAAAATTGAAATTTATTTTTTTTAGTTGGTTTGGGTATACTTGGAACAGAAACAGTCATGTTCAGGTTTCCCCCATAACATGAAAATCCAAAACTTCTTAGATTATCACCATGGATTATGTTGGTGTAGATTGTAGCAAAATCTGCAAACATAAATAAAATACTCCAGTTGTAGAACTTTTTGTTTGGTATGTAATTATTACCCTCCCATCGTTTATCTAAAACATAGGGCACAACTACTTCAGTAGAATGTTTCAAACTCCAATCATTCCATTGTTTGTCGTCATATAATAACATTGCAGAATTCTTAGATGATTGGACAGTGGGAGGTATTACATACATAACAGAATGTGGATTGTCAACTATGCATGCTATATGCGTTTTGTTTTCTAACTGAATATAATCTCCAAAAGAATAAGCTACTGTCGAAATTAAAAATATAACAATTCTAAGTTCCATGTTTTTTTCTATAACAAAAATTAAAATAATTTCAGTTTATGCACTTGTTTATGTGTACTTACAGTAGAATACTGCAAATATTTTTTCTGATTTGCTTCTTGCTATAAAAATTTATTATATTCGTATTAAACTTAACGAAACTAACCCACGTCACATCAAAATTGATTCTAAATTTATATTGTTTCGGTAAAGAAAAACCAGCTTGTAGACTTAGATACATAGATAAGCTAGATATAAAATTTAAATTTTGTTTCGTATCATTTTTCTGAATTACCTCATATCACCAATGCTGATACCAGTGTTTATAACAGTTTATAATAACAGTTTTTTTCTGAGAAGGTTTAATTTATTTTTTTTAGTGTTAGTTATGTAGACGATGAGATAAAATAGATTGATTTGTGTCTTAAAATTTTTGATTTGAATTTTATTTTATCGTCAGTTTAAAAGTGGCATTTAAGCCACTTGGTTTCGGGTTGATGAATTTAGAAAAATAAAATCGTAGTATCTGTGAAAAAAGAGCAAGTAATTCACAGAAATGTTTAGAAACATTTATTGAACTATTTTATAATATTTTAGAAACTATTTTAATTTTGTTGGGCTGCATGACTTAATAGTTTTTCTAAACCAAACTGAAAATAAAACTGACAATAATAATTCTACGACTAACTTTATCGCGAATGCGGATATTTAAAACTACGATACGAAGAAGCCTTCAAAATAAAAAAAAAACTGTACAAGCTGAAGCTACATGACTTCATAATTTTTGTCAAATTAATTTGAGAAGCGTTGGTATTATTGCTCAGATAGTTCAAGTGTTTACTTGTTCTTGAAACATACTAAATTTATAATTCTTTATAGGTGTAGATAAAAATACCAATATCTAAAGTTTTTATTAAATTCTTAAAACAAATTCAAAATTCATAAACAAAGAGTTAATGGAGGTCTTATGTCTAATTGCATATTTTAAAATCGACCAATGTGCACCTAGATCTAAATGTTTTAGCTGCTTCTTTATTTTATGAAGTAGGAAACATAGGAAAATTTTAACAAAATGGCAATAAGAAACGCTTTTCTAAGAAATATGTCTCTTACAAAATTAGATAGTTGTGGTGTGACACTAGACTTAGCTCGTGGTCTTTTAAGTTAAGTTATATATACTACTTATCATGGAAAATGCAACACCCAGAAATAGTGAATATATTTTGAAGAAATTTGGTACAGTAATTGGGTGTTAATTAAAAATAAAATGATGAGAATTTGAAAGAAATATTTGAAGAAAATACCCGTATCTTTTAGATTATTTCTTATTCGAACATGCATTTCTTTTTATTCTTCACGATCAGTTATCATCAATAACTTGATTATATCTCAGTATTTAAAGTTAATTAGTGCTACACTATGCTTCCAGTACAAAGACTGGCTCATTATCAGCACGTAACTCAATTCGAAAGAGGCCGTATTATCGGAATGCGAGAAGTAGGTCTTTCATATAGGGCTATCGCTCATGTGGCGGTGTTGTCGTGCCTGGTTTGAAGAAGGAAAACACCAGCGTATTAGACGTACTGGTCCAAGAAGGAGAACTACAAATCGATAAGATTGCTATCTTCGATTTTTGGCCCTTAGAGATCATTTTCGACAACTCGTAAGGTAGCAAATGCTTGGTACGGTGCAGTAGGAAGACTAATTGCAATGTCATCAATTTACGGGCGAATGAGGTCATTTGGAATACGATCCTACCGTCCACATTTAGCATTGCTTTTAACTCCAACTCATCGACACCAGCGATTGGCCTAGTGTAATAAAAGAATTGACTGGGATGAGTAGTGGAATTCAGTCATCTTCAGTGACGAATCCTGTTTTTGTCTTGGGATACACGTACCAAGATCTGTTGGTGTTACGGTGTGGGGAGCGATTTGTTATGGAAGCAGATTTCGACTCCTTTTTATTCAGGGAAACATGACAGCAGTTGGCTATGTTCGGGAGGTTTTGCGGCCGAAATGTAAGTAATGTTCTATTTCAACAAGATAATGCACAGCGGCATATTGCCAACATTAGTAGAGACTTCCTAGATGAGTCTCAGGTGGATTTACTTCCCTGGCCGCTGTTGTACGGCGCTAATCCCGCTACCGCGGAATTCGCGGATAGTCGAATCTTGGAATAGGTTAAGGCATGTTAGGTTAGGGTTAGAGCGATGTGTTCGGTGCGAGGGTTGTCCGATATAGGGTCGCGCGGGCGAGGAACAGGTATATTTATAAATTCCTGACGACGAACGATCGGACCGCCCCCCAACAACCGAGACTCGCTCTACACGTAGTTTTAAGTCTTTTTTTTGTAAAATAAGTTAACTTAGATGTAAGGCATGTTAGATTAAGGTAGTTTTAGTGAAATGGAGCGACCCCGGAGGTTTTTTTAGCAAGGAACCGTGTGTAAAATTGAAAGGTTCCTTGCTGTCCGCTCATTGGTGGGAATTCGGGAAAATCCCGGGTTTCCCAAATTTCTTTTGTTTATTGTATATAAAAGGGGGTGCTGTCGAGACCGACGAAAAGTCGTTGTGTAGCTCAGGTCTCTGCAGTATCCCTTGTCGGTGCTCACCTGAGTCATAATAAACAGTGCTTTTTACCCGCTACGCTATATTTTTTCCGCAGTTTACAAGAGTGCGTGTAAGTGCAAGTGATTAGAAGTAGTTCGGTTTCCACGGACCACCCGCAATAAATCCGCGACTTTTGCGACACCACGAATTTACGACTTCGCGTTTTCCGCGTCTTCCGCCCTTTCCGTGACACCGCGAGTTCCGCGAAATCGCGGCTCTGTGCCACCAAGCGGCAAGGACGTTCATACCAAAGTGCACGACGACCTAGGCCGGGAACCCCGAAAAAGCGCCGCCGCGATCCACCGACATTAGACGCCGCTGATAGAAGTGCGTCGCGACGCCGCTGTTTCCGACGCCGACGACGGCGTGATAACACATGGCGCCCAACTAGACGGCTAAAAGCTGCGAAAAAATATGGTCAATACCAGGCAGCAGACCCACGACCCCAAGAGACAAGAATCACCAAACAAAATGAACAATCAGGAAACCCAAACTAATGTCAACGACCCCGAGTCGGAAACCGCCCCCGCAAGTCCTTCTTCACCCGCAGAGGCAATGTTACAGGCATTAACTGAGCTGATAATGAAATCAGTCCAGCCAAGAAGCGGTGCCGCCACTACAATGCCGCTACCAACAGTCAAAGCGGAAGATATATTGCCCACCTTTTCGGGAGAGCCGGAAGAAGATCCGGAAGAGTTTATTAAAGAGATAGACAAGTACCTGGAAGAGGTAGGTACAGACATGCATCCTGCTACATACGGGATTGTGGCGAGACGCCAACTTAGAGGAGGAGCCGCCCGGAAATATAAAGGAAATACGGACACTCTCCCGGATTTCTGGGCAAAGCTACGCCGTGACTACGGCACGACAACCAACCACCAGCGGTTGCTGGAAATCTACGTTAAAGCAACGTACAACCCGCGAGAAGAGTTAGAGACATTCACGCGTCGAATGAAAGGGCTGTTTCGCCGGATCGCGCCAGGACAAGCAGAAGATAGCCTCATAACAGCGCTCGCCCATAAAATGCCGGGGAATGTGAAGATGTCCCTGATTGGTCGCGACTACCGTGATGTGGACGATTTCACGACGAAAGCCGCACAACTGCTGAGAGCTGCCAACGAAAACCAGCGACGACAGCCGTCGGAAAACTGGCGTCGGGCTGTGGAAACGTCTCCACCGCAGCCCGCTGCTTCGGCCTCCAACATGACGACCGGACATTAAGTTCAATAGAAATCAAATTACAGGAGAGAGATGTCACCGCGGCTATCGACACTCGCGCCTCAGCCAATTTCATTAGTCTCAAAATAGCTGCCCCCACCATAATTAACCCCACCAAGGTCCAATTAGCTCACCAGAACACCATCATCAAGTCGCCCGGAACCACGAGAAAAAACGTCGAGATTGATGGTAATTCATACGCCATTGAATTCATTGTAATCCCGGGCTTAATAGAGGACGTCATACTTGGAGATCCGTGGCTCCACGACGCTCACGCTTCCTTGGATTACCAGCTGCGCTGTGTACACCATGGAAACAGCCAGCGGAGAACGACATTTTGGACCACTGCCCAGAACGTCCCCGCAAATTCAGCAACCCCCCTGCCGCCCATCACCCACAACTTTCCGGACGACGTCGCCAAAGAATTTTTCGCTACCCTAAGGACATTTTCAAAAGTGATAGACACAAATTCGTGCGTCGGTGCGGTAAAAGCGGTGAACCACCGGATAAGACTGTTACGGGACGAACCATTTCGACTTCGCCCCTATCCCGTTAACGAACGGAAAAAACAATTAGTGCTACAGTCAGTGCGCGAAATGCTCGCGGCGGGAGTGATTGAACATTCAACCAGTGACTATTGCTCCCCGGTTGTGCTGGTCGCAAAAAAAGACGGCGATGTGCGATTTTGCGTCGACTACCGCCGCTTAAATCAGATCACGCGCGATGAAGCGGCGCCGCTGCCGAAGATCCAGGACGCACTGAGAGACTTTGGCGACGCCAGCATTTTTACCGCCATCGATTTGAAGTCCGGATACTGGCAGATTCCCCTTGAACCAGGATCCAGGCCTTTAACCGCCTTTGCCACCCCCGATGGAGCAACGTACCAATTCAGGGTGATGCCGTTCGGGTTGAAAAATGCACCGGCCAGCTTCCAGAAACTAATGGCGTGCGTCCTGTCTGGCCTTCTTGGCGAATTTGTCCATGTGTACCTGGACGACATAATAGTCTATTCCAAAAATCACCAGGAACACGTCAGCCATCTTCGCCGCGTGTTTGAGCGCCTTCATGAATTTGGTCTTCGGTGCTCCTTGGATAAGTGCCGTTTCGGGGTTTCCGAGCTACCCTACCTTGGCCATCTTATTGGGAGAGACTGCAACCGCCCCCAAGAGCACCATTTGAAACAAATTGTCGATACTCCTGCTCCTACGACCCGGAAGCAGGTGCAAAAATTTTTGGGACTCGCGAATTGGATCCGCGAGTACGTACCGCGATTCGCCGAGATTACCGCTCCCATTACAGACCTGCTGTCCTCAAGGAAGAAGTTTAAATGGACCGACGTTGCTCAGAAAGCTTTCGACCATCTAAAAGCCCAGATGGGACGACCATTGCAGCTTCACCGCCCCGACTTCGCCCACCGCTTCATTCTACAAACAGACGCGAGTGGCATTGGTATCGCCGCGGTACTGTACCAGCAGATCACTGGACAGCGAAGAATTGTGGCATATGTAAGCGCGAAACTAAACCAGACCCAGAGGAAGTACCACATCAACGAGCAGGAGTGTTTAGCGATCGTGTGGGCAGTAAAAAAATTTCGAACTTACCTGGAAGACAAACGTTTCATCCTGCGCACGGACAATAGGGCGTTGCTCTGGTTAAACACCGCAAAGGATTCAAACGCCAAGTTGACGAGGTGGGCCCTCTTATTGCAGGAATTAAGTTTCGAAGTAGAACACTGCCCCGGGAGCGAAAATGAGCTGCCCGATCTCTTGTCGAGAAGTCCGGACGACGACGAACTTCCTGACGACGCCGGAAATACGGACCGGATGCTGTACCCGACACGGCCGAAGAAAACTACTTCCGTCTGCGATCCTGTCCTTGCCGCAATCGAAATTCGCACGTTGGCGGACGAAGTCAAGGAGGCCCAGAGGCAAGACGCTGACATCCAGGAGGCTATTCGACGCTTTGAGAATATAAGCCGTCACGGACCACAGCGACAGGGCGACGCAGCATTCCACCGCAACTATGAACTCCGGGATGGATATTTGTGGCGACGCGCCGATCCGTCCCAACTAGTTGCACCATCCTCGGTACGACCGCGACTGCTGCAAGAGTTCCACGACGCCGACGACGCCGGCCATCCGGGCCAAGACGAAACCATCCGAGCCATCAGGCAACAATATACATGGCAATCCTTGGATCGCGACGCCCGCGAACACGTCCGCACGTGTCTCGTCTGTGCCACTGTAAAACACGGAGGCAAGCCACAACCAGCAGCTCCGCTCCGGGCCCACGTTTCGGTCCGCCCCTGGCAAACGATCGCCGTTGACTTTATGGGCCCATACCCAGAGACCCCGTCGGAAAACAAGTATTTGTTTGTAGTGACGGACTTTTTCTCAAAATGGGTCGAGGCCTTTCCAATGACTCGTGCCACCGCCAGCGCCGCCCTCCAACATCTACAGAACGATGTATTTAGCCGCTACGGGTACCCTCAAGCTATCATCTCGGATAACGGTAGCCAGTTCCACAGCAGGTCTTTCCAGTCGGCGTGTCGTCGATGGAAAATCCGCCAGTGGTTTACCGCCGCCTACCACCCGCGCGCTAACCCTACCGAGAGACGGAACCGCGAAATAAAAGGGCTGATGCGAATCCTCATCGGTCCAGACGCCCGTCATCCCTGGGATGAAGCTGTGCCAAAAGGATTGTTCAACTTGCGGAAGCGTCGTAACGCCGCCACCGGATATAGCCCGAGTAAACTACTATTCGGGTACGAGATTACACGTCCTGGACATTGGGATATGGTGGCCACAACAGCCGTCGCGACAACCGCCGAGCAGCGGCACAACCAGGCTCGCCAAAACATCCGCCGGTACCAAAGGAAGTACGCGAAGAACGAAGAAGCGGCACCTCAGTTCAACGTCGGGGATGTTGTTTTGCTGCGGCGCCACACAAAACCCGGTCTTCGCACTAGGTGGATGGGACCCGCCACCATCATCGCCGAGCTAGGCGAGAACTGTTACCGGGTCCGGAACAACGAGGCCGAGTCCATGGAACACGTGGACAACATCCGAAAAGCACCCACCGCCAGACCGCGTATTGAGACCGCCACCCAGGTCGACAACTATAGCGCGAGCTCCAGCGAAGCCCCCGGCGGGACTTTCCGCTACGACGAGCCTACCGCAGCAACACTGGGATTGTTGGAACCGGGTACTCCACCAATCATGACACGTGGGCTACAACGAGCCCGCAATCGCCAACAACAAATGCGACTCGCAAGGGAACAAAGACTGCGAGCACGAAACCGCCCCGCTGATGCAGAGCCCGAAGAGAATCTGGAGGAGACGCCAGAAAGAACCCACGGCGAACGTCAAAAGGAAGGTTCAAACAACACCCAAGATTTCGACTCCGAAGGAAGGGAGTGTGTTGTACGGCGCTAATCCCGCTACCGCGGAATTCGCGGATAGTCGAATCTTGGAATAGGTTAAGGCATGTTAGGTTAGGGTTAGAGCGATGTGTTCGGTGCGAGGGTTGTCCGATATAGGGTCGCGCGGGCGAGGAACAGGTATATTTATAAATTCCTGACGACGAACGATCGGACCGCCCCCCAACAACCGAGACTCGCTCTACACGTAGTTTTAAGTCTTTTTTTTGTAAAATAAGTTAACTTAGATGTAAGGCATGTTAGATTAAGGTAGTTTTAGTGAAATGGAGCGACCCCGGAGGTTTTTTTAGCAAGGAACCGTGTGTAAAATTGAAAGGTTCCTTGCTGTCCGCTCATTGGTGGGAATTCGGGAAAATCCCGGGTTTCCCAAATTTCTTTTGTTTATTGTATATAAAAGGGGGTGCTGTCGAGACCGACGAAAAGTCGTTGTGTAGCTCAGGTCTCTGCAGTATCCCTTGTCGGTGCTCACCTGAGTCATAATAAACAGTGCTTTTTACCCGCTACGCTATATTTTTTCCGCAGTTTACAAGAGTGCGTGTAAGTGCAAGTGATTAGAAGTAGTTCGGTTTCCACGGACCACCCGCAATAAATCCGCGACTTTTGCGACACCACGAATTTACGACTTCGCGTTTTCCGCGTCTTCCGCCCTTTCCGTGACACCGCGAGTTCCGCGAAATCGCGGCTCTGTGCCACCAAGCGGCAAGGACGTTCATACCAAAGTGCACGACGACCTAGGCCGGGAACCCCGAAAAAGCGCCGCCGCGATCCACCGACATTAGACGCCGCTGATAGAAGTGCGTCGCGACGCCGCTGTTTCCGACGCCGACGACGGCGTGATAACACCGCCGAGATCTCCTGATCTATCCCTGATCGAGCACGTGTGGGATTTAATGAGTCGAAGACTGACCAATTTGCAAAACCCTCCGATGACTTTGACTGCACTCAGACATGAAATTTATGTTGCCTGAGATTACTGAGCGAACGTTTTAACATATGGACCAAAGGTACTGAAATTTTCATCATTTTATGTTTAATTATAATTTAATTATTGTACCAAATTTCTTCAAAATATATTCACTATTTCTGGGTGTTGCATTTTCCATGATAAGTAGTATATCTTGCTTTTATTATACGTAAAATTTTCACACCGTAGTATTTATTACAAAATGAAAAAATAAGTTAGGACACTATGAATAACTTTTTAGTGAAATCTATTTATTTTGTGTCGTTTTACAAAACATTGAAATATACATTAATAAAATTGAAACTTTTTAATTTTTGTGGTATGTCATGCATTATAAAGAATAGAGCCTTGGTAACAATTATTTGAAAGTAAAGCGGCTTATTTAATGTTCAAAGGAAAAGATTCTTTTAATAACCTATAATTTAGATTCGTTAATTTCCAAACCTCTTGAAGGCACTAAAGCAAGTAATAGACAAAAAAAGACTTAAATAAATTTAGATATTAGAGTGCTTTAGCTGTGTAGTCTAATCAAAAATGTTAAATTTCTGACTGTATAAAAGCGTGCATTTTCATTTTGATAAAAAGCATAAAACCGAATACGACATTTTCAGCACCTGAAAAATATGTTTATTGCACAATTTTAAAATCCAATATAATCTTACTGATACTAAAAGTGGATACGAGATGACACCAAACGACCCTGCAGTCAACGTTAATTCTTTTTGAGATGCGAATATCATAAATGATACATCCTTGATTAATTGGGTATCAACATTATACCAAAGTGAAGACCATATCTCATTTGGAAGGGATACACTCTAAAATAAAAATCAGAAGAAAGACAAGGGTTTTAGAAAATTACCGCATCAGTGAGCTTTTGACCTCCAACACAAGCCACACTAAGAGTTGCAACCCATCCAATAAAATGAAGAGCTGCAATTAACGTGTTATCTTTCTAAAAAAAAAAGATTATTAGTTTTTCTTGTTAGAAATTAACTTACGTCTAGGACTTGTTTTTCTATGCAAGCACAAATTATTCCTGTCATTGTTAAGTGTCCAAACATACAATAAGTAAAACATTCGTCAAGACGTTTTGCAAACCTACAAAGAACCAGTTGTTTAAAAATTGTGTTTCAAAAAAGACTTACTCTAAGATTTCAATGTGATATGTGATGCAATTTTTAAGTTTCCTTCTTTTATTCTCATATCCTATTTCTTCTGCAAGACTTTCTATTAAAATCTTCTGCATGTGTTTAATTCGTAGTACTAAATGATGCGACATCTCCATCGACAAGAAAAAAATCATTAAAACAGATTTGGTTATTAACTGAGCCGACAATAACATATACAAAAATATAAACTGATACATCGGAAAATATGTTACATCAAAAGGTGTCCAAAGGTTTGAAGCCAACCCACAAACTTCGTTTAAGTTTTTCTCAATATTTACTTTTTCACATGATGACTTTTGTGCATACTTGAGCGCACACACGAAACCGATACCACTTATAATGGACAAGTTACACACGATAGCCCATAAACGAAAATTCACAGCTTTCAGCTTTGGAGGTTCACCATATTTTTCGAAATTAGACATATCTCTTAGAAGGACAGCAATTTTTTTCTGTTTTTTCACAAACATCAAGCAGTTATAATAAATACCAAGAAAAGCTACAACATGGGCAACATCCTCAGTGATGGACACCTCAACCTTGTCTTAAAAATATGTTATTGTTTAAAAAAAAAATACATATTTTCTTACTTTTTACTGTCACAATAATGTGTATTATGATAGACAGTAACCAAGGTACTATTATCAGTGAGAATATGGAAACTTTGAAGTAGAACCATTTACCAGGATTCATTTCATTATGACGACTTGGCCATATCAAGCTGTACTGAAGTATTTTCAAAGTTGTTCGACAGATCGTAATTTGACTGTCAGACATTCTATGTAAGACTATAAATTCTTTCTTCTGTGGCTGTAAAGCTGTGCAAATAAAAATGGTGCATTTTTAGTACGTTACTGATGGTTATTTCATAAGAGTTTGCTGTAGTTGAATTTACTCAATGCTTAAGTTAAAATTTTATGTTCTTATAGTTTCAGGAGAAAAATAAATACAAAAGTACCACTAATGTTTTTACAACTTTCTGTGAATAAGAATTATTTAAGATTATAATTTAAAGTTTTAAAACTTCCGGACCGATACTGGTGAAAAAGTGTGAACTAAACAGAAAAATTCAGCTATTTATTTTTGTAGAGAAAGTTTTTCTTTTGATTTCAGTTACAAAATAATATTTTCTACGTTTAATGAAATCAGCGGGCCAACAAAATTTAAAAAAATTAAATATCTAATTAAATCAAATAAAAAAAGTTCTAGTTTGGGTAATCGTAAATTTGAAATAATATTGTATAGTTAGATCAAATTTGATATTAATTGATAATTTTGTCAAATTTAGTAGTATATTTGGTAACTCAAAAAATAGCTTCAAATTTAATTAATTTTGATCATCAAATTTTTAATTATTAGACAATAAAATTAATGTTTGGTTAAAGTTTAATTACATCTCCAGTATTGTATTGCCTGGGTAAGCCTCATGTTATTTTAAAAATACACATAAAGGTAAAATCTATATAATTTTAATAATACTCTAGAAAAAAATTTTTTTAATCATTAAGTTATATTATTTCCCACCCACTAAATTCTAACCACCAATAAAATTTCAAGAAATGTGAAACTCAACCGATAAGGTATTACACTGATAAAACGGCTCTCAGCTTTTGCTAAAATTAAACAGTGAGACGAGTTTCATCTATTACATGTTCTTTTTATTAATCTTAACTATAAATCTATCCATATTAAAGTCACACACAAGTTTGAAAACAATCTAATCCAGTTATTTTTTTTTTTTTTTTACAAATTATTGGTTGTTAGTTTGCAGATGAAAAATTTAAAAGCGATTGATATGGTATTTATAGTAAACGCTTTCCGCAAATGCAAACTTTTGTACAAAAATTTGTGATGCGTGTTAAAAATGAAATGACTTAAAAATGCCACAATTTTATAATATTGATAACCCCAAGAATACCAAGAAAACCCACAAATTCGTTTGGAAACAGTTCCTGCATTTTAAGAAAATGAATACATTTTAAATAAAAGTACATTGAAAATTTTGGAAAAATTATGAAAGATGATTTTACAATAAAAGTTAGAATGTATACTTTTTTTTTTAGGAAATAATCTTGACATATACTTCTCGACCTACAAGTTCTATTATGTAAGATTTGCATACATCAACTTGTTTTAAAATTTTGTTTTATGACCAAAGGTTTTAATATTATCTTTAAATTATTTAGTTTTAAATTTTATCCGATACAACTTAAATGTTTTGAGATATAACTTTTGACAAGACAATAAAATGTCAAACATTTGTTGCTAAAACAAATAAGCTTTTAAATGTAGTAAAATTACGAAACTTTAAGAAACTTTACGTATAAATAAATAGTTGTAAAAGTTTAAATCTTAAATTTATGAAATTTTGCAGTAATCAATTTAAGTAGTTAATTAATTTGTGATCAATATTTAAAATAAATTACCTTCAGCGACGATTGATTTTGTTCACTCACTTTAATACAAGTCGCTGTTCTGATAGCAACATACATTATCCACTAGTTTAAGACACCCTCACATTAATAACGATGTTTGCATACTGAAAAAACTGTTTGATAATTAATGATCTATTTATTTTTCTAAGTGGTTATTTGAATAACTTTCTGGTCTAGAATAATTATTTTTTCAAAAGGCATTGATTTAACAAAGAAAGAACTCTCAGTAATTATAGAGTAGAACTTGATTATTTATTTATAATATCGGTGGTCCAAAAGTTTCGGCGTCGAAGTAGGTCATGATAAAAAATTGTAATTATTATAAATCTGAAAACCACTAAATACTTTGACTATTTACCTTAATGAAAGATTAATCAGTTAGCTAGTGTCGGCTTGAGAATTTTCAGTTTATCCACTCTTAAAGAGAATTCTATTTCTCCTCGGTGATGCATCTTCAAAAAAGATGTAATTCTTTTCACATTTTTTTTTTAAATTATTAAAACATCCTATTGATCAAAGGAAATCGAAGCAGCACTGAAAGAAATGTCAGCAATTGTAAAGTGGAGTAGTGTTGTTCAAGCTTTCTCCACAAACGAAAAATCCAAAACTTTTACATTATCATAATGATAGCGAAATCTGTTAACTTAAATTAATTTTATGTTTTTGTTAAGTGTGTAATTATTACTTTCCCATCCATTATTTGCAATATGGGGCTTGAGAGATGTCACATCCTTTAAAGATCCCTTCTTTTAGGCGGAGAAAAAAAGAGAGAGATAAAAATATTATAAAATATATACATAAAAATACTATAAAAATATCAGAAAGATTTTTTAAAACTTTAACTTAAAAATTTTATAAAATAAAGAGTTAATGGAACTATTAATTCTAAATGCATATTTTTTGATCGGCTAATATGCATCTAAATCACAGGGCTCAATCAAAAAAAAGTTTTAGCTGTTTCTTTACTTTATGAAGAAAAGTTGAAAAGTTAAAAATATTTTTTTAAAAAGCATCTCTGCTACAAAACTAGTTAGTTGTGGACTAACACAAATAATAAAAATGGAAAAAATAAGTTACGATGAAATACATTTATTTTGTGTCGTTTTACATAACATTTCAATACACTTAAATAAAATCGAAACTATTTCATTTTAGTTATTTAGCATGCATACATTTCAGGAACAGTACCTTGATTACAATTATTTTAAGGCAAGTTGCTTATCTAATTTGCAAAGATTTTTTTTTTTATAATTGATCGTTTATGTTTGTTAATTACCAAATGTCTAGTATTAAAGCAAGGAATAGACAAAAGTAGACCAAAATATATTGTGATATTATAGTGCGCTAACTGTAAAGTTTAGTCAACAGTGTTTAATTTATAACTATATAAAGGGTTTATACGTAATCATAAACATATATTTATTTTACTTCATTTTATATTTTCATTTTGACAAAAAGCACAAAACAGAATACGACATTTTCAACACCTAAAAAATATGCTCATTACACGATTTTAAAATCCAATATAATCTTACTGATACTAAAAGTGGATACGAGATGACACCAAACGACCCTGCACTTAAGGTCAATTCTTTTTGAGATGCGAATATCATAAATGATATATCCTTGATTAATCGCGTATCAACATTGTACCAAACTGAAGACCACATCTCATTTGGAAGTGACACACTCTAAAACAAAAATCAGAAGAGGAAACAAGAGTTTAAAAAAATTACCGCATTAGTGAGGTTTTGACCGCCAAAGCAAGCCACACTAAGAGTTGTAATCCATCCAGTAAAATGAAGAGCTGCAATTAGCGTGTTGTCTTTCTAAAGAAAATGATTATTAGCTTTTCTTATTGGAATTTAACTTACGTCGAGGATTTGTTTTTCTATGCAAGCACAAATTATTCCTGTCATTGTTAAGTGTCCGAACATACAATAAGTAAAACATTCGTCGAGTCGTTTTGCAAACCTGCAAAGAACTAGTTGTCTAAAAATTGTGTTATCATAAAAAGCTTACTCTAAAATTTCAATGTGGTACATAATGCAATTTCTAAGTTTCATTTTTTTATCTTCATATCCTATTTCTTCTGCAAGACTTTTCATCAAAATCTTCTGCATGTGTTTAATTCGTACTACTAAATGATGCGACATCTCCATCGACAAGAAGAAAATCATCAAAACACATTTGACTATTAATTGACTCGAATAAAATAAATACAGAAATATAAACTGATATATCAGAAAGTATGATACATCAAAGGGTGCCCAAAAGTTTGAAATCAACCCACAGACTTCATTCAAGTTTTTCTCAATATTTACTTGTTCACAAGATGACTTTTGTGCAAATTTGAGCGCATATACGAAAACAATGCCACCTATAATGTACAAGTTACAAATTATAGCCCATAAACGAAAATTCACAGCTTTCAGGTTTGAAGGTTTATCATATTCTTTAAAATTGGACATATCTTTTAGAAGGAAAGCTATTTTTTTCTGTTTTTTCACAAACATCAAGCAAGTATAGTAAATACCAAGAAGAGCTACAACGTGGGCAACATCTTCAGTGATGGGCACATCAATCTCGTCTTAAAAATGTGTTATTGTTTTTAAAAGAAAATATATTTTCTTACATTTTACTGTTACAATAAGGTGCATTATTATAGACAGTAACCAAGGTAATGTTATCAGTAGGAATAAAAAAACTCTGAAGTAGAACCATTTACCAGGATTCATTTCATTATGACGACTTGGCCATATAAAGCTGTATTGAAGTATTTTCAATGTGGTTCGACAGATTGTAATTTGACCGTCAGACATTCTGCGTAAGACTATAAATTCCTTCTTCTGCGTGTGTAAGGCTATGGAAATGAAAATGGTGCACTTTTAGTATGTTACAAATGATTGAAAATAAAAAATTGCAATTTAGGGGTTAAAAGAATTGTGATTAAATTTGAATATGATTAAATTAAATTGCTAGTTTAGTAATTTAAGTTTGAGTAATTGTGACTTTAAATCAAGAGTATGTGGTTAAGTATAACATACTAACTGATAATTACGTCGAATTTAGTAGTATATTTGGTGTCTCAAAGGTAGCTTCAAATTTCGTTGATTTTGATTAACTCTAAAATAAAAAAAATACCAGACAATACAATTACTGAGTGGTTAAAGTTTATTTGCACTTGTAATATTGTGCTATCTCGGTAAACTTTATTTTATTTGCTCTATATACACATATGTAGTAAAAAGCAATTAGAATTTTTGTTAATAGGTAATTATAGTGCAAAAATTTGTTATTAAAATGAAATAATTTTCATCGAATGTAGTAACATTAAGAAACTTTAGGAAATTTCGCATATACCTAGTGAAAGTTTATTTTTCAGCCTTATAAAATGATATAGTTATAAAATTAATTGTAATTAACGCTAAAAAAAATTACCTTCAGCAACGAATAATGGAATGAATAATTCACACACTTTAATCAGTTACGATTCTCATACCAACATATACTAACCACTAATTTTAGAGACTCTCTTAAATAAAAGTGCTTATACACTAAAAAACTCTAAATTAGTTTTATAAAGATGTAATTTGAAAATTGATAATAATTAATGCTCTATTCTTTTTCTAAGTACTTATTTGTATACATTTTTTCGTTTAGAATAACTATTTTTTCAGAAGACATTGATTTAACAAAGAAAGACTCAGTAATTGTAGAGTAGAGTTTGATTATTTATTTATAATATCGGATGGTCCAAAACTTTCGGCGTCGAAGTAGGTCATGAGAAAAGATCGTATTTATTATAAATCTGAAAATCTCTAAATACTATTTACCTCAAGGAGGCGTTATCAGTTAGGCAGTCGGCTTGAAGAGTTTTTATTGATCCAAATAGAGAGAATTGTATTTTCCCTCGATACTGCATCTTGAAAAAAATGTATTTTGCTCTCTTAATAGGTAATGTACTATTTCTGTTAGATTCATAATAATACCTACATATATTGATTGAAGAAAGTTGATGCAGCAATGAAAGAAATATCAATAATCATAGAGTAAAGTGGTGTTCAGGCTTCCTCCAGAAACGAAAAATCCAAAAGGTTTAGATTATCAAAATGATTTAATTTAGCGTAAGTTGTAGCAAAATCAACTACTTCAGTTGACTATTTCAAAATCCAATTGTTACGCTGTTTGTTATTATCTAATAAAATTGAATTTTTTTTTAGATGATTGGACAACGTGGTAACATAACAGAACGTCCATTGTTTACTATGCATGTGATTTCTGAATATAATCTCCGAAAGAATAAGCTACTGGTAAAATAAAAAATGTATTTATTGAGGTAAGTTTCATGTTATTTCTAAAACAAAAATTAAAATAATTTCAACTTATAGAATTGTTCTAAAGCATTCTTATTATAAAAATTGATTGTTTTTAATTTATAACCTGATTACAAAACTAAAACTAAAATGAACACAAAGTATGTTTTTTTTTTGATATTGTCTTATTATAGTATATAACGGTATTAGGCTGATATGGATCATATAACAGACGAGGATATGTTTGAGGCCGAGGCGATTGCCGATGCCGATTGTGGACTAAAATATCTATGCTGAAACTTTGTCTGAAGCTCCAGGAAAACATTGACAAGTCATGTTAAAATTGTCATAAAATTTATTATACGATTCATGTTTTTATAAGTATGAGAAAGTATTTATTTTTCTGAAAGAAGCAGAAGTGTTAACAGCCGAACAAATTTTTTTTTTTGTGCAGACATCGGATAAAATTTTTATAGTTTTTATTGTTTGATGTCTATGGAGCTTATAGACGTAAAGAACAAAAACTCATAAGATTGTGTATTGATAATATTGAGGACGATGGTAAAATTATAATTGAAACCTCGAAAAGCACAAAAAACAAAATTTCAAAAAGATTTACAATTACAGAATATGATACGCCACTCAGGGCTGCGGTTGATGAAAATATGCATCGGAGAGTGGGCGTTTTTTTGTCGTTTATAGAAAAGGGAAGTGCACTAAACAATTCGTAGGAGTGCATAAAATGAAAATGCTGAAAATTTTACAGAACATTGTTTTCGAAGGTCTAGTCTTATCACCACCGGTGGCGACTTTTTTATATTAAAACCGTTTAGATGACGGAAAGCTTCAGCGGTAAAGGATAATACGTTGAAGGATCTGTTAATAAGAAAAGAATTTTAAACAACTTTTTAGTTCAGGATCTGAAGATGCAACAATTTGTGCAAATCATAAAGAAAAAATTCAATACTAACAAACTCGTATTTTCAGGGAATTCAAATTGTACTTTTTATATTAATTTCTGGTTATCTTAGTTTCTTTAATTGCTTTATTAATTATTTTCACTTTTAATTAATAAAAATTGACAAAAAAATTTGGTCTTATTTTAATTCCTCAAATCAATTAAAAGATCTAAACAGTCGGACAATTTAGGATTTTATAATTAGAAATCATCCTACGTTTTTTATTGCTTTCAATTTGAAAGAGTAATGTGTCATTTCTTATCATAATTCCTCGACTCAGATTAACAAGAATCTATATATTTATATACATATATACCTCCTGTTTTTATCGATAATAAATCATACGTTTTCTTCTGAGAAGGTGTGCTCTAATCTCTTTACGAAATTAATTATTTTATCGGATTTATTTTGAAATCTCTTTCCATGCAAAAATTAAAAACACCCCTATTCTTTGCGAATAAAATACTTTACAGTTTATGTTTATTGTGCAGGTTTTACGAAAGTCCATTTGTATGATTTTGTACAAGAATTTTTTTTAAGGAGTATTTCAGAAAATATATTTTTTTATATAAATATGTATTAAATATATTGAAAATATGTTGCAATAGTAAAATTTAAAAAAAATAATAGAAAAACAGTCCTAGATTACTTTTTATTTTTGGACAAACTAGACTTTGATAAGTATTTATTATTTTTTATACGATTATGTTTTTAAATTTACAAAATCAAAGAAACATAAATAGTGAAAAACTACGTCATGTAGGTTATGACTATTCATTCAAAAGTAAGTTCTATGAATAAATTGTTGCAGTAATTGATGTTTTCCTGATTAAAAATAGTTACGAAGTCAACATTGCCAGAACTGAATATGACATTTTTAAAACCTAAAATAATGAAAAATTAATAAAAATTAATATTAGTGACATATTTACCGTTAAAAAAAAATTATATGACAAAATTCCAAAAGATCCCACAGTGATGTATAAACCCTTTTGTGATTGGAGAAGAAAAAACAACATATCTTTTTGTAATCTTACGTCAGTTGAATACCATTTTGATTTCCAGAGAGCTTCTGAAATGAAATCACTCTGAAAGCATCGATTATTTTTATCGAATTTAATAAAAATTGTAAAAATGAAAAATACTAACGGATTCTAGAATTTTTTGGCCTCCAAAAGATGCTATAAAGAGAGATAATATCCATCCAGCGAGGTGGACAACCGCATTGACGGAGTAAACTCCCTAGAGTAGCATATTATTTTTTTCACTTTTTCGAGAAAATACTTACGTCGACAAACTGCTTTTCCAGACATCCACAAATTGCAGCTGTCATAACGAAATGAATGAACATAAGATCTGAGAAACAACTGTCTAATCGTTGGGCCATGCTGTAAAAATTATTATCTTACATCAAAAAAAGAAAAATAGACAATTACACTTACTCGAGGATTTCTTGATGGTACTTTATACAGCGTACGAATTTCTGACAACAAACTTTATAATCAGTCTCCTCAAAACTTTCTTCAATCATTGAGCTTAAATGTTTGATTCTTAAAATAATGTGATGAGAGATTTCTAGAGCTTGAAAAAAGATTGACAAGTGCAGTCTCACAAAAAGAGTTGCTGAAATCCAAGTGTAAATAAGAATTATGTGAAACACCGGAAAATAATTGATTTCAAATGGGATCCAATAAGGATGTACTAATCCACATTTTTCGTCTAAACCTAGTATCTTGTTCATTTTTTCACATTCTCCTTTTTGTAATAATTTCATTAAATTATAAGTTGTTAAACCACATGTGGGATACATAAATGCAAGCCAAGACCAAAAATTTAGTTTTTTATTTAATCTGTCAAAGTTCGGGGGTTTTCCAAAATTGAAGACTGATAAATCTAGTAAAAGTTTTGCAATTTTCGGTTGATTGCGAACGTAAAGTGTTGCCATATACCAAATTCCACCCATAGATGTTATTACAGCAATATCTTCTATAATGTAGAGATCCAGTTTGTCTATAATTGTAAAGTTTAAGTAATTTCAAAAATATGTGAAAATACGTACAGTTTAGAGTGACACTAAGGTGAATAAATGTGGAAAGAATTAAGATACTGAATCCAAATAAAAAAGACGAGATTTTTATGTAGTACCATCTTCCTGGGTTGAGTTCTTCTGTGAAATTTGGCCAAATAAAGCTGAATTGCATGTTCCATCTAGATACTTGACCAATTTTAATTTTGCTTTTGATGTTCATACTAAAATTAGAAATGTATTAAATTGTAAAGTTATAAATGAGTAGATTTAGATTACAAGTTTACAACATTTTTAATTACAAATATTAGATTAATTGAATTAGTATGTGGTAAAACTAGAAAAAAAAAAATACATTAAACTAATTACACTGAAAAACCTTGTCCAAGATAAAATATTTTTAGAATATGCAATTTTTTGCTCCATGTGTCATAAATGGGAAAGACAAGATCTAACAGCATCGCCATATTAACTCACCCTGTATATTTAACACGAAAAAAAAAAGTAATCTTGTATCATTTTTTCTACTTAATATAAAAAATTAAAAAGCTTACACAATTGTTTCAAAAGAGTAGTTGTTTGCACACAAAGTTTTAACCTGCTATCTATCCTAAAAAACAAAAAAAAACACAAAAAATCTAATAAATACCCCTAAATAATAAATCACACACTTCACTTATAAATAAAACTCACCTTTTAACAAATTCAGTCTTCAACTTAGACAGTTTATGCCAATCCTATCAATATCGTCACTAAATTCACATAACAATAATTTTATAAGAGAATACACTGCACGTCTGGCTTGACCAATTTCTCTTTAACAAATGTTACTAAGCTTAGTGGTAAAAAATTCATAAACCAATAAATCTCTGGAATTATTTTCTACGAGAACGTAAACTACCATTCACTGGTTCAAATATACTACAATCTTGAAGTTATGTGTTATTTATCAAGATGATTCGTGTTTATAGTATTCAACTTTGTCATTCGGTTAAACAGTAGTTTGTATTTCCCTTAGGAAATTGGGTAGTATGATGCATTATTCTATAAAGCTTAATTTTTAAATAATTTAATAGACAGATTACAGTTAAGGAGAACGATATTAATTGAAATGTAGAATCACTTATTCTTATTAATCTGTGTTACAGTGACGCTTTGAAACAACAAAAAAAATGAAGAATATATTTATGTAATTATCATTAAAAGAACATTAATGTTATTACTCTATATTTAATAAATGATATTACTAGCTAGGCTTACGTGTTATATGTATACATTGTAATTTTTCAGCAAGTTTTGTGTTACGATTTTTTGATTTTACTATTAAATTATTATTATTATTAATTTTATTTTTTTTCATCATTTACATTAAAAAATAAATTACTTTTATCAGATAATTCACATTAAAGTTCTCAGGCACTCGAAGAATTTGAGTCAATTCTTCACAGCTCATATCATATTGTTCGCCTAAAAATCCAAATTTACAAATAAATCTGTTTGCAAACGATTACTTTAGGAACATTTTTGCGACCGTAAAAAAAAAATTTAAATGAAATTAATGAACGAAAAATTTTCTGGCCGGTGAGTATCTACAAACATGTCATATGAAAGCAGTCTAGAAATAAATTGTATTATAAAGAAACTCAAATTTAGAAGTTTTAGAAGATATTATACCAAAGAAACAAAAAACGTTAAAGTAGGAAACCAAACTGTATTGCTAGCGTATAGAAAAAACTTGTTAGAATGTTTTTTCTCCCACATCTTTGTGGACAAAAGTATCAATGCTAAAACTGACTCTGAAGGTTTACGATAATATTGACATCTCAAGGTTGGTATTTTTCATTTATAGATTTGGTAATTTTTTTATGTTTTTAAAAAGAAAATCTGATGGACACAAATGGAAAAAAGCACAAATTTTCTCTGAGGAACAAGTTACGAAATTTTTAGTGGAAGCAAATGATGATATGTTTTTGTTTGATGAACTGGCGGCTGCAAGCGTAATGAACTGGCATCTTTGCGTCCTTCGAACATGCAAACTAGGCGTTTTTTTTTTTTGGCTACAGAAACGAAAAATGTGTAAAACAAGTTGTAGGTATCTATACTATTGGAGCAAATCCAGAAAAAAAAATGCCACATCATTAAAGTTGGCCATTCTTTTGGAGATCGTCAGCTACCATTGTTGTGGAGAATAGTGGTGACCTATTGTCAGGAAAAGAACTTGGAGGTTGGGATTCATCAAGTGTGGCAGACTCCTACATTGAGAACTCCGTCTCTAAGAAAATAAAAATTACAAAACAACTTTTTCAAACTCAGAATATCACAACTTACGAATCAAGAAACCAATCAACTTCATGTTTTGCAAATGTGGGTGGGGTTTTTCCTCTTGAATGGTTTAAATTGTGATTTTTAGTTTTTAGTTCTGTTAAACCATGGTAACAGTATGGTATTACAAAATTAGTATATAACGGTACTAGGCTGATATAGATCATATAATACACAAAAATAAGTATAGGGACGAGACGATAGCTGAGGTTTTAAATTATCCGCGACTGTTATATTAATATGGGTCGTATGTTGTTTTATAGTTTTCGTGATACTATAGGAATAATTGAATTTGAAGAAATGATTTATAATCAAAATGACAAATTTGACGCAAGTAGCCTACCAAGTGTGCTCTTGTTTTTGAAAATTGTTTATTGATAAGAATAAAAGTACATTTAAAACATGGAAAGTAAAAGTTGTGCTAGCGTTTCTTCTAAAATTTATCAAGAAATTTTCCCTAAAGCGGTTGCAGCGATTCAACATTTACTGCCTTTAAAAACAAAAAATCAATACGGAAAGAATATGAAAAATGCATCAAATGTAGGAAAAAACAAGACCTGACGTTAACGAAAAGGTTTTACTCTGTTATTTGTCAGAACTGGCAGCAACTTTTGCTTCAAATAGTTTATGGACTAAAATATCAATGCAGAAAACTTGTTTGAAGCTTCAAGACAACTTTGACATTTCTAGGTAAAAGTTATGTTAAACTTGTTATAAGACTTATTAAACGACTTATCTTTCTAAAAACAAAGTCGAAGTCTTACTAACCTAAGAAAGCAAAAGTGTTAACAGCCGAACAAATTATTTTTTTTTGTAGAGGCATCGGATGTTGGTAAAAGTAATTTTATTGTTTGGAGTCTATGGAGCTTGTAGGCGTGAAGAATTCTTACAAGTGTGTATAGGATACTGGTAAAATTATAATAGTCATCTTGGAAGACACAAAAAACAAAATTTTAAGAAGATCTACAATTACAGAAGATGATACGCTATGCAAGGGCTGCGGTTTATATAGAAAATAGGTAACGCTTAGATCTTCTAGTTTGAAGAATCTCCGGTCTTTTGATTATAGAAAAGAGAAGAGCACTAGACAATTCGTAGGAGTGCATAAAATAAAAAAGCTGAAAATTTTACAGGACATTGTTTTCGGAGGTCTAGTGTACCACCGCCGGTGGCGACCTTTTTGCAAAACAGTACCTAGAAGAACTTGTTAATAAGAAAATAAAAATTTCTAAACAACTTCTTATTGCTAGTTCAGTATCTGAAGATGCAACAATTTGTGCAAATCATAAAGAAAAAATACAGTCCTAGGCAATTTCGTATTTTCGGGAAATTCAAATTGTACTTTTATTATTTTTTATCAATATTCATGAATAAATATTGATAAAAAAGTTGTTACTGATATTAGTGTTGTTAATAAATAACAGTCACGGCCGTTGTCGATGTCAAAACAGCCATGGAGACAGTACGGATATAATAGAATATTAATTATCATGGAAAGCTATATCAGCTTTTGACGTAGATAAATAACTGAAATTGCCTCGTGGATGCAAAATATAAATCATCTTTTTGTCTGTTTTGCCAACGACTCTGTATAAATATTGATGACGCTAGTATTAAATGTTAAACCATTTCGTAATAACTACCATAAAATTAAATTACGGAGCCTAAATAGTAAATGTTTTTTAACAGAGCAACATAGAATTGAAAGCATGTAGGTTAAACTTAGTCTGCACTTTAGGGTATTCTAATTAGAATACATTCTACGTTTTTTTTTGCTCTAATATTGAAGTAATGTGTCATTTCCTAGCATATATCTCCATATCTATATATATTAGGGTGGGTCAAAAAATCGATTATTTTTATTTGGACTTCTGATACTGAAAAACTGGTTCCTAGGCATCTCCAGAAAATGCTTTGCAACGATGAGCTCTTAATTTTAATAGAAACATCAATCTCATTACAGTTTTGCATATTTTTCTCAGTGTATAAAAAAATCGATTAAGTTTTTGACCCACCTTACACACACACACACACACACACATATATATATATATATATATATATATATATATATATATATATATATATTTATTAGGGTGGGTCAAAAAAATCGATTATTTTTATTTTGACTTCTGATACTGAAAAACTTATATATATAAAAATATGGGTTTATCGATAATAATAAGATGTGCTCTAATCCTCGTTCCTTCCTTGCCCTAATCTTGCAAAATTTATTATTGTGACGTGCTTGTATTTATTTTGAAATCTCTTTTCAAATAGAAATTATAGGTATCTCTGATTTTTGGTAAATGAAGTAATCAACAGTTTATGTTTATCATGCAGGTTTTACAAAAGTCAGTTTGTATGCTTTTGTAGAATAAAACTTTATTTTAAGAGTGACATACTTTTTTACACTAGTTTTTTAATGTAAGTTATTTGTAAAATATGTTACAACAATAGTAAAATTTAAAAAAATATCAACAGAAAAACAGTTACAGATTTTTATATTTTACTAGTGCTAAGACTAATCAAACTTTGATAATAGATACACATTATTTTTTATACTATTACATGTTTTTTAATTTACAAAATCAAAGAAATAGTGAACAAATAATAAATGGTTAAACAATTACGTCATGTAGGTTATGACTTTTGATTCAAGAGTAAGTACTATGAATAAACTGTTGCCGTAATAGATGTTTTCCTGATTAAAAATAGTTATGAAGTCAACATTGCCAGAACTGAATGTGACATTTTTAAAATCTAAAATAATGAAAAATTAACAAAAAATAATATTACCGTTAAAAAAAATATATGACAAAATTCCAAAAGATGCCACAGTGATGTATAAACCCTTTTGTGATTGGAAAAGAAAAAAACAACATATCTTTTTGCAATCTTACGTCAGTAGAATACCATTTTGATTTACAGAGAGCTTCTGCAATAAAGTCACTCTGAAAGCCTCGATATTAAATTTAATAAAATTGTGAGAATTAAAACAACTAACCGATTCTAGAATTTTTTGGCCTCCAAAAAATGCTATAAAGAGAGATAATATCCATCCAGCGAGATGGACAACCGCATTGACGGGGTAAACTCCCTAGAGTAGCATATTATTTTTTTCACTTTTTCGAGAAAATACTTACGTCGACAAACTGTTTGTCCAGACATCCACATATTGCAGCTGTCATAACAAAATGAACAAACATAAGATCTGAGAAACAACTGTCTAATCATTGAGCCATGCTGTAAAAATTATTATCTTACATCAAAAAAGAAAAAAAAGACAATTAAACTTACTTGAGGATTTCTTGGTGGTATTTTTTACAGCGCACGAATTTCTGACAATAAGCTTTGTAATCTGTCTCCCAAAAATTTAGTTTTTTATTTAATCTGTCAAAGTTCGAGGGTTTTCCAAAATTGAAGACTGATAAATCTAGCAAAAGCTTTGCAGTTTTCGGTTGATTACGAACGTTAAGTGTTGTCATGTACCAAATTCCACCCATAGATGTTATTACAGCAATATCTTCGATAATGTAGAGATCCAGTTTCTCTATAATTGTGAAGTTTAAGTAATTTCAAAAATATCTGAATATACGTACATTTTAGAGCGACACGAAGGTGAATAAATGTAGAAAAAAATGTAGAAGAAACTCCAAACAAAAAAGATGAAAATTTTATGTAGTACCATCTTCCTGGGTTGAGTTCTTCTGTTAAATTTGGCCAAATAAAGCTAAATTGCATGTTCCATCGAGATACTTGACCAATTTTAATTCTGCTTTTGATATTCATACTAAAATTTGCAATAAATTTAGATATGCACTATATGTTTAAATATGTTTTAAATGACTGCATGGAAACAATAGTCTAGTAATATGAAAAGTCATATTCAGAATGGAGAAAGTTGTAAAGTTATAAATGAGTGTTATTTAGATTACAAGTTACGATTTTTTGATAACAAATGTTGAATTAATTGTTTATCATAAATCATATTCAATATTTTTCTCTTTGTTGTTGTGTGTGTAGTAAAAATGTAAAAAAATAATAAATTATAATTGTTGCAAGGCTTCAAACTAGATTTTTTTAATTATGTTTTGTAATTTAAAAGTAGTTTTTTATCCATTACTTATATGTATACTATATATGGTGATGTATATGTGAATTTTTTGTCTTTGTTTATATTAAAAAATAAATAACTTTTATCATATAATTCACATTAAAGTTTCCAGGTGTACGTCAATTCTTTGCAGCTTATATCATATTGGTCGCCTAAAACCTTACATTTACATTAAAAATGAAATAAAAATTGCTTTTTCCATTTTACATTTGATCAATTTTTGTGATCTCTTTGTTTTTTCTTTATGTATTGATACTGAAATAACTAGAATTATTGCGGGTATATAAAAACTAGATTTAGGATTCGTCAAGGATTGAAATGTATGCATACATTTATGTGTATAATTTAAAAAATATGCAAAAAATAAAAATATGTAACATTTATTAGAAAGTGGAAAATATACGTTAAGAGACTATGAATGACTTTTTAGTGAAATATATTTATTTTGTGTCGTTTTACAAAACATTGCAATATACTTAAATAAAATTGAAATTATTTTATGTTTGTTGTCTGTCATGCACAGAACCTTGATAACAATTAATTAAAAGCAAAACTGCTTATCTAAAGTTTAAAAAAAGAAAACCTTTTAACAGCGCATAATTTAGGTTTGTTAATTTCCAAACGTCTTGAAAGCATTAGGCAAGAAATAGATTCAAATATACTTTGATATTATAGTGCTTTCGCTGTGAAGTGTTAAATTCCTGACTGTATAAAAGCGTTTGTATGTAATTATAAATTTATATTTGTTTTATAACATCGCGCATTTTCATTTTGACAAAAAGCACAAAACCGAATAGGACATTTTCAACACCTGAAAAATTTGCTCATTACACGATTCCAAAATTCAACAAAATCTTACTGATACTAAAAGTGGATAAGACATGACACCAAACGACCCTGCAGTCAAGGTTAATTCTTTTTGCGATGCGAATATCATAAATGATATATCCTTGATTAATCGCGTATCACCATTGTACCAAGCTGAAGACCATATCTCATTTGGAAGGGATACACTCTAAAATAAAAATCAGAAGAAAAACAAGAGTTTTAGAAAATTACCGCATTAGTGAGGTTTTGACCGCCAAAGCAAGCCACACTGAGAGTTGTAATCCATCCAGAAAAGTGAAGAACTGCAATAAGTGTGTTGTGTTTCTAAAAAAAAAGATTATTAGTTTTTTTATTAGAAATTAACATACATCAAGGATTTGTTTTTCTATGCAAGCACAAATTATTCCTGTCATTGTTAAGTGTCCAAACATACAATTAGTAAAACATTCGTCCAGACGTTTTGCAAACCTTCAAAGAACCAGTTGTTTAAAAATTGTGTTTTAAAAAAACTTACCTTAAAATTTCAATGTGATACATAATGCAATTTCTAAATTTCCTTTTTTTATCTTCATACCCTAATTCTTCAACAAGACTTTTTACCAAAATATTCTGCATGTGTTTAATTCGTAGTACTAAATGATGCGACATCTTCATCGACAAGAAGAAAATTATTACAATAGATTTGGTCATTAACAGAGCCGAAAAAAATATATACAAAATGATAAACTGATACATCGGAAAATATGTTACATCAAAAGGTGCCCAAAAGTTTGAAACAAACCCGCAAACTTCGTTCAAGTTTTTCTCAATATTTACTTTTTCGCATGATGACTTTTGTGCATATTTGAGCGCACACCCGAAAATGTTGGTACTTATAACGTACAAGTTACATGTGATAGCCCATAAACGAAAATTCACAGCTTTTAGATTTGGAGGTTCACCATATTCTTTAAAATTGGACATATCTCTTAGAAGAAAAGCAATTTTTTTCTGTTTTTTTACAAACATCAAGCAATTATAATAAATACCAAAAAGAGCTACAACAGAGGCAACATCTTCAGTGATGGGCAGATCAACCTTGTCTTAAAAATGTGTTAATGTTTTTAAAAGAAAATATATTTTCTTACTTTTTACTGTTACAATAAGGTGCATTATGATAGATAGTAACCAAGGTAATGTCATCAGTAGGAATGACAAAACTCTGAAGTAGAACCATTTACCAGGGTTCATTTCATTATGACGACTTGGCCATATCAAGTTGTACTGAAGTATTTTCAATGTTGTTTGACAGATTGTAATTTGACTGTCAGACATTCTATGTACGACTATAAATTCCTTCTTCTGTGTATGTAAGGCTGTGCAAATAAAAATGATGCACTTTAGTATGTTCCTGAGGATTATTCATAATTTGAAGTAGTTGAATTTACTTCATACTTAAGTTAAAATTTTATGTTTTTATAGTTTTACGGGAAAAAATAGATACAAAAACATTACTACTGTTTTTATAACTTTTCTGTAAATAAGTATAACTTTAAACCATGCTTTAAAACTTTCAAAACTGCAGTCGTTGTCGATACTTGTGAAAAAGTGTGAATTAAATAGAAAAATTATTATTTTTTTTTTGTAAAGAAAGTCTAGTTCTCCCTTTGATTACAGTTATAAAATAATATGCTCTCCGTTCAATGGAATCAGCAGGTCAACAAAATTTAAATAAAATTTGAGTACATGATTAAATTAAATTGCTAGTTAAGAAAATTTAGTTTGTTAAATCGCGAGTTTGAAATTAGATTATGTAGTTAGATCATTAATTAAGTCGAATTTAGTAGTATACTTGCTTTAAATTGTTAGAAGAACTACAATAAGAATTAAATAAGCATTAAATCAAATCAAAACTAATCTCGAAAAAAACAAGAATTTTAAGCTAAAAATTTTATAGAATCTGAAGCATCTAAAGCAAAACATCGAAAGACACAAAAGCATCTAGGCAGAAAGTGATGTAAGACCCATTTCAAAAATTATACGTTTCAGAAAAACATTTTCATTAAGCTTCTGGCCAAATGGAAGTATGTAGGAATAGTATGTAAAAAAAGTTTGTTGTTCTTAAAATCTAATCAGATTCCACTTCTGACAAATAATTATTACATTTATGTTTCAATTTTAAAAAAGTTACATACGACATAGTGTAAGATTTACGTATATCTTGTGATTAATAAAAATAAAAAATCATCAATGATATAAATCCGATGATACAAGAAAATATAGAGATAAAAAGCTTACACAACTGCTTGAAAAGAATAGTTTCTTGCACATAAAATTTTAACCAGCTATCTATTATAAAAAACTTAAAAAACACATGAACATGTAATAAATACTTCTAAATAATTAATCGCACACTTCATTTTTATAACTCACCTTTTCTCAAATTCAGTCTTCAAATTAAATAGTTTATGCTAGTGGAATAAATATCGTCACTAAATTCACATAACAATGATTTTACTACAAGAAAATACACTGCACGTCCGGCTTTACCAGTTTCCTTACAACAAATGTTACTAAGTTCAGTGGTTAAAAATTTATAAATCAATAAATCTCTGGAATTATTTTCTAGGAGAACGTAAACTACCACTCACTGGTTCAAATACACTACAATTTTGAAATTGTGTATTATTTGTCAAGACGATTCTTGTTCATAGTAGTCAGCTTTGTCATTTGGTTAAAGAGTAGTTTGTATTTCTCTTGGAAAATTGGGTGGTACGATTGATTTATTGTATAAAACTTAATTTTTGCATAATTTAGTAAAAAAATTACAGACAAAGAGAACGTTATTAATTAAAACGTAGTTTATTATTCATTTTGTTTTATTAGCAAAATATGTCTAAAAATTACATATTAAAAAGGTATTTTTTGCACAAGTACCAAATTTTCGTCCTCCCAAATTGCAGTACTTGTTCATTTTGTTGTTACACTATTTGTTAGAATGTCTTACAGACGTAAATCTTCCAGTAAACATCTGTTGGTGTTTCTGCTTTAATATGAAAAAGATTTTTGTTTGTTTGTGGAATACCTATTATCGTGCTTTCAAATTTTAGACTCAACATTTATATTTTGTTTGAGTAAAGATGGATTAGAAGCAATAATGTTCAAGCTTGCTATAAACAGAAATTTTTTCACAGTTTCTTGTAAATTGTAGCAAAAACTAAATGGTTACATTGTAGCTAGTTGCAATTATTTAATAATATTGCCTTCCATCTTTCCTTTCCTTTGGTTTGTCTATAGCAACAGGTACGATTACTTTGCCAGAATGTTTTAAAGTCCAATTGTTTATTCAAAAAAAAAATGGTAGAATTTTTTGAGATCTGAACCACAGGGAGTGATTCATACAGAACAAACAGTAGATTATCGATAATAATGCACATTATGCGTCATTTTTTTTTCTAATTGATATTACCTAGAAAATTATTGATCTTAACTTTATATTTTCTTTTAAAAAAATTGTTATTTTATCAGGTTTTTATTAGTGATATGCAAAAATTATCTATTTTCGAAAAGTTAGTTTTTTACTATACTGATTAACAATTTTATCCACTATCTGCTAATCGTAAACAATATTATAGTTCATTTCACAATGAACACAAAAACTGATTTATTGATATCTTGTAAATACATTTTTTGTTTAAGTACTAATATACAAATAGCTAGAATTATTTCAGATATATACATTAAAATTGTCTACCTTCTAGGTTTTAGGAACCACTAAGGAATGAAATGTATGCAATACAGTTGTGAAAATTTGTTATAATGTAGCTATGCATAAAATTCTAGCAAAGTGTATAGTTAAAAAAATATACAGAAGAATCTTTATTTTAGAAATTTTAAATTTTTTTGAATTTGTAGGATTTCTAGCATCTTGTTAACTCTTTGCATCAATTGAATTCCTTGCATGTTTTAAATAAATCTTTGATACTGTTTGAGTATTTAGTATTTAGTATTTATTTAGTATTCTTAAATCTCTTGATATACATTATTTTTAAAACAGTAGAAAAAGTTTATAAATCCTTGCTGTCATTTTTCGCTGTACTCTAGATTCCTCGAATTTTTGTGATGTTAATTGGTTAGTTTAGAATCGATGAGTAATCTAGAGCACTTAAAAGATACAAGGAATATATTTTAAGTGCTTTAGATTAAATTCTATTTTTATGTGAATCATTCATATTATCTGTATATATCGTTTAGATTTTTGTTTAATGTATATATGGTTTAGATTGTTTTCTTCTAGTGTTTTTAGTTTTTTTTTTGCTTTTTTTGGATCATGTAAAAAAAAATTAAATTTTTTAAGAGGCATTTTTTAAAATATATAGATTTTTAAGATTTTTAGTGCTTCTTAAATGTTTTGGGTACATACATATGTGCAAAAGTATTAAAATGACTCCGATTTCAAATGGAAAAATGTAGGTATGTGCTAAAATTGCTTTATTGATGTACAGGTCTAGTCACGTAAGGGGTATTTCTGATTTTTTTATTATCACAACCAGCAATACAATTTGCGATGACGACTAGCTCCCTCACTAAAAAAAATAAAACCTTGTATCCAGGATTGCTCTGTCTATTTAATTGTCTTGTAATACAAGTTTTGTGAAAAAAGCACAAAACATCAAGATATGTGCGACGATCATTCCTAAATAGACTTGAAGCATGCCTTGAAGTTAATGCTTCGTTAGTTTATTTGTTATATTGTTGTGGTTGATAAAATTAAAAATAAATTAATCATCTGTCATTTTGACGTTCTCAGCCGCGTTTAATACTTACTTCGATTACTAAATTAAATCACTTTTAATATGGTAGCAAGTGATCAGTATGATTTGTATTGTTGGTTGCGTACAAAATAAATTCAGAAATACCCCTTACGTGACTAGCCCTGTATATTTTCTTTTGTATGAGAAGAATAAATTCAAAATTGTGGCAGTTATCAAAATAAGTTATTTTAGTAACGATTTGTAATGTAAGTGTGAAAAATTTTCATTTAATTATAAATAGAAACTTTGTGAACTAACAATTGTAATTTGTTATTACACTCAATAGTTTTACCTTCATTAGCATAATTAGTTTCCTAAACACAGGCTTGGAACAAAAACTTTAATTTGCAGACAGTAATAGTTATAAAGAGTACCTAAATACTAAGAAAGGTTTTTTTGCTGATCCTGGATATCGGCTATAACTTAAAGGTTCAAATGGTAGAAATAGTGGCTATTAAATATTCTAATATTTCAGAAGCTTCAGCTTATGGTCAATACCATAAATATGGTATAATACGGCAGTACATTTATTAATTTATGTTTTAATTTCATTTCTATGCTATTTACTATAAAAAAAATCAAGATGGGTTAAGTTTGTCTTTATTTTATTGCTACTGAGTTTAAAAAATATGTTTTGCACATATATCTTATATGATTAACATTAGAGAAGATGTGATTGGGTCAGTTTATAGCACTATATTTTACATCAAGTGTAACGTAAAAAAGTCTGGTAGGTATTTTATTGTTTTGTTTATTAAATATATTTTTAATTGGTAATTGGTTAGAATCGGACCAGAAGGATCACCAACAGAAACATTATTGAAAAACCTAAAAAAATGAAATAAGTTAAAATAAATCATCACTTAATAGACATAAATATGCTTGTGTTTTTTTAGAATAATTAAAACTATTTATGAACGTCATTACTAGAGCAAAATAATATAGTGAATTGTGTTTTGTTAAATTTTACGAGTATATATTGAATTATATATCTTCATACTTGTATAAACACGCTGTGATGAACTGGTGCATTCTCCGGTTACTGCTTTACATCTTTTGCAATTTGTACAGGCGCGTTTGCAAGACAAACCCCACTCTCCGTCAGAACAAGCTGAAATCACAGTTTAAATATGTTTAATATAGTTGTATTTAAAAAATAAATTACCTTGATCACATGATTCTCCCTTAAAACCCCAAGCACATAAACAGGTAAAGCTTCCAATAGAACAAATTTTTTGGTTCTCACAGTATTTTGCATCAGAACCCAACAACGCTTCGCAGCTTAGATCACACTGACTACCCAGAAGTCCAGGGTCACAAGAGAATATATTATTACCAGTCACAGTTTTTGACACGTCACATATTCTGACGACGTCTTTTTCTACGTCATTTTCTATGTCTACGTTGTAGATTGCTAAAAAAAACTTGATGTGGCAACGATTGTACGAGAAACATTACACTAAAAATCCAAAATAAATCACTTACTTTTGTTACCTATAGTGAAAGGGCATCTTCTGATGTCAATACCCCATTGCCCTTCTTCAATGCTTCCGTTAAAAGTACTTCGCGTAAAACTTATATTTGTTGCTGATTCTAATTCAATTCGGCGGCTTTGCCAATTCCACACTAAACTCTCATCAATACCATGAAACGCGTATTTACGTCCAAGTACATCCACCTCTAATTTACAGTAGGAACATAAGTAAATGTATAGGATCAAACAATTTTCATTCGCCGGCACTTCGATACTTGTTGGTGTAGTTGATATATGCTCAGCCCACCTCAACTGATCTAAAATAGTTTAAAAAACGTTAAATTCTATAAAAAAAACGCTTGTTCAAATTGCTAACAGTCATGAATCCTCCAATACGCGTTTGAGGGTGCTTCCGCCTTGATTTGAAGAGAACTGTTTTTGTATTTTGGATACATATTATAATGATACCAAATGGGCTTAATTATTTTACTTTGTTTGTGTTGAATTGGATCAGAAGTAGTAATGTTCAAGGATGTATCATACACGGAAAATTCATAACTTTTTACATTATTCTCTTGGATTAAATTGGTGTAAATAGTAGCAAAATCTGCAAACATACATTAAAAATTTCAGATGTAAGACTTGTTTGTTTGGTGTGTAATTATTACCCTCCCATCGTTTGTCTGTAACAGCGGGTACTACTACTTCAGTAGAATGTTTTAAAGACCAATCATTCCAAAGTTTGTCTTCATACAATAAAACTGTAGAATTTTTCCGTGCATGGACAACGGGAGGTACAACATACAAAGCGGAACTAGAATCATCATCAATGATGCATGTTATGTGAGTTTTGTTTTCTAATTGTATAAATTCCCCAAAAGATAAAGTCACTGTTGAGATTAAATATATAACTGATATGGCAAACTTCATGTTTTTCTGTAACAGAAATATTAATGATGCATTTAATATTAGGGAGAAAGTTATTTAAAAATTTGAAAATTGTTTTTACAGTTTTTTAGTCTGATTTCTGTTATGTAAATAATCGCGTCTCACTTACAATCTTTTAATTGATGACTAGATATAGTGTAACTTCAGACGGAACACCGCAACTGTTTCCAATTTATCAATACTCTGATTTATAAACGTTTTTAATCAATTCCACTGATAACTGGAATTATTGCGTGGGGTATTTATCTATGGTGGGTGCCCATATAAAATCAAGATTTTTTTGTTTTAGTTAAATAATAAAGCGCTCTGCGCTCAAGTGTGCTAATTATGGAAAAGATGGAATTTGCAAGAACAAAAGTGCTAAACTTAGTTTAATGTATTATTATCGTGTTCTAGATAACGTGTACGTCAAGGAGACTGTTATTGTAAGATAACAAAACACGATATACGATATCAGGAAAAAATTAGTTGAATTGGTAAATTAGTTGAATTTTTTGGATTCTTAGAACGTTTTGTATATTTAGACCTTTTGGATTTCTTGAATCGTTTTTATCAATATTTCAAATCCTTTGTATTCTTAAGGCTTCAGACCTTTTGAATTCTTTGGATGCATAAAGTGTTTTGAATTCTCTATAAATCTTTAATTTATTTTTGGTTTGTTTAGACTTTTAATATTTTTTGGTTCTATACATTTATCATTTCTTTTTAGAATCTTGAGATTGTATAGACCTTTTTTGCATTTTTTAGGTTTGTTTTATGTTTTGCTTTATGCATGTTTCTTTCAAATTTCCAGGATGTTCAGATTTTTTAAAATGCCTTTTGAACACTCGTTTTGAGTGAGCTTTTACGATTTCTAAGATTTTGTAGATTTTTTTAGCTATATGCTAACACTTTAGATTTTCTACATTGTTTTTTGTTTTTAGGTTTAATTTGTTCTTAGGTTTAACTAAATTTCCAAAAAGCAGGTTTGTTGTTAATGACATTGTTTAGTGCCTTCAGTAAACATATTTGAACATAACATGTTTGTATTAGCAATACTCGAAATGTAACTTTATTTTACAGCTGGGTTATCTAATTTAGTCATGTTTAAAAAATAGTATATTATGATATAAGTTTATAATGGAAGAAATTATGACACTAATGAAAGATAGCGTATAAGGGTAGCGAGTGCGATATTTTGACAAGAGCCATAATTCCGCATTATCAATGAATGTCATACGCTATTTTGTGGTCAAATTAGGAAAAACAAAACATTAGTTCAAATCTCTAAATTTTATTTTTATCTTAGCCTAAATAAAAATAGAAATGGCAACCTATGGTGGTTGATATGACATTTTTTCAAACAATTCAACTGTTTCGTGAAAAATGAACTGTTCTCCTGAAGGGTGCATCATCAATGGATAAAATTAATCAAAAGGCTGCAGGTCAGTTTCAAGCTCTACACTATTTATTTCAAAAACTCATATATGTAACAATAATTAAAAGATTTTAAAATAGTTTAAGGCCGTATGTATAGTTAAATTAAAATTGTATAATAAATACTATAATGAACTTTAAACTAACCATTTTATGAATTTTTCTTTTTTATTTTTTTTATCTAAACCACTTAAGAAGGGTTGTCATTATTATTAAGATAAATTATGATAATAATAATTATTATTTGAAAAGAATAGTTTGCACGAAAATATTTAACCAGCTATGTATTTTAAAAAACAATGAAAAAACACATGAAAATATAATAAAAACTTCCAAATAATTAATCGCACACTTCATTTTTATAACTCACCTTTTCTCAAATTCAGTCTTCAAATATCGTCACGACATTTACATAACAATAATTTTAGTACGAGAAAATACAGTGCACGTCCGGCTTTACCAGTTTCTCTACAACAAATGTTACTAAGTTCAGTGGTTAAAAATTCATGACCGATTAATCTCTGGAATTATTTTCTACCGGAACGTAAACTATATTATTCACTGGTTCAAATAAACTACAATCTTAAAGTTGTGTGTTATTTTTCAAGATGATTTGTGTTTATAGTAGTCAACTTTGTCATTCGGTTAATGAGTAGTTTGTATTTGTCTTGGACAATTGGGTAGTACGATGTATTGTTGTATAAAACTTAATTTTTGCATAATTTATAAAAAAAAAAATAGTCAAAGAGGACGTTATTATTTAAAATGTAGTTTCACTTATTGTTATTAATCTATGATATAAGTATATTGTGATGGTTTGGAATTTGCTCGGTTTTATTTTCGATTATCCTGGTCACGGCACCAAATGTGAAGGTGCGGAATCCTGATCAATCCTGGTCACCTACTGGTGACTCCTTCGTCCTTTGGAGACGGCGTTTGTTTGGGGTTGGCGTTTAATACTTACTATTGGCGCCACCACCAAAATTTACTAATCCTGTTGTAACACACGCGAAATATCGCTAATTAATATTCGGTGTAACTTTCTTAACTTAACTTCATCTGGAGGATAGTTAATTTTTATAAAAGATTATGGACCCAAATTTTTACGTTGTGTTTTGTTGTGTTAAAGAAAAAACTTATCGTAGTATCCAAATTCTAGTGAGGCCGTCTTGTGAAGGGAATGTTTAATGAAACAGATGGGCACACTTCACTTATATTTTATTAACAAATTTTCAATCATTGGTTATGGGTACGACCGTCAAAGTCCCTAACTGAATTTGATTAACTTAAAAATGCGTTCCTTGTGCTCTAATGTTATCCAAAATTTATCCCCTTAAATTTGGAATTCACAATTGGTTGTAATGGTTTTGATTAAAGCTTTTGATTTTGAGCTGTTGATTAGTTGACGTTTTGTCAGAGCATTGTGTGATTTCCGGTGTTCTATTCGTACAAGATTTGCTGAGTGTTATTTTCACAGAAATTAATTATGAGTCGGAAAGAATTCGGTTGTAGCAAGATTATGACTATCAACGACTCATTTTGTAGCGAATTGTCACTTTGGAAGAAATTCGTGACTCAAATTTCGTCAATGATTAGCGTTGCCAGAAACTGGTGTTGGGTGATGTCCCACGTGAATTTACGATTTTGTGTTTGATCCCAACGAAGAAAGGAAAATCTGGACTAAGCGCGGATCAAACAAATGAGAGCAAAACTTTAAGAATTGTTTGGAAATATTTCAGATATTTGGCGTTTGTGCAGTTGAGAAGAAAATGTTCTAATTTTTCTTTCTAAGAAAATTTCAATGACAGAAACTATAAAATCTGTTTACGATAAATTTTCTTTGCGGAATGGTGTTCTACAATAGAGCAGCCAGAAGGTTGCATATTTGGCGGTTCGCATAGGAGTTACCCCTTTCACTGATAACACTAAGGTTTTGATTTTTGGTACGATAGACACTCGCGACGGCGACACGAGAAAAATATATTGTTCGGTGGGCTAATCGCCAGTCTGAGACTTGGTTTACTGCCGTGGGCGAGCACTGCGCAAATATGCGAAGCTCAAACCACACGGAAAGATGGGCACTTTAGGAGGCATAGGTGGAACGTTTGTATAAAGGATCCAATATGCATTGCCACTTCCTTGTTGGACCAAATAATTAATTTAACCTTGTCATTCTGTTAAAGATGGCCATTTTCGGCAGTGGTGTTCTAATTTCGGTGGCCAGTACCTGGCGTAAATTTGTACTAATGGTGTTGATGACATTATCAACATAGCAAAACTTTGCTGGAGCTACTCGCTCATAATTTAGGTGGCAGGTTTTGATCGTAATGTTCATTTCTAATCCTCTATTGTAGTTGATGGATTTTAATAAAATCTGAATAACTCTTTATGGACCAAAACTTATAATTCAATCAAAATACAATGGTGCTAGATAGATGAGAAATTAATAATCAAAAATTAAAAATGATCACGGTGACATTAGTGATCGTCTCAAAGTGAGGAAAAGTTAGAAAATAACGAAACGGCGTGAGACGATTAAACTCGGAGTATTATTTCTAGATTTGGAAATAATCGACGGTAGTACTCGATTGGATAATCGAGTCAAAATTGCGTAGAATGAACGTTGCAACTGCACATGAAATTCGGTAAGATAATTAAATTAAAGTCAATTTAGAATTTAGAATATTACACGGTCAACACACAATAACTCCAACCTTTAGTGCCTGAACTGTGTCAATTTTGATTTTAACTAAATAAGTGATAATGAATTATAATGAATAGAAGACTTACGCTTTTTCCTGGGCGTTGGACACTAAACACATATTCTGATCGCGATTTGAGTTTTCCTGGAATTTAAATTGACTCCGCTTTCGAAAAGATCCCGAAACTTTGATAAACTAAATTCAAGATTACTCCCGAAAAGCACTTTCAAAAATTAATTGATCGTCTCGCAAAGACGCTTTAAAATCTCGAAAAATTCTCGAACAAGATCGAAAAAGACTCTCAAAAAAGTTATCGAAAAAGATTTAAAACAGACTCTCGAGAAAAAGATCATCGGAAAAAAGACTGCTGCTATGTGTCGCGCTCTTTTATCAACTTTCTTGGGGTGGTACTCCCCCTTCTTCTTCGACGAGCTTAATTAGATGCGCTCATCCTATTGGTCCGCAACTACCTCCGTAAGTCGTCTTACCCCTACTCGGTGGATTCTGCTAATTTGCCAAATTGCAAAGCTAATTAAGGAACGGCCGGTACCCAAATTACAAAGACAAATGATACTAACTTAATTAAACATCTTCCCCGAGTGATAGGAACAGGTACAACTCGGTTCTTCCCTAATCTTACTCTAACTTAATCTAAGTCCGATTCAAACGATGCTTCCGATGTGTCCGCGTTTTGCTCAAACCGTAGAGTACGTTAGATCGGTTTGATATCACCAAAGTATCAATTTGTGACAAGGGTTTGTGTGTACGTGACAAAATCCACGTTTTCTAAGAAATCGGACCTTGCCCAAACTCTGGAATTTGACCATTCTCGGAGGGACGAATTCTGGAAGCAATTCGCCTCGAAGTACCCGCTGGGACAAATCCATCGGACGCCTTCTCTTAAAGGACCGCTTTCGCAATAAACCATCCGTTTGGGTCTTCTCCTAAAAAAATAAAAACCAAATATTTCGAACTGATCGTAAACTTGGGGCCTGGGAACCATCACAGTATAAACGTTCGTAAATGCCAAAGATGGTTTTCCAAGTTCAGATCCGGTAATTTTGATCTCTCTGACTCCTATCGATCAGGAAGACCAACAACATTAGACAACGATATGCTAAGGACAGAAGTGGAAGCAAATCCATGGCAAACAATCGAAGAACTGTCAAACACCCTTAACCAACCTTGGCCGACCATCCAGATTGAAAAAACAAACAGAGCAGGTGTTTGGGTTCCCCATATTCTGTCTGAGCAGAACATAGCCAACCGAATCATCCGATTCATCACAAGCTACGTATTGCTTCAACGGCACCATACAGAACAGTTTTTTGATCATTTGATCACTGGAGACGAAAAATGGGTCCTAGATGATAATCCAAAACGCAAAAGGCAATGGCTCTCTCCAAATGAATCACCACGAAAAACTGCGAAGACGGATTTACATCCCAAAAAGGCGCTTCTGTGTGTTTGGTAGAATATTGGCGAAATTGTTTGCTTTGAAGTGGTGAAACCTGAACAAACTGTTAATGCGGATCTTTATTGTGAACAGTTGGATCGAGTGAACCAATCTTTAATCGAAAAGTATCCGGCGATTGTCAACAGAAAGGGCGTCATTCTGCAATACGACAATGCAAGACCGCATTCTGCAAGGCAAACACTGGAAAAAATTAATGAATTGGGGTGGGAGGTACTGCCTCACCCACCATACTCGCCCGATATCGCAACCTCAGATTTCCGTTTATTCCGATCCCTACAACATTTTCTTAGTGGCAAAAAATTTGAAAACTTGGATGATGTCCAAAATGCTATTTCAAGATATTTTACTCAAAACCCATTTGATTTTATTTTATTTATTGATTTTATGGCATAAGGTCATTGATAACGAGGGTGAATATATTATTTGATTATATATTATTCATTTGAATTTAATGTAAGAAAGCGACATTAGTTTCCGGTCCCCTAATATATTACATATATCGTTTAGATTTTTGTTTTCTTCTAGTGTTTTTAGTTTTTTTGCTTTTTTTGGATCACATAAAAAATTTAAAATCGGTGCATTTTTTAAAATGTATAGATTTTAATATTTTTGGTGCTTCTCAAAAGTTTTGAGTGCAAAAGTATAAAAATGACTCCGATTTCAAAAGGAAAAATGTAGACATGTGTTAAAATTGCATTGTTGTCATATATAATCTTTTTTAATGAGAAGAATAAAGTCAAAATTGTGGCAGTTGTCAAAATAAGTTGTTTTAGTAACGATTTGTAATGTATGTGTGAAAAATTTTCGTTTAATTTTAAATAGACAACTTTGGAGACTTGGACTAACAATTGTGATTTGGCAGCAATAGTTATAAACAGTACCTAAAAACTAAGAAAGGTTTTTTTGCCGATCCCGGATATCGGCTATAACTTAAAGGTTCCAAAGGTTAAAATAGTGGGTATTATATATTCTTATATTTCAGAAGCCTCAGCTTATGGTTTACCAGTCAATACCATATATATGGTATAATACGGCAGCACATTTATTAGTTCATGTTTTAATCTCATTTCTATGTTTTTACTATAAAAAAAACAAGATGGGTTAAGTTTGTCTTTATTTTATTGCAATTGAGTTTTAAAAATCAATTTTTTTTTGCACATATCTCATATATGGCTAACACTAGAGAAGATGTGGTTGGGTCAGTTTATAGTACTGTATATTACATCAAATGTCACGTAAAAAAATCCGATAGGAATTTTGTTGTTTTGTTTATTAAATATATTTTTAATTCGTAATTGGTTAGAATCGGACCAGTAAGATCATCAACAGAAACATTATTGATAAACCTAAAAAAATAAATCAAGTTAAAATAAATCATCACTTAATAGACATAAATATGTTTGTGCTTTTTTTAGAAAAATTAAAATTATTTATGAACGCCATTAGTAGGGTAAAATAATGTAGTGAATTGTGTTTTGTTAAATTTTACAAGTATATATTGAATTATATATATTCATACTTGTATGAACACGTTGTGAAGAACTGGTGCATTCTCCGGTTACTGTTTTACATCTTTTGCAATTTGTACAGGCGCGTTTGCAAGACAAACCCCACTCTCCGTCAGAACAAGCTGAAATCACAGTTTAAATATGTTTAATGTAGTTGTATTTAAAAAATAAATTACCTTGATCACATGATTCTCCCTTAAAACCCCAAGCACATAAACAGGTAAAGCTTCCAATAGAACAAATTTTTTGGTTCTCACAGTATTTTGCATCAGAACCCAACAACGCTTCGCAGCTTAGATCACACTGACTACCCAGAAGTCCAGGGTCACAAGAGAATATATTATTACCAGTCACAGTTTTTGACACGTCACATATTCTGACGACGTCTTTTTCTACGTCATTTTCTATGTCTACGTTGTAGATTGCTAAAAAAAACTTGATGTGGCAACGATTATACGAGAAACATTACACTAAAAATTCAAAATAAATCACTTACTTTTGTTACCTATAGTGAGAGGGCATCTTCTGATGTCAATACCCCATTGCCCTTCTTCAATGCTTCCGTTAAAAGTACTTCGGATAAAACTTATATTTGTTGCTGATTCTAATTCAATTCGGCGGCTTTGCCAATTCCACACTAAACTCTCATCAATACCATGAAACGCGTATTTACGTCCAAGTACATCCACCTCTAATTTACAGTAGGAACATAAGTAAATGTATAGGATCAAACAATTTTCATTCGCCGGCACTTCGATACTTGTTGGTGTAGTTGATATATGCTCAGCCCACCTCAACTGATCTAAAATAGTTTAAAAAACGTTAAATTCTATAAAAAAAACGCTTGTTCAAATTGCTAACAGTCATGAATCCTCCAATACGCGTTTGAGGGTGCTTCCGCCTTGATTTGAATAGAACTGTTTTTGTATTTTGGATACATATTATAATGATTCCAAATTCTTGGTTCAAATGTTTTACTTTGTTTGTCTAGAATTGGATCAGAAGTAGTAATGTTTAAGGATGTTCCATACACGGAAAATTCATATCTTTTTACATTATTCTCTTGGATTAAGTTGGTGTAAATAGTAGCAAAATCTGCAAACATACATTAAAAATTTCAGATGTAAGAACTGGTTTTTTGGTGTGTAATTATTACCCTCCCATCGTTTGTCAGTAACAGAGGGTACTACTACTTCAGTAGAATGTTTTAAAGTCCAATCATTCCAAAGTTTGTCATCATACAAAAAGATTGTAGAATTTTTCCATGCATGGACAACGGGAGGTACTACATACAAAGAGGAACTAGAATCATCATCAATGATACACGTTATGTGAGTTTTGTTTTCTAATTGTATAAATTCCCCAAAAGATAAAGTCACTGTTGAGATTAAATATATAACTGATATGGCAAACTTCATGTTTTTCTGTAACGGAAATATTAATTATGCATTTATGATAATATTACGGAGAAAGTTATTTAAAAATTTGAAAATTGTTTTTGCAGTTTTTTAGTCTGATTTCTGTCATGTAAATAATAGCATTTAACTTACCTACAATCTTTTAATTGATGACTGGATATAGTATAACTTCAGACGAAACACCGCAACTCTTTCTAATTTATCAATACTAGGATTTATAAACGTTTTTAATCAATTCCACTGATAACTGGAATTATTGCGTGGAGTATTTATCTATGGTGGGTGTCCATGTAAAATTAAGATTTTTTTTTAGTTAAATTATAAAGCGCTCTGCGTTCAAGTGTGCTAATTATGGAAAAGATGGAGTTTGCAAAAACAAAAGTACTAGACTTAGTTTAGCTGTTTACGCTCTTAATGTATTGTTATCGTGTTCGAGATAACGTGTACGTCATCGAAACTGTTATTGTAAGATAACAAATCACGGTATACGATATCAGGAACAAATTAGTTGAATTGGTGAATTAGTTGAATTTTTTGGATTCTTAGAACGTTTTGTATATTTAGACCTTTTGGATTTCTTGAATCGTTTTTATCAATATTTCAAATCCTTTGTATTCTTAAGGCTTCAGACCTTTTGAATTCTTTGCATGCATTAAGTGTTTTGAATTCTCTGTAAATCTTTACTTTGTTTTTGATTTGTTTAGACTTTTAATATTTTTTGGTTCTATACATTTATCATTTTTTTTTTGAATCTTGAGATTGTATAGACCTTTTTTGCATTTTTTAGGTTTGTTTTATGTTTTGCTTTATGCATGTTTCTTTCAAATTTCCAGGATGTTCAGATTTTTTAAAATGCCTTTTGAACTCGTTTTGAGTGAGCTTTTACGATTTCTAAGATTTTGTAGATTTTTTTAGCTATATGCTAACACTTTAGATTTTCTACATTGTTTTTTGTTTTTAGGTTTAATTTGTTCTTAGGTTTAACTAAATTTCCAAAAAGCAGGTTTGTTGTTAATGACATTGTTTAGTGCCTTCAGTAAACATATTTGAACATAACATGTTTGTATTAGCAATACTCGAAATGTAACTTTATTTTACAGCTGGGTTATCTAATTTAGTCATGTTTAAAAAATAGTATATTATGATATAAGTTTATAATGGAAGAAATTATGACACTAATGAAAGATAGCGTATAAGGGTAGCGAGTGCGATATTTTGACAAGAGCCATAATTCCGCATTATCAATGAATGTCATACGCTATTTTGTGGTCAAATTAGGAAAAACAAAACATTAGTTCAAATCTCTAAATTTTATTTTTATCTTAGCCTAAATAAAAATAGAAATGGCAACCTATGGTGGTTGACTGTTCTCCTGAAGGGTGCATCATCAATGGATAAAATTAATCAAAAGGCTGCAGGTCAGTTTCAAGCTCTACACTATTTATTTCAAAAACTCATATATGTAACAATAATTAAAAGATTTTAAAATAGTTTAAGGCCGTATGTATAGTTAAATTAAAATTGTATAATAAATACTATAATGAACTTTAAACTAACCATTTTATGAATTTTTCTTTTTTATTTTTTTTATCTAAACCACTTAAGAAGGGTTGTCATTATTATTAAGATAAATTATGATAATAATAATTATTATTTGAAAAGAATAGTTTGCACGAAAATATTTAACCAGCTATGTATTTTAAAAAACAATGAAAAAACACATGAAAATATAATAAAAACTTCCAAATAATTAATCGCACACTTCATTTTTATAACTCACCTTTTCTCAAATTCAGTCTTCAAATATCGTCACTACATTTACATAACAATAATTTTAGTACGAGAAAATACAGTGCACGTCCGGCTTTACCAGTTTCTCTACAACAAATGTTACTAAGTTCAGTGGTTAAAAATTCATGACCGATTAATCTCTGGAATTATTTTCTACCGGAACGTAAACTATATTATTCACTGGTTCAAATAAACTACAATCTTAAAGTTGTGTGTTATTTTTCAAGATGATTTGTGTTTATAGTAGTCAACTTTGTCATTCGGTTAATGAGTAGTTTTTTATTTGTCTTGGAAAATTGGGTAGTACGATGTATTGTTGTATAAAACTTAATTTTTGCATAATTTATCAAAAAAACATATAGTCAAAGAGGACGTTATCATTTGAAATGTAGTTTCAAGTGCATTAAACGTTCGTAAATGCCAAAGATGGTTTTCCAAGTTCAGATCCGGTAATTTTGATCTCTCTGACTCCTATCGATCAGGAAGACCAACAACATTAGACAACGATATGCTAAGGACCGAAGTGGAAGCAAATCCATGTCAGACAATCGAGGAACTGTCAAACACCCTTAACCAACCTTGGTCGACCATCCAGATTAGAAAAACAAACAGAGCAGATGTTTGGGTTCCCCATATTCTGTTTGAGCAGAACATAGCCAACCGATTCATCCGATTCATCACAAGCTACGTATTGCTTCAACGGCACCATACAGAACAGTTTTTTGATCATTTGATCACTGGAGACGAAAAATGGGTCCTAGATGATAATCCAAAACGCAAAAGGCAATGGCTCTCTCCAAATGAATCACCACGAAGTACTGCGAAGACGGATTTACATCCCAAAAAGGCGCTTCTGTGTGTTTGGTAGAATATTGGCGAAATTGTTTGCTTTGAAGTGGTGAAACCTGAACAAACTGTTAATGCGGATCTTTATTGTGAACAGTTGGATCGAGTGAACCAATCTTTAATCGAAAAGTATCCGGCGATTGTCAACAGAAAGGGCGTCATTCTGCAATACGACAATGCAAGACCGCATTCTGCAAGGCAAACACTGGAAAAAATTAATGAATTGGGGTGGGAGGTACTGCCTCACCCACCATACTCGCCCGATATCGCAACCTCAGATTTCCGTTTATTCCGATCCCTACAACATTTTCTTAGTGGCAAAAAATTTGAAAATTTGGATGTGTCCAAAATGCCATCTCAAGATATTTTACTCAAAACCCAAATGATTTTATTTTATTTATTCATTTTATGGCACAAGGTTATTTATAACGAGGGTGATTATATTATTGATAAAAATAAAGATTTACTAAAAATTTATTCATTTGAATTTAATGTAAGAAAGCGACATTAGTTTCCGGTCCCCTAATATATATATCGTTTAGATTTTTGTTTTCTTCTACTGTTTTTAGTTGTTTTGCTTTTTTTTGAATCACATACATTTTTAAAATCGGTGCATTTGTAAAAATATATAGATTTTTAATATTTTTGGTGCTTCTTAAAAGTGTTGGGTACATACATATGTAGGCATGTGTTAAAATTGCATTGTTGTCATAAATAATCTTTTTTATGAGAAGAATAAAGTCAAAATTGTGGCAGTTGTCAAAATAAATTATTTTAGTAACGATTTGTAATGTAAGCGTAAAAATTTTTCGTTTAATTTTAAATAGACAACTTTGGGGACTTGGACTAACAATTGTAATTTGGCTTGATATTGTTATTATACTCAATATTGTTACCTTCATTAGCATAATTAGTTTCCTAAACCCAGGGTTGGAATAAAAACTTTAATTTGCAGACAGTAATAGTTGTAAACAGTACCTAAATACTAAAAAAGTTTTTTTTGCAGATTTTGGATATAAGCTATAATTTAAAGGTTCCAAGGGTAGAAATAGTGCGTATTATATATACTTATACTATATTTCAGAAAAGCCTATGCTTTACCAGTCAATACTACAATTTTTCCTATAATACGGCAGCACATTTATTAATTCATGTTTTAATTTTATTTCTATGCTTTTTACTATAAAAAAAAACCAAGATGGGTTAAGTTTGTCTTTATTTTATCGCTACTGAGTTTTAAAAAAACAATATTTTTGCATATATCTCATATATGGTTAACATTAGAGAAGATGTAATTGGGTCAGTTTTTAAAGCTGTATTTTACATCAAGTATAACGCAAAAAAATCTAGTAGGTATATTATTGTTTTGTTTATTAAATATATTTTTAATTGGTATTTGGTTAGAGTCGGAGCAGTAGGATCACCAAAAGAAACATTATTGAAAAACCTAAAAAAATAAAAGGAGTTAAAATAAATCATCACTTAATAGACGTAAATATGCTTGTGCTTCTTTAGAATAATTAAAACTATTAATGAACGTCATTAGTAGAACAAAACAATGTAGTGGATTGTATTTTGTTAAATTTTACGAGTATATATTGAATTATACATATTCATACTTGTATGAACACGCTGCGAAGAACTGGTGCATTCTCCGGTTACTGCTTTACATCTTTTGCAATTTGTACAGGCGCTTTTGCAAGACAAACCCCACTGTCCATCAGAACAAGCTGAAATCACAGTTTAAATATGTTTAATGTCGTTCTATTTAAAAAACAAATTACCTTGATCACATAATTCTCCTTTAAAACCCCAAGCACATAAACAAGTAAAGTTTCCAATGGAACAAATTTTTTGGTTCTCACAATATTTTGCATCAGAACCCAACAACGCTTCGCAGCTTAGATCACACTGACTACCCAGAAGTCCAGGGTCACAAGAGAATATATTATTACTAGTCACAGTTTTTGACACGGTACATACTCTGACGACGTCTTTTTTTACATCATTTTCTACGTTGTAGATTGCTAAAAAAAAATTACTAAAGAATTACCAATACACTAAAAGTCCAAAATAAATCACTTACTTTTGTTACCTATAGCGAGAGGGCATCTTCTGATGTCAATACCCCATTGCCCTTCTTCAATGCTTCCGTTAAAAGTGCTTCGGGTAAAACTTATATTTGTTGCTGATTCTAATTCAATTCGGCGGCTTTGCCAATTCCACACTAAACTCTCATCAATACCATGAAACGTGTATTTGTGTCCAAGTACATCCACCTCTAATGTACAGTAGGAACATACGTAAATGTATAGGATCAAACAATTTTCATTCGACGGCACTGAGATACTTGTTGGGGTAGTTGATATACGCTCAGCCCACCTCAACTGATCTAAAATTGTTTAAAATATGTTAAATTCTGTAAAAAAACACTTGTTAAAATTGCTTACAGTCATGAATTTTCCAATACACCTTTGTAAGCGCTTCCGCCTTGATTTGAAAAGAACTGTTTTTGTACTTTGGATACATATTATAATGAGTCCAAATTCTGGGCTCAATTATTTTAGTTTGTTTGAGTAAAATTGGGTCAGAGGTAGTGATGTTCAAGGTTGCTCCATACGCGGAAAATTCATAACTTTTTACGTTATTCTCTTGGATTAAATTGGTGTAAATAGTAGCAAAATCTGCAAACATACATTAAAAATTTCAGATGTAAGACTTGTTTGTTTGGTGTGTAATTATTACCCTCCCATCGTTTGTCTGTAACAGCGGGTAGTACTACTTCAGTAGAATGTTTTAAAGTCCAATCATTCCAAAGTTTGTCATCATACAATAATACTGTAGAATTTTTCCATACATGGACAACGGGAGGTACCACATACAAAGCGGAGCTAGAATCATCATCAATGATACACGTTATGTGAGTTTTGTTTTCTAATTGTATAAATTCCCCAAAAGATAAAGTCACTGTTGAGATTAAATATATAACTGATATGGCAAACTTCATGTTTTTCTGTAACAGAAATAATAATTATGCATTTAATCTTACGGAGAAAGTTATTTTAAAATTTTAAATTTGTTTTTCCAGTTTTTTAATCTGATTTCTGTTGTGTAAATAATCGCGTCTCACTTACAATCTTTTAATTGATGACTGGATATAGTATAACTTCAGACGTAACACGGCAACTGTTTCCAATTTATCAATACTCCGATTTATAAAGGTTTTTAATCAATTTCACTGATAACTCGAATTATTGCATGGGGTATTTATCTATAGTGGGTGTCCATGTAAAATCAAGATTTTTTTTTAGTTAAATTATAAAGCGCTCTGCGTTCAAGTGTGCTAATTATGGAAAAGATGGAGTTTGCAAAAACAAAAGTGCTAGACTTAGTTTAGCGGTTTACGCTCTTAATGTGTTGTTATCGTGTTGGAGGTAACGTGTACGTCAAAGAGGCTGTTATTGAAAGATAACAAAAGACGATAGACGATATCAGAAAAAAATTAGTTGAATTGGTGAATTAGTTGAATTTTTTGGATTCTTAGAACGTTTTGTATATTTAAACCTTTTAAATTTCTTGAATCGTTTTTATCAATATTTCAAATCCTTTGTATTCTTAAGGCTTCAGACTATTTGAATTCTTTGAATGCTTTGGATATTTAGAATTCTCTGTAAATCTTTACTTTATTTTTGGTTTGTTTAGACTTTAAATTTTTTTTGGTTCTATACATTTATAATTTTTTTTAGAATCTTGAGATTGTATCGACCTTTTTTGGATTTTTTTAGGCTTGTTGTAGGTTTTGCTTTATGCATGTTTCTCTCAAATTTACAGAAATTTTGTTTTGTTTAGGGCCTGCAGAAGTTTTAGTTGTTTACATAAACACAGCAAAACACATCAACCTAAAAATTCCATCATTTTAAATGAAAGTGGAGGAGTTGATTATATTAAACTGTTTAAACAACAAAGGAATTTGCGACCAAAACATGTAAGTCCTTTTTGTGTTATATTAATGATAAATGCAAAAATCCGGTAGGAATCAAGACATTTGGGCAAATCTCGAAAAAAATTGCAAGCTACTTGCAGCTACCCATGTCGAAGGCGATTGAAAAAGTGATGCTGTTAAGAAAGTAAAAAGAAACTTGTCCGAACACTTGTATTATCGGTTAAAATTGACTAAACATTTGAATCATGAGCTGGAACTACGCGCATTTCTTTATCAAGTTATCGGAAATTTAAGTTGTACGATGTACAATAATACACAATGACTTGCTGCTTTATTTTGCCCTTAACAAATGTAAAATTTTGACTTGAGATAAGAGTATAGGTACTTTGGTTCTATCTAAGGTGTACCATTTTGTCGCACTATAAATCGTGTATAAAACTAAAACTTGCCATAATGTGACAGATTATAAACAAATATAAATGTGCCAATAGACAGTTAAATTAAACCACTCGACTACACATTTTTTTTCTTAGACAAGCTAATTATTTAGACTGATACAATGACCTAAGTCAAAAGAAAAATAAATTGTTCAAAATATTATCGGAGCAGTAAAATGATATTCCAATACAAGATAGAGTACAAAATTATGCTATCTAAAGTCAGTTCTAAATTTAGATAATATAACATACTTTTGAGAAAAATAATCTGAGTATTTTAAAAGTGATTTTAATATTTTATTTTTGTACACCAGTTGCATCACATGTTGATTTCAAGAAAGCAAATTCACATAAATGGGTTTTGAGCTTTTACACGAACAATTTTTTAATGAAAAACTCTAATGATTGTAACTAAATAGGTGATTTAAATTATATGTGGTGGTACATTATTTGACATTAAAGATCTATTAACAAGTCTTTTATACAAACAAAATTAGTTTTCTAGCGGTTTAAATTAATAAAGTGTCATAAAAAAGTGAAAATTTGTGGAAAAGTAATTTCTAACATAATTCAGAAATATCAAACTTTTTAAAATTTGATAGTTGCGTTCTAATAAAATAATTAAGAAGTTAACATTGCCAATACAGAATAGGACATTTTTAGTACCTGCAATTAAAATAACTATAAAGTAATTTAGAGTATAGTTATATCTTTACCGCTAAGAAAAATGGATACGACAAAATTCCATAAGATCCCACAGTTATGTATAAGCCTTTTTGTGATTTAAAGAGGACAAACAAAATATATTTTTGTAATCTGATATCGACTGCGTACCACTTGGCTCCCCAAACAGCTTGTGAAAAAGATTCACTCTGAAAAAATATTTATTAATCAACTCATTAAGCTTAAAGAAAATACCAACAGCGTCTAAAATTTTTTGACCTCCCAATGATGCGATAAAAAGAGAGATTATCCACCCAAACAAGTGTACAACAGCAGTCACAGGATAAATTCCCTACAACATTTTGTATACTAGTGGTCTTGGAAACATGCGTATCTATTTACATCAACAAATTGTTTTTCGAGACATCCACAAATAAAAGCTGTCATAACAAAATGAACAAACATAAGATCGGAAAAACATGCGTCTAATCGTTCGGCCATGCTGCAATATATGTTTTTTCTATAAATTAAAGATAATAAACATAGCTTACTTCAGAATTTCTTGATGGTACTTTATACAGAGTGTTAATTTCTGTCGACAAGTTTTATAATCAGTCACTTCAAAGCTTTCTTCAATCATCGAGCTTAAATGTCTGATTCTTAAGATAATATGTTGAGAAATTTCCAATGCTTGAAAAAAGATTGACAAGTGTAGTCTTACAAAAAGAGCTGCTGAAATCCAAGTGTAAACAAGAATTAGATGAAACACCGGAAAGTAGTTTATATCAAATGGAATCCAAAAAGGATACACTAATCCACATTTTTCGTCTAAACCTTGCAATTCGTTCATTTTTTCACATTCTGACTTTAGTGATAATTTAATTATGTTGTACGTTGATAAACCACATGTGGGATACATAAACACAAACCATGACCAAAAGTTTAATTTTTTATTTAGTTTCTCAAAATCTGGAGGTTTTCCAAAACGGAAGACGGACAAATCTAGCAAAAGTTTTGCAATTTTCGGTTGATTACGAACGTAAAGTGTTGCCATGTACCAAATTCCACTCATCGATGTTATTACAGCAATATCTTCGCTGATGTAGAGGTCCAGATTATCTAAAATAATAATGTCACTAAGAGTGAATATTTTTGAATATTTATACCTTTTAGAGTGATTATAAGATGCATGACAGTAGAAAAGAGCATAACAGCAAAGCCGAGAAGAAAAGCGGAAATTTTAATGTAGTATCGTTTTCCTGGATGTAACTCTTCTGTGAAATTTGGCCAAATAAAACTGAACTGCATATTTCGCCTGGTCACGTGACAGATGATGATTCTTTCTTTTTGTTTCATGCTAAAGTAAATTGGTTTTTAATACGTTATAAAAACTTTCGAAGACACTGTTACAGTGTTATTTAATAATAATAAAATGATAAAATATCTACAGATTTAATGTTAAAACTTACCTTTACGTCTGCCACAAATATGTTTATCTCATCAAAGACACTCGATAATTTTAAGCATTAAATTACACTATACGTGTATTTACATCAACTTCCTTTTAACAAATGTTGCGTACGAAACTCTCAAGTTCGGTTGTTAAAAATTCATAAACCAGTCAACTTATGGAATTATTGTCCCCGAGAACGTAAACTATCATTCGCTCTCTCAAATACACTACAATTTTTAAATTGTGTGGGATTAGAAAATGTAATTTGTGTGTTTTCATTCTGAACTTTATGTTTAATCTAAACTGTAGATTCATTTCTCTGCTGAATTGAAGGTATAGCAGTTTAAAATAAATTGCGTAGTGGAAAAAATTAACAAAAATGTTACCTGGAAAATACTTGTACATTAAGAAAAAACTGTTTGGAATCAAAAAGCTAACTACGAGTAACTGTTTTCATTCTCAGTTATAATTAAAAAATGTTAAATTATTCTAAGTTTGTTATCTAACTAATGCTACATAGTTGAATATAGCAATTAATGTAAGTGGAAGTAGTTACTTGTAAATTCAAATTTTCTACGTGTTTTCTATTGAAATAATCTTAAGCCAATTTAAGAGAGTATAGAATCTAAAGCATCTAGAAATCTAAACAAATTAAGTATTTAACATTTAAAAAAATATTGAAAATTGTGTAAACCTATAGAGCATAGAACATATAAAGCGTTGACAGGTAAAAGAACCTTCTTATATGAAACTGTGTAGACGTTTAGGTTGTAACTGTCGACACCACCAAACCGACAGAAATGACAGAGGTTCTAAAAAAGTTGAGATGGATATTTTTAAAATTAATTTTCACAGATTTTATTATTGATTACCGTATTTCGTTTTTCAGAGCTAGAAAACTTCAACTGATAGGGAAGTATGACGTAGACTTGTTCTTAATTTTTAAGTTAACTTAGTCTGAAAAAAAGTTTTTGGGTATCTCACATTAGAATAAAAAATACTTATCAGTGTCTTAATTAAATGCATGAGAACAGAGAGGCACTAGAATAAAAAGTAGCAGAGTGTTAGAATCGTTAGTAATTTCACCCTTACATTATCTTTTATGGATAAAGTTTATTTTAAACTGTTATTTTGTTAATCGAGTTTAGTAACTCGTAAACATTGTTAACAAATATATTTTAATAATAATAGTGAATAAAAGCACACAAATAGTTTGCTTGATCACTTAGTTCTATTTTTTATGACGAGTGATTTTTGTGTTATTTAAGAACCTTAAATAAGTGAGTCTAATTATGTACATGATTGCTGAAAAATAATTCTGCACATCGCAGCTTTTAGTTCCTAAAGTGTGAAAAGTTCCCAAGAACTATTCACATATTCAGTATTCACATGCATCATTACATTAACGTTGTATTTATAAATCAAACAATGTAAATTATTTAAAGAAAAAAATGGAAACACATATGCAAAAAAATTTAAAAAGTGAAACAATTTAAAATAAGAGTATTAAAAGTCTAAAAGATCTTAGAAATGTAGTAAATCTGAATACTTAAAAATAATTACAATATCTAAAATTTAAAGTCTTAAAAATCTTTGAAACAATAAAAAAAATACAATTGCATTCAAAGAATCCAAAGAATTAAAAAACTGCAACGCAGACTAGGAATTCAAAAAAATGCATGGAATCTAAATAATCCAAGCTAATTGAAACATATCTAAAAAAATGTTTTCTTAAAAAGGGAGAATTAAATGTTTAATTAAATAAAAAAATTTAAAAATCAGAAGCTGATACATAGAAATCATCTGCAGGATTAAATCTATGGTAAACAAAAGTTTAAACGCAATTCAAAAAATTTTAAAAATTTATAAAAATCTAAAAAAAAATAATGTAGAAATCTAAAAAAGCCAAATAATGCAAATGATCCAAGACAATCTAAAAATTAAAAAAAAAATAAAAATTAAAAAATAAATAAATGTTAATTGCAACATTGCTACGATACAAAAATGTTTGCAGCAATTTCAAATTTAGAAAATATAAGAGGCTAAATAGTACAAAAGCCTTACCATCTAATAAATCTAGAAAAATTTAAATTAAAGAGAATCTAGTATATAACCCTAATATACCGAGAGATCATTTGAATTTATAATCTTTTTTCTGTGTGGTTGGTGGGTCTGAAAATTATTCTACAAATTATTGCAAATTTGGCATATTTTTGTGTTAAGATTAAACTTCCAGTGGCAATAAATTAATTAACAAAGAAAAAAAAAGTGTTATAAATACCACAAGAATATAACTACCTACAAAATGTGTTCAAAGTGGTCCTGTTTAACATCAATAAAACTTTGAAAAAAAATAAGTTGTAATTTAAACATTTTAAATATCAGATAAAATATTTGCCAACTACATAAATTCAATCGTTGATGTTGTTACCAATAGTAAAATAAAAAGCAGGGCCTACTCTAATTATAAATTAAATAATAATAGTGTTTCTTTTTAAAAGTATCGAAAAAAAAGCGATAAATGGTATCTTAACAGTCGTTCATTTTATTAAAACAAAAGTAGCAAACAAGGCGAAGTTAGAAAATATTTTTTCCGCAAATTTAACATTTTTGCTTCATTTTATTTTCATTTTTAGATTTGACATTGTTGTATTTTTAATAAGCTAAATTACTGTAATATTTTTAACTATCAACTTACAATTACAATTATAACAATCGGAATAACTAATAATTTTCAACAAAAACTATTTTAAAACTACTATCCCGGCGCATCCACCATTTTTAGCACAGTTTATTTGGCAAGCTTTGCAAAATAAGGTCTTAAGTGTGTCATTCCAAATGTTTCCAAATTATTACAGCAACTTTCAATTTACATCATAAAAAGGATTTACAAATTTTGGTTTGTTTTCAAGAAGTTTTTGAACGAATTTTTGCCGAAATATTTATTAATTTTTTACTCATCTTTACAAAAAAATGCGCCAGGCTGAGAAATATAAGTGTATGCATTTTTTTATTTATAATTAAGAAAGTCTTTACAACATACTTTTAAAATTCTTTTAACAGTAGACAATTTTTTTTATTAAGGTGCATTGAAGAGAATAAAGTTACTGTAATAGCGTAGTTTCGTATACATTCAAATAATTAAGTTTAGAATGTATTTGTGTATAAAACTTACATTAGGCCCAAAGGCAGCTTAAACAAAGTGAGTCATATTCCTGGGTAACAATCCAAAAATATCGTTTAAAGCTGCGATTTTGTGAAATAATTTGGTTTACTACTGAATAAGGTACCAGGACGTACTGTCCGCACTTGGCACTTGGAAAATAAGTTTCGTCTACTTGTCTATACCTATAATTATACATTTTTTCTTTTTTTATAAATTTATTGAATACAACTTAAAATTGAAGTAGAAAAATTGTATTAAAATTATTTTAAATCGACGTTATACAAAATTTTAATATGTGATTATTACACATGTTCTGTTGAAACTTTGAGCGAGCTTGTTTTAGTTTTAACTAAAAATTTAACATTTGACGTTTGTTTTATGTATCTCTGGTTTTTCTTCTTTTGGTTTTTTGAGCAAGGATTTGCTACTTTGTGTTAATTGATCCAGAGCAATTTTTGATTTTGCAAAATTTCGTGAATTTTAGATCGATTAACTCTTTAAACATTTTGATGAATAAATTAATTCTAATTTTTAATTTTAAAATTATGTTAAAAAACGACTTTTCAAAGAAAATCTCTGCAATAAAATTAGTCAGTCTTGGCATGACACAAGGCTTATTTCGTGATTTCTCAAGTTGCATCAAGAAACATGGTTTAATCTTGGATGAGATTTTTGCATCGTGGTGTTTGTTGGAAAGCGAGGAAAAAATTAAAAGATTGTAATCAACTGCTTAGTGGATTATATTTATTTTGTGTTTTTCCTTACAGAACAAAAATAATAAAGTGAAAAGTTAGTAAATAAAGTTAAAGCTTTGTTTGACATGCATTAGTCTCAAAGTAATAGATACTTTTCTAAACATTATTTACTATTCTAAATCAAATTCGATAATAAATTTTTTTAACCAAAACTGCTTGCCCAGTATGCGAAAAAAGTTAAAATTTAGGTTAGTTAGTTACTAAACATCTAAAAAGCATCAAAGCTACTACAAGTTGAGTTAAGCTAAAAAATATTTTTGTATTATATAGTGCTCTAACTGTCAAAAACGGGTACCAGTTGTGTAAGTACTAAATTTAAAAAGTGCAGGTAATTGTTATATATTATTTTAATATTTTTTACATTTTCATCCTGACAGAAAGCACAAAACGGAATACGAAGTTTTTAATACCTAAAAAAATTGTTCATTACGAGATTTTCAGATTTTATATATTCTTACTGCTACTAAAAGTGTATAGGACACGACACCAAATGATCCTGCAGTCAAAGTTAATTCTTTTTGAGATACCAATATCATAAATGATAGATCCTTGATTAATCGCACATCAATATTGTACCAAACTGAAGACCATAACTTAACCGGAAGTGACTGACTCTACAACACAAATCAAAAAAAGCAACAGAAGTTTTAGAAAGATACCGCACTAGTCAGAGCTTGACCTCCTTGACAAGCAACACCAAGAGTTGATATCCATCCAGTAAAATGAAGAGCTGCAATTAGCGTGTTGTCTTTCTAAAAAAAAAAAACGTCAGTTTTTCTTATTAGAAATGAATTAACATACATCTAGGATTTGCTTTTCAATGCAAGCACAGATTATTCCTGTCATTGTTAGGTGTCCAAACATACAATAAGTAAAACATTCATCAAGTCGTTTTGCAAACCTACAAAGAACACGTGGTCTAAAAATTATGTTTTAAAAAAAACTTACTCTAAGATTTCTGTGTGGTATATAATGCAATTTCTGAATTTTCTTTTTTTATCTTCATATTCTATTCCTTCTGCAAGACTCTCCATCAACATATTCTGCATGTGGTTGATTCGCAGCACTAGATAATGTGACATCTCCATCGATAAGAAAAAAATCATCAAAACACTCTTCGTTATTAGTTGACTCGCGTAAAATAAGTACAGAAAGACAAACTGATACATCGGAAAATTTCTTGCATCAAAAGGTGCCCAAAAGTTTGAAATCAACCCACAAACTTCGTTCAAGTTTTTCTCAATATTTAGTTTTTCACATGATGACTTTTGTGCAAATTTGAGCGAATACACAAAAACAACACCACTCACAATGTACACGTTACATGCGAGAGCCCATAAACGAAAATTTACGGCATTTAGATTTGGAGGTTCACCATATTTTTTATAATCAGACATATCTTTTAGTAGAAAAGCAATTTTTTTTTGTTTTTTTACAAACATCAAGCAAGTGTAGTAAATACCTAGTAGAGCTACAATGTGGGCAACATCTTCAGTGATGGGCAAGTCAACCTTGTCTTAAAAATGTGTTACCTTTTGTGAAAAAGAATTTTATTTTCTTACTTTTTACTGTTACAATCAGATGAATTATGATAGACAGTAACCAGGGTAATGATATTAATAGAAATAAGACAATTCTAAAGTAGTACCATTTTCCAGGATTAATTTCATTATGACGACTTGGCCATATGAAGCTGTTCTGCAGTATTTTCAAAGTTGTTCGACAGATTGTAATGTGAGTCCCAGACATTGTGTATGTGGCAATAAATTACTTCTTCTAATGATCAGTTTTTCGTCAGAGAGAAATCATTCTTACACAAATAAGAGCGATCCACTTCCAAAAGTTACTCTTTTCTGTAAAATACAATAATTGTTTATAATTTATTAATTAAGTGTTTTACAAAACGTTTAAAAATCGTCTTCAAGATTTTTTTCTTACACTAACCATTTTCGTTTTAAATCTTGTTTATTATGGTAAAAAATCTAGCGTCCTTACACAAGAACAAATTAGAACAAGAGGAAAATAGAGAATATTTATTTGTTAAGGTGAGTAATAATTGTACCTACTACTGTAAACTGCATGAAACTGTATAGGTAGCTTTAATCTTCGCAATTGCTAAGTGCATCGATCAATACTTAATTAAATACATTTTCTGTAAGTTTTCTAAAGATTTTAAGAAAACTGATGAGCAGCTGCTTACGACACTTTAAAAACTTAAACACAATAAAGTAAAAATAATAAATAAGTACAATCTGAATAATATGGAGCAGTGTGTTCTATAGAAAACGGGGCATTTTAAAGAAAACAAGATATTAGTGTTAGAAAAATATTCATAAGACATAAATTTTATTTGCTTTTATGTTTTTGCTTCCAGGTAAAATTATGTCTGTTTCTATTTTTAGCAACACTAAACCACTTTAAAACAATGTGTCATCAAATTTTTGTGATGTGTTTTTACTGTATTAATTGCTGTTCATTAAAATTTATAAGATTGGCTGAAAGTTGTAGTGATCGATATAGAATAAAAACTTTTTACTTGCCTTTGTGTTTATTTCTATTTTCTCAGGTTTTAGGATTTTGCTTGCAAACAATAATTAAGCCACTAATTTTTAATTTCACATTCACTTGCTTCAAGAGAAAAGTTCTATGATGTGCTTTATTGAACTGTTTCTTTCAAAATGACGTCTAGTCTCTCGAGTAAGCTTTCAAACGCAGCATACTTTCCGCGATGTAACTTGTGATTACTCTGCCCTGCAATTTTACGATGCACATGTATCTTGAAAGTAGCTATTTCAATGTGTTTTTATTTATTTAATATTTAATTTAAACACTAATAACATATTATTTTGTACCGACAAGGAAATTAACAATAATTGGGTTTTTTCCTTGTTTATCGACAAAGTTCAATTTTATATAAACCATGTTTATGAAGTATCTCTGAGTTAATGCAAGCTCTAATGAGATAATAATTATACTCTTTTATTTTTATTGTTTAACGTTTTGTTAATTTGCATTGTTTAATTATCTAAAATTATCGCAATCGGCACGAACGGTATTCTAACGAGATTTTTAGATTTATATCGGGTTACAACAATCTTAAATGATACATCTTGTTTTAGGTATTGCTATCTTCCAAGTTTAATAAATTTTTATGACTTCACTAACGTTTAATACGTGGTTTTATATATCAACATTTATATATGAGTTCCTTGAAATAGGAAAAACTACAAACCGTAGTAGGTGTAGTGCAAAAAGACAATAAATAAACCAAAATGGAACAACCGCATTGAGAAAGTTTTTGTATGAACCACTTTGAAAATGCCGTAATGCTGACGAGGAGACAAAACAGCTTCGGATGTCAAAAAAAAACATTTGTAGTAAATAAATTAAAGCTAGAAGAGTTACTGGGAAAATGTTCTTAAATACTTTAGATCCTGTGGTGAATCCAATATTTTTTTCTATTTTTATTTATGCGGCCGCGCAAATTTCCTAGAGTTACAACAACAAGATTCTACAAAATTAGTATAAATCGTTAGTATAACAACTGATTTTTAACTTGTTTTTTGGGATTGAGTTGGAATTGGAACAGCAAATTTCTAGTATTTCCTTTAATGACATTGTAAGCTCTGTATAAACTGCTAATACAAGACATTGTTTTTTTGAAATATACTATAAAAATTTCTCTCATGGTTTGTTTCTTCCTCGTACAAAGTTTTGCATTCTGTTTCTTTGTAAAGCGTGTGTGACTCCATTAAAAAAAAATAGTGGCTAAGGCAATATGTCGGACAATGTTTCATCGAAAACGTTCTCAACAGGATTTCTAAAGATATAATTGATAAGCGGCTGCTAACGTTACTTTGAATGTTTTCAGAGGAATGGAAAGAGATTTTAGAATAAACTACAACAAGCTTTTGCATATTGCAGAAATACTTATTTTATCAACAAAGGTATTTTTTTTATTATTACTCTTGTTAATGTTGTGAGAGTAAACAGCAAACCAGGAAAAAAGGTTTAAAAATTGGAGGTTGCATTGCGAGTATATTTGTAAATCAAATCGAAAAAAGTTTTATGTAGTAAGACCCTAATCAACAATCAGAGCCTTCAATATAAACAAAAATTTAATTTTGGAGTGTGATCAGTCTGATCATAATATTGGTTCTGGAACTTTTGCCTGTGTTATTTACCACAATGAAACTGGTGAAATTTTTAATTTTTGACAATAAACAAACAACTGCTGGCAGTGTTGGATTTGTATTGACTCAAGCTTTACTTTTAATGGTGAGTATAAACTTTGTGATCTGTTGTTCATGGAGCGAAGTAGGGACTTATGTTGAAAGAGTATTAGAGTATTCAAGACAACTCAAAAATGGAAAAGGTACTCAAAATAAAACTTCAGGAGCCGGAGCGGAAAATTTAAAGAAAAATTCTCTATAGATGTAGTTTATAAGCTGCAGTTTCACAAAAATGTCTCAGAAGAGTTTTCTCTTTATGGGAGCTATTAGAGAGAATATCGATCCGACAAGACAATGCAGTGACGAAGATCTCTGGAGAATTATGTATTACGAATCTGCACGAGAAAATAATGAACGGAGGACTTCATTTTCGTGTTGATCCAAGATTACTATTTTTTGTAAAACAAATTTTTCTTGCTAGAGAGTGATTATCGCTCATAATAAAAGTCTATTTCTGTAGCATATCAAAATTGAAATTTTTAATGATGGTGCTGTTGTTAAATATGTGTTACCGAAGAAAACAAAATGCAAGAAGCGAATTTCTTATGAAGTGAAATGATTTCACATTGTTTATATTGGTGACATTTTAACAAACATTCATTAACTCACACAGCATGATTAAACTAAAAATTTTATTAATTAATTTACCTTACAATTACTTAGGTGTATATTAAAATTTTTAACGTTTTTAATTTTCCAGTGGTGTTTTATAAGGGAGAACTTGGAAGAGGAGAGAGTAAGGCCGTTGTCTGCGTATATTGAGCAAACGAAAAGACCAATTCTTACGAGATTTAAAGAACATGTGTCTCACGTTAAATTTAGAAAATTTGGAAAGACCGTCACGAAGATCAGTCCTGCGTCAGAATGACAACAAGTGCAAATAAGTGTAAAACTGTAGTTCATCCTAGGTAAACTGCTAAAGTATTTAAGATTTAAATTATAATATATAAATTAAACACCACCAAAACGTATCCACAATACTGTTTTTAATCTTAAGTATTTAATTACAAATTACAAACAAATTATTAGTAATTCCAAAACCACCAAAATTATATTAATTTGAATTAACTACAGTTGAAGCTTCTAATTTTTCTAATTCGTTATTTTCGTTTTTTTTACTCCAACTTTGTTGAACCCCAGATACAAAAATTAAAGCAAATATTGCAGTAAATAAATTAACTCCTGCAATTAACCAGAAAACGTACGTCCATTGCTTAAAACTTTGTTTTTCTTTAGTGACTAATCCAACAAATTTTGAACCTAAATATCCTGACAGACATCCCGGTACTTGACTGATACCCGTAATGGTTCCCGAATAATTTGGCGCTATATCCACAGGATTTGAATAAACTCCAACAAAAATTAAACTCATGATAGTTACAGCAGTTATAAACATTATCACTGAAACTACGCGATTATATCCCCAGAATACTTGCACTAAAAAACAACAAGCCATTCCCAAAAAGCAAATAACTGCAGCTGATTTTCTAATAGTTGTTACTGAACACGCTCTGATTTTTATGAGTTTATCAGCTATAGTACTTGATAAAATTGATCCAAAGTAACGTCCTGAAAAGCCATATTTTTTAATAAATTTGTACAAATATGTCGTTTATTTTTACCAATAAATGGGAAACTGGAAATCCAACCAGTTTGCTTTATGTTAAAGCGGAGTATTTGCTTCATATACGTTGGCAATTGATTTGCGATAATAGAAATTGTAAGACAAATACACGTATTACCTATTATTATAGCCCACACAGGTCCTGATGTGAATATTTTTTTCCATGGTACGGAAGATTTTTTCTCCAAGTTTACAACTTTAATTTTTTTGCGTAGCTTTTCTTGTTCATTATTGCTAATTCTAGGGTGTTCTAGCGGAGTGTCATAAATTACGTAAAACCAAATTAAAACCCATAATAATCCAATAGATCCACGAACATAAAAAGCACTCGACCATCCAAAATACGGTATTAGGTATCCACAAAGAGGTAAACCTAAAGCCACTCCTACAGAATTTGCTGCCATATTTGATATAAATTTCGACGTGTCTTTTGGTGATATCCATTTAGTACAAAGTGGAGGTATTGATGACCAGTGTAATCCCATAAATACACCCATCAAAATCCTTGTAGATACAATCCACCAATAACCAAATTCGGCTGCTGTCGGCATAAAAAATGTCAAGATGCTTGCACCAAGAAATCCAAAACCAAGAACTATCTTAGTTCCAAATTTTTCAGAAAGACAACCAGCTGGAATTTGTGTTGTCAAGTACCCTAAGAAAAAACAACCCAAAATATTATTTTTTTCTTCTTCGTTCCAGTTATAACGAGGACCATAATTTTTATCAGTCTGGTTGGAATTATGTGAAACTATCATTTCTGGGATTGCGATGGACATGTTGATTCTAAGTAAACCGTGAACTACGAAGCTCGAAAATACCATTAGGGAAACTACCCATTGACACCTTAGCATTTCTGAAAAATATAATAGTAGCAAACGACCAAAAAGTTATTTGGAAGCCATTGAAAATTGATATGTTGGAAGTTTGTTTGTTTGTAGATATTATTTACTTGTAAAATCTTTATTTATTTTGGTTTAAATCAGATAAATTTGTCTGCAGACTTATTAACTAGTTAAAAGCAATAAATACAAGAGTTCATCTTAAATAACTAAAATATCTGCAAACTGGACTTTATAGATTTCCGATTAATCTGAATAAACATACCTGTAGTAATCACTATTAAGGACTATCGCCTATACTTTACATAAACGCGTACTTTTTTTCGATGTCGTAAATGTAGATAGCACTATCATCTATTCAAGGTGCCTCGAAACACTCGCGCTTTTTTTTTAATGGTAAATTCTTTGTTAAAATTTGAAACGAATTTACACTGTCCAGCTACTTTTATTATTTAATATTCAAGCATTTTGAGTTAACAATTACAAATAAAATTAAATATATCTCCAAATTAATTTACACAAGCAGCCAATTGCTAGAAGATGAAAAATAAAAATATATTTAATCAGTCTACTTTAAAAAAGCGATGGGATTTTTTTAATTTAAAAATGTATCTCAAAATTAATATCGATCACGACTTATAAAATTTGCTTTGCCACTGAGTCGAAATATTTGAATTTGTTTTCAAATTTTGAGAAATATAGCTGTCATCAAATCAAAATCTGTCAAATGAAAAAGTGAACCAAAATATTATTACATGTAAAACATTTTGTTTTTGCACCAAATTCGCAAAACACAAAACTGTTAACTAAACGACAAAATGTGACATTCTTATTTTCTAAGAAAACATAAAATAGAGTACGACATTTTTAGCACCTAAAATTTGATTTGATCAGTGGACAACGTATACTTTTCTATTACACAATCTAACCGAAACTAGAATTAGTAATTAGTAATTAAAACTAGTAATTAGTTACTAACATAGATTACTCTACTGATTAATTTTTAGCAAACTTATTTTATGTATATTTGTGTGACTTTTTTGTTCTTTACCTTGGAAGAACGTGTAAACTGCAATACCATAAGCGTGTACAATATTTAGGGTACTATCTATTTTTAATTTTAACTCTAAAACAATGGGTTGCCCATAGATAACTATAACTAGATGAAGTCATCCTATTAGAAACGTACGTCTGCTCTTAAAAAACATATCAACGAAATTGGTACACCTCTCCATCTCTTTCTAACTTCAACCATGCCAATTGTTTATTTCTTTTTATCACATTAGCGTGTGTCGTAACTCGACGAATCGGTCCAAATAGGTCAAGACAAGAGACTGCTCGTGCTCAACGTCATTTGAATAATTGTAAATTTTACAATTATTTGGTAATATTTCGTACTAAATGCTTCGAATAAGTTATACAGCGATGCCCGCAGTTGTTTCTTCCACATTTCACGATACTTCGAGGAGATTTTGTATCATCAGTGGAACCCGTCAAATTTTAGCCAACAACGCTAAAATGAAGCTAATACTAAAATCGTAAGTAGAATTTACTTTTTGGACCACAAGAATGGATAGTCTTACCATGCAATTAGTAAGAAAATGAATAAAAACTCATTAATTTCAACAAATTCGTTTGACAGTACCTCTCTAAAGGATAGCGCTATACAAAATGTACACATTGATAGAGACAGCGATAGAATGGACGTCTTGCTAAACTTTTTGCCGTATAGCTGTATCTGGTAATAATAAATCTAAAGGGCAACCTATGCTTGCACGCCCTCTTTTTGACAGAAGCTGAACAATTGTAGTACCATATTCGACCACGAACGCCACTCCGAGCAATTCTATCCAAGAGAATCAGAGCCAAACATGGCAGAACCGTTACATTAATCACTTAAAACGTTATCTCAGTTTTTGATTTACTTCTATTTTATATGTTAATAAAAACATTGAAATGTACACAATTTAGACCTCAAGACTAACCAAAATGTAACAGTGTTTTTTTTACTATTAGACTCATAATTTTGCAATAAAAAATAGCACACGCCCTGCACACATTCTTTACCTTTCCAACAGTACCCAGCTTTTGTCATTTTATCAAATATCTTGCTCATGTTTGGCTCTGAAAAATAGTCATGCAAAATCGTGTTGCCACTCCCCGTTTACATGGACTTTTTCCCGCCTCTTTTAGCCCAAGATCGCACCCTTAATGCCTTAATATTCAGAGGACTGTAGTAAAGGCGTTCACACCACGTGTACAATAAGCCAACTGCTACAATGAATAGACGAGAGTTGACCACACTTGGGATTCCTTTTACTTGTGTCGTTTTTGTCGTTTTTACCGACAGACCATGGGATAGTGACCAGTACCTACCAGTGACCAACAATTGTACCAGTAAATCAGTCAATACCATAAATCTTACGAAAAGATGAAATATTAATTGATTCTCGGTAGCACTTGTTTTAGTTCGTATTTTGATTTCATTTTTATGCTCTTTATGATAAAAAGAACAAGGTCAATTAAATTTACCTTTACTTTATTGCTTTTGATTTTTGGAAAAAAAATACATTTGTTATAATTATAGAATTATTAATTATAAAGAAAATGTGATTGAGTCAGTTTGTAGAGCTACACATAAAAAATCGTGTTTATAACTTAATTATAAAATAGATTTACAGGTTGAGACATGTTGGCGGACCCTGTACATATGTACAGAATTAATGTAATGATGATGTAAAAAGAACTAGGTAGTTTGAAGAGACAAGAAATGATTAAAGATAAGAAAGTTTGAAGAACAGTTTATTTTACCACATTGTGTTTATCTAATCATGAAAGTGTATCAATTATTGTTCTCGATTGTATTGGAACAGCCATTTGAAGCACTGCTTACACATTTTCCGGATATATCGCTGCAATGATTTGAGGTGATAACATTATTACAACCACCAATTCCGGCAGCTGCAATGTGATGAATCTGCGGAAAAGTAGATAATTAACTTAAATTAAACCAGAACATTCTTTTTACTTGAAATCCGTCGTTGATCGAGTGTTTTCCTGTGTTCTCTGTAATCAAATAATTGTCTCCTTTGACATCAACCCAACTGTCTGCATTATGTTCGCCAGTCATTCCAGTACCATCAAAAGAATTTCCTTGCACCACTCCACAACATGAACCTTCTTTGATATCTACACTTTCGGCAGCTACATAAGGCCCTAATTTGTTGTTTAAAATCTGATTTCTGTCACTTTTATCTGGTTTTCCATCAGCCCAGTTAGAAACCTTCAATAAAAATAAGCAAAAATTTCGGTTACCATCAACTTCTTACCGCTTGACCAATATAAACTGCTTCGCCGAAGCCAGGAGTACCAAGACCCGTGTTGTGAACCAAAGAGTTTTTCAGAACATTATCTGCGCTGTTATATCTAAAGTGAATACCTTCTTCTTGAATGTTATAAACTTCCAATTTGTCCAAAACGCAGTGAGAGGCCCTTTCTACTACAATACCCTTCTTAGAATCAGCGACTGAGAAACCTACGAGGTTCCAGTAACTAGCTTTGAGCCAAAATCCATAATTTGATCCAGAAAGAACAGCTTTCGCACTGTCACTAGCGCTTTTCATGGTTATAGGAGAGTCCTTCGTACCACTTCTTTCCGCAATAAACGTACCATGGTAGTTTCCATTTTTAAGACTTATGGTGTCACCAGGACTTACGGAATTCAAGGCGTTGTTCAACTCTCCGGCAGAACTAACGTCATATGTTTTACATTCACTGGTGACAATTAAAGTGAGAGTTAGAAGAATTATCAATTTCATCTTTGAATGCTAAGTAGTTGACTGTTTAGTTTATTCGTTTTTATAGAAATATCTGTTTAATCTTATCTGTTTTATCTAGCATTACAATAGTGTTTTGGTTAAAATAGAACTTACAAACTGAACAACAGTATCAAGAAAACACTTAAGTGGCAAGGACTTTGATTTTTGCTGGTGTTGGAGGTTTAGAAATAAAAATTCGAATTAATTTTTAATTTTCTGTTTAGATGAAATAAAAAATACCTTAATTTTACACATAAGGAGTAACAGATATGATTTTGTGGGAGGTGATATTTGGTACGATGAGTAGCTAACATTAAATTTTGAGAAAGTTTCTGAAAATTGTGATTTGTTTCTCGATTAAGTGTTTGTTTACAAAATATTACAATTAAATTTTAAATGAAATTGTAAGTAAAATATTTAATTAGTTTTTTTTTATAAATATTTTTACGTACTTTTGCTCTGAAAAGTGCAGATGACGTGAAATTATTTTATATGCAATACACTTAGGAAAATTTAACACGATTAAAATCCGTGAAAACAGTTAAATACATGAGTACAATGATAAATTATACCAACAAAAAAACGCAAAAGGAAGGATACAAAGCATCCCTCAGTAACTGAATAGGAACACAAAAACAAGATATGTAAAACTTGTAAAACAATGAGAAGACCAATAATGACGTACGCAGTAGAAACAACGAGTATTATCAAAGAAGAGAAACAACTGTTAGAAGTATTTGAGAATAGAGTAATAAAAAGTATCAAAAGGTTAAAAAAACAGCAGATGGACAAACCCAGAGTATAATATAAATAGTACGGAGTTCTTTAAAAACAAAGAAAGACGATCCCCTAAGAAACACGACAGTTTCAATACTCTGCTGGTGGAAACAAGACCGAGGTAGAAACTTAAAATGGCATGAAGAGAAGAAGTAGTAAATGGTAAAAAAAAAAATTTAAAAAGAAGCAACAAAGCAACAAGCAAACAAAGGGAACGAAGTGAAAACTCACCAGTGGCTATAAGAAATGAAGCGAAATGAGTTAATTCACAATGTTTTTATTTTTTTAATTTATTTATATTAAATATACAATGTTGATCACGTATAACGACTTTTGGTTGTCGGACATTCAAAATGCATTTTCAATTGAGGCATATAAAATTTTATTTAAATATTGTTTTCTAAACCCATAATAAGTAAATTCTCATGGCACTTGTCTAAGTTACCTGTTTTACAAATAAAAAACTAAGTGACTTATTGAAATTGAAAATCTAGAAAAAAATATATTGAAAAAGACAATGACAGTTCATGGTCCCTTACAGCTTTGACGTGACTGCTGTCAACTTTTTTAAGATGTACATTAAAAACGAATCTTCTTGTTTTTTTTTTTTATTGAATACTTGCAGTAAAAAGCAACAAGTTATTCTCAAAAAGCAAATAACTGCAGCTGATTTTCTAATAGTTGCTACTGAACACGCTCTGGTTTTTATGAGTTTATCAGCTATAGTACTTGATTAAATTGAGCCAAAGTAACGTCCTGAAAAGCAATATTTTTTTATTATTTTATATACTAGCATTTTGAGTTAACAATTACAAATAAAATTAAATATATCTCCAAATTAATTTATACAAGTAGCCAACTGCTAGAAGATGAAAAATAAAAATAGATTTAATCAGTGTACTTTAAAAAGCGATGGGATTTTTTAAATAAAAAAAATTACGTTAAAATTAATATTGATCACGACTTATAAAATTTGCTTTGCCACTGAGTCGAAATATTAGATTTTTTTTTCAAATTTTGGAAAATATAGCTGTCATCAAATCAAAATCTGTCAAATAAAAAAGTGAACCAAAATATTATTACATGTAAAACTTTTTGCAGGTAACTTGGCAACTAGATATTACTTTGGGAGTCATTAAGGTAGGTACGCTGTCATTGAGTAACTTTAATCGCTTTTAATACCACGTGACTGCAAATGATTGAGGCAAGTTTAGTAGATTAGCAATACTGAGAAATTAGTATGGACGACATATCAGTTGTTGATTCTTTGCTTATTAGGGTTTGGACTGCAGGGCTTTAGGATTAATGATCATTACTAATATAGTGAATAAATGAAATAATATTTTACAAATGTGAATTGCAAATAACAAAAATAAACGGAAAAATTGTTTTGAGCCAGTGTTCAAAATGTTGATCTATAAATTGTTGTTTAAATTTGAAAGTTAAGTATTCTAAAACAAAACTTATAAAACGTTGCCTAACTAACAAAAAAAACGACGTGTACAATAATCCAACATTGCTACAATGAATAGACGACAGACTTCAGATTGCTTTTACTGGTGTCGTTTTTATCGACAGTGACCAGTACCCACCAGTGAGCAATAATAATTGTACCAGTAAACCACTCACACCACATAGTAAGTATACGTTAGTGCCAAATATTGGTCATGTCAAGTACATTCGTCTGAACCCGGCTTTAATCTCTTTAGGGGTAGCTTGTATTTTAGAAGATGAAATATTAATTGATTCTTGGTAGCACTTGTTTTAGTTAATATTTTAATTTCAATTTTATGTTCTCTATTAGAAAAAGAACCAGATCAGTTAAATTTGCCGTTACTTTATTGCTTTTGATTTTTGAAAAAAACGATTATTATAATTATAGAATTATTAATGATAAAGAAAATGTGATTGAGTCAGTTTGTAGAGTTACACATAAAAAAAATCGTATTTATAACTTCATTATTAAACGTACATATGTACAGAATTAATGTAACGATGATGTAACCAGAACTAGGTAGTTTGAAGAGACAAAAAATGGTTGGAGTTAAGAGAGTTTTAAAAACAATTTATTTTACCACACTGTGTTTAATTAATCATGAAAGTGTATCAATTATTGTTCTCGATTGTATTGGAACAGCCATTTGAAGCACTGGTTACACATTTTCCGGATATATCGCTGCAATGATTTGAGGTGATAACATTATTACAACCTCCTATTCCGGCAGCTGCAATGTGATGAATCTGTGGAAAAGTAGATAATTAACTTAAATTAAACCAGAACATTCTTTTTACTTGAAATCCGTCGTTGATCGAGTGTTTTCCTGTGTTCTCTGTAATCAAATAATTGTCTCCTTTGACATCAACCCAACTATCTGCACTATTTTCGCCAGTCATTCCAGTACCATCAAAAGTATTCCCTCGCACCACTCCACAACAGGAACCTTCTTTGATATCTACACTTTCGGCAGCTACATTAGGCCCTAATTTGTTGTTTAAAACCTGATTTCTATCACTTTTGTCTGGTTTTCCATCAGCCCAGTTAGAAACCTTTAATAAAAAATGAGCAAACATTTCGGTTACCATCAACTTCTTACCGCTTGACCAATATAAACTGCTTCGCCGAAGCCAGGACTACCAAGACCCGTGTTGTGAACCAAAGAGTTTTTCAAAACATTATCTGCGCTGTTATATCTAAAGTGAATACCTTCTTGTTGAATGTTATAAACTTCCAAATTGTCCAAAACGCAGTTAGAGGCACCTTCTACTACAATACCCTTCTTAGAATCAGCGACTGAGAAACCTACGAGGTTCCAGTAACTAGCTTTGAGCCAAAATCCATAATTTGATCCAGAAAGAACAGCTCTCGCACTTTCACTAGCGCTTTTCATGGTTATAGGAGAGTCCTTCGTACCACTTCTTTCCGCAGTAAATGTACCATGGTAGTTTCCATTTTTAAGACTTATGGTGTCACCCGGATTTACGGAACTCAAGGCGTTGTTCAACTCTCCGGCAGAACTAACGTCATATGTTTTACACTCACTGGTGACAATTAAAGTTAGACTTAAAAGAATTACCGATTTCATCTTTGAATGATGAGTAGTAGTTGACTGTTTAGTTTATTCGTTTTTATAATAATAAATAATGTTTAATCTTATCTGTTTTATCTAGAATTTCAATAGTGTTTTGTTGAAATAAAATTGTCATATTGAAACAACAAAATCAAGTGATACTTAAGTGACAATGCCTTTGATTTTTGCTGGTGTTAACAAAAAATTGGAGGTTTAGAAATAAAAGCTCGAATTTATTTTTAATTTTCTGTATAGGTTAAATGAAAAAATATCTTAATTTTACAGATAAGGACTAACAGATACGATTTTATGGGAGGTGTCCTTTTTTGCGTTGAGTAACTTGATATTTTGGAAAAGTTTCCAAAATTAGTGATTTGTTTCTGGATTGAGTTTTCTGTGTACAGAATATTACAATTAAATTCTAAACGTTATTATTTTTTTTCACAAAATGTGTCATACTTTTGAACAGTTCACTTTACATCAAAATTGACTTCGAATTCAAATTTTTCGTTATCAATCTTTGTTTATATTTAACTTGGACTTGAGCCTTATGTATTGCTTGAATTTTAAAGCAATAGAACAATTTTTTATTTTATATATTTTTTTTTTGACCAACTTCTCTTATAAAAGGAAATTCATTTTAATATTTTGTTTTTAATTTTTGTTACTGAAAAATTTAATTTACAGTACAATAATAAATGTCTAAAAATTTGGTAAATGGTGGGCAAGCATCAAATAAATACCTATGGTAAAATTTTGATCACTTACAACTTTTACGATATTTGAATTTACTAATGTGCTAGGTAAGGCAATACAGGTGCTTTAGAAAAACATTGCCTGCCAAATTTTGGTTTATTTCTTTTCTCATACAAAACGCATATGTGGCACAGAAAAATTTGTGAAATTTACTCGTATATTGTTCGCTTACATCGCTATAGGAAGTTAATGTTATATTTTATGTTATTCAACCTACAGAATTTTTATTTTCTAATTTGCTGCTGTACAAAGCTAGTAGCTCACTCGTTTTGAATGCGCTAATAAACCATAACCAACCTCAAAATCTAGGAACTTTTTTTGGTTGGTAACACACATTTGATGAAATTTCGAATGTCAATGTAGGTTTAAGGTTACAGTTTTATGTGACATTCAGAAAGTTTTCATCGACAGCAAACTGTAGAAAATTCCACGGTCAGTGGAGGAAATTTCTTAATTCATCTAATTTCACAATTTTGCTTGGGAAAAAATAACAATTATGTTAGTCCAGTTGATTCAAATTAAAAATTTAAAGGTTTCACCAACTGTCACAACATTCCCTAAATTATCAAATTTAGATTTATAACACCTAGTGTATGCTTAAATGGAAAGACTAAAACTGTACAGGATCCGTCAACACTTATGTCCCGGCCTATAAACCTATTTAATTATTAAGTTATATATACGATTGTGTTAACCAGATGTGAGATTTATGCAAAAAATCCTATTAAAAAAAAAGCAAAAATATGGAGGAAAATTTAACCTACACTGATTTTTCTTATAGTAAAAAGCATAAAAATTAAACTGAAACACAAATTAGAGCATGTGGTGCCGAGAAATTAATTAATAATCAAACAAAATATTCAAGTGAACAAGTAGAAACAAATTGTTAAAAATTCATCTATAAAAAAATATTTTAATTACTGAACGCTATAATTTGGCTCATTTTTTAGCTGCTTTTGCGTTCAAAATTGAATAGGAAAAGTTCACTTGAAAGTTTTGAAAACTGAAAAACTACAAAACTGGATTATTACAGTTTAATTAATATGCATAAAGTACAATATTCTGTTTAAATTTAAAATTAAAACATAAAGTTGCTTATTAATAACGCACTTCTGGGTAATATAAATCAATCGGCTGGCTGATAACAACATGAATTGAAAACATAAAAGCGGGTTATGAAACAGTCTAAGTTTGGCTAACAATAACTAAAATATCAAATTTAAACTTATGTCAAACACTTACGTTTTTTCATTGTTTGGAAAATTTAAACAAACAATAGATTATATATCATTGACTAACTCGTTAGAACTAGGACTATTTCTTGTAATTTCGATAGAAAGGTTTTAACAAGATTTAATAAAACTTATTTATTTGGTAAAAGATCTAATTTTCATATCTGTGTTGTTAAATCAATACATAGTGTTAGCTTGAAAGCAATAAGTTTTAGATGTCAATTATAATATCGTTGTTGAAGGCTCAAATAAATTGTATGTTGATCTATAAACCGTACAATTAATTAACTCTTTTTGTTTTTTTACTATTATGTGAGTCGACAGTTCAAAAAATGAACGTAAAACTTAAGAAATATATCTTAAGATCATATGACTAGAACTGTTCACCACCGTTCCTTGTAATGAATATTTTCGAACTCGAGTCCAAAACGTTGCATCAGTTGTTTGTCAAATTCACAACAATAAACCACTCCTCCATTTCTACCAAAACAACCACAAAAAGGAATCACAGTTTTACACACTGATTGCGTAAAATTACCCTGCAAATTAACATCAAAACTTGCATTGTTAACCCCAACAAAAACATCCTTCCTTCCCGAATCAAAAATAAGAATTTTAAAAAAATATTCAGGATACGTAAAATTAAAAGTGTTCAAACTAAACAAAGATCCTCCACTTCCAGTTATAATTTTAAGCGGTTTCCGTTCTGTATTTGCTATCATCCTCACGTCAATTTCCAAAGACTTCCAGTTCCCTTGGTTTAATTTTCGAGCTTGAGGCGCCGCATTTATGTAATAGTAGGTCATCTTTCGCTCAGCGTCGGTGTTAAAATCAGCTCTGGGACTAAGATGTCCTCTGTCTGTATTGTAAGACACTTGTTTGTATACAGAGTCGGGGTTAAATTTGCTGAAGAATTTCCGAGACCAGCAAGTTCTTGAATTAGTAAAGTTTGTGTTGTTTGTGTGCCCTAGATAGTGTGTTGTCCAAAACGTTCTCGATGTGGTGTTATCGAAACATACATGGATTTTTGGAGTAAAGCTGTGATTTGTTATTCCAATATGAATAATTTTACCTCGGCCATAATTGCATGATTTATTTGTAGCTATGGCGTCGTAGGACAATGAGGGAATAATTCGATCATCATTTTTCCCTCTTGGGTAACAAGAATAGGAAAACTCTAAAAACCAATAGTAACCATAGATTTTACTTACTTACTTTGTTATATCTACTTACGCGCACATATAAAAATGGTTGTGAAAAATAAGAGAGTCATGTTGCGATACATACTGATGTTTCTGTGATGTTCAAAAGTAAGATAGTTTGCGGTTGTGACGTTTTGTACAAATATTGGAGTCAATTTATCATCATAAATTTATGGGAAGTTTAAATAGATAATTTGAAATTTGAAAGTAAGTAAATAAAATTTTAAATGTGCTGCGACGTTGTCACGTTGTTCTCAGAAATTCCAAATGTTTTTTTTTTTTTGATAATGCGGAGGAAATGATTTGGCTTTTTAAGATCTAATTTTATTGTCTATGTCAATTTACATACAATATTTAGTATAGAATACTGCCAAGGTAAATATATTTTGACTTATCTTTTTTTGTTGTGTTTTGAGTAGATTTTTGACCGTAAAGAGATATTATTTCAGGCTGTTGGACGCTAAATATAAAACAAAATTTTTCAAAATTAATCAAAAGCTCAAAAATTAGTAATTAGACTTTCAATTAGTACAAAATCAAAATACCTACAATGATGTGAAAATTAATCTCATTGAAATTAAAAAAAAAAAAAAAATAATTATAAGCAATGGTTGCTTATTATAACTTCATATCTCTAAAATCTGTTATATATAAAAAATCTTTAAATCTTAAACAAGTCATTTAGAATATTCTAAAAATTTCTAGAATTTTCAGTTTTATGAAATTTTAAAATGGAACGATGTCTAAATATTTAAAACTGAAATTAAAAAAATTACAAAATTTAATATATAAGTAAAAAAGCACAAACATCTTTATAAATGTAAGTATTTTTTTAAATAAATTTGTAATTGTTAGAATGGCTACTCTCTATAAAAGAGATAAAAATAATTAATAATTAATTTCTTTTAGGTAAAAATTTTTATTTTTCGTATAATTTCCACAATTTTTTCGATAAAAATCGCTTTCAGATTTCGGTTAACTTGAAACAAGAAACAAAAGTAAAGAAATCAGTAAATATTAATTTAATTTAAAAAGTACTAAAAAATTAAGAAGTAGGTTCCTAAAAAATAAAAACATGTGAGCAATACATTTGCAATAAAAAAAATAAAAGTCGTAACGTTGATTGTACCTTTTATTATTAAACAAATTTACACAAACAAAGTATATGTAGATGTGCAAATTTTGGAACCATTCTATTCTTCTTCTTCTTATTATTTTTCTAAGAATTTAAGAAACAAAAAATTGAGTACGACGTCTTTAGTACCTAAAAATTCATTTGTTGTTACTCACTCAAACATGGTTGTCCTAAGATTTACAGAAACGAGAAGAGCGAAAGAAAGAACGTCAAAAGGCCCAACACTTAGATACAAATTATGCTGACTTCTTGACAATAAAAACAAAATGTCTTTTTGCAACCTGACATCAGCTTCGTACCATTTAGAAAACCAAATAGCTGTCGGTAATTTTTCGCTCTGTAAGATATAGAATTAATAAGAATACAGAAAATCTTTAACTTACAGCATTAATCATAAGTTGTCCAGAAACACACCCAAACACCAGAGTATAAATCCAACCAGAAGCGTGTAATATAGCGCAAAGATGATCCCCCTGCAAAAAAGCGCATTCTATTTGATAAACTATGAAAGTGTTATAGTTAACATCAGAGAATTGTTTGTTTATGCAGGCACAAATAATTGCGGTTATTGTTACATGTGTCATCATTCCATTAGAGAAACACTCGTCTAGTCTTTTTGAGACACTAAAATACGACATTTGTATACAAAGAACCATAATAAACAAGACTTTTACTTTATAATTTCATTGTGAAGTTGGATACATTTTTTCAGCTTCCTGCTAGCCACCTCGTAAATATTGCTGTCAAGACACTCACTTATCATTATCACCAACTGATCAATTCTCAAAATAACGTACTGAGAAATTTCAAAAAGGTGGAAAGTAATAAGAACATTCGGCTTTATCAAGAGCTGAGCACAAATTTGTATGTAGATATACAAGCAACAATAGACCCAAAGAGCTTTTGTCTTGAAAGGAGTCCATAATGGAGCCAGAAAACCACAATTCTCTTCTAAACCTTTGACAATATTGTTGTTTTCACAGTCTTTTTTTTGTGATAGTTTGATGGCAGAATACACCAGTATCCCAACAATGGAGTATATAAATGTTCCGTTGGACAAAAAATCTAAGAACTGTTTTTTCTGGTCAAATTGTTGAGGTTTTTCAAAAGTTTTAAATTCCGATAAGCTTCTCAAAAGACTGGCTATTTTTGGTATGTTTTTAGTATAAAGAAAAAACATGTAGAAATTTCCTATCATCGCTGACACACCAGCAATATCTTCTGTAGTTGATAGATCTAGATTTTCTGTAAAAATAAGTCGTATCATAAAATATAGAAAGAATTAACCCGTACCTAAGTTGGTGATAATTAAGTGCATTATTACTGATAATAGAAATGTCGATGTCACAAGAATGTACACTATAACTTGAAAAAAAAACTTTTTGCCGGGTTTAAGCTCCTCATCAAAGGTGGGCCATAGAAGAATATAATTAAAATTTCTTCGTGTCGCAGCACAAACTATTTGCTCATTCTTTTGATGATTCATTTTCTGATCACACTTGTTATGAAAGTCACTTAACATTTGTTGCTACCCAGGAAGTTCTACTAGTTGTGGTGGTGAAGGCAATGTCACCGAAAGCTCACACTTTATTGGTTTTGTTTAACCTATGCATTCTCCGATGTATTTTATGGAAAATTGCCTGTTATTAATGAAATAGAGGGGTGGGTGAATTTAGAATGAGTTTCAGCATTCCTTAAATGTAGGGTTGTTATCGATGACGATGTAATATTACGTTTTGTTTGTTAGGTCGTTGAAAAAATAATATCTGATTAATCCATATTCGTTATCAAAGTATGAATTAAGTAAGTGTAAAATATCTACGCGTTTATGCAGGGAGTGGAGAGTGTAATTTATAAGGGTCGTGAATCTACTATAACGTTCGATCCGTATCTGAGCCTTTAATCAAGGATGGATGGCCGGAAATATGTCAGAAAGTATTATTACTTAAAGAATTTTTTCGTAGCTAGATTATGAATTATTATTACTACTGAATAGAAATCATTTATTGTTTCGTCAAACGTTGCCTTTTTTTCAATGATGACATTATAAACCAAGAAATTTATCTATGAGATAATTAACGTTTGTGGCTCAGTTAAATAGTTTGATCAGAGACCTTTAAGCCAAATTTACTACTTTGCTCTTTTGCTTATTATAAATGTTGTCTTCATATTGTAAAAGCAAACTGTAATAGAAAAGAGGAGAAAAAGAACTGAAAAAATTATAAACGCAAAAAATATCTGAAGATTTGCTTAAAACTATTATAATAAATCAATTGTATTACAATCAATTTATACTATTAGATTTATAGAACAATTTATCATTAAAGTTTATCAACTGGTCTGCATAACTTAAAATTACACTATCTCAAATTGCAGCCGGCTGAGATACGATAAGTTGTGTGGAAATTTTGTCTAAAAAGTCAGAATTTGAAACTACAAGGTTATTGCAAAAAGAAAGTTTAGAATATATATAAATAAAAACAAAAAATTTACAAAAGCCAAATCATTTAATTTAGTCAAAAAAATGTATAGGTCAAAAAATCTAATTATTTATATTTGTATTTATTTTATGACAATGTTGAAGGTCTAAAAATCCAGAAAATACGCATAATTCGAAAAACGTGTACTTCCAATAATTGTATACAAAGACTCTAAAGCTAATTTGAAAAAGTTATATAATATGCAAAATCTAGAAAATTTAAAGGCACCAAAGTACATACAGAAAACAGAAATCTCAAATCATCTAAAGACTTCAAAAAGAGGGTCAAATTGCTACAGTGACTACCACACTTTATGTAATGTTAAAAAGTGTGGTAGGTTGCAGTTTGCGTTTTTTACTAATATTAGGGTTAATTTATCATCATAAATTTATAAAAAGTGTACTGAAGAACCTAAGTCGGCTAAAATATAAATCCCATTTCAAATTTTAGATGCCGAAAACACATTGATTGATTATTGATAACTGTTTGTCTTTTCAAATTAGATTATGCTTAATTTTTTTCTTTGAGATTTCAATCGTTTCTAATTCTACGAGCTAGATATAAACTGAATCAACAGCACACTTTAAGAACTAAGATCACTTCAAAATTATTTGAATGTTTTCTTTTCAGTACTGTTACCATGTTATCAAATATGTTCAAAATTTTGTTGCTAATTGATTGTGTTCTATACTTCAACACGAAGTACTTGATAACTTAATAGTTTGTTCTTATTTAATTTGAAAGTTAATCTAATTCTAAATGTGCACCGACTTTGCCACGCTTGTTATCAAAAATCTTCAGTGTTTTTTTTTTGATAATGGGGAGTAAATGTTTGACATTTTATTGCCTATAAGAAGCCAGTCAATTTACAAATAATATTTGGCATACAGTACTTCCAAAGAAAGTATATTTTTGTTTACATTCTTTTGTTGTGTTTAGGGTGGATTTTTTCTGACATTATAAACAAATCATTTCATTCACAGACTGTTGGACGCTTAACATAAATCCAAAAATTAGTAATAAGACCATAAATTAGTAGAGAGTTAAAATACCTACAATGTTATTAAAAATATCAAATAAAAATCTTGATGATATTTAAATTCATAATTATGACCAATGGTTTCTTATACTCGAAAAAATATAATTCCAGATCTCTAAAACGTGTTAGATATAAAAAGTCTCTAAAATCTTAAACAAAGCATTTATAAAATATTCAAAATCCTTTTTTCAAAATTTTTAGACCTTTCCATCTTATTTAATGTCTAAATGTAATGATGTCTAATATTTAGAAAGCAAATTAAAAAAAATATGCAAAATACAATAAATATATTTAGAAATATATCTTTATTTTTCGATATAGTTATGTAATTGTTAGAAGAGAAAATTTATATATTTGAAAAATTTAGAAGTTAAAGAATCACAGATATGTTTAAAAGTGTCTAAATCACAGCCGACAACGTAAATATAAATATTTCTGTTTTTGCAATAAAAAAATCTGCTCATTTAAGTGTTAAATTTCATGTGGTATAAAATAAGGCATAAATTTCTTTTTTATACAATTTTCACAATTTTCGTGGAAAAAATTGCTCTTAGATTTCGGTTATCCTAAGACCAGAAACAGAAGTAAAAAACTCAGCAGATAAATAATATTTAAAGCAAACAATTCTATTTTTTGAAATTTTGCACACAGTCGCTTTGTTTTTCAAAACTTTTTACTTTCTTAAAACGGTTTAGTTCACAACATTGCAGTAAGAACCAAAAATTTTAGAATCTAAAATTCATATATATACCTACGTGCTCGAAAAGAAGGAATTCAGTGTGTTTTCATTAGTTTTTATAAAAAAAAACTAAAAAATGAAGACAGCTTCTCAAAGATTAAAAAACCCGTAAGTAATACAACTGTAATAATAAAAAAAAAGTTGTAACGACCATTGTACTTTTTATTATTAAACAAAGACACAAACAAAGTATATGTAGATGTGCAAACTTCGAAATCATTTGATATTCGTTATATTTCTAAGAATTTAAGAAACAAAATATTGAGTACGACGTCTTTAGCACCTAAAAATTCATTTATTGTTACTCAATCAACCATGGTTTTCCTAAAAGTTACAGAAACGAGAAGAGCGAAAGAAAGAACGTCAAAAGGCCCAACACTTAGATACAAATTATGCTGACTTTTTGACAATAAAAACAAAATGTCTTTTTGCAACCTGACATCAGCTTCGTACCATTTGGAAAACCAAATAGCTGTCGGTAATTTTTCGCTCTGTAAGATACAGAAGTAATAAGAGTAAAGAAAATCTTTAACTTACAGCATTAATCATAAGTTGTCCAGAAACACACCCCAACACTAGAGTATAAATCCAACCAGAAGCGTGTAATATAGCGCAAAGATGATCCCCCTGCAAAAAAGCACTTTCTATTTGATAAAGTAATAAGGTGTTATAGTTAACATCAGAGAATTGTTTGTTTATGCAAGCACAAATAATTGCGGTTATTGTTACATGTGTCATCATACCATTAGAGAAACACTCGTCTAGTGTTTTTGAAACACTAAAATCCAACATTTGCATACAAAGAACCATAATAAACAAATTTCTTACTTTATAATTTCATTGTGAAGTTGGATGCACTTTTTCAGCTTCCTGCTAGCCACCTCGTAAATATTGAGGTCAAGACACTCACTTATCATTATCACCAACTGATCAATTCTCAAAATAACGTACTGAGAAATTTCAAAAAGGTGGAATGTAATCAGAACATTCGGTTTCATCAATAGCTGAGCACAAATTTGTATGTAGATATACAAGCAGCAGTAGACCCAAATAGTTTTTGTCTTGAAGGGAGTCCATAACGGAGCCAGAAAACCACAATTCTCCTCTAAACCTTTAACCAGATTGTTGTTTTCACAGTCTTTTTTTTGTGATAGTTTGATGGCAGAATACACCAGTACCGCAACAGTGGAGTACATAAATATTCCGTTAGACAAAAAATCTAAGAACTGTTTTTGCTGGTCAAATTGTTGCGGTTTCTCAAAAGTTTTAAATTCCGACAAGCGTCTCAAAAGTGCGGCTATTTTGGGTATGTTTTTAATGTAAATAAAGATCATGTAAAAAATCCCTGTCATCGCTGACACACCAGCAATATCTTCTGTAGTTGATAGATCTAGATTTTCTGTAAAAATAAGTCGTATTATAAAATATACAAAGAATTAACATGTACTTAAGTTGGTAATAATTAAGTGCATTATTACTAATAACAGAAATGTCGATGTCAGAAAAATGTACACTATAACTTGAAATAAAAACTTTTTGCCGGGTTTAAGCTCTTCATCTAAACTGGGCCAGAGAAGAATATAATTAAAATTTCTTCGTGTCACAGCACAAACTATCTGTTCATACTTTTGATGATTCATTTTCTGATCACACTTGTTATGAAAGTCACTTAACATTTGTTGCTACCCAGGAAGTTCTACTAGTTGTGGTCGTGAAGGCAATGTCACCGAAAGCTCACACTATATTGGTTTTGTTTAACCTATGCATTCTCCGATGTGTATTTTATGGAGAATTGCCTGTTATTAATGAAATGGAGGGGTGGGTGAATTGTGAATGAGTATCAACATTCCTTAAATGTAGGGTTGTTATCGATGACGATGTGATATTACGTTTTGTTTGTTAGGTCGTTGAAAAAATAATATCTGATTAATCCATATTCGTTATCAAAGTATGAATTAAGTAAGTGTAAAATATCTACGCGTATATGCAGGGAGTGGAGAGTGTAATTTATAAGGGTCGTGAATCTACTACAACGTTCGATCCGTATCTGAGCCTTTAATCAAGGATGGATGGTCGGAAATATGTCAGAAAGTATTATTACTTAAAGAGTTTTTTCGTAGCTAGATTATGAATTATTATTATTGAATAGAAATCATTTATTGTTTCGTCAAACTTTGCCTTTTTTTTCAATGATGAGATTATAAACCAAGAAATTTATCTGTAAGATAATTATCGTTTGTGGCTCAGTTAAATAGTTTGATCAGAGACCTTTAAGCCAAATTTACTACTTTTCACTTTTGCTTATTATAAATGTTGTCTTCATATTGTAAAAGCAAACTGCAATAGAAAAGAGGACAGAAAGAACTGAAAAAATGATAAACACAAAAAATATCTAAAGATTTGCTTAAAACTATTATAATAAATCAATTGCATTACAATCAATTTACACTATTAGATTTATGGAACAATTTGTCATTAAAGTTTATCAACTGGGCTGCATAACTTAAAATTACACTATCTCAAATTGCAGCCGGCTGAGATACGGTAAGTTGTGTGGAAATTTTTCTAAAAAGTCAAAGAATTTGAAACTACAAGGTTATTGCGAAAAGAAAGTTTAGAACATATATAAATAAAAACAGAAAATTTACAAAAGCCAAATCATTTAATTTAGTCAAAAAAATATATAGGTCACAAAATCTAATTATTTATATTTGTATTTATTTTATGACAATGTTGAAGGTCTAAAAATCCAGAAAATACGCATAATTCGAAAAACGTGTAATTTGAAAAAGTTATAGAATGTGCAAAATCTAGAAAATTTAAAGGCACCAAAGTACAATCAGATAATAGATATCTCAAATCATCTAAGGACTTCAAAAAGAGGGTCAAGTTGCTACAGTGACTACCACACTTTATGTGATGTTAAAAAGTGTGGTAGGTTGCAGTTTGCGTTTTTACTAATATTGGGGTTAATTTATCATCATAAATTTATAAAAAGTATACTGAAGAACCTAAGTCGGCTAAAATATAAATCCCATTTCAAATTTTAGATGCCGAAAACACATTGATTGATTATTGATAATTGTTTGTCTTTTCAAATTAGATTATGCTTAATTTTTTTCTTTGAGATTTCAATCGTTTCTAATTCTACGAGCTAGATATAAACTGAATCAACAATATATTTCAAAAGCTAAGATCACTTCAAAATTATTTGATTGTTTTCTTTTCAGTACTGATATCATGTTATCAAATATGTTCAAAATTTTGTTGCTAATTGATTGTGTTTTATACTTCAACACGAAGTACTTGCTAACTTAATAGTTTGTTCTTATTTAATTTGAAAGTTCATCTAATTCTAAGTGTGCACCGATTTTGCCACGCTTGTTATCAAAAATCTTCAGTGGTTTTTCTTTAATAATAGGGAGTAAATGTTTGGCATTTTACTGCCTATAAGAAGCCAGTCAATTTACAAACAATATTTGGCATACAATACTTCCAAAGAAAGTATATTTTTGTTTACATTCTTTTGTTGTGTTTAGGGTGGATTTTTTCTGACACTGAAAACAAATCATTTCATTCACAGACTGTTGGACGCTTAACATGAATCCAAAAATTAGTAATAATACCATAAATTAGTAGAGAGTTAAAATACCTACAATGTTATTAAAAATATCAAATAAAAATCTTGATGATATTTAAATTCATAATTATGACCAATGGTTTCTTATACTCGAAAAAATATAATTCCAGATCTCTAAAACGTGTTAGATATAAAAAGTCTCTAAAATCTTAAACAAAGCATTTATAAAATATTCAAAATCCTTTTTTCAAAATTTTTAGACCTTTGGATCTTATTTAATGTCTAAATGTAATAATGTCTAATATTTAGAACGCAAATTAAAAAAAATATGCAAAATACAATAAATATATTTAGAAATATATCTTTATTTTTCGATATAGTTATGTAATTGTTAAAAGGAAAAAAATATATATTTGAAAAATTTAGAAGTTAAAGAATCACAGAAATGTTTAAAAGTGTCTAAATTAGAGCCGACAATGTAAATATAAATATTTTGCAATAAAAAAAATCTGCTGATTTAAGTATTGAATTTCATGTGGTATAAAATAAGGGATAAATTTGTTTTTTATACAATTTTTACTATTTTCGTGAAAAACTCAGTAGATAAATAATTTTTAAAACAAACAATTCTAATTTTTGAAATTTGCACACAGTTGCTTATTTTTCAAAACTTTTTACTTTCTTAAAACGGTTTAGTTCACAACATTGCAGTAAGAACCAAAAATTTTAGAATTAAAAATTCATATATATACCTACATGTTTGAAATGAAGGAATTCAGTGAGTTTTCATTACTTTTTCAAATAAATAAAGAAAAAAGATACTAAGCATTTAAACTTCTCAAAAATTAAAAAACACGTAATATAATTGTAATAATAAAAAAAGTTGTAACGTCCATTGTACTTTTTATTATTAAACAAAGACAAAAACAAAGTATATGTAGATGTGCAAACTTTGAAATCATTTGATATTCGTTATTCTTCTATGAATTTAAGAAACAAAATATTGAGTACGACGTCTTGAGCACCTAAAAATTCATTTATTGTTACTCAGTCAACCATGGTTGTCCTAAAAGTTACAGAAACGAGAAGAGCGAAAGAAAGAACGTCAAAAGGCCCAACACTTAGATACAAATTATGCTGACTTTTTGACAAGAAAAATAAAATGTCTTTTTGCAATTTGACATCAGCTTCGTACCATTTTGAAAACCAAATAGCTGTCGGTATTTTCTCGCTCTGCAAGCATAGAATTAATAAAGATAAAGCAAATCTTTAACTTACAGCATTAATCATAAGTTGTCCAGAAACACACCCAAACACTAGAGTATAAATCCAACCAGAAGCGTGTAATATAGCGCAAAGATGATCCCCCTGCAAAAAAGCACTTTCTATTTGATAAATTAATAAGGTGTTATAGTTAACATCAGAGAATTGCTTGTTTATGCAAGCACAAATAATTGCGGTTATTGTTACATGTGTCATCATACCATTAGAGAAACACTCGTCTAGTCTTTTTGAAACACTAAAATACGACATTTGCATACAAAGTGCCATACTAAACAAGACTTTTACTTTATAATTTCATTGTGAAGTTGGATGCACTTTTTCAGCTTTCTGCTAGCCACCTCGTAAATATCGCTGTCAAGACACTCATTAATCATTATCACCAACTGATCAATTTTCAAAATAACGTACTGAGAAATTTCAAAAAGGTGGAAAGTAATCAGAATATTCGGCTTCATCAATAGCTGAGCACAAATTTGTATGTAGATATACAAGCAGCAGTAGACCCAAATAGCTTTTGTCTTGAAGGGAGTCCATAACGGAGCCAGAAAACCACAATTCTCCTCTAGACCTTTAACCAGATTGTTGTTTTCACAGTCTCTTTTTTGTGATAGTTTAATGGCAGAATACACAAGTACAGCACCAATGGAGTACATAAATATTCCGTTAGACAAATAATCTAAGAACTGTTTTTGCTGGTCAAATTGTTGCGGTTTCTCAAAAGTTTTAAATTCCGACAAGCGTCTCAAAAGTGCGGCTATTTTGGGTATGTTTTTAATGTAAATAAAGATCATGTAAAAAATTCCTGTCATTGCTGACACAACAGCAATATCTTCTGTAGTTGATAAATCTAGATTTTCTGCAAAAATAAATTGTATCATAAAATATAGAAAAAAATAAGACGTACTTAAGTTGGTAATAATTAGATGCATTATTACTGATAAGAGAAATGTCGATGTCAGAAAAATGTACACTATAACCTGAAAAAAAAACTTTTTACCGGGTTTAAGCTCTTCATCAAAACTGGGCCAGAGGAGAATATAATTAAAATTTCTTCGTGTTGTAGCACAAACTATCTGCTCATTCTTTTGGTGATTCATTTTATGATCATATCTGTTCTAAAAGTCACTTAATATTTGTTTCTACCGACGACGTTCTACTAGTTGTGGTGGTGAAGTTAATGTAACCGAAAGCTCACACTTTATTGGTTTTGTTTAGCCTATGCATTCTCCGATGTGTATTTTATGGAAAATTGCCTGTTATTAGTAAAATGGAGGGGTGGGTGAATTGTGAATGAGTTTCAGCATTCCTTAAATGTAGGATTGTTATCGATGACGATGTAATATTACGTTTTGTTTGTTAGCTGGTTGAAAAAATAATGCTTGATTAATCCATATTTGTTATCAGAGTAAATGAATTAAGAAAGTGTAAAATACCTGGGCGACGTACATGCAGGGAATGGAGAGCGTAATTTATAAGGGTCGTGAATCTACTATTAAGGTTCGATCCGTATCTGAGCCTTTGGTCAAGAGTGGATGGCCGGAAATATGTCAGAAAGAATTGTTACTTAAGGGATTTTTTGTAGGTAGCTTATGAATTATTTTTGAGTAGAAAACATTTATTGTTTTGTCAAACTTTGCTTCTTTTCAATGATGGAGGTTATAAATCTATAAATTTATCTATAGTACTCGTATAATTAATTATTGTGGTCAGTTAATTAGTTCAATCAGAGATAATTAAACCTAATCTACTATTTTGCACTGTTATATATTACAAAGGTTGTCTTTATATTGTTAAAACAATAGCTACGATTAGGGAAAGAAAAATTCATTGCAAGAATATTGAAAGATTTGCTTAAATTTAATAAATAAATAGTATTAAAATCAATTTACACTATTTCATTTGTGGAACAATTAGTCCTCCCACAAAGTTCATGAACTGGCTATATAACTTAAAATTAAACTATTCCAAATTGCAATCAAAAAAGTCTTAGAATTTGAAATTATAAAGGTTATTGCAGAAGGAAAAATTAAAATATAAATAAAAAAAAAGCAGAGAATTTACTAAAGACAAAATATTTAATTTAGTCAAGAAAATTCATAATTCAAAAAATCGAAGAGTTTTAGACGTAATATGGACAGATCGTCAATCTCAAAAGTTTAAAAAATTGGGAAAATATGCATAACTCAGAAAACGTGTACATGCAATAATTGTATACAACAAATCTAGAAAATTAAAAGATTAAGAAACGTAAAGAAAGCAGAAAACTTAAAGGATATAAAAATTTCAAAAAAACAAAATCTAAATAATCTAAAAATTGAAATAATTTAATAAATTACAGATATTAGAAAAATAAAGAGAAAAATATCGACAAAATCTTAACAATCCACAGTACCCCAAAAAAGGCCAGAGTTTTTACAAAAGTTATAAAGAATTCAAAATCTTATATAATTTTAAAAAAATTATTCTGTACAGGAACATTTTTTTTAAATCTGTCGTTTAAATCTGTCGTTAATTAAAAAATTTTTTTAAGAAAATCAAAATTTGAAATAAACTTTATCTTTAAAATTCTTATATAGACATAATTTTAAATAACACGAACAATATGTGTAATTTTTTTGGGAGCTATTTTTACCCTCTACAAAACTACATCTTTTTATAAACTAAATTAATTAAATAAGTAGAATAAATAAAATATTTTTTTTAATTAAAATTTTCATTAGAAGATTGCTCTTAAAAAAACAATAAATGACAAAGAGACAAAATAGGACGCTGGGAAACATCAATTTTTTACAAATAATATCTATGAATAATTCACTCTCTACAGAAGTCAGAACAGAAGAAAAATTATAACAATTTTTTTCTACATTAGTTATAATTTGTTTAATATAATTTATTGACTGTCGAATCAAAGCTTTGAAATGAATAGATGATTGAGTTGAAAATATTTATTTCTTGTAAATTTGTGCAAATACATTCAATTAATAATTAAACATATTACAGGCAATTGTTGTTCAAGCTACCATAAATTAAAGAATACTTGCAAAGTCCCGATACTCTTGAATAATATACGATTCGATGTTTTTAATCACAGTGTAGCACAGTTTTAAAATTTGTCATCTAGAAAGAGTACTGCAACAGAATAATTTCTCAAAGAGATATTTCTAGGTTAGTGAAGTTGTCGACTTTTTAATTTTTGTAATTTTTGTCTTTATTTTTTAGAATTTGATATTTTGATTTAGACGGACTATTTCGTAATTCATATAAATGTCACTGATAACGATTCTCGATGTTAGGTTTTAGAAACAGACATTTGATTTGTTATTCCAATATGAATAATTTTCCCTCGACCATACTTGCATGATTACTTCTTAGCTATGGCGTCGTAGGACAATAAGGAAAAAAATCTATCATCATTTTTGCCTCTAGGGTAACAAGAATATGAAAACTTTGAAAATCAATAGTAACCATGCATATTTACTTTGTTTTATTTACTTAAGGGCACATATAAAAATTGTTGTGAAAAATAAGAGTCATCTTGCTGTAGCGACTAATGCTTTTTCTGTGATATTTGAAAGTTTGGTAGTTTGCAGTTGTGACGTTTTGTACAAATATTAGAGTTAATTTATCATCATAAATTTATACATGGTTCACTGAAGAAAATTTCCATTGCTTATCTCAGCTTAAATATAAACTCCGTTTGATATTTTAGATCACGAAAACATTATTGTTTTCTCTTGTTAAATGGCAATGGTTGCTTATAACTCCAAAACACATAACTCCAGACAGTTCTCTGAAATATGCTAGATAAAAAATTCTTTAAAATCTCAAACAAATCATTTAAAATATTTAAAAAATTTCTTATTTTAATTTTTTTAGAATTTTTGGTTACATTTAACCTGTAAATGGAATGATGTCTGAATATGTAGAACTGAAATAAAAAAAAAATAAAATTTTGTAAATATTCAAATTACCACAAACATCTTTATAAATGTAACTTTATTTTGTTAAATAATTTTATAATTGCTAGAATGACTACTATCTATAGAACAGATAAAATTAATATATTTCATCAGGTCCCAAAAGTAGGAGGTCCCAAAAATGTTTAAAAAAAATTAAATTACTGCTGACAACAAAAATATACTTTTTGTAATAAGAAATCGGTTTAAATCACAATGCTGTAAGAACAAAAAAATTAAAAATTTAAAATACATGTAGATATATATATGATTGAGAAAAAAGAAATCAGCTGGTTTTAATGAGTTTTTCACTTAACGAAGCAAAACAGGAACTAGAAAATTAAGACGTATGTTCTTAAAGGTTAAAAATCACATTTGTACTAAAAAAAAGTTGATAACGTGAATTATACTTTCATTATTAAACAAATTTACACTACAGACTACAGACTACATGTAGATGTGCACACTTCGGAACCATTTGCCACTTGTTATTCTCCTAAGAATTTAAGAAACAAAATATTGAGTACGACGTCTTGAGCACCTAAAATTTCACTTAATGTTACGCACTCAACCATGTTTGTTCTCAAATTTACAGAAACGAGAAGAGCGTAAGAAAGAACGTCAAAAGGCCCAACACTTAGATACAAATTATGCTGACTTCTTGACAATAAAAACAAAATGTCTTTTTGCAACCTGACATCAGCTTCGTACCATTTTGAAAACCAAATAGCTGTCGGTATTTTCTCGCTCTGTAAGCATAGAATTAATAAAAATAAAGCAAATCTTTAACTTACAGCATTAATCATAAGTTGTCCAGAAACACACCCAAACACCAGAGTATAAATCCAACCAGAAGCGTGTAATATAGCACAAAGATGATCTCCCTGCAAAAAAACACTTTCTATTTGATAAAGTAATAAGGTGTTATAGTTAACATCAGAGAATTGTTTGTTTATGCAAGCACAAATAATTGCGGTTATTGTTACATGTGTCATCATACCATTAGAGAAGCACTCGTCTAGTCTTTTTGAAACACTAAAATCCGACATTTGGATACAGATAACCATACTAAACAAATTTCTTACTTTATAATTTCATTGTGAAGCTGGATGCACTTTTTCAGCTTCCTCCTGGCCACCTCGTAAATATCGCTGTCAAGACACTCACTTATCATTATCACCAACTGATCAATTCTCAAAATAACGTACTGAGAAATTTCAAAAAGGTGGAAGGTAATCAGAACATTCGGCTTTATCAACAGCTGAGCACAAATTTGTAAGTAGATATACAAGCAGCAGTAGACCCAAATATCTTCTGTCTTGAAAGGAGTCCATAATGGAGCTAGAAAACCACAATTTTCCTCTAGACCTTTGTCCAGATTGTTGCTTTCACAGTCTTTTTTTTGTGACAGTTTGATGGCAGAATACACCAGTATCCCAATAATAGAGTACATGAATGTTCCGTTAGACAAAAAATCTAAGATCTGCTTTTTCTGATCAAATTGTTGCGGTTTTTCAAAAGTGTGAAATTCCGATAAGCGTCTCAGAAGACCGGCAATGTTTGGTATGTTTTTAGTGTAAATAAAAAACATGTAAAAATTTCCTATCATCGCTGAGACAACAGCAATATCTTCTGTAGTTGATAGATCTAGATTTTCTGCAAAAATAAGTCGAATCATAGAACATAGAAAGAATTAACACGTACTTAAGTTGGTAATAATTAAGTGCATTATTACTGATAATAGAAATGTAGAAGTCAGAAAAAGGTACACTATAACCTGAAAAAAAAACTTTTTACCGGGTTTAAGCTCCTCATCAAATGTGGGCCACAGAAGAACATAATTAAAATTTCTTCGTGTCACAGCGCAAACTATCTGCTCATTCTTTTGGTGATACATTATATTCTCACACTTGTTCTGAAAGTCACTTAATATTTGTTTCCACCCTCGAAGTTCTACTAGTTGTGGTGGTGACGGTAATGTAACCGAAAGCTCACACTCTATTGGTTTTATTTAGCGAATGCATTCTCCGATGTGTATTTTATGGAAAATTGCCTGTTATTAATGAAATGGAGGGGTGGGTGAATTGTGAATGAGTATCAACATTCCTTAAATGTAGGGTTGTTATCGATGACGATGTAATATTACGTTTTGTTTGTTAGCTAGTTGAAAAAATAATGCCTGATTAATCCATATTCCTTATTAGAATTAAGTAAGTGTAAAATACCTGAGCGACTAACATGCAGGGAGTGGAGAGTGTAATTTATAAGGGTCGTGAATCTACTATTAACGTTCGATCCGTATCTGAGCCTTTGGTCAAGAGTGGATGGCCGGAAATATGTCAGAAAGAATTGTTATTTAAGTGATTTTTTTGTTTATAGCTTATAAATTATTTTTGAGTAGAAAGCATTTATTGTTTTGTTAAGCATTCCTTTTTTTCAATGATGCAGATTATAAATCTATAAATTTATCTATAGGATAAATAATTATGTTAAATTAGTTAAATAGTTTAATCGATGATATTTAAGCCTGATCGAATACTTTACATTTTTACACATTACAAATGTTTTGTTTTCAGTTTGCTTTCACAATTTTATATTGTGAAAGCAAACTGCAATAGCGAAGAGTAGAAAAAACTGCTAAATTTATTGTCACAGAAATTATCCAAAAATTTACTTAGAACTAATAAAATAAAATTGTATTACAATCTATTTACACTATTGGATATGTGAAACAATTAGTCCTCCAACAAAGTTCATCAACTGGCTATATAAAATTACACTATTGTAAATTGTAATCGACTGACCAGTCTATCATCATACGATAACGTTACGTTATAATATATACATGCAAAAATTGTATACAAGGACTCTTAAGTTATTTTTCAAAAGTTTTAGACTGTAGAAAATCTAGAATATTTAATGAAACCAAGGTACATTAAACAGAAAACTCAAAGCATCTAAAAATTTCATAAAAACAAAATCTAGATAATCCAAAGATCTAAATAATTTTATAAATTACAGACAGCAGAAAAATAAATATTAAGAAATCGAAATTCAAAGACTCAGGTGATTTTAAGAATTTTATTCTCTACACAGCCAATTATATATTTTTTTTAATCTGTAAATAAATAGATTTTGTGAGAAACAAAATTTGACATACACTTTAATCTCAAAACTACTATGCAGTCAACAGCAGGTTTTTTGAAAATTTTAGGTAACACGAACGACATGTGTACATCATTTTTAAACATTTTTATCCTTTACACAACTAACTAACTAACTAAATAAATACAACAAATAAAATATTTAGAAAAAATAAAATTTTAAATAAAGGAAATAAGAATTTTTTAATTTAAAATTTTGATGGGAAGATTATCTTAAAAGAAGAAAAGAATTTTGGGAAACATGAAATTTTTAAGAATAATATCTGTAAATAATCTAGTCTCTACAGAAGTAATAACAGAACAAAAATTATATTTTTTTTCTACATTTATTTATAATTTTTTGACTGCTTAATCAATGTTTTTACACCAACAAAATGTTGGAATTTCGGAAAATGTTATTAAAAACAGAAAGAGTAGTGCCACAGAGTAAGTCTTCAAAGAGATATTTCTAGGTTAGTGAAGTTGTCGACATTTTTGTTTTTGTAATTTTGTCTTTATTATTTAGTATTTGTTATTTTGATTTAGACGGACTAATTCATAATTCACATAAATGTTACTGATAACGATAGTACAAGTTAATTCACATTAGATAGAAGAAACATGAAAATGATATTATATATACAAAAATATATTGCTTAAAACTATAAAGCTGTTCACAAACATATTAATATTTTAGAACTTACAAAAAAATATTAATATTCACAATTTTTTAGAGTGGGAAAGTATAAGATAGTATTTATTTCAGAAAAATATCAACAGAAACTTTATACATTATTTGTCATCCACTTCTCGTCTGATAAATATTCTTATTTTTCTGAATTTTCTTATATAATAAAATTGTGTGTACCGCCTTTGCAGTATATGAATTTTAAAAATTTGGAATTTATTTATAAACGTTAAAATTTATGTAATCTAGATAAATCGTCTACAAAATTACTCTATAGTAACAGCTACTTTGATTGCAGCAATTAAGTGCTTTTATTTGCCTCGTTTAGCGGTACTTTAAGATAACATTATTTTCAAGGCACCTGTGTAATTTAATTTGAAAAAATTACTTGAGATTTTTTAGTAGAAAAGGCCCACAAAACAAATCTGCTTAGGTAATAGGGAAGAACACTTAAAGATGTTCCAAATCAATTCTCAATTTTAGAACAACTAAAAAAAAGCAAACTGTAATTGTGTTAGATATAAATAAAGCTCTTGAAATAGAATTACTGGAAATTACTGTTTAAGATCTTCTTGTTAGGACTATCAATCTGCAAAGTTATAAATCTACAGAGAAGGAATTTCAGGAAGACAAACTTCATTTTTAGGACTAACGAAAAAGTTTCGAGTTTTTTTCACAAATTTTGTAATTCTGTAATTATTAAGGACATAACAGAACAATTTCGAAAAATTAAGATCTCTAACCTGTTGATTAAGAGTATTGATTTACAAAGTCAGAAACTTGCTTTAAAAAAAAATCAACCAAAAATTTTTTTAACATTCATAACACTTGAAGAATTTAATTTTCTTCAGTGTTTTTAGCATCTGTTGCACTTGCAAAGATAGCTTTCGAGAAATGCTTTTAACAAAATATAAAGAATTCTTCGGACTAGTTCCCTTACATTGTTCAAGGCAATGAAAAATCGAATAAGAATTATTACTTCCCAAATTTTATGGAACAGTGATGACTCTTTTTATGGCCGACGTCTTTCTGTAACTTGACCGTCGTCCTTTGTTGTCATAATGTAATGAGATTAGAGTTTTATCACCGGAAGGCACACATTATCAATAATCAATCCGGGAGTCTCAACAGTATAAAATATTATATTAGGGGGATTCTTTCAGGGTGCGTGAAACGCTTTTTTGAGGTGGATAGTCAAATGCAAAATCTCATTCTTATGTTTTTCATTAATTGTTTTTCTTTCATTACTCAAAATTTTTGTAAAAAAAGGAGAAAAATTGTAAAAAAAAAGAGAACTTTTCTGAAATTTGGGAAATTAAATTGTGGTATGGTTCGACGAACACTGGTTTTTGATAGACCCGCACGGCGGACACCAGACCCGATGATCGAGAGTTTTAAGAAAACGGTAATTTTCTACGATTACGACCATATTAAAATTTGGAGATGCAATTGCCTCCTGATTTTTGATACATTTAAGAAATTAAGTGCAGAGACAATTAACCATCACAGGAGTAAAGTATTGATATTTTATGGTGGGAACTCCTAGTGGAGTTTATAGTAAAGACTATAATTTTAATAGGACAGTTATTTATTTGTTTATAATTTCAGATTGAAAATGACCGCGGAAATTAAAGACATTTTATTATGAAACATTAGCGCATTTGTAGTGTTTTTGAACAAAATCTTTATCATTTTTATTGTAACATTTATCCTCTACCTAAAAAAATCGTAATATGATCCACACTTCTACATTATAATAGGTCATCTGCAACGCAACCCAAGCTGTGATATTTTATTGCTACCAGGTTAGAAATGTCTTTCGACCAATAACACCTAACTTTTTGAGATATTTGTATTGCCTTTTTTTCCTACACAGTAGGTAATGCTTATTCACAACTAAGATAGGTCAGCCGAATTTCAGTGACCTGCCCATTGGAAAACTGAATAGAGTCCGACTGCGAAAGACCTCTTAATGGAAAAGGATTATTTTAACTGTATTCATTTAAAACACAAAGATCTAAAATCAGATTTAATATTTCTATAATTTTGTTTCGTTCTTACATTTTTTATTGTATTATAATTTCTTAAGAGGTTAACATTGCAAATACCGAATAAGACATTTTCATCACCTAAAAACAGGAACGTTTATAGCCTAAAATAATCGCTGGCAATACTTACCGAAGCAAAAAAAGGGTAAGACAATATTCCAAAAGAACCAACTGTAATATAAAGACCTTTTTGAGATCTCATAATCATAAACAAAATGTCTTTTTGAAGTCTCACATCAGTTAAATACCAACTCGTTCCGTACATAGCTTTAGTTATAATATCACTCTAAAATAGACTGGTACGTTGAAATATCAAAAATTAAAAAAAAATTACAGCATCTACAAGTTGTTGGCCTCCCAATGATGCAATAAGCAGAGATCCAATCCATCCCACTAAATGCACCACTGCTGACATAGGTTGCACTTTCTAAAACACAGATCTTAGTTCTGAAAATTTATTTGCGTCAGATTTATACATCAATGAATTGTTTCTCAAAACATCCACAAATGGAGGCTGTCATTACGAAATGTACAAACATTAGATCTGAAAACGATTTGTCCAGTCCCTCCGACATTCTAAAATTTTTTGATGGTTTACGTGAAAGTTTTATATTTAAACTTACTCTATTATGTATTGATGGTATCGTATACACTTCGTCAATTTTCTTCTGCTAGTTTTGTAGTGATTTTCTTTTAAGCTTTCCTCTAACATGGACCCTAAGTGATTTATTCTTAAAATAATATGCTGAGAAATTTCCAAAGCTTGAAAGCATAACGACAGATGTAATCTCACAAAAAGAGTTGCTGATATCCAAATATAAAGAAACAGCAAGTGGAAAAGAGGAAAAAAATCTATATTAAAAGGTATCCAAAATGGGTACATTAGCCCACACTGTTCATGAAGTCCATTTTCTTTGTTTTCCAATTCACACTGTGATTTTAATAAAAGTTTTGAAAAATTGATGGACGTTGATCCCACGGTTGGATACATAAACGCAAACCAAGACCAAAAATTCATTCTTTTGTTAACTTTATCAAAATTAGGTGGTTTCCCGAACTGTTCAAAGCGTGATAACTTTTGAAGAAGAGCAGCAATGTTTGGTTGGTGACGAACATAAATTGTGGCCATGTACCAAATACCAAACATTGAAGTTATGACAGCAATGTCTTCGGCGATGTCAATGTTAAAATTATCTGAAATATTAAGTTTGTGCATGAAGCATAAAACGACAAACTTACTTGTTAAAGCGACGATAAGATGCATCAGTGTAGATACAGGCATGATAAAACAGATTAGTAAAAACATGATAACTTTTACATAATGCTGCTTCTTAGGATGAATTTCTTCTCCGTAAGGTGGCCACGTTAGGCTGAATTGCATGTTACGGCGTGTGACTTGACATATCTGAATGTCTATATTTTCGTCCTTCATTCTAAAATTGTTTCGGTTGTGAGTTCTTTCATTTTATAGATGCACCAAAAATTATTTACCTTCAAATGTTAGCTGTTGTCAGTTACCTTTTCAGAACGTCTGATTTAGTCAACTGGGTTTTTACTAATGTTCTTTACTGCATTCACTGACTGAAAGTTCACTCGATTCATAACCATAGACTCAGTTTTCACCACAAAGATCACAGATATTGGTAGCTAAAAGACTATAATTTTCCTACATCACTTACATATGATTACGGCCAGTAAAGTGAACCTTATTGTAGTTTTTAATTCTATTTCCTTACATTAGCCAAAGCTGTAATTTAACTCGATGAAATACTATGAGTTATGAGTAATGCTTACACATGAAAAAGTCACTTATTTCATCGATTGAATTGTAACTATGTTTCTGAAAAAGTAGACATTTATCGTTTGAAAAATTGTTATGAGGTGTTTTTTTTTCTTAAAATCTAGTAAAAATCGGCTTGGCTATTTGCAAAACTTTATTGACTGGTTTTTATTTTAGTTAAATGTATTTTAATGAAAAGATTTTAGATTTTCAATTTCAGAATTACCGAAGGTCACACTGTAGTTCTCCCGAAAAAGTAACGATATACAGGATGCACCAACACTTATGTCCCGGTCGATAAACCGATTTAATATTTGAGTTATAAATACGATTTTTTTATACATATAGAAGTAATGCAGCGCTACAAACTGGCGTAATTAGATTTGCTCTATTGTTAATCATATGTGAGATATATGCAAAAAAAACGATTTTCAAAAATCAAAATCAATAAAATTGAGACAGACCTAATCTACCTTGTTCTTTTTATAACAAAAAGCATAAAAACGCAATTGAAACATGAATAAAATTTTGTAGTGCCGAGATTTTAATTATTATGTCATCTTCTAATAATATTTATGGTATTGGCTGGTAAACCACAAGCTGCTGCTAACACCGAAGATTTTAGTCCATTTTCTGAGAAGGTCGGTTTAAAGTACTGACAGATGTCCAGGACCGGAATTACAAATTTTGTAGCAGGTAGTTGGCGTGTTATATTCATCGGTTTGAGAATAAATATTAAAAACATAATAAGAACAATATTAATGTAATTATTTGCAATCAAAAAACATTATAAAACATCAGATTAAATGTTCAAAATGATGTCCCTCAACATCTAGACACATTTGCACCCGGCGTTCAAATATGTCTTCTATCCTGGCGGCCTTGTTTTGTTCGTTAAACATAAGAAAAACATTTGTGATTCTTTGCCTCATGTCTTCTTCTGTTGTTAGTTTAGTCCTATAAACAATATCTTTGACAGCGCCCCATGTAAAAAAATATCGATGAGAGTTAAATCAGGTGATCGCGCTGGCGACGAAACGGGACCCCCTCTACCAATCCATTGATTTCCAAACTGTTCATTAGCAGCCTCTCTGGCAATTTGGACAAAATGTGGAGGAGCTCCATCCTGTTGAAACCGCATATTTTGAATCATGAAAGTGGCAAGTCCTCCAATAAAATTTCCAAATCATTGCTTGCTTTCTTCAGTGAGGTTTCACAGGCGCCCAATAATGTAAGTTATGTGTTATGTTAACCAGTGCTTTTAAAAGAACACTCATCGGTAAACAAAACATTTTCGAAAAAGTTTCTATTCTCCCTTAACTTTTCTTTTGCCCATAAACAAAACTCTCTTCGATTTTCAAAATTATTGAGATGCAGTTTTTGATGGAGTTCAATGCAATATGGATGGTACCTGTGCATCTTGAATATTCTGCGCACCGAAGATCCTCTGATTCTTGCCTCTTTACTGATTTCGCGAACGCTTACTTGAGGATTATTATTGGCAATGTTTAAAACCACAGCTTGGTTATATGCATGTGTTGCAGTCCTGTTAACCACCGCCTTCGTCCTCAGTTTTAAACTTCCAGTTTCTTTTAAAAGATCCACAAACTTTTTCATCGGACATCGTTCTGCAGAGAGTGCTGCAGCTTGATTACGATTTTGTCGACACTCGCCAAAAATAAAATCATGTCTACTTTTTCTTTAAAAGTAAAATGAAAAGCCATTTTTGCTTAGTAAATTCACTACACTAAAATCGCTATTAATAAGTAATTTGTTCTTCGGAAACAATTTTCGACTGTTTTCTAAAATTATGAAATTTTCAAATTATAATACCACTTCCACAGTTCTATTTTTTTTTTGATAAGTAATACTTAAGAACAGTATCAAGTACCAGCCCCAATACAGTTAACTTTAGAATAACCTGTAAACTGACTACGGTCGAAAGATTAGTAGATTTTTGATATATTTATCACTAATTAACAGATATTGTCCGGATTCAGGTCACACCTAACACATTTTAAAAGTATCTAAAAATAAATTGACAGTATTTAAAATAAATATTGTCTATTAAGAGAAGTTTTATACATACCTACATAACATTAGAAAATTAATTACTGTCAAAGTTCTTATTATTATCTTCGGCATCAACCGTAATAATACATTCTGGAATATCTCGAGAAATATAAAAATTTCTAAACTAACGCATTTTCCCCCACCTAGTTATAATTTTTTTAAATTTCTTTTTTTACGAATTGTTGGACTTTTACATTTAAGTTTGGGGTTTAATTATTTCTTTTAACTTCGCAATAAATCAAAGGAGGAAGTCTTAATTCTTCCATTTTCTTTCACGCAATTCATCGGTTCGATTTGTACAGAATGACATCGCTGCCTTCATTTATCAGCTTTGAACATCCTTTTTTATTAGTGTCATAAACGTTGAAAATTATAATTTTTGCGTCTTGACGAAGACGCCGGTTTTTTTTTGCGGATTTTCTTCGATGTCTTCAACGTCATCTTGATTCAGTATGTTGGTCCTAAAGAGGACCAGTTTGTTTAAAGTCACTTTTGTCCCACTTGCAAAACATTACTCTTGCTGTCGAACTATACGAATCGACAATTACAATAAAATTGTTTTAAAGTGAAAATAAAAATTGTGCAGGTTAACTTAATTGCAAATTAATGAGGGATGGTAAAGTCATTTTCTCAGAATCCGTCTCTGCAAATATTGCAGTTGACCAGATCTGTAATCCAACCAACTATTTAGATTTTGTCGCTTCTAAAAGATTTTTTGTACTCATTGTATGGAAACAGAATTTTTCCAGTTAATCCCGATGAACGAGAAAACGGTTTCCCCGCCCCCGGTGTTTTTTAGTTTAATTTTTGATAAGTTCGTTCATACCGCTTGCGGCTTTTCTCGCAGCAGACGCGAAACGGCCTCTTTGGCACATTGTTGTACTTCGGGTACACATACATTCTTCGCTATCACTCATTTTATCAATTTTTGTTAATAATAAAAAAAATGACAGATGATTTAAATTTTAAAAATCTAGTAGGTTACAGTAGATAGATCGTGTTACCAACCCACCATAAAAAAAAAAAAAAGTTACTTAACTTAATTTTTTTTATTTGAATATTCGTTGCAAAAAATATTGTACCTAACTCTTTTGGAAAAAAAATTCCCGCATTGGCACTAAATGCAGCACGGCTGTAAGGAGTCTCATGGGGGAAAATTAAGTTTCCGAACTTGTTAGGTAAATAACTATTAATATACGTCGTCTCGTCCTTCGCGCTGTTAGAAATTAAACTGTTAATAGAAGTGAACATTTTAAAATTTGAACTTTACCCTTATTGAGTGTTGCTTTCATAAATAAAGTCTTTGTTAAGACTAAGCAGTAGAGATTTGGGAGAAATTATTAGCATACGTTATACTTGACAAAAATCAAAGATTATGAAAAGAAGAATTTCATGATACAAGAAGATATAAAGTGTTCATAAGTTTATAGCTATTTAAATATACCAAATTAATAGTTCTAATGAACACTGTATGATACCATCAACTGATATAAGTATTATACAAAAAATAATGCTAAAAATGTACTTTAATTGAAATAATAATAAATTTGCTAGTCTTGCATTTTAAGGTTTGAATGCGAAAACTTTATAGGGCATCCGGAAAAAATATTAGTGAGTTTTGTGGTAGACATATACACACTTAAGAAAATGGTTATAAATTTTTTTATTTGTAACGAAGGCCTTAATAACAAATTTTGTCTCTCTAGCTTATAAATTGATGAGATTCACATAAAAACGTTCATCCTTTATGTCACCCCTTTTAATTTTAAGTTTTAAGAAACACTGAAACATGTTTTTAATTCTAATTTAGAATGTCCACACAAATTTGTAAGGCTGTAACTTTAAAAGTTATACAACAGTTTTTCATCCCTTCCCTTTCAACCATTTAAGGGTTGAATATTAAAGATTTTTATCTTATAAAAAACCGACTTTAAAAATTTAAAGTTTGTAGGCTTTATAGTTTTCTTGATTTATTTATAAGTCAGTGAGTCATTGATATTTTGCTTTAATATTATTTAACATTATTTATATATTAGATTATTAGGAATTAATTAACATCGTATTTACCACACATTTTTTCATTACTTTGGTGTTTTTATTGAACACTTCTTGAAAATCCTGCAATAAGCTAAGTTTTCTAATTATTACGTGTTCTGTCAGGACAAATAACTTTGGGACAACAGTCTGGATATTTTTTCGTTACATCCTCGGAAAAATGACAGTTTCCTGCCAGACCAACTAAACCACATCTGTAATACAAAAATCATTTTTAACATAACAGTAACTGACAGAATTTTGTACGTTTTCAGACCTCACACATCTGACGAATTTTCGTTTATAATATATTGCTTACCCTATTCTCACCAATTTTCCTTTTTCAACACACGTTACGCTTATGCAACCTTTTTCAGTTCCTCCTTCACCTTTCTTCAAATAACCAAGACCTGGTACATCACAACCATCTTCTGCTAGAATTATAAAAAAAATTAAGATGTCTATTCTATAAAGAAATTCTTTACGTGAATCCGAAATCTTTTGTCCACAAGTCAAATGTGGAACTACCACACACATTGTACAAACAAATAAAAAAATTAATGCGGCCCTCATCTTGTAGAAGTTACTTCAAAATTGGAATTTATTTGGAGCGTGTTCAATTTAAATTAGTTTTAGTTGAAAGTTGTTATCATTAAAATGTACACACTCGCTGACCTCGAAAATCACATGTCGGATTTTTGTTTGAAAAATGTTGTTGATGTAAAATGTTATCGAAGTCTAACAAAAAGTGTTACATTAAAGTCCAAACATAATTTTTTCTTGTTATTGAGGTGAAGATTTTTATTTTATAATCGCTATTAAAATGTAATTTTTTCTATAGCTGATTTTAAAATATGCTTTTTTCGGTTAACTTGCACTTTAACCTCGAGGGTAGCTAAATTACATTAAATTTTAATTAACTTTAGTACATTATAATTTTGGATTAATTGTAATATTAATGGTGCAATTGACTTTTCCATAAACATTTATTTTAAGGATTGCAGTTTGGAATGGCAATTCTTTTCAAAACAGAATTCTCAACATAGTTTCTTCTACCGAGTATGATTTCCATCAGCCTATTCGTTTGATGGTGACAAGATCAGCACTGTGTTTACCAACATTGTAGCTTGAAAGCAATCCCTAGTATACGTTTCGGAATGTGACAGTTTCAAAAATCTGCAGTCATCTTCGGAACTTTGATACCTACAGGCTGAATGGTACACCGTCTGTAGTTTACGAAGAAATTGTTGTGAGGAATATTTTCAGCACTCAAGTCTGAAAATTTTTGTGCAATTTACAAAAACTTAACTCCACAATCTTTATCGGTTACACAAAACGATCGATCTTTCTTGGTCTTTGTATCAATAAGCGAAACAACCGATTGTCAATCGTCAATATTTGAAACTTATAACTTGCACAATTCGTTCGTCTACCAAAAAATAAATAATTCTGCTCAAATATCTTTGATTTTCTTCAACAATGTAATTTGCTGTATCTGAAAATTAACACGACATTTACAGTGACAGTATTTTGAAAAATTCTTACTTTAAAATGTCGCAGCTTTCATTTACCAGCAATGTGATTTTTAGTTTTGAGTAATGGAAACAAACTTGAAGGCTTAACTTTTTTCGATTTTTCGGAAAAATATGCAAGAAACACTTTTTCAGTAACTCCACTGATATTTTTTCCACATCTCTATTTTTGGAATCTTATTTATTGTCTCTGCAGCCTCTTCCTCTACGTCGTTTTCGCACATTCTATTTTTGACCCTTTTGAAAATGAAATCTTATATTACATTTTTTAAATTAATAAAATTATTTCAAAGTTTTTTTTTTAAATCAACTATAGAAAAATATATTGTATTATATACAGCGATCAAAAATCTTTACTCATCTCGTAACTGCGCCACGCGTGAGTTAACAATTTTCATTTAATAGTTAAAGTGGTCTTTTATCGTCTTGTAAAATAAATAACTATTGCTCACCTCAAATTTTAGTTTTAAATTAACACTTCTAACAACAATTCTAAATGGCGAATTTCACAGCTTAGACAAATAAGTACAAGTCGTTTAATTCAGATACTAAATCATAGTCTTATAAATAGTTGATAATAATAAGAGTTGATCTTTAACATTATTATCATTGATTAAGCACTTGCAGTAGTATTTTCTAATATCTGTATGTTAACTTTTTAACCTTACTTTTAATTTAAATGTTTTGAACGTTATTTTAGTTTAATTATTATCTTCCAATAATAACGAGCCTGACGAATTTGAAACCTTAACATACAAATTAACCTAATAACCTGTAAATTTATTTATCATTATCAAACATATGCTTTTCAATAATGATTTGATTATTAAAGGAACATAACTGAAAATTGAGTGTTTTTTCTAGTTATGTCCAATTTTTTTAACCAGTGTTGTAAATCCTCTTAATATTTTTTTGTTAAAAACAAGTTTTAATATGATGTACAATTCTCGAAATTTTCTAAATATCAAAATTTCTCATTAATTGATTCATGTGAGTTTATGTCGGACTGAGAATATTTGAACTAAAATAATGTATATTTATCAGGATAAATACTATATCTTCTAATTACTCTTTCTGACAATATTTCATAACCAAACAATCAATTTGAGCTGCGTTTTTTAAATAGATCAGTATTAATAACAATAATCTGGTTAATTATATTCCATTACAATCACATCTTTATTACATAATTGGATAATTAAAACCAGAAAACCAGTTATTAGATGCTTGTCTTCTAGAAAACTGGTATTATGCCATATTTCATAAGTTATAAAATAACCATTGTTTATGACCATAAAGTAAACAGTTTTAAATTAGAATAGTACTGAGAACTTGTTTTGATGAAAACTAATAATATTATGTGTTTATTAACTTTGAGTTATTTAAATCATTATCAACATTACTTGTAATGATGATTTAGAAGGTCGTTACTGGCACCGAAATTTAAAATACTTGACCTTGTGAAATTTATACAAACATACATTAAATAAATATAACTAAAAGCAAATAAAACTTTTCGCGGTGACGTCTACAATCAGATGTTTGACTTAAAAATGTTATTTTAGACGTGATAAATAACATATTAAAAAAAGGTGGTGACGCTTATTTCTGATAATTTTTATTCTCCATATTTCTATTCTATACCTCTTTCTTAAATGTGGATCTTTATTAACCAACAGCTCACTATGACCAAACAAATATTTAAAATAATTTGTAACATTTAGAAAATTCGACTAACTATGGCAATATTGTAAAAATTATTTGTATTTATAAAAATTACTTTAAGAGCAGCTTATGGTTTACCAGTCAATACGATAAATCTCACTAGAAAATAAAATATTTTTTAATTTCTTAACGTCACATCTTTTAATTCGTATTTCAATTCCGTTTTTATGCGTTTTATTATTAAAAGAACAAAGTAGGTTAATTTTGCTTCCATTTTATAGCTTTTGATTTTTTTAAATAGAAATTTTTGCATATATAGCATATACGGTTAACATTAGAGAAAATATAATTGAGTCAGTTTGTAGCGCTACATCGCTTCTATATGTAAAAAAAATCGTATACAAAACTTAATAATTAAATGGGTTTATAGGTTGAGAAATAAGTGTTAGCGGACGCTGTATAACATGTTACCCTTTTTTTGGATTCTACTTTTGTACTTTTATTTTATTTCAAATGACATTATTTTTTGAGATTTTCATGTTTTTTCTTAAAAACGTGTTTTATTAATTTTTTTTTTAATTTTTTTTTAGGATTAAAATCTCACTATTTTGATCATTCATTATACCTTTGTAGTTGTAAATTCAATTTTTAATAATTTATACCCAGTTTTTTTTGTAATTATTGATTTGCTGTCTCCATAAAATTTAATTAATAAATTCTAAGATCGATTTACTGGATATTCACGGGTTTAATTTTGCTTAAATATGACCTTTTAATAATTAAACTAAGTAACATTAAATTTCGAGGCGAATAATTCGATTCTTTCCGAAATTTTGTATTTACTAAAAAGCAGCAAATAATATAATTTAGAAATTATGGATGATTATCCCACGTCATCTTACAAATCTAATCGATAACAAAAGTGAATAAAATATGCTGGAACGAGAACATCTGTAAGCATGCAATGTAAACAAACTATCATATTGTGAATTATTGATTGGTTAAAAATTACATGCATGCTCAAATAAATTGATTCATTTTTAAGGAGAATCAAAAGAAGAGCAATCAATAAATCCTAATGAAATTAATGTTGCGTAACTTATTACAGTTTATCACTTTATTTCATAAATAAATAAGAACTTGATTAAAGCGTATAAGTAGAATAAACAAAATTAACTTAAGACATGTTTTTAATTAACTGTCGCAGATTCTTCGTCACATTCCTCAAAAACTTCGTCGTCATACTCGTATTCATTTTCATTTTTTACGGACGCCTTTTGTGTTAATACAATACTTTCTTTTTCGACATACACACAGTGCGTGGCAGCTGTGGCAGCATCTTCTGTTTTCTCAACTTGTGTCATAACATCTTTCTTTAGCTTGGGACCTCTCTCAGAGTCGGTAGAACGATCTGATTTTTTAGTTTTGTGACCAGACTTTATTTCGATATTTTTACTTTTATGGCGTTGGCAGATCAGAAGTTCTCGATTTGTATTATCAGCAGAATAAATTCTTGCTGCTAAGGTGGAACTACTGTAGTTTTTGTTACTTCGGTTTCGGGCGGATTTCGCTCTTGGCCGTTTAAGATTTTTGATTTCTTGTGCTAACTTATCAATGTTGGTGCTAAAATGAAAAAGTTAGGTAAGAATCACCTGGCTAGATACTTACTTCTTCTTTTTTAGAACGTTTTCTGTCTTTTCTTGGTTGTTTTGCAGCTGCGCGATTCGATTCTTGAGATGGTCAACTTCAGAGATCATATCCAAGAAGTGTAAATGTAACTGCTGGATTTCTTCGTGAGGGCTCTCACATAAAAGTTCGATTCTTTCAAGATCGCTTTCGGGACTGGATTTCCTGGAGCTCGTTTGGTGAGAGGAAGGAGAGTATCGTTGGTTGTTCTTCAGGTTTTCGATAATGGACAACAGATGGTCACGAGACAAACTTCTGTATTGATCTAAAGCAAATAAAAGTGAAATTAAAAAAAAAAAAAAAACAAAAATTTGTAGTCACCCTTTATGTCATATACTTTCTCTTTTCTTCCACTCTCTTCCAATTCAACTTCTTCTATTAAAGTCGACTCAGCTTCGTGCAGTCCTGGTGTCCACGACAAACTTCTCTCTTTTTTCTTTTTGCCATTCTCTATACTTCCATCGTTTTTGTTACATGATACTTTCATCTGAATTTGGCGTATTTTATTGTCAAGTTCTGCATGGCTCGAGCATTTATTTTGAAAAAGTTTTTTTGAAGGTTGTGAGTACAGTTTCGTTATCTCAAGTTGGTTTTGAAGACGACGGATTATTACGTCTTTTTCGCGCAAAAGATGCAAGAGTTCGTCATTTTTCTCTTTCATATTGAGGACGAAAGAAGCACTTCGTTCGTAAAGAATTTTGCGAACGTCAAGTGACTAAAAAAAAGGAGATAAAATTATAGATGGATTATAAATTTTAGTTCTTAGAACATAGTTACATCAGTTTACGGCAATAACCTATTTTTTAGTTCTAATTTCAAATCTATTTTTAGTTTTTTTCTATCACGTTGAGTTTCTAAGATATTCACAAAAAAATATTTAATAATTTTGTAATCTGATTAAGTGATTAGCATTTAATAGCCGAACTATTGAGACCATTTCAACTCTCAGAATCTCAAGTATGAGAATCCAAAACTTAATATTTTCAAATTAAAAAATCTTGACTTAAACTTAAAAACCCAAAATTATTGAATTTAATAATTTACTATTTTAAATTTCAAAACGCTGAATTTGAGAATATTTGCGACCTTAAAATCTTGGACCTGAAAAACTTGAATATTAAAATTTAAGAATGTGCTTGAGAATTTAAGACGCCACAGTTTTAATCATAGCATTTTTAGTTTTAGAATTTTAAGAGCAAGCTGTTAAAAATCTTGTGTAACAACAGAGAATTTATGATTTAAAATATTGTAGAGAAAGCTTGAAATAAGACCATCAAGACCTGGAAATCTAGAATTAGCTCTGCTATGTCTAATAACGCAGTCTTTGATAAATCAACATTGAAAATTAGACATGGATCAGATTTGAAAACCTCAAACATAAAAATTTTGAAGATAATACTTTAATACATAAGAATATATATATAATATGAAGTACCAACATTTAAATCGTAAAAACTGAAAGTATACGTATAAAATTTGAGCGACATTAATTATTCGAAAAATGTAAATATGCAGGTTTAGAACTGGAGCATTAATTGGAATGTGATACGCATTTATTATAAATTCTATTGTCAAACATAAGAACTGAAAATATCAGTTCTATCTTCATCATCAAAAATCTGAGAAGGCCTGAATCTGAGATTTTCAAACAAAAAAAAAAAACAATTAGAAATATAACGATCTAAAACGTGAGATTTAAGAACCACAGAATTTTGAAATATAGTATTGCCATGTGCAAACATTTTTATTACCCATGTAAACTAGTTTGTAACATTTTTGTTCTAGTTTTTTAACTTTTTTCAGTTAAACTAATATTCTATCTAAACAAAAAAAATCAGTCTTGCTTCTTTTCAAAAATTTTTACTACAATCTTCTCTAATTTTTGTTTATTAAGGTATTTATTAGGCTTGTCAAATAACAAAAATTAAAGCAAATTATAATTAAGCAAATATTAGAAACTTTTGATGGTAAATTTGTAATGTAATTTAATTAATGTAAAAATTTAATTTAACATTAATGGTCCTCCGTAAACTCTTTCTACAAATTTTACTCCATTAAATATTAACAGTTTTCAAAAGTTCTTAAAAATTTAGAGTTTCACTTGATTTGTACTATTTTCAGTAAAAAAAAATCTTCAAGGCACATAAATTTAGGAGTTGTTCTTATGAAGAGAATTCTATTGTTGGCAGTACCTTAGATTTTCATAACTTTTTTTTTTATTTTTGTACATTTTTCACATTCTGATTTAATATAGCTTATAAATTTATACACTGAACATATATGCAGTTTTTATTTTTAAAAGTTTTTAGTTTGTTAGATATAATGGGTAAAAATAGCAAAATTAATGGAATATATTTAGTAATTAAAATAAAATAATTAGAAATAGGTATTGAATAAAACTCTCCATTATTGTAATCAGATAACTTGCAGAATTAGTAAAATTAAACATATCACGTAGTTAATTGTTTGAAATCTAATTATAACGTGATATTGTTTCTATTAAATATAAGTAAATAATGTTATAAAAAAAGAAGAAATTATTAATTAATTATTAATTATTAATTTCATTTGAGTTTATTGATCGTATTTTTACCTTTCTGGGATCCAACACAACATCCATTTCCTTATCTTTTTTAATTACTTCATTTTGAAGCTTCCGTATTTTAACTTTCAGCAAGTGATTTTCGGCCCTAATATTTGCCAGCTGTTTTTTCAGATGAAAAATTTCCACACGCAAGTCTTCGTCGTCCTGTAACTATTGTTTAAGTTAATTTTTCGAATTCGAAGATTTGTGTTATTTCGATATTAATAAAACATTACCTCTTCCCGATACATTGTGAATAATTAATTTTGAAACTCAACCACAAATGACTATGTGGACAAGCTAGTTATTTACAAAAATATCGATAAAACAAGCAGCGCCTCAAGAGGGAGAAAGACGATAACGTATGCGCAGTTTTGTAAGTTTGTTGTTTATAGTAAATCACGAAGAGCAAGTCTTGTGTGTTGGTGTGAAGAAACAACTTTTCAACAAATTAACACTAGTGAAATTTAAATCTCGCGCTAACAAGGATTGATGAAGTTTGACGTTGGCAGTTCACTGGAAATTAAGGAAATGGGACTGAAAATTCTTCGAATAATAAAAAAAAATCTACATATGTTGCAGAAACCTTAAGGCTTGAGTAAATGTTCTTGTAGGTATTTTTATGATAATTATAAATTAAAATTGAAATCAAACTTTACAGGTATTCCACTTACCGACCGTACAAAAGTAATGGCGTCTGACATTTATTACTGACAGTTGGTTCTATTTTTGTTTCCTTTCTATCGTTCAAGTTTATGCGATGGTAGTAGAGAAGACGCCTTTTTCTACAAATGCTCTCGAGCAGTTCGTGTTGTTGGCGAAATCGACCAAGGGGGCTGCTTGTACAGAGCTCATTAAACAAGTTTTGGAAGCCTCCGGTGTTTACGTTTTTGGTGAGCTACTCCACATGCAAAATATTGAAGAGGTGAGAAAATAAGTTAGTCATTTTATCTCCCAACTTCTTAATTTTTTGTTTCAGTTGGTGAACACTCCTCAGAAGAATTTTTATAATACTTTAAATTTGTTCGCTTATGGTACTTATAAGGAGTATGTGGCTAATAAGAAAGAGTTTATTGACTTGACACCCGCCCAGAAAAAAAAACTACAACATTTGACCATAGTAACCTTAGCTACGAGGTCAAAGGTATTGATTTGTTTGTGACGACATAACCTCACTTTCGGTTTTTAGTGTATTCCTTATAATTTATTGTTGGAAGAGTTGGGAATTACAAATGTTAGAGATTTAGAGGATTTGATAATTGAGGCTATTTATGCCGATATAATTCACGGAAAACTCGACCAGAAAAATAGTCAGTTGGAAGTTGATTATGCTATTGGTAGAGACATTCGACCAGAAGATATTAACGTCATTGTTAATTGTCTCCAGGACTGGTGTTCAGCTTGTGAAGGAGTCTTAGCATGTGTGGAAACTCAAATACACAGGGCCAATTCGGAGAAAAATCGGTCGATGTTACGGAAGGCCGAGGTGGAACAAGAGGTAGTTTTTTTTTTGCTTAACTTAAACTTAAACATCGTTTTTGTGTTGTAGATAAGTAATATTAAAAAGACGCTGAAAACGCAGCTGCAGGAGCGTTCCGACGGCACCGACGAGGCTATGGCTACAGATAACCGTGAAGCAGCCGCTACCAGTGAGAAAGGCAAAAAGTCAACAAAAATCAAAGGTATAAGGCACAGTAGTAAGTTTTGGCTAAAATCTTAACAGTCTCCCTTTTTCTGACATGTTGCAATTTTTTTAAACAATAACGTAAGTGTGATTTAACTGTTGTACCTGTAGTTTAACACTTCTTGTTGTCTAAGCAAGTGGAATAAAATTTCTGGCAAGTGGTTGTATTTTAATAAGCCTCTCCAAAGTCCTTTAGAGCAGCTTTCATTTTTTGTTGATAATTTTATTTCATGATTTGCTTACAGGTACGTTTTCGCGCGATTTTGTTTTGTCTTTATCACTGGTTTGTGATTGATAGTGTTGTAATAATTGTGTTTTCTAGGATTAAAGCTTCTTCGTTGATTTGCCAACCACGGTGCTTAATCGGTCGCCGTCTGCAAGTGGTAAAGTCGTATAAAGTTTTGCTTGCTGTGAATTTATAACATACAGTTTTGTAATTTGTGATCAATAAAAAATAAGTTATTTGATATTTTATTTATAGTTATACCTATTCTGAATTTCAGATGTTAAAATGTAGAGTTGCCAAATTTTATCCACGATATTGTGAGTGAAATCACGACCAGCTCCTGATGACTAGAATCTGGGTGACAATTTTCCAAAAACAAGAGCTGCTGGTAACAACAATAAATATCGTAATAATTATTAATAAGACACAGTTATATCTTCCATATTGATTTTATTTGTTTAATTCCATGGTTGGATACATGGTACATTATATTTAAAAACACTAAACATGCTTACAGGTACGTCATGTTTCCAAGTTATCCAAAAACAACTCGTAACACATTTCAAAGGTACATGACAATAATTACTTTGTGCATCGTCAGTTTTTATAATTATTATCACGACAAGTTTCATCGTATATTTCTACAATTAGAGCTGTCTCATCAGTACGACAACAAGCAGCATTGGGCTCAGTAATGCAAAGTGTTGTCATACAACGTAGCTTTCCATAAAAATTGTAATAGTGATGCATAAAAATTCATATAATAACATCTTTTTTTATAAGAAGCATCCAATAATATCCTTAAAGCTAAGTAAAATCAGTACACTATCTTAACATTACACGTATTTACACATTTACCAAACACTTAGTTTAATCCGAGAATTTACAAATTCATATTCACAGCACCGATTAAAATACATCGTTGGCGTCGCACGCTGCCAACCAGAAGACTGTTTACATTAGAATCACATTTAAAGTTTCTAGAAATCATATTTGATACCCTGTATAACGCTATAAATAATCAACAGTTATTGTAATTGTTCCAACATATTTAAAGCCCGTTTTACACCAGTCAGCTACCAAAATCAAACGTACAGTCTTGTAAAAAAGTATTAATGTCTATAAAAGAGAGCGTTCTTAGACTTGGACCGGATTCCTCCGGCACTTTAGACTAGACGTTCTAAGAACCGGTTGCTGCTGCTATAATGAAAAATCTTTCATTGGGACTCCAGGAATGATTGCGATTGGACCGTTTCCTACATTACAATTATTGTTTAATTTAGGAAGATGTCCTTCGGAGCTGTTGAGCAAGTTGTTGCTTGAGTGCGGCGTTGTTTGAGTACTAGAGTCCTTCATTTCGAGTTTTGCTTTAGACTCACTCAGTTCTGAAAAAAAGGTAATAAGTTAAAAAATAACACGCAACTAATTATTATTAATCAATGTGAGAAGAGGTGAATATATATTTTTTCAAATATCACCATATTTAGTTTTACTACGCTGTGGAATGATAATTATGAAAATGTAGGTACGGCTGGCTTTTTTTAAAGAGTGCCTACTAAGCCCTTAATTTATACAACTTATTATAACTACGGGGTCAACTTTTTTTGTTCTGAACCAAGGTAAATAGGTATATGCAAAAATTAATTAAATGTACCAAAAAAAAACCTGGAATTTTGTAAAATAGTTCCTAGACCCCCCAGATATTTTGAGTTTTGTCACATAAACACATAAAAAATTTTTTAGACTTGGCCAATTAAGTAAACATAAAAAAAATGGTAATAAATTTTAAATAAAGCTTCAAATTGTAAAACCATAAAGCACCAAAAATTTGCCACGTTATAAGATGGTAAAAAAATGATCAAAAAAAAGCTCAAATACCTAAAAGTCCTCTTTTTAAGAATTAAAACAAACACATAAATAAATTGGATTTTAATAGTTACGTTTGATGTCAAATTCTAGATTCTTAAATTTTAAATACATTCTCAATTTTGGTCTTATAAGTTTTAAATAGGTAAACTCTCGCATTTGAAGTTTTCAAATTCTTATTTCAGATTTTGTTAAATTAAAAAATATAAATGTTTAGATTATACTTTCAGAAACAAACGGTGTGTAGAATTTTAAATTCTAAATTTATTCTTTCCATTTTAAAATGTGACACGATTTGTTAATTTTTAAATTTTGTTTTTGAATATGCATCTTCTAAATGTAATTTCAATTTCTTGATTGTAGATCTTCAGGTCACATTTTTAGAAACAACTGGTTTTCAGATCTATTGCATTTGTAGCTGCTAGAATTTCTCAGTTAATTTCAAAATGCAAAGCATAGGAAGGACATAGAATCTCGTATTTGAGAATTATATTTCCAGATTCTAAAGTTGGATGTGTTATGTTCGAAGTTTTTACTGACTAAATTCTTGACTCTTATACTGTCTAGATTTTTAAATCGTAGTCTTTCAAATTAAAGATTTTGATTTCTTAGAGTTGTATCTATTGTGCTTAACGTTGTTAAATTCTTGTGGACCTAATAGATTTAAATTTAGCCTAAATTCTTGCATTTAAGTTTTCCATATTTTAGATTTTATTCAAGCTCTTATTTTTACAGACAATTCTGAGTTTTCAAATTTTTAAGATGTACTTACTAAATTTTGCAGTTTCAAATTGCAGATTTAAATTAACTGAGATGTTATATTTGAGTTTATCAAATTTGGGCTATAGATTTCACATGTTTAAGTTATTGTTTCAAAAATAATGGTAATTCTAATTTCTAATTTCTAAATCTCATAAATTTTCAAATTCTAAATTTAATTAGTTTATTGAAAAATATTACAATTTTAAGTTGTTTGCTTAATTTATGTAAAATCTATTTATTATTTAAAATTCTTAGATATTTCGATTATATTTTACAATATCGTAGATAGATTGCAATTTTTGACATTTGTTAAATCATTTCGAATTTTAGAAATACCTGTCGTTAACATTTTTTGACATTTTTAATATATTTTATTTATTTTTTTATCTTTAGAATCTAAATGCAACTCAATTTATGTGAATTAGCTTTATCATTTTTAATTATATTAAAGGAAACTTGTACCAACCTTCGTCCTTTTCTATCGGAGGAACGTGTTTTTGAATTTGTTGTTTCTGGTCACAAGTAGCCGCTGTGACCATCACCGCCGCCATCATGCTACCAGAGCCGGTAGTAGCTGAGCTTTTGTTGATGGTATATCTCATGGGCATCATACTCTGGCGAATGTTACGTTCTGGTCGGATTAGTATAATATAGAGCTGAAAAATTGTAAGTGAAGTTGAAGTTTTCATTATGAGAATGCTTACTTTTGGGGAGAATAAGCATGCTACAGTTACACTCGCTGATAAGCTGATGGTAACCGACATGCTCGTGATTCTGAGAGCTACATGGTTAGCAGTACCGAAATATAGAGGTACGAAAGCCAACCAGATGACGCAGGTCGTATACATGGTAAAACCTAAAAAAAAAGTTAAATTAAAATACAAAGTTAAAATTGTACGACCACAAATTAATGGAAAAAAGGGCTGCAAATTTGGTGAAGGCGCCGGGATATAACAAAAAATACATAGTTTAATTCATATTTATTTCTAAAAACTTAAAATTTATTTAGAACTAGGAAAGCGAGAGAAAATTGTCAAGCAGAAATAAAGGATTATTCTGAAGTCTAAAATTTGTATTAGTTAGCACGAATGGAACATTTGGAGATGAAGAATGGGCTAGGGCGTTGTAAGACTACGAAAAGCTCTGCTTGCTTAAGGATGTTAGCTCGTCGGTTTCGTAGTAGCTCTAAAATAGATTGATGTGATGAACGCTGAATATGAGACGCAATGAATAATGATAAAGAGAATTAATTTTCTTCAAAAACGAGGTTATCGATTCATAATCTTATCTTGCATAATTAATGTAATGTCTACCACACACTAACAACAAGTAATTCAAGACAAAAATCTATGCTGATTTTAAAAAGTATCATTTTTTGCGTCTGTCTTTAAATTTTTTATTCCATAGATTGCTAATAATATAATTTCGAAGTGTTAGTAAGTAATTTAAAAAATAATATACTTAGTTAATCAAAGATGAACGAACTTTTCTTTTTTGGTAATTTGATATAAAAAATTAACTTAAAATTCAATTTTTGAAGTGTCATCTTGAGTGTAAACCAATTTTAACTTTATTTTGGTTGATTGTGGGTGGCTGAGCAAAATTTGTAATGAAATTGCGTGTGATGGATGTGTATAGTGACTGCTGTCTGAAGCAGTGACATCATTTTATTCAGAGTTCAAATATACGTGATGTACACAAAGCACGCCACTCTGTAGTTTCATTATTTAAATAATAATTGTACCTTTTCGTGTGCAGTGCAATTTCTTATCGGTTCAAGCATCTTTAGCGAAATAGAGACAGATTGACAAGCATTGGAATTACAACGTTCTGAATTTTATTTGCATTAAAAAAGCAAGAAAATATACAATGCGAAATAACTCAATAGACAAATTTTAATAGGGTTTTTTATATGCAGGTTTGAATACATAATAACGAAATCACGGATGTCGGTAATTTGGATTTTCAAGTCTCATGACTGTACTTGTTCAAGAACCGCAACAAAATAACGCAATTATTACAATGCTGGCTGTGGTAATAAGAAATACGAGTGGCCCTATTGTGTGCCAGACTCCTTAATATTCATCACATAGTTGGCGTCATGTCCAATTAAGCTCCTTAAAAGCTCGTAAACAAACAATTCCGCCAAACTTTCTCCCTTTCAACAAACTTTCTCCGCATACACCTCCTTTCAACCTCACTTACCTATATGTTTAGATTCATTAAAAGCTTCAGGAATTTTTCTCGTGAGAACAGCGTATACCGTGCAGATAATTATAAGGAAGATCGGATATGTAAAAGCGATCATGTAGGAGGCGTCAATGTAGGAAGAACAGACTAAAAGGTTATCCTCTCGGGTCGGGTAGTGATGAATGGCCCTAGCAGGAGAAATCACCATCCAGACACCATTTATGAGAACCTGCGGCAGACAGCGGTTGAAATGGCAATAAGTTCCAATAAAATAACGTTACCTGAACTCCTACGAGTCCGGAACAGATGATTAGTTGAGACCGCGGTGATATAAAACTTGGCCTTTTTGCTGAGTGCTTGCCGGCATTGAAAATGCGGGAAATGCGGTTCGTTTTTGTTAAAAGAGCGGCGTAGACCACGGTGAAGCAGAAGCCGGCTCCGAATCTAAAACGAAAAAGAGTGTTTGGGGTCTTTTCAAAATAGAAATGTTTGTTTGAGTATAAGTGAAAGAAAGTGGAGTTTTTTAAAGCTTGTTATTTGTCTATTATGTGGGGCATGGGGTTTAAGAAACAGACCCTCAAATCACTAACACGACTGAGCGAAAAATCCATATATGTAAATATAATTTCAATCAAAATCATGCAAAAATGTGCAACAAAATATTTAGATTTAAATTAATTTATATGGGTTATTTATATCGCTTGGATCCTTAGATCTTTTAAAATTTTGCTACTATTTTAAAACATTTCGATTTTTTAGATTATCTTCTGAATCACTTCTGATTCCTTATTCTCGTGAATTCATTGGATATTTTGTGTTCTACAAATTCTCCGACTTTTTGCATCCCTCCTTCCTTTAAATGATTTTTGATTCTGTAGATTGTTTATACATATTTATTACGTTGTTTTTAGAATTTTTCATTCATTACCACGCAACGATTTATTCTTTGATTTCTTTGAATTTTTCCACACTTTTGAGGCTTTAATTGCGTTCTTTTGTATTTTATGTATGTTCTCTCTATAGTCTCAGTTTTTATTGAAATTTTTTGATTGTCCAGATTGTTTTACATTTTTGTATTTTTGGTAATCCTTTAATGGTTTAGAATTTAAATTGCTCCATTACCACAGTTTTAAATTTTAATTTTTTGTATTCATTGCAATTATCATTTAACACTTAGCAATTATAAACTTTCGATCTTCTGGTTCTTTTAAAATTTCGAATTTTTGAATTAATTAACTTTTTCCCAATTTTTACATCGTTGGGATTTATAGTTTCTTGAAATTTTTCCAATTGCTGCAATTTTTCAAATTGTTTAGACTTAGAAATGTCTTGCAAATCTTTGCATCTGCCACAATTTTTCGATTCGTACATTTTTTAATGATTTAAATTTTTAATAGTTTTTAGGTGTTATATTTTTAAAATTTTTCAGATTTTCAATCGATTTCTCAAATTCGGTAAATGTTTAGAATTTGTAATTTTTTTGGTTTTCTTAATAAAATATTTGAATGTAAATTCTTTTTTTTACAAATATGAGCTTCTTAAAATTTAATGTTTTAATTGTGGATTCTTTCTTTGGATCACATTGCATCTGTTGCCATTTTTGAATTTTTTTTGCGTTTTAGGCCTTTAGTTAGATTCTTTTTGCTCTTTTAATGTTGGATTTTAAAAATTCTTTAGGTGTTTCTATGTTCACTAGATCTTCCAGATTTTCGGTGTTTTCTGATTTATTTTATTGTTTTTTATTTAATCTTTTAAGTTGCTTACCAGCTTATTAAGTTTTTACTTTTCTTTATAATCTGAATAATAGATCAATTTTTTGATTATTTGCTTTTTTTATTTCTTTAGAAGCTCTTTATCCTCTAAATGGTTCATTTCAATGATTATTTTCTTCAAATATTTAGTTTTATTATATTTATAATCTTTTTATTAATGCCAACATTTTATTATTATGAATGTCATTAAAATTTTGTATTTATTTTATATAAATAATTTTTGCGTTCGTTGCAAACAATCTTTTAATTGTTTGAATGGTTTAGATTGTAATTAATTTTTTGATTAAATTTTTTGTACCGTTACAATATTCGTTCGATGTCTTTTTTTTTATTATTAAATTTTGTCTTTTTTTAATTTGCCTTGCATTTATCTGACTATTTCTATTCTATCTCTCTAATTTTTGGATTTTGTAAAATATCTTTAGAGCTGTTTTTTTGGCTATTCAAAATTTGGAACATAGTTTGTTTATATTTCTGTTTTTTTTTCTTCAGGTTTTTTGCTCCCATTTTTTCTTTTGGATATTGCATCTTTGGTTTCTTTAAACTTTTATTTTTTTAGATCCGTTAGAATTTGTACATTTTTCTACAGTAGTATAATTTAAAAAAAAACACTACAAAAGGATGAAAGAGGTTTAAAAAAATTCTTTGGACATTTTAAAACACTTACTTAACTGAAAACTAATTAAGTATCTAATTATGAATGATCAACTAACGGCTATTATTGTCCTAATGATCTTCTTTTCTTCTAGAAAGATTAAAATTTTATTGTTAAATGTTAAAATATGAGTTAGTTGAACCGTGAATTATTTATATTCAAATAATTAAATTGCACATGCATATGATAGTTCAAATGGAAAATGTGTATTGTTAGCAATCAACAATCAGGAAATTATGACTGAATTCTAAATAAACCAATCAGTTTTTTAATAACAACGAATAAATCCATATCGTTTATTTATTGTTACCTCTGAACGCTGCAGACAATATCATTCGGCCTCAACACAAGAGCGTACGTGACGCTGTAGCACATGAGTATTCCAGCTAAAAGCACGTAGCTGAGTTCTCTTCCAGAAGCCCTTACCACTGGTGTGTCATTGTGCCTGATGAAAACCCCACAAACGAACATGGTGATGAGTATCCCCGTCGAGCTGAAGGCCATCGCCCCAATTGCCCAACCGCTGTCCGGCCGCAGATACTCTTCCGGGATGCCTTCGCAACGAATGTGATGTGGATCCGGAACTGTCCCTTGTGGACATGCCACGCATTGGGTTGGGTCTTTGGGATTGAGAACCTGTACTCAAAAATGCACATTAGCATTCGTACTCGAACGCATTGAGTTACCGACGGCGACAATAATGCCAGTTAATGGAATTTGCTGTACAAAGTTCTGTTGCTCTGGCAAACTTTATCATCAGATAATTGGAACGAAATTAAACAACTTTCTAGTATCGAGTTCGATTAGAAGAGGAAATTGAATTGCATAATTAGAGCAGAGGAATTTTAGTGGTCTTGTGAGGGACTTGCAGTGTTGCAGGCCGAAAAATGTTTTTAGAGGATTTTATTTATGAAGCACTTTAGCTTATACAAAAGTGATCAAGACAAATATTTTAAATGTTATATAAAGTAATTATAAATTTAACTGAGCCGAAAAAAATGCCCATATGCTAAAAATAAATTTTGAACGAAATGAATTGAATAAATCAAACTTTATTATCACTCCAAAACTCCTTCTCTTTTATTTTGTCACGTTACCTCACACCCACGCTCAATTAAGTTTGAGCAATTCGAGTTGAAATCGAAATTGTCAATTTCAGAATAAACCGAAATCAATGACCGCAGACTTAGACAAGATAATAACTTACCTGATACTGTGTGCAATTGAAACAGTGCCAGCAGCAACTTTCACCCTCGACGTATTTCTTCGCTTGACCTAAATCGCAAGGAAAGCTGCAGACAGATTCCGGAGGTTTTGGGTGGCCCAACTTAAACTGTATCTCTGAAATTAGTTAAGAATTTCCATTAAATCCGGAAAGCTTGTTATTTATTGTTGTGTTGAAAGTGGCAGACGAAGGACGTCGGCGGTTTAAGGAAGGAAGGAAACAAGTGTTTAGTTGCTCTAGTTCTAGTCAGACAATTTTGCCAGGGTGAAGAATTTTCTCCACAGAAATGGTGAATTGTCTCAATAAAGTTTCCGCTTCTTATCAAATAATCTATTAAGAAACTTCGTCGGAAGCTAATTGTGTAATATCGAGCGAACAAAATAATTTATAATCGAGTCATCCTTGAAACCAAAAACATATATCCACATTTGATCGGCATTTATAAATTTCAAAAAATATGTAGTAAAAAAAAGATTTTATTGTGAAAAATACAGAAATTTTCAAGAAAAGTACATTAATTTTATTCGACTGTTACAATAAACAGTCCCATTTTGTTGTGACACTAACGAGGCCTGTGTCTATCTCTTCAATGACACGTAGCAACATTACGTATCAATTGCAAACGACATATGTTTTCACTTTGACGGATAGTTCGATTACAAATTATCTTGATCGCTCGATATAATTTCTAAGAGCTAATCAGATAAAATAAGAATCCTTGATATAATTGGGGTACACGAGTATCCTATCGAAGACTTGTAATTATAGTGTGAATATATCGACCGTGCTGTGTCGTTCACAAACAAATTATTTGCCATGCAGTGTTATTAGATTTGACGGCAACGCGCAAATTGTTGTTTACCGAACATGTATAAGGCCATTATGCAATTTAGTGTCACATTAATTTGGTTATAATAAAAACTGTGCAACTGTGGCCAGCCACTTTTTATAGAACTGACAAATCGAAACTTTCCTAATTTGCTGTAGAACTTCGTTATTAATACAAATAAAAATTTTGTAAAAAGAAAATTATCAGTGATTCTGAACTTTCTATATTCTTTTTTCTAGCTATTTTGTTTCTCACTTTATTCTCTAGTCATGTCCAATTTGGTCCCTATAGCCCTTATCTTTAATTTTTATCTTTCGAAGTGCGAAAATCATATTTATTTTATTGATTACCTCGTTACAGGTCCCTAACGACACGGCTTATAGAGTTAATTTCTAGGATTATCTAGGGAATAAAATACGTGTATTGAAGCAGAACAGACATAAATCTGATTACCTCCATCCCTAATGTCACAAATTTAGTGTTCCTTTCTAAGCAAATTCCGTTGATCGTAGACAAAAATGACTTCGGCACTAAAATCCAATCTCTTTGTGGATATCGGAGAGGTCGTTTATTACAGATTGTCGTAAATAATTAATCTTCTTAAGTGCATGTTTGCATGACGTGAAACTTAATAATTTACGGTTCACCTCCTGTTATTCTCCGTTGGAAACTTACACAAGAAACTTACTTTGGAGTATCATTTCATGTCGACGTGGTTTCTCATAACAACAAAAGCAGATTTGGTAATTCAGTTTTTCACTAGGAGGGTTATCAAATTAGCTTGTCGCCTATAGTGAGAAGCTATCAATGTATGCTTACAAATTCAAATTTTTCACATTGACTTTTTAAGCTAAATTTAACACAATTTATTGTTGGAAACGGCATTCGCACAATTCGTGTATCAACATGAATGAGCAGCTCTTGAAGCGGAACTCTGATTTGTGTGCTTATTTCCAGGAAAAGTGCGCACATGTAAAAGTTGTTACTCTCCGCTTCCCTCGTATTTCTCGTCGTAAGATATATCGTATCTACGTTACAAACTTTATAATATAAAAAACAGAAGAAAAAAAACAAAAAAAACGTTGTGTTCAAATTCTTAAAATCCCATGTAATTTCTCCAGAAATTTCGTCTTCGTAACTTTTTTAGACAGACAAAACTACATTCTTAGAGAATTTAATTTCAGTGTGTTTATTACCTGACATGTTTAGTCTCAGTTCTCCTTCTAGGTATTCTCCAACACGCACCCAGCGATATTTACCAGTTGATACCTGCTTGAAATGGATGATGTTGTAGCGTGCTGGTCCATCTCCATTGCTGTCAAAATGAAACCTGTCGCCGCTTAAACCTGAAAAAGGTAAAGTGAATTAGTAGAGGTGGTGGCAGTGTAATTTCAGTTAATAAAAAAAAACAGAATTTAAATATTTAGCTCCCAAACAAGCTGACCATGGAAGAATGGTTTATAAATCATTCATTTCTGAGTGTAAGATTAACCGTATACATATTCAAAGTGATCGCTTAAGTTATTTTTTGTTCTGGTAAATAAAGCTAAAAGTTATTCGTTAGGAATAAACATGAGCAGCAAAGTTTTTTAACGGCTTACACTTGTTTTGTTTTGGTTTTTCTCCATCTTTTTTTTGTAACATTGATGAGGTTTTTCGTCTTTTTTTTGGCTCAGTGATTACAATGTTATATAGTTACAAAGCAACCTTATATATTTTAACTTTCTTTGGTTTGTTATTTTTTTTGGTATTATAAGATGATATACGCTTTTAGTTTCATATAAAACAGCCAAAGTATTAAAAAGAAGTCATTTAAGTATTTGAAGGCAGATTCTAGAGACTGGAGTTTTGGCGAATTTCTGGGGGTACATATTTGGATGGTAAAATTTATTTAAATCTATGTCGCTTTAATTTAATTTTAAGATATAGTTATTAGTTTATTCTTAAATTATTGATAAAATTTGAAACAAGAACATGTTAAAATTACGAAATGAAACGTGGAGATTGTAACAAAAATTAAATAATTTTAAATTACCCTAATTATAAAAAAATGTTTTTTTTTTTTAATTTAGGAGAAAATTTTATTTTGATTTGAACTGAATTTTGATAGTTTGTATTTATTTCGTATTTCCCGAATTTTGTCCAAACGATTCATTATCGATTCTAGAAATTTTAATTTTCAAATTCCTAAAGTACTCCACAGACCTTAAGTGTCACTTTTTTTTATTTAAGGCCAAAATACTTGAAAACCTTAATATTTTGATATTTCGGTCTATATTCTATATGCTTTATATAAATTCTGAAACCACCAAACAAGAACTATTGGTGTCTTTACAATTTCCAATTTCATAGCTCTTGAAAAATTTTAAATATCTAAAAACTTTGAAAAATATTAATAAAAAAAATAAAAATCTTTGACAATACAAAATTTAATTTAAAATTTTTTTAAAAAGGTTAAAATTTTTAATATTTAATGAAATTGACTAGTTTGGAGTATCAAAATATGTATTAAAAAAATATGAAAAGTTTAAAAAAAAATTTCACTTTAGAATAAAAAGACCTCAAGCATGGGTATTACAAAAAAGTAAATACTTCAGAATTTAAAAAAAATTGCGAAAACCTCTAAACCGAAAAAGTATCTATGGATCTTAAATTCTTTTTGGTTATTTCAGAAGCTAAGTTAAGCTTAGTTTTTAAAAGAATATCTATTTTAATAGATAATTATAACAAACATTATAACATTATAACGAAAGCTATAATTTAAATATTCAAAATTTACGCAATACAATTTTTTACTAGACCACGAATTCTCGGCGCCTAGAAATTTAAACATTTTATTCAAGTAAATTTCAGTAAAACGTGCCCAAAAATTTACAACGCCTGCTTCGATTTGGAATCTTTTTCAACACTCTGTGTAATAACTGGATACTAATAAGTTTGAGGGTTTAGTTCTTGGGAACTTTAAATTTAAATTTCTATAATCTGAAATATGATACTGAGCTTAAAAGTATTAGAATTATTAATATGATTTTTCATTAGATGTCTTCATCTTATAATTTTAAATTTTATCTTTATTTAATTTTAAAATTTTCAATATCAAAATTCCAAATTGAATTAATATTTGAAAGGACGACGCATTTTGTTTTAAGGGAAATCTTGGAAGTGTGCCAAATTTTTTAGAGGAATTCTATAATCTGAGTTTGAAAAGTGTGGCAAAAATAATAGCAGCTCCGATATCAAAATTATTGATTTAACTGCTGATTCGACTCAGCTCTTGTTAGTTATAATTAGATACGGGTAAATTCGTTACCAAATATCAAATATGGTTTTATGCGCCTTGGTAATTCCAACACATTATTTGTTACGATAGTGAGTGATTATGTTTTGATAATCATTCAGTTAATTAGAGCAATTACAGTAGCTGTATTATTAGCAATTATTTTGATTACAGCAATTTACAAACAACTTTACATCGGTTGTTGATGAACTTAAATATCTCTATAAATCATTAACGTAAAAGGCTCCTAAATTATTGGGTATGACGTTTTTTTGTTAGATTAAATTTGCATTCGTGTAGGCCATCACTATCTTGAAAACTTCTCTTGAATAACAAATATTACTGCGATTTTAATCCTTTATCTAGACACACTTTCTCTTCGCTGCTAAAACGAAAACGTCGAAGTATCTAAATCTGCATAATCCTGCTTGTTTCCTTTACAAAAGCCGCGCATTTGAAATTCCCTGAAGGAATATTACATCGATAGGTGTTAGTGATTCTCGAGTCGGCGAGTCTCAAGTGCGATATTGGAAATATTTCGCATAGCCAACTTGAAGAAAACGAATGTTTTTATGTCTCAACAGTATAGTCCTGCCAACATCCAACTTTTTATAGTATGCACAATAAAAACCACAATAGGTATCGACTTCCTTATTTCCCTGCTCTATCTTTTTAATTAATTTTTCATTTGGAAGCTACAAAAACGCTGTTTTCGCGGAACTGAGATTATTAATTAGTTCAAAACGTTGTTAAACCAGATTCAAAGAAGAAATCCCGAACATGGAAATTTATTACATACAGATTTTGATTTTCGTACGTCAAAGAACTTTGTAAAGAGTTTTCTTATATGAATTAGTTTGATAAGCTTTTTTCCCTGGCAAACTTCCAGTGCCATTAGAGGTAAACTTTTCATTTTGTATCAGACTTTTTTATTAAATATATTTATAGTGCGAGGTTATTGGACGCGGCAAGCGAATTTGCTTGGGAAATTTTTTTAAGAATCCAATTTGTGCCCGGGAGTTTGTTCCATGAATATATCGTACGTCTACCCGGTTATTGTGAATTTCCGATTGATTGGAAGCTTTATGTGGGAGTGATGCGCCAAAAATTTGTTTTGGAAAGCGACTGCCAGCTAAATCGGGCAATTTCTGACGAAATCCTTTGATGAGCGAATTATTGAATTAGAGATATTAGTTTTAAAAGATTTAAGTGGCGGAAGTTTTTTTACTACCTTTACCTTTTACCTAAACCTCCATCAACTAAAATTTCGTGTTGTTAAGGGTGCGATCCTGGACTAAAAGAGGCGGGAAAAAGTCCATGTAAACGGGGAGTGGCATCACGATTTTACACGACTATTTTTCAGGGCCAAACATGGGCAAGATATTTGATAAAATGACAAAAGTTGGGTACTGTTGGAAAGCTAAAGAATGTGTGCAGGGCGTCTGCTATTTTTTATTGCAAAATAATGAGTCTAATAGTAAAAAAAACATTGTTACATTTTGGTTAGTCTAGAGGTTTAAATTGTGTACATTTCAATGTTTTTTTTAACGCATAAAATAGAAGTAAATCAAAAAACTGATATATACAAGCCCTTTTCCCAAATTTCTGCAACATTTTGCTGTAACATTTTAAGTGATTAATCTAAAGGTTTTGCCATGTTTGGCTCTGAAAAATTGTCTAACATTTTTTTCGGATAGAATTGCGTGGAGTGGCGTCCGTGGTCGAAATGGTACTAACATTGTTCAGCTACCGTCTAAAAGAGGGCGCGCAAGCATAGGGTGCCAAAGATTAATGTCGTACTTGAAGCGAATAAAGTACCAAACATTCGTTTTTTTTTCTGTTACAGTTAAGTATTATCTCAACGGTTTGATTATTAAATTAAAATATAAATACATTGTTTAACGTTGACGAAATTTTTGTCGAAATGGGTTTTCAAATCATATCTCTTATCAAAAAAAAAACTGTAGTGATGAAAAAAATAATATTTGATGTATTTTTAGATTTCTAATAAAACAACTGGCATGTCTAGAGATGCCGTTCCTATCGCAATAAAAGTTTAGGTAAATAAACCCTCACTAAGTATTTATAGCTTTTTTTTGAAAGCTGTTTTTGTTGTGGTAACCTGTAAATTTATGATTTTTTAGTTGGACTATATATAAAAATAAAATATCTTTAAATTTCGAAGCATTTTATAAAGAAAATCATAAATGACGACACGAAAAGCTTTGTAAATTTTGGGGTGTAGCTTGGAGGAGATGCAAATAAGTTTTGTTACGATTTTTATCCTAATTTTAATTTTGTTGGAGACTATAACTGTTGGAGATCGAAAAAGCTCTCGAAAACGAGCGTATCCGAAGCGCCATCCTATTGGTCCGCAACTACCCCCGTAAGTCGTCTTACCCCTACTTGGTGGTTACTGCTAATTTGTCAAATTGCAAAGCTAATTAAGGAACGGCCGGTACCCAAATTACAACGACAAATGATACTAACTTAATTAAGCATCTTCCCCGAGTGATAGGAACAGGTACAACTCGGTTCTTCCCTAATCTTACTCTAACTTAATCTAAGTCCGATTCAAACGATGCTTCCGATGTGTCCGCGTTTTGCTCAAACCGTAGAGTACGTTCGATCGGTTTAATATCACAAAATTATCAATTTGAGACAAGGGTTTGTATGTACGTGACAAAATGCAAGTTTTCTAAGAAATCTGACCTTGCCCAAACTCTGGAATTTGACCATTCTCGGAGGGACGACATCTGGAAGCAATTCACCTTGCAGTACCCGCTGGGAAAAATCTATCGGGCGCTTCTCCGATGTAAAAAAATAAAATTCAAATATTTCGGACTGACCGTAAAATTGGGGCCTGGGAACCATCACAGTATTATTGAGTATTATAAAGAGGGGTAACAAATTAGAAGACAAGAAATTCTTCGTAATACCACTTGGTTTTTATTTTAATAGGATGTTAAGGATTATCCTGCGTTTCCGGACAGCAGGGGGTCTATCGGACCTGCTTTTATTCATCAAAGAATATTTCTAAAACATTTATTTATCACTGTTAGTATTTATGGACCCAAATGTATTATTTTATTTTTTTATTTATTTATTTTATAAAGGAGCTTAATTTGCAGTAGTTTTTTTAGAACATGTATACAGCTTGTCAAAAGAATCATCATTCCGATAATGTGTCATTTTAGAGTTAAAATTAAAAATAAATAGTACCCTAAATATTGTACACGCTTATGGTTGTTCTTCCAAGGTAAAGAACAAAAAGGTCACACAAATAAACATAAAATAGGTTCGATCAAAATTAATCAGTAGAGTAGTCTATGTAAGTAACTAATTACTAGGCGATAAGCGATGAAAAAATAATAATTTGTTTGATTCAGTTAAATAAAAACGATTTAAAAAATTTCAAAAACTCCCAAACCGACATCAAAATAAGGTTTGCTCAAGTTTCATTATGATAATAATTGCCTAACCAATGTGCAATTCAAAAGTCCACTCAGATTTTGACTAAGAATTCACCAATAAAATTAATTGCGATCTTTTGAGACATCATGTATAAACTTTTAGATTATTACTTTCTTTTGTGCGAAGAATGGTGTTTGTACCTAGTAATTTTTGTATCAAAATGTTAAAAAAAGGGTTGACCAATGCTACATTTTCTCTCATAAAAAAAAATGCTTATTTCTCAATTCGACCTTAGAGGGTTAAAATTTGTGTTAAAAAAGAAAACTATTGGCATAGGCAAGTACATAAAAGCGTCCTCTGTTACAAAATAGTAAAAAAACTATTTAATTTATTTTAGGGACGACAGTGGGCAGCACTTCCCAAGGGCATATTCAGTGAGTCGAAATTTATCTCAGGATCGCAGCCTTAATTCAAGTTATTAACAGTTTTTGTTACAAAATTCGCTCATTTTTTGTGAAAATCACTGTTGAGATATTGTTGAAATAGTAGTGTCAGATCTTAGCCATTGTTTTATTCATAAACTGACAGTGTATCAGACGAGCTATCTAATTAGCATCAAATTGATTAATTACTGTAAATTATAGGTTCTAATCGATAATGTTAGATAGCAAACGTCAGTGGAAATTGAGTGCTAAGAGCTTGCATTTATCGTCGCTTTTCCTTATTTGCAGCTGCGTCTTGTACAGATCAGTAATTTCGAAGAACAACAACTAATTAAAACAGTGGACTCTTAATAGTCTCGCACAACATGCGACATTTATAATCTTCTCCTTGGCTAATAAGCAATTACATTAATGGTCAATTCCAACCCGAGCGAAGGGTGTATGTATAAACACAACCTGCAGGTGTATCAATTATGTAAATGGAACTGCACCAATTAACCTCATTACAGCAGTAGCAAGCAACTCCTCTCATATGGGATTTAGATAAGAGATTCTGTTCAAACTACATTTCTTTCAACGATTGCTGATTCCTCTTAAGTATAGCGTTGGCACGTCTTTCTAACTTTCTTAAGTCGATAAGCTTTGATCAGCTGTTATTCCTCGTTTTATTGTCTAAAGAAGTAAGAAGTTTCATCAGATAACCAACTTTTGATTCAAAAAAACGCGACGTTCATAGTAATGCAATTCGCGGATACAACTAAGCTTATTTTCACTCAAATATTCACAGTGAATTTTTTTGGATTTTTAAAATATTTCACAAGAGTCAGCTTGTTCATTTCCGCAGTTACTTAAGCGGTGCAGACATCATATTGCCAGGACAGATTTTATTTTCTGGAATATTGCACGAATTTAATTCTATCATTACAGAGCAACGTTTTGTACAGTGGCAAGTGTGTGTTATTTCCGTCTGGGTTGTGCAAAATACAAGTATCTTCTCGTTTAGCACAGAAAAGGTTTAGTGTGTTCGGCATTCAAGTGGAAATCGCTTTTTTTACCATTCTATTGTACGACGATAAATCGTTGAGGTGATATTGCAGGATTTTCTCACTAATCAACATCGCGTGAAAAATAGGAACATGCAGGAAATAGATGTGAGATGCAAAGAGAAATTTATGAGGATTTTAGGGGATTTTCGGAATATTAATGAACGTGGAGATTTTGCTCTGCAATAGCGAGAAAGTAGAATATGAAGCTGAGGAATTTTTGAAATAATAGCAAGAGTATTCCGGCTTTGTGCCGCTGTGTGCCATGCAAAAATGCATATTGACGTTTATTTCGCCTGGTTGGAAGATTTTACCTTCAAAGTCAACTTTCCTTAGATATTTCAGGAGTTCTGTTCCTTTTGTAGGTTTCATTGCATCGCAGAGTCCTGGTTTTCCATAGCAAAGATCTCGATGCATATCCCTGAAAATAAAATCGTCAACTTTATATTGCAGGTTTTGACAGGAAAATTGGACTTTTTTAGCTTTTGAGACCGGACGACTACCATAAATAGATTAGAAAGGAATTTATTTAATAGGAAAAAACATAAAAACTACTCAAAGATATCCCAGAAAGTAGGAATTGTGTATAAAAAGGACATCGCAACAATATATATTTGGATTCGCGTAATATTGCGTTATTGCAAATCTTTTCGTATATTTATCAATACTTTTTTGTGTCGTATTTATTGTTGGAAACTGTGAAAAAAAATCATTCGTTAGATTCGATTTGTAAATCATCGACATCTGAACACTCTACGATCAAATCTGCATCTAGATTGGAAAAAATCTGTAACAAATTAATACACTATCATATAACACTAGTTTTTTTTTTACAATTTAATCTGCATAATTACAAAATCTGACCACTTCTGTTCGATGTATAAATGAATTACAATCAGCTGAACAGGTTTCTATTTTTCCCAACAAAACTTCCACTCTCAACTAATTTATTCTTTCCACACTGTTTGTTCTGTTTAATTGCAATGGTGAGCATGGCTACTCATCATATTGTGTCGGAAGGGTTATCAGTGACCGGATGCTTTTGTTCCCAACTGTTCACAAAGGACCAGAATTTCAATCAATAGGTGACTTAATTCATTGCGACGTGACATATAATAATTTATTTGAGACTATGTCTCAAATGAAGGAATGATGTCACCGAGAGAATATAAAATGAAATTTCTGTGGTGTATGGTATAAATTCCCTTCGAAAAATTTTCAAGGTAAAATAAACAAGTAAGTGACCTCGCTTCAAGCTTAATATTTTATGTTCAAAGATCTCCAAACGTAGATTTTAACCCACAGGAATTTTATTCTTTTGTTAAAGCTCCGGATTTAATGGAGCTTCCCTTCATAAACAAAGATACGTACAAAGAAAAATACTTAAACAGAGAAATAACAGATACACACATTTAGGTAAGGCAGGCAGAAACTTCTAAAATTAAAGCTTCTTGAATCCTTTCATTTAAACAGAAGTTCTATGGAGGCAATTTAAAAACAATAAAAAAACTATTGAATAAACATTTGTTAAAGATAGAAGTTTATCATGGAAAATTTACGCCAAGCAAAAAGCATTTTCAATTTTTTTTATAGTTTTATTGCAACATCTTCTACAACTGTAGAAAAAAAAATTATTTAGTTTGTATTTAAACAAATTTTATAAAAACAAGATGTGTTCGTGTGACATCACTCTTAAAAAAATTACCTTATAGCATATGCAAAAGCCATCACAGCATCGGAAACAAACTGTAGCTGGTCTTCAAAGACTGTATTCTGACGAGTAAGTTTTTCTTTTCCCGTGCAAAGTGGTGCATGCTTTTGATTGTAGGGAGTTTTTGAGCTGTTAGGATAACGACACTGGAAGTGGTGTTCCCAAAATTCTGCAAAAGCAAAAAAAGTTAAAAATGTGTATGAGGCGAAAATATGAAACATAAATTATTGGAAAATATTTTCCAAATTAAAAAATATATATGCAAAAGTACAGATAGTAGAACCTTTAAGTGGGCTAGATGTTTTCATCTCTTAACATCTTAACTTTTGTGAATTTTTAATTTTGGATGCCAGTTTTTATTTATTTAATGCTTTTTTTACTTCTTATAAATTCAGTAATTTAGATTCGTCAAATTTGCAAGTCCCTCTTTTAATTCTTTTTACAATTGGTAGATTCTTCGAAATTTTTGCGATTTAAATGAACTTTTAACTAATTTTTGTACGCTTTAAATCCTTCATTTTTTGCATTTTTTATGTGTTTTCTTCTAAACTCGTCATTTTCAATAACCTTTAGATTATATACATGTCAATTTTTGAATAATTTGGAAACAATTCAAGAGTTATCTAGACGAAATAGTCATTTTTTTAGATTTCTTGCATCTTTTGGATCCTTTGTGGTTTTTAAATTTTTCATTAGAATGTATTAAATTTTACATAGTCTATGTTTTTAGAGTTCCTAATATTATTATTTTCTAAATTCTCGACGTTGTCGATACTCTCAAATTGTTTTTAAAATTTTTAAATCGTTTAGATTATTTGTACCGTTTGTATTTTTAAGATCCTTTTTAAATGGTCAAAATATTTCAATTCTTTAGTTTTTGTAGTTTACTACATTTTAAAAATTCTTAGGTATTTTGTATTTGTCTATAATTTCTTTAAATTTCTTGTATTCTTAGTTTCCTTGCATCTTTTGAACATGTTACGTACTTAAAATATTTTGGTTATTTCCATTATAATCTTTAGACTCTTTATTCTTTAGTTTATTTTCTTTTTTAAAAAATCTGCTGCAATCTGTTGATCCTCTAGATTTTTTACATCTATTTCTGTTCATTATCACTTGTATTTTATTTTAGCGACGTGACGCTTTGAAGAAATTCGGCAGCGTTGCATAATTATTTTTTATCAAATAAATTAAAAATCACCTTTATAGAACGAGACAAAATATTCCAACAAGGTCGATTAAAATTTTTGAAATTTTTGCTTTTTCAACGTTGACCCAGACGAACTAATGAATCAAGTTAAGAACTCCATTATTTCATAAATTTCTACTATCTAAAATTCGCAACTTTAAGTGGGTATTAACATTAAATGCTGGGGTAAAACTTATATTACCACAGTATAAGAAAGCAATTGTTCTCGACAACAACCGAAACGTGTTTATTACACAATGTAAGAACCTTTTCAGATGAACTTTCAAAGGTTTAAAAGAGAATTTGAAATATACTTAAGTCGTTAATCTTCTGCTATTTCTCATCTGTGTAGCAGACAATGATTTATCTAATTAAAGCCTGAAATGTCAAAACACGGTTTTTTGTTTGATGATTTGGTTTATGCACTGCTAAGCAATTCCGCCCCAGTATTATGAAGTTGTATAAACTCACCGGAAATAAAATCATTTCGCAAACGGACTATATATTTTAGTGACTATTACAGTAGCCGGTAGAATTTGTGCTTCTCGTAAATATAAGTATAGCAAATCTTTAGCATTATTTAACTTAAACACTTTCAAGCCCACGACTTTACGTTATAATAGCAATTTATTCCCAGATCAGGAATAAACGGGTTTCCTGCATCCACTTTTCGTTTTTACACGTAACTTTCCAGCAATTTAACATCACAAACCATGTCCTTAAGCGAAGTTGCACGCATCTGATATTAATTCAAACGTTAAAAAATCATCAGCACGCTCTAAACTACTTTTAAAAACGTCACGACTTGACAGCTGGAACCAGAAAAAAATTTAACTCTCATCTTTCTCAACATTTCAAGTAAGAAAAATAAATTCAGGAAAAGACGTATGCTGTTTTCAACAACTGTTGTTTCTAATAGTTGGGATATGATAGTTTATACAACGCTTACATGAACTAATTTGTTCTCCAGGTAGATAAAAAACAAGCAGTCTATTAAATTTCGAGGGAAGAGTAAACAGAAGCGTCGTCAGCTTGTTTCTAGCACTTGAAGTTAACAATTTTAGAGGATTACGAGTAAAGGGAACCAATAAAACTAAGGAATTATAATACGAACGGCTTTGTTGACATTGGAACAACAATGAAATCTCCGGAGATAACATGTTTTTTGAATTGTGCACATAAATGTAGATCTTGAGCTTTAGGCAGTTTGGGTTTATTACCCAGGTGCGGATGAAGTTTGTCTTAATAAAAATAAATGAAAAAAATCTTAATTTTATTCTGACGAGCACTAACGGTTTGTTCATTAATTTAGATTGATTTCCTGAACAAAATTTGTAAACATGGTGGATGCGCCGGGTCATTTATTTTGTGGCAATGAATTTCATACTTTACACCATGGATTTGTAGTTGGATAAATTTACTTGCGAACTTACAAACATTTCGAAGCGTTCTTTATAACCACTAACTAAACACAATTCTGGAACAATTTCAAGCTTGAAATTAATTTACGTTGTAACAACATACTACAATGGATTTTCCTAAGTGGTTATAATTAACATGAAATATAAGTACTAAAATGCACTTGCCACTTATATTTATTAAAACAATTACAATATTTCAAGCTCAGTGTAGTGTAATTAGTTTATTCAAATCATGATACGACCTACTTTTGTAACGTTCCTGAGGCTAAATTCTTCTCGTTTTTCCTTATATCAAAAATATTTTTCTACATTACCGTCTGCATTAGTGAATCCACTGGAAACACAAAAGAAGTCAGACATCATTATTGTATTCATGTGATAAAAAAAACAGCCTGCTGTTTGATGTGATTGTATCTGTTGGTATGATCATGAGCGAGGATATTGTCTCTTGATATTAGGACTTGTCTTGTTTTGTTTCGTATTGTGTATAAAAATAAATAGGAGAAGAAGAAGTGGCTTTCTTTAGTTATGAATTTTCCAAGAATCAATAAGTGGAGCGTAGATATATTTTGATATTCTAACATATTTTCATTGTGTAACACTGATGCATAATGCAGTTGAGCTCCTGTTACATTAAAGTTTTATAATAACAAAACGTTATGTAATGGAGTCGGTCTTTCCTGAAAACGTAAGAACCGGTTGTTTACGTTTAAACTATAAAAATAAATTTTCAAAACTAAATTGATGTTTACAAGTAAATCCAAAAAGCAAGACAACTTCAGAACTAGATATGTGACTCCAGCTACAAAAACTTTATTCTAGTAAATGGAGAGTAATAGCTGCCAAGGTTTGTTTAGTGTTACATCTGTATTCTCTAAGACAAAGTCATACAAGTGATAAAAAATGAACCTTCACTAACTAAAGTGACAAACTGATGAACATCCTTTGTTCACGCCAAGATGTCATCTCGCCTTTCTTTCTTTCATATTTTTCGCGCAAGACAAGTAAATAAATTCGCTTAAAGTCAATCACCTTTTTTGTTGAAATTATGAAAAGACGAGGTCACATAGTTGACCTGACAATTTTCTCATAAAACTTTCAAGTAAATTACCCTTGTTATCTCCGGAATGGAGACGTAAACCGCGAAAGTTTGGCGGGAAACTTCTCTCCGGGGACTATTAACATTAATTCCATTAATATTAAAATGTCACAGATAAAAAACTTATCGGAATAAATTTGTAGGTCTCTAGGTGATGTACGTGAACACACGTTCACAAAAATTTGTTTGACTAAATATTAAAAAAACTTTTTAGTGTAAAGATAATTACGAAAAATTATAATTTTTAAAGTGAAAAATCGACTTGTTTTGATTTCGTTTAACGTTTTTAAAGCGTGATAACTTACCGACAAACCATGGATTTCTCGGATTATTTTCGACGTTTAGCGCTAGAAAATACTCTTCAAATCCTCGAACCGGATTCGCCTGAGGCTGTACGGACAAGGTTCCTTCAACTTCAGCTTCGTTTCCATCAGACACTAAAGAACGTGCGCTCCATCCGTCTGATCCGATCCAAGAAAAGCTTCCGGTTGCGTTGCTGCGACGTACAGCACGCATTACCCCAGCAACTTCTTGGTCAGAACCGAAAATAATGCAACCTGAAAAAAGTCGCAATGATCAAAATAAGAAGGATCAAAGTAATATGACAATAAACACCTCGATAGTAAGGTACATAAACGCGACATCTGCTATTTCGTTACATGAGTATTAAACACGTAAAAGAGTTGTTGGTGGCTTTTTATAACTCGCGTTTTACGTTGTGTAAATGGTCTTCTAATGGCTCGAAACGCACGAAAAATGTCGAACATTGCACATCCATTGAGAATTATGACCGGTGAAAGAGTGTCGGAAGGGAATTCCAAAAGTGCTTCAAACAACATTGAATTTTCTCTTGTTTTGCTTGTTAATGGGGTGTCATCGAGCGAAACGTTGTCGTGAAGAGTGCTACGGATCGTGGGAGAAAATGATGTTTTCTTATTACCGCTATTCTGTGGTAAACGTAGGAATTATCGTTTTGTCAGATTCGTATTCGCTTTTTTGAACCGAAACGTGTTAACAAACGACAGCTGAGACATACGGCGTGGGGTAATATGTTTCAATTTTTTTTTACTACTTTCTATAAGCGAGCTCTTAACGTACCCAATTAAATACCGTAATAACGTAATTAAGTTTCGTAATAGAACTAGCGTAGTTTATGTTTTCAAAATTGGTAGCCATTGCAAGTATCACTGTCAAATACCAAATGCTATAAGCGTCAAAAGAACGAAGCAATGTTTATAATTTGAATTAATTCATACTATGAAATGTAAATTATTCGTAACATTGCATGTGTCTTGGGCATTAGATTAACACCACGTAAGGTGCTTGTCATAATATTTTGTTGGAAATTGCTTTGAACGCTAACCTTTATACTGACACATGATTTCTGACTACACCTAGATATAGAGAAATGGACCAAGGCCACCCAAAGCTGTCGACCACGTATAATTTTCCTTTTAAAGCATTTTTAATATATCCTTCCATCAAAGCAGAACTCATCCTTAAAAATCAGAAAGTATGCAACATTTTAGGATTTTTTTTTATCTAATATGTCGCACTAGAATTCTAAAAGCAATGACACGTGAAAATAAACAAAATAGTCTAAATTGGGTTAATCTAAAATTGAATAGCAATTCATATGATTCTTTAAAATACATGAAGATCACATTTACCTTCATCGGCAAATACACTTTATCATCAGCTTTTTTTTTTATAAATCAATTTATCTTGTCCTTCTTTTTCTAAAATTCTGTACTTTTTAGCTATTGTAATCAGCGTCAAATAATCAATCGCCTGTTTATCAAATAATTCCACGAAAGAAATTTTTCACATCCCCAGAAATTCAACGTGAGGAATTAAATTTACGTAGGCCATCTGGTCAGTGTGAGAAAATTGTCACCAAAGTGGCGGAAGTAGACAGTTTTAAGCAAATTTTCACTAATGAGGGAATCACCCATTAGTTTGATAATCGTCAAGCGCGTAGACTTTGGAGGCCCAATTAATAAAGTGGCCCTTTTCAGTTCTGCAGATGTGATCATAAAGATTAGACTCATTTAATCAAATAAATTTTTCTGTCAAAATAATAGGTAAAAATAGGTAAAAATTTAATGTTTAGAATTAAGACATTTTTAGTAGTACAGTGAAGAAAAATCATATCAATTATCAGTTATTGAAGATAAGAGGGTAGACCACAATTTCAATAAAACGTTTGACCGATTGGACCACCTGCACATTGAATTGACTTAGCAATTTAGAAATAATAAATTTGTTCAAAAATTCGATGGGTTACATTAGCGTGGGGCCGAGCTAGCGTGGAAAGTCAGGTGTGAGTTGATATGTGCCAGGGTGGTTCCTTTAAAAACCACCAATTTGCCAGAAACTTGTGATCCCATCAAACTCGCAATAATTTTCTCCATATTTTTATATTCAATTTGCAAGTTTACTAATCATTTCAGCAGTCTAGTCTAGCAGCAATTCAAAGTTTAATTTGTGTAATTGTAAGTATAGTGTTTGATTCAGTTTTCCACTATTTCTCAGATAGAGTTAATAATTTGTTTGTATAGATTGGTAGTGTCGTTAGTTAGGGACACCAAGAGTCAGGTGGATTGATTAATAATTATCAGAATCAAAAATTCCAATTTCCAATTAGAAAAATTGATCTCATAGTATCATCTAGTCCAAATAGTCCCAAAAGAGAGAAACTTTCTTCCTAATTTCTTATTCGGAGTTTGAAAAGAAATTCGCGTTGATTGTATCATTAACCAGGGCCCGGGGCTACGTTTGTTGTTAAATTGCACAGAAAATTGTTGGCAAAATTAATTTAAACACATTATTAAAAAATATATATAACAACAAATTTATCTACATATCTCTGGAGTGCCTTTGTCATAAACTACAACTGCTGACAATTCCTTACATTAATTATTGAATTGTTAATTAACTTGTGTGTATGCTTAATAGGGTGGGCGATAAAATGAATCAAAACAACCGTTATAAAAATTTCGAGAGATCTCAGAAACATCAAGACAGAGCATACGAATGCGCAGGCATCTGAGAATCAGTCGTTTTTAAAACCTGAAAATTAAGAAAGAAAAGGCAGTTGCCCATCGATTTTTCGAAGTAAACAAATTTACCTAACTCTGTGCCGATTCTATACTGAATTATTTACCATTAATTTAATTTTATTATAACACACTTAAACCTAGCTTTGAACCGGCAGACTAAAGCGTAAAATAAACTTACGCTTAAAACCAATCCCGTAAACATAATAAAATTTTAACAAAATTCCGCGTTATCAGTTATGGTATAAGTGCGCAAACTAGTCATTTCCTCGTCTAGTAAACAAGGCGCATCAAAACTTTCGAAGTTTAGGAAATATTAAGAAAAGTTCAGTTTAGGTAAACCTTTTAAATCAAAAATTCTTCAAAAGGCACATAAATAACATCTATCATTCTTAATTGACCATTTTTCGTTCGAGTCAAATTTTACTTCACTTTCTTTAATTAAATTAATATGGGTCTGTATAATTATTGTCTGTGAATAAAATGTCTTTGGTAGAACTATTGGTTTGAATGGGTAAACCCACTCCTGGGATATGTCACGTTACTTTGTATAAAACTTGATAAGTTATCCGCATAACTATTGAATACTTACAAGAGGTACCCTTACCAATTACAATTATGAGGCACAACGTAGGATAGGTGCAAAAAATTTAATGTTTTTTATTTCTTCAAAATTTTGACGAGGAAGACAACACAACCACGTACTTAAATTAGCTTAAAAATTGATAATAACTTTAACTTAAACGTGAAATAAATTCGCAGTATACTTAAAAAACATTTCACTACATTATATGCATTACCGTTAAACGACCCCTTTATAAGAGCCTGAAGTTTACTATACTACATCTTAATATTTAAGCAGGGTCTTAACACTTAATATATTACACATAAAGTAAACGTTTTATACTTAGTTATTTATAATTCAAAGTAAAAAAACGAGATTTATTCAATGAAAAATTCTTGGTGCTGCATTGGGCAATTTCTTGTATTTTTAGAGATATAAGATTGTTTTCACTAATTTTTAACAACAATTTTTCATCGTGACCACTATAATTCTCAAGTTTTTAAAAATTCGAATTTTATTCAAAATTATAAAAAAAGTAAAAAAACAGTGTAAAAGAGTCGTTGATAAGGATATAAATAAACTCATGCTTCGCCGCTATTTTTTTAGTTGGGGTTCTTAAAAGTTGGGGTCTTTTAAAAATGTTTTCATTTGGTTATTAAAGCATGTTTCGTTTTTTGCTAGTAAAATAGTTCCTGAAAACCAAAAAGTATATTCATGTTTCTAAAGTACGTTTTCTCTGTCAATCTACATTAATCATACTCCAGCAGACAACTTCTTTGCCCAAAAATAAGTTCCTACATTATCAATTATAAAATCATTTTTTTTGTTTGAGGGCGTGTAGTACTCTGTATCTTCATTTTATTTATACAGAGATCTAAAATTGCTTATACTTTCATTCGGTATTAAATACTTCAATATGACTTCAATTATGCAAAATTTAATTTTCTTACATTTATCACAGAAGACTAATAAATTTTATTCCAGTTTTAAACAAAATTGTTTACTAAACTAAGCGTATTAATTTGCTCGATTTCAGACTCATAACTGTTAGTTTGTTAAATTATGCAGACTCGACAAACGTTTTCGTAACACGAATTTATTCATATTGTTCCTCTTTGAATTTTATTACTGATGCATCATTTTATCCTATAATAATACGTTACGTTGATGACATAAAAATAAGCTTTAAAGCGTAATAACAGGTTCTAAGTTTATAATTTATATTAGCCTACTAGGTTATGACGTTGTGAGTCAAGTAAAATAATTAGAAGTATAAAATTAAATGATTACGCAGTTCTAATTAAAGTATCGCCTGACAGCTATTAACACGAAAAAAATATTTTTTATTGTTTGCATTCTAGAAACACATTTGTGTTGACTGCTGAAAATTAATCAGCACCTCGACATGAATTTACTAATAAATGTAATGCGTTTTGAAGCAAATCGTCATACCTTTGTCTCCTTTTTGCTGACTTTGATGTCTTCCTATTAAGCTTTTAAAAGTTTTTTTTAATTAGGTGAATAAAAGTTTTCATCTCTAATTTTAAATAGAGTTAAACCCGGGAAAAAACCTTTTAGACAAAACTTTTCAATTTTGTGTTTTTTGGTTGTTGACTGGCTGACATATCAACACTCCGTCAAAAACAAGCTTGTTTGTTGAGGTCTTTGCCCGAGTTGTGAGGATTTGAGTTAGTCCTGCAGCAAACAGTAAACTGATCCTTGGAGAGTGCGAGGATATAACGAGACTGTGTTATTTGGTGAATACACTGTTCTCGTAACTTAGAATAAATTCAATTTTGTTTTGTTTTACGATGGGACTTTTTTAAGGCTTGCCTCTACGGAGTAAACGGTTAATTCGATATCTTCGCCGAACCGGATTTATTCAGGAAATAAAACAAAGTTTAGCAGTTGTACTGTTGTTTAAAGTTCTAAAAAGTGCAAAAAAGTTTAACTGTGATTTTAATAACGACTCTATGCAATCAATTTTACGGCTTTTACATTGCTTGGAGATTTTCGCATTTTTCTTTGATGTAAATTTATAGCCGAGCTTGTAAATCGCAACAACGATAAAGTTAAGAAGGAAATACGCTTTTATTTTCTTTTTAAAAATAAATCATGTGGGATGATTCTCCTCAAACATTTGCCGTGATTAAATTTCTAGCAACAACACAAACTTGACCGTTATTAAATCACATTGGAGTTGGTGCCGTTCAAAGTGTCTGTTCGTTTAAAAAATCTTCACGTTCCGGAAAACAGAGTAAAAAGTTTGGGAAACTCATCGAAATCTGTTAGCCTAAACTAGGTTAAATTTCCTGTGGAGTTGAAAACTGGGTTTTACTGCAGAATTACATATCAGTTTTTAATTGCGAGCACTGCACTGAACTCAGAAATCGAAAAAAATTACTACATTTAAGAGAAATATAAATTATTTGATTGACAAGAAAATAGAAAGAATTTTTTTTAGCGTAAACTAAAAATTTTTGAGCAGTCAAACATATTATTCTTAAAAACGAAATTCTCATGAAGATTAATAAAATAGTGTGCTACTAAAACTGAAATTGTTGGTTCAATGGACTTTTGGGATTATTCATACTTTGATAAAAACTACTCGTTTGAAAGATATCAATAGTTGAGATTTTCTCAGCCATCAAAATAGAACGTTGGAACAAAATTTATTATTCCTCTGTGACTAGAAGAAAATTCACACTTGACCTACTTTAAACCCACTTGCCTTAAGACATTTCTCACCATTATATTCCCACGATACCCCTTCATTACATTGAAGGCTAAATACGTTTTAACACGGCTAAACAAAAGTTACATTGTGTCACTTTTTTCACCATTAAATCCTCAACCATTAAGTTTAACAAAATATCCGTTTATAAGCATGAATTCTGTACTTCGTCCTACTTTGTAGCAATTCAAACTGGCGATGCTGAAAATGATTACCGCCGTCGTAAACCATCGGATCTTAAGTGCTTTACAACACCTGAATGACGACATCCCGAAAGAAATGGCACAGTTTTATGTTTTTACGGAAAAGCGATGGGATCTGGTAAACATTTTTGTGACTTACCTCGAGCTCTGGGTTTCGTGAGTAGTTTCTGCACGATGTTGTCGTACGCTGACTCGTCAGCCACTCCAGAATCTTTAACTAGTTTTTCTTTTACAGCGATGCATATGTTGTGAGTAGCTAAGAGGTCCTCCAATTCTTCAAAAGCCTGCAAGATAAATGAAGGACTTCAGAAAACAAGGTGGTGGTGATCGACAAAAAGACAAAAAGACTTTGATCATAAAATGACAATCTAATAATGTGCGGCTTGGAGCATTTTCAGCGGAATTATAACTTTAACTTATTGACGACGTTACAGTGTTGACGTTTTCGATAATGCCGTTACAATAATTATTGAGGAAGGAGAAGAAACCGCCCACACTGTTATTGATTGGAAATATAGCAAACAAGGATGTAGCAAAAATTGAGCTATTTTTCAGTTTTCGTTTATTTTAACCAACACAGTTTTTGCCTCATTTAAAAATAAATAACTACAGCATGTGTCAAAAATAAAACACTGTATAAAATTGAGTAGTTTGGAACAGTTACTTAACTTTATGTGACCGAAAATACATTAAGAACGACCGCCGAGTTTAGTGCCCATTTTCCTTTCCACACTGCAGAATCCTAACCAAGATTTACAGCGGTATTTTCCTCGATATACTCCGCAAGTTAATTAAACAATTAAAGTGTAATTTTTCATTAAACCTACAATTTCGTTGTTTATAAAGACAACACTTGCGAAACATAGAATGAAACGGCTGCACACAGGGTCAGATTTTCACATTCTTTCAAATGCAATATTAAAATAACCTTTTCACCGATAAGCTTACATTTTTATTGGTTTATATTAAAACACGAGGAAAGTCTTTTTGGTGTAAAAGTGAGTTTCACCAGAGGGAGAAAATAAATTAAACTTTCTGATTGACAGTCGACTATATTACAAGTTTAATGGAGTTTTATAGTCCCGAACTAATTAAGACTTTACAAATATGTTTTCCGTCGGACGAAAGCACTAAATGGTTATTTCCTGTGGATCAGGTCTTGATTTCCAATTGATTTTCCGTGCAGCTGAATGTTAACCACAACAAAGCAACAAGTGTAGGAAATTTCTGCCTCTATGTTTATTCCGAAATGAGACGATTTAGTTTTAGGTTGGGAATATTGAAGTTGGGGACGGTGCTAAGCTACGAGTGCAGGGAAGGCAAAAGTCGTATAGGACTTTGACGGTATTCGTAACGACAAATGCCTGTATGAAGGAATTCAAAAGAAGAGGAAACCAGTAACAACACTCGCCGAAAGATAAAAATGCTTATTTCTGCACTACCACACAATATTTTAATTTTGCTTAATTCGCATTACGAACATTGTTTTCCATTTATCTACACATAAACTCTGTCATCCAAATTACATTTTCTTGTGAGAATGCAGTCTAAATCATCTCTTAAAAAGAACTGTAATGGTGCACGGTGCATGCTTTTCTGCTATCAGCGTCGTGGTTAATATTTTCTGATATGAAAGCTAACTCCACGGCTTGATGAACAAACTCACTTATGATTCTCAATTTCCATTGTAAGAAGACACACTTACGATACATCTAAAGCTTGTTCATATGCAAGTCAGAAAACGACATTTTACATATTGTCGCTGCTTGGGTTGTAAAAATATGCTTGTAATTCGTTGGAGACACTCGTATACAATAGCAGTGTTCTTATAAGAAAAAAGTTTGCGTATTATAATTGGAGCAGCCAAAAAAAAAAAAATTTATGGTGTAGGAACGTAGTTTGTCTTGTCTGCTCGTTTATTTATTTTTCCGTATTTAACATTTGCATTTTGCAGTGAACTCGATTTTTCTGTGCTCTAAATTCACTTGTATCTGATTTATCTGCTTTTGTGCAACGCCCTCTGTTATACCGATTGCATATAATTTAGTGCTTCAAACAAATTCTTATCAAAATTGTTTAAAAAAAAGAGATATAGAATTTCTCAAAGATTATTTTCCCAGTGAATTCGGATAGCAAGTGCTTCGTAAAAATAAATTTCAAACTAAAAAAAATATTATTTATGTGTGTAAATTAGAGATCCGTGTTTTATTATAAGACGTACGAACAGCATGTTTTGCGTATTTTGCTACATCGCAGAAAAAATGCGGTATAGCTCATTTGGGAACATATCGTTTAGAATCGCCATTTATACCTCCATAATTAACCGACTCTGGGGACAAATTGTTTTCCTCAATTTTTATTAAAACATTTAACCTATGAATTTTTCATAATTCCTTTACTTAGATAGCCGTAAAATAGCTTCCAATAAATGGTAGCTATGGTGCAGCACAAATGATAAAATTGGATTTTTATGAAGCACTTTCTATATAATAGTTTTATACCGTTATAAACTTTATAATGAAACACTTTTAACCTTACTCTAGAGTTTCTGCAGGAATAATCTGTCGTTTACCTGTAGTGTCGTTGAGTCTAGTATCTGCTCGTTGAAAATGTTCTTGCCTTTCCAAGTCTCTGTAATCGGGACAATAACGCTTGCAAAAATCTATATTACAATTTTGTTAAAACGATTAGTTCTGCTACTTGACTCTAAACGTAGGAACGGTTTCTTGAGTAATAATACTTGAAAAAAAATTTCCAAGGAGCTCAACAACAAAAGGTGGTTTCTGGATTATGATCATTAAATTGTCACCTAGTAGATGTCAATCATTACTTTATATTCTCGTTTTTATGGTGCAGGTTTCGCAACCAAAGAAACAATAGATACTCAGCCAAACACACAAAATAGAATAGAATTAGAAGTAGAAAGTAGCGGTTATGGCAAGAAAAGGAGAAAGAAAAGGAGATTCTCTGCTTTATATTTAACCTACTACTAATATAATGTTTATATATCTTTTAGAATTTTTATGTTGTTGTATTTGCGTCTATTAGGTATTAAATAAAGGAATCAAAACAAAATTTGTTTTGGTGATGTTATCATCAGAAAATATTGTCATTTTTTTCACATTAAAGCGAATCAAAATTTAACACAAATGTGGCAAAATTATCGGTTACAGTTATAAAAACCTTTTTATATATTTTTTTATATTATATATAGAAATCAATTTATAGTCGATATTATTGGTAGAAAGACGTCTTTATCGGTATGAAATTCCAATTCTAGACGTATTGTTGAAGGCACTTTTTTGGAGTGTTTAATAACTTTCACTATAGAACTTCTATGTGCTTCACTTTGCATCTGTTTGGTCTTAGATAACTAAACAAAGAAAGAAAAATACAGACATCGAATTCCATCCCTATGCGATCTGCCAAATTTAGACCTTTTTATCAAAGCAAACGCTAAATTAGCTTAATTTGAAAGCAAATAAAGATCAAATTATTTGTTTTCTTGAAAGCAGTGCAAACAGTTTTTAATAAAATTGCAAAAAAGTAAAATGTATTTGAGTTCGTGTTGACAATGAGTATAAAATGTCAGTTTTGTTACTGTGGCTCCTTTTGGAAACAATTTCATTATCAGGATTTATTTATAGCGTTAAATAAATTAGCATTTATGTAGCAGAGCAGATGTTTAGTCACTTGACAAATTTATTAACTCCGACAAAATTTTATGACTTAACAAATTTATTAACTCCAACTCCTTTATGATATTAAGGAAAACGGGTTGTAATTTTCAAGTACAGAAAGAAAATAAAAACGAGCATGCAAGGGTAAGTAAAGTCGTCCAGAAAAAATAACGACATACTGTTTTACCCTCATAATGATGCCATAACTAAATACAACAAAAAAATATTCACCCCAATAAATATTTTAGTGAGATTATAGATATGGTGGACTGACTGCAACATTTGCAGGTACGTATTCTCACAAATTGAGTTTACAAATTCTCATTAATTTACAATTAAGTTTACCCGGACATATTGTATTTTCACTTTAAAACATTGTAAATGTTTGTCTCGATCCGTGTCGTCCAGCAGCAAGAGAAATGTTTCAGCTGTGGAAAAACAGTGACTTTGAACTAATCGGTCCTTTTCAGAACCAATATATTGAAGGTGAAAATCTAGAAGAAAATGCGTCTTCTACTCATGTTGACGGTGAAGATATGGGCATCGAAAAAGTCCGCACCTTCATCAAGACGCAGAAATTCTAGTTTTTAACGTTTATGATACTTGAAACAAGCCAACGATTTTTACAATTGCCATATTTCCCTACGCAAATCGGATCGACGAATTATTGGCACACAATATTAAGGCTTCTTCCTTATTATTGCGTGTTTAATTCCATTGAGGAGTTAGAAGAAATAATAAAATCTCAAAATTTAATATAAGCGTTGTGCAATTAATAAAAGAAGAAATTAGAAAAACTATTAGAACGAGGCGTGAAGCATGTAGTCGAATTTATTATTACGATGGATGCCAAATAATAATAAGAATTGTTAATTAGATATTTAATAAGAATTATTTTTCTTAATAATAAGAAAAGCGGTAGTAATTAATTTACTAATGTTATGTACAGGTATACAAAACTTTTCTAATAAACAATATTCGTAGAATGTATCATGTCTGAGTTGAATCCGAACCTGGAAAAATGTAGGTTTCGCCCAACATCTGTTAATTTATAATAATGCCATTATGAGGTACTTAAACTGTATTGGGGCTCTATAACGGTCTTTTTTCTAGACGACTATACAGTCATTAATGTAAAAATAAAAACTTTTTCTGACAGCCGAGGCAATAATGCGTAGAATTCCTTCTTATAACAACATTGCTATTATGAAGAATGTTTCCAATACAAAAATATTTTTACTAGCAGTGTAAAATATCGTTTAGTTGTACAAAAACAAATAAATCAAAAACAACAGTTATTTAGTAAGTTCATTATTTGAAGAAGTAGGTTTATAGTCTCTGAAATTATTTAATGAAGTATCAAAGTGACAAGTACGACAAAAGTATGTGGCATAAAAAAAAAACATTCACTTATAGGCTTTCAAACGGCTTAATAAAGGAGCAAAAATAGAAAATTAATTTGGAGAATTATATAAATATACCTTCAAAGAATTGCATCTCGAGCACCCACAATATGTAGGTAAAATGTCGTTTAGTGACTTTCATATTCTAGTTTTAGATGTATCATAAATGTGTCTCCTTACAACGAAAATTGAGAATCATAAGTGAAAATCTTCGTCAAGTCGTTGAGTTGGCTCTTATATCAGAAAATATTAAGCTTGACGTTGATGACAAGAAAGCATGCACTATTACATTTCAAAAGATGTTTCTAACTGAACCATTTCAAGAACGAATGATTTCATGGCAGAATTTCTACTTATAGCAATGCACAAACATTGTATATAAACTATTGTATTAAATATATAACAAATATGGGAAAATGGGATTTATTGTTTAGCGACTCAATTTAACTAAAGTAAACTTGTATATAATTTTGCAGAAATAAATAAAATGAACTAGTTTTTGCAGTATTTCATAGAAAAAAAATTGAAGTAGGTACGTATATCGGAGGACATTTGAGATCATGAGCAATGTTTTCCATTTTAGTTCAGTTTCTGCTTATTACTTTAACAGTTTCTCAAAACCAAGTTAAAATTTAATACCAAAAGAGTCGTTATATTCAGATTTATGTAACATATTCAAGAAGAACTTTGACGAAATATTCATAAAGTTGTAAATGTAAGTTAGGACAAAGCACATTAATCCGAGCATTTATATGAAGAGAAATATGTTGTGTAAACTGGGTCGAACTGTTGTTACCGTCTGACTTGCATTGTGTTGAAAAATAAAATGACCTGTTTATGAACCTTTCTGCAACTTAGTAGTAGTAGCACAACTTTATAAAGGTGGAAGGTGGAAAATCGATAATTTTGCATACCTAAGAGTTGTTTTCGTTTATCGGTAATTGTTTATTTTGCAAATGGACTAAATCCGTGCGTTTATGTGCTATACATTTTGAATTATTCAACAAGATTTACAAAAGCATCGGCTTGATAAGTTTTATCCAGCATCTAAGGATGACCTGGCCAAACCTGGAATGAATATACTGCGATCCTGCTTCATTCGTCCGCAGGCTTCACATTTGATTATACAGAATAAACAATCAACATATTTCTCTGTTAGTTTATCTAAAATCGTGTTAAACTCAAAATTATTGAAGGTTTTACAAGTAACCAAAAGCCTTTGAGCTTATAAAAGCCCAACAAATTACCCATTCATTTAAAAATTAACAGAATAAACCGTTAACAAAAGTATGTAAAACACAATTTTATGTTGTTGGAAAAAATTTATATTGCTAAATCAACAAACACTTGAAATATAAAAACAAAACAAACAATGCAGACGTACTTTTCATATATCGGAGCTCAGTTTATTTAATATCCACGGATTATTAAGTATTTATTTTGTGAGAAATTTACGAAGATAAAAATAACCCTAAAGCATTTGATTTATTTTATTCACATTAAAATTGTAATTAATGTACTTTCACTCACTTTAAATATATGTTGTATCATGAAGGAATTCTGCACACATTTCTTAGGAATTTTAATTCTCTCCTCGTCACCTAATTTAAAAGCCGCGTTGTAAGCGCAAATAACTGCGTCAGAAGACATATCTCGTTTTTTTTTTGACGACGATTCAGCAGTATTGAAAATCGTCTGAATGCCAACGTGATAAATTTATAAAAGACGGTGAAAGCGACAAAAAGTTGGAGAAAAAGAACACTGCTACATTAGCCAATCTGTCAGAAACATTTGTGCACCGTGCTAAAATAGAGCCCCAATCTGATCCGGAGCATTTAATACTTCTTACTCGAGGAAAATAACAAACAAACTGAACGGGTTGATTAATTGAATTTGATCTTAGTTACAAATACAACGTTAGTCGCATGGAGATTTAGTGTTTTTTTTTCTGAGAAGTTGATGCAAGTATGAGTTAACACCGCTTTTTTAGACAAACGTGCGTTCTTAGTTCTTAGATAGAAAATTGTCTTGAAAATGAAATTGCAGAACTTCTAGAAAATTATGAGAGGCATAGAAAAAAAAGGATGAAAGAGATGTGAACGTGAAAACGAAAAGAGGTAAAACAACAAAAAATTCCTGAACAGAATAAACTGGAAAATACAGTTTACTTCAACTTTACGACAAAAGAAAGTTACCTATTCGAACAGTGGATAGAATGGACAACAGACGATTAATAGTTTTTAATGATGTACAGAAGATAGAAGAAAGTTTTCTAAGCGTTGGCTCAATTATTGATTTTATCCGAAGAGAAATAATGTTGTGGTCATAACTAAGAAACAGTTTTCAAAATAGGATAATAACAAAAACAGCAAAAAATAGGTATAATAAGAAAAGAAAGCACAAACAAAACAGATGTTTAACCAGCTCAAGAAAACAAATACAAAACTAAAAAGCACAAAGAGAAGCAAAGTAATCCAAAGATGAAGAAAAAGAACAAAACAAAATAAAAATCGATCATAAAAAATGTTAGTCGAAATAACGATAGCGACTGAAGAAAAAGCAGAAAGTTAAGAAGCCCCATATCAAAAAGTACACATGGAATGACAATAAAACGAACGAGCGAGGAAAGAAAACCTGGAGCTGCTTGTAATTGCAGTTCAAATCGGTAGAGGAGGACAAAGAAAAAAACACACAAAACCCACAACGATTGTTATTTTTTCAGATGAACAGACAACGAGAAATAGAGCCAGACGAGTTTTTGATTGATTACGTCGTAATGAGATAATAAAATGTCATTCTTTGTTTTTGTTTCATCTAATCAGCTTACAACATTTGTTCAAGTTCTGCTCAAGAATGTGTAAAACAAATCATATTAGCTACAAAGAATCTAAACATTTTTTATTTTTAATTAGTTTACATTTGCTCGATGTTCTTTTATTCACAATACACTTGCAAACACAGAAAGTCACGTCGCTCCAAGCTCAGATTCCATCAAACTAAAAAGCTCGGAATACAGTAATTCATATAAATATTTTGCCCAAATGAAATCGTTGTGGCTAAATTGGTATCTACAATCGCTAATCTTCACCGGTATTTTCCAGAATCCTTTTTTTGAAGTTCCAATTTCATTGAAGATCCTTTCCACACTCTAAAAGAATCTAACAAATACTTCATCATAAAGTCCTGGCAGATTACCGCATGTTTAATAAATATGTCGTTTTCTCCGTAAAACATGAACACCGGCACTTGTATCTTTTCTAAATTGTACAATGGTGGCTCCATTTGTCCGTATTTCAACCAATTTCCTGGATTACCATAGTCGAATTTCTGGAATCGTCCAGAAATAGCAATTTGTGCGTACTGGATGATCGCAATGACTCCTTCCGTCGATGGAGAGTGAGTATAAAAAACTATCAAGTCTTGAGGTAAAAACTGCCAAGTCATTCCTGAAGTGACATCAATCCAGAATCTACACAAATATGGAAACCGTGAACAAAAGTTTAACATATAAGCAAACAGTTGGTCCATATTGTAAAAAATTGCAGGGACCCTTTGCAAAAGCAACGTTTTCTAGAAAGAAGAATCAGAGTTTGTTTTTTTGAAGAAGTGGTGTCGTACTCCGAGTGATGGAATCATGAGCACAAACTGTTCCATGTACCAGATCATATCAAAATAGACTATCGGACATAGAGCGATAATACCTCTGAGCAGTTCTTGAGCTTGTTCAGGATACTCAGAGGCGTACATGAAGGCTAGAGTTGTTCCTCTGGAATGACCTACGTAGATAATTGAGCCTGCTTTTCCAGTAACGCTGGCCACTTTTGTTAACATCGTTGGGATATCGTTGGTGGCAACAGTATCCATACTGTAAAAGCGATGTCTTATGTTGATGCTATTTCAGGCTTTAATTACCTAAAGTTCCAATACTCAAAAGTGGCGTTCCTTTCAGTGTATCTTGATCCTCTTTGGTTAGCCAACCACACGTCGTATCCTCGGTCAGCCAAAGTAAACGCTAAAAGGAACTCTTATTCTTCAACTCATAGTATCGACTCACCCAACGATCTATTTCCAACCAAGGTCCATGCACTCGAGTCGTGGAAAAGTCCATGTTCCAAAAATACCGGTTGTTTGTTCATCCTGGTGTCACCCTCATTCGGAGGAATTCGAAACATTTGCAGACTATATCCATCGGGTGTTGTGACAAGATAACTTTCAAAATTATATCCATTTTGTCTTATAATAGTGGGCTACAACACTGCAATTATTCTTTGTTTGTCGATTCTGAAACGTTACTGTAAGAGCCATGACATTAGGGTTGACGTAACAATTCTTGCTCAGATCTTTGACGGGGTAATCGTAGAGACGAGAACACGCATTGTTCTCGGAACAAACTACATTAATTTCAGTCACTTGAATGAAGAGCAGTATGAACATATTTTCGACAACTGGGTCAAGGAGTTGCCACTTATATCACTCGTAACTTACATAATGTAATTTATTGGACAGTTTGTATCAGGAACTGGTAGAAAAATATTTCGAGCTATGCTCGTTTGTTAACGAATTTATGACGGAAAAAAACAAAAAATTAAGTCTGATAAGATATTCACGCACAAACTAGAATACGGAGGTAGAAACAACATAAGTGGAGGATTTTTTTGTATTTTAGGGTATAGATGCTCACGAACAACTTGTTCTAAAATATTTCAACTCTGCACGATTCGTCCGGATATGGTCGCAAAATAATTTTTTAGCTCTGAACCAGTAAATATATAGTTGAGTTAAAATAATAAACTAATTTTAATAATTTAATGGTTTTAGATTATCTTGTTGGGTGAACATTTTTAAATATTTACAGAACAGGGAATCTAGAAAGAAGTAGATATCAGAACCTATACGAACTCAGATATAACTAACAAGTCTAGTAACCTAAAATTCAAAAATTTACTGATTTAGAATGAAGAATAGTTTAAAAAATAAAAACAGGAAAATATAAGATACATGTAAGTATTTAGAATCTGAGAATTTGAAAAGTTAATAAGTTAATCTTTCAATCTACAAATTAAAATTCCCAAACGTTGAAATTACATACATTTGTAACAGCATCTGGGAGTTGGTTGAGAATTTATGATGTGATGGATTTAATACCAGAATCTGTCATTCAAGATTTTAAAAATCAGGTTTGTTACTTATCTGACACTAAGAATCTAAAATATGAGAACCCAGAAACTTAAAATAATAATAATAACAAATCTAAGGATCTATGATTTTAAGTAGCTGCATTAAAAATATAAGGCTGTCATTTTTAAATAATTTAAAAAAAATAAATTTTAATTGCAAGATAGCCAAGTTATTCAATTTTTTTGAAAATCGTTGTTATGTTGAAAATACATATGTTCAATTAAGGTTAACTTTTAGCATTATTATTACCAATTGATTATTGAAATTTGGTATGAATCTAAAAAAATTATTGTTCTTTCGTACGCCACTAATCTTAGGTGATGCTATCATACACTGTATCCATTGGAAACACTTATTTTTTATGAAATTTAAACAGCTTTAAGTTATTTTTTTTCAAGTCCACGTACGCATATCAAAATGTTAAACGGAATATTCCTATATCTATCCAGTTTGCCTAAGAATTTTATAAAAAGTTTAGAATCCAAAGAATTCAAAACCTTTAACGTGTCTAAAGAAATGAATAACTGATAAGAATACAAAAAGTACAAAGAACCCAGAGCATTCGAAGGAATCAAAGTCTAAAAATTCTAAAAAAAAATCAACTAATAACGTAAAAAACAAGAATTTTATCCCAATAATTCTATAAAAGAATTTAAAGCATCTAAAGATATTAAAACACAAAAAAATTAAAAATCTGAAAAATTCTAAACAATGAATAAATGTAGGTAGAGTCAAAAAAATTTAAAACAAAAAAATCTGCACTCAAAAAAAATCGAAACAAAAAGTTATGTTAGATCTATTTCGAAAATTTCACACATTCCTGAAAAGAATTTTTATAAAGTTCTTGGGTCAACTAAATATACGTGAGAATTTTCTTTTTCTTTTTTTGCGTACATAAATTGTATCGTTGATAAAATATAAACAAAGCTCCCATTTTACAAATAATTACAATTTTTATGTCATAATTTAAAAAAAAAAGATATCACAAAAAGTATTAATTTTAGGTATACTTTGTGCTTAACAAAAATAAAAGACAATATAAAAAAGAATCTGATGATATAAAAAGATATAGGGTGCTCCTTTAAAAGACAAGTTATAGCTGTTTGAATATTGTACAAAAATTTTAGCTTGATATTAAGTTTCAGTAATTATATACCGCTAAAAGCGTATGTTAATTAAACCTATGCATTTCCAAAAATTTGTAAAAAATTGTATATGGCTTTCTAGCTTTAAAAATTTAAAAACAATAAATCAGAATATGCAAAAAATAAATAACGTTTCATTTAAAAAAAAATGAGTTGAGTACAATCTTAGACTATTAGAACACCCTAGAATAATTTTTAGAATATGCACAATTAATAATTATTAAAACACTGAATATGAATAAAATCTACATGACATATCTCTCCATTACCTTCTTTCTTGTATGACAGGTATAAAACGTAATGTTAAAACCAGAAAAATTTGGTTATCAATTTCATTACAATTACGCTTAAATGAGGGGTTTTAGAATAAGCTTTTTATTTAGTAAATAATCATTTTGTAAGTATTGATTTGATATTAATTTTGTACTTGGAAAACAAAACTTAATATCAAATTAATTATACAACTTAATTTCTATCATAATGATAAATCAAAGAATGCAGGCTGAAAGTTTATAACGTTTGCCCAGCATGACTTATTTTTACTAACGGATCTATCATCGACTGCCAATAAATTCTTCCGGTTGACCGAACAGCTTTCGAAAAAATACGTCAAACTAGAGCTGCAAATCGGATTTCGCTGTCGCTGCGTCCACCAACAATTCTGTACATTTGATAAAGTTGGCGATATTTTCGTCCCCAGATTAGCGTTGTCCACTTGGATCTTGTATGTGTGTAATTTAGAGAAATCGGCGACCCGACGAAAAACGTAACCACTTAGCGATAAAGCTTGACATAAAAGAGGAACACAACATCTGGACATGTTATATCCTTTGATAGAACTAATGGAAAACGTTGTCGATAAACTTGGAGATACTGAAACTAATATGATTCGCATTGCATTGATCCCATAGATAAATACCGGATCATGTTTTCCAAACTTCATTGTCACAACGGATTTATCAAAGCTCCTCGAAGAAAATTAATGGCTTCTGATGTGTCCAAGAAAAACGTCACAAATCCAATTTATATTAATAAACATCCGGATCTAAATCGCTTTTCGTTCATTAAACTAGCTGTTAATGTAAGAAACAAATCGTTCTTTTTTGTTCGGAAAAGTTCGTGTTTTGATGAATTATGAAGAGAAATAAATTGGTCTTTGCATTCACTCGTTTGCTTATTTTTGACAGGTTATAAATCAAACGAAAGATTTATAATTGGAAGCTAAGCGACACCGGTTCTTACATATTAATCTGCTTGACATTTTTACGCTTTTGGGACATCAAAAGCAGTCGCGTAGAAGCTCGTTTGAAAACTTCCCATCTTCCTCCAGCTTATAAATTCATAATGTTATATAATATAACGAGTTAACCCCAATCAATATAAAGATGAGAACTTTCAAGGAAACTGCTTTTGTTGTCACGTTGGGTCAAGTGTTGTTGAAGCTCGGGACGACAAACTTTAACAATGTAGTGTCCCCACTTAGCTGTAGAGATCTTACTTTCACTTTTAATACACAGCGAATGCTCACAGAATGGTTGCTATTAAATTAAAGCTTTGCTTAGCTGCCCCCATTAATGTAGCAGTTTTCCACGTTCTATTATTACGATTCTGCTCCTTTTTAAAACGAGATTTTCTAGAAGAGTAACATGTTTGAAATTCCAGGAATATTTCCATTTAGAATCGAAAAGCAGCATGTTGACAGAGAAAGTTCATACAGTCACCTGGCACGAATAAAAGTCCATTTACGTAAATGTACCTATGGGATAATTATAAAATGTTGAATAGCTCAATGTGAATGCTTAACGAAAGTACGTTTGTTAAACTGTTGAAATGTTGGCATTTGCCACATAGCTTGTCATTTAAACTTTATGTAATAGATGCAAAAGACGTTTTATGGTATTAGTTTAATAGCACATGCATACAGCAAGTATTTTTTGAAATAGTTTTATCTTTTATAAAAATTATCTGGAACTGTTGTCATGATTTTACGCATCCTATAAAAAATTAAAAGATTTTAAAGTAGTTTTTAATACATACTTTTTCTTTAGAGCAGTTTGAATTCAAGGTTAAAAGCTTAAAAATAGGTGAGTAGGTGTGAATAGTTAAAAATTTACGCATGTCGTAGTAAAGTAAATAACTTATTCTAGCTTGGTACTATTTAAAAGAAAATTTAATTTCCTCTATTTAAAAAAAAAATATTAACGTTTCGAAATGTAAAATACACAAACTTAGTATTCAGTATTTGATTTCAGTCTTAAATATTTAAATTTATTTGGTAATTAACAAAAATTTGAAGTTAATTTCGAAACACTTCAGAAAGCTTAAATTCTTATAAAATATGATTCTGTGAGAAATTTTTGTGGTAATGAAATATTTACATAAAAAAATGTTGTTTATTCTTTAAAAAAATACACTTCGTAGACTTATTATTTTATCGTCTCATGTACACCCTGTAAATTTAGCCACCACCAATTACATTGAATTTTTAACTCTTTTCCCCCCATCCAACTGAAAGCTTTCCACCGAGAAAAAACCTTTTTCAAAATAAATCGGATTAAGGCCCCAGACGAGTTTACTTTGTGATTAAATCCGTACATAGCTCATTTCACCAAATTGCTGGATAAAGTCAACCCAACTTGTTACACATTAACCAAATTAATACGTCATCTGTTTTTAAGAGAAGCAATTTTGACATTCCGATTTTGAAATCAGGCAACGGAAAAGAAGACATAATTTATTTGATAAAATTGTAGCTGGTGGCGGTGGCGGGATAGTGGATAGAATTAAAATCGGAATAATCTCGGATTTTGCTTCTCCGGAAGCTGCGAATCAGCCAGAGCTAGCAGAAAAAACGAGCAGTTTTTTTACAATGGTAGTTCGAAAGAGACCTGATAGGATTTTACGGAGCGCCTTAAATTGGGAGGACATTGGATGGATTGGTTGGGTTAAAGATAAGTTATGGAAAGGAAGTAAAGGGTGATGGAGTGATTTTCGTATTACGAGGTTTGAATTTAGAGGCTTAGAATCGGTAAGCAAATACTGAAGCTAAAACCGACATCGTCCTTTGTCAAATTTTATAAATTTTATAAAAAAAGTTTATTAATTTATATTTTAAATTAAAATTAAATATTTTAAATTGCAGCCTCACCAAAATGACCGAGGATCGTTTAACAAAAATTGAATATTCGTGACAAACGTTCTTATAACTGTTAACATGCAACGGTTGCTACTTAATTGCCACTTTTTAATGCAAAAACATCCTCCTGTTTTATCAACGCAAACATACAATTTTCATTTCAACTTTCTGTCGGTTGCTGTATTTCTTACTGTAATCACACGACTCGCAGGTAACGCATTTTAGATTCTTGTTTAACGTTTGCCTGCGTAAATCTAAGTAAAGTGAAAAGCAGCAAAATTGCTCCGAAATGAGAATTCCTTTCGATCTTAAAGTAATTTTGTTGGGTTTAAACTTTTATAAAGGTTTGGATGTTCAAGTAATAGAACGAATCTTTAGTTTCAAAGGGTAAGTTTCATTTCCTAATTCCTGTTCCTGTAAAAAGTGAATTTAGACAATCAGCGCTGTTTTGTATATTTTGAAAAGACAAACATACCTTCACATTCAACAATTTCATCACAAAAGTAAATTCTTTAGAGTCTTCGTGGTTCCTCAGGTAAATTTTAAATCTAATTGACTGCACTGTGTAAAGTTTGTAATTCCTTCAAGAAACTTACCTTAATTCCGTAGTTGGATTCTTCGTAAATGATAGATATGTAGCTCCAACCCATGAGAATGACAATATCCACCATTGCTTTCACTTGGTAATGATCAGATGGAATGGTCCTGGTAAAAAATTCGAATCTTTGTTTGTTGCTCAACTCTGGACTTGTTGAAAAAAACGACACCTGAAAAAAGATCAAGTTGCTACTAACTTTTCCTCAGAGTTGTTAATAAAAAGCAATTAAAAATAATCAGATTAAGCGCTTTCATAGTCGCTTTCCTAATTTATTCAGCACAAAAGGTTTGCCACATTCATGATATTTTAATTAAAAACGACAAACTTGGCTTAGAAGTTTGCGGGCTTGCCAGAAATTCCATAAATTGTCGTTGTTTTATTACATATTTATGACGCTCGATCAACAGACTAACTACTTTTTTCGAATACTCAGTGGAAATGGACTACATTTATTTATTACAAATCGTAAATAAAAATTCTCTTTTCTTTGTAGCAACGAAACAAACAATTATTAATTATTTATTGTAATAAATGTTAAACGTACAACTATTAACGTTAGAGAAATGCTTGTACCCTTTTGTAACTGTAAATCATTAAATGATCCTGAAACCTTCTGATTTAATGTAGAAAATGATGAATCGCTATATGCAGGAGCTGACTATAATTCGGTAGGTTCTACGACAAAATCTGATGGATTCTGGCATCCACAGTCTGACGATGATGGCTGGTTAAAAATCATTTTCGAAGTCGTCATTTCATTGTTAATGCTTCTTTATATATCGATTTGGAGTCGTCACCCTCCAAGATTTTTGAGCCTCCGGTTGTCCGTTCCACCCTCATGAAGAAAAGTAGTTGACGGTCGACGTAGACAGTGTCTCATCTGGGTCGAATTTTCTTCGGCTTCTTGTATAAACTGTGGATTCCTACTGGTTACACTGTACATATATTGTTCATATAAAATGTGAAGAATCTTGAGTGATTGATATGTTTTAGACGTAAACTTACATACCACATGTACAAAGCAATCTTATTAATTCCTCCCATTTCTGTCATAAAGGTGAATATGCGCTTGTTCCTTGTCTTAGTGTCATGGAGGGTGAAAACCGATATAAAGCCGGTATCCTTGATATCCTCCACATTTAACTTTCTTAACTCCTCACTACGACATGCACCATACAGACCAAAAAGTATCGCAACTTTAATCAGCAGAAAAATATCAGGCGCTTCTGTTAAAAATTTTGAAACATCATCGTGCGACAGAATCATCATCCCTCACTTTGGCGCTTTAAATATAACTGTAACTTTCCATAATTCGAGATTTCAACGTTTTCTTTCACTCTCAACGTACTTTTCAACATGGAATATGTTGATCACAGCATGGAAAATGTCAGTCTATAATCAAATATAAAGATAAAACTCAAAAATTTATAAATGTATTCAGGAAAACTAACCTCTTCATCAAAGAAGCAAACATAACTTCGTCGATATCCTCGAAATATTTGATAGCGATGTTTCATGATGATTTTCATTATTTATTTCTATTTTCACAAAAGTTCACGGCACCACACTTGAGGAAATTTTTGTTTACTTACTTACTTATAATACAAATAACTATTTAGTATTTTAGTTTTTCCGATAACGATAGACAATAATATTATTTTGCGTCGGAATAAGATTCCACAATAATGTTTAACATTTCAGGAGTTTAATTATTATATATGATTAATTGATAATAATCAGTAGCTTGAATTTTTTACACGTGTTTACTGTATTTAGACTTTAAGATAGTTTTTTAGAGTTTTTAAAAAGTAACAAGAAACGTAAAAAGTTTCTTTTTTGTTGCTATTACGTGTTGAGAAACAATATAATAAACATTAATTGTAATAGTAGAGTTAAGTTAAGAGAAACTTCATAGTCTAATTAGACTGGCGTCGGGTTACAAGTACTTACAGAATTCAATAATTCGTATTAAGTTGACATGTTCTAATGCTTCGTAGCTACAATTAAACTTTAACTTATGATTAGCAATATGTAAGCACGCTGAAGTAATATACATAATAGCAATGTAAAAATAAAAACATTTTTCTAAGGTTTTTCGGCAGTTTTTCAGAAGAAATCTCAGAAAGTTTCGTTTTCCAACTTGATTATTTTGAATTTTTAAGGTAAAAATGAATACATTTAATAAAAATTTTAACTTACACTTTTTGTTAAGCAAAAAAGGTGGAGTAGCTGAAAGCACTCTCTATTGAAGTAGAAACACATTTTGAAATGAATCGCATAACTGCTAAATAAAAGATAATTCCAAATCCAGGATTTACATACGTATCGAACAGATTTAGTCTCAGTTCCTGTTTTTTATTTGCGACCCTGAACGTTCTCCAATACAAATTGAATTACAAAAAAATACATGCTCAGCTAAAAGGTAAAGGCATACCGCTTAATAAAATTGCCTGTTTCATGATGTAAGTAGACATTTGTAGAGACTTAATGAAATAAGAGCTTTGAGCTGTCTGTTTAATTAATTAAATTGATTGAAAACGACGAAAAATCAATTTACCAGAACGTTAAAAAAAAATCGAAATGTTATCGTTACGGCACAAAAACCAGTTTCATTTCAAGTAAAAAATTACTGTTGTACTTCGAAACTGGGTATTAGGAAATATTCTTTCATGAGCTTGGAACCAAGCTTCGCTCTGTGAAATTGGAATTTCATAACTGTGATTTTTATCATTTACTTTGCGAAATAACTAGAGATTTCTATATTCTTGAACAAGTTTGATGAAGTTGTGTCTACAGAACAAAAACTTTTATTTTTGAGAGCGACCTTCAAAGTCTCACCACGGGTAAAACTACGTTAGTACTTTAAAAATTTAATACTGAAGTCAGTTTTTTCCCCCAACTAACTTTGACGCTTTAATAAAAGCTTATGAGACTTTTTTTCAAGTAATAACATTCGTGTTACATGTCTGTTTCAAGAAATAAGACCAAAGGAAAAAATCGTAATTTGAAACTCACAACGTGTTTCATGTAATTCTACAATTGTGGAGAATGTTCGACGTTATCACAAAAGGTCCACATTTCCCGAAATCCTCTAATCCAGTTTGGACTTGGTATTAATGACGTTCAAATACCAACCCGACAACTGCACTTGTAGTACAATAGTGTTCTACTGTAACATGAACTCAAATCCCGGAAAACAAACAGAACACTGCTTGCAAAGTCAACGAATATGTAGCAGTTCAGAAAGCAGACAACTGAATGTGCAATAATAAGCGAGAAATGTAAAATGAATTTGACGAGAGAAGGTGCGATATTAAAATTGAGAGCGGAAATTGTGCACAGTGTAGGCGGTTCGACTTCTCAAATTAAGCTGTAATTTGAATAAATAATAATGTGGTAACGGATTAGAGACTGTGGAAAATATTTCTCTGCAGTTACGAAGTATTACTAGACGATGTACTAAGTTAAAGTGAATGCATCTGGAAGTTTCCTGGGAAAGGTGAGGTATTGCATTTTCAGGAGGATGTTACAGGAACAATGTGGGTTGGTGTAATTAGATCCAGGTCATTGCGCAAATGTGCTTGCGATGATAGTTAAATTGGTATAAGCTATTCACTTTGCTTAAAAGGTAATTAAAGAAGGTGAAACACTTGGTGTGTATTAGAATGATATTTACGTTTTAAAATTGTGTTTACAAAAAAAGTAAAAAAGTATATAAATAATTGGCTTAAACCTAGCCACAACTAAATTGACATTGAATAAGTAGAAAATATTCTTAGATATTACATTCTTCTGGACTATTTAGATTAAAATTTCAAAGAATTGTTTGTTTCAGTATATTTGCATTGGATCTTTCAATTATTCTGTTTCCCACATTATTTTTTTACAGTTCATTTATTTTTAAAATTTCAAATTTACAAGATATTTTATTTATATAATTTAGATTTTGTATATTACATACTCTGTAATTTTTTCATTGTTAATTTTTATTTTAGAATAAAAGTCCTACTTTTACAAGAAATTTTTTCAGTTTGTTTAGTTTTTTGCATCTTTTAAATTTTTTGCGTTTTTTCAATTTTTAGAATTTTTCTAGGTTTTTTATTCTCTAGATTTTCGTTCCTTTTTTTATTGTTTATATTTTCCAATTTATTTATTATATACTTATATATTTATATTAAGTATTAGGTTCTTACTAGTACTTTTAAATTTTTTGTTCTTTTTAGATCTATTGAACACCTTATCTAGTTTTTTTTTTAAATAAATTTTATATTCTTAAGATGGTTTTAGATTTTTTTGAATCGTTTAGACTTTTGAGATCATTTGTGTTCATCAAATCTTTTAAATATTTTGTTCTCTTTTTGTCATATTTTTCGATATTGCTTGAACGTTTTTCGACTTGTTAGATCTTCGTTATTTCCTGCAGTTTACAGGTTTCTTAAGTTATTTAAATTCTATAAATTTTCGAAATGTTCTGTTTTGTCAAAAAGTTATTATTTTAAAACAACTTTTTAAATTCTGGGTTTCTTGGATTTTTTAAATTTTGTACGTATACATTCTATTCCCTAAATTTTACGGTTTTATTTTTAATATTTTTAAGGTTTGCTTAATCTTTGCATTTTTTTCTTTTAGAAATTTTTATATACTTTGAACTGTACCAAATGTTCAATAATCACAATTATCGATTTATTAATTTACATTTTTCGTATTTTTTGAATCAATTAACCAATTTTGGATTCTTTGTTTACTTTTGGATATATTTTCTTTGTTTATTTATAGGTATATTTTTTAAATTCTATTGATTATTTTAAATTTAGTTTAGAATTTTAGAAATGTGTGGTAGTTTTTAGTTTTTTTTTGTATCCTATGGATTTTTTGGAAACTTTAAGTCTAGAATTTAATTTACATTTTTAAATAAATTTGTCAATATTTAATTACTTTGCATATTTTTAAATAAAGTTGTTCAGATTTGTGATTTTTTTATCTTACAAATACACATTTTGTGACAGCTTATTGTTGATACTTTTAGATTCCTTTGAATATTCTCACTTTAGATTCTGTAGATGGTTTTTGCTCTTTGTTCTTATACCTTATAGGTTTTTTGTTTTGATGCTATAGATTGTTTTTGTTCATTGTATCTTATAGTTTTTTTCGATGTTGTAGATTCTTTGTATTTTATTTTTTAATTCTTATGTAATTCTAGCTAGATTCTCCCTTTTAAATTTATTTGGATTCCTTGTTTATTTTTAGATTTTTTTAATTTTAATGACTTATCTAGAACTTAAAAACATTCTCAGATGCTTAAATTTCTTTGTAGTTTTTAAAATTCCTAGGTGTTTCTATATATCATCTAAATTTTCGATAGTCTTTGAACATTTTTAAAATTTATTTCCTATTTGTTGAATTCACCACGTTTTCGGAACTTTTTAAATTTTTCAAATTTGTTGGATTTTCTTGTTAAGTAATTATTTAAGTATCTTTGTATTGTTTGAATTCCACCTTTTTTTTAAAACTTTGTACCATTTTTTGATGTGTTAATATGCTTTAAAATAAGAATATACTAGTGACATTTTGTTTTGCATCTTGCAGGTTTGGTAGAAGTAAAATTTTTATGTTGTTCAGTTTTTAAATATTATCTAGACTTTTAATATTTCTTTACATTATTTTTTTTTAAATTCTTTTTTTTTAGTTCTTGAATTATTAATGATTCTTTGCATTCCTTGAGTAAAACAAGTTTACTGTAGTTTTCAGAAACTTTAAACTGACGATTCAGTACTCTTAATAGAATTATTTGCAACCAAAGATTTGGTAATTGAAAGGATTTTCCTCAGACTCAAACGTTTTATTTATTTATTAATGACACACCAGAACGGTAATAGTTTAAGTTAGATCCTAGTTCCTCTTCAGTCATTTTTATCTTTTTAAATAAAGACTTTCTGAGTTATAACCAAACGTGTTAACTAAATCGGTACAAACTGTTAGTACATGTAGTTTACCGTCCCATGTTAACATAATGTATCACACTTTCTTGAAGCAACAGGCACTCTAAACTTAACCCTTCAACTTGACCAACACATTATCAGTATTATCGTCTTAAAGTTTGAAGTTTTGCCATCGATCACTTCTCATTCTGGAGCTGTTTCAGTTTCGCTCAATTCTGACAAATAGACTGTAACATAGTCGTGGGTGTAATGAAAATAGGAGCGTAAGCGTGCGTGATTCTGATAAGGAACACTATATATTTCCATAAAATGGAGTGTGTAAGTCAAGTTGATTTAATGTTCCACACACCACTGAAACTAGCGAACATATTTGCCAAGTACGCAAACAGCACCCGTCAGAGCTGTATTCAGAGGAATTTTTCTTGACGGATCTCCTGCGAGGCATTGAACAACGACGAACATTTTCCTCAATGGGATACATTTATTACGACATATTTAGGCAAGACTGCACATTTATAGAACAAAACAAGAAAGTGTGAAACATTGTTCAGTTTTTTAACAGGCGACTTCAACTTTCTATACGCAAAGTTGTATTTTTAGGCACTAAACGATTTATAAAAGCAAACGCTTACAAACTTCCCAACTTGAAAACTTACCAACCAGTTGTTTCTTTTATTAACTCATAACAGACTGATTAAAATTCCTTCGTGGTAGCTTCGAAATACTCTTATTGTTTGGGTTTCTGATATTTAAGAGAATTTAACGAACAATATTTATTATTTCAGCAGTGATTGGCAAAAAGAACACAGACAAGACGTGAATCGTAATCGTGATTTTAAATTAAAGTGTCTGCAGTGTTTTGTTGGACGAAAATTAATGAAATGAAAAGACGCATGGAAATAATTAAAAAGTGAAATTCATTTAAAGCGTGGATACCACTCGCTGTCTGTTTCATTAATGCAATTGCGAAAGAAGCGAGCTTTACCATACCAAAATGAACTGGTTAATAATGTATTAATTACACTACGGAACGTGTTTACGCATTTGATACTTTAAAATTACTGCAGTATTTCACACGGAAATAAAAAGAAAGTTTTTTCTGTAGCGGATTTTAAAGTGTGCTTTATTCGTCTCAAAATGAATAGAAACATTGATAGTTAACTGCACTATACTGTTGTAATTCGCCAGATAACTTGGAGAAAGAACTTTATTTTGTGAACTCAGTTGACAAAATTGATTATTGTTACCATAGAACTGTAGAACATACTCGTAGTTTTCTGTTACCGAAGATGATTTTTAGCACCGGTGTTTGCCAACATCGTAAAATGTATTGATTCTTACAGGCTGAATTGTGTACTTTTTCTGTACGTAGTTGACGAAGAATTTGCTGCCAGGAACGTTTTAAGACATAAGCTTGAACGAGTGTTTCTCCTTCTCTCTTTAAAATCTGCTATAAAAAATAGGTAAGATAAAGGATCTTTACCCACCTCGCATAATAAATAACTACTATACTGTAGGCGATTGTGATACACCTCATGATTATTAAATGATCGAACTAAAGCTCAGGCTCTTTACAAAAGTTAATCAAGACTGGTTCGGGGATAAATGTCTCCGGAGACATATAAATAACGTTTAAAGTGTCCTTTCACCTTTTAAATTATACATGGCACGTCTTGTAGCTTTTTTTGTGTCATACCTGTCGATAGCATCACTGGATCTACATCAACTCGGTCTGACTTCTAATGCATACACACCTTCAAGCATCATCCTTTCATGATGAGATACACGTAAACATAAACTAGATTCGATAAGGTAATGTGGTGACAAATCCACAGAACATGGAATGAGTAAAATTTGTGCAAAACGCGATGATTTATGTCAACATGTTGGGGTTTATTTAATGTTTTATTTGCATCACGTTCCGCAGTGTTGAAGTTTCAGATTTACCAGGAAAAAGTGATTTATGAATACAGAATATCGGAATGGAAATATCTTAATATCTGTTTATATATCAAAGCAAATTTATCTAGAAACCTACACAGAAGTTATAATTTTTTAGTTTGTTATTTATGCAGAGATGCAATATTGAGTTTCTGTTCCATCGCGAACGTAATACGTCAAAGTGAGCGCAATATGGTTGCCTACATCAGTTTTTAATGTGAAAAATTAGTTAAGAGTCAGAAGTATTTTTTATAACGTAATAAAATCTAAACCCCTGTGGTGGCAAAAAATAAAATATTGTATACACTTCTTTTATTTGTCTTGAAAAATAAAGAAGCAGTCGTAATAAAAATTTAGTATTCAAAGCGAGAGTTTCATTTCGTTACTAATTTGATATAATGTCTGTAGAGATACAAAAATATCTTACTTGTCGTACTTTTTGTTGTGTATACTTTTGAAGAAAGACAATAGAGGAGAAAGAGGGAGAGTGAACGATCCATTGAGAATTTAGATTAAAAGTTTAGCAAGTTGCGGTGGTTTCCATAAAGATAAAGTTTTATTGTTTTTCTTCTATTTCGAAGGGGTTAACGTAGTTACTATCTCCCTGAATCGAAAAAACATTGCCCGCTATAAATCGAAGGCACAAATGAAAGTTGTGGAAATGTGCTACATTCTTCTGAAACAATAAACTAAACTCGAGTTATTAAAATTTGATTGTATAGTAAACCATTGAACCAATAAATCTATTCAGGTATTAAGCTAGAACTAGAAAATATACATTCCATCTTAAATTATACAACTATTGAAAAGGTTATAACCTGACCTTTCAGCATAGTGTTATGTGACATTGTTTAAAAAAATATGATCATGGGTCAACATTTCTCGTCGGTCTAATCAGTCGTAAAAATTTGATGTCTGGATACAAAATTTATTTTGCTGACTACACATTCCGAAACATTAAAAACTAATATCTGGTGTAAATCAACTGAGAGATTTATTAGAATCGTAGGACTTTATTTCACATATTCTTTTCGACAATATTACTTAAAAGTTAAGCATCTTTTTTAGAATCACACGATGCTGTTTATTTATCGTATTATTTTTCTTATTTTATTACAGTGAAAACATGTTTTTTAGACGGAATTCATTTTTATTTAAATAAGTAGAGGTTACTAGGATTTCTTCAATGTTAATAAATAAACATAGAAACAGTTTTTGTGTTTATTTCGATAACGTGCAAAAGTAGAGATTACGATTACGGATATTAAATATTTATCAGTAACAAATGTACATCAGGCAGCACTTCATAAGAAGAGAATAACTAATATGTTATTACAATTCGCAACCTTAACTTTTATATTTTATGTATTAACTAAACATGAGTATGTAAATCTATTTCAAAAATTTTTTGAACAGAACAAAGTTTTTTAAACAAGTTGTTTTGGCAAAATTTCTAATCTTTCTTTGCATTTTGTTTGTTTTTATCATAGTAATATTATCTACTAGTCGCAAGACTTGAAATGCAATTAACATTTGTAGTAGCTCGTCTAGAGATGAAAATTAATTGGATCTCCAATCTCGCATCTTGTCGGGCTTATAATTGTTTTTATTTAATACTTACTAAAGTGTCTTGTTATATTTCCTTATTTTTAAAAAATATTGAGTGCCTGTAGACCTACCTTACACTTGTAGCAAACTTTAGGTAAAATTTTATGTAAGGTATAAAATAAAACTTGAGAATTGAGAATTCTTTGAGTAAATTCTTACCATTGTTATCCAAATATATACTAATAATAATAATAAAAACACCCACTAATAATAAAGCCATCACAACAATTTTTGGTATACATGTGTATTAAGGTTAGATAAGTAATCGATCAAAATTTGGGAACTATCAAACTGCTAGATCAAGTAAAAAATTAATAATGCGTTGGGCCTCCAGGATGTGTTATACACTCATTAAGACGTCTGGGCGTACTTCTAATCAGATGATCAATTTCTTCCTGAAGTGTTTCATACCAGGCCACCTGTAACTCGTGCCGAAGAGCCGCCAGTGTTTGTGGAGGGTGGGGTAAATTTAGCAAACTTCTACCTATGATATCCCAGACGTATTCAATAGGGGAAAGATCAGGCGATCTTGGCGGCCAAGGCAACAAATCCACTTGATTGTCTTCAGAATGATCCAACGTACGTCTGGCAACATGTGGTCGCGCATTATCTTGTTGAAAAAGTGGGTTGGGGAGCGTTCGAAGATAGGGTAGTACATGTGGTTCCACCACCTCCTGGACGTAACGCACGGCGGTCATACATTCCCAAACAGAATCTGAACTCAACAACTTTGAAATTTGTTTGATTGTTTTTGCAACTTTTTGAAATCACTAGCAAAGGCGATAAAGTTTACTTTAAGTAGAAATAATATTTTGATATATTTATTTTTTACAAACACACATTTATGTCTTATCCTTTTAGAATTTTTAGCAGTATGATTGTAAATGTTTGAAAATTTTATTTATATCAACAAATTTACCAATTTTAGAATATTTACACAAATTGAATATTTCTTCTCCTAAAATTTTACTGTTAGTCTAAGTTGATATTGATTTCTTGTTTTGTTAGATTAAGTATTGATAGAATCGCTGCGTTTTTGGAATGTTTAGATTGAATTTTTAGAATACCAGCAAAGGATTTTCGGAATTAAAGATTCATTATTTGTTGTCATTTGACTTTTTGTGTTTCTCAAAAACGCTGCGTCTTAGCGGAAAAATACCAACAGTAAAAGTTGTTCAGAAATTAATTTGAGTAACATTTATTAGGAACTTTCTTTTCCAAATCTTTAAACAACAAATTTGCCCAGATTTTATCACAGAAATGCTTAAAATCTCATCAAATCTGGATTCTACAACATTTCATTTTTACAACATTTGAATTTGGACAGTATTTTGGAAATTACAGCACTACAAGTAAATTACCATTTATATGTCTTTACCACATAAATAATTTTGAGAAAATAAACTTTTAAGCCATATTTCTTTAAAAAAGGAAACCTTTAAGTAGTAAAAACTAAGATAATATTTAAAAAAAAACGTGGTATTTTATATAAAACAATCATTTGAATATTCTAAATTTTAAATTGTCTATTCCAATTTTTCCATTTCTTTTTAATTTAAATTACATTTTTCAAATTTTTGATAGGGTTTCTGTAAATCTTTTGATTTTATTTTCATTTAACAAGTCAATGATAGTAAACTTTTGAAAAAAAAATTTTGACCGCTTTTTGACCTATAAAATTCAAAAAAGTTTTCGTGCTTCCAAACTTTTTGTAATAATTTTTGATAACGATATAATTTTATTTTTGTTCTCATTGTATAGAAAAAGAATTTTTCCGCTTAATCCCAATGGACGGAAAAACTTTTCCCTCACCCCGGTGTTTTTTAGTTTCCGCTGGCCGCAAGGGATATTTGTGTTATACGGTTGGTATTGCGATTTTTTGACAACACCGGTCAATCAATTTTTGATACGTTCGTTTATACCGCTCGCGAATTTTATCGGGTAGCAGACGCGAAACGGCCTCTTTGGCACATTGTTGTACTTCGGGTACATATACATTCTTCGCTGTCACTCATTTTATCAATTTTTGTTAATAATTAAAAAAATATATGACAGATGATTTAAACTTTAAAAATCTAGTAGGTACTTACAGATGATAAATCCTGTTGCCAACCCACCATTAAAAAAAAACTAAGTTACTTTTTTTTTTATTTCGATATTCGTTATAAAAAATATTGTACTTAACTCTTTTGGAAAGAATTTTCCCGCATTTGCACAAAATGCAGCACGACTGTAAGGAGTGCTCATGCGGGAAAATTAAGCTTCCGAACTTGCTAGGTAAATAACTATTTTACTACTAAACGCAAAAATTAAAAATTAAAAATTGAAAAGAGTTGTGGTTACCAAAAATTTTTGGTAAAAATAAAATCTTTTTGTGATACTGAATTTTAACTGTTTTTTAGTTTGACTTTAACTTCCTTCTTTAAAATTCTGTCAGGATTTCTGTAAAGACTTTGTTTCAAATTGTAATTCATTTATTTTGTGCTAGTTTTTAATATATATTTTTTAATTACTGTAGCTAACTCTTAATTAATTATATTTCTGCATACTTTTGAAATTTCTAATGAGTGAAATTCGTGAAACCAAAAAAAAAAAATTAAATTTTTTGTTGCAATGCAAATCCTGCAATTCAAGAAGCGCACAGGTGCGTTGTTATATTATTGCGAAAATAACTACATATACGTAATTATGAAGCTTAATTTACCCATGAATAAAGAAAAATGACAAATATCTTAACTAAATAATTTAAAGTTAAGCAAATTATAATTTAGAATTGATATGATCGTAAATAAACAATTTCAGTACCAAACTATGACGTATTATATTAACACATAATCATAAAAATTGCTCTATTATTAGACTTATCGTTTTTGATTTGGCAATCATAGAACAAAAGTTTTCCGGGAAACTACCCACCTTTAGAAAACAAATCTATCGATCGTTTCCCCTTATTTGCTTCCTGTACATGTGACACTTCGGACCCCTCTCCAGTAATATTACATCTACCTCGACAACCAGAGCCTTCTTGACATGTGAGTGTTTCCGCGTAGAACCTTAAATTTCATTTCCTTCTGGGATCATTACACATCTTATTTAAAGTAAATCGTTGTTTCTTAGTCCCTATTGTCTGTGTTTCTTACAATACATTACCTAAACTTAATTAATTAGTCGAGGAACAATGAACGCTTCTAAGTTCAACGGTAGGAACTGGTATTTGGAAGAGGATTTAGCTATCGACGATTAAATTAATCAGTCTAAACGAATTGTCTCGCGGATTTGGATGAATTCGGATGTTTTGAATTACAAACGATGACCTCCCAATGCTGCAATTTGCAACACAATAAGGATGTAAATTGTTAAAAAGTTTTAACGATCCGTCAGAGGGATTTGAGGTTATTTGAAAAGTTTTGAAGGAGTTTAGGGAATAGGTTTGGTGAGGCCCGATCGGGATAATTAAAGTCGTACAGACACTCTCTCATATAAAAAATTAAGATTTATTTATCCCCACGGTTTTTAAAAGAAAAAGTCAAACTTTTTTCTCTTCAAATGCACAAATCATTTTGAAACTGGTGGGACTCATTTGCTTAAACCTTTAGAAAAAAAAATGGATACGTCAGTGTCCATACAGCGGTACATGGTTGTTATATTAGTAAAAAATGCTACAAAAAATTGTATCATTTCGAATTACAAAAAAGGTTATTCCACTACATTCCCAGTTTTGTTGGCCAATATTTTTTGACACAAAAACAAATATACAGTTTTTGTTGTAAACGCTTTAGATTGGAGAAGTAGGACCTATGCCAGTAGCTAGAATGAGCACTATATCAAATCCTTTGAAACAACAGAGAGAAAAAGAATTTCTAGAATCCTTGCTTGGAACCGCAATTAAAGTATGTAAATCCTATCATTATTTTAAGATTTAAATTGGATCCATTTTGTTAAGCAACACTATTTTGCGCTGCCAGTTTTGCGATTTAGAGCTGCATCCAATTGCAGCATGGATTCTTTGTCCATTTGCATGCAGCGAATGCGAACGAAAATTCGAGCCACAAACGAAATACAAAAAGCTCGATAACTTGAATGTTCACTAATGGCATTGACAAAAAAATGAAACAAATAGATAAAACTGAAAAAAACGGTACAAGTAAATAAATATTAACACAGACAGTAAAACAACACTTTCGCATATTTTTCCACTCGTAATCTTTTCAAGTGCTTTTTTAATCTCCGTCCGTCACATTTGTTCAAACCCACATCCTGAAAAACAACACATAAACCAAACCGTAAATTACTGAAAATTTCATCCGATTTCAAATACTTCTACTGAAATGGAAATAAAACTGTAGCATGGAAAACGTTTCTAAACGTTTCAACTAAATCGACTGTGGAAAGCCCTTAATCGAATAGATAAGTTCCACGAGGCTGAGAAAGAAAACGCGACCTGCACTACCGACCAAGCATTTTCCAGGTCGGGATCTGGACCGGTCACTGAAACAGAACCTTTCTTATGAATTCTTCAGGAAAAGGACAGATAAAGGCAGGAGTGTTTTAGACCCCATTGACGAAGGTCCGAGATGGGTATTATAATATTATTCGTCGGAAGGAAATTTCTACTTAGTAGAGTGGAAATAAATCAGAGGTTGAACGGAGGATTGACCGAAATGTGGGAAAATACTTATGGTAGTTTAAGGCGATAGACGTAAACATGTTTGCTTTGTAAAAGAGAATTAATTGCGTTGATATCGATAAGAGTCAAGTGAGATTTATAACATGTGCAAAAAGACGTAAATTTGTGGTCATACTTTTTTTTTAAGCAGAATTCAAGAAAGAGGGAAACTCAAATTACAAACCTGTTATAGTAATTAACCATATAAAAGTATAAGGCCTATAATTTCGTGCAGAAACATTTTAAGCGGTCGCTTTTCTTTTTTAAATATTCTTTTGAAACTTTAAAGCGCCTTTGATTTTCAACCCTACCAAATCGCTGTAAAAATTCCGCCGTAAAAAGACGGCGGCAAAACACAGCGGGATTAAAATTATTTTTCTCCCGCCATAAATCGTGTTTATCTATCTTTTTTTGCATACGGTCATGCGTGAAAATTTTCATAAATTACAACCCTTATCGCATACTTATCGCAATTACCACAATAACTGCAAGGTCTTAAAAACAAATTGAAACAAGTAGCAACGGAACGTTTAAAAACTCAGATTAGCTTCTAAATCTCTGTCAAACTTCCACTTCATTCCCAGTTCTAGATCTGTTTTGGATAGTTTCAAATCTGTTTAAGACTGGTTTAAACGAGGTAATAGCCTTCTATGGAAGTTTGTTAAAATGTCATCATAGACGCTAAAACTTCTCCTTCATGCCATTCTGCTGCTGCAAAGCAAATAACAGTGTTCCCTTAGGGATGCACTTTTGTCGACGAATTTGGAGAATGACTTTGTAGTAAACGGTACAGTTAAGAGTAAGATGGCTACAAGCACATATTGCTTTATTTCAAGATTGAATCTTGAGTGCTTTGAGAGCTCTAGTGTAACTATGTTAGTATAGTTTGGTGCATAATTCATATGGCAGAAGGACTTGAAAATCACTAACTTACTGTATAACATTGAAATTTTGTTAGCGGAGAGCTTCGCGCAGAACAAATTGGCAAAAAGTAATAAGTGTAACACTGACATTATCGAGCTTTAAACGTTGTTGTGAACATATAAGTGGTACTTTCTAATGAAATTTTGATTTTTGCTGCTGACTTTTACATAGGTTTAAATATCAACATAGAATTGGTGAAATTTTCAGTGTATTGTGGCATGCTAATAAAAAGTTTATTAGGAAATCGTGTGAATTTTTTTAATATATTTTTATGAAAATTGAAACCTTACAGGTGGACCTGATTAATAAAATACATTACATCAGAGCACATTTATATTAAAAATATATGATTAATATAAAAGGAATACCGCTAATTTAATAAGCATTCATAATCCTCAGTGAAAAATGTAATAAGATATAAATGGAAGTTGGAACGGTCATTCATGAAATGTGAATGTTTAATTTAGGAGCTTCAAATAAAAATTATTAATGCCACATTGTTTGATCTCTACATTCAAATTTGGAAATGAACAAACGAAAATTCATAAAGTTGGTTTTATGTGGTTTTATGTTTCAAATGAGTGTGATCGAAAAATGTGAGAGAGCACATTTGAAATAATAGGTGCAATTACCGATTAAATGAAATCAACAATTTTATCAACATTTATACAGAAACGGTCGCTCCTGCATATGTTGCAAGTTACAGCTGTGCTAACAATTAACTCATAATTTAGAGAATGTCAATAAATAACAGACAAAGAAAAAACCGTAAATAGTTAAATAAAGCAAGCGACAATAAATAGTTTTATTATCTGACCAGTATGAAATTTTATACTTACTATTATTTTAATCTGTCAAATTTTATACTCAACTTTATTGTGTAATATTAGAATTTTATTAACGTCCACATTTTATTAAGATTAATTAGAATTGTGCAAGTAGTGTAGGTTTTTAGAACTAAACATCAGAGATCGCATTTTACATCCACTAAAAAATCTATTTATAAGTATTTTCGTACAACTATTCGTTTTAAAGCAAACAAGTTTTTGGAAATTTTCCCTTAATTACTTTTCAATATAAAATAATAGATAAAAGATTCTTAACAGCTTTAACTATGAAACTGTACATTATAACAAATATTTTAAACTATGTCTCTAATAACAAGCTAGTTTGTTTGAGCGTCGATCAACTTACAAATTTACTTATTAACTTTGCAACTATGTAATACCATACTTACCACTTACACTAAACCACTTTAGATAGATATCACATTTTTCAGCTTTCAACTATAAGTTTCCGTTTTAATTGTGTTTGCCAAAACGATAACATTGCAGCCAATTTATCACTTTGAACGCTAATGTAAACTGTAAGGTTAAGTAAGTGCGTTGTTAAAAGTTTATTGTATTTTGTTTCGTGCTATAAAATGGTCCACGCAGGTATTCATGGCTTAAGGCATTTAAGAAGATACGAGCAATTAAAAGTAAACTAAATTAAATTTACTAAATAAACCCGTTCAAATATTAAAGTGCTGTCGTTGATTTACACAAAAAATTAGTGTAGTTTGTGTTTGAGATCTCCCTAAACGTTCTGCATATCACGCAACACCATGAAAGAAATCTTGTGCTGTGTGCACAAGTTATTTCTTTTATTTGTTAGGATGAAGATCTGTTTGGTCAGCAAAAATTGTATAAAACACCAAGTTATCACAACACGATTTTTTTTTCATTTAAGTAGAGAGGTTTTCTGTAATTTTTCTAACCACACACGAGTTAAAACGATTATTCTGTTCCGCACAAAGAATGATATTTGAGTCTGGAATTTCCTCTACAGTCCTCGTTGACAAAGCACCAAATAAAATGGTTTTTATTACGATTATTATCAAACGAATAATAAAAATTGAACCGATAAAAAACTCATTCTTACCTGTGGTATTTTGAAAAGCCGCAATAAATTGGCTACTTGTATCGATGTAACACTGGAAGCAGCTCCAACAACCCCCGAAATCACCTTTCTGACTTGAGTTTTATTGCAGTGATATTCCGCCCCGTCAATGTTGCTGATCGACCCTGAAATCCAATATACAAATATTTACAATAAAGGTCAAAGTCAATTTTTACGAGACAAATATTTGCAGTCACGACGATAAATCTTGTTCGCACACATGCACTTTGTATCGAACGAATTATCAATAAAATTAATTCAACTCCTAGCGTGAAAAAATATCGCGGAAAAACTCATTATGAAAACTCTCGCTCTAAACAAGATTGAAAAAGTGCCTTGAAATAAAAACAGACTTTAATTAAAGTTATTGCGCTCCAGTAATCAATCAAACGGTTATAAGTTTAAAGAATTCGAGAAAGTTGTATTGCTTATTTCGAGTGTTTTTTATCAATTCAAACAAATAAACGTAATGGTGCAAAATCCTACATAACCTGCAGGTATTATCAGCTTTGGTATATTTACAGAGGAGAGCTTTTGTGGAGCTTTATGAATATTCGGTCATTATCCGTCCTTGCTGCTCATTACCATTTGGACATATCTGTAACAATCTAACGAATATTGTTTGTGTAAATAATTTCATGTAAATTTACGCCAACTATGCTGCAAATCCGGTCGTACATAAACACGAGACGATAATTGGTGAATCTTTATGGTTGAAGCACCTTCTATTCATCCATGCGGGAAAAGCCGACCCAGAAATGGTTGATTAAATCATTCGCCCTCACTAAAATTTATTTTGTGTGTTAACCGGAAAACGAAATAGTCAAGGAAGAATATACACATTGTACCGTAGAGATAACGTTTCAACTCGAATGTTACATTATATTAGGATCCTGCATAAGAAAATATAGAACCAGACGATTAAAACTTCCAACCATATTTTTATATTAACTAATAGGTGCTGCTCTAACTTGAACATAAAGATTTCCATAATCTAAAGTCTTGAAAGTTTCACGTTAAAAAATTGGTATAAGAGATATTAACACTTTAGTCAATATTTCAAGTTCGCAATTTATGCATTTTTGAATGAAATTTGCGCATTGGCGTCGGCGAAGCGTTGAATTTACTTTATGGCCGAACTCTGTACAGTATCGATAAACCAAGGTAAATTTTAAATGAATAAAAGGATATTAAAGTTTTATTGGTTGCAAGTTGTGAATCGTAACATTTGATCAAACAAATGGGAAAGTAATCGTAGCTGAATAGTTATTTGATAAGCTATGACCTGAGTAGCGCTGAATGAAATATTTTTGCTTGATGAAGTATAAGCGTTAACAAAGCTCTTTAATTTTTTGTGTAATCTAATTTATAATTTCCATCCACCGTTCAAATTTAAAACACATTGATCATAAATAGATACTAAAAATTTCATGTCAGCTTATTTTGAATTTTACAGTTCTAGCTATATATTTGATATGATATAAAAACAGATGTCTGCTATAAATTCAGAATTTACACTTAATTTGAAACGCAACACAATATACGACACTTTAAAACTTCGTGAGGCGAAGATAAGCAATAAAATGCAGTCGGACTCTCAGTTTTTCAATAAGCAGCTCACTCAAATTCGGTAGTTGTGAATACGCAATATTCGCATTACTGTGTAACAAAAAAAGAGGCAATACAAATATCTCGAAAAGTTGAATGTTATTGGATGATTGTTGACCTGAAAAATTAAGTGCAGATTTGTAATGCACATGTGTGGGTGTTATCACGACTCCCTTAGCTAGAGGACAAACACTGGAATTAAAACATCGACGATTTTGCACAAACAAAGAAAAAAACACTAAAAGCGCTATCGTTTTATAATAAAATGTCTATAATTTCGGCAACATTTCCCAAAATTAAGAGTGATTTTAAATCTGAAATTATAGATAAGTAAATAACTAGCGCTAATAAAATTTAAGTTCTTTATGTTTTCAATATAAAATCTACTAGGAGTCATAAAATAACAATACTTTGCTCCTGTTACGGTTAATTGTTCCTGCACATGGTGGAATGTTTTATTTTCTCCGTCAAAATTAAATAATAAATTGTTTTCTTTAACTGCTTGTTGTAGACTTATATCTTTTATTGACCAAGGACATTTAGTTTCATAAATAAGTTTATGGCATATTATTTCACCAGGACCAGCACCTAAAGCAGTTGTTTTTATCAATAAAAACAATCCGCACCAGATTGTCTTTTAAATTCTAATTTTGCAGTTCTCTCATTTTGACAGCCCCATCTTTGCTTTACATTCAGATAATAAAATATTTTTAGAATTTCTTTCAAATCTGTATATCTTCTGTAATTTGCAAGCCAAAATTAGATGTTGTCAATCTGTGTCATTTTCCTTTTTTCTACGTATTAATACATTTTCTTCAAAAATTTCTGTTTCTAAAATTTTACTTTCGTCTGTTTCTTTTTTTAAAAACAACTTTTTTTTTCTTAATAAACTCTTTTCCGTTTATATTAAATTCGGTTAACCCGTAATCTTCGTCGTCAGTTTTTAGTGCTGGGAAACCTTATTTACTGTGTTGTATTGATTTTTTTTTTATACTTGCAATGTATTTTTGCATATTTTTTTAGAAGACGTCCCGTCATGTCATTGTCTATTATGTAGTAATATTATCCTTTTTTGTTATACGCAACAATGGCTGCATTGCATCGTATTAAATAATTGTTTTTTATTAAAAAATATGTTCTTTTCCCTCCTGTAAACTTACAAATGATTAAATTATAGCACTGTTTTTCATATTTAGTATCAAGGTATGAGCATCTAAATCACTCTTTTTTTACAAGAATATATCATTGATTCACTGATAAATTTTAAATTTGAGGAATGTGATAAATTTTGTAAAAGTTAACTATACGTCAAAAAAAAAATTAAATTATGTTATGACAAATACAAAAAAAGCACAAAATAATGTGGCCACCATCCTGAAAATATCCCTTTAAGAAGTTATGTTCTTATATTTTTTAAATACTTTCTTTTCTCTAAATGTTAGTAAATCTTTTTAGATCCTTTTAAAGTATCTTTTTATTAATTCAAATAATTTATAAATGATTCAAATACCCACAGGTCTCAGATAAAATAATTATTGTGGGTGTATTTATTTTAATTTATGCACTGTTTGTACAAGAACAGCTTTAAATTTAACAGCATTATCCTAAAATACTGTGGCCGGAACCTGCCCTCTCATTTCACAAGTTTAGTACCTTCTTATTAAAGAGGACCCTAACCTTCAAAATGATCATGTTAACGTACAACGTTGTTTAAGATTAAAATTATGTTCCCACTTTATTTAAATTAAGTTCATCCATCTAGCAGCTGAATATTGAACAATTTTAGGTGAAACAGCCCACAGGAAATCACTTTTAATAGATCGTAGAGACCGACTGACGGTTTTAAGATGACCATTCAAAGGTTCATTGTGTATGTAAATGCCCGGTTTACAGCGTTATCATTTAGTAGGGTTTTATATGCTAAAATGCAGGACATCAGCGTGATGCAATATAAACTTCATAATATTAACATAGAAATAAAGATATGGTAGTTTTCGTCAGTGGTTTTAAAGCGAATTTCCTCCCTGAATAAATTCCTTGCACTCGCAGGGAAAGGATCATAGTGTGTTTGCTGAAATTAGTCTTATTGAAGCGGGAATTGAGTTAGATATGAGAAGGAAAGAGGTCTGCCCCAGCTAGAACTTAATTTATGACGACGCCATCGCAATTTCAGGCTAGTTCTGAAAAGGAGTTCATCATTTTCGGACTTAATCCCGATTTTAATTAATTCAGCTCAACGTGGTTTTGATGTTTGTTGACGCTGATTAAATTTATGTTTATTGTGCGGGTTAACTACGACTTCGTGAAATGTTTTTGGGTTTCAGTTTTCAGTGTGCGTATGTCATTAATTCCCAAAAGACTCTTATTTTATTGTGTCTGAGCCGGCGAAGAAGGTTAAAAAAGTCGATGTTAATTTGACAGGTGGTTTATCTCTAAAGAAATGTATGCTCCCAATGGAATTACGAATAAACTAAAGAAGATTTTCGAGATCCAAGTCCAGTTGTTAATTCTAAGTGAGGAAGCAAGATTTATGTTTTCGGAGCATTCACATGAGTGCAATTTCCAGAAATATAAACCAGTGATGGACACAATATCCTCAGAGGTGCCTTCGTATAACTCATTGATTTCTTCGACGTAACTTGTCTCTGAAATTTGATCTAGGTATAAATGTTGCAACGGAAACTGCTATTTCACTTCGTGACATATCGTTTGTTAGATTTATCGGCGCTGGAAGGTAAAATAGATTTGGCTTGGAGAACTACGGAGATTCTTGTAACGCAGTTTTCATACATTATACAAAACGTGCAGACAATTTTTAGTTTATTAAAATAAAAATTCTTTCAGCTGCCAAGTGGTACTGCGGGTAATGAGAAAAAGAGAGAAAGAAATTAAAATCACTAAAGTAATAAAAATTTAATTACTAAATGCAGTAAAGCTCAGTACTATTTAACCGCAGTGAACAAAAGGGTTTTATTTACCAGTGGTAAAACTTTGAATCCTCCATTATCAAATATGATCCCGAATTCATGGAAATGAACTCAGATTTATGCTCCCCATTTGCTAGCTTTTGTTGTATTCCTTTTGTCAATTTTTTTCTCGTTAATACGAGAATCTCAACTAATAATAGGTCTATAAACAAAAAATGTAATGCGAACGTAGTTTTAATACTAAAAACAAGCGTGCAATGCCCAACCACCTCCACAATATTTCGTTAAAAAATGCCGTTTTGGAATTAATTTCTCAATTAGCAATTTAATTCCAGCTGCATTTCACTCCATTTCAACTACCCAAGAGACTAACAAGCGTACTTCTAATAGTCGTTTAATCGAAATACCACTTATGCAAAGTTGCAATGACTGCACAAATTAATTGTATCTCGGGTATTCTATCATCTCCGCAATTCAAATTTTCCCTAACGTAAAAGTCGACTTTTCTCATTTGTATTATTTTTTAATTTAACCTTTTGTAGTCAGCCAGGAATTAACTTGTAGCTGGCCAACAAAAGGTCTGAAATTACGCGCAAATGGCGTAATAAATCGTGGCTATTAATTTTTAAATTAGTTTGGTGGCAGTTTGATTGGTCATCTGAAGGTTAATGGGCAAAGTTTGTGGCGTTGGTACCGCCTCTATATGTATGTAAATATTCCAGAGAGACGTCGCAACGTGAAAGAGGCTCATCCGAAATCCGTGCTACTTCAGGAACCGTGCTGGTGATATGTAAACGGAATAATATATTAGACTGGCGCGGAACTGAAAAAACACCTCGGTCCGTCGCGGATGGAATAATTTAAATTCGTTGCGTTCCCTTTTATTGTGTAGGAAGAACGAAAGCGACTTTAGGTAAAGAAAAAATTGTTGGCAATCGCGAGCATATGTCTGAACATAAATAAGCTGCTTGGTTTTGATTTTGGTAGCTAAAGGTGAAAGATTTAAATCTCTAGAACAAACGCTTTGCAGTCATATTTTGTACGTGGTTTTAAAATAAAACTTTATTATTTTCAGTCCTTTTTATCAAAAGTTATGGAAAAACTAGTACTTTCTAAATTCCTGACGATTTTGTTAGTTGTATCTTAAAGAGTGTATGAAAAAGTTTCAATCGATCTGAAATATTACGTATCCAAATATATACTTAATTACTGAACCAGAACTGGTTCACGATTTTTCAGCTGCCGTCAATAAGTCTTATAAATGAACAATAAATGGCGAACGATGTCAATAAAATGAATCATAATTCTGTTTATTTGATTGAAATTTTTCCAATTAGAAGTTCAAGAGCCGCTCCGCAGACCATTTAATTGGAATTAAATTTTAATTTCAGTTTGATGTTCAATTTGATGTTGTTCGTCCAAAGTAAATGACAACTTAATTGTGATTTTATTTTACTGAAGAAATAAAATTTAAGATCGTATTGCGAATATATTTAAAATATTTTAATATTTGCGCATACGTATGTGTACCTGCTGACAGCATAAATTTAGTGAAAATTTAATAAAGTCACGAATAAAGAACGTTTCTTGTACTAGCTTAGAGAGCGAGAAATTTTATTTTATTTTTAATGAACAACAATAAATAAAAAAAAAGTCTTTGATTTTCTTGCTCTTCTTCCATACATTAAATAATCATAAAAGTCTGTGTTTAAAAATAACTTATTTCATTACGTACACTTTTAAATACTCTTCGCAAAATAAACTGCTGAACATCACGATTCAAGTTAATCCAACGAATTGTAATCCCATAATGAACGTTACAACCTTTTACTTTCCTAATTAACTAAATTCAGCTCGTACTCTTCCTACTACTTTCAGTATTACATCGGTGACAAATGTCAGGATAAAATGAAAGCAACCTTTGTGCTTTTAAATTAAAAATGTGACTTCCAGGAATCACAATACTGCTTATTAAACATACCAAAACGATACCTTCTTTAAATTTTAAAATTATTTCGTAGTCAGAATTGTGAATATTAAAACGTTAACAGGTGTAAGAGTAATTCCGCAAATTTCACTTTCGAGACTGTAATAAACTAATTGAAACAATTTCAAGAAAAATGTATCAACTTTACGCTAAAGACGTTTCATACTAATTAGTTGTTCTAAGGGGAAAGTTATTCTTACGATAAAAGACATTAAAGTTATGTAATCCTACAACCACAAGCAGAAGCAACTAACACGACGTTTGAAGTTATTACTTAAATGAAAATGTCGTTTTTGAAACATCATTAAATTTAACCTTGTCAAACAAACATCAAACATTAAAATTGTGTGACTTGATTAAAGTTCATTCGCTCATTATACACCATAAATTATTAAATCCAACTTGAAACCTCTACAGTTTAAAGGGTTTTATGAAGACATGTTTATTACCTAACTTCAGCAACGAAATCAATAGACTTTAATTTGCGTCGTCATAAATCTTTAATTAATCAGATTCGTTCCTTTCAACTAATAGTATTTTGCGACACCGAAAAGCGTCGGTATAAATATGAATTGCTAAATGAAAACAAAATTCGAATGTTTGCTGAGAAATTAAACATAAAACATCAAACATTTATTAACTCTAATATTTATTTGAAAGTATACGGACAAGTGGGTATTTCACAAAATTTTGTAACAGACTAATCCTCTCACAAACTGAATTTTATGCGTTGAAATCGGTTACATTACATTAAGCTTTTGCTTTCTAGGCTACTTTTCACAATCTACTCAACGTGTTTTAATTAAATGAAGTTTTTTCATTTCCACCCACTACCTTCTGTTTAAGTTAGCTAAATAAGTGGGGCACCATTTTTTTATATTTTGAAATAAGTGCTGCGAGTTTATCAAAATTTCTACTGTCAATTTATGCAGATTATGATTTATTTTTGCTAATAAATTTATATTAACAATAGTATTTCTGTGTATGAACTTAACTCTATTATAATTCGCAAACAGTTCTATTTAAATTAATTGAGAGATTTGTTTGGCACTCGCTTAATTCATTTACAAAAACACGTAAAATGGCTTTATATATTAACTAATGGTGTAGCAGTTAGTTATACATTATAAGTTGGTTATAGTTGCTGTAGTAAGGCGAAATAGAATTACATGTAATCTAAAACAGTGTGTTTCGAATCCCAAGGGTAGACGTCTACCAATTTAGATAATTATAATTTTTCCGTTTTGCAGCAGAAATTAAACTACATTAGTAGATATTAGACTAGACAGAATGGCATTTTTTTCTAATCTTCTCTAATATTTTCTGAATTGCCACAGCTTATCTGTTCTAAAAGCAATCGTTATATTTATTACATTTATTTCTTTCTTTACAATAATACAATGTGTACGATGTCAATTTAAGCTATATTAGCGTGATAGTCGTCAAATCACTCTTCTCGTTTATGACTTTCCAGAAACTGCTAATTTGATAGCTAGAGATCTCATTGTACTTAATCAAAAAACTTCAACAGTTTTCGCTTGTTCTAACAGAGATCATCTATTTTTAACAAGGGTGGAAAATTATTCTGTTGCAACGAGTACAAAAACTTAATAAATTCAGCACATAAAGTTCACTGAAAAACACAATAGACCATATAAAATCACGGCTCCGGTACATAATTGCGCATAAAAAATTTAACCTTAATAGTGTGTCGTATTTTTTACAATCGCAGTTTATGATTTCAATATAATTATAATTAAGTAATGTATATTAAAATTTCTTTTAAACCACCCTTAAAATATCGACCTTGTACGAAACCTTGAATTGCACAGTAGCTACACGTAAACAATTGATATTGCTTTCCAACAAGCAACTTCGAAAAACAATTTTTTTCAAGTTTGCTAATTTTGATAGATGAATCTTCTTTAACACACTCCAGAATTTGTTGTTTAGATTAAAGTTTGTCGTTGTTTTTTGTAAAACTATAATCTTGTATTTTATTTCATCCTAAAGTACCCATAAAATCGACTTTTAAAGGTATCAAAATTAAAAATACATTCGAAAAAGTAGCCACCGTAATTCGCCACCCACTTTTTACCTTTTAAAGCTAGAAAAACTTTCTAGCACATTATTAAAAAAAATTTCATTAGGAGGAACAAGTGCATGTTAATTATTTTGTATACAACTAACTGCAAATTTTAATTGATATTTATTTTTACAATCTTTACCAAGTGTTAATCTGCGTTTTGTGGCATACTGGAAAAGGGAGAATCGAAATTAAAACGGAAATGACTTCTCTCTGTTTGTAATTCCAGTTCTAAAAATGGCACCAAATTTCTTTTGAGTTTTTCTCGGTACCTTATTACCCCTATGAAAGTTGCGCCAATATTTTGCTGTCAGTGTAGGGCATTCAAATTGATTGCGTTAACTGCTTTGTTGCTACAGCAAATTAGAAAAACTCTTTAGATGTTTTGGGTTTTTTAAATTCTTTAGTTTATTTTTAATTTTTCTAGATTCTTTGTATTCCTTGTAGTTATTTTAGTGTACTCTACACTCTTTAAATTTTGTTGGGTATTTAGATATTCTCGTTATGTAAATTTAAAATTTTGTGAACGGTTGAAATATTTTATCATATGGAATCTTTAGTTTCTAGGTATTTTGATTGATAAAATCTTCATACAATAATTTTTTGAATTTAGGACATTGTTAAATTTATTCTATTCTTTGAGTTACTTGCGTTCGTTGTATGTTTTGAATATTTTTTACTGCAAATGCGGATTATTCCGCGCAGAGGCAAATTATAATGTCTACAAACTATGTTTTGTGTTAATGAAACTAAAATAGTAATTTATGGGACTAGTGTGTTATGTGGCTAATAAGCCACGCAAGAAAAAATTTAGTCACGAACGACGAAGGAGCGAGTGACTAATTTTCTTAATTGACTTATAGCCATAACACACGAGTTGCATATAGTATTTTATCCAACACATGGTAGGTTAATACAGAAACATCTTCGAGGGACCATAATAACTTGCACTTCTAAACCATAGTTATTTTAAAAAAGCATTGCTTTGACATGGTCGGGAAACAGATACAAATCCCATGGTATGTCTCGAAAAGTCTTCATTTCGCCATCCAAAGAACTCCTTTAAGTTTAGTTATAAAATGTTGTGACAAAAATTTGCCTGTCGTCATTGCGAAGAAGGCAAGTGCGGTAATCAACGAAAATTTTTAGTAGCAACGTAAACAAAGTGAAAATTTGTGCAGAAGGTACAATTTTAAACGTGCTAAAATGGAAAAATTTGAGAAGACGCTGTCACAGCCTGCGAGAGGACCATCCCCGCAAAATCGGAAGCCTTATACGTCAAAGAATATAAAGAATTCAAAAAATGGTGTGAGAAACAAAACGTTCCGACAAACGAGTTGAAAGAAGACATCTTCTTGGCTTATTTTCTGCAGATGTCAAAAAAAGTAGCGCCTTCTTCCCTATGGACGAAATATTCAATGTTAAAATCTACAATGAGGTAATATAAGGGCACCGAAATAGAAAGATATGCTAAGTTAACAGCTATTATAAAAAGTATTTCAAAAGGGTACAAGGCGAAAAAATCCATGGTGTTGGAAAGAGGGCAGATTCAAAAGTTTTTACTCGAAGCACCAAGGAAGCTCTTCTGTTGTTGCACAAAAAGAAGAAATTTTAATGCCACAAGCTTCTGTATCTTCTAATGAAAACACTTAATGAAAAATGTTATGAATGAAAAGAGAAATGAGAATTCAGTTTCATTTACCTTAATACGGTAATATTAATGTAAAACTTAATTAAGCAAATTGTCTTGTTCTACTTTTAGTAATAAATCTCTATCTGACTCTAGAGTGAGATTTTTTATTTATAACCCACTAGTGAGTTATTTGTCACTCTAGTTGTTGCCAATCAGCACAATTCTGCAGAGTATTGAAACCATAGAGATCCGGAATATTCCTGCAATCGTCTCTAACATTAATTTATTTTTGCAGTTCTTTATTTCATTGGATTCTTCAGATTCTTCAGAAACTACGGTCTGTAAAGATTTTCATATTCTTGAATTATTCCTAAGTTTAATTTATTTAATTTTTTATTGCAATATTTTATTAATGTTAAATGAACCGTCCTATTTTTTACATCCTTGAGAATTTGAACTCTTGAATTATTTAAATATTGGATTGATTGAATATTTTTTTTAAATCGCAATCTTATGATTCTTTCATACTTTTGGATTATTCAATTTACTCTTCTAAATTCTTTACTGTCCTTGAATTATTCAGATTTAACTTATTCTCTAAATTTTATAAAATCTAGATATGCAAAGCTTTCTTTTTTAAATTATTAGATTTATTGCATTTTTGTCAGTTTTGATATTCTTGAAAACGCTTTCACTTCTTATATTTTTATACTTTCTGATTGCCGTAGATAATTCATATTTTTATACTCAATAAATTATTTATTAAATTGAATCTTTAGCGTCTTTGTAATCTTTAGTTGCTTTAGATCCTTTGGCACAGGTTTCTTTGAAAGTATGAGGTTTTTCTAAAGACGAATATGAATTGTTTTACACAAATTCTCAGTTATTTCATTGCCTCCCTTTTTTGTTTATGAAATATAAAGACAGTAAGCAAGATACTGAGGTACTTAACCTATAGTTCTAATAAATTATCTTTTCACAATGATTCTCAAGGGTAAATGTAAATATAAAGCAGCAAACAACCGTTTAACCAAAGCAAACCCGTTTAATCTGCCTATTATTTATTTATTTGCAGATTTTGGTAGTTCAGTTATATTTTGTGCAAGGTGTAAAATTTATGGGTATAGAAAGCTTCCTTTTCAAGATGCTTCCGGAATTCAAACTTTTAATACTTTTTATTCCTGAATAAACATTGCTCTGCTTTCAACTCCAAAAAGAACAAACTGAATTACTTTCAATTTTTCATTCCTATTTCTCAAATAATTACTTCTCGGAAAATTCTTTTTTATCACAAATAAATAAATACAGTAACCAACGTTTTCCAGAATAAAAATTTAAAATTTATCTTCTGCGTTCAGCTTCAGTCACATGAATATTTAATATTCACCAAGAGTAAGACAAAGACAATTATCGGTCTAGACGTGTGTTGTCATAAAAGCACAATTAAGTCAGCTAAACAGGAAGCGGAAGTACAAATTGTAATATGACGTCTCTCCTTTTAGAATATTAGAGTAAATACTGCACGCACGTAATCTGGTATAAATTAATTACAACGAAAAGTTAGCTTAAGGTGCTTAGGACCACGATCCTGCTCCGCAATGGCAGATGAGGGTAATCATCTTAATACACCCTCATAAAACTAGCTAATCGACGCAAACCTGTATATTATAACGACGTAGGGTGCGAAATTAGCACCCTACGTCCATTTATGCATGTCAGGCCTACTCTTTTCCTTATTTACTTTACAATAATTAAAATTTGAATCTCAATTAAGGGCGCAAAATTACTCTGTGATTTTTTACCACTTGCACTTCTAAATAATTTCCCCCCCAAATGAATTTGTGCATAAATTGTGTCGGCCCAGCAAACTAATCTCTTTTGCCTCTCCATTTTAATCATTTTAATTAAACTTGGTCAAAACTTATTAAGGTACATGCAAAATAAATTTGTGTTTAAAAATTTTTCACCAGATAAAACATAAAATTCGCTATCTTATTTACACAAGTGGTGTGCTTGCCAGTCGTTAATTATCTGGAAAATCGCCACATAGAAAATGTAAACAATCGACAGAGATAAACTGTTCGATTCGAGCGCTAAAAGACTCAGGCGTCCCCATGGAACTCACCGGCAAATATTTAGTAATTTAGAATAGACTGCGGCGGAAACCACAAATAGAGGGCCCCGTGGGGAAGTGCTCTAAAAAGTAGTCAGGCGGCGCCTATTGTATGAAGCTGTGCGAGGTTTTGCACAGTGTTTAACTTTTAAAAATCTTCTTCTTGAATACTTACAGATTTTCTAATAGTGTTAATTTTTGGAAAATCAAAATTTTCATGACCTAAAATGGTCCAAAGTTCACAATTTAATTCGCTAAATTAGTTTAGATTTTCATTAAATATAGATTTTAAACGGAAGTTTTGTAGCCGTTCTTTTGCTTCTTTTTTCCAGGTTGCTGACTAATCAAAAGTCTCTCGCTATGAATTTTCCGACTTGGCAGTTTCCACAAACTTTTCCTTTGATTTATTTAGTGCTAAAGTCAGAAATAACAAGTTTTAAAACACGAAAAAAATTCATAAAATTGTCGGTTAAGATGACAGGGAATATGTGCACGTTGTTTCGAGTATTTGTGCAGATGTCGTAAAAAAATATGAGAAGTGTTATACGGGTCAGTAAAAAGCTTCCGTTATATTTCCTATGTGACTATTATTGAGCTGTTTAATTTATAACTGATAAAGTTGACACTCGATAAATTTAAAGATGTGATATAAACGAAATGGGGTCAAATAAACAATAAAACAAAAGTTTCATGTTGTTAACAGCGCGAGTAATTTTATGGTTCGACATAACAAAGAGAACATATTGGAAAAGCCGAATTAATAAACTGTGGACACTGCCGTACGATTATTATGGAGTTTTAATAAAAAAGACTAAAAATAATTTTTAATTTTTACTGAAGCCGGAGTCATTGCAAATTCCTCCCGCTATTCTTTACGAAGCTCCATAGTGGTCTTGTTAATATACATATAGAGCTACCTTTTCATGTAAATGCAAGAGACTTACTATGAAAGTGACTAGCTTTGCCAAGAATTTTCATAAAAAAATTTAATTTAGCTGAATAATTTTTACCGAAAAAGCGGCTTACTCGACACAGAAACGTTAGATAAAATTTTCAAAACAGTAAATGCCTGACATAGCATTGCAGTTTGAGAATGAAAAACATCAATTTTGAAAGACAAAAGCCAAGTTTTCCACATCTGACAATCAATAACATTGATTTGAGAGGTATTTGTTTCATGCCAAAAATTTATTAATACGTGGATTGAGTACCCAAATTCACTCTTGTATCGACAAATCGCTTTTAGTAAGCACAGCTCGTAAACCGAGTTGAGTATCATCTTGTAATCCAATCCTTACGAGATTAATACCACTTCTAAGACCATCTAACCACTCATCTTAATCAAACAAATTAATCTCCACTCAATCGATTGCCACGCTGTCAACCGCCCACATTTATCATTTTATATCAAGACTCCATAGTATTAACAATATGGTCCGCAATGACGAGATAACCTCTTAAAGTATATTAAAAGGCGTAAATCTCCTCAACTTATTGCCAGACTAAACCTGAAAAATTTTAGATAAAACCGAGAAAATTCGCAAGAAATTCTTTTATCCAAACTCAATATAAAGACTCTCGAACAGTAGACGCGTTAGAGTTTTTGATAAGAAAAAAGTTGGACGTTTATTATTTTAATCGTTGGTAATGGAAGGCGGAAAGAAAATAGTCACTTAAATCCTGCACACAGATAAAACGTGAAACAATGTAAGCTGAATACGCCACAATAGGATTTCTGCAACAATGTTAGATGATAAGTACTCAGAGCTGCGATATTGCGAGTTTCTACATTTTGAAGCATTAAATTTATGCGAGAAATTTGAAATTATGTTGGATCAATGGCGGCATTTTAAGGGATCTTAGCATTATTATAATGTCTATCGTCCTTTGTTTCTTTGTTCTCTTCGTAAGAGATATTAAATCACTAAAATTACTAAACAAGCTAAATAACTTGCATAAAATTGTAAACTAATAAAAATCGTTGTACTCTGGCGCATGCTCCATTTTAAATTAAATTAATTTATTAAAAAGAAACTATAAATGTAAGCGCTTACTTAACATTGAAATCGATAGTAACACAGTCGTTGCTTCCATCCCTATTCCTATAAAATTTAACTTGAATGTAAATATTTACAGCGGTGTGGATTAATGGAGTGATGTACAGAATTATTTTGAGATAAACAAGGTTAGACAACAGCGCTGTCTTCCTGGATTTGTCACCCTCGAACTTTACAATAACATTCCCAAGATGGTAGAGAAACAAAAGTTTATTCCAACATTCGTGAATTATTAACGTGTGTCTGGAAATGACGGTGTGTCGGGGATTAATGATGTAGCGTTTACTAATAACAAACAGAGTCCCATAAATTATCACCAGACGCAATAGATAACATTTTAAAAAAAATACCCTTGTAGTTACTTGTTAGAGCTGTCACTTTTATAAAATCAGCATCAAATCGGATTTATTAGAATAGAGAACACAAGGGGAATTTTTAGTTGTTTTGACATTTCTGTAGGTTGCTCCCCCACAAGAAAATTGAAATAACGACGTAAATTCTGTTGACTTTGCACTTTTTAACATCTGCTTTTCTGTTTTTTTAATGCCGTAGACAAGAAAGAAAAAAATCATGATTTACAAGGTTTTATAAAAAAAAGGCAAGACTTTCTTAAAATATGAGCAGATAACACGCTTATCTTATCCATACACAAATCAAGATAGAATTTTTTGCCTTTGAAATTTGTTTGAGCCACTTTTTAAAAGAGCTGAAAACAAAAATCTATAAAAAATCAGATTTATAAATAGACCTTTGACCTTTGGATATAAACCGCATTTTAACAATCAAAATATCCACAAAAACAATAGATTAAAACACATCACTGTAATCAGCAATTCGTACATCGTTTTAATCTGAGCACGCAAATTAACAGCCCGTTTGCACATTTTTCATGTCAATCCCATACCAAGTATCAACTTTCATACAGAAATAAATTTCATTTTGTTAGCTGTCTTAGAACAATACAAATTAACATTTGAATAACGCTGTAATGCTAATTAAAATTTTAGTTTTACATAATAAACAAATCAATCAAAACATGAATGAAATTTGACGCGATAATCTGTTTGATAAAAGTTTTATGGTTGAAAATCACTAGCTTAGGAGGACAATATGGTCTAAAAATAAGTAATCAAATTTTCTATTTAACATACAGGGCGTATCACGAAGATGTACACACCTTCAAAACTGCAATATACAGGGTGCGCCAACGCTTATATTCCGGCCGATAAATCGATTTAATTATTGAGTTATAAATACGATTTTTTTATACACATAGAAGTAATGCAGCGCTACAAACTGGCGCAATCAGATTTGCTCTATTGTTATCATATGTGAGATATATGCAAAAAAAACAGTTTTTCAAAAATCAAAATCAAAAAAATTGGGAAAAAACAATCCAGAAGTACCCACTTCGGTAGGGCAAAGTGGCACCGTTTGGCCACAAAATGAATTGAAAAATTTCACAAAAACTGTTTGAAAACCTCTAGAAGTAGGTGACTGCCTAACTACTAGAGACGAAAACTGAAACTGTAAAACATTATCGCTAAAGAGAGATATAAACTTTAGACCATTTTTGTGGTAATAATGAATGATTTATTGGCAGCTTTGGGACCTCCTAGCTTCTCGAATTTTATTCCATGTGATTTTTTTATGAGGGGGCACATAAAACAATTAGACTACGCTCTTTTTTGGACACCGTCGAGAGTGTTTGCTAGACTGTTGGAAAGAAAGCAAAATTCTTGGTTCGACATTCCGAACATTTTTTGTAAAAATAAGCTACCCTGGTTGGGTGTGTTGTTTCCGTTTAACGGAAGTGAACGTAGTGTTTACCGATCTAAATTGTTTTTTCGCACCTTCATTACTTAATTTACAAACTGGTGTTAGTGATTTTCAAATTGTGTTCAGTGTTAGGTTTGAACTTCTGTACAACTCCGTGGAACACTATGTATATTTTTATATCCATAAGGGTATCAGGTAGCTCATGCTTATAAGACGACGGTTAGTGTTACCAATAGCTGCGTAAGCTTTGCGTCAATTTTTATCCTTGTTGGTAATATTATAAAATATGTTTGTTGGACATAATACTTGACCATCTATCAACGTAAAGTAATCTTTTGAATCTCCAAAGATGGAATTCCCTTTTATGTCTTCAGGTTAAACGACGCAACTGATGATAGCGTGTTTACGAAGCTTTGACGTGTGGGAGCTTTTCAAAAAAAAAAAACAAAATGATAGGACTAATTGAAGAAATTCTGGCAGGAAATGACGAAATTAGTCGAGAAATTATTACACCTAACAATTTTTTTGTTGCATCCAACACGCACAGTTCAATCAATTATCACTCGAAGAATTAATTTCGGAAGAATTATTGTTTTTTCAACTTGAAAAAACAATCGGGAAACGATAGATATATCATCCACATTCGGCGATTGTTAGGGTGAGTTTTTCCGTTTCCTTTGTGAATTTTCTACGTTTAAATAAAATGAGTTTAATTTTTCTTTCGGATTTAGATTCACAGCTTTTATCTACGACTGCAGTTAAAATGCACGTGAAATTAAAAAACTTGTCACGAAAGCAAAGTGTAAGGAAAGTGGCGTCATTTTTGTTAAAAGTTGTCAATTTGTCGTTAATAAATTCTAGTGAAAACACCGGAACTGTTCCTCCGAGGATCGTTTTGTATGTGCGTTAACTACGAAATTTCTAAAACTAAGGTTATTTCAAGAAATGAGTCGATAAATATGCGTCAAGGGTAGCACCCACAATATTCTCAGTTTTCAGAGAAAATTCGTTATTTTACTTATGGCTTTTTCCAATTTGCGTGGCAACTTAAGTCATGAACACGAACTTGTATTCCCTAACTTTTCTGGCTCATTAGCTCTTGTGAATTGCCCCTGAGAGTCACCTTATATAAATAATATAAATATGCGTATATAAATATATACATACATTCTGGGAGATTCTCAAAATTGTTAGAACAGATCTAACAGATTTTACTTTAGCATGGATAATAATTCTAAAATCCAGCCATACAAACCTTTCTGGAAAAATTTTCATTTAATTGTTCACAGAACCAATCCCTTTTCAAGCTAGCACATTTCCTTTTCTCTCTCCTAATCCCGACATCAAATCAATACTTTATTTTCGATGAAGTTATAAAATAAAAGCATTCTTCATTGTTCACACTCATCGCGTGTTTCAAATTATTTACATTTCTCATCAAATCCGTCAAAACAGAATGAAACAATTATGAATAGCGCGATCGTTCAAAAAAAAAATTGCCACTGTCTTCTTTCCTGTTTGATTTGAACTATAATGGATAACTAAATATAGTGAGGGTAGAAAATTATCACACTTCCTACACCTTACCATTGAATAATTCAGTTCTGTCGAGGATGTTCAGGCTGTAGAATCAGGAACAGTGCGGTCTGGAAGGCTTGCCCTAATCAGGAGGATATAAGATGGTCGGGAATTGGATAACCGGGCGAAAGCTAGTTTCCTGAGGGAACATATCAGATCAAACTGACGCTTGTATTCCGATTTAGGACCTTCTTGATTGCACCTTTCAACTGAATTTGCTCGTAAATTACGTTACACGGGAATTTATTTATGGGACAAGATTGAGGATTTACAATGGTTCTAAATTTTTAAAAGGAAATCTGTAGAATTGATGGAATTACATTTAATTGAATTATTATAATAATTGAGAAACATAAATAATTAAAAAATATCTAATTAGACCTTTATTTAACAGAACGTTTACTTGATATTCGTTAAAAGGAATTTTTGTTTATAATCTTTAAAATATTAAGTGGGTTTACATAAAATTTGAATTACATACATAAAATTTAACGATGCTGCTGTGTTTAAAAACTGGAGCAAACGCCCTGTGGGTCCCTACTTTCAGAAATTTAGAGAACTGGTAATTGTGTTTATCTCGAAAATAAGTTTTCATATCTTCAAAATCTTCTATCAACAAACAAAGTGATTACTGTAACAACAGTGACAAATAAAATTATTTAACATTTATAAATTAAATGAGTAATTACTTTTAATAATGAAATATGCGTTTCTGTTTTATTGCCGGTGATAATGAGATATCGCTTCACTGATTCATTAAAATCAAATTAATGAACATAAACCAACAATCCGTATTAATAATTTCTGCTGAATTTTATTTTATTTGTGAAAAAATTCCGTTCTCTTGCTCAGTTTAATGAAATGAAATAATGTGATTTCATATAATAATTTAAACGTTTATTTGCTTTTTGCTTTTTGCTTTTAACGTTTGTTAAACGTTTAACTGGTGAGTTCACCAAATCGACTTTCATTTGAATAACAAATATTTTTTATTTCTTGTAAAATGAGTTAACAATTTTCACACAAATCGTTTTAGTTAAAACATTTCTAATGAAATGGCGTCCTACTTTACGAAAACTTAAAAAGCAGTGCACTTCCACTGTTATCACTTCCACAAAAATCCGTCTAGACTCGCACATTATGCAAATCACCCTAGTTTAACCAAACAAACCAACTTTAATCTCGTTAAACCACGAAACACTCACGTCCACTGGAATGCTAATAAACATAGTAATTCTTTGTTTTTCCTTTTGTTTCTTGCTGTCGGTCTATAGAAAAATCTATCATTTCAATTCCATAAAAGTTTGTTTCGTAAAGATTAAATCCAGGACAAAAACAGACCAAAAACAGGAAGTAATTATGGCATTTGCATTCCAAACAACATTGACTGTGTTTGTTCGAGCTATTTATTCATCGATTAGGAACTTTTTCACGTCCCGGACTTTAAAGCGCGGTTCCGGAATTCCAGTAGACCGCCTTCCGGTCAAATTGCATGGAATTGTGCAAAAGAAAATAATAGAGGCACTCTAATTATTAAATCTGAAATGTTAGGGCGCGGTTGAGGATTTCAAATCAACATTTACTTAAATATGCACTTTTATTAAAGCTTATTTAAAAAAAATAGTTATTGGAAACTAAATAAAGTTTTGTTTGTTTCAGCAACACCGAGTTGTTTAATGAATAGTGCAAATTAATTTCTAACAATTATCTTAATTAAAGGTAAGCGAATTTAATTGTAGTCCACAGCTTCTAACTGCACACACTGTTATTATATTCTAATAATGTTTAGACCTTTTATTGAAATCCCTAATTCAGGTCAACAGGGTTAGCATGTTTGACCACAAACCCGGTCTCCGCCCGAATTTACCTAAATCAAAATCCAATTGTAGAAATCAGTGGCTTGAATGTGCAAAAATACAAACAAATCAGCGTTTAAAAAAACTCTACGGATCTTAAAAGTTTCTGCACCTAGAATAACAAACAAAAAAACGAGAAATACGAGTCATCACGTAAATTAAAAAAGCTCAAATTTCGCTTAGTAATCTGCATACCAACATATTGCAAATGTTGTTTTGATATATTGTTAACAAATTCCCTGTTTTGTATGTAGGTATGTATATATGTATTTAAAAAAGTTTCAAAAATAATTTTGATAGCAATTTGCACAGGTCTGAGAAATAAGTAAAATTAAAATTAAGACTCTGAACAAATAATTGTTAATCTGAAGCATTCAAAGAATATGAAAGAATGTGAAATGCAAAGAATTGTGAGTCCTTTTATGATTTAAGGGTTAAAAAAGGAAAAAGAATCTGATAGCTCCAACAAAAGTAAAAACGAATTTGAGAATTAAAAATATTAGAAATAGCTCTTGAGAGTTTTAAAGATATAAGTGATTTGGAGCATTCAAAACAAGGTGCAAAAATTACAAATTAATACACTGTCTAGAGTATCTAAAAGTATCTAAAGAGCTAAAGGTTGTGTGAAAAAAATAAAAAACTGAAGGATTATTAAAAAGCGAAAAATGTAGAAAATCTTAATAAGACAAAATCTAATGAACTCGAAAAATGCATAAAAGTCAATAAAATAAAAAAAGGATATCTGAGGAATCAAAATTTGGAAATAAACAGTACAAAAAAATAAAAAAAATAAAACTAAATAAATAAAACTAATGCATCCAAGAAATTGTAATTTTAATATTTTAACAGCGTATTAAAAAATCCAAAAATCTCGATAGCTTAAAGAATTTCCAAAAAGCAAACTATTATACAAAAAACTAAAGCATAAAAAAATTCAACAAAAAATTAAATCTAAAAAAATCAAAAGCAGTAATCAAAATTATTGAAGTCTAAAGATAAAGTGCAACAATCGTAAATAAAATTTGAAAAATAACAGAACATGAGGGAATCTATAGCATTCAAAAGATCTGAGAAAATTGAAAAGTCCACGAATAAAAATAAATAATATAATAAATAAAAAATAAAATAAAAAATAATAATAAAAGAAACAGAAGTGGCTAGAGAATTCAAAGATTCTCCTTACTCTTACTACAGATATTTGAATTTATTTTATTTATTTATATTAGATTTGTGTCTAAATTTTGGTTATATTCTTCTGATCATTTTTCATAATTGGCATCCTGCAAATATTCCTGATGAATTTATTACCGCAAAAGCGTGGTTTAAAGTTTTTGCCTTCTATGCAGTTTCAAAAGTTTAATAACATCGGCTCAGCTTTCTAAAAGTGTTTTTAAATTTAAATTTAATGCGTTCAGATTACACATATCCGTGTTTTTTTTTGTTTATAGACTGAAATCAGATATTTTGGTTTGTAGCAAATAATAACAATTATTTTATTTCAAAGTAAAAGAACGTATTTTCAACAACGACCTAAATCTAGTTACATGTGAAATTAACTAATTAGTATAATTCAACATTAGTATGTCCATGCTAAAGTTGGTAAAATAAAGCAATGTACGATTTACAGATAGATAGCTGAGTTAACTTTTGATCAAAAGATACATCAAATTAAATTATGAATATTCGTTGATAAGAGATATAATAGTCATAATTTTTGTTTGAAAGTTCAATATTGAAACAAATTTTTGAAAAAAGCTTGTCTGGGGTTTTTAATGAAAAATAGAAAGTGACGAATTCCAATCTGGCAAACACAAGTTGTAGAGAACCATCTTTGGTAATAATCATTGTTTGTTCGAAGAAATTGCAATCAAGACTAGATGATGAACACCTAATAGAAAAATGAAACTCTAGCGATAAAATTTGCTGACTTTAAGTTAATGCGCTAAAGAAAATTCCAGTTTAATCGGAGAGAGAAATATTAGGTATTGATCCAAAACTAGAATTGTCTTGAAAAAAGTCCAAGTTCAAGGTTCATAAAAATTATTCATCTCATTCTTAATTTACTTGATAGTTGGCAATTAAACTAGGTATATAGGTATATATATTAAATTAGGTATATTCACCATTTCACCGAGAATTTAGCGAAATAAAATAAAAATAAAACAATAAAATAAAGCCAACGTCAGCATTTTTATTTTAAAATAAAATAAACAAAAATATTTTTTTTAAATAATAAACCCGACCAATTGTAACAACCACTCGCTGTAGCAAACAGCTTTGTAATTTTTTTCTTTAACAAGAGTTATAACACTGATCGATAACCGAATATTTATAAAACTGTTGAAACTGTTTCATATTGAAATTTCCAGAATTGCCTCTTTCGAAATGTTTACATCAGACGGAGGCGTTGAAGCACCGAATCGATTTCGAAAATTTCCAACATAATTGGAATCCTATTACGAGCGATTTCTTCCAATTGACCTCGAAAGTGGAAAATCTTGGAAGTTCTTGAAAAATAATTTTCTCTAAGGACAAAGACCGTTTTAAAACCAGTTCGAGTGAATAATTGATATGTATTAGGCTCATTTATTGGAAGAGACGACAGAATTTTATTAAAAAAAAAGTTATTGCGGAATAAAATAAAGAACATCGCAGAACATTCTGATCCTATGGGAAAAATATTTGATAGGGTCTCACAGCTTAATTAAAATTATTGAGTAAGGTGTAAATCAAAGCTCTTAGGAGTGAGTTTTATATTAAAAGTTTCCAAGTTTTTAATTTAGCTTCCGCTACTGAGTTAATTCAATCCATTTAAGTTTAAACTGGATTAGAGCGGTTTTACTTAAAACGGAAAACGCCAATGAATTATTGGGTACGTTCATGAATATAAATAAAACTAAATAAGAATGAATAGTGGCCAAGAATTTAATACATCAATTAATTATATTATAATGCAAATAGGATAACAACGCTCATTTCATAAAGGTTAAAGCAATATGATTTTGAATAAATTTTAGCATAAATACTTCAGCGTGTCAACCACTGCAAAACTGAGTGGGTGTGAACTTAACGATAATGGAGAAAGAATTCACGATAAATTGCAACGCTATGAAAAAGATCTGATAAGAGCTCCAATGAGCACAAGGCAAAAATTCTATTTCGAGTAAAATGTGATAGCAATGTAACGTTACTACCTATCAACTTAAAAAAAAGCTTTGGCAAATCTTTTAAAGTCGAATTTGGTGTTGTTCCTAATAATAATTGCTTTTGTACAAAAAACCTTTTGTTTTAAAATTCTAAAGAAGTTTGCATACCATTTGCCAGATGAATAACTATGAACTATGAAAATTGTAGATCATTATTGAAATAATGAAAATAAGTTCAAATGAAACTTCTGAAACGAATAACACCTGAAATCCAAAGTAATGCCGCCGTCTCATAATTAACGTCTACCAATGTAATAACAATAACAATGTCTATTAAATGTAAATGTCACTGTTTAGTATGTAAATTGGAAAGGAATTACAAATCAGCATCCAATTAGCTTTAGTAAATAGATCATACATCCTGTTATTACAAATAAACATAAATTACAGTAGCGTTTAATTTAAAAAAAAAACAGTACTAATATAATTTTAAGTGCTTTTAATACACGCACCCTATTATTTGAAACACATATAAATTTTAAAGTAGTTAGTTTTTCATCAAAAAAAAAAGATGAGTTCACTAATAAAATTGTACGTGCTTTTAAAATTCCCAATTTAATTTCCCTGGTTTATTAATAGGGTTCCTATAAATAGAAATATAACCTTCTATGGCTAATTTCCTGTTTTAAATATTGCTGCTAGTGGTTACCTATTCAAACTGCAATGCTCTATTTGTTCCAAACATCGTAAAATTTGTGGAACAGTTTGGATGCACAAACCACATAGTAAACACTCTGGATATTTGCTGCACAGTTGGAACAAAGAGTGGAATCGATCACCTGAACACCTTAACAGAGAACACCCCAAAACCATAATTTCCTCGTCTTCAAACTAATATTTGTGGTTAAATCATCGAGGAAATGTTAACTGCAACTAGTAATAAAATCTACCACAACAAACGGTTGTGGTTAGTTTGTGTATTTTCGAGCGCTAATATTACGTTATTCTGATAAAATGTTGATTGTCATTAGATGGCATTTTGTAAATATATACAAAATTGGAATTCGTTCAAACAGCTACGCACAATTTACTATTTTCAACTTAATTATTTTTGGAACACAGTGACGGTACTTAAATCGACGCTTTGGAAAATTACAGACTTAAATATTTGCATAGCTGTTTCTTGGAAATTTATTAATTATACGTTTACTTAACATTTTGCTACATTAAACCCGTTTTTCTTTTAAGCTCCTTTCTTGTTTACTCAACTTTTCTTATTTATTCTATAATTCTTCTTTCTTAAATCTACGACATGAATAAATTAAACGATATCCACTAAAGTCTCGTAAACTTTCCAGTAAATCTTAATTACAAAGTTTTTTTCCTAATTTAATTCTGTCCTCTCGTTTTGAGTGGCAGTTGATCAAAAATATCATGAACCAAATTATTTTTCTTGGATATTAACGAGACTGAATTAGATGTGGAGTGAAAATAGCGCTCAGTTAATCCGTTCTGTCTGAAATATTGTGGGGATTAACTTAGAAGATAATTTCTTTTATGACGGTGCAGATTTTAATAAGTTTGTGTTAATAATTTAGAGTTTTTACTAAGCTGGACTAAAACTGTGTCAGGTTATTTAAATTATTTAAGGTTAAAAACAAGTTGTAGTTAAAAACAACAAAAAGAACTGAAATTTTTAACATTCGTCGCTCGTTTTGCTCCAGACAGTTGTTAAAATTTTACATGTACACAGATATAACTCGGTTGTGTACTGAAACTGTAAATAATCAATAAACACGATCGAAATAATCTAAATATTCTGTTGTAATAGATTTTAAATGATGTTTTCACCAGTTATAGTATAGTGCAACGATTGCAATGCGAAAATTTAAAATTATATCATGTAACACGCAGTTTTTCTGTTCCTTGGATCGATTTATATTAATGTTTCACTTATTTATAAAATGGTTTAAACTACAGAGATCGTGGATGCGCCAAGACAACTGTTTTAAGTGCCATGATGTCAGTAGCATTATGATCCAGGAGCTTTGTAACATTTTCCAAATAAACGCTTAATTAAAGTTTTAAAAACATTTGCATGTTTTACATTATTAATACATGCTGATTCTGCGATGCAGGCATTAAATGCACGAAACTGTATGTAAAATATTACAGATTGCTTACATGTATGTTTTATCTCAGTCATCTGTATTATACAATTTTTAATAAATGACTCAGATTTACAAAATCCGAAACTAAGAACTAACTAAGAAATAAACTTTGTCTTGCAATTTCATTTAATAAATAATTTATTAAAAAGATTTTTTATTAATATTTATGTTAGAATTAGAAAAAAATAAGAAAGCTTCTATTGACTTATGGTAAAATTATAAATTATTAGAGTTTTAACATTTTTTAAAGTAATAACAAAAAATGCAACGTAAACCATTCAATTAGTTTTATTGCGAGCAACAAAAATCACTATCGAGAAAATCTAACTGTTTCTTCCTTGTGTTTCCTTATAAAAGTTTTAACATTATTATTCTTGTATTAAATAGAAAAAAAATCGCAAAATTGTAGGTAGGTGTAAGTGGGTAACAGTAAATTCAAGAACTAAGCAAATAACTTTAGACTCAAAACCAGGAACAATTAGATTGAATTTTTGTACGAAGGACAAGCAAGTAAGAGCACAATATCTAAGTGTTTTTGTTGACAATGCTTTGATGTCAAAATTATAAAGTGTAAACAAAAAGTTTTCCCAAAATAAAAAACCTTCGTCAAATATCGAATTCAATGCATCAAAAGGAGAAGAAAATTAAATATTAACATTTAAAATACTTACAACATTGAGGTTCAAAGCTGCTTGAAAGTGGAGTGAAAAGAGTTTTCCGTCGTTAAAAAAAAATGTTTCAAGTAAAGTGAACTAGAATATAGAAGTGTGTGAGTATAAAAAAAGTCGTTGCGCATAATTAATTTGCCTTTAACAACTAACGAAATCTAATGTGCTAATTCTGAACTAAGTCTTTTTTATGATTATAGAATTTTGTATAGTTTTACAATATTCGTAATGACTATCGTTTGTTATAGTAATTAGAGCAGCAAAATGTTAAGCGCCCTACCAAAAGGTCGAGAAAATTTTAAAAAAGCGAGATCAGAAGGTTTATGATATTAAAACCCATCAAGTTCTGTTTCACGGTTAAGTTTTAACTTAAATTTTAGCCTCTTTCTTCTCATAATAAATTTTATAAAGCTGTTATTTTATCTCCCGTAAAACTAACCAAGTGAAGATGAGAGGTTTAATAATTAGACTGATGTTCCGTAAACTATTTCATAATTTGATTTTCCCTATTAAACTAAAGGTAGCATTAGTAAACTACGTTGTTGCAATTTAATTAAAATTATGTTAACTACGTAATATAGTAGCACTAGTTTTAAAATTGTGTTTTGGAGCTAATTACAAAAATGTTTGCGGAAATTCGAACACTTTACTGCGGTTATTCTACTTAAAATTTCTAAACACAGATAATTGTGAATTTATTCGTAAATTCAAAAACAATAATTTACAAGTAGATTTTGATAAATTTATTATTAAATTGATATAAAATATGTATTTTTACTGTTTTACTTTTAATTCTAAAAATTCTGGCATAATGTATGTAAAGTCAAATAGTTACAACTGCAACTGGAAAGCTATTTCCATCAGGAAATCCTAAAAGTTCATATCACCGTTATGTTTTAAGTTAATTAGTGCCTGCGGAACGTACTTGTAGTTTTCATTTTCATAATTGAAACATAAATCCAGTCGTAACAAAGTTTATTACCTGGAGTACCCATTCATTTTTCCACGCTATTTTATCCAAATCGTTCATTTTAATCACTTTAGCTTAGAACATGATTAAACTGTAAATAAACACCCGACCTATTTGCACAAATTGTTTTCCTCAACACTGCTATATCTTTCCCACATGTCTGTTTATCCACATTTCCAAATCCTACCCAACAGTCAAAATAAATCTTCGGAATAAAGTCCGTTCCACTCAATCCCCATTGAGGGACACGACGTTTCCGATTTTATTAACCTCTCCTTGTCGAAATACTCTCTTCGTCTTTATACATAATGAATACACTATTTCTCTCTCTAAAAATCGCTTATAAAAAAAATCTAGTTTATTTAAGGTGCGTCCTTGGAGAAGCTCTGCTCTTCGGAGATAACACCCCTGTCACTTGTGTGCATCCACTCGGCTGAGAAACTTTATAACTCGACCAATAATGGCAAAAAAGAACGACGTGTCTCTTGCAAGGACGACACGCATCAATTTACGTTATCGCCGACCCTGAAACAAATCGACACCGAAGGAAATATTATTTCCGCATATACAATAAATGTTTACTTGGATCGGAAACCGATTTTAATCGTGGGTTCAATTTGGATACTTCACTTTAGAAATTTTCTTTTTTCGTTTGCAGCTGTGCAGGGGTGATAGTCTTTTCCACGACCTTTTAGATATGAATGTTGGACAGTCGTGTTTAATAGGGACTGTTTCACATTGAATGTTTCACATCTGGGAGTTGCTTTTGGTTACTGCCATTTCGGAGCAATCTCGAGGCAAAAACGACCATGTCAATTTAATCTTTTGTCTTCAGGCGTATTTTTTTTGTCAATGAAGCACAAAGATGACAGGTTAAGTTCAGAAAGGTATTTGTAGTTTGAGATTGGTTGATGTTTTCATGATTTATTTTTTAAAATATTTCGCTAGTAAACAATGAAAAAATTAAACTTTTCTTGTAAAATTTGATAAAATTATTAAAAGGAAATGAAATTTGCTAGTGAAAGAACAATATATTTTCAACACAAAAGAACCATAAGGACATCGTGCTGTAAACAGTACAAAAATAATAATAATAATAATTGTTCGGAATTGTCCGCTGTTCGGAAGAGCTCGGTTGGCGAACCAAGAAGGGGGATTGTCCCGAAAAGTTTACCTGGGTTCTTCCAGAAGGGTGGGACAACAGAATTCTGTAAGAGTCCAAGGGGACCAGTCGCCTCAAATAAACCACTTAATTTAAACTAAACAAGTCATTGGTCCTTCGAGCAACACACGCATTATAAAACTTCATAAACATTTGATCCTGCCAAAACGGATACAAATCTCTAAACAAGAATCTAAACAATAATAATATAATCAACATTAACAGACTATTATACAAAACAAGTATTTTTAAAAGCACAATAAAATAAAATGAAATGAAATTAAAATACTGGAAAAGCCAAACAACTCAGAAAACTTGACTTGACTTTAAATATGAGAGCTGCAATGAACACTTTGCCTTCCACAGAAAAAAATCAGTAAAAAATTTGAAACCCCATCAATTTTTTCGACTCATTAAAAAGAAAACTGTTTTATTTAAGTAAAAAGTAACGATATTAATAAGCCCATCCTTGTTGAATTAAAGGAAAAACTTTGAAGACGAAACCAGAAGAGAAGACTCCAAAAATTTAAATTAATTTGTCTTACCACCGGAAAACCGGTTTCAGGCAAACAATAAAATCAACTATTCCCAAATTGTTCGGAACAAAATCTACAAGTATGAATTGATTTTAGAAGTTGAGTTTATTTCAAGAAAGTTGATGATGCTAATCGTCCTCAGAGGATTTAAACAGCTTGGTATAAAGCTCGGAGACAGCTCGTGTTTACAACCCGATTTGGTAGCTAACTTTGAATAGTTTTATGACTAGAGGGTAAATCCCCAGTTTACCGCAGTGTTCTAAAATTTAATACCTGCCAAAACATTGTCAATAGTAACACAAAACCTAAACAAATGTGTTAGCTTTCTAAAGGTCAACAGTTTCACTTTTGAAACGTTAACACTACGAAGAATTTAAAATGCACTGACTTTTGTAGCTTAAGACGCAAGTTTTATTTGACTGCAAATTCCTCACTTTATAGTAGCATTGAGAGTTAGTGCGGAAACAAGAACGAGTATAATAACTGAGATCAAAAGTTTAGGTTATTTATTACTGACTAAAATAGAAGTTTAACTTTATCCTTGCATAATTTAGGACCGAAATTTGGCGAATAAATTATGAAACTATATATGTAAGTATGAATAAAATTTTGCTTTCTTATTCTAACGCTCAAACGTAATAGTACCAAAAGGTTTCAAAAGACTATAAGTCATCACTAAGACCAAAGTCAAAAAATTAATTTCTACCATTGAAAAACTTTGATGTCATACGTTAATAAAAGCAACGGTTTGCAGTTTATCGCTTTTAGTTATTATTATTTTAGTTATTTATTGCAAATCATTTGTACTTTATTAAACACAAGAATCCTTTTAAAATCTACTGATCAATTAGCTCGGTTTTCAGTTATTTAATTCCATTTCGCAATATTCAGTACAAATGGAAAACTCATCAATCAACATGCTAAAGTGAAATCTGTGTATGATGTGATGATGTGCAAGTGTCTGAAATCTCTTGGAGAGAAAACAGATTATAATAAATTTTTGGTTGTCATTCGATTTTTTTAATATTGATAAAATTTATAAAAAATTCGACACCACTTCAACTCATTTTTCATTTGTAATATTTTAATTACTAAACTTAACCTAGTGGTATAAACAAGCATTAGATTTCATTAAACAGAAATCTTTTTTGATTTTATATCTAAAACAAAACATTATACTTAAAATTTAGGTAAAGACTTGTATATCTAGTTTTTACAGTTGATTGATCAAAAAGATCACAAAAGAAACAAAGTTCAAACCACATACCACACCAGCATTGTCCTTAAAGCAGCTTTTACCTGAAACAAACTAAACTGTTAAAACGTATCCCACGTTTCATTATTTACAATATCCAGCAATTCTTGATTTTGTTTATATGAAATAGTTAAGATCTTTTCATGCAGAAAAACGTACAAATCCTGTTATTATCTCAGTGAAAATCTAGTTTGGATTATAAACATAAAATGCTGTATTTTATTAAGTAGACAAGAATTTAATCAAATTTTGCAAGCTCGAGGATAAAATTACAATTTATTTCTTGCAATAAAAAACATAGCTTAGAAGTTAAATTTTATCCGCATTTTCACTTTATTGTGCAAGTAGTTTCATAATAGCTCGCCACCATATCATAATTTTTATTTACTTAAAGGATTTTCTGTGCGCACATTTTTTTTATGAAAAGTTAGATAAAGTAGTAATTAGTTTTGACAATCTGATAAAATTACTAGGTAAGTCAATACGAATTTTTTGGTTCTTGCTTCCAACTTACTGCACTTTCAGCTCCATGTTTCAATGATTATTGTGCAAATATTGAGCGGAACGCAGTTTACCAAATTGTTAGTTTACAAAATTAATAACTCATCGGGAAAACAATAATTTGCATATGATCTAATTTCAAAAAACATTTCAGGTAATCATTTTTACTTCCAATTACGTTATAAAATTTATAATTGTTGAATTTGTGGTTTTAGTTTAGATATATTTTGTGACATCATAAAAACTGAATACGTTGAATAATTTATTAGTTGTCATTGTCTGTGTTATTTTTCAGTGTTTCAACAAAAAATTAAACAGGTGAGAGCACCCAACAAAAAATAAAAATAAAAGTTTTAGCTTTAGCGATTCCAATGGAATGTTCTTAAATGAAGTAGCAATTTGCCGTTGGACAGTTTTTCACGGGATGTAAATTTGATTTTGTCTCGTCTAGGACATAAGGAATTAATTTCAAAACTAAATTGACGTTTGTTTAAATCACATCAAAATTTATAAATTTAAAAATATTGAAGTGGGGAGAGCGGACAATCTTTTTAATCACCAAATCTTTTCTTCAAGCTTTTCCAATGTTTGAATAGTCTAATAGTTTTTAGCAAAATACTTCAAAGTAATTTTATCCAGTATCTGGCCTCATTTTAAAATACCCGACATTTCGTTAAGAAAAAAAACGAACAATGAAACCTTTCATTCGCATTCTAATTACGGTCATAATTTCAGGTCTTTGGAGCGGGAGGTTATAAAAAAGTAATTAATTCTGTGGCAATTTGGATAATTCCTGGGAAATATGTGAGAAGGCAAACGCAAAAGTTTTTTTACCCAAAGTTAATAACGTTGTTCGGTAAACGAAAGGCAGAGAAATATGCGTGTAATAAGGCACATATTTTCGGGTCACCTTCAGATCTAACCTTGGTATAAATAAAAAACTTAATAAAATTCTTCAAACCTGAAAATTACATTGGTTTTTTAAATTAATTTTAGGGTTTATTAAAGTCAATATATGCTTTTATTTTATAAAAATTAATCAGTTGAGTATACTGAATTCTGACTTTCTTGTGCAATATAATTTTATTGTTGGTACAAAGTTGCGCAGACCGCAACTTATTAGAATTCTAACATACAAGCATTTTTCCCTGGTGCAGCAAAGTTGCTTTGAATTCCAATGTTATTTTTAGAAAACTTCAGATAATGATGTACGTTCAACGCACATGTCAAAAAAAAATGAACATTTCAACAAACAACATAAAATTTAGTACACACAAATAACACGAATTCCTGGAAAAGTCGGTAAAAATGTTTTTAGTTTTGTGCTAAATTGAAGTAAAGTCTCTTAGAAAAATTATATCAACCGCTTTCTGTAACTGTAGAGATGATTAATATCTCAGAACCACCCCACATTTCCAAACAATACCTGACGAAAGCACAATAAAAGCGGTCATTGAAACTCGAGCGAAAATTGTATCGTTTCCTCCAAAACGCCCCATTATTAATTTAATCACAAGGCAAAAACGTGTAAGCCCATTTTGTAGTAATTAATTTCATTGCACGAAAAGGTTTTTGCCGAAAACGTCCATTCATTGCGAAAATTGCATAAAGAATAATATAAATGGGAAATAATTTTGTTTTTATTGCTGCTCCGACCCAACAATTAGATAGGTATACCACAAATTGTTGAGAAAATACACTTTTACATCCATGACTATTATTTATGCACGAGGGTTTAAGGTCATTACACTACGAAGAATGCGATCAATGCACGATTAAACTTCATTTGTGGCAACAAAAAATGTAGCTGCCATATCTTAGTATATGACACTTTTCAAGGATTTAAATTTGAAATCTAGTCGTAATAGCTGCAAGAAGTCTCTACATTAAAATGCATAATTCGAGGTCTCTTGAGTGATTCGAGCTTATTTTTATATAACATTTTATATTATATAACATTTTGTATATATATTTTATATATACATTTTTTTTACTCTATAAACTATAAAGTTGTAAATGGACAGGTGGATGTTATTACTGTATTTTTGTCCGATCAGGAAATGCTGCACCATTCATTTTTACGAGGCACCGTTACAAAACTACTAATATTGCTCTTCTAATTTATCGGGCCAACCAACTCACCGGTTATCAGTCCGAACACCGTTAAATTTATTATCCATACCACAGCGGGAATTTTTATCTAATTTTACGATCAAGAATTTGGAAAGGTAATTATAATGCCTAAGCAATATTTTGAACAGTTTGGTCTAGATGCAAAAACCAAATTTTATATTTAAAAAGGTGGATGCGCCGGGGTAATTTTTGACATTAATTCAATATTTCCTGGTAAAACGGCATTGATTTTTTAACTTAAGTTGTTCAAATTGTTTCAAATTTAGCACAAAACCTTTACTTAACAAAATGACAAGATTTGAAATTAAAGTCACCTATTAGTCCATCTCTATTGACAGTTGGCTTTGCTGCTTTTATTTTGTCACACCTAACAAAGCTTTTCTCGAACACGAAAAAAGCATGTCAAAGACTTTAATTGCTTTAAAACTAGCACTCTAAAATAACGCGTCACAAAAGTTTTAATTACCGTTTCAATTTTCAACAGAATTATTGGGTAAATTGGAATTTTTGGCCAACATTCCTGACGAAGTGCGTGACAGGAATGCAAAAGGTCTCCCTAGCGTAAACCTTTAATTTATTATCTTTTGAAACAGACCAGGTGGCAATATTCAATTTGTTGCTTTATGTTATAAAGCGCTGGACATTTTTAAAGTTCTAATTTACACGGTATTAAATTAATTACGGTGGTTGTTTTTATTTGTGACTCTAAAACATTATTTTTAATTCAAACAAATGGCTGGGCTACTGGAAATTTAAATTGGAATGTGCGTATCGTTGCATAAAGTTGTCAGGTACAGAACAGATACAAAAATAAATGAACAGCGAGTGGAAAATCAAGCTATATAAAAACATATCTTTTCCTGCATTTAAAAGAAAAACAAGTTTTTATTTTTATATAGCTTAGTTTAGTCGTTTCTTATTAATGAGGTAATATTTGGTAATTTGGTTTTTAAAACTCAAAAACAGTTAAGTCAGATTATAACAATTTTAAGATCCCACGGTTTATTTATTTCTCTATAAAGAATCCGTTAATCGTTTATCATCAAGAGATCCCGCAAAGTGCATCACTGACCGTAAGCATCGTTGATTGATTGCGATTACTGAATTTACTGTTTCACATTTAATCCAAATTGATAGAGTAAATGTGTGCATTTACTCCATTTACTAAATCGGTAGGACATTGAGATTTGTCGCCTATTAACTCTATGAAACACTAATAGGAAGCGTTTAGATTTTACACATCATCCATAAAGTCGTCATCCTTGGTGCCGTCTTTAAATTATAAAAAACATCGTAATCTCCTTCAAAATCTGAATCTTATCCATAATTTTTACCTCTTTAGCAGTATGAAAATTCTAGAGCCATAACTGAAATTCTTCCATTCCCAGTAATGGAGATATAAAAGACAAATTCTGGAACTTTAATGAAAAGTTTTCCAGTTTATAATTGCTTGCGAGAAAACGAGTTTGGCGGTTATGGTACATTAATTTCTCCTGAAACAATCCGGGGATAGATATATTTCAACATCATAGCTTTAAAAGAACAAAAGTTTAATCTTGTAGTTTTTTCGTTTCTATCTGTCACCATGCCAAAATAGGTTAAGTAAATTTGTATGTTTATGGGAACAATAATTAAAGAGTTTTGTTAGTGCTTTTTATGCTACTTTTATGGCTGAAGTGAATTGTTCAGATTTATGTGCGGTCACCTTGACCGAGGAGCAACTGTAGGGTAAACCTAGCGTATTTCTCTTTCTGTTTCTAAACAATCATCATTTCATAATCATTATTTATGCATGCAAACGTTTGTAACATTTCAAAAAAAAAACTAAATTGCAATTTAATGATCAACGAATGAGTGTTGACAAACGTCACTGTAACTATTTTCGATTTAAAGTCAAGCCACAACCCATTTTACAAAATAATTAGTTGCAAATCTCATTTGGCTTTGCATAATAGGATAATTAACAAGCATAATCGTGCTAATTATTAGTCCAGTAATCCTTGTGTGCCGCATGTTTTCATTAGTAGACGCCGACCCATTATAGACAGTAAATACTGTTAGCAAATACAAAAAAATATATTAAGGATGCGATCTTGGGCTAAAAGAGACGGAAAAAAGTCCATGTAAACGGGTAATGAGATCACGATTTTGCATGACTATTTTTCAGAGCCAAACATGAGCAAGTTATTTGATAAAATGACAAAAGTTGGGTACTGTTGGAAAGGTAAAGAATGTGTGCATTTTTATTGCAAAATAATGAGTTTAATGGTAAAAAAAAAACTGTAACATTTTGGTTAGTCTTGAGGTTTAAATTGTGTACATTTCAATGTTTTCATTAACGCATAAAATAGACGTAAATCAAAAAACTGAGATATACACGCCCTTTTCCCAAGTTTCTGCAACATTTTGCTGTAATGTTTTACGTGATTAATGTAACGGTTTTGCCATGTTTAACTCTGAAAAAATCTCTTCCATTTTTTCCGATAGAATTGATCGGAGTGGCGTTCGTGGTCGAATATGGTACCACAATTGTTCAGTTACTGTCAAAAAGAGAGTGCGCAAGCATAGGGTGCCAAATTTTGAATTTGCGCTTCTCTTGATTGAATTTAGTCAAATACATACTTTATTAGCCAAATAATATTTAGTAGGAAACCTTACCCGGTATTTTTCTCAGAAGATTAATGTGGTAAAACAGCTGGCATGTCTAGGGATGCCGTTCCTATCGCAATAAAAGTTCAGGTAAATAAACCCTCACTAAGAATTTATAGCTTTTTTGGAAAGTGGTTTCGTTGTGGTAATCAGCAAATTTTTATGATTTTTTAGTCGGACTATATAAAAAAATATCTTTAAATTTTGAAGCATTTTAATTTCATAAACAAAATCATAAGTTACAACAAGAAAAGAGACTTTTGAATTTTGTTAATATCTTCTGCTTTATAATTATATATTATGCATGATTTACATGCGTACTAAAAAAGAAAGTTGCTCATTTCTTTATTTCAATAATATCACAACTACGAGAATAACAAATTTTAATGTAAAATGGTCAACATTTTTTGTTTATACTGTATAAATCGTAGATATTGATTTTAATACGGAAAATTTTAGAAAATTCTATCTAAAAATCTGAAAATCTATAAAAAAATATTCACACGTAATAAAAAGAAAATTTTCATCAAAAATCAAAACGTTCATTATAAATTTATTATATATTTTGCAATTCGGTAAAAATAAAACTTTTATTTTAACAAGTTTAGCCTATTAGAACATTAGAAGAATTTACTTCCAAAAACATTTGAAATTGTTTTCTTTGATTTTTTAATATATTTAATACGCAAATTAAAATTAGAAACTTTTTTAAATTCCATTACTATGAACCAGTATATAAATACTAGTTTTAACTTAATTTGTGATTTAAACTAAAAATTAAAATTTTACAATTTTTTTGCTTTATAATTTTATAATTTTGCGTATTAAATATTTAAACAAGAAACGATAACCTCGGATACGGTTTACTTTACGAAAGAAATAATTATTGTTTGTTGAAAATAAATATCAGTTAGGATTTTGTTCTCAGGACATCCTCAAATTTATATAAACCAATTTATAAAAATATCTTCAAATTTGCTGAAAATAAATATCAGTTAGTATTTTATTCTCAGGACATCCTCAAATTTATATAAACCAATTTATAAAAATATCTTCAAATTTGTTGAAAATATCTTATAAAGTTTCGGAAAACATTTATTTAAAACAAACAAATATTTACACTTCATCCTTTTCAATTCAAACATTCCAAACCTAAAATTACACACATTTAAGAAACTATTCAAAGGAAAACCGTAGAACACTTATTTCATATTATAGGCAAAAAAAATAGATTTTGATAAGACACCAACGTAACAAATGGCTATGTCTTAGACAGCCTAATAAATTTATTGGTACGCCATAATTAATTTATTATATGAAAATAGATTGGCGCTTGCCGACAATACACTTGTCGGTTTTTCAAGTTCACTTATGTTTTCAATTTACAATTCAAACATTTCTACAATTTCCGCTCCACTTTTATTAAATTAGAGCTGGGCTGGGAATTCTCAAAGAATTCAATCGAGTTGCTACCGAATCCAATTATCCGAATATCAAGTCAGGTATGTTAATAATTTCTTTAACGCTACAATATGAGACTAATTGCGTCATTATTGTTTTAATGGAACAGAGAAACGAACGCTGCGTTGGATGTAAATTAAAACAAATTAATTGATGGTAGCGTCAAAAAAGTTAAATTTAAGCACAAAATGTGTGGGTGTCAAGAGTTATTTGTTAAAGTGTCACTTGCAAGGTATTTGTGTCAACGGAAAGTAACATGAAAACTCAATTTTGTTTGCGTTCAAGGACAACTATAAGGCTTCTGCAAAAAACTGACAATAAAAATAGTTCCTCCAGCTTGCTCGTCAGATATCAAAATGTTTCTACGAATTCTGTGTACTTCTTCTTCTCTCCAACGTAATTTTAACCTAAAACGGCAGCATAAAGTCCGAGATGAAGTTAATTAATACGTTAAACTACCCTCAATCTCGTCGTTTTAAAACGTACTAATGTATTTATTTACACGTTTTAGTAAAACTCACCTTCTGTACATAAAATCATGAAAAGCAAGTCCACAAAGAACCGCACCCATATTAAAAGGGGAATTCATTAATAATCATAAAGAATGTTCCCTAACCTGTTATTACAGTAAAAAGTTTCTTCCCTTCCAAAACTAAAATTACGTGCTGGATAATGGAGAATAATGCGGTTCGTGACGGATTAAAAAGTGGTGTTGAAAAAATAACTGCTTGGAAATTGAAGTGAAAAAAATTTAATTCGTTCCTTTCAGAGCTGCATATCAAATATTCTTGTGATGCTACAAGTGTTTCAGTTAAAAGCCAAGTTGGAAAAGGGAAGCCGAAAATTTCATCTTGACGCTGCTTACAAACTTTATGAATATGCTAGCAGAGAAGCTAAAGACTTCGGTGGAGGTTCTGACGGTTACTAGAAAATTACTTTAACACTTTACTTGTGCTTTATGGTCTTGAACAAGACCAGTTGTATTCCAAAGTCTAACAAAGTGTTATTATTGAATTTAAAATATCACGCAGAGATCATAATATAAGTTAACAAATGTCTTTTTTTCAGATTAAATTTTATACAACGTAAACCCAATTTCTGTATTGTTGTATAAGCTTAATATATTCAATTTATTCAAAAATAAGCTCAGTTTAGGCAGTTTCAAAATGGAACATCGTATACAAAATCTTTTTGTAGAAGGTTTAAGTTTTATTAAATCCACAAAATAATTTTAGACATTTTTACCATTTTCATGACAAAAGGTCTAAAGTTATTAAAAATACAACAAGTACGTGTATTGTATGTTTGTAAAACATGTTTGATATGTACAGAATATAACTTTTCCTGTCGAAAAACTTCGTAATAACCACTATTCATTTTAATGATGTATTGTTACGATACCATAAACATTGAATGCAAATTATTGTGAAAACACGTTCACTGTTTACCAATTTGTGCACTACTAAACGTATTGTGTAATAAAAAGTGAAATATTGAAATTGTCGCCTATAATTATAAAACCGAATATATGCAATATTTACACAAATATAATCATAGATAGGTATATATGTCGCAAAAATGTAAAACAATCAGTGGATTTTTTGGATATATATAGTTAATCCATTCTTCTCAGGTTTCTACGTTTGTAAGGTTTCGACTTTACCGATCTCAACTTGCTCAAGTTTTCACATTCTTAGCTCACAAATTTTTATGTTCTCAGATTGATTGTTTTCCGTTCTTAAAGTAAGGTTTTAAAAAGATTTTTAAATTCTCATGTTTCTAGGCTCTAAGACTGCAAAAACACCAGGATTTCAAATTTTAATATTTTTATGTTTTCATCTTCTCACGTTGTGATCATTTCGGTTTCTAATTCTATCTAGACTTGCTGCTTTTGAGATTTTAGTTTCCACATGTTATTCAAAATTTAAAGTATACAAGTTCTTTCTACAAATGTAGAGAGAGAAATTTTTCTTATGTTTTCAGACTTAGATTTTCAGTTTTCTAAATTTTAATAATCTTAGGTTTCAAAAAGACTTTCAGGTTCAAACATTTATTTTTCTTGCTTTTAAAATTTAAACCTTTTCAGTTTTTCAAGTTTACAGATTTTAGATTGCCAGCATTTAAATTTTAGCTTTTCTGGTTTTTATTGTATGGTAACATTTACAGCGTTTTAACGAGTCAGGCATTTTGGTTTTCACCCAGAATTTACACCTTCCCAATAAATATTTCTTAGGTTTCTTGGGTTCTTAAGCTTACTGTTCCGGTTCTCATTTTTTCCAAGTATTTGTCTTTTCTGCATATTAAATGTTTAGGGTTACGATTTTTTTTTAAGTCAGAATTTTTCAGATTTAAAGCTTTAGGTGTTCAGATTTCCGCGTTTTCGAGCTCTTTTACCACATTCCTTGGTTTTTCTAGTTTTTACTACGTTTTTAGGTTTTCTGGTTCTCATATTTTCAATTTTCAGGTTTCTAGGTGTGATTAAGTTGCTACTTTTACGTTCATAATTTCCCAATGTGATTTCCATTTCCTACAATTTTACTCTGACTACTTCGGTTTATTTATATTTTTTATTTAATTATTTAAAATGAAAAATTGTTTGACATTATTTAATTGCCTTGCAAATTTTAGAGCTCTCAAAGAGTTGAGAATTTTCTACAACTGTCTTACCCAAAAATTGTCAAAATCTAAGGACTTAAAATTTCTAGACAAATAAATCTTAAACGTTTTTAAGGTGCTCATTGCATTTTTGCGCTCTTATGATGCCACATAGTTGCTTTTTATTGATTTTTTACATTTCTCCTGTTGGCTTTAGAATCTACATTTTTCGTGTTTGCAATGTTTTGATTCCTTAAATTCTTTGTAAACATGAACATAGATATTTTCTCTTAAGAAAAATTACATATTTACTAGTTTTAAGCAAAGCGACAGGTAGTTTGACTTCTTCTTCACTCTTACGTCTTTTCGAACGATTTTTAAAAAATTTACATAATAATAAAAACAAAATAATTACAAAATAATCTAAAGTATCTAAATAAATATCTAAAATAGTCTAAAATTAAAAAAGACTTTAATAAAATTGTAGTCGTAATTTTATTTTGGTAATGTATTTATTAGAAAAGACGATCTCAACTAGTTCTTGGAGGTTCATTAATTTCAAATCTGAAAAATAAAACAAATCTCCATTTTGAATTTAGATATATTACTTGAAGAGAAGAGAATAGAAAAGAAGAAAAGAATCCGCAATAAATAAAGAATAAAATATGTATAACAAAGTAAGTAAGTAAGTAAGTCATCGGTATAAAGATAAAGTATTTTTTTTATTTAATCTTGTGTAGCATAACTAAGTATGTGGAAATAAATGTGGAAATGTGGAAATAATGTACATACAGTCAAATAAAACAAAATATAGAATTTGAAAATTCTATATTAAAACAGTTTTTAAAGAAAAATTAACATTATATATGAAAATTTTAAATAATTATGGTAAATAACAAATCTGTTAGGCCGGTTTTGATTCATGATTGAATAATATTTTTTAAATTGTAACGAAACAAAGATAAGGGTGCTAATTTTCACAACAACGTCTCTTTATTCTACTTCATCTCATGTGTTGCATAATGTATTTTTCAATTTGCGATTTTATAATAACTTTCTTGCATTTAAATGAAAACACGGTCAACGACAAAATATTACAGCAACGCCTCGATTATTAATCGCCTTTAATAACACAGGTTCGTTATTCGTTAAAAAACTTTTGTAATATTAAGTCTTTGATAGATTGAAATTACAGTAAGTTGTTGTGGTGGATACGTGTTCTTTATAATTTTTCTTCATTTCTTGCACCTACTTGTTTTGACCAAGAAAATTGTAATATTTAGCTTATTTTGAAATTTGTTAGTGTTTAAGTATATTTTTGGGGTTAGTTTTCTTTATTGATTTAAATTTAATCACTATGTGAATTTATTGTCTCGTAGACAACAATTATTGTATGATATTAATTAGTAATGGCGGTGGTGTCAAAAAGTAAATCACCTATGGCATACAGATATTTCAGTTATTAATAAAATATTTAGTTTAAAGACATATATGTATTTCCTGTTTATGAAAAATATGTAACCATGGCACTGATTAATATAAATAAATATTACAGATAGTTGAAAAGTTGTAGAATGAATACACGTCATTAATCAATGAAATTTCAGTACAATACTAATCACTTAAAATAATTATATAATTAATTAAATATTATCAAACAACGTCGTTTGTCTTTCATCGTACATCGTATAACAAGAAAATTTATAGTTTAGGAATATTTGAATAAATTGGATAATACATGATGTAAAACATACCTACATAGGCATGAAATTATGACAAAATATGCAATATCTGAATGCTTCAGAGATTTTTGGATGTTGTTGTATTATTTAGAGCCTTTACATCTTTAAAATACTTAGATTCTTAGAAATTATTTTCATAGCTTGCATGCCCTAGATATGATCGATTTTTTAGAATTTGACATACTCCGCAGTTTGTCGGTTTTTAGTTTTAATTATACCTTGAATTTTCTGTTATGCTTCATTTATATTTTTCACATTACATCTATAATTTATCTATTCTGTATTTTTTTTTGTATTTTTGATAATTTTTAGATTCTCGTTATCTTATGAATAATCTGTATTTTCTAATTTTTTATTCAGCTTTGTAATGCTTATTACTCTTTCAAACTGTCTTTTTGTGGTTTTTTGAACTTATTTTTTCATCCATTTTTTGACATGTAAAAATATTAAACACCCAAACTACGATAATTGAACATACTGTTGGTTTGATAAATATAAAAACTGAAAATAGTTTTCTGTATTTAACCACATTTTAAAATTGACAGCGTAATGTACATATACATAAAAATTTAAATAATTTGGGATGCGTTGAATAATTACAATACGAAATTTTTTTATTAAAGCTCAATTGTAAAGCTATTTTGAATCGAGGTTAGCATTTTAATTTAAATTTTATATGATATGTATTTGCTATTAATGCAAAACTTCCACATTCCATTTAAAATATAAATTGGTTTATTGCAAACAGTTCAAAAACTATGTCGGTCCCAAAATACCTCAAATTTTCAACAAAGTTGTGTACATTGAAAATTAAAATTAATTTATGACAGATTATTAGTAAATATCAAATCCCAATTTAACGTGACCTATAAATGTCTGTTTTGGTTAAGAAGTCAACAGAAGATGTATTGAATTCCGATAAATACTCCATTGGTAAATAGATAATATGTCAATAATGTGCTTCATACGTACTTAGTGTTTGATTAATGTGTTGATTGAGTATCGTTTTAGGTATCTTCACTTTGTTGAGTTACTATGTCTTGTATGAGGTAATTAGAGATAGCACGCGCGTGTAATAAAATCAGATATATTATTAATAGCGTTCAGAGCGTAATGTGTTATTGATGACAATGTTTACAAGTAATTACTAAAGTTTCTTTCTGGTCTTTAAAATTAATAGAAAACTGTAGCTATTACATTATAGGCGTGTCTAAATAAGCTTTGAATTAGTTAGTTTGAATAGTTTGTGTACAAAATATTATTCCTAAATGGCGGAGGCGCCGGGATAGCAAAATTCAACATTTTTTTTAAGTAGATTTATTGACAAATTTTTGGTCTGCCAAAAACGAACTAAAACGAACTAAAACAACTAAAAACGAATAAAGCACAAAAACAAAATTTTACCACAAAAATGTATAAGGGTAAATTATGTTCTATTTCTTTCATTTTTCCGCAATTTTCTCCATCTTACCTTTGATAAAATCTACCGCCATCTCCAGCCCATATGTATCCTTGTCACAATCGTCCAAAATATGCGCCCCCAGACTAATATTTGGCAGAAGCGGCTTTGCAGCAAAATTCAAACGATCGAGCGTATATAACATTGCTTCCAAAGCTTGAATACCACCTTGAGGCATCACTGGGCCACAAGTAATAGTATCTTCTCTCTCGTGCACCATCATCAATCCCCCCAACACTAAATCACCTTCCACGACTGCCTCTTTTTTCACCGGCCAGGGCATCTCACCAAATTCTGGGTGATGACGGAGGCGGTGATGAACGGAAGCTTCTGTAAATTCGCCTTCTTTAAAGGCGTACGAATCGAAGAAAGAGCGCGTTTTGAGGTGGTTGCGATGCTTATGATGGTCGAAAAAATAGCGTTTTCCATAGGAGAGGTTCGCTACGAACGCGACGTATAAGATGAAGAAGTTCATGATGGCGAAGAGCGGAAGCGGTCACTCAGACATTAAGTTCTTCTGGAATGTTAAATGTTGAGAAAGGCGTAAACTAAAGTGATGTTCTTTGTTGTAGTAATGTACATTTATAATTAAAAATAAAGATTTAGTACCTAACTATAAAACTGTATTTAATTACGTAATAAAACTGAATTATGTGACTTAATCTGTTGCTTTGCACGCAACACATTGCGCCAACTTTTGTGGTATAAATGTCTAGTCAAACTCTAGTTTGGTTTTATTTCTAGAATTCCTCATAATCTGTTAATTCCTTAAATTGTAGAGTATCAATTTACGTCAAATAAGGACTTTAATTCTTGGACCAACGCCAGATGTGTAAATCTAGTTTCCATTAAGTCCTAGAATTATACGAATTTAGTGTAACTCCAAAAGGAAAAATATACCAACCTCTGTTGGCTTAACCTGCTACCAGACATCCAAAGAAACGTCGAGGAGGATTTAACGAGGTCAAAACCTTACTCTAGGGCTCTTTCATGTCAGTCTGTAGCATAGTCACTGATTAATTACTTTAGGAAGTTGAACACCTAAAGTATTAGATAGCAAATTAATGAAGTCTAATGTTGGAGAACGACCACTTGTGGTTTCATTTTGGTGTTGATCGTCATATAATCATGTAAACGTGGTTTTTAATCTGATCAAAACAATTCTGCTAATTTACAATAATAACTTTATTAAAGGTTGTTCGACTGTGGACGTGATCATAAAAGCACAGAAGGGTAGCTTCCAATAGAGTTTAATATCGTATTTGTCTAAGTTATGATGAATAACGGTTCTCATCACTATCACGAATTCAATTTCCTTGGGGCAGTTTTGGGGGAGATATTGTAGAAAGTGAACTAGACCAAAACGTGAGTTGTATGGAACAAATAAAATAGTTGATCTGATTTTCGGGTAAATCTGTTGACCACAATATACGTTTAAAATAAAAAAAACTGTTAGTCTTTAAGACTAATTCGTTGAATCAATTTTCTGTAACATTGACTCTGAATACCAACTTTATATCTATCGGAAGTCGATAGGAATTTTATTTCATTTTTGCCTGCTTTCTTGGTTGGCACGGTCAAAATCTTTTATTTGTGCTTATTGTAGCGGGCACTTTTTGCCGTAAAGTTAATTTTGTTGAAATATTAATAACGCAATGTTAAAAAAACGTCAAAATTTAAATTTTATCTTCTTGTATATAAAGTATACAAGTTATCTAAATGCCTCTTTTCTTTCAAAACTCAGATTTAGAGCATTTGAACTTTAAATTTAATTCTCAACAAAATTTAATAATTTTACGATTTTATTTCGTTCGCTCATAATCTAAAACAATTTACTATTCAACTAATATTTCGAAATTTTGAGGTTTCCTGCAAGTTTTGCTCGTTTAGTTTTATTACCATATTATTTTAAATTATTTGAGAAACCCGTCTTTGTTATAACAGAATATTTAAATTGAACAATTATATATTTTTATTAATTTAGAACAAGATTTCAAATTATTTCAAATTCTGCTTCCTACTCAGCTAGATGATTCCGAATATACGAAATTCGACAATTTGTCTGGGGAAACCTACTTTCAAGATTATTTAAATATCGATTTCCCATCCAAAACTCTTAGTGCTTCTTCCGGATGAAATCATCCCAGTTATTTAGTCCACGCAATTATACAATAAATAAAAATTATAAAAAACATTTTTTTGTGTAAATACAAAGTAAGTACAAGATGTTTTGAGATTAAAACTTGGGTCCAAAATGTCAAAAAATAATTTTAGATTGCAAATACCACTTCGTCGAAACTGGGTGTTTTTAATACTTTAAGCGTCCTGAAATTTACAGTAATTCCAGTTTTGCAGAAATTGAGTTTTCTACGGTCTCATTAAAAAAATAATTCAGTCTTCAGTCTAGCGCAGATTTGAAAAAAAATGCCATAATTCAGAAGCACCGCTTAATCACTGGTTTATAAACAAAAGTTTTGAAAATGAAAATTTGTGGTCTTCATTTTTATCGGAAATTAGTTGGTAAAAACGAGACAAACTTAAAAAAAATTCCTTCGGCAGTTTTCTTCTTAAAGTGGGTTCAAGTAAAGAAGACTGATTAAATCTAAAAATTGAAAACAATTTTCCGCCTCAAATCCAATCCGTAATAAAGAACCAAAAAAAAACTCGTTTTTCTTAAAAATTGGTTTAAGCTAGCCAAACTCATTCCGATACTAAACGCTAATTATTTAGTTTTCCATAACGTAATTACCTTTTAATGAGCATCCTCCTCATTATCTCGACAATTTAGGTTTTTCATCCAACTCTAATAAATAATTTACATCTTCTGGCCCACTTTTTCTGCCAGCCTTGTATGCGAAAAAAACTTATTGAACTCTATAAATTTTAGATGCGTTTCTTTAAAACAAAATTTGCGTAATTACATTTTACATCAATTTAAAAACTTGAAAGAGAAAGTAAAAATAACAACTGGCCTATTTTACCTCGTTTAACAAATTATTAATTGTTTATTAAAGATCTAAACATTCCAGAGAAACTTAGAAAGTTTACGTGGCGGTGTTTTATAGGGGTCTCTCACGTATTTTCGCGGACACGGAGCACGAAGAACTACGCGTCAAGTCGCACCCGGAGTCCGAAATAGAGAGTGTGCGCTCCGGTAGACTGCGCGGAGCCGCTCCGGCATTGGACGTGATTCGGGTGTGGACAACAAAACAAGAATAATGAAACTAATATATTAACGAAAAAAGCAGTTTATCCCATTATTAAGAATAACCAATAAGAGAGTGGAAGTCCGGGAAATTAAACCAATTAGAACAAGTTGTTCCGAACCAACGAGAAGTACACAACAAAATTTTGTCTTAAAGGTTTCGAGAAATATTTCCCGACCTGCGTTTGTATGAATTCTTCTAAATAAGTTTAAGTTTATGTGTTTACATTGATGTGTTGTGTGATAAATGTGATCGCATCACTTTCTTATTTTAGAAACGTCTAAAACAATGTGGGCAAAGAAGAATAATAAATATTACTCGAAACTCGAACAGAAGTTTAATTAAATTTTACCTCCGGCTAGATGATGAATTTTCACATATAAAATAACAAGTGGTTTAACTTTTTTCCGACAAAATGTAAAGTAAATTTAAAAGTAGGTGTTGTAGAAATAAGCTTTCCAAAAAAAAACACACCTTTAAAAAAGATACTAATTATTTTGGGCTTAACAATTCAACAATAAAATTTGTATTATTTTCGTAGTCGAGGTATGCGTAAACATTAATAAACAACAACTAAAATTAAAATCAGACCATTTTTTGAAATAAAAGGAGGATTTGTGATAATAGCAGAAAAGTAAAAAACCGCTGTGCAAAAAGGTCAAAAACACAAGATGTGATATGACGACAATTCAACGAAATTTGTGCAATAAGAAAATTGTGTTGAAAAAAGCCAGTAGAAAACAAAAAAGTGTCCGACATTTTATAAGACTAGATTTTATACCCTCTCAGGTCTAATAGAAGAGCTTTTATTCATTTTACGCCCATCAACATTTAATTACTTATAGACTTTTGAAGAGAATATTGGAAAATAGATCATCCATCGCAAACTTTTTCCTAGCATAAAAATTAATCTTTTGGAATTAACCATTATGGCAAGTGGATAAAGAGCGGTTTTGACACGGTAGAACAGACATTAAATATTAAAAAATTAAAAACCTTTCTACACACTCTACGGTTGCAAGGGTAAAAATAGGAGAGCAGCAATAATTAATAAAAACTAGTCGACACCCGTCAACAGGATCGATTCGGCCAAATCTACAACTGGATGGTTCTCACAATAGTAAATTTATTAAAAGTTATAGACAAAATAAGACGGAAACCGTCGCAATAAACGCAAGTATAAAAAATCGAAAAAAAAAATCATTTATTATAACTGTAACCTTCAATAACTTTCGTAATAATTCCAGTTAAGTCGTATCGTACCAATTTTGATTGTAAAATAGTCGATTCGACAAGTTTAATATTAAATTTATTTAATCGAAGAATATTTTCATTGCTTAACCGAAAGCTTCATGTTTTCTGTTTTTAATTTTGAACGAGATTCAAACAAATTAGTGATTAAAAATAAAAGAAAATATTACAAAAGCTGAATATTTCGTAACCAAATACATGAACTGAATGAATTACATCAAAGAAAGAGTTTCTACATCAATCCTCCAAATTTCACTTATTTTTTAATTGGTGGATGCGCCGGGTCAAAATTGAAACGAAATATTCCGAGTACTGTTAATTTTGTAATTAAAAATAAGAAAAAATTAACTATAAAAAAAATATGACAAGAACTTTTCACTGCCGAACAAAGTTTAATAAATTTTCTTAAAGTTTATAATTGTAGCGAGATTTTGTATGCTAAATCGTTAAACTATGCTTTGAACTTAATTTAACACTTGTTTGGTTTTCATCTTTTAAAGTATTATTAAATTAAATATTTAAAAATAGAATATAAAGTGGCTGCTTTCCTGTCGCTCATGTTTTTCTGTCACATAATATTACGAAATAGTATTCTACCCAAAGTTGAGGTCAACTTGTTGTTGCATAACTGAATTGGGTATTGATCACATAATGTATCCTGAGTATATTTGGTTAAACGAAATGAACCTGACAAGTATTATGTTCTCTGTTATATAAGAATTGGTACTATATATTCAGATTTCACATAAATCTTTCTTTTGTGCTTTTAGTATTGATTAAATTTCTTATCTACTTTATCTTACCAGACTTCTTAATAATATTTTCAGTAGTTAAATTAAGACTCGAGCGACTTATTAGTTTTAAGTTTCATAATGTTTATTATAAGAGAACAAATTGTCTTCGTTAGAGAAAAGCACAGAACTACAGAGTCTTATTGCGTCTGAGACCAATAAATGCCGGCTGTAAGTCAAGTTCTTTCTATACTTTATAATTCTTTGTCATAATTGTTCAGCAAAATAAATAAACTAAATTGGCAAACATTATTATAATGTAGCCTATGGGAAATTAATTTTCTACAGCAGACTGTTACTTTAAATGTAAATTGTGTTTATCGTAGCTTTTATGCGACTTAAGTTTTAAGTTATATAATAATAAATACCAATCCTAATTTGAAAATGTTCTGGGAAATTGTCCCAATGCACAGCAGAGGAAGAATCCAATAGTACAAGTTTCAATTAACATTCATATAGTACATTCTTGTACCAAGTAACTTACTGTACGGTAAAAATCGAAATAAACTGATGGCTACACAAATCGAACAAAGCAAGCACGTGACACTTTGTTGTGTTTATTCCAAGCGTTGTGTAAAAGTAGAGTTACGGAAATAAGTCCAACGTCGAACAAACTTTCAATAAAAAATCGAGCACTCACATAAATTAAATTTATTATTGTGGGTAACATTTTTAGCTTTTTACGCTAAATTAACTAAGTTTTATTAGATGTTATCTGATTAGTTAAGCACCTGTAGCCACACGTCCAATAAAAATGCGCATTGAGATAAGACACTACTTTTGTTGTAAATGTGGTTGTAGTAGTCTCGAGTGGATGTGTGTGGTTTCCTTAGGCATTGTAGATGTAGAGCATGTTGTTCAAGCCGCAATTTTAGCTCCTAAGAAAGTGCATTATGGGAGCCGACATTTTGTAGTATATAAATGTAATAACGTCTTTGTTAGCTTAATAAAGCCGATTTGCGTTTGTGCACCGAAATGTGTAAAATTTTATTTCCATACCATAGTGTATTTAGCTAATATGTGTTACACTGTAAACAAAAGTTTTTTTGCATCATTAAATGAGCAATTGATTTATTGATCAAACGTAACTTGAAATAAATACAAGAATTTTGTTATTCTTTTTATTGATTTTTTGTATACAATTTGTAAATATGGGAAAACAAGGAGGCACCTTTTAAGTCAAAAACATAACTGTAACTTTCAATTCTTTGATTTTTTTTCTAAGTTAAAACTCTCTTTTTAAATTTCCTCATAAAAATCTAATTTAATCAAAATTTGTTCAGCATTCTGACATTGTTAAACTAATCTGCTATTACCCCACCCTCCTGTAAACAACTTTGTTGCAAGTTCCTTATAAGTCTACATTTTACACACTTTTAACTTTATAATTACACTCCATTAAACAAGGATACTAAAATTGGAACACCAAGAAACTTCGGGATGCTTATGTTTATATCCCATAGTAAACTTAAGGATTGCAATTTAATATTCCATAATTTCTATTAAATTAAGGCAGGGGGCGTCATCTGCTTGCAAAACCTTTAAAATATAAAACAAATTGGGTTGAAAGTTCGTTGCTGGTAAAAACCAGCAAATATTGCAACCGGCCAACGATAAATTTCAAACAATGAGTTCTCTAAAATTTGCAAACGTTTGCAAACATTTGTTTGTATTTCTTTGTTTTTCTCGATTAGGATTTAAACACATTGCAGTTACAATTTTGGTGATTCTTTGTAATTCAAGTTACGTAAATGATCCTTTAAGTGTTTAGCAAAAAACTTTAACTTACATTTTATCGCTATTGTTCGCTCTAAAAACGTAATGACCAATTAAATAAGCGGGAGATTGAAACCTCTGTTGCAATAAAGATAATCTCATCTAAAATTTATTATACGTTGACCCATACAGTCTAAATTAACACCTTCTGTGATAAATCTTTAATCATTATTATCACCCACCCACAGCGCCTTTGTGCATCATAACCGTGTCAAGCAATAACTGCTTCTTATTGTGTTGAGTTGAATCTACATACAGATACATTTTCTGGGAAATTGATCCCTCTGCGTCCTCTGGACAAACGTGCTTTAGTGTTAATTTAAAATAAATATAGCTAGAATGTAACTTTTTTATTAGAAATGACATTAATTTAATTCTGTTTGTACTAATTTGAAATATACACAGACAAATTCGATATGGATGTTTTATAATTTCTGTAAATACAGTTCCGATTTTTATCTAAAAATTAATTATTATATTCAAAGCGTAGAGTCTGCCCTCAGTTAAATTCATGCATATTAATCCACTAGTATATTGTAGTTGGCAACATGTAAATCATGATAAAAATATATTTTTAAAATCAGCAACTTTCAGTGCAAATATCTAGTTATTTTATAGCATCATATTTTTGGCTTCCCTTTTCTCATATCTTCTATTATAAATATATCAACTTTTTTCACACACCGCCTGGCTTATTTCACTTCACATTAGAGAATCGATGCAACTTCAAGAAAGACGATTTTTCTTCCCACTCCTGCATTACTGATGATAAGGGTTTGATCATAAAACCTATAAATCACATCTTCCAAATGCAAATGTTTCGTCGGAGCGAAATGGTCGAGCTTCATTTAAACAATAAAAACCCTGCAACGTTGTAAATCCAAATTAAATTTGAAATGAAATTCTTTTCTAAGTAATAATCTTTGTAATAACTTACATACCTTTCTAACATCTACCTAGAAAATTAATTTTTTTTTAAGTAAAGCAAGCAACAACTGAAGGCGTTAACTAAAAAAGATATTAAAACGGAGATATTAAAAATAATTGCAGATTCTGTTGTAGCAAAATTAAAAACTGTTCTCAAATACTTTTATCCAACCCGTTACATCTTTTTCCAGCCCTTAATTAATCTGTCGTTTGTAGTCGTTAGAAATTTTTTGTTAAGCGGATGAGTGGTAGTAATGGCTTAAACGGTAGTAGTTTAACAATAAAGTTTATAGTAAGAGACAGGGTATAAAAACTGTTGAACTGTTGATCTCAAAATTTTGCTATTACCGCCCACCATCTATAAATGTTTTTAAACAAATTTGTCAGAAACTGGTGTATTAACTTTATATTATCTTTAAATAAAAGATGCAAAGAGAGATGAAAAGCAGCCCTCGGCTGTTGAAACTATATTATAACACATTATCGAATAGTGTTTTCACAATCTCTGCGTTGCAGTGCCTCTAGGTTAACAAACACAAAATATTCACGCAGAATTTTGCAAAACTCAGAATACATTTTTAAATTTTTATTCGCACCGTGTGCGACTGCGGCCGTGAGATAAGTTGAAGTTAGTAATTTTCCACCAGGAGTAAGAAAATTAGAAAATCTCAACCACAATTTTCTTAGACGTTGTTCTACTTACACGATTCTAGTTTATGACACATATTCAGACAAGGACAATAAAATTAGGTCGTTCATAATCCGGTCGTGTCATCCTGACTTTTATACCGGAAAGATAAAAAGCGATTACAACGGACGCCAACAGTTTACTTAAAATGATTGATATGCGGGAAAAAAAAACACAAAGGGACCCAGGAAGTAGACTTGTGGTTGCTCAAAGATAATTTTATCTAAACTGCGGAAGAGGGGTGGTTAAGTATAAAGAGAAAAATGTTTAATTATGAATATAAATGATATCTGCAAATTATGAAAAATGGAACTCCAAAGATGGAGATGTTGGTAGCACAACATGACAAGTGCTAGTGTAAAGTGTATTTCCCTGTAGCAAATCGCCGATGGTCAACTTTCTGTTAGTTTCGTGTCGTTCTCTCACCTCCGTTGTCGCCGGTGTATTCCCTCGGCGTCCAACTAATTGAGAGTAATTACGAATCCGTGAGATTACTCGACCCAAATAATACACTGTAAAGTATAAGCTGAGTCCTAAGAATATATTACCATTTTAAGAGACCCAGCGACGACACGTGATCGATAAGTGGCTTTCCGTTGGATGTTCATAGAATCAGACAGGTGGATGAGATGGAAGGATGGAGATCGTTGAGAGACTTTCACAGCTGCGTTCCAACCGCAGTGTAATGAAACAGTAAATTACTTCACCCCAAGCACATGATGCTTTTTGAAAAGAACATGAGAAGATGATTTGTAGCAAATGGTCAAATAAGAATTTTAAGGAAAAAATGGTTCTTGAAACTCTTATAATCCTTAACACGTTATTGAATAAATTGTTAGTGGCTACGAAAACGAGGAAAATCTATTTATATAACAAATGGAGGTAAACAAAATTTACAATTCTATAAAGCTTGTTATTACGATCGTTACATCATATTGTAGAGCAAAAGAGTCTTTCCGTCGAAGGCGCTGCCCATGTTTTGTCAGCATCATTACAGAATTAAAAAAAAGCCTGCACTCTACAAAACTTTCAGTAAAACAATCAAGTAAATTCACCAAATTGTTTCTGCTTGCGGTAAAAACAATCCAAGTAGAAACAGTTTAGAGTCTTATGTACTTTTTATTTTCAATTCCCTTTTTGTAACCACAGGAAAACACATTCGAATCACATTTCTGTATATCACTTGAGTAAACAAAGAATTACGTGATTCATCACTTTATTAAAAAAAAACTTTGACATTTCTTTTCACTCTCTCATCACCATCTTATTTATTTAAAGCGTTCACCAACAACGATCGTTCGCTAAATTTATATCCACGAAAAGCTCCTGCGGCGACATCAGCTGAACATTCTCGATAAACACGGCTCATCAATAAAACGAAGGTGAGCGCGGTACAAACATCAATTTCATCAACAAAAGATTATTTACTCTTGAAAACCTTGTTTACTGAGCCCTCACAAGCTCAGTCCCGCAGCTGCGTGTTAGCAAGAAGATCGATGAAAAAAATCGTCTAATTAAGGCTAACGAAATCATGAAAAATGAAATTTGCAATTACATTGTGAGTTTGATCGATTACATTGTTGACGGATTTAGGACAAACAGTTATTACCATCGTTCCTCAAAAAGGCGGTGAAAATAAAAATAAGGTCGTTGCTCCTGTGGTCCGGCTACGAAACGAAGCCAAATATTTGCCAAGAGAAAACTGAGCCTTTTATTTCCGAGGTCAATTAATTTAATTCATTTAACAGCACAATATTAGTGCCGGTTTCGTTTCCCTCAAGACAATAAGATGAGGCTTTCGGGTACAATTAAAGGATTCACTTGGAAAAAGATCCTGTCAGAAATAAATTAAATTGCTCGTTATGGGTTCGGTCCATTTTATAACTGCGAAAAATTTCCTAAATGACACTTTATTTAAGATTTAAAAACAATATTGCCTCTACCCATTGTTATAGCGTTCGATCACCCTAAATGCTGTTAGTCTCCTAATTAAGACAAAGTTCGAGTTGGAAAGTTTACGGCTCGTTATGGAAAGTGAAACTTGAAGAAGTGTTGGTAAGTGCTTTGACTATATCTATACACCAAATGAGATTATGTCAAAGTTTCTAATTTTATGAGCTTTTCTATCAGTGTATACGACAGTATACACAGTTAACAAGGGTTCCTGCCATTTTCATAGACTATTTTATTCTTAACAAAAAAGTATTAGAAAATATGAAAAAAGAAATAGTTTGGTAAAAAATCCTCGTGTTGTCTGTAAGAAAAACAAAAAGCTTAAGAAAAATGTACAATGTTACAGCCGAGTTCATATATGATCATGTTTAAGCACGCTAAGAAAAGCCTCTCTCTGAACTGAAAAAGCAGCTTTTCCGCAAATAATAAAAAATGTGATTATACACAAAATGGAAAAGTTCCTTTTATCATTTCCTGTCTTTCGGGTGTTCTTTTTCACCTTTAAAATTACGACGTTTGGTACCTTTCCGATGGTTGTGCAAATTTTAAGAAATGGTGGATGCGCCGGGCTAAAATTATATTAATTTTAAAATTTCATGTTTCGCCCTCAAACTGGCGCTTCATTTGATCAAGTAACAAATGTTATTTTGTTGCGTACAAAAAAAGACAAAAAATGTCATATGAAGTCAATTTATTAATAAGATATGTGCCAAAGGCCTCTGTTCAATCATTTGTTAAATTTGGCGGTCAAGACAGTGAGACAAGATTAATGGCGGTATTTGTAAAGCAAACAAAACAGTAGCAAGTGACGCGGATGTGCAACGGACGTCAGTAAGATTAGCTTCGAAATAAAAAAAAATCAAAGCGGAATTGAAAATGAAACACCCTTGACAGAAATTTAATTATCAATAAAACAGGATGTGCTAAACAAATAAAGATTAGTTGTTGGTGTCAAGCGAAAATTGTGACGTACAACTTAAATTGCTTTTCATTATAAAGATTTTATATTTGACAGAAACGTGTGTATAATGAAAATGTAAACGGCGATGGTGAAAAAAGCAATAGTAAATTTTTAAGGCTTCACCTCTGTAACAGTAAACGTCAATTTTAATTTCAGGAAAAAATTCATCAAGTTAGTGTTAGTATACAGGGTATAAAACCAATTTAATTATCATGTGTTAAATCCGATTTTTTCTATTGTTAACCATGTGTGAGATATAAGTATGCAAAAAATCCTCTTTTTCAAAAATCAGAAGCAATAAAATCTGGGTAAACTTAACCCATCTTGTCCTTTTTATAATGAAAAGCATATAGATAACATTGAAACATCAATTTAAACTTCTGCTGTCACGAAATTAATTAATTTTTACTTTCCAACAACATTTAACTAAACTATAAGCAGTCTCTAAAGTAACCTATAATACCAAATATTTCTATCCTTATTGGCATAAGTGGTCCCAGAAATTCAGGGTTGAAATGAAAATTTTCTTCTGCAGGAAGTAAGTTATAAACAGTCAAGAAAAAAAAAGTTTTTATACTGATTTTGAACATCGAATAATCCTTGTTGCAAAATTATTGTATAATATAAATTACTTTAGGGACAATCTTATTAGAAGATATCAATTAATTTCTCAGCACCGTGTTTCAATTTTATTTTTATGCATTTTACTATAAGAAGAACAAGGTAGGTTAAGTTTATTTATTTAAACTTCATACTACGTTTAGATTAAATTTTCAATCGAAATGATAAAGCGAAAAGTCCTTTCAAGAATGTCATTAATGTCTTGGTTATTTTCACGATATAACAAAAGTCTTCTTCTTTTTCTTAAAGTTTTTTTTTTTAATATCGCGGCTAATGACTCAATTAGAACTGTTAAGAGATTCTTTAACTTAACATTTCTTCGGGTGCATATTCTATTCCAGATAATTTCCTTTACCGCACTCTGTGAAAAAAACATTATCAGCGTTAAATCTGAGGATGGAATTATAGCATCTTCATAGTGATTTATTCATTTGTTGTAAATCCATGATAATGAAAGCACACTGTCTAAAGTTAAGGATAATTCTGCTAAGAAAGAATGCAAATGGGTGACAACAAACTTAGTGTAACTCTTTTAATTAATGGTTCCTCGGTTTCTAAGAAAATTTATAAATTTTAACAAACTTATGAATAGTAACTGAAGATCTATAACAACATATTCTTCTATTTTATACAAAATACATGTACGCAATCACTTGCATAACTAAAAGTCATAAAGTAGATACTAATTTCATATTTTTGGTTATTACAGAACTTAAGAAAGTTTTACTTTTCCCAGCGACATAAAACTAGCATTTAAAAAAGCAACTGCAACTATTTTGCACTTAAAGAAAAACATTTTGACCAAATAAAAATCTTCTGTCAGAACTAAAATATAATAACATTTCTGACAGTATTCGTTGACAATATATTTTGATTTAAATTTTAATATAAACATGAAATTTTGACGGCAAGCGCTAGCTTACTATAATATCACAGGTATAATAGCTTTTTTTTTTAAAAAAAAATCAAGATATACGATAATTCCCACATATATCAAAAAATTTGTAAAATTTACGATTTTTGGACGTCGCGACGCCCCACTGTAGGTAATAAAAAACATATTTTTAGATGAGATTTTATTTCTTTATCAGTTATAACTGTGTACAAATTTTCAGGTTTAAATCTTTAAAACTCAAGGCTCTTTTTGGGGTGGCCATTAGTGTCTAAAATCCCTGTACAAATCAGGATACATTATTCTTACAAAAATTGTTGGAAATGGCAATTTTTTGTCACTTTTTTAAGCAATTGTTATCGGTGTTTACAGAAGTAGGGTACACTAACTGTTTCAAGTGCCCCCATACAAAAAAAAGCTTGCCAAAGTTGTTTAAATGGAGTGACCATCACCGTCGTGTCGTGTTGACGCTGTTACCACCGGAAAAATTGTACCCAAAATCAATCCTCGGGTTTCAAGGCCTGGAAGCGTTGGATATGATAAGAATGTAAACCTGGATCATGTAAAATCCTCCAAACCATCGACAGAGACCATACATAATCACGCGTGTTGTGTTTGGGTCTGGAGTGGCTATCAACAGATTCCAGAGTTTAAATTCGACTCCCACTTTAAGATTTTTTTTGTTGGATCAATATCGAGGATGTCCATCTTTAAACTATCAGTGTACCGGAAACATTACACAAAGCGTTGAAAAACACGAGGGTTTAGCACTCATCGATGAGGAAATTGTCCCGAGTGCACTCTGCATTTCTTCGTAGAAGAGCCCCATGTTGATGACAACACGGCGAATTTACAAAAAAAAATGACGTTATAGGACAAACATTTTGCAGTTTTCGTCTCTGGTACTTGGACAGTCATCTGTTTCTAGCGGTTCTCTAACGTTTTTAAAAAAATTAATTTCAGGCACTTTGAGCTATCGATTTTTTTTACAGAATTCATGTGGATCTATTACAGGCTTGAAAGAATGTACATCTTGGTGAAACACTTTGTATAACTTTAAATGGGTCTATAGACTGTGACGTAATTATTGGCACACTCTGTATAATTTGTATCAATGAACATTGATTATTAACCATGTGGGCTTTACCAGAGATATCCAAACATTGTTTTTTGAGTTTGTTTTCCAAACGCGTATTTACGTTGTTAATTATTAATACAATTTATATCCTTCCGTGTTATTGTGTAGTTACAAAAGCATGTTTTTTACATAATCCGTGTTCAAATTACGTTTTAAAAACTGAATTTTCTAGGTTAACGAGCACGCAATTAATAGCAAAATATTTCATCAGCCATATGTGATAATTGGCAATTAATCATTTTAACACATACACATAAATAGTTATTCATATTTATTGTATAGAAACATCGTCGAAACGTAAAAATTTTGGGAATAAAATTAAAATTTATGCAAGTTGTAGCTGTCGTAGACCTGTTCTTGGAGTATCAAAGTTCTGGTGCGAAATGAAGACAGTTCAAACAAATATAAAGCTGTAACAAATTACATTGAAACTAATACGCATTTGTTGAAAATACAGTGGCAGCTCTACCGTTTTCTCCCCCCACGATGGTCATTCCGGACATATTTCACAGAAATATTTCCACAAATTGATAGCTGCTAATTTATTTTATCGCTTGTATCGCATTGATCAAGTTTTGAACGCTCACGGTCTGTTGGTTTTAGATTGCTCCAATCAGCAACATTATTAAAAAGATTTATGTTTTTGTCTTCGACTACGTTGATTAGGAAATCAATGTCCTTGTATTCCGTTCCGTTTTTGAGATGTACAATTTTCCTGTAACTGGCGTCTTTTTGTAAAAAAAATCAGAAAACTAGAACAGTAGGATTAAATTTTCATTTCCTGTTAACAACTTCACTTAAAATTTGATTCGTGTCAAAGACGATTACGTCAAGAAAGAAATTACAACTTCCATGCAAACGATATGCATAATAATGCCTCGCACAAACTGTTCGCGAATGTTAAAATTCACAACAGTATATTTTCCGGCATGATTTCATTTCTGTCGTGCTACTCTTTTAATTTTGAAAGTTAAGAAACCACGATCTCTAAGATTACTCATAAATATTTCATTTCTGTTTTTTTATTTTTTCTCTTACTTTACATTCTTTACAATCTTAATACCGACCAAGTGATTCTTTGAATACGAAAGCACTCTTAATTTCCGTCCTCGAGATGTTTTCCGAAAATAATACATAAACGTCAGAAGCAGTATGTTTTGCTGATTGCATATCAGCTGAAATGTAACGTCCAGACGCATCGAAACAGGAATGCAAGTTTCATTAGGAATTCGTACTTTTTGGTGGAAGTCTGTTTTACTCTGAAGAACGATTTTCTAATGCATTAAATAAGAACAAAGTAAGATTTATAATCCCAAGTTTATTCCGACTATTCAACAGATTTATATTTTGTTAACATGTTACGTATAATAGCTAGTTCCAGCAAAATGTGGGCACTCTGTTGAGGATTTTGCTGGCATAAATATCTAACGAGTGCGGGACGAGTGCACACAACGCCGCGTTAAGTTATGAATAGTTCATTTGAAATACGGATATGAAATGTTGGGAACATTTTATTTCATTTGAAAAAAGAATATAAAATGTTGCGGACATTTTATTTCACAAGTGAATTCGTGTAATCATTTATAGTCGCTAAACTAGTTAATTATAAAATCTCAAATAAAAGTTGTTGGCATTAGAATTTGCCGGTTTAAACGAGACATTTCTGGATTATTAAACGATCATAAATGATAATGGGAGTTTGATTTTTCGTCTATTAATTCAAGTATTAAATTACAAAAAAATATTATTAGTGTTTTTCTATCATTAGTACATTATCTGCATGCAAGCTATAAAGAATTTTGTTTTTCTATATAAGTTCACAAAAAATTAATAATCAAAATCAATAAATGTTCCGACTTTAAATGAAAATTAAAAGAAGCTGCCAACGAAGTTTGTAAACATTTTAATTTAATTAAGCATCGAAGTAGAATTCAGCCACCGTAAATAAATGCGTACAAATAATTTTAGGTTATTAAAAAGTGTACTCAAAGGAACAAATTTTAATTTTTGTTATTAAACAGTTAAACGAGATTTCAGGAAGTGGCGGATTTTTAACAAAAATCTATGTTCTAAGCAAAACAAGAACCTACTCTAGTACACCAAAATTACAAAAAATACGTACCTACAGTTATTAAAAAAGACAGTTAGATAAAACACCTTCGAATTTCTGTCATTTTCTTAAAAAAAATTAAATCTGTAGATGACAAAAATAGGTTGAGATAACAGTAAATTCAAGCACATTCAAACAAACGTGGCGGTAAGGAAGAAGTAACGATTTTCCGCTCACTTTCTACACAAAGCCCGCAGTTCTCAAGTCAACTTGGTAGAAAATGAATACTAATCATTATTACTGTTCCAAATAGTAATAAAACTCTTGAACCCTACACTGATTACCGGTCATTCCCAATAATTATCGACAATACCACTAATAGAATAAAAAATTATTCGTCATTGCGTCTGAACCGAAGTATTATTGATTCTAAATTCCCAATAAATAGGTCGTTCTTCGCCTAATTTCCTGCTCCTGTTCTATAATTCCACACAATGTGATTACGGTTAATCTACGTGTAATTTCGTAACAAATAAGACATTTCGCTGCATACAGTTACAGCATAGCAATAAATATAATAAACATGCATATTAAAAAACGAAAAGAATGTGCATATCCACCTCATGATAACACACTGAACCAATTGAAACTGTAGCAGAATGTAAAAACCTTGAGAGCTTCGCAGCTGTTCACTTGCAATCAATGTGAACAGTTTTCAGTCAGCCAAAGTCTGTTGATTGAAAACCACCCTCATGGAAACATCTTCCATCTAAAGAAAAATATAGTACAGTGATGTCATTAAATATGTTAAAGTTGGAGAAGAAAAAAAAGAGAGACATTCTCGTTTGCCGAGTCAATCGTAAAGTTTTTGAGTACACTTTATTATGGCCGAAAGAAGGAACTGAAATGAACCCTGGATTTAATTTCAAAATAAAAGTGTTTCTTTATTTTTTGGCGACTTTTTTTATTAACTGGGCAATTGTTATGCACATAGTAATGGGATTTAAAGGTTCTATGGAGTGTTGATTTATATTTTTTTAACGAATTTGTTGCAGAGGTTAACGAGTCGGTTAACGCTGAAGACATTGCTATTACGATCGCCGATTTTGGAAACTACTACATGGTGATTTATTTTATTATAAAGCAACGTGACTTCGCTGTTCTTCTACACCATTTATCGAATTTTAGAGATTTTGGTGTGCCTCCAGGTTTCGAGTCTGTAGATCGACAAATGAATTTTTTAGCAAAGGCCCTGTTAGCCTACATTTTTATTGGTATCTCAATCAACAATTTTGTTAAACTACCTACAAAATCTAACTGTAAGAAGCTAAACGAAGAAGCGGGAACAAACGGGAATTATTGTGGGCTGATGTTTCCATTTTGGATTCCGTTCCAGATTGACTATTTTCCTGTTTTTGTTCTGGTTTTTCTCTACGGACTTCTGACGAGTCAGCTACACATGAAAATGAGTAATCAAATCTCATTTCACGTTTTTGAAATGGCACATCATACTATTTTGAGGATTAAGCATTTGAAGAGCAAAATTATTCAGTGCTTTGATGATACTAACTATGAATCTAGCTACAGAAAATTGAGATTTTGTATTTCTTACCACAACGACATTTTGATGTAAGTTTTGTTGTTCCGTATTTTTTCCTGCTTATTCAAAAAATATTAGTCAGAGAGTAGACAGAAGTTCGGTTTATTTCCAACTTTCCTGTTTCCCGTTCCAGATTGGCAGAAAAACTGAACACTGCATTTTCCGCCATCATGTTTGGACATTTCGCTTTTACTGGCACAATTTGCGCCTGCATAGAAAAACAAATAGTTGACGTAACTACAACTTTCTTCTCTTTCCGAACCTTTATTTGTGTTTCCAGGGACATAATGTCTACCCCGGAGTTATGCATTTTTGTGGTTGGATCGCCGCTTTATTCCTTAGTTGTTTGGGTGGACAAAAGCTCGTCGATGCTGTAAATTTGCTTTTAATTGGACTGCATCGTAATAAAATATCTCTTTTAGAGTGATATTATTCCCGACGCTTTATGGAATTCTAAGTGGTATGAAGCTGACGTCAGACTTCGCAAAAGTGTAATTATCATGTTAATCAGATCGCAAAAGAACATTTATATCCAAGCTGGACCGTTTGGAATGCTCGGATTCCCACTTTTTGTTTCCGTAAGTACTAAATCAAGTTTACGAAGAATTTAAGTGAGATTTTAGGTTCTCAAGACGTCTTATTCTATTTTGTGCATGCTGACGTCGTAAAAAGTAAACACTTGCCATACGACAATCCAAAACTTTATATTTATAAGCACAATGCACCAAATTTATGTAGGACCACCAAATAAATAATATTTTCAAAGTACTTTTTTTTCACTCTGCAGACTCGCAATGAGGAGAAATTACTTAAGATAAAATGTCCATTTACTGAATGCAAATTAAAATTGATTTAAAATTTTGCTGCAGCGTAGATCTGATCAAAGTAATTCTGTTTTGTAATTACTTCCAGGTAATTATAATTAACTAAAAAGCACAATGCAAATACATGATTTCTGAAAAATATATACGAAATACAACTACGACGTTATCTTATGTCAATAAATTAGTTAAATTAAAAACTCTAAATGTAATTCAATAATCAATAAATACTTATGTGCTATTACCTGTCCATCAAAAACTCTGCAAACATTTTTAATTGATACTGAAGAAAAATTTCAACTTCCACGGAACATTTTAACCTAATTAAAAATTTATAATCCAATAAGAACAGCGTTCCTATAAAGAACGATGAACTAGAAAACTAGGAACAAGGTAGGTTAAACTCACCTCCGTTTTATTACTTTTAATTTTCGAAAAAATTTCTTTGCGTAGATCTCATATGGTTAACGATAGAAAAAAATGTAATAGGTCAATTTGTGGCGCCAGGTTGCTTCTATACATAAAATATAAGAACACTACTTTCTACATATTAATGATTAAGGTAAATATCGGCGGCAAATTGTATATAATACCTCATACCTAATTAGAGAATCCATAACACTGAGCTCACATTTCTATATTGGCAAATTTTTGAAATAAATTTTTACCAAAAATTCGCAGTTTGATTGCCCAAAGTATTTCAATTAATTTTCCATCGGAAACTCTTAACGAGTCTTTTAAATTTAAAATCTGGGCACTTTGAATATTACGCCATTTACAACTCATGTATAATACAGATTTAAAAGCAGCTTTTGTGAATAGCCTCCAATTTATTAAATCCAATCGTTTCTAAAAGCTTAGTATTAATTGAAGGAAAATTTTATTGGTGGATTCCAAACGTGAACAGCATCCGTTATTTAAACCATTTTTTTTTAAACATAACAACATTTAAATTGTATCCTGTTATAATATTATTACTCTTTATTAGATTTATTAAAATTCTCAAAAAAAATGTCTTTTATTGTAAATGAGTTTTGTTATTACATTACCAAGCATAAATAAATAACAAGCTACAAAAAATATATTCAGTGTCCTTTAAATAACGTACGTTTTTGTTTTTTCTTCCTTTGATATCATATAAATATAATTTTTTAATTCACCCTCACCGTACGAACATCCCTGAATTAAAATTTAGACTGTTTAACTTGAAGTTTTTTAAACCTTTTTTATTAGTGAACCCCCTCTAATAGCAATCTAAAATTTGTTATTACCTCACTAATTAAAGAAATTTTTAATACCTTTGCAGCAACAAACAAATGCTTTGATAAACTTTAGCTCATAAACTGAGAGTTTATATTCGTTTTGTAAATGAAGTAACTGATGTATAAAAAATACTTCAAAGCTACTTGACGAGTAAAGTGCTTGTTGTTGACAAAGTTTTTGTTCTGAATGCATTTTTGAAACAGTATCTGTAATGCAACTTCACATATTCGTCTAAACTTTCCAGAAATGTTGCAGATATACGTCATAAAAAACGCAGTCTCAAATTTAAAGCAACTAAAAATAATATGTAAGCAGTAAACATAGTTTTCAATCAGTCATTTTATAAGATGCAAAAGATAGCCGGGAAGAAAACCACAGAAAAAGATTTAAAGCCAAAGTTTTTTTTTTCATTTTTATGTTAACAGCATTATGTTTAAAACACTTTTTTTTTAAATAATATAAGGTAATATCGTCTCGACATTATCGATTCAGCTTTATAAACCTGAAAACTGACTTCAGTAGCCATCTACCCAAAACACACCCGCAACAGGTTTCAGTATGGGTGCAATACTCTGCTAACAACTTCAGCACATCCCTTGTAGAGGGCGCTAAACTATTTATACGAGCTTTGCAGAAACGGAACTAAACTTTAAACAGGCGCCATCTTGGCCAACCGCGGTCTGGTAAATAATTTCAAGATTTCTAACACTGTGTTGTAGTTAATAATTAAATTCAGAATCCCATAAATTTTGGTTATTTATTTCTTGAGCAAAATCAATAAATTCGTCCAAGTGGCTTTTGATGTAATTTAAAATTATGTTAATAAAAAATTTAGGGACAGGTAAAAGAGTCCCTTACTTCCAAGGATCAGCCGCGTTTTTGTGGCATTCTTTTGCCTTCAGACGCCAAGATCTGTTTACACAATTTTCTGTTTTTTAAATATTTATTAACTTTCCTGACTATCGCATATGATTTTGTCACTTATCCTTTACAATATTAACAAAATTTTCGCATTGAGAACCGAAATTCTCTTGCTCCTAAAATTCTCTCGTTTTAGCTTTTCATTCCCAGGTGGCGCTAAATCAATCGAAACAACTTGAAACTCCACTCACTTATCTGTCCACAACAACTTGAACAAGATTTACCATTAAACTTCCGAAATAATTTATTTTTAGAAAAATTTTCTTCGATAAAAATTTGAAACATTTGTGAGGTAGTTCTTAATAAAAACGATGTATTAAATAAAGTTCTAACGACAACGCTACCGGCCAAAACAAGTACTAAATTTTTACGGTTCATTTTGTTCTTATATGTAACATTGTTGTAGGAAATACGGTGGAGATTTAGAAGAATAGTAGTAATGTTTTGAACTGTCAAAATTCTGTTTTATTGCACAATATTTTATATCAGATCTTAAGAAAAAAATCTTAATAGTTCTATAGGAATCTGTGAATTTAGATTTTTAAATATTTTATTGCAAAAGACAGCAATTACTCTGTCATTAAGCCGCCAATAAAATATAAAAGAATGTATAACAATAATAAGAAAGATAAACAAAATATTTCCAGTTTTATGGCATTTGTTAGGAGAAATTTTCGCACTGATTGTAAAAGCATTCACGTGCGACGATATCGTAATATCCGTATTAAAGTACAGTGGAAATTAAATTTTAGTTTACAGTTTATGCTCATATAGATATATGTAAATTATTTAAGTTAACACTGTGCTTGTATTTACCCACAGCTTTAAAATACAAAGATACAAATAAAATAAGATACAATTTTTTCTGCAAATTAATGTATAGCAACAAACAAAAAATAATAGTAGATGGGCCGGCTTACATTTTCAGGTATTTTATTTCGTGTAAATTTTTTTTTGTACTCATCGTACGGAAACAGAATTTTTCCGCTTAATCCCGATGCACTGAAAAACGGTTTTCCCGCACCGCGGTGTTTTTTAGTTTCCGCTGGCGGCTAGGGATATTTGCGTTATACGGTTGGTATTGCGACTTTTTGAGGACATCAGTCAATCAATTTTTGATAAGTGCGTTCATACCGTTCGCAACTTTTCTAGGGCAGCAGACGCGAAACGGCCTCTTTCTTTAACAATTTTTGTTAATAATTTTAAAAAAATGACAGCTGATTTACATTTTAAAAATCTAGGAGGTAGCTACAATAGACAGATCATGTTACCAACCCACCGTTAAAAAAAAACTAAGTTACTTAATTTTTTTTATTTCGATATTCGTTACAAAAAATATTGTACCTAACTCTTTCGGAAAGAATTTTCCCGCATTCGCACTAAATGCAGCACTCCTTACAGTCGTGCTACAAACAAAGTGCTCATGCGGGAAAATTAAGTTTCCGAACTTGTTAGGTAAATAACTATTGTATATGTCTACAATATTTAAATTCACATTCTGATAAGCATTCGCATTTTTTAAATGTACGGATCAACAATAATCAATAATTCCACTCAGGCTGAAAAAAGCTTTCTTTGAATAGTGCGACAAATGCGAAAAAGATGATATTAAAAATTAGATCCGGATTTTTTTGCAAATAAATTTACACCAATAAACGGGAAGATGGTGGATGCGCCGGCTTGCTTTTTTAAGTATTTTATTTTATGAAAATGATTTTTAATATGTAAAATATTTTTGTCCAATTCTGATAAGCGTTCTCATTTTAAATGTAAGGATCAACAATAATCAATAATTCCACTCAGGCTGAAAGAAGCTCTCTTCGAGTGGTGCGACAAATGCGAAAAAGATTGGATATTAAAAATTGTAAATTTGAAGAAGACAAGTGCTCGCAATAACTAGAAAAAGTGGGATAACCATATCGTTTATTTTGATATATTTTCTGCCTTGTGCGGAAGCGTTATGAAAAATCTTGTCATGATAAATGACAATTTGTTGGCTTGTTTATATGCGAAGGCGAAAGGTTCGAGCGTTGCGAGAAGCCGTAAATACGAAATTAGGTATTTATCTTTACTGTTTGTCTAAAGCTGTAGATTTTTTCTCGTATTCAAAAAATAAGCGGAGATTGTCGGTGCTTTTAAATTTGGCTAATTCGTGGTGTAACAAAGCAGCAGCTAACAGGATCGTAAAACAAATTAGTAATTACGTTTTTATTTGAAGTAATTTCGCTAGAAGAGAATATATGTGAAATTTAAACGACTTTCTGACTTTTTTTAAATTTATTGCACTGACTGTGTAAATAGATATAACTCCCACAAATTAAATAAACTCGTTTAATAATATTTGCTTAATTAAAAATTGTTCTCTGGAGAACGTCTCTCCAGAATTAAATTTTTCAACATCGCTTTCAATTTTGCGTCCGATTCACGTTTCGCTTTAATTTCATAATGACATAAAATCTATGTCAACAAAATAAGCTCAACTGGACTCTTAAGAGACAGAAACTGAACAGTAATAAAGAAAGGCTGGAGCTTTTCTCATTTTGATGATGTTTATCGATTATTATTGCACTCTTTTCAGTCCAAATTAAAATAGACTGGTTAATTTTAGCCTTTTTCTTCAAAATACAATTTTCCTGTGGGTTGAAATTAATACAAAAACTTTGATTCAGTCAAGTCGTTCATTTCTCATTCAAACAAGATAGATGGTATAATTTTTACAAAACTTCTGCCATTTATAACTTTCGTTAGTAAGAGAGATATAATCCAAAACTTCCGGCATTTCCTACGTCGAATTTTCACATTTTCACAGGTGCCTGCTATAATTATTTGCAAAATTCATTTTTCTGGCTCATTTTTTTTAATACAGTAATCCATCAAACCATCACAGGACCTCCGAAAAAAATTTACTCAAAGCGGCATTTCGAGAACGCTCGATAATTATAAAATATTTCCACCAGCTCCAAAATTTGCTTTTAACATTGTGCTTGCATTTTCCTCGCAAGCAAAACAAAACGCTCGTTTCAGGTTACTCAACCGTTAAATTTAAACAGGTTCAAAATGTTGTAATAGCGATTGCGGAATAATGTAATGTGAAAATTCAGCTAATAGAAGCTTTGATGTCATGATGAGATTTCAGAAGCGTTTGATATCGTTACAATAAATCTATGTTGGAAGATTTCTTCGTCTTAAATATTTTATTGACGTAATAAAAGTTTTAATCGCTAAAATAAAATAAATTTTATGAATTTCGTTTTCGACGTTCTTATCGTAAAAGTTATTCTAAAAAAATTGTGTTTTAATAGCGTGTGAAAAAAAGGACGATGTGTCCGTTAATGCTGTGTCTCAAATTTAATATATTTTTATTAAACAAAGTGATAAAAGGATACTTTATTACCAAAAGTTTTTTTTTAACCCTGAATTTCTGAATTTTCGAGCAGATACAATCACTGCGATCACCGCAACTACATAAAAAACTGAAAACTACACTCCTTAAAATTAACACATAGTCCAAAGGTTAAATTCTAATTAAAATGCTTTTGTTTCAATCATAAATGTCAAGGCAGCTTCTCTTCCGGTGCGCAGCTATTTAAAAATTGACATTTTCCTGAATCTATTTTTTGTTAGTAAATAGCAAATCTTTCGTTGGCGCGCATTGTTTATCTGCATCGCTCCTTCCGACAGTATAAGAATTCTCGCTTTGTTTAAATAAAAATATGTGCATCGCTATGTTCGTGAAAATCACAAATATTCCAAGCTTCTTTACAAGAATGCAGGTTATTTCTCAACTATTTCATAAACGACTTGAATGTTCATCACAATTTTAATATTTATTTTTCTAACAATTTCATTATTAAACGTCGTTGCCATGAATTTTGATTTGGGGGAGAAGTCATTTAAGAGAATTCGCATAGTCGACAAAACTGTGGCACAGAATCACTCTTCAAAGATGTTATCGTAACAATAAAATCAAGATTTTATGGTGCGTCTCGATTTATTGGTACACTAAAAAACAAATTAATGCTAGTAATATATTTTTGAACTTTATGTGATCTGGTCAGCAGTATTAAGAAATTTTCTCATCAGATTGTTGTTTCTTAGAATATTAAAAATTAATTAAGAATGTCGTAAATTGTAGGATGTAATTGGGTCTTCGTAGTAGTTGAACATTTTAGATTATGGCCACTTTTAATACCAGTGTTTCAGTAGTAAACGTGTGAAGAGTTTTAGTACATGCCCTGAAGCTTATAAAACGCAGTTCATTTACACTAAACGTCCTTTAACGTTTAAAACTTAGTTTTACATTCCTGTCACAAGTCATGGAATGAAGCTACTTAAAGTGACAGTTAGTGTAAAAGTATCCAACATCGCCGTCGTTTTTAAATTCTACTGAAACACAGAAAAAGGGCTTCTCGCTTATGACGTACTTACTAAATTTCAAATGTAACGAATTCAGTAACCGGTTTCGCATACTATTTTTTCCTTATCAAAGCTAATAAAAACTGAGTGCTTCAGTTATTTCCACAGACACCCTTACCTTTGATAAAATCCACCGCCATCTCCAGTCCATAAGTGTCCTTATCACAATCATCCAAAATATGCGCTCCCAACGTAATATTCGGTAATAACGCTTCCGATCCGAAATTCAACCGATCTAATGTGTACAACATCGCCTCTAAAGCCTGGATCCCTCCTTGCGGCATCACGGGTCCGCACGTGATGGTATCTTCACGTTCGTGTACCATCATCAATCCACCCAGCACTAAATCACCTTCCACAACCGCTTCCTTCTTTACCGGCCACGGAATCTCCTGTTGGATCACTTTAGTCACACTTTCACTGGAGTTACCGATCACGTCATCTAGTACGGATCTAGACCCCGTCACTACATCCACGAGATAGGTTTCCAGGTCCCGCGACGTTTCGGTCGTTGGGAAGTTGAAGATGTCCATGTGGCTTTTTAGGTCCGCGATGGATCCGGAAGAACGACGGCGGGTTTCGTTGCCGTATTTTATGATGCCATAGGTTTTCGACTGTGGAGCTTAAAAAAGAGAAAATCAAAATTAGCGTGTGCAATTTTACAGAATGTCTTTGTTTTGGAATCCACGTAGTATACGGAGAGTTTAAGGAATGTGAAACTAACTTAAATAGTTTCGATGAAACTCGCAACGTTCATTAAAAGATGAAAAAAATTTCATAACTACTAGAACACTGGAATTTAAATTAAAAATTACACAAAATCGATGTTCGGAGCAAATATATGAACCTAAATACAATAAGTTTTAAATCGTCATAAAATTCATTGATCCGTAAGAAAAGCTGATAATTTTTCCATTATAAAGCTTTATGTCGATAAAACTAAACTAGAAAAGAAAATGGATATGATTTAAATCCAATGCTACTTTTATCAGTACCACCAAAAAAAATATTGTACTTTGGATTTTTGGATTACAAATTCGTGATAATATCAAATCAAGACATTTATTGATATTGTTATCGGCCCAATAACATTGAAGATTAATACTAATTAATACTGTTTAATTTTATTTCAACAATTTATTGTAAATTACTTGTAAGTAAATAGATAATAAATTACAGAAGGTCAAACATTAACGAGCTGTTAGTGACTATTGGACCCAAAATGATCTTTTATTGAGAACTGTTTAGACAGTTTAGTGAGCTCCAACAGAACTTTCAGCAAGTAATTATAAATCAATAACCGCAAATTATTACATGAAATTCAGATGACTTACTTCGATTTCTGATTTAAGCTCCTTACGAGATAAATTTAACAATTTATCTAAAACCTTTCGCAAATAGTTATTTAGCAATAACTTACTACGACTTACTTCGACTGACTTTTGATTTCTGATTTAAGGTCTTTATGAGTTAAATTTGGCACTCTTGCATTATAACTTTCATTCTCACATTTTTTTGTTTCTATAACTAAAAGATAATACCTGATTTTTTCGAGTTTTATGTGAAAATTTGTTACTTATATTAAACCGGTCGCCAAGTTAAAACATAAAGCGAAATTTAGATTAAAATTTTGAACAAAATTTAAAAAAAATTGAGTCTCTTCACGAGAAAAGGGATTTAAAATACATTGTTTTTTCAAGTGGTGTAATAAAAAAATAGATGAGTGTATTTGCATCTTAAAAAATGTTTACCGCGATTCTAAAAGATACAAATAAAAAAATATTTCAACAAAAAATGGAAAAAACAATGAAATAATTGTAGGCTTTTTTGAAGTAGTCCGTAGATTTTATTTAATGCCTTGGAAAATTTCATGCTTATAAAAGATCCCAAAAAAAAAGAAATCCAAAATCGAAGTCCAAAAAATGTAAAGAATTTTCAACTTGCAACAAATTTCAAAACTTTTAAAATCTTACATATCAGGGAACCTAACAAAATTAAAAAATATTACCAATCCGAGAAATGCTGAGGTCAAAGAGATTCAAAGTGAATTTAGTAAAAAGATATCAACAATGTTAACAGGTATTATGTCAAAAAATCAGAATTATTTAAAGCATCAAAAAATTACACAGAATACAAAATCTATACAGATAACTTACATCCACTTAGGAATTTGGAAATCAAAAAACAATTGCACGAATTCGATTGTAAGTGTATTTCTTAACCTCTTTAAAAAAATATATTTGATCAGATCGACATGTCGTCTCCAATCTATAAATTTTAATTTAAGTACATAAAACTGTGTATATTTTTAATTTTAAATACAACCTATGGTGACTTTCAAAATATTTCATGTCTACAATATTTAAAAATTTTTATTTTATTCTTTTTTTTAAAGTAAGTAAATTTTTGCTCTACTGATAAAAATTAATTGATAGTATAAAATAGTTATTTTGGTCTTAGAAGAAATGTAAAAAATGCTTATTTAGAGGAAAACAACCGGGAATATTTTTTAAATGTGCTATGCGTAATGGGTATAAATGTATAAAGACTCTAAATGTATTTAAAAATAATATGTACTTAATATTTGTTATATTCCATTTTAGATAAATGAAAATAGTTGATTTTTGAACATTTTAACAGATTTTTATGCAAAACATCCTAGATTCGATTCGATGTTGTTCGAAAAGAATTTCATTCTAATTATAATATTTTTTTTTGTTATTTAATATAATTTCATCTTATATAAAAGTCAATTTTCAACCTTTTTTTGTAGTTTTATTCTATTAATAGTTCATTCAATGTTATAAGATATGAGCATCAACTTTTTTTTTGCTTTCTATTTTTATTAACTTTTCTGATGATTTTTTTAATTATTATTATTAATTTGAAATTTTTCATTTTATTACAAATTTGTTAAGTTTACAGTTGTTTAAAATATTGATAATTCAATCTCATAAAGCGTATTTTAGAATAATTAGAACTAAGTTTTTTTTTTGCTTTTTATTAAATTATGTACAAATTATGTACAATTTTTTTTTCTTCATTTTCTACCAGAAAATTTTGTAATATTCAAAAATCTTTCAAAAACAAAAAACCATAAAGTAGTTGCAACATGCGAACAACAGCCGACAACACGTTGTCCCACTTTGCAATTATATGTGTGTCCATAAGATTATATTAAACACACTGAATGTAGAAATTACAAATTAAAAAATAAATAGATAATAAACGATTAAAAAATATTCGTTAAATAAGTATTTTAAATAATTTTTTTTTGGAATCCCAATAACTACTTTTCAAGTATAAATTATTTTTTATCAAGGAAGCAAAAATTTACTCGTTTTTAACGTTTTTCTTTGTTTATCTTCAAAAACGTAAGTAACAATTAAGTTGCATGCTCGTGTAAAATTTAAGCTAAATTTAAAATAAAATACCTACCAATATAAAAACAAAAAACATTTCAATTTTGAGCAGTGATAAAAATTTTGAGATTTATTCATGCTCTTCATGTGCATTTCACAATAAATTTACGCAAAAGTTTAGTTTTATAGCTATTTGAATTCTCGTATTTCCCATAATATTTGTGATTGTTGTCTAATAACAAATTCATGATTCGATATTATAAGATTCACAATAAAATTTAAATTCCCCTTGCTCTTTACACTGTTTGGAAAGGAAAATTTATTGCCAGTGTTGCAACATCCTATTTAAGAAAATTCACGGAAACAAAAACAAAATAAGGGCATCAAGATGCTTTTAAGCAATTATTTTGTTTAAATGCTTAACCATATTTTGGTCAATTTCTCAAGAACGTTTCATAAATTTAATAAATTTATACCCCTATCTCGTAATTGTATCTCACCCTTCAATTTTTCGAATATATACTGGGAATGAATAATTACTACTAATGCTGGTAATGTAAATTTTCCATGAGTTCTATGATTCTATTCAGAGCCGCTCAGAATTATTAATTAAGAGTATCTGTGTGTTGAAATGTTGTGTAATAGTTTAACTTGTAACAGACACGGTCTGGAGATGGAAATTGTTTGTCTCGAATTTCAATTCCACTGAAAATTTGATTAATTTTAAAAATATATTTCCACTACTGAAATGAGGTCTAAACCTAAAGTTTCTCGTCATATTTTACAAATTTCACTTTGAAAAGCGGTGAAGATTATTCTAATAAACTTAAAGTAGTTAACGAAGTTAGATCGTTACTGGACTACTGCAAATAGAGCATGTAGAATTTCAAACTGAATTATACTTCAGTATTATGCATTCATTCGGTTCTCAAACATGTCTTTGGAAGAGAAACTTATGCAAGTTCTTGGTAACATGTTATCAACGTGTTAATTGCATAAATAAGAAGTTCTAATTAATGTTATCTTAATTAGTTTAGTCTTTAGTATCTTGGAAGACATTTAGCAAATTAAATAACTTTTATATAAACTGTAATTTCTAGTAGGTCTTTTACCCCGTGGAGAAATCTTTCCTCAATTTTAAGACTTTTGTTTTACAAATGCGTAAAATTTGAATAAAAGCTATAAAACAATTAATTTGGAAGTGTCGTAGATTTCATTTCAAAATTTGTCATCCACAGTGTGTTAATATTGCGAAAATTGTTCTCAACCTGACACGGTAAAATTACACTGTCTGCAACAATTTTTCGCCACACGTTAAACTTCCAGGTAACACGACATTAAAAAGAAAGAAACAGAGTGTTGCCAATGTCATCTACAATTTTAACATTACCCACTGGTATTTGAAAAGCTTGGATATTACGCATAAATCAGATATTTATAGTTTCCGAACTAACACATCAGTTAAAATTTTATTGCAATAAAAAAATGAATGTGTTCATTTTACGAAAAAACCTTTGTGTATTATTTCAGCTCGTTCAATGCAAGAAACGTGTTTTAGCACTATCATAAATTCTTCTTTTTTCAAGATAACGCTGTAAAGTTTTTGCTGGCCCCTTTTCACTTTTTTCCTAAAAAAACCGTAATCGGAATCGTTCCATACCTTTCGAAACATTCCTTCCATTTGAAAGTGGAGTTGTCGGTATAACACTACGAGTTTTTCCATCTGAATTATAGCCGACAACTGTTCTAGGTTGAGTTGTCTCCCACGTTGGTCGTAAAGAAGTTCCGGAAAAGTCGCCTGTATCTTTGAGATTTTCGTGAGAAAGAACGCTGCTTTCAGCTGAGTCGTCAGACCGCAAAGGTAAAGTGTAATCGTAAGATGCTGTGGTGAAAGCTTGCGTCTGAAAGGAACATTTTATCATTTAGAATAAAGATAATGTAATAGGAGGATATTGGGACGCTGCGAGCTGTGTAATTTGATATCGTAGGTCTGGTTGTTTTATGGGTCGTAGTATGAATGTTATGATTTATGAAAGCTGCAGAAACACGGAGAGAAACAGTTGTTTTCTCGGGAAAAATAAGATTCCCTAGTTTGATAGTTACAATAATCAATAATCAAATAGTTACAAAATAGGTTTATATTAAAGTCCATAATCTTGTCGTTAATTAGAATATGTATGTAGAAAATTACCATTTGGTAAGGTCAGCAAATGGGCAGTAAATCTGAATACCTGGTTCTGCAATTAGCTACAGACATGCTACATGCCACTAGATATGTAAATTTTCAGAACATGTTGCTCTTTTGAAATTCCAAGCTTTGATGGGAATAATAACAACTACTTCCATTATATAAATACATGTAAGGTTACATCAATAATAATTATTTATTATCTAGACAAGTTTCATCAACAGGCATGTAATTTTTAAAAATGCAATCGCAATGACTGATTGTTACCGATTCAATACATCGGAGCCTGCAAAATTTAATTTAAAAGTAGCCTTAATTCACGGACGTAATCATATACGAAGTATTTTCATAAATTATTGAATTGACTCACGCACGGCTTGACAAAGATGTAATTAAAAGTCGTACATTCCTCATCGAATTTTGAGTAGGAGTAATGGTGAATTAAACGTAGTTTGCATGTTTTAAGTTATAAGTGCCTTGAAAAGTACCTGTTGAGCAGCTTCCGCTTGGTTTTGTTGGAGGTTATGTTCTGAGGCGATGACAATGGATGTAGAATTTAGAGATGTCAGAGGATGGGGAGATGTAGCTTCGTTCGTAGTTTCTAGTGCTGAAATAAAAATGTTTGTATGTAGTTCTATGAAATAAGAACTCATTTAGAAGTGAATAAAAAAACTACCCAGTGGGATCAAACAAGATGGCTGAGTTAACTTTCATAATGTTTCTCACAAAATGAGCGTTGGGGAAATTACCCCACGGAAAGTCTGAGTAATTTTGCAGAAAGTGGTGTTTTTTCAGAGAGCGATGATTTTCATGTTTGACTAAGTTTATTTAAATAAAAAAAAAATATACAACAGTTCGTGACAAAGAACTTTAGAGTCTGTGTTTAAATAAAAAAATTAATTGTACAAGCGACTCAGTTTTGGTTCGTTTTTGGATATTTTTATTTAAAAGACAGCTCAACTCAGATGTTTTATTATCCATTCTGTTGGCAAAAAAAATGTACAGCAACTGGGGTTTAATTAATGAAGTAGCTAAATATAAATGTTCCATTTTTATGTTCAGATAAAAAATGTTTATGCTGAAACTTTAGGTAAACATGCTGACACGTAATAAATTATCGCTTTTTGATGGCCTTAATTAAACTAAAACAGAATTTATTGCATCAAACTGAAATTAAACGGGAGTAAGCTTTCGCAAAAATCTGACGGGCTCAGAATGATTTTCCATGGAAAAAGAAAAATGGAGCAAAAAGCTTAATTGATTATTAATCGAACACAAATATTTTCTTTGGCACCATATAATTCCTACTCTCGACCTGTTCGTCTTCCAGTTTTTTTCTTTATTTACTTTCACTTAAAAACCTAACATTCCTATCTCTTCTTCACCTTTGTAGCTAACGCATGATACACGATCAATACTGACTTTTATGCATGAAACTTTCTTAACTTCTTTTAAACCTCTATGAAACTGAATTTAACTCACCCAACGCCGTCGAAATTGAATTCATATTTTTTGCGTCCAATTCTCGTGAAACTTTTTCGCCCAAACTGAGAGATTTATGTTGGTCCTCTTCAGTTAAGTTTAATTTTCTCCCACTTCCTTTCACTGCATTACCGGATGACGTAATCAGGTTATCACTTCCAATTTTTTCGCTCATGTTAGCCTTTTTGTAGGTCGGTTGAATTTGGGTTTCTGTAATCCCTTTTGCCGACGTCTTGCTGATATCTGCACTAGTGCAAACTTTGCGACCCTGACATTCTTGCGATGTTTTTTCTTCGTACGTTTTATCTCTCTCAATTGATTTTGTTCCAAGGACTGGATTATCCTGCGTTAATGTGACACCACTCGATTCCATTATCTTCCCGGAATCTGGTGTTGTGTAATTAACAAAGTTTGCTTTCATATCGGGATTCGTCGCCAATGAAGCGATCGCCAAGGTCACTAAAAGAAACGATAACATCGTGGAAGGCTATTAAATCCTAAGAGCAATTTCCTCTAGGAGCCGCGGTAAACTCATGACCTGAAAGCAAACAAAGCGTGTTGAAAAAATAAACAGCAACGAGCGGCAAATTGCTGTTTATGAGTTTTAAACCCAACATGATGCATAGATATGCCACATACGAGACGCTTACTGCTGTTATTCTGTTATTTTATCATTCTGACTTCAAATTTGGAAATAGTGCAACACTGCAAACTTACCAGCATTGTTTTCTTGCTGTATGGAAATATGTACTTGTATCTATGCATCAGCTGTTCTAGTTGTATAATTCTTATCTAGACAAGAGTTTGCCAAAGTTTGGGCATGCATGTAATTAGTTGCGCGACACAAGATTTAGATCTCTCAACTTTAACTTTGAATTAAAGACACTCAAATTTTAGAATCTTGATTTTAACTGCTACCAAAGAACTAAATTAAATAGGTGGTTACGAGCTGTCTCACTTTGGGGAGTTGTAAAATTTTGTAAATAATTTATACCCAGTGGTCAAGATAGTTTGTAATCGAGTCATCATTGAAACTGGAAATTTTACAATTGATACCTTACATTGCAATGTGTCATTGATGGAGTTAACGGTTAAACAACAAAATGGAGAACATTTCAATAAAATAAATGTTTTTTTTTTGAAAATTCACGTACTTTCCACAATAAACGCCTATTTTATTTATTTAACATTTATAAGTGGCAATTTGGACATACGTTTCAGGGATATCTCCTCAATTAAAGATTATTTGGATTGCTCGATATTATAATCAGAAATTTGAAAAGAATAGAACCGGTTACCATTTGTATTTATGGAACTACGTTACACAAAATATATGTCTCAATTTTTTTATTTCCCTTTCTTTCGTTTATAACGAGAAGCAATACCCTCTCTCTCTCTCGTAATAATGAAACCAATAAAAGAATTATTATGGATTTAAAAGGTTTTGCTGCTAGTCGTCCTATATATGTTATTAATTTTTGTTACAGAATACGTTCTTTACTTTCTTTAGAAGTTTGTTATTGTTATATATTATTGAGTTTCCAGTTATAAAATTTTTCGTTAGTTTTTTTAGTGTTCTCGTTCTATTTGATTAAAAATAATGAGTGTGAGGTACGTAGTTTGCACAGTTTGCTATTTTTATTTTCTGAAATAAGTCTTGGAAAACAGCTATAGACAGTCACCAGTAAAATAAATGAGTGAATATGTTATAATAAATTATAATGTTAATATGGTAATCAAAAAATTTGGTTTGCTCAATCCTCTAAGACAAAAGAAAACTTGTCGCTGGTCGCTTCTGTTACAGTTGTAGTAACTGTGATCACTCTAAATTACATTCTAACACCTCTTCCATTTTTGTTACACTTTACATAATTTTGGTGGACTGTACCATCAATCAACAATGTATCTCCAACAATACGATAATTGTTCTTTTGATTATTGATAGCTTATGCCTTAAGTAATTTTTCCACGTTTGACGTTAATTTCCTCCGCAGTGTAGGTTCACTCTGACTCTGAATTACTCATCTTTTCTCTTGTGTTGAAAACGTAATCTACAAGAATTTAGGGCATTCCTCTTTGACTAAAATTCGATTTTGATTTACTGCAGGCTGAGTCAATAGTGCGATATCGGTCGATTTTGCTTTTGCATTTATGATATGAAATTTTTCAATACGTTATGATACATGATGCAAAGAAATGCATATTCTAAAAATATTTTACTTTAGACACGGTGGTCCAATAGTCCAGGACCTTACTTAACTCAATTATTTTAAATAGAACAGTACTTATTTTTTGCGTATTCTGATTTGTTGGATCAAATGATTTAAATGCATATTTTGTTTTTAAATTTTGAGTGTAAGACTGCCAAGTCATTTTTAAAAAATGGATATGTTCAGTTAGGGTAGATTTTTAGCATTATTATTAGCAATTGGTTATTAAAATTTGGTAATAAACGAAAAAAAACATTGCTCTTTCGTATAGCACTAATATTAGTTGAAACTGTCATACAGGATTTTCATTAGAAACACTTATTTTGTACAACATTTAAACAGGTATAACTTTGTTTTTTAAATAGAACACCCTATATTTTCTTGTATCATCAGATTGTTTTTTTATGATCTTTTTTTCTTATAACTTTTTCTTTTTTTAATTGTGAGATAAATGTAATAATTATTCGTTAGAACCGGTCTCTGATTAGATTTTAGGAACAATACAGTTCATTTACAACAGATAGGAACAAATGTTCTAAACCAAGCCGTAGCTATGTTTCACAAAGTTTTGGTCAAGTCTTCCCATCTATTTATTCCAAATCTCTGATTATAATAATATTTATGCAAAAAAAATTGAACAAAAAATGAGCTGTGTTGTATAAAAATAAGTTTTAGAATTCGTTATATCAGTCAAAGTTTTACGAATTTCAGAAACTCGATTTTTGAAAACTTGAAAAAAAACTTTAGATAGGATTCAGTAGAGCAGTTAAGAAAATAAAGATTTAAAATTTTAAAAAACTGATCCGAAAACTGTTGTTGTTTAGTTTACACAAAATTATAAAAACAGTACAAGACAGAATTAATTAAGAACATATAAATTCAAATTAAAAATAACAGATCAGAAACATTACAAATCACACAAGATTTGCAAAAATTCAAAAGTTATTTCAAATAATTTTCTCCATAAAGAAAACAAATTTAATTTTTGTAGAAAAAAAAAACACTAGAAAATGGAACAAATTAGGCTGATCAGAAATCAGAAACTGAATTAAAAAGTTTAAAACTTAAATAATTTTAATTTATGTAAAGTGATTTCGTTAGTGCATTGCGAAACCAACTGAAAACAGTTTGCAATGTACGTTTATTTTTGAACTTGTTACAACTACGAGGAGAAGACTGGTTAGTTTGAAGGAATAATCAGGTAAAAGAAATTTTAAAATGGTTGGCAGTGGTTGGAAAATTTGGGAAGAGCGGATCAATTTTATGGGATCAGTTAGAAGGTTGGCGAAGAATAAAATTTGTAACTATTTAACTATTAAAAAATAACGCTACATTGCTTTACTCTCATTATGGTAGTCATAACTCAACACAATGAAAAAATATTCACTGAAATAAATGTTTTAGTCGAATTATAGATCTGGTGATTGCAACATTTGCAGAGACGTTTTGTAAGAAAGAAAAGGGACACACAATATTGAGGCTTCAGTCTTATTATTGCGTGTTTAATCCGATTGAACTCAAAAGGCGTTAGAAGAAATAATAAAATCACAAACTTAAATGTAAGTGTCCTGCAATTAGTAAAAGAAAAAATTAAAAGTTGTGGAAAAAATGTGTCAAGAATGTAGCCGATCCAGAAATTTTTCATGTTTCTCCGAATATTCCCTAATTTACTATTATGGTGAATGCCAAAAATGATAATAAAAAAAGCGACAGTAATTAATTTACTAATGTTAATTATAGACAAAACTTTTTTTAATAAACAATATTTATTTAAATATTTTTAAAATGTATTATCCGTAAGTTGAATTCAAACCTGGCAAAATGTAGTTTTCAATATTGTAAAGTTAGCAAAATCTGCTAGCGCTGTATAACGTTTTTTTTTTCGGGTGACTATGAAAAAATGTATAAAATTTGCAAATGAGAGTGGCTATTACTATCACAATGATAACATATAGAAAACCCTTAAAAAACTATTCTATTCTAAAATTCTAAAAATTCTAAAAAATTCTAAAAATGAAAAACATTGTAGACAATCTCTAAATATTTTTGATCGTTTCAAATAATTTTAAAAAACGAATCGTGAACGTTAGGTAATAATTAAAATTAATTCAAATAGAAAAAAAACATCGACAACGAGATTTTAGATTTTTCTACTTATGGAAAAATATTACTCCCTTATTTTTCCCAGATTGCCATGTTTGTTTTTTCTTTTTAAATTAGAATAAAATACAGATGTTTCTTTTTTCTCTTTATCGTCGTAAATACATTTCATGATCCAGTTATTATTCTTCAGAATAGTCTCCATTTACTGGTATCTTACTGTGAAATTGGTAACATTTTTTCCTCGTTATTATTTTAAGGTGACGAAGAATTTTGTTCAAAATTTATTGCTAAGAACTTACTCTAAAAACAAGATTAATCGGTGGTTGTTTTTTGGCATTTTAGGTTCCTGCAGGCTATACACTATTATAAACTTCAAGAAGATGTTGCATTATCTATAAAAACATCTGCTGAACTTTAAGCTTTATCTTTAAGACACGTACGTTGCCGGAAATTATGTAGCTGTTTTACCCCAAACAAAGTGTGTGCTTTCGGATTTCTCCTTCGAGATTAAAATTCATTAAGGGAAATCCAAACTGAAACTTCATCGCAATATAACATATAATTTTATTCTGCGTATTTGTATAAAAGACGTAAATAAACGTGTTTGCATTGGAAACTAATATTGTACAAATTAATAATCATTTATAAATTTACCATTTCTGTGTCATTATTGTCTGTATTTTAGCAGGATCTAACAACGTATTGTTAATTAACGGGAACAAATTGTTTTGTGGATTTTCTAGAATATTCGTATTACACAGAGCAGAATTTTAAAATTGTATTTCACTCGTCAAAAACATAACCCTTTCTAATAGCCGCCATTTTAATAATTTTGCACAGAGATTTTCGCTTAGTTTATCTTCTCTATAAAAAAATAATTAATTTTGTATTAAAAGGTAGTTTAAGTTTCCTTTTACGTATTTTCGTCAAAGTCTTAGAAAAGAAGTAATTTAATCGCGCTTGTTACTACCAAACTACTTTAACATGTCCGTCAACATTTTCCAAATCCACTTTGTTTCTAAACCCTCTATCACAATACATTTCTCTCCTCGTCACTTTCTTACCAGCTCCATCTTTAAATTTGTTTCTTCAAATAATAAAAATTGTCAGTTATAAAATGAGGGTCGGATCTTCTGCAACTTCAGCACAAATGTTCATCATAACAACCAAAGCTACCATGTAAGTTATTTTCCTATGTGACGAGGGTCAAAGAGAAAATGACATCAGCATCGGAATCATATCTAATATTCAAAGAGATTATCGTTCCAATTAGTAACAGAGATTGGATAGTGGTGAAACTACGGTCTAAATTATGAAAATGTTATCTCTTGGTTTAAGTAGAAAACTCTTTACAGCGGCCACCCCATTAACCAAATTTCATATTTGTTTTACGACACTTTCGTGTTATTGACGTTTATAGTCTGTGCGTAAAACGCGCCAAAAATTGCTAAAGAGCTGACAAGACAGTGGAAGTTATTATGACGGTTTTAAAACAATAACGGTTGAGGCTCAAACTTTAAAACTTTGGTCGCTCCTTTCAATGTGATATTTTATGGCTGTTTTAGGGTTTTTTGCGAAAAAATTAACGGAAATATAATTAAATTCAGCGTCTGTTTTACACTGCTGTAATTTTATTCCTTTGGAAAAAGCTGCATTTGAATGTAATAAGGACGAACTTTCTATAAAATTTGAGGAAAATAGCGCTCGCAGTTATTGCTGTCTGAAAAACTCCAATAACGGTAATTTTTCTGAGACAATAGCGCTTCTCCAAAAACTTTGGGGCTGCTCTGTCTTTACAAAACACGTTTTACTATTTTGTTTAGATCACAAGACAGCAAAAAATGGTTTTCACTTTCAAGTTAATTAAAGTTGAAATTCCACAGGCTACATTTCCTGTAGATCAAACCCAACAATTCATGTCAGTGAGTAACAGAGGTAACAGAGTCATTTGAAGCAACACTTGTGAAATGAATCTTTTATAAAATATGCTCATTAGCTATATTTCACTAAAGCAATTTTTTACTGAATCGGACAGACCAAAATCCGGCACTCTTTTTTATTTTAATAACCAGCAATCTAAACTTTTAAATAATGTCTGTGAACAGTTAATGCAGTACAGTGTTTCCGCAAACTACATTAATGAAACCAGCAATTCCCGGATGCAGCAGCAAATTGTTTACACTGAGCGAGCGCAAATCCAAAATCAAAGTTCCGCTATGTTGTTGCAATGAATTCAAGAGAAAATTCGAAACAGCTGTCGTGGACAGTTCATTTTTCGAAGACCTGTCATAAATCTCTTTGTCTGCACCAAGCATAAAAGTATCAAATCCGAGCCTCAAAAATGAAGTGCTTCATTACTGCTAAATTACTCTTCTCTGACATTAACGGCGAGCTGTGACACTCTAATCACGGAGCGTAGTTGCAATTTGCGGAGATGACGAGTTTAACTTTAATATAAATTGTGGTAGCTAAATTTTATAAACAAAATTATTCTAGCTCGTGACTGCGAAGGGAAAGTGGAAAATTGTTGCGTGTTATCGAATAGTATAGTGACTAAAAAACGATCGTTTTTCTATTCACTTTATAGAAGGTTTGTGTAGCTTTTTTCTTGTTATTCGAACATACCATCTTCTCAATTTTGCAAGAAAACTTTCAATCTAATCACAGTTCTTTTACCTTCTTCACAGTTTTCAGTCAAGGCTAATGATTGATTTACAAAAGAAGTAGAATCAAAGACCTAAAATTAAATTAAAATATAAGAATCAAAGCTTTGGGTTGGGATTTTTTTCTCATTCTTTAAATCCGATTAAGAAAAAACTGAAATCACTCTGTCAAAGCAATCTACATTTAGAGTCACAACTAAATAAAATTAAATTAAATAACTGAATAAAAACATAAAATAAAACTGATAATAATTATCAGGCTTCAAAGAATCCGCATGTAACGTACCTTAGGAAACAGAATTCTATTTTAAGTTCCTCTTGTGACCGAAAGATATTACAGAACGAGGATTACTTTTTGATGACTTTATAAATTTTAGAAATAAATCTTATTATGGAAATCACCACACAAATTTTGACTAAAAAGTCAATGGAATTTTAACAAATGATTTATGGATAAAGGTAGAAAAGTTCACTTCTGTTGTAATAAATAAATTTTGTTTCCAATTACATTCACAAGAATGAAGACAGAAATCTATAAAATATTTGGTTTATCCTCCCAAACTCAAAGTTTTCCAAATACTAATAAATTCTAATAAATAAATTATATTGGTACTAATAAATTAAAGCCGTAATTAATAAAAAGCCGTTTATAAATTATAATTATAATTAAGTCGATTTTATAAAGGCGTCAAGGTCCAAGTAACAATTTTAGATAGGCCACGAACTTCCTGTTTTGTTACCAAAATTACTTTACTAGAAAAGTAAATATCTGAGCAACAAAATTTTCTACGGAAATTTTCATAAGATAACAACATTTAATTTATTCATGATATAAATTTACACTTGGAATAACATTAGTTATATATTCTACATATCGTGATTGTAAAACTGCTCTACAAGAGAAGCCTACAATTAAGATTTATTTTGCAACTTAAATAAAATACTAATCCAAATCTAAATTAGACAAATACTTAATTAACCAAATTTTCTCACCTGAAAGAGTGTGAACTTGATAACGTTACACTAAATATGTACATGGAATAATCTCTTCTTTGTTCCTATGATAGTAAATATTTTTAGATAGACGCAAGAGTTAATAAACGTAATGGTAATAATAAGTAAAATCAACAGCAGTACTGGTCTTGATAGAGTGTCCAATATACAGGGTGTTATGGAAATAAATGCAAAATTTTTAACTGGAGATAGAACTCCTCGCATGGAACAACTTTTCTAGTTGCCATTTTTGCGAAAACGTGTCTCAAACGGAGTGAAAATTCGAAATAGATTTATCCCAATAATGCATCTCCGCCTATAAATTATGGCTTCAATGGAAAGAAAATGACAAAAACCTTATCTACTTTTGTCCGAAAAAGATTAGGAATATTTTTATCTGTTGAAAGTATTAAAGGAAGGTAAAATAAAATACCAACACAAATTTTCGCAAACATGGCAATAAACAAGATGTTCAATGTGACGAATTCTATCATCAGTTTAAATGTTTGTAATTATTGCAATAACATCCCCGCGTGTCATGGAAAGAAGTGCAAATGATTTTAATCCGTAAGAGAGCACTTGTCATTCTGAGTTTTCTAATAATTGTTCGAGAAAGCTTTCCTTAAAGAGATAAAATTAACAATAGATAAACTGAGAACAGCGGTCCTTCTATTTGTCAATATGGAGTCAAATACCGTCCGAAAAAACGCTCTGGCAAACAACAGTGACACAACTCAACGGGAAAATGAGCAGTGTCATAGGTCAGTAATAACACCAATACAAGCATTAATCATTATTATTCAATAACAAATGATGTGTGGGTGGAATGGAATAATGTACTCAGTTTACAAGAACCGCTCAAAATGATGCCCTTCGTTGTCAATGCAGGCTTGAATTCGTCGTGCCATCGACTCTGGTGTTCTTGAAGTCATATCCGGATTTCGGCGAATTCTGTCAGCAACAGCATTTACCCGTTCTGTCAGTTCTTTCAGTGTATTAAGTGGTGTTGCATACACTAATTATTTCATGTGTCCCCACAAAAAAATCACAAGAGTTTAGGTCCGATGAACGAGGTGGCCATAACACTGGTCCATTTCTGCCGATCCATCTTCCAGGAGATGATTGTTTAACCAATTGGCAACGATTCTAGCGTAATGTAAAAACCACATGTCTCTTCTTGCCGGCCAAAAGGTCATACAATACGTTCCGCAAAAAATTTAGATATCCAGCACCGGTTAGACGAGCAGGTAAAATGTACGGTCAGATTAATTGATTTCCCAGTAGTTCAGCCCACACATTAATAGAAAATTGTCGTTGAAAACGTTTCCGTCAAATTTCATGGGGATTTTCCTCTGACCAAATGTGGGTATTACGACTGTTGTAAATTCCATCAACGCGTGAATCCAGCTTCGTCGGTAAATAGCAGGTTATTAAGAAAATCCTGGTCATCGTGTATTTTGTCGCGTAACCAACGCCAAAATGCCAACTTTCGTGGTGGATCTCCAGGTTCTAAAGCTTGAACACGTTGGATGTTCATGAAGAACAACGGTCCATACAAGAAAATGATATTACGTTCTTCAGCAACGACATCCAAAATTTGGGAGTCTACTTCCGGAACTTTGCTTGCTCTTTGCCGGCCACGATCGTGAGTATGTGGGTTAAATCGGCACAGCACAGTTGCTGTAAAAGTACGCGCAATTGGAAGACGGCGCCCGGGAAACCTCTCCCTGTACAAACGTCGTTCTTGAACGGCATTTCCCCGTGTTTCGCCGTATAACATCACCATGTCTGTTAACTCCGCCTTGGTATACGTGACCATTTTGGCACTATTTGGCACACTCAAAAACTCGAAATTGTGACCGAAACTTGTGATAGCCGACGCGGTAGCCTTTCAACTGACATGACCCGATAAAACAGGCAATGCATTTTTTGCCACAAGACTCGTCAAAATCAATGGGGCGGCATTAACATCAACTCGAGATTTCGTTAAAATGTTATAAAGAAAAGTTGTTTATTTTGATGAGTTATGTTACTGGTTAAAATATTTGCACTCATTTCCATAACACCCTGTATTTATTAAACGTTTGAAAACATGGCAACTTTTTCGTTAGTGAGCAAAACAATAAATAAATTAATATTAAAATACTAAGTGAATAAAAAAAAATATTTATACTATATAACAGAGTGAAAGCAGTCAAATACGCTGTCTGCCACTCTCACCTTTAAAATTCTAAATTCTTATTAACGTTAATACAATTTATAAAGAACGAAACTCAACAGTGAAACAAAACGTTTTAATTATTCGTTGAGTCGCTTAGCGTAGAAAAATAATCTAAGCAATCACGTCCAAAGTTGATTGTACCACTGGGAAACGTTTAGCAACACGTAACGTTTGAGATTTCTTCTGAGAAACATCGTCGATTTCGAAAACTTTTTGAGAAAGATAATTTTCTTCGACCTCCAGTTGTTTGTTGATCCGAATAAGTTCATTTATCGTGTTGATTCACAAGATTTAATTGGTGATTAATTGGTCATCATTAAGACACACTATTAATTACGAATCATTAAATCGAAAATTTTCGCATCTTTCTAACACCAATTATATTATAATTTATTTGAAATTTGTGCATTGTAATGCTGTAATGCAGCAGCAACAAAAAATTGAACTGAGGATTTCGTTGTGTAGTTAATTACCAATAAAGTGCACTTCAAACGATCCCGAACATGAAAATTTTTGCAAAAAATTTCATTATGGTGGATTACGGTAATTAGTAGAAGCCCTTTGTATGGTCACTAGCAGTGCCGACAAGGTCCTCTAATTTTTTCAATGTATTCAAAAGCGTTAAACGCTCTAGTGTATATATTCTTTGTGCTATCGACATAATAAAAAAAGTAAAAATTATAGTTTCATAGTGAATTACATTTTAATAAAAAAATAAAAAACGTTTACATGAGTAGTAAGTAGTCAGGCAAACAAGACTTGATTCCAAAAATAGAAATAATAAACTCAAAATTAAAACAATATTATTTAAATATTAAAATATTAAAATTAAAAGTGTAAGATGGTCCCAAAATTAATTTCTGGATATTTAATTTTTGAAAATTTATAGATAACTTTTAGAAGGAAACTTACAAGAACAGTTTATCAAAAAAAGTGCTTATTTAGCTATTTCTTAATTAAGAAGAAATGAAGCGTTTAAAAACAAGAACGACTATTGAGTTCTATAATAAACTTGTTTATTATATTTTATACGGCATTATTGAGAAGTTTGAGTTTTATGCTCATATTTTTATATTCATATTAAAATGGATTTATTGCGTTTAACATCAATGTACGAATTGCATAGATCGTAAATTATATTTTTAACTTTATATTCCACTAATAAATTGTATGACTTCGCTTTCATAATAAAACAATTGCAATTTTTATGTAGCCATTATCTATTTCTGGCTACATTTTAGTATATTTCATTAACTTTCCTTTTAAACATTAAGTCGTTTCGTCCTTTTATTTTATTTTAAATTTTTAATTTGCTTTGAAAAGAAAATGTTCACTCGAAGAATTCCTAATATCAATTCTCTTAAATTCTTACGACGTTATGACTCTGCAGTTAAAAGCAACAAAATAACACCACAAGCAGCATTTTTCGGTATTTAATGACATTACGACAAAATTTTAAAGAAAATGTTTTGTAAATTATTTTCCATGTCGAAACCATTTCCACAAAAATTAATATTCCGCGGTTGTAGATTGTAGCAACTCTGATGGAATAATAACTGGCGGCTTGGTTTATTAAATTCTTAGTCAAGAACAAAACATTTTTAAAAACTCACTTCACTAACTTTACTCGGTGTTTCCATTGTTTTGATTTAACGCTTATTAAAAAGTTAACTGAGACTGCTTTCACCAGGAATCTAATTATCCTGAAAATGTAACTAATGAGTTTTTTCTTGAATAAGATTTGATTATACTAATAATACACTGTAACTATCCTATATAAGTGACAAACGGCTTTAATCAATTTCTGGCAACGTTGCGTGCTCTTAATATCACAGATTTTCTTGAGATCAAAGGTTCCAGAATTCTAGATTTTGAGTGTAGCAGTTATGAGTAACTGAGTCGTGAATTATAGTAATGTGAAGTTTTCGTTATGTTTCACCACAATGTTTGGCCTTGCGCTGAAAAAATACACATTATTTCTGATTTTTTACGTATTTTTCTGCAATTTGATGTTTATCATGTCAGATTCAAGATCCATCCAATTCTTGGGAAATGCTAGGCTTAACATCGGAAGCAAATTGAAGTGAGCCCTTGTAATAGAAGAAGTATCCCTCAGCAACGACCTTCCTTTGACAATCTTGCAGAGACCAACAGCTTCACCGAGAAGCAAATCTCCCGCTATTTAAAAAAAATCTTCGCCCTCGATCCATCATAGAACGATAAGAGCACCCCAACTCTGTAGACTATGACAAAATGACCTCTCCAGATATAAGCGCCCCCGCATGACGATGCCCGAAAATAACGGATGAAATTCCACGCTACCGTTTCCCATCTCATGGTGAAAGTATCTTTTTGTTTTGTGCTTTGGCGCCATTTTTCTCTTGCGCTTGTTAGGTAAGGAGGATGTCAGGACCCCGCGAAATATAAGCTGGCTTCATTGGGCGCCACAGTTCGAAGAATTCAATTTTTCTCCTACTTTGCATGAAAATCTCACTGACCTTGTTTCCATGCGCGTTCGCGTTCGCTTTCAAAAAGCACCTGAAGGGAGACGACTGCTCACCGCTCCAAACGTTTTTCATCAGGTGAAAAATTTTGTTTTAAAGATGAACTCATTAGTTTTCTGTATAATACCAGATCAGGACAAAGGGGCGTTTATCCCAGGAATTCTCATTCCGTTCGATGTTTGTATGTAATATAAAAACTTGACATTGATCTAATAAAGACAAATCAGTGAAATTACACTTCAGTGATCAGATTAAGAGCTCGTCGGAGAGAAGTTGAAGCTCTTGGTGTTTTCTATCCTACAAGTTTTTGTTGTGTTTTTTTTTTCGGAATACTATCACGATTATTTTCAAACAATTAGTTGCGTGTTCAGTTTTCATAAAACTTAGATGTTCGCTCTGGTTGTCCGACTGTTATTAAAAATGTTTTACCAACAATTAATTACATTTTTTGTGTGATTTTTGTCACTGCCTTGACTCAACTCTAAGCTCCAATTAATTACAGTTATGAATCTCTTCGTAAATCTCGAAAAATGAAACGTGATAAAGATGTCACAAATGCAAGCACGGAAATCCTCTGCTTTCTTAACGGAATTAATAACTGTCACTCCATTGTAATTATTAATTGTTTCGTTTCATTAAACTATTTCAAACAAATTGAGTTAATTCTGCAACACGAGTATCATTAAATGTTAAATTTGAACTTCATCCATTGTCCGTTTATTAAAAAGTAATTTCCCGAGAGAATTCCTCCGACTTTGAAAACAACGTAATTGTAAACTGGGGATATTTTCAAAATATATCTTTTAATGTGATCATACAATCGACCAGGACAATTCTTCCAATGTTGGTCTAGGGAAAAGTAAAATCTTCAGATTTAAGTTGTCTGGAACGATAACCATAAAGACAGAAGCGCGAATTTTGGTAGCACGAGTGAAATTAATTATATGCTTGTATGTAAGGGTTGTTAACATGACCCTTTGTTACTCGGTGTTAAACGACAAAAAGATTTGTGTCATGCGGATTATTACTGACGCGAGAAAGTCACGATTTACTGCAGTAAAGTCGTTGTTTTCTTGTCGAGTTGGAGCGTAGTATCGATGTCCAGTTTTATTTATGCTGAATGAATTGAATTTATACTTGGATTTATTCAAGCTAAAACTAGCGTGTTTTTGTTTGGAAATCCTTAAACGGAATGCGAGGGAATCGGTCCAAGAAAATTAAAGCAGCTAAATTTTATTTTGCTACAATTTGTCCAAACAACAATATAGCAAATGTGAATATTACTGTTTAGAACTCTTTGTAAACACGCTTTGTTAAAAATTTTATTACTGTTAATATTGTTACGAATCACGTTTATTACAGCGATTTTATGACATAAATCCTTTGTTAACTGTATTCTTTTAAACATAATAATTTTAATGATCACATAAAGTCGAAGTATGGTACTTGGAAAATGCTCGAAGCAGCTAATATGCTTTGACAAATCACCAGTTCACGAGTATCTTTAATTAATTAATTAATTTTGTTTAAAGGTCTCACTAAATTGGATTAACCCATAAAAGTTTTAGATAGGTGCAAGCTGGTAGTTAATCATAAGCAAAGCTTCCATGAAAACGTTAAGGGGTGTAAATTAATAAAGCTTCTCATTGTCGAGAGCCAGATACGGAACAAATTGAAATAAAACAGCTTTGGAAAAGTTAAAAACGTTGGCAAATTCACACATATTAACGTCTATAGCTGCCACAAAATTTTTGATTCCTTGAAAAAATGTAGTCGTATTTTTATTGATCATTTTTTTTAAATCTGGAAAAATCAAACATTCATATTTTTATTTTAGCTCACTCAAGTTCAGTAGCATACAACTCAAAATATTAAAAAATTAATATAAATTCTATTTCTGGTTTTAAATAATAATAATGTGGGCATGGTTATAAATTTACTGCGCTTTCTAAATATAATGTAATAAAATTTTCAATTTACAAACAGAATCAGAAATAATGTTCAAGTATAAAAATGTATCACATCTAAAACCTAAAACTCTACTATACATAAAAAAAATAAAACTTTAGAAGCATTTAAAAGCCAAAGGGTTACTAAGAATTAATTTTTTTAGACATTTCTAAAAGAACTATAAAATATTGAAAACTTGAAGAAAATTACAAAATCTAAAGAACCATCAGCAATAAAATGGTAAAACTACAGATAATACAAAAACATTGAGACAAATTAAAAAATCTAATAAACTCGGAAAATATATTAAAAATTATAGTTAATTGGCACACCAAAAAGTCAGTTTATCAGTTTATTAGTTGACGCGCGTTTCCGTAGCAAAGCTACCATCATCAGAGCTTGTTTGTATCAAGATGATACAAGATGATACAAGTTTGTATCATCGCTCTGATAATTAACTAAAATTTTTAATTTTTTTTAGAAACACCAAGTTTTGTATCTAAGAAATTTTCATCGGAAAATATAGACAAGGTAGAGAATCATGAAAACGGATGTAAACAAGAACAAAAAAAACACAAAATACAAAACAAAATTTTCTAGAATCCAAGGAATTTAAATATTCTAAAATAAATATAAAATAAATTTTGCATCGTACTATTTAAAAATTTAAAGAATCAAATAATTTAAAATTTGGGATATGTAGAAAATACAAAAATGTAGATAGAAAAATTAAAACAAAAAAGTACGAAGATTTTAAATAATCAAAATTTTTTGATCAAAAAAATTTGAAGAAATTTAGATTTAAGAAATTTAAAAAGTACCTAAGGATTTTCTTAAACTGTATATTCTAGGACAATTTAATTCATTTTAATAACCATAATTTTGTAACATATTTTCTATTCTTTAATTTATTGGTAGCTCACATTCGAGCTGCTGTTGCTTTTAATAGAAGCCAATAAGGTAAAAACTTATTTTCAGTCTATTATCTAATTTATCTCTTCGTTTTTTATGTTGCTAAATACTCTTGACTTCGAAAAATTGTTTTTCGCAAATTTCATAAAATCTCAGTATTGCAAAGTGGTATCTAAAAATCATCTCTAAACAATCAAAGCATACCCTTTAAGAATTTATCCAAAAGTATTCAACCAGAATCCATACAGTTACCTAAGCTGTGATTAAAATTCAAGAGAATTATTATAATGCTTTGAAGCCGTCCATTCTCGAGGAAAATTTGAATTGTAAACCGAATCTTTAGCTAAGCTAATTAGATTCCAAAATTGCGTTCGTTTGAAGTGCTTCGATAGAACTCTCAAAACTCGAAAACCTGTCCCTGTCTGTAACTAGCAATTACATATCGTAATTTTTTTGTATTATGCGAATTTGAGTAGAAGGCGGATTTTTAACCCTTCCATTAAAGCAACTGAAACGTAATTAGATCTGCTAATTGCGTGCATAAAAACTCCCAAATTCGTTAAGTTAATGTGAGTTTTTCAAGTTGAGGCTTTGTCTGGAACGAAAGCTTTTAGAATGACTGCGGTGCTTTTAAAGCACATGAATTGCATTTATTAATTTAGCAACAAGTAGTGTTGGCTGAAAATATGTAGGACAAGAAGTATATAATTTGCTTTGTAAATCAAGTTTTATTGTTCTGGTGGATGGAAGCACGTCGGTTTAGCGGGAATGAAAATTCATAAACATTTCATTTGGCATAAAGAAGACATCAATACGCTTTAAATTGGTAAATTGCAGTGGAATTTCGTGGAGCGCTCACATTCAGTCCGTAGATTTCTAGAAATTGTTTCAAACATCGCAATGCATTTATTTGTAAAATAATTTTGGGTAAAGAAATAAATTTGAACTAAATGTTTAAACAAAAAGCTGATTTTTATCAGAAAAGTTGGTCTCTAAGAACAAATGGTGTTGTAATATTTAAATGAAATGAAATGGTTTTATTCTTCAAAAATTAAGAGAAAAAGTTCAGACTTATTTTTATCAGAACAATGATGAATATAAAAAAAGTGTTTTTTTATGTACTAAAATTGGTGGATGCGCTGATAAATATAGTAAAATCTGATCTTAGTCTTGATGCCCTTAGAACCACGTAACTATTTATTACCATGACATTATTAACTGTGACAGTTGCCGGATACAAACAAAACCCCACAAAATGACAAAATTCTTCGTCTCGTCAACTCATTACTAAAATCTAATTCCACAGATTTTAGCTACTTAATGTTGTCGACCATAGTATCGTAAAACTTCACAGACTGTTTCGATGCACGCCTCGGCAAACTCATTTTCAGTGTCTCCAACCTTCCATCCACCAAGAAAATTTGTAACATTCAGGACACGCAACGTCGGCAGAAATTGATTAAAACCGTTCATCACAATTACGAAATAGCAACAGTGGTTTAGTGATAGTAACAACTACATTATTTGTCCAATCAAACAGGGAAAACAACAGTGGATGTAGGCTAGGAATAATTCAATTGTGAACTTCTGTGTGGAATACAAAACTGTTTCATTCAGATGTCACGAATAAAAGCGAACAATAAAAAATACTTTGATGTTATTTTTTTTGTTTTGTAGTGAGAGATATAGGTGGGTCTGCCGAAATTTGGAGACATGTTATTTTATAGTTTGATAAACACTGCGGTTCCTAAATTTATTACTTGTTTTTAAAAAATGTTTCCAAACTTGTATGTACAACTAAAATCTATGATCCATGCACGTGTAAAAGCAATTTGGCAAGCAGTCAACTAGGACATCCGAGAGAATGTTCAAGATAACCTTGTAGTATTTTGAAGAAAAAAGCTTTTCGTTTCAAATAGTTTTGTACAGACAATTTACTTTGCTGAAAAACACTGACATTGTGATAATACCAAGGATTTAATTTTTATGTTAGAATAATAAACACTACACAACGTGGTTGTTTGTTTAGGCAAATTTATGCAAAAGTTTCAATGCATTGATGGTAGCCATGTTTATTTATTCCAAGTTCACAAAAAAATCTATTTGTGTTTGGCGAGTTGATATATTTTTGCAAGAAGTGAATCCCATTTCGAATTAATTACTTTTCATTGAGTTGTTTTTGATGGTAAATAACAATTAAAAATCTCCAGTTCCTCAAAATTAAATTCCAAGCTCAACTCTAGTGTTTCTATCTAAATTGTAATAAATTTTATCTCAGATATTTAAAACCATCAACTGGTATACTTATACGACTCATTTGAATATAAATTGCATCCTGAAACTTTAATATCAACTTCTCAGCTCTGCAACTTCTTTACAAAAATTCGTCTAATTCCTCATTTTAAATGTTAATCATTTAAAGTGTTTCCAGATTTCTTGTTCTAAATTGTCTGGAGAAATTTCCCAAAATGTATGTTATCTTGAACTGTAAATTATTCACGTTGGTAACGTCACACGATTTCGTGACATAATCACATTACATCCTAAGAGGTATTAACGCACGTTTTACATATTATAATCGAGAATTAACCTAAGCTCTTATCAGTGCTTTCGGTGATTGACGTGTAAACGTGACTTACGTTCGTCTCTTTAATTTTAAGTTAGTGCTAGAGATTTCGTTTTTATGGAGTTCAAATCGATTTTTATTTCGTTGTCGCGAAATTGACAAGAAGTGATCCAATTTTAAACTGGGGGCGATACCATCAGCAGATGTAGGCGAACTTTGCTGAGAAAATATTATCATTTTAAGCTGACGCTGGGTTTGTTTCGATGAAGTTTGTATACCTAGACTAAACCGAGTTCACTTTATTGTCTAGACACTTAGAATATGGTAATTCAAGAATTAGTAGCTCTGAGATGACTAGAATCTTTTTTGATAATGTTGAAACGTTTGAATATCATTAAATTTTATCACCACTTTACAAGTTAAAAATCGTTTCTCCCACACTTACGGATTCACCGGAAGCATCAAATATGATGTTCTTCATGTAAAATCGGTCCACGAACTATTAATCAACAACATATAGCTACTCCATTTTATGATATCACAGTTTTACTATCACTTTATGGTTCTTCTTAACTTGTTTTGTAAAATCAGGAGCTGCACGCTCTTCCTGCATATTTATCACAAGTGTAATCTCATATGCAGTTAGAGAAAGAGGGATGTGATTCTAAGAGTAAACGAGTTACTAGTTGTGAAACACAAAAGAAAGCTACAAATAGAAAAAAAACGTTTTTTTTTCAAAAGAGAATTTGAGATGAATAGGTGTTCCCTCCAATCTTCAGGAAAATTTGCTTTTCTGTGAAAAAGTATTATCAATTCTTACATTACAAAATTTGTCGACACAAAGCTTTCATCGACGGAAGCTCGGGGCTGTCAAAGGTGTCTGATTTTGGTGTCGAATAGTTATTCAAACTTATTCACAAAATTTCAGGAGCGGAAACTTGTACTATTAAATTTACGGCTGCCGCGAGCTTTAATATTAATTGTTTTAGTAAAGTTTCTCAAATATATTTTTCAAAGAAGCTGTTAGAGCAAATACACGATATTGATTTACATTTAGTGTTAGATTACATAATCGATTCTATATTTTCAATTGAAGCTGTGCAGCTGTTATCGTTTGCGATCGGTCCATTAGGTCGAAAGGCTCCTGATTTTGATATCTATTACAGGAGTACGAGAAAGTTTTTAGGTTCATTTCCCATTGGATGCATCATTTGTACCTGTCATCTTGTTTTTTCTTGAATCGGTTTAGTTCTTACTTTGCAGAAACTGCAGCTATTTGAACTAATGACAAGACGTTTCAGGTTCTAAGAATTCCCAATCTGGGATTTAGACTAACAACTTTGGATTTTTTACAAAACTAGTATATTACACAAATGTTAGTGGTCTTTATGATTTTTTTATCCAGATGAAAAATGATACTGTCGGTTGAAAGGTGACACCTTAACCTTATTAAATATAAAAAAAACATTGCGGAGTTAAATGTATTTTTGTGTTTTTTTAAATCAACGATGAGAAAACTGTACGCCTTTGAATTCTTATATTTTTATTATAGTTTATTATTTATAAACAATTTAAACGTGTTGGAAAATTAATTCTCCTCGCTCTAATCTCTATTGTTTCGATCAAATTTGCGTTTTATTTACCGTGCAAACAAACTGTCGGTTTACAAGTATGGTATCACAGAGGCCACTGTCACGTCAATATCATATAAATTCTGCTCGAATTTGCATCATATCAGACCTTATCAAGCAAATGCGTGTTGGCCTTTAGCAAGAATTTATGAACAAAAATGTGCAAGCATAGCCAATTAAGTTTCGATAATTTTCATGTAAACAACACGAGAAAATGTGGAAAAGTGTGTGGAAATTGCTGCTTCCCTTTTGTGGTTTCCAGCGAGATATGAGAGTATCTTTGTAGAAACGAAACTGATCCGTCGAAACGAGCAAACATGAAAAAATGTGATTTAGATTTTCTCGTTACCTGGGCAAGCTTTTCCTCGAGCCGTGATTCGGACAGAGACGTATGCAACATCCGCTTCGATTCCGGAAAGTTTGATTATCTTCGGGGAAATCTGAAACAGGATGAGATTGATTACTTGATTGGGTCTGGTTTACAAGATGATTTTTTATTATTTTTTGATTACACTGAGTACTGAGTAAAGTGTAAAAGTTGTAATCAATCTTTGAAAAAATTGCAACAGTTTCTGTTACTGTGGAAATAATGTAACAAAAGTATGGCTGCAAATGATTGGCATTCATAAAGTTTTACCGACGATTTTCTTTTCATTTACGACCGTTTTCCATAAAACGAAGAATTTACGAGCACTGGTGACATTCGGAATGTTAAAACGCCGTGGTGTTTTTAACACAAATGGGTATTATAAACTCCGACATATTTAATTACCTAAATTCAGGCCATATTTAGAATTTCTTGTAATTCTTGTATCCAATTCCTCAAAAAATAATTAAATGCTATTACTTTAAAATAAATAAGATTATTGTATTAAAGAATACCTCAATTAGCGTTAAATTGATCGGCTTAAACATTTGAAAAAATATCACATTTTAAAAATATAAGTTTGTAATGAAAAAACGATATTCGTTATATTATATTGTTATATTTTTTTGTGTCATCATTAATCAAAGTCTAAATAAAATATATGTTAACATTATTTTTTTATCTACACTTTGATAAATTCCCTCCGGCAACTGAACGTCAGGATTGAAAAATGTATCATTTTATAAAAATCCGCTGAATTAAAAAGAGCCTTTTCTCATTCAAAATAAGTGTATTAAAGCTTACGCAATATTTCATTTTGGCAACAGGATAGAGGTAAATTTAGGAAGAAAAATTTGTTACCATGCTTGCTTTTCATATTTTCCTTTTAAAACCAAAGAATTTAATCTCTACACAAAAGTAAAAACCTGCCAGTTTAGAGATTAAAACAAATTAGCTGATGTCTAATTTTTTTTTATTCAATTGAAATCAAAACTCCTAAATTATTATATATGAAGCAAAAGTTAATACCATCTAAAAATTTTGCTTTCAGAGTATTCAAATTGTCGAAAGAATGTATGTATATATATATAAACAAAATAGACATATTAACCAATACAATTTTTAAAATTGATTTAATGTAATAAATAATTCTCATTTACAACATATTTAGAAAATTATTTAAATGAAAAAATATATATTTGGATAGAAATGAGTATAGATAGTTTTACCTAATCGTGTGTCAAATACAAAATAACCCAATGTAACCGGAACTCACACATTGCAAGATCCAGGGAGTGAGGTGTTTTATAATGTTTTTGTAAATGTTTTTTTATAGTTTTTTTTATTATAATATTGAAGAGTACAATTATTAAAATATAATTTTTCCAATTTTTTTCTAATGGTATGTCAATAACAATTTTTATTTTGTGGTCAAACAGACTAAAATTAGAACAATAGTAATTGAAAAAAGTTTTTTTTATTTTCTCTTCGATCCAGACAATAAAGTTCTTTAAATTTAATGTAATAAAAACAATTCTTATTTAAGAGATAAACAATTAAAAAGACTTAAATAATCTTTTTTGATAAATAATATTATTAATATAATTGCTAGATTATCGAGTGACATCAAATGAAATTGATGAATATTTATGTGTTACTTTTAAAGTGTAATACATGAGTAAAAAATCATTGAACATCCAGTTACTCTCTGGATCTTGCAATGTTCAACTTCTGGTCATTTTTCATTTTTTTTTTTATTTTAACTAACCGTTTATTTTGCCCTCGCTTTCACTAAATGTGTGGCATGAGATTCATTATTTATGACATGTTTGGCTTTAAAAGTGCATCGAGACCGTAGGAGAGTGGTTTGAATATTCATAAAGTTTTATTTTTCTACTGTGTGTATTATTTCCGTATATTAAAAATTTTAGAGGAATATTCACAACTGATTGTGCGTGCGTCGAATACACAGGGAGAAAAATTGGATATTTCACACGCGGTTGGGTAAAGCTATCTCTACTTCTTTGTGGCCAAACATTTTTCTAAATATTTCATCTTCTAAATAAGAATTACTTATTACGTCAACAAATTTTAATTTATATTAAAATTAAATTATATTATATTAACATAATTTTAATAATAATAAATTTTGTAAACAATTAAGTTTATATATATGGGTTATATTAATATAATATAATAATAATAACAAAAAATATATTTTACCTATTTTTTGCTGAAGAATTTAATTTCATAATTGTACTCGTTAGTTTTGTGATCGAAAAAAATTTTTTTCTAATATAAAATGCAGAGCTAAAATTTTTATCGAAAGAGTTTCCCTGTAGACATTAGATTGCCATAAAATTTTTATTCAGATTGGTATATCCTATTAAAAATTTCAGTTTTAGTACAAACACACCGTGAAAGTATCGCTTAGATTTACAAATTTTAAATTATTGTGCTAAACACAGATATTTTTCAGAGACTTAAACATTTACGATACATCTCTCTTTATAATTTAGAGAATTTGTTCTACAGATATCAAACATTTTTCACCTCGATTTTTAGTATATAAATACTGGACAGTTTCAACTTAAGTACATACAAAAAAAAGACGACACCAAATAGGTTGTAACAATTTAAAACATTTTTAGTACGTTTTTTACCCAAAACTTCCAGTAGACTCTAGAGAATATCGCTAAATCGCTTACATTAAAACCACCCACTTCTTGGGACTAATTCTCCGAGAGAGAATTTATTATGGTGGTTGATTTCCTGAAAATTTTCAACTTAACACCGAGAAACGAGAAAAGTATGTTGATGAGTGAAACAGCCGAGAAACATTAATATGACAGGCTAATTTATCAAGTATAAATTTTAGAAATGAAGCACACAACAATTGAGCAAGTTTAAAAGTGTGAATTTAATTATAATTTTTGTCACTCGTATTTGTATTTAACTCGCTAGCAACAAAGGTTCAGAAAAATTTGAAACTCGTTTCTCTAAAGTTTGCTTAAAACGCTTTTCATTTTTTATAAATTTGCACAAGCTAGTAAAGGTTTTTTTTATCTTGCCAAATCGTTGCGTCATGTTCAGTAAATTTTTGTTAACTTGTCCTCTATTATACGTATATTTTGAACACCCACACAGGACATAACAGCTTTTTATTAAAGCAATTTTGCTTATTTTTTGCTCTTTTAGTAATTTTAGGTGTACAACCTTTGGTGTAAAATATTTATGAATATTTTACCTATTGGTCATTATGCACATGATTTAATTTAATGTACTATACTTAACTCTACAACAGTTAGCAAATAGATAATTAAAATTCATTGTGTCGTGGTGCGAATCGCATAACAAAATTTATTACGCTTCGTGAAGCATATAATTACACGTAGATACAAAACATTAATAACACGAATATGTTAAATGTGCTCCAGTAGAGAAAAGCACAAAAGAAAATGAAATTCTGTTTCCAACACGACATTTCTCAAAAAGTCCAAATGAGCTTTTAATGAACTTGACGTTTTATCTTGTAATATAATAACAGTAGAAAACTTGACCTACTTTCCGGTAATTACGTTTTATTTTTTCAAATAGAAATAATTTCATTTCTCACTATATAAAGCTTATAACAATCTCTGTTTACACCCACTTTCGTCTCTCTTTCAACTGTGACCTAGATTACGAAAAACTCCAGCTAAGAAAGCGTGTTCATAAAGAAATTAACATTCCGCCCTATTATTATGCTAATTGCTTTATTATTCGAAATCCGAAGTGTTCTTGAAAATATTGCAGATTCGTTTTGGCTTTAGTAACGTCAATCACCCGTGGGCTTTTCCAACTAATTTGCTAAAGTCCATAGCTCGGGTATGTATGACAAAGTTACCTTGCTCTCTAGAGAATAACCAGAAACCATTTTCTCCAAAATTAACCCAAAAACAGAATACGGCTTTGTTATTTTATTTTGTTGCTCTACTGCTTGGAAAAGATTAAGCTCTAGTTCACCATAATAAAACTCCAAGCGGTGTCGCGATAAAACACTAAATTTCTCGACAGCAAACTATTCATGTAAAGCAAATAACTCGTAATATTATTAGACTAGTCTTTTCCAAAATAAATTTTATTTTATTCCGAACGTTTTATGAAGTATGAGGTTAATAAATTTTTCAGAAGTGCCAGCCAACGAAGGTATTAAGTGTAGAGGTGTGAGATTTGTAAGAAAATTTATCACCAACCTGTAGAACTAAGAATACGTTTCTCTAGTTTATGAGTCGACCAACTTTGCCATAATATATTTAAAAAAGTTTTACTGAAAACTGACCTACACTATGTCTTATTATCTGCTTCCGATCCGATAGATATATGGGCCAAGTTTGAGTAAATCAGTTACCTTTAGATTATAAATTTTCGTTGAAAGTTTAGAGAGATGTATTATTGAGCTATTATATAGAGAAAATTTTTGAGAAACGACTTAAAATTAAATCAACGATATTTTGTGAGTTTTGTGTTTTATGATGCGAATGTTATAGTTAAACTTTACGGGTTTCAAACTCTGTAATAAAGTGTTCTGTTACAAAAATTGTAGGAATAGTGATTTTTCATCTTTGTTTGATAAGAGAAATTAACATGGTTTCTCCTCCTCAGTAAATTAAAAAATGTACTTCTCTAGTAAAATCTATATTTAAATAATTGGAAAAACGAAACCAACAGATCGAATAAAACAACGATTGACTTATCGATTTCGTTAGAGAGATTTTGCTATTTCATTTGTGTTTTTTTTTTATGCCGGTGCTAAAAGCAAAATTGCGTTTTTTAAGATCTCGGAAAACGCGTTGTCTATACAATTTTAACTCTATGCAAAAATATTGAACCGTTCTAGCATCAAAGCTACAATCATACAAATTTCCATTGCATTGTTCTGGTTTAAGCTTACAAACGAAACATTATTTTAAGCGACGGTATAAGTGATGGATTTGACACTCCGCTTTGCAAAGTTCAGTTGATATTTGTGCGAACAAACAGAAAACGATTTACGAGAAATGCATGCAAGTGCAAAACATTTATCTGACAAAGATTGATAGATTTTACAATAGGTGAAGAATACTAAGTAAAACAAACATAAAAGCAATAATTAGGACCTCTTTAAATTGATAGTGAAAAGAGGAGGCCACTTAAAGCCGAGCACGTAGCTTTTTTCAAAGCTGCAAATGTCTCAATTGTGAGTGTACTTGCGAAATAAAGTTTGTGTGTTTTAGTTTGTGTACTTCCTTTTATGTCTGTACTATTTCTACAAAATAAACATAATATGGCCGAGCATGAAACTGAGAATTGATAATTTTACAACAATATTAAGAGTCAAAACCATTGAAATGGTAACATATGAACTTATGAAAATCGTTGAACCAACAAACACAAATTTTCCTCCTGCTTTAGACATTATCAAATAATGAGCAAACGTCCCCAACAGTAAAGTTCCGTGACTCCCAGATCAAATTATCTTTTTCACTGCCGTAAACGACTTCAATCTCATTGACCACAATGGTATTTCTGCAATATACTTTTAGTGCATATTCAGTACAGTTTGCAAGCATGTATTGTTTGCTCCGTTCATTGAATCTCTTAGAAATCAATAAAACTGCCATTTTGGATATAGGGAGCAGTGAAATTCTCAATTGGACCTTATACAAACATTTGGTAACTAACCCTGTGCCCGCTTTCCAAACACATGAATTTCTCTACAATTGTACCTACATGAAAATTAAATTTTCAACAAGAGAAGGGAAGCAGATCTTGTTTACACTTTCCACAAATTTTGTGGGGAGCGTTTTTCGCTCATTCATTCTTATTGTGTGGTATTCGCCTGCAATAATGGCAAAAGCGCAAAGTCTATAAATAACAGGAAAGTGTATCTTAATCCTATTATGTCCAGGCTCAAAACCACTTAAACATTTTCAAATAATATTTTTCTCCTTCAATTTATGTGGAGAAAATGAAACACTTAGGTTATTCTTTGAAAAATACAAAGAAAACGATTATAATACGGACGTCAATTTTGCCAATATGTATTCAAATTTGTTTACTTGATTATCTCTGTTTCATCTAATATCTTTGCTAAGAATATTGAGATGGATGTTTCAATTCATATAAAATATATTGATTGTTTTTTTTTTATATGTATTATAGGATTTTACAGCTGATGTTCTCTTCCTACAACTATCGTCTCCGATCATCTTGATCTTTCCGTTCTCTATATATCAACCTTCTCGTCTCCATGGCCTTATTTACTTTGTCTGTTACTTTAAGTAATCGTCTAGGTTGTTCCCATTTACGTGTGACTATTGGGCTTTACTGTGTAAATCTCTTAATCCACCTTTTTTTTTGTCTTTTTACATGTTCGTATAAACGAAGATTCTTATTTTGCATATAGGAGTTCATCTATTTCCTCCTTGAAATGATTCTGCACTTTTTGTGAGGCAATAGTTTCTCTTTCAGAATTTTTAAATCTTTGGCGATTATTTTGCACTATATTTTTTGTTAATTATTATTTAATTCTCGTTATCTTAATAGATAGTAGAATTTTTTTATACTTTTTATTTATTTCAGTCTCATTTAACTGCATTTATTATGTGCTTATCTGTTTTTACCTTTCTTTCTCTGTCGTAGCACTTTGTTATGGTACAACTCAAGTATTTAAATTCTTATCTTCTTTTATTTCTTTATCTTCTAGCATTTTTTCATTTTCTTTTTCTTTATTAATTTTTATGTATGTTGTTCCTTTGTGTAGTTTATGAAACCGTCATAGTTCTTATCTTTATCTGTAATCATCAAGGCATCTGCAAAGCTATGTGAATACAACTGCTCTTACTTGGCACTGTTCCACTTTGTTTTCAAGCTTTAAAATTTATTTAAATACATCTTAAACCGACTGACCCGATAGACGTTGTCCTGTCCAAAGTTGTGCACGTAGCAAAATAAATTGGAATAGAAATATAATAACTACATTTATCGGACAGAAGTAAAGAAAGCAAAAACAAACGTAATTTTATTTAACTTTAGACTGGAATGCGTTTTTCTAGATTTTTTTTAATTGAAAACTTATATGCTATAGATAAAGGGAGAATTTCTACAACAGGTCTTTTCTACTAATGAAGCCGTCGGTTACATTGTTGCCTATTTTATTCTCAGTTTCACGTTCTTTTTAAAAGTTGCTTGGATAAGTTCACCGACTTTTCTGTATCTCTCTCTGATTGGCATAGTTTATTTTAGAGTCAAAGGTTTCCTTTATATCAACAAGTACAAGATGTACAGCTTTATTTTCTGATTTTTTTCTAACAATTGTTGGATTTCATGAGTAAGAAAAATGTACGAGCTTCCTACAGTAACACCCGCTTAGTCCTCTCTAATCATTTCCTTCATAACATTCTCATTTTTTTCGCTCCTAAGAGCTTCATCAAAAAAGCTTAACATCCTGAAAAGCCACGCTTTATTGATTGTGGACAATACCACGTGGCCCAGTGAGTTTTTTTTTATCTTATTAACCTCTTCCATTGTTTATCTTCTTCAATATTGTTCTTCAAAGTTTTTATTATTTTCCATTCTTGTGAATCAGGCATAGTTTTCCTCTTTTTAAATTTTTTTTTCAGTTATTTTATTCCTTTCCAATCTTATTCTTTCTTTGTGCGTAACAGTATTTGTTTTTGTTTTAATTTCTACTACCGTTGTCGTACTTATACTGTCTTTTTCTTTTGCTAATTCTTTTACTAATACCATATTTGCTGTCTGTTGTATGTTTTCTTTTATAGGGCCGTAGATGTCTCGAATGGTCTCGTAAGCAAATTCACAGTTTTCGCGGATATAAGTCTCTTATCGATTTTTTTTCTAGTAGGTGTATTTGTCGGTGCTTCTCCTTATTGATACCTTAATTTCATTGCTTTTTAATTATATCGTTTATTTATCTAAAGTAACCTAAGTAAGTATAAATAAAAATAAAGTATGAGTTCTGTCGTTTGATGCTATTTCAACTTATCGTTTTACTCAGACGTCATTATTATTGCTTCTTATTTATTCGCTTTTATTATTAACTAAGCTATCAAATAAACGCCATTCAAATCCGTTAAATAAATTTCTAAAAATATACTCGTAGAAATAGCTTCTTTCGTCGCTGCCGATAAAAAACCGATTATGCAAAGCAGCAAATAATTCTTCCAAATATTCACAATCATGACAGTCAACCACTCTCTAAAATTGTTGATCCGATGAGGGTTATATTCAAGATATTAATATGCTTCAATAGCACCGTTACTAAACCGCAGTGACAGAAAGAGGACAACAGACCTTGTTTTGAAAGCGAAAGTGGATGTTAGTAAACACAAACAATATAGAAGACGATTGGAATGGATTTATGAGGAGCGACCGACAGTTACGTATTCCAATGTTAAGTTATGTTCAAGAAAAACCATTTTATCAAAGTGAAGTATAGCCGTAATAACAAACAACTTTGTCGACAAAAAAATTAACGTGTCAACAAAAGACAAATCGTGGCGTGATATGCTGTTTAATGCACTGATTTTATGGTAAAATACAACGAAAAGTCAAAGAACATTTCCAGGTTTTCCATTTGATTTAAACGTCAACGCGTCAACAGCACCGAAAATTCTGTTGCGATTACCAAAGCTATTAATCCACTTCAGTTGGATATACTTTAGGTATTGTTCAATTAGTAGAAAAATTACAACGCTGACGTTGACATGGAAAGCTTTAAACTTAGAGACGTCAAAACCATTTTTCGAAAGGTAGCAAATATTCTAAATTAAAAGCTATTCAACGCAATTAATACCAAACGCTTAAAAATAAAATTTATTTAAATTTACTTCATTTTAAGCAAACACAGAAAAAGTTTAACAGCAAGAAATAGGATGGGAACTTTCCCAATTAAACACAATCACTTCTCGGAATTTCCTATTTAATTCACCCCTTTGCGTTTCACTTATTTATTATGCTCCATCTCATTAAAATTTATTAAATTTGGTCTTATTTTTTGTAGGTTTTTGCAATTAATTTAAAGTTTCAGATAAAATTGTTAAGATTTCACTGCAAGCTTTACTCACACCCAATTAGACAAAGTTTGGCGTTAATGCTTATGACGATTCAGCACTAGCACTTTACAAAACCGCAACAACATAAATTGTTGTATAGCGAGTTAGAAGGGACAGATGAGATAGTTAAGATATAGTGGAAATTTTACAAGAAATGTACCTATTTTGCCAACAGGGGGATGTAATTTATGGTTTGGCGTTAGTACATCTTGGTAAAAGACAAGTTGGGTTGTGAGGTGGAAAATATATAAACAGAGCACGAGATATACATATATCAAACTAAATTTTCATCGTGTCGCTCATGAGAGGTGCTTGATTTTTTTCTTCTAACATTTTTTGTGCTACAACTTGTTTATTTTTTGACATAGATTTGCTTTTATTTCTCTGAAAGCATAACAACCGCATAACAACATTGTTATTATTCTATGTCAATTTTATGATATATGAGGTTAAAAGAACTAAATTCAGTTTTCATGTTTATCTGATTTATAATTGACACTCAAACATTATCTATCATTAACTAGATTTTATACGAAGCGAACGTCAGTGCTACAATCTCTCAAATTTTTGCGAATTAAAGACTTTTTCTATTGTTTGAAAAACTGGAAAAGCACAAAATTATTTCACTTCATAAGGCTCGTGTTCCTCACAAAATATTTATATGGTTTTTTGACCCAATTTAAAAACTTTCTCGAGCTTTTATTAAAGCAATGAAAATAAATTTAGTCGGTGGAAAAAATTAATATATTTATGGAGTTATACACAGTTCGGTTCTCCCATGAATATTAAATAGAATTCGGAAAATTGCGGGAGAGAGAGTATAAATTCCAATTATTGAAAGGTCGAAATGTGTCAATAGGGAAAGAATAAAACCGATTTTAGAGTGACGTTGACTTTTTAATTATAGCCGATGCAGTCTGGCTTTGCAATGTAATTACCTGACTGTGATAATAGGAACGAAAATTGCAAATGAAAGTAGAACGCATTCAGGACTGTTCTTTTGGTTCTCCAATTTCATGAAGTTTTCTGTTAAAGTTGGGTTTGTATAAATAGGTTTTATTTTAAGTGAAAAACATTTTCACAAACATGTTATGTTGTTTAGCAAAAATATTAAAAATATTTTCACCTGCACCATAACATTCTCGGTATCACTTTTATTACTTCGTTGATTTTGTCTTTTTACTTATAAGAATTTCTCTTCCACGGTGTGATCAAAAACTAATTAAGAACAAATGCTTAGATCCAGAAAATATTTATTAAATTTAAAATAATCCGGAAAGCAATTTCTGAAGGTATTTCCGATGTCATTTCTTTTTTTCTTTAAATCAACTCGGTGGAATCGTCAATTCTGACCGATCTGTTGTAAAAACGGAATTTCAAAGTGAATTTCGAAAGAGACACGTCGAAGTCATAGAAATATCTGTCTGCTAAACAGTCAGCTCTTCAATACAAGCAGATCTAACATAATCTGTTTCTCATTACTTTTCAATCTACTTCACCGAAATTAAATCTAAAATTTCAATTATTCGGAACAGTTTAGTTCTTAAATTCGTAAGCCCCAAAGCGCATATTTTAGTTCCTTCATCAAGTTAAATTTTACCCCTAAATCTTATTTTTCATCCGTTAAAAATTACCATTTTCAGATGGTTGAAAATAACGCCAATTTATTCGCTTAGTCGATATTATAGGTTCCGTATTCTTAACGCGTGGCTGCCACCACAACACATAGTTCTTGGATCAATGCGCAATATCGTTACTCCCTGCTGTACCAGGATAAAAAGTTGACGAGTTAAACAATATACCAACCGTAAATTATTCTCTTTACGGCAGGAATTTGCGCAGTCTCTTGGCGAAGTGGATAATTTGAGCCCATATTTTTTCAATGTGTGCGTTGTATTTCTCCAGGCGTTTATTAATAAGGTGATCAAGGCTATAAAAATGTGTGTTGATAATGTCGAGATCATATTATTAATTAGTATCGGATATCCCGTTTACATGTTTATAATGATTACGTTTAGTCAAAAGTTTCGTAATATCCGCTAACATATTGGGCCACATTAATTTAAATTTACAAAATTTCTACCTAAATACCGAAGAATTAAGTTTTGAGCAAACTGACAAGATTTTCACGAATTTTCTGTATTTGCCCCACTGTTTTAATTAAAACGGTGGACCTCGGTATCATTATCTTTTTAATGTCAGCATAAGTAATTATTCTGTCTCCTCCACGACGTCTTAACATTCTTTCATTAATTGTTACGTTGCGGCTTATATCCAAGTGTTATTTTCCGCTACGTTTCCGGTGACTAGTAATGTTCCATCAATATGCAAACTGTGGGCAAATTTTGCCAACATGGCTTCCTACTAAATTGTGGATTGGTCGGTAGGCTATTTAAACTTATCGTCTGAAAGGGATGCTTGTTTTACTGAATGTTGACGAAAGTAAGTTAGGTTACAGGCTAAGAATTGTACACAAGAGTACGGTTTTAGAAAATATTACTCTCCTATTACGTAGAGGCCGATGAATAAACCGAACCTCTGTCAACACAGATTAGAGAGTAGCGAATGATTTGAACGTATATTGACATTCATTAATATTGATGACTTTACATAAATGCGTATGTTCATTTAAACCATCATTTTAATAGGCAAAATTTGTATAAATTCATGGTAGTATTCATTTTTTTTTAATATGACTTCAATTTTTTATAACACAACTTAGTTCATTTTTAAGAGTGTGAAGAATTTCAAATTTTGTAATCCTGAATTGCATATTCAATGCTTTAGACTCTTTAAATGCTTCAGATGCTTTGGATGCTTTAGATGTTTTAGATGTTTTAGACGTTTTAGACGCTTTAGATGCTTTAGATAATTTAGACGCTTTAGACGCTTTAGACCCTTTAGACGCTTTAGACGCTTTAGACGCTTTAGACGCTTTAGATCCTTTAGACGTTTTAGACGCTTTAGACGCTTTAGACGCTTTAGATCCTTTAGTTGCTTTAGATGCTTTAGATGCTTTAGATGCTTTAGATGCTTTAGATGCTTTAGATGCTTTAGATGCTTTAGATGCTTTAGATGCTTTAGATGCTTTAGATGCTTTAGATGCTTTAGATGCTTTAGATGCTTTAGATGCTTTAGATGCTTTAGATGCTTTAGATGCTTTAGATGCTTTAGATGCTTTAGATGCTTTAGATGCTTTACATGCTATAGATTAGATAATTACTACATTCTTGTCAAAATTAAAAAAAAAAAAAACTTTTACAAAAGCATTTAATCCAACAAATCAGAATACGTAAAAAAATAATTGCGTTTTATTTAAAATATTGTAGTTGATTACGGTCCTGGAGTATTGATTCACTCTCTCTCTCTCTCTCTATATATATATATATATATGTATATATTGTTTATTGTAAATTTGTATACTTTATACAACCAAATTTTTGCAATTTATGTTTGGTAAGTCTGCATCTTATGAAGTTGAAATAGTCATGAAACTACCCACGCCTAGCAACCCCATAAATTTAATACTGCTACAAGCTGTTGCCTTTAGTAACTGTTTTATTTGTCTACAGAAAAACTGTAATTTTGAAAGCAGAGCGCTTAATAATTTAATAAAACCAGTCTGTCATTTTGTTCAAACCAAATATAATTTCACTCATTTCGTTGCTTCGAATATTTTTATTAAAACTGACGAAAAAAACTTCCACTCGCTACTAAAAGTGAACGGTATAATAAAAAAAATCATTTGATTGCACCCCACTGAGTTTTACGTGTTGTTCAAATGTCGCTTTTATATTAAGCCTAGTTTTTATTCATTCGAAATATAGGTCACTTCGGGATTATTAAAAAAGGTCTTACTTCTAAGGAAGTTCTCGTTCTGAATTGATAATTTCAAGCACACAATCTTTTAATAAGTAAAGTGCGTGATCACTTTAATGAATGTCGGTTCTATACTATCTAACAGAATTCAATTGGTGTTACGAGATTACTTAATTATATAATGAAAGGGTGGAACAAATTGTAGGACTGGAGAATGTAGATTGAAACTCGTTTAATAAAATTTTAGTTCCAAGATCCCAACTCGCAGATTCTGTGTTTGAATCATAAGTACATAATTACAGTTTGCGGTTTAGATGTTTCCGGTTTCGTATAAGCTTTACTGCGCTTTTTTGTTGTCCTGTGGTAATTAACATGAGAAAATGATTACTTCTGCGAGGTAATTAGGAAAATGTATTTAACAATTTGGGTTTTTGGCATTAAATGAATGGAGCACCAACATATTCGACTTTTGGATTAAAATTTGTAAACCATAATTTCTAAAATAAGTAATAAAAAAGACTTACAAAACTAGAGATAAAATAGCTCTTTGTTCCAGAACTTCTAATTACAACTACAAGTTATACATAGACTCTTGCTTACAAACATTGTTTGTCATTACAGCAAATTTATAATTAATAACGAGCAATTATACAACTCAGAAACGCTTGTAAACGAGATGTTTAATAAATGCCACGTTCGCATTCAAAACAGAGGAATAATTGCAAACTTGCGATTAAGGTTAGAGCATGAAACTGAGACTCATTTAGCATAAATTTTCTACAAAGCAGTGCAGTAATGTGCCATTTTTTGTTGAAACAAAATACAATCTCTTAGCTTTTATGTATCGATAAAATAATAAATAGCTAACAGAAGTAGGTACTTAATTTGCTAATTTAGTACACGCATTTATTAAAATTTATACCAGTTATAAGCTTATGGTGATCATAACTTAGTATTTATTTTTTAAACTCCATTTTAATCGTTAGTTACATAAACATGATCATCTAAATCTGACGCATTTTACTCAGACTTAGTACTGTTCCAGTTCTTAATTTAATTTTACTACAACATAGTTTACTACAATTTGCTTCAGTTTTATGTTTGCTAGTTGCAATTTAGATAATATCAGTAGTAATTCGGATAAGATACTGTATTTCAACAGTGCAGCTTTGTAATTTTAAGTTTAAAAAATATTGATTCTGACTCATGCTTACTCTGCAAGGAACTATATTTGTTCTTGTAGGAAGATGGAATTTGATTTAGTCAGAACTAATTAAGTAAATTTTTCAATTAGCTAAATCTTTGTTGTTTCATTGAGTACAACTTTATTATAGTTTTAATGTACTAAACTCAGTTAAGTTTAAAATTTAACTAACCAATACGAACTATTTGGTTTAATTTCCCATCTAGTCAAATTTGCTCTAAATCGTCCGATTTATTTTTGTACTAAATTATCTGTTTTTTCTTTTTACTTCCGCACCTATATCGTGTTATTATTTCTCTGGCCTTGCCATTTTCAGATTGAAGATATCTTGAAAGTAATTTCTTGCTTAACAATAACGAAATTTTGTTATCTTTTCTTCCATTCATTCTCTGCTTCTCGATAATTTTTCTTTCTTATTTTTCTTAGATTTTATTCTAGCATTTTACTAGTATTTAACGATTTATATTTTGTTCCATTTCTTTTTATAAAATTTTCTTGCTTTTTCAATTCACATTTTATCTTTATATTTATTCCAAATATATTTTATCCAAAATTAGTGTTTAGTTAAAAAAAACATCCTTATTCTATTCTTTCCACCTTTTCCTTTCTAGGCTTTATTTTTTCATTTTTTTCATTTCTTATTTGCTCCACTTGTTTTTTCATTATCATATAGTTCTATTTTTTTTCTGTAGTTTTTTATCCGAGCTCGTTGTTTTTTGCTACATCCCAAATTTTCTTCCCCATTTTAATTTTCTTTTGTGTTATTATTACCTACAGAAGCAATACGGTCTAAGCCTACTCTCTTCTCTTCATTTCTTAACCTCCAGTTTTTGTTTTTTATTATTTTGAAACTTTTATTACTTCTGTCTTTTTATCTATTCTCTCACACCGTTTTTTTAAGTTTTGTTTAATTTTTTCTTGCATGAGTTGATCTCAGTTTCGATCAATTGTGTTTGATACAGTCATCGGCAACAGCTTTTTGGAAATTGTAATTTAAAACTAGATAGTTTTTTCATTATTCACGATAGATAATTTAGTTGAGTTGGTCATTGATTTATTCATACTAGCTTAATTTAGGCACACCATAGCTAAAATTTCTAGCTAGTTTTTTTTTGTCAAGATTTAGTTCCATTTATAGATTGATTTACATATTTAATTAGACCATAATTAATTGGCTGTGCAGCATTAAGTTGCAATTTATCGCACCCAATATGTAATCACTTTCCCAACTGCAACTTTTCAACGGACAACTTCTCCGCATGCTCAGATAAACAATTTATAAAATTTTTCCGCTCGCTTTTTCTCCTTCCGCATTCTCATTTTTCATAGAAGAAACTCACAAGAACAAATCAAGCGATTCTTTTTGCTACTAAGTAGAAAGTCGCACACCGTGAATGCTAACACCGACAGCAAAAAATTTTTATCATCTTTTTACACGTCCACAATAATTTTTCATTTGGATCACCGCTGCCATAATCAGCAAACGCTTCATTTACTCTCCCCATATCTCATGATATTAAAAAATAATCTTTGTTTTATGTAAATTAAGAGCTTTTATTCTCATGCGATTGTACGTGATAAAACGTACGTAGAACAAAAGATATTTCAGGCCAAGTAGCTACTTTGTATGCAAGATTTATGCGCAAAGAAAATTGACAATAGGTAATTTGCTTTAGAATCCCACTCGATGTTTAAGTAAAGTTGTTTGTTAACTTGGTCTTAAAGTTTGTACTGCAGATGTTTTAGGAGTAAGATGTTTAAACTTGCAATGTGAGCAGTTCTTGCGGGAAATTGTCTTTACAGAGAATAATTTTGTATACCGGACTAATCTAATCCTGAATTTGATTGGTTTCTTACCGGGTCGTGCGAAAAATATATGTCACAAAAATAAAGGTAAAAGCAAATTCGGAAACAAAAATATAATCTGATAATTGTATTGCTGTTTCAGCCTTTAAAATGTTCAATTAAATTTAGTCTGAACCTCTTTTAATAAAATTTTACTGGAACCTAATCACCAGAATTGAGAACAGCAAGAAATATAAATGTATTTTGGTTGAATACGAAAGGATATCAAACAAAGATGACACGTTTTAATGCTCATATAATTGGAAAATGTTAGTACCATCTTCTCATTGAAAATAAATAATTAAAATTGCAGCATACTAAACAAAATTAAATTTGGTGGATGCGCCGGGTAATCAGATCAAGTTTTTTCTTCGGTTGATTTTTAATAAAAAGTTTGAATAATTATATTTTTTTACATATTTATTTAGAAACAAGTTACATGAGCCGAGAAAGCTTTAAAAATTTCTTTTTTTTTTGTTTCATGTATCTCTTTGGTGAAAACTGGGTCAGATAAACCTTTCATAAGCGAAAGTTTGCTGAAGAGTTCGGAGCTCAGGCGTGAAGTTCAAAAAAACTAAATAGCAAATTTTAGAGCTTGAGGTTGTTTGTATTAACATACATTTAATTAATTATTGAAACTTTTAAAAGTCAAAGGAAAATTGCTAAATTTTGAACCTTGTGTCTGATTACAGCAACAAAATCCGATATTAATTTTTGGGAAGTTTCTTGTTTTTTATAATTTCCATTTTACTCATGTTGAGCCCTTTTGTTTAACAAATTATATTGTTATATATGTAATATCAAATTACAAAAAAAACGTCTTTCTAAAATTATTAACGGTGCGATCGTGATTAATAGCAGGTTTTCAAATAGTGTACACAATTTCAATTCATTGAGAAACATTGTTGGTAAGTAATGAATACCGTGTCATCCATCATGTCTAGTGAGACTAGCTAGACATTCTGAGATAATCCGTGAGAAAATGGCAACTAAGAATGTGGGTTAACAGTAACTAAAAAATTTCAACATTAAAAGACCCATGGAAAAATTAATGAATTTTAGTATCTATAAATATTTTTATGAAATAGCAGAAAATAAATGATAAAAGTGCCACTACATTATTCATGCCTGTATTCCTTTAATAGAAAAGCAGCTTTTCCTCATTTCATCTCTGCAAAAATTACATTCTCCTTCTCATCAGACACAGAAACGTCTCTGTAATCCTCCTTTTCACTCCACCTAATGACAACCATCTAAAAACGGCAAAAGCTTGAAATTCAGGAAAAAAAACTCTAACACTATCGATTTAGTTTTCCAAGTGATTAATCGTTTTCAAATCTAGCGAATATGCAACAAAGACGACATAAATCTTCACCAAATAAAAAAATTAATTAAATTATATCAAAGAAGCGACGAATACCGGCATTCACTAAACAAAAATGGAAAAGTAAAGCTCATTTTATCGGTCTTTTGGGAGTGATTATTATTTGGCGGATTGGGAAAGTTTGTCGTAAAAGATTTAGCGTTGCAGGTGTTGACCCTGCAGAAAATGTAAACAAATGTACTGAGGGTGTGCTTGTTACAACAGACTCTGTTGTTGCGAAATAAAAGCATGGTGCAATTATCTCGTTTACACCCTTTGGCAAACAAGCAAAATTTAATCCATGCTGTATTAGCTCTTCCAATGCAAAATATTGCCAGTTGTTTTCAATTTAACAAACTACAATAAAAAAGAACAACTTAACTAAACTGTTATTTTAAATAATAAAAAAATATGTTTGGATTTTAATATTCTCCTGGAAAGCAACACAAATGAATGAATGAATAAAAAAACTTGTGAAGTTGTAACATATTTCTATTTAATTTGTTGTTAAAATAAATCCTTATCTTTGTAAAGTTTCATTTTGAACTTCTATATTGCTTCCATTTAAGAGTTTGCCAATCGATAAGATATTTCCAATTTGTAATAGAAACATTAAGATCAGAGTGAAGTTTGTGGAAGTGTTCAAGAAACAATTAATTTTTACTCTACGCCAAGTGCTATTAAAGTAACCCGGTGAATATCTATATTTTTATATATTTTATTAATGCATTTTAACAAAGAATGTGATCAGATTCATAAAGGAATGTTTTTAAAGTTTAGCTTCAAATCTGATAAAAGCCATCAGTATTTATAATTTTAAGTGCGTAACATAATCCCTGTCATAACTCAACACAAATGTCACTCATAAATTTCAATCACCATTTAATTTATAGGTAGAAACTCTGCGATTATTAATAAATGGCCGCTGACAAATAACGGCACACCCAAGTTTTGCTTTTGCACGCTCTTGCAATTATTTGAGAGAATGGGCTTTTAGTCCCATGTTACCAACCTTCGTATGAGTTAATAATATCAATTGAAGGCCTGTTGCTTTGACAATAATTCGTTTAAAATTTAAAGCAATGTGGAACTACTATTTTTAGTTCCAAATAAAGCTCAAAGTGAACTAGCCGCCAAATTAATTGAAGTCGATCCAACAAACGGTTAAATAAACCATGCATTTATGGAATGATAGATGTTTTCTGTGTTTACAGCAATTTGAGGAAGAGCATTGAAATACTAATATTTGGATAATTGTCTCAAGTGTGCAAATTAGTTTGTTTATTTTAGATTGAGTAAACGTGGTGTTATTTCAGTTGCTTGAATCAAATGGATGTAAACGAGTCGCTTAAACGTTAGATTTTCTGGACAATTCATCCTTTAGGGTTTTTTTCAGGGTGGGTGAACACATTATATTTTACTTTTTTTTATTTATAATATAACATGATTAAACATGATACTTCTTTTGAGACGCATAGTCAAATTTTACAAAGTATCAACCAAAATCAATTTTAATTTTTTTTTAATAATATTAAAATTTTAAATATATTTTTTTGGCGAATCTAAGAGGTTTAATCGTGTTCAATATTACAAAAATCGAATTCAAGAAGGTTCGTTATGTACAAATTTATTGTTACTGCTTCTTGCAAAAACGTACAAAAGAAGACTGACTAGTTTGAAGAGATGATCAGGTGAGAAAATTTTATAGAATATATAAACGAATGTGGGTATTGCTGGCACTTCTTCTCCCTGCTAGTAGGTACGAGTATCCAACTTGTAACCATTCTGGGAATCTCACGCGTCTGCCACTTCTTGTCAGTGGTTAGGGAGCCGGCACTACTAGAGGTGTAGTAGAAGTTCTTCTTGATTCCTGGTTCTGCGGAAGTTTATCGTTCAACACGTACACTGGTTTTATTCTGTTAATCAGACCTTGACATTACGATCTCGAACGTTAGCGTTGAATATTTTGTCGCCACGTACAAAGTATTTTTACGAACACAGAGGCGTAGTCTTCGTCGACGGCTGTTAGAAAGGCGAGAGATTCTCCTCGGAGTCTCATGAGTTTATTTATATATGTGTTCTTTCCACGCAGCACGTAAACTCATCACCATCGTTTGTAGATCTTTGGTCCAACGGCCGTTTGCCTGTATTTAATTTGATTATAAGAAGCAACGGTTTCGGCCTCTTCATTTTTCATTGGACCTTCTTCGCGATTTGAACACGTGCAAATCGATATTGTCGTCATGCCACCTTCGCAAGGTTTTCGGTATTGTCTCACGTTTGTCGACAGGTGATGAGACATGACGTATGATTTTGGATTTTTGACATTGTAGATATGTTTGTGCTCATACAATACATTTTGACAGACGGCCATACTTAACAGTTGGTAACCATTTGCACCGGTGCTTCTGTCAGGGGTGAGACAAAGGGTGGATTGAATTAAAACCGTAAATAAATAAATTCACACGTTATAAACGGCCGAATTCGTTGGATGGAAATATCGCAATATAATGGTTTGTCGGTTTCGAGTAATTAGTTTGAGTTAAAGCGATATGGATTTGGAAGCAATCACACTCTTCAATACAATCATTTCTTTGGACGATCGCAAATTTTTACAGATCGAACTAACTCTTGATTTCGTTGATGCGGAAAAGAGCATCTGAGACAACATTCTCTTTACCTGCAACATGCTGAAGGTTTCTTCCAGAAAACAACTGTAATTGGTTTGTGGTTGGTGAAAATAATAAATGGTCAAGCTTCGGCCACCGCCGCTTCATAAATCACTAGGAGTTTGTGGTCATAAGTAGCATAATTTCTTTCAGCACTACTGGTACTACCGGCTCTTGTCTGAGTTCGAATGCGTCTTCGAGTGTAGCTTTTTTTTCGGTAGCGAGAATCGCCTGTATGCTGTATGGCAATAGACCTACCCAAAACGTCGCAAGAAATCCTGGGTGATAGCTGGACCGGCGAAAGCTTTTAGACGTCTTAGAAAGTGGGATGGGGTTGAATCGCCAATTTCTTCCTGTTCCAAAAAACGTCGGGTTTTCTGTTCTCGCGATTGGTTGAACCTCGCGCCCAACGCACTTTTTAGAGTTTCATTGGAAGCATTACCTGGTGGTCTAAATTAGTGATCACATGGTCAAATTTAGTTTCTTCACTGGTAACTTTGCTGACGGCGTAATTACGTTCCACCAGTTCGAGCCGAATTTGCGGATCTTGCGAAATAAAATGTGGAATTTTCACTGTAACACGCTCAACTGTTGCCGTCATTTCATTTAGTACTTAAAACCACAGATCGCGTCGGGTTGTCACCACATTGAGGTTTATTTATAGGAAAACAAATTTAAGTACGGTTCGCAATGTACACGTTTATTGTTAGTATTTCTTGTAAAAACGGACGGGAAAAGACTGGCTAGTATAAAGGGATAATCAGTTAAAGGAAATTTTATGGAAAGGTTGCCGGATGTTAAAAAGATTAGGAAAACGAGATGGATTGCACAGAATCACGTAGAAGATTTGAAAGGATGGGATTACCAAACTATTTTCACATTGAAATGTACAAAATATACAAATGAAGGTGGCTATTGTCGCCACATTTTTTTTGCTTTCCTTTTAGAAAGTATTGATTTTTTAATTAATTGCTTGACTCTTAGTTACTCAAAATTTGTGAAAAATAATGGAGAAAAATTGTAAAAAAACAAGCTAAATTGCACTCTGATTTTGGATGGTCTCGTTTGGTTTTGTTATAACATAACTAATACTTATTCAACACTCAACAATGATCAGTATGTGAATTATGTTTTTTCATCGAAAAGAGGTTATTTTAAATAGACTATATACATTTTTGTGGAAAAAGACTGCAGAATGCTCATAGTTAATACTAAATATGAAAAACAATGCCGCTCAGACATATAGTTAAAAGATAGAAAAATAAATTAAAAAAAAAACGAATTTTTAATACAGCGGCAATGCGGTAAAATAGAGAGCTAATTATTATTACGAATGCACAAAGATATGACGGGACGTAGTCCAAAAATCTATGCAAAAATACATTGCATGTCTAAAAATAAAATTTAAATACAATAATGTGAGCAAAGGACTTTTTCCCAGAGTTTTTTTAAGAAAGAAAAAAAAATTAAGGTCATAAAAAGAAGAAACTCTCTAAAAAAATTATAATAATAAGTGCAACAAAGAAAAAGATAAAGATTGACTGCACCCAATTTTAGCTCAGTTTGCAAATCAAGGAAGACAACACATCCGATTTTTTTTTAATATTATGTCAGTTGAGTTTTTAATAAGTGCAACAGATGCGTGTCAAAATGAGAGAACTGCAAACTCAGAATTTAAAAACATTTGATGTTATTGTATCCACCTGTGGATTTGTTAGATCCAAAGACAACTACTTTCTAGGTGCTAGTCCTGATGAAATTGTGGACTATAAACACATTTTTTAAAATAAGCGCTTTTGTTCCATAAAAGATATAAGTCCACAATAAACAATAAAAGAAAAAAAATGTTTTGAAGAAGGCACATAAAAATGAAAAAAATTGATAACTACTGCTAAGTGCAGGGAAAATTAGTCATAACAGGAACAAAGTATTGCTATTTCCTGGTGTGGATTTTCACTGAATGTTATGTTGACCTTTAATTTTGATCAGCAATGTTGGCTTCTACCCAAAAAAAATTATAATAACACCCACACTTCTGCTTTACAAATTGTCATCTGCACTTGCAATCCAAGTTGTATTAATTTGTTGATACCAGCTCAGAAATGTCTTCCGACCAATAACATCTAGCTTTTTGTAACACACGAATGCAACTATTGTTTACTCAGAGCTATAGATGAGTCTACCGAATTTCAACGACCCGCCCATTGAAAAACTGGATAAAGTCCGACTACGAAAGATCTCTTAATGGAATAAAAGATTATGTTCTCTCGCGTATAAACATCCTTTAATTTTAAGCAGACTTTTTTTTGCTTCATGTAATTGTGTTCTCAAAGTAGTTGTTTAAAAACCGCCCTTCTCGTTTCCCAAGATTAAATACTGTTAAATTTCCACAAAAGCAACGTCTAAATAGTTTACGGCCTTATTTATTCCAGAAGACGCTGCTATAGAGTCACGACACGTCTGTTAAAAGCTGATTTAAATAGTATACCCTCCTAGCACTCCAAATGTATTATCAAGCTCTATTTGCATTTATCCTTTAATTAAAGTTGCTCATTGTTCTCGACTTCCCATAACACTTACTCCAATCATTTATGCTCATATTTGTCGCTTTTTTCCAGAACTCAGTCACGCTTCCGGTCATCCGGAAACAAATGCAAATTTCCAACCCTACAAAAGCGTTCTTGTGCTAAGCTACATTTTTACGAGCGAAAACTTTACTATGCGAACAATATTTTAAGATAACGACAAGCTTATAGGAGTTCAGGCAACCGGAAGTTCTATTCAGAGCTTTCACTAGTTTTGCTTACATTAACTTCCGCGTAGTAAATAAAAATTATTTTTTTGCCTTCAGCACCAAATGGGTGCGAAAGGTTTCTAGTTTCGATACGAAACAAATCGGCTATTATTAGCTCAAACGCTTTTGTCGGTGAAAACAACATAAAAACACAATTCGGCGCAGTTCACATTTTGCTCGAGGCCTTTTTACGTGATATCATCACTTAAACGATGTCGCTCCTCTCTATTAAACGCCAAAAGGGCGCTCTCGAACGGGTTCATACATAAAAATAAAGCACGATTTGCGCTGCTACAATCCGGTACATTGTCTGTTTTCTGGTTATTTCTAGCGGCTTTGGGCTAGTGTTTTCGTATTTATCTTTGGATAACGCTGCATATTACGGCTTCAGCGATGTTGTAAAAATGAAAATAAAGGAAACGACAAGATATTAACAAAGGTTTCGTATTCTTCGAGGAAGCAGTGGGTGGCTACCATGTCTCTTTATTGGTTTTATTTTTAGTAAGAAGACAAGCTGAGTATATTTATTACATTTCTTTAATGACTTAGGTTTTCTGTAATATAATTTGAGTACTCTTTTGTGACGAGACTGCAAAAATAAAATTCTATATGAGCCTGTTTGGTTCGTAACATTAATTAATTTTTGGCCATTTATCTTAAGAAACTTTTAACGTTACTTACATATTGGCAACTTTCTATGCGATTGATTTAATTCTCTTAAAGCAGTTAGAATCAAATTGATTGAATGTTTCAAATATTAGGAACAGTCTTCTCTTTCACAAGCTTATCTTTTTTTCCTTTTTTTCTGGTACTTTTTCTTTGATTTTTTCAAGGAAGGGAATAAAAAAACGACTATTTTAATAGATTAGTCTGTCTTTCAATTATCAAACGTGGTATCTAATCCATCAAATTCTCTCATGCGTACACTGATTTAAGATTGGAACATTTTTCCCCATATTCCATTCGAGTTAATTAAAGCAAGATTAGAATGCAAACCAATATTTCTACGATATTAAGCTAAGGAATAAAAATACACTTAAATGACTATTTGAAATTAAGTTTATTATAGCGCAGCAGCATCTTTTTTCCAAGTATAATACATTTTGAATCTATAAGTACCTATATTTTAATGATTTTACCTAGTCCTGAAATCAAAGACGAACAACTTTGATTTTTGGATGACAAGTAGGTGCGACATTTTTAGTAACACATGCCAAGTTTCATAAAAATATGTTGACTGATTACGATTTGGGAGACTTTTTGAGATAGATTTCGAAATTGCTCCCACAAACATAAATTGTACAGGAAGAAAATTTCAGAGAAAAATTTAAATTAATTAAATGCGATCAGTGAACCTTTTTAAGATCATAGCAGGTGATGAGACTTGGGTATACCACTGAGATCTCCTCACAAAATATGAGGCGGTGGAAAGAATTCACGAGGGATTACCACCCTCGTAGAAGCCAAAAATCCAAGCATCTAGAAAAAAAGAAATGGCAACTATTTTCTTAAACAATGGAGGAATATTATTGATTGAATATATGTCTAGAAGGTCTACAATAAATGGGGAGGTATATCGTAATATTATCCAACAGCTCAAATTAGTCTTCGTCTAAAAGCGTCTCTACAACCACTGGTGGAAAAATTTGTTGCTCCCTGAGAATTACACACATAAAGTGCAAGAGATAGTCATAATTTACTCTCCAGCAAAATATTTTCATTGAAAAATATGAAGAAACACTTGAGAGGAAGAATGTTTTCTACCGATGAGCAACTAAAAATGGCTATGGATGAGTATTATGTGGATCTTCCGAAAAGTTATTGTGACAGAATGGTGCAGCTGAAGAAGAGACAGGATCGATGTGTTGTTGCAGAAAAAAGTTATATAAAAACATAAAATGATATTCTAAGTCTGTGATTTCTCTTTAATGGCTAGGTAGGTTATAAATTACCCTCGTAGTTGGATTATATAATAAGTGAATACAAAATAAGAGATCATCCTGGAAAGAACCTCAACCAAATAAAAAAGCAGAAAATTGAGACGAAAGAAAGGAAAAATACAGAAAACGCTTTACTACTGCCATCACCTACACATTTAAAGCTGAAGAACAAAAATAATTAAAAAAATAAAGAAAAATTTGGAAAAACGATTTTACCGAATTGTACAAGACTATTGAAGCAATGAAGAAAAATGAAGATATTTTATTGAATCAATCAAAGATATAGGTTAAGAATGATATTATTGTGTTTTCAAGATTGACGATTGAAGAAGAAAATAGAAGCGAACCGTTTTGTAAAGATATAGAAAGTAGACAACAGAGAGAAACGAAAAAGGAGTCAAAAGAAGAAATTGATGAGTTTTTTCAATGTGGCTCTGATAAAAAGAGGAACGAAAAATGTAAATTTGACAAGAGGTGAACGGATTTTAAAATAACCGCAAAAGTAAAAACAGAAATCTGAAATAAATTAAGACAAGAAGTATTTAAAGTTAAGAAGAACGAAAGAACGTAAGAAGATTATGCTTGAAATGGTATAAATAAAAAATTTCGCCATTAAAGGAGATTATAAAGATAAGATTGAAAATATATTTTTTTGCATCCCGTTGAAAATAAATCCGAAATGCAAAGTTGAAACACAAGATAACTGTAAAAGAGAAACTCCAAGAGATATTATCAGTTGTTAAACACTGGAGGAATTTTGCAAGTTGAGTTAAAAAGGCTTAAAGATATTACTTTATTTTGGGAGTCAAAAAAATAACACTTTTTGAATAACGTTTACTTATCATGTTAGACCTATTAGTAAATATGGCAAAATTGTTTTCTACAAGCGAATAGATGAAATAACTGTATGCCTTTCACATTGCCTTCCCTGAAAAAACTGTAAGTCGTAATACTAAGGTAAAAATTAATTGGTTTAATGAGGAATTAAATAAGAAAAGCGAACATCTGAAATTGCTACAAGAAGCTTATAACTTACATAAAACTTTGGAATTACGACAACTTCTCATAGAATTTGAAAACTACTATAAAAAATGTATAAGGGAAGCTAGAATGAAAGCTAATAATTCATATGTAAATTCTAACCCCAACAAATCAAAAGCTATGTGGAACATCATCAATGATCACGGCTAAATCACCAACAAATATTCCTCAACTATGTCCAGACGAAACGAATGTATATTTTGTAAATATAGCACAGAATATAATTGACACTATGCCATATAGTATAAATAAACCGACCGATTTAATGACGCCTAACATAAAAGATACTATACCGAAATTTTCATTCCAGAAATCACGTTCAATGATGTAAGAGATTGCTTAGACAAACTAAGCAATTCTAAAAGTAGGGATATTTACAATTTAAACACAGATATAATAAAAACGGTAAAAGAAATACTAATCATACACTTAACAAAACTCATTAACCAATGTATAAGAGAAAATAAATTCCTACTCTGTCTAAAAATAGCATTAATAACTCCGATATATAAAAAAGAAGATGACAAAAACAACTACAGACCAGTGTCACTGCTACCAATAATACAAATAGTAAAATTTTTTGAAAACAACAAACTATTCCACTCCAGTCAATATGGTTTCATAAAAGGCTTCTCAACCTTCCATGCAGCTCTTTGTTTAATCAACAATATTATAGAAAGTTTTGAAAACAATAACTACTATCAAGCCCTTTTCATTGATCTAAGTAAAGCATTTGATACAGTCCCACATAATATACTAATTGAAAAATTAAAATAGTACAATTTCGACCAAAATAGTATTGAGCTTATTAAATCTTATTTGACAGGACGCCTTCAGAAAGTAAGAGTAGGGAATAACATATCCAAAAAATTAGAAATAATGCAAGGTGTGCCCCAGGGTTCAATCCTAGGACCAATCCTTTTTCTTATATATATTAATGACTTCCCCGACAGTATTCAGGATGCAGATTCGGTACTATATGCAGATGACACAACAATTGGCCATGAGAGCTCCTCATTAGAAACATTAAATACAGCTACAAAAAATTCTTATAAAAAAATTGAGAGTTGGCTACAGGCTAATAAGCTACATTTGAATAAAGAAAAAAGCGTTAAAATCACTTTTACCCTAAAAAAGCTAGAGGAGGAAACTAATGTAGATAATAATACAAAATTTCTTGGAATTTTCATAAATTCGTCATTAAATTGGAAAAAACATGTTGATGAGGTAGCAAGTAAATTAAATCAAATCATTTATCTAATGCGAAATCTAGTCGAATGCGTCTCATTACCTGTATTAAAAAATGCCTATTTTGGGCTATTTCAATCCCGCCTAGAATCCTGCGTAGTTCTTTGGGGACATAGTGGCGAAACGGAGCGATTATTTAAATTACAGCGTCGCTTAATTAGAATTATAACAAAAACAGGATATCGTGAAGACTGTAGAAATCAGTTTAAAGAATTAAATATCCTTACTTTTCCTGGATTATTCATTTTCAAATGCCTTGTATACATCACCAATAAAAAAATGAATTTCATGCACTTAACTCTTATTACAAAAAACCGACGAGAGGAAATGACCTCTGTATAAATAAATTAAGGGTAACCACATCCAGACATGGAGCTAATTATTATAGTATAAAATTTTACAATGTTCTACCTAAAAAAATTAAAGATGAAATAAATAACAAGCAAATATTGCATAGTGTCAAGAGATATCTGATATACAAATCATTCTACTCAGTTCAGTAATATTTGGACAATGATTTTAGTGATTTTGAGTCAATTATAAAAGGAAAATGTGTAAACTAGGATAATGTATCATTGCTATTTCTTTTCCTCTGTTATATGTGACGTGTGTTAATACTTATGTATAATAACACAAATAAATATTATTATTATTATTAATCTTATTATTATTATTATTATTATTATTATTATTGTTATTATTATTATTATTATTATTATTATTATTATTTTCATGCATGTATAGTATACGTAACTGAATGTATGAGAAATTAATAAAAAAAAAACGAAAAATATTTATAACTTCGATTTCATTCCCCGATTTTCTTTATTTTGTATGAAATTTTTAAAGCATAAGTAGTTGACTGATAATATAATAATAATGTTATCTTTGAATTTGTAAATTTTTATTATGTTCATTTGCTATTTTTTACAGTCATTTCTGTCTGTTTTTGTCAGTGGGTAGACGAAATTAATTTTACCAATATTTTTTCTTCCAGTGTGGACGACCACACTATAAAAAAAATAACCATTGTTTTTATAAAAGAATATAAAGATTAACGCTTTGTAAAAGTAGTGTGTTTTTTTTTTAACTTCTCAGCACATTTTTCAAACCAGCAAGTTCCCTTTTTTCCATATTTTTTTTTCGGAATTATTATTTGCATTACGAACATCACTGAAAAACTAATTAAATAAGTTAATGATTTCTTTATCTAAATCCGAGATTATTTGCGATTCTTAGAAACTCACACTGTTCAGCAAACAAAACAGCAGGAAAGTTCTATTAACATCAGTTTTCATGAAAGATTCAGAACTTCAACTTTCCGTCGTGGGAAATCGAGAAAAAAAAATTGGCCGTAGAGTTTATTAATTGTAAGATTTATCATATTTGATGCTTAATTGAAGAAAACAGTCAAGTATGGACAAACATCTGATGCTTGCCAACATTGTGAATCGCAAATCTCTTCTTTTTAAATAAACGGATCAAAGATAATTTTATTTTACTTCTTCTGTACCTAAAGAATAAAGTGCGACAGCTTTGACTAAGACTTGAAGGTATTATTCGACACCTGAACGTTCAGTGTATCAATTTTCACATGTATTCTAATAGAATTTATTGATTTTGTCTCCCTTTGTCAAGCGTTCTCTTTGACCACAGCATAATATTAGGTTGCGTTAACAAGCACAATTTGCAGGTGTTGATGTTTTATGTTTGCACGTACATATGTATATTACAGTTTGTGGTCCTTTTGAAACCTGTTACTAATTTCCAGTAGTGAGCACTTAATTAAACAAACCGGTTTCTTAGCTTCTTTATTTTAGTGAAATATCAGAAATGACTTATGTTGTCATGTTTATCAGGAATTAAATACAACATCTCTCAAATTTAACTGAAATTAATACGGAAATAAATGCTAAATTAACCAGTTTTTTATACAGATAATTTACTTCGCGAATGCGCGGTGTCAACAGAAAACACAATAAATTTTGAATTTTTTATCACTCTGATAATGTGTGAATCCAGCAAATGTTTTAACACAACGCAAATCATGTCACTCGGATTCCTGGTATTTATTACATAACTTCCTGCAAAAATCCAGCTTTGTTTTATGGCGGGTATGTACATAGTTTTGATAAAAACGGTTGTTTTATAAAATTTAGTCGAAGAGAATCTATAGGGTGGAAATTAAACGTTAATGTAAACGTTAATTTAATTTATATTTATTGAAATTAATGTTAGTAGCTTCAGTCAGAAACTTATCTTTATGTATTTTTTTTGTTAATGTTTTTCTGTTTATGTAAAAATTAGACTTTAAAATTTTTATGGTTCATGGTTAACTCAATTGTAATTTATCTATTTTTTATTTTTCGTCGGTTTTACATTTAAAGTGAGCTTTATATCTGCTTTAGCAACGACTTAATGTTAATACTTAAACTGATAACACAAAACAGAACATAAAATGTTTGTAAGCTGTTAACAACAAACACTTATCGAAGTTAAAAATTATTATCGTGACCATTGAAGGTAAGTGTTTTATTTACTTTTTAAACTAAACAAATTAGTAATTTCTCTTGACATATTTTTTGCACACTGTTAATTCTCGCAATGTTTGTAACTTACCCTAAATAAGTTAACAGTTCGAACTTCGATCAAGTACTAACTATTCCAACCAACTTTAGTCTGAATGTAAGTTAGTTAGATAATACTTATTTATAAACAAAGACGCACGCATCTAGACAGTTTGGGAGATTATTGAATAATAATACCTGAATTAAAGGTAGATACTGCGAAATTCCCCCTCACTCGTTTTAAAATTAAACAACTAAATCCAACGGTGCGAAAACCTCGCCATAATTAAAACGGCACAACCTGAAATGTGTCAAAGTGAAATTGAAACGAGAATCGCAGAAGCAAAAAACAGGGAAAATACTTATTATATTACAACTTGTTACTGTCATTTTAATGTAAATGACACTTTTTCACTGAACGTCAGTCCAAAAAAACATATTTATTTTCAGTTCAGCTTTAGCGGTGCTTAAAAAATGAAGTTGAGCTTAATTGTTTTCACCAAAATCAATGATTAAAGTTTGTTTATTTTTGACCTGAAACGCAAAACCAATTTAAAAGTTTTGCTGTCATTAAAATGAATTCTGTATAAATATTGTAAACCGCGCACAATTTTTTACAACAAAGCCTATTCTACGAATCGTTATAAACTTTTTCTCTAACGTTGGTTTGTAACGGGGTGCACACACGAGGCTGCATATAACTACATCAAAGGAATGTGCTCTTTCAAATTCTGCATATCTGGGAGCAAATCTGATGTATGTTATAATAAACTCTGAGACGGAATGTTTTCATTTCAGACATAATTTAAGTTGCTACTTGAAAAGATGAAGATGAGTTTCACATTTTAATATTTCATGATAATATTCTCGAATTGTAATTTAAATAAAAACACCGAGCGTCTGAGGAACTGAAATTGTAAAGTTTGTTTTGCTAAAAGTATAAACAGATTTGTGACTATAAGACCTAGCAACGAACAACGAATTTAATTTGAGAAATTGTTACTATAACAAATGTATAAGGAAATGTGTATTTTATGTAGTTAATCTTTCATAATGTTTGAGTAAAAAGTTCGCAAGTTAAAACTAGAAAAGAAATCTGGGGGTAAGTTTTCAGTTACTTACCTTTACAATACCCGTCAAGGTAGCATTATATAGCACATATGAAATGTTATCTGAAGCAAGAGTTAGTTTTAAAAAAAAACAGGTTTTAATGAAATATGTTTTCGAATAAATAAATGTATACTCAAAATGTTTACGTTTCAATTGTAGGCAAAATTAAATATGAATAAGCCCAACTTATACATGAACAGCATATATTGTTACCATTTGAATTTAATGTGTCCACAGAATTGTTGTTTATGTATGTAGTCTATTCTAGAACAATATATTTATTAATGTATGTACATATTCTCCGGCTAGCTTAAAGCATAGCGGATATTAACGTGAAACAATGCCTATGATGCGTGCAATATTTTGTGTATTGACAATAACATAATAAAAACTTTGTTTGATAAAAAAATAAATGATAGAACTTGGCTTAAGAGCCATGAAAAAAACAGATTTTTATTGACAAGCTGCGTTGAGTAAGCGAACAATTTTTTAATAAGCGTTTTTGTAAATTTGTTGCCAATATCAAGACGGTAATATCTAAATGTGCTCTATACATAGCATAAAAATGTCGTAGTAAACAAATTTTTGTATCATATAGTTAGTAACATGCTGTAAAAATTAAATCTTTAAAAACAATTATTTTTTATTATATTGCAAATGTTACAAATATAATGACACGAAATTTCTAATGCAGCACTAATTGTTTGTCTCTGCACATTTTTCTGTATACCCACTTATTTTTATTAACAAATTTTTATATCTGTTTTTCACTTTTGTCGAAATAAATCAGTTAATACGTTATACGTAACAATATGTTTTGTAATTTTTTTTTGTGCCATTTTAGGTGAGGTAAAATAACTTATAATTCATTTGTCGAGTAAGGCCATATTCAAGTTTACTACCAGTTTTACGTTTAAAATTTGGTAAAAATGCGAAAATAGCTATTTAGGTAAGAAGCGGAAACCATAAAAGATTTTCAAGGAAATTTTTCACGTAGTACATAAAAGGTTTTATTTATTTTCGCCTTGAAATGTTTTTTTTACCTGATTGGGAAAAATTACATTTCTTAACTACAATTAATGAGAAAATTAGACCTTTTTCTCACAAAAATAGATACCAAATAACTAGATTAGAAAACTGATTTTTCTGGACTTGTACGACGTTCAACATACTGAAACCGGTGTTATTAAAGATTGATATTAAGTTTTGTTAAACAATAACTTGACGACGTCAATCTGACTTTTGACTAATTTATTAAATGTAAGCTATTTGATCATTAAGTCACTCGGAAAATCTAATTGGTACAAACACATTATTGAATAAATTTATAAATCGTTTATGCGTTCAATATTTGGATTTGCTCATTCCGTTCCATACCCTACCCAGTTCTCGGCAACATTGATGCTTTATTAACCATTAATAATTTTATAATTTACATTAAACCTATTTTAACAAAATTGTTCAATTCCACACAAGATTTTATTATTGGCTGATTTTCTATAAGATATTTTACGAAGTTATACAAATATTTGACCTGTGATAGTATGGGAAAGGGAAAACAAAATATTTTGAATTTCACTGTCAAAAAACCGAATTTTGTCAAACCATTTGAGAAGCGCTAGGATTATTATTATTGACAAAGACCAACTGTTAATTTTCACTTTTTATTTCGTTTGTACAGTAAAAAGTTTGGGACGACAAAAAAGTGGGATAAACACATTGTAAAAAATAACATTTTTGTGACTTATAAAGTCAGTTCCATGTTCTGTGACGTGAAGGTGACATTTAAACGTAATTAAACAATAATCATTTCAGAAATATGGAATGCTTTTTGTCCCAGACGTGGTTTATTTAATTATGAGTAACAGTGTTTTTACAGAACTCTTGCCTTTGTTTGTTGCACGGATTATTTATGTGTCATATTTTGTTGTGCACAGAACAGTTCTTCAAATGAATATTTTTGAAAGAGCGCTCGTTTTGCTTGTCTGCAAGATATTTTAAGCGATTTTTACGGTTTGGATGCTTAAAGCGCGCTGGTTGCTAAAGAAGTGTGATTAAGTTAATGCACCTATTTGTTTTTATTTATTTTTGTCATTCCGTACATATTTTTCTCGAATTGACCTATTTTTTTCTAATTCCGAGTGAATAAATTTATTATATGCAACGCATGATTTAAATAATCGCATGACTTCGTAACTGTATAATACCTTGCATAAATAATGTTAATATTCTTAAAATTAAGAAAGCCACTTAGCACGGATTGGTAATTTCGCTGAAACAAACATTAGTGGGACCGGAAATTTCCATTAGTGTATTGGGTCTGTTGAGTTCAGTGTAGATTACAAAGCATTTACTTCAATTAAAATGAACACAAAGAAGTTTTTTCAGTTCTGATTCCATTATATTCTCTTATTAAATTAAGACATAATAAAATTCTTGCTTTTTTGAAGAAAATACAATCTCAAGGTGTCAGAATCTAACGCATTAATTCTCATTACATCAAGATTTTCTCCATCTTCCGAAAAGCACAAACACATCTTTCTCCGAATACGAAGTCACTATCTCTTTATTTCAAACCTAAACGTGCCAAGTTTATACAACGTCTTCGACATGAAACCTTCATTCTACTGAAAGGTTTCGCTATGGTCTCAATAATGTAAACATCGAGCCGAAGGCTGTGGTTTCAATAATGAATAAAAAATTCAAAAGGGGCTGCAACGAAATCTGAAATTCGCTTGAAATATTCCGCTATCACAAGTTGAATTTCGTTTCTAAACTTTCATCGAAACTCTATTCTAACGGCGTTTATTTGAAGGATCATAAAAATCGGATGAAATTGTTAAGCGCAAGATTTCCGTGCCAACAGAAATATGTCAGAATTTCTCAACTGCGCCGCCGGGTACATTTGTGTTGCCTAAATTGGTGCCGTAACGTTATCCGAGAAAAAAGAGAGCTCTGTAAAGTAATTTTCTTGATGGCAGCGTTGTCTCAAAGGCCGAATTATTTCCAGTTATCTAAATAAGTGTTAGGAATGTACTATTGCAATAATGAAATTAAAACAAAGGTGCTTCCAGAGAGAATTTTAAAGTTAAGCTGAAATATTACTGACATTTTGTTTTTCACTTTTGTGAACAACAATGACTCCAACAATCAATTAACGTTTATCCCATCGGATTATTATTAAGCCCTTAATCTCCTTCCAAACGTAATCTGCGATTTTCCAATTAACACCACCGTCATTTCAACCCAGTATTACAGAAACGTGTCCTTGAATTGCTGCCATTACGTAAACGTCTAGATAATGAAGTCAGACGTGTTTCCCATAGAAATTTTATTATTAACTCTCCATGAGATTACCTCATATGAACATTTATTTTATTCCGACTCACTACCCCATTTATTGATCTAGAACATTCCCATACTATGTGGTATCATTTGTGAATATCTCGCATATACGACCGGGAACTACGGCACAACATGAATTTTGATGAACATTTGATATTTATGAAAGACTTTTATCAGGCTAAAATTAATCAGGCTATAACGAAGGGATTGTTGGAATTACATAATGGACGTGTGGGTCTTAAAACAAAAAAATTGCCAGTGGGCAACCGTGTTCCACAAAATTTAAATTTAACCAAAAACGTAATTTAATAATGTGTATTATATTTTGTATTTGCGTGAATATTGAATTTCTTATTTTAGCTTTTCCCAACAAAGCGAAAAATTCACTGTCCCTAAGAAATATTTCACATAAAACGTGTCGAAAAATATTAGCATGATAGTTACACAAACCATAAAATACCTCACTTTAAAAAAATATATTACGACATCTTTTAATATCAGTCACAAAATCAAAACTACTGTTATTCTATGAATTAATTATATATTAATTATACTTCAAAAATCGATTAAATTGTTTTACAATTTTATTGGTATTAGAAAATGATCGATTAGTACCCTTTAAAAACGTAAACGTAAATGCGTTAAAATTTGCAAGGTTACTTATCGCCAAAAGTACGCAAACGCTCTCTTCTGTTTAGTACTAAACGAAATTTAGGCTGAAAAGCTCGCGTTGGTACGGTCAACAGTCCTCTGGTAAGAGTTTTTTTGATCAATATAAAATATCTTTTTTTTGTGTCGTCTCGGGTAGAATAGTAATATAATAGTTTCGCTCAGCATCATACTTATATTTTCCTGAACATCTTAACATTAAGTCAAATTAAACAGTTCCCTGACAACAGTCCTCTGCTACCTAAAGAGATAGAAGACTTGCTGATCCACACACCAAAAATTTGTCCATGAGCGCGATGATTCAATACCTTATACTAAATACTAAAATTGTTGACGCCATAAAGTTTCGGAGGTGTTTTTAGAAGGGTGTACAAGCAGCGAGAGGGGATAGAGCCATTGTCGGCGTTCATTCATCTTTGTCTTTCGTTATTTCAAATCTTTCGAAAATGTCTAGAAATTTAATTATTTACACAATTTTTATTAGCTTGGCAGGACTGATTTATGTGGTGATCTTTTTCAAAAACACGTTGAGCAACACTGGACAATTTTTAAAAAATTTAATGTAACATTTTCTTGTCAAAATTGCTTTTTTTGTTGGTCCAATATATTTTTCATTATCTTTATTTTTCGGATTACGCAGAAGATTTTGAAAGCTTGGTCTAGAAGTAAAAACATCTTTCAGGTCAAGGCCCTGGAAAATTCTTGCCCGTCCCTTAGTGACTGAAGGTGCTTAAGAAATCGTAACAAAGTGGGATGTTTTTTGAAAATTACAACATTCATTGACCATTTTTTTAAATTTAAATTTTCTAACTATCTTACCGACTAAGAAAGAATCAAATTCGTTACATCTCGCTGCATTTTTGATTATTTTTAATTGGTTGTTAAATCTGACATTATTATAGAGAAAAGTTAAGAGTCTGTAAACTAAAAAGCTGAGACTTGCCATCTTATGTTGAGGACTAGGACGGGAGTCTGAGGTAATGTAGCGAAGCTTACTGGTTTTTACTCTATACATCAAACTCTACATTATTTTTATACCTAACTGCAAGTCTATCTGAAAAAAGTAGTAATAAATTTAATCATTTGAAAATAATTATTTATTAAATTTAAAAAGTCATCAATGGTTGACTTGTTGATATCAAAAATGGCCAAAATGTCGTCCACATATCCATTCCATACTTGTCGAAAATATTTAAGCTCAGACTTAAGTTTCTTCTCAAAACGGCTTCATGCTGGAAAAAAAATTGCAAATTGAAAAATGTTCTGCATCATGCAGAGCTAATTTTTGGTATTTGTTTAGCAAGTGACTTTGTAAAGTGTTTTAAACACTAAGTAAGATCAAAGAAAATTAATTAAGGATAAGAGTCTCGATAGCCAATTTGCTTTAGTTGTAGGTGTGCAATATTTATATCAGCATGGGGAGAAAAAACAAGTTGTCTAAAGAAGAAATTTTATAAAGAAAAAGCGACGCTGAACTAAAAAATACGACATAATAAAAATGCCCTCAAAAAAAAGAGCACCTGAAATATGTGGAGAAAAATGAAAAAGGTACTAGAAAACTTACCAAAGAGATAAGATAAAGCATATGGAAGAGCATCGCAATAAAAAATATATTAAGAGACACGACTAATTTGCTTGTAAAGAAAATGTGCTAGATTCTAATGTAATCTGCAACCATTTTGAACAAGTTTCTTATTGTGTTCTGAAACATTGGAAACAAAAAAAAAAATAAAGTCAAAAAGTTGAGATAACGTTTTGAAAAAAAATCTGAAAAAACTTTCTAGATATAAAAAGTGTCCATCAAAATCACAAAAAAAAAACATTAAAATGAGAAAATTAAAGAAAATTACTTAATCCAAATATAACGTCTTAAGGAACTATTCGGAAAGTTTTATACCCTTCAGTATTAATTCTCATATGTGCATTATACTACTTCATACAGAAAGTTTATTGTTTGTTATAAAATTCTTTGTACGTTTTTGAGACTGATTATATCAGAGGCAATGAAAGTTACTTATATTTATACGATTTGCGCTGATACTTGTAGTTAGTATTGAATAAGTTTTACTACCTACTCTAGTTTGAGACTTTTTAGCTAGAAATAAAACAATCATAAAAAAGATTATTACTTTATCCTTTTCTTTACTATTTAACCGTTTAACTATAAAACCTCCATAGGTTGAAATGATAATCAAAAATTTAATTGATTTTAATTATATAACAGTCTCATGTCATTGCAGCAGTCCCCTGTGTCGGATAATTAGATAATGCCCAATATTTTCTAAAATAATAGAAACGTTCTTGGTTGCCTTGCTGTTTATTTTTATCTACTTTTAAAATATAAGCATGAAAAAGTTGCTGGGACAATTTATTTATCATAATTTTCCACTTTGCAAAGAAGTGTCCATTTAAATACTTAGGAAAAAACTATTTACATATTTTAATATATATTATGCTAATTCTGGTCACGGTTTTAAAATAGTAGAAACTCTGTAAACGCTTATTTTTAAGCTTTTTAAGCTCTTCGCAAGAAAACTGTCAACAGACATAAAGTCTAATCTCCAGAATTACGTTAGTATAATTTGAACGTTGGTTACAATCGCTTTTAAATTAGGTCTGTAATCCCACATTCCAATTATTTCCATTATCTGTTGCATCGAGAATTATTAGCGCTTATAATTCAGCTTAGGTGTACTTATCATGTACATCCGTCGGGAGAACGAGGTTTTAAACAGCAAACCACAACAGCTTTCTCGTTTATTTACCGTACAACTTTGAGGTTGAAAGCCGGTTGCAAGTATCAACAAACTATGCTTTGACAAGCACCGCAAGATAGTCATTAAATTCATAATGAATATGTAATACAGAAAAGATTCAGATTATCCTGTCATGATTTATAAATAAGTTGTATTCGTTTTAGCTTGGAGCTTCCAGGAAACAAAAGAGATCTACAACTTGTGAAAGTTTCATGGATGTCTCTGTATCAAATTAAAAAATAATTGAGTTCGTTTAAATGTCGCACCAATTTTATAAAGCTCTGACCAGTTTATAATAAAAAGGGTTTTGTTGCGCTAAGTTGCAACATCAATGGATAATTTTACAACGAAATTAAGCCAGGCAACGTAGTTATTATTATTGATGTAGAATGTTATTAGGTGAACCGTCAGACTAATAAGTTATGTATTATTTGTAGCACCCAGATGTGCAACATCGTTAATGCACTAATGCATTAAGTTAATATTAATTTGGAGTAAATGGTTCCAGCGTCAGGAGCCTTCAGTTTTATGTCTCAATTAAATACTTGTTTAAACCGAGCATTTAAAGCATAAAAAAGGAATTATTAAAATAATAAATATTAATAATAATAAATAATGAAAAAATAACAAAAATTAGAATTAAATTGAGTTTTCTCTGTTCTACACAACCTTCTGAAAAATGCATGTCCGTCATGTTTTGCTCTCGTTGCAAAATGAAGGCGAAATGCCACACTACAACATTAATCTTTGCTATATTGACATTTTGTTACTGAAGACAAACGATCGACACAGCTTGCACCAATCCATCCACATTACGCCATTTTCTGCTTATTACCTTTTTAGTTAATTCCAATACAAAACCAGTTTTATTTTTAATTACGTACAAGCCATTTTAACGTTTACTTAATAATACAGTTAAACATAAACTACGCTTTTTGAGATTCATACATTTATTAATATAAAAGTAGTTCTTTTGTTCAGTGAGCTGAAATTAATACGAAATGTTTGTTGATACAATAGAAACAAAAATCTTTTGGAACGGAATATTAAGTTTCGAGAAGAGAATGAGAATTATTTTCCATCAAAAGTAAATTCCATTTATGTTAGCATAAGCTATATTTTCAATATAGTTTTCAAAAAAAAAATAGTCGATTTTTTTGGCCCAGTCTAGTGTAGAAGCCTTATCAGTTTGTTGTTTAGTTTCCAACATTTGTATACGAATATAATTTTGTTCTCTATTTCAAATACCAAAAAAAACAATGATCAAGTTAGACATAAAATAATAGGAAATTTTTATCTTTGTTTATGTTATTAAATGAAAGTAAAATTGCAACTGCAAAAGTAGGAAATTTTGAATTTATTGTATCTTTTTTATTCTAACACATTGTCTCTTAAGATTCTCTATATTTTTTAGATTCTTCAGTGTTTTATGAAATAGTTAATGATTCTAACTTTTACACATTTTTATTACTCAGATTTTATAGATTTTTTTAAGTGACTATTATTCCTTGTTATTATGTTGGATACGAGATATATAAACAAGTGGATTATGCCCTAGAGCATACAATAATTTTTACTAACAATAACAAATATGAACGATTTAATGTTGAAGAAACAAATACATCACCGGAATTTTTAATTCAAAAACACATTTAAAAATGGAGCCACCAAATGTAATATAATCCTTAAGTGTTAAACTTCCTAACTTCACCTTTTTTTAAAAAAAAAAAATAACAACATATTCACTTCGGACAAGAAAAATTCACTTTCGATTCTGTCAACTTCGATGTCGACTTCAACATAAAGAATTTTGACCACAGTGAATTCAGGCTGAATGTTTCCAACTATAAAAGATAAGAAAATTTAGCACAGGATATTTAAAAACTATAACGATCGACTAGGTATAATAATACATTACGGTATTTGAAATTATACGCACCAGTTTCTATAGCCCATTAAAACTGTCACACTGACAATTTTTGTTTTACCAGTGTTCAAATTTGTGCAGTTTTTTTTGGTACAAAATTCGTGAATTTTGAAAGCACCAAACTTACCGTCCGCTTTCAACGCTTATTAGACTATATCTTCCAGAATATTTTCTTCCATCAATGCGTTGCAACCAGAGATTTGGAAGACGTGAAATAGCTACGACTTGATTTCGAACTTTTGTCTCTTTCTGTTGCAAGTAATTATTTCGTGTGTAGTATCACTGGTTTGAAAATTTGACGTCCAAATTGATCATTACATCATATGTAGTAAGTGTCATATTTTACTGCACTGATTTATAGTTGATTGATTTTTATCGCAGAAATTGATTTATAGTAAATGAAAAACGAAAAAAGACATACAGGAATGCTCCAACATCTTAATACTTATTCTAGTATAAATCAGAAGTGGTTGAGTGAACAATGGTAAATCAAGTAAGAAAAAATAAATTAAATAAAAATATTTTTGTAGATTACGTTTCCTAACACAAGAGAAGACATGAATAATTCTGTCACAGTGAACCTGGTCATTGATCAGAAGAACAATTAATCGTATTATTAGACAGGTCATATTGACTTCATCTTGACAAAGTATTATAATTATGTATTATAACTCTAACTCTAACTTTCACATTACAAATAATGTCTCTTATAATTCATGACCATTTTGTTCAAAAATGTTTATCAAAAAAAAACGAAAAAGAAACATTTAAATTTGAAGTTATAATTCTGAATTCTTAATAAAAATAAAAAAAAAATATGTAAAGTGTAACAAAAATAGAAGAAGTGACGATTCTAATTCTAGAAAATGTCGTGAACAAAAATAAAAAATTCTTTGTAATATTGTCTGATTTATTTAATAGGTGTTAATCCATAGTCGTTTTCTTAGACTTCTTTCGAAAAGTAAAAATGGAAAACGTTGCAACAACGTACCTCGTAATCTTTATTTTTAATCGGGTAGAATAAAAACACTTTAAAAAATCTGAGAAAAAACTTTATAACTGGAAACTCAATAAAACATAACGATAATAAACTTCTAAAGAAAACACTCAGAGGCTTTGTACATTGTTGCTCTCCAATATAAACATTTTTATTATACCCTTAATACATAAATATCTGTTTTATTTTCTGTTTATGCCTTGGGCTTTTTGATTTTTTTGCATAACACTGATTTTTTGACTTATGTAATTTGTTTCGAATCGTCGAGTCCTTTGTGACTTTTAAATTACTTAAATTAAATGTAAGAATGTCGCTTAAATTTTTTAAACTATTTATTCCTTCTTGAACCTGTAGAGAATCAATCACATTCAATCAATCACATTTGCTCCATTGTTAATCGTACATGACATATATCCAAAAAAATGTTTTTTTCGAAAATCAAAAGCAATAAAGTGGAATCAACCTTTATCTACCTTGTTTTTTTTTATAGTGAAAAATATAAAAACGAAATTTACATTAAAATTAAAACATTAAATAATATTTCATTTTCTAGCACGATTTATGGTGTTGAAGCTATTCTTTGAATGATACTCTTAAGGATACACAACACTGTTAAAAAATACCTTGTTGAGGTCCTATCCGATCTCCAGGGTCGGCATGAACACTTTTTGGCAGGTAGTAATAGTTATAAACAGACAATACCAAGAAAAGTTTTTATGCCGATCCTGGATATCGGCTACAACGTGTACCAATGAGGGTCAAAATATTAGATTTTATAAATTACTTTAGGGACAGTTTATGGTTAACTAGTCAATATGGTATTTTTGGTTAACAGTAGAGATAATGTGATTGGGTCAGCTTGTAGCGCTACGTTGCTTCAACAAAAAAAAAACGTTATATAACTTATTTATTAAATTCATTAAATTAAACATAACGGTTGGCGGAATCTTTATTACTAATTAGATATTTTATATATGCTTTTTTTATTTTGTCTTCAATTATCATTTTTTTTTTTTTAAATGGCTATAATTTTTTTTTATACTCATTCCATTTTCTTGATTTCTTCACATTTTTTAAATTTATTAAATACTTAAAATTGTTTACTTATTTCGATTACATTTCCTCTTTAAAAGCCTTGGAATTAAAATTCATTTTTTCCTCCTCTAGATTTTCTATATATTAAATACTAAAAATTTACACCTAGTAATTTTTTAAGGTTTTGCTCTTTTTCAGCGATTTGTTGTCATTTTTAGGTAGCTATCTGTTATTAACAAATACAGTTTGAATATTTTTTTAAACAATACATGTTTTGCCCAATGTACGGTTTATTTATAAAATATGACATCAACATTTGAAGGATGCGAATATGCAAAATAATAAATTAAACTCAAACCAAAACTAAAACAGTATATCCAGATATAATTCTAAGAAAGGTTTATTTGGGATTTGTTTGCAATTTTTTCTCTATATGTGGTCTTTTCCAGAACATTGTCTAATCGGCTTCTTTAAAGTTGGATTATTTTGTTTGCTTTTTTTTTGTATATTGTTTTTTTTTTCGTTCTTTTTTTTGGTAGTCATTAAATTTGATTTTGTGCTGTGTTTTAATAAAGCGTTTTCTTTTTAGTATCTTCTCACTCTGTTGTACAACATTTACATTCCTCGTTCAATCTTTGTTAATATTGCTCTCCTATTTACTCGTAGTTTGTTTTTGTATTTTTCTCTAGGCTATTTGCGCATGGTCTTTTTTTTAGTTTAAATTTATCGGATGATTCTTATTATAATGTTTCTTTATTTAACTTAACTTTTGTAAAACAATAATGAATGATCTCTATTTGAGTCTTTTTTTTCAATAATTGTACAAACTTTTCTAACTAACTCTTAAATGATATATAATTAATTTATTCGTGTCTCCGTCACGAGATCTCTGCGACTTTGGAGAAGCACCTTTGTGTTTGAACAACCTCCCATTATCTTTACTTGTGTTTTGTCTGAAAATGTAAATTTAAAGTTAATATGTGTCTTCAGAATTAATATCTAGTCAATATTTACCTTTTCTAGGAGTCATATCTGTAACAATTTAGTTAAGGAAGAATGAACTATGCAAAATAATTTATTACGACACATTACTTATTCGCTGATAACAAATAAGATATGGACATAATGAACATGATTCAATAGTTATGGAATGGAACAAACACATAAACTCGTAGTCGTAGATAAAACAAAGTTAGGTACACTTGCGTGTTCTAGCTTTTACATAACAGCTCGTATAATATGCTGGTAATAGAATTGGCAATATTCTTTTAAGAAAAAGGTTCGAAATATTTTTTAAGAAATTTGTCTATGAACGTAATTACATTTGCATTTTTATTTTAAATCGGTCCATCACTCGTTTTTTACAGAGTTTTTCCATTACATGAAAAACAATTTTCGTGCCAAGTTTAGTTTGCCGGGAACATAAAAATCAGCTTGTACAGCTTAGGTGGATGATATTCAAGTTTCAACTCATTATATCCCTACTTCACACATAACAACTCAGAAAGGAAATACGACCTATAGCTAAAATACAGGTCGCATTCCTGAAAAAGCTTTTGTAACTATAACTTTAACAGCATGGCTTAAAAAAATAATGGTATTTTATTAAGTATTGATGGCAAAATTAAAATAACACTGAACTCTTACGAGATTGGGCGTGTTGTCGTTGAAACGGTACCGAAAAAGAATCACTTTTTGTGTAACCTACTACAAAAAGTAATTTGATCTTAAACTTGTTTTCCGTGAGTCAGCGTATGCGAATTTAAAATTTGGAGTTGGTCAAAAAAATATAGTTTTCTGAAATCACACTAAAACAATCCAGTTGAGACTTATTTTTGTACAAATGAAACAAATAATGCTTATTTGTTAGAATATTGGAATTTCAGGAAAACGAATTGAACTTCAAAACGACCAGAAAATCACCGGTTTTTACGCGCTGCTTGTTATTCGACGCAGTTTATCTTTTTTTCTCGACAGACTAACAAGCGCAAAACATATGTAACACAAGCTTAACTACCTTTGATTTAATTTTTTTCTCTTTTGTCGATAACATTTTCAAACTCATAGTTACAAATTGTTTCGTGTTTACCAATATCCAACTAACTTATATACTTTCATTGAATCCGTCATATACTCAACTAAAATATTACCTTCATTTTTAGCGACGGCATGACAAAAAAAAGCTTTTCCAAAGTTTGCTCTTAATGCTACACTACAAAGAAGAGTTTACTAAACTTGGGCGAATTTAATAAATCTGTAATAATCTTCTTGTTTCACGATGTTATTTATGGTTTTGCTTTTTCTGGGTGTTGAGAGGCAGCGTTTTATTGCTGGATTCTCAAACGAAACGTGATAATTCTTTAGGTCATAAATAAATTTAATTTCGGAATTTATTTGGTTTGTGTTTACGACGATCAACACCCCTCACAGGATTTGCCTATTTTAGGATCATGTATTTAAGTGACAACTAAAAAAAAGTTGTATTCACAAGTACTGCACTATTTCGTAAAGAAGCTTATCTTAACTGGTGTATTCTTGAGAAACATTTCAACGAAACAACTTCAAAGCATTTGAGATGAACACTCGCAAAGGAAATCTACTTCCTAAACTTGTTTCCCGCGTTAGAGGTGAATATAGTCTTGAGCCTTGGTGCAATTATAAAATTTCATAGTTAATTTTCACAAAATTATTATTGGAATGATGGATTTTTATATTATAAACTCAAATTTGCTACTCCTCTAGACAGGAGTGAAAAAGTGCAAAAGGTTTTACATACATTTAAATTCGATTAAAAATCGATACCTAATTTAATTTTTAGAAACTCTCACCGTAATTCTATTCGCGTATAAGAACCTTATACTTGCCCACCGGGACATTCGGCTTTGTTAAAAACTAAGTAATTGATTTGAAAGGAATTGGAGTAACACGCTATTTAATGTGTAACACACAAATTTAATCAAAAATGAAATTGCTTCAAGTTTCAGAAACAGTTGCAGAAACTTCAGTTGCAGTTACAGACAAAGTCAAAAAATGATTCGGATTTAACTTGATTTTGAATTTACAGCACTAATAAAAACGTTGTTAGCAGACAATGTGCTAATCATTTTGAAGTGACTACAATAATAAAATAAAATTATACTCTTGTCGAAAAGAAATCTCTAAATAATTTTTCCCTTTCATTTTAACAATTAAAAGATTTTAACTCTGATCCAATTTTCCGTTTGAATAAACTTGCAAAAAAAATTAGCCTTTGGAAAAATTCAAAGCGCCTTTCCAAAAGCTTGTGAAAGCGATAAAAATTCGGAACATGAAAGGATTACGGCTTAAAATGTTTTACAATAAATGTGTCGAGTCAAAAGGTTTTACTTGAGCTTCGAAAGAGGTCACCGCAGATACACAAAAGTAGTACGCTATAAATTTCGTTGGTGAGACAAATCCATTTATCTCAATGCTAAATTTATTGGTGACTTAACAAATGGGACGTCGTTCATTTTTGTGGTAAAGTATAGTTAAAGTTTCACTAAAATGAGAAACTGAAGATTTATGTCAACCAAATTCACGTTTTCTATTAGGTTACCTCAGTCTGTTCGTATGGAATATGATAAATGGCATGTGAAATTTTTAGTGTGCCATTATCAAGTTTGTGGTGGAGGAAGCTTAGTTCTGCTGCTTCCCATAACATAATTGCAAGAACACCGCAGTAACTAAGTTTCGAGGAGTTTCGTTTAAGCAACAGGTATAGACATCGCCGGTGAGAACTTTGATCAAGTTAAGAGACGAAGCCGAATTTGTTTCATTGGCAACATATCGATTTTACAAGAAACGCTGCCTTATTATTCACACTAATTGACGTTGGAAAGTCTCAAAGTATATTAGCAGTGTCGCATTTTTTTCAGACTGCTTTGCATTTTTCAGTAGACTATCTAAAAATATAAATATATGCAAATTTATTTAAGTTTTTACAGCAAAAAATGTGCTTTGATGCAATACTGCTCAAGTCCTATAAATGCTTCAACATTACAATGAGTTTAATTTCTCCATGCTTATCTGATTTTTTATATGCTTTATTCTGGTTTATTATGCTGTAAAATTTCAGATCTACAATGTTGTAGCTTGAGCTTCTGTGCTCGGAGCTTTGAACGTGAAATGGTGCAGTTAGTGATAAAAATCGCGTTATAATTTAGAATTTACTGAAAGTATGTTAGATGCCAGATGCACTTGGTATTTGAATACTGTTCATTTAATTATGGTGTGACAATGACAAGCACTATGTTAATATGTTTTAGTCAAATATATTTTTTGCAAATGGTCATGTTTATATAATATTAATGTTTATTAATATATTATTTATTATGTCAAAACAAACAAAAGTACGATGGATGTCATTATCGTACAAAAAATGTACCAATTTTGTGCAGATGTTTGTTCTTGATTTCAAATGTTCAAATTAAAATATTTTAATAGTTTTGCCACCTCTATTTCACATAATTTAGCAAGTAGGACACTTAATTATTGCAATAATAAAATCCAAACGTGTGATTTTGAGTTTTACATTTGAGCTTTAAAAACACATAAATTACCATTACTCCCAAAGCAATTAAATGTTCAAATAAGTATCCCAAAATTTGTAGGCGGATCACATTTTATTTGAACAAACTTCGTACTTCAACTAAAACCGTTAATTTGCGAAAGCCTCTTTCTTGCCATCATAAACTGCAAATCTATTTTAATGAATGTAACGTAACCCATAAACCTACGATTTTCACCATTTACTGCGTTGAAAACACTAAAATTGTTCCCTGACATTAAACTCAATTATTATCCGGAATATAGGGTCACACGTCTATTACACATAAACTACTCCAAATGGTCTTCAACGTTGACAAATGCAAAAATATCATCTTTTACGAGTCGTAGATATTTTCGAACAATAGCTTCACTAGCTAAAATTATGTTGGTATTAGGGTAAACTTATATCGATGTATTACACTCACGTATTCATACGTGGCGTTTGTAAATGGGTAACTTGTTATTAATATGTAAGCATATTTTACGACGAACGCAAAATGCTGTTTGTTGTCGACACTTGAATAAAGTGCAGTTCCAGGTTCTGGAGTTCCTAAAGCCCATTAAACGGCTCATAGCTGTAGATTTAATTAATGAAAGCGGAATATCCTGCAAGTTCCATTTATTATAAGGGTTTATAAAACGATGAATTATTCATGGTGCAGCCGAAGTCAATCAATTTTTATAAAAAGTGCAATTACAGAAAAATGGTTTTAATTAACAACACAACAAAATAAAGAGGCACTGGCATTTTAAATAAAATTTTAATCAGTGTTTTATTTTATCTTGTAAAAAAAAAATGTATACTTTGGCTCTCATTTCACACATTTTCTCATTTCCGACGTTATCTGCTTATTGGTCGATAGCATGTTTGCAATAACCATTTCCTACATTCTCGATTAGAATCATTGGGATGCGCGTCCATTTTCTAGTGAAAGCTCTAAAATTTATCTAAGGGTCCAAATAATATAGACTTTGGAGGAAACAGCAAAGTAATCAGGAACGGTCATCACAAATTATCAGTTAATTCCGAGTTGCCGTTTAATTTGTTGGCGATTTATTTTGGGAGATGTGTTTTTATGGCGGAAGTTCCAATAACAATAAATTTGTTTTTATTTACTTCTCTATCTACTATAAAGTTGAAGTGAGCTTTTTACGCTTTTGGTTTCAGAATTTATTAAACTTTTTAATCTGAGATTTCAATTTTGCTTTATATCGTTTAAACTGTTTCAAATATCCATCCATACTTGTTGTTATGAACTGCAGAGTAATAGAAAATTTGAAATTAGTAAACATTAGTTCGTTTCAAACTTTATTTTGTTTTCTCACAAAGCTAGTTACGGGCTTTATTTGATGTCAATTTTTAATCCAATTTTCAATCAGACTTCGAGTGTTCAATATGTTTCCATAAAAACGATATGGATTTAATGACTACTACAGCTTTGGTACTAAAAACAAAGTTAAATATTTTAATCAAATCCTCGATGTAGAGAACAATTAATTACAGTTAGCACAAAAGGTGAAAACGAAATGCAACGTATTCTCAACAATCTAAATTACCGAGCGTTATCTCACAAATAACATCAAAGTTGTGTTCGCTATAAATTTTTCAAGTTCGATTCAATTAAGCTAAATTAGTTTAGAACATTCAAAAATTCGTTTTTTTAAGCACAAGAGATGAAAATAACTTAGATCTAGCAAAAATGAGTTATTTGGGTATCTCGTTCAATTCAGATATTTGTGGCCGAAAAAACTCCACAAAATATTTTTATATGTCCATAAAATGACATTAGAGTCCGTAGAATGAGCAGATGTGATCGTAAAAAGATTTTCTAGATTATTTTTGCAATAAAAAGTTTATTTATATGGGGGTAAAACTAGATTATTTTTACTAATTCAATCTGATTTGTTGAATCACTTAGCGAAAAAAGATACAATTTATTTTTTTCAAAATTAACAAACTTGTGTTAATAATCCGAATCAAAACAAATAATGTTTCGACTATCCAAATTTAATAAAGTCTTAAAGTCGTTCTAAACTGTGTGACTCCTAAAGTAAATAAGAGCTTCTTATAATATCCCACCTTTAGTGGGAATTTCTTCAAGTTAATTGCTCTAACGATCTGTTTCAAATTATTCACAGTCTCCTTACTTTGAATAAATGTTTTCTACAAACTAATAACTAATTGCAACACTCATTTTCATCTTCACAACGACCAGTTACTTTTACAGAAAAACAAAACGAAACTTAATTAACAAAAGTCGAGTTTGTAGCTAAGGTTAATTTTCAATTATAATTTCGTCTTTCTCGTAAATAATTTGCTTTTTCTCCAGAGAAAACTCGCCTAATTAATCCTTCAATTTAGCTAAGTAGAGAAATAATTCATGTCTTGTAATAAGGTTAGATCTCTTTCTTATTAAGTCGAGCGACCGCAACAACGAACCAAACTTCAAAACTTAACCAAAACTAAGTTAACCAATTATCTAGTTACAAGCAGCCGACATCGGATTTCAAGAATCATTCTGCTTTAAGTGCCAGGTAATCGTTTTGGTGGGAAATATGTGTTGTGTGCATTTCTCACTATACCGAAATATTGTACGGCAAATCTAAGAAGTATTTTAGTTTCCGCGCACGTGCCAGCACAGGATTTGTATCATCACGTATACGTGCCACACAGATAAAAAATGCTATTCAAATGTCAAATTCTCACGATATTTTTTACAACAGTTGTATCACTTTAGTGTCAAATGGAAGTGACAAATACAATAGAATTTTTGTTTATGTTAAATGCGAGTGGTATTATGATACTTCTGAAAGGAAGTCATGGTCAAGTTTTATTATTCCTTATGGCGGTAAGACTTTCTGCATTATACGTATTTTTTTAATGCCATCAAAATTAAAACACAGATTTTGGAAGGCAATTCCAAGACGGTGTTATATTTGCGCAGAAGATGAGCACCGTTCTCTTAGCTAATGAGCAAGCTAATATCGTACTGAAAATAAAATGTAAATAGTCAGTAGTAAAATTTGGCGATAAAAAGAAAACCTAAATGTGACTAAGAGACTAAGAAAAGTGTGTGCCCCTGACCACCATTCTAATAATTTCATTGTGGTGGCATTTTACCATGCTTAATTTTATGCTCACAAATAGATATTGTAGCAAAAACTTATTTTGACCATCAATGTTGAGATAAAATTCTGTTTCGCTTTCCCATGTTCTTCTTAAAAGTCAGATTGATTGTCAGATTGTTCATGACAGTTTTAAATACAACTGCCAACATTTAAAAGAATCTTGCACCTACTTCGCGTTTTTTATAAAAATTTAAACTCAAAAAGATTCCTATAATTTTAAATAAATTTAATTTTTGTATATTTAGTGTGAAAAAATGACAGCTTTTTTTGGCTATTTGATTCAAGTTAAAATTTCAGCCTTAAAATAAAAGTTTCACCAACTGTCACAAAATTCCTCAAATCACCAATTTTGACTGTATTTGTAAAAAGTACATTTAATATGCAAATTAGAAAAAACGTTTTATACAACCTAAGAGCTTTCGTGCTTTGCAGGCACTCCTGCCCATGGCAGTTGCACAGCTAGGACTCGTGTCTTAATTTAAGTTTTAAAAGCTGATTTTTGAGCACACTATTACTTTATTTTTGATTTATTAATATTTTTAATTTATAAAAATCAGTATATTTCTTCAATATTTCATTTTGAATCAATTCGTCATCATTTTATAAAAAATTGAATATAAGCGTCTCCCAGTTGCCAATTGCAAACCTTCCAAAATCAATTTGTTCCAATCAACTTTACATTTCTTTAACATGCAAATCCATCGCGTTTCATATCGGTTATTCAGTTTCCTGTACACGAGAAACTTCATCGAGCGAAAAAGCAAACTAGGACATAAACAATAAACAGATGGAAGCATAAATCCATCTATACTCTCGCCACGATCTATAAACGACAAGAACCTACATTTTTACTATTGTGAAACTTTCACATCCACAAAATTCCTCTTGGGTAAAGTATAATAGGCTTCTTTCTGCATCTTTTTAAGCCCCTCTCGTCGTAAATTTGATTTCGACGACTCGATTCAAAGTTTGACGTTCCGTGTTTGTTGTGCTTTGGAAATTTGCGGTATCATGAACGCGCTTTCTATTCATCACTGACGAGTTACACAATGGAAAAAAGAGCTCCTACTCATCATAATGTGCAACACATACAATGAGTTTATGAACAAACATAAATATTGATGAAGCGGGGGATCTGCCAACCAAACTGAATTAATATTCAATAGAGAGCTTTGAAAAGCTCGGAAGAGAGCCAAGTTTGGCTTGAATTGCTAGGACCGATATATAGAATGTAATTAGTTTGCGCTTTAGATGCAAAATGTTAATCAATGACCAAACGAAAAAGCTCTCTGAAATTCAATACCTTTAACATGGTTTTAAGTAGACGCTGAAAGTCGGCATAGCTGCGGTTTACTATTTTTTTCGGTCATATTTTGTGAAACGCAATTTGTAGTGGTTGCAGATAAACCATAATTTGCACTCGGAATTGTAACGACACGTTGGCAATTAATCAAAGTCAATAGCTTTTTGCGATGTTAAATTAGGTCGTTTATCTTATGGTGGCAAACCGGACACTGCAGATGCAGACTTAATGGCTACTAATTAGATAATGACGGGGCATTTCGGGAAATGTTAAAAGGTGAAATGTCAGGTAACACGTTTATTTAGCATATCAAGTTATTTGAAACATCACATAAAATATTTAAAAATTTGTGATTTTAAAAATGACAAACAACATTGAAATATGCTACATCAAATTTAGGGTTTAAAAACTTGTAGGATTTTTTTATGCCTTTTGACATTAAAATGCGTAAATTAAGTATTTGTATTTTCGGTGAACTCTGGTATCTCTTCCCCTTTACTCAAGTTTTGTCAGAACAATACCTCCCTTATTCTAATTAGAAGGAAAATGTGCTTTCAAAGAAGAAGACATTGTGCTCTCACAAAAGAGTAGTACAGGGGTGAACAAATATTAAAAAATTGTGTCAATGCATTTTTTACATTTTAACATTTCTCTATAAACAGAGTGTTTGTTTAAATTTATTCGGTGGTAGTAAAAAGAACCACTTAACACTTTCTATTTTCGTGTGTGGTTTGTTTCCTGCATCAAACAAAGCAAGAGCTTTCGTAAATCAAAGGATCTCAAAGCTCAAGAAAGCTCTCTTATGGTTGGCAACTAAATCTCTGTGTATCTCTACCCGCTTAATACCGGTAATGGATAAAGCAAGAGTACGGTCCTGATGAGCCCAGCAATATCTGTAATAGACACTAGACAAGATTTAGTGTCAATGTAGTCAAAGCCGTTAGATCAATGTTGTAATTATAGAGCGTTTAAATACATAGTGTAAATAATTTCAAGTTAATTTAATTTAAAATTAAAAATATTTTACCACTTTTATCAGAAAACTTGAACCGGTTGTACCACGGTGCACGCAAACATTAATAAAAAAAATCACTCTAAAACTTTTTCATATTACACTTACTTACCCTTAACATTTTTCTTCCCCCACTTGCATGTTTTATGTCGCAGTCAAAATCCCTTCCATTCAACACTTACTTGAAAAATTATATTATAGAAGCTCCGACTCTATTCAAATGGGTAACACCGTAAAAAAAATTATTCGAAACCAGCTCAGGAAGATCAAACCAATTTTTAGAACGAAATGCAAGTTGCCTCACGCTACCTAGAATTTTGAGCTTATTTATGGCTTGGAAACACTTTCGCCTGCTTTAAAGGTTTTTGAAGAAAATACAAAATTAAACTTAATTTATGTGCAATTACAGTGACAGGGAGCAGATCTTTATGTTAATACAAAAGTAGGAAACAAAAATCTGACATAAATTATGTCACTGGAGTGAAACAATATGCTTCAAAATGTATAACTTTGTCGTTCCGACAACCGTACGGAAATAGAAGTCGTTTTTTATTTACTAAAGGAGTTCAAAGTAAAAAACGCACAATATAAAATTGTATTTGTACAGTTATCAGTGCAGAAAATTAGTTTTCAGGTTTGTTCTTGCCGAGTGTTATTTTCTTGCAAAAGTTGCATTGCAACAAGTTTTTTTTTTAAACACAATGTTTGTGTACTGAAAGTAAAAGTAGCTCACGACTCATTTAATAAAAATATAATTAAAAAAAATTGAAATTTTTTCTTGAAACATTTATGATATTGTTAAAGTTTTACAAAGACCTGCAAAAATTTCATATGTTACTAAATGTTACGATTTCATGAAATTTACTACAGAAATAAATATAAAACTAAAATGCTTTTAAAAGAAAATTTACTTTTATAACTCAGTTCAGTTCGATGCTATAAAAAGAAATAAAAATTATCGTAACAAAATAAGCATGTAAAATAAAATTACCTTCGGCAAAAAGAATCATCTATTTCAATGTCAAATATCAAAGTTCTCTGAAACATAAATAGTTCATATTAGCCAATGGCAAATTATCTGTCTTTCCTCTTCTGGTAAAAATTTTTTAAATATTAGTGTTTTGATTCAAATATTCAAAAAAATGTAGCACAATTATTGAAATTCATTTTGATGCTGAATTGACTGTAATAAAATTGTTTTATCGCTGCAACAGCAATTTATTACCTATTTAACAGTGTGTTTAAAATTCTAATTTCCCTAATTTTGAGCTGCTTGTTTTAACTGATAACGTAGTTTACAATTCCATGTGGATGATTTTAATTTTGCAGATATTCTTACATAATTATTAATTAGTTAAATCGCAATTTTCTATTCTTAATTAAGTATAATATATTAAAAATACAAATTACGCATTATTGATTTGTTAGTAATTACTTGTGAGTGTAAACAATTTTTATTGAAAAACACTTTTTTCGATCAAACCGAAATTACTTTTAAATCCACCAACCTACAGATCGGACTGTTAATAACTCCTGTAATCGAATGTCACGCTCTGGGAACCCATTTATAAAGTAAAGCATAAAAACTGAAATGAATGTTTCGTAAAATTCACATTTTGGTCACAAAGATCAATCAATGTATGTGAATTACATTACGTAATGTAGATAATTCAGGCTTACGCCTATTAATGAAATCGTTTGATGTCAGCCTCCATAAACAAAAGCTTAACACGAAATAAAAAAATACATTAAATACTGATGCAGATGTTCAGTGAAAAGCTCAAATTTTAATAGTGCAGAAGGCTGCGATGATTATAATGTAGTAATTAATTTTAATATGATTTCGTTTCATTTTCGAGCAAAGCCTATTACCTAATATGTTTATGTTTAGCTTTGACATTAATGAATATTTTCTTAGATTTTTTTAAACTTAGAAAACAGCGAAAATTAAAATATGTAAGATGCAAAACACAATCTCTGCTGTAACTCTCGAAAAGCTCGCTTTGCTCGCACAGCTTTATCCCAATTGCTAATAGTTTAAAAATTGCCAAAATGTGTATAACCACATTTTGTAACATTCCTAACTTTTAGAAGACTGGAAGTGAGTTTTTTGAGTTTTCTTCTAACAGACTCGAAAGTGGATATTTTCCATCTCTGGTCTCCATGTTACACGAAAAATGCTTATGACATGATCCCACCGTTTATAAGTTAAAATTTATAAACAGCATCTTGATAGTTTTAATTTAACCTGTTGGTATGTTAAACACAATATTTTTTCTTTGTTTAAATTGATACTAAATTGTCAAAAAACAATATGACAGCTATATGTACAACAAAAAAAAATTACTGAAAAAGATATCAAAAAAAGTGGCTGAAAACATTTACTGAGTTTATCAAGTAAATGATTTAGTTAATATTTAATTAGAATGTTGTAGAAATATGTTGCTAAATCTCGCAGTTATACTTACCTGATCGCAGGTTTTGAGTTCGATTACACTTTGTTTGCATTAAAATAGTTATTTACCTAACAAGTTCGGAAACTAAATTTTCCCGCATGAGCACTTTGTTGATTTAGTGCGAATGCGGGAAAATTCTTTCCGAAAGAGTTAGGTACAATATTTTTTCTAACGAATACCGAAATAAAAAAAATTAAGTAACTTGTTTTTTTTTTTAATGGTGGGTTGGTAACATGATGTGTCTATTGTAGCTACCTCCTAGATTTTTAAAATGTAAATCAGCTGACATTTTTTTAAAATTATTAACAAAATTTGTTAAAATAAGTGAGAGCGAAGAATGTATGTGTACCCCTTCCGAAGTACAACAATGGCCAAAAAGTCGTTTCGCGTCTGCTGCCCGAGAAAAGTCGCGAACGGTATGAACGCACTTATCAAAAATTGATTGACTGATGTTCTCAAAAAGTCGCAATACCAACCGTATAACGCAAATATCCCTAGCCGCCAGCGAAAACTAAAAAACACCGCGGTGCGGGAAAACCGTTTTTCCGTGCATCGGAATTAAGCGGAAAAGTTCTGTTTCCGTACGATGAGTACAAAAAATATATTTTTCTCCACAGAAGAGTAAGATAAATAAAATTAAGCCAAATTAAACAATACGAGTTTATTCTACCTATAATTAAGGTAAGCAACTTAGTTACAACTGTAATAGTTATTTACATGATAAGTGCGGGAACAGCAGTTTTGCAAGTAAGTGCGGCAGTTTCGACAGGAGTGCGAGTGCACAAATGAGGCAAAACTGTACTCGTACGGTTCTTGTGTATCATTTTTTACATGGATCTTCTACAATGCATTATATGTACCTACATTTAGTCTTTTCTCAAATAAAACAGTTAAAGAATGTTGTCAAATAAAGATTTTGAATGAACACTTTCTGAAATAGAAAAATGATAAACGCTGCAGTCCATTCATTACTTAGTAATAAATTTTAACAAAAACTTTCTTTTATTTATCATAAAAAATACTAACATAACTTTCAGTTTTATTTTGACAATACACTTAGAATCTATAAAAGGTGCCATTTTTAGTGGCATAGGGTGTATATGAGAGCTTAGTATACGTACATTTTTAGGGTTATTAGCGAATGTTGGTAGTAAATTTAGAGAGTAAGGGACCTGTCAAAATTGATTTGTTTACATTAGTAGACGATCCAAATCAGTAACAAATACTCAATTTCCAGCTATCAAAAAAAAATTGACGTCTCATTTGGTGGAAACAAATTAATAAATAACCTTTTGCTGCCTGCAAAAACATTTTTGTCAAATAGTTGTCAACTGTCTACAAAATAATGCACACAACTCATAAGTTGTAAAAACATCCATAGCTGGTACATCGCGACACATAAGTTTGGTCAAATTTTGTGTACAGTTTCAAAGTTTGGTCAAATTTTGACATTTGAACTTCAGGTTCAAAATAAACAAGATATACACTGTATTTAGATAGCGGTGTCATGATTTACCTGTAATAACCTGAACTTAACAAGCATGAAAATATTTATCAAAAATTTCTTGGGACTGTTTGAATAATATAAAAGAAGTATTAATACTGGTAATGAAACTGTGTTATATCGAAAGAAAACTCTTTATTTAAAAGTCATTAAAATTTAAAATTCAATTAGCTATGTTGTAATCTAACTGGGGTTTTTTTACTTTGATCGAAATAATTGTCGATTGAGTCATTATTTGGTACTAGAACTGTTGAAATTGGACTACATTTAAAATTCTGTTATATTATTTCATATTACAATGGTTGAAAGTCATTTCAGGGTATTGAAATAAACTTTCCTTATCTTTATTTACCCAGTCTTTGATCATAAATTATCATTATGAATCCTATTTCATTTCGAATTTATCAAGAGACGATTTTACTGGCTTAATAGAAAAACAAATTTAATATATTCACATGAATAATTTGCGACTAACAATTGTAAACTCAAGGTCCAGGTTAATAGCAAATTTATATCGTTCAGATTGGTTGACACAAGGTTAAGGTCGAGATAAATTAAAGTACCCTTGAATTTAATTGGACGCCAAATTAGATGAAACTTGAATGTTTTATTGTATTTTAAATAATCCAGTAGTAAATCACAAAATAGTGTTTACCTCCACTTCGTGTGGTTTAGAACACTCGTAAAATGTAGAATAATTGTGGCATTCTCTGTCTTCATCTGAAATATAGAAATATCCGCATTTCGAAACTTAAGAAAAAGATAGCCTCTTATAATAAAATCTCTTCTAGACACGAAAAAAGTTTTATTTACAAGGGTAGAGTTACGAAATAATGGAACCGAGAATTATTTTGCAGGCGCTAAAAATACCCCCCACAAAACATTTTTACGAGACATAAACATTAATAAAATTTAACGAAATTAACAACAAGAGTGCTACTTCCTCCGACATAAATTCATTAATAAAACCAACACTCTTCAAGCATCCAAATCTAAATTACTACCGTCAGGTAATTTTATTAATTATCATAACATTTTAAGACGTGTTATTCCGCCAATGGTTGAGTGTTATCTTTTCATTAGCTTACTTGCATTTTGAAAAGGTCGACAACTGTTTGTTGAGACTTACATTGAAGTTCTCCAGACTTTTATGAAAGTTTTTACCTGTTGCAGTTTAGAAATAATAATGTTCACATTCGCGCCACTCGCACTTGAGAACCGTTTCGACGAACGAAAAGTTGAACTTCGCGGATGTGTAACCGAAAGCTTGGACCACTGCAAGCTTTAACACCGGCACGCATACTACAGATGTAGCGTCGCGACGCCAACAAACGCCGGTTGGTACAGCACAGGATTCTGCGCTAAGAGAAGCTGTTGACGAAGGTCTTAAAGAGGAAAAGTTTTGGCTTCGATTAAAAAAAAATCTAGAGCAGTTATCAAATTTATTTTATTAAAAATTTGATGCAAATCTTTCAAAATTCGCTCGGTCAAAGTTGTTCTGAAAAAATCCTCTGGAATCTGTGTCGACATTTTCCGATCACATCTCTTCGCAAACTTCGCAAGATTGTTTATAAATTTCCCATCTTTGTCTCGACCCTAATTCCCAATTGCGTTCACTTTTTTCACTGTTAAACTGTTAAACATCACAGCACTTTATCATTTTGACTGATTCCATAAATGGTCGCCCCAAAAAATGAAAATTTAATAGTTCCATAGGTGACTCTTGAAACATCCCTTATTTCAATATTGAAGTCATCATCCCTTGTCCGTCACAGTTGTGAAATCCCAATGGTGTATGCAGATGAATATCGAAAAAGTTCAAAAGGTCGATTTTATGACATTATGACGTTTCTAAAGGAATTCTAGAATAACGTCGGCAGTTAACTTGGGGCGATAAATTCCTGCTAGTCTCTGATAAATCTTCCTTTTGGTGGCGGCTCGAAATGCCGCAAAAATACGGATCAAGAGAAGATACGATTAAGTAAGTGCCACCTTGCAAGTGACAAGTCCTAAGTAAACATATGGGAGTGGTAATGTTTAGTAATGTGTTTGTGTAAGCTAATTTGAGATTCAAGAAAGTCGAAAGGGATTCAAGGGCTGGAATTGGTTGCGGAAATCCAGGTGACTTTTGTTGATCTGCTGTTCATTTCCAATTATTCTGAAAAACAGAAATCCTGTTTGTTTAATTTAAAATTTAAGTAGTTTTTTACTTTTACTTCAATTGGTTTAACTCTTAACAAATATTTTATTTCAAAATTTTACAAAAAAATTATTCAATTACCTACAACAAATTACCAAACTCTAAGAGATCTTTAAAAAATTGACCCGGCGCATCCACCATTTTTTAAATAACTAAACAGTACCTTATTTATTGAACAAAAAATAATTTCAAATTAAAATTTTAAGTAGAGGTCTTGTTGTAAAAAAAATTATTAGTCTTATTTATCCTAGGCCTGAAATAATAGATTTTAATATTTACAAAAACTAATATTCCAAAATTAGGTGCAAAAGTTTGTATTCGAGTTCCCAGTTTAGTGTCACTATTTCTAGCTTCTTCTGTCTATTAATTCTAATATTTTGTTTTAATCTAAACACTTAAAATAGAACTTCACTCAATTAGCATATTTTCCGGTTTATCGATAAAAGTATAATGGTAAATGGAAACCTCAACATTGACTGTTCTGCGAGGTGTCAAAATTTTGGTTTTCTAACCAAAAGAGAATGAGGATTTTTATACAATTTGAATAAAATTTCCCACTCCATTTAAGCAAACGACCTTGATTTTAAACTATTAAACGTTTCTCTATTTTTTATAGTCACAAGTGACAAAGAGTTCTATTGTTTTTGATTGAATGGCTTAATTTATTTATCGCTGGATTCAAAATGTTAGACTTTTATTGCTTGTTGTTTCAGACAAACTTTCCTCTAAAGTTAACTCATCGTGAACTTTCCTTTATCTGACACAATTACACAATTACTTAATATTTAACGTATTTCTAAATAACGTTGTTTGTGTGGAACACAGAACTTTATGATGTGACATAACAACACAATTCCAAATAAACAATAACCGTTTTAGGGTGAATTTTTCATTGAACAAGAGAATTCCGAGCTTACATAGCCACCCGTTGCGACAATAAATGGCGCCATTTACCTGATTTAGAAACTCCATTATATTAAATTTAATGGAAGGTCGCTAGTAAATGCAACATAATCTCTTTAGATTACATAATGTCGTATTGCAAATATTGTACAATATAATCAAGAAACATCAAGTCACAATTCGTAACCGCGCGGTTCTACTTTGAACCATTAAAATTTAAGACCGTGTTGACCCCTTACGCATAAAATTGGAATTATCTTCTTATAATTTTCGCATTACGAACCTAAGACTCCGAGACTTTGTTAAGCCTGTGATGATTATAAATTTCAACTAATAACGTGACCCGAAAGTCCATTTCATTTCGGAACAATAGCGTTTAGGAAATTCCTTTCTTTAAGCATCTTCTGTTTCGATTTGTTTTTATTAAAGCTCCATTAAAGAGCCACTGATATTTAGCTTTTCCATTAAGCAGTATTGATTTGCAAATGATTTAACAAGCATCAAATAAATTTGAAACAGCTGCTGAAATTCTCTATATTCCATATTCCGGACACAATGTGAGAGTCCTTTTAATGATCCTGAAATTTATTTTACCAGAACGTGATGTCGCGTTTGCCAAGTTTTATTGTATGAACCTAAATAGTTTTATTTAGGTCAAAAATCTCATTACTGAAAAAAGTTGGAAGGCGGTTTATTGGTCGGAAAGTTAATAAAAATTATCTTGTTGAGGGTAATTTAATTAGTTTTTTCTTGCGTCGAAATAAATTTAAAGCACAATGTTCTGGGGTTGATGTGATTTTTTCTATTTTTATCAAGTTTTTTTTAAGAAGATTAGTTACTTACGTTTATGGTTTGGAAATTTCTAGCTGCACAAAGATGATTCTCTATCTTCTTGGTTGGACAATAATTTCTACTAGATGTGCACAAGCCAAATTTTCATATTGGGATCACAATTATATCACAATTATAAACAATTTTTTGCAAAATGAAGAAATTTCGAAAGATTGTTTAAATCAACTGTGGTCCTACTACAATGGATTTATGGCGATGGAACCGTGGGCATGGAAAAGTAAGTAGTTTTGTTAATAATCGTGTTATATTTACTCTGTTTTGACAGTGCTAGATGCTCATGGTTCAATACCTTCTGGAGTCTTAGTCGGAAATTTTTTTGATCTGGGAAACTATGACGAGTGCTTAAGTATAAAAACAGATGAACTTGGTGGAAAATACTGTTTAGGTAGTATACCTAGAAAACTTATTTCTGCAGTGATGCCTCGAGTAGGTTACTATATATTTATATCTATATCTAGAATGTCTATGATTTTGTTTTAGACACTGACTAAAGACACCCCATTTGAAACTACGGACATCGCGATTGACTTCTCAGGTATAAAGTCGGCTGTTTGCATCCCGGACAAATGTACGGCCGAAGACGCACAACAAATGTACTCTTTGGCATTTTTTAGCGAAAAGTACTGCTACAGTCAAGATACCTCACCGAGACTAAATGGCGAAGCAATTACAACAATGTGAGAAATTTTGAAGTATTGACCTTCTCTGTAGATTTTTATTTGTAGTGCAATTTTGAGTTTCTTTTTATTACTGGCTTTAACTTCTACAGTTTATGACGTTTATTTATACTACAAAGGTCAAGGTAAGTACAAGTATATCAAGTGTGCATTCTTTTATTTTTAGAACTAGTTAAAATTATTTTGTTTGTTTTTTGTTATCGCTAAAATAATTACTACCCGATAAATTTTCTTAAGTTGTTGTTATTTACTTACTCCTAAGCCTGCTCTTACATTTTTGGGTGTCAGACGATGGAGTTTAGTTATTATCGTATATTCTTCTTTGTAGCTGTCTCCGCGTTTTTTTTATCTTTCCGGCGACTGTTTTTTAATACATCTGCCCAAATTTATTTGTGGTCTTGTTTTGATGTTTTTATTTTGCATATTTTTTTTAATGTTTGTCTCTTGTGTCATTTCTTACTTTCGCTAACTCCCTCAGTTTTTTCAAACCGTTATAATTATTCGTGTTTTACTCCGACGTTGCGCATTATTTTTTTTAAAGACATTTTATTCTATTTACTGTCTTGTCGTCGATTCCTCTTTTCTTTAGTGTCTTCAGACATCTATCTATTATATCAAATGTTTTTTTGAGATGAATACTAGATAATAATTATTGTGAATTCTTTGGTTTTCTTTGACATTTTTCTATTATTCTGGCATTTAAATTTCCTTTTGGTGAGTCTCTCAAATTTACATATTTAAGGCAGCGTTGTTGGCATTTTCTGGTAATAAATTCTTATCTCGTTTGGATTTTTACTTATTCTTATTTTTTCCCTATTCAACTGTACTCAGTAAATATTTTTTGGTGACAACTTTTGGTTACTTTAATTTAAGATTCGGAGTGCACTTGAAATCAAAACTGTTAAAAAAGCGGAGGTTCAAACTTATTGTTTCCAATAGAATTATTTATTGAAGAATCTCAAAAAACAAGATTTTGATCGTAATGGAAATAATTGTAGAAACTGCCCATGCAATCACCACTGCATTTTCCTACTTAACAAATGGAAAGCAACTGATTGCAACTACAACTTTTCATCAAAATTCAGATCATATACTTTGTCTACATGGTTTGAAAGCAATTAGTATGATGTGGATTGTCTTGGCCCACGAATACTCGCGTTCAAGTTATGGAGCTATTACCAACTTTAAAACTTTATTAGAAGTACGTACGAAAAAATCTGTTTGTTCACACTTCATTTTCAAATCTAAAATTTTAGTTTCCTCAAACCATTGGTAGCATGGTGATATTCTCATCCACTCTTGCAGTTGATACGTTTTTTGTCGTGGGAGGCTTAATCACAGTTTATAATTTTCTTAAAGCTGTAGACAAAGGTGTAAAATTTAACCTATTCTTCTACTATCTTCATAGATATATCCGGTATGAAATATTAGTTTCTAGTTCGATATATTAAGTTTCAAGTTTTAGTTTAACTCCAGCTTTTGCCATCGTCGTTCTAATCCATGCTACTCTTTTGAAATCACTTGGAGACGGTCCGTTGTGGAACGGCGTTGATCACTGGTTAATCGAACCTTGTCAAAAATACTATTGGGCTGCTTTACTCTACATCCAAAATTACGTGCATGATCACATAATGGTACGTTTATTTTACAATTTTTTTTCTTTACAATTAATACAATTTTATCAATATTTTATGTAGTTATAATTTTAGTGTGTGCCTCAATCATGGTATTTGTCTATGGATATGCAACTTTTTATTTTGTCGCCTTTGGTATTATTTCCTTTGATACGAAAACCAAAATGGACTATTGCAGGGTTAACGGTACTCACTGCTGCTGGAATTGTCATTCCGTTTTTGGTAGTTTATTTTAATGAATTGGTTTTTTCCTACAACGAGAAGTGCGGAATATAGCACTAACCTAACAAACAAGTTTAAAATATTGTTTTTTAGAGACACCGAAAAGTTCATGTTTTATTACTATGAACAAACCTATTGCAGATTTGGAACCTATGTAATCGGTATGATTTTAGGATATTTCATTTATAAGATTAAGCAAGGCAACATAAAAATTAAACTCAACCTGGTAAGTAACGAGCTTTGAATTTTCACTTTATTTTATTGCACAATAATTTTTGTCTCTTGTAGCTAACCGCATTATTCCTATGGGCAATCTGTCTCGCTGGTGGTTTGGCTTGTGTTTTTGCAGGACACAATGTATTGGCGTCCGAATACGATAAATGGTCCAACTCCTTTTACATCAGTTTCAATAGCCCCTCCTGGTCTTTAGTCATCAGTGGTATAATTTTCCTATGTGTCTCCGGTTACGGAGGTACCTAAGTACAACAATTTCTATGTAAATCACGACTAACTTTGCACTTTCAGGACCAGTTAATGCCTTCTTATCGGCACCAATATTTCAATTTCTAGCGAAAATTTCATACGCAATATATCTCGTGCATTACGAGCTCATATCTGTCCGTGCTTTATCCTGCAGAACTGAATTTGTAATAGGTTTTTCCATCACGGTAACAATGAAATAGTGACTAAAGTAAAAACAATATCATTATTCTTTATTCTAGGTGTTTAATTTTTTGGGCGACTTCATATTAACCGCGACTCTGGCTTCGATTTTGTGTTTAACGTTCGAGATTCCCATGATCACCATTGAAAAATTGCTCTTCGCTCCATCAGGTTAAAATGTGAAAATCTCCTCGTATAGTATCTAATCATTTAATTTTAGACTCTTCTAAGTGCAAGGAAAAAGCTAGTTTAAACGTGTAATCTTCTAAGTGTCTCGATAAAGCTACACTTTTGTATAAATTATACAACTTTCAACGCAACCTCATAAAATTCTCTACCGCCGAATTAATTAGATGTTTAAAAAATTCAAGCCGAGGTTTTTCATATTTTAACCAACTCCTCCCCAAAAGTGGAAATTAAAAAAGGTCAAGGGCGCACTTGTCTAAAATTGCTGAATTAGTCGAAGAGTTTTAAAATCATAATTTCAAATGAAGGGTCACTTTGTTAAAGTTTATCCAGTTGGACCAAATATCTTCCTCTATTGTAGATATTTAAAAAATATATCAAAAAAGATGCACATTGCTGTCACCTACGATTTTTTGTCACTAAACAGCCATCAACATAATAATTAAGTAAATTAAAGGTACAACAAATGCTCATAAAATAAATAATTTTTATTGACATTGATATCTTTGATAAAAAGTTTTTTTTTGTTGCAGCTTTAACTGTAAACAGGCTTCAACTTTGTAAAAAAGCTGTGTACCAACATTTAAGAGGACCTATTTTTTTTAAATCATTTTGCAAAGGCCATTACAACGTCGAAATGAAAGAATAAGTTTTGTATCATAGACATTTCTTTCTCACGGAAAACGTAAGTAAAAACACATATTTAGATAAAATATTTATCGACAGTCGGGTTGTCGTGGGAGTAAAAGTAGCAAAATAAATTTATACTTACTCTGCGTTATCGTGCCACTAATGACATTTGGGGTTGCTAATTACCTTTTCCATTATGTTTATAATTGAGGTAAAAGATAAATATTTTTCATGTTGCTCGAATTCCCAGAGTACATTTGAAAACATTTGAACCCTTACAAAAGTGGTTTATCTGTAACAGATCAAATGACGACAGCTAATAAACAACACTTTTCAAGTTTTGTCACTTTTTATCTTTACCATAACATATTCAGAAACACCCAAATTATTTTTTTGCATACATTTAATACGCATCGAACGCATGCTCAACGAATTTGCTAGAAAATTTGAAGTAAAAGTAATCATGTCAGAGCATGAAAATACGTCTATATTGCAACAAAATGATTTCAATAAGAGCGTGTGGTCTAATTATTATTGTTATGAGTGATGACAGTTAATAAACTCCAATTACTTCTACCAAATAAGAATAAAACGCGAAACACAGTGAAGTCAATAAAAAATAAACTAAGAATGCAAAATATTCGATATTAAAGAAGCAGCGTAGACACTTTTTGCTTGAACTTTACTGCGAGAGAGTGTTTATTATTTTCGCTAATGTAGAATGTTAGAAAAAGCTACATTAATTAACATTTTCATTAAAAAAAAAGTTGTTAAAACAAACAAACAATGCGCATAATATAATTCCTGGTTTGAAAAAGCACAAAATTTGTTATAAATTAGTTGATCCCAACCAGAAAACAATATTTGAATATTAAAACCTTTCAGAAATTAACGAGTATTTCGAACACATTTTTTTTAATTATACCTATAAAATATAATAAAAATCAAGCTTCCGAGATTTGCTAGAAAAGAATACCACCATAGGGGAGTACTCAGTACTCAGACAACTGGTATCTGTATACCTAATATGAATAGCGTAGTAATAGTAGTTTATAGAGCGCCATCCAAAAATTTTAAAATCTTTATCAGTAAACTAGAGGAACTCCTTGCTTTCGTGGAAGACCAGAACAAAAGAAAGCAAATTATATTGGTTGAGGACTTTAACGTAAACTTTCTTGGAAGAAATCACTAAACTGGCCAATCTGATAAAGAGTTATAACTTAAGTTACGAAGACATGGAACCTTCGAGAATATGTAAATCTACAAGCACAAGTATAGACATTGCTTTTGTTAGTACAAACCTGACCTGACCTGACCTGACCTGACCTGACCTGACCTGATCTGGTTGACCTGACAACCAAAGAATTGCATTTTTTTGACCACCAAGACCAAATCTTAAATTTTATGGCATGGTCTGTGGATAAACTAAAAGAGGATAATAAATTAAAGAAAAGAAGAGAAATAAATTATTCAAATACTTACTACGTGAAGAATGATCTGAAAGGATGAGATTGAGAGGGCTTCTTGATGTTAACAGCCGAAAAACTGTCATTTTTAAGATGTCTTTAAAAAATTTTTGTAAAGGTGGATGCCTGTGAAAGAGAAACCGATAAGAAAGAACACAACTAATTATTGTGGAAAACCCCAAAAATTCAAGAAATGAAGAATATTCTAGATGATTTAGGCATAATTAAACGAACTAAATCAAAGATTTCAGTTGTTTATACTGTGCCGACACATTCTTCCCGAAGAAAATGGTACAGACAAGGTCAAGGAAAAAACCAGCAGCATTATTAAAGAAGTTGAAACATGGTTTACTACAAATCGATTGAAAATAAACAAAGACAAGACGAAGAAAGTTAATTTCAGTCAACGAGAACCTGACATTGTCAACTACAGATAAACGGCCGCCTCAACTGGTCTAAACAAATAGAGATGATCGCCAATAAACTGTCAAGAAGTGTTTCCTACCTGTAAAGAGTAAAACAGATTGCTCACGAAAATGTTGCAAAAACTGCATATTATGCTTTTTCCACAGCGTACGTACCTATGGAATATTGCTCTGGAGAAATGCCACGGAGTCTAAAAGGACTTTCATTCTGCAGAAGAATGCCAGAAAAATTATCTTTAATATGCCATCAAAAAGTTCCTACCAAGAATATTTACAGAAAGAAATAAATTTTACTTTGCTTTTTCTATACATTATAGAATATGTTAAACACATACATATCACACAAGAAAATTACGGTAGAAATGGGGATAAACATGGACACGATACACGTAAAAAAATTGTATACGTCCTCCTTTCCACTCTAAAAATTATACGCAGCAATTTATTGATTAATTGGGGACAAAATGTTTTAATAAATTGGACATGAACGTAAGAAAACTGGAGAAGAAAGATTCACCGCGGCTGTAAAGAAAATGCTGATTGAGAGAGCTTTCTATAGCATAAAAAAATTCCTACAAGATACGAACTTGATATTTTAATGTGTTTGTAATTGCAATTGTACAAAAATGTTTAATGTGTTGTAATAATTTTACGCTAGACTTTGACAAGCAATGTTATTTTTTTGATGGCAATAAATAGTAATAATTTATAATAATAATAATAATAATTATTATTATTTTCTTTGTTCAAGCACGTCAACACACTAGGAAAAAAATCGTATAATTTTTATATATATACCATAATTAAATATGCATGATTTTAAATTTTAGTAAACAACATAGCCCAGAAACTCATTTCATTTTTGGAACAATTCTTTCGCTTTCTATTTGTTTTCATTGAATCTCAATTAAAAAGCTACCAATGTTTATTGAGCTTCTCCATTAAGTAATATTGATTTCCAAATGATTCAAAGGAATCAAGTTGAGTTGGAAAAGCTGCTGAAATATTTCTTCCTGATGTCAACATTCATCAGCTTTGATTGCATAAACCGTAGTAGAATTGAATCAAGAAACTCATCTTCTAAAAAGCAAGAAGTTAATTCGTATTAGAGTGTGTTTTTTGTTTTTTGCAGATTTGTTATTTTGCACTACAATAAAATACAATTTTAATACAATAAAAATGATGCAGCAGGTTAGGCCAATGAACTTTTCATAAATATGTGAGTATCTCTCAAGATGTATTACTTAAAGATGAACGATAAACGCTTTAAAACAATCAAAATTACAGTAAAATCGCAAAACATCTTATAGAATTTGTTATCAAATTTTGTCCTCAAAACAACAATATTTCAGCTTTATAATTTCAGATAACAAACCAAAGTGCTAGTATAAATTGACGGTACTACGCAGAATATACTAGTAGAATTAAAAATGTTGTTATATCTAATTGGGTTAACCACAATTTCAGTTGTGGTGTGCACCCCAACAAAATTTTCATTTCTGGATCAGAGTCATGTCGTCATGATCAATGCTTCACTGAAAAATGAAAACATTTCTGAAAACTGTATAAACCAACTGTGGTTATACTATTATGGTTTAATAACAAAGGAGTTGTGGGCGTGGAAAAGTAAGTTTTTGAATTTTTTTCTCAATTCAGTAATTTTTTTGTAGTGCTAGATGCTCACGGTAAAATACCTTCTGGTGTCTTAACTGGAAACTATTACGATTTAGGAAACTATGATGAGTGTCTAAGTGTAAAAGTAGAAAATCTTACCGGAAAATATTGTTTAGGAACTATTCCCCAAAATAATTTTTCCAACGCTACCCTTTTTGTAAGTTTTCTAAGACCACAACCACAATAGTCTTTGATTTGGATCTTAGGGCATTACTAAAGGCGGTCAGTTTCGAATGTTGGGCAATGATCCTCAATACACAGGTCTTCATTCTGCTGTTTGTATTCCACACAAATGTTCTACTGAAGACGCGGAAAAAATGTATTCTTTGCAAACTTTTAGTGAAACATATTGCTACAGTGAAGATACACTGCCAGGACTTGATAAAGAAGCTGTTGCAACAATGTGGGCAATTTTGTAATTGTGTGCAATTAAAATTATTCTTTTTTTATTTTCAGTGCAATTTTAACTTTCTTCGGACTCTTGGCGTTGTTTTCAACGGCTTATGATGTCTACCTGCAATATACAAATAAAAGTAAATAAAAAGTTATAAGCAGTCAAACGTAATTAACAATAAGGTAGAAATTTAATATTAGAAACTAAAGAAAATGTTTCAATAGTACCATAAAAGTCTGAGAATTTGCAATTTTACATGTGCTTTTTCATATTGACGGTAAACTTGGAAAGATTTTAAGCAGCAAGCAATTCTAATCATTATCAAATTTATGATTAGTGATGTTAATTAATTATTGTGTACTAATATTCTATGTTGAGTAGGATCCGCCCACGAGATAACTAGAGCATTTTCCTACTTCACCAATGGAAAAAAACTGGTTATGAGTGTGTCATCTAAAAGCTCAGATCAACTGCTTTGCTTGCATGGTATAAAAGCACTCAGTATGATGTGGATTGTCATGGCTCACGAATACGTAAATGGGTCTTCAGGAGCTATAGCCAACTATGGAAAAATTATAATGGTGAGAACAAAACTTTATGTCTTTATAATACAACACAGTTGCTTTCTGTATTTTTATTTTTAAATTTAAAATTTCAGTTCGCGCAAGACCCAGCTAACATGTTTATAATCGGAGCCAGTGTAGCCGTTGACACTTTCTTTGTCATAGGAGGTTTAATCACAGTTTACACTTTTCTGAAGGCGAATGACAAAGGTGTAAAATTTAATCTACTCTTATATTACGTTCATAGATACATCCGGTATTAGACATAAATTTTTTAACCAAAATCTTGAAATTTAGATTTCAGTTTAACTCCAGCTTTAGCCATAATTGTCCTAATTCACGCAACTCTTCTGAAACAACTCGGTGACGGTCCTTTGTGGAATAGCTTTGACGATCATTTGGTTCAACCTTGTCGGAAGCATTTCTGGGCGGCTTTATTGTATATTCAAAATTACGTTCATGACGAACAAGCTGTATATCATTGATTTAGACCCATTTTGTTATAATTAATGCAGTTTCTTTTTAGTGTGTGCCACAGACTTGGTATTTGTCTATAGACATGCAACTTTTTATTTTGTCGCCTTTGGTTTTAATTCCCTTGATTCGAAAACCGAAGTGGACTCTTGCTGGGTTAATCGTTCTCACAGTTGCTGGAATTGTTGTTCCGTTTCTGGTTGCTTTTTTTGATGAATTGCAAGCTTTTCTCTTGGCTGACAAGTAAAATATTCAGAGATATTCAAAGATAAACAAACTAAATAAGAATTTATTTTGTAGAGACAGTGTACAAAAGTACATGTTTTCTTATTATGAGCAAACTTATGGGAGATTTGGAGCTTACGTAATTGGCATGATTTTAGGATATTTAGTTTATAAAATAAAGAAGAAAGAACTTACAATTAGGCTCACCCGGGTAAATATGAACAAAAAAAAATTGTCAATCTAAACTAGACACTTTTGCGATTAATATTGTTATAAATGCACCACCTCTTTTTCAGCTTCTCACTTTATCCGTCTGGACAGCGTGTCTCGCCGGTGGTTTAGCCTGCGTTTATGCAGGACACGATACTCTGCTTTCTGAATACAACAAATGGTCTCATTCCTTATATATAGCTTTTAATCGTCCTTCTTGGTGTTTGGCCATTAGTGGTATTATCTTTTTATGTGTCTGTGGTTACGGAGGTAAGACAACTAAAGCCGTTTCTATGCAAATGTAGCTTACTTAACACTTCACAGGACCAGTTAATGTCTTCTTGTCGGCACAGATATTCCAGTTTCTCTCTAAAATTTCGTATGCGATATATCTGGTCCATTACGAGTTAATACTTCTCCGAGCGTATTCTTATAAAACAGAGATTATGGTGGAAAACTTCTACGTGGTAAACCAAATTTTAAAATTTAATAAAAGGAAAGTTTAATAATTAATTTCTAGTTTTTTAATTTTTGGGGCGACTTTATGTTTAGTGTAGCCCTAGCTTTGGTACTGTGTTTAACGTTTGAATCTCCCATGATCACCATCGAGAAATTCCTCTTTGTTAAAAGTAGGTTAGAACATCTATCGAACTTGTGTAATTGATAACTATTTCATTCTAGAGTCTGCAAGGAACAATCAAAAGTTTGAATTAAATACCTAGACAGAATTATAAGCAGAGAGTTAATAGTCTATTATTTTATAATATGTAACTTTGGACTGAAACCACCGATTTAATTAAATGTTTAATGATTTCGAGCTGAGGTTTTTATGTTTCATATTGTAATATTTAAAAAATAGGTCAAGTGTACGTTTTTGTAAAAGTACTAATTTAATTAAAATTTGAATTAAAATTTATTTATTGTCCTTTTTATTTAGTGATATAGGTATATTGAAAATGTTAAATTAGTTGTTTTATATAACGCGACATAGACGATTAAGTGGCAAAGTCATAAAATTTACAAATATTTTATGCTTTTTTTTATAAAACATTATACCTAATTGAACAAACTTGTTTTATATCAATAATTGATAAATACGCAAACAGTATAAATTAAAACAAACACAAAATGAATTATATACTGAACAATTTGTAAATTACTTTTCTAAATCATCACAGGAATAAATACAGAATTCGGAAATAAATTAATATAATTTAAATCGCTAGTTAATATAATTTATTTAATTTATTGTAATACACACAATAAAATTAGTTACAGTTTGAATAAATAAAAAACAATTGTTTGAACCTCATATATTAATATTATTTGTTATTTAGATTAAAGTAAATAGGATAAAACTAATTGTTCAAATAAATTTGATTTTTTTCTGTTTTATAGCAGATTGTTAATAAATTATAATTTGTAGAAATAAAATTAAACTTTATACTTTATCAAAAACAAACGTTTAAGTAAGATACACATTTACAATAAAATGCATGATTAATTTTACCTAATTTTTATTTCACCCAATAAATATCGTCTTATATTGTTATTAGTGAAGAATGTTAAGCATCATTTTATTTGTTATTATAAATACTTTGCAGATATAGGTACTAAGCTTCCGAAGTACTCAAAAATTGTCGAATAGAGGGATTTTGTTTTTTTTTTTTTAATAGAAAAACTTGTAGAAGTAGAAAAGAACAGACACTACCGGACAGTGCCTCGTATAATTTTTTTTACATTTACAGCTTCTGATTCAACATATACTTCGAAAATGGTAAGTAATTTGTACTTGATTGCAACAAATAGTTTTTGAAAAACTTTAAGGAAATTTTTTCAGGGTGGGTGAAACGTTTTTACAGTTTTTTGAGCAGTTTTATATTATTTGTTTGGTTTTTAGTTATTTAAAATTTCTGTAAATAAAGGAAAAAAATGTAAAAGGCGTACACTGGTTTCGGATGAAGCGACACAAGATCCGGAAATTGAATTTCAAGAAAGATGGCATTTTCTACGGTTAAGACCAAAATAAAAGAACAATGGATAAAAATATAGGGGGTTTGGTCTAAGTTTTCACCATTAACAAAACTTAGATAAGTGAATAGTCTACTACATACTAAACAAACTGTATGAAGACATCAAACAAAAATATACTGTTAGTAAAAAGTTAAGGCCCAATAAAAAAATATTTTTTTTTATTACGGTTGCAAGTTTGTATCTATATTTTCACTATAGAAAATAAGGGACAAAATCAAAAACGTACAGGTATGTAAAATAAACTTGAAACACTCTCGTCTACTATATTCGGAACTGTGGGTTGGTGCCTAGCCCAACTAAAATACCACACAGTCAGCAAAAATGTTTTTATTAGAAATATAATCAGTCTAGTTTCATACTATTTCGTTTAAAGACACAAATTTTGGAAACATAGTAACCTCGTAAATCGAGAACAAAATGGTACAATGTTCAAAATCAAATACGTACGCAACGTAAGCAAACAAACAAGCGATCAGCAAGTAGTGCGGTGCCAAAAAGTACAATTGCCCCCTGAGTTTCGATTTTGGTTTGATTTTGATATAACAGAACTAATAGTTATTTATCATTCAACAATGATCAATATGGCAATTATTTATTTTTAGCGAAAAATGGTTATCTTGAATCGACGATATACAGTCCTATGAAAAAAGACGGATACAGAATGCTCATAGCTTTATACTAAATATGAAAAACAGTGATACTGAGACCTGAAATTTAATTAATTGTAAGTTTACAGAAGAAAAAATTAAAAATAATAAAAAAAATTAAAAAAAAGACAATTATGCAGCCGCAATTGCGTATAACAAAAAAGCTCATTATTATTATTAAACAATAGACAAAGATATGACGGATATACAAAAAATACATTGCAAGTGTAAAGAGAAAATCTCAATACAAAAAGTAAAAAAGAGCTGCTTCCCAGAACTAAAAATGGAAAACCGAATTTAATAGAGACGGAGAAAAAATTATCAAGAAAAGAAACAATGAAATAAATGATGTAAAAAGAGACTTTTAAACTAAATTGTAATAATACATGGTAAAAAGAATAAATACAAATTGACTGCATCTAATTTTGACTTAGTTTACGCAATTATGGATTAACAGATCTAAAAACAGTTTCTAAAAATATTTTTAAATAAATAAATTTTAAATTAAAAATGATCTTTAATTAACGTAGTCATCCAAACTTTTCTTTGCGATTTTCTCTTTTATTTATTATAAAACTATTTTTGATTCTTTAGGATACATGTATTTATTCAACTTTACGTACCAATCAGGTGGTTATACTGGAACATCAAAAACCATAAAACGAAATTAAAAGAAATTGACAGTTGAAATGATGAGGATAATATTAATATGAATGGCAAAAAAGTAGAGTTGTTTAGGTTTTCTTCTAAACTCTAAATCTTTATTCAAACATGAAAAAATAATTTACATTACAGGAAAAGTTGCTCATTTAAGTACAAAATTGTGTTATGTTATACTTTTAATCTGCGGGAAAAAAAAACGATAAAAAAAACTGTCGAATTTGTTGCTTTTAGGACGGACTTCACTTTGGTAATTTTTAATTCTAAAAAAAAGTTTCCGTTTCCAAACACTCAGCAATTTAGTACACACTTTCAAATCAAAATTAATAGTAGTATGCTTTTTTCATGAATAATATCACTTCACTCCATCCGCTTTAGCTTTTTTTTTAATTCACTTTCACGTGGTATGCCAACTAAATTAAACGACTTCTAAAATAATTTGAAATTTTCAATAATCAATTAAATACGTTTATAACGTTTCCTTACTTAAATTAAGAATTAAATTACTATTAAATATTTGTCGGCCCAATACTCATTAATTCCATGTAGATTCTACAAGTTTTGAAATAAAAGATGTAAAAATGTAGAGCACAAATTTTAAGAAAAATATTTTCTATCAATCAAAGTAATTTTTACTGTCACAACCTGTATTATACATAGTATGTAGTATATAGGCGTTTTGCAATTCGCAAAAATGCACAAAAATTAAGCGATATGTTTAAAGTCATCTTATCAATAGAAATATTTTTTTTTGAATTTGGTAAACTATTTCAAGGCTTTTTAATACTCTGATTTTAGCTATTTTAAGTAATTAAAGTATTATTTTAGTAGTAGAACATTTTAGAAAAAAAATACAACATTTCATTCTAAAGTCTGTGGATAGAGCAGTTTAGAAAGAGCTATAATTTAAAATCAGTAACGAGCATTATGCTACTTATTATTATAGTATTGAAATTATTAAATATATAACATGGAAGAAAATACTAAGCCTAAGAATTTAGGCTTAATTTTTTTACCGCAAATAAAAACAGTCGGATTGTTTGATCAATAAACATTTGGGTAAAAATTTTAGGCTCTACTTTATCTTGTTTACCGAATTTATCATACAGACCTGTTGAATTTGATGGAACTTTAAGTAATCTTTTTTTAGCAACATTTTTACACTCACATCTTTCAACTCTACGTACTGAAATTCTTAAATACGCACCAATCTACTTTCTACTTTTTCTCACCTATAATTTATCTAACTAGATTCTAAAATTGATTGTGTATTTCTTTCTTACAAAAACAGATCTGATGTACAAAATGGCTACCAAATGTCGGACAAAACAAAATAAAAGCGAAAGTCGATTAAAAGTGATTTTTCTCTTCTTTTTTTTGGCGGTTGCTGGCATCGGCAGTTATGTCTCGATGGCGCCCAGTGATAATGAGGACGTCGCTTTCAACTATAATTGAGAACATCAAGTAAAGAAGACAAAATAATGCTAATTTACACACAAACATATATATAAATATTTTATTTTAAGCTCGTAAAACTGAGTATTCTGTTTACTGCGTTGTGTACTAACTTTATTAAAGAACATTTCAAGAAAAATTTGACATTATCGGGGATTCCTCTGCTTGAAGAACGAACAAAAATTTTAAAATGTTACATTACGCAATTTACGCTTGAGGACCTGTTGCAAAATTTGTTTTGAACGAAACACTCGAATAATTGGAGCACGTGTTAATGTGAAAAGATAAAACACACATTGTGCAAAAAATTAATCAAAACTTAAAAATGAAGCTTTGTTCTAAAATAATAACAGTAAAAATTACAATGGCAAAGTAATTACATAGATAGTACATTAAATAGAGTAGCAGATATTATTGTAGTTTAATTTGATGATGATGATTGGAATATGAATGACTACAGTTCAAGCTGTGGTCCCACTAGATACCCATTAAAACACTAAAATAATTTAATATGCAGGAGTTTTGTCAAGAAGACTGCAGTTAGACTTTATATTCTTTATTTAGATATACATATTTTATACTGGCACATAATTACGCTCAAATAAGTAATCAAGTACTTTTGTTTAAATAAGTAATCACTGATTAGCTTACAAATGCTTAAAAAAGATGATTACATTAGTAATTTATGAGACTAGGGTGTTTTGTGGCTAATAAGTCACACAAGAAAAAGTTTAGTCACGAGCGACAAAGGAGCGATTAATTTTTTTATTGACTTATAGCCATAACACACGAGTTGCATATAGTATTTTATCCAACACATGGTAGGTTAATACAGACACATCTTCGAGGGACCATAATAACTTGCACTTCTAAACCACATTTATTTAAAAAAAGCATTGCATTGACATGGTCGGGAAACAGATACAAATCCCATGATATGTCTCGAAAAGTCTTCATATCGCCATCCAAAGGACTCTTTTAGTTTAATTACAAAATGTTTAACAAAAATTTGCCTGTCGTCATTGCGAAGAAGGCAAGTGCGGTAACCAACGAAAATTTTTGATAGCAACGTAAACAAAGTGAAAATTTGGGCAAAAGGTGCAATTCTAAACGTGCTAAAATGGGAAAAATTCGAGAAGACGCTGCCACAGCCTGTGAGAGGATCATCCCCGCAAAATCGGAAGCCTTATACCTCAAAGAATATAAAGAATTCAAGAAATGGTGTGAGAAACAAAACGTTGCCACAAACGACTTGGAAGAACACATCTTCTTGACTTATTTCCTGCAGATATCAAAAAAGTAGCGCCTTTTTCTCTATGGACGAAATGTTCAATGTTAAAATCTACAATGAGGCAATATGAGGACATCGTTAAGTTCATCATAAGTTAACAGTTTTTATAAAAAGTATTTTAAAAGGGTACAAGGCCAAAAAATCCATGGTGTCGGAAATAGAGCACATCGAAACATTTTTACTAGAAGCACCTAATAATAGCAATTTAATGGCCAAGGTATTTGTGACACAAAATAATTTCCATTCTTACCAATATTTGTGTTATTTACAGGTTACAACTGTAATGGAAATTGCTGGAGCTCGCCGATGTGACGAACTCATTAAGCTAACAATAGATAATATAATCGATAAAGAAACGTACTTTAATGTGACCATTGCTGATTCAAAAACTTATGTCTCTCGAAAGTTTGCTGTTATTGAGAAAAGATATCCAGTGAATTCTGTGGAATTGATACGATTGTGTTCTACATGAATGAAAAGTGTTCAATTCAGCCTGTTTCAAAAATACCACGTTTAATCGCCGAATATTTGAAGTTGTCAAATTCAGCATCTTATATTGGTCACTGTATAAGAAGGTCTTCTGCTACTCTACTGGCCAATGCGTAGACAACATCCTAAAGGTAAAACAACGCGGAGGTTGGAGATCAGCTTCAATCGCAGAAGGATACATTGAAGAAATACTTTCCAGCAAAATTGACTTAACAAAAAATCCAAGGATGCTCTTCTGTTGTTGCACAAAAAGAAGAAATTTTTGTGTTTTTAATGCTTTTAATGAAAAGAGAAATAAGAAATCAGGTTCATTTACGTTCAATATTAATGTAAAACTATAATTTTATTTGGATATCAAATATACTGACATTAATTTGTATGTTAAATCACATTACTTGTTAGTTGTACACTTATAAATAAATTACTCCAACACTGTTATTGGAAATTTATAGCACAGAATTAATTGTAAGTATTTAAGGTGCTGGAGTGTTATTTCCGATATCGGCACTTTAATTTCACTAACAAATGGAAAGAGAAATAATAAACAAGTCGCGTCACCTTTATAAGAAAATTCGAGATCGATTCATTGTTCTCAAAAGACGATAAACAATATATCAATCTAAACCGGTACGAATAAACGTACTCGACGCTTGTCACCTACATCCTATAAGAACAAATATTTCCAGAAAAATCTCGTTAAAAATCGTCACATAGCGAATTCTCGTTCTTCGGAGATAATACAAGCATAATAATGAGCCAAGTTTACCACAGAAATTGTCATTAGACTGGAAATAACTTTATTTCATATCTACCAAATTTTAGGCGACAGCTTTGTCCCTGATATTTCACATTTTCGATTCCAGTCGACGGAATAATGGTGTAATTAAGCCATCGACTTGCCAATAATGGATAGTCATACACAATGAAGGCTTTCTAATGCGAAAACACCGTAAGAGGCACACTATCAATCTCGCCGAACAATAAAGCCTATTTTCGCTAAGAAGATGCAGAACTCGATAAAGGGATACTAAACCAAAGTGGAGGAAAATTGAAAAGAGTTACGTTGGCAAGCGCGACAAATCTGTTTTAAACATTTTCAAATGGTTTCATAAAGGGAAATTTGAATAATTTTTCAATGTTAGAAGAACAGTATTTTTGCATAATATTTAAAAATCACAGCGATCAGTAAAAATCTTACCAGGTTGGTTAATCTTTGCCGTTAATTTATATCACAAACAACAATTTAGAAAAACATTTACTTAAAATCGATTAGATCTCTGTAGAAATCGATGAGTAAATTAGAGTGAAAATTGCGGAACCTTTTGAACAAGTACTATACTTTTTCGCTGTAATCACATTGATTTGTTTCATTATCAATAATATATAAATACAAAATAAAGTCTTATTTTTAGTTCATTAGATAGTATAAACTTAACCAAAATGGAACTGAAATTGGTGATTTGGTGTATTATTTTTTTCAGTCATAAAATAAATTGTCAGATATCGCTCAATCACATTATGGCAAGTGTTAACATTAAAACGAAACAAGAATTATCTACACAGTGTTTAAAAGATTGGGAGAAATTCAATTTTTTGACATCAACGTATTGGACAAGTAAGTATTTTACAGTAATTTTTAGTGTACCGATGCAAATTGTTTAGAAAAATTGTATTCTCTTTAAATTCCAATCTTAATAATTTCTATTGATTTGCACTTTTTTTATTCAAATTCAAATCTGGTACAAATATTAGCAAACATTAATGGAAACAGGCTATTAAAGTAGTGAAATGATTATGACACTTATCGACAATTTACCTAGATATCTGTTGAGTATTTTTATCAAAAGTTACAAAATACAATTGTACACTCGAATTACTAAATTTAAATTTAATTTTCTCTCTAACAGTGGTTGACTCCAGCTCCAGAATCCCTTCTGGAATAGCCAAAGGGAACATTATACCGATGGGAAACTACGACGAATGCTTAGAAATAGAAGAAGTAGCTACACAATTCTGTCAAGCTTCTTTAAATATAAACTTACCTTCCTCATTCAATCCTTTAGCTATTGCTCTTCCAGTTAAAAAAATTGTAAGTTTGATAAAGTTTCACAACAAATGATGGTAAAATAATTTTTTGTTTGCAGAATACAGAACTTGTAGGAGTTGCTCAAGGTTCTACAAATATCAGTTTTGGGTTATCGTACTGCGTGTTTAAATCTTGCAATGCTCAAGATTTAAATATCATTTTTCCAGATTTTGTAAAATTTGATGACTCTCAGTGTTTGTCGAAAGACTCTGGACCCAGCTTGGACGCTCTAGCGATAGTATCGATGTAAGTTCAAATAGTATTGTTAATTAAAATCACTTAGCATCGTGATTTTAGCGTTATCTTTGCTCTCATGGCGTTACTTACCGTCATTTCTACTATCTATGATATCTACGTTCAGGACCAAAATACAAGTAAGTTTGATGACTAACTTTATATCAAAGCACTTGTCGACTCTTATCACTGATTGATTAATATTTAATATAAAATTAATAGTTTATGCATAAATTATTTTAATTTTAGCTCCATTCCATCCAACCGCAATAGCATTTTCGTTATACACCAACGGAAAAAAATTATTTCATGTGGGAAACTCCCAACAGTTACAATGCTTAAACGGACTGAAATCTATCAGCATGCTGTGGGTAGTTCTCGGCCACGTTTACATGGCCTTCGTATTTGTTCCCTTAGACAACTACGTCGACGTCTATAAAGTAAGCCTAGCCAGCAAAACTTGACAAAAATATAACTCAAAATTACAGTGGATAGACTCAACCTATAGTCAGTATATCTCGGGAGCCACAGTATCAGTGGACACCTTCCTCGTCATAGGAGGATTTCTTACTATTTACACATTCCAAGCGACAATGGACAAAGGAACAAAATTTAACATCCCTCTCTACTACTTCCATCGCTATTTAAGACTAACTCCAGCTTTAGCTGCGATGGTACTAGCTCATGCCGGGCTTTTTAATTATTTCGGGTCAGGCCCCGTATGGGACAGAACCAACACGTTCCTTACCAAAGCTTGTAAAGAAAACTGGTGGTCTGCTTTATTGTATGTGCAGAATTACGTTAACCCGAATGGAACTGTAAGTTAGCTTGTTGATATAATGATAATTTTCAAACCACTTTTTCAGTGTGTTCCGCAAAGTTGGTACCTATCAGTGGACATGCAGCTCTTCCTCATTTCTCCACTTCTACTAGTTCTAATGAGACAATGGCCGTTTTGGGGCTACATCTGTCTTTCTGTTATCTCATTGCTATCAATTATAGTCAGCTTCCTTCTTGGTTGGTTCTATAAACTTGGAGGACAGATGACAGCGAATCTTACTGGAAATTTGTCTGATTATATGACATATTATTACATGCCAACTCACACAAGAATGGCACCATATTTGTTTGGAATCATGCTGGGTTACTATATCTACAGTCTGAAAACACTCAAAAGAAAGCCCAACATTAATACCGTATGTCACAAACACTTTATTTTAGAGGAAACTTAAAAATATTTTCAGATTTTGGTGTTGTTGGCTTGGATTCTTTCCCTTGGACTCATGGCTGTGTGTTTGTACGCGGGACACACCCTCCAAACTTTCGACTATGATCGTGTAGCGAACTCCTTTTTTATTGCGTTGATGAGACCAACTTGGGCACTAGCGATCTGTTGGATTGTTTTTGCTTGCACCATGGGCTACGGAGGGCCCGTCGATAAATTTCTGTCGTTACCGATTTTTCAAATACTATCGAGACTGTGTTATAGCATCTATTTGGTGCATTATTCCTTTATTTTTATGACAAATTTTAAGACGAGATCTCCACTTCATTTTAGTGATTATTTAGCGGTAAGATGTTAAAATATTTCTGAAACAAACATTAATAATATTTTGCAGTTCCATAAATTTTGTGGTGATTTCCTGTTTTCGCTGGTCATTGCAACGCTTTGGAGTCTCATTTTCGAATCTCCCATTATTGTTTTGGAAAAGGCGCTTCTAGGAAAAAAGGTTGAATCGAAGACAAATAATAAGACTTCATTAGTTTAAAATTTAAGATTATAACTGTAACTCGTTTATATATTTATATTGTATTTTTTTATTGTGTTATTTAATATAAATTTTTATATTTGTAATTTTATTAACATTTTAATCACAGCGTGAAGTATTTTATCAATTCTGCCTAAATCAAAGAAACTGGAACCTTTCTTAGAACGCTTTCCTATTTTTATGGGATCACGTTTAACGATCCTTTCAAAAATATTTGAGGAATTGATTATCAGACGGACACAAAATATTTCCAGTAACTTAAAGAACAAAAAAAAAGCCTTTCAACAAAAAGTCAGAGCGATGTTACGTAAAATGCGACGGGAACAGACAGTTTTAGCTGAAAGATTAAAATGTGCTAATAATTATTTATTATACAAGACGATAAAGTACCACTTTAATCATTAAATGAATATTGTTAATTTAGTCATTATTTTTACGAGATGGTTAAACACATTATTGTCCTGTATAAAACACTATTTCCTCTATAGCAAATTAAAAAAAAAAGATTTTAATTTATTAATTTAAAAAATAAACACTCATTCATCGTGGCACTCAAAATTGGTTGTTATAGAATTTCTATATGTATATATTTTTCATTTTCTTTGCCTGCCGGGGAAGAGAACGGGGCTGCAGAAACAGTTAATAATTTATTGCGTTAAAAATTACACTGACTATACAAGAAAAACCTCACGTTCAAAACATGGGAAACTAGGAAAAATATTAATGAAGTTAGTGAAAAAATACTTTTTGTACTCATCGTACGGAAACAGAATTTTTCCGCTTAATTCCGATGCACGGAAAAACGGTTTTCCCGCACCGCGGTGTTTTTTAGTTTCCGCTGGCGGCTAGGGATATTTGCGTTATACGGTTGGTATTGCGACTTTTTGAGGACATCAGTCAATCAATTTTTGATAAGTGCGCTCATACCGTTCGCGACTTTTCTCGGGCAGCAGATGCGAAACGGCCTCTTTGGCACATTGTTGTACTTCGGAAGGGATACACATACATTCTTCGCTCTCACTTATTTTAACAATTTTTGTTAATAATTAAAAAAAAATGACAGCTGATTTACATTTTAAAAATCTAGGAGGTAGCTACAATAGACATCATGTTACCAACTCACCATTAAAAAAAAACTAAGTTATTTAATTTTTTTTATTTCGATATTCGTTACAAAAAATATTGTACCTAACTCTTTCGGAAAGAATTTTCCCGCATTCGCACTAAATGCAGCACTCCTTACAGTCGTGCTGCAAACAAAGTGCTCATGCGGGAAAATTAAGTTTCCGAACTTGTTAGGTAAATAACTATTTCCGCTTAATCCCGATGCACGGAAAAACGGTTTTCCCGCACCGCGGTGTTTTTTAGTTTCCGCTGGCGGCTAGGGATATTTGCGTTATACGGTTGGTATTGCGACTTTTTGAGGACATCAGTCAATCAATTTTTGATAAGTGCGTTCATACCGTTCGCGACTTTTCTCGGGCAGCAGATGCGAAACGGCCTCTTTGGCACATTGTTGTACTTCGGAAGGGGTACACATACATTCTTCGCTCTCACTTATTTTAACAATTTTTGTTAATAATTTTAAAAAAATGACAGCTGATTTACATTTTAAAAATCTAGGAGGTAGCTACAATAGACAGACAGATCATGTTACCAACCCACCATTAAAAAAAAACTAAGTTACTTATTTTTTTTTTATTTCTATATTCGTTACAAAAAATATTGTACTTACCTAACTCTTTCGGAAAGAATTTTTCCGCACTCGCACTAAATGCAGCACTCGTTACAGTCGTGCTCCAAACAAAGTGCTCATGCAGGAAAATTAAGTTTCCGAACTTGTTAGATAAATAACTATTTCGCATTTTTTTTGCTTCGAGTTTGTGGTCCTATTACTCAATGCTAAAGAGCACATTTCTAGTGAATAAAAAAGACGTAAGAATTTTTAAATAATGTTCACGTTAACTTTATGTTAATGTTCAGATAGAGAAACCAATAAAACTATTGAAAAAACTAAATAAAGGCTATAAACCTAAAAAATCAAAGATATTTAAACAGAATGAAGTCACAAATTTTTAGTGGAAGCTTCAGACGATGATTATTTTTTTGTCAAGGTAGGTTTGCAAGATTTGAAAAATAATATTTAAAATGGAGTTTTAGTTAGAAATTAGAAGTTATCAATATTGACGATCGACATTCGATAATAATTGTTTGACTTACTGATACTAAAACCACGAAGCGTCGGTCGTTTTGTGTTACCAATAAAAATTATGGAGCTAGTTTTTTAGAAATCGTACATGAATATTTGCACGTGCGTTCTTAGAAAGGTCCTCACATCAACTTCTTCGTTAACTACATACAGAAAAAACTACCATTCAGTCTGCAGAAATCAATACAACGTATAAAGTTTCGAAAATGACTGCCAATTTTTGAAGCTGTCACATCCTGAAACGTATACTGGGCATTACTTCCGCCGTTCTGCAGTTACATTGTTGGCAAACACGGATACTGATCTTGTCACCGTAAAACGAATATGCGGATGGAAATCATCTTCGGTAGCAAACAGCTATATTGAAGCTTCTCTATCAAGAAAAATTGTCGTTTCAAATCAGATTATTTGCTACCAATACAGTGCAGTCAACCCACGAAACTATCAATGCAAATTTTATTTCCAAAATAAATGTTTCTGTGAACGTTACAGTTAATCCAACATAATAGTGTAGTAAACTTAACTAAAAGTTAAAGTATTTTATCTACTCTTGAAATTAAAGTTCAAGTTAGTCTCGCATTTTGAGACGAATAAAGTACACTTTAGAATCTGCTATAGAAGAAAGTAGCACTATTAAATAATGAGCTTTAAAATAAAAAGGAATATTGATCTCATCCCATCTCATATTTGTTGATCTCAGCAAATAAACTTTTTCAAATAAACTATGATGAAGGTTTTAGCGGATGTATGAGTGAACTAAAATAAAAACTTAACAACTAAGAAAATGATATAGAGAAAACGACTTCTGTGTCATGTAAGCTTAAGCAGAAAGTAATCTATCTGTGGTGGATTTTCACAGATAAACCTTAGAAATCCGATATGTTCGGATATCGAGATATTGATCCATACACATGTCATTTGTTGTTCTAATGATTATTGAAGCTGATATTTAATTTATTTTTAAAACTATACAAAAGAAAATCTTATTAGTGCAAAAACTGGAACAGAGATAACTTGTAAAATTTGAATAAAAACAGAAACTTTAATTTATTCTCTTCTGTGTTGTTAAAATGGAACTTTGCCAGAATAAGGATTCTATTCCATTTCTACTTTTCTACTCCTTAATTCGCGCTCCCCCCTCGAAAAACCGTAAAATATCGTAGAATTACATAATCTAATAGAACAACTAAATCACCATAAAACTTACGAATTTCCGGCTATTATTCTCTCGTGGAAAGTTGCCAAATTGGATGTAAACAAATTCAGAACTTTCCATGAGAAAATGTGTAAATAACTTCATTACAAGGCATCGGACTGCATTTTCTATTCACTTAGTTACAGCGTAAACTGCTGATTTAATTTTTTCATTTTATTCCGTTAACCGTTAAGTCGATAACCCCATGATAAAAAACTTTTCTCAACGGAAATAATCTGCTTTAAACGTATCGGGGTGTAATATAAGCGAATCAAATCTCCACTGTTGAAAATTTCAATTTGAAGGAGTTCGTGCTATTGACTGTGTTTCTTGGAACTTAATCTGTTTGCTGTTTATATTATGTCTGAGTTCTGAACACACATCAAAATTGGCGACTCAGAGTTGTGCCTCGCGGCTCGTTAAGAAGTTTGCACTTGGTTTTGTGAGAAAAGTCTTTTTAGTAGGTGCAAAACACCGATCAGGTTTCAAAAGGGAAGTCGCTATAATTAATTATCTAATTAGGTTTACAAAATTAAGGCAACGGGTTTATGACAGGATGAATTTCTTGCTGTTGAAGTGTAGTTTGCTTCAAAGTTCGTTAAAACACAATTAACAAAAGATGTCGTCGAAGGTATTTAAATTAATTTACTTTTATTAAGTTTGTAACTGTCGACATCGAAATACGTATGTGAGATATAAAGTTGATTGTTAATCTCCAATTTCTTCTCGTTTATAACTACTGAAACTTAAAATAATAAATAAAGAAAGTAATTAACCCACAAATTTGCTAATGCTATTTTAAACACCTCATCAGAGGCCATCTGTTAATATCAGCAAGCTACAAAACTTTTAGCCTTAATTAATACAAATGACCTAATTTAGAAAATTATTTTTTTATGAATTCATTTTAGCCGCTTCTAACGAACCAAAGTAGATTCTCCAACTTTTATAAAAGACACGTGAGACGAATAACTCGGCAACTTAGTTTAAAAATAAAATATAAATGTGTTTTAAGAACAAAAATTGTTTCATCAATAAATGACACAAAAAATTTAATTTCATCTGAACAATAAAATTACAAAATATGTTGGAGATTGAAATACCAAAAATGACGCAATCTGAAATTAATTTAGAAATGAATTGTAATTTCATAAATCGCTGGGCCAATTTTTCCTCGTCGATTCATACGCAGGACAAAACACTTTACGATTAATTTTAATTAAATTCATCAAGCAGGAAATTTCAACATCTCAAGCTTGTCATAAACAATAAACTTTTCCCATTATTAATATTCGTTATTTCACTCAAATAACCTCGGACAAGAAGAAAAAGCTAAATGTAAAGTTTCAGTTTTTTCGTGGAGGCGCACCAATAAATTTTTCAGCAGTCATATTTCAAAAAATATATCTTTATCTTCCATACAGATCATACATCATTTAAGAATGCGTGCCGATCTGATTTAGACTTTGTTTATTTGAAACTGTTTCGATTTTCAATGAAGACAGGAAGTTCTTAATAGAAAGATTTATAGCCATACAATTCCGGTTCAGAAGCGGAAATCCTTGTTCTTGTTTTGAGCAAGATACGAGGACGATGGTCGTTGTCTTTTATCGACTTTCTAATGTAAGACATTGCTGCACATATGTTTTGGTATTTTAAGTTGTATAAATTAGTCATTTTTAATTTATAATTTATAATAATAATATCAATCATATAAGTCTATTAAATAATTTATAATGATTTTGTAGCAGCAAGGGCCGTAGGAAAATTTAAACATGATTTAAATTAAAATAAATTACATTTTTTATTTTAGTCAAAGAGGCGTACACAAATATTGAAAAGTAATACACCCGGCGCATCCACCATTTTTGATATTCTCTACGGAGTAAATCAAATGGAAAAAGCAATTTTATGCGCTGTTTCACTACTCTTTTTTATTTTAGTTTGAAAATCCAATAGACAGAAAAAATATTTTTGGGGTTTGTATGAAAGATGATTTACAATTAGTTGACGTTAGTAAGCAAAAACTTGCTTTTCTTGCAACTTCAAAAACTACATCTCGTTTCTATAAAAAGTATGCTCATTTATTCTGATTAGTTTCAGCCATCAACTTAATTACGTAGATATCTATGCAAATTAATTAGAGTTTCTTTCGAGCAACGTAATGGTGCGAAACTGCACCATTTCATCAGAACTGGCTTAAATCTGAAACTTTTGGTTCACACTAGTAAGTCTAGATATCCTGAAAATAAATATTTTAGTAAGGCGTTCACAAGTTCCAACCGCACTGAAAATGTTTATTTGTTCGTTGCTTGAGTGCTCTCAATTACACTATTCAAGTTTCAGTTTAGTTCCGAAAGTTTAACATCCTCCGAAATCGACCTTTAAAAAGCTTCTAAAGGATCTACATTACTGTACCTCAACAAATCACAGGAATTTTAGCATCCATTAGTATGTACTCGTAAATTCTGATCTCTTATCGTAAATCCGGCTAAAAATTACTCGCAATTGTTATCGTCCCTGAAAACACACCGAAAACAGTAATTTTGCTCCATTTTATCAGTCCCTAAATTACAAATGCAGATAGGACCCAAAACATATCTTTGTGCAGAAGTTGCGAACTGACCGATCAGTTAATGACATTAGGTTACAGCTCCTCGAATTAAGTTGGCAACAATAAAACACGACATGGGCAACAGTTGTGTCCTAGTAGGTACTTAAATCAGCAGAAAGTTAGGAGGTGCACCGAATCCTCATCTAATGGTTTATAGTTTTCCCGACCTGACTCTCATAAATAATGCAAACATTGGTTCCGTATGCAAAACGCGCACATTCAATGACCTAGTTTTTTTATTTTATTGTGGGAGATATTAGAGGCTGATTGCATATACTGTGTTCTACAGATTTAATGCAAAAGCCAGCAGCAATTATTAATTCTCATGCATAATTAACCGATTATTATTGTTTATAACAGTAATTACGGTAATCATAAAAACTACAATAAATTCTAAGCGACACTTTACAAATCAATGAGAGAGACCTACTGTTAGGTGGTGCTGAAAAAGAGAAGACCAAGATTTTCAAAAGAGCGGAAAATTAAGCACCATTCAATTCTCATTTGGTTTGGATTAATTGATTTTATAAATTTGTATTTTTACCTCTTTTTGGTCAATCAGCACAGACTTGTAAACTTTTGGCGATCTTCTAAAGGCGTTTTAAAATTTCGTAATTTCATTATCACTTTCTTATGCAACTAATCGAATATTTGCATCACTGCTCGTATACCGCATAGCCAGATCCATAAACAGGTCACAATTTTGTCGTCGACATCTTTAATCTGTTACAACTTTACCAAGAATAATGGCCATCAAAATGTTTCAAGTTGAAAAATGGGTGAAATTCGCATCGCTTCGTGCAGTTGGAAATATGCATCTATTTTTTAGCACCTTTCCGGTTGTTAAAAACTTTGCAACGAATGTCAAAGCAATGTTGAATTATGCATTGGTTATTTTTACATTTCTCAGAAAAACTCGCCGTTGCTTTTCATTCACGCCGCCACTGAACCACCACCATTAATAATGCACCGCGTAGTTCTTCCTTCTTTTAAAATTAACTCGTAACAATACAAAACACGCAGCGAAATTAAGCCATTCTTTGCATTATTATGGAAAGTTGCTTCCATTATTCAGCGTAACGGATTTATCTCTGCAAATTCCAAGAAATCACATACTACAGGGCCGTATTAGATCTAGGAGAAGAGACTTGGATAATAACTCGCATCTGTCCACGCTTTTTTGATAAAACCTTATAGTCGAAAATTTTGTTTTATATTTGATGAATTTTTAATTCCGGCCCTGCAAGGTACGCAACAATTTTGCTACGCCATCACACTAATGTAAACAATGTGATCGTTACATCAGAAAATAATATTTACAACCAATATGGCGCATGACCTTAAAATATCAATCGCTGGAAATTTCCTTAATGTAGGTACCAATTTTTTCACCGAAGATCCAGGAAATAACACGTTCAGGGCCGAGCAAATATCACAACCAAATAAACAAATAAATTGATTTCCTTTAATTAAGCCGACCATTAGAAACTGTGTTTTTTTGCGGATGTCGCTTAAAGCGGTATTTGTTAATTATTATATTATTGGAAATTTAGTTGAAAATTGAGAACGACGCAAATAAGGGAACTAGTTGGGATTGGGAAAAGTTTTCTGATTTATAGGTTTTGAGTCGGTTTACGGTCACTTTGTAAGAGATAGGATCAGTTAAACCTTCATTAATGTGATCCGGGGTTTGTTGTATCCGACGTTATTAATTAACTATCAAATTGTATAATCCTTTAAGGTGGAAAGGTGAGCAGAAATCTCGTAATTTATGTCTGTTTCTTTTGACCCGTTGAATAAATAATGACTGAAAGCTGCAAATCTGAATGAAGTGTAGGCTGCTGTTTATCGCAAAAGCACTGCTAAAAATAAACAAAATGACATAAAATTTATTTAATGTGTTGACTTTATAAAACAGATTCAGAATTTCATTTCAAATGGTCGCGTCTCAGAAATGAAAACGAAACTTCAAGAAGCCGTAATCGGCAAGAATGACCCTCAGAAACTCATAAGGAAATACTTATCTATTTATGACACATCATTTTTATCGACAAATCTTATGCAATGATGTTTTTCACTTAACTGAATGGCAATCAATTACGCCGAGTTTACCTTGTAGTATGCGTAAAATACCTATACCGTGGATTAATATCAATTACTAAAATGGGAGTGTAAATATATTTTAATGTGCTGTTTCAGCAGAAAATGGTGATAAATTTCAACCATGATTTTAGCAATTACGCAAAATGTTTGATTTTAAACAATTGCAAATTAAGTGGTTATATCATATTTGCCAGAAATACAGATTAAAATCCAAAGCTTACCGTGACTTTAGTGAAAGCTTACTAAAACTGAGCACGGTAAAAGTTAAATAAACTAATTAATTTTTATTTTGAAAGAAAATACTGAATAGATGTAAAACTAAGTGCACAACAACTATAACTATTATTTTACATTCTGTGCCATAATTTCATGACATACATGGATTCGTGGAATTCTTATTAAGCAGCACAGGTAGATGTTCTTTGAAGAAGGGTTTGATTCTATTTTAGCGCGTATCAAAGTTTATCGAAATTTGGGTAAAAAATACAGTTTCAGCATTTTTCTTCATTTTTCAACCTGTAGAGCGATCCTTGAGGTTAAATTGTGGATAATTTTATCTGTTAATTATGAGTCTTATTCCGTGAGTTTTTAAAATATGTTAGAGGAACATATTGTACCGGCTCCTAATTTGAACCAGTGCCAAATTGGTGATAGCGTCTTCTGTATATTAGAGTTATGAAGCCTGCTTCTAGAAAAGTTAAGCTTTGTGGAAACTTGTACTTTATAATTGACACTATTGATTTTATAAGCAATTGTTTCTTTTAGCAGATGTAATATTTAGTGGATGTATATTAAAAAAATTTAAAAAATACAATGTTTTCTCAAAATACTAGCGTTTAACTTTCATCTCCAGCTAGATAGTTTGTAATAATTAAATAGATTTTCATTTAAGTTACATAATTTTTTTAAATAATTTGCTAATAATTCTATATTGTTCTATATCTTGTTGTTTTATTCAAGAGAAAAAACGTCTTTTTGTTTCATACATTTTATTTAAATATGTAAAAAATGTGTTATTTGTTTTAATTAGTTTTAATTAATTTATTTAATTATTTAATTAATGTCGGTTTAATTTGAGTAACCAATTTCCTACCATTTGTAAACTCAATAAAAAAATTAAACCCACCCTTAATTAGGTATTGTAATATTTGGTGACCATAGCCAATTTGCTATAATTCTAGTTTTTGTAACCAAAGGGTACACGTTTTTGAACCTGTATTTATTATTTTTAAACAAATCACTGAAATGTTTATATTATTTAAAATTAAAAAAGAATTGAATTGATTTTAGTTCACTGTACTCATTTTTCCGTCATTTTCTAAAAAACATTCACAGATATATAATAAATTCTAAAGGAGTTTTAGAACACCAACATCAATTTCAGTTCTATAAATAAAATTAACATTTATGAAGCGAAGGATTATATTTTAGTCCACTAAAATGGACGTGATAATGTTTCCGCACTTTTGCATTCAAAGTATATGTCTGTGTTTGCTTTTTCGCTAACAGCTATATTAAATGTGGTTTTAAAATGAAAATAAATCATTTGAGATGAGATTTCGTTTATTGAAGAGGAAAATATACCATTCGAAAATATTTCAGCAGTGAAATATGTTTTTAACATAAAACTAAAAAAAACGACTTTTTAATCAAATTTGGGGTACAATATGATTAAGAAAAATGACGAAAGACAGTTTATATTTTAAACACCGATTTACAGGTTTACCGTTATTATTATAATGGTGAGATATGGAATTTTTAGTGAATTAAAAATTACAATTTTTACTAGTAATAAAAGCCGTTTTATAACAAGAGACTATGTAAAAAAACAACTCCCGCTTTATAAAAAGTATCCAGCGCTGTTTCGTTGTTGACTGACTAGCTTTCCAGTTCATGAAAAAATTTCAGTTTTGTTAAAACAATGCAGAACAATTTTTTTTTCATTCTTTTGGATTTTCTTTATAACTTTTTTATAGAATAACAGGATTATGCAAAATTTATTTTATTTTTAATTTATAAATATTTTTATTCGATATTTAAGACTTCCACATATTTAACCGCTGACATTTTAGTGCTCAAATTTTTTACTTATTAAATCTTATATATTCTGCTGCCGTTTAAAATTTACAATATTTGCTGACATCGAGAAACTGTGCCCTTTTATGTAAATTGTTTCAAATATATCATAAAAAGTGGTTGTAACTAACGTTTTAGCACGGTACTAAATTTGTTTTTTTTTAAGGAATATTTAGACTTAATGAAGAATGAAGACAAGTGTTGAGTCATCCTATAAAGGTGCGTTAAACGCTGGTTAAGCAGTCGTGACAAAACTTTCTCTTTTTCTTTAGTTGGAACACGAAAATAATTCCATGAAGCGCCCAGCTAGTTGATAAGGGCAAGTTAAAGGGTGGTCAGTTTGTTCTGATTAAAGTTCTCTTTATTTTTTCTCTTGATTTATTTTTCCTCTGTACAGTGCGCGTTTTTCTTTTAGTTTTTAATCTACTTGTAATTCTATACAATCGTTCATATTTTGTAAAAAAAAAGATTAACAGACAAACCTGTCAATTACTTTTTGCAAGAACAGCCTTCAAAAGGCAAAAAAATATTACAGTTCATGTCGATGGCAGCGAAGGGTGGGTGCTAAATGGTGTCTGCAAAGCAAATTGGAAATTGTTCAGTCGATTATCACGCCGACATGAATGCTGTCCGTTTGAAACTTGCTTTCAAAAGTTACGAATAGCAAATATTCCAGAAAGTACCGTCATAATAAGGGATAACGCTAATTGTTACTATTCGAACTGACAGTACCCAAGAAAAACAGAATAGACATCACATCGTCCTTCGGCTCTCCTCATTCTGTTCAATCAAACTGATATAGAGGACGCTAAAAAAACACTCTAATAAAAAACTTTCGTAAATTAGACGCTAACGTGGTAGATTTAATTCTCCAAAAACCAAATAGTTTTTCCAACCATTTATTATTAATTTAGTTGATGATAGTGACGATGACAAACCTCTTCCAATTGATTCGAAATAATTTGTTGTTTTTTTTTTAATTTATGAATTTGTGTAGTTTTTAGTTTGTTACACAAAATTTTAAAGCATTTGCAAAAAGTAGGTGCGACACGGCCCTAATCGGAGACTGCTCGGATTACCTGCAAAATAATTAATAGCAACTCTTTTCACATTCCGGAATCAAGTAATAATCCTTAAGAGCCAGTTCCACAATGCCGACTCAAAGGTCCTTTAATTTGAAGTCTTAATAGAAAGTCGGCTTTAAAAACCATTTTAAGTCGACTTAGTTCTATAGCGGTTTATAAAGTTGTCCTTAAATAAATGCTCTTTTATTCACTTCGAACGAGAATTGGCAAAACTGAATTGTGAAATGTGACATTAAACACAGCGTTGCGACAGACATTTGTGCGGGAAAATAAAGAGAAAAAAAAAATAACAAAAGTTGAAACATTGACTGAAAACAACTGCCCTAGGAAATTAGTTGTTTTATTTGTTAGTAATTGATGCCCGTCAGTTTGTCCGTATCGACATATGTTATTAATACCTTTTATCCTTTCCTGGTCTTCGCGATATTAATCGCGAAGAATAACTTTCTGCACTATTCGTGGTTTTTCTCTTCGGCTACAAAAAAAGTCTTTCAATGCGATAAATTTTACAGGCCAATAGACAAAAATAATTGTGAATTATGTAGCAGATTAACGCACTTTACAAAATTTTCCATTTCACCTCTTTGAAAAATTACTAAATTGATTAATTATTTCCAATTAAATTGAACAATGTTTTAACCACACTAAAATCCTTTTATCTATGTATAACCAATAACCTCGGTCACAATTTTCATGACTCTCACTTATAATTTATTTATTTCTATTTTACCCCCTTGAAAAAAACTCAAGATATGTTATTATTTATTTTGAGATATTCATGAGTCAAAACTGTAAATTAAATATATCGGATTTTCAAACAACATTTTTTTTCATTCATTTTAATCTTTCATGTGATTTCGATGTTCAAAAAACGCTAAAAAAATTGTTCTTTTTTTTATTTGTAACTAATCAAAAACTTTAATACTAATTTTCATATCTCTAACTTATAGTTTTATGGAAATGTCATACCAACTTTTATTTCCTGTTTTTCAAATCTCCAATTTTAATGCTATCGAAGTCGCTTAATATACAGAGTGTACATAGTGTGTATATACATTAGTGTGGCCAACCTTAAATACTGGAAAAATATTCAAAAAATTCTATCCCAATGTTTTTTTTTATTCTTTGCTTTTTGAAGTTTAAAAAGTCGATTTACACAAAAACTGCTTATTTGATATCTTTTAAAATTTACATGTTATCACAAAGGATAAAGTTACCAAAAGACAATATCTTTTCTCTATTTATAAGAACTGATGGGCTCTTGAAATCTTTGATTTTACACGTAAAATCGCAACGGCATCATTGCAAAGAATGAAATAATTTATTAGCAATTAAGTATTACGTGTCGGTTATTATAACAAGTTATATTTCTAACCACGACAAAGACCGTTCATGAACAACAAAAATTCTAAGAATAGAAGAGGAAGTTACCGACATTTTTGAAAATCAACCCAAATGGAGCACAAGAGAAGTCGCACAGGATGTAGGTATCTTATTTCAATACAAAAAAAATTAAAGAAAAAAAAATTCTATCTAAACCATTTCTCAAAGGTTCAAGCGTTAACAAATTTTGTTGTTGACTGCTTGGGGAACACGAAAGAAGCAACAAATTTTTAAAAAACATATTATGGATTCACTTGTCGACCTTTATGAGGGAGGGATTTTTTAACATGCATAATAATGATTACTGGACGGTAATCCACACGTTATACGCGTAAGAGGACAGTAGCATAAATTAATAAAAATTTGGACAGAAATAATTGATAATCATTTAATCGCAAGACCGGCGATAGTTTTTTTGATTTTTTAAATAACGAATTTCAAAAATTAATAGAACATATACTATTAGACAGAGAACGTAACGTGTGAATTCAGCTTGATGGCGCACCTACACATTATGCTTTAGATGTTGGACATAGTTAAACAGGAATTTTAATAGAACAATGGCCGGTCCGTTCGCCAGATTTGAATCCACTAAACTTTGTTTCTGGGGTGCGTTGAAGAATAAATTCTATGGCACGTTACCGGAAAATGAAGAGGTTTGTGGCCTACAGCAGCTGTTACAAGGGAAATGCTTGAAAATGTACACCAAAGTATTCAAAAAATATATACCGTCTGTATAAACGCCTAGGGGCGTACTTTTTACATTGGCTATAATTCTAACGTGCTAACTTACAATTTCTTTCACATTACTTCACTTGACATTTCTTAAACACAGTATCGTAAGCACCAACATATTGCTAATGTATTAATTGCTAATTAACTAATCATATTTTGTGAAACGCTGTTCCCTCTGTATATTTTCGGTCTCCTTATAATCTCTTCATTACAATATAAAATAATTATAATACATTCTAAAACGGTAGCCGAAAATGCAAGTATTAAAATTCTTGGATTAAGTAGATTATCATGGTACTGGCTGTACGGTACTAGTTGTTGCAAGGCCATATAACGGATTCGTATTTGCCTTATCATAATTGTTTCCTCTATCTCTTAAGCGAGATGTTGTGGGCATCTGAATGAGCGTATGAACTTTTATTTATAATGTACTTATCGTTGTGTAAAGTGTAATGGTTTAATGGTTATGAATCCCATAAAACAAATGTATCGTTCCTCGGGATTTTCTCTTATCTAACTTCTCTCATTTTGCCATTTAAATTCGAAAACAAACGCGAAGCAAAACATCATTATGATCTTCAAATTAAAAAAACATTTTTTGTTACATTCAACTGTTAAATGTTCTATTTTATTGTTAATTTATTAGATACATTTGAGCGTGAATATTCTGCAACGCGACAGTACACAACATGAGTGATTTATGTACTTTGTTTGCTGCACTTCTGGTCCAGAACGAATAAATGATCCTGAAAAATCCACGACACTAAAATATGCAATTCTTGCAAATACCCGATTTATTATTCCAAGTTTTTAACACCAGGTTGCTTTTTCATCTTAACTAAATCAATACGTTACTATATCCCGCACTTTTCGAAATTAGCAAAAAAAAGTAAAAATCCTTCGGTTAAAATTTCCAACTTCTCTCGCCTTAATGAATTAACGAAGTTTAACAAGCTCAATTCCAAGTTCGACTCCTGTTTACAATGCAAATTAAAGATTCACAAGTCGACGCTTCGCAAACCGAAACTTTTAACTTAACGCGATAACGATGGTTTACAAATTTAAAACTAGTTTAGATTTAATCCCATCACTAATTTATGACAAATATCTTAGTTAACAATGCACCAGCTGGATCGATCAAAAAGTGAAAAAAAAATTAGTTTCATACCAAAAATAATTTATCGATTAAACGCCAAATTTTAATTAATCTTTACCCTTGGAATGTACTCCAACAATAGCAACCGCATGAATTGTGAGTTAATTAATTTAAACAGCAATGTTTATTCAATGTCGGCGATTACGGGTGATGGATAGAACAAGGCGTGACAAATTGGAGGTATTTGTACGCGCGTCCAGAATCCTACAAAACGTTCTGTCATAGATCCGAGAATTCAACGATATATCAAATGGAAACGCCCATTTTTAAAACTTTTCCCACAAATTACTTTAGAAGTGTTCAGTGGGACGGAATGGTGTCGATTTTTCACACGATCCGATTTATTATGCTTAACGCTATGCTTGAACAAGTTTCAGGTCTTTGCTTAAGATACACAGATTATTATACGTACTTGTATTGAGATTTATGGGAAAAAAGTTTAAGGGAGAAGAGTAAATAATCTTACAACGGTTGCAAGCAATAATTTTATCAAACAATGTAATTACCTAAGTGACTACTACTTCTACATTTTTGTTTTAAAAATTTTCTTAAATGATATAACTGATTCAAGTACATGAAAGACGTTATTGAACGAGCGATTTTCACGATTTCATGGCTGAGCGAACTTACGAGTGAAGCAATAAAACCAAAGAGTTCAATAATGCGATATTATCTACTAATACGAGGGCAATTTACTAGATTATCTACCTAGGTATGAAACAAAAGACGAATAATTTTGATCTTTGGCTGACAAGTAGGTGCGACATTTGTAGTAACACATGTTAAGTTGCATCAAAACTTGTTGATTTATTACAGTTTGAGAGATAATTAAATACTGAAAAATGAGTGATACGAAGCTAGAGCAAAAATGAGTGATAAAGTTCTTGACAAAAGAAGGCACTAGTTCATGAGGCACTTTCATTCATGATAACTGGTTGCTGTGTATGGAAAAGATGCCCCAAGTTATTTTAAAATAAAGTTTTGGTCTAAACAGTTTAAATGGAGTAGGGGCTCGATCGAGGAGGATCAAAGGCGTGGTCGACCACTAGAAGTGCGAACCAAAAAAACTAAAAAAAAGTGGAAAACTTGGTACTCACTGGTAGATAAATGAACGTGTCTCTTATAGTCAGAGATCTCAGGTTATCCGAAACCACCGTTTGGAAAATTCTACATGACGACTTGGTCACGAGAAAGGTCTCTTCAAGATGAGTTTCGAGATTGCTCACACCTAAACAAAAATTCTACAGGAAGCAAATTTCAAAGGGAAATCTAAATTTATTAAATGTGGACAGAGACTTGGGTGTACCACTAAGACCCTCTCATAAAACAAAAGTCGATACAATGAGTTCACAAAGAACCACCACCCCTGAAGAAGGCAAAAACTCAAGCATGGGAAAAATATTGTGGCAACCATGTTCTGGGACAAGGAAGGAATATTATTGATCGAAAATATGTCTAGAGCGTCAACAGTAAGTGGGGAGGTATGTTGTAATATTATCCAACAACTTAAATTAGCCCTTGTCGGAAAACGTCCCACAACTACTGGCAGAAAATTTGTTGCTCCACGACAATTGCAAAGTTTATAAAGCACATAAAGTTCAAGAAATGATTGACGATTGATGTTTTATTGAACTACGTTATAAACCATACAGTCCTGATTTAGTCCCTAGCGACTTCTTTGTATGCAAAAATATGAAGAAACACTCGAGGGAAAGAATGTTTCTTCAGATGTGTATCTAAAAATGAGTATTTTGCCGAGTTATTTAGAAAAATAAAATGTTATTCTATATATGCGATTTCTCTTTTATGGCTAGGTAGATAACTTAGTAAATTGCCCTCGTATATGGTCACTACTTCAATTAAGTTCTTTATTTAGTTATTAGATTCAACGTGCTTAGAATACTCAAAGTTACAGATTTTACCGATTCGTTACATTTTGACAGTAATTTTTCTTGTCGTTAAAGAAAATAAGTTACTATTGGCTATAAACAGTAAAATCGTCAGCTCCCAATGGATGGTTAAAAATAAACTGGACTGGTTCACCGAAAACAACTTTTTTCGCCAAAATTTACTTGTTTATTCTTTTTTACTTCACGTTGAATTTCCAGTCAGAATTCGAAACACAAATCATTTTCTCTATAATCATAGCGTACCAATTATTATTAATCGAGGTCATTAGTAAACTGTAACACACCACACAAAAAATCGATAAGGTGCAATATCCACCTCGATATAATTTTGTTGTTACCGACACGTTTTGTTGAATAGTCAGCGGCAAAATGGTTTTCTATAATAGCTGTTTGGATTATTATCCTCTTGTTTTGCTATCTAAATCAAGGACTTTAGACGACGACTTAATCGCTGCATCTCTAAGGAGTTAGTTTAATTAAACACTTGGTGCTTTGCGGTGTACAGTGAAAGTGAATTTTAAATTCGAGTTTTGTGATCGATATGGTTTACACAATTTCGGATAAAGTGGACAAGGCCGTTGACCCGTAAGTAACTAAAAATTTCTAATATAAAGTTTCGTGGCATAGTTTCTCGTTTACATTTTTTTTTAATAATAATGAAATTTCTCAAAACTGTATGTGAGTCTGAAGAAAAAAACTGTTTTTTGAACTTGTTTTGCAAGTAAAAATGAGTTGCTTTATTTGATCTTGTGTGTACTTCAAAATTTTTCATATATTTTAATTCAAATTAGTTAAGCTGAGACAGAACACAAAATGTATAAAAACTGATCAGAAATTTAATTTATTGATATAAATAAGATTTAAGTAATAAATAAAATTTAAGTAATTTAAGTAAAGTATTTAATAAAATAATTGTATCACCAGTTTATTTGAAGAAATAATTTTAAAAAAATGAGAAACACTTAAAAATGTAAAGACTGTAGCATGATATCTTAACAAATGTGTCAAAAAAAAACAATAATCTGAGAATAACCAAAACTTTAATTCAAGTAAAACTGCAGTTTTCTAAACTTGCACATTTTAATTGTTTTCAGAATAAAAAACTACGACTTTTTACTGATTATTCAATTAATTAAATAAATCTCTAACGGTCTGACTTTAATATATTCCGAATTTTCACGCACTGGGGGACAGAGATTATGAAGTTGTAAGCAACCACTTTCAACCCTCAAAACTTAGTTCCAAACTATTTAGATACTAATCTAGTTTCAGAAACTTCGTCAAATACACCTTCACATTTTTTTTTCTAATAAATTTAATGCTATATATGTAACTAAAAACGAGATGGGGCGAGGAATAACAATCTGCGTCAATAATATGAAAGTGAGAGTCATTTAGAGAGACAACAAAAAATAAAGTTTCGCAAGTAAATATCACAAAGCAAGATAAAGTTTCGTCTTTTGTATACATAGAATAAAACGTAAATCCAAAGATTATCCTCGTCTATCAGCGACAAGGACATGAAAATCAGTCAATGCATCTCGCAAGATTGATTACAAAACGTGCTAATTTTCGATTTCTCTTGAAGACAACAATTTACATTTACATAATTTTAAATCAAAAGGACAGAACCTTTGGAGCCGCGTGGTTTTAGTTTGGTGAAAATTGGAAGCTTTTAATTAATTTACACATTAATAGAACAAGTTTGTGCCAAAAAGGGGTATTCGGAAGCTATTAATTTACAGCTTCACAGAATCGTGCTACAAGTGGATCAACGAACGACCTTGCAGGAAATGTCGTAATTGTGTAAATGTTAACTGTAGAAAGTGATTGAAATGAATTGAATTAAATCAGGGGCGAACGAATTTCTTTGAGAAAAAATACGCTTAACGAGTTTCTTTATTGGTCAAGTTCGTTCGGTGGTTTTCCAGTGAGTTTTACTGCTTTCCGGTGAAATAATTTAACATAAATTAAATTTTGTTAAGAAAATTCCTGTTTTTCAAATATCAATGTTTTAGAGCATATTTTATTAATTTGATTGAAAAGTCACGCCGGATGTGTTGCAGAATTAATGAGTTTTTATTGCGATGGAAAACATAAAAAATAATTATGATGCCTCTCAAGGTTTTGTCTAATTATCCTTCTTTATAACCTAAATTTTATCAGCTCGACAAAATTATCTTTGAAACGATTTCACTTTAGAGCGTGCTAAGTATTCTGATTAATATAATTAGTGGTAATATTAAATTTGTTCTCGTTTTACTTGAAACAAACATAAATTGATTACAATCTTTCGTCTTTATGTGGTTATGTTATTGCATAATCGTATACCATAAAATTACCTATTACTAATTAAAGAAATATTTTACTGCGATCGTGGTAGTTTAACAATGTTACAATTACACGTGTAGTATTTAATTGCATCAAGAAAATATATTATTTTTAGAATCTGCGATTCATTCAAATTATCGACAGCTTTATACAAAAAACTAATAGTTTTATACAAAATTGCATTTTTATTACTTGCAATATCTTGATGCAAAATCATCAAAATTGATTGCAGTTTAAGAATGATAAATACGTATTTTTGTCGAAATCTTGTCCAACTAGAAAAAATTACAGCTCTACTGCGAATAACCTTCATTTTGTTCAAGCACGGTAATAGCCAATACCCTTTTAATACCGTCATTACCCTGAAATGTTATTAGATGCATTGTAATTAAATGTTCGTCCTCGGTGGCGCAAATTAGATTTGTTTATCAGCAATGCAACCCGGAATTTCAGATTCATTATGTTGCTTGAAATAATTATACTTAATGTATACGTTATGATGGCCTAAAAGTCTTCTCGCAACAGTAAAAGAAGATTACACAAACTTGTTAAAATATGAATTTTGAAGCACATAAGAGCATCCTAGATAATTTTATGAGCTAGGATTAGAATGCCATTAACGAAGACTGGCAACAATATTTATAAATATGTAATCACACCTATACAAAAAATACTCCAATGTATGATCCAAGTTTAAAAAAATGAAATATACGCAGTAAACTTAAAATTTCTACTGTTCATTAATTTGTTTGAATTCTGTGAATTCTTCGAATTCTGAAATTTTCAGACTTTTTAGGTGTTTTAGATTTTTTATGTTTTTGAGTCTTTATATCTGCTGTCAACCCTCGATCTGCTGAATGATTTTTTCGATTTTTTTTAGGGCTCTTACAAATGATTGAATTTCTAACTTTTAGATTTGCACTTTTAATAATTACTGTATTTTTTAGATTTTGCAAATTGTAGATGCACTTTTTTCTCATATTTTGGAATTTTGTTTGCATTTTATATATATATATATATATATATATATATATTTAAGTTTTTAGAACGTTTTAATTCTGGTTTTTTAAAAGTTAAAAAGTTGGTGTGTAAAAAATCCAAACTGTGAAGATCTATATAATTAAAGAAAATTTATCTAAAAATTCAAAAACTGAACAAACTAGAAGCTAAGAAGTTTTAAAAATTCAAAGTATTAAAAAAACGCAATGAATCTAAATATATCAAAAGGTAAGTTCTTCTGAAAATTGTATAAAAATATTTGAAAAATTCGAAAAAACTTAAGTGTAGAAATATATAGAATTAAAAATCTTAAAATTTCAAAGAATCTAAAAAAATTTTTAAATCAAAAAGATTATAAAGTTGTTAAAAATGACAAAATTCAAGACTATACGTACAAAAATCTAGAAGAATTCAAATATTAAATTTTTCCAAAATAAATAAGATCAAGAATGTTTAATGGAAGAACATAAGAAACTTCAAAAACTTGTTTTGTTTTCTTTTGTTACTTAAGTTTTTAATATTCTTCTAAATCTTTCTAGATTGGTTAACTCAAAATGTACTTTAAGTTTGTTTACGTCTTGGACTCAGTTTTTTTTTAATATATTTATTATACAATTCTTTATAATATTATAATTTTTAATATTTGATAGTTTTTTAGAACTTTTGTATTCATTGTAAATTTATGATTTTTTTTGATTTTTTGATAAATTTGTGTTATTTTAAGATGTAACAAAAAAGTTTTGAAATAATATAAATGTTAAAACATTGAATATACAACGTCGTGATATAAACAATTTAAAAATTAATTTTAAAGTTAATACAGCTCACTTTTCATATTTTATATAAAAATTCTGAAAAATTATATACTAATTCAAATAATTCGGAAGTTACCTAAGATTGATATATATCTTATAGATGAATAATTTTTATTGTCTTACAATTTTAAAATTTAAAATCTCAAATCTCAAATAAGACGAAAAATTTAAAAATTTTAAAAATTAATAATTGCAGTTTTTTTTTTATTAAGTAAGTTTTAAAAAATGAGTACTAATTTTTTTATTAACGTAAAATGTTAGTTTAAAAATCTAAAAATTTTAGATGATCCAAAAATTTAAGACTGATTTAAAAAATTACAAATTTTACCACATATTAAAATATATTCTAGAATATTTAGAGTGGAATCTATTTTTTAAATAAAAACATTAATATTTCAGCTTTTTTTTAATTTAAAAGGTAATTGACAATTCTTCTAAATTTGCTTTTAGTTTTTTTTAAGTACTCAAGTAACTTTCTTAACTTTGTCTGTATTTTTTACATTTTTTTTTATTTGTCTAGATTATTTGGAATTTTTAGATTCCATAGATTAGATTTAGGTTTGAAATTGATTTTTCTATCATCGGTTCGTTTTCTTCAGATGTTTTAAAAATAACAAATTTTTAAAATTGAAGATAATTTATTTATTAGTTTTAAGACGATCTCCATATATTGTAATAATTATTTTTTTCTAAAATCGGCATCGACCGTTATTTTTTTTTTTAAATTGTAAACCTTTTTTTGATACTAAGTTCTTTTGTAGACACGTTATATAAAACTGAATTAATTTTAAAATATGCTCCAGTTTATGTTAGGCAATCAATATTGCTAAACTACTTGGGTATAACCTTTCCTAAACACGCTACGTGTAATTTACGTCATTTCAAACTAGTAAAGCTAATACGGTTGCGAGCAATAAATTTTGGACATTATCTGACCAGGTCTTGCCTTGCCTTTACACTTCTTGTGGTTTTGATGAAATAATTTGAATATGTAAGCATAAATTTCAATTGAAACTAAAGAAAATGTTAAATTTACATTATATTGTAAATTCTAAAAAATTAAATAAAAATAAAAAATAAATAACAATTATAATAGTGGTATTTAAAAATTATACGTATATTTGCAATTAAATTACTCAACAAAGTTTGACGGCAAATAGGAAAAACCTTAAAGAAAACAACTACATTCTACTAACTTTCAGTTTGCAACAGCAGTGTATATTATGTTGCCTATCGCATTTATTATTAAACGTTCATATTGACTTTGAAAGAGTAATATACATTCGTAAAAGTTCTACAGTGAGTACCAGCATTAAATTAATTTTCATTAATGTTAATTATAAAATTATCTAAAATTATCAATTAAATGAGAAATTAATAATTGCTAATGAAAATATTGTTTTTTTTTTAACAAAACACAAAGAAACAAAATTGTGAAGTCTTTTTCTATTTTATCCAACACGCAGGTGAATAATAAACTTCCTCGTTTGCACGTAATGTCGCTGTCGCGGGGAGATTTTCATTTAGAATAAACGAATAATGAATGTAATGGATTTGCAAAGTGGAAAAGAAAATTTACACTTGATCATGTTTTTATATTAAAACAAATCAAATTTGTTCAAACATAATTTAAGTTTAACACAAACTATCAAAGTAAAGTAGTTTCTTGAAGATAATGAGAAGAATCAAGTCAGAAACTAGAAACTGCAGTTCTAACATAGTGTAAGTAGTTATTGCCGCCGACATTTCCGCCAACCAGACCAGATAAAAAGAGATATTAATTATCTTCCTAGAGAGACGTGAAAACACCGCAACATTTGCTACAAAATTATTTCAAGATTAGGAACATAACCGTCCAGATAATAGTTAACAAAATGAATTAGCAGTTAATAGTTATATCATTAAATAAATCGCTTCGAAATCTGGGGAATCATTTCAAATAACTTTGTTAAACCCATCAGAAAATACACTTCCCTCTGATTGTTTATAAAGACAAATCACTAAATCCATTCATCTAGAATTTCCGCCTGTGTAGTTTGAATAGTTTCAATTGTCGGTTCCTCCAACTCTGACAGGAATGGATTACGTATTTACCCCACTTTCGCAAGTTTGTTGAAAAGAATTTGCATCAAACCAGAGAAAAATGCGCACAGGTCTGACAGACTGACCCGACTTCAAAGAACATCAATTGGGATTAGTTTAGAACGTGCTTACTCAAGTTACCTATTCCACGAAACCAACGAAAAGTAAAAGAAAAGATCACGAATTAACTTTCAGAGCAGAGCGACTTAAACAGCAACAATACGAGATAGTCAGCGACTTTTAAATGGCATAATTTTCTTTTCTTTTCGACCTCAAAATAAAATAAACATTCAGAACAAAGTCTGCACCCTCGCGAAAAGTTGTTATATCTGACGTCTGTTTACGTGTTTTTTCCCAAAATGATTAGTCTGGAACGAGTAGACGAAACAACGTGAGAGCTTTTTATTGTCGAAACGAAAAATTGAATTGTGTCCATCCGATTCAAAGCACAAGAAGATTGTCATAGTTACGGTGCAGACGCGTAAATCGTGATGCTATAAAATCCAGCTTCACCAAAAATCGTGCCTAAATCTCTCAGACGGCTCTTGACTTTTTCCTCACATTTGTTGAGAATTTTAAAGCATCTAATGACGAAGCAACAATATTTATCTGTGACAATGACGATCGCAAATTTTGTATAACTGTGTAATATTTTGCAAGTGATGTTCGATTTAACATGATTTTTAAGTACCCATTTTATTGATAAAAATAAAACAATAGAAGTGACTCATTCAAACGGAGTTTTAGTTCATGGTGGATTATTCCTGGAAATTAGGTTTACAAGTAACTGAAGCGTGTCCTCGCAGGAAGGTCCATAATAACTTTTCCAGTGCTTGCAAAGAACTGTTGACAATGTTTTTATTAAGTAGTAGTATTAATTTCAGCTTGCAAACATGGAATTTTCTGCGACGACGACAGACGTTTCATTGCATTTTCCATAGAAAGCTCCCTTTGACACACAAACAATTTACCAGTTAATGTGTCGAACTCATTTTTGATTGAAAATGAAACTTTTTTTACATTGACACGCTGTAATTCGCAATACGATATTTTTGCGCTGCAGTTTTAATAATTTTTGGGCAAATTCCAACTCTGTTTTTCTTCCATTTTTGACAAGAATAAACGACTAGAATATCAATTTGTAATTCTGGAACCTTTTGACATTTTTACAGACACTGGAGATGTTTGCGCTACCTGTGCAAAATATTTATTGCTGCAGCACAAATGTTCTTGGCAAGGATTCACGTTTTATACTACGAACTTTGTTGCAGGAACTATGAATTAATGAAATGGTTTAGACAAGCTAATTATACGAATTCAAACTAAAATCGATTGAAATTTTGTTAAATTTAGCTAGTATTAAACAAGGTTTAGAGAGAGCAAATTTTGTTCTAGACTAACTTATGTAATCAATTAACTTTTATTATATTGTTATTTTAATTAGTTTCAACGAGGAGACTTAACTGACTATAAGATATTTTGTCAAGGGTCTTACAGAGGAAACCTCTCAGGTCTTTGTCTCAAGATCATGATAAGATCAACTGTATTAAGTAGAGAATTATCTCTTACATGTTGCAAAATATGCATTTACTTCATTAATAAATTGTTTCAGAATTATGAACAGTTTTATTTTGCGCCCAAAATGTAGCCATGATGTGGTTTTCTAGCACCCCACATTAGGTAGCTCTAGCACTCGGACCCTCTACCAAGGCCCGTACCAAAATAATGCACTTTCGGATAAATAGCAAACCACATCAGAATTATCCAATCTTAGGACTACGTAAATGAATTTTTTGCATCAACCGCTTAGGGGTAATCCATAATTAGATCCCTTGGATCCACTTTTTTTTATCAACATTTTCATTAAAGTGGTTAGGTCACCTATGATTATATTTATTAACGAAATATGTCGTAAAGCTAAAGTTGAACTTTTCCAAATTTTTCAGGAAGCCAAAAAAATCCTTATTTTGGAAATTTTTATTTTTATTTTTTATTTTTTTTTTACATTTTACTATTAGTTGAACACACGACACATAAATTATCAAATTTTCAAATTATAAATTCGGTTTTAGTCTGTCAATTTTTATTTATGGTGTCATAAGCGACATACATATAACATAGCTGTTTGCCTAAAAGCAAACAACCGAAAAAGGTAAAAATTAAACAAATATCGAATTTTCTATCCGGAAAGCATTTAGAGGAAATTGAATTATAATATAATATAAATTAAATTAAAAGAAAATGACAAATTCGTAGGTATTTTGAATATGAAGTCACTGGAAATCAAGGTATAGGTTACGAAAAAAAGAAAGACAAATTCATGTCGTCATTAAAAAAAACCGAAAGTTCTCTAGCTACCTGTTATGTTATTTTTGTTATTGTGGACGTTCGTCGTAACTTTATTGAAAATGACGTTAGTGACATTGACAGAAGTAGTTTTCAGCACTTTGGAACACAATTGACAGGTCTGCGGTCAAAAAGAATTAAACCATATTTTTTTCAAAATAAACTTTTTTGCATTTTTCAAATCTTTACGATATTCTATTAATATTTTTTTTTAAATCGGCACTAAAACTAACCCTAAGAATTCACCAGGGTCAAAAATGGCTAGAAAATGAAATCGTTTTTGTTGGTTTTATTTCATCTTATTATTGCATTTTATTAAAATCTCTGAAGAAAAATCTTATTTAAAATACTGAGCGATCCAAAAGTCTTTCTATCAAGTAGGTTATAAAAGTAGTATGGAAAATGTTACTTCTGGACCAGGGCATGTGTCGTCTTAAAAAACAAAGCAAAATTCTACAAATTTAGCTGTTTGGTCCAAAGGAAACAACCGAAAAAAGCCTAAAACCCGTAAAAAGCATTAATTTTTATTCACCTCAAAAGAACCTAAATATCTATTTGGTCTATAGAAAAAAAATCTATAAAAATTGGGCACATGAAAAAACAGGGTAGAGCCCTACAAAATTTAGTGTTTTCTCAAAAGTAAACATCTGAAAAAGATGTAAAAACTGACAAAATCCCTTGTCTTTAAGCACCTCAAAATGGGTTCTGGACCAGGATATTTGGCGTCTTCGAAAAACAAGGCAGAACCCTAAAAATTTTGCTGTTTTCTCAAAAGTCAACAACCGAAAAAGACCTAAAACCCTTTAAAATGCATTAACTTTTATGCACCCCAAAATTACCAAATATCTGTACAGAAATAGAAAATGTTCTTATTCTGATTAACCAAACTTAATAATTTTTAGCTAATTTTTTAGTTTGCATCTCTAATTGAATACTAGACATAATATTATTGCAACCTCATTTCAATCCTAAATATTACAATTTTACATTGTCTAAAATAGTATATGTACTAAAATTCAAATTTGAGAAAGCATTGATTCCACCACACGTTTGCAATTCCGATACGAGCCGCATACCAGCGAGTGGAGGAAAAAACAAGTGCTGGAAGAGCTTTGTGAACGCGTGTTTTATACTATTTTTTCTATTTTGCACCACTTAATTTCTTTTTATATAAAAGAAATAAAATTTTGACATTGAAGCTGTGAGCTATGTCTCCCAGATCGTTCTTTGTGTCTCTAACTCTGTATGTACCTTGTCTTGTCTCATTAAGTGCTTGTGTCTCTATGTCTAGATCTCTATGTGTCTGTGTGTTATATGATTATTCTTACAGCTTCAATTATCAATGGCTCAAAACAAAAATTGGTCACAATTTTCTGGGGTTCTGAGACCAGGGAGGTTTTCCGAGTTTCGTAATTTTAATGTTTCCTTAAAAATATAAGATTTTTGTACTTTTAATATCAGCTGAATTCCGACAAAATGTAACTTGAACAATGATCTCAAGGTAATGATGATAACAAATATAAGTAATAACACTGAAATGAATGATAGTAATGAGAATTTTTTTATGAAAACATATTTTAAGTTTTTTTTTTAAAAAAAATTCAAATTATTTTTTTTACGTTGTAAAAGTTAAATAAATTTTCTTCATGCTATGACACCAATACATGCATACAATTTTTTTTTTATTGCAAATTTTTTTTTTCTAAATGTACAATACGTTTTTCTTCTAGAAGTAATTTTTTATCCAACTAAAAAAAATAGTTTTTAAACCAAACATCAAAATTTGAATTCCTATTAATATCATCCTAAAATTTTAAGGTATGATAAGTATTTTTACAGAAACGATAAAACCAGCAAAAATTTAAGTCTCATTTTTTATTAATCTAGAACAGTATCTAAATCGATCGTTAACTGTGCTTTTATATTCTGTCATAAAAACATAAATACAATTTTTGACAGGTTTGTGAAAATGTATAAAGAGGGGTTAATTAAACTCAGTTTATGACAACGTTCGTTACATATGCACCATTTCAGTTAACGTTAGTTATCTTATTTGACTTATCAAATAATTTCATACAGTAGTCTTATAAGCTACTATTAAAGATTATAAAATTTAATACGTCTTATCAGTGTCTGAGAAACCTGATTCCATAATTTACTATCGATAATAGACTACAAAGTTCGCTGACATGATAATTTATGATTGTTTGATCAGATATAAAGCAGATTTAACAAGATTTATAAAATAACAATGAAAGCGAATTTAATAAAAAAAACTTTCTACTGTCTTTATAGTTTATATAAAAGACCGCAATGAATTAAATTAAAATGTACTTTTTCACAAGAGTAATGTTGTTGCCTTCTAAATAAATTTAGTCCTTTCGTTTCCTTTATAAATTACGAAACAGACGCACCCTTGTTTCTTTTTTATCTGACCCAAAATTGCAAGCGATTAGATCTCAAAAGGGAGAAGATCTCCATTTATCACACTGTTGATTAGCAGACAAATCGTGACTAGCGTGATAATAAGACACGAAGCTAAAAACCTTTTAAAGCCTTTTTGCTAAGAAGATAATAAATTGTTTCCCCTATACTTATAGACACTAAAATAGTAGGTTGTCCCGCTGAAAACAGTTAATGATCACGAATATTGTTGAATAATATATATATTAATACATATTATGATATTGTGTTATCACTATTATACATATATTTATTTTAGTACAAATATTACTTATTTATATATTTAGAGCAAATAGTTATGATTTATTGCTCCATCATGACAGTTTGTGTGAGAGCATTTAAGCAAGTTTCTGCTTGAAATATATGCGTATGTGCGTTTTTTTTGTACGACATTACAGCTACTCAAATATTTGAGGCGCTAGAGCCTTATTCATCACTTTATGCAAACTTTTGTAAACGCCAAAATCGATTGTCATAACCCACATTGGGCATTTAACGCTCTAAAATTTGGAAGTTATATGCCTAAAATAACTATTTTGCTTCAATTAAAAAAAAAAAAACGGTGCGATATGGACGTAATTGCCCACACTTTTTTTTGCCACAATGAGCAATCAATTACTGCAATCGATACCGCGTTCTCATGATGATTTTAGCACTATTTTTTATCATACATTAAAACCGAAAAAAGTGCCTCGAAACCCACTGGCGCGCTGTTTGAATGATAAAACATTGTAAACAGAGTTTCAGGGCTTTTTCCAAACAAACAGCGCTACAACACGATTAGTACAGCTATGAGCATACAACAGGAATTTGCAAAAATTAAAGCTTTTAGAAAAAACGAACTTTATAAATAAAACATTGCAATCTTTTACAATTAAAATGTATGTGTGAACAGAAAAAAAAATTAGCTATATTTTCTTAAAGTCAAAAGTAGTTTTTAATGTTTTGTGAAATTAAAATTTGACAGAAATATTCTCGTGAATTTCCGTGCTTAATGCTTAATTTTTCAGAATTAAATCTGATTTAATCTAATTCCATTAAGACAAAATATCAGGTCTAGCTTGTTTATCGACTTCAAAATCTTTCGTTCGTCAGTTGGTAGAATAAAAAAGCTATCAAAAACTCATGAGGTTATTCTGCGACTTTTGCGCCAAAAAAACATTTGGTTACTTTTTCTGATAATTATTTTGTACTTGTATTAATATTGATACAAACAAAATTTAATTTTTTCAGTTATTTACTAACTTCTAGTGTGGCATCAACTGTATTTCTTATAATACATGCGTTAATTTAAAAAGAAACTTTTGGTTTTAAATAATTATCACATTTTTAAGAGCTTTATCATCGTTTCTTTTTAATAATTGGCCGTTTAAAAAAAAAATCGTTTTAAAACAATGTAAAAAAGGTGAGTTCATATTTATAGAAGAAGTTCTCGGCTTGGGTGAAAAAAAAAACTATATTTTGCCAGCGAAAACTCTGAAAACTCGTTTATGATCATATTTTTTTTTACACAATAGCTGAAATGATGTTTTTTGTGTATGGAAACTACAATATGCTTTTACCTAGTTTTTCTCACCTCTCCGAATAAAGAATGTCAAAGTGATCCTAAAACTCCCCAGAACGTGTGTTATTCCAACAAGACTTCAGTCAGTTTGAACCTTTGCGGAATTATTTATACTACTCAAAGTTGGAGTTCACTTCATGTAATTTTACCGACATGAGGTGAAGATAAAAAAGCTGTAGTAGATCCTAAGGCTTAGTTCAGACATAGCGTAATCCGCGCTGATGCAAACCGCAAGGATTAACCGCGCGGACTTTGTTTGCATTGGCATATTCATATGCCTTCATACCTGCGCTAATAGGAAATCCGCGCGGTTGCCGCCAGTAAACCGCCGGAAAATAAATTCGCGCGGCGTTCGCATGAATGTGTTTCTAAAAACTTCTTTCTTAGAAAACGTTCAATTGCTTTGTTTCGAAGGCTCCGACACTGAGCTGGTTATCGATAAAATGAAGAAAAGAGAATTAAGTTAATTAACATCAAAAATGAGAGTCTTAACATTAATTATTTGTAAATTTAATTAATTTTAGGCATAAAGTGAGATACTTGAAGGCATTTCTATGAAAAAAACGAAGAAAAGTGTTAAAAATTCATTGTTAATACGTAAAAGAGTAAAATTTCAACAGCAAAAATTACGATTAATGTAGCGACTGAACAGTTCTTAACCATGTGGTACATAGGAAAAAAAAAGAAAAAATAAAAATTATACAGCCCTAATACAATTTAAGTACCTCATAATGATCTGTAAAATGACAATGGGCGATCATTTTTTTTTATTATTTTTACCATAAATTAGCAGATGTTGGGCGAAACCGACATTTTTTCAGGTTCTGATTCAACTCACGTAATACATTTTCATAAAAAATTAATTAAAAGAAATTAACAGTATTTTAAATAAATATTACCTATTAAAAAAAAGTTTTGTTGTTTTTATTATTATTTCGGCATTCATCGTAATAATAATATCGAGAGCACACATTTTTCCCACACCTGCTTATCAGTTTTTTAATTTCTTATCTTAGTCATTGCATGACACCTACATATAAGTATGGGGTTTTAATTTTTTTAACTCAGGATTAAACACGAAATAATAAGGAGGACGTCTTAATATTTAGTGTTCATTTTCTTTTACTAATTCGTCGATTCGATTTGGACACAAGATTATGCCAGTTTTAATAAATGGCTGCCTTCTTTTATCGGGTTAGGACATCCTCTTTTTATCAAAGTGTTGAACGTTGAAAATGAGAATTTTTGCGTCTTTCTTTCCGCGGATTTTTTTCAATGCTCATATCTTCACCGTCAACTTGATTAGAACACGCATTTTTATCTAGATTTTCATCTTCAATATGTTGGTCCTGAAAAGAATCGATTTGTTCAAAGTTACTGCTTTCCCACGAGCAAAACATTACTCTTGCTGCAATAATAATGTTTTAAAGTGAAAATACAAAGTGTCTAGGTAAACTTAGTTACAAATTAATGGGTAAACCTAATTTCTTAGAATACGTCCCTGCAAATTACAAATTCAAGTTTTTGTTCATTATTTAATTTTTTGACATTAGATTTTTAATAGTCAAATTTGTAAAATGGATTCAGAGCTTGTTGTGATATGTATCTACTCTTTGGCCACTAGAGGCAAACGCTTGTCTCAATGTAAATCGGCGAAACTTTGAATATTTATTCTAAATAACTTTTAAATTTGCTCTATGATTATCACTGTGTAGGCTTATAGGTATTAATTTTTTTCTTAGTTGCATGTCACTATCTCGACGTTTTTTTTTTTTTATTGTAATTTAATGCAGTGTCTGGATGTTTAAGTCTCTGAATAGAACATTGACTGTAGGTACCTCAATAATGTTTTAATTGATTTTTTTTAAATATCTTTTTCATAGAGAATCAATGTGGGGTTTGAAATTGATCGTTCACTTTTTCTCTATTGTTATAAAAGCAAAAAGTGTATCTAACTTTATCTACCTTTGGCAACGTTACTTTTATAATTTTTTGAAATTCGAATACATAACATCAGATACGCAAGCCTCCTCAAAGGGAACGTTTTTTTTTTCTTTAATTCAAATTATGCCATAACTACATTAAATGCTTTTGAAATTTATCTATGACTACTTACGTTGAAACAATGAATTTTATCACGAAACAAAAAACATTAATTTCAGACCCAAAAGTTATTTAAGATAAGTTTTTGATAAATACATGATTTGTTAGCAAAATCAGTCATTACTATTAACCTGATACCATCAATTTAGTAGAAATTGTTTTATAGAAATAAATGTCAACAGTCCATTTTGTAAAAATTAGTTATACATATCAATTCGTTATATTAAAGGAAAGAATCTTGATATTTTCTCGAACCATTACCAAGTTACAAAAATTGACGTCAAAACTGTGAGTGGTATGAAAGAACAAAGCACCTTAATAATTATATTAGATTAATATATTTTCTTAAAATAAAACATGTAAACTATGCCTCAGGTTTGTTTCGATTCTTATTATTTTCGACTCGCTTTGATGGCCTTCGCCCGAATAGGTATTTTTCTAATATGATGATAGGGGATTCAAAAATTAAACATAAAAGCAACGATAGTCCCAGAGTAACCATGAAGTCAGACCAGAATGCGTAAAACTAAAAAAAGCGATGATATCATAAAAAAAAATATTAAGACAATTAAATAAAAAGATTATCAGTTGACAAAGGTTATTCACGCTAGTTACGTACCATTGCAACGTTTGAAAATTTCATCGTGTTCTTCATGGATGCATATCGCACGGTGATAACAGTGTAGTGGACTAAGTACATGGAGTACGAAACTTTTGTCAAAAACTGGAAAATTGGGAGCGACAAAAAACTGTCAACAGGATGACCGTGTCCACAGATACACAAGAAAATAATTCCTGACACAGCAATGGCCCACGCTGGTCGATTTAGTGCTATAAACAGAGAATTTCCCCATCTGTCTTCTTCTGTAGCAATAGTGAGAGGATATCCTGCATAGACGCATGCTACAAGACCTGTTAGAAAAAATAACCATAAGGGTAGAACTGCAACCTACAACAAGTTTGTTAGTTTTGCGGTTACTAGTAAAAAAGGATCACCTTCGAAATTTTTATTTCTAAAGAAAACTTCCTAATGTTATAAATCAAATAGCCTAAAATTATTCCTATGACATAAGGTCCAAATCTAGTGTAAGGTTGCGTATAATATTCGTCCATGTATTTATTTCTAAAAATGATTTTTGAAGACAACAAGTTTATGTGCTCTATTTGAACTTACGATGCATCAACGTCATTAGACGCTGGAGTTAAATGCTCCGAGTACGCCACTGCAAAAGGCACAATGCAACCAAGAACTGCCAGAAATCCTAAAAATCCTAAAGTTGGCTTTTTCCACTTGTACAAAGGTATGAGTATAATTGGAGAAACAATATACAGTTGCATGTCCACAGAGAGGTACCACCCTTGAGGCAAGCACTACATATTTTTGAATAAAAAAAATGTGATAAAAATTTCACATTACTTACCAAGCCTTTTTTTGTGTAATTTGTAATATACAAAAATGTAGTCCACCATCCTTTTTGGCAACTTTGAACTAAACTTATGTCTACACTTTTCCACAACGGACCATTTCCCAGATAGTTTAACAGATAGAGGTGAATTAACGACATAATAGCAAGAGCTGGTGTCAACCTGAGATAACGATGAACATAGTAAAGAAATATATTAAATTTGACTCCTTTGTCCATTGATTTAAGAAACGTGTAAACTGTTACAAGTCCACCGATCAAGAAGAAAGTGTCTACTGACACTGTTGCACCATTTATTAACATATTAGCGGGATCATTTTGCCACTGAAAATTGATTTTAGAAAAATAAAGATTTGGATTTCTCGCAATTTTACATCTTGAATATCCAATAAGTTATAAATAGATCCATTCAGAGAGTTGGGAAATTCATGTCCAAGAATAACCCACATCATACTTATGGCTCTGATTCCATTAAGACAAAGTAATTGGTCTGGATTGTTTGTAGATTTAAAAATTTTCCGTCCGTTTCTTAGGAAAGAAAAAGCAATCAGTAGCTCATGAGGTGATTCTATAAATAGTGGATTAGAGAAACACTTTAGTTGCACTGTTTGTTAAACCTCGGTTAGAGTAGAACAAGTACACGTCAAAAACTGTAGATGCAATAGCTATTGCAGCAAATACTGCTAAAATAACGATAGTTACAATAGCCCCAGCAGACAAATCAGGTTTTGTCGCCTTAGAGTAGCAAAAATCTTCGGTGTACTTCAAAAGTCCAGGAATATCTTCGGCGGCTACATTATTTGGCACGCAAGCAGCCCAATGGAAACCCGTATATTCAGCACCCAAAGCTATAAGTCTTGGTTGGGGATGAATGCTAAAAGTCTAATAACTTTTTTTATGAAATTGAGCTCCTACTCCGAGTACTTACAGGTTGTTTCCTCGTTGTGTTCAATTTAAAGGCATCGAAATATTTTTGGGTCGAAGGATCTACTGAAAGTGTTCCAAGACAATATTTACCGTAAATATTTTCATATTGAAGGTTATAACATTCATCAAAATGTCCAAGATCAAAAAAATTTCCTGCCATGATTCCATTTGGAATCTTTGTTGAAGCGTCGAGCACTAAAAGATTAATTTTGAATTTATAAACCTAAAATGAACAAACTAGTTACTTTTTAAATAAAAAGTATCTTCGTCGGTGAGGTTGAGTAAATTTGCCCTGATTGTGATTTCAAGTTCCTTAATATTGACAACTTCGTCAAGAAACTCTCTATAAATTGTTCCATGCTTAGTACCGCAAGTTAACGGTAAAACAAAACCACTGCAAATTATCACACTGAGTAAAGCAAGCATGACTGTAAAATAACTAATTTAGAGATACCACAGTCCTTATAAAAGATCAGGTTTTATCTTTGAATGATTCCAATTAAATCGCTACACCACTTGTAAATTATCTCTGAAACTGCTTTTGGGAATACTTGTATAATTAAAAATTAGAAAAGTAATACCAATGACTACTACCTTAGAGCAATTTCCATATAACCAAAATTAAAAAAATTAGAGTTTGTTTATAATTATTTATTCAGATCATAATGATCATTTATTCAGTAATCATAAGCTTTGGAATTAAACGTTACATTCTTTATAAAGTTATGTAAGTGATTGCATAGACCTAAAAATTTTGAAGAGTTATATACATTATAAATAGTTTTTGCATTTGATTTTAAGATATTGTACTTTTAAAGGTTTTCCAAATAACATTGTAAACAGAGTTTCAGGGCTTTTTTCAAACAAACAGCGCTAGAATTCGATTCGTGCAGCTTTGAGCATAGAAGGCTTTGCAAAAATTAAAGCTTTTAGAAAATAAGAATTCTAAGAAAAAAATAGTGCAAAATAATTTAAAGTTTGATTATCTAAATTTATAATTAAAATTATGTGTAAACAGAAAATTAAAAAAGAAATTAGCTTTATTTATTAAAGTCAAATGTAGTTAACTTTTCTTTAATGTGTGTAATTAAAATTTTACAGGAATATTCTTTGGAATTTCCTTGTAATTAATGCTTAATTTTTCAAAATTAAAGTCAGTCGGTAGAATAAAAAAGCTGTCCAAAACTTAGATCTTAAAACTTAGAACTTAAACTTAAAACTTAGAAGAGTAAAATTTCAACAGCAAAAATTACGATTATTGTAACGACTGAACAGTTCTCAACCTTGTGGTGCATAATAAAAAAAATAAATAATTACACAGCTCCAATACAGTTTAAGTATCTTATAATGATCTGTAAAATGACAATGAGCGATCTATTTTTTTAATTTTTGCTATAAATTAGCAGATGTTGGGCGAAACCGACATTTTTCCGGGTTCTGGTTCAACACACATGATACACTTTCCAAGTATTAAAAAAGAAATTAACAGTATTTTAAATAAATATTACCTATTAAAGAATAATGATATCGAGAGCACACATTTTTCTCACATCTGCTTATCAGTTTTTTAATTTCTTATCTTAGTCATTGCACGACACCTACATTTAAGTGTGGAGTTTTATTAATTCTTTTCACTCTCAGGATTAAACACGAAGTAATAAGGAGGACGTCTTAATATTGTGTGTTCGTTTTCTTTCGCTAATGCGTCGATTCGATTTGGACAGAAGATTATGCCAGTTTTAATAAATGGAGGCCTTCTTTTATCGGATAAGGACATCCTCTTTTTATCAAAGTGCTGAACGTTGAAAATGAGAATTTCTGCGTCTTTCCTCCCGCGGATTTTTTTCAATGCTCATATGTTCACCGTCAACTTGATTAGAACACGCATTTTCATCTAGATTTTCATCTTCAATATGTTGGTCCTGAAAAGAATCGATTTGTTCAAAATTACTGTTTTCCCACGAGCAAAACATTACTCTTGCTGTTGAGCTACATGGATTACCAATAGCAATATTAATGTTTAAAAGCGAAAATAAAAACTGTCTAGGTAAACTTAATTACAAATTAATGAGGGTTGGTAAACTTAATTTCTTAGAATACGTCCCTGCAAATGTTACAGTCCACTAGAACTATAATCCGAACAAAATATTGGGGCGAATATTTTTCCATTGAATGAATGAAATGAGGGTAAAGCCATATTTTATATCGGCCATATATTTTTTTTCCGGGCGACTATAAATACTTGTTCATTATTTATTTTTTTGACATTAGATTTTTAAAAGTCAAATTTGTAAAATGGATTCAGATCTGGTTGTGATATGTATCTACTCTTTGGCAACTAGAAGCAAACGCTTGTCTCAATGTAAATGGGCGAAACTTTGAAAATTTATTCTAAATAACTTTTAAATTTGCTCTATGATTATCACTGTGTAGGCTTGTAGGTATTAATTTTTTCTTCTTAGTTGCATGTCGTCTGTAGTTTCGTCTTCATTTAAAAAATAAAGATTGTTTATATGCTACTATCTGGATGAATTTTTATTTTATTTTTTTTATAATTTAATGACGTGTCTGGATGTTTAACTCTCTGAATAGAACATTGGCTGTTGTTACCTCAATAATGTTTTAATTGAATTTATTTTTTTTTTAAATATCTTTTTCATAGAGAATCAATGTGGCGTTTGAAATTGACCGTTCACTTTTTTTCTATTGTTATATAAGCAAAAAGTGTATCTAACTTTATCTACCTTTGGCAACGTTAATTTTATAATTTTTTGAAATTTGAATAGATAACATCAGATACGTAAGCCTCCTCAAAGGGAACGTTTTTTTCTTTAATTCAAATTATGCCATAACTACATTATATGCTTTTGAAATTTATCTATGACTACGTACGTTGAAACAATGAATTTTATCACGATACAAAAAACATTAATTTCAGACTCAAAAGTTATTTAAGATAAGTTTTCGATAAATACATTATTTTTTAGCAAAATCAGCCATTTCTATTAACCTGATACCATCAATTTAGTAGAAATTGTTTTATAGAAACAAATGTCAACAGTCTATTTTGTAAAAATTAGTTATATCAATTTGTTATATTGAAGGAGAGAATCTTGATATTTTCTCGAACCATCACAAAGTTACAAAAATTGACGTCAAAACTGTGAGTGGTATGATAGAACAAATCCATTTGACACGAGTTTATAGTTTCATTATCGTTATTATCAATCACGATTAATACTTCATTGGCTTTTTGATTTTAGGTTACGTTCCTGTAAATCTAAAATATTTTATTTTAAAATAAATACAAATATTTGAATAATTTTATTAGAAAAATATTTATTCTTAAAATAAATAAAAAATACAATATGTAAACTATGCCTCAGATTTCTTTCGATCCTTATTATTTTCGACTCGCTTTGATGGCCTTCTCCCGAAAATGTATTTTTCTAATATGATGATAGGGGATTCGAAGATTAAACATAAAAGCAACGATAGTCCCAGAGTAACCATGAAGTCAGACCAGAATGCGTAAAACTAAAAAAAGCGATAATATAAAAAAATTAAATTAAGACAACTAAAGAAAAAGATTATTATCAGTTGGCAAAGGATATTCACGTCAGTTACGTACCATTGCAATGTTTGAAAATTTAATCGTGTTCTTCATGGATGCATATCGCACGGTGATAATCGTGTAGTGGACTAAGTACATGGAGTACGAAACTTTTGTCAAAAACTGGAATATTGGGAGCGACAAAAAGCTGTCAACGGGATGACCATATCCACAGATACACAAGAAGATAATTCCTGACAAAGCAATGGCCCACGCTGGTCGATTTAATGCTATATACAGAGAATTTCCCCATCTGTCGTCTGCTGTGTTTGAAGTGAGAAAATATCCTGCATAAACGCATGCTGCAAGACCTGCTAGAAAAAATAACCATAAAGGTAAAACTGCAGCCTGGAACAAGTCTGTTAGTTTTGCGGCTATTAGTAAGAAAGAATTACCTTCGGAATTTTTATTCTTAAAGAAAACTTCTTAATGTTATAAATCAAATAGCCTAAAATCATTCCTATGACATAAGGTCCAAATCTGGTGTAAGGTTGTGTATAATAGTCGTTCATGTATTTCGTTCTAAAAATGATTTTTGAAGATAACAAGTTTATGTGCTCTGTTGAAATTTACGTGTCATCAGCTTCTCTAGACGTTAATCTTAAATGCTCCGAGTACGCCACTGCAAAAGGCACAATGCAACCAAGAACTGCCAAAAATCCTAAAAATCCTAAAGTTGGCTTTTTCCACTTGTACAAAGGTATGAGTATAATTGGAGAAACGATATACAGTTGCATGTCCACAGAAAGGTACCACCCTTGAGGCAAGCACTATATATGTATGAATAAAAAAAATGTGATAAAAACTTCACATTACTTACGATGCCTTTTTGTACGAAATTTGTAATATACAAGAATGTACTCCACCATCCTTTTTGGCAACCTTGAACTAAGCTTATGTCTACAGTTTTCCACAACGGACCGTTTCCCAGATAGTTTAACAGAAAGAGGTGAATTAACGACATAATGGCAAGAGCTGGTGTCAACCTGAGATAACGATGAACATAGTAAAGGAAAATATTAAATTTGACTCCTTTGTCCATTGATTTAAGAAACGTGTAAACTGTTACAAGTCCACCGACCAAGAAGAAAGTGTCTACTGACACTGTTGCACCATTTATTAACATATTAGCTGGATCATTTTGCCACTGAAAATTGATTTTAGAAAAATAAAGATTTGGTTTTCTCACAATTTTACATCTTGAATGTCCAATAAGTTATAAATAGATGCATTCATGGAGTTGGAATATTCATGTCCAAGAATAACCCACATCATACTTATGGCTCTGATTCCATTAAGACAAAGTAATTGGTCTGGATTGTTTGTAGATTTAAAAATTTTCCGTCCGTTTGTTAAGAAAGAAAAAGCAATCAGTAGCTCATGAGGTGATTCTATAAATAGTGGATTAGAGAAACACTTTAGTTGCACTGTTTGTTAAACCTCGGTTAAAGTAGAACAAGTACACGTCAAAAACTGTAGATGCAATAGCTATTGCAGCAAATAGTGCTAAAATAACGATAGTTACAATAGCTCCAGCAGACAAATCAGGTTTTGTCGCCTTAGAGTAGCAAAAATCTTCGGTGTACTTCAAAAGTCCAGGAATATCTTCGGCGGCTACATTATTTGGCACGCAAGCAGCCCAATGAAAACCTGTATATTCAGCACCCAAACCTACGAGTCTTGGTTGGGGATGAACGCTAAAAGTCTAATATATATATATTTTTTAATGAAATTGAGCTTCTACTACGAGTACTTACAGGTCGTTTCCTCGTTGCGTTCAAATTAAAGGCATCGAAATATTTTTGGGTCGACGTATCTACTGAAAGTGTTCCAAGACAATATTTACCATAAACACTTTCATATTGGAGGTTATAACATTCATCAAAATGTCCGAGATCAAAAAAATTTCCTCCCAGGATTCCATTTGGAATCTTAGTTGAAGCGTCGAGCACTAAAAGATTAATTTTGAATTTATAAACCTAAAATGAACAAACTAGTTACTTTTTAAATAAAAAGTATCTTCGTCGGTGAGGTTGAGTAAATTTGCCCTGATTGTAATTTCAAGTTCCTTAATATTGACAACTTCGTCAAGAAACTCTCTATAAATTGTTCCATGCTTAGTACCGCAAGTTAACGGTAGAACAAAACCACTGCAAATGAACACACTGAGTAAAGCAAGCATGACTGTAAAATAACTAATTTAGAGATACCACAGTCCTTATAAAAGATCAGATTTTATCTCTGAATGATTCCAATTAAATCGCCACACCACGTGTAAATTATCTCTGAACTGCTTTTGGGAATACTTGTATAATCAAATTAGAAATGTAATAGCAATGATTATTACCTTAGAGCAATATCTCATATAATCAGAATTAAAAATTTTAGAACTTGTTTATAATTATTTATTCAGTAATCGTTAACTTCATAATTAAACCTAACATTTTTGATAAAGTTATGTAAGTGATTGCATAGACCTAAGAAATTCGAAGAGTTGTATACATTATAATTAGCTTTTTGCGTTTGTCCACAAAATATACTTTTAAACGTTTTACAAATAATTTTGCTATTGTTTCAGATACAGATTTGAAAAAAATGAAGTGTAATTTCTTAGAACGAATTGTTAAGAAAATTAAATCTTAATTATGGGAATGCCAGTACAAAAAGTAAGTCTGAGGTAAAAAAGTTGTTAAAACTGATTCTCTTTGATTTAAATAGTTTAATTAACCAAAATTTCTTAGATTTTTTACTGGCAGAACTTTATTTTATATCTAATCATATCATGCGCCTGGGTAGGTTCATCAGCGTGAAAAAACTCCGACGAAAATTTTGTTATCTCTTATTAGTTATAATTATTATAAGCGTCATCAGATAACAATTTCTGAAAGATATCATTGAAGGTTATTGAAGTTTTGATTAAAAACCCGATTTGTTATATATTTTTTTCTTATTTGAATATTTTATATTACTGTATGAATTAGCATTAGAAAATATATAATTGATTTTTTTTACTGTGCCATTACTTTTATACTAGGAAAATTTAAGTCTGTGAGCTTTCAAGAAAGATAAAATTTTATCAAATTTTTCAGTACATGAGTGATTCACTTTTTGTCTGCTTTTTATCATATAGAATATACTTTTATAATTAAAATGTTTAGATGGATCTTGTTCCGTAAGTAAGTTAAATAAGTTAATTTATTGTAAGTTTATTAAAGCTATTTTGTCAAAATCTTTTCAAAACTGCAATAACGTGGTAAAAATGTATAGTTATTTATTAACAGCAATGGTTTAAATAATTGTGAAACAAAATAAAAATAAAGTTAACACATTTTAAACAATCTAGCGGGTATATACTAATAAATCAGCACTACGACTTCTTTCGTCTTATAGGGTTCAGGAGAATATTGTCACAAGCGTAAAGATGATCGATGCTTTCATAGACTATTAATATATTTTTAATGCCTCCTATAAAAAAATCATGAAGGCCTGCTTGCGCGCTACAGATACTCAGCGCTTGTTTCAAACCATTGTCTCCCAAATTTCCAAACAAAGTTATTGAGATATGTGTGATTAAACCTTACTGACTTAAAAAAATACATACAAATAAAAGTCTCAATGAAAAATGTATCTTAAGTTGCCGGTCTGGTTGATTAGTATGTTGACTAACGTTGCATATAAATCACTTTAGTCCAGGAACAAGATAAAACAAATCTTACCATTATTATTGGAATTTGAGATTTCTGTAATAGGTATTTTTGTATTGAACCTTCTGAAATTTAATTTTGTAGTTCTCTTTGTCATCCAAAACGTGTCATTTGAAGTGCTCTTAGTAGAACATATTATACAATAAAAAACACTTTGGTGTGTGATAATACACTTGCTACTTGAAAGAAAGCCAACGTCATTAATTTAGATTTTTTTTATTTAAAGACATCAACAATCAGTGTAACATTATTAACTTTGTTAACAAGTTCTTTATAAATTTTGTGCACATCAAGTTATCAAAATGCCCTAAACCACTAGGATTTGGAAGATCGTGTCTGTGCACCACAAAACTGGCAAATCTGTTTTTATTTATTAACAATAGTTTCTATTATTTTATAAGTGGTACTTCAGATTTGTTTGATGATTCATTTTTGTTTTGTAGTGTAGAAGGTGAGTAACGTATAGATATTTTTGAACAAAAATATTTATATTCTTTAACAATAACAAACCTATGTTTTAAATACAAAAGAACACTGTTTTCCTTTTAATTATTCCTAGATAATAAGTTAAGTCCAATAAAGATTAGTAAAACGCATTTCTCTGTATTATTTACACAAATATATTTTGTATTTGCATGCAAGAGCAACATTCTTTGCAAGACATTCAAAATTAAATCGCTTTGTAAAAAGAATTAGAAGGTGTACATTCTTTGATTTGCATTCAAATTCTTTATTTATAGTTTATTTAAATTATAGTTTTTATTATATTATTTTTTTTATTTCTTTTTTGTAAAGGCAAGAAGTGAACATATTTTTAATATTATTTCCTAAAACTCTGAAAAAGTACTACACCTGTTTGAAGATAGCCACCTGTGCCATTATCTGAAATACCTACATAATCTCTTGATCTATTGATTCAAAAATGATACTTTTCGTCGTGTTGGTGATAAATTTCATCTATGCAGCTGCAATACGATATTTATTCTAGTGGTATTTGAAAAAAAGAAGAAACAATTGAAAACAGGTTGTAGAAAATTACTAAACAGTTCTTTTTGTCGTGTTCTTCAGTACAATATAACGAAACGTTTTTTAGAACATCAATTAAATTATCTTTCTTATGCCGCTTTCATCTTTATTTGTTATTGCGTCCGTTCTTTTATACTTTCCTTTTAGTAGTTTGAATTCTCGTCACGTATGTTTAGTAGTTGCTCTGGCTCCAACCAAAATTTGTTTCCTCTGTTCGTTTCCGCACGTTAATTTTTTATTTTCTTTTTTAACGTTTATTAGGTACACTCTCAACTGTGATTATTTTTTATACATCGAATTGTACCTGAACTTCTCTTTTCTTTCCTGTCTTTCACAAACTTCATCACCGATTTAAAGTGCTTTTGCAGAATTTTATAACTCATCTTTTCGCATCGTCTCATTTAGTTTGTTGCCGTATTATGTAGCCTGGCGTTCAAATCAAACAATTGGTTTCTTAATTATTTGTTACAAAACTTGATTTCAACTATTTGTACAGGAAAATTACGAGATTTATGAGCGAGAATTCACTCTTTTCATTATCAGTTTTTTGATGAAGTGTAACGACTTTTAAAATTGAATTAAAATAACAAATCACAAACTTTTAGATTAAAAAAAAGCTCGCATATAGCTTAATCATAATCTTTGGCGGTGAGCTATTGTATTCTAATCAGATACATTCGAGACTCCGTAAAGAGCTTATATAAATCGTGAACTTTAGGTGCTGAAAAAAAGATGTACAACAATGTTGAATGTTTATTATTGGATTTATGTACTTGTGTTTATTTGTAAAAAGATGATAAAATTGTTTTATCGGTTAAGTGGTAATTTAGTGTGAAGGCTGATTTAGAAGTCAATTTATTTTAAATTTTTAAATAAAATTTATGCTTTGATATATCTATAAAATTAAATATTCAATTAAAACAATCACAATTTTTTACTGTCTTTTAATATATATAATTTAGGTTCTAATCTTTGAATGGTAAGACGTTATACAATGTGTGTCAAACGATGAAATTTTATTTTACGTACAGTATTTTATTTATTTCAAAGTATCAAATAATACATTTTTCTAAATTAAAACTACATTCTAAAATAGAAACGGTGTACTCATTTAAATTTCTAAACCTCTAGTTTCGTCTTGTCGCTTTCTTTGTTCTGTGGTTTCGATGTTTCTCGCCCAAAAATATACTTTTCAAGAATAATGATTGGAGATTCAAATAATAAACATAAAATCAGCGACAATCCTAAAGTTATCATAAAATCAGCCCAGAAAGCGTACATCTGGAAAACACTAACATTATATCGTGTAATTGTCCACTTTTGTGTACTTACAAAAGTGCCATGTGAGAATCTGATTTCATTCTTCATTGCTGCATATCTCGCCGTGATGACGGCAAAATGTGTCAAGTACATGGAATACGAAACTTTGGTCAAAAACTGGAAAATCGGCAACGACAAAAATTTGTCGACAGGATGACCGTAGCCGGAAACACACAAAAGTATAACTCCAGAAAGGAAAATCGCCCAACCAGGTCGATCAAATGCTAAAAACATGGAGTTGCCCCATATGTCGTCTTCTTTAGCCACGATAAGAGGATGTTCTGCGTAGAGACAGGCTACAAGACCTGTTAAGCAAATGAACCACCAAAAGCAGGCCACAAGCTGTATAAAATTTGTTAAATTTAGAATGACTAACCATGTTACGTACTCTGGACATTTGTATTTTAAGCTGTTTCTGTTTAACTTTATACAAAAGGTACCCCAGAATCATTCCGATTACGTAGGGGCCAAACCTTGTGTAGGTTTGGATATAATATTGGTTCATGTATTTCTGCCTAAAAATAGTTTTTATTAAAAAGGAAAAAAAATTAAAAAAACTCACGTCCCGTCGTCTGGAGCAAACAATGATCCAATGTTCAGTGAATAACCGATAGCAAAAGGAACAACACATCCAGCCACTGCTAAAATTCCTAGCCCTCCTAAAGTCTTCTTCGGCCATTTACACAAAGGTACGAGAACAAGTGGAGAAAGAATGTAAAGTTGCATGTCAACCGAAAGGTACCATCCTTGGGGTAAACACTATGTACTTTTACGATAAAGACTGCTTAACGAAATGTTATTCTTACAATTCCTTTTTGTACATAATTGGTGATATACAAGAAAGTACTCCACCATCCTTGTCGGCAAGTTTCGACTAAAGACTTATCAACAGTTATCCACAAAGGTCCAGATCCTAAATAATTTAAAAGATATAAATGAATCAACGCCATGATAGCTAAGGCTGGGGTGATCCGAAGATATCGATGGATGTAGTACAGGATTATATTAAACTTGACACCTTTGTCCATTGCTTTTAGATACGTATAAACTGTTACAAGTCCACCAACGACAAAAAAAGTGTCTACTGATAATGTCGCTCCCATGAGGAACATGTTTGCAGAGTTTTGCTCCATCTAAAAATAATCTTTAGTTTATGATAAATATTTTAGTTTTACCTTACATCTTGGATAACAAGCACATTATACACTGCAGCTTTCAACACATTTGAGTATTCATGCCCAAAAATAACCCACATCATGCTTATCGCTTTAATTCCATTGAGACATAATAGTTGATCTGGATTGTTCGTTGACTTAAAGATCTTGCGACCGTTCGTCAGACAAGAAAAAGCTATTAATAATTCGTGTGGTGCTTCTATAATGAAAGATTTGAATCAACACTCTTAGATATAATAAATTTTACTTTTCTCGGCGTAAGCTAAGTACACATCGAACGCCGTAGACACCACAGCAATTCCTAGGAATATACCCAAAATAACGATAGTTACAATAGCACCGTTTGATAAAGCCGGCTCTGTTGCTTTAGAATAGCAAAAATCCTCCGTGTAAGTTATCAATCCAGGAATATCTGCAGCTGGTACGGTGTGAGGAACGCAAACAGCCCAACGAAGCCCAATGTTCTCCACACCAACTCTAGGTTGAGGATGTACTTGAAACCTCTACAAAAGCGTATTAATTTTGACAAATTAATAGCGTGATACTCACTGGTATTCGATGTGTAGCATTTAAGTTAAGGACATCAAAGTACTTTTGTGTTTGCGGACTCGCTTTTAAAGTTCCGAGGCAATATTTTCCATAAGTGTCATTATAGTGGATTCCATAACATTCATCAAAATGTCCCAAGTCATAAAAGTTTCCTGCTAAAATCCCACTTGGAATTTTTGCCCACGAGTCGATAACTATAACAAAATTTTTAAAAAACTATTCTAAGAAAATGAAATAGTTCTTACATAACCAAAAAGGGTCTATTTCTGCATCTGTTCCCGGTAAATTGACCCGAACTGTTTTCTCAAGTTCTTTTACATTAATCACTTCGTTAGCAAGTCCATCGTAAATTTCTCGAAAGTCAGTTTTGCACGATACTGATGCTAAGAAAATGATGTGAAACAATACAGTCGGAGTGATCATGATTGCTTACTACTTACTGAAAATCTGTGTTTACCTATACTAGGTCAGACTGTTTTATCGGTGTTCTAGTTTAAGTTTATCTTTTTGGATGTCAGTTTAGAGAAAAAAATTATTAGTTTCAGGGAATTTTGTTACTCAATTCGTAGCATTTGTCTTATGACGTATCTGCTTAGATTGTTTATTTCAAGTGCATACAGATATTGTTTTTATAGAATTTATTTCTGTCTGTAAAAAGGTTTTATCTTATACTAAAAAGAGTAAAAGTAAAAAGACGACGTTCAATATGACTGTAAATAATTAAGCTCAAAGGGTCTATGGAGATAATAATGCTAAAATTGCTCCAAGAGCGGATCTGAACAATATTCTTACGGTGAATTTGCACGTCAATGCAAACGTATTTATATCTCAATGTTAACTTAATTTTCAATAACAATAAAGAAGGCAAAGAGAAAGAGACGTTTTTTTCAAAACAGGCTTTACCGATTTGATTAAAAATGGCAATCTAATGTTTTCTAAATCTAAATTAAAATGGCAAACTAAATTTTCATTTTTTTAGAAAAATATTAACTCCATTATAAAACTCAAGAGTGCAATTATGAAAATATTTTGTTGTTTTGTTTTTTTATCAAATTTCTTCTGTTTTTTTCTGTTTTTGATTTCGTTATTAAATTTAGTTGAACTTGTCCGTTGGTTCATTAAAACAATAGCTCCGGAAGAAAGAATTTTTATCTAGTAATTCTTGGAGTCGATTTTACGGAGAATCTAGTGATAATTCATTTCACTTCTGAGGACGTATTGTTTTATTTTATGATAAAGTGAGTAAAATATAAGACTTAAACTAGTAGACTTTATAACCACTTAAAATGGCAAGGTCACCTTTTGTATTAAAAAAATAAACAGAGTTCTATTTCTCTGAAAAGTAATAACTCATCAGTTTTGCTTACCAACTCTTAAAAATACAAAAATTAACCTGATTTATAAATTTGATTGTTTTCGTCTTCTAACTGTAAAACTCTGATTAAGTGGATTTTTATCTAATAAATTCAGAGAATAAAACATGAATGTATCTGTTATCTGTGAGTTGATTTTGTTTTGGTTTATAGATGTATGGGTTGTAAATTTCTAAGCAAAGAAATATTATAAAAATAGCACAACCTTTCCAATTTTTTCGGACTGTAGTTTACATTATAATTTTTCAAATTTTCAAGCTCATTTTATTTTTTCAAGTCTTTCAAGGCTTCTTGTTTTTATTGTGTATTTAAATATCAAAAGCGCCACCTTATTGTTATAAATTATTTTTAATTTTCCTATTCGAAAATCTTACCAAAAATTTACAAAACTTTAAAAAATACTAAGAAGGTGTATTTTTATTTATTTTTCACACTCTACTGCTCATATACATATTATTGGTACACATAAAACTGAAATCCTTACACTTCTGCATTGGTTTTTTCGATAGTTTTTTGCACACGCCTCGTCGATACCCCACTAAATAAATACTTCTCGAGGATAATAATTGGTGATTCAAATACTAAAGAGAAAATTAGCGCCAAGCCCAACGACACCATAAAATCAGCCCAAAAAACGTGCAACTGTCAAAACCAATGATTAAACTACAAACGACAAAATTTAAAACTACTACTTACCATTGCAGCATGAGAAAATCTGATGGTATTTTTCATTGCTGCATATCTAACCGTGATGACAGCAAAATGTACCAAGTACATGGAGTACGAAACTTTTGTTAAGAACTGGAAAATTGGCAACGACAAGAATTTATCGACTGGATGACCATGCCCGGAAATACATAAGATTAAGACACCGGAAAGGAAAACGGCCCATCCTGGCCGATCAAAAGCTATAAACATAGAATTTCCCCATCTATCTTCTTTGTGTGCGATTAGAGGAAACTCTGCGTAGACGCAGGCTACAAGCCCTGTTAGACAAATAATCCACCAAAAGCAGGCGATCAGCTAAAACGAAAATGTTATTTAACGTTAGGTGAATGATTTTAGTCGTACTTTTGACATTTGTATTTTTAGTTTGTTGTGTTTGATTTCATAAACGAAATATCCCAAAATCATTCCGATCACATATGGACCAAAGCGTGTGTAGGTTTGAGAGTAATAATCGTTGAAGTACTTTTGCCTGAAAAAAATTAGTACAACAAATGTTAAATTTTGACAAAGAGAAACTTACGAGTCACCGTCCAAAGTAAACATTGTTCCTAAATTTTCTGAATAACCAATGGCAAAAGGAACAATGCATCCCACGACTGCGAGAATTCCTAACATTCCCAATGCCCGTTTCGGCCATTTATAGAGAGGAATGAGAATAATTGGAGACAGAACGTAAAGTTGCATATCAACCGAAAGATACCAAGCCTGAGGAACACACTAAAAAATTTTGAATGTAGAAATTGAAAACAACACAAACTAATTTACGTACTACTCCTTCTTGAACATAATTCGTGATATACAAAAGCGTGCTCCACCAGGCTTTCCTACAATTTTCCGCTAACGTCAAATCTACAATTATCCACAGCGGGCCTTTTCCCAAGTAATTGAGAAGGTATAAATGAATCAAACCCATGATTATAAGAGCTGGTGTCAAGCGAAGGTATCGATGAATATAGAAAAGAATTATATTAAATTTAACACCTTTGTTCATTGATTTTAGAAAAGTGTAAACTGTTACGAGACCACCAACAACAAAGAAACTATCCACTGATAGTGTACCTCCCATTATCCACATATTTTTGGACTTATTTTCTACCTGGAAGTGACTATTACTTCGGTTTAAATTTTTCAAAATGTTACCTCTATAAAGTCTAAAATGTTATAAATAGGTGCATTAAAAGCGTTTGAGTATTCATGCCCAATAATAACCCACATCATACTGATCGCTTTAATTCCATTGAGACATAACAATTGATCGGGATTTTTCGTTGTCTTGAGAAGCTTGCGACCGTTAGTCAAAAGAGAAAAAGCAATGAACAACTCATGTGGCGCCGCTGCAACAAGAATTTTAACTTACACTTTATACCAGAACGAATTTTTACTTTTTTTGGAGTAATACAAATACACATCAAACGCTGTAGACATAACAGCAATCGCTAGAAATATAGCTATAACAACAATAGTAGCAATAGCTCCATTCGATAAAGCAGGCTCTGTTGCTTTAGAATAGCAGAAACTCTCAGTGTAAGTTATTAATCCTGGAATATCTGCAGCGGCTACGGTATGAGGTACACAGATAGCCCAGTGAAATCCAGACAATTCCGAAACGAGTTGTGCAAGTCTAGGTTCAGGATGCACTTGGAATTTCTGGAAATTTACTATAATATGAGAAAATCTACAACAGCACTTACTGGTCGTAACGTCGTAGCATTCAACTTAAAACTTTCAAAATATTTTTGGGTTGATGGATCATTTTGCAACGTTCCAAGACAATACTTTCCATAAATATCGTCAACGTGGATGCCATAGCATTCATCAAAATGTCCCAAGTCAAAAAAGTTTCCTCCTAAGATTCCATTCGGAATTTTTGTCGACGCGTCAGCAACTAAATAAAGAATGGGTCTTCATTCCAAGTAAAATTGCTACTTACATAGCCAAAAAGAATCTGCGACTTCATCTGGTAAATTATCACGAACTGTTCTCTCAAGTTCTTTTACACTGATCACTTCGTTAACAAAACTATCAAAAATTTTCAAATCAGTATTGCACGATACTGATAAAAAAATGCTGTAAAACACTGCAGTGGTAAAGATCATGTTTCCTAACTATGAGAGAGAGAAATCTGTCTTTACTTATAGTCGACTAACAAATTTTATCGTTGCGTCAAGTGCTACTCTAGTTCTGATTCATATGACATATTTTGGATCTCGATGTCGGCTCAAAAGTTCAAAAGTACTCAGTACACAATAAAAAATTTGAACGTATGTGTATTTGCTTGTAATTTCTTTGTATAAAAAAATTACAGTGCGATCAAGATCATTAGACAAGTATGTAGTTTCTTGATTTAATTTTTAAATGTCAATTCTCCTCTATTTATTGTTTTAAATGCTGCAAATATTTGTTAACTGCTGATTACCAAATTTGGTAAAAAATAATATAATTTATATTTGAAAACTGGTTTTGTTTTTGATCAGATAACCTTAATATTAGACAATCTTTTATTCAAATCACTTATTTTAAGTACAGGTGATTATTACTATATTATTATAGGATTATGTTATGATGGCTTGTATTCACGAAGATGACGTTTACCCACGAGCGAGTTAGAGAGCGAGTGGTGTAAATCATCCATCATTATAACCACTTGAAATTGCAAAGCCACCTTTTGTATTCAAAATTAAATACAGTTCTATTTTTCTGAAAAGTAATAACTCACCTATTTTGCTTACCAAGTCTTAGAAATTCATATATGTAATTACTGGAAAAATATTTCGTGTAGAAAATTAATTTACTACCATTGCTCGGTCACACTATTTGGCATTGTCACATGTAACTTTATTTAAATACATCACATCACATTCTATAGTAAGTTAAGACGAACAACCTCGTAAATTTACTGGAAGTCAGTATTATTGTATGTAAAACTTCTTTTATTGTTTATTATTTGACTTTTGAATCTCTGTTTATTTGTGTAAATCACCGATTAAGTGTATTTAAGCGGTACTTTAACTCAAATAGGTATTTAAAAACATGTAAAAATAAATTAAAATTTACCTGATTTATAAATTTGATTATTTTCGTCTTCTAACTGTATAACTCTGATTAATTACAGTAATTTCAAGTGTATTTTTATCTAATAATTTCAGAGAATAAAACATGAATGTATCTGTTATCTGTGAGTTGATTTTGTTTTGGTTTATAGATGTATGGGTTATAAATTTCTAAACAAAGAGGTATTATAAAAATAGCACAACTTTTCCAATTTTTTCGGACTGTAGTTTATATTATAATTTTTCAAATATTCAAGCTCTTTTCATCTTTTCAAGTCTTTCAAGGCTTTTTGTTTCTATTGTGTATTTAAGTATCAAAAGCGCCATCTTTTATTATAAATTATTTTTAATTTTCCAATTCTAAAATTAAAACATAAATTTAGAAAAATTTAAAAGACACCAAGAAGGTATATTTTTATTTATTTTTCACACTCTACTCCTCATATACATGTTATTGGTACACATCAATCTGAAATTCTTACACTTCTGCATTCGTTTTTTCGATAGTTTTTTGCACACGTCTCGTCGATACCCCACTAAATAAATACTTCTCGAGGATAATAATTGGTGATTCAAATACTAAAGAGAAAATTAGCGCCAAGCCCAACGACACCATAAAATCAGCCCAAAAAACGTGCAACTGTCAAAACCAATGATTAAACTACAAATGACAAAATTTAAAATTACTACTTACCATTGCAGCATGAGAAAATCTGATGGTATTTTTCATTGCTGCATTTCTAACCGTGATGACAGCAAAATGTACCAAATACATGGAGTACGAAACTTTTGTTAAGAACTGGAAAATTGGCAACGACAAGAATTTATCGACTGGATGACCATGCCCGGAAATACATAAGATTAAGACACCGGAAAGAAAAACGGCCCATCCTGGCCGATCAAAAGCTATAAACATGGAATTTCCCCATCTATCTTCTTTGTGTGCGATTAGAGGAAACTCTGCGTAGACGCAGGCTATAAGCCCTGTTAGACATATAATCCACCAAAAACAGGCGATCAGCTAAAACGAAAATGTTATTTAACGTTAGGTGAATGATTTTAGTCGTACTTTTGACATTTGTATTTTTAGTTTGTTGTGTTTGATTTCATAAACGAAATATCCCAGAATCATTCCGATCACATATGGACCAAAGCGTGTGTGGGTTTGAAAATAATAATCATTGAAGTACTTTTCCCTGAAAAAATTAGTATAACAATTGTAATATTTTGAATTAGAGAAACTTACGAGTCACCGTTCAAAGTAAACATTTTTTGTAAATTTTCTGAATAAGCAATGGCAAAAGGAACAATGCATCCTACGACCGCGAGAATTCCTAACATTCCCAACGCCCGTTTCGGCCATTTATGGAGAGGAATGAGAATAACTGGAGACAGAATGTAAAGTTGCATATCAACCGAAAGGTACCAAGCCTGAGGCACACACTAAAAATTTTATAATGTAGATATTGAAAACAACACAAACTAATTTACGTACTACTCCTTCTTGAACATAATTCGTGATATACAAAAACGTGCTCCACCACGCTTTTCTACAATTTTCCGCTAACGTCAAATCTATAGTTATCCACAGTGGACCTTTTCCCAAGTAATTCAGAAGGTATAAATGAATTAAACCCATGATTATAAGAGCTGGTGTCAAGCGAAGGTATCGATGAATATAGAAAAGAATTACATTAAATTTAACACTTTTGTTCATTGATTTTAGAAAAGTGTAAACTGTTACGAGACCACCAACAACAAAGAAACTATCCACTGATAGTGGTGCTCCCATTATCCACATGTTTTTGAACTCTTTTTCCACCTGAAAGTAACTATTATTTCGGTTTAAATTTTCCAAAATGTTACCTCAGCAAAATCTAAAATGTTATAAACAGGTGCATTAAATACGTTTGAGTATTCATGCCCAATAATAACCCACATCATACTGATCGCTTTAATTCCATTGAGACATAACAATTGATCAGGATTTTTCGTTGTCTTCAGGAGCTTGCGACCGTTAGTCAAAAAAGAAAAAGCAATGAACAACTCATGTGGCGCCGCTGCAACAAAAATTTAAATCTACACTTTATAACAGAACGAATTTTTACTTTTTTTGGAGTAATACAAATACACATCAAACGCTGTAGACATAACGGCAATCGCTAGAAATATAGCTATAACAACAATAGTAGCAACAGTTCCATTCGATAAAGCAGGCTCTGTTGCTTTAGAATAGCAAAAACTCTCAGTGTAAGTTATTAATCCTGGAATATCTGCAGCGGCTACGGTATGAGGTACACAGATAGCCCAGTGAAATCCAGACAATTCCGAAACGAGTTGTGCAAGTCTAGGTTCAGGATGCACTTGGAATTTCTGGAAATTTAATACAATATGAGAAAACCTCTTCAAGAGCACTCACTGGTCGTAACGTCGTAGCATTCAACTTAAAACTTTCAAAATATTTTTGGGTTGATGGATCATTTTGCAACGTTCCAAGACAATACTTTCCATAAATATCGTCAACGTGGATGCCATAGCATTCATCAAAATGTCCCAAGTCAAAAAAGTTTCCTCCTTTGATTCCATTCGGAATTTTTGTCGACGCGTCAACAACTAAAAAAAGAATGAATCTTCATTCCAAGTAAAATTGTTACTTACAAAGCCAAAATGAATCTGCAACTTCATCTGGTAAATTATCACGAACTGTTCTCTCAAGTTCTTTTGCACTGATCACTTCGTTTACAAAACTATCAAAAATTTTCAAATCAGTATTGCACGATACTGATAAAAAAATGCTGTAAAACACTGCAGTGGTAAAGATCATGTTTGCTAACTATGAGAGTGAGAAACCTGTCTTTACTTATAGCCGACTAACAAATTTTATCGTTACGTCAAGTGCTACTTTGATTCATTCATATGCCTTATTTTGGATCTCGATGTCGGCTCAAGATATAACAAACCTACACAATACACAATAAAAATCTAAATCTATCTATATTTACTTTGAATTTGTTTGTACAAAAAAAATTACAGTGCGATTAAATTCATTAGACAAGTATCTAGTTCCTTGATTTAATTTTTAAATGTCAATTCTTCTCAATTTATTGTTTTTAAATGCTAAAAATAATTAAATTTTTTTTTTGCAGATTATTATATCTGCTAGTTTCTGATTACCAAATTTGGTAAAACATAATGTAATTTATATCTGAAAACTTGTCTTATCTTTTGATCAGATAATCTCAGTATTAGACAATCTTTTATTCAAATCATTTATTTTAAGTACAGGTTATTATTAGTATATTATTATTATAGGAGCATGTTATGATGGCTCGTATTCATGAAGATGACGTTTACCATCATGTAAATCATCCGAGTGAATAAAATCTATAACATGCGAATGTAATACTTTGCTTTATCTACTACTACGAGTCTGTGTGTTCGCTTTCCATTTCATAAATTTTGCTTTACATTAACTCTTTATTTTTCAAATAAATAAATGTGATTTTTGATTTCACGGAGCACATGGATCAAGTGCTACCACCATCGCATAATGATTAATTATTATTCAACAGGTTGGAACCAATCAGTGCTCTAGATGAATTTATGTTATTTTATGGGTCTCAATAACGGCTATGATTATTAGTTGAGTTAATAGATGTAATGAGCCAATAACTTGTGTCGTGGATAAATATTATTTTTATCATACTTTTACTACTCATTTTTAAAACGACCAATGAGTAATGTGTCACATTAGCTAATTTATACTGTCTACTGTAGCAAAGATTTCTTTTTCATTAAACAGTACATTTTTTAACTTATAAAATATAAACACACAATCTCTGTAAACAAATTTATTGACTTTTATTATCAAAAATGTTTCCAATAAACATCTACAAAAAAAACTGTTGATACAGGACTAAATGTAAGTAGATCCAAAGTGTGATTAAATTTTTCTTCTTATATTTTAGAAACCAAATTATACATATGTAACTCCAGATAGAGACTGCTTTGAATATTTATTTAAAAATCGCAAAAATAACATAACAAAATAATGTAGTAATTAAATTTATGATTTATCATTTAGTCTGATCATATCAATACTTAGAGCACAAATAACTGCTATACTTTTGGGATCTCTTCTGTATTTATTTTGTTATTGTTGTTCGGTTGCTTATTCGAGGGACCATTTCCAAATATGTATTTCGTTAGGATAATAATTGGAGATTCAAATGTTAGACACAAAATTACGGATAATACCAAGCTCAACATGAAATCAGCCCAAAAAATGTAGAACTACAAAAATGCGTTCGTAATTTCTACATAGTTTTACACATTATAATGATAACCAAAAAATTTCAAATACATTGTAATCGTTAGTTTCTGTAAAGCGCTAAAAAAGTGTATACAGAAAGTATTTTAATTTTTTGGTTTTAAAACATAATATAATATTACTTACTGAGAATACATTAGAAAACTTAAAGGTGGATTTCATCGAACAATATCTCATTATGATTACGGCATAATGAACCAAATACATCGAGTACGACGTTTTTGCCAAGAACTGAAAAATCGATAACGACAAAAACTTGTTGATCGGTTGACCATAACCAGAAACACACAAAAAAATGAAAAAAGCAAGCGCAACCGCCCAACATGGTCGGCTCAAAGTTAAATACAGTGAATCTCCCCATCTATGTTTTTCTGTCTCCATAACAATAGGATGACCGGCGTAGACGCAAGCTACAAGACCTGCCAGAGAAAATGTCCACAATCCGCATACTGCTAGCTACAAAATAATTGTCACTTATTCATATATCAAAAATGTCACCATAACCTTTGGTAATTTAATTGTTTGTCTCTTTTTTCTGATTTGATAAGTATAGAAACCTGTAATCATGCCTATAACGTAGGGGCTAAACCTGGCATAGGTTTGGTTATAATAATCCACCATAAATTTGCTTCTATAAGCAACACGTGTAATAAATGCGCGAAATTAACGTAACTTACTTGCGTGTTGCCAAAACGTCCATAGGATTTAATTGTTCACTGTAAGCTATACTAAATGGGATGATACATCCAACAACAGCTAATACTCCTAGTGCTTTTAATGTTCTTTTTGGCCATTTACACAAAGGTAGAAGAATAACTGGTGAAAAAATGTGCAATTGCATATCGACAGAAAGGTACCAAGCTTGGGGTAAACACTAAAATTTCACTATGAAAAAATTTATAAACGAGAAACAATAAGATTACATTTCCTCGTTGTACATAGTTCGTTATGTAAAGAAGAGTGCTCCACCACGCCTCTTCGCATTGTTTATTTAAAAATGTTTCTGCAGTGTACCATAATGGACCTATTGCTATATAATTCAAAAGAAACATATAAACCATCACCATTATAGCCAATGCTGGGGTTAAGCGCAGATATCGATGTAGATAAAACAAGATAACATTAAACTTAACTCTTTTATCCATAGCGGTTAGAAATGTGTAAACCGTCGTTAGACCAGAAACGACAAAGAAAGAATCCACCGACAGAGTTCCGCCAAGTATAGGCATATTGAACGCATTTTGTTTCCACTAAAAATTCTTTCTTAATTTCGTAGTTAACACTTTTTATCACTCACCTTTTTTACATCTGAAAGGTTGTATATGGGACCAAGGCGTGATATAAAAAACTCATGTCCAATAATAACCCACATCATACTTAATGCTTTGATACCGTTTAGACAAAGTAAATGATCTTGATTTGTTCTATAGCTGAAAATGTTGCGACCGTTGGTCAAAAACGAAAATGCAATCAACAATTCATGTGATGGTTCTGCAAAAATTTATTTAAAAAGGTATTGTTGACTCTCTTTGCTGTAGTACTTTTTTCATTGTAGTACAAAAAAAAATCGTACGTTGTAGATATGATAACTATAACTAGACCGATTACCAAAATTGTGATGGTCGCAATCGCTCCGGATGACAATCTCTGGTCATCAGCTTTAGAATAACAAAAATTCTCTGTATAGTTTATCATTCCAGGGATATCTGCAGCTGCCACAGTGTGGGGAACACAAGTGGCCCAATGTAAAGTTGGACTCATCATTAGAGTATGATCCACCTAGAATTTCGTTTAGCTTATTAAATACTATTTTGTGATTTGAACGGTACCTGTGTTGCGTTTGAATTAAAAGTTTGAATTAACATCATAACTTCTGGGCTCAATATAAAACTTCCTAAACAGTATTTGCCATAGATATTGTCAATGTGAATTTTATAGCACTCATCAAAATGTCCTAAGTTATAAAGGTTTCCTGCTAACACCCCACTGGGAATTGTTGCCCACGAATCAGCAACTATAACTAAAATGTACTGGTGCACAAAAATTAGATAAGTTATCTACATATCCACATAGGATCCATGCCGCCTTCCACTACTGGTAAATGATCTCGAACTACTTTTTCAAGTTCTTTGATATTGACTACAACGTTTAGGATCATATCGTAAAAGTTTTCCAAATCATCTTGACATGACACTGTTGTTAGAAAAACACTGCAAAATAATAAAGACCAAAAAAACATGATTACAACCACCGATCGTCTTATGAACGACTATGCTTTAAAACAAATTTACGTAATATTTAGACTTAAGGTAGTAAAAACCTTCATTGTCGTATTTTAGGAATTTAAATTGCTAAATAGTGATAACAATTTTTATTTAAGTTTTTTACTGCAAAATTAAGATCCTTGTTTGGTAAACTCAATATTGCTTTTGGAATTTGCTTATTAATAAAAATAGAGATACAGCTTTGACAAAAAAAAATAAAATCCGAGTTATAAAACTTATTAACAAGTTGGGCAGGCACAATCTAAGAAAAAAGATATCACAAATATTTTTACATCGTGTAAGTTGTGGGTGCACTTACTCACTCGAAGCAGGTTTAAATTTATACAATTTGTTAAAGATAACTAAATATTAGTTTTCTTCGCGTTTCATATCAATTCTAAATTTTTACCAGAAAATCAAGAATATTACTTGAATACCGTGTCAATAAAAAACAGAAAAACCTAAATTTTAATTGCCAAAAATTTAAATTTTATTTGCTCTGCCAAAGTCAGAGTTTCGGTAAACATTTGAAGAATAACATTAATTTAAAAAATAAGTAAATTAAAAGTAATCACACACTATTTTAAACGATTTTATAATCTATTTTGACCACGTTTATTATAATATTTTCCTTGTAAACATGTTGTCTAAAACAATAAGAAATTACTCTGACAAGAACACAGAAAGCTTTGGTGTATAATATACTTGGTTTAAATGTCGTGTTCTACATATCGTAACTACAATCTAAACATTTTGCGCACTTAGATTAAAACTGTAACAATTTTCAAGAATGTCGAAAAATTTATTGTTATGTTACTGTCTATGAGAGAAGTTTACTTTTTAGAAATGGACAATGTATTGTATTTAAAATCCTACTCTAAAATACTAATAAATAGTAATAAATCTGCTGTGTTACTTCAATAAACTTTGCGTATGGAACCTAAATAAATGGATACCTTAACAACCATTTGAATTACTTACTTGACATTGAATAGTCCATAGTGGTAACCAAAACCATTGAAGTATATTTTTCAAAAGTTTTTAATTTGACTTTGAAGTGACTCAAGTACACTTAAAACTTTTTTAAACTGCAATTAAAAATTTTAAAGCTTTTACTATGTAAATTGCGTTGGTCAAGAACAAAAAACAATGTAAATATACTATGTTCAAAATGTAAATAAATTACCTAATGCTATTTTTAAGCAATGTTAAAAAGTGTTTACTTGCTAAAATGCAATAAAAAAAGTAAATTTACAAAGTTAATAATTTTCTAGAAAACTGTTAGATATTAAATAAAATAATTAGACATTTCAAATTTAGTCTATTTTTTACAGAAAACCACAGTTAAAGAAGAAGTTTACTTAAATAACTTTTGTTTAGAACAAAAAATTTACCAACTTGTCATTTACATTTACCTGTTATCTCAAAATTACACGATAATAGTTTAGTTTTGTTACCTAAAATATCAGGACTGCAGTTAATAAAAAACATTCTACTTTGTTTCGATTCAAATGAAAAGTTATCACAAAATTTTGTTACATAAATTTAAAAAATTACAATTCAAAAATGTAAAAATACTGTGTTTAGTACAAGTTATTTGGTCTAAAAACTTAAATAATGAAATCTTGCTTGACACTGCATTCTATTATTAATTATATCATATTGGTATTGTGTAATTAAAGACACCTACCAGATGTGTTTACTATTTAAATCCTCTCTATACAGGCTGTTTCGTAAGTCCTTGACGAATTCATAAAAGCAGGTCTTTAAAAAACATAAAAATGTGCTTTTCATTCTTATATCAGTTTAACTTCTAAAGATAGAACCAGTTGAAACAAGCAGACAAATACCCTTTCATTAAGAAATTCTGGAAGCTTTAAATAAAGCTATAACCATAATAATGAAGTTTTAAAACGTTTATAGCAAATACAATAAATTTTAATAAATAAAACATTAGTACTATTAGGTATTAAAAATGTTAAATTAAAAAAAAAGATTGTGTGTAAAACATGGCAAGACTGTGTAATCACACCTTTATTAAAAAAATGAAACTATGGAAAATGCGAAACTTAATTTGACTTTTAGAAAGGTTTGATTTTGTGACATTCATATGATGAAATTTTCGGCAAATGAGTATTGTTACATGTACTTAGTGCTTAGAGAGTGCGGTGGAAATGCTTCAAGGGCCAAGAGACTGTACACAGAACATTACCCAAGGAAGAGACCACCTGCCATAAAAGTTATAAGAAAACTGGATCAAAAGCTGAGGGACAATAAAAGCGTAATTTCAAATTCAAAAAGAGTTTTTTCTGGTCGTCTAAGAACTACTAGGTCTGCAAGGACCGAAGAAGCGATTCTTGAAACTGTGCATGCTAACCTTCCTCAGGTTGGCGTTTGGCAGCTTGCCGGGCAGGTCCGTGTTCCATTTAAAATAATAAATTGTCTTATTAGAGAAGAAAGGTTACATTTGTACTACTACACTAAGGTACAGGCTTTGCCTCCTGAAGACTCCAAGAAAGAATTTTTCACGATGCATTTAGGAGAAAAATGATGAATTTTTGAAAAAGTTTTTTTGGAGCAATAAAGCTCTGCTCACCAAGAATGATATTTTGAATAGATATATTGATCATTATTATACGACGGAAAATAATTAATATTTGAACATAGCCATCAGCGTTGATTTGGTATTAACATTTGAGCTGGCATTATTGGAAAAAACCTGATTGAACCACATGTTTTACCTAATCGTTTGTAATGTGTATTTTTTTTTTTCCTAAATGATTTGGAAAACCATTTATTGTATGATGTGAAATGGGACATGTGGTTACAGATAGATGGCGCTCTACCACATTTTGCGCATAGATATATTATAACTAGATAAAGTGATCCTATTAGAAACGTACGTCTGCTCTTAAAAAAACATATCAACTATCTAACTTCAACCATGCCAATTGTCTATTTCTTTTTATCACATTTATCACAAATCGGTCAAGACAAGAGACTGCACGTGCTCAATGTCATTTGAATAATTCTTAATTTTACAATTATTTGGTAATGTTTCGTACTAAATGCTTCGAATAAGTTAAACAGCGATGCCCGCAGTTGTTTCTTCCACATTTCACGATACTTCGAGGAGATTTTGAATCATCAGTGGAACCCGTCAAATTTTAGCCAACAACGTTAAAATGAAGTTAATACTAAAATCGTAAGTAGAATTTACTTTTTGGACCACAAGAATGGATAGTCTTACCATGCAATTAGTAATAAAATAAATAAAAACTCATAAATTTCAACAAATTCGTTTGACAGTACCTCTCTAAAGGATAGCGCTATACAAAATGTACGCATTGATAGAGACAGCGATAGAATGGACATCTTGTTGAACCTTTTGCCGTATGGCTGCATCTGGTAATAATAAATCTATGATTTTGCGTTGCCTATAAGACAATGGCTAAACAACAATTATGGAAATAGATGGATCGCACGTGATTCACCATATGCCTGGCCCCCACGTTCGCCGGATCTAAATCCTATGGATTTTTTTCTTTTCGGGATACATGAAAGACACGGTATACGGCCTCTCTCTGAGAATTCCAAGAAGAAATTTGATACAGTAAATCATATTAATGATCAAATATTGGATAGAATTGTAAGTAATTTACATAAACGAGCTGATGCATGTTTACTTGCTCAGGGTCAAGTATTCCAACTTTTTTATAATTTATTTAATTTAAATTGTTTTGCGTTTTTCGTTAATTTGAAAATAAAATTCTTATAAACCTACATATTACGAAATAATTAGGTAACAATTAATGAATCATGACCTAGTACATTATTAATTCTGAATTTACAAGTGCGCGTTACTAAGTAACAAGATTTATTAAAGGCAACCTTTATACCTACTAGTCACGCTGTTGCCACATTGGCTCAAGAATACCATTCAATATGTAAAAAAATATGCTAGTTGTAGACATAATTTTTTTAAGAATAGTTTATATTTAACTTCCCAAATATGGTGGTGAAGAGTTTATCCCCGACTTACGACACACGCTGTATAACGAAATTTTAACTTATATAATATGAATTATTATAGCTACTAATTAGTTATAAATTAAAAATACAAATAATCTTTTTTGTCCCATTTTTACATAAACAAATCCGGTTCTTCTAAATGTTAAAATCAACGTTTCAAACCTGCTTCTATATAGTGGAATTTATTAAAAACTTAGTAGATGACACCACTTGTTCTTCCTTAAAACTGGTAGCTACGGCTACATATTTCGCCATTAGTTATTATTTATTATTAGTGTTCGGCGTCCAGGTTTTAATCCATAGGCGTGCACTGTTAATCGAGCGCTGACCAAGGACGAGCGTTTGCATATTTGACGATTGTTCGTTCGAGATTTTTCTCAGTAAAACGTGTTTTCTTAGGGGTTAAAAGGTCTTTAAATTTAGAAAACAAAGCTCCTCATTTAAGGTGTCTACCATAGAAGACGGATTATTTTTATTTATATGAAAGTGAGACTCCAAATGTTTTTTAACCCCCCCTTTTTGGGGACATTTTAATGTTACTGAACATATATTGCAATATATGTCTTTCTCACTGACAATAGAGAGGCAATCGTAATCCTCTATTCATTTTAGCATGGTGCTGCGATGCCAATCAGACCTTTCGTTCATTTGAAAATACAATTAAAATAATACTTCTTTAATAAAAAATTAAATAAACCAATAAAAATAAAATTCTCGAAAATGAAAAGTAAAAATGAAAATAAACCCCACACGCAGATGTTAGAAATTAAAAGAAAATTTAATTATAACGGAAATTATTATTATTAATTAATATTTTTACTCAATACTACCGGGAATTTTTCGGCAGACCAACGTGGTTGATGCAAAATGCGTACTCGACGCCAATGTACTGCTGTTAATCGCACCGAAAAAACAAGTGATAGCTCATTATTTCTATGCAGTCCAGTCGCCCATCTTAACTGATCGGCGCTGTGCCGCTGTGATTTATTTACACGTGTGTGCTGAGCTACACAGTTTTAAACTCCGAAGCGCCGATCACTATTTATTATAATCTTCAGTACAAAAAACATTAATACTCAAAAAAAGCTGGAAATATAAAAATTAAAATTAGTGGTTTATGACTTTTCTTTTTTAGGTAATTTCAATACGAACGTATTCGTTTAATTTTGCAAACTTACGTCACGATAACCTATTTTAATTTTTTTTATCGAAGAAACCTGTTTAGGAAGCTTTGTTCCAAGATAATAACTAACTGATTAATCGCGAATGACTCATTCGAATTGTTATTTATTATGATATAATTGTATTTTTATAGCCAAATCAATTCTAACAAATTTCATTGCGATAAAACTAAAATATGTAGATGCATAAAAAGTTGTGCCTTGTCTGAATGTGTAACTCATTCGCCCACCTTTAATTACGGTGTTTTTGCGACGTAATGAAAAACAATCATGAAAAATAATAATTTTCCTAAAACCTAAAAATTGGACCAAACTACAAACTACTGTTTTCGTTCGTAGACTTTTAGTTTTAAATGGAACGACAATAATTTAGTTTTAGTAAAAATAGATTTTCTAGAAAACTGTAATTAAAGCAGCGAATTGGTGATAAAAGGTGATATATTATTATAATTTTTATGTCATAATTAGATTAATAAGTTATAGATAAAACAGTTAAAGATGATACAATTGATTGACGAAAAGTGTAAATGAAAAAACTAAAAAGTAGTCAAATATAAATAAGAAAAATATTTTCTTGTACAATTTCTGAGAAATGTAATTTGTCGCTACACCTAAAGCAATAATAAAAATGGCAACGGTTGTACGAGAAAATTGAGTTTAATAGAAATAAAAAAAGTTACTTAAATATTAGAGTTGAATAAAATGTTATTTTTAATATAAAAACAAAAATATACATTTCACCTTGTTTAAATAAAACAATATGTAAATAATACAATTAGCGCGCTGATTTATATTTAATTATTGTCGATTTTAACAATGTAACAAAAATCAACCATGTCTGTGTGTAAACGGTAATATAATTCAAGGTTTATTACTGCGCTGCCGTTTTTGCGTCACCTTTTGTCCAGGAGAAGTTTGAAATATTCTAGTTATAATAAACACAGTTTGCAAAACTTCACACTTGTCAAACGACATTTCAAACTACAAATTTGCTAAACGCAAAACTTTACCTTCATTAAAATTTAATGAAGTTCTGGTTAAATTGTCGTAGAAATTCCACTTCTCTTACTACGCCATAAAATTGAAATCTAAGAAAATTAACTACTACATTTTGATACAATGAAGAAGAGTTCTCAGTTCATTATCATGGAATTACTTCTTTGTGTCTATCACACTTAAATCCAATTACTGTAGATATTATTATAACTATTAACATTGGAGTGGAATTCCACGGTTTTTGCGTAAATCTGTTTATTTAAATTAATTTTGGCATCATCAATACGTTCCAAGGTCCCGTTAATTAATATTTTTTTCTGAATTATTAATCCAATTATGCATTGTACTCCGGAAAATAAATAACCCACGGACACACTTCCATTAATCCAAAAATTGTCTCAGAAAAAAATCCCGAAGGATTTTTGCAAAAGTTAACAAGTGATTTATCGAATTACATAATCATATCGATGTTACGCTGATATTTAAATTTCAAATGTGAGCGGGCGTTTTGACGTCATTCTTGTTAAGAGTTAACATTTCTTCTATTAAGAAATCTCTACGCAAAACAGAAAGTTATGTACGTCACGGAATTCCCATCAGTACTTTTGCTCACATGAGATAAAATCAAGTTTAAGGTGAATCTCAAACAGGTTCGTTAACATCGTCTGATGAAAAGTAGATAGGCAATGTAGTACAGACGTGGACGGGATTTACACAGGTTCTGGTGTTACTGTCTAAATTTTCTGGAAATTTTGTCAGAAAATTTCCTGTAAGTTTTATAAACAACCACAACGGCAGAATACTGACTGATGTTGTTGAGTATTATTGTCCCAATTAAGTAAACACAAAACCGCAAGCTTGAGTGATTTTAAAATGTTTATGAAAACCACATAGTTGAAAAAAATAACATATTTCCAGTAGGTGCTAATATCTTTTTTGTGATATGTTTGCCGTGACTTTGAACAAAAAAAAGAAGCATAAATTTAAATTTTAGGACACATTTCCATCTCATTTTGATAAATGTTAGAGTTCTTATTAAAAGTAAAATACATCGTTTGTTTATGTAAATTTTTTGACAATAAAAAAGACCTTAAAAATAAAACATGAACTTGATTCAGCTTGCTAATTTTGATAAACAAGGCCGAATTTTCACTGAATTTGATAAACTAAACCTGACTAAATTAAATTAGCCTGAAAATAATTAAATTTGTTTTAAATTTAATCGGATTTTATTGTAATTAATTGCACTAAGCAAGTCCTCAGTAAGAAACTACAAACTAGACTAAACAAGATTAAATGAATTAAATTAAATTAAACTAGAGTAATCATGAATAAATATTTTTACGTTTTATTTTGTATTTTTCAAAGTAAGTGTTAGCTTGAAAATAAAAAGTGATAATACTTCTGGTATAAACCTTGAAATATTTTTTTTATTAGATTTTGGCAAATTAGAACTCTACAATCTCAAAACTCGTAACCATGAAAATAAAATGTTAAAATTTAAATAATAAAAACAATTTTTAAATAAAAAAAGTACATTGTAAAGCACTTAAACGTTCATAAGCTTAACAATTAATAATTTTGAATTTATTAGAAATTATAAGCGAAAGAATAAAACTGTTTTTAACTTCGCAACAGAGCTTTAAAAATTAGTTTCTAGAACACAACGGAAATCTTGCGTGACTAAAATTCCGAGATTTAAAAAATTAAAACTAATTTTTTTCTCGTTTGGAAGCCTTGGATGTTTGTTTTAAATTCTTAGATTATGTGTCATATTATATTACCGACCGTCATAACCCAAAGATATGTACATAATCTGTAAGTGAATTAATCCTAACTGATTTGTAGGTTGATTAATTAGGAGACGAATGTTCGATCGAGAATTGATTTCGTCTTCGAAGCTTCATTTACATAAAAAAAGTGTTGAAATATGCGGCAATTTTAGAAAAGAATGTCGGTTTATTATTCTTATGCATAATATATGACAATTTGCGCTTTTTGTTGCATTCCTCTTTGATCTCTAAAGTAAAAGGTCCTTGGAACCACTCAAAATGAATCTAATTAGGCTTTTGGCAGATAATATCTAATTTTAAAAACGTACAATTGAAATTTCACACTTTAATATCATAATGACAGTTTTCCGCAATACTGAGCTAAATTTTTATCGCTTAAAAAAATACTTAATTAAGTTTAGTAGATTTTACAGTTTCTGTTATAAAAATTTGGGGATAATACAGCCCATTACAATACTGCTACATATTTTTGATCTTTAAAACAATCTATTGAATCCAAGCTAATTTTAGATTTTTTAGATTATTTTACTGTATAATTTTTAAATTAACCTACTTTCAATCTTAATTGTTGATGTCACAAAATAACTGAACATCACTTTACTTGTTTTGAACTTAACCTTTGTCGGAATTAAAGTAATTATACTAAAAGTTTAATGACCTACTATTATTTGTTTTCTTAAGGAAATAAACTCATAAGGAAGACAGCAATATTTTCTTACTCTTACTTAAACTCTGCAATTACATTCTATTACATTCTTTTAACTAAAGACTATCACAATCACCGCCGTAGCTACTTTATAAATATTAATCGAAAATTTGCGATTTTTGGAATTAACATAAATTGACACTTTGTGTATACATATTATTACCAATCATCGGAATAAAGATTACCTCACTTATGATTTCTTTGTAACTTTTTCATTGTGATGGTCAAGAATTAAAAGAAGTTGTAATATAAAATCACAAAATGTGTTCTCCAAACTGCGAATCAGCGCCTCTAAACTATTTAATTAAAATACCGAATTATCCCCCTACTTGTGCGTCATTCTGTAGACCAATACCGACCACGTTGGGCTTTTCCTGCAAAATAAAATAAGAATAATATATACAAACATTCACCAACTCAACACGCATCATTTCCCAATGGTCTTTGAGTAGAGACCATTCTTGTTCCAGCTGCAGAAGTCGCGTCAGGTTAAGTGTCGTGTTGGTGGTACCACATTTTATAATAAAAAAATCACAGGTATGTGACATTTTTTTTCAAAAATAAAACGCACGGTGGCCAGTAGTGACAGAATGCAACACCTGCGTAACTATTTTGCATAATTTATTGCCAATTTAATATCACCTTCTGATTGAATTACATCGCCGTGAACTTGACTGAGAATATTTTGCTGTTTACAAAAATTTTACAATTGATGATTTTCACGGTCATGATCAAAATCGAATTTAACCGTCCCTTGTAAATTATCCAATTAGTGTCCAAATTTTGTGAAAATTTGTCACTGTGTCCAAAATCCATTGTTCTTTTGCTCCAAAGTAAATTAGCGTTTCCGTGTTAATTGTACAAAAATCTGATAACAATTACCAGATTTTGCGTGTCCTTAAAAATGCACTCGTGTGAATGAGGTTATTGTTATCAAAATCGGGAAAATGAAAGTGTACACGGCTACATGTAAATCTCGAGCTAGTTCAAGGTTAACAACAATATTTTTTTACTATTGACCACGTATTCGTAATCCACACAATTATGTGATTAACTGATTACTGTTTGATTAAATGGGCTCGTTTGACTAATCGTGTTTTCATTTGGATAAGTAAATATGGAAACGAGTCGAGAGTTAAAAAAAAGTGACCCTTCTGATGGTGATAATTGACGTAGAAGCGTTTTTCGTTATCATTTTAGGATGTTAATTAATCTGAAAATATGAGGGAGGACGTTAAAATAAACATGAGGTTTTACAGCTATTCGTGAATATTTTTATAAGATCCTTGAGCATAAAACCAATGACAAATAAAATACATTACTTTCAGTGTGTCGCTGGTGTCGTTTGTCATCCTGCAAAAATTAATACAGCCGTATTTGTTATGAAAATTTGAATGGGAATCCCTTGAATATAAATTGCTTCGGTGGTTCTTTCCTCATAACCACAAATGAGATATTCTCGGAAAAATATACTGTTAGTTCTTAAAGAAAAACAGCTAATTCACAAATTTCCATCGCTTACACACCTACAATATTTTCGTAAAATAACCTTTCTTAGTTTTAGAATTAGTTGATAGTACTGTCGTTTGTTAGCAACATTATTAGCAAGTAATTAATTTTGCGACTTTAGAAAATGATTATGGCAAACTGAAAAGTCGGTTTTTCAATTGCTGCTAAAATAAGCCTTATACTTAGAAAAAAAAAGTAGCATTGAATGTCCGTGTGGGAGGAAATTCTCAAACGATACCTCAAAATATAAATCTACCTGGATTCTACCTGCCTAGGTTTACGTTTTTATCGTCTTCAGATTCTAATTTTTTTTCACTGTTTTAAAATACAGCACTTTCCATCAACATTTATTGACTGACAGTCACAGCAAATTGAAATTTTAGAAAAAAATGACTCAATAAAATTCTCGTAAATTTAGTAAAATGATTTTACGGTAAAAGCGATGTTCAAGGCCCGCATTTATAATTAAACTTCAATATTTACAGAATAAACAAAATATTTTCAGGTAGCTTTAAACAAAAACTTTTAATAACCTTGTCCACTTTAGATTTAAATATAAAAGTAGTTTTGTTTTCAATTAATGAAATAAGCGTAATTTAACTGAGCCATAAATAGAAATAGAAATTACTATGTATAAAGTTTTATCTGATTCCGGACAGTTTACTTTCCAAAGGACTCTGTTATCTTCAAACATTTTTAAGAAGTTTCTTATCGCTCTAATATAATTTCCATATTTAGAGCATTATAGCAATTTTATTTATTTAGTTAAGCTATATTTTACTTTTGAGGTACAAACTGTTTAGTAGACAACCAGAATTTTCCATCCTTATAAAACCAAGAAACATTGCATTTACATCATATTCAACACGATTTGCATGCGAATGCCAACAATAAATTATTACAAATGAATTCAGTTACTTCACATTCAGTAACTATCCTCATTAATTAAAAATAATATGCTCTTTTCCACTACATCTTTCGGAAAACAACTTTATTTAATTTTACAAAACTGTGATTTCAGTTTTCTAGGTTGATGTGGTATCAAAAAATCACCGTCCGTTGTCACTCGCCATTGTTAGCACTTTTCTCATTTAAGACTATTGATTATTTTTCCTGTTCGAAGATATTTACTTGCTTACTAGCCTTGTTAAGCCCTCCTTTTTATCGTTCAAACGTTACAAACGAGGTATTCCTATGTTGAGAAAAAGTCCCGAGTCGACGTTTCCGATGGATTTTCTTTGATCCTTTGGTAATTTTCATGTTTGCAATTTTTCGTCATGTCGAAAGGAGTTAATGAAAAAGACACGCCTTTTAATCTACGACAACTTTTACTTCTTTTAATGTTAAGCACGCGGCTGTAGAAGCGGAAACTCCTTATTCGTGCTGGAGTGCCCAGAGGAGTTTATTAGTCGATGTAGACACAGTTAACAATCGATTGCATTGTATTTTATTTGCTATGTAGTTTATATGAGCTAATAATAATTTTGCATGTAGAGGTTTAGATAGCTACTTATATCTCCAGATTACTCAAAAATGCAAATTTTTGAAACTATAGATTTTAATTAATTATAAAATCAACATTTCACAACAAGGAGATGAAATATTAATAATGTTTAAATTTAGTTTGCTGTTATATAAGTTTGAGACATCTTTAATGTTTACATTTACGTAATTCTTAGTATTTTATTGTTTATTTTAACGCAATTTACAAAAAACTGGAAATGACTAAAAACATCTGTACATATAAATAACAAAAAAGAATGAATAAGCTTCGCGTATTGTTAATTGTAATTTTCAAGTTCATGGAATGTTACGGCTAAATTTAGTAATAATAGAGACAAACTTTCCACAATCGTATCTATTATTTATAAAATTATAAATAAACCGCAATACTAGAATTTTAAACGTGAAGAGGGCTTGTCTCCTAAATAGATTTAAAAACTAAAACTAGCCACAAAACAAGAAAAATGTGCCATTTAATTTTTTTCTTAAGTTGTAAATAATCAATTATCTCTTTGGAAAATATTCTGGTGATACGAAAAAAAGTTGCTTAGTCGACGCGTGAAAAGCAAAAACCAAGGTTTCCTAACTATATATTTTTGCGGGTTTTAATTTCATTGTACTTCTTCGGATTAGTCATTTTATAGGAAAAATTATTTGAAGCGTGAGTAATGTTTGTGGGAAAACAGTAATAATTTGAAATTGAAACAGAATATTTTTTTAATTTATTGCCCAATGACAGAAAATCACAGAACATTGTCCTTAAACCAGTATAAAACCACTTTTTCATCTATCGATCCATCTCTTGCTTGCGTCAAACACTCAAACACTTTTCTTGTTTTTACAGAGGTCAAGAGGTCATGGATGCTAAATTCCACCGTGTCAAAACTAAAGAAACCGACGATGATGAGTTTGCTCCGAACGAAATCTACAGAATATGGAAAAATGTGCTTGTCATCGGTTTCGCTTTTATGATACAATTCACTGCTTTCTGGGGCACCTCGAATCTACAAAGTTCTGTAAACGCCGACGATGCTTTAGGAACCTTCACCTTGTCTGCGATCTACGCTTCTCTCATTTTATCCAACATCTTCCTGCCAACTATCGTAATCAGGTAAGGAACTTAATATGCGTGCTTGTCGTTCTTGCGCGAACTGTGCACACAGTTGGCATCGCTAATTGTCCTAAAGACAAACTCACCTGAGACTTAAAGTGGTAATTCCAATTAAATGAAAGACGAAGATGTGAAATAAATTGTGTTTAAGACGTATCGAAAATGTAACAAGCAAGACTTTCTTTGACAGCTGTAGTTATAAATTTACACCTAATTTAATAGCCCGATTTCGGGAATGTATAATGACACTTAAAAGAGAACGCGCCCTTTCCATTCTAACAAGGTCATCTGACGTAAATCAGGCCTATTATCGCTTAAATTTAAATTTTGGTTTATAATTTACGCGATTGATACTAATTGTTAAAAACACCGGAAAACTGATGACATTAATGAGTGTAAAACGACTTCACATAATGGCCAGTTAACAATACCATGGTTTTTCTTTAACCTTGGTCTGGTATGCATTTTTTGCTAGACAGATGAAGATATGGTTCAATTACTACGCTTAAGGTTTTTATAGATACCAAGGACGCAGAAAGTTGTAGAAAAGTTGTCTTATTCGTGACTCATGTGAAGGTTCAAAAGTTTACGTTTTAAATCAACGACGACAGCAGTTTTGTTTTCGTATCTAAAAAGTTAATCGACCTTAATTATGATGTCTAGTCAAGTAAAAGCCTTGTTAGTTGACCTTAGCTATTGAGCTGAAACAATAACGAGGTGCAATTTGTTTAAAGTTCTGTAGTTAAAAATAACAGAATTAACAAAAACTGCAGCAGCTATCAAATTGAGAAAAAAAAAATCCCGGCACCTCCACCAAATTTTTCTTAACCCTTTCATTAAAAACACGTTTATCACGGCCAACGTTTAGATAATCTTGTCCTTTTTATAGGTGGTTCGGCTGCAAATGGACCATCGCTCTTTCCTTTATCACGTATATGCCCTTCATCATCGCTCAATTTTATCCAAGATTCTACACGATGATTCCTGCTGGGCTAGCCGTAGGTTTTGGCGGAGGACCCTTATGGTGCGCAAAATGCACATATCTGACAGTTATTGCCGAAGCTTATGGGCAAATTACGGGAATGGCGAGCGATATTATCGTAACACGTTTCTTTGGTGTGTTCTTCATGTTTTATCAGTTTTCGCAAGTGTGGGGAAATCTCATCAGTTCGGCCGGTAAGTTAAAAATTGTAAATTTATTGCGGTTTGTTTTCTAACCCAACCAATTTTTAAAATAAAATAATAATAACGTCTCTAGTTCGAATTTTTACTTAATCGCTTTCTTAAAGATCGGAAACCAACAGTGTTATAAAGGTGGTTTTAATAAAAAAAAAAAAAAAAACTGCAATGCATTTTTTAACCAAAGTCAATTTCTGATCTTAAAGTTCCTGCAAATTATAACTTAAGTAGTTAAGTGTTTAATTCCTTACATTTGATTAGTGTAATATGTGGTTATAAATAATGCATTAATAAGCTATAGAACTACAAATAATTCAGTCAGATATCAAAATGAAGAAATAGTAATAATTATAATAAATCGTAAGTACATCATGTACATAAATAAACAAAGCGTTTACTTTCAGTAAACAGTAAAATTAAAGTTGATTTAGGATACACATGAACAAAAAAAAATATAGTAGAAGAAAAAAAAGTTTAAAGAAACACTCTGATTGAAGAGCAAACCTGGAAGACGTTAATTCCATGGGGTTGCAACTGTTGAAAATTTGAACTTAGTAAACAATTAAAAGATTTTTTCTAGTCACCTAAAAATAATGTTAAAAATGTAAAAAACGACAAAAACCTTGCAATAAGAATAGGTCTAAGAGCGATCCAATAAGATAACCAAACGCTTGAAATGTGTTACAATTATTAAAAAACCCCAAACAAAAACAAAAATTATAAAATCAGGGAGACATCAAGACAATCAGAAATATGGAAGAAAAATACTAAAACAAGCAAATATTTTTTTTTTCTATTTTGCGTCGTTACTAGAGCTAGTAAAGCACCCGTTTGGGTTCGTTATTGAGAATTTGGATGCTTTACTACGGCTGGTGTATTTTAATTTTGTCGCGTTGGCGGCATGGTCGTAAAAATGTCAAAATGTTAATGTGAGCAATGTGTTTAATAACTTAACCTCAAATGTAATGAAATAAATAATATTAAATCATTGTACCTAACCTTTATAAAATTCCCTAAATTTCAAAATTTTATTTCTTTCATATAAAAAGAAATTAAGTGGTGCAAAATAGAAAAAATAGTATAAAACACGCGTTCAGAAAGCTCTTCCAGCACTTGTTTGTTCCTCCACTCGTCGGTACGCGGCTCGTATCGGAATTGCAAACGCGTGCTGGAATCAATGCTTTCTCAAACTTGTATTTTAATATACTATAATAAAACCCAAAGAAGTAAAACATACAAAACAAAGATTATGGACAGGAAGCCTAATACTAAAAGTATTATATAAATGAAACAGACAATGATAAAAATAAACAAAAAATTCGACATTCTTACTGATTTTCTTATAGCTTTGTATCAACAGTAATAATGATTAACAAATTATTCAATAACGAGCATTATAACTAGTATTAATTGAATCGTAAGTAATGTCGTGTTTCACAAATAAAACATTAATAAGTGGCATACATGTCATTCAGGTACACAGTTTTTCAGTTAGGTATATACCTTAACTATGAAACAGTCACCTATGAAAAAAATGGATTTTTCTAAAGTCGAAACTGAATTAAGTTGTTCATCACAAAAGTTTTTATTGTTATTATAATTATATAATTTTCAAGGCGATTGTATGCGATTGGTCAGGGTTTGCTTCATTGATGTATTTAAAACAAATTTCTGTCAACTCGTTTTGGTTATTGGAATTCTCAACGTTACAGGTCTTACAATAATGCAAACGTATTTTTCATTATATAGCTTTGACACAGTTCGTTTTATAAAATACGCTCCTGTGTATTTTGGACGTTTTTATGTAAGTTGTGAGAAGTTAAATTTATCTTTTAGTACTATACGATACATTCACAGGTTTTAATATGTTTGTTTTATATCCTGTATTTTAAAAATTCCATTTACAAGAAATTTCTGTCTATTCAAAGATGGAAATATGACAGTGCCGGTACTGATGTTGAGACAAAAATTAAAAAATTGTCGTTCTTTTACACAGCAACAATATTTGTGAATTTCGGAATTTCCATAGTTTGTGCAGTTCTCTTTGTTTTTCCATCGAAGGAAGATCACGAATTATTCTTTATTATGACATGGTTTGAGGACAATGTACCACTATTGGCAAGTTATTTAAGCCTCTTTCATAAAATGACGTTTCTTTTTGTTCCATTTTTAATGCAAACTCCTTGTTTCCAACAACATTATATTTTAACACATTTAGAATTCCAATGTATGCTTCTAACAGAATTTATAAAAAACATAGATATGTGTTATGAAGACATGTCTTTGCAAGAGTTAATGGACAACGAGAATTACCAAAAAGACGTAAACAAAAGATTAGTTTTTTGCATACAACGTCATGCAAAAATGATTAGTGTGGGTCAATCAATAGTTCGAGAAGGAGGCATTTTAATTTTTTTGTTCTCAGTGACCGGCGGTCTTTTAGGAACTAGTTTAATGATGATATTTTTTGTGGTAAGAATATCTTATTATCTTGTAAATTTTTGACGACTAACGTTTTATCATATAGATTGAAGATGTATTAGTGTTCACCTACATCCGTTTATGCATGTTAATTTTTGTGGCTGTAATCACTTTTGGTTTGTTCATTTCAAAAGGACAAACTACGGAAAATACTGTAAGTAGGTATTTATGCTGAAGCTAAGTTATGTACATGAAATCTTTAAAGACTGAAACCTTCTACAAAGTATTAAAGAACTGCAACTGGTACACATGGGACAAAAAGAACAAGCAGATCTATTTAATTTTCTTGCAAAATACTGCTGAACCATTCAGACTTAAATTTTCGGACAACATTTCCTTGAATTATCATCTAGGAGTTGAGGTAATTGTAATAGCAATGGGTGGTAAGCAGCTTAATGTAATATTTAATTTTTTAGATAGCAAAAACGGTATATTCTATGATGTCTTTTATGACGTACATTAAAGACTCGATACTGTCAAAAAATAAATAATTTTAATGATACGGTAATTAACACATTCAACGACAGTCCATTGGTACAAAAATGTGGCACATTGATCTTACAATATTCTCACAATGAATGCTTTAAATGGTAAGAATTTGATTAGGCATCCGACGTAGAAGTACAACTACCCTTTAGCTCTTCATAGTGTGTTTTCTGTAAATAGTATTTTACTAGAATTTGAATTAATAAAATGTGTGTTTGAATATTAATTTTTGTATGATATTTCAGAAATGGTCTTGAAATGATTTTACCACTTTATATATTAGTAACAATAGCTATACTAAATTATAAAAATCATTTCTCAAAATTAAAAATCTTCTCGGACAACTGTCTGTAGATCTATAATGTGTATGATAATTTTGCAAAAAGATCGCCGTCCTTCCGAAGAAGAGCGCTAGAATTAAAGGAAAAGCTCTACAGCGTGATGTTTTTTTTACGATAGGTTTAGCTGTACTCATTGTTAGCAAACCTCCCAACGTTTAAATTTTTGTGTTTCTTGAAAATAATGCATTTTCCCGAAAAAATACCAAATGACTTCAAATCGAAATTCGAGTATGTTTTACGAAAGGTTAAGCTATTCTCATTTGAGCTTCTATTTTGTAGAGTTTTAATTGATTATTATTTATTTACTAACTTTGAACAACTGAAGTGCTGGATGTGTCTTAACAAAAAAATGATAATTAATAAATAATAATAACTATTATTACAAATACCATTTTTTTTATTATCTAGATAATCAAACAGTAACGTACATTTTGAATCATCAAAGTAGAATTTAATAGAACAGAATCTCAATTGGATTGGTCTTTAATTTTTCTGTAATAAACAAACAGGCCGTTTAAAAATTACAGAATGGTTATATTTAGTTGATATATTGAAAACACATTTTCCTAATTGGTTATCGGAATTTTTAATGTTACGTTTTTAATGTTATTTGTCTTTAACGCTCCTGTATATTTTAATCGCTTTTATGTAAGTCACAAAAAGTAAATACTTTTATTTTGTACAATTTGTCACCGGTCCTGATGTGTTTGTTTTATACTCTGTTTTCCAATAAAAAAATTACATAAAATGTTTATTTATGCGACAATGTAAACTGATATATAACTAATATACACATATATAATTAATTACACAATTTCTGAAACACAAAATACTTACACTAAATTACAAAAAATATTTCTCAAAATTAAAAATCTCCACGGGAAAATTTACGTCTATTATATGTAGCGATTGTAGTTTTTATCTTTCTAAATTCCATATATATGAAGGGAGTCATTTCAAAGAAAGAGGTTGAAATAAAAGTAACGGCTTCACAGCGTTAAGAGAGTACATGCCTAAACCATTTTGGGCGGTTTTAATTAATTCGTAATTATCGACCAGCTTTAAACAACTATGTCTTACTAAAAATTGCAATTAATAAATATTGTAATTATCATTGGAATATGGATTTTATTAATTACCTAGATAATCAAACAGTAATGCAGATTTTGTATCAAATTACAATTTCATAGAACAGAATCTCAGTCAGGTTGGTCCTTACACAAATATTGATTTTTCGCTTAAGGTAATTCAAGTACTACCTTTTTGTGTAAAAAAAACAAAATTATGAATTAATGACATCTTGGTATTATTGATATTTTCTATAATCGTATCAGTTGTAAAATTACAGGTTCCCATGTGTTGGTTTTCTATTGTTTTTTAATACTGAAATTTACAGAAAATCGAACTGGACGACAATAAATCCTGGAAGCTGAAAAAAAAATTGGCGTTTATTTACACAGCGAAAATATTAGTAAACTTTGTGATTATTTGTGCAGTTTTCAAAGAAAGAAAGATAAACATTTTTTATCACATGTTTTGAGGAAATTATAAGTAGCATTTAATTCAGTAAAAGATGATTAAATAAAATTTATAGAACATTTAACATTTTCATGTATCTATCAGCGTCTAGCAACTTTCTTCAGAAAGCCTCAAATTAAACAACAAAAAGCATCTACAAAAAAAGAAAATATAACAGTTTTAGTAATTTTTTACGACTCTGTCTGGAACTCAATTATAGTTACGAAATTATTCATTAACGAGCTTTATAACTGAAAGCAATTTAATGGTTGGTAATGTTTTTTCATATTAGAAAAAAAGTAATAATTGGCATAGAGATCATTAGGACTTATAATTTGCTAACCTAAATATGTGGAACACAGTCAGTGGTCTACACAAGAAGGACTTCACTAAAAGGGAAACCGAATCAAGTTATAATTTTAAAAAGTTTTAATTATTATTCTAATAGAGTCAGTTTTAAGATTATTGTATACGATTGCTTAGAATTTGCTTGATGTATTTAAATTTAGTGTGATAGTAAACCCAAAATCGAAAAAACTGTTTTTTGTTTACTTGAAGTTGAAGACTGCTTTTTTATTTACATTTTTTGACTAAACCGATTCCCGCTCGCTAAACTAATTATCAAATTATCATTTTAACGTGTACGTTTTATAGTTAACGCCTATAGAAGCAAATATAAGCTTTGGATTTTACGCTATAGAGACTTTCCATCGTGTAGAAACCAATAGATTTGTTTCTATGGCACAAATACTTATGTCATCAAGGAGTGGTCTAAAAAGCACGTCGCTAACAGATTTCAAAATGCAAAATCGACTACGATTTTCACATGTTTTGCTCAAGGAAAAAATATTTTAAACTTAAAAGCCGAATAAAAGTGAGACTTGGTCTGAGATAATAGATTTTGGTCAAAATTGAACTTACACTATTACGAATTGACGACTAGAGTAGTAGACTTCAAATCACAACTTCGTTAATTCCATTTTAATACTAAATCTATCTACGATATCTAAATTTGGTTTTATGCACCAGTTATACTGAGTATTATATATAAATTTGTTTTTTGTAAAGCATATTTTTAAGTAATTTAGTGTACTTCATGTAATATCTAAAAAAACAATAACGATTGTTGCCATTATTACCAAAAATACCCAATATTACTTCCCTGTCATTAACTTAGTTTTCATTGTTGTAATAGTTCTCGTAATAGAAGTAATCAGCATTAATACCAGATGGTGAATCACAAATATCAAATTTACCAACGCTGAACCTGAAACAGGTGGTTTGTAAAAACTTAGACTCATAATTGTCATACATTATTTTTAAGGTGACATCGAATAATCAGAATTTGCTTTATTGACTATTTCAAATCCCTTTTTCCAAAGATTTTTTGGAAGCATATTTTTGTATATTTCGAAAATACCGATTTTTTGAGCAACTGTTTTTAAAAATTGACAGTGAGGAGCAAAGCCTAAAAAACTTTATTGCGCATCGTCAAAATAGATAAAAAGACAATTTTATGCATTTCACTGTACAACATTGAAACTTAAAAATATTAGATATTTGATCATCACGATCATGCAAAGAAAGTACAACTTTTTGCTCTAAATACATAAATAACAATATTACACTGATATATAATATTTTTTCCACTTCGGGTTGTTAACCGACTCATTAAAGCACCCAAATTGAGTGCTCTTATAAGCCAAACGGATTTCACAATACAATTGGTGAAATTTTTGTTACAAGGTTGGTAAACGTGACGTCACTTGCAAATCTTGCCATGCCAGTAATGTCAATAAATTAAATTAAATGTTAGAAAAACGCGAAAAGCGCCACAAGTTGTCATGGCAACCTGATGATAGCAACTGCGACAAAAGTTACTAGAATTTTGAGAATCATCATTTGTGTTAAAAAGTGGAAAAAAATAGGCCGAAGTAGAAAAAATAGTATAAAACACACGTTTCATAAATCGTTCTGGCGCACGAATTCCAAAATTAGAAAATGAGTCGAAGACGAGTTTTCTAAGGAATCACGTCTTATGAAATTTGTATTTTTATCGTCTTAAGTTGTGGTGTATTTGTCTATTTTTTTTTCCATCATCTGATTTACTTTACAAGTTGCTTCATTGTTCTCATACGATACGCGTGATCTTCAACGATATTCTCACAGTGAACCATTTAATATGGTCAGTTACTTTGTCAACAAACGGTTAATTAAATAGAACACGTAATATACAATTTATGTTTTATTAAAATTTAAATTTTTTTTTTCGCATTTTTTTGCCGTTTTTCTGAAATAATGTTGAACTTGTCTCACCACTTTATAAACCAAATACTTAAAGATACATGCCTCCACTAAATTACGAAAATCATTTCACAAATTTAAAAAACTTCACCGGCAACTGCAGATATATATATATTTTTTAAAGTTCTATTAAAATTTATAAAAATTTATTTAATCTATTAATTTTAAAATTAAATATAATGAACAACATTTGTTACACTTCTATATGTATGAGGGAATTAATTAAAGGAAGCGCTAAATTAATAGAAGAGTTTTCACAGGATTGAAAAATAAATTTTATATTATTCTTCCTAACGCACTTCGTTTAGTTTTTGTTAATTATTTATCATCGAGCTTCAAACAGCTGAGTTGTTGGTAATGAGTATTACTAAATGGAAAAATAGTATAATAATTTTCATGAATGTCATTATGAATACCAATTTTCGTAGTTGGATCAAAACCCAGATAATCAAACAGACCTCAAAATGGAATTTTATAAAGTTGAAAGTGAATCACGTTAGTCTTCAAGCAAGTATTAATTTTTCTCATAATTTAATTTTAAACATTAAAATAGAATTTTCTAAAGTTGAAATTGAATGACGTTGGTCTTCAAGCGAGTTTAATTTAATTTTAAATAATCATTCACTCAAAATTTGCTTTGTTGTTCTAATCAAAACACATTTTTCGTAACTCGTTTTGGATATCAAAATTTTCAATCCTACGGCCGTTTCGTCTATTTTAGACGACATCAAGTAAATTACAAGATGTGAGTTCTTTGTTTGTTTTAGTATTGGTTTTAGATTATGTATTTCAACAATCAAATTTACAAAAAAAAAAACGGCCTTTACATAGTGAGAATATTAGTAAACTTCATGATTCTGATTCATTAGTTCACGTGCAGTTCCCATCATACTCCATGGCAAAGATATAAACAAATATTTTTATTTCAACAATATTTACAGAAAAAAGTGAACTAAAAAAACTATATTCGATGTAACATTTAGGATTACCATATATCAACAGCGCTGCTTAAAAAAAGAATGCGACAGTAGTCACAAAAAACAAAAAACAACAAAAAACGTAATCTTTAAAAACTCGAATGTTTTTCTTACAGCTTTGTATAGAACGTTATAATGATTATAGAATTATTCATTAACGACCTTCATTACTGGAAAACCCCAATTATAACAAGGCAATAATAATTTTCTCAAATATCATTATGACATAAAATGTTTTCTCCTAAATACCTAGACCATAAAAAAATTGTCTATTTACAATATGAATTTTGCTAAAGTCGAAACTGAATCAGGTTGCTCTACAAAAAGTTTCAATTATTATTCTAATTAAATTACTTTTAAGATGATTGTATGCGATTAATAAGAATTTGTTTTATTGATGTTTTTAAAACACGTTTCTCTCAACTTGTTTTGCTCGTCGGAATTATCAACGTTACAAGTCTTACAATAATGCAAACGTACTTTTCAATATTTCGCTTTAACACTGTTCAATTTATGAAATACGCTCCTGTATATTTTGGACGCTTTTATGTAAGTTACAAAAATTAAATTATTTCTTTTTATATGTGTCCGCAGGTTTTGGTGTGCTTGGTTTATATTCTGTTTTTCAATAATCGAATTTATAAAACATTTCTAACTATCCAACGATGGAAACTTGACTGTGGCGGCAAAAATGTGGAGAAAAAAATTAAAAACAAGGCGTTAATTTACACAGCAACAATATTAGGAAATTTCGTGATTTCTGTAGTTTGTGCAGTCCTCTTTGTTACTCCATCGAAAGAAGATAAGCAGTTGTTCTTTATTATGACATGGTTTGAGGAGAATCTGCCGCTATTTGCAGACTATTTAAGCTTTGCTCATAAAATAACTTTTCTTTTTGTACCATTTTTAATGCAAACACCTTGTTTCCAGACATGTTATGTTCTGACTCATTTGGAAATCCAAAGTACACTTCTAATAGAATTTATAAAAAACATAGACATGGGCTATGAAGACATGTCTCTGCAAGAGTTAATGAACAACGAAAGTTACCACGAAGACGTAAACAAAAGATTAGTTTTTTGCATACAACGTCACACAGAAATAATAAATGTGGGCCACACACTACTAAGAGAAGAGGGCATTTTTATCTATCTTCTCGCAGTGACCGGCGGTCTTTTAGAAACTAGTTTAATAATGATGTTTTTTGTGGTAAGAACCTTTTTTTAAAGTTTTCGACTGCAAATTTTGTTATACAGATTGAAGACGCTTTGGAGTTTACCTACGTTCGTTTATGGACATTAATTTTTGTTGCTCTAGTCACTTTTTCTTTGTTCATTTCAAAAGGACAAGCCACGGAAAATATTGTAAGTAAATATTATGTTTTTTATAATAAAGTAAACTTATATACAAACTCTAAAGGCTGAAATCTTTTATGAAGAACTAAAGAAATGCAACTGGTACAAGTGGGATAATAAAAACAAGAAAATCTATTTAATTTTCTTGCAAAATACTGCTAAAGAGTTCAAAATTAAATTTTCCGACAAAATATCGCTAAATTATGAGCTAGGAGTTACGGTAACAATGATTAAATTGTGTGGTGTTTATTTTTATGTAACATTTAATTGTATAGATGGCAAAAGCGGTTTATTCTATGACGTCGTTTATGGCGTATGTCAAAGAGTACATACTGACAAAAAGTAAGTAAATTTCTACTTTTCATTTTCCGAAAGTAAGACACACACATACGACGGAAACATAATGCTTACAACGAACACGGAAGTTACTATATATTGTACGAGTGGAAATATAAAACTCAAAATACACTGCAAATATTCCACAAATACTTCTTCGTTCTTCACAATTCCTCTAAAAATCTGAAGCGTCGGGTGAACCGCTTCTGAACAAGTTATTCCCGTGTGCGAAAAGCTGTATGAAAATCATGAGTTGCGGTTAAGTATTTTTACTTCTTGATGTTGTAATATTTTTACACTGAAGTAGTTAATTTGGTTATTTCAGCAATTAGCAAATATAATTTAGATGTAGTATTGTTTGCTCTTTGACGTTGTGCACTTGTTGTAGAAATAGGTATAACTTTGTAAACAAACACTGTATTTACACTGTATGATATTTTACTTGAAAAAGAGTGCGGTTGGAGTTATAAAAATTAAACACTTTTACCTGGAGCCGACTAATTTTTGTCTCTAAAGTAATAATGAACACAAATAAGTTCGTACTTTTATTTAACAAAGTTGTTTCAGTTTTAAAGTCCCAATATTACTACTAAATAAAATTTTAAGACAACACATTTGAACATTTATTCGCGTCAAATCAAAAGGAAAGTTCAAACAAAGCAAATATAAAAGTTTTATTTTTTACAGCTTTTTAACCGCAATAAGTACCTAGTTTTTTCTATTAACGGTCTTTATGCTTAATACCGAATAGCAGTAAAGTGCTCAACTAAAAATAGAATTAGTAATTGTTTTTGTAATTTTTTATGTAAGAAATAAACACAGTTATTGATCATTAAGATCTTAGTAATGATAGTATTTTCCGTAATTGGATCAACATAGAACTCTTTTCTGTGTCACAATAAAGTCTATGCAAACGTAAAGCCGATATTATTTTATTAAGTAAATATTTTTCTTAAATCCCATTTTAAATTTGATTTTTGCCCTTTCTCGTTTACGTTCCTAGACTAAATAGGTTTCCGCCGTGAAATTTTAACGTACAACTTTTCATAGTTTACGATTATTATTGCAATAGAGAGAAATCATTTTTCTTCCATCGTGCGCAAATCCGTAATAGCAGAGTTTCATGAGTAGTGTGAACTTATAAAGAAAAACTTGGAAAAAAATTATAATTTATGCAGTTTTCGAGACTAACAACAAAAATAAATTTGTTAAAAACTTTAATATACTAGCATGTATGTATTTAATGTATCTCAACATCTTTAAGAGAAAAGTTGAAATAAGAAAAATGGTTTAGGCTTTACATAGGGACTTAGTGTTAGTATTAATTAAAAGAATACTTTTAACCTAATCGTGATATAGATAAAAATATAACCACTCTCGAACTCATAGACTAGTTGACAGACAGAATTTCATTACCGATAATGAATACAAAGATAATTATTTAGACTGATTTATTTTTTATGAAGCATATCTTTCAATAATATATTGCGTAATATCAAAACGAACAATAATGCTTCTTGCCATAATTACTTAAATGTCTACTATTATTCCAGGATCATTAACTTAATTTCCTTTCTTATAGTTATCATAATAGGAACAGTAATGTGTCAGATATTGAGTCATAAACATGGAATTTACCAAAATTGAACCTGAAACGGGTATGTTATAAAAACTCATAATTGTGATCATTGTTATATACTTACTTTTTTTAAAGGTGATTGTCTGCGACTGATTAGAATTTGCTTTATCGATATTTTTAAAACTCCTTTTTCAAAGCTCATTCTTTTAATCGCAATTGTCAACGTGTCGGGCCTTACATTAATGCAAACGTACTTTTCCATTTGCTGCTTGGATTATATTCAATTTTTAAAATACGCTCCTGTATATTTTGGACGTTTCTATGTAAGTTAGAAAAAATCGACTTTTTTGTACTGTCATCAAAAGTTTAAAACTCCATTGCGCGTCGTCATAATCGATAAAAAAAATGCGCATTGACTTTTGACAACAGACTGTCGTAAAAAAATTATGTCTATATTTTCAGCAAAAAGTTCCTTTTTCCTCCCCATAATTAAGCATAACTTTTTGCTCTAAATATATAAATAACTATTTTGCACTGATATACAATTTCATCTTAGGTCGTTACGTGTTTGTGTTTTATTCTTTATTTCCATCATCGGATTTACAAGAAATTTTTAACCTTGTCTCAATGGAAGCTCGACACTGCAGGAACAGCCCTCGGAAAAAAGATTAAAAATTTGTCGATTCATTTGACAGTAACAATATTTACAAATATTATAATAGGTTTTTTTTGTGCGATATTCTACGTAGTACCATCAGTGGAAGATCGACAAATATTTTTTATTATGACGTGGTTTGACGAGCACCTACCACTATTGGCAGACTATTTGAGTCTTTCTCATAAAATGACTTTCCTCTTTGTACCATTATTAATGCAGTCACCTTGTTATCAATTGAATTACGTTTTATCACATATACAGTACCAGAGTCTCCTTCTCATAGAATTTGTGAAAAATTTAGAAACAGGTTATGAAAAACTAACTTTGGAGGAATTGAATAATAATGAGACTTATCATAAAGAGATAAACAAAAGGTTAATTTTTTGCGTTAAACGACATATTCAAATGATAAATCTAGGTAGTTCCGGATTGAAGGAATGGAGCTTTTTTGTTTATATCTTCACAGTCACTGGAAGCCTTCTAGGAATTAGCATAATGATGATTTTTTTTGTGGTAAGAAAATCTCGGTAAAAACATTTAACGCAGAATTCGTTACATAGCTTGAAGGTACATCGACATTTACCTACATTCGTTTGTTGCTCTTAATTTCTGTGGCTATATTCACAGGAATTTTGTATGTTATAAAAGGACAAATAATTGAAGACGTCGTAAGTTTATTACAATTTTGTTTATTATTTATAATTATTTTTCTCTAGTCGAGAAACATGTTCATTGAATTAAATAACTGCAAATGGTATCGATGAGATGAGAAGAACAAAAAAATTTATTTAATTTTTTTACAGAATTCCTCTGAACCGTTCAGGATTAAGTTTACAAGTGAAATGTCTGTAAACTATGAGTTAGGAGTTATGGTATAATAAAACAAATTAATATTAATTAAGCATAAATTGATTAATATTTACAGATCGCAAAGGCAATATATTCTATGATGTCTTTTATGACGTACGTTAAAGAGTCCATAATAGCAAATAGGTATTAAGGCTAAGCAAAGTTACATATACAGAAATCAAGAATCACAAAATATTTGCACATAAAAAACCAGCGTCTATGTATGTCACAAATAAAGTTAGACCACACTTAAAGTTAATCACTTTAAATAAGTCTCGACAGTTTTTTTTTTTTGTATTTGCACATTATAATAAATATTGTTGTCAATAATAATTAGGTAGCAAAAAGCACATGAATACTCATACAATTTTAACCTTATTTATATAAATCTGTTGTTTTTTTCGTGAAAATAGTAATTAATTGATATAATTTATTTTTGACTTTTTATAATCCCAACCGCAAATTATTAAGAACTTAAACTTTATAATAATATCTATTGTATTTTGTATTGCAAATAAAAGTTTGTTTGTAACTTTGAAAAATAGTGTAAGTCACTCAAGAGAAAATAATTCATCACAACCCGGCGCATCCACCATTTTTAATAACTTTTATAACTTTTTTCAATCATACCAACTTTCATAATTAAAAATTATGTTTTTAAACTTACTTTAATTTTGATAAAATAAAATTAATTAAAACCTAGAATATGGACAAGTACATTTATTTTGTTTTCTTACAATTCTTCGCCTTATAATTCATGTACTCATTTTAAAGTAAAATATCTCTACATTATGAGTTCGGAGTGACGATTGTAAAAATATAATAATTTGATATCAAAAACTTAACAAATAAAATTTGCTAATCGTGAAAATGAGGTAAGTATTAGAAAGTTGAGAAGAAATAAAAATTGACTGGTTCAATTCTATCCCAGCTTCACTGCTATCCATCGATTTTCTCTCTTTAGGCTGAAATTATGACCATAGCTTCCTTAATTTTCTTGTTCGACTTGGTTGGAATAAACCAATGACGAATTACGATTTCGGACAATAACAGGCGTCCAAAGAAATAGACATGTTGCGTTGAATATTTTTTATATTTTTATTTTTATTTTTTTAGTTATAGTTATAGTTTAACAGTCATGCACTTTTAAGTGACCTTAGCAAAAGTACCATAATTTAAGTTTGTTAAAAAAATATAAAATAATAATAATAATAAAATAAAATAAGTTTGTACATTTACTTACTTATTTGGATAAAAACATTAATAGCAATTAAACAAAGGTTGTTAGGTAAGTACTCTTCGCAAAAATTGTCCGGATTTTTTCTTTATACATGGACCAAAATGTAAAAAAAATACGACAAAAATTGATGCATTTAACGATTTTACCAACATTGCCAATAGCAATAAAAATGAGCCCGAAGTATCTATCACTTTAACAAATGTTACTAACTGTAGTTTTCTCTAAAATCTCCAATAATCTAAACAAAATTTTCAATTAAATATCTTTGTTGTAATCTTGAAATTGTAAATTACTACTTACATTTCTATTTTATGCTGTGATTATGATTAAATCGATATTTTGTCAACATCTGGAATAATAAATGGAGTATCGATCTACCTTACATTAATTGAGTTTGTAGCACGTAACCTAGATTATCATACCATTAATGTGTATAGGTTTATCACGTGAATACCAAAGTTGGCCCCCATTTTTAAGATAGTTTTAAACCACAATATAGATTTTACAGAACTAAAAATTAAATTAAATTTATTGTTACAATTATGATGTATTTTTTTTAATTGCTAGGACCTGACGCACAAAAAAGTTCAGGACTAAGAAACGTTTTTTTTATTTTTATAATTATAGACGTTCCAAAATTTTAATGTACAACAAATTTCAATTACAAAAAGTAGGTAAACAATTATTATAAATAACTAAAAATAATAAAGATGGAACCAAAAAAACTATAAAATAACATCAACATTAATGTTTTCTTGAAATTTTTGCTAAATTCTCTGCTTGAAATAGCAAGCTCAAGCTAACAACGTTAACATTGTTTAAACTTTAACATGTAAGCCAATATTGTGTTGACTACTTCCCTCACATTACTCAAGCCAATGAGAAGTCTTGAATTTTTTAAAATTAACGAATCAGTGTCAAATTATGCGACAATTTTGCACTAGTGCATTTTTTGCTATTTTTTCTTAATGTTGTTTGTAATAGATTTTACTTACAAAATTAGTGTTTGTTCACGCAATGCTTTTATTTTTTATTATGGGTAGATGTTATGTGTCCAGCAATTTAATTTTTATTTTTGCTTCCAATTTTCGCAATTCGCAAAATTAAGGGTCGTTTGGGAAATAGTCTTCCGAATACCCAACGTGCATGTCACGTTGCGTCCTAATTTAAATTCAATTAAATTAAAATTAAATTGTCGGCAATCTGACACGCACTCGGGATATTATATATGATAAATTAATTTGTCGCATTAATAATAAACTGTTAGAGTTGTTTTTGGGAAGGACATTCTTTTTAATTCTCTCCAAAATTAACGTGCGGATATTTTTTAGTATTACGCGTTTCATCGCTAAAATGAAATTAAAATTTAGAGCAATGTGTGTATTTAGATATCTTTGCAGACAATACAGGGGTGCGTTTTATCGAAAAACGATATGGTCGGATGAGATGAAAGCTTGATAGGTTTGCTAAAAAAATGAAGAAACGTATACGGACGATGTTTTTGAGAATATCGATTACTAGAAATCGTTCAACTTTTAATGGATAATTTAGTCGTTAAAAAGGGATATTTCTCATAAAGTATAATAGTTATACAATAGTTAGCGTTAATAAAAACGATGTTTGTAGTAATCAGTACATAATAGCAAACATTAACAACCAACACAATCATAAGGAAATAAATTATTACTGAAGTGATAGTTGAAATGTTACGGCAACATTGAATCTTGAAATAATGTCTCTGTTAGTAAATAAGTTATTAATGTTGTTAATTAAATTTGTGTTCTAATTGCGATAGATATCGATCTTCCAAATCTGTAGCGATTCTTAATTGTATAAGACGTTTTTAATGAAAATTTATTATCAGTTTTCTTATATAAACTAACATAGCTCATAGTATGTTCTTGTTTTTACTGTCATCACTTAATTTTACAGATGGCCACAATTATTAGCGTCTTAGAAAAAAATATCTATCATCATTTATAATTTGAAAATAAAATAAAACAGTTTTAGAAATATTAATCACTATCTTGTTGGCTTAGAAAAACAACTCGATATTTTTCGCAATTAAAGCTGATTTTCATTACATTTCATTCTGTTCCAGTTCTTTCGTCCGGAGTCTCCGAGGAAACGGCACTTCTGCCCAACACCACAGTGAGCAACCTAACGTCGCTGTTATCCGAAACCGTAGCTACATCCTTACAAAATGAAGGATCAAATGATCTATGCGGCGCCAACTTTTGTCCCGGAGCGGCGGCTCAAACAGCTAACCCTAATTTAAATCCTCCAGAAACGTCAAAAATTCATCTCATCACCGGGATATATCTAGCTTGTATGATCGGAGCGTGCTTGGTCGTGGCAATTTTTGTTGACCCTATGAAGAGGTAAACAAAATTTGATTTTCTGTTGGACGAGATTGGGATTGTTGATATTTTTAGGTACGGTAGAGGACGCAAAGGAAGCGGAGCTGGCCTCTCCGGACTCAACCTTCTAGCAGTCACGATGAAACAACTTGCCAATCCCTATCAAATATTAATACTTCCAATTACGATGTTCATCGGAGCTGAACAGGCCTTCATTGCAGCGGACTTCAACTCTGTAAGTTTGTTATTTGGGCCACAGCTAGTCTTGAATTCTATATCTTTTTACTAAATAATTATACCACGTAAAGACGAGCAAGCCACATAAAATTGTGGATGGAAAAAGTATAACTAGATCAATCATGCCATTGCCGGCAGCCTGTCAAACTATAAAACTGACCGCTATGAAAAGTTTCTGGAGTAAGAATCACGATTCAGGCTGTTACTTTACATGGCGTAATAAAGGAAGGGTCGCTTTCAAAATGCCGTCAAAATACTTATTACACTTATATTCCAGTGGATATAAATTTAACGAGTTGAATATCCTACGTAATAGAAAATTCTTATTAAAGTGTTATTTATACCGTTTTCCATCACACTTCTTCCATCCACTTGTTATTTGAAAATTAATACGTTTTCGAGTCATGAGCGTAATTTATGAGCACCTCCCTCCGTCGTGTGTGCAAAACTTGGCGATATAATAAAAAACGCAAGAGCAGGAGGTATAATAAACGATTTTTTATTGTGCTCAGGACGCCTTTAAAATTATGGTTAAGCGATCTCATAAATTTCTTTCTTGTAAACTAATCCTTGCTACCCATTTCAGGCGTACGTATCTTGTGGTTGGGGTATCAGCAACATTGGCTTTGTGATGATATGTTTTGGCATCTCCAACGGAATCGCGGCCATTTTCATCGGAAATTTAATCAAAATCACCGGAAGAAGTCCCGTCATATGTTTCGCACTATCTCTTCACGTGGCGCTGATTGTGACTCTTCTCGTGTGGCAACCAAGTTCCTCCAATAAACTAGTTTTCTTTGTCATTGCTGCTTTGTGGGGAATTTGCGACGCAATCTGGCTGGTACAGATCAATTGTAAGTGAAATAAAGTTGTAATAGTAAGGATGAACGCCAACTTTAGATGTCACCTGAAATGTGACACCCTGACATTGTTAGCGGTTAAACTTGACTCTCTAAGAAATTCAAACTTGAAAATCAATTTTGTCTTAGAACACTACTTTAATTTCCGTTTTTTCAGCTCTTAGTGGCATTCTATTCCCTGGCAAAGAAGAAGCTTCGTACAGCAATTTCCGTCTGTGGGAATCAACCGGATCTGTCATAACTTATGCTTACAGTCCTTATTTATGCACCGACGTCAAACTTTATTTGCTGCTTGGACTTTTACTGATAGGAGCTTCTGGTTATACTGCCGTGGAATATCAGCAGTATAAACATAAAAGCGTCGATAACGAGGTTAGAAGCAAAGGCAAATTTGAACTTGTTCACAACAATGGCAAATCAGGCGAAATAGCAGAATAATTAAGACTGTGATGGAACTCGAGTATTATCTTAAGTAATTACGATTAACTTGCGATTAACTTGTAATCACTTTTAATGTAACGATTCTGTGAATCTTGATCTGTGGATGTTATTTTAGTAATAAAGAGTTTTTATTAAAAACGAAGTTTGTGCCCCCGCATCAATGTATTTCTTATTACAACATAAATTGGACAAAGTTTTAAAGAAAAATAATTTTTGAGGTGTCTAGAAAACTGTAAGTTTACAAAGACCTGTAAAATTGCATTTCAAATTTTATAACGTAACCTGTAGAAACAAGTTTGGCAACAAGTAAATATTATCACGGTAAGAGGGAGCCACAGTACCATACAATAAGTTACAGTTATCGCCGTGTGGCGTCAGCTTCACTACCACAGGAACACATTTATATGCTTTAAACGGACAACAAAAAGGTTCATAAATTTCTAAGAGATTACGTTAAAAAATAACAACGGTCTAGTCTAGTGAAAAAAAAATTGTAATTATAAAGAAAGCAATTAAAAATTACTTAAATTTATAGAAAGCAATTATAATTTATATATATAACTACCACAATAAATTCACTAAAAAATTGTAATTTTTCTTCCTATGTTCCAATTTCAAAAATTTGAGTTAATTTTTTTGGGTTCAAATTTTAAACTCAGCTTTTAAGTCTGAGGTTGTTAGATTTTCAAGTTCCCAAGTTTTAGGATTCGACAAATCAAACTAAGTTTCTTTAAGGTTCTTAGGGTAGCGAGTTTTAAGTTTTGAATATATTTAATTTATCATATTCTCAAAATCTATTTTTTCTTAAATTATTACATTCTCTGTTCTTAAGTTCGAAAGTTTGTAGCTTCTCGGCTAAAGCTTTTGGGTTGTCCCTCATTTGTTCTTAAATTCTTTGCCTCTCGAGTTCTCAAGTTATCAGATTTTAAGATTTTCAAAGTTTTCATTTTCCTAAATCCCCTAGATTTTTAAATTCTAAAATCAATTATTGAATTTATCGGAAAAAACTTGTTCAAAAAATTAAATTGTTTCTGAGATTTAAGATTTTCATTCTAGTTTGTGGTTTCAAAATTTTGATGTTTTTAGAATTTCTACTTCTTAACGTTTAAACGTCTTAAACTCTAGCACTCTTAGACTAAATTTTTAAATTCTCCAACTAAGTTTCTAGGTACTCAATTCTTTACTTCACAGCATTTTAGACTCCAGATTCCCAAGTGTGAAAATTTTAGAAAGCAAAAATTCTAATTTTTTCAGTTACATAGGTTCTCAGAGACTTGGTTTGTAAAGATTTTTTTAAGATCTTGAAATTTTAGATTCACTTTTTTCTTCTATTTTTAGTTTCGCAAATTCTTCAAATTCTCACTATTATGGAATTTTAAAAAACAATTTTTCATTTTTTCAAATTAAATAGATGCAAAATAAGTAAGTAATAAATTATTAAGTATTCACACATCTTTTACTACAATTATTAGATCAATGGTTTCCTTGCTTTTTAAGAAATACTTAATTTTAAGTGATTTCAAAGTTGTCAGTGCAAGTGGCCATAAATTTTATCCATAAAAGGGACCTATATTTTTGTTGATTAGAAAAGAAAACACAAAAAACTATCCTTACATATACTGTAAATTACTTATTTTCGATATCTTCGCAATCCATCGCTTTTTTCTGATTTGTTGTACAAATAAAGATAAGCTATATATAAAGATTAGATATAAAAATATAAAAATTATGATGCGATAAACAGTGTCGAAATAGGCGTTGGAATTTGAAATAGATTGGCAGATCTGCTTGGCTAGTTTGTCATATGACTACAAATATTTGAAGAAAAATGTTACTAAGTGAAAGCAATAAAATTTGGAGAGACCATTAAACAAAGAACATATTGCAAGACACTAAGGGAAAGCTACACAAAAATGAAGGTGATTGAGAAAAAGAACTCCTCGAATTTTTTTTGTAACAATTAATTCAAACAAGATATTTACTGACAAAATCGCGCACCTCTAATTACTTATAAATCTAATGCCACCTTTAAAATCAATGAAATTACAGAATAATAGATCAGGACTATAAGAACTGTAACTTTTTAATTAAGTTTTGTATCATGGAATCTGTTTTGTCCAAGCCCAATATCAATAAAATCGGATAATTCATTCCCATTTTCCTCATGTTTTTTATGGAGTAAAACAAAATCTAATAGTTCTATCCCTACGTAAATTTTAAAAATTGTTAAAAATTCCAAAAAGAATAAAGTCCATATTCCCAAAAAATAGCTCACGAATTAGATTTAGCATTGAAATCAAATGGTTTCTTGTATTCCTGCGGTACTCGCTGGCCAGACTCGTGCTCCGATGAGTTCCGAAGATTTCGGCCAACGCCCTAATTCGGTACCAGACTGGTGCCGTTAAAATAATACCAACAAAAAACGCCTAGCTTACCAATCTAGAATTACTTCGGGGAATTACTTTATTAACGAATCTCTCATTTATGAAGGCAAATTTTATTATACAACAATCGAATGTATTGTTATTGTTATTACTGTTATTGTTGTAATAAATGAACAGACATAAGTCTAAATGTGTAACGGAAAGCTTTAAGCTAGCCTGTTTGATTATTACAAAATTTTTATTTTTTTATTATTGTTAATGTCACTGTTATAAAAAAAAACACGTAAATGTAGTTACTATCTCATTATCTCGTGCGTTTTATAAATATACTTTAACCAGCACATTTTTAATCTCGCTTACTTCATAATCCCGCCGACGACGCCTGCGTTGTAGTTGTAGATAGCCGGTTCATACATTCTACGTTGATCGTCTAGTTTGTCATTGTCGAATTAACGTAGCTCAGGGGTACAAGCTTAAACAGTGTCTTGTACTGCATTTTCGAAATATAAGAGTAATATACTACTCACTCGTCTAAAATACGCCTATTTTGCTACATCATGCAGCTTTCCACGTCATCACTTCTTAACAAGACGCTTCAAAGTTTAATATGTGAGTACTCTTTTTTAACCATTTTAAAATTTGTCAATAGGCTTATTACCAACAGATCAAAAGTTACGAACTACTTATTCACCGGATTTGCAAAACTGGCGACAAAGAAAATTCTTGCTGACCTAGGTAAGATTTTTTCCTATCTCTGGGAGATGAATGGGGTTTCACTAAATCTCGAAGAATGAGTTGTGAGCATTTATGCAAAATTTCGGTCTGAATGACATCTTATACTACATGTTCAAAAATTTCGTCTAGTTGTAAACTATTTTTGATTTAGCACGTAGTTTTTTCCTACTGTTCTAAACAAAGAGTGCGAATAAAGGATTTTGAAGTTTGGACCATATTTTCTTTTTTTCTTGGTATTCAGTCTTGTTCTTATTGTGGGTATCATGTCTTTAACGCTATACAATGAAACTCTAAAATTCGATTAGATTTTAATAACTTGTTGAATTTTTTTCATAATAACGATACCGAGGTTTCAAATAACCTTCGAGTTTGTATCAAAAATTGGAACAGATTGTTTGTATTCGGAATGTTAAAGTCTGAACCTGTGCAAACTGGTTTATGGTGTGGTGTTGAAAATTCCGCGTTTCGTGGAATTCTATTTTCGGAAATTCAAAGAGATTAATTTCTACTTTTTAACTGTTTTATTCTTAATATTTTATTTGTTGGTTATGAAACTTTTCTTTGGGCCTTTCCGCGTATCAAGTAAAATTTCAGTCTGTACTACTAAATTACCCTTTTTTTGTCTTTTTAAACATGGCGTGAAGAGTGATAAGTGAGTACACAACGCTACCCGCATGGGAAAAGATGTAGTACAAAATAGCATCTTTTCTGTCGTTAGTGTATCTCAAAATTTCTTTTAGTAGTTATTGGGCTAAAAGAGAAAACGACGAAAAGACTAGAATTTGTTTTCTTTGTTTCAAACTATGGAGCAGTTTGGTTTTACATTTTTTTGGCATCAATGCCATCGCAACGTCATTTATCATATATATTTTTTTAGAAGTTGAGCCGATGTTTTAAGAAAACCGATAATAAGATATTCTTATCTAATCTTTTGTGTTAACACCATCGATCTGCTACTCATCTTTGAAGTTTTATTATTACATTTATTGTGATAAGTTGTGATACATTAAAATTGAAAATTAAAGAAAAATTATAAATATTCCAAATATTAAACGAAATTCATAAAAGAATGAAAATCGATGTTCCAAACGAAAGTTTATATTGGCGTAACTATTCAGCGTATAACGTTTAGCATATAGCATCAAAATCAAATCGAACCTCGTACTCCTGTGGTACGCGCCGACCCGACTTCTGCTGCGATTATGTCGGCCAACGCCCTAAGTCAGCGGAACCGGATACCAAATTGGCGGCATTGAAATTAATACTAGCCAAAAGTTGCTTTGCATCACTAACCTACACGTAGTGCTTGCGAAGTTACTTTATGACAACGAGTCTTTATTTTAGAAGAACAATTTTATGTTACTACAATCAAATGCATTTTTGTCTAAATGTGCCAGGGAATGCTTCTAGTTGATCTATTTGACTCTCAGAAATATCAGTTTCTTCATTTATTGTTTTAAAATACACACATGAGGTGCTGATACCATTTTAATACATCATCCGTTGTATTAATATGCTTTAACCGGCACATTTTTATTCTCGCTAACTAAACATTCCTGCCGACGACGCCTGCGGGATGATTCATGCACTCTTTATCCGTTGATTGTTTGTCATTGTCGCATTTCCGTCGTTTAGCAGCTCACGTTTAGACGAAGTGTCCAGTTGAAAAGAATTTGTACAGATTTTTCGAAATATAAGAATAATACAGTCACTGCAACTTTTGCAGTTTCGTCTAAAATACCTTTTTTTTTAATATATCACGCAGCTCTCCACGTCACGTGTTATCACAACACTTTAAAGCTTGAAATGTAAGTTCTTTTGTGTTAGCTATTTATACATTCGTTAATAGATTTATTACCTACAGAGAAAGGTTACGAACTGTTTGTTCACTTTCAGATTTACAAGACCGGTGACAAAGAAATTTATATATATAATTTCAATATAGAAATTTATATATATAATGTCAAAATGTAAAACTTTTTCTTGAATCTTAAATAGAAAATCGCTCATCTGTCCATGTACTTGTAGGGTTATTTTCCTATTTTCCATCTTCCTTTCATTTATTTTTCTCAAATAATGTTTAATACTGTTTCAGTATTTGCATTTCATAGTAGGAACAGACTTTTTGCAATCGGAATATTTATTTTTGAGTCTTACTATTTTTGGAGTATGTTTTGTGTTATTTTATTTTTGATGAGCAATGTAAAGCGGAGAAGTACACAATGCTGCCTAAACAGGAATTTGCACAAACTTTTTCTCCTTTGCTTTTTTGACAAGCAACATCAAGCTGGAAAATTCGCAATGCTGCATTTTAAAACTGGAAATTTTCTGTTAAGGTTTACTTTATTTTACATTGATCTTTCTTGATGTTTTTGTTTTAATTTATTTTTCTAAAGCAAAATTGTTTTTTTGTCTAAATTATTGGAAATACTTCTCTCAGTTTGTACAACTGTAAATTTTGTGGGTTATGAAACTTATTTGGATTTTTCATTGCTTATTAAGTAAAATTTCCGTTTATAATACTAAAATTTCTTTCGTGTTATGTTCTTTTAAGCATGTAATGCAGAGTGATGATTACACAACGCTACCCGCATGGGAAAAGATGTAGCACAAATGGCATCGTTTCTGTCGTTAGTGTATCTCAATTTTTCTTTTTCTTTTCTCTATTTCCTTTGTGTTTAAACTGTAGTGTAGTTTATTTTTTCACTGTAATTTATTGTAATTATAAAACTAAAATAGATATTTGTCGGGCTATTGGTAATACCGATTAAAAGTTTTTAGACTTTTTTTTTCTTGATACTGGATTTACATTTAGAATGTCGGGAACATCTTTGAAGTACTACATTTCTATTACATTTGACCTTTTTTTTGAAATATGGATCCCTTTTGTGATATATGTTTGAAATATAACCGTGACTTCGACACACGAAAAATTCACATTTCCTGGATTATTTGTTAGATGACAAAATCCACGGAAATTCTTATCTAATATTTTATATCATCGAACTATTTCTCAGTTTCGAAGTTTTATTATAACAGTTATTGTGATAAGGTCTGAAACATTTTATTCAAGAAGAAGTTTTTTGATAGTGTTTGCGTATTCACTCAGATTTTCGTTATTGCGAGATAATTAATTACGAGTGAAACAAATGTTTGCGTGGCACTGGGATTCAAAAAAGTGTGTCTCAACTAGCACTTCGTTTTCAAATTCTACAAATATGCTCATATTGGTATTTATCATGTGTTGATAGAATAACTTTTCTATTGCACAAGCTTGTTTGTACAGCTAAACGGAAAGAATGTTATCTTATTTTCGCAATATCTATTGCAACTATTCATGCTTGTGTAAACTCATGGAAAAATTGTGCAGATGTCTAAATTGTCGCTTCTTTAAGCTTTAAAAAAATGTTCAGAAAACATAAAACTCGAAAAACTATTAGAATGTCGGATTTATTGAAGCTTTTTTAGGTTCATATCATCGTCGTTATTTCATTTGAAGATCAAATCAAATTGTTTAGAGTAAATTATAATATTGCAATTAGTCATCACATCATGTTTCGAAAGTTATAGCAAAATGAATTTTATTTCTAGGTGAGTCTATTTTTTGTCAGGAAGTATACATATTCCTTCTTTTTTTTTTTGAAAATATAAATATATGCATATATTCATAACTCACTTCATGCAGAGCCGTAGAACCAAAACCAGACTCCAGTCAGTATTGTCTTTTTTTTTCTTCCCTGTGAACATCTCGGGTAAGGGCTCGGGTACATTCGTTGTAATATCTCTAAGAACAGCACCACATCAACGTTGAAATTCCCTCTGACGCAGCGATTGACATCGGGTCCAGTGTGAAAATTTTAAACGTTGTCACGCTATTTCTTTGGGAGAATCAGCGTAGATGATGGTCTCTTTATCTTGGTTTTATTACAGCGAGTGTACCCGAACCCGAGTCTTGTATTTAAGCTAGACCACAAAAGCGGAATTTTAAAATTCGTTGTGACGGATACTGGACATAGTTTTTTGTGGACATGTGAATGCTCGACTAGAAGGGAAGGAAAAGGCAGGTTCATAGTAAATAAACGACAACCTCATAATGGGTTGTAGTTCATTAAAGAAGTGGTTCTCGTGGTCCCTCCGGGGCCACAACATTTGTAGGCTGATAGAACCATAACTTCTAAAATGAGCAATCAATGATATAATGTGTTTTTCTCGTCGTGGGTGGACATTCGTGGACGTCACGGCGCGATCTTCCATTTGTCATGGGTACCTCACGGTTTGCCCCGGGTACTTACCCTATGACTGGTTCTGGACTAGAGTCTGTATTGTTGGTTATGAGGGAAAACGGGTTCAATTAACCCTGGAACACAACTTACGAATATATTTCCATATATTTAACTTTAATTGAGTTATCTATACCCAGATTTTGGGTAATGTCACCTCCACATCCAAGTGGTTGTATTCAGTTTAATTTTTAAAAGTAGTGCAGATTTCTAAGGTTTTTTTTCTTAACTTCGAATTTGTCTTTAAAGAAGCACGATTTATCTCTTATGACTATTTGCGAAAATGGTTGAAGCAAATTTTTAATCACGTGGGTGTTAAACTATTTGAAGTCTTCTTTCTTCAAAAAATTTTGCCAAAATCTATGGAGCGTTTTTCATTATCACGTAGGTAAATCTTCTCTGATTTCTTTTAATGGTGACACTGAGTAAATAAGAATTTGTACTATTGGCTACTTAATTAAAATAAATTACTTGTGAAGGATTTGAAACTGGTTTGCGTCGTAAAGAAAAAACTAATCAAATATTAATAAAACAGACCTTAAGATTATTCTAGGCTGGACCCCATTTTTTGGTAACATTCATATTTGAGGAAATAATTAAATTTTAATCTCTTTGTGGACACTCTTACAATAACTCAGTCAGCTCATGGCCGTTTCCATCAACATCATTTTCAATAAAAAGGCTCGGGTACATTCACTGTAATATCCCTAAGAACAACACCACATCAACGTTGAAATTCCCTCTGAAGCAACGATTGACATCGGGTCCAGTGTGAAAATTTAAAACTTTGTCACGCTATTTCTTTGGGAGGATCAAAGTAGATGATGGTGTCACCATCTTGGTTTTATTACAATGGGTGTACCCGAACCCATGTCTGGCATTTAGTGTTTTCCACAAAAGCTGCAAATTAACATTCGTTTCTACGGACACTGGACACAGATTTTTGTGGTTAAGTGAATGCCTGGCAAAAGAGGGGGGGTGAAAAGGCAGGTTCATGGTCAATAAACAACAACCTCACAATGGGTTGTGGTTTATTCAAGGGGTGGTTGTAGTTGCTCCCTTAGGGGACGCAACTACTTCCTATACCTCCGACATATAAACCACCAACATCAACCCAAATAATAATTTTGTAATAAGAAATGTTTGTAACATAATTTACTTAAACATATTCCAGAGACGTACCTAAAAAATGTGTTATTTGAGCATTCTATGTATTACATACGACCAAGTGAGATCAATCGACTGTATTGTACCCTTGCCATGGGTGGAGTTCCGCCCTTGGCTAGGGTTACCACTACGGTCGTGAGTGGGATTTGACTGCGAGTTGATTTTGTCTTAAATTTTATAATGTATAAAAGATCCGTAGTCATCCCACAATATGACTTCCTGGGCCTTGAGTCTGTACTGTTTGTTGTGGGGGCAAAAATGGGTTAAAATAACCCCAAATATAGGTCAAAAATATATTTCGGTATATTACTCAACCGACAAGGGTGGCCAAATTTTGTTAAAGTTTACCCAAACACTGGGTATATTTACTACATTTGTTAGTTGAATCACAAAAATGATTTTTAAAAGCAAAATACGGTTTCGTAGACTTAACTCTTTTCATATTTTTTATAATCTCTTCAAGTACGCTTACAGTTTTGATATTTTAAATACTTGAATCTCTTTAGAATTGGCACATTAAGAGTAAAATTTAACTCTTTTACTTCTTTATTCATGTTAAACAATTCATTAATTTTAAAAGTTACGAAGGAAAGAAAATTAAGTATCAGGTGCAATGTCTTTTGCAGACGAGCTTTTTGTGCTCAATGTCATCAGTACAATATTAAAATTTAAAAATTCTAATACCAAATATTATTCTTGTTGAAGTACTCAATTTAAAATAAGAATTTAAGAACATTGCTTGGTTAAGATCCTTAATTTAGAAATGGAACTACACTAAAGTAAATTTCATCTTGCCTCCAACAGTAAAACGACGTGGGATCTACCATCAAATTTATTCCTAGCATTTACGTATTTGTACTTTAATTATTTGCTGTTATAGATCACCAGACTGACGTAGAACATTGCCAGACAAATTACACCATGAGGTAAGTTTTTTCTGTTCACCTCTGTGCTAATTTTGTGAAAACTTCAACAGAAATGAAGAAGGATTCCTCAAAACTCAAAATATATGGTGTGAAGAATGCCATTTAAAAAGAATAACTTACCGCCATCTTCATCTAGGAGTGGAATATCTCAGGAATATTTGTTTTTTTAAACAGGAGTTTTTGTACAGTATTTATTGTTACTTTTAAGATAACCCAACTCCAATTTGAGTGTTTTTTATAATACAGTTTTTTTACAAAATGTGACCGTTTTATTACCTGGCCATGAAAAATGTTAATTAGTTTGTTCCATCAATAACTGTGTTTTCTACTGTTTTATGAATAGTTGGTTGCATATGTTAACGGTACAAGTAACAACTTAAAAAAAAACATAAATTACAAATTTTAAACTTGGAATTATAGCCTGTAGTAATTACATCGAGTTATTAGAAAATAAAATAAAAAACAAATTCTGTTGATGTAATTGGGAGTGACAGTTTTTTATTAAATATTAGTTACTAAAGATCAAAAATTATGGTGTACTACAAATGAAAAATTAAATAAGCAGTAGAAAAACACTTCTCAGCTAAATTTAAATTTACGAGTTTAAATTCGTTCGGTATCAAAAATATAATTCTCGAATTTTCCAGAAAGTTATGCCACAACAGGTACGTTGGTTGCCTAGTGTCTTCCTTCCAACGATATAACATTCAATTTTTTGTCGCCGATTTATATTCCATGTGGCTTATCATTATTATCGGTTTTCTAAGTTAAGCAGTTCTTGTGTAACGAAATTTCTAAAAGCAGATCAATAGAATCTGATCGATAGTTCATAGAAAATTATTACAAGATTATAATAATTTAATAATTCTATAATGATTACAAAATATTATACGCCAATTTTCAATAAACTATAGTTAATTTGGGTCTCTTGTTACTGTAAATTACAGTCAAATAACATAAAAAACGACCAACAAGCAAAAGTTTTAGCTATTGACTAATGAGTAATGATATATAAAATAGCAAAAATAGAAATGGCTACGTATAATACGAATGGATATTGTACCAAGTGACTATAAATGACTATAATTTTTTTGTTAGGTTGGCAATATCAACAAGTGAATGTCACAAATACCAATGTCTCGGTGTTATCAATCTACTGAAATTATCTCAGTCATTTATAATTATTTGGAATTGTTACTATTAAAGCTCCTTATCTATGCTTTTCCAGTAAAAATTAAAGTTACATTGACTAATAAATATCCAAACGAGAAAATTGATCAATATTAAAAGTACCTGAAATTGCCACAGCAAAAACCGACCCAAAAAAAAATTATCAATTTTGAAGGTAACGATTTCTACTAGTTGGGTACCAGAATTGGAACACCAAAGCAGCTTTATTCCAAAAGTCAATTTACCACACCCTCGGAAGACTTTATGACGATAGACAAAGTCGTCTCTTCTACTGAGCAGGTTCAAGAAGTGTAACGCCATAGCTCGTCGTATTACGACAAGTAAAATTCTTAATAAATACTTTCTGATTATAATACGTTGTTTTATTCCCAAAATCAAATGTTACCAATTCTCATTCTAGCATGTGTTAAACTCTAACAGTAAAAGCCCACGAAATTAGTCGCTTTTGTATCGATTCTTTTATTTACCAACCAAAATAGGTAAGTTTTAAAATTTAGAAATATGACTTAAGATTTAGTATTATTCGGGCTTTTGGAGTAACATACATAAATTATATATCATTTTGAATTTTCCGGACCAATTTTTTCACTCGGATTTTGAAGTTTGAAAGGTTTATTAACAAGTTTAATACTATAATTTGTGAGTCATAATTTGATAACACATTTCGCTTATATATAAAAAAAAACACAATTCAATAGAGGACGTGAGATAAGTGAGAATTGTGAAATTTATTTTTGCAACCTTAACTTATTGATAAGTATTAATAGGTGCTTATAATTTGACCGTCTTAGAGATTAAGAAATGGCTAGTAAAAAGTGGCAATTCACAATTAATAAACCTATAAATTAACGTAATGTAATAACCACAAACATATCTATAAACTTGAAACTTTATAGAACATGCAAATTCTAATAAATACGAAAAGAAAAAAATCAATTGATTCTGACAGATATATTAGCATGCATATAACTATAACATTATCCTTGGAAATATTTGGTTCTTGGTCTATTCCCTGATTAACGTTAAGGTTAAGATATAAAAATTTAAATGAGACTAAGTTCCTGAAACAGCTAGTTAAAGCATACTAGCTTAACGAAACAAAGGATTAATACGTATTCACGGAATCTAGCATTTTATTCCACCTTGTAAATGTCTGTTTATCTACAAATTACTTTGGTAATAAAAGTTTACTGCAGTGTCCTAAACACATATTAAATATGTCTCTCTACGATTAATGTACCTTTTGGAAAAATCAAGCTATACCTTTAAGTATCGTACGTATTTATTTATCAGTATTGTATTGATAATCTTTTTAAAAATGAGCTAGTTGGAGCAAATAAACACTTTAAATTTAAAGAAGTTCGTATATACCCTCGAGATTAAAAGTCGGGCGGAAAAAAACCGATTTCAAGATTTAAAAAAAAAGACTGGAAAAGAAAACTTGGTGAAGTAAGCAATGACACAATAAGAGAAAATTTAAAGTAAATGTAAACCAGGAATAATCTTGACAAAAAAAAATTAAACAGTTACAGAAATAGAGGAAAAAAAGTAGAAGTTAGATAGAAGAACCCACAATAACACAACACCTAACACTCCAAAGTAAATCAATGATATGGAATTTTTTTATGAAAACAAATCAGTAAATTAAAAATAAAGAAATAACAAAATAACACGTAGCGGTACTAAACTTAGTTCCATACGACAAAAATGATAAAACACTTGAACACATTGTAAATGTTCTTCAAAATATCTAAAGTAAATGACTAATTTATTATCGCGAAATTTGAAAGACAATGATAAATTTCGACCGTTTCGCGATCATTGTTCAGTTCGGTGTCCGTGTCAGTCCGAGTTCGAAACGAGTTCTCTTGTTACCTCAAATCATTCTTATAAATTTTAAGTGCTTTATTATTGGTATGTGTATTAACCTGCTCTTTAATATAAGAGTACTTATAATTGAACATAAATTTATTTTCTGCACAGAAATTTTTAGGATGGTTTCTAATGAATTGAAAAGCTGCAGTGGAAGGTGAAGACGAAGACAAAGAAGAAATACATTTTGCGGTTACTAAGTTATCGATCGATTTCTTTGATTCTTTTTTTTATAACAAATATTATTTTGTAGAGATGATTCGTGGAGTCAAGTTGCCTGAGAACCAAATTATGAACTTCGTAGCCACTTTTATGGAAAACATTTTTTTCATCACCTTGTCGAATACTGCAAATTAAACATACTAAATTTTTTGGTATGCCTTTTCATTTTTATGGAGAAAAATGTACTTGTTGATTAAATAGCGCGTTTTTTCTCATAGAAAGAAAAGTTATACTAACAATGTGATTCGACGATCTCCAAATTTTTCATTAGCAATCAGTATCTTTTCTTGTTTAGTGGAGAAAAACAAATGGAAATTCTTATCTGTTTTTCTCCATATAAACGAAAAAATTTACCTTAAAGCAACTGCAACTCTTATCAGTGTCGATAGTAGTTATTGTGTTTTTTATTAGTCTCTATTGTTTTTCTTGCAATATATAATTCATTCTGGATGGACTTCTCTATAGAAAGATATCTGTTACGGAAGTAAATTGTTATATCTCCTTCGGAGTCCACCACCAAAGTCGCTGAACTGCGCCACATACAGTGGCGCGTGTAATCGGGAGGTAGTACATTTTCTTTGCTTATAATTGAGAAATAAGCGTCGATGTGGAGTATGAGACCGGCGTAATGGCACCTGACAAGATTTTTTTACCATTTTCTTCGTCAGTAACTACAAACCGCCGATGTCCTTGAGTAATATCTATGATAATTCGTCACATCGACAGATTACTTGTAATAACATAAAAAAATAGATTAATTTGTAGCATTTTAACCATTATAATTATATATTTTCATTAATAAAAATTTCTCGCCCGAAGCTTCAAGAAGACATTTATCAATCTGGTCTCGAGACAAACATTTTGATTTTCTTGGTTGGTAACCAGTCACTTTTTGTTTTAGGTAAGTAAGTAGTTTACAAAACTTGCACTGCATTTAACATAGAGTAAGTGCTCCAAAGACTCGCAAAATAAGCAAGAAATATATCCTCTAAAAGTGAAGTAACTTTTTTAAGACTACACCAACCTCCGAAGATTTTGCTTTTTCATATCACTCTCTATAGCAATAGCCACAGCTTCGAATGTCTTGGATATCATTACAATAGTCCTTTGTCATCTCTAATTTAAAAATTATCAATCTGCACACAGACTTGATTAAAAATTCTTTGCTTATTTGTTGTTGTTGGAATCAACAAACTTGATTTTTGTTGATAATAAAAACTTTGTCGTGTCTTTAAGCTTTTAATTTTTGACGATTTCTGGAAAAATTTAATAAAAAACATGACAGAAAAATGTCTCATTTTTTTTTTCGTTAGAAATGTAACATTTTTCTGAGTCTTTTGTAAATACTTAACTATTTAAATTTTAACAAATTGTCCTATCAGTTTAACAGATTTTTTTAAGAAAAAGGTAGATTGCTTAGAGACAAGTATGCATTTGAAAAAAAAAAAAGAATATAAATACTAGAAATAAATATAAAAAGCATGAAAAACAAAATTTGATAAAAAAAATTATAAGTATTTGCAAATAGTACAACCGCTACAAGTCATAGTACGTCAAGTTAATTTAATTAATTAATTAATTAATTTTTAATATATATATTTTTTTATATAAATAGGGCTATCCTGATAGCTTACATTACGTAGAATAAAACCATAGAAATCTTTTCTTTAATATGCTTAGCACCTTTTAAATCTGTATTTAAATTTCTAATAAATTATAATAAAGTTCAATCAAAACAAAAAATAAATAAAAAAACACCTTTTTTTTACATCTAAATTAAATTAACGCAACTATTTATTTCTCTTATTAAGTTTTGACGTACGCTTATTAACTCATTATATTCATAAAGAAAAATCCGAGCAATGAGCATATAATGACTTTTTCAACGAAATGTCTTATCACAGTAAACAAATATTTGATACAAATTACGTACATTTATGTAAATTAACAAAAAATTAAGTTTTCTGTTAAATTGACGACACTATAAAACCTTCTAAACATTTGATTTTTTCCATTTAGTGTTTGTGTTTTTGCCCTTGACCTAGGATAAATTTTTCTATCGCTCTAGTTATAATTAGTCTTTGTTAATATTATAATTATTTTATATGACAAAACAATTCACTCTTTATTGCTCTCATAAAATATTGTTCTCTCAAATTTACGACGATTCTTAGCCAGTAAGGTAACGAAAATGAGGCTGTTTCTTTTGGTACTAAAATCTCTGCATAGTAAAGTTTAGATGATAACTGTGTGATTTTCAGTGTGTGCTTCTTATTCCAAGTTTTGTTTCTACTCAAAAAGCTACTTGTGAAAAATCCAATGTGCAATGTCTTGATACTTCCCGATACACTTTTTGTACCAAAGTTGGTAAACGAATTATTACGATTGGAGAAATTCAACGGTGTCCTAAAGGGACGATTTGTGATGACCGTGGTGTATTTCCGTAAGTAAACAAATTTGTAAGTTAAATCTTACTTTAAAACAATTTAGATGTGTTAAGGTGAACCGGAAAAAAAAATCAAAAAAAATAGAAGAAGCCACGACAACACCACCCGGTGAGTTTTTATCCTTAAAGTCGATTTAAGCATTAACAACGGTGGGGGTACTTTTACTTAATAGAAATGCAATTAAACGTATGTTCCAGTGACAGAACCAGCATGTATCGGAGACGAGAAATTTCCTGCCCCCTCATGCCATCAATATTATCAGTGTGAATCAACCTGGTGGTGGTGGGCACCTTCTTTAAAAACATGTCCACCAGGTTTAGCCTATGATTCATCTATTTCCGATTGTGGTCCTGCTGAAGAGTTGAATTGTCCACTAGGCACTACTCCAGTTCCTACCACAACGCCGGTTCCAGGTAAAAGCACAAGTATTCCATGTGTAATATAAAAAGTTCATCCACGACTTCTCAAACAAACTTAATTTATTTTAAATTAAAAAATTTCTAAAATTTTAAAACACGTAATAAAGTTTGGAAATTTTGAAATTTTTGAATAATTTTGGAGTAAATACAATGTAAGCTGATGTTATAACATTAGTGATAAATTGGAACATTATTATAATATTAGTTGAACATCATCATCTAATTCAAATAAGAAATATAAAGAACATGATTAAGAAATCTTCGATAAAACTCACAAACATAATAACTCTAAAATTTTGTATCATGTCTACAGTTATAACCCCTGTTTTTCAGTCAAACAATAATAATTAAAAATTTAAGGGTTTTTTCAGTGACTGAACCAGCGTGTTTCGAAGATGAAAAATTTCCTGCCCCCTTGTGCCATCAATATTACCACTGTGAACCAACCTGGTGGTGGTGGGCACCCTATTTGAAAACATGTCCACCAGGTTTAGCCTATGATCCATCTATTTCCGACTGTGGTCCTGCTGAAGAGCTGAATTGTCCATTAGGCACTACTCCAATTCCCACCACTACGCCAGTTCCAGGTAAATTACTTAATTCTAAAACCTATTCCTTTCTAATGGTTTATAATTTTTTTGAGAAATACTAGTCCTAGATTAGAATAAAACTAGGCCATAAATGTGTATGTACAGGGTGGGCCAACACTTACGTCCCGGCCGATAAATCGATTTAATTATTGAGTTATAAAAACACTTTTTTTTACATATAGAAGTAATTTAGCGCTACACACTGGCGTAATCAGATTTGCTCTATTGTTATACGTATACACGTTTGCGATCATTTTTAACCACGGTCTGTTGAATTTGTAAGTACTGTACAATCAAAAGGTCCATGTTTACACATTATAAAATAATCTATTGTTTTCAGTCACCGCTCCTCCGTGTAGTGGTCCAAGTAGAAGCCCAGCAACATACTGTAATCAATATTACGAGTGTTACGAACAGTGGTGGTGGTGGGAACCAGAACTAAAAACTTGTCCAGAAGGATTAGTTTTTGATGAAACATTAAGTGACTGCTCAGTCACCGGTTCTGGAAGGTGTGCAATAATTGAGTCAACAACAACTGTGTCTAGCATTACAACTGTTCTGTCAACTACTACCACTGAGCCGACTAGTACAACAACGGTCGAACCAAGTGTTTCAACGACTATTCTATCGACAACTACATCTGACACAAGTACTACAACTATTCCGTCAACTATAACTGCTGAGCCGACTAGCACAACAACAGTCGAGTCAAGTATTTCAACAACCGTTCCATCGACGACTACATCTGAGTCGAGTACTACAACTGTTCTGTCAACTACTAGCACTGAGCCAACTAGTACATCAACGGCCGAACCAAGTCTTTCAACGACTATTCCATCGACGACTACAACTGAGCCACGTACTGCAACTATTCCGTCAACTACAACTGCTGAGCCGACTAGCACAACAACGGTTGAACCAAGTGTTTCAACAACTATTCCATCGACGACTACATATGAGCCAAATACTACAACTGTTCTGTCAACTACAACTGCTGAGCCGACTAGCACAACAACGGTCGAACCAAGTGTTTCAACGACTATTCCATCGACGACTACATCTGAGCCAAGTACTACAACTGTTCTGTCAACTACAACTACTGAGCCGACTAGCACAACAACAGTCGAGTCAAGTATTTCAACAACCGTCCCATCGACGACTACATCTGAGTCGAGTACTACAACTGTTCTGTCAACTACTAGCACTGAGCCAACTAGTACAACAACGGCCGAACCAAGTGTTTCAACGACTATTCTATCGACGACTACAACTGAGCCACGTACTGCAACTATTCCGTCAACTACAACTGCTGAGCCGACTAGCACAACAACGGTTGAACCAAGTGTTTCAACAACTATTCCATCGACGACTACATCTGAGCCAGGTACTAAAACTGTTCTGTCAACTACAACTCCTGAGCCGACTAGCACAACAACGGTTGAACCAAGTGTTTCAACGATTATTCCATCGACGACTACAACTGAGCCAAGTACTGCAACGATTCTGTCAACTACAACTGCTGAGCCGACTAGCACAACAACAGTCGAGCCAAGTGTTTCAACAACCGTTCCATCGACGACTACAACTGAGCCACGTACTACAACTATTCCGTCAACTACAACTGCTGAGCCGACTAGCACAACAACAGTCGAGCCAAGTGTTTCAACAACCATTCCATCGACGACTACAACTGAGCTAAGTACTGCAACGGTTCTGTCAACTACAACCACTGAGCCGACTAGTACAACAACGGCAGAACAAAGTATTTCAACGACTATTCCATCGACGACTACATCTGAGCCAAGTACTACAACTGTTCTGTCAACTACAACTGCTGAGCCGACTAGCACAACAACAGTCGGGCCAAGTGTTTCAACAACCGTGCCAACGACGACTACATCTGAGTCGAGTACTACAACTGTTCTGTCAACTACTACCACTGAGCCAACTAGTACAACAACGGCCGAACCAAGTGTTTCAACGACTATTCCATCGACGACTACATCTGAGCCAAATACTACAACTATTTTGTCAACTACAATTGCTGAGCCGACTGGCACAACAACAGTCGAGCCAAGTGTTTCAACAACCGTTCCATCGACGACTACATCTGAGTCGAGTACTACAACTGTTCTGTCAACTACTACCACTGAGCCAACTAGTACAACAACGGCAGAACCAAGTGTTTCAACGACTATTCCATCGACGACTACATCTGAGCCAAGTACTACAACTGTTCTGTCAACTACAACTGCTGAGCCGACTAGCACAACAACAGTCGAGCCAAGTGTTTCAACAACCGTGCCATCGACGACTACATCTGAGTCGAGTACTACAACTGTTCTGTCAACTACTACCACTGAGCCAACTAGTACAACAACGGCCGAACCAAGTGTTTCAACGACTATTCCATCGACGACTACATCTGAGCCAAGTACTACAACTATTTTGTCAACTACAACTGCTGAGCCGACTAGCACAACAACAGTCGAGCCAAGTGTTTCAACAACCGTGCCATCGACGACTACATCTGAGTCGAGTACTACAACTGTTCTGTCAACTACTACCACTGAGCCAACTAGTACAACAACGGCCGAACCAAGTGTTTCAACGACTATTCCATCGACGACTACATCTGAGCCAAGTACTACAACTATTTTGTCAACTACAACTGCTGAGCCGACTAGCACAACAACAGTTGAGCCAAGTGTTTCAACAACCGTGCCATCGACGACAACATCTGAGTCGAGTACTACAACTGTTCTGTCAACTACTACCACTGAGCCAACTAGTACAACAACGGCCGAACCAAGTGTTTCAACGACTATTCCATCGACGACTACATCTGAGCCAAGTACTACAACTATTTTGTCAACTACAACTGCTGAGCCGACTAGCACAACAACAGTCGAGCCAAGTGTTTCAACAACCGTGCCATCGACGACTACATCTGAGTCGAGTACTACAACTGTTCTGTCAACTACTACCACTGAGCCAACTAGTACAACAACGGCCGAACCAAGTGTTTCAACGACTATTCCATCGACGACTACATCTGAGCCAAGTACTACAACTGTTCTGTCAACTACAACTGCTGAGCCGACTAGCACAACAACAGTCGAGCCAAGTGTTTCAACAACCGTTCCATCGACGACTACATCTGAGTCAAGTACTACAACTGTTCTGTCAACTACTACCACTGAGCCAACTAGTACAACAACGGCCGAACCAAGTGTTTCAACGACTATTCCATCGACGACTACATCTGAGCCAAGTACTACAACTGTTCTGTCAACTACAACTGCTGAGCCGACTAGCACAACAACAGTCGAGCCAAGTGTTTCAACAACCGTTCCATCGACGACTACATCTGAGTCGAGTACTACAACTGTTCTGTCAACTACTACCACTGAGCCAACTAGTACAACAACGGCAGAACCAAGTGTTTCAACGACTATTCCATCGACGACTACATCTGAGCCAAGTACTACAACTATTTTGTCAACTACAACTGCTGAGCCGACTAGCACAACAACAGTCGAGCCAAGTGTTTCAACAACCGTGCTATCGACGACTACATCTGAGTCGAGTACTACAACTGTTCTGTCAACTACTACCACTGAGCCAACTAGTACAACAACCCCCGAACCAAGTGTTTTAACGACTATTCCATCGACGACTACATCTGAGCCAAGTACTACAACTATTTTGTCAACTACAACTGCTGAGCCGACTAGCACAACAACAGTCGAGCCAAGTGTTTCAACAACCGTTTCATCGACGACTACATCTGAGTCGAGTACTACAACTGTTCTGTTAACTACTACCACTGAGCCGACTAGTACAACAACGGCCGAACCAAGTGTTTCAACGAACATTCTATCGACGACTACAACTGAGCTAAGTACTGCAACGATTCTGTCAACAACAACCACTGAGCCGACTAGTACAACAACGGCAGAACCAAGTGTTTCAACGACTATTCCAACGACGACTACATCTGAGCCAAGTACTACAACTGTTCTGTCAACTACAACCACTAAGCCGACTAGTACAACAACGGCAGAACCAAGTGTTTCAACGACTATTCCATCGACGACTACATCTGAGCCAAGTACTACAACTATTTTGTCAACTACAACTGCTGAGCCGACTAGCACAACAACAGTCGAGCCAAGTGTTTCAACAACCGTGCCATCGACGACCACATCTGAGTCGAGTACTACAACTGTTCTGTCAACTACAACCACTAAGCCGACTAGTACAACAACGGCAGAACCAAGTGTTTCAACGACTATTCCATCGACGTCTACATCTGAGCCAAGTACTACAACTATTTTGTCAACTACAACTGTTGAGCCTACTAGCACAACAACAGTCGAGCCAAGTATTTTAACAACCGTGCCATCGACGACAACATCTGAGTCGAGTACTACAACTGTTCTGTCAACTACTACCACTGAGCCAACTAGTACAACAAGGGCCGAACCAAGTGTTTCAACGACTATTCCATCGACGACTACATCTGAGCCAAGTACTACAACTATTTTGTCAACTACAACTGCTGAGCCGACTAGCACAACAACAGTTGAGCCAAGTGTTTCAACAACCGTGCCATCGACGACAACATCTGAGTCGAGTACTACAACTGTTCCGTCAACTACAACCACTGAGCCGACTAGTACAACAACGGCAGAACCAAGTGTTTCAACGACTATTCCATCGCCGACTACATCTGAGCCAAGTACTACAACTGTTCTGTCAACTACAACTGCTGAGCCGACTAGCACAACAACAGTCGAGCCAAGTGTTTCAACAACCGTTCCATCGACGACTACATCTGAGTCAAGTACTACAACTGTTCTGTCAACTACTACCACTGAGCCAACTAGTACAACAACGGCCGAACCAAGTGTTTCAACGACTATTCCATCGACGACTACATCTGAGCCAAGTACTACAACTGTTCTGTCAACGACAACTGCTGAGCCTACTAGCACAACAACAGTCGAGCCAAGTGTTTCAACAACCGTGCCATCGACGACAACATCTGAGTCGAGTACTACAACTGTTCCGTCAACTACAACCACTGAGCCGACTAGTACAACAACGGCAGAACCAAGTGTTTCACCGACTATTCCATCGACGACTACATCTGAGCCAAGTACTACAACTGTTCTGTCAACTACAACTGCTGAGCCGACTAGCACAACAACAGTCGAGCCAAGTGTTTCAACAACCGTTCCATCGACGACTACATCTGAGTCAAGTACTACAACTGTTCTGTCAACTACTACCACTGAGCCAACTAGTACAACAACGGCCGAACCAAGTGTTTCAACGACTATTCCATCGACGACTACATCTGAGCCAAGTACTACAACTGTTCTGTCAACTACAACTGCTGAGCCTACTAGCACAACAACAGTCGAGCCAAGTGTTTCAACAACCGTGCCATCGACGACAACATCTGAGTCGAGTACTACAACTGTTCCGTCAACTACAACCACTGAGCCGACTAGTACAACAACGGCAGAACCAAGTGTTTCAACGACTATTCCATCAACGACTACATCTGAGCCAAGTACTACAACTGTTCTGTCAACTACAACTGCTGAGCCGACTAGCACAACAACAGTCGAGCCAAGTGTTTCAACAACCGTTCCATCGACGACAACAACTGAGTCAAGTACTACAACGGTTCTGTCAACTACAACCACTGAGCCGACTAGTACAACAACGGCAGAACCAAGTGTTTCAACGATTATTCCATCGACGACTACATCTGAGCCTAGTACTACAACTGTTCTGTCAACTACAACTGCTGAGCCGACTAGCACAACAACAGTCGAGCCAAGTGTTTCAACAACCGTTCCATCGACGACTACATCTGAGTCAAGTACTACAACTGTTCTGTCAACTACTACCACTGACCCAACTAGTACAATAACGGCCGAACCAAGTGTTTCAACGACTATTCCATCGACGACTACATCTGAGCCAAGTACTACAACTGTTATGTCAACTACATCTGCTGAGCCGACTAGCACAGCAACAGTCGAGCCAAGTGTTTCAACAACCGTGCCATCGACGACTACATCTGAGTCGAGTACTACAACTGTTCTGTCAACTACTACCACTGAGCCATCTAGTACAACAACGGCCGAACCAAGTGTTCCAACGACTATTCCATCGACGACTACATCTGAGCCAAGTACTACAACTATTTTGTCAACTACAACTGCTGAGCCTACTAGCACAACAACAGTCGAGCCAAGTGTTTCAACAACCGTGCCATCGACGACTACATCTGAGCCAAGTACTACAACTGTTCTGTCAACTACAACTGCTGAGCCTACTAGCACAACAACAGTCGAGCCAAGTGTTTCAACAACCGTTCCATCGACGACTACATCTGAGTCGAGTACTACAACTGTTTTGACAACTACTACCACTGAGCCGACTAGTACAACAACGGTTGAACCGACTGCAACAACAACAAGTGAGCCAACAAGAACGAGCGAGTCGAGTACCACAACAACTTATGATTCATCAATTATAACAGAACCGCTTACGTCAACCACAATCATATCGACAACAACAGGCGGATCGCCGATTACTACAACGATTCCTTCAACGACCACATTTGAATCGACAACCGCAACTACTGTTCTTTTAACAACGACAATTAAGCCAACAACAGTTTTATTAACAACGACCACAACTGAACCAACTACCACCACTGTTAGTACAACGAAACTCACAACCAAGAGACCAACCACTACAAGTCCTGCAACAACGACGACAACAACATCAGTTCCAAGTATGAAACCTGTTTTAATAACTTCAGGTTTCAAATAGATTTTTTTTTAGTTACTCCTCCAACTTGTACCGGATCCACCAAATATCCAGCACCTGTTTGCACGCAGTACTATCAATGCATACCAGTTTTGTGGTGGTGGGATTACAATGTGCAAACGTGTCCTGATGGAAAAGCCTACGATGTTAACACAGGAGATTGTTCTACCGAAGCATATGTAAATTGTAAATCCTCGAGTACTACCATGCCTGTTCTAACTACCACAAGTAATAAACCGACAACCACAACTACAACAAAGTCAACAACAACAACAAAACCCACAACAACAAAACCTACAACAACGACAACAACAAAACCTACAACAACGACCACAACAAAACCCACAACTACGACAAGTACAACAGCACTTCCGAGTAAGTAGAAATAGATATAATTTGCATTTTATTCGAAAGTGATATTTTTTATCAATTTTAGTTACCCCACCTACGTGTACTGCTGCAGGTAACTATCCAGCACCTGCTTGCAATCAGTATTACACGTGTGTTTATGTGATGTGGTGGTGGAGTCAGGTACTAGAAACGTGTCCTTCTGGTCAAGGATTCGACGTGAAGACTGGACAATGCGGCGTTGTTCCTGATTGTTCTTAACAGTTTCTAAAACAAATGTAATATATGAAAACCTGTGAATGGTAAATAAGAATTTGGGGTCATAAATAAAGCTATTGTGCGTGTTTTGTTCTCATAATTGTTTTCGGCCACATTTTTGGCAAACGGGAGTTATTCATTTTTCTCGACTTGATGTAAAAGTTTTACTATTGTAGAAGTGTAATTTATCATTTTAATACTATAGAAATTATGAAACATACAAAAAAATATTGATTACTTTGTTTACTCGTTCAAAATAAAAGTTCTGACTAAAGCTTCACAGACCAAGCACGGGCCACAATTCGACGACTGTCTTCTATTTTCCAAATAGCCTTTCTTTTCTTCAGCACAACTACGTAGAATTTGTATACTTGCACTACGATTAGCAACACCTAAAAAATTGGGTCATTAAAACTAAACCACAGAGAAAAAAGAACAAAAACCAAATGTGAAACTATAAAAGATTTCATGTTTTCCCGTTAATCGCCGTTTATTATCTTTTCTTTCTTTAGGATCGTACATTTTATGGTGCTTCTGATGTTTTTTTTCTTAATGGTTCTTTCAATTTCACTGCAATTAGGTTATCAGTAGGCTACTAATTTATGATTTGTTCAACTCCTTATGCTCTCATCGGTTTCGTGGAAAATTTAGTCTGTGCTCTCGCTGCGATCTAATCACCTTCAACTGGTTTTGGATGAAAAGTCACAATGATACTAAAATCTTCAGCTACACGGCGGAGAGTATACCTTGAGATCCAAAGTTGGTCTCCTGCATCTATTCTTTGCACCGTCCTAACTCTCACTAAACTCATTACTACATAAGGAAGATTAAAAACCAACTTTTTAGACAATTTACCTGTGACGCTATCGCCTCAGCATTTGTCCCACAAACACCAGCATACTAGCAAGCGCTGTAATGAAATTCGACTATATCACGCGCATAAACTTTATTAGCCCCCACACCACATTAATATGGTCCTTGAAGTTTCGGAAACCCACCAAAGGGGACCATCCCAAAGTCCATGTCTAATAAGGTATATTCTTGTTTGATTCTAAACCAAGGGCCGGAAGATTTCGTAAGTTCCATTGCTTGTAAACACGAGTGTCTTTTATTAGTGCTTGTAGGTGTCTTGTCGTGACTACAAGTTTCACAAAGGACGGGTTTGTTGTTGCTTCGAGTAAAAGGATCGTTGAATAAAGCCACCGGATAAAGAAAAATATCAGAGTTTACTTCTTGGACAAGTCTGTTTATAACAAAAACGTGGTCGGATTAGAAGTTATAAGTCTTTTTACTTTTTGGGACCATAAGTACGAAGTCCAAAGTGTAAGTTTTTGCCCCCACGTTCTCCCATCCAAATTTACGTTGCTTTGATTTTTCCATGGACGTTCAAGGATCTGTAACTTTCAGTAACAGCCTTATATGGCAGCGCATTGGGTGAACTTTTTTAAGGACTCGCTGACATATTTTCTTGTGAACGGATCGAAACTGTTAATACGTTATATCGATAGCTGTGATAGTAGTATGATTATTTTATCATGTTGCTTATTATTATAATTATATTGTACAATAAATTAAATAATCCCAGCACGATCGTGATATGCGATTTAGTCTGAGAAGACACTAGGCTATTTCTGCGAAATATTTAATTACATATTATATAATTATATAAAAAAAAGTTATGGAGAAACTAAAGCAATGAATTAGTATTTTATATTACACTAAGTATAAATGTCAATAAAGAAGAAAAACAAACAGGTGTTGCAGAATTTTAGGATAATATTATTCAATAACTGTTGAATAATGAATTCATATGTAGATATTATGAAAAACATGGTCACAGTTTTCTAATTTTTTGTTGCTCTTAAATAAATTTTTGCTGAAAACGAAATCATTACCAAATTCAAGGAAATCTTAAATATCATCACAAATTAAAGCTCAAAAATTAGGAGAATCAACCCCAAATTCAACAAAATAATCTTTAGGTGTAAAAAAGCAAATATTCTATAATTATGCAAATGAGTCATAATTAAACATTCTAAAAGCATTATTAGAATTAAATAATTAATTTTCGATCGTCCACTTAATATTTTTTTAGTACAAGAAACAAAGTGATATTTTAATTAATATGCAATAAAATCAGGTATATTTTTTATTAATTAACAACCTCGTTTCATTTCATAGTTACAATTTTATAATAAATATGTTTCTATTTACTTAATTTAAAAAGTTACAGAAACAGATGCAACACAGTTTTTGACAAAAATGCTTTTGACATTTCTACAGCTGAATTTATACTTAAATCGAAATGCATTTATATAATAGACCTCTGTACGACGTGATGTTAATTTGTTTTTAATCTCGAATAATCAAAATTTATAAGAAAATTGTATTAAAAACTTACATAATATAGTTAATTCACAACAAGTTTCAACATTTCAGAAATAAGTAGAAAGTTTAATGACTTGTAGTTAACTGGAAAGCTATTACAACATGTCAGACTTTATCAGAAAATTTTATTAACGAATACAAATACTAAAACGAGTTTCATTTTAACAATTCCAACCTTAAGACTTATTGTTTAGAATTGATTATTTTGGAAGTTAAAATAATAAATACTTAGGATACTATAACTATATATTTAAACCATTTGGAAACACTAAACACAATTTAAAAATTGAAAAAAAAACTGAAAAAATCAAGAAAAATCTATGAGTTGTAGACGGTGCAAAGAATAAAAAAATAAGAGAAAACGCGAAGAAACTAGAAAATTTTTCGCAACTGGTAAATCTAAATTATTAAGAAAGTTGAAAGAACGAAAAATAAAATAGCTAGTGTCCAAGTCCTACAAAAAATTCAAACTACCTGATAGTTCTAAAAAGAACTTGAAACGTTTATGGAGTCTTAACAGTCTCAAAAACGGAGACAATCTAATGAATATAAAAAATCTACAAAATCCAAGAAAAACTTAAAAACTATAAGATTTAAAAAGCCCTCATAAAAATGCACAGAACCCAAATGAATAAAAAAAAAAAAACAGTTGAGAAGTTTAAAAATTTAGAAAATCTCGAGAATTTAGACAAAGCATGTAGTGGATTTGTACCTACTAGTTACCCCATAATAATAAAAAAATGCAAAAGTTTGACAGAAATTTTAAGAAACAAAGAATCTTAAACACAAAATTACCAAGAATACTTAAAAATATCCACAGATGCTGGCTGTATAACTTTACATTTTTTAAACACGTTGAGTGTTGCAACAATTTGGTCCATATACATATAAACAATTTCTTTGTTTCGTTACACTTTAAAAAAATACACACATTTGTAGTTTAGGCTGACACTGGGAGAGGGTCACATTAAATTTCCTTCTAATAATAAAATTTAAAAATGTATTTCTAAGAATGAGATATAAAATACATTAATTTTGAATTTTATTTATTTATTGTCTAGTTATATAAGTTATATATATATATACATATATGGCATTCAAAGGGAATATTAAAGTCAAATTTTGCTCATTAATAACTTTTTGTATTTTGTTTTGGACATCTCCTTTATCTTCGAAACGGTGAAAAAAAAATGAACATCATTACCACAATGATTCTTTTATTCTGCGTACATCTACAATACGAACAAGTACAATTGTCATCCATATAACTTATAATATCAGAATCACTAGGATTAATTCACAATAATTTCTACTCTGACACAAATTTAGTAAAGTTATTTACTAAAATTAAATTTTTCTATTTACAACATTTATCACTTATGTACTAATAGGAACTTTGGTTTCATTCGGAGTCGCCTCCTACAAAATGAACGTCAAGAGATCAAACGTTTGGAATCCGATGCGAAGAAAGTCATCACATTTCTTTAGAGTAAAAATTTTGGTCATTCTCCTGAAATACTTAATCTCTAAGTACATCCACGATATGTTTTTGACGAATCGTATACTCGACGCACCGCATGAGGGATGTTGAAAAAAAAGCAGTCATCTTGAATCAATTTATTACAATCAGGATAATTGAAAATAATAATTTAAGTGCTCGCCTCAGTTTCGGTGCCAACTGTAATAAATAGTTAAAAAAAGAGTATTGTGGCATCTTTGAATTGTCAAATCTTACAACGTACCATCACACAATAACAACAATCCTTGAAATTTTTACACGATTATTTACAAAAATTGATTGTATACGAGTATTTACACTTGAACAGTTTGTGGGCAAATCACAGACGGTTTACACCATTCCTTTCGACATCATTCGAACGGTGTTCTTCAGTGCCTGGCGCTTGTTACAGAACCATATCCTGATCACCTCCCGTTCGTAGCCCAGCTGGTGAGCTAGGCCCGTGATTTCGGTTCCTAAACCAAAAAATGTCATTCAAAATTCTAAATTTTGATAGTTGTACCCACCTGACGGATGAGTGTTGCGTTCAAAATGTGCGTTTAACAACTCTAATGCTTGTGGAGTGAACGACGTCCTCCGTTTCCTCTTTTTCGAGGGTTCAATTCCAATGAAGTCCGTCAAGTGATTTTGGCCACTTTTGTATCTACAATCAAACAAACTTTTATCAGTCATCAACTCTCTACAATTTTTCACCAACCTTTCTTCAGCTTCCTTCATCCACCTCTCTAACACGGGTTTAATTTTCTGCGCGCTCTTTGGCGTAATATCTAATTTTTCAAACCTACAACAAACATTCGATCAGACTTCCGTCAAACCTAAATAACAATTTAGATGATTTAGGCACAGGACACTGACCAAAACAACTGAAAACTGTGAGAAAATCAAACATGTTTGACTATGCCAGTGCCCTGGCGCAAATCCAACAAACACAAAGTACAAACTTATCCTATTACTCAACCATGACGTACATCGCTTGCTGCTGTGACGAAAGTTGCGCGGCTGCAAACATCTGAGACGCCAGGGCACTGGGAACAAACCAAGGAATTACTTACGTCATACACCATCGCCGAACAAATGCAAGGAATTGGTTGACTTGTATTTGTTCGGTGATAAGAATTTGTATGGACATGTCCTGGCTTTGATTTGAGGTAATAGGGAAACCTACCTGCATATGGCGCTTTGACTGTAAGCAGGACCTTCGGTGACGCTGAGGGCTTGACCGACTTGGGTTTGGGTAAGTCCCAGAGAGAGTCGACGAAGTTTGAACGCTTTGGCGAAGTCTTTTATTTCGTCGAGGTTTATGCCATCGACTACGTTACTACTCGTCTGGTTTATCGTGGGTTGATCTGCAACAATGCTAGAGTATAAAACTCAAGCTCTGGCAATAAGTTGTGGATTACCAAAACGGACAACGAGATAAAATTAAGAAAATCAAATTTTTAATCAAAATTATTTGGAACTTATATAACCAAAAATTTTCTTAAATTTATAACACAATTGTAAAAACTCTAATATTTTAAATTCAATATTGGAAAGGAAATACATTGTGTAGTGTAGAAACTTAACTTTTTAATATTTTTTTGAATTTTGTGTTTTTTTTTAAATAATCCCTTTATTAAGTCAGTGTAAATGAATGCAATAAAAACCTGCCCTAAAAATTGGGCACGTTTAATACTTAGACAATTCTATAAAAAGCACTCAATGATTTAAGTCTTAAAATTACTTAATTTTAGTTTAATTTATTTAGCTATTCCATTACATATTAATAGTTAATAATTATACAAGATGAGAAAGAACCACTTTAACTACCAAGTAAAAATTCTAAGAGATAGTTAACGATCCTTAATAGTGGCGTATAGTACATATTTTTCTATAGCAGATTTTAAAGAGAAACTTTGTTTATAAGTTATTAATTTAAAAAATAAACACTCATTCATCCTTATAGCCAATATTGCTTGTTATGAAATTTTTGTTATAAACAAATTTTTATATTTTCGAAAATACAATGTGCGAAGACGAATTAGAAGAGGTTGCGGTGATAGTAAATAAGATATTGTCTTAAAAATCGCGCTTAATTTACGAAAAAAAAAAATTGAGAAAAGTGGGAAAAACATCAGTGAAGTTAATGAAAAAATGCTTCTCGCATACTTTTCCCATAAATCTAAGAAAGTCAAGTCTTAGAAATTATGATCCTATTACTCAATACTAAAGAGCACATTGCTGGTGAATGCAGGCTGCGACATTTCAAAGTAGAATTAGTAGTAGAAGAATTTTTAAAATAATGTCAAAGTAAATGTCACGTTAATTTTCAGATACAATAAAATAATTACACAAATTTGAAAAAATTAAGTGAAAGCTATAAGCTTAAAAAATCGAAAATATTTGAGCAGAATGAAATCATTTAATTATTGGTAATACTTAAAGTTTCGTAAGGTTTAAAAAAGAAAATGTAAGATGAGATTTTAAACTTACAGGTTGTTGCTGTAACGGATTTGTACCAGGCGAGTTGTACAAGTTAGAAGTTTCCAACTGAGGATCAATAATCAGTAACGATTGAGACTGGTCGTTTTGTGTAACCAATAAAAATTGTGGAGTTAGTTTTTTAGGAATTCATTTATTCTCACAGCAAATTCTTTGTCAACTACAGACAGAAAAAGTGTATCGTTTAGCCTGTAGGAATCAAAACATTGTATGAAATGTTGAATTTTTTGAAGCTGTCACATCCTGAAAGGTATACTGGGCATTGCTTCCACCGCTCTGCAGCTACGATGTTGACAAATACGATGCTAATCTTGTCACCGTTAAAGGAACAATCGGATCTTTGGTAGCAGAAAAGTATATTGAAGATTCTGTGTTGACAAAAATTGCCATCATATTCTTTGTGATTTATATGTAGATCTCAATAAAAAAAAGTGCCATGTTACTCGTTAGCAACGTATTCATTAAACATTGCTATCATTCCGTCCAAGACCACAGAGATATCTCGAAAATCAACCTATTTTCACCTCCCTAGAAAACTTTTCTTTACTGTTTTCTCTATTCTTTTCTTTACCTGTTAAATAATCTACTGACATTGAAATCATAAAAGTAAAAAAAAAACAGTAGTTGTCAAAAATATTTATTATGAAATATCTAATTTTCATTCGTTCATTATCGTGATTCAATAAAAAGTACTAAAACAATAAAAGCATTTAAAGTTGAAACCAAGAGAATTGAGTAAACATTACTATAACGTTTTCTGCGTCAAAATTTCTGTTCTGGATTTACACAAGTCACAATGACATTAAGACGATAATTGCAAACATGGATTTTTCCTGAGTTTATTATTCTATGTATTATTTAAATTAAAGTAAGATGATCGGGTCTATTGCAGTTGAAGTCTAAAACAAATTATTGATCTAAATATCCAATAACCTCTGAAAATGTGTTGCTAAACTTCTGATAAATTTCAAACGGTGAAAATTGATTTAAGTTTTCAGTGAACTTTTCGTTTGTGCTTCCGTAAACTTTCCAGGTAAAAACACATGAAACAACTAAACTGTCTAAACTTAGACCATGCATTCTAATAAAAAAATCTCAATTATTTATTTTATGATTTTTATAAAACTCACAAAAATGAGCAAGCTATAAAAAAAGTCTTTGTTGCCTATTTAAAAAAAATACATGTACGAAAGTACCTAACAGAATATTTGGAAAATTCCTCATTTGCTGAAAAAGCTATAAACTGCAGCCACATAAATGGATTTGACAAAAGTAAAACTTATGTTAAAAATAATAGATCTTGGTGTATCTACTATTGTAAGTCAAAATTAACAAAAAAAAAATAGACGCACTCTTCAAAAGAACGTTTAACAAAACTTAAAAATTGTATTTCAAAATAATAATTTTTGCGGCATCTACTCGTATTAGTTTTACACAAAACTTAATTGTTTTTAATTTTCTTAGTTTAGATAATATCTAGAAAATCCCTCGTTTGTGAGTTAAACATAAAATCAACAACGAAAGAAACGCATTTCATGAAACGAAGCGTTCAGCACAATTTCAATTTTTTTTCAAAATAAAAGACACATCTACTATATTTTATCTACCAGATTTAAAAATTCAAATTATTTCTTTATTTGATAGATACTTAGAAAACTGTTCCTTTCTGTGCTTAAGCATTTTTTTAAATATTAATAGAAAACAGTCAATAACTTTCTGACCATGTAATTTTTGTTTAGAAGTAAATTTTTGTAATACATTTGCTATGCACGTTTTTGAAAATCAGTCAAAACCAAAAATTATAGAAATTAAAACTATAGGCAAATTATCGAAAAAATGGTGGATGCGCCGGGTTCAGTTACAGTTCTCAAAACTAAATGCTGACTTTGAATCGTCAAAATAATCAAAGTACTATGAAAAAACTCGCAAAATTGTAAAATAATCAGTACTTGTATCAGCTCTAATTTAATGACTAATTCTCATTGGTTAATGAAAACCACCTAGTGCATGGAAACTCGAGTTCCTGTTGACATAGCTAACGTTGTCTATTAGCAAATTTACAAACTTCTAAACACGTACCGTCAATAATTCACCATCAATCTCTGTGCTATCTACAATATGAGTTCAGATACTCTCGTCTAGAGAGCGCCACAATTTGTAAGTCACGTTCTTTTCCTTTTCAACAGATATAAATTTCTTGTTTACTTATCGCGCACTTCTGTCAGCTCAGTTTCTAAGCCTCGCACAAAACAAATACTTTCAATAATAACAATTTATTGTTTATCAAATTGAGCAATCGAGTTATTTATGTTTGTGATCTTTTATTATGGTAATAACAGCTTTAGTGTCTTTCTATTGGCTTAATTAATACGACTGCAGATGATAAAATGATTAATTGCAGAATATTGTTATATCACGAAACGAAATTGCTCTTTAATTATTATTAATGCCTTTACGTAACTTAATTAATTGATGATTAAATAAATTACACGGCTGCAAGTTTTTAGCGCACTTATGGACCGTAATTACCCATTTCTTCAATAGAAAGTTGCGTCATTTAAGGCGAAGGTGTATATGAATTTCATTTCTCACTTAAGTGGTAATGATATTGATCTAATTATTGTGCTAGCAACCAATTACTTTTCAATCAAAAACCACACTTACTTGGCGAGTCCACCAACAGATCGGCTGTCGAACTGTCGGTACAGTTCGGCGAAAGTGATGATGGCGACCTCTTCAGGTTTTGACTAGGAACAGGCCCTGCTGACGTCGTTATGGTTAATTCTCCATTAGTCGACATCCGACTCATGGGACTAACATTCGGAGGTGAAGAATTCCGCGAGATCGGTTGCGGATGATGCAACTTGTTCTCCGTATAGCCGCTGGTACTCATGGGGTTTCTATGGGGTGGTGTAGACTGCGACGTCGGCGTCGTGAGCAACGTGGGTGCTGTTGATAAAAGAGGCTGTGCCAAGGGGTTGAGTAAAGGGGCGGGATTTGTTGTGTGCGGGTTGCTGAGCATCTGGGGCATTGTCTGCAGGAGTTGTTGAGGTGAACCGTTGGAAAGGAGGTGGCTCAGAGAAGCGGGATTGAGGAGGTTAGGGCCGATGCTACCGTTGGTGGTGGGAACTATAACAAAAAAAGGTCTTTAGGGATTTTTTCACTTCATTCAAGTGATGTACACGCACACCAATTTTATTGTAAAGTTATAAAAAAAATATTCTTATTATTCTTATTAAAATAATATCGTCGCAAATTTGTAGAATTTTTAACACTTATATGTGATAAATTGATGCACCGTAACGTACCGTGGTTTGTGGTGTTGTTGAGGAGATTAGTTTGGGCCATCGCCTGGAGGTTGGCCAACGACGTTGTGACCACCTGTCCATTATTTAAAGCTAAATTAACCATCTGATCGGAACTATTTACATGATTAACTGGAATTGTCAAGATTGTCTGAGTTGCTAAACCTGGAAAAAAAGAAAATGTGAGAAACAAGAAAGAAAACCTATTAAACGAAGTCGCAGCTTACGGCGTTCTGGCACAAATGTGCATAAAAATTTAAAGTTAATTTTCTCATGCGAAATTATATCCCACTGTTGTTTAGCCATTTATGAAAGTGTTTATTATTCAAAAAAAACGCCAATAAAATTTAATAGTTTGTACATTTGTACCAAAATTCAAAGAATACTTTATAATTATTCTATTGTAACTGCATTGATCTATCAGAGCAAGAAACTTCAAAAGGTGTCGACCGATTTCAGATTTTTAAGGTCAAGATAATTCGTAATCGACTCGTCTTGAAGTCGAAAACGTATGTCCATTAGATTCACACTTAAATGTCAATTGAAAAATAAAAGTTTCATGAAAAGTACATTTATTATATTCCACTGTTACAATAAACATTGAATTGTTCTCCGATTTGTTGTGAGCACAAACAAGCCCTTCGTCTCTTCATCAACAAAACGTCGCAATACGTATCAATTGCAAAAGACATACGTTTTATAAATAAGCACAAGTTATAAGCAGTTGTGCTAGGTTAGTAACACATAAGATCACTGCTTTCTTATTATTTTTTTAGTTGTAATTCCTATAATATTGTGCCTGCGATGTGGAACACTAATGATCTTGGTACACAAGCAATAAATTTTTTGAACAAAAAAATGTAAGAATTTTATTAAGCAAAAACTTTCGTATTTTTAATTGACGGTTGTTGTGAAATTGGACGTTAAAATAAAGTGGAAAATGAAGTTGTGCATAGTGTCAAATAGGGGGTTAAAAAAATTGAAAAAAAAACATGTTTTTAGAAAGTGTAATAACGAATTTTTGGGGCTTAGTGTGAGTTGTACTTGTGGGTAAAAATTCTACATGAATTTATAGCTACTTCGCTCCTACAGATTCAAAACACATTACTTGTTACAAAACTAGCAAAACCTAGAACTTTTCTAAAAAATTCGAAGTGTTAGAAAAACTTCTAGAATCTTTTAAGCAATTATTTTAAATTGATTTAATTTCTTAAACGACTAAAACCTTCAAAAATTTTCAAAAATGCTAAAAACTACCGGTATTTCAGTTTACCGAATAAAAAAAATTAAGAATCATAAAAATCACGAATGAATTAACGAAGATTTGGATACTAACAAAACCTTTACTTTCTAGTTATTAAATTGTTTTTAAATCTTTAGAGATCGTAAAGTTTTCTAATTTTCTACGACGTTTAGAATCTCCAGCTCTTTGTAACCCTTTAAAATCAGAAAATTTTCTGTTTTATCGAAAATATTGCCTTAGAGTATATTTTAAAAGTTTCAAATTTGTAAAATCTGTTAAAATGTCTATTGGTCAAAAAGTTACCTTAGCTCAAACTCGATAAATTGTTATTAAAGTAAATCTAAATTAAAGTCTACTTTTTCAGCTTTTCACTTTGGTTCTGTTGTTAAAAAAAATAAAAAAATATATTTACTAATAGTAAAATATATTTTGATTTTACAGTTGGCCTCTCTGGTCTTAAGATGCTAAGAATATTTTAACAAAATAAGTTTTTTTTTCCTTTTTCTTTAAGTTTTCAAGGTATGAAAATTTTCTATGACTAGTCTAAATTTGGTTTCGCTGTCAAACTAGAACTTTGCGCCCAACCATCGAACTTAAGATCTTAATGTCACCTTGTGACGTGGGTATGAGCAGTTGAGCCCCTTGGATGCCTTGGACGAGTTGTCCAGAGGCAAGGATGAACTGTGGCATCGGTGCCGGTTGTTGCGAAGACAAAAGCGGGTTTGGTGGGGGTGGTAACGCCGTCCCAGCACTTGGCGGAGGGTTGAGAGCTTCTGTGTTACTTCCTGATTGACTTGTCCTAGGGGCGGCCACTGCAAAATTATTATAAATCGATTAGAGATAAATTCACGTTACCTCAACAATAGGAATGTGTACATGAATAACAGTAATTAAAAGGAGCCATATTTCCATTGTGATTAAGTCGGCGGCGACGTTAGAGGGAGACTTAGATTTGCATAACAATAACAAAGGATACGGAATTAGTACCTGAAGCACTGACGCTGAGGTTAAGTGGTGCGTTAACTACGGGTGTCCCCGTCAAGTTGGCCATGTTTTGGAGGCCGGCGGCCAGCGACGCCACTTGAGGAAGACTTTGCTGCAAAGAAGCAAGGTTCTGGAGGTTCTGCAGCGTTACCAAACCGGCCACTGGAAAATCAATGCGAGATTAACGTTACGAGAGGAGTTTAATCCTAAATTCAAAGTCAAAGAACTTCGAGCTATTTAACTAGGAAACTAAAATTGCGTTGTACCCTTTTTGCTTTCCATTTGTTTAGCCTCTGACAAAGGAAAATGTTATCCAAAAATTTATGACCTATCATACTGGAATAATTTTCTATAAGTTTACTTCTTTCATTGTCTCCTCGTGTGCTTTAAATTTTTAACTAATCTAAAAATATAAACAAGATTCTTACTGCCATTAAGATGCGCCGCGGCTGAGACATTCTGTGCAATCTTAGCCTCATTGCCCATAGTCTCCTCCATCCGTCCATGAATCCCTTTAGTCCCCATCGTCAGATCCGTGCTCCCTTCAACTCCTGAAGCCGGCTCTGGCGATCCAACGCTACTCTCACAGTCGCTCTCCTGCTAAAAAACAAGACCCATAAAGTTCAAATATTCCCGCGTGTAAAAGAACGAAATTTGGCGGTCCTTTCCGAACGCTGTAATATATTCGTCCGAGTATAATCTATTCTAGTATAATGATAATCAAGCAAGCAGGGAATAGTCGCCGTCCCCGGCATAATAAGGGTGAGAGGCGGCAAGAGAGGGGTGGAGGGATCGGACAGCGGCCGGCGAGGCGAGAGCTCTTTGTGTAGTTAGTGTAATTAGTGCCCCTCTTACCGCGCCCCCCTCACTCCGAGTACCTTATTTAAATGCAAATGAGCTTCATTTCGCAATATTAATGTGCCCCATCCCTGGTCGCCGCCGTCTACCGCCCCCGCTGCGAAGGGTTGAGAGCACATTCGGACAGGGCAGCGCGTGCACAGCTTCAATCATACGGAGGGGTGCGAAGGCCGATTTCTAGGAGAGAAGGGCGGGATTTTCACAAGGATAGAAAATAGAGGAGATAGAAAATTATCAACTTGCGCGAAGATGATTGCGGAATAATAAGGATTGAGAGCGGGTAATAAGTGATGTGGAATATGAAAAGAAGATCAATGAAACCCAGTTTTAAAATGTAAAAAAAAAGACCAAAGAGGGATAGGAAAAAAAGTGCATTTAGGAACTCTCGGTGCTTGTTTTCTAAATTAAAAGAGTCGAGTTGCTTAATAGTAAAAATAAAACTCATAAAGTTAAAATGAGTAGGTATATGTGCTGAGTTCCGCAGGGGTCCAGTCTAGGGCCGATGTTTATTACACATATTAATAATTTTAATTATTAATTTTTTTTTTTAATTAGTTCACCCACCATTACCCAAGAGCAAAATTTGAGTTGAATTACACTAAAACGTTCCATTGGTGCAGTAATAAATTAACTATCCGATGAACGTTGCGTTTTCACTTGAAATTAATTCATTTCATTACAAGCTGTTTCAATCGCATTTCGAACATAATCACGTGCTGCGATTTTCCTTTCGTTTGCGTTAATAAACACATCAAAGTCCACAAAATTACGCACTGTCAAACACCTAATTGACAGAAATTGACTAATAATGGTAATTACGAGGAACCAATACCTGAAACTTGCATAACGGTGGACTTTTTTAATGAGGCGTAATTATTACCGTAAAACGAAAACGTTTTACTTCTTAAAAGTGTTTACCTTATTTAGATATTAATTACTTGTTGAGACGAGTAGGTGAAAGGCGCCGAAACTGAAGTAAAATAATTGAAATGTAATTATTAGAGATCCACTTGTGGATGGTCATTAGAGTCAATCAGCACTGTGTGAACCTTGGAGATGTCAATCGCTCAGATGGCGAGATGTGGGTTTTCTAAAAGTTTGTAGTTTGATTCCTCATTAACGTATTTTTACTCTTTTTACGCTTCAAGATAAAGTGGATTTGGATTTTTTCCTTAAGAATCTCAGTTTTCGTACAAAATAATATTAAACAATTCGTAAGTTGTAGGATACAAAAGACGTGCAAACGAACTTCTTGTTTAAGAGACGATTGTTTCATAAGGCTAACTCTAGAGCCAGTGTTATTTTTTTATTTTAAAATTTCAAAGAGGGACTATTTTTCAGGAAATGATACTTGAATAAGGCAATGTTTGAGTATTTGGCAGATTTGTTTCCGTGGTTCGAATTTTTGATTAAAACAAATAAGTCAATGCATATAATTTATTAAAAAACATATTTATAGAAATACACACTCTTGACTCCTTATGCATTAAAGTTGAGGTTTCTAATCTTAGAACATTATTACTGCTATTGTTTTATGTTTAGAGCCCATTTTGCTTACCGCACAAAGTACAAGTGAAAAAGTATGTCACCGAGCAAAATAACAGTGAAATTAATAAAATAATTAATATTTTTGTAGAAATGGTGTTGTGTTTTTTGAACAACGAATGATTTAAATCGACAAATGTGTCTCGAGTTGCATTGTTAGGTAATAATGTGCAATTTTCCCCGTGGTTCTGATAATGCAGCGCGTCAATGTGTGTGTTGTGTGAATGTCTCGGTGTACGTAAATATTAATTACGACCGATCAAAAACATTGTCCGCGAATGCGCAAAATAAACGAATGTAACGATAATAAACGGATATGCCATTTTTCAAGCGCATTGTCTGCATTTTCCGTCCGTCCGTAGGTTTACTCATTACGACGGCCCCCTTTTAAGCCCATATTGATTATTCTGTCTGTTGTATTTAATTAGAACAGAATTAGACGCTATTTGTCCAGCTGTAATTTACAATTGCGTTATCCTTGCCAATCATGTATAATTTACAATCTGGACCTTGCCAGGGATGATTAAACATTTAGCAGCTCAGAATTAATTAGTTCGTCAGATATTTGGTTTCGATTGGTTCTAAAATATTTAGTCGGAATTGAATTATACAGTTTCGCACTGAACTTGGTCAATTTATGCAACGAGGTTCTTGAAGAGGAGTCGCCGGCCGACAAAACACTCCACATAAGTCTATTGATTAAACTGTCCGCTGCGCCAAATTGGAACAGAATTAGACGTCATTTGTAGCCGAGTACAATTTGCAATCACGTGATTCTCAATCATCTTTATCCGTCAGCGTATATGCATAATCTCTAGATCAACAGACGCGTAAATAATGCTAATACACGACGAGGGCCGGCAAAATATATTCCTACATAATACAGGAGCGAGCTGTTTGAAAAGGGAAACCGTGCCACAACCCCGACCAACTTGCCTCTCCAACAAATAAATGCTTACCTCCAGCGATTATGTTAATAATAAATGGGAGTTACTAAACGGCACACCCATAAAGGACTGTTGCTTTCCACAATAAACATCTCGCAAGAAAACGACTTTCAACACCTGGACTTTGGTTATGTTAGAGTTTCACGCAAAGAAGAATATAACTTCCACCTTAAAAACTCTGTAAAAAATATATCAATAAATCTTCTGTAAATTTTTTTTCTTCTTCGTCTCTTATTTTAATCATATTACACCCCTTCTTTTGTTTTAGCAGCTTTCATTTACATTTTTGTCAACGTCCATCTTCACTTTTTTTATCTCTTTCTTTGTTTTTTGTACCGTTTCGAGCTTTTTGTCTCTATGTATCTTTTCGAGCTGTATTCGGTTTCTTCATATGCTCCTTTTTAATTTTTGTAGCTCTCCGCAGCTCTCTATTGGTGACTGTAACAGACAGTTTTTAAATTTGTTTCATTTCTTGTCAATTCAGACTTCTTAAGTTTTTATTAAATCGTTTAATATTTCTTTTTCATTTACGTTATGCATCTCCTGTTTCACGACACAATGATCGCTTTCTTTTACGGCTCCTGTAAGACTTTTACATTTTTTACCAGCTTAGTTTCCTTTTTACTGAGCTCCTGCCCTTATTTACCTCGGCATTTTTCTGTACTTTTCTTTTGATTTCCTACTCCGCCGGTTAAATTCCTCATTATTATTTAATGTTCTTACCCTTCATGCCTTACTTTTGTAGTTCCCTATAGCTTCTGTTCTTTATTTTCTTGCATACTTATTTACTCCATTAGTGTGCGTCCTCCTCATTACTTTCCACTTCTCATTATTTAGAAGTTTCATTTCCATCTTTAGTATTTTCTCATTTACATAATTTTCTTTAATTATATTCTATAGCTTATCTGGTGCTATAATCATTCCAACTTTAGTTCCTTCTACGACTCGTGACTAGAATAGCCAGCCCACATTTTTCTTGGGAACTTCTTCTTTTATTCGTTTATACTTCGTCTATTCCACGTACCGATTCTCATAATTTTTGTTTTTCTATATTTTGTTTCTTTGTTTGTACTTGCTTTTTACCTTTTATTATTTTCTTACATGCGTCTTTTTCCGTTGCTAGGGTCATTTCTGTTTCCCTTTTTTTTTGTTGTTCTCAGTTGTTTTGACTTGGTCTTTTCTTTGCTTCCTTCGTATCTCAGTCATCATCTCTTCCTTTGATTATGTTTTTTTAATACTCCATGTTTAAACTTTTTCATTCTTTCTCTCGTTCTCTGCTATTTGTTTTAGTTCCGTTTTGAGTTTCCTGTTCCCGTGTTAATTCATTATTTAAATAGACTATATATATATTTTTATTACCTTATCACTTGTCTTTCTAGTTTACGTGAACAGATCAAAAACTACAAATGTTGACAATTTTGTCTAAATTTGTAGGACACATGCTTGAAAAATTGTATTTTTGTTAAAAATACGACTAGTTTTTTTTTCGAATTCGCGATGAATTCTAACGTTTAAGAAATTGTCCCAAAGTGACAAAAAGTGCAACGTTTCAAATTTTGAAGCCAAACTATTCTTTCATTTATCAATCGAAGAAACAAAAAAGCCCAAAATTATTGAAGTATATTCAGAGTGAACAAAATTCTACGAACCAAAAATAAAAATTCAGCATCATCTTAATTTTTTTTCCACTTAGTTAATTTGGGTTGTCCAAGGCACATTTATGGTCAAATTTGTGATTAACTGCCGGTAATGTTTTTTGGTAAATTCAAGTTCAATTAACAACCCTCGTCCGATAATAATTATCGCCAGCGCTGAAGCAGTCATCGGTTAAATGACATCAAATGTACACAATTAATATGCACAATTGGACTAAACAACTATTTAAATATGTAATTTAAATGATGGAAGGCCATTCGAGTTCTATTATCGTTTCTGTGGCTCTTTAAATTATAATCGTACTGAAGCGGAAAAAAACGCGTCGCGACAGGTTTTTTTTCTGATAAAAGCCACGCGCAATTCATGTTTTTGAGAATAAAAAAATGGTTTACAATTTGATCATAATTTTAGATTATAATTGTCTGTATACTGTACTTCCTTTTGTTAATTAAAGTGAAGAAAAACACAAGAATAAAGTAGGAAAAAAGAAAATAAAAGTCAAGACAAGGTGACTAAGTAATGTGGCACTTAATTTTTGACCAATAACGGCTACATATTGTAGAAGAATACAGGAAGAAAGAAGAGCCGATAATAAAGAAGCAGCTAATGCGAAAAGGGGCCAAGCAGAACGCTGGATTAAGTGTGACATATTAAAAGTTCTTGTGTGCAAACCCACACAGAGCTTCAAATATTCACGGCTGTCGTTAATACAACGTCGTTGTACGATCCGAAAGACAAGAAGCCGACGATAAATCTGTAATCAGCGGAGTTGTAGTCTTGTCAGTCTGAATGCACGTGTTGACAAAGCCGTTGGAAGGGCGGTTGACAACAGACAGCCGCCCGTCGGTGGCCGAAGCTTTGAGAGATAGATCTGGAATATGAAATGTGTGTTCTGTTCTATAATTGAATTGGCCAGAATGTTTAATACGAACTGCCTGCATAATGTGAAGGGTTGCTAATGTTTATTCATCGAGCAGCGTGTGCTCCACACTCTCTACACTTCTACTTCTCTCTACTTACGAACAGGGCTTATCTTTATGCTAATTAGCCAGGCGTCTCGATGCCGGAGCCGTTCGTGTTATTTCAATCAGTTACCGATATCAAACTTCCAAGATAAGCTTTTATTTAGTTCGATAAGCTGTATATTACTTCCATGATCACTGCTGAACTTCTTTACGGCGAAACCGGACGATGATTGTAAAATTATAAATTGTATTTTTTCTCTGACGCCACCCTTCCGTTATAATAGGGTCCTACAGTTGAATTTTTTCGTCGCAAAGATAATGGAAAGAAAACAAAAGCCGATGAATATTGACTCTGATGACGGCCATCACGCATGGAAGCAACGAACCTTTAAATAAACGTAGATTTGTCTCGAGCTACGTAAATATTAATTACGACCGATCAAAAACATTGTCCGTTGTATTATTCGAATGTGAAAAATAAACGGATGTAATGATAACAAATGGACGTGTGTCTCCGCACATGGCCATTTTTCAAGTAGGCATTGTCCTGCAGGCGGCGAATCTCATTATCCTGGGGAATATAGCGCTTCTGCCAGCAAAATATATTTTTAATTGATTACCATTGTGGGTTTTTTATTTACAAACGCGAAGCCGAAGGCGAGGGTATAGTAATGCTGCACTGACCGACAGGTGGCAGCAGAAATAGTTTTGTACAGAAAGGGAAAAAAGTTAACTGATACAAAAAAAAACGACTGATATTTTAATGTATCATATAAAATATTTGTTTAATTCTGCTGTATAAAAATGTCCGTAAAAGACGTTGGAACTTATCCTAGCTAAGGACCTTTGTGGATTTTCATTTAGTTCATGGAACATTATTTCAGAAGAGTTTTAAAATTTAAAAGTAATAATGTAAATAGAAAATAAAGATTGTTTACTCAAAAGTATTTCGTCGAAAGGAAAGCGAAGAAAAAAAAACATGAGAAAAATTTAGTTGCTCGAACTGATCGACAAGATCCGTTTTTAGAAAACTTCTTCTAACATTGAAAGGAAATAATCAATAAAGGAATGATTACAAATGGTAGAGTTAGAAAAGAGAATTAAAAAAGGAAATGTTATTTTAATAAAAGCAGATGACTGTCGTCGGAAAACAGGTAAATTGTACATATGTATGAAACAACTAACATTTCAAACAAACAAGTTAAAAGGAAGGAAAGAGTTTGTCAAAAATGTGAGGTTGACAGTTACAGCAACGGGTTTATCGAAACTGTTTATTAACAAGCAATATTAATTTTTTTTACCACTCTCGTGTTCAAACTAAGTCAAAGAATCTACGCAGAACAAACGCTTTTTTGATCCCTTCAACTCTATCATCACTTTTTGTTCAGTATGACATTTTTAGAACAGTCGGCTATAGAACAATAATTGTCTTAAAAGCATCCCCTAACGTTGCAACAGTGTCTCCGATTGATTTTTGCGCGTTTCTTTAAGCATTCACCATCATTCTCCGGAGCTTAAGTGCAGATTTGCGAATTTGAGGGATACTTGTTGGTATTCCGGCATCGGTGCAGCGTCGCGGCGTTCCGGTAATAAACGAAGACAAATGTTCCTGCGAGTCAATAGCCTGAACCTCCCAATAACGCCTGTTTACACCGTTGATTTTTTCCCTTGTCCGAGTAAATCCTCTTGATTTCCTCGAATTTGGGCGTTAATTAAATTTAGCCCCGTACGCGCTTAAAATAATGCTAAAGTTGTTTTTCATAACGCAATAAGCCGTGACAGTTCGTTCGTTCCCACACGCGAGAATAAAATAAATTAAATCAATCAGAGACAAAGGGTTGGAATTACGTTCGGCAGTGGGGGTGGAAAAAACGAAAATGAAACACACACACACACACAGCGGAAAAAATAAAAAAGCGAAATATATTTTCAATGTCTCGTATCAATTTAATTATAACGAACATGCAGCTTGTTTAAATGAATTTGCAATTGATGTGTGAAACCGAAGCCATGTGTTTAATTAAAAAATCCTTTGTTTTTAAGTTTAATAAGCACTCCAGTGACTAAACACGCCCCGTATTGAACTGCTATAGAACTCGCACGAATAATTCTAAATACAATTGGGAACGATGAATAAATAATTCTACTTTCATCCAAGTGGGGCCCTTCATTTATTTGCCCGTCCATTTTTATTTGCAGATTTCCCATACGAAGGGGAAGGGAACACATCCGCGTACGTGCACGGCTTCTTTCGATCAATTTTTAACGAAATTTTAATTGATGCTCCAAGTGGCAATTAATAAAAAATTACGCGGAACGAAAACCATGCAAAAGGGCACGAAAAACAAACCTTTCTAAATCAATGATAACATTTGCCAGCGGCGTGGAGAAACATTATCATCTTATTTATGACGCAATTTGCGTATTTTCATACGCAGTAATAACCCGGTTTTCAAAAAAAAACTTTGTTGCTTATAAAATCCAAAACCATCAAGAAAGTATTATCTATCATTCCGTGGTCACAACTTTCAGGATTCAGGGAGACCTTCTAGAATATAAGATATTAGAGGAACATTTGTTGATAATGCAATTGAAAATAGGTTCTCATTAAAACAGTGTTGCTATTGACATTGCCGAAATTGGAGAGATAGAATCTGATCAAGTGAATGAGATTGTTTTGTTAGTGTCGATACTAACATTTTGCAGGCCAACATATATCAAAAAATTGAAATTAAAGACATGATTGCTTACATGAGAAAGAAAAGAGCAAAGTTTTATGTAGGAAACTGTTTTTATTCTTTTCGACCAATGGTACAAATTCAAAGTATGTAACTGCCAAAAATACAATTCAATTTTCCAATTTGGACAAGACACTATTTAGGAGAAATTTCTGTTTCTATCGCTTTGTGAAGTTGTAATACTAATGGTTGCACTTTTAACCTCGTTTTGCTGATTTAAGCATAAAAAACTCTGATTAAAAGACCCACCCTTCCGCATCGTCTGTACTAAAAACGCGGTTTCGTGCAACATGGCTGACCGAAAACCAATCCACCAATCATTTGTTTTTTCGTTTTTTTTTCGGCTGGTGACAGTTGGCCGGTGCGTCCGAAAGGGGGCAGGGACGGCGGCACCGGCGGTCACTGTCACTCAGCCGCTAATGAGTAATGACTAACGAGTCTCGCGTGAAAATATGCAAATCAAATTGGAAGTCCTGTTTAATTATTCAATGTAACCTTCCCCGGGAAAAATGCACTAATACAATTTTTGATGTTGCCTGCATTGCGGGCCGTGTTTTTCTCTGGATCGGCTATTTGTTATGCGTCCGTTAAATTTCATCCCTTTCCTCCTCGACCTAACATCACAACGGGGAAAAATGACGAAAAGCATAAAAAAATTACCGATGGATGAAAAATCGAATGGAAAATTGCCAGAATGGCTAGTTGGCCATTAATTATTGCGCTCCGGAATCGAAAAATAGAAACTACGTCAATTATTTTCGGGGCAGTAATTTTCTTTTTGAGACCACAAAAATTGCAGTATTTACCTGGACGAGTCACACTAATGAGACAAAATTGGCGCACACGCATCGATTTTTTTCCTCGCCTGAATTTAATTATTGAAGTATAGATTCATAATGAATAGTCCCAAATGAATAATGCGTCCTGCCACTCGGGTGATGTAAATTTCAGAAATAATTAATTGCTGTTTTTTATAAAATTGATATTTCTCTCTGATTTTCGAATGAAAAATTTAAATTCTGTCACTATTTTTCTGAATTTTGCATTGCATTACTTGGATAACATTCAAATAATAACAAAATAATGCACTTTCGGCGTAAAATCGAAACTAATGGTACCTTAAACACTATTCGCATGCTCTGTTTTATGGAACATTAAATTTAAAATGCTAATTAATAGCGTCAAAACTCTGGATAACAAGTTATTGGCAATTTAACTATTTTTAATGGATGCTTTCTGTTCAAATCGTTGTGTAACAGAAATTTGCTACTGTTCATTGATAAATCACAACACATTAATTTTAGAAACGTTATATTTATACGCCATAAATATTTCCAAAATTTTGACGAGATCACGAAAAAAGCTCGCTGGATTTTCATTAAACGACTGAAAAAGGAATGACACGTAAATTTGGAAGCGTAAATAATAAAAAATGGCGGCATTAGAACGTTTATAATTTAGCAGCGCTTTTTAACTATTGTAAAAACTAAATGGGAAACTCTTCCTCTATTTATGCCATGAACGTTTATATTAAAATATATAAAAAAAAAACAAAATCCCATGTTGTGCTTCAAATATAATTTTTTTTCAGAATTTACATATTTTTAAACAGATACAGGGTGTGTCTAGGTCGCGAATAAATTTGACGAATTAATAAGGGCAGTTCTTTAAAAAAACAAAAAAAAATGTGATTTTTGTTCTGTTTAGCTTCTTAAGATAGAACCAGTTGAAATAAGCAGACAAATACCTTTTTTTAAGGAAATTCTGCAAGCTAAATAAAGCTGTATTCATCATAATGAAGTTTTAAATCATTTACAGCAAATCCAATCAATTTTAATAAACAAAACATCAGGACTATTAGGTATTGGATATTTTTACCCCAAATATGGTGGTGAAGAGTTTATCTGCGACTTCCGACACACCTGTACATTTGCCCAAAAACTTGTTTTCAAAAAAAAAAGTTTAAACTTATAAAAGTAATTAGAGTTCCACCTTGTTAGTTAATTAGCATTAATTCATCAAAATAAATTTTCTTACAAGATTAAAGCAACTTAAGTTAAACGTCCACTACCTGTGATTATAAAATTAATTAGTTCTGTTATTTAATCTAAAAGATTTTAGGTCAAACTTATAGAACGCAAAGACATTTAAAAAACAAAATAAATCAACTATAAAGTGCCGTTTACTTTGGATGTGAAATACCAAATTTATAGTAATTAAAAATAATTAATTAAATAATTGTACTATTAATCTAAACGTAAAGCACATGTTTGCGTGTCGTATGAGATTACAATCCGAAGCTTTTTATACTTTTGTAACTTTCATTCACATAGTTGAAAATAGGAATTCCTCAAGCTTCAATATTGGGACCTTTGTTACTACATGAGAAAAAACATTCAGTTCTATCTAATACACATCTGGGAGGTTATCTAGGTTTGCACATTTGTTGAAATAGTGTTCTAACCTTCCGGTTTATCCATTGTTACAATTATCTCTGTCGATCATTAGCTGACCTATATAGTTCTTCCAGATACGGCCCTGCATAATAGGAGCTCCGTGCATATTTTCCAGAACCGTGCCGAGATCTATCCCCGAATTTAGACGATCTGCATAATATCAGTAATGATCAAAATGCACATCACGTACCGACTGCCCGCCGTCCCTCCCCCACCCCCGTTGCGTCCCATGCCGTCGCCGGGCGCCCGAACTCCAACTAAAACTTAATTATAATTAATTAATGCGACTGCTACTAAGTCTATAGGCTATATGCTATGTAATTAGAAACCTTTATATAAAATGAATACTGTTAATTAACGAACTAAAAGACATTATACACTGTTAGATTGCACGAATAACTTAAGTGGGAAAAACATTTTACGGAAACTTCGGTAAGTTCCGAGACGCCGAGTTGAATGAAATAGGGACACTGCAATTATTCGAAACTAGACGAATGAGGAAACCACAATGATGCTGTTTTATGGCGGAGGTTGAAGTGGACAGAAGCGCATAATTACATGTTGCAACACAAAAACCTGATAAAGTTACAAAGTGGCACAGTCTTAAGATTCAAAAACAAGACAAAAAAACGTTCTTTACAATCAAATCTTCCTGAAAAAAAATTAAAAGACCATTGTTCATTACCTTCAAAAATTTCAGGCTACACTCAGCTGTGGAAAAAGGAAGTGATCCTCAAACGTCTGCATGAACGGTAAACAAGCAGCATCAAAATATTTTCATCAACCGGTTTGCTTTAAATATTTTTACTAAACGTAAAGGTTTTTTAATGACTTTACGTGAGTGATATCCCTCAAAATCGGCTTTACGAAGATATCAAATCGATCAAAAATCCGCCTCGCATCCCTATACCTAATGATTTCAAATGAAAGAAAACATTTTTTGATTGCTACAAGGGGTGTTTAATCGGTCGTTGCGGAACCGATATCAAACAGAACGAAATTACCCTGATTTCATTTTGATGGGGGAAATTTCATCAGAGACGTGTGGAATTTCGTGTGTGACAAGAGGGTAATATTTTTCAGGAAATTTATACAAAAAAGGATTAGATACGTTCATTCATTTATAATAAATGGATTAAAATGATGATCATAGGTTTGAGTATTCAAACAGTAGTTTTCGACTTTATTGGTATAAAGCAATAGTGTGGTCAGGCATTGTAAATAATAAATGGTTTCCTCAAGGTTCAAGATTCGTTGACTTAGGATCGAGCTTAGGATGTTGGACTTTTAGGCTAAAATCTAGACGCTTTCGAGATACACGGGGGGTTAATTATGTGGCTCAACGTTCATGGTTTTTAGAAGAAAGTGTACTCCTTGCAAACAACTAGGGCAATCAGAGAATTGTTGTGGATCGACCATAACATTTGGAAAAGTGGCAAAATAAAGATCACAAATTTGCTCAAACAAATCAGTACAAAGAATTTCATAAATAACTTTGCGCAATCAGCGTTACGCATGCAACGATTGTAGTATGCGTAAGATTAATTATTATCGATGACTTAGTAAATCTTTTTAAACCACACAACTGCTTGATTGTTAATATCTTCGTCAGTAAATATTTTTGTTTTTACATCAGAAATCCTCAGGGTTTCGATATTGAACCACTTTTTTTTTATTTAACTATGATGCCTCTGTTACTTTATTATTACTAAGTATTGCTTGCAGTTTCGTACTCAGCTGTTTATAACAAATTTTGAAGCAAATTGCATTAGGAAGAAAATTTTGAGTAACTTTGACAATTAAAACTGGATACTAATATACATTGGATAAAAATGAAAATAATTTATTTTACGTAATTCCTATACATCTTCCTCAGTGAAAATTAGAATAATAACTGATCCTACGAAACATTTCATCAATTGTCATGTCTTTGCTAACTCTTATTTAAGTGTATCAACAACAAAATTTACCGATTTCTGTTCAGTTCATTAAAACTAGTTTCCCATCAAACTCGTTTCTAAGTGTATGAATTAGAAAATTTTCTAGGTCACTTGATAAATCTCTCGAACAACAAAATTATATGTTATAAGACTTGAATTTTTTGACTAAAGAAGAGCCCTATTGGACGTTCTTTCGTAATTTATGGGGCAAAATGCGTGAAGAACTTGAACCATTCTTAATATTTTCATAAAAATGACGGAAGGAAATACAATGTCACCGCTTGAAAATACTCCAAATCTCAAAAAAAAAAAAATCTAAGCCATTGATTTAGGAATTTTTACCCAAAATTGAAAGTTATTGAAGAAATAGAGTCCCAAGTCCGAGACAGCTAATTCCAGATTCAAACTGCAGTTCTGCGTATGTGTGTAAAGTTGCCATAATGAGCATATCTCCAAAATACGATGGCATTTACAGCATCTCGAAATCTGTCCTAATTCTCAACACAGAAGAGGTTTAAAATCAGCCAAGTTATACCATCAATACTGAGAACAACGAAAGGAAATTTATTTTCTCTTTGACTTCAATTTAGTTAAAATTCTGATAAACAACTCTAACAAAAAGGTTATGTCAATAAATATATGTTGGAAATTTTATTCAGCAATGCTGTGGGCAATGCTTGTGTAATTACAAACAGTCGTCAGTTTTACAAATATGGAATATTCTGTGAAAGTACATAATTCACAATTAAAAAAAATAGGTTTTTTATGGGTCTATTGGGTTTGCTTTTGCATGGAAACGAAAAGTTCTAAGCTGGTTCTGTCCCAATCAAATTTTAAGTTGTTTTGCTATCACAGTTATTAAGCATTTTAATACCTCAAAAGTACAGTTTCTCAAAAATATTTTTTAAGAGTTATGAAATTTCTTTAAGCCCATCGGTAAATATACATAATAAGCACAGAATTTTGTAAAATATGGATACAATATACAATGTATACAATACTCCTAAAATCTTTAGATTGTTAAAATACAGTGTAAACTTAGTTAGATGGTTTAGATTCTTTCTATCTTGAGCTTTTCGTATCCGTTAAATTCTTTGGATCTTTTCGCGTCTTTGTATTTTTTAATTCGTAAAATTATTCAGTTCTGAGAATTTCTACATTGTCTTATTCTTGAAGGTTTTTCATTTTCTCTATATTTTTCAGTTTTCTCATTTTATGTACAATTTTTAAATGTTACCAGATTTATAGATTCCTTAGATCCTCTACATTTTCTAAAATGTTTTTAATCCTTCTATTTTTAAAGTTGCCTTTAAAATTTTGAATCTTTTGCAATCCTAATATTCTTTAGATGCTTGTAGTAATTCTCCCCCTTTTGGTTTGTTGAAAATAGACTTTCAAAAATTTTTTTTTAGTTTTTTTAGATTTAGATCTTGTATTTTTGCAAATCTCTTGGATTGTTAAAATCTTCGACTTCGTATTTCTTAAAATTTTTTGTTTTTTTTTTTAATTCTGCAGACCTTCTAGATTAACTAAATTCTATATATTTTAAGAGCAACAAAATTACTTGAATTTCACATTGCTCATGCATTCCATATTCAAAATGTGGAAAGCAACGGAAAAAGAAGGATATGCAAACCCACAGTAGGCAAGACAAATCACATACGTAAATCAGAGCTAACACGGTAACTAGAAAGTAAAAAAAAGAAATATGAAGATTAAAAGATACAAGCGTGGAAGAAGAGAAAAACGTGAAAAAGATCAATTTTTTAAAGTTTTGATGAAAATGGAATAAGGCAAAGATAGAAACAGCGTTTCAGAGAAGTATTGAATGAAGGTGATGAACAGCAAAGAGAAGAAAATCTACAAGAAATAATACGAAAGAATAAACAGAAATAACAAACGAAAAAGTCTCCAGCGTTATTAAAATATTAAAAAACAGTAAAAGTTCAGACGAAAACGGAATAACAGCTAAAAATATAAGGTACGAAGGATGATCAGCTTAAAGAAAAAGTATTCTGGCTAATAACAGGAATTTTTAAACCAAAGAGGGCAAAACTAAACTACTCTTGCACTATCGTGCAATATTCTTGTTTGAAATAGTGTACAAAGTCGTAGCCTCGATTCCAAAAAAATGAATAGAAAATTGCACAGATGTGCGAATAGGAATACCAAGCAAGGTTTAGAAAGGGGCGAGTCACGACGGATCAATTTTTGTTATGATGAATGATATATTACTGAATTGCTATGAATACAGTGCTGACTTATGCAGACAATGTTGCATTGCAAATTGACAGCTAATTGATATAAGCAGCCAAAAAAATGAGTTTGTACATGAACCAGGGGAAATTGAATACAGAGATAGAAATAGATTGGCGTGTACTAAAAGAAAATAAGTGTGCAGGGTCGCTAAGTGCTTGGTTACATGTAAAGAATATATCAATAAATATAAAAAAAAGATCTACGAAACAATAAGAGCTACAGTTCTATAAGGTTGCGAAACATGAATAATAAACAAAAAATTATTCAGGAAAATTCTAAGACGAATTTATGAAGAAAAAAAATTGCAAGTTTGTATGAAGGAAGAACAAACAGATAAAGAAACAGAGCAACATCTTAGGTTTGATGAAAGGTGAGGTGGGTCGTCTAGAGCTGATGCCAGAGACAAGGGTAGTGAAGCAGATAGTTAAAAACCAACTACAAGAGAAAAAGAAAAATGCGAAATCTAGGATAAGATGGACGCAAGGGGTGATAAGGGAAATAAAGAAAAAAAATAGAGAACTGGAAAAACAAAGCAAAAAATAAAATGTGGAAAAAATTCGCACAATTCCAGTGGCCTGTGTAATGCTAGGTATATGTAATTATTCTAACAGGTTTTAAACTTTATTTTGCAATATTGAAAATAATGAATTCGTTTTAATCGTCTTTATTTAAAGTAATTGACCTACAAACTAAAAATAAAACATTTGCAAAAATAACCGGATACGCATTTCTCATAAATTCCGCTCTTTATTCATCAATTAGACACATAATTCGATTACCAACTAGCGGATGATTAATTCAGTTGTACCATAATCCCTTACAATATAAACTACTTCCACAATATACAATAATCCACAAATGTTTAAAAATTGTAAACAAACGTGCATATTTATCCCTCCATGCGACCAAAAGTAACATTCTTATTCGCTAAAAAAATGATTTCAAACAACTTAAACAAAAATTTTAATGTATAACAAATGGTGTTAAAAAAAAAGAGAAAAAGGATAAGAATTTTGACGATGTCTATTCACTTTGGGAAATCTTTTCAAAATTGGGAAAGACAAATTTAATAGTGGTTTTTCTAATCAAAAAGAAGGATAAAGTCCACAAAAAAAAACTTGCAAAACTAAGGAGAGAAAGAAAGTAGTGACATTAATAAGTAAAAATTACCAAACGAAGACATTGCAAAAAATAAAAGAAGTATAAGAAATTTCGCAAGAGCAAAACGGAACCACCCAGTATGAATAACGCGATGCATTTTTCCTCTTACATACAAGGCGTGCAATCTAGTAGCCGGCGGATCGAGGTGCAGCTGTTTCAATTGAGGTGTCTACGCAATGAAACGTGTATAAGCACGTCAGTTTTTGCGTAGGCGGCAATAAACAGCAAACATGGCGTTATTACCACAAGAACAAGACAAATGAGAACAGCGAGCCGTTTAGTTATGCAATAGAAAATCGATTGAATTCGGACTGTAATCGCAAGTCGTCGAGAGGGGTGGGTAAAGAGCGGCCAAAGGGGCGGCTGAAAGGGTGAAACCGGGGGTCCAAAGGGGTGGCTGGCACATAGTCCTCGTTCTGTGCGAGCACCACCTCATTTGAATTTCTAATTAGCAAACCTCCATGCAATTATTGGATTAATGTAAATTACGACGACGCGTTGTGCTCAGTGGCAGGGCAGAGGGGCGAGGGGACGGGATAATTAAAATCCGTTGATTAATATGTAAATTTAATAAGATTACAGTTCCAGGAACGAATGGAGCTACGGCAACGGCATCGGCCCGCTCTCCTAGCGAGCCATATAACCACCTCCTCGATTCAATACAGTTAACAAGTTTTTAACGGACGAGACAAGGGTTATTGCCGGATTACGCGATAGCGGAGGATGACGACTTTACGATGGAGGAACCGTCATTTCGATCTTGGACGACGATGGCGACACCGCATATATCAACATTTGATCACAGTAGATAATTCATTTATTCAAGAAGTAATTACACAACCTGTAACGTGAGACGCTCTAGTCTGTCTAGATGGCGTAAACTACAATGTTAAGAAATCACTGAATCACTGTCACATGATCACTGCAGTTTGCTACGATGTTATCTACATGACTCGCATCTACCACTTTATTTTTAATTAAGTTTAAACATACAATCTTGCAACTTAGTTTATCATTCTTGTGTTTTAGGCTGATTAGAACAATCTTTTTCACTGTGCTTGGCACTATTAGACTATATATCTACTGTTCTGTGCCAGGTGCAAGATTATCCCTTGGCTTCATTTGCTTCTATGGATCACAATCAAAGAAATGTATCCTAGCTTCAAAGTAGTTCATCATATTAATAGTTCGTTAATATTTGAAACAATACCATAATGTCTTTGACTTGTTGGCTTTAAAACTGTTCCATCTTGCACATTTGGTGACGTAAGTTAAAATTATGAGCACAACAAAAACTAACAAAATTCTGCTTCTACGAGTGTAAAAGAACGATGCTTATACAAGTTAAATTCTAGATTTTAGCGTGATTTACATGACATTTTGGCTTCATAATGAAGTTTTATTCACGAATGTTTAATATTCGCTTGTCCGATTAAAACATGTGGGTGCTTCGTATCTTGGACTGTCGTTCCTTCTAATAAGAAATATGAGAGGCTGCGATGCTACTACTAAACCAAGTTTGAAGATTTGTAAGGACTATTTTTTGACCGTTTAAATAATCGAATCTGCCTTCAAAGTATAGATTTTCTCACGTATAAATTCCGAATAGTCCGAATTATTATTAAATTATGCAAGCACCACAAATTCAACATATTTCGTTTAACAAACGTGTTAGAATTATTTATGGTAAAATTTGTAGCACGAAATCATTATTGTCAGAATTATTGCTATATGTTATAACTAGTTGATAGAATTACTATTTTTGTCATATTAAAATATGATAATGATTTTGATTATTATTACACCAATATGCTAAATATTTGCTGTTAATTATGGCACACAATTATGCCAACAATTAACAATTAATTGTTAAATATTTCATACAATTACAAATTATTATGTGATGTGAGTTTTTTCACAGTTATATCAGCAATCAGTATAATTTGTACGAAAACGTATGTCTGCGATTCATACCTTATATTGCAACGTGTCATTGATGCAGTTAGACGAAGAGCTTGTTGTTGCTTGTAATAGGAAAACATTTTAATGAAATAAATGTATTTTTTAAATTAACGTATTTTATTTTTTTTAACTGCCATTTTATTTGATTTTTGTAAGTGCCAAACAGTTTGAATATAAGTTTCCGGTTTCAAAAATGACCCTCCATATATTTTTTTATAAGATCCACAAACATTTAGGTTCACCCCTGAAAAATCTTTTCATTACTAAGTGATTTTTTTAAATATGATATATGATTTTTTGAAATCAACCTGATCACTTTTTTATGATTTTAATGGCGAAAAACATGATAATGTTAAAATCAGTGCCCCCGAAATAATAATACTTAAAAATCTCTTCAATTTCAAATATAATTCAAGGGTAAGGTTTGCTGACGAAATTTGTTAATTTCTAAGTGAATTTATATGAAATTTGAATTACACACTGCGTTAGAGTAAGCGGCCTAACATTTTTTTTTCAATCTTTAGAAAATTCGTTTTTTATCTATAAAATTGTATTTTTTATTGAAGGTGATCTGTATTGTAGAGACAAATTCTTCTGAGTAAAAATTGTAATGTTTCGACCAGTGACAGATAAACTACATCTGCATATATACATTTATTGCAACCATGAGCAAATTGGCGCAAATCCTTCCTAATCGATTGTAGGCAAAAAGCTTGACGTGCGTCCGAGTAAAAAATGTTTGTCCATAATTAACGGGCGACATTTTGCATTGCAGTTATCTTTGTATGACGAGTTGGAATAAATTAAACAGTAAGCATAAACAAAGCGGCGAGCTTAAATAGATATGCATTAATGGATGTCCCTTCGTAAAAAGTGAGCTGGTCGGTAGCCGCTCCGACACCGGCCAATAATGATGATTTATTTCCAAGTAAAAATTGCAGGCTCGCCGGTGCATGAGTAATGTGCCGGAGCGTTCAAAGCATAACGAGTGGGGAGAAGATAAAAAATACCAGCCCTTTCGAAAAATCACCACTACATTATATTTTTCACGCGGCGTTTGGGAGATGATCCGCGACTAAAGCTGCGAATGTACGGAAAGACGCGTCAAAGAGACTACCCAGTGGATACGCGGCTTAATAATCATATAGTGTGTATATTAACAAGACAAATTGCACTCAAAAGAAGATGTCAAGAATAGCAAGCAACTTATAGCGTCTCAAAATTAATATTCCTTGCTTCAATTGGTGCATTAAAGGCGAGCACGAAATTGCACTGTTTCATATATATTACACTAATGTTCGATTTGCTACATTTATTAATTTTTAATAATAAAAAAAAATGTGGAGTTTTCCAAGGCTGTTTTTTTTGGACCATTTCAGTTCTAACTAAGCAAATAAAATTAGCTCCAATAACATTTCAACATTAGTTGTTATGATTAACCGTCAAATTTGTTTGTCTCTTTATAGGAGCAAAAAATGCTGTCACTCATATAACTAAAAAAATCACAACAAAATGTTTAATAAAATAATTTAATTTAATTTTAAATAATTTAAATTATAATTTAATAAATAAATAGAAATCCCGATATTTACAAAAAGTTAACATAAATAGAACAATTTGAAAGATTATAATTAAATTAAATGGAACATATAGAAAATAAAAATCCAAGACATCCAGAGATTCTAAATTTAAACAATACAATAGACCGGGAAAATTTAAAAATAAGTTATAGGATTTAGACAAATTTATAAATGTGAAGCATCTACAGAATTTAAAAAATCTATAGTATCGATCTACACAGTCGATAAATTATTAAAAAAAAATTTCAAGACATTACGAAAAGAAGAAGACTTAAAAAATCTTATGAAATAAAAAAAAAGAAAAGACGAAGTTAAATGAAAACTTAGGTAATGCAATAATAGTTTAAACTTTGACCTGACACTCGGCGGACAATATTTTAATACCTACTAAAATCTTATCTATTATATCAACATATTCAAATATTTCTTTCACAAGATTATGTACATAAAAAAAACTTTTCCATCTTTGACCTAAGAGGTCACACTTAATGGAAAAGCCATAATAATAAATAATGTAAGTTAGTTACATCTGTGTTATAAACGGTAATTCAGAGTCAACTATAATCAATAACGTAAGCTGAATAACTTAGGATCATCATTATAATAGTGAATTCTTGGTTAATTTAGTTTTTAATAATTAGTGTTTTTGAACTATCGATTTACTGTATTTGACTAGGCATAGTTAGTGACTTAATAATTCAAGAACTCCTTGTAGCAAAGCTGCAGTAAAACATTAGTGACCTCTAACTAAATTTATTTAGCATTAAATGAAATAAAGAGTTTTTCATAAAGAAGTTCCAAATTTTTATTCCTGTACATGCCACGCACTTTTTTGTCAGATGCGATAAACGACGTAAATGTTTAGAGAAAAAAATATTAACACCTCTTTTGGTACTTCAAGATAAAAAAATAAAAGTTCGAGTCTAATAAGAAATTAGTATTGTTATAATCTCAATAAAAAATAAGTCCTTGACCTTCGAAGAACAAAAAAAAGTGAAAACAGGTCAGTAAGATTTCTAAAATTAAATGATGTTCAATCGTTGAATTATCGTGCTCTCTCTTTCCTGAAAATGCTATTCCAAATCAAATTTTACTTTAAAATGGGTTGACTTAAAATTTTGACTACTTTATTTCAATTCATTAAAAAAAATCCTAAAGATCAAAAAATTGTTTTACGTTCTTGGGTCTATATCGGTACACATTGTTTCCTCATACATCGTTCCTTGTAAACTATGCTCCATTTAGCAAGATCCTACAAAATGCTAAAACACATAATTGACAACTCGTAAGCCGGGAAAATCCGATGGTCAAGAAATGCCACTCGAGCGACAGCAGAAACACAGCGCTTACGACCTGTCAATCGTCACCTTTGTCATTGTAATCACACTATTCTTGAAATTTATTTCGTTCTATTTCCCTAGGCGTCCTAACCACGAAAACTGAGCTAAAGCTACGTGTACACCGACCTTCACTAATTCTGTCCGTCACAAAACATTGAAGATTTTAAATGCCTGCAGATACGCGTTGGAGTTAAATTGGGTAAATTCCTGGTCGGATGATATGACAACGACAATGGGGATGTGCATCATAGGGACGTTGCAATCAGAGGTATCGGAGCGGAGTGGCCACTATCGATTTCCTTAGCAGGGAGCTGTGGTCACCGAGATAACAGCGGCGGAGGTTCAAGAATAATGACGCTCGTTCGAGGTAATCTGCGACGACTTTATTGTAGGTGGGTATGACAAATGTAGACGAGAAGATTCGCGCGAAAAGAAAGAAATGGAAGTTGAACAAACTTACGAAAGCGGAGACGGTGGAAGAAGACTGCAAGTATTTACCTGAAATAGAAAAAAATATTAGTTTTTGTATGCTAATACATATTATTTCTGTGAGAAAACATTTTAGCGTTTTTTAAAACTAACGATCTTGTGTTTGATTTAATTTCGGAAAATTGATGTAATGGCAAAACGAAATGATAAAGACGTTGAAAGGAAATGAAAGAATTCATCTAAGAATGTCCCGTGTGCGTCCTTCAGCTTCAGTACACTTCTTAAGTTCTCTTATAGGAGAACCGAAGCCTACAAGCAATTCATGGCTTGTCGTTTCAATTTGGTATTCCCTTTTAGTGCAACTAACCAAGGAACAAAAATTTTGACCTATAAAATTAAATGATGCAAGCATGAAAAGATGAATTTTCCGACAGTAGTCTATACTCGTATTTATTCAGTTTCAAAAAACTTGGCGATTTTGGAGTAATGTCGCCTTAAATTATTCAAACGGACAGATAACAATATTGCAATGAAACTACAATACAAAACTATTTTTTTTTTGATAAATTTTTTGAAGCTGCTTAATGCCCTGAAACTTCCACCGTTCCATTTCCATGGCAGGCAAGTTGCACTATACATAGTGTAAACAAATTATGCTTATTACAAGTTTTCTTGGTGGCGGCGCCCGCCACCGCTGATCCTTTTCAAAATAGGCAATTTCGTCCCGCACACGATTTTTAAGCGTAATGCACTTCATCATCATCATAAAGAGATCTAGAGCCGCCCCTTAAGGCACGTCGAAGCCCGCTATCCAAGACAATCTTATTCGTATTTACATAGAGGGCAGCGCGAGCGGTCACCGTACTCACTATAATGCCCTTCGGCGTCCCAAGGGACTCCCCGCCCGATCGGTGCGGCCAAGAAGAGGGTGATGGAAATCATCTTGGCGTATTTGTTATGCATTGGTGGATATGTGGACATTGGCCGGTGTATAATATTTCAATATATTCCGTCCGGACGGCCGATATGCATGCCGCTCTTCATGTAAATACACCGCGCATCTAAATAAAATTTCACGGATGGACATTTCTATATTGAAATGAACGCCTTCCGCATAAGCGCACCCTCGTGCATCGGTGAGGGTGCAAAAGTAAGACGTTAAAAGTTGCATATATAGCAGAAAAATATATTTTGTGAGATGGGGTTCTTTTATTAGGAGTTTTAGATTCATGGTGCAGGTGCAGAATAGACTCAGAATAATAATAACGTTACTAAATAGAACGTACAAGAACTGAATTTTTGACAACTTTTTTTGTCTTTCTTAAGATTATGACTATGTTTCGGAGCAACACGCACAGTAGATACATAAAGAAACGAAGGGCTGTTTTAGAGTTATAAATTCATGTATTTAACAACAGTTAAAAAAACTCCTAGAATAAATTTTCTAACCGATATGCCATGAACTTCTAAGTTTTCAGCCAAAGCATGTAAAATTTTTACGACCGCTTGCAATAGTTTGCAAATTATAAAGCAGTGCATGACAAAGATCTGTGTGTGGTAAAAATGCAAGTCGAAGTAGTTATTTCTTGTAATATGTAGTTCCACCGCGCCTGTGACGACATGAAATGCTGTGCTTTTGCTTTTCAGTTCAAATGCAATAATAAGCTTAAATTGTTACCGTTCATTCACGATTTCTTGAAGAAAAGGTGTCTGTAACAATGTGGTATAAATGTTTGTCGGAGTGAAAATCTGCAATTATTTTATTAATATCTTGTGCGTAAAGTCTGAAATGAGTTTTTAATTAGACGCTCGTCTCAGGTCACAATCGCGCGCTTATCGTACCTGCGGAACCGCCAGTTGCTGGAAATCGTATCTTCGCTGCACCGCCGCTCACAATGCGTTTTCCCATTCGAAAACTGGTAATTAATGCTTATGTGCCTAAGTATCTGCGCAATTAAGCCAATAATTTATATCATTCTTTTGAAAACATGGTAATTTCTCTGTTATGGAAGAGTCATAATGAGAAATGAGAATTGTAAGCCGACTTGGGGAGGGCGAAGGGGTGGAAATTAATGTTATGCAATTCTACGAAGGTGGGAGAGAGTAAATGTAATTAATTATCTCTGTTCGTAATGACTCTGACTGATGAGGTGTTCGGGCTCTCGCCAGAGGGGAGGGGGAGACGTCGGGGAGAGGTGAAACGATAATCGACCGACTCTGCCTTCGAAGTAGGCGCACTATTCCACCTCTATTGTCTAATTGAGGCGCCATTTTTGTTCAATTTGCCTCCCCTTAAGCGGCCATCCAAAAACCGACGCGTACTTGATTTCGACATGAGCTAAGCCATCCGGAAAGAATGCCACGAATTTTAAAGAACTAATTTGTTCCAACGGCGTGCATCGGTAATTAGCTTGATTATTTGTAGAACGCACATATGTTGGATTTTATTATGATGATTGCATTTCTTAAACATGAATAAAGTGTAATTACAGCGGTCGACAGATGTTGAGTTGCTGAGAACAGTTACCAACCGAATTAAGCACCCAACACAAAAATTCAACCAGCACTTTCTGCCCTGGTCCTTAATTACATGTGAAGGAGCTTTTTAGAAAATCTATAAAAGTCAATACTCTGAGGTAAACAAGAAATGGAGGAAATGTCGAAGAAGTGATGAGACTGGGTAGCGTATATAATAAATAAAGATCTACACGGATAAGATAGTGTGGATATGGTTCCGTTCCCTCCTCTATTACAACTTCTAATGTTGCGGTTAATCTAATAATGAAAGTGTGGGAGGTTCTCAAGGGTGTATTGTTGCGCTTATTTTTCGAGTGTTTGCTGTGTTGCTATCTACAATCTTTGTTTTACTACTGATATACTTCTATCGTCTTTATCTCGTTTGCATCAACTGTTATTGCTTCGTTCTCACACTTGCGGGTGGTGTGCATTTACACTAAATTATGCGTGTCAAAGATACTTCATTTAACAAAATCAAAGAGCAAAATTATTAAAAACGTACAATCAAACTAGTAAGATATTAAAATCAATAATTCTAAGTAAAAACGTTTTTTCAAAGCAACACGATTTTAGGTAAAAATAAAGTCTTGTAAATCCTTAGGTTTACAAGACAGTCTGGTCCAGTCTGTATTCGATTACTACTTGAATAAGCATCAAGGTGCTCCTTTAGACAAACCGTTTGTCCAATCAATGATAAACTTCGAGTAAGTCTAGACTGTATTCGCAAAAACTATAATGTACCTATCCACCTCAGAAAACACAAAAATTTTCAAACTCTATGATACATCAAAAAATCATTGCAGTTTACGCATTTGAATTCACTTGCTACAAAAGCTTGGAAGCGATGATAAATAAATTTACTTCAGAATATGGAAAATATTTCTTATGCATCAGAAAGGTTTGAAGCAATGCCAACAACAACAGTTAGAGTTACCTAAAATCAACGTGCTTATAAAATGATATCTTTTTTTATAAGCTACAACTCAACACAACAAAACAAACGTTTTATACTTTATACATTTTAGTTTACGTTCTACAAAAACTTAAAAGCAATGAGAAATGAATAATATTTGAAAGAAAGTGAAACATATTTCTTATGTCTCCAAAAAGTCTGAAGTTATGCCATCAAAAATAGTTAAAATTAGTTAAACTCAACTTACTTACAAAATGATATCTTCTCTTGTATAAATACAACTGCTAATAAAATAAAACAAACGTTTTGAAAAACAATCATAAAAGAAGTGATTGATATGGCGTCAAAAAGAAACATTTACATGATTTCTAGAGAGTCCTTTCTTTGGACGTTCTCTAAATTAAGAGTAAAAGCAATAAACGACAGGAAAGTTTTTCATTTTTCATTTCCAAAAAACCACATAAAAAAAATGACAGTTCATGTTCTTATTCTTAAATTCATTCAAAGAATTTTTTAGGACCACTACACAAACAAAATCACTTGTTTTTCTAACTGACGCGAATTTTGCTAGCAACACTATCATCATCAGAACAATGATAAAACCGATCAGTTACTTTTTATGATTTAAAAAAGTCAGACTTTGTCCAATTTTCTGGAAATACTGCTAGTTATGAGCCATATAATTATGAGTCAATGAGCCATATGAGTAATATATGGCGACAGAGCTTTCGTCCTCTCAGACAATCCATCATGATGATCCCAAAACGGATAATTTAAAACCTGTAATTCTACTGTTTGCAGAGCTGAAAGAAAAAGAAACCAACAAAAAGTTTTCAACTTATCATAGCCATTTTTCCCAGAATACAAACAAAATTAGATTTTGCAATAATATCATTTTTGCTGGCGTAAACATCGACAGCCTAAAGCCAAGACTTCACTTTTTAAAATAAGACAGCCGGCAGATTCTGATATTTCTAAGATGATCATTGAAAAAAGTTTCAACCAAAAGTACTTGAGTCATGCCAGCAGCCACCAGCGCAATTCTCACAAGATTTAACTTAGCTAATTGATGTCTTACCAACTTATAAAAAAATAAATTTAAAAGTTAAGCAAATTAAAAAAGCCGTACAAAAGCTGACAATTTTGAACAAGGTGTCAAAATATTGCTGTTATAACTGCGGTGAAATTACGTGTTGATGTTTACGTTTACAAAGCTTTTGTATAAGTAGAACGGATTTAATTGGAACAATGGCGTTGAAAATTTGAAGTTGCGTTCTTTTCTTCGGTGTATCAAAACAGTGAGTGTTATCCTTGATAGTAAAAAGCGTTCATCCAGGATAATTTCTGGAACGATAAAACGAATTTCTGGTGTCTCCCTCCTCGCCGACTTGTGGCATTGTTAAGCTCCTGGAAGGGGAAAACTTTGCCAATAAAACAAATACGTTGCAGTAGTTAAACCTGTAAAATCGGTGGCTCTTTTTAATAATATATCCAACGACACGCCCGCCAATAACTGCACTGACTGAAAAAAACCCATAAATGTATTTCATAATTAGTTAATTATGCAGCATTTGGCCATTACTGATTGTGATTGCGATTGGTCGAACGAGTTGCCAACCGAAAAAATGAATTTTATTAAAAATCAATACCAACATTCGCGTGTTTTTAAATTACAGATTGAAGCGTCCACTATAAAAAAGCCATGCGCGAAAAGAGTAAAGCGTTCTGTGGACTAATCACAAAGAATAAAAAACACGGACGTGTACAGAGAGGGTGGGGGGTTGGACTCGGCTGAATCGTTTTGTTCTCCTAACTGATTTTCGAACACACACTCATTTGAACAACGGACAAAAGCCAAAAACCAATAGTCCTTCATTTTCATTTATTCACTGGATAGCGTTGTATTGGAAAAAGGTTTTTGTTTGGCGGACGGGAGAGGGGCCGACCCCTCTTGATTAGTAGCGCTGGGCACAAGTGTGGGGCGAGAATGCGAGGGCGAGATTCGGACTGTAATTATCATAATTAGTTTGCAGAACTGGACGCGGACTCGCCGCCCCCGACACCACTACGCTGGAGGCCTTTCACACTGACAACAGAGGACCAAAGAGTTCAGGACGCATTCCGTACCGCAACGACGAAACCCACATTTCACCAAATATATCCGCCAAGAACTGTACAGTGATTCTTGTTTTGAAATATTTGTAAGACTGAAACATCTAACGTCAACTTAATGTGAAGACGGATTTCAGACTCTTCAATTTATCAATGAGAAGTAATTATCTTGTATTTCTTTCAGATATAAATCTATTATACAAATTATTTTTAATAAAAAATGTCAAGGAGTTTGGAAAACGGGGCAATTACATAAAAAACAGTTCTGCATTACAAACAAAGCGTGATAAATGTCAACTCTTTATCAAAGACAGATGAATGACCAACCATCCATCTAATCCTAAATGTTCGTTTTGCGGTGATAATAACAGCTTAAAAGCAAAGTACGGAACGATGTAATCCTAATCCTCACACAAAAAGCAAACCATTCCCAAATTCGGAACCATCAATATTATATCAAACGGAAAGGAACACTCTCAAAGGTTTTTTGTGTAAAAAAAAATTAATGCAAATTGAAACAGGACCATAGTTGGACTATATAGGTACTTTGCAATGTAAAAAAAAAGCACAAATTACGCGCTTAATGTGTCAAAAACATCCATAAAAATCAATCGATTACAGCGTACTTGCCCATTTCACCCTACGAAGGGGGCTTTTCTCGAACTTCTTTTTATCTTTATCCTGATCTGTTATTTAGTCGCAACCTACTTTTGAACTCCTGTAATTTAATTGGGTTTATGTGTCTCTAATTCTGTAGTAGGTTAAATGCCTCTAAAACGATTTGACTTTGTAAGTAAATTTTTCGTGTTTAAATCATTACAAGTAATATGATATTGTTGAGGAGAATTTCAAAGTTCGAACCGCGAGAGAAATGTCTGATCCTATGTTAAATTTTCAATTACATCATCCAAGAACAAATATTAGTTAAAGTTGGTGTTCCGCATTCCCTGTTCATATTTTAAAATCACTTTATCGACACGCCAAAGTTTGAACGAAGTATTAGTCGTAGTAATCTCAGTGTCGAGTTCCGAATTTCCTCTCCTATAGTTGATGGTTGCACCCTGAAAAAAGTGCCCCCATAAAGAAAATTTAGTTGTATAATTCAAGCGGCGCGCTTTTGTAAATACACGCTGGCTGGCCGAGCTTTTTTCGGTGAAATATATTGAGACCAAACAAAAGCCTATACAAAGGATAACTTCAAATGAAGCGAGATAAAAACTGAAATATACAATGGAATTAATTTTGTTCAATTTAGATTAACTTCATTTGTGATTACGGGAGGGGAGCGCAAAAAAATAGAGACAAATCCCATTTACAAAAAAATGTTTCATTAAAATTCTTCCACTCATTTATTCTCAATTTCCGCAGCCGTGAACGAGGCATTAGACACAGTCTGACTTTATTATGATGGCCTGATCGATCCCGTTATTAACATTTGATTACAACCTCATCGAAAGTGAGATTCGCTTCAATCTAATGAGCTTGATGCATCCGCGATGTCTACGCGCCCTCCCACAGACGTTCGACGGCAATTTCCTGAGCGCGAAAGTGAACACTAGAGAAAAACCCACTCCGACCGCGGCCTCGGGGTCGAAACCGGCTGCTCCAATGGGTTAATAAGGGACATGTTAATTGCAAAATCGATCTTTCAACGAACGTGCCCTTAGCCCCGATTCCAGATTTGATAGAGAGATTTTAACTGAAATATAAACATACCAGGGTCCCAAAGGCAGCAAAGAATAAAAAACGTCAGTCTTCATTATTCCTGTTTCGTAGTCTTAAGACACAAAACTTCAGTATATTAAACCACAAGGGTAGTAAGTTGGGTTTACCAGGTCAAGGCTAATATTTGAGAAACCGAGAGAGGACGAGGTCTCCAAATTAGCTTTAACTCGACGGTAACTTACTGGGCTTGTCGGATACACCATCCGTTGGTATAACGTAAAGATTACATTCTTTGCATATTTGAATATCAAGTGGATGGATTTAAATCAAACTTATTTTTTTCTGTCATCAGAGGAAAGCAACTTTTGCATGACTTTTTTTGCCAGTATATACATAAACCAAAAAAAATGGAACTGAGTAGTTAAGAACTTGTTTTAGATATTCTGCAGTGTTGTGATAGTTGAAAAGTGATGGAGCAATTTCACTTTGAAAAGAGTTTCATTAACAAGGAATCACAAAAGACACAAACTGAAGTGGATAATAATAGACCACTTTCAGTGGGGCCTTGAATTGGCATCTTTTAAGGAAGTAAGTTTTACCTAGTTTAGAGCTAAAGTCAATTAATCAAAGAATATTCAAGTGTATCAAAATCCTGAAAAGCTAATATCAGAAGATGTTTAGAGACAACAAAATTTAGTATGTAATTCTAAAGAAAAAATTTACGAATGGATAGTTATTTATTATGCAAGAGGATAAAAGACCACTTTAACTATGAAGTAAAAATTGTTAATGCACGAGATGATTAAAGACCCTTCAACGTCGTGTATAATTTTTTTCTAAAGCAGACTTCAAAAAGAAGCTTTGATTTTAATTTATTTATTTGAAAAATAAACACTCATTCATCGTGACACCCACAGTAGGTTGTTATAGAATTTTTGTTGTTAATTGTTTTGTTTCATTTTCCAAAATGTCGAATATGCGAGAACGAGTTAGAATTGCCTGCAGACGTAGAGGAAGAGGCTGCTAATGCAGTGAATAAGTTATTGCCTCAAAAATAACACTTTATAGCTATACAAGAAATAGTACAACGCGTTTCAAAACTGTAGCAGAGTGAAAAATATCAATAGAGTTGGTAAAAATCAAGCCTTCGAATTTGTGGTCGTACTACTTAGTGCTAAAGAAGACATTGCTGGTGAATGAAAACTGCGGCATTGTAAAGTAAAATACTGTCAAAGTAAATGTCATGTTAATTTTCAAATAGAGAAAAATAATTACACTGTTGAAGAAGCTAAGTGTACAAAATGTAATTATTAAATTTTTGGTAGACGCTGCAGATGATGATTATCTTTTTGTGAAGCTTACATATTGAAAGAATCGCAAGGTTTGAAAAATAATATGTAAAATGGGTTTTTAAACTTAACAGGTTGTTGCTGTAATGGTTATGTACTGAGCTTGCAGAACGGACAAATTGTACAAATTAGAAGTTTCCAATATTGGCGATCCAAAATCGGTAATGATATTTTTTCCTATTAATACCAAAACAAAAAAAAACATAGTCGTTTTGTCTAACCGATAACGTTGTGGAGTTAGTACTTTGTAAATTATACGAAAATATTTAGGCTTGCGTCCTGAAAACGTTTCTTCCCAAGTACAGGCAGAAAAATTATACCATTCAGCTTGTAGGAATCAATATAATTTTTTGAGACTGTAATATCCACTTTCGCTGTTCTGCAGCTACGATGTTGGCAAACACGATGCTGATCTTGTCACCGTTAAACAAATAAACAGGTGGAAATCAATCTTGGTAGCAGAAAACTATATTGAAAATTCTATTTAGAGAAAAATTGTCGCTTCAAATCAGATTCTTTGTGAAAATAATAAGAGTGTACTAAAGTTAACTAAACGTTAAAGTCTTTTATGTACCTTTGATGTTATAATATCACTTTATTTACCCTTAAAAACGTTAACCTTGTTTTTTGATTATTGATAACATATTGAATTTTGACCTGAGTTTGATAGTCCATGCATGTATACAATACAAAAGTAACAACAGATCAAGATGAGATGTTAATCAATTAGTTGAAATCGTCCATGTTTGCCATATAAATAAACTTCGTAAACTAACAATGAATAATTCATAATGTGAAACGAAAACAAAAAATATTAAATCAAACTCAATTGTTCTGCTGCACTTTATTAATAAACAGAAACTAACAACGTTTTGCATTTTTTCTGTCGTTTGTATGCAGTTCCAACGATTTCTCTTATTACTTATTACTGCTCCACCAACATATTTTTGCGTCACTATGCTTGATAACGTCTTTGATTCTCGTCCAAAACTAAACCAGAACGCTCATTTTGCACGTCGCTTAAACGAAAATACTAAAGATTTAGGTCCAGATGAAAGTGGTGAAATTGTATTTTCAAGAAGCCAATTTTAAGTTTTTTTTTTCTACTATCATTCACCGACTATAATAACTTCTTCTTCTTTCTCTTCTTAAATTCTGTGTCCTCCTTACATCCGCATAAAAGTTATGTTTTATATTTATTAATGTTAAATTTGAGAACGTGTTCATAAGAATTGGGAACAAAGTTGTAAGCCCTAAAAATTCAAGATCTTACAAATACATGATTATTAAGTAAAAAACCTAAAAAAATTGAAAATAGCTGAATGAATAAATTTCTTACTTGGTGTTCACAAAGCTGCCTACCATCATCAAAGCGACAATTCTAGGTACTAAAAAGTTTAGTTTAATCATCGCTCTCATGATGGTAGCTTTGCTGCTGAAAAGCGCGTCAGCAAATTTCTGACAAATTTTTGGTGTGTGGGTTAGCAAGTGCTTTTGTAAAATAACTTGAATTATTTACCAGAAGAAAATTGTGTCTTAATTTCTTATGTTACCAGTTAACTGACCTAATAAAGGATTTCAATTCATTATATTAAAAATCTTAAAAAATTGTCTCTAGGGCTGGGTGAATGTATTAGAAGCTGTAACACTCATATTGTAGCAATGTTTCAATAAAAAGAATAATTACACACTGAAACTTTACCTGTTCAGGTAAATAAAAATACCAAGCTTTTGTCCAAGTGCAGGTCACACCAAAACAAACATGTGAAGAAGAATAGAATGAAAAAGAAGAATAGAAGAAGTAAGAGTGAATAGAAATTAATAATTGTAATAAATTATATTGCATACTCGAGAAAAATATCTATAGTTAAAGTAATAGAGAGCAGTAATAGAAAATTCTAAGCTTAATTAATTAATTAGTAAAAATCGAATATTACAATAAGAGTACCAAGGACCCGCCGTTCAACCTTACTATGAAAAACCTACTGTTAATATTTATCTGTTTTTGTAGTTCCAAAAACATTACTGAAAAACAATTTATTTTTTTAATAAGAAATAAAAAAATAGTGCAAACAACGTAATTTACTCTTAAATACCTTAAACTCTAATTGTTGTAGATTTTCTAATTTGAAACCTAGAAAACAAAGTCGATACCTTATTACTAAATTGAAAATAATGCTTCCCGAAAAACGTAAGAAATTATCGATTATAAACATGTAAGTCATTAAAATGCAAGAGTCTAAATGATATTACAAAAGTTCTGAGTTACTTCTTGATTTTGCTAAACTAATTTTTAGATTCTGTAAACTTTTCACATGTTCAATTAAATAATCGACCCTTAAATTATAAATAGAAGCATATTTTAAAATATTTCGTCATAAAATTCTCTCTTGAGTTACAATGCTAATTTATATGTTTTCTATGCAAATATTAGTGTTTTTCTTACAGTTCAATATTTGTATGCTCAAAGAAATTATAGATTTTCCACACAATTTTCTGCCATTCTCCATACTAAAATTAATATTTAAACCCGAAGCGACAAAGGACATAAATCAAATTTCAGTGTCCTATTACATCATTCTCTTAATTGTATGCAGCTAAGATAATGGGTGTAACCGGAACCCGCATAAGACAGAAAATTTGTCCATGCACAAAAACAGGAAACCAGCAAAATTAATATCAATAAAGAACGAAAACGAAGAAAGTCAAAGAAATATCAATCACTCTTACAAAAATTCGAGGTGTACGTTCATAGTGTTAGTTAACTTTGAGAAATTTTTTTTACTGTTTACTTTTTGTCTGAGAATTCGAACATTGCTGATTTAAGCGACTATCACCGCTGAGCATCAGATAGATGTCTGGTCATTTATCTACCTTTATTGAAGAGTTGACATTAATCAAACATCCATAGATGTAGAACTGTCGTTTATATATACCGATTGAGTTTATTAAAAGAATCATAATACGAGAAAAATGTTTTCTCGATATAAAATCAAATAATTTTGCATATTCTGGCAGATTTTCATAGAACCCAGTCATTTTTTTTACCAATTTCGGTTCCACAACCAAGCTACGATGATTAACAATTAATGAGTCATCTGTCCATCTTCCTGTCAATCATTTGGAAAGCTGAAATGTATAACTAAAATGTGGCAGCACTGTCACCGCATTTTACACCTTAACTGGTACCAATATTTAGTTTTACCTTCGATTTGAATATTATGTTTAGAAATATTTTTGCTTTACACATTTTAGATTCTACATCTACTATTCGTTTATATATTATTTGTCAGATTCGACAGGGGTTTAATGGAAAATTATGAAATAATGAGAAAAGCTTAATAAATTGCCAAAAACTAAAAACGAGTCGCATGTTTTATTTGGTAGACAAGCATTTTCGGTTAAACCGTTATAACTTTTAAAGTGTTTAAAATGCAAACGAGTTTGAAATATAATACAATTTAGCGGGATATTGTGGATACATTTGTGTTGTAATGTAAATATCAGTAGCGCAAAATGATGGTGCAAAGATGGATGAATTGAATGTGAAGTGTAAAGCAATAATTTATCACAAATAACTGAATTAACTCAAAATTAATAGACTAATATCGATCTTGGTAATTCCATAATTCTTATGATGCTCACCTTCAAATGTTCTTTGAATGTAAATGTGTGAAAAGAAAGAATACATAATTAATTACTTCTTTAATGTTTTCTCCACATTAAGATCCAAACAAATAGCAAGAAGAGGACATTGAAACGAATTGAGTTTTTCCGAAAAAAGTGTCTTGGTGCGCGTAATTTTACTCCCCAAAATTGGTGTATTTTGGCAGCTGTAATAACATTAAAGTGTTAGACGTGAACCTAATAGGTCATTATTCAAATCGTCCTCTTGTACATCCTTATTTAATTTAATTTGCATGGACTAATTACACCACGAATTACCATTCTTCTGCGATAATAATGATGTTAATTTAAATGATTTTACACGGTTGACGGGACTTCCGCGCCGCCACTGACAAACATTCATGCAAACATCCCAACATTATGCAATTCCCCAGATATACAATCAAGAACGTAAGGTCAATTTCCTTTCTCATCGAACAAAAATGACTTTCTTTTAGGAATTCTAAGAATTCATACTAATCATGGAAAAATGACAAAACCGTTCCCTTACTAATCAGAATAAAATCCAGCACAATTCTTTCTGATTGTTCCATTGAACTTTCGCATTTTTTTAAACGTCCATTTAACTTATCGAAGCTGCACATTTAGCACGCAATAATTTATTTGTTTTGTGGCTAAAAATAGACGGAAATTTAAATTAGAAACAAGTGACCAAACCTCCAATATAATCAATTTCTTAGAGTGAGCAAACCGAGTGTGCTTTAATAAATAATTATAATAACTCGTAATTATAGGAGACCTTGGCACAGCCTTGAGACTAATTTATTAATTCAACGACGTGGACATTATTTCTGCCTCGTCTCCAGTCGGGAAAAATTAATGCGGGAATTATGACTCTATTAAGAAGCTGAAAAAAGTCCAGACAAATTTCTCTGATGGTGATTTAAGTTTGGTCAAATGGATGTTGGTACGCAAATACCGTGCATAATATTGATAAGCCAACCACACTGGAAACTTGGAATTGGGAAATTAGTTCTGCTTTTCGGTCTATCTCAACTCACACGTATTAATAATACATCATTGTCTAAGATACCCTAGGAACAGTAATACAAGTTTGACCAAAGTTCCAAGATGTCCGAAAAGGTGTTTGCAGGTATTAATAGTTGAGACACTGTCTATTTTAAGAAGTAAAAAACTGTTAAAACAAGAAAAGTCAACTTCAATAAAAATAAAGATAAAGATTCCAATGAAAAAAAAGTGATGTGATAAAAGGAAATTGCTGGTCAATAAAATTACACACAAATAACGAAACCATAAAAGTAGAAAGGAACAACCATATAATCAGAGAAGAAAGAAAAAGAACATCTTATAATTAGGAAAATAAATATGGCTTGGTAACATGTACAGCGTCCGCCAACACTTGTGTCCACGCCCAAAAACTGTTTTAATCATTACGTTAAAAATGTTTTTTTTTTTATATAATATATCTATACATTGTATACATATACAAGTAATCTGACCTGTTCCCTGATTTAAAATAAAAATCAAGAATAATAAAACGAAAACCACTTTGAGAGCAATTTTTGTTGAAACGAGATGCCTTTCATTTTTTTAAGGAAAAAGTGGACATCATTTTAATTTAGGCGAATATCAATAAAATTCTGACACGCTGTAACACTGTGCGGTTTCCGACGTGATTTGTAATCAAAACAATTTTAAGAGGATTGTGGACATACTGAAAGAAACCGGAGAAAAAGACAGTCGTTAACTGGGCTATTATACATGCAAATAGTCAAGCAATGTTTCAAACAGTACAGATAACAATCTTCATGTAAGCAAGCACTCAAGATATTAACGAACAGACAAAATATTCAAGATGCACAACGACCATCCACACTACGTAGAACGAAACCAGAAATCACACGATATGATTATCAAAACAGAATAGTGTTCTTTTAAAAACACTGATTACATAAATAAACATAATTTACATTATTGGGCATCTGAGTTCCCAGTGGGTGCGACAACAGAGATATCAAATCAACGGTAAATGTTTGGGGAGAAATAATTAATACCCGTCTTTTTTTTTCACGTACCATTTGAACGGTGTGAATTTTCTAAATAATAATTTGGAAATTTTATCGGACCACTTCAGAATGTTATTTCAACAGGATGGGGCTCCTCCACATTTTGACCAAATTGCCCGAGACTCCGTTTATCTTTAAAATTGTTGATATTTTTATGTGAACGTAAGTGCTGACGGATCCTATCATAGATCGGAAGAGCCTCTACAACTAAGACAACTTTTTTAATGTAAAATTTTGATAAAGTGCCAGGGTGCTTCAATGTGAGGATACCGTGACCGAGATCTGCATTTTTGTCAAATATTTTATGAATGTGGTGCGTAATTTAAGCATTTAAATTCACACCTCAGTGCACTGCACTTCTTTTTGATCCTTGTAAAATCTAATTCCACTCATTTCCGCAACTATCCATCGATTTCCCCCTTTAATTCAAATTTGCAACTGCACGAAGCGACCGCTTACTACCGTTGCATAAATAAAGCAGTCCTTTGGTGTTTTTGTGCCGTTTTAATGTCGCTCTTGGGGTCCGAGAGCACCGTCTCGGAATCCTATGTGCCGCTTAATCCCGTTGACCAGCGGCGGCGGTAACGGCGTCGTCCGGGAGATGGATGTCGGTCGGCGGACGGCCCCAGGGAACGACGTTGTTGTAATTTCACGGTGCCGTGCATCTCAAACCCTGTATGTGCCCACGACCCGTTCCCTCTACGAAACGTACATTCAAAGCACTCAAAGGCGCGGATTACTGATTTGTTTCAATTATACATGCATACGGTAAGCTGTGGCCGGCCGGGGGGCGTCTTGGAGGCGGCGCCCACCGACGGATAATCGATTAATGATGTGCTGGAGGCGGCAAATGTGGATGGACAAAATCAGAACTTCGGAGTAAAATAAAGGAAGCGAAGATGTGTGTCAGACAGATTTCTGTGTTAACGGAGGTCAGACGAAATACTTATCACAGAATCAGAAATATTCTAAAGAATTTCGCCCTAGAGCACAATCTTTGTTAAAATTTTAGACGTCTAAGGTCGAAAAACACGGAATGAACCATGTTAAGATGTTTAAATTTAGTTCAATACTTTCAACTTCAACCCACGTCACAGACTACAAAAGCAAATTTTGATAGATTTCTGGGGTGAAAGACTACCTTCCACCGTTATCATCTCGCAACAAAAATAATTCTTAAAATTCTTTAGACAAACGATTTGAAAAAACAATTTCTGTGTCAAAAAAACTCAACAAATAAAGAAAAGATTTAGGATTTCACAATTCACTCCCGAACTAATTAACTAGAGCGAAAAAACTGAAAAAGTATGAGAACGTTCCATTTTTGAAATGAAAAAGCTTTCAGATAGCGATTTTGATATCTTTATGTGTGTTAATGATATCAAGGCCTCGTCGAGACTAAAGTTCTGAGAGAATATCAATATATCAAAGAATTTAGAAATCGATCGAATTTCTGTTATGTATTACGTCCTGTTCTTAATTTAGCCCCGTCAGTTCGATGCCTCATACGCGATAATTCATTACGCCGCCACCACTGCCGCCGCCGCGTCTCTTTCGTTATTTTGCTTAATGACAAATGAATGTAATAAGGGAGTCACGCGCGGCCAGTCGATGAAAAGAGAAATGGATCGGAAGTGGAGTGGCTCGAAGTCCACCCTGCAGTCGATCCGACTCAGCAGGTGGCTGATGAAAGTACTCCCGTCAACATAATTATATTTCTTTGCTTCCATTCGATTCACAACACTTTTAATTACGCCCAACTTAAAAAGGGTCTTAATTTGTCCAAACCCCTCTTTGCAACCCCTTTTTTACCACGTAAAATTCGCCTCTTTCTACCGTGACTCATCGAGAAAAATCAAGCCACTCGCTGCAAATTAAACGTAAAGTTATGACGTGCCCTCTTGCTTTATGACAGGCGTAAATGTTACACGAAAATGGATTTTGCGCCTTATTGGACTTAAAAATTCTAACTTGGTCAGTGGGTTTAAATGGTGTTCGTGATGGTAACGCTTTCTAAGGAGTGGAGCAGGGTCGGAGCTATTAATTATGGTGACGAGGGGATTCCGAGGAAATGATAAACAGACATGTTAGACTAGATTTTCTATTTCTTTATTGACCATCGAATTCTCATCTCTTATTCCATTGTGACCATTGAGGTGGAAAATTTTAGCTTTAAAATTAAAATGCTTAATATGAAAGCTTAGATCCTTTTGAAGTCATTTTAAAAAAATTAATAGCATCTTGAGTTCCTTCAAAAGCAATTTAATTCGTTTTTAATCAATCAATGGAAACCTTCGAATTCACTGTTTATCAACTAGTAGTAAAAGTAGCTTTGTTGATAAAATTTTATGATCGAAACTAACACATGGTGAGATTCTCTTCGGTATTGATGCATCTATACAAATTTTATAACCACCTACTAGTATTATGAACATAAAAACTGCAACCCTTTAACTTCAAAAGAGAACAAATTCTTTATAGATTTGCATGAAGCGGGCTTGCCCTTCAAATAAAATTGCACGTTATTTAAAATTAAACTATCCAATGGCGCTTTGTGAATGAGAAAAACATATCCCAAATCCTAGAACTGAACGTTTTCAGAAGACAAACTAGAAGACCATCGCCTTCGACAAATCATTTAGATCTGTAAATGGGCTGATTGGGTTAGAATAATAGATGCATTTCTTGTAAATAAATGTTTTAACCACAAAAGAAAAGGTCTATACATTTGATAATCCTTCTTCGGCGAATGGAATTTCTAAAGGTCAGTAGCACAAAACAAATTCAAATTCAATAAAAATCGTAATAAGTAGATATAAAGTAAATTTTATTTCCATAGGTATTAAAACAACTATTTTATAGATCATCAAATTGTGCGAGATGTCTTTCTAAAGTAATGTTTATTATGATTGTGTAAGGTGCTAGTAAGGTTTCTAATCTTTTATTTGTTTTTTTAATAGCTGCATTTTGTGGCTTCTTCTTGCTTGCAACGAATTCGACATCTTCCTTTTCTTTGTATTTTGAAAAATTTTTCGTTGACATTGAAAGAAATGTAAATTTTGGTTTCAATAATTAAGATTAAGAGTAGAAATTGTTAAAAATCGTTTGAAATCAACAATTTTCCCTTAGTTACCACAACCAACAAAACTTCACTGCAAGCATCCCTATGAGCACGTCAATCACGTAATTTGAAATTAATGTAATATTTAATTAAAACTAAATTATTTACTGTTAAAATCGTGCTTGGCTTTTGATAATTACCCAAATCGTTTAATCATTTACTGTCAGGAAGTTAGCTATTTCAAAAAACTAACAAATTCACAAAATTTAAAGTGAAATTCGGTGAAATTTATAAATCTTTATTTTCAGAATGCCACTGTATTTCCAGACTTGTCTTGCATTGATTCTCTGTGACCCGTTTTTCCAGAAATTCCAATCAAGAACTGTGCGATTATTTGAATTACCAACAGATGCAAATGTGTCATGATGTAACCTCATTTAGTTCAGTGCCTCATTTAAATACAAAAATCGTTAAGATAATCGTAAACCTAAATTAATTACAGCCGTGCTAGTCCTATCATGATTAAAATTATTAATTTCTTCCGAGCGGTCCGAAACGCGCTGTCAGCGTAGAAAATCGCGCTGCCTGTTATAGAGTAGAAAGAATCGGATCCTAAATAGCGCTCTGTGGGCCACCAGCGTTGAGATCCCAATCTATGCGATATCCGCCACCAAATTTAAAACAGCGTATCTGTTACTGCTTTCAATAACATCCCTAAAACTATATCAATATCGTGTCAAAGCGCCTCTATTGATTTGAAATGAGTTATTAGTAGGTTTATCGCGAACATTCGCTGGAAGAACCGTCCCAAAATCCACCTCTGATTCGTTCGGTTATTTTTCATCGCAATTTACTCACATTGATTTTTTTTACGTGAAGCTTTGTAGCATCGCAATTAATAACAAAATGTTTATGTCCGCTTTAAATTGCGACGTCTGTGCGTCGCAAATTCCGAACGTGTCAATAGTGTGGGCATACGTGAAAGTCGAGTTTTATAAATTTCCGCGGCCGCAATGAAACGGACATAACGAGAAATAAATATTGGAGTTATTACAGCTTCGAAAATTATTGTCTGTTTTCATTTAATTTAAGTAGAACAAAGACTAGTCGACCGATCGACAATTTTTGAAATTGCGGAATGTTTTATTTATGGCGCGGCGGTGTTTGTCGAGCGGATTGAAAACAAAAACGGATGGAACTGGAGATAAAACAAAAAATTCGTGTTGTGTCCATACGTAATGAAGCTGCGGATAGTGGATTTCTGTCGTAGTGTTGCTAGTTCATTACGGAAAAAATACTTTTTTTTATGAATAATATAACTGGAATTGATCAAACGCAAAATGACGAATGCAGCCTGTAGGCGAGTGGCAGCATTTTTGAAATTATAGACCCACTCTTTGGTTAGAATTCAGTTCAAAAGATGGAAATGTGAACCATTAACTTTAAGTTTGTTTGCAAAAAATCTATTTTTATAAATGGTATATTCTTTCATTCCACTTTCTTTTTTCTGGGAAACATCAAAAACTCACCACAACCAAAACTTCTATTTTCAAACACTGTTGCTAATTACTTCACAAAACAAGAAGCTGCGTTTTAAGAAAGCCGTTATCACGCAACCAAAATTTTTTCGTAAGGTATTTAACCCTTTTTTTATTTCGTCTGCATTATTTTATGTATTTGCGTGTTCTTTATTCCCATTCTTTCTACGCGAAAGAAAAATCTCGCCCTTTAGAAAGCTCATGTTTAAAGCTGTAAACAAGTCAGCTTGAAACTTCTATCAACTCTCACGAAAATGAGTCGCGTCTTAGATAAGCTCGCCTCAGCCAACCCCGACCCCGACAAAAAATCCACCATCAACAGGTGGTGTGAGCCGCCCCCACCGTCCCTCGCTTTTCCACCACCGCCATGTTCAATTCGTCTATTTCTAAAGCCCACATTACCGGGCAGATTTAATATTAGCGCAAAGCCAGTTGAATTGCAACATTGTAGATTAGTCCGTGTTTACTCGGGGAGTAAGTGGGAGCCGCCCCTCAGAATTTATGGTCAAGTGACGGCCAAAAAGCACCTTTGATGCTCGCTGTTCTGTTGCCGGAAAGACGCTTAAATTAACACAAAGCGTAGATTTTCAAGCCTGTACTTGGCATTACGAAAGATTTTTTTTGATGGCGGCGGCAGCGGCAGCGGAGAAGAGAAGCCACTGGCCATCTAAGGGTTGTTGCAAGCATCTAGCAACCGATATTGATTCGAGCTAACTCTATTAGATGAGTTCATATTGTAAGTTTGTAACTTAGACGTTGCTTTGGGCGTTCGTATTGTTCGAAAACCTGATACGTTGCGCCGACTTTCCTGCGAAAGACTAAACGGAAATGCAGAAGGAGAAAGGACCACGGCTCGTCGATTGGAAAAATTACATATATAAGGCCTAATAAATTGTAATTTTGTTCAATGGGTCGTATTTAGAGGCCGGAAAAATAATAGCGACTAAAACAGTTGAGATTTAAAAAAAAAATACACGTATTTGTTAGCAGTATTTTTCTGCACAATAATTAATGGATAATTTAAATCTTAAACAGTTCTTCAAAAACCTATTAAAACTGTACATTACGAGCATCAAGAAACTTACTACTGTAGTATGTGCTCAACTCAAAACTAATTGCTTAAAATGAAACCCCTCAATTCATATCTGACATTCACGAAATATGAATAGGTTGCTTACTACCATTGTAGAATCATTATTCATTTTCATGGCCTTACAGAAATCTGGGGAACAGATAGGATCCGTACAATTTTCTAATCAACCTTTGAATTTCATGCATCAGTAAGTACAGCTTGGTCATCTAAATAGTATATTTCCCTCTGAATTTTCAAGTATTTTCGCACCTAAGCCATAAAGTTTCTACCACACAGATTTTCTAATAGATTCGAATAAAAGCGTAAATTTATTTACTTTTTAACCATATAGCACATTTCCTTTCAAGCAAACTAAAAGTTCAAGCCAACTTGTTCAAAAAAAAACACGTCAGCATAAGAGCATCAATAATAATCAGTTAGTCAACTTTAACGCGACACTCGTTGAAGTAATCAAATTTTGGTATATATACATATATATATAAGATCCCAGAACTCAGATTCGTTATATAATGGAAAAAACTCGAAAAAGCAGAACTCAGCCTATAATATCGTTTATTTTCAGACTTCAATGTAATTCGCCCAAGTTTTTAAATGGGTCAAAAACAATGGAAGCTTATAATTTAAAAAACAATGTAAAATTGATGTTTTTGAGACACCATATACAGTCTATTTTTTCCTGTCATTTTCTGTATCCAGATGTATAAAATCCTTAAATTTACCATTAACCTTGTACATATAGATCAAAATTTAATATTCAAGTTTCGCGCCTTTTTTCCAAGCCATTCTTATTTTCAGAAAAATAAAAACAAAAACACTAAAATTTATTCATACAACATCGATGGTTGTATTAACGAAATATTAGGACTTGAGTCCTTCCAGTGCAAAAATTGACGACGCAAAATTTAAATGAGTATATAGACATAAAAACAAATTATCTCAGGTACAAAACGGAATAAGCAAATTCAACAATATTTATGCAAATAAACATATATCAATAAATAAACATATTGCAAAATATGCAATAGGTTTAAAAAAGTATACAATAGAATCTGTGGTTTCTATATTATTATTGCATTTATATCAGTTTTTAATTTTTCTAGAATTATTCTTTGAATCTTTCGTTTTTTGACATGCCAGTTTCTTAATTTTTCAAACTATGTCTCTTGGATGATTTTTTTTCTCTTGTTTTAAAATCCGTTCAAGAAATATTAAAAACTGAAATCCCAAAAAGTCCTTGAGATTCTAAAAATTATTTTAAATATATATATAATTTCAGCTTCTTAAATTGTAGAACAGTAGAGCCATTATATATTTTTAAATATAAGTCCATAAATAATAATAATTATTTACAATTATTTAAATGTTTACTTTTTCCTACTTTTCGGATGCTCCTTTAATACTACCAAAATTTGATGAGTTTTTAAAATACAAAATTCTGCAGTGTTCAAGATTATTAAACAAAATAAAAGCACTAGTTTTTCACAAAATCGAAAAAATTATGTTTTTATTTTGCAATTTTTCAAATAACAGAATGTACACTAAAATTTTATATTTCTGTTAAATTTCACAGTGTCCAAATTGCCTTTAAGTCGATCGTAAGTTTTTAGAATCTTCTTCTAAATGTACAAAATTTATTGAACTTTTAAACTTCTGTATGACCTAAAAATTCCCTTGAGTTTTTTACACTCGGGAGTATTCGAATTGTGTCTCCGTTGCGAACTTTAGAGTTTCTGGATGCTTCGAATTCTTTGATTCTTCTTTGATTATTGTCATTGTTTAATGTCATGCAATTATCTGTATTTTGTGTATTTTTTGACTCCTCCGATTCTAGATTTTTTTTGTCTATTTGCCTGTACTTCTTAATTTGTGTCGGAATTACTGCATAAATTTCTAAGAAAAATTTTGATGTTTTACTAAATTTGTAGCTATACAAAATTGAAGGAAACATTAATAATATAATAATGTTAAAATTAGTTTTAAACATCTTGAGTCAGGGTAAATGAACCACAAACTAATTAGCATATATATCAACAAACTTTAAAAAATCGTTTTTTTAGAGAAAAAAATCCTTACCGTTAGTTTTACTTATCAGAAGCAAAAAAAGGCACAAACAAACTCTTAAAGATGAAAAAAGAACACCAAGAAATTACTACACATTATGGTGTTTTAAACACGAACAAGTTTTCGCAATGTTACAATTAGTATTGAAGTTGGCTTTACTTTTTTCGTGTCACGGGCTAAATGATGGATGGATATTCATGTACTTTTTATTAAAACGAACTGAACAACAAACAGAATTGCTGCAAAGCAAACTTTATTTTGTGAAATTAACACAAACTGTAGACGTTAAACTACAAGCTACCAACATACTTCAGATATTTGAATTTGAGAAATTTCTATTTTCTAAAACAACACTTTTATTTCTTAAATCACAGTTTCCTCTTTCACAAGACCCCATTTGTATGAGTAAAAATTATCATTGTTACATACCCACTACTGAGTGTGGTCATAAAGTCTCGTCCCTTTTTTCGGAGAACTAACGTTCGTTATCGTTTGAAGAAACCAAACACTGTATTTACAACTGCACAAAATTCATGCAGGTGCGCTGAATTAGAATTACTCTACGTCTTTATAAGATTTCGCAGTTGATAGCAACACGCTCGGTACCGACAATAAATTCGGTTAGTTGTACGTACAATTAGTCACTTGAATTAAATTTATTCACGTTGAAGTTGTGTGTTCCTGTATAGTAAATACCGTATTAAAACTAATAGAACGCAATTATATTCATTAAATATTAATATTAATGTTTGCATTTGAAACGCTTGACAATGTTTTAACTGTTGACTGGAATTCGGTGGAATAACAAAGCACACAAGCGCAAGATGAAAATTTTCCTCTCTTTCTTGATTTGCGAAATGAAAGCATGTAGGCAATAACTAATTATTTGATAGAATGCACATGCTTGAAGTGCCCTAATTTTGTTCACTTCGAGCGTGAAATACATCGTCCAAGTCCAATACTATGCCAACAAAAAGATTACGACGGTGAGTGTAAACACCCGCTAATAAATTATAAATGTTTTGACGTATGACGTAACTTGAAAATTGATCTATTGTACTTTCTGTATCCTGATTACTCCAACCAGTTTTCAGTAGGCGTTAATGCGATTTAAATTAATTAAATACGTTAAAACATGGATAATTAATAAGTGCGACCGGGGAAAGGTCTTCGGCATAGAATTTAGACACCCACGTTAGGCAACACTGTTTCGATAAAAATTTCATTCATTCAAGAAAACATTGTGAATAAAGGTGTCTATGAGCCTCTTGGACTAAGAAAAAACGAGGTTAATACTGAAATATTGTAGACTTTTGGGGTCAGAAAAATAATGGCCCCAATTTAGACCCTTGAAGGACACTACAAACGAAGAAACATTTTGTCGCCAACAGCAATAACTATTTTGTTTCATGAAACGAATGGGAAACTGCTTAAAAGTGGGAATCAACAATGGGGGCCCCCGGAAGTTAATGTCTCAAACCCAGTTGACAGTTTCATCATTCCTTGAGCTTTGTGCAAGTGAGACTTCCTCGCATATTCCGGCATAAACAAACACCCAGCGAGTTCTTAAGATTCCTGTCATTGTAATGAGGTAACGAGTCGTTTCAGGTTTAATTATCTGCAATCGTTGGTAACGAGAGCAACATGCATCTATCCATATTAAAATTCACTTTCTTCTTCCTTAGAATCAACAGCTAACTTTACTCCGGTTTATGTAACAAAAAAAAAAAATCATAACACAGCACTTTATTATTTTTTCCTCTTAAACCTAATGGCTGTTATAATGGGTTGTTTACAGTAATTTTGCTAAATAAAAAATCACAAAGTAGCTGGTGTGAGATGATGAAATTAGAAATCCAATGGAGTCATATCAGCGATAATTACTATTAATCAGTTCGCGGGAAAGGTGTCGATGTGAGAAAAAGCGTAAACATATGCGTTGGAATTTTCTTCACTTACCTCATCTTTAACGCTCAAGTTGGAAGGAGCAGGAGTTTGAAGAATCGGTGCCGCTGTGGGGCCTAACATGTCGCTGCTGTCTTCTTCGACACTCCCTTCTGCCATGTCAGCCTCGCATCCTGATTCCTCTAGAAAAAGAACGATTCATTAATATGAGTAATTGCGTGGAAATGACAAGTTTCAAAACTAAAATATGTAATTAGCACGTAATGTGTTTGTGAGGAACGCTAATGGCGGGAAGTGACACTTTTTATGCAGATTTAATCATTATATCATTGATGGGCATTGTTCTTAAGCCTATACAACGATGATTAAATAATCGAGATCGATGTTATTAAACTTGTCACCATAAAAATAAAACACCTTGAATGGAGCTATAACTTGATGGGATATAAAGACATTCATATTAACAATTCTTTGGCATTATTGCAACTGACATTTAAAGTAGGTAGCACAACGTGGGAGTTTGTTTTCTTGTTGTATGCGTTTCAACTTGAACTGGAAGAAATTAGTCACAAAAAGGTAATTTAAAAGTAACAAGATAAAGTTATAATCAAAACAAACAGGTCAGGTGTTAAAACTGACATAATCTACAGCAACCGTCTGACGTGACATGACAGTGCATGGAGGGTGTGTGATAAATAATTAAGCTTGTAAGTCATAATGTTAATGAACAAAAAAATAACAAAAAAAAATTATTAACCGGGACACTTAATTTATTGTTACATAAAAACGCAGAATAAGTACAGAATTTTATGGCCATGTTGAGGTTATAGCCGAGCAACTTTGTTACAATTGCATGCAAAATTTTATGTTTGATTGCCTTCACAAAGTTTTTTAATATCGACAAGTACAAAATGCACACTCTTCAATTTTGTACTAGTTTAAATTGCTTTTTTGTCCCAAAAAAAGCTATTCCAATGAGACCACGATCAAAACTCTTCACGGATCTGTTCGGCTCTGCTTCCTTTTCAGTAGCTGACACCCTTTAAAAAATATTACTTATAAGCCACATTATTTCAGTCTTTTTGTTTTCATATTTATATATAAACAAAGTATTTTACATAATTTACTCCAACAGTCCAGATAAAAATAAATCTGAAACAGTAAAACAACGAGAAAGAGTTGCTTAAAACTCATAATTAGCAGTACATACAGAAAATTCACATTTTTAAACATTATCTAGATGAATTAGACTACAGATAATTCAAAAAATCTTTGAGTTTTGAATCATTCCAAGGATTTGAAGTGTGAAAGGACAGAAACAGATTCCACAGAATTTAGAAAATTTCCAAAGCTCCGAAAAATCCAAGGAATTCAAAAAACTTGAACAATCCTTTTTATGTTCAAGACAAATTTGAACAACCTGGTATAGCTACGGAATACAGAACATCTGAAAGTTGCAAAGAATCCAAAAAATGCAAGATAAAATCAGGAAATTTTCTTAAAAAAAGAAAAGTTGGAAGCATCTAATCCATTCGAAAGAACTACAATTGTTTCATTTAAAAGTAAAATGCAATGAATATAATTATTTTGAAGACAATTGTAAAAAAAGGAAGTCTAGATAATTTGAAAAACAAGAATCTAGGTAATCTAGAAAATACAAAAAATTTAAGATATCAATGAAATCGAAAACTCCTTCAAAAGCGCCAAAAACAACTTGAATAAAAATTCTAGCACATAGGCACGCAATTTGAAAAATTTAAAGAATCTCTAAAATATCTAGATTAAAAAAAACAAAAAAATAGTAAGTTAAAAAATCTAAAAATTAAAAAAAATAACGATCATCAAAATAATTTAAAAATTCAAAAAAATCTGAATAAATGCAACAAATACAAAAAAAAGCGTCACAAATATTATTTAAAAACTATAGCACTAGTTTAACCTACACAGCAAACTTTATCTGGTTTAAATAATGTTGACAAAAACGTTTCAACAGCAAATCTACTAACATCTAAAGCATGACAAAATATGGAAAATCTTGAAAACTTGAAGAATTTAATATGCAGCAACTAAAAGGTTCAAATATTCATAGTTGATAGATACAAATAATTCCAAAAAACTATAGAATCTACATAATCTAACCAAATTCTAAAAAAATTAAAAATCTAACAAAAAAAATGTAACCAGAATTTTAAAACATAAAGTATATAAAAACAGTAAAATAAAAAAAATATAAAATCTCAGGTATTGAAAGTGTACCTAATATAGACAATCCCAAAAATCGAAAAATGAAAAAAGAGAATCCACATCACCAGCAGGAGGATTAAAAGAAGCTTGCAGAGAATACAGTCATTCTAAACGCAATTTAAAAATTTAGAAGGATTTCGAAAATTTGCTTAACTAAAAAACCCAACAATTCTAAAGAACTCAAAGAATCAAGAGCAGAAATCTGAAATATCAAAAATATCAACCATTCAAAAGATCTTAAAAGGTCTACAACACCTAAATCTAAGAAATCCAAAATTGAGGATTCAAAAAAAAATAGGTAATTCAAAAAATCAGAAGTATTTTTCAGAAAACCTTGACAACACTCGTGCCTAATGTTACAATAAATTTTAAAAATCAAAAATTTTCATCTTTTTGTTGTGTTGCTGTGCTAGTAGGCTGCCATACTGAAATAGATTTATAAATTTCATGCTTAGAGTCTACAATGTTTCCACAAAATATGTAATCTAATATTATCAATGTTTTATAAATTAACAGATATTGATTTTTCAGAATTTCAACCTTCAAAACCGTAAGAAGGATATGACGTTCAGAGAGAATTTTTTTCTTATAGGACACATTATATGCAAAAAAAATTGTATATTTATTTTATTTTACTAGAACAAACAAGAATGTTCACTAAACTATCGCTTAAGGTGAAATTTTATAGATTACGGAATTTGAAGAGTGAACGTTCGTTTACAACAAATTAACACTATTAGATCATTAGCCAACACTTATGCAATTACACAATATTCGTCATGTCATTGTTCCAAACAAGAATATTTGGCGATAGTGTGTCGATAACGACTAATCGCAACAGTAATAATTCATAATCAAACAAATTATTTTTAATATAATTACAACAATATAGACTTATGATAGTAACAATTATATTTTTATGCTATGGGTCATATTTATAGTAAGGCAACCAATAATTTAGAAGAAAAACTCATAAATGTTTAAAAACAAACAAATTTAGATTTTACAAAAAAAAGCTTAAAAAATCGTTTTGTCATTTTAGTATAGATATAAAAAATAGCCATTTTAGATCTTCCTGCAAGCCTCAAAAGAATTGAACCAAGCCTTGTAATAATTATATTAGATCTTTTAGTTAATCTCCTGTATATTTAATAATTTCCTGCGGAAAAAGGTCCGGCAATGGTGTCAAAGCGGAACACCCAACGCACAATTACAAGAAAAACCGCCTGTAATACTGAAATTTGCACCCAAGACGTTTTTTACGACCGCAGTAAATTTTTCACATTAATGTACGTCAATTAAGTTCCACACAACAAATTTATTTGACATTTATACCACCTTGTACCTCTTCCGCTTTCTTCAAAGCACATTTCTTGTAAAAGCGCCGCAACAGAAAGAGGTACAAAAACTGTCAAGACTAAAGAATAGGTCACATAGGTGACACTTGAGACAAACATAATTCCCGCAAGGCAAACGATAAAAAATAATTATATGGAATGACTCAGTCCTCTCGTAAAATGTTAATACGAGTAGTTTGTAAATAAATTAAATAAATAATCAAGGTTTCACATCGCCACGTTTATATTATGATAAAAGTTTCCACTTTTGAATGAGACTGAGTGTTTGCGCTAGAATTTTCATTTTGCTCACATTAAAACCAGAGAATTAATGGCTGCTTATCACCGTAATGTGTAGAAAACCTCAAGTAAAATGCAAATGTAAACTTTAACTGCAATAAATGTAATTAGCTTGCGTACTTAATACCATGATGCACATGCACAAAATCTCATCAAGGATTAATAAAATCTCCTCATGTGGGTTCAGAAATTTTTAACAAAACGAAGGTCGCGTTAATTAGTTGTGTGGTTGTACTTAAATAATGAATGGACAAATAATCTACGATCTTAACAACGTCCACTAATAAAAACGTGAAAAATCGCCACAGCTAACACTTTTTTAAAGGATTATCATTTAGAAGCAGACCTGTCACGTGATGAAATTTTAACTAATTAATATTAACGAAGATTTTTCCACTTACGTTTTTGGGGAAGTACACATTTCGCATATTTCATATTGGTATTTCCCATCATTAGAATGCAATCTCGACCACAAATCCTGACGAGATGAAAATATTGAGTAAATAATTAATTTAATTATGTACAGCTATTGTGGTAAAACTGTCAAAATATACTCCCGAGAGTTCAATTTTATCTCTTGGTTTAACAATCAAGTCCAATTTTTTAATCGCTTCATTGGAACTATAACATATGTTGGGCAAGTTCAAAATTCGAGATAAATTTGGCTGTCACTGAACAAATAATTACCAACATTCAAGTAATTCATTAGCATACTAAATAGGTGACTGTTGAATTGATAAATATAATAAAAACAGCTGAAATTTTATTAGTACACATGGTCTATCCATAAAAAGAAAATTAATGTTCCCTATAACATTCCGACAACTAACCAATCAATTATCTTAGAAAATGGCATTCTTATTTACGAGTATGTTCAGTACAAAAACATGCTCAGTTTTAATTACTGCAAAAATTCAACCTACACAAGAAAGAATATGGACCGGTTTTGTTAAATAGATTGGTGTTCTAAAAAGACCAGAAATAGATAAAGTGTTTAAATGATAAGGTTACCACTAGTAACAATTATTTTCATCTCTCCCGGTAAATCGCGGTCTGCGTTTTAGAAACCATTTTGTCTGAAGATTGTTTATTACGTTTATTAAAGTTTATTAAAATAATCATTTTGAGTATTGCTCTTGATCTGTAGCAAATTTCTCCCTGATACACTATTTTAGTGTTTTTGTTTTGTTACTTTAGTGCAACTTTAACACATACATATTTATTTTTGGTTTATAGGTCTGCTACTTTATCATATTCTGCATGTCATGTGCAGTTTAAAACACAATTCTTAATGTTGACGTTTCTGGCGTCCGGATTATTCCACCCTCTTTATCATTAGAACAGTCAAGAGTATATAGATAAAATAAAGAACACAATGAGTACGAAAGGTCTAAACGATACAAAAAATGCAAAGAATCTAAAGAATTCACCGAAATAAATCTTAAATCTAAACGTTATCGAATATCGGAAATTTTAAAAAATCTACAACTACAAAGAATCTAAAGATTAGAAAACCAAAAAACGTGCGGAATGCAATTTGAGAAGTTCAACGACATAAAAGGATCCACATCATAAAATAAAACTCAAAAAAATCTGAAGAATTTAAAAAAGACTACAAAATTTTTAAAGCTAAAATGCAAGCAATCTAACAAATCCAAAAAATCTAAAAACAAAAACTCAAAGCGTCTACAATTTGCACATAATCCAGATGCGAATGTTACGAATCTAAAAATTACCAAATATTTTGAAATAGCTGAAGAAACTAAACTATCTCTAGTATCCAAATACTTATATCAAGTACACAAGTATACAACACAACGGTACAATAAATAAAAAGCACCCAGGTAATAAAACGGGTACAAGCAATTCAAAAGTTTAAAAGAAAACTGTTAATTCGAAAGAACCTATCGATTCCACAAAAAATGCTTAAAAAAATTAAAGAATCTTATGTGGAAAATCAGAAAAATCTGAAAAAATGTAAAAATCTAAAGCCTGCAAATTGGCTTGTAAATCCAAAGATCAAAAGTTTAAAAAATTAAAATGACTCAAAAAACTCTTTTTTTGATTGAATTTGATGCATATTCAAAGTTATACTTTTAATTTACTATGTTATCCACCTAGCCACGAAAGAGAAATCACAAGCTTATAATATCATTTTATTTTTCTTTATAGCTCCTTTCTACAACACCTATCTCTGCCTCAGCTACGCCATTCTGTCATATTAATAATGAAAACAACATTCTTCCCCTCAAGTGTTTCTTTATATTTTTGAACGAAAAGAAGTCGCTAGGGGCTAAATCAGAACTATGTAAATGACGTAGTCCCACAAAACCGTAATCGCCAATTATCTCTTGAACTTTTGCTTTATATTTGTAATTGTAGTGGAGCAACATTTTTTTTTGGCAGTAGTTGTGGGAACGCTTTTCAACGAAGGCTAATTTAAGATGCTGGATAGTATTACGATATTCCTCTCCATTTATTGCAGACCCTCGAGACTTATATTCAATCAATAATATCCCTTCATTGTCCTATAAAATGGTTGCTACATCTTTTTTTCCCGGTGCTTGGGTTTTCACCTTCTCCGCGGGTGGTGATCCTTGTGAACGCATTGCATCGACTCTTGTTATGTGAGGGAGGCGCAGTGGTCTACCTAAGCTATATCACCTGTTATAATCTTAGAAAAAAGTTCAATGTCTTCATTTAATATAAGGGACGAGCTGAACGCCCTCCATTGAAGACAACGAGGAGGTGATAAGAGATGGAAAGAATGTGGCTGGAGTGAATGAGAGAGAGTGGAAGGAGATAATTTTTGGAGACATGGAGGTGGCTGGGTTCCTTTGGCAGTGGTTTTGTTAGTGTAAGGTTTTGGTCTAAAGTCTTCGAATAGGCAAGCTTGGGGGGCTTCACCCTTCAACAACATCAACAAGTCTTCATTTAATGAATTTAAATTTTCCTCCGAAATTTACTGCCTGCTCAGTTTTTGTTCAGGTGAGAGCAATCTCGGAATCTATCTTGAAAAGACCTTTCTTACGGCCAAATCGACATGTAAAATTTTCCAAATGATGGTTTCGGATAACTTGGGCTTTCTGGCTATAACAGACAACTTTATTCGTCCATCCGTGAGTACCAAATTTTCCACGTTTTTAATGGTTCCTTCAGTTCGCAGAAGAACTTCACTTTAAAATACCTTGGGGCATCTTCTCCATGCACAGCAACCATTCTTTCATCAATGGTTTTTGGACTTTTGCCTTCTATTGTAAAGAAGTTTATCAGACTGCGGTGCTCTAGCTTCGAATCACTCAATTTTCAGTATTTAATTATCTCCCAAAAGGTAATAAATCAACAAATTTTGATGAAGCTTGGCATGTTTACTAAAAATGTCGCACCTACTTGGCGCCCAAAAATCAAAATTGTTGTCTTTTGTTTCATGACTGGGTAGATAATATAGTAAATTGTCCTCTTACATGCGTAATTTTTTTGCATATTTTCCGCTCTTTGGCTATAAAAATTAAAGTAAATTCATTATCACATCTATCTTTAGAATGCTTAAAGAACCTTTCTTGAAGGAATATCTTCGCAACAGAATAAAAAGAGACCTCTCTTTGATGGTGACAATGGCATAGTAAATATAGGAACCTAGATATAACCGACGAGAATATTAAATCCACCCACCACAAATGCAACATCAAATCTATTTTATGTACGTATACAATTATTTTTTATTATCAACATTGTTTAAAATTTATTGAGAAGTAATTTGAGCTTGCTCATGTTTAAATAAAAATGTAGGTAAATGGATATCCTTGCATGAGCTACAGTTTTTTCATTTTAATAAAAATTTTATTAAATTGTTGATGTGTTAACTTGGCTTATTAATTAAATTAATTACGGCAGTTTTTGTTGGTTTTGCGGAATTAGTATCTTGCCAGATACTTTTTCGAGTAGAGTAAGTTTTTAGTGTCGTCGAAAATGTTTTATTTTATTTACCGATAGATATTGAAGATGGAAAGCAAGTAAAAATGTTTCATATGAGTCATGGTTGCCCCAGTGATCCACTTTCGGAACAATTTTGTTTTCAGTGGTAGCTTCCACGTTCTTGTATCATGATAAAAAGCTAAAAACATATTATCTTGCTAGGTTATTGCCGTCACGTTAAATTCATTCATCTACCTCATTTAAATTTCTTCTTTTTTTAAGTTTTAGCTACTAAGCTAAAACACACCTTACTCGTCGCTTTAAAGAAGACTCCATCCGCATCCACACAAATGTGTGTCGGTCACTCACCCAACATTCTGCAGCTTGGTCTTAATTGCATTAGCATGACCCCACCCACCGATGCATATTAATAAAACACGCTGCCACTGATTTATCGGCGAGGTCGTAAAACGTAAACGTGCCTCTTTAAAGTCGCAGAACGGTATCGAGGATAATTCCCGCGGTCCGGTCCTTAACTCCATAAGCAGTCAGATCAATTATGTAAGAACAAGGGAGGTTGTACAACGTGAAAAAAAACCGGTGGGGGTCTTGTTTGAATACGAGTCTACCAAATCTCGACGCTATTGTTAAGGGTCACGCATGGGACGGGTGGCACGCGCTCGGATGATTCTGAAAGAATAATAAGGAAGCCAAGGGTTAATTTGTAGGGGGTGTCTGGGGCGATTACACGATGTGTGGAAGTGGCGGTGCTTGGAATTGTGGGAATTGGACAAGAGGTTGAAGTAGTTGGGGTGAGAATGACGTGTAGCTCACGTTTTACAGATTTGAATTTCGTTGATTTACATGTACAGTTTACAGTTTTTCTAAATCAATATCCTTTCGAAGTAAAAGTGTCAAGGGTAGATCTAATACCATAAAAAACAATTTTCGAACAAAATTATTTATCATGTTAATTAAAATTAACTTAATATCGTTAATATTCTAAAACAATCGCGACTCTTCAGCCTAAGTATTACAAGGATTATTTTCACATATACAACACCTAGTTAAATTATAATTTAAACACTACAATGATGTAATTGATACACGATAAGCAACTGAAGATCTTGTTGTGTAGTTTGCAAAAAGCGTACATGAACGTAATAGTAGATTATGGAGCACAACGCTCAACTGAAAAATTGCTAAAAAATACTGCGTATACTTGCGATAGAAGAGCAAAGTAAGAACAGCACGGAAAATGAAGTTAGGAATTTGCTTTTTTAACATGTTACTAGTTAAGGTAAAGTGCTTGCTGATTAGGAACAGACATCTCATAAAATATAAACAGTTTACTAGAAACTTTCCGTCTTCAAACTCCAGCGTCGCTCTGTACTTATATATGAAATATATAAAAAATGAAACCATGTATTATATATTAAAAAAAATAATGAGAGAGAAAATTTTATGCGGAAGCAACAAAATAAGTTAGCATTCCTCTAAAAATAGAAAGAACAAGGGACAACAATAAAATCGGCGCCGCTTTTTGACATGCATCAGTTATACCTGTCCCAAAATAATAATTTTATGAGCTTTACAATATTCGCATTTCTAACTCAAGACCTTGTATTGTTCCATTTCCAAATGTTCTCCAACTATTTCTTGACTGAATCCGAAATAGTAAATATGCACTCCAATCTGTCTCTTAAGAGGCTACGTTCTTCTAAACTCAGAATAAAATTTATGATTCATTAATTCATTGTTTGAGCAGAGCCAAATTTCATTGATAAAGATTTTGGTTTCGAAGGGAAGTATTCTTTACAACATACCAAAACTATTGATTCTCAAGTTTCTAAAACAATGGCCAATTTTTGATGAATTTCCCATCTTTCCAATATTGCATTTGTAAGTGCCCCTAAAAACCAAATATCAAAATTAACATTAACTGAATTAATTTTGTTTTGTAATAAGTTGATAAATCAAAAATTCGAAATTGTTCTGTTTGAAGAAACGATAGTCAACGAAATCAAATTTTCTACGTAAAATTCGCCAGTTCAGCAATTTAAAAAAAAACATCGAATCGAAACAATCCAAAAATTCTTAAACTGTGAAAAGAGTAAGAGAAGATGGACGATCTATAGAATGTAGAAAATATGAATAAAAGTCTTGCAGAAACGAAGTGTACATTATTAAAAAGTGGAAAAAACAAAAAATTCGAAGGTTTTTCAATTAATAATAATAGACCTATTATTATTCTTACTGGGCGAATAATCGATAATACTATTGGTAACTTTTTCTGTTACACTCCTTCTCCACGTAGTACGTGTCTACTCCCTGCTAGAGTGTAGCACACCATGACAAGAGTTTTTGAGCGGCTTCCTTCTGATTTCTTCATTTACATTTCTTTGTTCTGTTCCTTATGCTCCTATTTAAAATGCTTGAAGTTTTCCTCCAACAAGTTCCTGAAGAACCAATTTCATACGTAAACTCAAGTTTTGCTTTTTCCTCCAAAATCTTAGATTCTTTTCTCTGCAAATGTTTGTCGTGCTAGCAAACACTTGCTATGTTTTATCTAATCTGACAAAGTTCCTCCTACGTTTGACATCACACTGCATAGATAAGTAAAATTGTCTACCGTTTGTATCTTCATGGTATTTATCTGTATTTAGTTATTGCTCGTGTTTCTACCACTAGATCACTCAAATTATCTTGTAAACTTTCATCTTTGCAGAAAACAAGCGATCATCGTTCTCATATTCCTTAGACATCTGTTATTAACAGAAAATTTAAAACAAGAAATTAGAAAAATGCAACAAAAATAACACCTGCTTTAAAAATATAAGAAGTATAAAAATCCAAAGCATCTAAAACTTTAAGTTATTCTAAAAAAAATAGAGCAGACAAAATGTAGAAGAACCAATTGGAGAATGAAGACATCTGAAGAATCTAAATATTCCCAGAAAATCGAGTTCGGCTAATGGATTTCAAATAGCGAAATAAACTCCCAAAAAATTATAACAACAAGTTTATCAAATATAAAGCATGTGATACTCGTTTAGATCAAATTTTTCATAAGATCTTTCATAAAATTAGCCCCTTTACCCCTTTACCTTTTAAAGTAACAAGTTAATAAAACGTTCACAAACAGCAAGGAGTTACTGATAATAAATTAAATCGAAAGGATATAAACAGAAACTACTTTAGAATGTACTTTGAACACTCGTAAATGACCCTCTAAAGTATTATTTTTTGCAAAAACGTTTGAAAAATTTAATTATTGGTGAAAGGATTTCGGTAAAACTACTAACCACAGAAATCTCTTGGTTACAAATGATGAATACGTTTTATAGACACACCTTCCTCCGCCTTGAGTAGTATTGAATCATTTATGCATTTACCTTATTTACTTCTCTATAAAAACCCAATACCTAAAAGTAATAAACCGTTGTATTCATTAAAACTTTATGCAGTTTCGTCTCTTGAAAAAAGTCAGCAACGCCTCTTCGTTCAAATCTTAGATATAAAATGAGTGGTTAAAACAGTACAACGAAACGCGTAATTGCAATTTCTTAAATAATTAAAGTTAATTATTAGAAAAGCATAAAAATTATACGGAAATTAATTCAAAATGTAACCAAAGATGTGTAAATTAGAAATAATTTAGATAAGTTATTTTTAGTATTAATTGTAGAAAGTACCTTGAATAAAAAATACAGCGAGATAACAATTAGTGTAATTATCAGATCGGTAACTTAGCAAAGTAAAACTATATTCATAATCATGCAATAAAAAGTCGTCCGATTGATGTAAGTTATTTCGGTCCACCATCTCCACTAGTACGTCCGTAATTAAGATAAGTAGCTAATAATAACTCTAAAACTAAATTGAATAATCATAATGGAACAAGTCGAGTTTTTTCTTCGCATGTTTACCCACCTTTGAGATAATTTCATCTTCTGGAAGCATTAAAGTATCTTTAAAACGAGTTTAAGTAACAGATTTACCAATAATTCCTCCCGAACGTCCTATAATTTCCACGAAGATTTAATAAATAGTTTTGTTATAAATACGCAATAATAAGAGGCTCCGAACAGGAACCCGCACGACGACTCGAAGTAATTACGTTGAAATGTCGACCGAATATTTTTTTCGTACCTTTAATTGTGATTATATATCGCATGATTTACAAGTATATTGCATGTAAAGAGTTTCGTTTTGCACCGTTTAAGCTCCCCTATCTGCTGGAATTTATTAAATTTCAATCGGCGCGTTCGAGCTTCGTTATTATAAATCGCAATTTATATCGGCAGCGGTGTCAAATTTATGTCGCATTCCTGATTGACGCGGACGGTGTGTTATCTTGTACATTAATTACTTGGGTGGAACTTAATTTACAATTATAGTAGTTCTTAGTCGAGACAAAGCACTTTCATTATTACAGCGCGCTGCGTATCCTGTTCTATAAATCGTCGCTATGAGGACATTTTTGACCACTTTTCAACAAGTAAAACTGCGGAAATACGACAGGCAACAATATTGCGCTCAAGTTTGTTTGGACATTTTTTAGCTGTCAATTTTACCTTATTTAACTTATTTATAGACTTTAAAAAGTATATAAATATAATGGAGAAACTAAAGATAAACAATGTCCACATAAATCATTGCGAATAAATTTGTCGTTAGTACATCATCCGTGGTAAAAATTGTTCAGCAGAAATTGCTGTAAAAATAAAAAACCCACATCGTTCACAACTTTAAATTTTTTCCCATAATGCTATTCTTCTACGTTTTATCGGCTGGTTCCACCTACAAGTCGTGCTGTAATTTTCTATTGTTTTGTGTACATGTTGTTTATAAACTTGCTGGTGATAATTTTGTACGATGTTCTCAACTCACACTTAGCAGTGAAACAATAAATGAGTTCGTTACTAATTTTAATTAGCCTTGAATTAGAATCAGATATGGAGATTCCCACTTGTAACCACTATCGGAGATTGAATTACTAAATTAATTTTTCTCAAGAAAAATTCTAAGGCTTCTTAAGGAGAACACAGGCGGAGGAAGCAAAAATAGTTGTGTTTTTACTGCTAAAAAAAATGTTCAAGGAAAGCAATCAATAATAAAGGTTGATCATAAGCTCTTAAAATCTGCTATAAATTATTTTAATTTGGTTTTTGATAATTGCTGTTTTTTTAATAATAATAATTGATTTTTGTTTCCCCTAGTGTCTCACTTTTTTTATGTTTTTAATATTTTCGTTTTTAAAACTTTAGTTTTCCATTGTCTTCATTGTCGTGATTTTTTAAGAATACCCCAAAATGCCAATTGTATATAAAAATGTTCGGGTACCCATGCGTATATTTTATATAAATTAGGTCTTGACAATAGGAAGACAATAAAAGAGAATTACTTAAAAATAGAAAAATTTAAGATTCCAAAAATAAAGAGTACATAAAACTAAAAAAACGATGAAAATTTAATGCTTACAAAGAGTTGAAAAATTATTTGAAAAAATCGGAAAAATCTAGTACAATTAGATGCACTTAAACAGTTTAGGAATAAAATATAAAAAAATCTGGAATATCTAAGGAATATAAAGATTATAGATTAAAAATGTAGAAAAGACCTTTAAAAATAGAAGAATTACAAAAAAAGAAAAATTTAAGCACGTACAAAATCAAAAAAAAATCCAAAACGCCAAAACGATACAAAAGACTTAGAATTATGTCAAATATTCAACAAAAAGAAAATTTGAATAATTGCAATAAATACTAAGGTAACAATAAATAAAAAAAATTGAAAATTTAGAAAAACAAAAGGAAGTGATAGAATATAAAATACAGAATACTCGAAAAATCGGAGGAATACACAAAATCCAAAAAATCGAGATTATTTAATAAATTTTAAACTATATAAAAAAGACAACGAATACAAAAAAAATAAAACCACCTAAAATCGACGAAAAATTATAAACTTAAGCACTTCAACAAATCTAGAAAGATCAAAAGAATAGTAACAAAAATGTGGAGAATCTTCATAGTATAGAAAATCTGAATAATTGCAATGAATGCACAGATTCAAAAGAGAATTTAAAGTAAAAGAAAAATAGAAAAGTCGAATGAATGCAAAAGCACAAAAAAACAAGATTTAAACATTCTAAAAATATTCAAAAATAAATTGAAAGATTATGCGTCGACAAAAGAAATAAAAAATATTCTAAATCTACAAATAAATTGATGAATACAAAGTATACAAGGAATCCAGTGAGTTTAAGCTTTTCAAGAACTTCAAAAAGATTTAAGAAGAAATGTAGAGGATCTTCAGAGTAGAAGTAAAGTATAAAGTGTAAGCCAAAGATTGTAAATAATACAGAAAATTCAGAGTCGGGAGAATCCAAACAAGATAAAAAAATTGGAGTTTGTCTAAATTATGCCTAATTCATTTTCGAAAATGGTGTACTTCATGATTTTTTTACTTTTTAATATCCAAATAATAAAATTCACTAATTTTTTGATTCGGTAAAAATTTAATAAAATTTTTTAATCTTTAAATAAATAAATTTCGCGAATGGACTAATTAAAATATCTAAAAAGTTATTAAAGACAAGAAGAAAAAAAACAATGAAATTTAATGATTATCTTCACATCAAATTTAGCAACGAATTTTAAAAATGTTATCAACAAATATAGCTACCATTAATACAACGTGTTTGTCGAAATTTCCATGAAATTTCCATTCCAGACTTTTTAAAATACCGTTCACACAAAAAAACAAAACATTAAAAACAGCTCCCAATCGTACTTTCAGATATCGATAACAATTATCGGCTCGAAAACAAACGAACACGACAGCAAGTGAAAACCTTTCCGGAAAACTGCACCGATTCAATTGGAGCTTTCAGGAATGCGAAAGTTTACGAAAAGTTTTGAAATAAAAGTCGTGTAAAATAAAGTTGGAGATATATCGGAGCGTGCGCTTTGACCCACTGAAAAGAAATGCGATAGGCGCGACGGAGTCGAGCTTTTCCTCCAAAGCTCGGCTTTATTCAAGCGTCAAGACGATTGATGGAAATTAACACTTTTTTCAAAACAAAAACGATTTACATTCAAACCAATTAAATATAACATAAAAGAATGTATTTATGTGAGTAATGTGGTTTTTCATATGTCGGGTTTGACATTATCTCAATTAAAAACTTGTCGTAAAACAACATGAAATATGTTCAGGACAGGTTTTAAATAATAAATGGGGAATATCAAAGCGGGTTTGGATAAACATGCAAAGAGAAAAAATAATTACAGTGGTAAGGTAAAATTGGTGGATGCGCTTAAGATTTTTTCAAATTAAATCACAAAGAAGCAAAAAAACGGAAAAAATAAGTTAATAAAAATACAAATTTAACGATTCGTTTTTTAAAAAGATAAAATAAAATTTACTGTAAATATGAGTTGACTGCAAGATTAGTTGATAACGATTGCGACTGATGACAAATTTCATATCGATCTTAAAGAAATCCAACCTGCGAAAACAAGAATTCTAAGAAATGTAGTTTTCAACTTATTGCCAACACTGCTTCTCACCACTTATATGTCGTAACAAATCATGGATGATTTTGATAGTCAATAATGATACTAACTACAAAAGAAATTATGAATTTCAGCATAGTAATTCACAAAACAACTTTACGTAACAGAAACAGATCATTTTGTTTTAAGGTTGTCACAATATTATACTCTTTCGAAATAATATAGAAAGTCACATTGGTGTCGCTTTAAACAAATCCTGCATTCATCTATACACAAAAACAAAAACTAAAACATAAAATATTGCAACAAAAGAATTTCAGGTCTTGGAAACCAGCAAGTAAAAAAGTTTAAAAATGATTATAGGTTACTTAGTCACGAAAATTTTTGATTAATAACTGTGAATAAGATTTTTAATTACGAAGAAAACACTTGGAAACATATCAAGAATTAAAGATATAGTTCACCAAGTTAGTAAGTAGACAGTAAATTACAAAATTTGAAGTTTTCAAAACTTTGAAGACTTTTCATTTCTTTCATTCTTCATAAACTAACTTTGTTTTATTGCAAAACAGAATCCATAAAACTGAAGAATGGCATCTTATTAAAAAATATGTTAATAAGCATTATCCTTCAAAAAGTTATTAAACAGAAGAGTTTGCAAAATTAAACCCACTCATTTTGTTATAGAGAAGAAAGAAAAACGGGCTGGGCTTTAACTCTAAAACGACAAACAAATTATTACAATTAAAAAGTTAATGTTTAATTGACAATAAGAGTTAACATAGTGAAATAAAACTAACACAATGGAACATTTTTTCTGATAAATATCACATTGTTAACATATACATAATGAATGTCATCAATTTTCTTGTTGATAATCGTAGGTTAAATATAAATATGTTTAATTAATTTTTGCAATTTTTCATGTAATTGCAATTCTACTTAACAGAACAAATTTCTCCCTGGCTACAAATTATCCAAGAATCTTATTAAATTTTCTCAAACGCAAATCGTGCATTTCTATCGCCCCTCCTCAAATTTTTTCGCCGTGGAGGAGTCGCACCGTCTCAGCAGACGACCTTGACGCTCGCGACGCCTTTCGTCGCCTCCTATGATTCGCTGAAAGTGAGAGCCGCGTCCTCTCGTAGCACGTGCGACACGCTCCATCACGTGCTCCTAGGTTAGTTAACCGGAACATCTTCGCCACCAAAAAAGCGAATTTTCCTACGGGGGCGCCCCCGCGCTAATTACTGCACTGTATCGATCCGAGAAACTAATAGCTTGGTTATTAATAAGTATTCGTACGTACGCGTGGGTTCGAGTGACAAAACGTCACGAAAAAAAATAACGTGGTGGAATGGATAGCCACCAGGTTGCGTATGTTAATTCATGATTCATACCTTATTAAAAGATTTGATTGGAGGCGATGATTCACGTCTTAGGAGGTATCAGTCGTATCACCTACCGGAAGTGAAACTGTACAGTTGGCGGCCCTGTTCACTGTCCTTTTGGCATCTCAGGGTGGCCACTCACCACGTGATCACTGCGCGCGAAGTAACTTAACATGTGCAACTATAACACTGGCGCTGTCTGGCGGCGTTAACGGAGTCGAGTTGGCTACTGGCGCTAAACAAGCGAGTCTCAGCCAGCGCACACTTCGACTTACCCCTACCGTCGGCTGGGTATCCCCCATGAGTTAAACCCTATCTACGTCGGTTCGGCCACGCATGAGCAAAGATTGTAATTAGATTCGTAATGTCCAGTTCGTTATTTCGGAGGAGATGGGGGAGGGTGGGAGCAGGATGGAACGTGGGGGAGAGAGAGAGAAACGAAGACTTGATAGTTAATCCCCCGATGTTTGGGGCATAATGATTGCGATATTTTAGGATGGAGTTACAGAGTTTGAGACGTAATGGCCTTTTTGATTGGGGAAAAATTGATGACGGTTCAAATGTTAAGTGGTAAAGTGGGGGTAGTGAACACGATTGTACGTACTAAACTTTTAAATAATAAAATGCAACACTCAATAATTGGCAATGCGCTTTTCATCTTTTTTCTAATGCAAACAGATTAAGAATAAATTCAAGCAATTAAGAAATCCAGACTTGGATTTCCTAACTCTTTGACGTTCTAAATCGACAGAAAAATTAGCTGCGAAAAAACTTTTTTGTTCCGCCTCAATATTCTCGACAAAACTCCCAGATCTATCTCTGCTTCAAAAAGACACAATAAGCAACAAGTTTAAAAAAAAGTGCTTCCATTCTACTTAAAAAAAAAACAACATTTATTTCATTTAGATTTTAATCAACAATAAAGTGAGAAGTTGATTTTTTCGCGATCTACAATTTTCTTAAACAGAAAACATTAAGTATCCTTCGGTAGAATAAACCGTTGACCAGATTTTTTACTTTTTATCGTTTAACCACTTGTGAGTTAAAATCCCATTTTCGATTATAACTAACATTAAAACTAACATAAAAGTAGATACTGCATTAACTAAAACCATATTGAGTGCATTATTTTAGACTTCTTATTGACAATTAAAAATTATTGATATAATACCAAATTTACTATAATTTTATCTTTGAACATAAAGATCTAAAATAAGAATATTTTACATTTTATGACACATCAAATCGAATTTCTTCGAAATTGCATAACTCGACACCACAAGTCTGACAAAAACTGATTGCAATGTTCACATATTCACAATAATTTTCATATTTGTATGGTGTTTAAAACCTTTAGAATTTACCATGTAATAAATAAAACATGTTCGGCAATTTAAGTATTTCAGTAATAAAATTATTAATTAGAATTGCCACGATTAAGGAAGTGAGAGATTCCGTGTGGCTACAAAAGGAAACGGGCGGACACCAAATTTTGTAGGAATAAAGTAGCTTTGCTTATTATTCAAATTGAACGCTCTATTTTTTTTTTAATCGAAAAAAGTTAATTGTGTAATCTCCGCCGTCAGCAATTAATTTATTCAGCAACTCGTCAGGACATGCTCCTAATCAAATGATTTATCTCTTCCTGTGAAATTTTATCCGAGGATTCCTAAGCGAGATACGAAGTTGGTATTGTAGTTGATCTAGAACGGGACAAAACAACTCTCCCTAGCCACAACCTTAGGGAAATTAAGGATGTAAGTAAGTTTCTACTTACCTGTTTAGAAAAAAGTAGCAATAGCATGTTTGTACTAAAAATTTGAGCTTTTTTCTACACTTGATGATGTTACCTGAGCAATTTCTGCATCGAGAAACCAAGCATAAACGTTCTAAAATGTTCCTGATACTAGTGCATAACAGGTTATCACGTGGAGGAATCGTGAAATTGAAATGCGTTCCTAAGCCATCATTTCCTACAAGTATAAGGTCAGATTAACAGTCTAGGAACAAAATCTTGAATCATTTGAAACATCATTTCACTGACCTGAAAAAATGGATAAGACGATTTCCACAGACTGCGTCAATAAAAATCTATCTTCTCGGATTGTTACTCAATTTCACCAGGATTTAATCGTATTGTGTATTTTTCAGATTTGTGACGATTGCCGATATTTCTCTGACGAGTCTAATTTTAATTAATTTGTTTATAATCGCCAAAAAATAAGTGCAGACTTTAATTTACACAAAATTTTAAAAAGAATATAACAGGAGTTGTCAGAATTTTCTCTGCATTTTACATTGGTCTAGAAATAGTTTAAAAATTTTAATTTATGAAGCGAGACCTTATATTTTGTGACAAAATCTCATCACAAATATTTATTTATTATTATCTATTTTTAGAGAATTGATTTGTTTTCTTTAAATTTTTAATTTACTTCACACGAATTATTGACTTTACAAACTTACAAAACTAAAGACACATTTAGCTGTAGAAGAATTAAGAGTTACAAAATATGTTTGGGTCATCTCTCGCAATTTTGAAGTAATTTAAAAACTAATTTTACTCCAGAAACCATCTTCCCTTTTGGTATCAAAATCTTAAGACTTGTTTCTATTACTAAAAAAAGTTTGCTTTAAATACAACAACCTCAAATAACCCATTTTTTTAATTTTCTAGGTTAATGAGTTAGATACTCTCCATAATAATTTTATAGAGTTTCAAGAAACTTTTTGATTTTTCTCTCAGTTCTTAAAGCTAGATAAAACTTTACTCCTATCATAATTGACGTTTAAGAATGTAGAAATTCTAAAACATTTAGATTTAGAAGAAACAAATAATATTGGAGTCATCTTTTACATTTCTGCATCAATTGAAAAACTAATTTAAATATTTAAAATATTGTAATGCGGATACACGTTGATTAATAGCTGTGCAGGCAATAGGCTAATGTGCAACAGATTTGCTACGTGTTTTATAAAAGATCACAAAAAATTCACAAATATAGTTGCAAAGTGAATTGAATTTTTTTAGCACTATTGTGTGAAAGGTGATTATTTTGACATTCAAAAATCACATATTAATTCAAATCTAATTCAATCAATTCAATCTAATGTATAGATGATATCGTAACGCCACTTTTATTTGCGAACCTGTTCACTAGTCTTGGCATTTTACTTCCTTATTAAAAACGACTGTAACATTATATTTTTTAGTCTTACAACGATTCAAAGCAATCTAGTGTTTTATGGGCTCAATAGTACCTTCAAGAATTGCAAGAATTGAATAAAATTTTCTCTCAAATTTTACACAAAGTTGATAAAAAAATGAATTTTATAGTTTTTTTTATCAGCTGGTTAGAACGTTTTCTTTTATTTTCTCAAGGGGGTTGAACTTTCTTCTTAAATTTGCAGCTTAGGTTGTTGAACAGACAATTCAACAAAATATACAGAATGTCACACAAAAAACCACCAACAACTAAAGTGAATGGCAAGTTATTTTTCACATGCAGGGAGGTTTGTTGGCGGGAAAAACGACTGTTGCTCTGGAAAAGATAATTTGCACTGCCTTTAATTCTACGTTGTACGAGAGTGGCGTACATAACATTTGAATTAGGGTAATTTTTCTCACAGATAGCTCCAATTTTTTGTATTCTATTGTTTCCATTACAACCTGTATGTTTATTTAAACATCAACTATCTATAAGTTTTTTAATTAAGATAAAATGACAACTTTTTTATCGCATAAATAAAACTGATTCTCCGATTATATTTCCCTTTTTTTAATTAAAAGGGGGGAAATAGATGTAAGTGAATGTATAGGACGGCGTATTTTAGGATTTTTTTTTACACATAAGAAATAAATATATTTCATTTATTTTATGGAATTATGTTATGCATATATTCAAGAGTATATTATGAAATTTTCAAACATTTTTCTCGAAAAATTTCGGAGAGGTCAGCTGCCGTGCATTGTAGGTCGCCATCCGGCTGTCTAATTTGTGTACATCGTGGAGGTCACAATTTTCATCCGAAATCAATTTTTCAAAAAAATTTACTTTCTTTATAAGTGTTTCTTCTATTTGAACCTCAATCCCCGCCCCCAAAAAAAATCGAAAATTAATATTTTTCTGAGAAATGTGAAAATTTAGTATGATTTTTTAGCATTTTTTGCAATGAAAAAATTTGTAAAAATAAAGATGTAGTTTATGATTGAGGTTCACATAGAGCGTAATTATATAAAGCAACTATGTGCTAAGTTTGATAACGAATGATCAAAAACTGTAGAAGCTAGAGAGTACACAAATTCGAAAAAAGTGATTTCGAGAAAAACGCGTTTATTTATATACCTAAGAAAACGCTTGCGATTAAAGTCGCTGTGAAATTTAAAATTTTTCACGCTTCTAAAAATTTTTTTACAACGAACAAAAAATCATCTTCTAAAGTGTTTTTTATCCTTAATATCTTCCACATAGTTCTAAAGTGACTAGCTGCTCCGTACTACATGCCACACGCTCCAACTGTTCGACAGAGGGACATTCACTCTATGGCTTATAACTCTTAAACGGCATAGAATTTTGTTTTGAACTTTTCAAAATATATTTTTGAATGGTTCTACGATCGATTTATGAAAAGAAAAAAAAATTTTTTGTAATCTTCTACACTATTTCCCCCCTTGAACAAAAATACGTGTAGGCATGATTAGAAGTCAACCTGTGAGGAAATACTCCGAATTTGCATTCAAAAACTGTATAAGTGTAAATATTATTTCTAATTTAATGATATACATACTTTTGTTGTAAATATAAAAATTTTACCTGAGCAAATACAAAATGATTAAAAAAATATTCAATTAATTCGAGTCATAATATACACAATATACCAAATATTAAATCAGTTTTACTGTTTTATTATTTATCATACATTTTATTAAAAGTAGTGTTTCTAATAATTAAACAAAAAGAAACAAAAAAATATGAGAATGTACTGGGAATAATTACTTAAAATTAACAACTGTTTTGTCTTATTTGGCCATAATCGATATAAATTAAAATAAAACATTTCCTGTGCAAAAAAGTTAAATATTTATTTAAATTTCTATTATAAGACATGTTTGCTCTATTCTGTTTGATTAAACAAGCAAACGCTGCAATGACTATCTTAACAAACTAAAGCTAAACATTAAAATCTTGTAAAATTGTTTTTCATTAAGTTCTCTGTGGAAAGCATGTTTTGTGAATTAATAGTTTTCTTAATTAATACACGAGTTTCAACAAAAGTTGTTTAATAACCTGATTATTATGAAATGTAATTTCTATAAAAATTAAAAACATTCAACAATTAATTTTGAAATTTCTTTGAAAAAAAAACACCATTAATTTAGCATTTGCAATTAAAGCAGTGAAAAACTTTAATTTGCTTTAATAACCTAATTATTTAATTTACTTGTGTAGTGTTTTCACACAAATTTCGAATTCGCTTCAAATTATATTTATTTTACCGTAATGACTTGTGGATTACCCAAAATAACATTTACAATATTGTTGCCATCCATATGTATACCGGAACAAATAGCATTAACATAAATAACTCCCGAAATTAATCAAGAAAATTATAATTAGATCTAATTAAAGATTTTATCACGGGTAAAATTGGTCATGATTACACCTTAGCATCTTCTGATGAGAAGCAAATTTTTTCAAACATATCTTTATTCATTTCGTTCATTGTTCACTGTATTGTGACACTTGCCTTACTTTTGATTCGACAGCGGAGGTGTGAAACTAGCGGGAAATAACTAACCGGAACAAATTTAGCATCAAAATTAAATGCCTACTGAATCAGCAAAACTAGGAAGCGACACCTACCTACATATGCAGCGGTGACAGAAAGCGCAAACAATTCATGAATTATTGGCTGAAATTGAGACAGCGAAATTATTATGTGATGGTGATTATTGTAATAATAGCACAATAGCAAATTTGTGTGTTTTCAAATTTGATGCTTTAAAAAAGGCAGCACCGAAAAGCTCTCTGTTTTTATTTATGCGCAGTATGTTAGTATATTTTATTACTAGTACTTTTTGTTTATGAGAGAAAGTGTACGTACTCTTTAACTTGATGTCTTATTTGTAAGTTTTTATAATTTATATCTCTCATATATTTACGATATTTTTATAGGTGTCTCTGAAATGTGGTGTCATTTTATAGCCGTAAAAAAGTTTTTACACTATTTTCTAACAAGTGTCATTTTATAGCCGTAAAAAAGTTTTTACACTATTTTCTAACAACGAAACACAAATTAGATCTAAATGTGTTACAGATAAAAGTAAGGCAATGAATACGATATTTCCCAATAGCAGAATTAAATTTTCGGCTTAAATAAGAATCTAAAAATCTGTTTAATAATTTGTTAGACTTAGTACTGGATGAAACTTTGAGATCAAATTTTTAATGAGAACATGGAAATCTCCAGAACTGAACATTTTTGGAAAGTTAAAAAAACATTTCCAGTTAATAAACACCAAATTCCTAAATTTAGAACCTTGTATAAAATATCAAATAAAATAAATTTAGCGTATTAAACTTTTAACTCGTCGTTTCGAAGTGTCAGCTGCTCTACAAGTATTCAATAATAACGTATTTCATTTCTATATACATAAACAATTTTTGTTCACTTTGATTATTAACAAAATTATTTATACAAAATTTTCACGTAAAAAGTGTCATATCCGGTTGCGTTGAAAACTGCATAATAAATTGCTAAAAAATACGCATTGAATAATTGTGTGCCTTTGTCCATTTTTGCAAAGTAGGCAGCTCGGTTTAACGCCAGAAAAATATTTGTTGATACAAACAAAATCTAATTACAGTAGAGTACGAGTATGTTGTAATGATTGATTGAATTTTCATTAACCTAAAGGGTATTTTCATTTTTATTTTCACAAATAAGCCGTATTTTTAAACAAACACAAATTATTTACGAATCCGACAATTTCAAGGATTTAAAAGCAAATGATTGTATGAAATGTTTAACGAAATTTAATTTGATGAGAAAGGCGGATATGCACAAAGGGAAAACATTTGTATATACAGCGTGGATGTGAAAAACACTCGGCCCTGTATAGGCCAAACTTTGTGCTTTCCCTGTGTCCATAGAGAACGTAATTTGTGTCAACTTAAAAAATTAACATTTTCTACTGCTGTATTCTTTCATGTTGCCCAACTTTGTTGCAAAAATGCTCCACAGAAGAGACATTTCCGGTTCATCGCCTCGCACCAATGCATTAAGGTTACACAACATTAATTTTGCGCCCTCGGCTCACTCATAATTTATGCAAAACTGACAACATTAACGCTGCTATTACTTCACAGTTCCTGTAAACGGTATCAACTATTGAAGTGGTGGAAAGCCGCCACTGAAAAAATTCACAAGAATTAGAAGACACCGATAAATTTAGAAACTGCGTTAATTACCGACAACGAATCAGGTTACGTAACATCTGATTACGTGGAGAAAATTACAACAAACATCACTGTAATGTAAACAGGAAGTGTTTATGTGCAAATCAAAGATTTATTATTATCCGACAGCATTTTAATTTTAACTAGATTGAAAATATAATTTCAGCGATTTATGAAATTTTAATAAAGGAATGAAGTTTAGTTTTGTCGGATTGACGGGTCATAAATCTTTACGTGGACACGTGAAGATGTATGAATCCATTCGTTAGGATTGGATGCGATAAATCGAAACGATTATGTCTTTTAAAGATTTTTTGAATTATTAATGAGGTTGGGACTAATCAGTAATAATCCAGCTTACAAAACTGTATTCTTTCAGAATGTATTGGTTTCAAAAGTACAAAGGTGATGATGGATAATATTTGTTAGCATTTCAAGTAAATGATAAAAAATACAGGTGCAGATGCAGTTTTTTTTAAATAACTTTAGATTCTACAAAAATTAGAAAAATGCTAACAAAATAACTCAAGACTTGTCTGGGACTAACGAATACATCTCTGCAGAAAAGCCTCCAAAATTAGAACAAACTTTTTTAAATCATTTTTTATTTTCATTCATGCAATCTAGAAAACCTAGGAATTGTATGAATTCAATAAAAATACTACAAATAAAACATTCAATAAATCCACCAAAATTGATACCAAAATTAATGGTCTAAATCGATCAAAAATAAACACGATGATCATAAATATGCTAACAAGAGTTAAAAAGTCTAGAAAATTTAAAAAGTAGGAAATCTAAATATCTACAGAATCTAGAAAATGTAAAGATCTCAAAATTTTGGAAACCAAAATACAACTTATTAATGATCCAAATGATTCCAGACAAAAAATTCTAAATAATCTAAACCATATAAAATTTCCAAAATATCCAAAAACAAGACTACAAAGCGTGTAAATCATCTAAAAATTGTGTTGAATACTTCTCGTCTTGCATATTTTACAGCAAATTAATAATATGATCATTTTTGTAGTTTTTATTACGTATTTTTATATTTTTACTTATGCATAAATAATGGACGCTGTCATCTCACCAAAAAATGGGAAATCTGTAAAAATTTCTCTACCAACATATTAGAAAAGTATGTAATATTTTTTTTGCTTGTTTGATGCAAAGCATACTCAGTCCCTAAAATTTTTGAAAACTCAAAGTATATTAAAGTTTATTTTTTTGTAAAATTCTGAAACAGTGCTTTAAAAAAAACTCAACATTCGCCGTTATATATCATCTAAAGAAACTTAACTATCTATAGTTCCACCTAAAGCACAAACAATTTTATAATTTAGTAGCTTTTTTAATTGAAGCGAAGCAAGTACATATTCAAGTTTAGAATTACCTGAAACCTGAACTGATAGAGCGAAAAGAGCATAATTTTCGGTATAAGTACTCAGTTTTGTAGAGAAATCTTCCCACTTCTACAGCGCAAAGTTTTTCTAAAGTTTGTAGACAAGTGTTATTAAATACACAGTCACTTTACGTCTTGAAAAACGTCTAATGTTTGTTAGAGGTTATTTCACGCTAATTTTCAGTACTTTACTGCAGGGTTTTCGCCCACTTTACAGACTAATGTTATTTTATGGCTGCATTTGGTATGCAAAAATAAATACTACGAAGTCAATTTTACTGATAAAACCAAAACTCGTATTTGCAACTTATGATTAAACAATTATTTTGAGTGTCAATGAATCATCCAGTGTGTCCAAAACTTCATCTACACCTTCGCGAATGTGATAAACAAGAGTCTGTAAATGTGTTTTTATACGCATTGCAGACATTATTTTTTGTTAGGTAGTAAATCGAAAAATAGAAGTGAATCAAACGTCGTCAAGAACTGTCAATGCGATGAGTTTTCTATTCAGGAAGAAGGTGATTAAGACAATACAATTACAATTTCTTGCATTTTTTTTTTCAGTGAAATTATTACTTTCTTATAGGATATATATTTTTTTGCGTTTTTACTGGATGTTTACGTCTAGTCAGAAGATATATCTTGTAAAAATAAAGATGATAAATTACATTAATTTACATTTTAAAGTACCCAGATGTATTATGTAAAAGAATGTTTAACGAGATGTCAATGCGCGGTTTAGGTGTAGGTTGCGGAAATAATTTTTATTGTTCGAAGAAACACCATCATCTAAAAATAAGTGTTCAGATTTTTGATATATTCTTCACTCGTAAAGATTAATTTTAGAATACACGTGAAACTAGGTCTGCCACAACAATGAAACAAGTTATCATAAGGATGTGGACAGAAATAATCTATAGGTGAGTCGTTGCCGTTTAAAAATAGTAAAATAAAAGATTTTCCATTTTGTCCTCATTGCACCTTTTTGTCATAATTAAAATATACGAAAAACCGTTTTGAGTAAAATTAAATCGTGATCAAATCCACCATTACGTATGTCAGTGATGAACAGTTCCGGTCATGAGAATGGTCGCCGTTGAGATTGGGGTCAAGAAGATGAATAAAGGATAAAAAAGAAATTTGCTTTTGTCAAATATTCGTTCGGAAAAAAGAAGGTTTCATTACTGCACCCTGATAGCATTTACTTCAACTATAATTGTATATTTCGACTACCGGTGTTCGATCTTAGTGTTCGGCATAAGAACGGACCTGGAAAACATTGTCTGTCGTAGATCAGCATTATGTTAATCCGGCAATTTAACTCAAGTGCGACCCATGACTCAGGCTATAATGAACGAGATTCGGTTTTGCACTGGCTTCTCTTTATTTCAATCAATATACAATTACGTCAGCGACTAATCATTGTAATTCTTTCTAGGCACAAACAGAAGTTGAGAGGATAGGTTTCAATTAGAACTGAATTATGAGTAATGGGACAATAGAATGACGAATATCAGTTTCAGAGTTTTTCATAAAGAAATACCGATGGAAAGACAGCGCACGTGTTATAAGACAATCAAAACAAATACCATAGAAATTATTGATTACCATTATACTGATATTGTTTGAAAATAGTTTGGCTATTAGAATTAGGTGAACGTTTTAATTAACTAAAATTAGAAACTAAAATTATACAAATGGACATCAAAACTAGTTTTAGTGTCGGCAATTTGACAGTCCAAAAACCTTTTCTGAATAATTCTCTTTAAAGTACTTTAAACAAGTTGTCAAAAAAGAAATTTTTGAACTATGAGGGGACAGCTGTCCATTTAAACCAATTATGAGGTAACAGTCAAACAGTGAACTTTTGATAAATGAAACCGATTTGAAAAACATTCAAATCAAACAACTTTTTGTATCAAAAATCGATAAAGACGTATTCAACTTGTAAAAAAGGCTTTGAAGTTTACGTAGGTGGTAACTCCTATTATGTCAAGACATTTTTTGACACTTTGATCCTAAAACTTGATATGCGAAGAAATCATTTTTGTTATGACAGGTCATGACAGTATAAAGTGTCCTACTCGCATCAGAGAACAGTCCTACCAACCAATAGCAAATTTCAACTGCTTCGACGCTGCTTTTATTATTATACAGATATCAGATATGATATTGTATTTGTTTTCAATGCTAAGCTCTGTTCAGAACGTTTTAAAATAGTAGAAAACGTGCAAACAAAAGGTCATAAAATTATTAAAGTGTCTTTTATAATCGCAGTTTTACTTAACAAATTGGATTGAAAAACTTTTTCTGTGTCTGAATATGGAATAAGACGCTTTTATTTTTGATATAAATTAAGTTACTTCAAAAGACAATTTATTATTGCAGGACAGAGACAAAAGCCGTTTGAAACGAGTGGTTAAACGCGATAAAGTAGCAGTTTAAATTTAATCAGCTATAAAATGATGGTATCGGTGTTTCGGCGGCGTACCCTGGTTGACTATCTCAAGAAAAAAAAATATTGGATAAATATTACATTAAACTTTTTCCGGGTTCCACTCATGTGGTTTTCTCAGATTTTCATTTGCTTCCAAAGTTTTGAATTATAATTATGCATTCACCCAGATAATTTTTCAGTCTGCCCTCGTTCATCAATAAACAAAGTCCAGCTTCATGACTTTTCTCATCAACTGCTAATACGAAAAAAATTTGCTCACTTTTCCTATATCGTCACTAAATCAACAGTAACAAAATAAATTACGTTTTGCTGTTAGAGATTTTTAGTTCTTAATTCTTTTCTAAATTAGAAGATTTGGTGTAAATTCGGCAATGATTGACCTATTTTATTTGCATCCATAGAAACACATTTTTAGGTAAAATCGTTAAAACGAAGCTACTTGAGAACACTGATAATAACCGTACTTTTGTTTATATTTCCAAATTGCCATTCTAATAATTTGTGCAAAAAAATCATCAAATTCTTGCAATAAAATCAAATTATTTTATATAAATAGAGCAATTTTAAGTTGTCATATATTCCTTAATCGCTGTCTTTTCTTGTTTCGAGTTGCTTTATTGTTCCTTAATAACGAAACGTTGAGAGGGTCGACGAATTTTATGACATCCTGTATAATAAGTTTTAATTGAAAATAGAGCCACTGACGTATTTCAAAATTTCATAATTAATTTAGTTAGGAGTACATGATTTATTGTTTTATTAACTACAAAATTTGCGACAATGGTGGCTGTAACTTTTTTTTGCAATTTTCAGTTTTGGTTTTAAAAAGTATATCAGAAGAATAAAAACCATTTTAAAAATGATTATTTTTTGTCAGTCAGTTTCAGATTTCAATGGGTTTTGAATTTGTGCTAATTGGTTATTATTTTGGAGAAGGTTATCGATCGTTAAAGTTTTTTGGTAAGCTAGAAGTTTTAAATTAAAGATCTTAAAAAAATTTGCATTTTTTTTCGGTTGTAGCTAGAATTTAGTTTATTTATAGGGTACACAAGCTTTTGGCTACCAAGAATTTTTACTTTTTCAACAACAGCAATTATTTTGTTGTTTATTCACTTAAAACTTTATTAAACTAAAATGTCATTAAAAGTTATTATTAAACTAGAAAAATAGAAAGATGTTGAACGAGACCTGGATTTTTTCAAATAATAAATAGGTGGAATTTGGAGTTTTAAAGTGTAAATATAGAAAAAAAATCTACGCTGCAACCCTGAACACAATTTCACATAATTTTTCTCTGGCTAAACGTCAAATCATTCAAAAGATATGCTTGTTGTTACTTTGGTTCGTAAGTTATTTCAAGTAGTGAATACGTTGAAATATGTGTAGTCATTAGTTATTATTGTAATAGACATAGATTCTACATAAATTTGCTGTATTTGCGTCATTATTAACCGTGTTTCAATTTAAAAGACGTTGTTAAAATTCATCTTATAACTAACATACGCCTACGACAAAACTGCCAGAAGCACAATGTTTCGCATTTAGTCACATTACTCATGTTTATTTGATCCAGTAATGACACAGTCCATTTTGATTTCGTATTATTCTGCTTTTAAATCCACCCCCAAAGGTGCATATTCCGTTGGAAAGCAATTACCCCCATCATCACCGTTGATGGTATGCGGCACCGTCTTATGTTGCGTAATTACGGACCCAAGAACTTTGAAAATCGCATTAAGATGAGGTAATAATGAGGTGAGTGCGCGAATGGTAATTTAGCATTTTTAATAGAAAGTGTTTTAATGGAAACTAAGTCAGGCGAACGTTATTTTCCTCTCCGCCTACGCTACGGTTCGACACGGCCCGTCAGCACAATCCTCGTAATTATAGTCTCGGCTTAGTCATAATATATTATGTTAATTTGTGTTCGTAACAAATGCAGTATCATTATGATAATTTATGACTTGCACATTTTTGCTCGTTGCTCAATAGTCGCTCCCATATCCGATTCCTCTCTCACCGAAGCGAAAAGAATACAATTCCACGAAAAAACCCAACGAGATCATAATAACTAATTATAGGGATGTTAGGTGCCCAAAGAAAAACGAAGAAACGTGATGGGGAGGAGGTGCCCCCGACGGTGTTTAATAAGTGGTACAAAAGTGACTTCATCGAAATTAATACCTAGATATAGTTGAACAGAGAATATGCCAAAAAAAATTCAAGAGGTGTATCATTGCTTCAATAACTCAATCTTACCACAAGGAAATCAGAGAATAAAGTGATAGTGCTTCTCCGTTTCTTTGTTCACAAAGTTTTTTTAAGGCTAATGTTTGGATTACATCTAAAATACAGCTTTCAGATTATTCACTAATAAATTCAAACTGATATTTTCGATAAAGTAAAGTCTAAATAACATAAGTTTATTCGTGGCTAAATTTGCTAATAAGCTCAAAAGTTTCTTTTTTTAACTTTTACATTTTTAGATCGAATACTAGGATTTCCAAACCTTATATTTTCCCAGTTTGTACGTTTTTAGACCCTGGTTCTTTTAAAGCGAACTTCTGGGTTCTCGACTTTAAGTTTTAACGAACTGTGAATTCTCACGTTCTTGCTTCTCGTAATTGAAAAGTTCAGTTCCTTCTTTTTCTTCTTGTAACTCTCTTAGGTTTCCTTTATCCACTTATTTCATTTCTTTTTATCTTCTGCCATTTCTTTACACTTTCTTTTATGCAACACTTTTTCCTTCTTCTGTGCAGTTTTATTTCTAAGATTACTAGTAGTTTTTCTCAAGCATTTTATTTCCACTTTTTTCTAATACCTTTACACTTTACGACATTGTTCTAAAGTTGTTATTTTTGTTTATTATACAAAGTTTGTTTCTGTCAGTATTGGTTTCCGTTTTCAAACTTTTTCTTTATCTATAAGTAGTATTATGTTCTTTTTTTTCTTGTCTATTTTCACCGATGTTAGATTTTTATAGCCTACTACTGTTTGAAACTATCTTGCTCTATTTTTTACACTCTTCGGGAGTCTGTCCATGTCAGTATTGAAAAATAGAGAGCTTAAACTGTCTTGTTCGCGTCTTTTTTCAGGATGGATTTGCTTTTACTATCTTATATATGTTTTTCTACTTTGCGTCGTTACTAGAGCCAGTAAAGCACCCGTTTGAGTTCGTTACTGAGAATATGGATGCTTTACTACGGCTGGTGTATTTTAGTTTTGTTGCGTTGACGGCATGGTCGTAAAACGTCAACGTCAAATGTCAAAATGTGAATGTGAGCAATGTGTTTAATAACTTAACCTCAATTTAATATTACTTATTATGAAATAAATAATATTAAATCATTGTACCCAACCTTGATAAAATTCCCTAAATTTCAAAATTTTATTTCTTTCATATAAAAAGAAATTAAGTGGTGCAAAATAGAAAAAATAGTATAAAACACGCGTTCAGAAAGCTCTTCCAGCACTTGTTAGTTCCTCCACTCGCCGCTACGCGGCTCGTATCGGAATTGCAAACGCGTGCTGGAATCAATGTTTTCTCAAACTTGTATTTTAATATACTATTCCGACAGCGTGAGTTAGTTTTTGTAGCATCGTAATTTTTCTTATTGTAAGTTTAAAGTTTTTAGACATATATTGTCTGATGTTGTCCTGCTTTGCTAGTTCCTTCTCTGTGCGAGTTTCTGTGTTCCTACTAGGTTTCTCTCTACTATTTGTGTGTATTCTTTTAAAGCTACTGTAGCAAAACATTTTTGCAATTTGTGTAATGTTATATCAATTTTTTTTCTCATGTCTTGGTAGACGTTGTCTTTTTTTGTTTTTCTTTTCTCGTTTTATAATACTGTCTGTATTTTTTCTAGATCTGTATCTTGATTATATCATTTGTTTTCTGCTTCATGTTCGTTTTGTGTATCTATTTGACTCATTTGACTTTAGTTCTTTAGTATTGTTCTAGTTCTTTTCACTTCTTTTTTTTCTATTAACTACTTAATTAGTGAGTTTTTTATCAAACTGACTTTTCTTGATCAAACTATAAATTCTTCTTCGTCAATAGTTAATTTTGTTGTATTAGATATCTCCCATGGTTTCTTCTTTTTTTTTTCTAATTAGTTTATCTTTTTTTCTTTCACTCTGTTGAAATGTTCAAAAGTACTAATCATCTTTCATTTATCGTCAAACTGTTATATGCAACCTCGTCTCTTATTAGTTCCCTGTTCAGTTCTTATTGATTTTGATTTCTGTGTTTTTAAATTTTTGTGATGTTAGTTCTTTTATTATGTTTTATTTTATTCTTTTTCGAGGTTAGGCTTATAATTTTTTGCAAGAATAATCTTGATTGTTGTTTTCGCTTTTATTTTATTTACTTCTCCGACTTTTTTTCTTAGTGTAAATGTTATATGTTATTTCATATTTGCCGAATAAGTTACTTAATAATACGTTTTTTTTTGACAACTATATTATATAATCCACATTTCAATACTTTACTTCCGTTTGTACTTCAAATTCTATATTTTAATGTTTTACACTTCCATGTTTAAAAATTTTGTGTTTTAGTTTGTTTTATTTGAGATTTTTAGCTTTTGATTCTTAAATTCTAAAACTAAAGATTAATAAATTAAGAGTAGATCAAAAAAACTAGTTTTATAACGAGTTGTTTATGCTATTTTTTTTCTAAGTTGTATATTAAATACTGTTTTACAAATAAAATCAAATTTTATGATTTATGGAATCTTATGCCATTTGTTCAAATCTTTCAGATTTAAAACATTCTAAATATAACATCATTTTTATTTTTCTCAAGCGAAATTTCAAAATATGTGTTTCAGAATGAATTCAGAAATTACTTGCATCTAGAAATACGGTAAATTGCAAAAAATGCCACGTTTAATTTTTGTCGAAGAAAATTTTCTAGATTTAACTTGAAACTCTAAGCTTAAAGTCGTTCTAACCTTTGGCATGTCGTCAAATATGTGTTATCAACTAAACAAAAGTTCCTAGATTTTGGGTGTGATAATGGGCTTATTAATGCACTCAAAGTGGGTGTGTTAACAGCTTTGTTACAAAAACAAATTAGAAAAAAAGTAGATTATACATTCTAAACTTTCAGGTCTAGATTTTCCATATTTATTTTAAGGATTCTCACATCAGGTCAGGATTCTCCTATTCATTTCTAAGTTTTTCGGTTCTAATTCGTATATCCTAGGTAATAAGTCTACGGATTTAGAGATTCTATATGTAAATGAAAGCATTTCGCAATTTGTATCTTTATACCTTCTATTTTTTCAAATTTTAGATTTATTAGATTCATTGCTTTTAGATATTGGCCTTTTAAATTTTAGATTCTGATTTTAAAATCTCAGGCTCTTTGTTCTCATATTTGAGGTTATGAGATTTTATATGTTTGAAGTGGCTTTGGATGGTATTCTTTCTTTTTAATTCTGAAACCGTTCTAGTGATAAAGTCTGTTGTTAACGAGTATTTTTTACGTTTTTTTTTCAATTTTAACATTTTGATTTATCATAGTAGACTGACTATGTAAATTTTCAACTTGTCTGCATTCTGCACTTTGAACTTATTGCACTTAAGCAAAGATAATTAGTTTTCGAGGAAATCGTGTCATTGCAGAAATAAGTAAATAATTCGATCGATATTCCGTACAAAGGGAGCACCATTACCTAGTTGTGCACCGGAGGTAAGTCTTCGGCTCGAATGTGCATGCATTTGTTAATAAATTAGTTAATGTATTTATTATGCACGTCAGAGTTGTCGTTAATTGCAACTCCGTCATTCCCAGCAACCTAATAAACATTAAACATGGCGCATAATTCAGTCTTACCCTGCCCAGCGCTACCAACTGTCCAAAGCATGAATGCTGATTTCTGATTTAACCGATACAGGCATGATGTATGTCCACGGTACGATTTGAAATACGCCTAATTTATTTATGAAGTTGTTGTCTCTTTCTTGGCTTAAATGCTGCATTAGTATGCGCATTAATTACGCCATATTAAAGTCAGCCATATTTAGGGCCATCGTAACGAAAAACGTCGACTTATTCGATTTTATTCGTTGAGATTAATTGAAAAACAAGCTGGAAAAAAGTCAGAGGAGCGAACAAATGTGGCCGAATGAAGGAGGGTTGCCATTTAAACTATCTGACAGCTAATGGAAAACATTGATTGAGGGGTGGGTTTTTATTTTGCGCAGTAATATAAAAGTGCGCCGGAACACACTATATAAATAATTAAGTTGACCAATTCCAATCTGTTTTAAAATCGGAACTATACCGCAGACATGGACTCTAATACTAATTAATATATGATGGTTTATTTTCATGCAAAAAATAACGCAACCGGTCTCGATTTTATGCTGTTTCCGCACCCCCTTCTACCCCAACGTTCGATTTGTTCATGAATAAAACAAATTAGTAAAGTTTTTCTTTATTTACGTTTACTGGAAAGCTCGGTGGTGTGTTTCTAGCTAACTATGTTATTTTTAATTTTGCAATTGTGTTTGTTTAGATGAAATAAATGACTAAACATTTCACATCTAATTTTATTGAAAATTGTGTCCTAAACCAAACAATTTTCCTTTTTATACAGACGTAGCCATAGCTTCGAGAATTATGCATACACAAAATTCTTTTTACATAAATGTTGAAAAACACACATCAAGTCGTAAACAAACCAAAAAATCTGAAACATTCATGAAAAGTTTTATTATGAACTGAAGTTGTGAGATTAACGATATTTATACTATAATTAGCTATTAACTGGAAAATGGTGTGTAAAAATTGGCAGTTTTTTATTGAAAATCCGGCTGCACGGACCAAAAATTGCAGATAAATTCAGCTTGGGCTCAAAATATAAGCGTGTGCCCACGTTATCCGTAAATTCGGTGCAAATACCGCCATTGAAAATCTGCCACATCGACTTAAGTCGTCCATCGTCATTGTAAGAACAGCGAATTAGCGAGATCTCATTTGGCCGTAAATAATAATCCCATGTTGGCATGAATCAAGTGTGGAAATGCCGATCGTCGCGTCATCGTCCATCAGTCTGGTCCGTGGGTTTAATTGCGCCCTGTAATACCGGCCTTATAATTCAAGCAGAGAAACTTTGATCTGCTTTATGTATATTTGCAGCCATTAATTGAAGTTTATAGGCTTCGCAATTATCATAAGATAATGCAAAGGAGTGACCGGCAGCGACTGCCTCTGTTGCAGGATCGGACTCAATATATATCTTCGTGTCTGAAGCCGTTTATGTGCAAAACGCATTTAGCTTTTCTTATTCGGGACACTTCCTACACTCAGAACCGACAAACCCGTTAATATACTTAACAACACCATTAACAGCTCGCGTTAAGGAAACTGTTTTCAGACATCATTTCGCTACGTGCTTTGTACGATTTTGTTAATCACTGAAGGAATGTCAATTATGTTACACTTTGAAACTTTTGTAGGTACATAAATTTAAAAGTACCTAATTACTTAGTCAAAAAAAAAATTGAGAAAGATGTTTTTTATTCCATTTGACTACCATATTTAATCAGCTTGTTAATATTTTCATTTGCATTACAATTGCATATGAAGCCGGTGTATGACAAAAAGCACAAGAAAAACTAACAGATGTAATGAAATTAACTTTGCAAGTCAAGTGTTTAATAGTTTTACCGGTCACTTCATTAAATGATCTCATAGAAAATGCAAAGCTTATAAACTTCAACAATAAAATTAACATACTGTAGGTTAAAAAAACACTATTTTTGCCAATTTTACACTTTCATTCATTTGCGAAATGTGGTAGGCACCTTATATGGAAGAAGCATAAATATAATTTTTGTTGTGGAACTAAAATCGTCAAGCAACAAAAGAAGAAACGACAAAAATGCATTTCATTAAATGACGAGCTGCAACAACTTTGTATATTCTTACTTCATATACAGGGTTTAACTAAAATCAATGTCTGTAGGTAACCAATTTGCTCCTTTTTTTCTTTATTTCTCTTGTAACTTTGCACGATGAATTTTGTTTTTTTTTTTCAAAATTTGTTGATGTCATTAGTATAGCACTCACGGCAATCTTCACATTTTGTGTATTGTATTTTTGACGGATCTCAAATGTTTTATAAAAATTTCAGTTGATGTTACAAGATGGGTATAAAATGGTTGTTACTATTACAAAAAACTAAAAATTAAAAATCTCGATCGGTCAATCTGATTTAAACTACGCCCTCGAATTTTAGCCATCTACTCTTAATAGCTGTAAAATTTTGGAATATTTGAAGTAGTAGACTCTTTACATATGTCAAAAATTTTTAATTTTTAAAATGAGATTTTTAGAATATCTAATCCAACGAAATTAATTTGCTTAAAGCTTGATTTGGTACCAGACTAATATTGTTTTACAAACCTCAAGAGAATTACTTAATATTTGTCATTAAATTAAATTAATTATTAAAATTCTGTCCAAAAATTTTAAATAATTATTAAAATTATGTAAAACATGACAAGAGTGATTTTAAATGTTGTAAAAATCATACTTAAAGGTTTACTTTAAAATGTCTAGACGGCTTGAATTACGAGACTAGAATTAAGTGCAAAAATTCGTATTGATCTGCTCAAAAAGCAAAATTTTAAGTTCCTATTGATTTTAACAATTTATTGCATTTGGTGATTGAACAAAAACCTTAAAAACACAAAATTTTCTAAAATTTAAAAAATTAACAGTGGCAGAGTTTTTGAACATGTAAAAAAAATGTTTGTAGCAAAATAAAAATATTTTAGGGATCTTAGAAATGATACTAACAAAGGCAAAAGAAAAAATAGTTTTCTATGTTATTGACACCAAGATAGATCCGAAAAAATCTTCTAAAAATATTACAAAAAAATATACACACAAAAATTGTAATTTATTTTCCCACATAAATAAAACTTGAAAAAAAATAAACCTAGTAAAAAGCTTTCGACAATTAATTTTAGTACAATGTCTAAATCAGCAAACTTTTAAATTATAAAAAAAAAACAATTTTAAAAATCATGACAGCAAAAATTTGAATTTACAAATAATTTAATAAACTAAACAATGTCAATTTTAATAGTTTCAGAATTATTGTACAAAATTTAAAAAAATCTGTTTAACGTAAATATCTACCATAAAATGAATTCTAATTATTTACGTTAATTTAACTCAATAAATTAATAATTAAAATTTTCAGGGTAAACAACAAAAATTTGAAGAACTGTTTGATTCTAAATATTAAGACATTTTTGCTCTTTTAAACTACTTTTAAACCCAAAAATTCCAATATTATTAAAATCTTCACAATGGAAACGGTAAAACCGGTTATAAATATTTATTAATTTGAAAAAGAAAGCAAATCACGAGTTTGGATGTTTCTGAATAAATCTTCTGAAATTTAGATTCAAAAAAACTTTTGTCAAAAAATATTGATTAAATTAGTACTTAGTACCAAAAAATAATTTTTCCTTATAGAACATTTTATTCACCATTATTTTTAAAAAATTGAGAAAATTTTTAGTTTTCGGACTCTTTCAATTTGCATCTTTTAGATGCACCTCTGACATCTTTTTATATTTTTATTTTTTTAATTGACAACAATGACAGCTTTTGTGAACTCGTTTCAAGCTCTAAGGACCCGCAAAAAGCACAAAAAAAACCTTTTTAGGAACATAACGGGGCAATTTAAATTTTCTTTAAATCAAATTATGATTACCGCAAATAATTGTAACATATTTTGTGTGTTGAAGCAAAACGTTTTTTACTTAAGATCGACAAAATTTTTCTTTGTTATAACTAGATTCACTTCTCGCAACGTAATATATACGTTGTTGGTCGTGGTAAAAGGAATGCACTCTATTAAGTTCGTAGTGTTAACTTTACTTAACGAGAATTGCTGTCATAGTGATAAGATAAAATGAATTGATAGGGTTTACAATTATACAGGGTGTTTGTGTATAAATGGGGCGTATTCTCTTCCTGAACGAACGTCAATTTGTGTGTCTAGCAATGAATTCTCTAAACGTGTAAAAACGACCGTGTTTTTTGTCTTTGAACTGAAAGTACAATTCCTATCCAATTTCCTTGTTCAATGGACATCCTGTTGACTTCCATTGACCTAAATCGTAGAACAGTTCTTGCATCACTGGTAAAACCCGCATCCCCCAATCTAGAACGAGGGATGTGAGAGCTTTATAAAGGACGAAACTGTTCGCTTATCATCCATATGCAACGCGTATCTACATACGTACCTACATCCGCGATATAAAAATACCGCCCTCACAATTCATCTCTTTGCTGCTGCCCGAAATTGAATAATGTTCCGGTCGAGCAGAATAAAGCCGCATTACGGTTAATGAAGTCTGTAAATAATAACGGGAGACATTCGTACGATTTTTTCTCGTCGATCGACGGTCTCTAGAGGACGGCCGAAGGAGAAATATATATGAAACCTGTAGGTGGCAGTAAAAACGAGACCTTTAATTGCTCCAGACGACAAATCACGGCGGTAAAGAACAACGCCCTGGTGTAATCACATCCCCATTTCAATCAGATAGCGTATGAACAATGAGGATAAATAACTATTTTCTTCGGAGGAATGAGCGCGGCTTGGGGTCTCGACTTGGAGTCTGTGACGCTGCAGGATGGATGTGCATAGTTAGAAGGAAAATTGGCGAATGGTTCGAGAAACTTGATAAAAAATATGGGAAAAATACAGTTGTTAACAATGCGGTCATAGTTACTTGGTAGCGAGGAATTTGTGTTAAAACCGAAGGATGGAAATAAGTCTATTTTAGTTATTTTGTCCGGATGTTTTTGCACTACCTACTCGTGATAAAAAAGATAACTAAAGTCGATAAAAAATGATTCTGAAACACTAAATTAATCCTCTTAATTCTTAATAAAGTTGTTCTTTTATTTGCTCTCTTTCAAGATGATAAAATTGCATCAGAGCGAATGAAGTTAAGTGTGTAGGTAATTGCAGCAAAGGCGCGAGTCTGGGCCGAAGAGTCGGCGAGAGATAGGAGGATCAGAGGGATGGGGTTGTCAACTTTTAACTAACTTTCCAATAATACCGTTTATGTGCAAGTCAAATACAAGTTTAAATTAGCTTTGCGAATAAATTAGCGAGTTTTGTGCGGCCTATCTCGGCAATTATCGCGCGACGCCTTCTTTGTAATTATTGTTATTCAAAATTATGGAATTTTAGATGTTTTATTATGCTGATTTCATAGCCGAAAGCCGGGGGTTACTCGCCCTGTATTCTTATTCGTTGAATATCTCTTACAGGGCTAATCGCACTTAATTTTATCATTTCGTTGCCTCGACTTTATAACTTAACGATTATCAAGCGACTTTGCCGATATTCAGCTAGAAAATTTTCAATAAGCATGTGATGTGCACGAATTGATTGGCCAACATAAAGCAGCATTAGGACGAAATAAAAAAAAGATTGTAAAATGTCGATTGGTCTGACTGAATCTCATGTGGCGGTCGGCCGAGAGCGAGGGGCAGCGAAAGGGACGGCGGGGGCGGAATTGGATGGAAATATCATTACATTGGGAGTCCCCTCTAAAGCCGCGCGCAAAAAAAACTGGCCGACCGAAAGGCAGAAAAATAGAGGGAATTTGACTGCGGAAAATAATAAAAATTGGAGATGGACTTTGAATTATGTAGCAGGAGATTGGGCGCGATTGTTTTCCACGACGGATAAGGAGAGGGTGCAAAAGAGGAAATTCACCACGTACGAAACGAACAAAAAAACACAACCAATGCGCGGACTTACGGAATTTACTAGTTGTGTAATAAAGCTACAAAACTCAAGTAATTAAATTGTAGTAAGAAATTAAGTCCTTTTATTAGGTTTTTGAACATTGCCATATAACTATTAAAATGTAATTAATATTCTTAATTTATATTCAATTTTATTCATAAAGTTATTAAATTTTAAAACTCTTAGTTTCGCATACAGACGAATACATAAGTTTTGAACGTAAAGACTTTTTTTTGTAAAGTTTATATACCATTTTTACTTGAATTACTAGTTTATTTACATTACTATTGGTAACAAGTCTCACGTCTGTACTATCGAGTGATCAAGATAATTTGTAATCGAGTTATTCTTGAAACCAAAAACGTATGTCTATTTTGCTATTGATACGTTATGTGGCGACGTGTCATTAAGGAAATAGACAAACGGAGTATTTATTATAACACTAGAATAATAATAATAATAATAATAAATAAAATTGTGTTTTTAAATTGACATTTCATTTGACTTTTATAAACGTCGATCAAGAATGGACATACGTTTTCGGTTTCAAACATGACTATTACAAATTATTTTGATCGCTAGGTACACTCTTGTGTAAGTCTCAAAATTAATTAAAATACAACAGTTTTTAACAAAAAGTAAACAATATGAGTGATTATATATTGAACCTTAAAAACATTGTTAAATCATTTGGTTTAAAGAACATCCTGAACTGTGTTTTGAGGTAAGCAAAAGTTTTCTGATGCTAGTTGAAAAATTACTTTTCAAAAATAGAGAAACAATTTTACGAAACTTGAAGAAGAAGAAGGAGAAGATGAAGAATTCCAAAACCTTTTTAACATTAAAAATTATTATAACCACTTTATTTGTATTTGGAAGCTTGTTTCTCAGGCTGGTTTTAAATAAAAAAAAATATAGGATTATTACATAAGTATTTATTTCCTTCACTTCTGCAGAAAAATTTATAAAAACACAAAATTGTCCAATTTTTATTAAACAAACTGTTTCATCTTTTTCACAATGAATTAGTAAACGTAGCAAAAAATTGGTTGTTGCATTTCGATTTTTGTAATAATTGTAAAATGTTCTATTAAAAATACTATTTTCGTTTACTATTTAAATTCACGAGCTTTTTGGATTTATTTTGTTTTTCTAAAAGCTTTGAACTAGTATCTCTACTATTCTTACAATTTTTTTAAATTGTTTTATTGATTTTTGTAAAATTATATATCCTTGATACTTCACGAGGTTATTCGAGTTTTTTGTTGTCGAGTTTGTCTTCTCATTTTAGAAATTTCTTAGTTAATTGAAATTCTTTAAATAAATGTTTTCGAAAACTGTCATCAAAAGTTGACATTTTCTTTGAATTTTCAATTGTCAAAGTGAGTCTTTTTTGTTTACGGGATGTAAAAGTCTTTTACAATCTAGATCAAAAAAGAGTTCAGAAATTTTTGATTAAAGAAGAAGTCACAATTTGGGGAAATCTTTATTATTTATTTTGAGCAATATCTATATGTAAATTTGTAATGGTACAATTATTCAAAGTGATACCGCTTGAAGACGCTAGCTGGATTAATGAAATAGTTTCTAGATTCTAGATTTCGGAACAGCTAACATGTTTATTAAAACTTCAATTTTCCTTTCAATAGATTCTTCAATATATCCCTCCGCAACTGTTGCCAAGCGCCAGCCCCTATGTCTCTTCAGACTGACAAAATCTGCTCCAGAATTTGCCAGCAAGGTTGCGGAAGATCGCCGGAAACAATGCCCTGTGTAGCGCCCCGCCTCCGCTAATTTTAAGTATGTGGCTATTTCCTTTGGGGTGTTTCTGACTTTATTTATACCAATAACTTGTTTTGCACATTTCCCGTTGGCGTATTTAATAAAAAATCTTGGATTTGTACTGTACGGTGGACGTAAGCGGTATAATTCAATATGAGACGGATTTCAAATAACAAATGTTCTTTGACTGTGTATTTTAGAATTTTCAATTTTTATAATAACAACTGAGCCCGTATCATCAATATCATTAATTGTTAAATTCAACAGCTCGATTCTTCTACAGGCACCATGTATTCCTATTATTAAAATAGTTTGAAACAATATTTTATTATATAAGCGCGAAAATTTAAATTAATGTAGAACTGACTTTCGGTAATAAAAACCTTTGGTCTAGGGCCTCTTCTATACATTTTTCAATTTCAGTTTTGGTCAAAACTTTTGATTATTTGGTCGGTAGCCTACATTTCTATTCAATACATCAAAAGACAGATCATCGTCATCGCTTTCGGAACTCATTTTTGATTTTTACTTTTATTCAAATACACGAGTAATTCTCACAAAATCGGAACCAAACGTTAGAAAATTAGAGATTACGATGTTTGTTTGATGGTTGCTATGCGGTTGCTATCATAATTAGTTGTTCAGAGCGGTCAGAGTATACCAGATTTAACACCAAAATGATTGAAGAGATTGATCTCGATTATAAATGTCAGAAGTTTTCTTTGAGTTTCCACTAATTTGGAGCCGCAGTTTTTGAAAAAACGTTGTTTGATACTCGATTGCGAAATTCTTTTGCATTCTCATTCTCATCCTCATGTTCATCCTCATTCTCATCCAAAAGTATCATTTCGCAATCTAGAATCAAAAATAACTATTTATGAAGTCTAAATATTTTTTTTTATCAGATTGTCTAGATCTCTGATTGTTTAGGTTCTTAGATTCTTTAGAATTAGTAAATCCTAAAAATTTAATTTTTCTATATTTTCTAAATTACTAACATTCTTTGAAAATTTTGGTTGCTTTTGCATTTTTTTATTTTTGCATTGTTTTTTAAATCTTCTTGAATTGTACTTTTTTTGTACTTGTAGGGTTTTTTAATTTCTATTTTTTTGTTTTATCTACATTCTACTGTCTAGATTCTTTAAATTTATCAATATCTCTTTAATTTCTCTATATTATTTGGATTATTTGTAAATATTTTTAAGTATTTTCGCTTTAAAATTTTTTGCTTCTTTAGGATATTTATATTTTTTTAAATTTATTACCTTAACACTTTAAATTCTTCAAATTACCTATGTGGTCCGCAAAATCTTTTTTTTCCCTAGATTTTTCCTAGATCTTCTTTTAACCTCTTCGATTTGCCAAATATTCCATTCTTTTTGTTCTTAAATTACTTCGATCTTCTAGTTTTATTGCAGTTTTGCGTTTTTTAGGTTTTCTAGACTCTTTTTCTTCTAGATACTTAAATTTTGATATGCATTGGATATGCTTTTTATGGACACATCTTGATTCCAGCCGGAATTAGTAGTTAACGTTTCTAAAATTGACTATAAAGCTGTACAGTTTATTTATAAAATAAGAAGGCAAATGAGCAATATGCGAAATACCAAATTAATCTTAAATATCCTTGAATGAAGTAATTTGTAATTTCTTAATTACAAAGTAGCAATTAAAATAACGTTAAAATCTTTTGCTTTGTTACTTAAAAAAAACAGAAATAAGACATTGTTGCAAAACATAATAATTTTTAAAGAAAATTCAGCTTGTCAAAGGCAATTAAAAATATCTGCTATGATCATGAAATTAAAGAACACAAATCTTGTTCTTTTATTATATTTTTATATTCTATTTCTAAAAATCTTTTTTAATATTGCACCAAATGTAAGTTGTAGTGCTCTAAGCAAGCGATTACAGATCAATAACTACTTCTAGAAGTAAAGAACTTTTTTATAATAATTTAAAAATCAATAAATTGTAATTATATTATATTAAGTCAACTACCTACATTTAAATGTGTATGTTGTACCATTACCTTAATTACCAGACTCCCAATCGTACTACAAAACATTACAAATGTTCTTCACTGAATGTAGGTAGCTATTAAATAAATATTTTATCCAAGCATCGGAAATTTGTCTTTACATCCGTTAAATAATTAATCATTAAATCAAGATCTATCAACTAATGTAAAATATAATTAATTAACACTACATAATTTCTGTTTTTATGTGATATTTATTATCTTTTCATAAAACATTAATCTAAGTCACAAGTAAAATACCTTTCCCTAACTTGCAAATGCTGTCGAATTAAGATTATATAGATACATATTAGTAATGTTTTCATGTAGCTGTTAGAAAATTTAATTTAGCGTTAAGTCTTCTTGTTTAATGGGCAATAATTGTAAGCAAATCTTCAAATAACGGTTAATTAAAATAACTACTAAATCCAGTTATTTAGAACGAAAATGTTGTTCTGATTTTAAATAATTTTCACACCCACCACATTTTGTCGGAATAGACAAAAATTATGAACAATTTGTTCTCAAGTAAATGGGTTTTTTACGGTTTTTCCAGAAATCATTTTCAACAGTGAACTATTTTTTACAAAGCATATCATTCTTTTCATTTCGTGTAAAACATTTCTCAAGTTAATTAATTTTGATATTTCAACAATACTTTTAAGATATTGGTTTTCAATGAAGGGAATCCAAAATTTCATTGCCAGTTGAGTTTTTTTCTTAAATATCTATAACAATTATTGCAATATTGTACGACAGAAAATTAACGCCTTCGGTTTATCTTTTCTTGCAAATTGTATTAATGTTTAAATACAATAATATAATGAACCTGTTGTATGGTTGGTAATTAAGCGAATGATTTTCCACGAAACCCAATACACATGTGTCGTTAATAAAAATTATAATCGCAAAACAATTTCATTATTAGGTCTGATTCAACCACTTACTCATATTAAACTCTCATTTGGTTTTTCCACGAAAATCCCACATTAATATTAATGATATTTTTTCCATCAATAAACGTACCAAAACGAACATTGTAGGTTTAGATTTTAATAGTAACTTATATGATATTTATGTTAATGAGTGCAGTTGATCTCGTAATTACAATTTAATCTAGATTCATGCAATGTGGCAGGAATTTAATACGCAAAAGATGGGTTAATATTTAACGATGGTTTTTAATCAGCTAATTGAGAATCTAATGATGATCATTGTGTAATTATGTATAATACAATTAATAACAGTAATACCAAGAGTGTTAATGAATTTTTAATATGACGGAACCGTCTTCAGATTGGTTAGTTAATGCTGCGTTATTATTCCAATTATTAACGTCAGAGCAACTAACAAAAATCATCAGATAACGAGGAGCAATTTACCGATGTGGCCGAGATCAGAGCCATTTTTTGCAGGTCATGAATTGAGCTGAATGTAGCTCAAATTGTTTTTAATTATGAGTTTAAGAACCTCACTTTTTAAAGAAAATTATGTCAATAGTTTGAGCAAAAATCATGTAAAAAAAATAATAAACTTGGATGAATGCTGTTAAACGTTTAAACGGTTTAGTAAATTCAAAGACTTATTTATTTTAAAATTAGCATCTAGAATTGTAATTTTCCTTTAAATGTTCATTAATTCTTGCCTGATCTATCTGTTCCTGTGGACAAAACAAATATGTTTGAATATCATAGCTAATATGTAAATCCAGATTTCAATATTTACTAGCATGTTGTACGTTATACATTTTGATTAAAAAGGAGCTTCGATGTCCCGACAAACTCAAGTTTTTATAAAATGATTTGAAATAGTTTTTAAGAAAGTGGAAGGACTGAAAAATTCTTCTCTGTTCTTCGTTTGAGGACCCAACTTTTGCAAAAGAATAACTCGGTGATTAGTATCGATGTAACGTTGAAAAATCTCAGAAATTTGGGGCGCTGTCTAAACATTTGCCTTTATTTTACCTGTCTCTTTCGCGTCATGTTCAACCTCCATTCCCCGGAAAGTTATGCCTTTCAAGAAGGCCATTCATCCTTGCAACGAGCTGCCTCCACTTCTCCCGCACAATATGCATAATGAATAGCAAGAAAATATGTTAAGGGTGATTAAAACAATGCGAATTTAGTGCCCGAAGCACGGAATTAACAAGAGCGACACTTAAATCGTCGCGAAGAGTCAGAGAACAGAATGCGTGCGATATGATGCGAAAAAGCGACGCCGAAGGGCTCTAATCACCTGACATTAATCACGAATCCCAAGTATTACGGTTCTTTTTTCGATAACGGGATTAACGTTTAATTAAAATAATTTTTATGCAAATGAAATATATTCCATTAGCGATTGATACAGAAGCTTAATAAACTTAAGGTTTTTCATTATGCAAATGCAATATTTAATATTCCATGTTTTGTAATTGGGAAATTATTTTTAAGCCCACATTATTAAGCGCACACAGTCTTGCTTTTTTCCTGGAGACGCGACTTTTTTCTTCTGGTTGTATTCGGGTTCGGAAAATAAGCGGAAAATCAAGGAGAACCGACACATTTAGGGGGTTTGCGACGCTTTTTAGAGGGAAATATTCGAGAGGGCGACTGTCTATTCAGTTTTGTACTTGACTTAGTTAGTTTTGGACTCAACAAAGCCACTTGGCGTTTAAAATTTACTTCAATCTACAAAATAATCTATGGCGTTTAATATAATTAAATAAAATTAGTATTCTAGGAACTTTTTGTTCAATGCTTTCGTACGCATAACGTCCAACACGTTAGGAAGAATAAATTCAAACACATTTTTTAAATATTGTTATGTACCATCTCGCCAACCATGTAAAACATCTATATTTATAAAAGAGCTGTAAACATAATCGTAGCAGCTGAAAAAAATTTATAAGCCCCCATAAATAATAAGCCGTAATGCTAGATTGAAAAGCACGTTCATTGGCTAACTTCGTCCCGACAGATTGAATTTTCAACATCTAATGATGACAGAATTAACGTCCATCGTCCACGTCTTCATGCAACCGGTAGAAACAGCATAAATCGTGGTCCGGCTTCGCTGTAGAAAAACAACGTCCGGAATTGATGAGTCCGGGCAGCAAAATCAGCTTGGACAATCCATGAATGGCAACCCCATAAAAAGAAATAATTGCTTGATAAATGCGCTTCCATACATACATTACTCATAATATGCCCCATGAATTATTTTCATTATAATGGTGTAAACTTAATTTAAATGCAAATCATCTTATGTTAATTTGAACTGGTGCTCGCCCATTAATTTAAGTAGCATATAATTAAATTTTATTTTTTCGCGGCAAATATGTAATATGGGGTCGCGTTTTATGATGGATGATGGCTCGGAAAGAGCTACCCTCGCGTCGCAGCCCTTAATTACATTCGCAGAAATTTATAATTAAAATTTTTGACCTAAACCGTGTCCTGACCATTTTTTAATCGGTTCGGGAAACAAAAACTTGGGATACGAACGGTGTAAATTAGATTTTTTCCAAGAGCTGGTTATGCCTACTCGCAAATTAAATGATTTTTAATACGACCGCATCGGTTATTAAAATATTAATTATGCTAAGGGTTGACGCCAAAAGTTAACCGGTTTGTTTATTTAAACGGGACAGAAATTTTAATTAGCCAGGATAAACGTACCAAACTCGCAAAAAAATCAAATGGGCTGGAAGAGGCGGACACGCAAAAAATTAATTACGAAAATCCCAGGAATTTTTTACACAGGACAAAACCTTTTAAGTTACATTTTAGATCAAGATCTAAAAAAGTGATCACACCCAAAGTTTAAAAATATTCAATTTTACACACCTACCCCTAGTTCTAATACACTTGTGGATGTCTAATTCTAATAAACATAAAGTAAACGATAAATAAAAATAATAATCTTGAATTTCATGAACTCTCAAAATTTATATGGACATGAACCGTTTATTTCATCGTGATATGATTTGTTTTCGGTACATGATCCCCTCTCTATCCAAATCTCGCCAGTGGCGTACGCTTAGAGCGTCAGGTAAGATTCTCGCAAAAAATAATAAGTGTCGCATTATCGAGGGAGGCTGGGTGTACACAGTGTTTCTGGGAGGATGAAGGGGTATATGCTAAATATTCAAGCATTACAGCTCTGCATAAATTCATTTCATTACGCCACCAAATATTGCTCCAGCATTCTACTCCGCCTCATGCATATGAATGAATTCATTATATTAAAGCCTTTTCAATGTATAATTTACTTTTGCGTGAGTCATTTCGGTTCACTCCTCTCTTGCTTATAAAGTGGGAATCGGTCGGAATATCATAATTATATTACAAGAGTTATGATTGCTTCAGGTTCGGACGTCGCGCGCGCCAGCGTCGAGACGCCTCTTTTTACGAACAGAAAAACCCATTGAGACAGATTAGGCAGCAGACTGAGGTTCCAAGGAGGATTTACGGTGATTTATTGGGATACTTGTAAAATCAAATTTATAGATATATCCGGAAGTTTGGGTTAAATGCGAAGGTGTGGAGTACTCCAAGAAGGAAGTACTGGAAAAGAAAAAATGGCTTTTACTACAACATAAAATTGCTGTTAATAACAATTATATAGATAAATTATGAACAACTCCCAACTTTATTTTAACACTGCCCACATTTTTAGTCAACAGAATTTTTAGTAGAAATTTTGTTCAGTTTTCCATATTTTTTTCTTGATGTTGAAATTTGTGAAAAATCGAGTCGTTTTTGGAGATATTTTTAGATAAAAATAAAAGATTTTTATTATACCTGCATCAGAACACGCAAAAGCGTGCAAAATTAAGTCTTTAAAGCACGTCGTGTTTTAATGTTGCCTATGTAATAAGAATTCTCCCGAACAATTAAATAAAATATAAGTGGTACGGCAACAAATATAAATAATAAATTGCTAAATATCTCCATGTAAACGACTAAAATCAGAACCACACGCTTGATTTCTAAAATTGTATATTTTATAAATTTTGTTTTTATTTTCACATTGTAGTGCAGGTATAATATAAAATAGCGTATAAAATGCGTGGTACTCTAAAATATGTGCCGTGGTTTAAGGGCACAATATACTGTTTTACATTTTACAAAAAAAAAAAAAAACGTTTTTAAATGTGTCATTTAACAGGAACTTTTCTATTTTATCATAATAGTTAGACAATATTTCTTAGACAACACATTCTGGGACGGTTTTTCTTCTTGATTGGTCGAATTTCCAGTTGAATCTATGTAGTAAATTTGGTGTAGGTTTAACGTTATTGTTGATTACCGGGACATAGAAAATAGTTGTTTAGGTTTTGCAAAGACCAAAAATCATTTTAATTCCAACCACCAATAACTAACTACTTTTTTTTGGTCATGTCTCTGTTTGATATTCTGAAACTATCAGCTGCGTGATAAATTCTCGGGTCTAAAGACAACAAAAACCTGAAAAACGTATGTAAGCAAAAAAGAACATTAAAACAAACGTGCAGAGAGAAAAATATGTTTGTTTCCATATCGAATTTTCTTGCAACGATCGGTCAGTTTGGCAATGATAAAATGGAACTCGACCGACTTCTGTTTATTTCATGTATAACTTTAAATATAAATTTAATTATTTTCAAATTTAAGGCAGCTTTTTGTAATCAAATTTACATAACAGATCAGAAAAATGACAAATCTTTGTTTTATATAGTTTGTCGAACTTGAAACCACAATGCTGTTTTTTACATCGAAGGGTTGTATATTCAGGAGAGACTATTTGAAAAGTAGAAGTGTTATTGTTAGCACATGTTTCTGCAATAAGATAAAACTATATTCAACAAACAGTCTAAACTTCTAAACATACACGACTGAAAATGTTGAATAAAAAGCGGAGTAAAGTAAACGCGCTTTAAAAACAACCTAAAAATGAGTACCCGACTATGAAAATGCCTGAAACTGTTAATAAATCAACGAAACTCTCACAACTGATTCAACTTTTACAAATCGTTTAAACATTTGTAACAAAATTATCAAAATTAAACTATGTTGTGAAAAAAAAACTTGCTTTCTCGTCTTTTCTTAACGTGAGCGGACTTAAACAAAAGTAATAAGTTAGTTGGTTCCAATACTGTCCAAAAGTGATTTTTTAAAAAAGAATTTGTTGAATGCACTTTTTTACATAATTTTTCGATGCCTTTTACAATTCTTTTTTAGCTAAGACTACATATAATATTTTTTATATCAATTGTAGCTGATTTCTACGCCTCCAATGTGCTTTTCGTTCTTATATCAGTTGATCTTCCTAAGACAGAACCAGTTGAAACAAGCAGAAAAATACTCTTTTATTAAGAAATTCTGCAAGCTCTAAATAAAGCTGGATCCATAATAATGAAATTTCAAGTTATTTACAGCAAATACAATCAATTTGAATAAACAAAGCATCAGTACTATTAGATATTGAAAATGTTTAATTTGCAGAAAAGCCTAGCCACAGTGTTTATACAAGGTGTCTATAAATGTTTCTGGTATCCCAGTTGGTCATGGAATTTAAAAAAAATGTGCCGCTTCCTACAAAATGGTATAAATTTTTTTCAAACGACATACTCAAGGACATTGTTTCAATTTAAATTTTGAACTGCATTACTGATCACATAACTTGTAATATGGTTACTTTTTTCTCGTTACTCCCCTGGAAAATGCAGCACAATTCAGCTAACTTTCACACAGATAAAAATTGATTCATCTAAGTATTTTGTCTCATTTTTACTCAGAACATTTTTAAAATGTCTGGAGTTTCGTTAGCATAGACGTTTCCGTTTGAGTGAACTTAAGCGAGGTCTTTCTATTGCGATGTGAGAGGGTGGTTTATTAGCAAAAGAAATAGCATTATTAATGGGATATAATGCTGGTTTACACCGTTGAAGAACATGAAATGAAGAAGAACGTTTTGAGCAATGTAGAAGATTTGAACCACCCAGAGAGACCATCTAAAAAGCGTGCTTAAGAATTTTAGACCTTAGGGAGAGATTTTCTACAAAAAGAGCTATTGGAAATGTATAAAAGGAAGATTTAACTGTAAGAAGGTCGACGAAGTCTGGAAGTCTGGATATAATGTTGTTTTGTATAATGTTTTAAACACCACACAATGAATAAAAAAATAAAAAAATAAAAAAGTAAAAACTAGAAACAAAATTTTAAATGACGCACTGTTGACGGATGTGACATAAGTGACATTTGAATAGTTCGGTTCACTATAAAAATTATGCGCTGTAATCATTTCCGACACAAATTCCATAGCCACCCTTGATACTAGAATCATTTATAGACACCTTGTACTTATTTTATACTTACTAGACACACCCCCTGTATAGGGTGGTCCAGAGTGTCCGGAATGTCACGCACGTTCTCGGTGGTACAAATTCAAACGGTGTAGTATAATGCGAAAAAATATTTTAAAACATCTATTGTCTTCTATTTTCGATTTACGAGCAATTAAAAAGCAAGAAAATGGGCCACACGATACAGTATTTTAATTTCAATGTTGTTACTGGCACTCTTCTATTCAGGGAGCCAAACATCCAGACACTTTATCGTTCACAAAAAAATATTTAACTCATGAACATGGTGGTATTGGAACAATCTTTACTTTTCTATTAAAGACGAAGCTAGAAGCGATTTGCAGCTAAGAAAAGAAAAAGAACCAATACGTACAAACTCATGGTAATAATGCAATCCAAACTTATTTCCAATAAATGTTCAAAGTTCCGACAGGCATTTGCTCTTCTTGCAATTTTGACATGAACATGTTGAAGCATTGCTGGTGTTACAGTCGCACTTCTTAAGAAATAAATACATATCACCATAGTCTCTGTACGTAAACATTTTATAAATTTGACTTTTCAAAATCTAATATCAAAAATTAAATAATTAACAAAAATTTAATACCACAGTTTCATTTACTCGCAGTACATTGTTGAGGACTTGCGATTCATTATTAATAAACTTCATTAATTAATTATTAATAAACTTCATTATTAATAAATTTTGTATACATTTTTTTTCGTTCGTAATGACATATGTCTTGTAGATGCAGCTTCGAGAATGTGTGCGACATTTGGGAAAATCTGTATAATTATTCTGTAGTATTTTTGGGATTAGTGGTTTCTGTAGAAAAATATGTCTGTTTGGTTTACATAATTTTTTTCTTTTACTAAACCTTAAAACTTCTTATGCTTTTAAATATCAACTAATTTCTTGTATCTTGTCCTTTGATTTCTTGATTCGTTTAATATAATAGTAACGACTTTTGAAATCCACAAAAATCGGTGTTCAAATTTTGTATTCATAACATATTATCATAGTTTGTTTTATCACAAGAACTCGATTCTGCTTTTCTTATTCTTTCTTTTTTATTGCTATTTGTGCTCAGACAGTAGCACAGTATTTTCGCAATTTGCAGTTGTTCCATTTCCTCTTTCTTAAGTACCGGTAATGTTTTGCTCCAGTTCTGGTATTTCTTCTGTTTGTCAAAATTGATATACCAGCTCGTTTCTTGTTATTTTTTTCATCAACTCTGTGTTGTGTTCTACTTCCTGTTTTCTGTTTTCTTTTTCCTTCTTTCTCATAGTCCAAGAAATTTTTGAATCACTCTCTGGTAAAAAATGTGTCTGCATTTTTGTTATTAATTTCGGATATTTATAACAAATATATATTAATAATATTTATATTTTTATAGCAAAATGAATATTTGTTAGGAACAAAACTGTATTTTACATAAAAATTATTAATCGTTTTAATTTTTCAACAAAAACAGTCTTTCCAAAAACCACTGTCAAACAAGCTGTGATATACCTAATACTTTTTCGGAATTAGTTATAGAAAAATGATCGTCAATTTGACTTCTCGGAATCTATAGATTTTTTATTTTCAATTGCAAGGAAATTTTCAGGGATATGGGCCAATTCATAACCTTCTGAAATTTAAAACTAGACGGTATTAGTGCATTTCTTAAGGCAAAAACTAAAACTGAATGCCATTTTGTTATTATTGGTCTATATTAACTATTTTAAATGTTAAGAGGTTTATCTTGAATCTGCATAAATAACTAACTGATATAAGTACGTTTCGCAGCACCTTGTTAGCCCAGTGGCAACTTTCTCAAGACTGCTCCACATTATCTTTTATTAGTCATTATTAAACACGTTCATCAGCAACAACTTTAGCAGATTCTGATGCAGAGCAACTTCTGTTGAAGAGTATATTGCTTGGTTCTTAAATATCACATTTGAACTAATGTCAAGTAAAAGATTTTAATTTTGATAATTTTACGTTGTTGCTGTAGAAAAAGTATAGTCCATATACCCTGAAATTTTTAAGTGTGGAAGTGTAATGGTTTCATGTCTGAAGGCTACTCAATCGTAATTATATAAACTATCCTAAATAGAGCAGACAATTTATTTTCTTAACGATTATGTGTTGATATCTCGAAATCGCCGATCTACTGAACAAATCTGAATCTAATATTTAATGAATAATTATTACAGCTAATCTCCATATTTACAGCAGTCTACGTTTTTAAGATTTGGAAGTACAAATTAAAAAAAAAAAGATGACATTAAGAGCGGGAACATTAAACAAATATGCTTCAACAATTCTAGTGAAAACTAATTTTTTTCCTATTTAGTTGCCGCTTTGGTGGAAAAGCTCCCTGTCCGCTCGCTGAGTATACGAGAGGACATTATCGAACTTTATACACGTGTTCGTATAATCCTTCGAACCCATTGGAGTTGCAAACGCCACCTCTTCTACCTCTCTCTATCGACCGTTCAGTATTGTTTAACGTAGATTGCATTTTTCGCATTTTTATTTGTACGTGTTTTGTACAGATTTATTGTTATACGTAGTTATGACGCTCTATTCTGTATATTATTTACAGATGAATATTTATATCGCAACGTGCCGTTTTTTCTCCATACAAATGACACAGAACAAAATGAGCATTTTTAAAAGTTATTTATTCTAAAAGTGTGGTTTATGCGACGATCAATAACTATTACCTGTCGGACAATTTTAAAAACATAAACCGGACGTATTTTTTAATACGGTTAATTACGATTTACAGCAAAACCGCGGCGATTCTGCGTTAAAAATAAATTCGATTCTAACCTAGATACAGTCTTCAGTTAGAGAAGTACATGCTCACCTCTGTATTGATGTAGTCACGTAATTAGGTAATTAAAATTGGAACTAGCATCGCTTCGGCCAGAAACTCAATTAGCAATTAAACGTAACATTTTCTCTAATTACATGTTACTTTCTCACTAATTATGCCATTACATATACATAACGAAGTCTATAGAGAGGCTCGTAAGCGACTCAATCGATACAAAACATTATGGAATACATGTGTATTTTTGGATGATGATCGACTAAATCAACATCGCGGCGGACGGAATCTACTTCTGCGTCTTTAATTTTGCTCTTGACATTTGACACCAGTTGAATACTGATCAGACGTCTACAGTACACCAAATGACTCTTATAAGCAAGTTCAAAAAATAATTCAAGATATTTAAGATCATCTACGTCAATTTAAATATTTTTTTTAACATTTTTTTTTTGTATTTACTAAGTAACTATTTCGGAGACGGTTGCCTCCAAAAACCAAAGAAGAGAAGCTAATTTACGCACCGAAAAGTTCGTAAGTACACAAGAGGAGAAATAAACAGGGGAGAAAAGTCAATTATAGGTTATTTCTTAATTAACTCAGAAATACGGAAATTAGTTGGAAACATTAAGGTAAAAAGAAGCGGGGAGATAGACAGCAACCACTGTTTAGTTATAATGAATTTAAAAATAGGAAAACATATATAGCAAAAAAAACAAAATAAATGAACTTAAAGGTAAAAATAGAGAGAAGAAGATGTGAAAGAAAGATATCTGGAGAACTATAAGAGAAAAGAAAACTACTAAAACATAGAAGAAAATTGTAGTAGTAAAGATTATAGACAGAGCTTAATAATGGCAACAAAAGAAAGTTGTAAGACACAAAAATAAGTAATAAATCCAGAAAAAGATCAGAGTGCTGAACAGCGATCATAAATAAAGTTGGATAAAAGAAGAAACAGGCTAACACGAATCAAGAAAATTAAGAAAAATATAAGGAAAACAAACAGAATAAGGATAAGAAAGAGCGAGAATGAATCATAAATAGATTGGGAAATAAGTTGACTTTGATGATTAACGATCAAAAATTGTTTAACAACAATTAAGTACATGAAGAAAACGAAAACAAATATAATGAAAAACAAAAAAATTCAAAGTACTTACAGAAGAGAACAAGACAATGAGTTGATGGATCTACCATCAAATAATACAAAATAAATGTGATGATGAAAATAGAACTAACAGAAGAAATACACAAAATGAAAACAGAGAAAAAAAACAAGACTGTACGAAGTAACTATTATACGAAAACGGTCAAACAAATGAGGAAACGTAACAAGAACTTTTAGACATGATGAATTAAGCAAAATATAAAGCAATAATTTAAAAAAAAAGTTAAAATGACAAACATGATGACAAAAAAAGAAAAATTGAAAACAATGATAATAAAAAAAAAAAAACAAAATCTAGAACAGGTTCCAAAACTTGAAATGTATTATTAATGTAATAAATTAATGAAAATTAAATAAAGAAAAAACCTAAGGAGAGTAGAGACCGGTAGATCATATAATAGCATAAAAAGTAATTTTATAAACAAAAAAAAAATACCAGGGCAGTAAAGTCAGATGTAACAACGAGAATAGTAAAACCAAAGTTAATATATGCATGAGAATTATGAACACAAAGACAGAAAAACAGATCAACGATTATCGAAATAATTTCTTTTTATTTGTTATTGTAACACAGCTGTTTGCACTCATTTGGAATGCCTAATTACGTCATCACCAAGCCCAAAATCTATGAACTTTTTTTCGGTTGGTAACACACATTGAACAAAATGTCAAATGTTAGTGTGAGTTTAAGATTATAGTTTGAAGTCTGATACTTTTCATCGACAGCAAATTAAAATTAACCGTGGTTTTCTTCAACTTGCCGTATTTTTAGTCGCGTGCAGGAAATTTTTGAATTTATCTTGGAAAACTAATTTTGCAATTTCACTTAGAAAAAATGACTATTATATTTAACTTACTTGATTCTAGTTTAAAATGTTATCTTTAAAATAAACCTTTCATCAATTGTCACAAAATTTTCTAAATTTGATTTTATTTGTAAAAAATGTATTTAATATGCAAATTAGAAAAAATAGCATAAAAAACTCGTTTTATACAATTTTTCAGGCACGACTGCCGTAGGCAGGACTTGGACTTTTATAAAACAAGTTTTTTAATATATAAATGGAAAGATATAAAAATGCTGGCAAAAGATAAAATGAAGTAGAAACAAATGTCGAAAACTTCACCAGAAAAATGAAACTTAACTCGACACACCGTAACATAACTCGACACAGGAAGGTATAAGACTTCGTAGTTAAGTAAGTAAGTGCGTACGTAAGTTGATAAGTAAGTAATAAGTTTTAGTAGATATTTCTGAATATAGGGAATGTGAGTCTTCTGATCGAAAAGTCTTAGTCTTAGCTGCACTGAAGTTTAAAAGACGTAAGTTAAAAATCAGATTAAAATTGAAGAAAACTTGAATAAAAGTTTTAATTTTAAATTTGACATTTCGCCCAACTTTTCAAGAATATCAGCCTTATTTTAAATAAAAGACCTAAATAATTAAGATTGTGGGCCGACTGAATACGATGATAAAACTTTCGAATTACCAGAGTAGAAACATAGCAGTGTGATATCACCAAAGTTTGTTTTATCGCGTTGATCAGCACCCAAGTCCACGTGTGCGAATAATCGAAGGTTGTGGCACCTGGCCGCATCACCCTCCGTCAAAATCCGCCCCAGCGCAAATCCTCCGAATATTTAAATGACTCCATGTACTGCAACAATTTTAATCTCCTGATAATAAAAATGAAAATAAATGTTCATCGGCGCAGCATATACGGTAGCCGGGGTATAAATTATGGCCATCATATCGTCAGAGAGGGAGTAAGCCGGGCTATTTGTTATTTTTCATTTCGAAAAATCCAGTAATTTAGTTTCTGTAGTGTATGCAGGCCGCTCCCATATCACATTTCCTGCGTTTTTATGGCGCAATGATACATCATTCAATATCGGGAGTATTAATGGGCGCCGGGATGGTGTCGCTTTGGACGCTGCACCACCCCCGCCGCAGCCGCTTGTGACCGACGAGCGCCGCCCCCACAAACATTCATACGCAAGATATCTATTCGGCTACCTTTCAACTTTCGAGTAGAGGTGGAATTTATTGGCGGTGGACGTGATGGTATGCTGTCTTGAGGAGGATTCAGCTTGAATGAATGATGAAACAGAGATGCATTGCGGTTAATAATTCACGGAGAGATGTTCGCACTTTATTAAGCTACTACCGTTTGATTTTTGTTTGCTTAAGAATTTTTTAAATTTTTTAAACACAATTGTAATTTTTTTCTTCTAAAATAGTTTTTTATTTACCACAAGCACAAACAATCCACACCAAATATCAAAAAGTGCAATCTGAAACATTTTTTTTAAAACTTGAAACTTGAAATGGAAACGCATCTTATCAACAATTGTTAAAAAATATTCTATACTTTTGTATGTATCTTTCATAAATTTATAAATTTGTCTTTTATGGCAGATTTTTTTGTTTGTTCATTTGTATGACCAAAACGTCAGGTATATTGGATATCTTACTTTAACCATCATAATTTTGTAGTTGACTAGCATTATAATGATGACATTAAAAATATCAAAAGCAAAAAATACATTTTTCTACCGAAAACGATACCACAAATGTGATCGGTTTGAAAGTATTTTAGTGCTTTCTTATTTCATTGGGTTGGCAACATCTGGTAACTTGTGCAATCAAGATTTACAGTCTTATGTTTTAAATTTATATTAAACATAATAAAAATTTTATTTATAATATTTCTAATTACATAGTCAAAATCAAAAAATCATATTTTAATTATTAAATATTTTACATTTGAAGAAACTGTCAATTTGTTAAATTTAAGAAACCAAAAAAAAAGATCTCATACATTAAAGCTCTTTCAAATATCTACCAAATTTGCAAAAATATCATTTTAATACTTTTCTTAACTGAAGCTTAGAATTTATATCATGTATTGCATAAAATAATAAATTAGTTAATTTTTTTGCAAGAAAATTTCAGTAACAAATTAACGAGTACCTGTTGGAATGAAAATCACAAGTAAAGTGAATGCAATTTTTCAAAAGGAAAAGCCACTTTTATTTTTTTACACAAATTTGGAAAAAAAAATTAGACCACAAATTGTTGTTAGCTTGACAACTTAACCCCAAAAATTTTATTTCGCAGAGAAAATGTCTTTATTAATGTTTGTGTGTTCTTTCAATTAATTTTCTGATATTTTTAATTAATTAAGTTTAGTTAAACCTTTGCGTCTGACGACAAATTTATTTGACAGAAATGTCTTTTCACAGAAAAATCCTCCTGCTTGAGCGGCAGAATAATTTTTTACTAAAAATAATGTTCTACTGGAGGTTCGAATTATTCAGCCATTTGATTAGGTAAAGATTTTCGTGTTATATACTTTTTTTCATCCATATAGCACTATCAAAGCCTAATGCAACTTTTGGACCTAAAAATATGAAATTCGGGTAGAATTTTGAGGTTGATTTCATTTTCAAGACGGGATCTTAGAAATTTTACCACTAAAACTATATATCTTAAATGATTTGTTTATTAAGATGGGATTCTTAGAAGTTCAACTACTAAAGCTATCTTCACGGATTGTTAACTCTCTCGTTAATCAAATACGAGAGCAATTTTATTTCTTTTTACAAAAATATTGCGCTAAATGCCTAACACGGTAGAGCGAAACTTTTGTTTTAAGCAACTTCTAAGATGTTCTATAAATTTCTTAATATTCTGGTTTTAGGATAGCGTCTAGTTTTTATTTTTAAAGACTGTCTAACTATTCATATCAATGCTTAAAACCACAAAAAAATTACGTGGGTTAACTCCTACATGCTTCGTTTTCTGTATTTGTTCATTTGAAGATAATTTTCAAAAAAATATTTGCTTTGTTAAAAATATAAAAACATCTAAAATTGCAGTTCAAATCTTTTTCCTTAATCAGCTCCTTGGAATAGAGTTTGTAAATTTTCTATTAATAAATACGTATTTGTCAATTTTCAATTTCAAGATTTTAGTTATTTTCAAATTTTTAAAATTTTAGAGTTCTTGCAATAACTCAATTAAACGTATCAGTAAAATGTTTGATACAGGTTAGAACATTTTAGAATTTTTAAAAATCCCTAAAACTATAAACAAAAATGTCCAAGATGAAATTAATTCTTATAATTTCTTTACTTTGAAATTTGCTCTCTTATTGTTTTTAACTTAAAAACAGTAAAAAAACAAATTTAGATCAATATTTGAATGTAGACATTTACTAAACTTTACTCTAATTTCAAAAATATGACACTTATAAATTTTGAGTAAAAATTAATATAAACAATTTTTATGCTCTTTAAAATCCTTACAATTCAGGTATTCTAAAATACTAAAGCATCAAGATTTCTAACAGTTTTTAACTAATAATTGGTATTTGTTATTTGAGCGACATCAGCGGGGGGCTCGATAATCCCAACAGTCAGTTGGACCACGTGCTGAAGAAGTAAGGATTAAAGGATTAACGTGCAAATTTATTCGTAAACAATTTATTGGCTGTAATTTATTTATATATATATATGTAGTAACAAATTAATATCTAGACATTGTATTCTGTTTATATTTTTCAATGTTGCCAATTTTATTTTTAATATTTTACGCACTTGTTTAGGTTTACCTATAGTTCTTATTTTAATACATATTTCAGTTTGAAGTTGGATCAATCTATGACTAAAGTGAATAATATTTGGAATCGCTTTATAAAAGATTTTTTATTTTTGCATGAAATGGTTCTCATCCATTTGTTGTTTTATAAGTGACATTTTTTACTACCACACCAAATCATGGGTGAAAATTGCGCACTATCGCTGAAAAAACTACCATTAAGATATTTTCAAAATTTTCTGACCATTATTTGACATTAAATAAAATATTTGACTTTTAATGAAATCAAGTGCATTTGCAGGTTCTAAAAAATAAAATAAATACTAAAATCAGTTTTTACTATAAGTATTTAACGAAGCGTTATAAATGGTCATTTCAAAGGCTGTTACAATTTGTTTTAACTTTAAAGTTAAATCAAATTCTTTACATTTTTCGTCTACAACTTCTAGAAAATTAACATATGATTCCGTTGATCTTCTGAGCAATAATGCAAACACTAAGAAAACACACTGACCATCTTTGGTAAACATTTAGTAAAAGAAGGCGAAGAAGAAATATACCACCATATCATACGACTGTATATTGTTTCCTCAGAAAACAAACATGTAAATTGGTCTAAAACAATTTTTTTTGCTTTCTTCCACACTTGAGTATTTAAATTTCATACGCTTCACCGTTTCAAAAACTTATTCTTGATTTGTGGAGACTTCCCTTGACGGCTGCGCAGATTAAAACCGAATTGGATGAAGTTCACGATGAGTCTGCCTGCACCAGCGTTTATTTATCTTTAGTTTAATACATTTAAACGTGGTCGGACATCCACTAGAGACGCACAACGTTCTGTTTACCCAATTGAAATTACTTCGAAGGAAATTGTTGAAAATGTCCATGGCATTGTAATGCAAGACCGCAGAGTAAAGGTGTGTGATTGTAGGGATCTCAACAGAACGAGTTCACCTCCACGAAAAAATGCAAAAGATAAAATTATGTTCGTGATGGGTGCTGCGTTTCCTGAGTGTTGACCAAAAATGGGTACGAAGGACATTTCAGTGCAATGTTTAATTGCAATTCAAAAGAATTTTTCGGCAAATCTGTGACGGTGGGAGAGACTACATTTCAGAGTGAAAACATTAAGTGAAAGAAGACAAAAACAGCTTTGTCAGTTGGAAAGTGTTGGCTCCTGTTTTTGGGGATATTTAAGGTGTTATCCTTATTGATTACCTGATAAAGGACAAAACAATGAATGTAAACTGTTACGCATTATTATTGCACCGCTTAAGATTAAGAGTTTGACACAATTTACTTTTCCGAGCGATTGAAGAAATTAGAAACGCGCTGAACCAAGTGTGCAGCTCTTCATAAGAACTTTACTGAAAAATAAAATTGAATTTTCCCAAAAAGTCGATTTTAATTCGATTTTTTACCATATTTCTTAAACAGCCCTCGTATAGATTTCTTTTAATACAACCGCATCCTTCATGTCAATTTCCCAGTCATTTTTTGACAACGAAGAAGTTTAGTTGGACGTTCGATAGCTTTCCTCTTGCTGATATTACTTGCGGCCTGTCCTTGAATAGTTCTGGAAGGTTCGTGGTTATGACTACCATTCGAGCGAAGCTCGAGGATTTAATTTTCTCAAGTGGATAAAACGCAACTAAAACGTTTTATCCACAATCACGATCATTTAGAATCAGATTTAATCAAAAAAATATTTGACATTTCGCTGTAACGTCAAAAATTATTGAAAGGAAGCTGAAGAAGCAACTCTTCAATATTTTCCGAATTTAATGAATGGAAAGAAAAACGAGGTATCGTATTTCCTAAATTTGAAGAAGAAATATGCAATTTCATCAATGTGTTTTTTTAAATCGATGCTGAAGGCCGCTATAAAGGTCCATAAAAACAGAGAAATTGGAAAATATAGTAAGCTCACTGCCTATCTAAAGGGCGAGTTGAGAGGGTACAAGGCGAAGAAAGCTGCGGTATTGGAAAGAGCACACGTGGAAGAATTTTTGGCAAGAGCTTGCGATAAAGAATATTTGATGATTAAGGTAATATCTCTTAACCTTTTCGACATTGTACACAATAAACCTTGAAATATTTTAGGTTACACTAATAATGGGGGTGTCTGGTGCCTGTCGTTGCTATGAACTGACGAATTCGAAAATCAGTGAGGTAAAAGACAAAGGCGCATATCTGCTTATCCCAGATACCAAGACCGGCATTTCACGAAAATTCACAATTGTAGAAGAAGGATTCTCTATGAATTCTGTGGAGACGTGTAGAAAATACATGTCCTTACGTCCGAAGAAGTCATCCAACGACATATTCTTTTTACGATACACTAATCAAAAATGTACTCCACAACCTGTTGGAATCAACACTTTGGCGAAAATTCCTTCAAGAGCGGCTCAATTTTTGAATCTGGCAAACGCAGAACCTTATAGCGGCCATTGCATGAGGTGCACTTCGACAACTATACTGGCTAATAAAGGTGCTGACCTCACAACAATAAAACGACATAGTGGGTGGAGAAGCTCCGCTGTAGCAAAAAGTTATTTTGAGGATTCTATATCTAATAAGCTTGATGTCGCAAGGAAAGGTATTCCTGGTACCAGTCGTTCATTACAAGAGGTTTCCTCCACTGTTTCTACAGATTTATCAAAAACTTCGACAAGCACTGTGCGTTCTGAAACTGATGAAAACTACAAACTATAAATATGAATATTAATGTTATTAGATATTAATAATAAATATATAATAAATAACTATGATTTAAGATTGTATTTTTCATTATTCCACTAGTGGATAAAGTTGTACTTTATATGCTTCATAAGTGTGGAAAAAACTCCAATTATAATGTGATTGTGGATAAAGTTATTTTTAAGATTTCCAAAACTTTGAAAATTTTCAGGTTTTCAACTAATACTCGTAAAGTGCCGGATTTTCCAAAGTACAAACACTACCGAAAACTAAGAAAGTACATACTTAAGATGTTCAAACTATATAATAAATTTTAAATTAGTAAGAATTTTGGACAATTTGACAATATAGTAGTATAATTTGTTGAAATATTAAAATATTATATAGTTTTAAATACTCGATTCCCATTTTAACTTTATTTGTAAAAAAGCCGGGTAATTCAAACAATCGTTTAATTCTTTAAATCTCCAATTAGAATATTTCGAATATTTTCAACTGAATGTGTAGGAATGTATGTATTTAGGTGTATCTTAAGCATAAAATCAGCCCATCTTTTTCTCATTATTTGCTCTGACCTAAATGGAAAATTAATACCGTGGCATTTTTATTTGTTCTTTTCCATTGATGTGCTCGCACATGTTTTGAAGAGACACAAATCTAATTTAAAAATTTTAATAAAGGCATCTGGTATATACATATAAACGTCCCAAACAAATGAAACAAAAACGATTAAACCTGTATCCACACACGTTGTATTTGATGATTTTTAATTTCCCATATGAACTTTGTTATTCGTTTGTGCGGTTTCGTAGCTGAATTTTCATTTACATTTGTCCCATTTTAATGTGTTTTTGCGGCTGAAGGTGGATGCGAGTGTTTCATTAAAAGTGTGGTCACTCCTAAATTACAAACTTTGATTGACTTTCGAAAAAATTCTCGTCATATTTCGCTTGGACAGAGACGACATAAAGACCTATCAATTATAATAATTGGTATGATTGGTGCATTTTTGCTAACTCAGTTAAATTAACGAATCAAAGCTAATAAATATTTAAATGTGTGGCTAACATAATTGAAGGGAATTAACGAAATTAACGGGGTCGGCAATTTATTTTTAACGAAATCAAAATTTATTCCAAATTCACGGATTTCTCGAAAATAATAGCCACCAACTTTGTATAATTAAACAAATTAGTAGCTTATATAATAATAAAACGTAATTTGAATAATTACGGAAAAATAATTATCTAGCGTCGAGCCGTATAATTAAAAACGAATTTTTCGGACACGTTGTAATTTTTCTTAATAGCCGTAGCTGCGAGGATTTTGTTTAATTTGTAATGAATTAATTTTTGTGAGGAGTTTACTGTTCCGTGGCTAATTCAACACGAAACACATTTTTCTAATTGTAATTTTATGTAAGACAAAATGAATTCATGCAATTGTTATTAACTTTAAACGCATTACTATTAATGCTAACGTGATTTATTCTTTAATTGTCGAGCTTACCTTTACGTCTGTTATTAACTTTTGCGCTTAATTTACGAAATCATTTGTCGGACGACGTGTTGCACACTGACATTTATTTTACTTTCCTATTTAATTTATTAATTACGCTCACAAAACAAAAGAATATTATTCTGCTATTTGTTTCTTGATTAGTCACGCTTTTCACATTTCATGTTCTCTTTTGCTACCGCAAACTCTAACTATACAATTTCTTCAGCAAGCAATACGCAGATTTTGTCTGTGGATTTTAATCTCAAAATGTTTGCGTTTTAACGTTAAAAACTGTAAACTTTTCATAAAAACCTTGATAAAATTGATGAATTTTTGGCATCCTTTACAAATAAAAAACTGAAGTCTCATTGACAGGATATAAATTGACTGACTTTGTTATCCCAAAATATTCGCGCTTTTGTTTAAAAAATCACAAAATTGTTACTTTGTCACTCTAAAGAGCGACACCGTTAAATTTAAAATAAAATGTGACAAACATATTAAAATGAATAAATGAATTCATATCAGTTGATAGAACTGAAAATTCGATAGTATAGATGTGTTTTATAACATTCTAATTTATTTTGCATAAATGCAGCAAAAACACGTTAAATGTTTATCGTAAGACTGTATTATTCAAACATTACTTTTATTTGAACGGCGCGTATATTATAACAAAATGATAAATAATCTCTCCAAATAATTTGCTAATTAAGAACGCAAACTGTACCGGAATTGCAGCGAAAACTAACCAAATTAGCAAACAGTAACAATAATCCCTTGTAAATATAAGAACCTCAATTTAAATTTTAAGTGTAAACGTATAATTTACTAGAGGGTTTTGTTGATAATGACCATCTATTGCAGACCCTTCCGGCTCAAACAAACATTATTCAACCAACTTCCATTAATACTTAATACTAATCTTAAAATTAACGTTCGTTCCAACACCAAATTTGGAATTGCTGCTTTAGTATTATTCATTAACCTATTTCTATTTGCACGCTGTAATTTGTCACTAACTTTATTAGCTTTAAGCTGTTGGAAGCTGTCCTCTTGGTGTGCAACACGAGTTACTGTGCCTGAAAAAACTGCTTCTCCAGGCATTTCCAGCTAATGATAGATGAAAACTGCACGAATTCCGGCCCGATAAAATGTTTTTTTAAGATAATGTTATTTGTGCTTATTTATTTATACAAAAGCGATGTACTTTTAATACATATTACCGTTGCACTATGTGTTTATAGAGAAACACATAATTAATTCATAAAAATTTGAAGCAATCACGATTCATGCAAATGAACAAATATAAAATGTTAAAAAATATGTACTGTAATATCGTGTTTATTTACAGTTACATGTTTAATTAGGCAACATTTAGGCCAGTTTATGCTAAGAACTAAGCTAAGAAGCGTTATACAAAATTTTACAATCTTCGTTAAGAAAATTGGTTTATTTGTGTTAACAACAATATGGAATTAAACTGAAACGACATATAGGGGAATTTGATCACTTTATTACTTTACTGCATCCTCACGCACGTTCTTATAATGTGAGGCATTAACTTTTGCGATCCTTTTTGGTATTTTAGCCTTTTCCCAGCTTCTTTAAATTTTCTTTCTTCTTTATTAGGCTTTTTCTCGCCATTTCAGGTTTCGTCCTTTCTTCAAGTTTCTGCTCTCCTTTTTTCGCATGATCTGTACAGCTTCTTTGTGGTTTTCGCCTATCTTGCTGCTTTTTTTGAAGATTCTAGTATAGCTTTATTAAAAAAAAATTCATCAGTTAAGTCTTATCCATTTTCTTTCCAGCGAGTATATTATAATATAATGGAACAGCCACCTGTCGGTGTCAGCAGTTAATTCAAGCAGAATACTTGTCAGTGTCAAAAAAATAATGTGATAACAGAATATTTTTGAGTTTATCAGTTGTGAAAAATCTCGTAAATGCAATCGAACCTAAAATTTTGTATGCAATTCGTACGTAAATGCCGTAGATTCGCCTTATTTATTTACAAAACATAAATTATATAGTCATTTACTCATTATATACACTATCATAAGTTTCTGTAAAAAAAGATGAACGAGATTTTATGCTAAATAGGCTGTGTTTATTTTGAATCTCTCATTAAACTTGCAACGTTAAATATAATTCAAATTTGTTAAAATCAACAAAATTATGAAGTCTATAAATTGAAAAAACAAATTTTCTTTTGAAATTTGCAATCTAAAAGCTGATATGCCTTATTAACTAATTGATTTTACAAACTGTGATCAATATCTTTTCTATTTAGATATATTGGAATTAAACTAGACTTAGATGAGATCATTAAATCTAAAAATCAATTTCTTACACAAAAAAAAAATAGAACTATTTCAAATCTAATCTAATTTTAGACGAAAATCATTCTGAATAACTTAGTAATTTTTTTCATAATTTTGAGATAAATTATGTGTAGAAATTTGAACATGTTTAATATAAAATTCCCTGGATCTCTGTAAAAATAACCACCTTTTCCTGAACTAGAATATCCTGTTTTTTAAATATTATAAAATCTGTGGTTATCCTTTTTCGGACATCCTGAGTATAAAAGGTTTTTGAAGAGTTTTATAAAATCGAAATAATTTGTTGCCTCATATTTATTTCGTTGTTTAAAAATATGAAACATTTAGGTCTCAAAAATTGCTACTTTTCAATGTATTTCATTAAAAAGTAAACCGAAGAAAAATTGAATGAATTCTGTTACGCTTATAAAAGTTCTTTTGTTGCGGTTATTATCAAAGGCAAAAACAAATTAAAAACATGCCAGATTATCTAAGTTTTCGTTCTTAAATGAGTTATGCATCATTGTTTAGTCTATAGACTGATTACATTATCTATTATAGTACCATGACTTTCAATTGTTAAGACTCTCAACTTTGTGCACTTTTTTAATACACAAATATGAGCTCGTCGTCATTAAATTAGTTGATAAATAGTTCTAATAAATTTTGTCTTTAGGTATCTCTTTCATGCCATGAATGCTGTCATACATACAGAACGTTCACGAAGTTGTACAATTTAAACCTCGAATTATACAACCCACAACCGTCACAAAATAAATGTTTAAAAAATTCTAACGCTTACTTCAAAAATTAATGGTAACATTGAAGCCACTAAAAACAATTTGAGCGTCACTGACAGTAGTTTGTAAATCAATGAATAGACGTCCGCAAAACCGCCACCACAAGTTAAAAAAGTAATAGCAAAAAGCATTTTCCATTTAGATTGGTAAAAATTACTTTAATTTTGTTAACGAAAACAGCTTACCTTGTACAAATCAGGGCAACTTTTTTCACAAAAATGTTCGAAATGTCAATTTTTGGTCACTCTCTTATGTAATTTCTCATCGCTTCCACAGAAGCAGCGTATATAATTGCTTCATGTGCCCCCACAGAAAAAAATCACAAGGATTTAAGTCCGGAGAACGAGGAGGCCACAACACTGGTCTTTGTTGATTTCCATTTGGAAAGCGTGTCCATTCGTTGCTAAAGATGCTAGAATGAAATGAGCATCACCTAGTAACTTGGCCTAGTAACTACTGGCAAAATTGCACCTGAAATCAAATCTGGACGCGTTGGACATGATAAAGATGTAAACTTGGATCATGTAAAATCATCCAAATTATCGGTACGAACGATCTATTTTTATGGTCACGCGTCTTGTGCTTGTACTTGGATTGTCTATTATCAGGTCCTAGACTTTGGGCTCGACGTCCACTTTACGGTCTCTGTGTCCCGAAGACGTTGAGAAACACGGGGATTTATCGTACGTCGATGAGAAAATCATGCACATTACCCTACATCTCTCCGTAGAGAAGCTTTATGTTGATCACAACGCGGTTTATTCACAAAGGAAACTCTCGATAAATTGTCCATTAGTACTACAAAAAATGGTCTAAAGTTTTGTCTCTTGACCTGGCGATACTAGTTCCCACTTCCAGTTTTCGTCTCCAATTCATGTGAATCTATTACAGGCTTGAATCTTCATGAAACACCCTGTATAATGCAATCTTACAAACTAATTTACTAAAGAATAAAAAGTGGCGTCTTAAGGCTTTTCACTCACAAACACAACGGCTTGTTCACCCTCCTGGTCAGGTTAAATAAGAAGTTGAATGATCCCCATATTGACGTGTTGGTGTAGTCTCGCTGTGTGCACCTCATCTGCGACATCCGAAACCTCTAAGTTTCGATGAATTCGATTGAATGACGAATGACATTTTTGAAATTGGTTTTAAGATGTGTTTGTAGTTCAATACGTTTTTTGCTATTGGTAACTGAAAACTGCCTCTCGACAGTCATTATAAGTTTTTTTTTTTTTTTAAATCAGGTTATTCTTTTTTATTCTTGATGTGTTTTTTATCTGTGTTATTTCATAGCGAATGTTGTTGTCATGAATCGTGAGCGGTTCTTCTGTTGGAACTCGTAGAATGAATATAAGTGGCTTTGATGTAGCTCAGATTGAAATTCTACAATTTAGTCCACTAATAATCGTGCCATATGTTTTTTCTTCTAAATTAGAACCTACAACTAGAATTAACTGTCATATCTTCCAACTGTAATAAATAAAAAGTACAGAAGAGATACAGCCCTGGATCCTACACACTCCGCTGCGGTTTTATTCGAAAATATCGGTTTGATCTAATAAATCTACGTGTTGTTTAGGCTGATATTTGTGGGGTATGTATAAATTAAACAGCTTTAGCTAAAGCCAAAGCTTTAACTAAACGAATCCTAAACAGAATTTTCCTTGTTCCAATACTTAATTTAATTTATTGTTGGACTCTTACTTCTAAAACCAAACTGATAAACTAGAATTAAATTCGTCTTCTGCATACATTTTTACAAAGATTTCAGAATATTTCAGGTTCCTGTATACTGTTAATTACTCTTCAAATATGTGTCAAACATTTCTTAAATTTCAACACTGAGATATTTTGCAAGAAATTCGTCTCTGCAGGTAGAAATCTCATGGTCCCATTTCTATATAAGGACGTTGTAATAATTGTTCAGCGAACAACTGTTTTTATTAATAATAATAACACATTAAAAACTTTTAAATGAGAAAAATTTGCTTGTAGAAAATGTCAAATTTAGACAAAAATTATAGAATTAGTAGAGAAGCAAGTCATCAATCAAACATATATAACAAAAAAGCCTTCAGTGAAGCCGTTTATTATACAGAGTGATTTTGACTAGTCACCTCCCACACCTTTACCCTATGAAAATTTGGGCCAAGATCATTTCGAATGTGTTGAACACCTGAGTAACATTTCCAGGAAGCTATAGGTTGAATGGAAAGCGATTAAAGAATGTTGTTAATTTATTCTTTTTGTTTGTGAGTATCAGAGTTCGACTCCAGTGTGAAAATCTTACTTTAAGCTTAAGTTTTTGTCTATCGTCGCATTAATTATGCCTTGATAACATGCAGAAATCCTCGCTTTTGATTTCTACTTTGTACATAAAATATAAAAAGTATCATCTAAGTATAGGCAAAGTTTGTTGTTTGCTACAATTCTCTTGGATTCAGAGTGGCAATTACTGTGGTTTAATTTTTTTTAACAAAACTTATCTACCTAAACTGTATCTATCAGCTGGCTATGTTCGCCATCGAGCATTCGCGTCTCTGCAAATCCAGTCGATAACTCGTCAACGCTCCTTTAGATAAAATTGACGGACGATCCTTCGAAAGTTGGCGCGAAAGTCCACTTACATAAACGTCCGCAATCAAAGTAATAATTCGCAATCTAACCGTACGTTAATTCCTATTAGCGGCAGCGTCTAATTGAATCCGAGTTCATTTATATGGAGCTAGGAATAAGAGAGTCCGTTTCATGGACAATGATATAAATTAGCCAATCGCGATTATAAGTATCGAAGCTGGTCTGATATACGAACCCGACATTGTATATCTCCGCTGCTTTTAATGTGTCATGTACGGCTCGCGATTTATTACGACGAATATTAACGGCTCAAAAATATCCCCGACTGGTTATACAATATAATTACCCGACCTGGCCATAATGAGCTTTCGCATATGTGTAATTATCTCTTTAATATACATAGGCCACTACATCATGCCTCCGGTCGTGAAACGTCACTCCAACTCGCACTGTTGCCCTCACCTTAGATGCCATTAAAACAGAGAATGTTAGAACATGTTATAACTAATTGTTTTAATGCGAAATGTTCAAATTATTACAGGTGTAAACATGTTTGAGAATTTTTCTAACTACCCCTTGGCAATTATTGGTAATTTCATCCCAAGTGGTGGGGATTTTGTTTAAGGGTAGGCGTGACCTATATCGGTGCTAGTTGCTTTGTTTCAATATAACTGGTGCGGTTTGTCTACAAGAATAGTGTGGTCGAAAACACAATATACTTCTCAAATAGTTAAAATTAATTACACTTGCAATACTAAAGACCAAATCTACTTTTTATAAGAATGTAAACTTGTAAAGTGCTCTTATATTGTTACTAAATCAAGTGTAAAAGGATTAGCATTATTTGACCACTAAAAAAAAGTTCGAATTAAATTCGGGAGATTAAAATAAACAGTCGGTCATCTTAACATGACGTTGAAAAGTTATCTACGAAAACAAAGCAACTAAACAGCGAATAATACGCAGCAAAGTGTGCGAAAAGATGGCTATATGCACCAAATTACTTCAAAAGTATATATAAGGAAATATAAAAAGGATCTTGATTATTTTTCATGATATATTCCCTTAAACTAAACTGCTTTGAATCCCTTTAAATTCTATGTACCAACTCGAAATTTGTAGTTTTATCTTTTTACATTGTTCAGATTATCTGATCTTTCTAGATTTCAATGCTGTCTAGATTCTTCATTTTTTTTATCATTTTTTTTATTCTGTGATTTATTAGACTTAGAATTTTCTCTATTCTTATCATTTATTGAGTTCTTTAGATTATATAGGTTTTCCTGGTCTTCAGAGTTTCGATATTTTCTATAATCTTTAGATGCCGTGGATGTTATTATACGATTTTCATTTTAATGGATTTGACTATTACAAGATGTAAAAGAAACTGATTATCCGAAACGACCTCAGTTAAGTATACTTTTTCGTGGACAATTAAAGATGAATAGAGAATTATATACGAAGATTGGTCATAAATCATGTTGAGGCATGTGAAAAAAATCCTGAGGGACATTTTTCTTGTAATTTAATGATGGAATTAAGGATTTTTATTATTACGCATACATTTTGGCACATTTGAATCATATTTTTGTTCCCTTCTTTTAAATCGCATAACTTCTATGACAAAATTTCAATAAGAGTGAAAAACAGCAAACTGTCCCGGAAGAAAATAAATGAAATTTCAGGCAAAAAGGCCCTCACTTAACACTGTTAGGAAGTCACCAGAATATTCAAATCATTTAAATATTTCTTAGAATTCTTTATATGCTGTTTTCCCTGAATTTTATGCTTTACTTGTCTTAGATTTTCTTAATTTTTAATAGAAACAAGTTCTCAGGAAGCAATAAAATGCTCTCTATGGAGACTTAGTTTAAAAAAGTTGAACCTTCCAAAATAGAACTTATGAACAAATAACGATAGAAAATTTAAAAGAAAAAATTCACTAAAAATTCCGTAGTAAACAAACTATAATAATTTGGTTCTTTTTTAATAGCAAAACAGATATAAAAAAAAAACAAAAAGGTCTATGTAAACGGTAGATGATTTCATGATTTCATATATCAATTTTTAAGATCTGTGATTTATTTAAAAAATTTAAGACCAAACTTAACTCATAGTAGTAAGGTTCACTTGAACAAATATGTTATGTATAAAATAGTGACTGATGTCCTTTTCTGTCTTGTTTCACTTTATTCACCCATTTCTTTAAATGGTCTCTAGACTTGTTTTCTGTACTAGTACAAATTTGAACAAAAAGTTTTTATTCCGCGAAAGTGCAGACAGATCTCTCCGACAAATAAACAATGTTAAAAGCAAAAATTTCTCGCATTAACCAAAACAAACAAAACTGTTTTTGTGCTTTTCATAAAGGCTTTAATCGAGCAATATATTGAAGCAGGATTTTCTAGTCTGCTTTTAACGATTAAAGTACCACCAAGTTTTAAATTCATTCACGCTTGCTTTAAACTTTGTTTTAAAGAAAAAAATAAATTCGTATTTTTTCATCGACATTATTCTTTTTAATTCATTTTAGCAATTAAAATAAAATAATAATTTCCAACTCTTTTTCTCCTAATTTAATTTCTTCTTTTGACTCAAGGTGGGATGATTTTCCAAAATGGTTAGAGTTTTTGTAAATGTATCTAGCTTTCGATAGAACGCAAAGAATACTTTATAAGTTGACAGTTTCTTCTTTTCTTCAAGAGTATCTTCAGATATAAATCTATATCAAAACTGTTATGAAAAACAAGCTATTGCTGAGAAACCTGGTACCTTGTATTAACACAATTTGTCTGTCTTTGTAAAATTTACTGGTACCTTAATTATAACTTTATTGAAGACTTAAATGTAGAAATTAAAAGAAATGTTTCCAAATTATTAAATAAACTTGACATGCTCATAACACTTTCCCTTCTTCTTTTATTATTACTTTAAATGTTATTAAGATACTGAGCAAATTAAAATCATCCACTTCGCCAAGTTTAGATATAAAGTGACTATAACTGATTGTAATGTATTTTTAAGATTTAAATGTAAATGTGCCAAGTAAAATTTCAAACAAACAAATTGTCTAAAGAATCTGCCTTTCATGGCCATTTAACCTATTAATTTGTGAGTATTTTGTTCTCACGAGAATTACAGTGTACAAAAAGCATAAGAATCAATTTTGATTCTCTTAATGATCTTGGTTTTTATTTGATTTTAGTTAAGAAAAACAAATAAAGTTTATAACGAAATCTGTTCGAGCCGCTGGTATTATTTTATTTTTGTCAACTGTCCCGGTAAAAATATGTACGTTTTTGGCAGAGCAGGTGGATGTGTTCAGGCCATCTGTGTGCGTAACAAGACCCAAACATTACAAAACGAAAACGCAAAGCGAAGAATCGAAATTGATTAGATGTACGATGTTAAAAATTACTACAATGTAATTTCACTCGTCTTTCCTGTTTCTTCATCATCATCGCAACTCATCGCGCATAAAACATCCGAATCCGGTCCTGATAATGATTCTACTTTCGTCCTTTTTTTTGAGTTCGCGGTGATTTTTTGTATAAGTTATGCATACGGCCGCACCTCCGCTGAAAATTATATGCTGCAGGATATAATACCTACTTGGGTAGATTGATATTAATTATCGTGTAATAAATTCAAAGTTTGAAATAAAGCTCCATTCTTAATTACAGTGTTAATAATTAAAATAATAAGCCACGGTTATTAAAGTGAAATTACCCAAATAAATTTTATGTTAAATTCTATAGGCAATTACACTTTAATTAGGTCTACGAAAATTGTGATTAATCGTGTTGTTTCCACGTATTCATATTCCGTCGAACCGGGATGTCTATGCAAATACTGCGAATCCTCGCCCGAAATTCGACGTAGTGTGTCAGAAATTGCCGTCTTTCGAGCAACAATGCTGCAACAATTGACCAACAATTACTTTATTACAGGACGGCCTCTTTCTCTACTGTTGATGCCAATAATTCAATTTGCGACGACTAGTCGTCATAAAGGCGCGTAATTAGGTCTTGCTCATTTATAATAATGCGACCAATTGCCCACTTAACGTCATTACAACTCAAAATGACAACAATCGGTTTCAAATATGTTAACATAGGACAACGAATTCGACGAAACATTCTTGGAAATCAAAAAATCGTAATAAGCCGCGCTAGGACAGACCCAAACTGCCAAAATTTCTGCAATTTCGAAACAAATTCTATCAACTATTTCACCTTCTTGACATCTTAATTTAGAAACAATAACTGTCCACATTAATCTTTTTAAAGTCCCTGCAATAAAAAACACATTTTCCCCATTCACATTTCCTCGGAACTAAGTGACTGTTAATCAAGCAAGAATATTCTCTATTACCAACCGATAGAAAGGGTGCCTGTTATAATAAAGCAACTTAATGTAAAGTTCCTCACGTTCTTTATGATTTAGTTCTGGGTAGCATTTACATATTTTAATGAGAGGGTCTTCATGATTTAGATGGGGGCCGCGCAAACTTACCTCCCTTTCCCTTCGCTTCACTAATGATTGTACGGGTGCGGGAGCACTTGTAAATAACATCAAATTGAACATGTTTATGAGATAGCGAAAAGCGGAATGAGATGATTGAAAAATTATAGTCCTGTAAATATTAATTTAATTTCGGAAAGATATAGCCGATATGATCTAAAACAGCGTCAGATGGGTTGTGATTTTTTTTAAGTTGATGTTACCGTTATTTACCGATTTTAGCGTTGAGAACAGTCAATGACAGAACTACCAACATAATTCAAATTCCAATCCCTACTGCGACGGATTTTATCCGATGGTATAGTATTTTGTTAAAACTAAAACTAGAATGCCAAAGTTTTTTTTTTTTTTTAATTGAGAAAAATGCACACGCAAAGTGTTCCACAAAAAGTTAAAGCTTTAAATTTTCAAACAATCTGTGTCTAAGTAGACCAAAACTACAAACACAAATGAATTTTAAATTAATGTTACAAAAAATTAAAAAAACACAATTCAATTCATCAAATTACAAACTTAAAAAATATTTTTATAACCTTATAATAATTTTTTTTTTTTGGATCGACTTTCAGGGTTTGTGTTTTTTGTTGTTGAAATTTTATAGTTGAACAAAATTTTCTACGCAGTCGTTTTTTAAAAAATTTTAAAATTAGCAATTTTAGGGTCGCATATCTTTGTTTCTGTGCTAGAAAAGAATTAATTAAAAATACGTACAATACAATTCTGGTTTTGCCATACAACTTCGTCAACTCTCTGAACCCTAAGAAAAAAATCCCTTTTGCCCCGAAAAATCACCACAATCGGTGCCAATTTCTCGCTCTAAAAATAGAAAAAAACTGTATTAGTTCTCTCTATTATTCCTAAATTTCCATAGACAAATCTTGTAAAAGAGTAAAAGACTTTCCAGTTTCGTTGGAGATGTATTTTTGAGTTACTAGAAGATTTAAATTTATGAGTATTTTTAATATCAGCGCTCGATTAGCTCTGTTTATGGATTTTAACCTCTCTAAAGTGGACTAACACTTTTGTGAAAATAATAAATTAAGAGTTAAATTTGTATTTACTTTCTTTGAATTTTTGGAAATCAATTCGGCTAAAATTAATAAATCTTTTTTTTTAAATGGTAAGATAAAATTAGCTACTTTTAATTAATTAATTGTAAAAACGACACAAATGAGCTTGATTAACTTATTTGTTTATACAGAACGACTTTATCTAAGAGAATTATTTTTATGCATTAAATAGGTCAAGATAGAAATAATTTTTTTCTTTTTCAGTAAAAAGTAGAAAGAACCTGCTTCTCAAAATGTGTATTAGAATTTATAATTCATGGGACTTCTATGTCAAAAATAAGTACTTTAATGTAGACCTTTAAAACCAACATTGTTTTTTCAATATTTCGAGATATTGGAATCGTTACACTTTTTACAAATCTTACTTTTCAAATTTTTTAGTAGTACATCAGCGAAATAAAAAAAATAACACAGAAAAAATAACATAGAAAAAATCTAAGGTGTCTAAAAGATCTACGTAATTTCTAAGTAGTAGTAATAGTAAAAAAAAAACTAAAAATCACCAGGCATTTAAATCGTTCTTGAAAAATAGAAAATTTCACAAAAATTTAAAAATATATATTTGGCGTCTTTACATTTTTGTGGCTTCCTAAAATTTGAGAGAATCTAAAACATCCAAGGGGTCCAAAAATGCAAGAAGTCCAAAATATCTAAATGCTACAAATGTAAATAAAAAAATTATAAAGTCTAATAAAAAAAGACTAAGGAAAGGGTGCAAAGATAATGCAAAGAATCTAACGAATTGAAAAATGAATCTTAAAAATTTAGAAAAAGAAAATATAAGAAGTCTAATAAAACTGATGAAACCAGTAAACTTCAGAATTTGAAGTATTCAAACAATCGAAATTATCTAAAGAGTCTAAAACCTATAAAGTATCTAAAGAAGCTAAAACTACACATGTAAGCTTCTAAACTATATATACATAATACATAACTATATATATATATAAATTATCTCCATATGTATGGCAGAATTGACTAACTAGAAGAATAAAAATATCTGCAATAATTTTTTTTAACTTTTGCTTCCATAAGATTTAGGTAAATGAGAACAGATTTCTAATGGTCTAAAATTATGACACTTTAAACAATTCCAATTTTGTTATTAATATTATTCTTATTATTTCACAAATTCAGTCAATAACAGATTTTTTCTTTTAATTTTGAATATAATATACCTAATTTTTCCACAAGATTTTTTTTTATGTTGGCTTCTAAATAACAGTTGAAACAACTTTGTTATAATATTTGATTAATTTCCAAAAAAATCAAAAATGTTAAAGCACTCTTGAATTTGTCTAAATTGGTAAATTTCTTTGTTAGTTTAAAAAAAACTAGATTATTGTTGTTCAAAAGGTTTTTTGTTCATTATACCTTACCATATTTTTAATTCTGCTTCTGACCTAGGCATTCTTATTAAAAATACAAAGAGTCAAGGAATTCCATTCATATTCTACCTACCACGTATCGTCACACAAACATCTTAATCAAAACTACCTAATTACAAAACCCACCGCACACGACCCACTCATTATCAAAAGGAAAGTAGGAAAATTACACGGATATTGTATTTTATTACTAATGGATTTGATATTTATCAACAAAACCATCAAAAATTCAAATTCTTGCATAATAACTTTATGAAATACTTGACGCCTTCCTTTTCTTCTTGGAGGCGTTCTCTGACGCTTTATTGTCTTGAATACTTTGCAACTTGGACTCCATTAACTCCTTCTGTAATTAACAGTCACCGATTCGTCCATTAGCTACCTACATCATCTTACCAAGGACTCGTTTCTACGAACTAGCAACTTAACATCCTCGCCAGTGACTGTCGACCTCTTCGCGTGCCTATAATTACAAGAAAAGTTTTTTTTTGTCGTAAACTCTACTAGAAGTATCACTTTTGAAAAGCTTCCAAATCTGACGAGTAGAGAACGAGCTTTTTCCAAGTAAGCTCCGCTATAAGATCGAGGACGTCACCTTCGAATTCCATGTTGAGATTTACTCCAACTTCCCGGGAAATTTTTCGGGCCGTTGAGTAAATTGAATGCTTTAATTTCTAGAAGACACGAGAAAAAAAAGAGAAGTTGAATATTGGAAATTCAAAATGGAAAAAAATAAATAGAGGTGCGCCATCTTTTGGGCATACCTAAAACAAATGCCAGCACAGAAAAAGTATACTTTTTTAAAACACGCATACAATGAATAATGACCATGTGAATTGTAAGATAAGATTCTACATTTTTACTTACTTCTATTTTTGTGTTTTCATGTTTAATAATCATAGATTTATTATTACCAGATAAAGTCATCCTATTAGAAACGTACGTCTGCTCTTAAAAAACATATCAAAGAAATTGGTACATCTCTCCTAACTTCAACCATGCCAATTGTTTATTTCTTTTTATCACATTAGCGTGTGTCGTAACTCGACGAATCAGTCCAAATCGGTCAAGACAAGAGACTGCGCGTGCTCAATGTCATTTGAATAATTGTTAATTTTACAATTATTTGGTAATATTTCGTACTAAATGCTTCGAATAAGTTATACAGCGATGCCCGCACTTGTTTCTTCCACATTTCACGATACTTCGAGGAGATTTTGTATCATCAGTGGAACCCGTCAAATTTTAGCCAACAACGTTAAAATGAAGTTAATACTAAAATCGTAAGTAGAATTTACTTTTTGGACCACAAGAATGGATCGTCTTACCATGCAATTAGTAAGAAAATGAATAAAAACTCATAAATTTCAACAAATTCGTTTGACGGTACCTCTCTAAAGGATAGCGCTATACAAAATGTACGCATTGATAGAGACAGAGATAGAGTGGACGTCTTGCTGAACCTTTTGCCGTATGGCTGCATCTGGTAATAATAAATCTACGTTAATAATGAGAATGTAACTCCCTCTCACAGTGACGAATGATACTAAAAATATATTACGGGTTTCTATATTATCCACAGAGCAGCGTTACTCTAGCAGGGAACCAAACCAAACTGTTTGACGTTTAGTTAGTAAATTTATATTTTAAATCTTTCACGAAAATTATTGCTTTTGTAGTGCAAAGCACGTACCTTAAATCCCCAAACTTACTTTTTTAAATTTAAGAAAATTAAGAACGTCTTTAAAAAAGCACCTTAATACAAACATGACAGTTTGAATTTTTCTCTTAAATCGAATTATTAAAAGCAGTAAACACTTACTTGTTCTTTGGTAGAGGACGTCATATTTGCCACATTCTTTTCTGAAATCTTGAAAAAACGTGATCATGGATGTTGATATAGGTTATGTTGTTAAGTTGTTATAATTACTGTAGACGCAAACCAAATAATCAAATTGCATGAAACGCTTTTAAAGTATAGACATTCTGCACTAGATGTCGCTGAATTAAATAGATTTCTGTATTTTAAGTTTAGGCGTACACCAAGCACCTTAAGCAGACTAGAGGGTTGAAAATACCTTTTGTTAAAATTTATCAATTAATACTGAATTTAAAAATCTGTTTATGGTAACCAATAAATAAAATTTCAAAGTATCGAAACCGAAATGTAAGATAGCTTTAGCTTAATTTTTTTAATGCGAACTTATCACTGAAACTTCGACTAATAAAATTTGCCACCTATACTTTCTTAAATAATATAACACCTTAATAATACTTTTTAATAGTAATAATACTAATTCTTTCCACGTTTTTCACATAAAAACTACCCACCATTATATTACATATAAAACCTGGACAAATGGATCAACAATAAACGGTTCTCTGACTGGAAACTTTCTATTCAAATCTACGGAATAATACAGTTCCGTCCGCAATAAAGTCACCCCTCGGAAGAACTTAAATGTTCCAAATAAAAATTTTTAAATCGGCAATAAAACGGTTCGTGTGCCGGTCGTCTGCCATGGTAAACTTTACCTGGGAAAGGATAGGAGGCCAAGGTCTCAGGCCCTATTTTTATTACAACTTTTATTTTCTTCAAGAGCCGAAAGTCTTAACAAAAGAATATATGACCGCAACCATCATCAGTCATCCGAGAGAACGAAACCTGCAATAATAATATAGTTGTGAAGGTTTAAAGTCAGCGGTGTCTTTTATGGATCTCAGTTCGGTATTTAGCAAAGAATAAATAAAGGTATGCAGTATGGATACTTTTTTTAAGTGAAGTGATGATGAAAATGATATTTGAGATGAGTATACAATAAATTGATTAATATTAGTTCGATCTCGATTAAATTATTTTCAATATACCGACGTAGAAATTCAACGGGGTTCTTCGGGATGCCGGAATTTAAATTTCTTATAAGCCTAGGCATACATTTTTAACAAAAGAAACGCTTGAAAATGTTCTAAAGTTACTGACAAAGTTACGTACTTGTAGATTTTAAAGTATTCTTTTGGTTTTTACCACATTTTATCCAGTCAAATTTGACAGTCTTTACTTTTAAAATAGTTTTTACCAATAGGTTGCCTCAAATAGTCTAACCGGAAGATAATTATTTCTACACGAATATTAACTAACTTTTCTTTGATTGCTACTAATTTCCTATCATATGTAAAATTTTACGATAAATCGATCTTTTTTTTTAAATTCGTCTGGCTCGACCGCTTGTAAAAGAAATCTTTAGTTGAAACTTTTAAGATATTTAGAAATTTGTTAACAACACACATTTTTAAACACAAACTTATAATATTCAAATCAGTGTAGAGATCAGTAAACTTGTTGATTTTGATCTGTTTAAAATTTGCACATTTATTATAAAAAAAAATGTGTTTTTATTTTTACGCCTTTGAAATTTTCAAACAAAACGTTTTTGAACATGAATTTGTAATCTTTGAATCAGTGCATAGATTGTCTTTAAATTTGAATAAACTTATAGATTTTTAAAAAATTTAAAACTTTAAATAGTCGATCGTAAGCACGGACATGTTGCGACAAATTAATTGATTTTAGCGATTAATACTAATTGTGTAGAGATTGGCGGGAAATGGACTCGTATTTTTAAAGTTTGTGTCGGTCTCTAGTTTTCACGAAAATTTTGTTTTTGAAAATTTTGAGTGACTCAGAAAGATTAAAAAAATGAGCTTCTAATTCTGAAAGTAGTGGACAGATTATGATCTCATCTTGTGTAAAATTTCACGAGAAGTACAACAGTATCTGCGAAATCTGTCAATGTTTACGGTTTTGCAAAAAAATTTGAAATTTGTAAAAACTCCGAAAAATTTTAGGATAGTGCACCAATTATTTTCAATTTTAGTAAACTTATTGATTTTGATTTGTTTCGATTTGTAACCTTAATTAATTTTAGTTCAACCGCTATTAATCTGATCTCATCTAGCTTAAATTTAAAAAAAATATATTTTTTTAATTAACAAAATATTTTTAAGCAACAAACATTTCGCACTTATCTTATAATTTGTAAAGACCACAGATTGTGTGTAAATTTGATAGATTTATAGATTTTGATGTGTTTTTTCGATTTATATAATATTCAACAAAACTGGACTATAAATCTTTTGTGATAATGTTTTTATCATTCCAAATGAGGTGCCTGAAATATTTTGACCAAAACGTATGAAATAAAATAATTATTTTTATTTTGGTCGATTGATTTGATATTATTCTACGAAAAATTTAATAAAAAATGTAGAGGTATTTTTAGGACTCGTTGTTTAAAAGTTTGACGACAAATTTAAAATTTTTGAGTGGCGTAAAATTTTCTAAAAGAAAATTTTTGAATAATATGTAACTTTAAAAAAACTGTACCCATTGATTTTTTTGTCAAATTTTGACTAATACCGTGTGTGTGACATTTATAGTTATACCGTAGTTACTATATATTATAAAAAAGAACCCTGTCCACTCGTATAATTTTTAATGACAGATGCTCCAGTATTGACCAACATAATTCGCATGTATTTATTTGGTGAGACATCGTTTTTGTATTCTCCTCGTAATTAATTAGTATGCACCCCTGTCACTTTAATTGTTACCCTCATGCAACAGACGCGTGTGATGGTATGGATCGGAAGTTCTCAGGCCAGTTCAGTTATGAGCAAACAGGTGGATGAGAGCTTCCGGTTACCATCAACTGTTTACCTGCGTGTGAGCGTAAACAGAAATGCTCGGGTTGTTTGAACCGAATTGTCAACAATCGCTTTTTTCGCTCTTTTGTTAGATCGACGCGACGGAAAATCTTTATAAGGGGAACATAAAACCGTAGAATTTTAGTTGGTTACAGATTTTTGTTGGTATGATAAAAAAAATCGTGAAAAGGAAGTTGTTTTAGAGGTAGATCTGTTTTATCAAGGTCAGTGAAATGAAACAGTGAATATTTTTAGATAACATAAGGCGGGAAATGTTGTTTAAAAGACTGAACTAAGCTGATGCGAAAGAAACTACTTTTTAATGGCGTTAAATTGTCATCTAACTTCTTGGGCAGTGGACACGACGGCTGTTCGTGTCCATATATTATATGATGGATCTCTTCCTTCAAACCCACAAAAAAACCTCCCACCCTCAAGTTTTTTTTATATTTCAACCATATAAACCATGAGGGTACCACGTCGTTTCTCCAATTAATACCGCACCGTCGTCCCACAAAAAAATTTCAACAAAAAATTTCGTTTTCTATTCTATCATTGACATTGCTTCGAATAGACCACCTGTTGATTCTCCGCGCACTTATTAATCACTTTTTCCGACCTCATCTCTATCACATTCATTAGAGCGCCTAACGGTTAGTTGACCTTGAACAAGTTTTCTATCACCTGCTCCAAGATCGAGTAGGCGTCGGTAAAAAAATCAGGGTTGACCGGAAGTCCCGATTCTCCTCAAACACATGTCGGCGTGGTTATCAATCGGGAGAATTCGGTCGTGTGAGAACGTTTCGTCGTTTTTGTTCTCACCGTGACGGCGACCCTTCGACACACACGACCATCGATTTACAAGGTAAAAGGGGAAACTATTAGCTGGGGTGCGGAAGTCGGCGAGTTGTGCCACAACAAGAGAGGTGGGGAATTAAAGTGGCTTTAGGTGCTTTATTTGGGTCGAGAACTTGTAGTTGGTAACATCAATCAGAGCGCGATTAATCACGGTTTTTCAAAATGTAAAATAATCCTATTAAAAGTTATAGAGGGTGCTTAAAGTCGAGTTTGTAATGGAACTAAGGAAAAAAGTAAGCGAGATTTGTAATTGAGCGACCTGTAGAAAACGCTTATAGATCCATGTTCCCAACATTACAGATTAATTTAGAACAAAACAAAATAAATACAGCTATTTGTTGGAAAACCATCGTAAAATCCGGAACTAGGAGATAAGAGAAAAAGTGCTATTTCTCGCGACTAAATTGAGTCTTCAAGCTCTAGAGTATGAGACGCGATTGTAGATTTCCTGTCTTATATGTGCGGAGATTGCAAGGATATTTGATTCTCACATTCATCTTAAAATCCTGTTATATCTTTTTTACCCCAACACTTATCGTCTAAAATTCGACTCCACCAATTAAACGAAAAATTCAATGTTCGTTCACTATATTTCTAACAAAAAAAAAAAAAACAATTTGTAAATTAAGCACCACCAAATAAAGCTTCTTTGGATAATCCCAACTGAAAATAAAAATTACAGTTTGTGTTAAAACGAATAAAAAAATTCTTACAGCATGTCCTTCGGTTGTTGCACAAACAGCCATAGCAGTTCCAGTTTCGCAACGATCGTCCAAAGGTTGAACTTAAAAAACACACTTAGTTATGGTAGGAATGAATGAAAAATTTTACCTTTAGCGTAACAGGTATCAATAACTTTCAGCACTTTCTGATAGACTTCATCGTCTTCGTTTTTGAGAGGATCGAAGGATTTAATTGCCGCTTGCTTGTCAATTTTTCCGTCAGGTGTCAACTAGAAGAGAAGTTTTTTATCGCAGTCACATCAAGGAAAAAACTTACGATATTATAATGTTCGTAGAAACAAGCTAAGACACATTTAGCACCACGACCACTTGGTGGAATTTTTTGCTCCATTAATTCCTGAATTTCATCTACAGAAAGGGTTAGAAGAACTAGCTACTAAGAAAACTTACCAGCGGTGGCTTTTTCTTTTTCCGCACATTTCATACCAATTGCTTGCACCTCTTCCAATACTTTGTTGACGAATTCTTGGGTTAGCTGTGAGCGTGAACAAATTAAATAAATAAAAAATGTAACATAAAACAAGTACTTACAGCGTTAGCGCTCACTAAGAACAGTACTAAAATAGTGACAGTCTGCATTTTAAAATTTTAAGGTATGGCATGCTAAAAAATTTGCATTGTACTTATATGGGCAAAACATTTGGAAAGTCATTGATGTTTCCGTTAATTAATCAAGTCAACATTACAATCAAAAAGTACTTATCCATGGTTGCGATTTTTTAATGAAGATAATAATCCACCTTTGATGTCAATTAAACACGCATTAACGTTTGGTGGGTTTTTAATATCATGGTAGGGTAGCTAGTTCTTTTTTTTTTTTTTCGATAAGCATTACAGTTCCGAGCGTTAATGATAATACTACGCACTATTCGAAATGTTAATTTTTAATTGCTATCAATATATTGTTTCAAAGCCAACTTTAAACTCCGGTAAATGACACAAATTCTTATATTCTCTAGCGGATTCTGTTTTTATCAATATTTTTATTAGAAAATAATACATAATTTAATGGGTCTTGCTGTTTTCGCTAATGCGAACAAATGTAGTAATGAAATAAATAAAGCGAAAAAAAGGGGTTGAGAATATATCTACTGTTGCTATTATTTTGAAATGTTGGTTTCCTTTGATGCATAATTTTGGTTTTCATTTCTAGAAGAAAAAATATTTGATTTTTCAAGTGTTTAAGATACTACAAACTTGATTACATAATTTTCGTTTCTGGTATAATATTTGTTACAGAAGACTAGTTTTTAAAAAATATCTATACCCAATCAAACTTAAAAGTCATTTTCACAGGAAACACCTTTGATCTCCCTAAGAAGAGATATTCTTATATTTTAGATCTATCGTTTCAGCTCTAGCTAAGTTCCCACAAAAAACTGTATTTTCTCATTTATCTACAAATCATTTACTAAAATTTAATTCTAAGTATAAACCTATAAACTTCACTTCAAGTTTTTTTTAGTTTTGAAAACCAGATCTGTAATGAGAACAATATTGATTCCAATTTATTGTTTTACAAAATTTGACAAAAAGGACTTTTTTTTTCCACATGGCAAATTTTTGACCTACACAATTTTGTTGTTCTGTACTGAGAGACAAATACGCATAATCATATCTATTTTTACATTCTCGGCGAAGAAATCAATAAGGATCAAATTTCTCAGGATCAGAAAAAACTCAAAATTTGTACAACAGTGCCATTTTTTAGTTTGTAGTCAGAACAGGTTACACGTTTATCTAACGTTCGCGATGCATCGTTTCATATAAGAAGTTTTTATAGAACTGAAATTTTTCGAGTTTTTCATCAATTCCGGGGGTTTAATGCATTCTTAGATTTCTAGACGGTAATCTAGCACCAGCTCTTGCAAAGAGAATGTGTTTACGTCTTCGCTAATATAATAGTAGACTACACAGTTTCCAGTTTCTTACTCAGAAACAAGTTTAACGTTGTCATGTGTTCTCCTTTCTCTCTTTGGATACGTTGCTCTTATTTTCTATCTATATAGTGCACACAAGATTTTGAGTAGTTTCTGCTCTCTAGTAAAAACAATGATACAGTTGAGCAACAAATGGATTCAGAATGAGTTCAATTGTGGTAGCACAAATACGATCTCAGCACTTTGGTACCCAATGCAGTTTTTACAAACCAAAATGAAGAAGTTTCTTTCTATTTTTTTCATACAGTTTTCTGTGCAATTCGTTAGAGATAATTCCTTGGAAAATTGAAAGATACAAGTTTCAAAATTCTAACCTTTCGTATTTCTACTATAAAATTTTGTAATTTGAAACAGTTAATAAGTAAGTCAAAAATTGTGCCTTTTACAAAAAGAAAATTAGGTTTGGTCTTCACTGCTTTAAATTATAGCGACGCCTATGGTTACCCACAATGATCCTAAAAAAAAATCGCGATGAATTTATTGATCTCAGTGTGAGGTTTACCTTGTTCAATATTTGTACTAATCCGTTAGTTTTTTTAGTAATGACGTTAAGAAAGTCTTGAAAAACTCGAAAACAGAATATTGGTGTTGACAGCTTCCGACATTATGTCTATTTACCTTAGGAACTTAAAAGAACATCATTTCTCAGCCATCTACGAAAGGAAAGCTCTTGGAAGAAAAGAACTTTCCTGTGTGCTTGCTATCAGATCACACCAACTACTGTATATAAATAAAATAAATAAATCATAAAACATTTTTTACTTTTTTGTCATAGTTATCTTTCTGTTTTTGGAATCATTTGGGGTCATAAGCAATAGAATAGAATTGACGACCCCACAGTCTTAAAACCTGAAATGTTTTTTTTTTTCTAACAAGTAAAGGAGTTCAACTATGAAATTTACCATTTTTGTTTATGAAACACTTATTAGAGTTGGAGAATTTAGTATCTTGTGCACGTATTACAAAGTGACAACAGGATGGATGACTTGTTGTACAAAATAGACAATTGTGGGTATTACTGCTATAGAAAAACGAATTGTAATGAAAAAAGTGAACTAAAATTATACTATCAAATATATTTTTTAGTGCTATCAAAGCCTCGGCAACTTTATGGTCCCGTCAATAAAATTATTCATCCGACTCCGTTTTTAGCGATTATGAACGAAATAATACAATTAAAAATAATACAGTTTACTTATCTTGTCAGTACAAACAAATGCGGTCATAAAATAATAAACAGTAAAAAAAACAAAAGACAAGAAACTGCTGATAGTACTTAAAAAAAATTTGCTTATTAATTTTTTGTGTTAACAGTGTTGACATATGCGAGATTGAAAGTCAAGGTTGTAAAGTTCTTGTTAAGAAACTTTATTAATGTAACAGTTTATCAAATTGTTTAAACATTTTTACTGATAATGAATTAATTAGTAAGTTATTTTTAACAAGCTTCCTGAGGTTAATTTATGTTCTTTTTATTTGCACCTGACAGTTCGCATGACTGCCAAATAGATTGTGGCAACTAAAAAAAAAAAAAACGAGCAAAAAAATTTATATTTAAGTAAAAATAAACAACCCCATGTTCTCACAATTAGTGTGCAGAAAAATGTTAGGTCCGGTTTTACATGAACTGTGAGAACCTTATTTGACCTCTTATAAATTGTAAGGTCAACTCTAACGTTGCATAAAGGTTCGTGTCCACGATCCATGCGTGTCTAATTAACATTTTATGCCCTAATATTTTCAGTAAACAAAAACTGAAAATTATTATTAAATTTTGAAATAGTAACAATTGAAAAATTTGTATAAGAAGAGAGACGATTAACTAGCTGTAACCAAATACAGTAAACAGTCTCAATTATCCCCCTTTCTTTATTTTTTCTCCGACTTCTCAAACCCATTTTTCCCATCGAACCCATCGTGTCCACCTATCGTGTATCGGCATCCGCCACACGTCCGAGTGCCATTAACAGTTATTTCCCATGTCTGAATGCACCTCTACGCGTGGGAACTCCTCGTCCTTCTACCCTGGAAGGGTGTCCGGGGTGTTTCGACCATGCGGCGCTACGTCCGTCGAAGTGGGGGGCACGAATTCAGCTCATTCCCACGCTCTATCGGAATGTGTACCACCGAAACGCCGATCATTCTCAATAGTCACCTTAGTGACCTGTCTCGGGTTGAACATCCAAAACATTGGTCAGAAGGAATTCGCCCTTTGAGGGAGAAGTTTCGTGATTGAGAGTTTGCGGTGCGAAGTGAAGTGTGATTACAGTGATCTAGTTTATGATTTTTTTTTATTAACCGTGAAGGAAGGTAGGAAGTGACTTATTGAAATAAGTGTTTTGTGCTTCTTTTTTCTTACATTCTGTTTCCTCACTTTTATTTATATTTAGTAAGGCTGTCAATCACGTGCTCATTTAGTAAGAAGTTCTGAGCGCTCGTGTGTAATCTGCGCTGCGTTCAGTCATGCGTGATCACTGATCACTTAATTTAACAATTTATTACATAATGTTTTATTTTCATTGACGAGATTGGAGGCAACTTTTCTATGATTTACTTTTATTACTAGTTATAAATAAGGAAATCAGCGTGGTAACTTGCGAAACGATCTTAAGCAGATTTGCGATAATTCGAATAAGAACTGCGTCATAGCAACACCAATGAAATTGATGCTACCTTGGCAACAGCGTCGATGTAGAAACATGACATCTATTTCAAATCGGAGAGTGAATAAACTTCTGAAAACCGAAAATTAACCGTTTACTGAAAGTCAAGGTGAATATGATTTTTATTTCGTTTGTGTCACCTCTTTCTTAATTTGGAAACAATAAAATCAATTACTGTCATCGCTTTTACAAGATTGACATCAATCTAAATAAGAATCATACTCAACAGGAGGATAACCATTTTTGAGCACTCTGTATATAACTCGTAAGTATTTTAGGTCACTGGTTATCAATAAAAAACTATAATAACTGGTAGTAGTTTTCCAATAAAATTTTCATTGCTCTAACTCTCTTATTATTTTTTTCAGTGTTTAAAGATCTATCTTCCTCACAATTATGCCCATAAGTGAAGACGAATTCGAACTTAGATCACCTCAAGAATCCATCACCATGTCGAAAGCAGAACTGAGAAAAGTAAGTTGTAAGATTCATATTCGCGTAGACATGTCTAAAATGCAAATTTTCAGACGCACAAACCTATTATGGAAAAGCGCCGCCGAGCTCGAATCAACCACTGCCTTAATGAGATCAAAACATTAATTCTAGAAGCTATGAACAAAGACGTAAGTGTCGTTTAAACTAATTTGTAATTAATTATAGTTGAGGATTAATCAACAACTTGGGCAGGAAACTAACTCGAGTTGTAGAAGTCTCAATTTAATCAACATTTTAAATTATAGCTTTGAAGTTTATTCAAATGTTGGTAGTTCTGGCATAAGAAAAACTTTAAAAATGACACATCACTGCTACCAACGCGTTATTCAACTTTGCAGCTTCTTCAATTTTTGTTTTTTTTTTCCAGCCTGCTCGTCATTCAAAACTAGAAAAAGCCGACATCCTAGAAATGGCAGTCAAGCACCTCCAGAATGTTCAAAAACAACAACTAGCTTTAGCTATGGCCACCGACCCTTCAGTCCTCCGAAAATTTAAATCCGGCTTCAACGAATGTGCCAGTGAAATCGACCGTTTTGTGAACCAAGCAGACGTGGATATCGGTCTCAAAGAACGCATGAGAACCCATCTCCAAAAATGCATCGGAGGCATCGAGCAAGTTGCTCATTTTAATTTTCCCATCGCTAGTTTACCATTCGTTGGAGGAAACGTTTTGCATGAACCATCATCAAGTGGTGATCAAAACAATAATGCTAGAATTCAAAGTATACAGCTCATTCCAAGCAGATTACCAAGTGGCGAAATCGCACTCTTGTTACCAAACTCTTCGAATCTGTCGTTTCCTCGAGCTAGTGCTTTTGCTACTGTGGTTCCTTCCACGTCGACGACTCCTCCGAGTAGTCCTAATCGTGGATTTCGACCGGTTCATCCAAGCAAGAGTCATTCGTACTCTCCACAGGTCCCTCAAGTCTCTTCCACCATTTCTACGGAAGTGAAGACTATGAAGTTTCCGATTCAGAAAAAGATCGAACCGCTGTGTATAATCACGAATCAGTCTGAAAGATACAAACAAGCACAGAGTAGAGAAGACGGAGCAGATTTTGAAGAGAATCGTGGTGTTAAGAGGAAATTTTCAGAGATATCACATGGATTGCTAGCCGTGGCTCCGGAATACAGTCAACCGACGAAGATGACAAAAACTGAGACGGTGACGAGTAGTGGGAGTGACAGTGTTAGGGATGTTGGCGAACCGTCGACGTCACGGGAAGGGGAAGGAAGCAGTGATATGTGGAGACCTTGGTAGTCTGGGTTTTGACTTCAAAGCTTAATTGTGATTAGTAGAGTTCTTGTGACATTCGAACGTTAGGTTCGATGCAATTTTTGAGATTTTAATGTTAAGTTTTTTATTTTCTTAAGTTTTATAGTTGTAAGAAATAAAAATATTTTTTAAAGAAGAGTTTCTTTTTGAAATCGAAATTTGGCAACTATAGAATTGTGATTTGATTGTTTTTTATTAATGCTCCTAACTTATTTGAAACTCCTAAATGTGGTAAACTAGATATGAAATATTATTAATATAAAATGAAATTTATTAACACGATAATAAAATACGGAATTATTTTAGTTGCAAAACATATTCACAATTTATAATTAAGCATTTAGTAAAAACGTTATTATAAAAATTTGATATTTGAAATTAGATTATAAATTATTAAAAATTATATGGTAATAATAATAATTGAAAGTGAGTTTATATTTAAACTAAACAATTTATTTTGGTACAGTTAACAATAAAAACAAAAAGTTTTTTGTGTTCATATCTGGATGATAATTTATTAAAGAATATTTTTGTAGTTATAATGAATCTTAAGAAGCATTTCCGGATAAAAGTTTTATTGTATACCCATAAAGAAAACAAAAAGACATGAAAAAGCAATTGTAGAATCCCAGTTGTAGAAGTCTACCTAATTAAATATATTATGCTTTTATGCAAATCTCTCCGAGCTTAGCTAAGATTTTATGGGTTGAAATGAATAAGTCATTTCATTAAAGTTTCAAGTTTATTTGCAACTGAATTAAATCTTCTCTTCTTGTAACCGTAACCTATGCAAGAGTGTCAGTAAAACTTGTGGTGTAAGGGTCAAAATGAATATTAATTCAGAACTTGTTAGTATGCTATGAGTATAGCTTCCATAATTTTGCAAAGTAAGTAAAAATAAAACACCTTTAGTGACTCCAGATCAAAGAAGATGTTTAAAATTTACGTTACGAACAAATCGTTTGTAAATTTTAGAGTACTTATTTGGAAATGTGAATTGGTATTGAAAATTCAAGAAGTTTGAAAGGAATAAGTGATAGATAATATTTTTGGTACGCATCGATTTTCGTGGCCGTACGCTTGGATGATGCAGAGCCTGAGCTTTACTGTCATCGCATAAAAATAAAGTTTGAATTCCAATATCACAGAGCCGGTAACAGTTTGCCTACTGTAGATAAGAGGGCGCCACTGAGAAAGGTTTCTATAATACTTTGTTTTGTTACACTATTAATTTCTACGACATCTTAAGTTTTTCTAGAGCTGTAATTCTATCAAATTCTGAAACACCAACAATATTCATAAAACAAACTTGTATTTTTGTGGTACTTTATTTTCATTGTTATGGAACATGCTATTAAATTCTTGTTAATACAAAATCTTAATTGGGTGTTGAATAGCTTAAATGTTAGTCATAAACAGTTGCAATATGCTTTGTGGTGTTCAAATTAATAGTAACTACCTTGAATATTGAAGTGCTTGATTACACGATTATATCTATATTGGAACTATCCGATTAGTTATTGAGAAGCAACCAAATGATGGGTTAGATTATTAATGTCAGGTAAATTAAATTAGAATAGTGACATAAAAGTAAATGACCATAATTTTGATGGTCAAGACAATTATTACACTGAAACGTTAGTAATGTGTCTACACAGTGGTGATAAAGCTGTTAGCAGTATTTAAATGGAAACAGCTCAGAAAAATAAATGCTAGTTTCGTAACTAATAATGAATTATAATTTGGTACTTTGTGTTTAATTAATATAAAAGTAATAATTCTAAAGATTTTTGCTAATGTACAGGAAAATTTAATGATGTATAATGATGATGATAACGCCCACACTGTAAAGTTTATCGCTTTTTGTTTTTTTTTAGACTTGAATATAAATTTATTTTAAGACAAATACATCCTCTTTTTGTTATGCTACAATCATTTATTTACATTTATTCTCATTATTAACGTAATTTTATTCACATTAATTTATACTTATCTCTAGATACGGATTTAAGAGACGCTGGAAAAATGGAAAATTATACAATTGTGTTTCCTCACATGTAGCGTCGCTATTTTTAGCAACTTTACCGCTTTTGACATCAAAAAAAAATGCTGGTGAAATGTTGCTAAATTTGGCTTTATTTATTAGATGCACTTCTAAAATCTTTTGCCTTTAGATTATTAAAAACGTTCTGGCCGAATTTGTATCTCTAAGAATAATCGTCCGGAATGAATAATGATATACATCTCTAAAAAGTTTTCTTGTTTTAAGCAGTTATTTACATAAGAGTCAGGAAAATGTACGGTTACTGCCGAAGAGATGTTGAAAGACGAGGCACTTTGTGCCGAGTCTTTTAAGACTCTGAGGCAAGTTTCAACACTTTCCTGACGAGAAATGTATTAATTTTTTGCTGAAACTGTCGATTTTAATAAAAAATTACTAATTTTTAATTTAAGAAATAATTTTCACAAATATCAAGTGCGTCAATTTTCTTCGTTTCCAGGGCGAAGTCATATTTTTCCTTGACGACGGCAGGGAATAGACTTTACCTGCCGCAGTTTTCGCAGGAAAATGATCAAGAAGCTCCGGTTTCAGGAAAATATTAGTAATTTAGTAATTATTTAAAATCATTATTATTGTTCTCATCATCGTCATCCACTGTAATAATAAATTCAGGAATATTCGGAGAAAAAATATTTTTAGATCAACTACATGCTTGACGCAATTTTCTTACAAACGTTTACCAAGTTTTTAAACTTCTTCTATTAAATGTACGACACTTTGAGCTTTTACTTCATAGTAGTTCAATCGGATTAAGTATACATTAATAAGTCTTCTATTTCGTTGATTTTGTGTACAACAGAAAAGTTGTAATTTTTAAGAAAATCCAGCAAGTTTTGATTTGTAGCTTTGTTTATAATTCCTAATTTTTTTGTTTTTAAATATGCAACAATGTCTTCTTTTCTTGTACTATGTATAGGATGCTTAATCAATTGCTGCAAATGGTATTTGACATTATCAATTACACTAACTTTTTTTTTTGGTAGAAATGACATCAATTGCTGGGTTAACCAAGTTTTAAAAAGTGCATAGTTTTTAGTAAAGCAGTCAGCAATATTTTTAGCCAAAATAAGTTGTACAAACATTTTCGTCTCAAGCATGTAATATTAGACTGTTTAACAAGTAAAGAAAAGTGGTGGTTTATTATCTAGTGAAAACAGATTGATTAACGAGGGTTAGCAAGTAAATTCAGTTTTCGCGAGGTAGTAAACCACAACTTTTCTTACAAGTTGAACATGCTATTTTTTTCGTATCCTTAATGGGAAACGTGGAAAACCTTAGAATATATTAACAAAAATTGTTTTTCTACAATCTTAAACATAGTTGTCTATTAAAAGTAAACCGTAGCAACGCACGACGACAGCAGCACTCATCTTCACTAGGTTCAAATATCATTAAACGAATTTTCCAAAAGTACATTTATGGAATTTTATTGCAAAACATATCTGACTGTACATTAATTTTTTATGGAAATAACAATATTGAATTTTTTTTTTGGTTAAATGTCCTTATTTGTACTTGTACTTGTACTTATTTGTTTGTATGGTTGTGTTACTAACGAGCTATGTGTTGCTAACTAGTAAAGTGTTGCTAATAAGGAAAATAAAACATTTCCTTTTTGAATTTTGTCTAATCAAATGGCTGTTTTCCATTAAGGATATAAAAAAGTAATATTTATTTTACTTCTAGAACGTAGTGCATCCAAACAGCAAATATTTGTATCGTCAATTAAACCATTTTTAACGACATCCAGGGTTCGTCCAGGTACAGTATGTGCCCCGGTAAATTAAATTGCAAATTAATAAGGATTTGGTAACCATAATTTCTTAGAAAACTCCTTGCAAAAGTTGCAGTTCACTAGATCTATAATCCGAACGAAATAAATATTTTTCCGTTATATTGAATTATGAAACAAAGCTCCATTTGCACCAAAGCAACATAGAGCAATTTTTTGGTTGGTGTATGTTGCCGTTGATTCGAAAGTATAGACACTCAATGTAACATTAATAAACATTTTGTCTACACCGAAGCAACAAAAAATTACCGCGTTACAGTTTTGTTTCTCAGACACAAGGAAAGTTTTAAAATGTTGACTGATGAAGAGTGTCTTGCAGTAGCAGCTGCAGCTTATTTCGGTTTATGTGAAAAAAACTGCAAGTATTGGGTACGACCTGGTCTTCGAACGAGAAACGAGTATGGTGCAAAATTTTAAAGATTTAAATGTGCCCTTGTCTTCTTCAAAGTGTACAACTTGTCTACACCAAAACAACAAGCTTTCTCCGCACAACTTTGTTTACTCGTGTTTCTTTTTTTTTCTTTTATGTTTTCTGTTCATAACGGAACCATGGACAACCGAGCAGAATCTGGTATTTGTTTCGGCAACAAGAAGCAACTCGTTGAAACTTTCTGAAACATTTTAATAGACTCGCAACATAAACATAAAAGTTGCTCTATGTTTTTATGATGTGGATGAAGCATAATGCTATACGTTCCGGTCGATTATTATTATTTCCTCTTTTGAAAAGATTTATTGGACTGACTGGTTAACCAGAAGTTACTTCTAAAGAACTTTATAATGCTATAGTAATATTTCTACTCTTATTAGCGTAAGAAATTTTGAAATCAAGAGTAGAAAATTTAGTTATAAAAAGTCAATACCAAGAAAAGTTTTCTATGTTAACCTTTGACATCGTTTACAACTTAAAAGCTCCAAAAATGAAAATAGTGGATATTAAAAATAAATAATTTTAGGGGCAGCTTGTAGTCAATACCATAAATCTCATTATAAGATGGAATGTTAATTCATTTCTCGGCACCACATGTTTTAATTTATGTTTCAATTTTATTTTTATGCTTTTCACTAAGACAAGAACAAAAACAAAGAACAATTAGTAAAAATGTATGGAGTTTGGTCAAATTTCCATCACTAAAGAGACTCACTTAAGTGAATAGTCTACTAAATACTGAGCAGATTTTACGGACAGAAAAAAATTTGTTTAAAACGTATGTCCTAAGGCTCAAATTGAAAGAACTAAGAAATAACTATTTCTGTTATAAATTTCACTTTAGGATACTTATGTTGGTAACCTCAGTACAAAAAATAAATTTAACGCATTCTTAACACAAAATTGATGGAAGAACAAGAAGTTGGAAAGGTGGAACACGACACTCAAATGACTGTCACTGTCACTGATGTCATCTCTAATAAAGTTATGATATAGGTATAAAAATTTTCTTTTTTTTTCCATAATTTTTACTGGCAGCATATATTTGTATACACGACATGTATACCATGGTGAAAATTGATCACTATTTAATTGACTATGAAATTACATAGGTCTCGTTAGTGGTGAGCATTTGGACTCTTTTTGCCCATTGTCTTTTGCAACCATTTTATTGCTTATGATTTTTGAAAAAAGAGAGTAACCCCGCCGCATGACCTCGAGTAACCCCTATCTACTTACCATGACCTAGGCTTACGTCGCATCTACTTCAAACCAGAATAACTCGGAACCCCGAACTCCTACGTCAATTTTGAGTATACCGTTGGATTCCTTGTAAAATTCTGTGTAATTTGGGACCACATCTATAAAGATTCAGACAAAGTTAGACGTTTTATGGTGGCTTATATAAATCGGAAACATGACCTAGTACAACATCGCATCTACTTCAAAAGAGAATAACTCGGAACCTCGAACTCCTACGGCAATTTTGAGTATACCGTTGGATTCCTTGTAAAATTCTGCGTAATTTGGGACCACACCTATAAAGATTAAGACAAAGTTAAACGTTTTATGGCGACTTATATAAATCTGAACCATGACCTACCACAACATCGGATATACTTCAAACCGAAATAACTCGGAACGCCGAACTCCTACGTCAATTTTGAGTATACCGTTGGATTCCTTGTAAAATTCTGTGTAATTTGGGACCATACCTATAAAGATTCAGACAAAGTTGAACGTTTTATGGCGACTTATATAAATTTGAACCATGACCTACCACAACATTGGATATACTTCAAACCGAGATAACTCGGAACCCCGAACTCTTACCTTAATTTTGAATATACCGTTGGATTCCTTGTAAAATTCTGCGTAATTTGGGACCATACCTATAAAGATTCAGACAAAGTTGAACGTTTTATGGCGACTTATATAAATTTGAACCATGACCTACCACAACATTGGATATACTTCAAACCGAGATAACTCGGAACCCCGAACTCTTACGTTAATTTTGAGTATACCGTTGGATTCCTTGTAAAATTCTGCGTAATTTGGGACCACACCTATAAAGATTAAGACAAAGTTAAACGTTTTATGGCGACTTATATAAATCTGAACCACGACCTACCACAACATCGGTTATATTTCAAACCGAGGTAAATCGGAACCCCGAACTCCTCCGTCAATCTTGAGTATACCGTTGGATTCCTTGTAAAATTCTGCGTAATTTGGGACCACATCTATAAAGATTCAGACAAAGTTAAACGTTTTATGGCGGCTTATATAAATCTGAACCATGACCTACCACAACATCGGATATACGTTCTCTGACTTCGCCTGGCTTTCTCTGACCTAGCCTGACCTCGTCTGGCCACGCCTTACCTCACCTGACCCCGCCAAACCTAGCCCAACTTCGCATGACCCCGCTTGACCCCGGCCGATGACCTCGAGTAACCCCGCCGCATGACCTCGAGTAACCCCTATCTACTTACCATGACCTAGGTTAACATCGCATCTATTTCAAACCAGAATAACTCGGAGCCCCGAACACTTACGTTAATTTTGAGTATACCGTTGGATTCCTTGTAAAATTCTGCGTAATTTGGAACCACACCTATAAAGATTAAGACAAAGTTAAACGTTTTATGGCGACTTATATAAATCTGAATCATGACCTACCACAACATCGGATATATTTCAAACCGAGATAAATCGGAATCCCGAACTCCTCCGTCAATCTTGAGTATACCGTTGGATTCCTTGTAAAATTCTGCGTAATTTGGGACCACATCTATAAAGATTCAGACAAAGTTAGACGTTTTATGGTGGCTTATATAAATCGGAAACATGACCTAGCACAACATCGGATATACTTCAAACCGAGATAACTCGGAACCCCGAACACTTACGTTAATTTTGAGTATACCGTTGGATTCCTTGTAAAATTCTGCGTAATTTGGGACCACACCTATAAAGATTAAGACAAAGTTAAACGTTTTATGGCGGCTTATATAAATCTGAACCATGACCTACCACAACATTGGATATACTTCAAACCGAGATAACTCGGAACCCCGAACTCTTACGTCAATCTTGAGTATACCGTTGGATTCCTTGTAAAATTCTGCGTAATTTGGGACCACATCTATAAAGATTCAGACAAAGTTAAACGTTTTATGGCGGCTTATATAAATCTGAACCATGACCTACCACAACATCGGATATACGTTCTCTGACTTCGCCTGGCTTTCCCTGACCTAGCCTGACCTCGTCTGGCCACGCCTTACCTCACCTGACCCCGCCAAACCTAGCCCAACTTCGCATGACCCCGCTTGACCTCGGCCGATGACCTCGAGTAACCCCGCCGCATGACCTCGAGTAACCCCTATCTACTTACCATGACCTAGGTTAACATCGCATCTACTTCAAACCAGAATAACTCGGAACCCCGAACACTTACGTTAATTTTGAGTATACCGTTGGATTCCTTGTAAAATTCTGCGTAATTTGTAACCACACCTATAAAGATTAAGACAAAGTTAAACGTTTTATGGCGACTTATATAAATCTGAATCATGACCTACCACAACATCGGATATATTTCAAACCGAGATAAATCGGAATCCCGAACTCCTCCGTCAATCTTGAGTATACCGTTGGATTCCTTGTAAAATTCTGCGTAATTTGGGACCACATCTATAAAGATTCAGACAAAGTTAGACGTTTTATGGTGGCTTATATAAATCGGAACCATGACCTAGCCCAACATTGGATATACTTCAAACCGAGATAACTCGGAACCCCGAACACTTACGTTAATTTTGAGTATACCGTTGGATTCCTTGTAAAATTCTGCGTAATTTGGGACCACACCTATAAAGATTAAGACAAAGTTAAACGTTTTATGGCGGCTTATATAAATCTGAACCATGACCTACCAAAACATCGGATATATTTCAAACCGAGATAAATCGGAACACCGAACTCCTCCGTCAAACTTGAGTATACCGTTGGATTCCTTGTAAAATTCTGCGTAATTTGGGACCACACCTATAAAGATTAAGACAAAGTTAAACGTTTTATGGCGGCTTATATAAATCTGAACCATGACCTACCACAACATCGGATATATTTCAAACCGTGATAAATCGGAATCCCAAACTCCTCCGTCAATCTTGAGTATACCGTTGGATTCTTTGTAAAATTCTGCATAATTTGGGACCACATCTATAAAGATTCAGACAAAGTTAGACGTTTTATGGTGGCTTATATAAATCGGAATCATGACCTAGCACAACATCGGATATACTTCAAACCGAAATAACTCGGATCGCCGAACTCCTACGTCAATTTTGAGTATACCGTTGGATTCCTTGTAAAATTCTGCGTAATTTGGGACCAGATCTATAAAGATTAAAACAAATTTAAACATTTTATGGCGACTTATATAAATCGGAACCATGACCTAGCACAATATCGGATTTACTTCAAACCGAGATAACTCGGAACCCCGAACACTTACGTTAATTTTGAGTATACCGTTGGATTCCTTGTAAAATTCTGCGTAATTTGGGACCACATCTATAAAGATTCAGACAAAGTTAAACGTTTTATGGCGACTTATATAAATCTGAACCATGACCTACCACAGCATCGGATATATTTCAAACCGAGATAAATCGGAACCCCGAACTCCTCCGTCAATCTTGAGTATACGGTTGGATTCTTTGTAAAATTCTGCGTAATTTGGGAGCACATCTATAAAAATTAAGACGAAGTTAAACGTTTTATGGCGACTTATATAAATTTGAACCATGACCTACCCCAACATCGGATATACTTCAAACCGAGATAACTCGGAACGCCGAACTCCCCCGTCAATTTTGAGTATACCGTGGGATTCCTTGTAAAATTCTGCGTGATCTGAGACCAGATCTATAAAGATTCAGACAAAGTTAAACGTTTTATGGCGGCTTATATAAATCTAAACCATGACCTAGCACTACATCGGATATACGTTCTCTGACTTCGCCTGGCTTCCCCTGACCTAGCCTGACCTCGTCTGGCCACGCCTTACCTCACCTGACCCCGCCAGACCTAGCCCAACTTCGCATGACCCCGCTTGACCCCGGCCGATGACCTCGAGTAACCCCGCCGGATGACCTCGAGTAACCCCTATCTACTTACCATGACCTAGGTTAACATCGCATCTACTTCAAACCAGAATAACTCGGAACCCCGAACTCCTACGTCAATTTTGAGTATACCGTTGGATTCCTTGTAAAATTCTGCGTAATTTGGGACCACATCTATAAAGATTCAGACAAAGTTAAACGTTTTATGGCGGCTTATATAAATCTGAACCATGACCTACCACAACATCGGATATACTTAAAACCGATATAACTCGGAACGCCGAACTCCTACCTCAACTTTGAGTTTACCGTTGGCTTTCTTGTAATATTCTGCGTAATTTGAGACCACATCTATAAAGATTCAGACAAAGTTAAACGTTTTATGGCGGCTTATATAAATCTAAACCATGACCTAGCACTACATCGGATATACGTTCTCTGACTTCGCCTGGCTTCCCCTGACCTAGCCTGACCTCGTCTGGCCACGCCTTACCTCACCTGACCCCGCCAGACCTAGCCCAACTTCGCATGACCCCGCTTGACCCCGGCCGATGACCTCGAGTAACCCCGCCGCATGACCTCGAGTAACCCCTATCTACTTACCATGACCTAGGTTAACATCGCATCTACTTCAAACCAGAATAACTCGGAACCCCGAACTCCTACGTCAATTTTGAGTATACCGTTGAATTCCTTGTAAAATTCTGCGTAATTTGGGACCACATCTATAAAAATTAAGACGGAGTTAAACGTTTTATGGCGACTTATATACATTTGAACCATGACCTACCCCAACATCGGATATACTTCAAACCGAGATAACTCGGAACGCCGAACTCCTACGTCAATTTTGAGTATACCATTGGATTCCTTGTAAAATTCTGCGTAATTTGGGACCACATCTATAAAGATTCAGACAAAGTTAAACGTTTTATGGCGGCTTATATAAATCTGAACCATGACCTACCACAACATCGCATATACGTTCTCTGACTTCGCCTGGCTTTTCCTGACCTAGCCTGACCTCGTCTGGCCACGCCTTACCTCACCTGACCCCGCCAAACCTAGCCCAACTTCGCATGACCCCGCTTGACCCCGGCCGATGACCTCGAGTAACCCCGCCGCATGACCTCGAGTAACCCCTATCTACTTACCATGACCTAGGTTAACATCGCATTTACTTCAAACCAGAATAACTCGGAAACCCGAACTCCTACGTCAATTTTGAGTATACCGTTGGATTCCTTGTAAAATTCTGCGTAATTTGGGACCACATCTATAAAGATTCAGACAAAGTTAGACGTTTTATGGTGGCTTATATAAATCGGAACCATGACCTAGCACAACATCGGATATACTTCAAACCGAGATAACTCGGAACGCCGAACTCCTACGTCAATTTTGAGTATACCGTTGGATTCCTTGTAAAATTCTGTGTAATTTGGGACCTCATCTATAAAGATTCAGACAAAGTTAGACGTTTAATGGTCGCTTATATAAATCGGAACCATGATCTAGCACAACATCGCATCTACTTCAAAAGAGAATAAATCGGAACCCCGAACCCCTACGTCAATTTTGAGTATACCGTTGGATTCCTTGTAAAATTCTGCGTAACTTGGGACCATACCTATAAAGATTCAGACAAAGTTAAAGGTTTTATGGCGACTTATATAAATTTGAACCATGACCTACCACAACATCGGATATACTTCAAACCGAGATAACTCGAAACCCCGAACTCTTACGTTAATTTTGAGTATACCGTTGGATTCCTTGTAAAATTCTGCGTAATTTGGGACCACACCTATAAAGATTAAGACAAAGTTAAACGTTTTATGGCGACTTATATAAATCTGAACCATGACCTACCACAACATCGGATATACTTCAAACCGAAATAACTCGGAACGCCGAACTCCTACGTCAATTTTGAGTATACCGTTGGATTCCTTGTAAAATTCTGCGTAATTTGGGACCACATCTATAAAGATTCAGACAAAGTTAAACGTTTTATGGCGGCTTATATAAATCTGAACCATGACCTACCACAACATCGGATATACGATCTTTGACTTCGCCTGGCTTCCCCTGACCTAGCCTGACCTCGTCTGGCCACGCCTTACCTCACCTGACCCCGCCAAACCTAGCCCAACTTCGCATGACCCCGCTTGACCCCGGCCGATGACCTCGAGTAACCCCGCCCCATGACCTCGAGTAACCCCTATCTACTTACCATGACCTAGGTTAACATCGCATCTACTTCAAACCAGAATAACTCGGAACCCCGAACTCTTGCGTCAATCTTGAGTATACCGTTGGATTCCTTGTAAAATTCTGCGTAATTTGGGACCACATCTATAAAGATTCAGACAAAGTTAGACGTTTTATGGCGACTTATATAAATCTGAACCATGACCTACCACAACATCGGATATACTTCAAACCGAAATAACTCGGAACGCCGAACTCCTACGTCAATTTTGAGTATACCGTTGGATTCCTTGTAAAATTCTGCGTAATTTGGGACCACATCTATAAAGATTCAGACAAAGTTAAACGTTTTATGGCGGCTTATATAAATCTGAACCATGACCTACCACAACATCGGATATACGTTCTTTGACTTCGCCTGGCTTCCCCTGACCTAGCCTGACCTCGTCTGGCCACGCCTTACCTCACCTGACCCCGCCAAACCTAGCCCAACTTCGCATGACCCCGCTTGACCCCGGCCGATGACCTCGAGTAACCCCGCCGCATGACCTCGAGTAACCCCTATCTACTTACCATGACCTAGGTTAACATCGCATCTACTTCAAACCAGAATAACTCGGAACCCCGAACTCTTGCGTCAATCTTGAGTATACCGTTGGATTCCTTGTAAAATTCTGCGTAATCTGGGACCACATCTATAAAGATTAAGACAAATTTAAACATTTTATGGCGACTTATATAAATCTGAACCATGACGTACCACAACATCGGATATACTTCAAACCGATATAACTCGGAACCCCGAACTCCTACGTCAATTTTGAGTATACCGTTGGATTCCTTGTAAAATTCTGCGTAATCTGGGACCACATCTATAAAGATTAAAACAAATTTAAACATTTTATGGCGACTTATATAAATCTGAACCATGACGTACCACAACATCGGATATACTTCAAACCGAGATAACTCGGAACGCCGAACTCCTACGTCAATTTTGAGTATACCGTTGGATTCCTTGTAAAATTCTGCGTAATCTGGGACCACATCTATAAAGATTAAGACAAATTTAAACATTTTATGGCGACTTATATAAATCTGAACCATGACGTACCACAACATCGGATATACTTCAAACCGAGATAACTCGGAAACCCGCACTCCTACGTCAATTTTGAGTATACCGTTGGATTCCTTGTAAAATTCTGCGTAATTTGGGACCACATCTATAAAGATTAAAACAAATTTAAACATTTTATGGCGACTTATATAAATCTGAACCATGACGTACCACAACATCGGATATACTTCAAACCGAGATAACTCGGAACGCCGAACTCCTACGTCAATTTTGAGTATACCGTTGGATTCCTTGTAAAATTCTGCGTAATTTGGGACCACATCTATAAAGATTCAGACAAAGTTAGACGTTTTATGGTGGCTTATATAAATCGGAACCATGACCTAGCACAACATCGGATATATTTCAAACCGTGATAAATCGGAACCCCGAACTCCTCCGTCAATTTTGAGTATTCCGTTGGATTCCTTGTAAGATTCTGCGTAATTTGGGACCACACCTATAAAGATGCAGACAAAGTTAAACGTTTTATGGCGGCTTATATAAATCTAAACCATGACCTAGCACTACATCGGATATACGTTCTCTGACTTCGCCTGGCTTCCCCTGACCTAGCCTGACCTCGTCTGGCCACGCCTTACCTCACCTGACCCCGCCAAACCTAGCCCAACTTCGCATGACCCCGCTTGACCCCGGCCGATGACCTCGAGTAACCCCGCCGCATGACCTCGAGTAACCCCTATCTACTTACCATGACCTAGGTTAACATCGCATCTACTTCAAACCAGAATAACTCGGAACCCCGAACTCCTACGTCAATTTTGAGTATACCGTTGGATTCCTTGTAAAATTCTGCGTAATTTGGGACCACATCTATAAAAATTAAGACAAAGTTAAACGTTTTACGGCGACTTATATAAATCTGAACCATGACCTACCACAGCATCGGATATATTTCAAACCGAGATAAATCGGAACCCCGAACTCTTCCGTCAATCTTGAGTATACCATTGGATTCCTTGTAAAATTCTGCGTAATTTGGGACCACATCTATAAAGATTCAGACAAAGTTTAACGTTTTATGGCGGCTTATATAAATCTGAACCATGACCTACCACAACATCGCATATACGTTCTCTGACTTCGCCTGGCTTTCCCTGACCTAGCCTGACCTCGTCTGGCCACGCCTTACCTCACCTGACCCCGCCAAACCTAGCCCAACTTCGCATGACCCCGCTTGACCCCGGCCGATGACCTCGAGTAACCCCGCCGCATGACCTCGAGTAACCCCTATCTACTTACCATGACCTAGGTTAACATCGCATCTACTTCAAACCAGAATAACTCGGAACCCCGAACTCTTACGTCAATCTTGAGTATACCGTTGGATTCCTTGTAAAATTCTGCGTAATTTGGGACCACATCTATAAAGATTCAGACAAAGTTAGACGTTTTATGGTGGCTTATATAAATCGGAACCATGACCTAGCACAACATCGGATATATTTCAAACCGTGATAATTCGGAACCCCGAACTCCTCCGTCAATTTTGAGTATTCCGTTGGATTCCTTGTAAGATTCTGCGTAATTTGGGACCACACCTATAAAGATTAAGACAAAGTTAAACGTTTTATGGCGACTTATATAAATCTGAAACATGACCTACCACAACATCGGATATACTTCAAACCGAAATAACTCGGAACGCCGAACTCCTACGTCAATTTTGAGTATACCGTTGGATTCCTTGTAAAATTCTGCGTAATTTGGGACCACATCTATAAAGATTCAGACAAAGTTAAACGTTTTATGGCGGCTTATATAAATCTGAACCATGACCTACCACAACATCGGATATACGTTCTTTGACTTCGCCTGGCTTCCCCTGACCTAGCCTGACCTCGTCTGGCCACGCCTTACCTCACCTGACCCCGCCAAACCTAGCCCAACTTCGCATGACCCCGCTTGACCCCGGCCGATGACCTCGAGTAACCCCGCCGCATGACCTCGAGTAACCCCTATCTACTTACCATGACCTAGGTTAACATCGCATCTACTTCAAACCAGAATAACTCGGAACCCCGAACTCTTACGTCAATCTTGAGTATACCGTTGGATTCCTTGTAAAATTCTGCGTAATTTGGGACCACATCTATAAAGATTCAGACAAAGTTAGACGTTTTATGGTGGCTTATATAAATCGGAACCATGACCTAGCACAACATCGGATATATTTCAAACCGTGATAATTCGGAACCCCGAACTCCTCCGTCAATTTTGAGTATTCCGTTGGATTCCTTGTAAGATTCTGCGTAATTTGGGACCACACCTATAAAGATTCAGACAAAGTTAAACGTTTTATGGCGGCTTATATAAATCTAAACCATGACCTAGCACTACATCGGATATACGTTCTCTGACTTCGCCTGGCTTCCCCTGACCTAGCCTGACCTCGTCTGGCCACGCCTTACCTCACCTGACCCCGCCAGACCTAGCCCAACTTCGCATGACCCCGCTTGACCCCGGCCGATGACCTCGAGTAACCCCGCCGCATGACCTCGAGTAACCCCTATCTACTTACCATGACCTAGGTTAACATCGCATCTACTTCAAACCAGAATAACTCGGAACCCCGAACTCCTACGTCAATTTTGAGTATACCGTTGGATTCCTTGTAAAATTCTGCGTAATTTGGGACCACATCTATAAAGATTAAGACAAATTTAAACATTTTATGGCGACTTATATAAATCTGAACCATGACGTACCACAACATCGGATATACTTCAAACCGAGATAACTCGGAACCCCGAACTCCTACGTCAATTTTGAGTATACCGTTGGATTCCTTGTAAAATTCTGCGTAATCTGGGACCACATCTACAAAGATTCAGACAAAGTTAAACGTTTTATGGCGGTTTATATAAATCTAAACCATGACCTAGCACTACATCGGATATACGTTCTCTGACTTCGCCTGGCTTCCCCTGACCTAGCCTGACCTCGTCTGGCCACGCCTTACCTCACCTGACCCCGCCAGACCTAGCCCAACTTCGCATGACCCCGCTTGACCCCGGCCGATGACCTCGAGTAACCCCGCCGCATGACCTCGAGTAACCCCTATCTACTTACCATGACCTAGGTTAACATCGCATCTACTTCAAACCAGAATAACTCGGAACCCCGAACTCCTACGTCAATTTTGAGTATACCGTTGGATTCCTTGTAAAATTCTGCGTAATTTGGGACCACATCTATAAAGATTAAGACAAATTTAAACATTTTATGGCGACTTATATAAATCTGAACCATGACGTACCACAACATCGGATATACTTCAAACCGAGATAACTCGGAACGCCGAACTCCTACGTCAATATTGAGTATACCGTTGGATTCCTTGTAAAATTGTGCGTAATTTGGGACCACATCTATAAAAATTAAGACAAAGTTAAACGTTTTATGGCGACTTATATAAATCTGAACCATGACCTACCACAGCATCGGATATATTTCAAACCGAGATAAATCGGAACCCCGAACTCCTCCGTCAATCCTGAGTATACCATTGGATTCCTTGTAAAATTCTGCGTAATTTGGGACCACATCTATAAAGATTCAGACAAAGTTAAACGATTTATGGCGGCTTATATAAATCTGAACCATGACCTACCACAACATCGCATATACGTTCTCTGACTTCGCCTGGCTTTTCCTGACCTAGCCTGACCTCGTCTGGCCAAGCCTTACCTCACCTGACCCCGCCAAACCTAGCCCAACTTCGCATGACCCCGCTTGACCCCGGCCGATGACCTCGAGTAACCCCGCCGCATGACCTCGAGTAACCCCTATCTACTTACCATGACCTAGGTTATCATCGCATTTACTTCAAACCAGAATAACTCGGAAACCCGAACTCCTACGTCAATTTTGAGTATACCGTTGGATTCCTTGTAAAATTCTGCGTAATTTGGGACCACATCTATAAAGATTCAGACAAAGTTAGACGTTTTATGGTGGCTTATATAAATCGGAACCATGACCTAGCACAATATCGGATATATTTCAAACCGTGATAAATCGGAACCCCGAACTCCTCCGTCAATTTTGAGTATTCCGTTGGATTCCTTGTAAGATTCTGCGTAATTTGGGACCACACCTATAAAGATTCAGACAAAGTTAAACGTTTTATGGCGGCTTATATAAATCTAAACCATGACCTAGCACTACATCGCATATACGTTCTCTGACTTCGCCTGGCTTTTCCTGACCTAGCCTGACCTCGTCTGGCCACGCCTTACCTCACCTGACCCCGCCAAACCTAGCCCAACTTCGCATGACCCCGCTTGACCCCGGCCGATGACCTCGAGTAACCCCGCCGCATGACCTCGAGTAACCCCTATCTACTTACCATGACCTAGGTTAACATCGCATTTACTTCAAACCAGAATAACTCGGAAACCCGAACTCCTACGTCAATTTTGAGTATACCGTTGGATTCCTTGTAAAATTCTGCGTAATTTGGGACCACATCTATAAAGATTCAGACAAAGTTAGACGTTTTATGGTGGCTTATATAAATCGGAACCATGACCTAGCACAACATCGGATATACTTCAAACCGAGATAACTCGGAACGCCGAACTCCTACGTCAATTTTGAGTATACCGTTGGATTCCTTGTAAAATTCTGTGTAATTTGGGACCTCATCTATAAAGATTCAGACAAAGTTAGACGTTTAATGGTCGCTTATATAAATCGGAACCATGATCTAGCACAACATCGCATCTACTTCAAAAGAGAATAAATCGGAACCCCGAACCCCTACGTCAATTTTGAGTATACCGTTGGATTCCTTGTAAAATTCTGCGTAACTTGGGACCATACCTATAAAGATTCAGACAAAGTTAAAGGTTTTATGGCGACTTATATAAATTTGAACCATGACCTACCACAACATCGGATATACTTCAAACCGAGATAACTCGAAACCCCGAACTCTTACGTTAATTTTGAGTATACCGTTGGATTCCTTGTAAAATTCTGCGTAATTTGGGACCACACCTATAAAGATTAAGACAAAGTTAAACGTTTTATGGCGACTTATATAAATCTGAACCATGACCTACCACAACATCGGATATACTTCAAACCGAAATAACTCGGAACGCCGAACTCCTACGTCAATTTTGAGTATACCGTTGGATTCCTTGTAAAATTCTGCGTAATTTGGGACCACATCTATAAAGATTCAGACAAAGTTAAACGTTTTATGGCGGCTTATATAAATCTGAACCATGACCTACCACAACATCGGATATACGATCTTTGACTTCGCCTGGCTTCCCCTGACCTAGCCTGACCTCGTCTGGCCACGCCTTACCTCACCTGACCCCGCCAAACCTAGCCCAACTTCGCATGACCCCGCTTGACCCCGGCCGATGACCTCGAGTAACCCCGCCCCATGACCTCGAGTAACCCCTATCTACTTACCATGACCTAGGTTAACATCGCATCTACTTCAAACCAGAATAACTCGGAACCCCGAACTCTTGCGTCAATCTTGAGTATACCGTTGGATTCCTTGTAAAATTCTGCGTAATTTGGGACCACATCTATATAGATTCAGACAAAGTTAGACGTTTTATGGCGACTTATATAAATCTGAACCATGACCTACCACAACATCGGATATACTTCCAACCGAAATAACTCGGAACGCCGAACTCCTACGTCAATTTTGAGTATACCGTTGGATTCCTTGTAAAATTCTGCGTAATTTGGGACCACATCTATAAAGATTCAGACAAAGTTAAACGTTTTATGGCGGCTTATATAAATCTGAACCATGACCTACCACAACATCGGATATACGTTCTTTGACTTCGCCTGGCTTCCCCTGACCTAGCCTGACCTCGTCTGGCCACGCCTTACCTCACCTGACCCCGCCAAACCTAGCCCAACTTCGCATGACCCCGCTTGACCCCGGCCGATGACCTCGAGTAACCCCGCCGCATGACCTCGAGTAACCCCTATCTACTTACCATGACCTAGGTTAACATCGCATCTACTTCAAACCAGAATAACTCGGAACCCCGAACTCTTGCGTCAATCTTGAGTATACCGTTGGATTCCTTGTAAAATTCTGCGTAATTTGGGACCACATCTATAAAGATTCAGACAAAGTTAGACGTTTTATGGTGGCTTATATAAATCGGAACCATGACCTAGCACAACATCGGATATATTTCAAACCGTGATAAATCGGAACCCCGAACTCCTCCGTCAATTTTGAGTATTCCGTTGGATTCCTTGTAAGATTCTGCGTAATTTGGGACCACACCTATAAAGATTAAGACAAAGTTAAACGTTTTATGGCGACTTATATAAATCTGAACCATGACCTACCACAACATCGGATATACTTCAAACCGAAATAACTCGGAACGCCGAACTCCTACGTCAATTTTGAGTATACCGTTGGATTCCTTGTAAAATTCTGCGTAATTTGGGACCACATCTATAAAGATTCAGACAAAGTTAAACGTTTTATGGCGGCTTATATAAATCTGAACCATGACCTACCACAACATCGGATATACGTTCTTTGACTTCGCCTGGCTTCCCCTGACCTAGCCTGACCTCGTCTGGCCACGCCTTACCTCACCTGACCCCGCCAAACCTAGCCCAACTTCGCATGACCCCGCTTGACCCCGGCCGATGACCTCGAGTAACCCCGCCGCATGACCTCGAGTAACCCCTATCTACTTACCATGACCTAGGTTAACATCGCATCTACTTCAAACCAGAATAACTCGGAACCCCGAACTCTTACGTCAATCTTGAGTATACCGTTGGATTCCTTGTAAAATTCTGCGTAATTTGGGACCACACCTATAAAGATTCAGACAAAGTTAAACGTTTTATGGTGGCTTATATAAATCGGAACCATGACCTAGCACAACATCGGATATATTTCAAACCGTGATAAATCGGAACCCCGAACTCCTCCGTCAATTTTGAGTATTCCGTTGGATTCCTTGTAAGATTCTGCGTAATTTGGGACCACACCTATAAAGATTCAGACAAAGTTAAACGTTTTATGGCGGCTTATATAAATCTAAACCATGACCTAGCACTACATCGGATATACGTTCTCTGACTTCGCCTGGCTTCCCCTGACCTAGCCTGACCTCGTCTGGCCACGCCTTACCTCACCTGACCCCGCCAGACCTAGCCCAACTTCGCATGACCCCGCTTGACCCCGGCCGATGACCTCGAGTAACCCCGCCGCATGACCTCGAGTAACCCCTATCTACTTACCATGACCCAGGTTAACATCGCATCTACTTCAAACCAGAATAACTCGGAACCCCGAACTCCTACGCCAATTTTGAGTATACCGTTGGATTCCTTGTAAAATTCTGCGTAATCTGGGACCACATCTATAAAGATTAAGACAAATTTAAACATTTTATGGCGACTTATATAAATCTGAACCATGACGTACCACAACATCGGATATACTTCAAATCGAGATAACTCGGAACCCCGAACTCCTACGTCAATTTTGAGTATACCGTTGGATTCCTTGTAAAATTCTGCGTAATCTGGGACCACATCTATAAAGATTAAGACAAATTTAAACATTTTATGGCGACTTATATAAATCTGAACCATGACGTACCACAACATCGGATATACTTCAAACCGAGATAACTCGGAACCCCGAACTCCTACGTCAATTTTGAGTATACCGTTGGATTCCTTGTAAAATTCTGCGTAATCTGGGACCACATCTATAAAGATTAAAACAAATTTAAACATTTTATGGCGACTTATATAAATCTGAACCATGACGTACCACAACATCGGATATACTTCAAACCGAGATAACTCGGAACGCCGAACTCCTACGTCAATTTTGAGTATACCGTTGGATTCCTTGTAAAATTCTGCGTAATTTGGGACCACATCTATAAAGATTCAGACAAAGTTAGACGTTTTATGGTGGCTTATATAAATCGGAACCATGACCTAGCACAACATCGGATATACGTTCTTTGACTTCGCCTGGCTTCCCCTGACCTAGCCTGACCTCGTCTGGCCACGCCTTACCTCACCTGACCCCGCCAAACCTAGCCCAACTTCGCATGACCCCGCTTGACCCCGGCCGATGACCTCGAGTAACCCCGCCGCATGACCTCGAGTAACCCCTATCTACTTACCATGACCTAGGTTAACATTGCATCTACTTCAAACCAGAATAACTCGGAACCCCGAACTCCTACGTCAATTTTGAGTATACCGTTGGATTCCTTGTAAAATTCTGCGTAATTTGGGACCACATCTATAAAAATTAAGACAAAGTTAAACGTTTTATGGCGACTTATATAAATCTGAACCATGACCTACCACAGCATCGGATATATTTCAAACCGAGATAAATCGGAACCCCGAACTCTTCCGTCAATCTTGAGTATACCATTGGATTCCTTGTAAAATTCTGCGTAATTTGGGACCACATCTATAAAGATTCAGACAAAGTTTAACGTTTTATGGCGGCTTATATAAATCTGAACCATGACCTACCACAACATCGCATATACGTTCTCTGACTTCGCCTGGCTTTCCCTGACCTAGCCTGACCTCGTCTGGCCACGCCTTACCTCACCTGACCCCGCCAAACCTAGCCCAACTTCGCATGACCCCGCTTGACCCCGGCCGATGACCTCGAGTAACCCCGCCGCATGACCTCGAGTAACCCCTATCTACTTACCATGACCTAGGTTAACATCGCATTTACTTCAAGCCAGAATAACTCGGAACGCCGAACTCCTACGTCAATTTTGAGTATACCGTTGGATTCCTTGTAAAATTCTGCGTAATTTGGGACCACATCTATAAAGATTCAGACAAAGTTAAACGTTTTATGGCGGCTTATATAAATCTGAACCATGACCTACCACAACATCGCATATACGTTCTCTGACTTCGCCTGGCTTTTCCTGACCTAGCCTGACCTCGTCTGGCCACGCCTTACCTCACCTGACCCCGCCAAACCTAGCCCAACTTCGCATGACCCCGCTTGACCCCGGCCGATGACCTCGAGTAACCCCGCCGCATGACCTCGAGTAACCCCTATCTACTTACCATGACCAAGGTTAACATCGCATTTACTTCAAACCAGAATAACTCGGAAACCCGAACTCCTACGTCAATTTTGAGTATACCGTTGGATTCCTTGTAAAATTCTGCGTAATTTGGGACCACATCTATAAAGATTCAGACAAAGTTAGACGTTTTATGGTGGCTTATATAAATCGGAACCATGACCTAGCACAACATCGGATATACTTCAAACCGAGATAACTCGGAACGCCGAACTCCTACGTCAATTTTGAGTATACCGTTGGATTCCTTGTAAAATTCTGTGTAATTTGGGACCACATCTATAAAGATTCAGACAAAGTTAGACGTTTAATGGTCGCTTATATAAATCGGAACCATGACCTAGCACAACATCGCATCTACTTCAAAAGAGAATAAATCGGAACCCCGAACCCCTACGTCAATTTTGAGTATACCGTTGGATTCCTTGTAAAATTCTGCGTAACTTGGGACCATACCTATAAAGATTCAGAAAAAGTTAAAGGTTTTATGGCGACTTATATAAATCGGAACCATGACCTAGCACAATATCGGATTTACTTCAAACCGAGATAACTCGGAACCCCGAACTCCTACGTCAATTTTGAGTATACCGTTGGATTCCTTGTAAAATTCTGCGTAATTTGGGACCACATCTATAAAGATTCAGACAAAGTTAAACGTTTTATGGCGGCTTATATAAATCTGAACCATGACCTACCACAACATCGCATATACGTTCTCTGACTTCGCCTGGCTTTTCCTGACCTAGCCTGACCTCGTCTGGCCACGCCTTACCTCACCTGACCCCGCCAAACCTAGCCCAACTTCGCATGACCCCGCTTGACCCCGGCCGATGACCTCGAGTAACCCCGCCGCATGACCTCGAGTAACCCCTATCTACTTACCATGACCAAGGTTAACATCGCATTTACTTCAAACCAGAATAACTCGGAACGCCGAACTCCTACGTCAATTTTGAGTATACCGTTGGATTCCTTGTAAAATTCTGCGTAATTTGGGACCACATCTATAAAGATTCAGACAAAGTTAAACGTTTTATGGTGGCTCATATAAATCGGAACCATGACCTAGCACAACATCGGATATATTTCAAACCGTGATAAATCGGAACCCCGAACTCCTCCGTCAATTTTGAGTATTCCGTTGGATTCCTTGTAAGATTCTGCGTAATTTGGGACCACACCTATAAAGATTCAGACAAAGTTAAACGTTTTATGGCGGCTTATATAAATCTAAACCATGACCTAGCACTACATCGGATATACGTTCTCTGACTTCGCCTGGCTTCCCCTGACCTAGCCTGACCTCGTCTGGCCACGCCTTACCTCACCTGACCCCGCCAGACCTAGCCCAACTTCGCATGACCCCGCTTGACCCCGGCCGATGACCTCGAGTAACCCCGCCGCATGACCTCGAGTAACCCCTATCTACTTACCATGACCCAGGTTAACATCGCATCTACTTCAAACCAGAATAACTCGGAACCCCGAACTCCTACGCCAATTTTGAGTATACCGTTGGATTCCTTGTAAAATTCTGCGTAATTTGGGACCACATCTATAAAGATTAAAACAAATTTAAACATTTTATGGCGACTTATATAAATCTGAACCATGACGTACCACAACATCGGATATACTTCAAACCGAGATAACTCGGAAACCCGAACTCCTACGTCAATTTTGAGTATACCGTTGGATTCCTTGTAAAATTCTGCGTAATTTGGGACCACATCTATAAAGATTAAAGCAAATTTAAACATTTTATGGCGACTTATATAAATCTGAACCATGACGTACCACAACATCGGATATACTTCAAACCGAGATAACTCGGAACGCCGAACTCCTACGTCAATTTTGAGTATACCGTTGGATTCCTTGTAAAATTCTGCGTAATTTGGGACCACATCTATAAAGATTCAGACAAAGTTAGACGTTTTATGGTGGCTTATATAAATCGGAACCATGACCTAGCACAACATCGGATATACTTCAAACCGAGATAACTCGGAACGCCGAACTCCTACGTCAATTTTGAGTATACCGTTGGATTCCTTGTAAAATTCTGTGTAATTTGGGACCACATCTATAAAGATTCAGACAAAGTTAGACGTTTAATGGTCGCTTATATAAATCGGAACCATAACCTAGCACAACATCGCATCTACTTCAAAAGAGAATAAATCGGAACCCCGAACCCCTACGTCAATTTTGAGTATACCGTTGGATTCCTTGTAAAATTCTGCGTAACTTGGGACCATACCTATAAAGATTCAGAAAAAGTTAAAGGTTTTATGGCGACTTATATAAATTTGAACCATGACCTACCACAACATCGGATATACTTCAAACCGAGATAACCCGGAACCCCGAACTCTTACGTTAATTTTGAGTATACCGTTGGATTCCTTGTAAAATTCTGCGTAATTTGGGACCACACCTATAAAGATTAAGACAAAGTTAAACGTTTTATGGCGACTTATATAAATCGGAACCATGACCTAGCACAATATCGGATTTACTTCAAACCGAGATAACTCGGAACCCCGAACTCCTACGTCAATTTTGAGTATACCGTTGGATTCCTTGTAAAATTCTGCGTAATTTGAGACCACATCTATAAAGATTCAGACAAAGTTAAACGTTTTATGGCGGCTTATATAAATCTGAACCATGACCTACCACAACATCGGATATACGTTCTCTGACTTCGCCTGGCTTTCCCTGACCTAGCCTGACCTCGTATCGCCACGCCTTACCTCACCTGACCCCGCCAGACCTAGCCCAACTTCGCATGATCCCGTTTGACCCCGGCTGATGACCTCTAGTAACCCCGCCGCATGACCTCGAGTAACCCCTATCTACTTACCATGACCTAGGCTTACATCGCATCTACTTCAAACCAGAATAGCTCGGAACCCCGAACTCCCCCGTCAATTTGGAGTATACCGTTGGATTCCTCGTAAAATTTTGCGTAATTTTTGACCATATCTATAAAGATTCAGACAGAGTTAAACGTTGTATGGCGGCTTATATAAATCTGAACCATGACCTAGCACTACATCGGATATACGTTCTCTGACTTCGCCTGGCTTCCCCTGACCTAGCCTGACCTCGTCTGGCCACGCCTTACCTCACCTGACCCCGCCAGACCTAGCCCAACTTCGCATGACCCCGCTTGACCCCGGCCGATGACCTCGAGTAACCCCGCCGCATGACCTCGAGTAACCCCTATCTACTTACCATGACCCAGGTTAACATCGCATCTACTTCAAACCAGAATAACTCGGAACCCCGAACTCCTACGCCAATTTTGAGTATACCGTTGGATTCCTTGTAAAATTCTGCGTAATTTGGGACCACATCTATAAAGATTAAAACAAATTTAAACATTTTATGGCGACTTATATAAATCTGAACCATGACGTACCACAACATCGGATATACTTCAAACCGAGATAACTCGGAAACCCGAACTCCTACGTCAATTTTGAGTATACCGTTGGATTCCTTGTAAAATTCTGCGTAATTTGGGACCACATCTATAAAGATTAAAACAAATTTAAACATTTTATGGCGACTTATATAAATCTGAACCATGACGTACCACAACATCGGATATACTTCAAACCGAGATAACTCGGAACGCCGAACTCCTACGTCAATTTTGAGTATACCGTTGGATTCCTTGTAAAATTCTGCGTAATTTGGGACCACATCTATAAAGATTCAGACAAAGTTAGACGTTTTATGGTGGCTTATATAAATCGGAACCATGACCTAGCACAACATCGGATATACTTCAAACCGAGATAACTCGGAACGCCGAACTCCTACGTCAATTTTGAGTATACCGTTGGATTCCTTGTAAAATTCTGTGTAATTTGGGACCACATCTATAAAGATTCAGACAAAGTTAGACGTTTAATGGTCGCTTATATAAATCGGAACCATAACCTAGCACAACATCGCATCTACTTCAAAAGAGAATAAATCGGAACCCCGAACCCCTACGTCAATTTTGAGTATACCGTTGGATTCCTTGTAAAATTCTGCGTAACTTGGGACCATACCTATAAAGATTCAGAAAAAGTTAAAGGTTTTATGGCGACTTATATAAATTTGAACCATGACCTACCACAACATCGGATATACTTCAAACCGAGATAACCCGGAACCCCGAACTCTTACGTTAATTTTGAGTATACCGTTGGATTCCTTGTAAAATTCTGCGTAATTTGGGACCACACCTATAAAGATTAAGACAAAGTTAAACGTTTTATGGCGACTTATATAAATCGGAACCATGACCTAGCACAATATCGGATTTACTTCAAACCGAGATAACTCGGAACCCCGAACTCCTACGTCAATTTTGAGTATACCGTTGGATTCCTTGTAAAATTCTGCGTAATTTGAGACCACATCTATAAAGATTCAGACAAAGTTAAACGTTTTATGGCGGCTTATATAAATCTGAACCATGACCTACCACAACATCGGATATACGTTCTCTGACTTCGCCTGGCTTTCCCTGACCTAGCCTGACCTCGTATCGCCACGCCTTACCTCACCTGACCCCGCCAGACCTAGCCCAACTTCGCATGATCCCGTTTGACCCCGGCTGATGACCTCTAGTAACCCCGCCGCATGACCTCGAGTAACCCCTATCTACTTACCATGACCTAGGCTTACATCGCATCTACTTCAAACCAGAATAGCTCGGAACCCCGAACTCCCCCGTCAATTTGGAGTATACCGTTGGATTCCTCGTAAAATTTTGCGTAATTTTTGACCATATCTATAAAGATTCAGACAGAGTTAAACGTTGTATGGCGGCTTATATAAATCTGAACCATGACCTAGCACTACATCGGATGTACGTTCTCTGACTTTTCCTGGCTTCCCCTGACCTAGCCTGACCTCGTCTGGCCACGCTTTACCTCACCTGACCCCGCCAGACCTAGCCCAACTTCGCATGACCCCGCTTGACCCCGGCCGATGACCTCGAGTAACCCCGCCGCATGACCTCGAGTAACCCCTATCTACTTACCATGACCTAGGTTAACATCGCATCTACTTCAAACCAGAATAACTCGGAACCCCGAACTCCTACGTCAATTTTGAGTATACCGTTCGATTCCTTGTAAAATTGTGCGTAATTTGGGATCACATCTATAAAGATTCAGACAAAGTTAAACGTTTTATGGCGGCTTATATAAATCAGAACCATGACCTACCACAACATCGGATATATTTCAAACCGAGATAACTCGGAACCCCGAACTCCTCCGTCAATTTTGAGTATACCGTTGGATTCCTTGTAAAATTGTGCGTAATTTGGGATCACATCTATAAAGATTCAGACAAAGTTAAACGTTTTATGGCGGCTTATATAAATCTGAACCATGACCTACCACAACATCGGATATACTTCAAACCGAGATAACTCGGAACCCCGAAGTCCTATGTCAATTTTGAGTATAACGTTGGATTTCTTGTAAAATTTTGCGTAATTTGAGACCACATCTATAAAGATTCAGACAAAGTTAAACGTTTTATGGCGGTTTATATAAATCTGAACCATGACCTACCACAACATCGGATATACTTCAAACCGAGATAACTCGGAACCTGGAACTTCTACGTCAATTTTGGGTATACCGTTGAATTCATATATTTCGCACATGGTTGACAACACAGAATTTGACTAGGTCAGTTTGTAGCGCTACATTATTTCAATTTGTGAGATAAATAGTATTTATAAGTTAATAATTAAATGAGTTTATAGACCGGGACATAAGTTTGATAGATCCTATACAATTTTTAATCAATAAAGTAAGGAATATAAGTTAAATCAAATTGTGTTCCTTATACAAATACTATCTCCATTGTAAACTAAATGAGCCATTTGCGTTTTTTCTTGAATTTATTGACAATTAATAATTTAAAAAAAATTCTTTCGATATTCTTAATTTACATCATATTCTTAATCCCATGTGCTGTGAAGTTGAAATTGTCAACCGCCACAATTAAAAGTTGGATATTGGTCCAAAATTGTTTTCACTTCGGAAATGTTCAAACGATGAGAAAACCTAATTTGACCAACGATAAGCGAACCGCTATAGTTCAATTTTTATTAAAAAATGTATGATGGTTATCGTAATCAGTACTTTAATGGAAAAATTGGAATATGGTCATTTGTGATACAAGAACCAGCTTCGCGAAATAGCAAAAATCGGCCTAGAGGTACAATGGTTACCAAACCTACTGAAATATCCAAAAATATTTACAAGCGTATGTTAACGAATAAATTGATTCCCGCAATTAAAGAAAAGTGGCCAAGATACTCCTCAAAAAATATAATCGTACAACATAACAATGCAAGACCACATTGCAATATTGACGATGAGCAATTAAGGACCGAGTGCAGGAGGGATGGTTGGAACATTACCTTTGCGTTTCAACCGCCTAACGGTCCAGATTTAAACGTAATTGATCTTGGTTTCTTTTCGCCTATTCAATCTTTACAACACCAGCATTCACCGCGTAAAATGGACGATTTAATACAAGTTGTTGAAGAATATTTTGAAGTGGAGACTCGACACACTTTAGATAATGTGTTTATTAGTTTACAATTAGTTATAAAATGCATCATACACCGTAACGGAAACAATAATTATAAGCTTCAACATATTAGCAGAGCAAAGCTTCGTAGGGAGAATCGTCTACCCACTATTCGGTTATATTAGCATTTTGTAACTTAGTTTGGGAAAAATATAACATAACACTCCAAGAAAACGATAATGGCTCACTTCTTTTGAAAAAAATAAAAATTGCTACTGGCTCACTTATTATGGAACAGAGGTAGTATTTTTTTAGCGTAGTTTATGCATTTGGGAGAGACCTATAAATGTCTTTACCATCGTGGTGTATACACTACTTTTTCAGTAGTAGCCAAATTAAAAATAATTTTTTTTTGTAACAATCAAATAGCACAGGAACGCAAATTCGCCTTTCCACTAATAAAGCAAAAATCAAGTAGTCTGATGATATGAATATAATTAGTTTTAATGGTTGTTTTTGCATATTTCTGGTAGAAGCCTTTCAATAAGAAAGTTTTTAATGCTTACCCTAATTAATTATTGTTCTAGTACTTAACTTGCAAATTAATTAACAAGTTTACTTATGAAAACAGTTTCTTGTGAAACTCAGATCAGGTCTCGACACCTAGCACTTAAATTGGCCACCAACAAAGAACCAATCAGCATTATTACTGATACCAAACTTGATTGTCACATTTTGAATTTCCAAACACATAAAGTATTCTTCATTGGATGCTATTTAAAAGATATGACGGTTTTACTGTGCACTTTCTTTGTGGACACTTGTCGGGCTAAACGTAGTTTTATCAGCCTTCTCTTTTGACCCGGCGCATCCGCCACCTTTCAAAATCACCCTATTTTTCCATATGTATCCTCCATAAAATTGACTGATTGTAATGTAAGAGACATGTCGAATATTCCGACCTTGATTCGTATAGAAAAGCGCGGCACATAACCTCAAGGCATGTCCATACATATTGAATACAGCAGTCAAACGCGCCTTCTCCTGAATGTAAATCACCTCCGCCACTCCGTATGCTAATTCAAAAACGTTGCCTACATTTCTTACTGCGCTGTTCTGCACTGTGTCCGTGAAATATTTACATTCGCGCCACTAAATCATGGACAGATGCCTCTCCGACCATCAGATAAATATAAATTGCCATTTTTACGACTTCTGGATGGGAAGACAGTCCCTTTTCGGGATTCATCATTGCGCGTAAACGACCAGAAATAGGACGACTCACCGCCTTGATTAAGATGCTTTTTCTTGAAACGGTTATTAGCGGGAATATCAAGAGGATGTGCTTCCTGTATTATGCACTCGGCAATTATTCGACTTTATATCCACTGCTCTGTAATAAACACTACTCTGCTTCTCTATACAAATTACTTCCTTTTATGCGTGCGCTTTGATGTGAGCCATTTACTCGATCAAAGAAAAATACAGAGATACGATAATTAGGCGACGGCTGTGCAGCATTGCTTCATAAGCCTCAAGTGGGCGGAATTCTGAATAGGTGTTCTTTGTCTCTATTGAAACTTGTCAGATTTACGCATCAGCAAAGAGCAACGTGCTCGCACAAAATATCCAGATTATCCAGGAAAGCTCAGAAAATTAACTCATAAATTCGTCCGCGTGGAGATAATGGATATAAGATGTCAAAATTATCGGGTTAAAAATAATAAATTTGTCTAGACTGTATAATAGACATGAGACAGTGGCGCTGATGGGTTTTATTCGAGCCGGAAATTATATTAAATCGTCTTTCTATTCGTAATTAGTTGCAGGATTTTCAGAGGGAAGGTGCGTTTGACGATAATGGAAAAACAACTCCTCAAGCAAACTAATAGTTTTTATCTTAAGGCAAATGATTACGAACTAAAACAACTATTTTTAAAACAAAGTTTTTTCTCTCTAATGCACTTCCACACAGTTTTTCCCAACTTAATTACTAAATAAATATAGAAAAGTTGTCACACTTAGACTTATCTACCAATATTTTCATTTTACGTGGTTTCTATTGATATGGATACAAAAATAGAAAAGAAGAATAAAAAAAATACAGAAAGAGAATAAAGATTGGATATAGGCAATCAATTTTTCACCCCTCATTCTTCTAATGTTTTAATTAGAATTGTACTAGCAATATTTCATAAATCATGACGCCAAACTATGGCACCTTGTGCGTCGGAGTCCCCTAAATAATGCGGAAACCAAAAATTTGAGGTTGGTGCGACTTGTTGGTTATAAATTATTACTGACTGTAGGCAGGGAGTAACGAACTCTGTTATGATTATAGATTAAGAAACCGACAATTAACGTTCCTACTTAATAGACTTATTTATTACAAACTTCTACAAAACTTGGTCTGTGTGTTTTAATTTTTCTTATTTCATTTTTGAAACATTTGCAAAAAAATTGGCAACCCTTACGTAATATGTCTTCGTACCTTTTTTTACTTCCGCTTCGGCGAGCAAGAACTCAGCTGGCACGTGCGTTTTTTCTGCTTTTTGCGGACATTTAAGCGAAAATTTATCGCTCTTATATTACCGTCATAGCTTTACACTACTGCTATTCCCTTCATTATCGACCCACTCATATTCATTTTTGTGTCATTTTTCACAAACACGCAAAGAAACTTGATATTAATAATTTCTGTACTAATTAACTAAAATTTAATTTGGGAGAAATTCTAAGACTCAATTTGGTCGAATGAACTTTGCAAAGGCATTTACTGAGTGAAAAATTGCGGTTCCTAGCAACTTCAAAACGTAAAAATATGCAAAAAAATTGTAAAATGCAGTTGCAAGACGTAATAAAATAATGAATTCCCAAGCAAATATTGCATTTGGGAAATGAAAAAATGTAGCAGACAGGAGTAATTTCTTGGCGGATTTAGGCAATATTACAATGTTGTGACATAATTATCGAACACTTGTCACAACCTGAGTTATATTTTATTAAACTCCTAAATAAATCACAATTACATTAGTTTATTAACAATACATGCATATCGTGACAACTTCAAATATTTAACAGAATATTTATTGTGTTCATAGAATGTTTCATAGAAAAGTATTGAATATAATAATTACAATTTCCCAATTATTTTATGTATCTCTGTGAATAGATTTATGATACAACGATATAACTGTATTTTATTGTGTGGTTTAATTCAGGAGGAAAACATTTTCAATAAATATCGATTTTTTCAATTTTTATTATTTTTAGAAAAATTACCAACTAGTTAGTCAAATTATAATTCGTTAATTTGTGTGACTATTAAAAAAACTTTTTCATGTCCACTCTATTGATTTTTGTTAGTTATGAAGTTACTTATGCATAAAATTGCTGCGCTTCTGAAGCAAAAGAAATGCTGAATTTGAATGATAATAATAATAATAATCAAATTACTAAAAGTAAGAGAACAATAAAATTCATACATTATTGATTGCTCCTGTGTAGCTCTTTAATGGACGCACGAAATCTGTTCAAAGACATTGTTTTAATTATTTGGTAGGTGATTATAGATATGACGTTATTTACGAAAGGACGGTTGGTTTAAGCGGGTGTTGAAACGTAGATTTATTTTATTACGGGTATGAATGATGAGGAGATGTTGGTTTAAACGTATGTATGGGAAAAAAATATTTAAAGAGAATTGAAGTCTTTAATAAGTTTAGTTCTGTTATTTTAAATTTATGTATAATATTTTTTAAACGAAAAACAAACCGACAACGATTTTGTGTTAATTTATCTATGCATGGGTAATTTAAAGTGATACCATGTTTTATAATAGACAGCACAAAAGATTCAATTAATTTCTTACATTTTCCTTAGTGATGATACATATTTTTTGAATCTATTTCTTTATCGAAAATAATTTCTAAATTTTTTATCATTAGTACTACATTACTAATGTATTTAGTAAAAAAAAAAAAATCCGAGATTTTACCAAATAACAACAGATATTTATCGACATATAATTTTAAATTGTGCTTGAGGCAATATTCTGGTTAATTATGTTACAAGCATCATCTAAATCAATCAAATTGAACGAGTAATATATTTGTGTGTTATCGACATAGATTAATCATATTAGTAAATTTTAGAGCGGAGAATATGTCAGCAGTATAAATTATATACGATCATGGCCCTAAAATATAAAACTCCACTTGTCACCGATAGTTTTTCAGAAAAGACAATTTTAGTTTTACTATTTGATAGCGGTCGGAGTAGTAACTGTTAAAAAAATTAAGAGCTACAGTATCAAAACCAAAAAAAAAGTTTTGCACATATTGTATAGCTTTAGAAAAGTTTGGCTAAGTTAATATTGTACAATTTCCTTTTTCTGTTTCAATGAGAATAACATTTAATACTTTTAATAAAACAGTACCTGTACCTTGTTTTTTAAACAAGAATGGAACTTAGACATTATGTTATTTTCTAGTGTATAGTTGTAAATTTGATTGAATATGCAGTTTTCTAAAATTTTAGCAAAGTTTGGAATTAAGCTGATCGGTCTTAAAACGGGATAACTATTTATATTGGCTTTCTTGGGAATGGGAATCATTGATAGAAGTTTCTCAAGTATTTGTATTGTAAGCAACAATTGATAACGTGTGTGAAATGTGTCACTAATATCACCAAACATCATTGTAACATTTTGATTGAAATTTCATCTGCCCCACATGTAGTGTGTATTAAGTTAGACGTGATGGTTATGATATTACACTAGGCAACAAAAAAAATACGTTTTTTTTTCCCAGAGATTTAATTGTGTGATTCGGGATCGCCATGCTATAGAGAACTTAGAACAGTAAATAAAACATCTCAGTCACGTATAGTTTTTAAGAGAAATTTATTTTAAATTTAGCAATTTTTCGTAGTTACTTTAAGGTTAATACGTTATTTAGACTTTAAAAATAAACTTGTTGTGTATTTGTTCTTTCGGTCGTCTATTGTAAGAAGAGGTCGGTGTCTCTCTAACCAAAAACCAACATTAGTAATACTTTTTTTTTACTTCTTGGTAAATATAAAACAAACAAAAAAAGCAAAATAAATCCGGAGAATTGACACAACAGCGAGACATGGTAAAAAAACTGAATGTAGACTAATACTACAACATGGTATTATGATAGTTTGTAACAAAAATTTAAAGCTACCCTTCTAAATTGATCAAAAAAAATTCATTTAAAAATAAAAATAAAATCTCTTTATCTATACGTGATTGAAATAAATGGTTATTTTTCTGGTATTAGGTGCATGATTATCTACAAACTACGCTATAAATTTTTCCCGGGAAATTTTAGTGTTGACTAGTGTTATCGATACTTGGTAACTGAAACGAGAAGGTAATGTCTGGATTGAATTTATTCGATAGGTAACGATTTGTAACACTCGAATATGTATATTATTTGGCTCAGAAAATACACTACCGTCCATTAGTTTCAATACACCCAAAAAAATTTAACAATTTAGTAATTTATTAAACTTAACGTAGTAGAACAGGTGTAACAGCTAACAATTTACTTAAAAAATTATAACTATACTGCTTTTACTATATTTTGCTTCCTTCAAAGTTTCCTTCCTTGGCTTTGCAAATTCGCTATTGTCTTGTTAGTTTTTCAATGGTTTCGATCTCAATTCTTTTCCATCATTGATTAAAGAGGTCCCATTAGTGACATTAGTTACCACCAATTTTTGTCTACGCCTGTTCAGGTTATTCTATAATAATTCGATTATGTTGAAATCAGGACTTTGAGCGGGCCATTCCAATTTTGAAAATATTTTGTCTCTCTTTAATTTTTAAGTAATCTTTACATAGTCTTGATGTGTGTTTCGGGTTATTATCTTGTTGAAAGCCGGAAGATATGGCATATCTGTGTACGATTCTATGGTAGTACTTTATGTCTATAACACCTTCTATTCTAATTAAATGTTACACTCAATTTGCTCCAACAGAGCCCCAAACCATTACCAAACTTCCCCCACGCTTAACCGTTGGAGTAACACAGATGTTTTTCACCCGTTCGCCCTTTAACCGACGGATAAATGTTCGACGCTTGGTACCCCCTAATTCAAGTCACCGTAAAAACAACTCATCCGTAAAAAGAACTTTTTTCCAGTTTTCTTCAGTTCAATGACGATGTTCCAAAATCCATGCCAATCTTTTTTTTGCTTTGTTTTCAGAGTAAAGTTTTTTTGGCCGCTATGCGATTATTTCATCCAAGTATTTGAAGACAACGTCTTCTGTCCTAGTCGCTTTTAACAATTCTGCTAGAATTCTGAAGGAGTTTTAAATTTATTTCTTTTGTTACATATTGTAATGTACAAATCTCCTTGTGCTGTGGTCTTTTGCGGGTCGTGGTTTGTCTTTTAAACTTCCAGTTTTGTAGAACCGTTTAAGCGTGACTTAGATACCACCAATTGGAACTTTTTGTTGTCTAGAGATTGCTCGAATGGAAAAACTTGCCTTACTCAGAGCCATAATCGTCGATCTGTCTTTAATTGAAATGTGTTTCTTTGGAGCAATTTTTTGTTTTTATGCTTTGTTTTAATAACTTTGTTGTGTTAAAAGTAAAAAATGCAACAATTGCAACAATTGCAAAAAAAATCTTCCACTGACGAAAATTACTAGTTGACAGATAGTTAAAAGTATCTTGGTTAGCAAAATGATTACTTCTATTACTTTTAACATTTCTGTATTATATCACGAAATTATTATTTTATTAAGTAAAATTTCCATTTAATTAAAAAAAACTTTGCTGAATTGAGCCGAATCGACGGTCGTATTTAGTTTAAAAGTATAAATTGGTATCGTTTGGTTTTTGTAAATGCTTTGGAATATAAACTGAAGTTTTATTATTTATACCAAGTTTAGTAGTAGCGTTCTAAAATTATTTTGAAAATATGTCAGATGTGTTTTTGCTTGACGTACTGTGGTGACTATCGTATTTCGTAGTTGTTTGTGGTATTCCCAATCGGGTGGAATATTTGTCTGTTTATATTTCTGTAAGCTTTATTACGCTTCTTCATTATTAATGTGATTACTTGGGAGCCAGAGTGCGAGAGCCTTTGTGATTAAATGTTTGATATTATATGATAAAAAGTTAATTTTATCGTCTATGGAATCCAAGTAGTAAACTTCAACCCACTTAATTGTATTTAGATTTTGTAAAAAGTGTTTTTTTTTTTAAGTTTTATGTCTAATAAATTTAATGTTATTTGTAAATACAATTTCTAAACATAGACAGTGATAGCAAATTAAATTTGTCGTTTTTACGATCAATTGGGTAATCAAATTTGGTTTATTAAAGCATATTATATTTAGTATTTTTTCTTGATATGCGAACAGAATCTGAGATAATTTGGTAGAACCTATAAGATGCTAACCATTGAACTATAGGATTGTCATAACAGTGGTCTCCAAGGAGCATCACGTTCTTATATTGAAGTAAAATAAATGACATCGTATCGTCCAGATACTCGATCATAACATAATAAAACGACATGCATTACAATAATAAGAAACACTAATCTATTGAATTTGATTTCTAAAAATAAAGACTTAATGGACTGTTGACGTAGACTACTATTGCACCTCCTCTATTATCTGTTGTTTCGAAATAAATTATAATTTGATATATGAACTAAATTTGAGGACATGCTATCATGAAAGCAAATTTCACTAACACACATTATATGTGTTCAAAACCAGTAAACAGAGATCGTACGTTTAAATGACCTATTTAAAGCATTTTATTGTTCTCCATAGTCAGTTTTATATTTTATTTGGCCAGTTTTGTTTTGATACACCCAACAAGACATATCATTGGCGTAATGACTAGTGGCAGTGCTTTGTTTAAACTTCTGGTTAATAAAACCACAATTGCAACAATTGGGTAATTTCGCTGTACAAGTATTTGATTTATGACTATTGACTACCATCACATTTGGAACAGCAAATATCACTTGTACAATTTGTTTTTATATGGCCATTCTACAGCATTTAAAGCATTTTATTATCTTAAAATGTTCTCTAATTTGACTAATTTGACATTCCTATCAACATAATCTTCTATTAATTGAAGGTTTCCAAGAGAGGCGGTGTGAGGTTCCACTCAAAGAATCAAGATTCGGTGGCTTAATTTGGACGAAATTGAGAAATTGCATTGATTAATGCCGTTTTTGGGTTTATGTAAAGATGCTTGGTTTTTGCAATTTATGAGCAAATTATTTTTTGAGCACTTGGTACAGAACGTTGACTTATAATCACTGCGTTTGAACTTGGTTTTGATGTCCTTCTCAATTTGGAAACTTACTGTATTGTCACCACAGCTGATTGTTTGTTGATATTATTTTTGAGGGCAAAAACAATTGTTAGTATAAGAAGAACCGTCTGACTATCTAAGAAAAATTTAGGCTTGAGTTGCCGGTCTTTATATTAAAGTTTTAATATTTTTTTCAGTTTGGTGATTATTGAAGATGTAAAATCTTTTAAGAGATATGAGTATAAAAAACTTAAAAAAAAATTATGGCAATAGAAAATTGAAGATGTAAAGTAAAGTAAAATGAATCAGAATTAAACAAGTTAAAAATTATTGATACAGGATTTAGAAAAAATCGAAACTATACAGTAGTTTTAAAAATTTTAACTATAGAAAAAAGCTGTGAAATCTGAAGCACAGAAATTGTAAAGAGAAACAAGCAGTCACAGCTTCAGAAAGAATACATAAAAAATAGATGGAAAAAAGATATCAGGGAAGAAAATGATAAGAACTTTGAAGAAAAGAAATATAGGTATGTAATTTAAAACCTCTAAAGGATGGGAATGGAAGAGAAAACAAGTTATGATTTTGTCCAACTTGGTAAAAAAATAATAACAGTGAAGAAAATAGAAAAGCGAAAGAAGCGGAGAAAAACTCCACCTCACTAATTTTTAATTTTAAAGTAAAAGAAACCAAACAGAACACTATAAAGACAATTCGAAGCTAATGAGAACAAAGGAAATAAAATAAAAATTAACAATTAATAAAAAAAAATCATGATTTAGAAGCAATAGTGGCAGAAAGACAAAAATCTCTTTAAATTGAATACATAAAGAGAAAAGAAAAATACAAAGAGAAAACTACAGAGTTGTAGTAGTTTTTATAAATAAAACTTAAAACATGAAAAATACGATCGAAATCTAAGTAAAAATAAACAGGGGTTAAAAAATAGCATACGCAGACAAAATGGACGAATATATTATAAATTTAACGGAGTGGAAAAGTTAAGCTTTTAAGAGCCACACGAGTTAAGAATAAAAACAAAGATCTTGAAATAAAACTGAAAATCTTGGCGACTAACATGGCAATTTTTGCTTATGAGTAATTACTTAAAAGTAAGTAAATTGTTTATCAAAAAAACAAAATAAACATATACAAAATGGTCACCGGCCCAGGACAATTGCTTGTAGAAACAATGACAATGATCAAAAAAGATACGAAGAAATTTAGAAAAAGTGACGGAATATAAGCAAGATGTAGTAGAGATAACTGATCTAGTTTAAAAATAATGAAACTAGAAAGCGTATACATATTTTCACTACTAGATATAAAAAATATAATAATTCTTATAACTTTTAATAAAATAAAAAAAAAAACTTTCGATAAATAGAAATAAAATCAGTAATTTTTTTATTGTAAAAATTTGAACTTTGATTCTATAATTTTGCCTCTTCAAACTCGGAATAATTATTTTTTCGTGTTGGTAATTGTGCTTCAAGGCAGGTTACCTCTTTTTGCCAAACACTCTAAAACAAGCCTTTAAATTAAATTTATATTTTTATGTTTAATACAGAAGAGATTAAACTATGGAAGTAGAAGTTCTGACGGTACGAAAATGAAAAATAATTCGAGTTGAAAGCAATATTTTATCCTAGTCACTATGGGTGATAATTAAATCACTTTTTATCGCATCTCTGCCCTTCCATGTGAGTATACATTTTATTATTATCTTGTTTATCAAAACGAAATGTCATAATCTCAATTCCATGATTCCCTCGGCGTAAGTTACTTTAATTAAAGCGACTTATGAAACCCTCAAATACTCCCAAATACACCTACCTAGTTAATCTATCTAATTACCGTGGCGCTTCTTATTAATTCGCGCCTTCAATCCTTATCCTTGTTATTACACATACGTGAACAGAATTTATCTGTGCACGGATCCTTTTTGTTTACCTCCACGATACGTTATCTTTATTTGTGCAAGCAACGAACCTTATTAAGGAAGCGAGTTATTTGCGATTAATTAACTTACGTAGATAACCGATATTGTTTGTTCAGGGTTCAGCTGTTTATTCCAAATTATTCAAGACTACCAAATTGCGTTAATTTTTCAACGCATGTTTATTGTTGCGAAATAATGGAACTCGTGTTTATCTTTAAATTTCTTCTAGTCGCTTTTTTGGTTGTTTAATTAAACAAACAACATTTGCGCTTGAATAAAATCGGTTCTTCCATAAATTTATTTACCTACATAAAGTTGAAAATGAGTGAGAACCCTAGATACATGCAATTAAATAAAGTTTGATTTCATTTTCTTTTAATTGTGTGCTTTCTTAATTCTGTAGGTACTCGGAATATTAATTTTAGATTATTTAACTTAAAATTTGCTGAAATGTTGAAAGGTAAATTCAATTAATTCGGAACTGGATAAAGTTAAGAACATTTCTGCTTCTCGGAAAATGAATTTAATCAGTTTCGAGATAAGGTTCAAATAAAGAACCTGGAAAGAACGCATAATAAATCTCAGGGTTTACGCTACAAAATAAACGCCCGAAAATTATTATTTTTGAAAATATTTGCTTGATTGCGAAATCAATTATTAATAATAAGTCATCAAGTAACTCATAATTTAACAGTTAACAGAAAGAAATATTTATGTAGATGCAGATTTATAGTTTACGCCCCGGCCATGCAAATTAAAAAAGCTAATGACTAATTACCGCCGGCCGAGTTCAGCTCACGCTCTCGTCATTTACCTATAGTTTTTTCTTTGCTTCCATGCGATTTTTTGTCGTTTCCAACAATTCGGTCGTGACGTCCGAAAAAGCGAAGCAAAAACATCTACAGCTTATCGCGTAGACAATTCAACCTAGCTGATTGAAATAAGTAATTTGCCTGTTCGTATCGTTCGTTTCCAGTCCAATCAGGAGTACGGAAACGCGTTTTTTGCTTTCGAACTTAATCATCATTTGTTGTTCTCTAGTTTCGAGTTAGCAACTTTACCAACAGCATTTCTCTTTTTACGGATGACTCCCGTTATTTATTTGAAAATTTTGGTAACTTATTGATTGTGTAGATAGAAACAAAAATTATTTTATGCAATATATATGTCAAACTTTTGCGGTTTTTTGTATAATTGCGTTTTGTCCAAGGCTCAGTATTATAAATAATGTAATTAATTTTACGGTCAGTTGAAAATAAATAATAGGTTTTGCGCATTATTCTGTAGTATGATTTTGTTAGCGTTATTTACAAACCGGGGGACAAATGGTCCATTAATTTATAATTGAATTCATTTATTAAATGCTGACAATTTTTCAAATAACAAAGTTAAAAATAAATTCCAATTTTCGTTTTTTAGATAAATGCTTCGAACATACAGGGAATGTTCGGGACGAATTTCTCGGAGCGAATTGTTCCCATTCCCTTATATCGCTACATAAATTTAAATATAATCTAAAAAATATTTATCTTTATCAAGCTCCTGGTCTACATAGAAATAATTTTACAAAATCCAAAAGTTATCACAGATTTTCTATATACCTACCAACATAAGTCTGAAATATGTTATGTGTCATCTACAACGTAAATCGATTTTCAAAGCTCAATACCGTAAGTTGCTCTCTCAATTTATTAAAGTGTAAATAAGATTTTTAGCAAACGTCAACTTTTCACATTTCAAATAACGTAATCTTTAAAAAATTCTATATATGTTGAAATGAAACACTTTTTCAGGCATTTCATTAAAGTTATTGAAAAAAAATTGCTTGTCATTGGTTTGCGTAGCGACAAAAAAGTAACCTCCAGCTTTTGCATTAATTAGACTTAATTAATGCGGTATGAGTTTATAACTGCAATAAAACATTAGTTTAGCCTTCGTATATGAGGCGCCATTCAAATATTGGAAATCAATTAAGAATTAATTATGAAAATGGATTCTGAATTACATAATTAATAGAAGCTACTGTGTATGATTTAGAATCGTGACTCTTCACTATAGTTCTCATGGCTACATAACGCAATTAGTAATTACATTCATTGGAAGTTTCCGTATTTCTGCAAAGTCAGATTGTTTTATTTGTGTGGATAAGTTAAACAGAAGTCAATGCTCAGTTTTTGTGCGGGCATTTGGAAATTCGCTCTAAATATTTTAAAAAGTGTCTTACTCATTTATTTTCCGTTCAACCTGAAAATTGATTTGGACTAATTACAACTCAATTAATTAAAAGTTTATTTTATATTTACCTGAAGTTCGTCGTATTATTAAAAATTTATGAGTTGGCAGTGGCGAAGTAATTAACGCAATAAAGCTGTCATTTTCGAATAACTAAATAGTAGAAACGATCTTCAATTTCAAGCAAAAAAAATGTTAGAACAACGCTTAGATAAATTGTTCGTGGACAGGTTTTTAAGTTTTTTTCTGTGGAATTATTTACAGTTCCGTATTAGGTGTAGACTTGTTCATTTTGGTGTGAAAATGTGAAAATAAATGACATTTGTTAATTTTGGTATTAAAATAGTTCAGATTAAACATTAATTAATTAAAACAATTTTTTTGTTTCCTTTTTACAAAGTTATATATAATTTACAGTTCAATGAAATACAGTCTGCAACGTTTTAATTAACGTGGCAAAAATAAGCAATTTTTGGGTTGTTCAGCTGTAGTGCATTGCATGCTAAATAAATATGCCGCGTATGTATATATTTACAAATAAAATTGAATTATATTAATATTTACGTTTACGATCTAATGGAGATTACCGATCGAAAATACTAACTAGAAACTTTGTATTAATTAAAGAATTTGTTTGGCTATTGTTATACAATGGGTATTAAATTAATGCCGTTATTATCAACGAGTAATTGAAGTTCTTGTGTTGTGTACCTATGCACGTTTTGAATCTGAGAGCGTTAAATTAGAACTTGATTAGAACAAATATAGAGGCGACGATGCATTATATAATGTAGTCCAAGGAATTAATTTGACAAACAATGTGATCAGTAATTTCAAATGTGATAAACCGCAGTCTGGGTCACTGCGAAAATTACATGATGAATCTGTTTCAGTTCGCACAAAGCTAATGTTCTAACTTGTAGCAACGAGGAATTGATTAAAATTGACGTCATTACTGAAAATTATCGGAAATTTAGACGTGGAATACATTATTCGAGCAGCCTATTTAATCATTATTTTGGGGTTGCCTTTGCGGCTATTTTGGGCTCAATTTAGTAAAAATGTCACGACGTGGGAAATATTTTCCATTTTCATTCATTTTAATGAACATTGACTGTATTATTCGGTCACAATGAATAAGTGATTATAATTGTCCAAAAGTGGAATATGATTGCGTTATAAAGTAATCGTTATGTCATACGTTTGCTGCCATAAAATAGCACTTTCTTTAATAATATCGAAAAAATAGTTTAGTTGCCAGAGTAAAACATTGCAATGTCATTGTGTCTGTTAGTTGAAAAAATCTTTTGTGATACATAAAATTATGTATCTAATTTGTACATAAACAAACTATAGCTAAAGTTAAAAACGTTGGTGCGTCGCCCTAAGATGATAGTTTTATGATAATAAATTAGTTTTTATGACGGTAAAATTAAATGTTACAAACGTAGCACTTAGAAATATTTGTCTACGCATTTTTACGTAATTTGCCCGTTCGTGTTACCCATTTCCTCCGTAAGAACCTTTTTTTCCCCACCTCTATCCTTAATCACCGTTTGTTATTTTCTAATTTCGAATTAACAGCTTCGCCAGTTCTCAATTTCCCTTATCTTAAAAACAGCGATCGTGCCACCGCCGTTTCCAATCATCGTCCTATTTCCAGTGCTAAGTCCTCGTCGGCGGCGGCTGCCACACGTATCCGTAATCTTCGTTATTCTCCGTTAACTAAAGGAGTAGTCTAGCGTTGTTTACGTGTTTCATTACCGACGGTCGATATCTGTAAAGCCAGGCCGGTATTAGCATTCAGGCCGTGATATTAACCCGCCGCCGTTGACGCGCCGCCGCCGATGTACTGGGTTGGTGGCAGCGGAATTCTGCTTCTAACAACTATTATCAGAACACCGCTTCTAATTATTTAAATTAATTTATAGGCCCGAACAATGCGCAGCAAATGCCGGGATTCTGTACCGCACCTAATTAAAACCGTATTGGCTTTGTTTAAGTTATGTGGGCAGTGATTGGGAAAAAGTCCGGCGTAATTAAGATAATTTAGCGGCAGACGAAATTAGAAACGTGGAATAAAGTGCTACGCGAAATTGCCCCGGCTCACGTTACTGACTGAATAAAATATCGGTTCGGCTGAGATTCAATTTTCTGGACGGGGAATAAACGAAAAGAGGGAATGTGAGGAGAATCATGGTTGGATGACAACGCCTTGGACGAAATTAAGTAGTACTTGCCGACATCGCCGTCAATCAATTAATTACATGGAATCAATAATTGCACAAACAAATTACCTAACACTGTCGGCATTACTATTTGGTATTTGATTTACATAAATAAACCGTTTGTTTTAAAAATTTAAGAAAAAATCTTCTGTCTCAATTGTTAAAATAATTTTTGCCCGGCGCATCCACCATTTTTGACTAAAATTATTTATTTTCTTTCTTAAAAATTAGATAAAATATTGCTCAAAATTTAATTTTTAGAGTTGAAAATTAGTGCCTATTAATATTCTCCTTTAAATAAATTCACCTGACTGCAATAAATTCATTGATTACTACATCTGAAATAAAATGATAATAAACGTTCTTGCTTCTCAGTAATACCTAGTCAAAGGGTGAGCACTGTAAAGTTTCAGTATGCTAATTTATTGCCGGAGGTTTCATGTAAATCTGGAGAAGTTTAATTTGAAAGTAGTTGCCGGTTGTTAGTCTGTGCAACTTTGAATAAAAACAGAGAAAGAATAACATCTCCAAAGTGGTACGTACGAAATGAACAATTTTTATAACTGTAACTTTTTTATGAAAATCTGACCGAATTTAGAGTAATCTTATTTAGTTTATCAAAGATCTGTAAAATTAGGAACTGCTAAAAAATTTTAATTCTCAAAACAGCCTCCCTAATACGAAACATACGCTATGTTTACGATCGTTTAATTATAATAGTAGCAATCATGTTAGTTTAATACGACAGTTAATGAATACAGACGGTAACAACACTATAAAATTTTAATTTAATTTGGGACTTACATAAATTATAAAATAAGAGCGTTACAGAACACCGTAACAAACATTTATATGATACAGGAAGCTTCATAAAATTTTACGAGACCTGAGTAAATCGGCATTAATTTTAGGAGAAATTACCAATCGACTAACACGTTTAATAACAATTTTACAACTATAATTAACGTACGTGAGTAAATCCGTTTGTAAAATTTACAAGCTACACAACAATTCACAGCTCAAAAATTATTGTGTTTGATGCAAATAAGATTCGCAAAATGAGCAAATAAAAATTGAAATATCTTTGGCGCATTTCAGGCTTCCCTAATTTCAGTGAAAAATTTAATATAATCTAGTAGTCAATATTAGAAAACGCTTTAATCCAATCAGTCGACTTTTCCGTCGCCGATTGATGAGATCTTTAATTAAAAAAACCATTAAAGAAATATTTGTTCGCAATGATCGAGGACGTGGTGACTGATCGATTAGAACGAGCCTTCATATCTGTTCAATTGGTTTTAATCAATTATTCAGAGTTTTAACACATCGAAGTTTGAATAAATTTTAAATCTTTTTCTTGTTTATTCTAGAAGTGAATGTAGAGGTGGTCGTAGATCTATTATTAAATTTGCCATTTCATTTTAAACGAAATGGATTTGTGGCGCGTTTAAGAAATCGCTCACCCATACTTGACATTTAAAATTTTAAGAGGGCGTCCTCACAAGATAAAAATAGTTAAGATTAATTTCGAGTGGGTTAGTGGCGTCCAACATTTTCTTTAAAAGTCGTACTTTTTGAAAACTTGCGTGATAGGTCCAAGTAAGTTTTCTTCTTCTTGGAAGGCAATTATTTTTGCGTCGGTATAAAATCCGAGTGAGGAACTGAAACGTTGTAAATTATGACAAAGTTTGATATCGAGAAAACCACTCAGCACAAAGCAAACTTAAAATCCCTTTTTAACTGTTTCTCGTTACATGAAACGAAATCCTCCGAGAGCGGCTCACGTTCAGGTGAAACTTAGAGATTTCGCTCATTTACTTTGTATTTCAGGCAAAACTACATCCAATTATTCGCAGCGTTTGAAGTCGAGATTCGTCCGGCTATTTACACTCTTTTGTGTCGGTCGTGGTCAAACATGGGTAGAGTCTCCTAGCGCGGTATTGTCGGAAAACGGCGAAGAAGGCTTGAATACAGATGGGCTAATCGCCGTAATAAAGCAGCGCGATATCAGGATGATGACCCCCAAGCTCGGCTCGTTTATGAATATTGTGTCCAGTCTGCATATCCGACCTTAATCCGCCCAAACAAACGATCTTCCTGCTCTACTTCCATTCCACCCGAGTTACCTCCGGTCACCGGATTACCCTTCATAATACATACGAGTCTTAGCGTTCGCAGGATGTGTGGCTTGTAATTGAGATTACATCTTTAATCCGTCGACGCTCGGAATATAGAAACAGAAAAAGAGAAACTACCGAGACTGAGAGCGGAGGTGATTTAAAAATTACCTGATTTCTTATTTCTGACATTGGAAAGCGTACACAGAATGATGCTTTAATGAATAAGATGTAAGTTATTTTTTCTAGACTCTAATTAGCTACATAGCTTTTAAAAAAACAACAAGAAGTCTTCATGCATCTTGCATTTTCTACGTGCTTTACAGAGAGGAAATGACTGTAAATACACACTGTAATAACCGAAGAAATATATAAGAAGAAAAACAAATATCTATCCTTTGAACAACTCAAAAATAAAAATTAACCGACAAAGATATTATATAGAAAATCGATACAAACAAATGTTACATTCTTCACTATAAACTACATTATACTGACTGAAATTTTCTCATTACATCTAAATAGTGTTAAAATATTATTTGCAGTATTATTAATAGTCTAATAAACGTTGAATGGCTTTTCTAATATCTCTAAAGTAAATTTTGCCTAATTTTTTGTTTATTGATATAATTTCATTTATGGTTATATTTTATTGCCTCCATCATTCTTACAAGCTGTAAGTTAATTTTTCCCATTTTTATAAGTATTTAATTAAATAGTAGTTCAAATGTAATAAAAATTTAAAATTCAGTTAGAAAAAATAGAAAAATACAAATACAACGCGAATTTTTAGAATATACATAATTAAGTAAACAATTTTGGAAGTGCTGAAAAATGTTACTTTTGTAAAACCTTAAAATTAACAAATTTTATGATTGGATGTTTAACACTTTTTAGTTTCTAATTCAAAGAACCTAAAAGTTTCAAATGTAAAGAAATATTTTAATTCGATTAATAAAAATTTGTAGGTTAGTAAATTTTACGGATTTTACAGATATTAAAAGTTAAAGTAAAATGCAGAAGACCATTAAGGACAATTCCATTGCCACCTGCACCCAGACCTGCTAGAGTAGCATGTTGTAAAGACCGAGTAAATTCGCGAGATGATGAAGAACTGTAATGTACTCAGACGAGAACAGAATTGGACTCTACAGTGATAGTCGCAGTATTCGCATCTGGAGACCTCCAGGTAGAAGACTTGATGACCGATATGTCCAAAAAGTACACCCAATCACGGAGGGACAGTTATGATTTGGAAATTGAGCACTTGCTGTTTCCAGCGCGTTCGTCAGATCTCAATCCAATTGAGCATGCATGGAAGGAACATGCTTGATCGAGCAGTGGACCGCCAACCACCAGTGGCGCACTTACGAAGTTTAAGCGCTATACTGCGATATTATGAGACAATTTGGATTAAAACGCTTTGGATCAGCTGATTTTTAGTATGCTAAGACGTGTTAAAAAAATACCTATTGCAAAATCGTAGTGGCGTAACGCGCAAAAGGAATTAATTAAAAATTTCAATAATAATTTAACATGTTATTAAAAATGTTGAAAAAAACAATTTTTTTTTAATATCCTGACAGAGTATGTCTAGTTTTCAGTTTAGTTTGTGGCAATATTTTATAATAGTTCTGTACGTAGTAAACCTTTTATAGCCACAGAGTTGTTAACATAAAATATATTGTTTGAAGCTTACAAAGAGTATTTTCATCACAATGGTAAACAGCAGAATTTTAACTTTTATAAAAATAGCTAAATCTTGTATTTGTTATTTTATTGTTACCAAATAAAAATCGTAACGTTCTTCTAGGTTAGTAATAATTAGAAAAAATTAAAATTAGAGTTTATTTTCAGTTGGCAAAATTTATTCATTTTATGTTGAATTTGACGAGTTTTAGAAACTAAAACAAAATTCAAACTTCAAAGTATTAAAAAATTTATTATTTCTTAACTCATTTTAAAGATGTTTATATATTGTAAATGTTTATATAATAAATTCTAATATCTTAAATTCTGAGTTTTCAAATAAAAGAAGTTCTTATCAAATATTTCTTGATTCTTATTGCACATATCGACTAAAAATTTACAAGTATAAAGTTATCAAGATCTAAACTTTTAAAACTTAAACTTAGACTTTTAAATGCAAATTGTCAATTGTAGTTTTTATAATGCATTTTCCTGCACCTTAGACATTCAAAAAATAATTTTTAGGTTGTTAAATTCTTACGGTTTTAGTCGTTATTACTAAAATATCTTATTTAGAAGGTCGAGAAAAGATATGTGAATTATATGAAAAACCAAAGTTAATTAAAAATATAATAATATTTTGTTTCCTAAATTAAATCTCAAATTTATTTTTAAATAGCAGTATCGACAGATTTTTACCAACCAACAATTTTTTTTCACTATTTAATTCATGAAAAAATTCCTAGTAGCCTTCAGTAAACTCTTCGGTGAATTTTCCGACTAATTGTAAGGTACGAAAGTAAGCTTTTAATCTATCTATTACTTGTTTACAAAATAATAAGAGTAATAAAACAAAAGTATTTTTATACAAGAAACACATTACGGAATACATTTTAATATTGTTTTAACGAGTTATTTGGAGAAACACTTTTTATGATTAACAGCCGTTTGCATAATAAAATGTAAATATTTGGTATAGCAATATTAAAGCCAGTGGAAAAGTTTAGAAGCAGGAAATATTAATACCATAAAAGTTAAAAAATATCTGGGAATAATTGTTCAGCAACAAAAGCGGTACTAAAATCTAGAATGGACAAAGAATAATCCTCTCAAAGCTACTTTTTAAAATAGCGTTTTAAAATTTTCATGAATTAAGTACTTTATAGACTATATTCTTTCCGCATCGCTCGTAAATCGTAAGTGATCCAACGATTATTTTTAAAGCATTCTAAGTGTAGTTTGGAAGCACATAAATCAAAAAAAGTATTTCAGGCTTTATAAGCTTTACCAAAATTTTGTAAAAAGAATGTCGAGTTAAAAAAAAAGTGAATAACTCGTTTCAAATTTCACTTTCAAAAGAAGATTTCCCGTAATAATTCTCTAGTAAATTTCGTCGAAACGCAATAATAAATTTTAATTTCCCATTTCAATAAATTCAACTTTAGCCGCATAGTTAATGAAACCAAATGATTTATGCACTTATCTGTTTTATGGGCGATATAATCCACTGACACATTTATTGATCTGCGGATTGTTGATGTATTTGTCTAGTACAGTGGTAACCTCGAACATTTTTTAATTATAATGCAATCATGCAAACTGTAACATTTTGAGGTATTAAAGTTGCAGATGGCGTTAAAGCTACATCAAGATGTTTCTCGCGCTAGTGGGTTAATCTGTAAAGTCTTTAGTTAATTTAATTCCACATTTCTGAAAAAGACAATAAAAAGCAAACACGAATTTAACAGGAGCGCTTTAAACTCGATAGAACTTTAAGACTTTGAGGACAAATAGTGATAAGTTCGCTTTAATTAGAACATTGGAAATTCCATTAGTAGTCGCAACTTGGAATATGTCGCACCATTTAAAACACTCAGTACTACGAATTAAGCAACTAAGTTCTCTCCATTAAGTTCTGAAAGTATGACCATCAAGATCATGGCTTTGGTAAAGAACTTAAAATAATGTCGCTATTTGACCGGGTTTTAATACGCAGTAATAAGATCTAAATCTAATTTCTTGCTATCTGAAACTCCAGATAATGATGGTGACCTGGAATCCAATGAAAGACAAATTGTATCCACAAGACACGATCTATTAAAATTTATAACGAAGACAAGGAGAGTAATTATGAAGTCCAGTAGAGTAATATTATCTCACAGGAATGTCATCAAACTTATAAACAAGGGCAAACTTTCCAGATGCAGTGAGGACGTGAATCGAAAACGAGATTATCGAAACTAATCAACAAAATAAACTCCAGAGATAATGGAAACGTAGGTCAGGTCAGAAATAAGAAGAAGCATAGCAAAACAGAATTGTGCAATTATTTTAATGATTTTTATGCTTTGGGTGTAACTATCACTCTTGGAATTACAAAAAATAATCAAGAAGTAGAAATTATTTAACTGTAACAGCTAAAATTTTAACTGATTTTACGTGCATACTGTATAATCAAACAAGCAAGCAAAAAATTGCTGACAACGCTAAAAAAATGCTAGTGACTATTTTTTGCTTGGAAAAAAGGTTCGTTTTAAAATATAAAAACGGGATAATTAAACGGTCGCTTGAGATTCCTAGAGTAAATACGATTTTAATTTTAATTACAGCTGAATATCGCAATACATCATCCTTATCATTGTAACGTTATGATAAATTAATGAAACCAACATCAAACACAAAATTAGTTGTTAATAAAATAAATATGAAAGTTTTCACTGTGATTTAATAAGTTAATCACGTACACAAATTTGAATTGAAAATAATGCAACATTTGATTCAACGCATTATTATTTTCATTAACGGCCAGTTGAATGCATAATTAAAAAAATGGGCTTTTGTGAAAGATAATGGTTTGTTTATCCCTCTCCCAAAAATAACATTTCCATTTTAAAATATGCAATATGCAAATTCGCGGTTCATTTTAAACGCGGGGTTACGAAACGACTTCATTAGGAAATTTCACACCAACTCTATAGATTATAAAAAAAATTCCAGGAATTTTCAGGATGTACATAAATTGAAGTTATAGCTACTTAAATATAGCTGGACTTTGTCTTATTTGTTGAATTAAAATTTAAGGGAGGTCGGTTTCGTGCTTTATGGCGCTTCGGATGTTGGATTATGTAATATTCAAAACTTGGCGGTTGTTTAATGTTTTTGAGGTTAATGTTTGTTTAAAATAGCTGTTTGTTTCGTGTTAAATCCTGGCAATGATGTGTTAATTATCCATGCATACTTTAAGGTTAAAAGGGACCCAAATTTGCGCGTCGTGTTTTGCTCAAAAAATAACAAAATTGTTTTAGATCATAATTTCTACTTTCTGATCGTAATAAATTCAAGATTCTGTAACACCAAAATCATAAATACAACAAAGAAAAATTACAAAAGGAAGAATTTTATTGATTTATAGACGGGTTATTTATGGGAATTATTTCGATTTCAAACTTAGCGCTGTTAGAGCTTTTTTTTAAATTTGATTAACTGTTTACTTAAAACTAATCGTGAAGTTTCTTGAATTATTTCTTATCAGAGTATTGTGGGATTTACATAAGAAAGTGTTTGTGGCGCTCCGAGGTTCTAAAAAAAATTGATGTGTTAGACAACACTCCTAATGTGAAATAAATTTGAACAGATATGAGATGTTTATAACCAGTTTCACTAACGGTCACAAAAATGGAATAATTTCAGTTTGATTCAGAGATAAAACAAATTGATTTAAATTGGATTAAAAAGACTTTGCACATTAATGTTTAAAAAAAAACTTCATGAAATAATTAAAATCAAATAAATTGAAATTCTGCTATTGTTACAACGTCGCTTAAACCAAATTGTTAACAACGATTAACAATGAGAGTCGTTTAAACCAAATTGTTAATAATGATATGATAATAATGATTACCCTGTAGATTGGAACTTTGCATCACTGAACAAAGGTTCTACAGTAGAGTAGCTGGAGGAGTTTGTAGTTAGTTCATTATGAATGAAGCAACTGCACAGAAAATTAGTTACCAAGTTATAATTAAAAAAAAAAATAGATTTCACTGCAAACACAGAATAACTCTTCTGTCTACAATTGTAGACCAGATAACTGCTGCTTAAGACAAAGCGAAATTAATGGTACTTAAATTAATGAAGAATCAAGCGTAATTATTTAGTCGGTAGTCAAAAAGAAGAAAGTTCTTGCTTAAGCAATCATGCTGTAGTTTTTTTGCTCTGTTTGGTTACTTAATTAGCTTGGAATATTTATCTACAAAGATTAAACTTGTATGGAAAAATCCACGCTTGATGATGAAAAGTAAGCAAAACCACCTGCTATTAAAAAACGGATTTTTAACCATTAAAGAAAGTAACCGAAAAAGCTCCTTTTTGTTATATCTGGCAAACAATGATCTATATCGGATCAAGGTTGTAAGCAAGATTGCACTATCTACTTAATACCACTGGAAACGTAAATCAGAAGCTAAATTAGCAGCATCAATATTATACATTCTCTATTTTAAAAGGTTGACAGTTTTCTAGTTTAATGATGGAAAAACTGCGAGTTTTGTTATTTTTAGTATATAAAATGAAAATTCAATAGCCCAGAAATAACACTTGAAAAAAACGGACCGTACACTAATGCTAAAGTAAAAAGTTAGAATGTGCATGTATCGTCGTCGAGTATTATTACTTCCACTCTTTTATCTTTCGAAACGTCGTAAGAAGTGGTGTTTGGTGAACCGCCTCCACAAAGTGGTTGTTTTCCGCCATGAAAAAAAATGTAAACAGCACTAGAGAGAATTGAAACGTTATAGAAGGCAGCTTAAGAGGCGGCTTTCTAAGTAACTGTCACGTTTATTGGTGCCGGCGAAAGAAGATTATTATAAAATAATTACGGATTAATTTAAAATGCTTAGTTGTGCATCATTAAATTTTAACAGAAATGTTTAACAGTATATTAGACGGAGAAAATTGTATTACGAGGGGATACATTTTATTATTATTATTATTATTATTACGAAAAGAAATGCTTGTTTCTTTCGTAGCCAGAGTTTGTTAATGTCGCAATTAATTTTGTAGGGGTCATATTTTTGTCAAAATTGATTTTTGATGTGTACCCTGAAGTAAATGGCTTGAATATATAATAGATATCCGTCGGTAACAGCGTAACCTACATTCGACGTCGGTCCTATAAAATCCACACACGATCAAATCAAACCCCAAAATCGCATCGTTAGCAATAATTAGCTACGGGTTAATGGGCATTTAATTTAGTTAATTGTACGTACGTAACCGTAATCGTGATGGAGCACATACTCTTTGATTTTCTGCAAAGTTCGGTAATCTCTTTGAAAATTGGAATTAGGAAGAAATTGAGACTTGATGGATTAGACAGTGCGTTTACGGTTCGCCCTAAGCCACTTGACTCTTCGGCATTATGTTTTTATCCGAGCTAAATAGCAAAGAGAACGAAATTTCGTAGGAAATTTAGAAAGTCGTGCAATATACACGCGGAGATGAGAGATATAAAAAGCGGTATTACGGAGAAATTGAAGTGGATACCTCAAGAGTTATATTTGTCCGCAAAAGTAGACGCAATTTTACACATTGCATTGTCTGCGGATGACCCGCTCGTAAAAAACCGGAACGCCACAGGATAACGAATTAATTTTCTGTAAAGATCGGTTATCGTAAAAAACACGACGCAACGTGGGTTTACGCTAATACGATTGGGACCGGCGATCCGGCTCGGAACGACCGCTGCCTTTTTATTAGTTTAATCCAGAATTATTTTAGATACGGTTATTTCGACGATGCATATAAAAAGGTGACTCTTATTTAGAGAAAGAAACCTTGGGAGATGGGAGACGTTTCAATTCTGTTTACTCTTTTTACATGTTCTATGAACTGAAAGGTGACGGAAAGTACAAAATGGTGGATGAACGGCGCAAAATCATCTCTAAGTTATTATAATAAAAACGAATGTAAAAATCACAAATATCTACCAAAAGGTGAGAATAATTATCAATTATGTCAGATGTAAATATTCAACGTAGAAACCTTTACTTGATTTCCAAGCCTTACGAATTTACATTATTTCTACAATTTTTATTACATTGCAGAAATGTTCTTAGCATAATTATAAATAGTAGAGCTAGTAATATAGAACGCTGGCAGCAAAAAACATATTTTAACTTCCGTTAGCTGAGCATGAAATTCCGGTACATTTTTGTTGTTTTAAATAATACACTCAAGCTGTTTACAATTTCCTAAGTTTATTTTCTTTAAAATTAATTTAGTAACGTGCTTATGAAGGGAAGTGCCTTAAATCTCTAAAAACGAAAAATTCTCTTGCAAATTAGAAAGCTTTCAGAAATTTTGCATTTCTCTTATGCTTTTATAGTAATGTACTATTAATTTAGTTTGGAGTTTGGCACAAAATGTATATATTTAAATCTAGTGAAATCTACTCGCAACACATCAAATTTTTATTACATTTTGGAAATTGACACCAGCTTCTTTCTTCCCGACTTCTTAACCCACGTAATAAAACCAACTCCTCCAACCTTTCGACCGACGTTTCATTTCTCTTACAACATACTTTTATTATACTGCAATAATTTTATCGATTTCTCAAAATAAACAATAAATATTTATGGATGTCTCATATCCCCAGTTTATACCTCGTTGCGGCGGCACTTACCTCTAAAATGGTGTGTTAGGAATTCCGCTTTTTCTGAATTACAGAAGAATAGTGGGTTTTCGGTCGACGAGAAAGTGCATAGTTAAAATTTCCATCAGTTGTGTGAGTGGGACGGTAATTGGGGAGCGTTTTCCATTGGAATCGGATTGAACTGAGAGAACAGAAACGCCGGTATTACGGCTAAAGTTAGCACTAATCTGATTACTGGGTTACAGCAATCGCTTCTGCGATTAATCGAAAACTCCAACTACTAGTCTACAACGTTAACCTATTCGCAACTTGTGTAACACTTGCTGCTACAAATAATTTACTGATTGCCTTCTTGCGGAAAGACGTCAACGCGGGAAGGGTAATGGAGAAATTGGGGACAAAGATGGAGCAAATTTGTGACCATTATAGAACTATTCCAATTACTGGGCGCCTTCACCATTTTTACAGTAAAATTAATTGATTTCTCAGATTTTATTCATTTAATAAGTTTCTTTGACCACTGTTACGGACTCGGAGACAAATAAAAATGTGCCTCGTGTTATTTCTCCCGTATCTATTATTTTTCGTCCTACGACCCCGACCTCATGAAATCCTTCTTTATCGGGGTGTTAGCCGAATCGATATAATATACAGCTTCGAAGATGTGTTCCAAACAAATAAAATAAATTTCGGTTTTCCCAAACTTCGGCAAAGGCAGCGGCAACCGCCGCCAGCCCTTACCAAAATTACCGTCAGTAGGTATTTCCTCCGAGATTTTAAAATAAATTTTCAAGATCGGTGTACGTCATCAGATATTTTGTCGTTTTGTCGGCACCCAGACACGTATATTTATGAGGAAGTGGATGACCCGGTGCGCAGAGAAATCCTCGTGCGATTTTCGACTTTATATATGATATGGTATATTAGATAAGTGTCAGCGTGGATCAGGCACGAAGCAGAAAACGGTGCGTGACGAGGAAATAAATCAAGGGAAAAGTGTGATATGGCCACTTCCTTTGCGCACTGTGAAGCTGCGATTCCGCATTCGCGTAACAAACGAAGTATAATGGGCCGGAAGTCTTTGCTGCGTGAAAAGTGCGAGAAAAATACACGTCAGTTGTGATTTAAACTAGAACAGACTTTGCGTTTGGTTGAGTAGAAAATCTAACTTGTTTACGGAGACGCCGCGAAGGTGCGATTTCCACCTCGATTTTTTTGAAAGAAGATGAAACATATGGAACCTATTGAACATTAAATTTTAAAGAACGACAGTTTGAGGCGTGCTTAGCGGCGCCGGATTTTAATGGAAATTTGCAACTGTCGCAGAGATTTTTTTTTTAAATTACTCAAGCTGCCTTGTGACTTATTAAGCCGACAATTAAAGCGCATATTGTTTATTGTTCAAAATATTTAAACATTTCAGTGTTATATTATTTACTTATTAATACGAGTATAACCTAATGTTATTGTTGTTGAGCGTAAATATGATAAATGATTCGCTAAATTTTATATTAAAAACATTGTAATCTAGTAAATTCACACATTATCACTAGTCGATGTACGTTAACAGATTTTTTTAGAACAACTCTAATCTTGATTATTTTTCGAGTTTAGCTTCTAGAAAAGTATTTAGCAAACTAGTAACAACTGGAGTTCTTATCATCTTACGAAAAATCGTATAAATAAACGATAAACAACAATAAAATATTTTAAAGATTTGCACTGATAAAACAGCATTCTGGTATCAAATCATATTTTTTAAAACGTTTCCTGGTGCACAATAAAAATTTAACTTTTTGGTATAAAAATATTAACAAAATTCGATGTAAAATATCTTACTGATTAAAGTATTTCTTCAAAATGTAACCTCAACGAATTTTAAATTTTTTAAAAGAAGTAAAAATAATAACAAACGTTTCTTTGCATATAAGCAGAAATTTGCACGCTTTTTATTGAGCTATTATTTCTAAACCTGTAAAAAGCACCTCAGAAGTAGGCAGGTTTTTCTTGAAATTAGTATAATCACTTTGGATAAGTTTGTTACATGAGTAAGACTCTACAATTCTACATAATATTTTTATCCTTTCAGGTGTGATTTCTTAAAATTTAAATGTAATAATTTTTATTCCATTTTATTTATTATTATTGTGCGCTTACATCCAAAATAGAAAAAAAAAACTCTATAAAGTGTTTCATTACACAATTTTTGTATGCAAAAGCGTATTAAACCAAAAAAAAGTTTAAGACACAGCTTCCCAAAGGTTAAACTTGGCATTAACACAATATTTTTTATTTCTTATCAAGGAAATCAAACAAAAAAATAGTGGAATAATTTTTGACCTCATTTTTGGCGCGCTTTAGTAGTTTAGTGGTACTTGGTCTCAGGAACACAGTTAACACCGTTAAACTGTGTAGAATTATAAGTCGTGTTTATATCTGACCTGACAAACATTTTAAATTTTGCTTTTGTTTACATCAAATTTATATCTTTGCTCCTAGATGGAGCACAATAGTAAGAATCTATCTCCTTTTCAACGTTAAAATGTTTTTTAAAAAATCAGCGAATATCATGACCACACAAGACTGACTCATATTAAAATCCTTTTTAAAAATTTCAGTATATTTCCTAACGTTATTTATCGTTTTGGAGATCAAACTCTACGTAAACACTCTTGAAACATTAACAAAATTAATCGAGTGGGTTGATAAACATGTTATTTACTCTACAGAATTTAAATACGCTAATTGAACTTGAGAAAGCAGAAGTCAAACAACTGGTGAATCGAAAGGATCTATCAAATTTTAACAATGCAATACTTAATCATCTTTACTTTTTTCTTTGTTGGATTTACAACAGCACGTAAGTTAAAATGCATTATTTAATTTTAACATAAAACTTACTACAAGTTTTTTAGGACAAGTTTTACCTCGTTGTTCGGAAAATGAAGAGTTTTTGTGTCCAAAAACCTGCTCAAAACTTACCCAAGATGCTTCACAAGGACAGCCTAAAAAATGTGTAGAAAAGTGTAAGAGACGAAAGAAGGAACAATCGCTGTGTTCCAGTAGGAAGCATAAGTAGTTATGAAGTGCCAAACTGTGCCAAAAATGAGGTCTATGCCGAATGTGGCTCTTACTGTTCTCTAACTTGCAAAGGTTTTGAAGTAAAAACTTGTCCTGATGTTTGTGTTCAAGGCTGTGTTTGTCAAGAATGATATGTTCGTAGCAGTGAAGGTGGTCCATGTGTTCCAATACCAAAATGTGATCTTTATATGAATGATTGTTAGATATTTCTGTTTGTTATAATTTTTATATTTTTTGAATAAAAATACTATAAATTATTTTTTTTTCTTAATATGTTGTACCTTAAGATATCCATAGTATAAAAAGTTAAAGCTTAAGTTAAATTCATTTTATAATTAAATGGTCTATATTTTATAAAATAATCCATCAGAGGCAATTAGTTCAAAATATAGCGATACGCTATTTGTTTCATTTTCAAAAGCATAAACCTTGCACATATTTACTCACCATTTTAGTGTAAACTAAAACGTAAATTTCAAATACATAATAATTGAAGCCATTTTAGTAGGTGTTAACTCATTTTTGCAAAATTTTAATATTTTGAGTTTAGACCTTGAAGTTTTAAGCAATGTATGTTCTTGAGTTAACACTCGATTATATATATTTTTTTATCTCTAGACTTTAAACTCTGTAAACGTTTTTTTTTGTACTAAAACGTATTCTAGATTTAGAAACATATGAATAAAATAACAAATTCTATTTTGAGAAATAATGAACTACATCAATGTCTTTAATTAGCAAACAGCGTGGCATGCGATTTTATATAATTTTATGCCTCAGAGTCTTCTACAGTTACATCAATTCGTATTGATAAAATGTGGTTTATTTAAAATAATAGCTTACAAAATTAGTTTATTTCAGTATTCAAGCTCTTCAAATTTTTAAGTTTATTGATAAATGCGTTATTTATATTCCACGTGTTTTTCTTCTTAATTCTATCTATTGTGTCTATCTATCGTTAAAATGTCAAAATTTTCGTGACATGATCTGTGATGTACTTCGTTAAGTCATTCTCGAAAATTCTGTATTATTTATTTCGTTGTAAACAAGTAACGGTTTATCTTTGTAATTTTTAAGTGATTAAATGTGACACTAATTTTTAAAATTTCTAGATGCAACACCCTACTATACTTTCAAAAATGCAATACAATTAGATGAAGAATTAGTAAAATACCTATTTAGAGGTTTTTTTGTTCCACTTTATTTCAATAAATCTTAAGGTAAGAACTAATATTTGAAGTACAGAAATTGGACCACGTAGAAAATGCACAAAACAATTGGTGCTTTTTTGATAAAGCAGAGTAGTAAATTGTACAATGTCTAAATTTCCTACAAAGCAACACTACAGAAGAATTTTATTTCGGAAGAGAGCGGTTTTTTTCCATGATTTTCATCTTATTCATATCAAAATTAAAACTCTGCTGCTTTAGAAATTATTATTGCAAACTGATCAATATGTACTTCTTACTTCTTCTGATTCTCTATAAAGCTGATTTATATTTAGAAAAAAAAAATAGAAAATACTACTAAATTTCCTGACATTATCTGTCTATGTAGAAATCAAAATCTAAGTAAACACTTTCGAAACATTAATAAAATATTCGAGTGGATTGATAAATATGTTTTTACAATGCATGGAAATGTGACAAGACTGAATGTGAATTTTGCTGTTACTTGTTTTCTTTTAAAGCATATTACTGCAAGAATTTGTATGCAAAGGTCTTTTAAATTACAAATCTACAGAAAATTAGGAAATATTACTTTTAAAAACCTACTACTTGGCGTTATTAACTTTTTGACAAATAATAAAAAGTCAAGATGATAAAAAAAAAAAAAGTTAAACTAAAGATTTTTTTAGTACATCTATTTGAAATATACAAAATATTTGTTTTTTTGGAGAAATTGACATATCGTTGATCTAATTTTAAAATAAAAATATTTGAGTTGCATTGCGTCTTTTTTTAATACTTTTTTATTTTACTCAAGCTAGGGTTGTTATGTAATGCAGTAATACATTTAGTATGGTTAACTTGTGAGATGAGCATACACAAATATTTTAGACTAAGGTAACTAACCCTTAGAAATAAATTTCCTCTTTCATTTCCAACTGCAGTTTACTAGGTGAGAGGTCTTATACCGAAAATATCCATCTGATCAGAAGACAAAATGTAGAGTTTAATCTATGTTATGTCCAGTCAAAATTTATACCGTCGAACGTACAAGAGCCTTCTTGTCAGAAATTAACAATTTTATTATTTTAAAGTCATCTTCCAGATTCAAACAAAAGGATCTTGTTTTGTAAAACACTGTTAACGTAGAAGTCGTAGAAAAAACGTAAACAATGATACACGCCCAATATTAAAATTTTGCAACATTACTTTTTGATAAACCACAAAGTCTCCTTTATTTTTTATAGTTTGGCGGTAATTAATTTAAAAATCATTTTGAAATATAGCAGTAAATCTCCAAACGCTACTTATCTATGTAGGAATTAAAATCCACATAAACACTTTCGAAACGTTACCAAAATTGTTCAAGTGGGTGATAAATATGTTTTCGAGTTAGTGAGAGTATTTAAATACTGTCACTAAGCCTGAGAAACCAGAATTCAAGCTACCAGTGAACGGAAAGCAACTAGCAAATTTTAACAATGCAGTATTTTATCATCTCTACCCTTCTTTTGGTTGGATTAACAACGGCACGTAAGTTAAAATACATTACCTAATTGTAACATAAAACTTACTAAAAGTTTCCAGGACAAATTTTGCCTCTTTGTTCGGAAAATGAAGAGTTTTTGAACTGCGGAACTGCGTGCCCAAAAACCTGCTCAACACTTACCCAAGATGCTTCACAAGCACAGCCCACAAAATGTGTAGAGAAGTGCATTTCAGGCTGTTTCTGCAAAGAAGGTTTTGTAAGAGACGAAAGTAGGGACAATCGCTGTGTTCCAGAAGAAAAATGCGTAAGCAGTTATGAGGTGCCAAAGTGTGCCAAAAATGAGGTCTATGCCAAATGTGGTCCTTACTGTCCTCTAACTTGCAAAGGTTTTGAAGTAAAAGCTTGTCCTGACGTTTGTGTCCAAGGATGCGTTTGCCAAGAAGGTTATGTTCGTAGTAGCGAAGGTGGTTCATGTGTCCCCATAGCAACATGTGATCTTTATAGAAAAGTTTAATAACTATTTTTATTTGTCATGAGTTTTATATTTTTCCAATAAAAATATTTTTTGATCAAATTTTATTGATAACCTGTTGAATCTTAAGACTTTTATATCTAAAAATATTTTTTATTAAGTTGTAACACCTTAAATGAATATATTTCCTTCAAAACGTTATTTAGTTTATTTAGTTTATTTAGAGTAGCATGAATCTTCTATTTATTTGCTCACAGTTTTAGTCTAAATTAAAATGTAATTTTTGAATAAATAATAATTTTAAAATAATTTTTTTATGCTGAGTTGACACTTTGCAGTTCTAAATAATGTTAAAACCAACTAGAAAATAACGAAATTTCGAGAAAAAGTCGACACTTTTTTTAAAATTAATGTACAGTTTTGCTTGTTATTTTATATAATTTTATATACTTTTAAATTTACATCTATTCGTAATCTTAAAGAACCTGTCTCATAATAGCTGTAAATTTTAAGTTTGCTGTAAACTGTGTCATATAGATTTTACGTGTTTTTCTTTTGTATACTTTTCAAAACTCACGTAATAGTATTAATTTTTGGAATTTGTCCTTAAAACAAGCCAAAAAAACACTGAAAAAAAATTAATTTTGATCGAGCAATGTCCTAATCAGAACGTAATAGACTTGTGCGAAAAGTAGTTTCCAGCTTTCGTAATCGTAACAGATTAAATCTACATTTCGATTGTAGTAAAAATCTTCGTGATATGAACAGTTATCTACTTCGTTTAGTCGTTCTAGAAAATTCTTTTATTTATTTTATTGTGAACAACTAACGATTTACTCTTGTTGCTAAAGTGGGTAAACTTAACACCATCATTAAAATTTTTAAAACAACACAAATAGGTAGAAAATTAATTAAATATCTGTAAAGAGATTTTTTGTTAAATGATAGTAAAAAAGAATTTCAAGTAAGTCAGAGCAAAGTATTTATTTTCAGAAACTGGTCAAAGTACAAAATCGTTAAAACGTTTTGAGAGCAATCTCTCTTTGTTTTTATAAAGTTGTTTTTTTTTATTCCGTGATCTTCACGGTATTCAAATCAAAATTTTAATCAAACATTAGTGCGCTGGGATATATCGTTCTGGATTAGACAGTTTTTACTATTACTTACTCCATTCTTATAATCTAAAAGTCGTCTCCCCCAAAAACTAGGCATGCAGAAAAAAATTGGTTAATGAGATGGGTCGATGAAAATTATCAACCGGTTCATGTTTACAATTACGCTCTCTGGTTTAACAACCAAGTTTCGGAGATAATTGCAGACATCAACTTTTCTCAACAAAAACAAATAATCATTTTGTTTCTGCTATACCGTTTTACCAATTAAACCCAACAGATTTTTTTGTGATATAAAGCACTGTAAACGTTTTATTTGTGGAGTTAGGCTGTCAATTGTAACAACGTTAAGATGAAGTACTTTATAATTTAATTGTGTTAGAACTCTTGTAAAGGGTTTCGAAGTAGGTACCATAGCTAGAGCTATACTAGATTTACAGTAGGTAAATTAATTAACTCTACAGGCGTAAGTAACAATTAAAATGGTAATTATAAAACTTCGGTCACATTTAAAATGCGAGCTTAGGAAATCTAAACATCTTACGCTATGATAACTAGCTGTTAGAGATAAAACTTTCTTTCCATTTGAAAGTGTAAATTACTAAGTAAAAAAGCTTGTTTATTTGACCAAAAGATAAAATTTTTTTTTTGGTTTTTGCTGTTAAAACTTTGGAACGTGTTTTCAAGATTAGAAAAGATCATGAGTACAAAACCCCGATTAAAACAAAAACAAATTTTGAAAAATACTAGTAAATTTCCTAATATAATTTATCTATCTAGAAATCAAAATCCATGTAAACACTTTGAGAACAGTAAGAAAATTAATCAAGTGGATAAACATGTTTTTGAATGCAGAGTATTTAAGTACGCCAACCAAGCCTGACAAACCAGAAGTCGAACTACTGGCACATCTTAAGCATCTAGCAAATTCTTACAATGCAATACTTTATCATCTTCACTTTTTTCTTCGTTGGACTGACAACGGCACGTAAGTGTAAAAACATTACCTTAATTATTACAAAAACTGACTGAATCTTTTCTAGGACAAATATTACCTCTTTGCTTCGAAAATGAAGAGTTTTTGGACTGCGGAACCGCGTGTCCTAAAACATGCTCAAAACTTATCGAAAATACTACACAAACACAACCCACAAAATGTGTAGAAAAGTGCATTTCAGGCTGTTTCTGCAAAGAAGGTTTTGTAAGAGACGAAACTAGGGACAATCGTTGTGTTCCAGTAGAAAAATGCGTAAGCAGTTATGTGGTACCAAAGTGTGCCAAAAATGAGGTCTATGCCAAATGTGGTCCTTACTGTCCTCTAACTTGCAAAGGTTTTGAAGTAAAAGCTTGTCCTGACGTTTGTGTCCAAGGATGCGTTTGCCAAGAAGGTTATGTTCGTAGTAGCGAAGGTGGTTCATGTGTCCCCATAGCAACATGTGATCTTTATAGAAAAGTTTAATAACTATTTTTATTTGTCATAAGTTTTATATTTTTTCAATAAAAATATTTTTTGATCAAATTTTATTGATAACATGTTGAATCTTAAGACTTAAAAATATTATTAAGTTGTAACACCTTAAATGAATATTTTTCCTTCAAAAATCCTTTATAAGCAATTGATTTGAAAGCAATACATTATTTAGTTTATTTAGAGTAGCATGAATCTTCTATTTATTTGCTCACAGTTTTAGTCTAAATTAAAATGTAATTTTTGAATAAATAATAATCAAAGTGGAAAATGGTGTTAACTCAATTTTGCTATTTTTTTATGCTGAGTTGACACTTTGCTGTTCTAAATAATGTTAAAACCAACTAGAAAATAACGAAATTTCGAGAAAAAGTCGAAACTTTTTTTTTAATTAATGTACAGTTTTGCTTGCGATTTTATATAATTTTATATACTTTTAAATTTACATCTATTTGCAATCTTAAGGAACCTGTCTCATAATAGCTGTAAATTTTAAGTTTGTTGTAAACTGTGTCATATAGATTTTACGTGTTTTTCTTTTGTATAGTTTTCAAAACTCACGTAATAGTATTAATTTTTGGAATTTGTCCTTAAAACAAGCCAAAAAAACACTGAAAAAAAAATTAATTTTGATCGAGCAATGTCCTAATCAGGACGTAATGGACTTGTACAAAAAGTAGTTTCCAGCTTTCGTAATCGTAACAGATTGAATCTACATTTCGATTGTAGTAAAAATCTTCGTGATATGAACAATTATCTACTTCGTTTAGTCGTTCTAGAAAATTCTTTTATTTATTTCATTGTAAACAACTAACGATTTACTCTTGTTGCTAAAGTGGGTAAACTTAACACCATCATTAAAATTTTTAAAGCAACACAAATAGGTACAAAATTAATTAAATATCTGTAAAGAGATTTTTTGTTAAATGATTAAATGATTAGACAGTTTTTACTATTACTTACTCCATTCTTATAATCTAAAAGTCGTCTCCCTCAAAAACTGGGCATGCAGAAAAAAATTGGTTAATGAGATGAGTCGATGAAAATTATCAACCGGTTCATGTTTACAATTACGTCTCTGGTTTATCAACCAAGTTTCGGAGATAATTGCAGACATCAAGTTTTCTCAACAAAAACAAATAATCATTTTGTTTCTGCTATACCGTTTTCCCAACTAAACCCAACAGATTTTTTTTGTGATATAAAACACTGTAAACGTTTTATTTGTGGAGTTAGGCTGTCACTTGTAACAATGTTAAGATGAAGTACTTTGTAATTTAATTTTATAAGAACTCTTGTAAAGGGTTTCGAAGTAGGTACCATAGCTAGAGCTATACTAGATTTACAGTAGGTAAATGATTAACTCTACAGGCGTAAGTAATAATTAAAATGGTAATTATAAAACTACAGTCACATTTAAAATGCGAGCTTAGGAAATCTAAACATGATAACTAGCTGTTAGAGATAAAACTTTCTTTCCATTTGAAAGTGTAAATTGCTAAGTAAAAAAGCTTGTTTATTTGACCAAAAGATAAAATATATTTTTTGGCTTTTGCTGTTAAGGGGGGAAATAGGTGTAAGTGAATGTATAGGACGGCGTATTTTACGAATTTTTTTTTACACATAAGGAATAAATATATTTCATTTATATTATGGAATTATGTTATGCATATGTTCAAGAGTATATTATGAAATTTTCAAACATTTGCATTGTAAGTCGCCATCCGGCTGGCTAATTTGTGTACATCCTGGAGGTCACAATTTTCATCCGAAATCAATTTTTCAAAAAAATCTACTTTCTTTATAAGTGTTTCTTCTATGTGAACCTCAATCTCCCCAAAAAATATCGAAAATTAATTTTTTTCTGAGGAATGTGGAAATTTAGTATGATTTTTTACCATTTTTTGCAATGAAAAAATTTGTAAAAATAAAGATATTGTTTATGTTTGAGATTCACATAGAGCGTAATTATATAAAGCAACTATGTGCTGAGTTTGATAACGAATGATCAAAAACTGTAGAAGCTAGAGTGTACACAAATTCGAAAAAAGTGATTTGAGAAAAACGCGTTTATGTACCTAAGGAAACGCTTGCGATAAAAGTCGGTGTGAAATTTAAAATTTTTTACACTTCTAAAATTTTTTTCCAACGAACAAAAAATCATCTTTGATGTGTTTTTTATCTTTAATACCTTCCACATAGATCTAGAGTGACTAGCTGCTCGACGGCTCCGTACTAGATGCCACGCGCTCCAACTCTTCGACAGAAGGACATTCACTCTATCGCTTATAATTCTTAAACCGCATAAAATTTTGTTTTGAAATTTTGAAAATATATTTTTAAATGGTTCTACGATCGATTTATGAAAAGAAAAAAAAATGAATTTTTTGAAGTTTCTACACCTATTTTCCCCCTTAAATCTTTGGAATGTGTTTTCAAGATTAGAAAAGATCATGAGTACAAAACCCCGATTGAAACAAAAACAAATTTTGAAAAATACTAGTAAATTTCCTAATATAATTTATCTATCTAGAAATCAAAATCCATGTAAACACTTTGAGAACAGTAAGAAAATTAATCAAGTGGATAAACATGTTTTTGAATGCAGAGTATTTAAGTACGCCAACCGAGCCTGACAAACCAGAAGTCGAACTACTGGCACATCTTAAGCATCTAGCAAATTCTTACAATGCAATACTTTATCATCTTCACTTTTTTCTTTGTTGGACTGACAACGGCACGTAAGTGTAAAAACATCACCTTAATTATTACAAAAACTCACTGAATCTTTTCTAGGACAAATATTACCTCTTTGCTTCGAAAATGAAGAGTTTTTGAACTGCGGAACCGCGTGTCCTAAAACATGCTCAAAACTTATCGAAAATACTACACAAACACAACCCACAAAATGTGTAGAGAAGTGCATTTCAGGGTGTTTCTGCAAAGAAGGTTTTGTAAGAGACGAAAGTAGGGACCATCGCTGTGTCCCAGTTGAAAAATGCGTAAACACACAAGAAGTGGAGAAATGTGCCAAAAATGAGGTCTATGCCGAATGTGGTTCTTACTGTCCCTTAACTTGCAGAGGTTTTGAAGTAAAAGCCTGTCCTGATGTTTGTGTTCGAGGCTGCGTTTGTCGTGAAGGATATGTTCGTAGCAGTGAAGGTGGTCCATGTGTTCTAGTGGAAACTTGTGATCAATACAGAAAAAATTAAAGTTCTTTATAAAATTATAAAGTTTGTTATAAGTTTTAATAAATGTTTATGAATTTATAGTTTTTTCCTTCTTTTGGTATAAAAAAATTTATATTTTTGGTACCTTCAGTGCTTGGTGCGTCAAACTCTATAGTAACTTGATCCATCTAAAGAGTCTAGTTTGATTAGAAATTTAAAAGTTGGCTCGATTTTTAAATATAAAATATCTACTTTTTCTTAAAAACTATACTAAGCAGCAATATTTTCTATTCTAGCAATCATTTTAAAAATTCTGATAAGCACAATATAAAAAAAAAATCTTTCTGGTACTACAAAATACAGTTAGGGACACGGAATTGCAAACGACAATTTTCTGACATTAAAAAAAAATTATTGTAGTCTGTACCTTACTGTCATTTTGATTAATACTTTTAAAATTTTGAAAGCTGTCACCTCGACATTTCAAGCCATTTTTAATATACCGGTAGTGTTTTTAATTAACAAAGCGCGGGTCATTGCTTTGGTTGAAAGTGGGATGTCTTATGGCCAGGTGGCTGTAACAATGGCAATCTCAAAAGGTACAATATATAGTATCGCTCAAAAATGGAGACGAGAGCAGACGATTGGGCGACGTCCAGGGTCAGGCGGACGTCGAGTTTCCATGTTAGCTCAAGATGAGGCTTTGGTTACAGAAATTGAAAGAAGACCATTTGTTACAGCGGCTATGAACCTCAGTATGTTCAAGAAGAAGACCAAAGCGGGCGTTTTTCGGTAAACATGTGGGGATGGATTTCTGAAAGTAGTCCTGGGGTAATGTATGCAGTAGAAGAAGATCGGCTAAATAGTGAGGTTTATATTGATATTCTCGAACGTGTGATGATACCTTCTGTAACGGCGACCTTTCCAGATAGAAATATTATCCGTCAACAGGATAATTGTTCTATCCACACGTCACATCAGGTAACAACATGGTTCGAGCATAACAATATAAACGTCCTTGATTGGCCGAGTCGCAGTCCCGATCTCAACCCCATCGAAAACATGTGGGCCTTGTTGACTCGAAATATAAAAAAGCAAAGATTGCAACTCCTCAGACGGGAGGATCTGGTGGCTGCGATCAACAACGTATGGCACGAATTACCTCAGGGTTACCACAGAAATCTATGTTTGTCCATGCCAAGAAGACTGCGCCAAGTAGTTAATACAAATGGGGCCCCCATTAAGTCCTAGGTTTTTTTATATTCCATTATTTAAAATTATTACACTTATATACCAGGAGTATTACATTGTTTAATCAGATAAGCCAACTCTAGCAAAGTTTAAACAGCAAATGGTTCAATCTGAAATGAAAAAAAATATTGACATCTAGTCCGTCTTGTTACTCATGTCACTTAGACAAATATGCCAAAAATTAAAAGTTTGGTTATGAGCAAGTAAAGACTGCTTTAGAATGTACGAAATTTGAATGACAGGTCGTTTGAAATTCCGCTTCCACTACTGTACACCTTTAAACTTCCACGATATTTATGACATTTCGTTAAGTTTTGATTCCAAGAAGTGTTTATAATACTTTCAGTTCACAAATTAAGAGTTATTTTGGCTACTTTAGTTACTACCAACAGGAATGTCTGTATATGTTGTGTTAAACCACTATCAGACTTCAAAATATACCTAGACGATAACACACATGTTGTGTCTTTATGAAATATCATGTAATTGCAATGGTAACTCGGAATATGTTCCCAAACATTTTAAAACTCATAGGTTTTGTAAATTAGTTAAAATTATCTAAAATTAATTAAACATATCAAACTTTAGTATCAAATTGCCACTAAAAGACAAATAGTGTGATGTGAAGTTTTAAACAGGTAAATTTATAAAGCAAACGAAAAATAAATCACTGTATGTTGTTCGTCATAATATAATTTCTAGAAAGGATAGTAATGCGGTTCCTAAAGAGTTGTAATAGTTGGAATTTTTTTGATCACGCTTGGTTTGTGCGATATAAACAAATAGCATAAAAGTAATGTTATTTCGGGGAATTTTTCATTAATATTTTTAAGAAGTGTGTAAATTTGATTCATTAAGAATACTTCTCAGAGAGTTTTTTTAATATATTGTTTCCTTTGTAAATAACTTATTATTTAACTTATTACAGCTGTAATAAATGTTGAAAGCAATTTCGACTCCCTCGAGCCAAAAGCAAAAAAATCAATCTTGTAATATGTATATATATGTGGTACGATATCTTTGATTCTAGAATTTTCTGGACAGTCCTTAAATCTCAATTGTTTCTAAAATAATAAACAACTGATTAACTTTTGATATTTTGTCATTTTGATATGAAAGTGATACTACAATCATTTGTCACCGAAAAATAGCTGTCGTACACGTGACAAAGGAAAAAAGATTAGAACTTAGGTAAATACTGATATTTAAAAACTACTTAAATATTAATAAGTGTCTTTTTTTGGAAGCTTGCTTTGTTTCTTGTCCACTTAGTTTAAAATATATTTCAAGAAATCAATTACTTTCCTAAAGCTATTTATTAACATCACAATCGATCAAAACGATCACTTTCGAAATATTAACAAAACTAATCAAGTGTATTGATAAACATGTTTTTCAAATTCTCATTATTTAATCACAACGCCAGGACTAGACAAATTAGAAGTCACGCAACTGCCGAATCGAACCCAAGGAAAAAAATTTCACTATGCCGCCTTTCTTCCTTTTCACCTTTCTCTTAGTGGGACTGACTGCAAGCCGTAAGTTTAATAAATGGTTTTAATATAAAACTAATCAAAACATTCTAGGACAAATTGTGCCTCTTTGCTCGGAAAACGAAGAATTTAAAGAATGTGAATCAGCATGTCCTTCAACTTGCTCTAAAATTAATTCTACTCAACCTACAAAATGTGTAGATATGTGCGTTTCTGGCTGTTTTTGTCGAGAAGGTTTTGTAAGAGATGAAAGACGAGAAAATCGCTGTGTTCCTACAATAAGTTGCGAAAGTCCAATCAGTAAGTTTGACGAGTTTTGTTTTTATTTTTTGATTTCACAATTTTTTTAGTTATTCCAAAATGTGGCAGAAACGAGTTCTACACTGAATGTGCATCCAATTGTATAACTTGCCAAAATCCTGAAAGAAAACCATGTCCTTGTGTGCAAGGATGTGCTTGTCAAGAAGGATATATTCGGGATACTTCGGATGGTCCATGCGTACCTGTAAAATCATGTAGTCTGTATAAACAAGCTAATTAATTTGTATTTTGTTATAGTTTTGTATTAAAATTTGATTTTTTTAACTGTTGTTTGATGTCATCTCAATACCCAATTTTTCAATCTAAAGCATTTTTAATTCTGTTCGACAAAATATTGGTCAAAGATACAAAATTTTGTTTTATAAAATAAAATAGAGCGAGAACTTTCTGAAAGCAAGCTCATTTTAAATGTACAATTTATTTCATTTGACTGGAAAGCTCTAATATAATTCATTATTTTGACAATTTTGTAAATTGAAAGCTTTTTACGTTAAAGTAGTTTAAAGGATGAACAGTCAACTAAAATAACGCCAGATGTGACGTAAGTTCGTATCAACAATTAATCTCTTAATTATAAAGAGTCGTTCACTAGAGCTTTACTGTTCCGTTTTATATTTAAGAAATTATATCATATTTTAATTTTAAGTACTATTTTTGTACAGCAGTGATCAAAAGTTGACTTGTATGCTATAATTTTTCTTGAAAACGAAATAACTTTTATTAAAAAAAAAATGTTTTTTGAACTTTATTCATCATAGACTGTTACCGTTTTCGTTTTGTACATACGTTCCGAGCAAAAAAGTGCTTTATTGGTATCGCAAACGCTCGAATTTTACCTGACGTGATCAAGAAATAAGTACAACTTTTTGCTCTAAATATATAATTATTTGTTATTTAAAAAAATATTTAAAACTAATTAAAACTCAATAAAAGTATAATCAGAGGTGATCATTCTGCAGTTTGTACCTCTCAGAAACAGTTAATAATTTCACTTTGGTGTCTATACAATGTGTGACATTTTTTTATACTAAAATTCACAAAGCGCTTTAACGATGTCGTAAAATCACCGGTAGTATTACTACACATAATTATTTTTAAATCAGGATACAAATAATGTGACAGTAGAGTGCAATTATCGCTCAGATTTAGTGCACTGATATCGGATTTCACGCTTTGTTATCGGTTGTTTTTTGCTTTAATTTTGACAAAACGTCTGTTTGGGTTGCCCCAATTAAATTCCATGATGTTAAATTCACAACCGATAAGTTTAATTTAATCTGTTTGCTTGTTCTTTTATTTATTTTTACGATGATTCCATTTGATGAAGACATTCTACTTTTAAAGTTTTAAAGGACTATATTCTATATTCCGTTCGACAATTGTGTCCTTAATTTAGTAAGATTCGCAAAATGTAATTTACATATTACAGAAAACTTTTAGAAGTAAAAATGGAAACGATGCATAAAATCAATTATCACTGAAAAAAAAACACGAAAACTAGATCAACGTCGAATTTTTTTACATTTAACAGTGACATTGATTTGAAAAGACTGTCACAGTTGTCCGTACTTATGCCCTAGCAAAGGTTGAAAATAATGGAAAGAACTATAAGATTTCATGTGCTAAAACAGGCTTTATGATATCACATCATATAGAGTAGAATCTCGGTAAGTCGAACTTCAAGAGAGACGCGAAAAAGTTGAGTTAAAAGTTTTGACTCATAAAAGTTTTTGTAGTACATGTTCAACTTGCAGAGACTTAGATTAGGTGAAATAAATAAAAAATTCTGATATAGAGGTAACGTTTATTCTCAACTTACGAATTTCTTATACCTGACATAAAAAAAAGATGAAATAACATACATAGAATACTTTTTTTTTTAATTCAGTAGTTTTTTCTTGCTTTAAATAGTTTGAACATTCTATATCTCTAGTATACAGAGCAATTAATGTTTCTTCTTATGCAGTGCTGGATTTCTCTATAAAATTTCTTACCGTATTTAATGATGCTCTTGCCTCTTTGGTGGAAATCGAACACCTGGAAACAAGTTTGACGTTAGCTGTAAAAATCGGTAATCCTTGGAATCCCTAATTTTTAGAAAACATTTTTGAGTTGTAGAGGTAGTAGAATCAAACATTGATATGTTTGAGATACAGAGGTCAAATATTTCTTGTTCGAGTTGTAGAGAGAAAAATATGTACTAAATACCTAGTAGGAAAATATTGATTATTTCGACTTGTCGAAGGCTCAGATTTAAAGTTATGGAGGGATTGTAGCTTAAAGGGAAGAAAACTGTAGAGGTTTTCAACTTATCGACGTTTGACTTACCGAGGTTTCACTGTATAGCTATCGTAATCGACAAGTATGATAATCCGCCTCTTTGGCAACCGCATCAGAATCTTAACAACGCCCGAAAGATTCCTCCAGAATAGTTTTCCTAGAATCTAGAGAACTATGGTAGTTCTAAAGTTACAGATAAGTTTTATTCATGTTATAATCTTTTATGTTGTCAATAAATTAATTTCAGATTACATTAAAATAGGTCCATTTATATTTCATAATATCATTTATATTATGTCAATTATAGCTTCGAGTGTTAAAAAATTTAAGTGTTTATAATAACTGGCTAAGTAAAACTGCTTTTGAACTGAGTTTTAAACTACAAACAACAAAACTTTGGACCTAAAGCAACTATAATCAAAAATCTTGCTTGGTGATAGTTTATTATCAATTTACCCATTATGTAATCTCTAATCTAAAACATATGATGTACTCGAAAATTTATCATATCTTTTTATTGTAAGCAATAACTGTTTTTGTTATTTAAAAATTAAAGTTTTAAAATTTACACTATTTTAAAAATGGTTTTATTTTACTACAAACAAAGTAAAGGCTCGATAGAAAAAAAAAACTTATTATTGTATCTATTAGAATAAGTTTTATATTTTTTTAATAAAGATTTTGTTTATAAGTGTAAATTTTACGTTCTTATTTCCATCGTTTCCTAAATATTTTAAATTTTTATGAAAAATATCTTATGATAGAAAATGACTTTTATAGAAAAATTAAATTAACAGTAGTGAATATAATTACCTAGAGCACTATTTTTTTTTAAAATTGTACGAATAGTAGTTAAAGTGTGTTCCCATGGTTTCTTTTATTGTCAGTCTTGGATTTTCTTTGATTTCCGTAAGACATTCGAATCGTTAACTTTTTTCGATGAAACGCATGATCGTTGACTGTAAGCCTATCGTTAGACTAAAAAATGTAGCAGACGACCAGAAAAGCATAGAAAAATACGTAAAAATCACCAACAAGTTGAATAGTTACCTCCTAAATAACAGAAGAAATACATTTTGCAAAAGTTTTAAAAAACTATCGCAGTCTTGTTTACTCAGAATTCGAACAAATAAACAACACATTTCTTTAAATTAACATTCTCAATATGTAAAAGACAATAAGACAAAATTTGTAAAACAGCTTTGCTCAATACGAATTGGAATTTAATCGAATTTCATCCTAACTGAACGCAGAAAAAGCTCCATTCGCAATGTAAATAAATTTGCAATGTAAATTTTCTTAGAATGTGGGTTACTAAAATCAAGATAACATGTTAAAAAAACTGCTTCTGTATTTCTTTGTGCATCTCTTACTATAGAGCTTCTAAAAAAAATTTAAACAAAAAATATTATTAATGACATAATGTAATGTATGTATTATATTGTCCTCCCTATAATTCGTTTTTGAAACTTCTAAAGTACAAAATTTTTAATCTTATTTATTTGCAAAGTCGTAAACATCTGATGATTAATCTCTGTTATTTTGGTGTGTTTAAGATAAAATTTTAATTGCAATTAAATGACCTGTTAAAATCTGTTATCAATATACTTTATGTTCCTATTTTAGAGGTAAACAACTGTTAAAAGATCAAGTGCATTGATATAAACTTAAAATTAGTGCCTCTTTATCATTGCCCGATATTATCTTAAATATTTTAGAAATTTAACGTAAAATATGAACCCAGTGAAATTAAAACAATTACCTCTAGACTTTATATTTATCTTAAAAGTCAAAAATATAGAAAAAAATATAATTTACGGTTATTCAAATTGAAGTCTTTTTAAAAACGTTGGATATTTTTTCATGCACATGTTTACCTAAAAATCCAAAATCTTTCAAAACACTTCGAAATATCACAAAAATTGGTCAAGTGGCTCGATAACATGTTTTTGAACCCCCAGTATTTAAATGCAGCGACAGTTCCTCAAAAAGCAGAAGTCAGTCTACTGGCGAACAGAAAACAACTAAACCGATCAACGATGAGGTATTACATGCTCTTCACGGTTTTTTTCGTGGGAGTAACTACTGGGCGTAAGTTTCAAATATTTTTTAATTGTAAACAAAACTAAGGAAATTACTTCAGGACAAATTGGACCTATTTGTTCAAAAAATGAAGAATTTTTGCAGTGTGGAACAGCGTGTCCTGCAACTTGTTCAAGACTTTATGCCGCTCAACCTATAAAATGTATAGAGATGTGCATTTCAGGATGTTTTTGCAAAGATGGTTACGTAAGGGATGAGAGAAGAAACAACATTTGTGTTCCACAAGCGGAGTGTCAGAGTAAGTATGACAATTTTGGTGCTTTTCATTCACTCTATGGGATTCTTTAGGTGTACCACCGTGTGCCAGGAATGAAGTCTATGCCGAATGTGGACCTTATTGTCCTCTCACTTGTCAGGGTTACGACACAAAACCATGTCCTGATCTTTGTCGACAAGGCTGTATGTGTGCCGAGGGATACGTGCGAAGCACCCTTAATGGTCCGTGCGTACCGCAAGATTCGTGCGATCTATATAATAAATAAAAAATACGTTTTAAAAATATACAACTATCTTATAGAAGTTAGTAGATTATAGTAATAGTTATTAGGTTTATTTGGCTTTGCTTGAGCTCTTAAACTAAACTTAAGGGGATTCTTTTAAGGTGGGTGAAAAGTTTTTACGCTTTTTTTATTAAAAATTTTATAAAATGTGAACTAAAACCCAAATTATTAATTTTTTTAATAAAACATAAATTTTAAGTATTTTTTGTAGGTTATACCATTCCCACTTGAAAGTTTTTAAATTAATTGTTTAGCTTTCGGTTACTCTAAATTCTTGTAAATAAAGCAGAAAAACTGTAAAAAAATGAGGCAATTTCTCTAAAGTTTACGGAACTAAATTGTGGTATTTACGGTAATTTTAAGAAGGACCTTAATTTTATATTGCTTCCTGATTATCAATGGTTTGGTGGTTTGATTTGGTTCTATTAGAACATAGCTAATACCAATTTATCACTCAACAATAATCAATATGTTAAAAATCTTTTTTCAGCTAAAAAACTGATTCAGAACGCTCATAACTTGATACTAAATATGAAAAACAATGCTGCTCAAACTTAAACAATTTGATTATTTGTATATTAACAGAAGGGAAAGGAATTTTTTTTCCATTAAAAATAATTCGATGGAATGCAGCCACAATTGCGTATAATAAAAAAGCAGATTATTATTACACAACTGACCGAAAGATAGTCCAGAAAAATATACAAGAAATGCATTGCACGTGTACTAAAATTATTATAATGAAGTAAGAAGAAAACTTTTCCAGAACTAAAAAGAAAACTGTGACTCCTACTGAGTCATTACAGGTTAACCAAATTTAATATAAACAGGGAAAAATTTAGCAAGAGAAGAAATTTAAGCCATTGAAATAGAAACTTTTGAACAAAACTGTAATATTTAGTGGAAAAAATAAAAAAGACACATACCGACTACATCTAATTTTGGCTCAATAATGGGAGACAACAAATCTGAAAAAAACTTTTAAAATAGTATATTATCTGAACTTTAAACAAGTACAGCAATTACGTGGGACTGTCGAAATTAGAATTTGAAAGACAATTTGGTGTTGTATGTGACTGTGGTATCTTTATTGAAAAAACAATTAACCATAACAAGAGTATTATCATTTTATAGTGTAGACTCCTATCAGATTTTATATTCAAAACTGCATTAAAAATTGACATTTGCATCTGCAGTCCAAGCTGTGTTAATTTATTGCTACCAAGTTAGGAAGGTCTTTCGATCAATAACATCTAACTTTTGTAGATATTAATATTATCTTTTTCTTCTTGCACAATAATGCAAATATTACTCATTTACAACCACAAATAAGTCCGCCAAATTTCAGTGACCTGCCCATTTAAAAGCTGAGTCCGACTTCAAACGACCCTTTTATAAAGTTCGACTGTAAAATCGGAATCTAATTTTAACACAAAATTAAATTGATTTTTTCATTAATTAGTACCTCTATAAATTAAATATGAGATAATTATTTAAATTTATCGAAATAAGAAGTAATTCTTGAAAGAGAACATAAAATTACCTAATTAAATTTTTAAAGCCACTACACATAAATTCGTGAAGTACAGTGTTCTAAACTTAATTTATAATGACTTTGAATGCTATATATTACATTGAATATGTAATTAAATTATTTATTTATTAGTTTTTAAAATACTTTGTATGTTTCCACTTTCGACTTTTTATAAAAATAATTATTATTCTAACACCTGAACGTTGATACAACATTGACAAAGCAAAATTGCAAATAAACCTTATACAGTTTGTTTACAGTTTATTTACAACTAGAAAGTTATTATAATATAATACAAGTAATTTCAGCTATTTTCATTCTCCAGCGGTGTTTCTACTTTAAGGAGTTATATGGATTTTGAGAGCATATTTTCTAATTTTTTTTAATATAATAGAAAATTATTTCATTTCAACTTTTAAGTATAACAAAAACTGATAGTTAAAGAATATTTATTACATTTTTATTTAAAAATTTAGAAAATTTAGAATTTATTCGTTTTGTCCAGATACCTCTTAAAAAATTATCCTCGCGATGGTCAGGATAATTTATCATATATTTATATGAAATCTAAAAACCAACACGCCGTGCCACATCTCAAGTACTCTTCATTTTTTAAACAGAGTTGAATTTCTCCTAAAATTTGAAGTAGTTTTATGCAAGACAACAACAAACGTTTTTAACTTACGACCAAAAGCTACTCCGATAAAAAAGAAAGTGAAGAGAGTAAATGAGACCATTGTGAATTCGTTCGGGTTGTCAGCTTAGCAGCGGTTTCAATTCTAGTTCGTTGGATTTTATCGCTGCATATAAATACTCTAAATTTGAACATTTTTATCGAAACACTTAAAAAATAGCTTTAAACGTAAAATTTTTCTAATTTATGGAAAATGTCTTAGGCAGTTTATGTTTTAAATGCTAAATGTAGTTATTAAATATTTTATCCACCACCACTTTATTATAAAATCATAATAATGCCGATTTCGAATATATTATAAGGTCTATAAAATACTAATTATGAACCCATAATTAAACTGTCTTTATAATTAAACAGTTTATTGAACATCAAAAAATATATCAAATAATACAAAAAAATTAAAATTATATCAAACTGGATTCTCAGATGAAATCAAATGTTGAGGTTTAATTTATTTTAAAATATATAACTTTATTTGTTTCATTTTTTGTCACTTCAATGTCAATTTTAACATAGAATGTTTGTCCACACTGAAGAGGCCGCAACTTTTTTTTTGGTGTTAAAGAAGTAAACCGAACAGTACGTCTGCGTTTACCCCAGAAACATCGTTGTAATAAGTATCTCTGGATTTCTTCAGTACCAAACTCGATGTGGCTTTCTCAACATCTTTAGCAATTTTTTCAGGAAGAAAACTTTTTTCCATTTCGATCAATATTACGAATGCAGAAGCAATTTTTTCTCAATTTTTTTCATTTATTTATTCTAAACAACTAAAGAATTTGTGAGACGTTTTTTTTTTTATAGAGATCTAAAGAAAGCCGAAAATAATATAAAATAATAAAGATAAAATAAAAGCATTTGTCGACTATTTTAAATTGAAATCTTTTTGTAAATAATCAATCCCACCTCATAATATATTCAAATGTCATTGTTTGATCATACACGTCAATAGATGCTTTGATTATAACATTTTGTTTAAAATTTACTATAAATTTTAGTATATGATTGTTTCTTTTTTTAAACAATAAAACCTACTTTTATACAAATTTTATTTGACAATTAATACGTACGATTGCAACCTATTTAAAATGATATAGTAATTACAAACCCAGATTGAAAAAAAGCTCGTGTCCGTAATTGACTTAGTTTTTTTGAGAGGCTTAAATTTTTTGTGTCATTTTGATTGATTTTCTCTACAGAATGTGGTCCACTATTGTAAACTTTTGGAACATGTTAAAGCCATTAATGGCGATTTTAAACGATCTTACTATTCCATGTCAATGCCGATGCTCGAACGACCGCTACATATAACTTTTAAAGAATTTTTTGTTCGTAAAAAAATTGAAATGAGAGCGTTATGGGAGCGATACGTTTTATAAACGAAATTACCGTAGACCTTATGAAAACAATGTATTTCTTGAATATTTTTATCTTAGGCCGTTAATAATAAATAACTAAATTTGTGCTCACATTTTTTTACCTTCGTAATATTCTTGGCTTTTGTTTTTTGACATCTCGTTTCGAGAAAGTACTGTTACTTTTTAAACTTACACATTTTGTGAGAAAATTTAGACCAATGTAAAATAAAAATAATTTTATTAGAAAATATTTAAAAATAATAAAAATACTGTAAAAAGATTAAATATTTTTGCTAGTCGTCTTCTTCTTCAGAACCGGTAATTAGGTTGCACGCTTCCTTTGGTATACAAGAACCATCAATATTACTTCTAATGTACCCATCCTGGCAAACACACCCTCGTACGCAAACTTCAGGACATGCTTTCGTACCATCATCTCCACAAATACGAGGACAAAGAGTTCCACATTCACTAAATATTTCATTTTTCGAACATTGTTTTTCAACTAAAAACAAAAATTAATAAATAAATCACAAACAGACTTACACATTATACGTACTTTTGCAGTCTGTTTCTGGTACACATCGATTATCACGTTTGTCATCTCTCACGAAACCTTCTTTGCAAAAACAGCCTGAAATACACATATCCACACATTCTGTTGGTTTAACATCGTTGACATTTGAACAAGTTTTAGGACAGGCAGTTCCACACTCTAAATATTCTTCATTTTTCAGGCAAAGTGGGAGCTCTCCTAATTGTTAAATTAGTTTTCTGATTAAATAATGTTTTATTAAACTTACGTCCTAAAGCTACTCCAAAAAGAAAGAAGGTGAAGAAAGTGAAAGACATCATTTTAGAGTTGATTTAGTCGACTTGGTGGTGTTCTGACTTATGTTTTCTGAGATTTACAATTCCACTTAAATACTGTAAATCTCTCTGAAAAACATGTTATCGAGACACTTGACTTGATTAGTGTTCCGATTTTAGATATGGATCGATGAGAAAAGTTGTGTGAACACTTCAATTAAATATCGCTCTCAATATAGAAACAAAAGCGACGGTTACTTTGAACGATGTTAAGTACAAAATACAAATTATAATTTATTGCTACTAGAAAGCGGCTACAGTTCAGCAAAATTGTTAATCAAAAGTCAGTTTTTTACAGTTTATACAAAAAAATAGCGCCCAATTATAAATATAAAACATCTAAATAAGCATAATTTTTTTATCGGCCAAAATAAAAAAAAAATAAAATGAGGAAAATATCACGCTAAAATCAGTGCACAAAATATTTGTCACTTGTTTACCTTGTTATCTATACTTAGTAGTACGAACTAATGAAATTTCAGATAAACCAAAATAGATCGATTTTTAGATCAAAAACAAGTTACTTTTCAAGCTGTAACAATACGGAAAAATTCTAGAAAAAATCTATTTTAGTTGTTGTTGACAGTGTGCACGTACAAAACTTGATTAGATATTTTTAACTATTTATTAAAAATTCTCGACTTTAGTGTTTTTTGGCAAATTTACTTTAATTAATTTAATTTTAATGCTGTTAAATTGGTAATAAACCACATCATTTCTGATAAGAATATAAATAAATTAAAAGGGTTATATATCACGTTTCTCTTCAATTTTCCACCCTCCAAGAATGCCTACCCTTCTAAGTTTGTTCGCTTCACCCCCAGTATCTCCAACTTTCTTAATTACACATGCTCAATTTTTTTGATGAAATTAGTGTTTGGCAAAAGTAATGTTTCCCTCTAGTCATCAACTCTCACACACTACCCACTGCCACCCCCACATAATTGTTTTCAAGATTCCCCCTAAGATAGTTTGTAGGACATTTCGGGCGGTTTCTGTTTTCCCGTCCGGAAGAATACATTTAGTTGAATTCAGTTTGATGTGATTACGGCTTGCGGCGGGTTTAAAGTGGTGAAGTTAGGGTAATATTTTAGGGGGCGGAGCGCTGACAGGTAAGACCGGTAAAGTTAGCAATTGTGGTGGCGTGTCGCGGTTGCGGCAGAACCTCCCGGAACGGAAACGGAACTGTTCTCTAACGCACGTAGCGCATCGTACAACCCTCTCCGAGTGCCCATTAGATTACTCCACTTGTTCAAGACTTATCGGACTAATTGCTTAGGACCAGAATTCTTTTCGGAACGGATCGAATCGGGCCGTTGCTGCAGATTAAATTTCCGGATGGTTATGAGTGCGATTCATCATCTCTGGAGAATTCAACGCGAATATCGACATTATGAAAATGACAAGAAGGCGGGCGGTGGCCGGGGGCTTTTAATACTCTAAAAGTGGAGGCGGCGTAAAGAATCTCGGGGCAATAATTGAAATGTGTTTTATGGGCTCAAACAGACACCGGAAGATGACAGGCTAGAGATTATTTTGTATTATATGTACCCGTTTAATTTTCAACAATTTTAGACTTGTTAGCGAATGAACAAACATAAATGGTGAATTTATCAAAAACCTCTCAATGTGTTCCATTTAATAAGAAACTGATCGCTTCGATCTTTACGGTGATATAGGTTTGACATCGTTTCTTACACCTGGAACCTGATTCGCTGCTGTAATAAGCACCCTTCCAAAATTAACAAAATCAACTTTATCCACCACACTCTGCTCTTGCATCCCCTGTCTTTCCCCCATGTTGAATCTCTCGATCTAATTATGATGTCACCCAATGCCGGATGATCTCGAAGCGAACAGGTAGCGTCGGGAATGCTTCTCATCGACGTAATATTCCTCTAAACTGAAATCCCAACAGCTGTATGAGGAATTCGAAAGCAATCTCACGTACAGCCACATTCCTGATGAAATTTAGCGGAGCAGCACGCAACAGTCTAACTAACTTGATACATCCGCAAGACACTAATTTAGCAGCTTGACACATGAACATTAAAGACGATTTTGTGAAAAGAGGGAACTGACTTTTCAGGGAGCTTGAATTCCTACTACGGCAAAAATAGATTATTTGACACTTGATACGGGTACAAGCTTTGTTTTTGTGCGGTTTTATTTGAAAATAGAAGCGAACGACGTGAAAAGAAGACGCGGAAGGAAAAACAGGCGATTCGCCTTTGACAAGAAGTAAGATATAATGAGCGTAAATTGATATGTTCCTATTGATGCAAGATCCTTAAAATAGGCGATCAAATAAAAAAATAAAAAAGTGGAGTCGGTAGCACGTCGGAAAAGAAAGATGCTTTGTAGAAAGAGGGTTTTGAGAGGCAATAAAAAGTCGCTTGTCACTCGTTGGATATTTTAAGTGGTAATTATAAGATTGGATACACGGCCAGAAAAGTTTCTTGTTGTCATCACAGCTTAAAGTTGAAGTTGATTGCAAATTTAAAAGATAGCGATCTAATTAATTAGCTTCATCTGATCCGTTTTTAAAGTTTTAGAAGAGCCATCTCGTTATCAACAAGAGAAAATGCCATCAAACTCAAAATTGTCAAAAGTGATTTTATTTCATTTCTTACTTATAGTTCACAAAACAACGATTTTTTCTTTGATCCCTCACAAACTTAAAACGTAGCCGTTTCGTTGTTTTAAAAAAGATAAAATTTTGAATTTGTATTTCGTCACTATTTTAAACTGCCTTTTTTAGGATATACGAAATTTAAAAATTTACTATTTAATAATAATGAAAATAGATGGGGTAAAAATATTTAAAAAAATTGCAAGCACCTAAGACAATTTAAACTTTGTAACCTTTTGTATCCTGTTTTTTGCCGAGGACCATTTATCTTAATTTGGAACGTCGCCACCAAGAAACAACATAACAAGGCACGCAAAATCAATGTCTCGCAAACTAAAGAAATTACTTTGTCTCTATACCCGGATACTACAGAAAATTACGCTCATTAATAATGTATCCGGGAAACTCCATGTAAACTGCATGCAGCAAATTGCATTACGATGTGTAATAAAATATCCATCACTCTTCTCTTAGACATTCCTTTTAATGCCTTTCTCATGCCTTACCAGACGTCAATATCATAAATTAAATAAGACCTGTTGTATATTAGATTGCTCTCTCATTCCACGATGTGATCGCAATAAAAGAAATTTGATGTTACATAAATATTGCGGACGAAATAATTTCGGGACAATTTAAAAAATCTCTGCTATATTTTTTGTTAGAAAAATGTAATAACGTAATAAGCTACACGGGAAACTTTTTCAATTCTGTTATATGAATACCTAACTGAGACGCATTCCTCGTATGAGAAATTGACCAGAAAAGCAATTTATTCCGAAAGGACGAAATTACGGAAATAATTGGAATGATTGCTTTGTGTGCTGCTTTATTTTAGGAGATTTTTGTTGGAGTAGAGAATTTCTGAAATATGTATAGTGATGGTTTGTAAAATAACTTTATCGGATGTTTTGACAGATCAAAACACGACAGGTGCAAGCTCGGCACCGAAATGAATATTTTAGAAAAATGCAGACCGTGTTTTCGTCGGAATACGTATCAATGAAATGAAATATATGAAGAGTACTGGGGATAAAATATTAATAAACATCTGCAGTTCAATTGCATTTTTGACGATATTGTTCTCGACGCTTGCAGTGGAACCAATCCTATGAATTTAAATCAGAGAAATGGGATCGTTACGAGTTTCAAAGTCAAGTGTAAAGCCTACAACTGCGGTTATACAACGACGCTATTTCTTTAGAATTTATAATCATAAAGAATCACAAGCAAGCAAATGTTTCGAAATTGTGAGAGGTAACTGAGCAAACAATATAACCACATTTTTTTCTGATGTTTACATTCATTCATTCAATAATTCAATTCTACCGGAGTCTTTTTGTTGGTAGTCGTTTTAAAACATTTCCTATCACATTCACCCATTGTTAAAAATGTACAAGTAAGTCTTAATTGTTATATATGTATATCTATTCTCTAAAATTCCTATTTCACATAATATCTATAATTTTAAAAACAATTCTCAGAAGCTTATATTGTACCCACAAAAGAGTGAAAAATCAGATAAAAGAACAAAATACCTAAGAATGTCATGGACCTGACAAATACCTTCGTACAAAATCGTTATGATTACAAATAATTTATAAACTCGGAATGCTTAAACTGCAATTGGTTGTAATAAATACAAATATTATAAGAACTTAAAAAAATATGTATAGTAAACATACTTTAAAGTGTCGTTACAAAGCTGTAAAACGTAAAAAAAATCGAAGTATCGAAGATTCAAAAACTGAATAAAATAATATAACAAAAATAATCAGAAGCATTCAAACGATCGAAAACATTTAAATTTTCTATTAGATTGATCGCCAAGACAGTTTAAAATATCTAAATAATATAGGGCGTCTATACGTTTGAAGAGTTCATAAAAACTAAAAAAGATTCAAACGAATATGGAAATATAACCAATAACAACATTTTAGAAGTTCTGGATAGGTCCAGAGAATGTAAAATAATTGAATACCAAAAACGGATAAAATAATAAAAAAAAGCTATTGAATATTAAAATCGTATTAAATAAATAGAAGATAAATAAAAGTTGTTACAAATTGAAAAAAAAAACATAAATTTAATCTAAAAACATCTAATGAATTCTAACACAGTAGAGAAACAAAGAAGATTACACATAAGTTTTTAATTATTTTATATTTTAGAAAGTAAAATAATTAAAATAATTAAAATAATTAAGTAAATAATTAAAATAAATAATTAATAAATATCTCTAAAATCTATAAAACCAAAAATTTGAAAAATTTAAAGCATCGAGAAAATTAAAAAATAGTAAGAAATTTACAAGATGTAGAAAATATGAGTTAAATAATTGCCATAAATTTATCAAATATAAAGCATCCAAAAATACAATAATTATTCCAAGGAGACACTAAAGATTCACTAAGGAGAACTAGAGTATGTAGAAAATTAAAATAATTATAATAAATAGATAGGAAGATACTAATAACAATTTGAAAATCTATAAAAGCTAGAAAACCTCTAAAATTTAAACATTGCTAAGAATCTAATTGATTTAAAAAAATTAATCAAAAATATTTTAAAAATTTAAAGCATCGAGAAAATTAAAAAAAGGAAGAAATTTATAAATTGTAGAAAATATGAGTTAAATAACTGCCATAAATTTATCAAATCTAAAGCATCTAAAAATACAATAATTATTCGAAGGAGACACTAAAGATTCACTAAGGAGAACTAGAGTATGTAGAAAATTAAAATAATTATAATAAATAGATAGGAAGATACTAATAACAATTTGAAAATCTATAAAAGCTAGAAAACCTCTAAAATTTAAACAATACTGAGAATCTAATTGATTTAAAAAAAAGAATTAAAAATATTTTAATAAAATAAAGAAACCGAAAAATGTTTAGCATTTTAGCATTTAAAGCATCACACACAGTCTAAAAAAATCTAACAAATCTAAGAAATTTTAAGGATTTTAAAAATTTTAAGAAAAAGAGCACATTAAAAATTTAAGAAACCTAGAAAATGTAGAAATTTTAATAACTGCAGTAAATCTAAAAATTAAAAAAAAAAACTAATTCCAAATTCTAAAACTATCCAAGAAGAAAACCAGAGTATTCCAAAATTCCAAATAAATAATTATAACGACAAGAAATATTTAAAATATAATATATATAAACTTAAATTTATAAATATATAAAAACATTTACTAAAATCTTTTATTAAAATTAATTTAGAGAATTAGAGCATTCCTAGGATATCAAAAATTCAATCGGTACAAGAAAATCAAAATTCCAAAAACAATTTATAAAATGTTAAAAAGCCCAAAAACATGTAATAAAATTTGAAAAAATTAAAATCTATAGAGTTCACTTTCAAAAATACCCTACGCTCTGAATAAATTGTTACCAAAACTTTTTTCAAAAGTGTCATATTATCTTTACATAGCATTTATGTCTAATTTGAAGAAAATCTTCATCAATTTAAGAAAACAGTTTGCAGCAACAATTTACTTTAAACCTGTGTGTTGTGTTGTGAATAATTATCTAATTCGGCGTTCATGTGCCACCAAATCTTTTGAGTGGTCAGAGTTACCTCGAGTTTCTGCATAACGTGATAAACTTGTGCTTTTTTGTGCGGTGTACCAAGTTTTGTTCAAATTATAGTAGACCTATATTAACAGGCCATAAAGGCAGCAAACACAATACGTAAAGTTTAGATGTTTTTGCCCAAGTACGAGAAAATATATCAGGCGTGTATTAAAAATAGCGGACAACATTTTAAACGCTTGTGATATTTGCATAATTTTTGTAATATTTCGTTATTTTCTAAAGATAATTAGTAAAAATCTAATAACCATCTAAAAAATTCAAATTGTTTTAAATATAAATTCTATAAATTCTTTTTAAAACCGCGTAATTTTTAATTAGTATTTGTATTATTCTAGCAGTTACAATAAATTCAATAACCTCACAGTTGTAAATTCAATTACAGATTAATTACATGGTACAGAACAGTTTCAATTTCAGTCTTTTTGTTTGATTTTTAGCATCTATTTTAATTTACAAATAAATAACAGACCATGGAACTAATTAAAAATTGCATTTTAGATAAACTGATGATTACCAACGGAATACAGGTAAACTCCATTTTATTTTCATATCACTTTTTACATTTTACATTTTAATTGCATTTAAACGCGATTATCTGCGCTCTAGACATATCTTATGACATTTATTTAAAAAACAGTGTTGCATAGCATTAACGTTTCTTGGTAGAAATTGAAAGATACGGTCCTATTTCTTCTAAAACTATCTCTTACTGAAGCACTCCAGTCTCGAGTTACTTAGACATAAAGTGTTGCCTATCTCATTACATATTCACATAATGTTTCATATAATAAGAAGTACTCGTGCACTTTATAACACCGAGCATCTACGTGTTTTCTTGGCCAAAGTGAACATCTATTTGTAACAACATTTTTACCAAAGGCAGAACATTTAAAATTTGCCGATCTGGAACGAACGATATTTTACTTTTACCGAAGTTCGATCAAGTTACAAAAGTTTTTCATGAACCGATGTGCGAAAAGTGGCAAAGAATATTTAAGTAGAATAACTGGAAGTTTCTAATGAAATCATTGTTTCATGTTCTGCACTGCAAAGGTGGAACATATTGCAGAAACGGTGTATATGTTGTATACTAAAGTAGTTTTTGATGGAGAAACAATTTGCCGAAATGAAAAAATCAATAGAAGTAGAATCACAATATTAAAGTTTGATCCACCAAAAAATATCAGCTTACTCAAAAAGCGCAATTCCAAGAATAGAAATGAACAATTCTTGCGACAGAAGTTCGTCGCTAAAGAAAATCGTAAAACAATGGTCCCGTCTGCGCTGCGAATATTCAAATTAAATCTGCTAATAAAGCAAAATTATCATAACCTCTTAAAGTACAACTGCGTCTACAAAGAGTAATACATAATTAAAGAACTGCTTCTTAACTCTCGCAAGATGCTGAATATGAGGCACCGGCATCTTCGACTCAAGTAATTCCATAAATAAAACGCTGAATTCCAAAAGTTACGTTGCAAATTCCCTTATGTGATTAGAGCAGTGATAATTTTTAATCAAACCGTACGCTAAGGTCTTTAAAGTTTCCAAGCGTGTTGACTCGATTCTCCTACGAGAATGAGAAATTTAATCATTCCACAAAATATTGCAGTTTGCTAAAGAATCCAATTTGGGGAAGAAGTTAACATGGAAATATTATAACTTGTTGAATAAAATTATGGAGGGTTGATAAACAATGAAAAATCTTGAAAAATTAATTGAGGGATGCGAAATTTTGTAAGGAATGTAAATCCTTGTCTAGACGTGTACACAAACTCAGTTTGTTTTTGCAAGATTAGATGTGTACCTAAAGCAGCGAGAAGATCACGTTTGGGACACTCATTAAAAAAAATTAAAAATGGGTGAATGTTCCAGAAAATTACTTTAGGCTTTCACACAACATTTGGCTTTCTACGATGAAAACCAAACAAGTGTAACAATAAACAACTTTGTCGGAACAATAAACAGCAATAACCATAAATCCTTCCTAAGTTATACTACCATCGAGAACCTGACACTAACAAGAATTAGCATGCATTCTCTACACTAAAAATGCCCCATGGTAATTAATTACGCCCATAAATGTATCCAACTGAATCCTTCATTCTGTTTCACGTGATTTAGCTTCCACCGACGATCGTTAACGCGACAAAATATGCTCGTAGCAACTAGTGTCATAGTTTCCAACATTTCCAACAAGGATTTAATACCTACATGCGCTTAGATTTACTATAACACCATTTGTTCCTTTTCATGTAAATATCACAAGCGCGAGCAATATCGCGATACACCTACGAAATCAGCGATGAATTAGACAAATCCGCTTCTAGTTTAGTTAGGGTGGTTTAATTTTATTACGTTGATTTCACAGAGTTAATCTTGGAACATCAGACGTGATGTATCGTAAAACTAAAGGGAGATAATTTCACGGCTTGAACTGAAATATGAGACTGAGAAGGTAATAAACTCGGTCTTAGAAAAATGTCAAATAAATGAGTTTATATCCGTGAACCGGGTCACTAAAGAGTTAACTAAAAATTTTTGTTCACTTTGTAAATCAAGGAACGAATAAGTATGCACAGGAGAAAAACAAGACAAGATTTCTGCAAGTAAAGCAAATTTTAATTAATAACTCGCAAGAATAATCAATAACTGCTGCATTTACCAGATAAACCAAAGTTCAAAGAGGCGCTTGATTAAACAGGCGTAATTTCTCTGATTCATGACGCTATAAAAGAGAAAATTAATTAATTCGTTTTGAGTCGTGTTATTTTTATCGCGATGTACGAGTTCGCCTTTAATTGCTATGTTGTCGAACTTTCTGATAGCTTTAAAAGCTACAAAAAGTTAATGACAGTCAATTATTTTGTAAAGTGTGCAAAAAAAACACTAAAAACATTTCAGGCTAAAAATGAGATCAACAAAATTAAATATGCACACTATAGACAAGTTTTGTGTGTTTGGCAGGCTATATTACCAATTCATAAGCTTCATTTTAAAATTCGGTTAGAGTCGTAAATAACGATTTACAAAGTTTGAAATTAATTTTTCTCTACTCGTACCAAACGAGTCAATTTAGAAATAGGTTCACAATTTATAAATCAGAATCTAAATTTATTATAGACCAATATGCATTAGGCGCTGAACAGAGACTAAAAGCATGATTATGCGATTGTAGCATCAATTAATTTGAGAAAAACAAATTGTTACTTTACTTGGGATTTTAAATTTAAGGCAATAAAAAATTCAATGTGATACTATTTTTTTGCACAATAAGCCAATAATAATTTAACCTAGTTTTTTTTTTAAACGATTGTACGAATTAAATTTTGCTAGTATTACGCGATATCATAAAAAAATTTATTGTGGACGCAACAAGAAAACAAAGTTCTCTTTTTGAAGATGGTACCCAAAAATTTAAAAACTTATCACGACTAGATTTACTAACAAACATTTTCATGTACAAAACGGAAATGAAAGTCTGTTAAATTTATTGTACAAAAAGAAAGGGCAATTTATATTAAACTGATTTCCAAAAATATTCATATTATTTACAAAAACTTAATTTTCTCACAAAAAAACTTGAATTTGAGCTTAAAAATTAATTTGAAAAATGGTGGATGCGCCGAGAATATGCCATAGCAGTCATATTTTGAAAATGCATATAAACTTCAAATGAAATTTAATAAAAATGTAGATCCAGTCGAAAAACTAATTTTTATTTATCTAATCTAAAACTATTGAAAATTTGTATAAAAAAAATGGTGAGAATTATTACGTTTAGCTAAAAACTTGTCGCGACTAGCAGTGATAAGAAATATTTTTATAAATAAAATTATATAATATAAATATAAATTGGGCCCTGTTGAATTTATTGTATAGAAATAGAACTGAATTAAATTGAACTAGTTTCTATTAGAACTTATTTATGTAAACTTAGCTTTTTCGAAAAAAACCTTAGAAAACTTTTATTGAATTTGTTGCGCTTGAAATAATAAATTTTAAAAATGGTGGATGCGGCGAAGATATGCTGTAGCAGTCATATTTTAAATTGGTAAAATAAAACAAACTTTAACTTGAGTTAAATAAAATGTGGAAGCACCAAAAAAACAAATTTATATTTATAAACACCCAATGAAAAAAATATCCAATATTGGTTAAAAAAATAGTTAGATTTAGTACTTTTAGTTTAAAACTTGAAACAAAACATTTTTATAAACAGTACGGAAATTTAAGCCTGTTGAATTTAGTGTACAGAAAGAGAGCAAAATTTATATCGAACTGTTGAAACACTAAACTCATTTTCAAAAAGATAAAAAAAAACATTCATATCATTTACAATAATTGACCTTTTTAAAAAAAAATTAAAAAAATGTTATTGAAATTTTTGTCCAAAAATTGAAAAATGGTGGATGCGTCGGGACTATGCTGTAGAACTCATGTTTGAAATTCGAAAAATGAAACAAATTTCAACTTAAATTAAAAAATTTGGACACAACAAAAAACGGAGTTTATTAATAAGAAAGTATTCAAAAAAAAATTATGAACAGAAGCAGAAGAAGCAGTTAAAGTTAATTTTTGTTTATTGTTTTCTATTTGACATAAATGATAGGAATGATGGTTTTATACAAGAAATTTTGTTACAAAAGCAAACAATTGTTCTATTTTTCTTTTTTACTTTACAGGTTTATCAAATACCAGAATACAGCGTCAAAGAAAGAAAATATGCCTTCTACAATATTGTCAAAAATATCAAATTCCCGTCATATACATTTGAATTCTCCCTGATGTGTATCCATTTCAACTATTTACTTAATTATTTAAAATTAATTTACTGTTAACATAAACTCATCCACCTGATCTAGCCCTCACTTAACCCTTTCAATTTCCCCCAAAAATTCGCATGCGCCACCTCCGTTCTATCCATTCAAACAGTTGTCGGATTCAGTAGCGTCGCGTCGTTCTTCGGAGGCGGCGGTGTGGTGGCGGTGACGCACCCAAATAATTTCGCGCACCAAATTTCTCAATAATTCATAAACATGATATTTTTAAGCGGAGTCAGAATATAATCTCACTCTTATCTAGAAAGGTCACGATGCTCAGTAACAACTTCAGTTAAAACAACAAACAAGATGGAACCAGTGTGTGGACTTAGTGAAAAATGTCTTTTGGTGTTGCGATTAATTGTGTTAATCGGTAAGTGGCTTTTTGTGCAGAGTGAGTGGAAATTTGTCACTTGGTAATTCGGGACTTTGATTTCACGCACTTTTGCGTTGATACGCCAAAGCGCTACATTATAAACAACCATTGAGGCTAGGAGTGCGTTCTTGTGGATGTAATTAGCACTTCAGAGTTGATGAGTTCCGGTTCATAAACACGGATATTGAGTTCGGCAAAAATTAAGAACTGAGAATTTTTTTAAAAATTGTATAAGGTTCTGTTGTTTTTCGTTTTATTATTATTGTTACGTCATACTGTACATATTTTTAATAAAGTACACAGACATATCATATCGCGTTTGTCTTTTTAAAAGTATGAAATATGCATGTACATTTTCACGGGCAACATAGTTTTTATAAAGAAAACCACCGTTGTTACATGTCATAGTAAAATTTCAAACAATATTTTAGCTCTAAATATAAAAAGTAAAATAAATGTATTTTTTTCATATTCGGTATTTCTTGTTGCTTTTAACAGACAGATTTTTAAACTTTAGTTGGTCAGATAAATTCTTAGTTTCAACATTCCTACTTGTTTGTTTCGGTAACTAACGTAGAAATGAAAAAAAAATAGCCAAAAAAAAATTTAACGAAATTTAGTTCAAATTAAAATTTTGAATAGAATTCACTTAAGCACATGCAATTTTTTTGATTATGACCACTATATTACTCTTTCGTAATTCTCCAGTTATATTTTACAAAAAAGTTAGTCCTTAATTAAAGATTCCAGCCGTCGATTTCCAATTTCTCAAGTATATCTATAAAATTTATTTACTAAATTTACCTAAAATTTAAAAAATATTAGTTTTTCTAAAAAATACTTGGAAGATGTTAAAATTTTGTTAAACAAACTACTTTTTATGCTAATTTTTCTCCGCAAAATTGTACTTTATGCACATAAATACATTCAAAACAAAATTTCCGTTCTAACAATTTAAAACCACGTAATCTGTAGGCTAATAAATAATACTTCCATTAATTAAATGCGCGATATATTTTGAACAAAAATTCACCTGAAAATGCCGGCAGCTGTTTATTTGTCATGAATTTGCAATTTTTTTTTATAAAAACCCCTTTTTTGGCATTCATTACATTACATTTGAACAAATAATTTCAAAAAGGGAATCGATTGCTTTCAGTACTTTTAAACAATGACAATAAATGCGAATAAAGTGAAATTTTCTGCGTTTTATTATGTGCATTAAAATCGCTTAAAAGTGTAAAATAAGAAATTGTAGTATAACTAGACTTTGAAGTTCTAATCTAAAGTACATTAATTTCCTTTATGAAATAATAAACGATACAGTATTTACCATTTCTATTAAAACTACAAGCTCCAACTTTCCTAGCCGTTTGAAATGTTTTGTAAACAAAAATTACCTTAAAATAAAATTAAATTCATTAATGTCTACTACTCATTTGCGAAAACTAAAAAATGTAAAATAGAGAAAAAAGTATTATTTTTATAAATTTGTGATTTGTTTGAAGCTCGGTATTTTCTACGATTTTGAGCAAAGATACAAAACGTAAAAAATTGTCAAAAAAAATCTCTTAAAATCTTAGATATTTATGACACTATTACAGAAAACAAAATAAATGTTTGTTGCATCAAAAGATTAAAAAAAAAATGTTATCTAAACTTAAACAAATATATATTTTGTGGCTCTAAAATTTTCTAATTTTTTATCAAATTTTATCGTCTTTTGTGGGAAATTTATATATTATTTGAAATGTTCTAACATTGTTAAAACCAATTTTGTTAACAGAAGCTCTATAATCTTTAAAAAAAATCCATCAACGGATTGTTTAGATTTTTTGTAATTTTTAGAATCTTCAATAACTTTACAAAATGTATAAACCCCCAAACTCTCTAGTTTAGAAGTTGCTTTAATTTGAATAATTACTATTTTTTGTAAATTTTTACAAAGTCTGAAATGCCCATTAAGATTGATTCAGTTAAAAAAATTAAAACAATTTTTCAACTACATGTAGAAATGTATAGAGTATTAGTGTATTTAAAATCATCTAAAGTCTTTAAACACTTGTTTTTTTCTGTCTTGGAAACTAAAATATTTGAAATTAAAATTTTTAAAAATTATTTTGACAAGATAAAACTTTTTATATTCCATCTACTCTAAAATTTTTGGCGATTCTTAGATTTTTTAAAATTATTCAAACAAAAATCTCGACGCTACCCGAAAATCGCAGAGTTTAAGATAACTTAAGATAACAAGATAATAAATTCTTTCTAACCATAATTATGCCAAAATTAATCTACAGAGTTTTCAGAACAAAAAAAAAACTAGCATTTAAAACAGTTCTAAAAACTGAGTTTAATTTTATTAGGAATGCTTAGTTATTAGTTTGAAACTAAAATTTTAAATTTGTTTCAATAAGCTTTATCTCTCAAACCGGAAACTCGGTGCATTATAACTTTAAGATAAAGTTTTTAAAATTTTCTCTATTTATTCTTTGATTTTCAGACAATATCTGAATCCACAAAATAAATTTAGTTAATTATTCTGTTGTGAGTGGTTATCTTTTTGTCGTTCTGCCACAAAGACATTTTTCAATTTAGTTGTTGTATTTATAATTTTATTCAAAAGATCAAAAGCCTGTTTTGTACTTTCCTTTTTGTTATTTTTCTTTTATTAATAACAGCTTCTTTTAATTCTGTATTAACCTTAAGGCACTTTATTTGTAAGATGGAAATTTATATTTAGTTGCTCTGAAAACAATCTTAAACACAGTTAATAATAATTACCAATATTATTATGTTTTTATCTACTCCGGGAGGATAACTAATGAAACCAATCTTTTTTTCGTGTTATTTTTATCTCGCTATTAAAAGCTTCGTTTCATTCAAATTATGAAAGCTTCTTTCAAATATAACTTCCAAGACAGCTTAAATAAATTTCTTATAATATTGCAGAACTGCCCGCGGACACACTTTTTGCAGTCTGTGTGTTCAGAATTCCCTTTTTACTTTGCATCTCTGAAAGGAGTTAATACGGCGCAACGAAATTGCAAAGGAAAAGCATTATTTGATCCAAAATAAATCCGAAGGAAACCCCTAGATCTTTGTATAATTATGCAACCGCTTTAAATATCACGAAATCGTAACTTGAAATGCACAATTTTCCGACTGCACGAATCGGTTTCACGTAACAAAAAAAAAACGTTAACGTGTTATCCAAATCTCCATCATCTTTTCACGGAAATTCTGGCAACGCTAACTAAATGACTATAGCAGGAGTTTGGCCGAACGTTTCGGTGTTATTCCTGCTGCGGCGCAGGAAGGAATGAAAATAACTTCCTTTGATAATAAAATTGATGAAAGAGGGCGTCACATAATCAGATTACTAAATTTGTAAACGTCACGATTTTTCTTTATCGTGTCGACATATTTTTCTCGGCCATGAAATTAATATTAGCGATAATCATCGCCGAAAATATTTTAGAAGACGGAAATTAAAGGAATTTATAATGTGGAGTGACTTTCAACGACGGTGGCGTAAACTTGGATTGGATAAAAAAAACAGATTTTTCCACTGTTGACAACAGAAAAAAAAGTGCAGTTTATTTGCAACAATTTACAGGTTTTATACAGGTTAACAAAGCCAATCAGATTTGCTCATTTAGTTTCAGAGTTTTATGAAAATGTTATTATATAAGCCCACACACTAAAATGTCAGTTTATTAGCTCACGCGAGTTTCGGTAGCAAAGTCACCATCATCAGGGCGATGATTAAAACGGTGGTCTGTGGGCTTAAATAATAACATTTTGTTTTTAGGAACATCAAGTTTTGATCTAATAAATTTTCATGGTAAAATTTGAAAAAAAAAGAAAAAAGTTAATTAAAAATGCATACAATTTTGTGGATAGCTATATACGTATCATAATAATTATAGATTGTTATTTTTTGTTCTAAGATTGTTTATTAATCGCAGAGTTTGCTAAAATTGTTCTGTATCGACATGGATTTTTGGGAATTTTGATTTTGAATTTTGAAATATTATTAATGCTAACAAACCTTGGGATTGAAAACATTTAATTTTCTTTCATTAATTCATTATAGTGAACATATAAAAAACATAGCGACCCTATGAAATTTATCTTTCTAAAGTATGGTATTGAACATTTAATAATGCAGCGAGTGATCATAAAATTTTTGCATATGAGTCCATTATTTGTGGTTCTACTAAATATGCAAAAAACATACTTCATTCCTTGTTGTTGTTTAAATGGAATTAAACACTTTCTATGACAACGTCCTATGTAAAAAAAAGTCTATGGCTGACTAAGAAATAGTCTCGTCTTTACCAAATCAGCATAAAAGGCTTCCATTCTGTTGAAAGCACATATTTCTTAACATGGTGCGTGGCAAATCAGTTAATAAAATTTTCAAATCCTTACTCAGAAAAGAGGAAAGGATCAATAAGACGAATATTAATTACACGCTGCTTTTCAGAAAATAGCGAAGAACTAAATAAATTGGAATAAAACATAATTAAAATTTTGAAATTGTTGACAACTCCGTCGCATTTTTTTTTACTTGCGTATCTACTACAAAATGGATTACGATGTGTTAGCATCTCCTCCGTTACCTTAAGCCAACATTCTCGAAAGAGCAAATACGACATCAGATATATTGCCAAGTTGTTTAGAAAAAAAGGAAAAGCACCATCACTCTCTAACGTTTACACTTTTCTACAAGTGAAATACCTTGAACAAACCATGCATTTTAACCAAACATCTTGAATGCGAAGAATGCGCCGCAATTTCCGTCGCCATTATTTCTCTCTTAATCCATAAAACATCCATTTCGACCTACGCACCATACATATTAATTCAAACATAAAACGCTGGTATATTAGTAAACACCGAATCTACAGTTATCAGGATTATTTTCCTAAATCTCGAAAGTTATGATGCAGAGTGTCGCCGTAGAGATAACTATATTCCAACTAACGATTTTAGATAACATACGTTCCACATCTAGCGCACATATTTCAGGCCTGTATACATTATTAATCAATCTGTTCTGCATACATACATTTCAAGTAACCTCTTCACGAACACTCCCAACTATTTATAGAGTGGCAAAGAAAAAAATTGAAGGGGTGAGTGGTGACGTGAAAAGTCTCAAGCAGTTTTCCTGTCATTTCTTATTGTAACGGTAAAGATTTATGCACATACATTTAAAACAAGCTCTAAACTTTGGATTTTTAGCTTTAAGCGTGTCAAGAGCGTTCCAACTTGAAAAGTATCCATGTGTTGTATTTTTGAAGTGGTTATAACAACTTTTTAATATTTATGAAAAAGCGAAAATTAACCATTTATACTTAATTTTCAAAGAGGTCTCAATAGTACCAAATTATTGATTAAAGACAATTAAATCAACTTTTCAATAAAATTCTCACGGGTTCACATCACGATTTGTTAATAAATTCCACCCTTTGTCTACGTTCTGGAATTTGAAATTGGAGTGTGAACTAAACACATTCCGAACTCACTTTAATAAAATATTCACAAAGTTCCACATATCAAAGATTCATTACATGTAAATATTACCTCAGATGTTCTATTTACAGACGGCGACATTTATCAGGAAAATCCTGTGAAAAAGGAGGTAAAAGTTTGAAAAGAACTCAACGAAACAACTTGAACTTTTCAATATCTCTTAAAAACCTTCAATTTGTGTTTAAGAAGCGACAATTAAAAATTTTCCGTTCAATATCCGGCTCCCGGAAGCTTACAGAGCAAAAGCGGGACAAACTTTCTGCAAATTCATCTTGAAAGAGACAGATCGCAAAGTTTCCGCGGACCATTTACAAACAATCGGTGATAAAAACGATTTTTGTCGTTTTTATTTCATGTCGCAACTTCAAGATTTCGATTGACAAATTCAAAGGCCTTTGAAATTATCTGAATGTAGCTGTCGCCGTTTGGTTGTGGATCAAAAATTTGTTGTTTCAAAATTGTAGTTTGCTATCCTGAAATTAAAAACAAAGTTTTCGTCCGGAGCACAATTTAAATGAAAATTAGAAAAACCTGAAACGTGGAAGACGACGTTCATTTCTGAAAGCAGCAGTTAATCTAAAGTTTGAGTCCATATAGAGTTACAAACCATTAAGGAAGTTTTAATTTAGCGATATTAACCCTCCAACTGGATATAAAGTTTTCATTGCGACCCTGATTACTTTATCATTTTTATTGCCTTCGACTCGCTTGAGGACTGATTTTACTTTTTGAATAACTTGTTCACTAAACACTTGAAGATAAAGCCGAGTCGCTATTATTGCATAAAAGTTCTACTACGAAAACTAAAGATGGGATAATGTAATGTTGATAAGGTGGTAATACAATTTGAGATAATGTTTAGAAAAGTGGTACAAAAATGCATAAAACCAGACTTTAAAAGGAAAGTAATGCGGAGAATTACCAGAGACATGAAAATGGGGTATTTTGTTAAGCTTGCAACAGTTTATACGAGCTTGTTTTAATATCGTTCTCAAGGATTTATTTTTAATATCTTTGTGACAAGTAATTTCCTGCAGAAATAATAACCGTGTACATATTTTTTACTTTTTAATAAAAAACACAACCAAAACGGAGATCGAGGTAATTTAAAAGATTAGACCGAGATCAATTAGTTTAACCAACATTTGTTCTGATAATTCATTGTTACCAATCCTGAAATATAAACGCTTTTTATAATAAATTTATGTTACAGAAAATTAGAGTTGAGGTGTAATCTACGTTTTTAAATAAAATAATAATCTTGTTTTAATTTTTCTACGTTTTAAGAATGGTGGATGCGCCGGGCCAACAACAGGCAACACTTTCGGATATTTAAACGATCAGACCCTTTTCAACTTCTAATTTTAACTAAAAAAACATGATCAATCACAAATTTAAAAATAAAAATCTTTCTGAGTTTCTTAAAATTTAATAGTTAGTGTAACAGCAAATAATTTTGTTTTAACCTAAAGCAATGTAACAATTACAAGCCCGTTTGATAGATTAAATATAAATTTTGTAATTACTATCGCCATTTTTAAACGCCACGCTGCAGAATTCCCTCAAAACATTTTCATAATGTCAATTAATCAATTACTGAAAAAACTCTATTACAAAGCTTTGACAGTAAAAATTGAATTATTCATATTGTTTCCATTTGTGATTGTCCATTCTCGTAAATGCGTCCTACACCAAAGCCGTTTTTAATATTCCAATTACTCGACACGACAATAGAAATTAATTTAAACCTTGGTGCTCCACCGCACTCAGAATCCAGAAAATTGTTTCAAACATGGAAAATTAATTTGCTGGCCAATTATAATTATTAGTGATCGAGGCAAACACAGTACGTGAGTTTTCATAGGCCGTAAAAAATTTATGATAATTAATTCCTGGAAGTTTACGACGCCCTATAACGCGCCACTAAATGGTTTTTTCGATCTAGATTTTTACAAGATGCCAATAATATGAAAATAAGTGAAATAAGTTTAGAGCAAGTTTAGAGTTTTTAAATAGAATAGAAATTATAGAACTAATCAAATGTTGAATTCTGGGTTTCTTAAATTTAAAATTCTTTAATGCATATATTCTATATTTTGATTTTAATACTCCCACGTTAACTATATTTATTATTTATTTATTGACTATATATCCACAAGCTGATTATCTAAATTAAGTGAATCTTTCCACAATAAAGAATTATTAGAAAAACTAGATCGTTTGTTTTCTGAAAAGTGAGTAATTGTATGGTTAAACAGAGAGTAGCATTTTGGTGGTGTGCTTCGTTGCAACAACAATGAAAAACTGTTTGCTCCTACGTGTTTTCGATTGTTTCATTTTCCTCCAAACTTTTATCAAACGGTTGTAACATCGAATTTAGGTTTTGTTCTTATTTTATGACGTGTATTGCTACAGAAGCACTAGATTGTAATAAAATTTCGTTTCAGTAAAATGAATTTGATGAAAACATTGTACATACAATATGTGCACATGTTTACAACAAATATTTTGAGTTTGTAACATTATTTTTGTAAAGCAAAAAGTGATACAAACCAAATTAATTTGAATTGTTCCTAAAATAACTTTTTATTATTAATTATTTGATTGATTTGAATGAAGCAACTTTGATACTGTAATTGTTCGGTTCAATTATTTATTATTATCAGAATCAATTTATCCAACAGCAATTGTTAAGGAGCATTAGTAGACCTATTGAAAATTCATTCATGTGTTGTTGCTTTTGGACGACATTATAAACAATTGTGAGTGTTTTTCGTATAAATACCAAACTAAAAACAATAATTTTAACTCATTTGTAAAGAACTATTGGATTTTCCTGCACTAAATGACCTCGCCAATTTCATTTCACGTAATTTAAAAGTATTGAACATTTAACAATATTTGTTTATTTGAAAACCGAGTTAAAACTGAAAGTGTCATAATGATTAGTTTGTAATTTTATAAAAAATTTAAAAGTGAACCTAAATATTGCATTATTTTACCGGTTGAACCTATTGCCATTGATGAGGATAAAGCAACATGTCACACTAATTAACTGCATTACATAGATGCTGCAATATTAATTGTTATGACCACTGAATCAATAACTGGGCTACCGAATAGACCTAAGTATTTAAAAAAATCATTCAGATTGTGTTAAAAGCATGAAAATTAAAATATGGAAATCAATGTCACACACATTTTTGATCTATTATTCGGCATTTCTGTAGTGACGGAATTAATGATCAAATTTTGTGGCTTCGAGAGCCTACCACTTACAACAAAAGAACAGTTTAGCTTAAGTGCTAATTTGACGATTAAGTTTGTGCCTATCAAACTATCAGAAGCATACATGTTTTCATCTTTTCAACGTTTCCTTTTTAACCTTCAGATATTTCAAATACGTTATTAAAATTAATTATTTTTCGTGACATTTCGGTTCATTTAAAATCAATTCATTGTTTTTTAATTATTTCTCGACACATTTCGCAACGATTGCGCTCTCTCTTATCACTTTTCTCCGCCGCTGAAAGTGTTCGTTTTCGCTTTTCCAATTGTTAAGAATGTCATTATTTCCAGGCCTGCTCGAGTGCATCAGCGGCGTAAAAATCAACCGCCTCCAAGTACCGGAAGTGACGCAATTGGGCGATCCCGTTGTCCTCGATTGTGATTACACATTGGAGGAGTCGTTGGACGAAGGACTGGTCGTTAAGTGGTTTTTTAACGAGACGCCCACCCCGATTTATCAGTGGATCCCTACAAAAAAACCTCAAGAATTAGGTAAGATTCTTCTTTTACCGAATCTCCCAAAAAAATCGTCGCCTCCGATTAGAACTTCCATGACGTGCAATTATTCCGATTCGAATTTTGAGGGCTGTTCATAAATAATTTATTTCGACTGTTGAGTGTATTTTGGAGGAATCGTACCGAACACCGACCGATACAAATCGGAGAAAATTCCGAACTAAATTAATAGTCAGCTAAAATTAACGTGATATTGATTTTCTGTTATCTATTGTTAAAATTAAACACTGCGGGCCGATTAGGGATACTCAGGTTAAAATGCTTAATTGGCGTTAATTAATTTAGCGATGAATGCGAAAATTGGCCGGAGAGGCGAGAGTTTAAGCGCTTTTACACATTTTTAATTGACAAGTGTTTTGTTCAGTTTTTATGGAGAAGAATTCGAAATTAGCGGTTAATCCAAACGAAAATAAAGTTGATTTGAGGTAAATTTTTTAGCACAAACGTTGCTACCATAATTAATACCACTGAAAATTATTAAACTTTTGGTCGATTTTCGACGAAGAATTTTTTAATCTAACAAATAGTTTTCTTTAATTTTATATCAATTTTACTTCGATGTATTGGACCCTAACAAAATAAAGCAGGGTAAAACAAATTATTTTTTGCTCGATGTCAAACCAACCTTTTAATTTCGCCTGAAAAGCTTGATCTTGTCAAAGCACGGTCAACATAAAATGCAAACGAAGCTTAAATAAAACTGTATTTATAATTTGATGAATATAAAATCAGCGGCTCAAAGAGGTCCTTTATATAATATAAATTACGCCTTTTATATGTAATTTAAGCTTCATAATTTTAGTGACAAAAACAGCATTCGGACATTCGTGACCACTTCAATGCTAGAAAATAACAAAAACGTTTTCCACGTAACCGTATAATTGCATTTGCATAAGTATACATATAAAACCTACATTTTTCTGTTTTTACACACGTGTTCGAATTATAAAAGAAAGTTAATAAAACGTTATATTTTACTCATCCAAAGATGAAAAATTCTTACCAACAAAGGTCTAAAGTAAATGTAGACTTTATCTCATGTTGTATTCATTCTAATGAATTTACGTAAAATTACATGTACATATCTCTGTAAACCGAGCAGTTATTTGACTCAAACCTCTGGGTAATAAAGGTTAATTGCTTACATATTATACACAATTAGATCGGAAGGTATAGATGGAAAAAAAACACTTCCCTGATGTTGAGTTTGTTGTTTTTAAACAAGTAATTTTTTTATTATGTGTGTATTTTAACATCTGTTAAACGAAAATTGTTAAAACAGGAAAAATGCTTCAAAAACACGGACATAAATAAACAAAAATTAATTGTAAATGCTAATTGGTTACTGTTGAGGAGAAATGATGTTCTCTACAAGTTAAATTGTCCAAACAGAACTAAATTATTCGTCACCCACACAATTCTGAGCGTTTTATTCATTATCATATTGTAGTTTCCGCCTTATTTATACTCACTTCTGCTTTTTGAAGTTTCATCTCACGAATGTGTAGTGGCAGCTAGGGCAATTACCTAAGTTTTTTCTAGGAGCAGTTACTTATTTTATAACTCAATAAGTTAACCGTGCTTCCGTTAATTGCTTTGAATTAAAGTTTGTTCGCTGAACTAACAAAATCTAAAAAGAACTCTTCCAATTAATTTTATTAATTCTGCTAATCTATTTGTTGGGTCCTCAAGATACACAGAAAGCTGGTCCGCAGGAAAAATGCAAGGGAAAAGTTTGAGTTCCGTGTAAATATTTTATTTTGTTAGTGGGATAAATGAGATTTCGGCTTGGAAAGTCGATTATCCTCGTTAATAATTTAAGTATCTTTGACAGACAAACGATAGTTGAGTAGACTCTTATCCAAGTTCCGACATATCACCTGCTTCGTGAATTAAAAATGATGACAAATCAATGATCAGTTTCATATCGCAGTAGATTTGGAACTCTTGGAGTTTCTCTTGAGATCTAGATTTGTTTTTGGTTGAGAACTTTCCGACGTTTGTTATTAAGGCTAGGTTCTGGGTAAAATCAATCAATGCTAATCCTTCAAGTCTATTATCACTTTATTGGATTGATGGAATTGTGTACTAAAAACAATGGAAGTTAATTAATTTTTGAAAACGTACACCTTGTTTATTTGTAATTTATTGATTGTTTCAAAAGCATATTGAGTTTTAATAACATTTTTTTTAAATTAGAGCAAAATTTTGATTCCAGCTATGTAGCATTCTTAGAAATTTGCAAAAACACTTAACGTCACCTTAAAGCATAAAAGAGCTTTGTAGTGCTTGACTTGAGCCATCAAATAAAATACCCAACTAGAGATTTTTGCTAAAATAGCTTCTGAAAAGAATTTCCACCTCCAACTTTTACTTCCAACGTAAAAATTAAATCGTCCATCATAAATTTTCACCGCAAAACTCTTGTCCTGTAGACTGCACTCAGAAGACCAAGCGGCCAGTTTCCTGTAACTTCGGACGACACTTTTATCACCACAACTTTTACCAACGATCCAACTTCTCCAACTTTGCAACATTCTCTATTTTCGCTTCGGTTAAATTATTAATAATTAATTAACGGTTCTACGTGCGCGTTACTCTCGTATTTTATGCGATGACCTGAAAAATTTGCCGTTATTAAATTTTTTAGGAAATTCTCTAACTTGTTCAACAAAAAGTTGCCATCAAATTTATGCTCGTTATGTTACGTCTGCGCAAAAAAAGCCCGCATCGGTTATTTTTTATTTGTCTGTGAATTATGTATAGTGCGTCCGAAGAGGCAATTATAGAAAGTTTCTTCTAAGAGCAGTTACTTATTTTACAACTCAATAACCAAAAGTGGGTTTGCTATTTGACCTGAATGCTAACGTACCCGGAGAAAAGATGCTTCATTTATGTTTTCTTCTAACTTAATTTACAAGTAGTTAAAGAGTGACGTAAAGAGTTCTATTTACACAATGTCCTTTATCTCGAATTAGATATTGTAAAAACCGTAAAGTTATATGAAACACACAAGCATTCATTTTTGATGACGGTTTCCCACAGATGGTCCGAATGATCGTGGAAAATCGAACAAAGCATAAATGCATATTTTATCCCCCGCTCTGTACAATTCTACGGCCATAATTTCGTTGCTTTTAATGAAAACGATTCGTTGGTTCAACATACAAATCTGTCCTATGACAGTTCAAAGGCAAGTTCATAAAATTTATGCACTTTGTTATTTTTCGGTATTTGTGATGGAATTTCAAATGAATGCGAGGAATGGATCAAATTGGTGCCGCAACTGTAACCGACATGTTAGCTACATTCCGTCGCAAAAGTCAATAAAATAACGATAAGCGTAACAATAAAATATTGACAGAATACAGCTACGGGTTGCCTGGAAATTGAACAATATCTTAAAGTCGTGTCATTGCTGAGGTTTGTATGATACGAAGTTTAGAGATAATGTATGTTAGAGCTGTCGAAAAATCAAGCTTTTGATGTAGTTTTCAAACTTATTTTATCTTTATTAGGTAACGTTATTATGAAGTGGCAAATTCTTGACAAAAATAAAGAAAAAAAATGTATACGCTAAAAATAAATCGTTGAGCTCATTTTGCAAGTTTGAGGTTACTATTAATCTTGAGAGAGTCGGACTGTACAAGTATATCGATCGCACTTCCCAATATTATGTAAATATATTATTATCTATGCGAAAATGTGTCAGAAGAGGCTCTTCATCTTTCTGACTTGACTGCTATTAAATAAAGCTATTAAATTATTTTTTAAGCAGTTAATAATATGGCAAAAACATTCAAGTCTCATAGATTTTCAATAAGCGCACAAGTATCGAAAAGAAAAAAATTACAAGTCAATAAGAAAAAAACGTATTTATGATATTTCAGATGTTTTTGTTCATTTTGAGGGTCTTTTCAGACTTTCTTTATTTTTAATTGATATTCTTATTATGACAGTTTGGTTATTCAAAAAATCAAAATTTTCCGGTTATAAAATTTTCAGATTAGGTTATTTATTTTGGGTTACTGAAATTTTAGAACAGGCTGGGTCGGTTGGCTATTATTCATATTTGTTATAATTTTTAATTTTTTTATTTTCTAAATTCTAAGATTAGATTATGCTCAACTTGATTATAGATCTTACCAAGATCAGAGCATTTGTTCATTATTAATCTTTTTATATTTGTTTATGTATCTTTAAATTACATGTTTTAATAATTTAAATCTTTATAACTATAAATCAAGAATTAACTTGATTGTTCTAGTTTTCAATTGCAAGATTTCAAGACAACTTCAAATTGCCTATAGGTTTTATATAAAGTTCTACTATGACAAGAAGCGTTAATACGACTAATTTTTTACAACATCCATAAGAAAATTATCGCACAATTTGCATCAGATTTTAACATTTAATGCTTTCATCAACTAGAATTTTCTCAACAATGTAATCAACCATACCCGAACACAATATCTGATTTCTTGATACTCACAGTTAGATTATTATTTGGTTCGATTCTTAATTTGTCAAACTTGGACATATTTTCACTATTTTAAATTTTTAATTTCTCGAGTTCTTAAACTTTTCATATCTCAAATTTTCAAATTTTCTAAAAAAATAGATATTATTTCTTATATTTTCCAAATTTGAAAGCTAACGACTTCAATCTTAGGAATTATGAAGAAAATGTGCAATTACGTCAAGATAAGCTACGCTTTATGCTTTCGAATATAAAACATCCAAAACATAGCAGTTATTTATTATTCATATTTTTGTATTTTCACACGTTTTTTCAAATTGTTCGATTCGCGTTATTGTTATTATTCAAAATAAAAATAAATTGATTATTATGAACAATAATTTAGACCAAGAATAAAGAGATGAAAAAAAGAAGAAAGGACACAACATTCAAAACAAGAATTGTAAGCATATTTTCAGAAATTAAAAGCATGATATCGTTTTAAAATTTAAGATATTTTACTTTTTTTCTTGTTTCTTATGTAAAGTAGTTTCCCAAAATCAAAAAGGTCTTGCTAATCGATTCTAATTTATTATTGCAATAAAAGCTTTCATAGTGTTTTACAACACAAAAATTGTCACATTTGATTTACATGTTTATTAATCTCTTCTAAATTAATAAAATGAGTATATCTAGGTCTCTTTTCCAGTTTTTTGAATAGGTTTTACACGTATTTGTGGTATGTGATTTCGTATCTTATCATAAACATCAAAAAACCTGAATGTACCAAAAAATACTTACAACTATTATTTTAAGTCTTCTATCGGGATAAAAATATTCATGTTCATTTTTAGCACTTTTGACTGTCAAATGAGAATCCAAAAACGAAAAGTTCTAGAAATTTTTAAAATGTTTAACGTATATCTTCAAAACTTTTCGAAAATGAGAAATACCTAAAATTCGAAATTCTAAAAATTCCAAACTTTTCCGATTCTGAGAACATTTTTAAAATTAAAAAAAACATTAAATATTTTACGTACCCTAAAAGTTTTTAAATTCCAGAAAAATTGTATAATTTTTTTTTAAATTGGTTTTAATTTTGAAACTTCTAAAATTATCAAAAGCTGTTATAGCTACCTGCTCAAAATTTTATAAAATTTAGAAATTTTAGAAATTTCTTAATTTTTACAATAAATAATCCCAAATCCTATAAAATCCTCGAATATATCAAATATAAAAGAATTAATAACATGTATCTATTCAAAATTTCAGTAAATCTTAAAAAAATATTTTTATTGTTTACTTTAATAAATTCTTATATTTTAAATGTTTCTGAACCTTTGTATCTGCTATAAACTTTGAGTTTCTAGAAGTCTTGGATCTTTTAAATTTCAGAGTTTTTTGAATTTTTACTCTCTTTGAATCCCATATATTCTCTACATTCTATATATATTTTAAATTTGCTAAATTGTCTAGATTTTGTCTAATTGTCTATAACACTTTTAGAATGTATTTTATCTTTTTTGTCAAAATGATGTTTTTTTTTTCAGATCCTTATTATCATAACATTGACAAGACAAAAATATCCCATTTTGCCAGCAATTTTTTATTTGCATATAAACATTTATAAGAGTGGTTTTAAGTATTTTACAAAATATGCAGTCGCAAAATCTGCAAAAATCATTTATATAGAGCAAATACGCAAAATAATAAATAAGTCTTAAACATTTTAAATTAAAGTAATTTATCTACAAGCTAAAACTGAGAGCATTTATGCAAAATTATGGGTACATTACCCATAATTTTGTATTTTTTAAATTGTCTAATTCACGCAGTTCTTGATATTTACGTACTCATTGGCAGAATCGCATTCAAATTATAAATTTGGTAATTATGAATAATGATTTAATTGTAAAATAGTAAGGAGAAGAAAAAAAACAATCAAGACAGAAATTTTTTTTCATAATAAAAAAAGTTGAGTTTTTATTTGTTTTCTTGTCTCACTAATAGAAGAGCAGGGATAATTTTTGTTTATTTATTTTATTTCAGAAACAAATACTGCAGATATTAAGTACAGTTTATTTAAATCTTTAACTGTTTTTTGCATAAATAGTAATTAGATCTTCTGGAAAACGTTACTTAAAGTTTACAATTTTTTAGTGAATGTAATTTGAACACAATCGCATTATATTTAATTTTTCCACCCCCGGACGCTTGTAGCAAAATATATTTTTTGTAGGAAAACAAAAAACTCAGATCTGAGCGTCAGTTTTAATAACATGGAACGATCTCTTCATACAGAAAATTTCTATAAAAGTGTTTGGATATTCCTTAGCTCTACTTTACGGTAAAAAACATTCCACCAGACATTTAATTTACTTAATTTCAGCGAAAAAAAAAACTTTTTCACAATGTTACTCACATGTGATACTTGTCCCCAAATGTATTTCACAACTTCGGCTAGAGTTTAATTCAAATTTTCATCATCACGAGAGCAACTGGGAGGATACAAAGATTAAAACCTTAATGCTTAGACCCCAGATGTTCGCACACCTCACGATAGGAAAATATAAAACACCGGTCTTTGGGTATAAAGTATCGATTTTATTCAGATATGTTAAGCACTATACGAGACATATCTCAATTCCACCCTTCCAAAAAAAATCTTAAGAAAAACTGATGGGCTATAAAAACGTAATTGCATACAACGATACGTCATGCACAGGAATATATTAACTGGCTTTCTAGACTATTGAACATCATCTGTCGACGTAATCTCGAACCAACGTAGAAGTTATTAACTCTGTAAAGCCCTGAAATATGGATTATCTATAGATATAGCCAAGTACAATTTATTAGTGCACGTTGAAATTTATAGAGAACGAGGAAAGATTTCTAATCATTCAGTTAAATCCTTTCAGGTGGTGGAGAAAAGCTGGATAAATTTAAATATCACGCGAACAAGGAATTTGGAGATACCGGAGATTTGTTTTTGTACAGTTTATTTTTTTATTATCGGAATCGTCCAGTTGAACCTTATCAACAAAAATCTAATTTGTCGAAGCGGCAACAATTGTTACATCTCATAACTCAAAAACTCATAAAAATCCACAAATAACGATCATTTTAACCTCTTAGTAGTGCCGTAACAAGCATTATCACCGATAAAATTTTATTGGAAATAACCAAAACGTTTATAGGGTCGTATTTTAAATGGATCGAGTGATCATTATTTATTATATTAATATTTAACGTTGATATCTTTATTTTGATTTTTACTTAATCCTTTAGGTATGTTATCCGCATTCTAATTTATTCGTTTGTAGTGACATAAATCGATGTTTATCTTGTCCACTTAAGAATCGTAATAAAAAACGTTTTATGTGAATTCCAAATCACTCTAACAACTAATGTTAATGTTTACTTACTTTGTCCTTTCTAACATTAAAGGACTACGATTAATCCGAAAGTTTCAAATTGGTGTGATTAAATACTGGCACGTCTCGGCAAATAAAGTAAAGAGAATAATAGTACCAGTGTCCAGTTTAATAATGACGATTTGTCTTTCATATGAAACTTATCGTTCTACTAAGCCGAATATGAAATCATAGAATTAAATGAAGACCACGAAATATAATCATTAGCATCTATTGTTATTGGTTAATATAGCTAGAATATTTTTTTAATGAGTTTATTTTGAGAAGAAAATGTGCACGTATTAACGCACAACAGGAAATATTATTTTACAATTTATGCGGTTTTATCAAAAAAAAAAAAAAAAAATAAGCAAAGTGAATACGCAAATAGACGCCAACAACAACTCACTGCTCATCTCAAAGATTTTTCTTCTATTATTTCGTCGAAATTGCTTACAAAGTTGTTCTATTGAAACTCCGCCCTCGCCTTTTAGTCTGCATTAGTTAGTTGGGAAAACCGAAACTGAAAATTTACTCAAGTCCTTCGCCCACTTACTATTCATGTCGACACAAGTAGAAAACCTGCCCCCGTTCATAAATCATACTTGAACAAATTCGTCTAGTTTTTCGTCGGTGCGCTCGCGCTCGTAATTTAAATAAATTTTCCGCGCGAATAGTCGGAGGTTTCTCAAAATCGGGAGAAAAGTTTTCTCTCTCCGGACGGATTTGAAAGTCAGCTTGGTGAAAGTTTGTTTTGAGATAAGTATAGCTGATGGTGTTTCCAGGTATACTTAAGGGACGTCTGGATCTGGAGTACTCAGCGAGCACCGATAGGAACAGCGTGCATCGCGCATTGCATATCATACAGCCGGGACCGGATCTTTCCGGAGATTACACTTGCCTCGTCTCCACTTTCGGCAGCGAGGACAGGAAGACGAAGAGGATGCTGGTTTTCGGTAAGGAGAAGTTGTTGCAGACTATTACCTACGTTCAGAATTTATAGCCTTTATAGAAATGCAAAAATACTAAGTAGAAAGAAGATAGAAAAAAAGATGCGACATAAAAAAATAAATTAATTAATTTTCAATTGCTGTTTTTCCATACGAAACATATTCATTCGGTTTAATTCGATTCCTAGCATTGCCAAAGACTACATTTTAATATCGGTCATTTGATCTACCATAATTAGCTATTAGAGTAATGTATTCAATCATTTTAGAGGAAATAGGGTTATGCAATAGTTTGCCTGCGAGAGTTTGGATTTGTCTCATTAAAATCAATAATAATTAATCGTATTGATGTTCGACAAAAAACGTTGATGATGCCATGAAAGAAGTCGTAGATTTAAATTTAATACATTCTTTGATAATACGTTTTTAATTTTTATTGGAAATGTGTTTCAACTTTCTTATATATTTTGGTTGCGTATTATTTTTTTCATTGAAGAACAAAATTGTTTTCTTTCTAATTTGTATTTTGTTGTGGGATACATATTTTATAAATTATAAAGATTCTCTGGATTTGCAACAATTTTATTCTTTTCGATTTTAATTTTTTGTCACTTTTAAACTTTAAAATTTTCTTAAATTGCATAAGTACTTTTAATCTTACAAATGTTTTAAATTCTGTGTAATTTTTATAATTTTAAATCATTAAATTTTGTATGTTTTTTTAATATTTGATAGAATTTTTATGTACATTCAAATTTTCAGTGCTTCAGATGCTCCCTAACTCCTCGGGTTTTTCAAAATTTTCCCAATTTTTACTCGTTTATGCTTTTTTTTTAAAGTAAATCTAATAATAAAAATTTTGATATGCATCGTTTACATCGATAAATAAATAATTAAAAATTAAAATCGCAACTTTACAGTTTTCATGTTTAATAGAGAAATGCGGAAAAAATCCTACTCAAAGTAAAAATCTGAACTTTCATATCTAAAGTTTACTTGTTAACTTTAAAAAACGAAAACTTTAACAATTCAAAGCTTAAAAGTACTTTAGTAATTTAAACATTTATATAGATTTTTTTTTATTTATATTTTATATGTAACATTTTTTTTTAAATCTTAGTTTTGTAGTGTGTTTTTTTGTAGTATGGCATACACATCAAAAATTACTTAAAACTGTTATTTTAATGCTTAATTTTGCAATTTAGCTAAAAAATAATTGTTCTAAAATTCCACGAAAGCTATAAAAGAATATTACAAAACCCTGTAATTGTCAAATGAAAAATCAAAGTCAAAAAGTTTTTAAAATTCCAAAAAGACTTAACATTTTTGATCTTAAAATACTTAATTCTTACAATCAAAAAAACACATGTGGAGATTACCTAAAATTAAAAAAAAATAGTACGATAATTTTAAATTATTAAAAATATTTAATACCAAAACCATTTTGAATATTATTAAAAGATTTCCAAAAGCCAACGGTTCTAAATAAGTTGTAAAACATACTAAAAATCTATGGAAACTTTTTAAAAAATTTGAAAAATGCTGAAGATCCAAAATTTTTAAAAATCCCGTCTTTTACGTCCTCCAAAGATTTTTTAAATTTTACAAGAATTATATATTATTATATTTTCTTTAATTGCTTCTAATTTTAAACGTGAACAAAAATGCCATAGCGACCTACTTTGAAAACTCCGAAATGGTTCAAAATTTCAAAAAGTTTAAAGATCTATAATTTCCTAAAATTTTAAAAATTATTATAAATAAGTTTTTAAAAATCCTTGAAAAAATTGAAAACATATTTTCAAAATTAAATTGAATTCTTATAATTAAGTTTTTTTATACTACGTACAAGGTTTCTATTATAGTTGAAACTTTCGAATTTCTAGATGTCTTTGATCCTCTAAATTTCAGCGGTTTTTGAATTTTCACTCTTTTATTGCCATATATTCTCTGCATTCTTTATATATTTTTTAATCTTTTGGATATATTTTGTTTGTCTTTGTAACATTTAATTTTTTCAGTTTCTTCATAAATTTAAAAAAATTCTATAGACAAAAATAAGTTATTTTGTTAACTATTTTTTATTTCCATCGGATTAGTATTCGTTTCTAAGAATAATTTTAAATATTCTACAAAATACGCAGTCTATTTGCAAATAGGAAGAAAACATTCCTAAAGTGCAAACATGCAAAATATTAAATTAGCCTTAAGCATTTTCGATTAAAGCAGTTGACCCATAAAACTAAAACTAAAAGGATTTATGCAAAAATTAACTTGTATGCGTTTTTCTAATTTACACTGCATTTTTCCACCAAAAAAGCCATTCAGCTAGATTACCTATAAATATTTTCCCCATTGCACATTATAATAAAAATGTCCGTCAATCTTCTAAAGTGCATTTATTAAAATCAAAACATCAAAAAGCTCTTTAAAAATTCGGCCAGCCGATTAAAAAAAATTGCTAGCTGCAAATGGTGAAAAGCAGCAAGCCTGTGAGTAACTTGTTATCGTTTGACTGAAAAAAATTCATGAGTCTGCTCCCGCGAGATGCGAAATGAAAACTTCAACCACGATTTTTACATGTCGCTGCAGCAAGAGCGCAACTTTTGCACGAGTTGGTTTTAATAACAAATTAACCACGGTTTGAATAATTCACATTTACATATTCATGCGGGAATTGCGACACACCGAACAGTGGCGTTCGCTTAATTATTCCAATTTTCATAGTGGTAGAAATGGTAAAATAGCGGATTGTGTATATTTAACACTTCGGGAAAAAAAGGGAGATATGTGTCACGGGAAATTGCAGCAGAGTGATATTGACACTGTCGACATTTTATTAGCGGATGAATTTTTCAAGCAACAGTGCGAGATCTTGAGATTCGACCTGAGACATAAATTACGCTAAATGTTACCGTATCACTGCGGGATCTTTGTGCGACATTTTTATAAAAATTGAGCTAAAATATTTTCTTTAACACACGGGTATAAAAGTATATGGTAGGAAGCTTCACATAGCGGTGCATTGTTCTCAGAGTCCACTAAAAGAAGGATATAAATAAGAAATCTTTGTTTTGTTACAACAAGTCCACTCTTTGTCGTTTACTTTAATGAAGAAAAGAAAAAACTAAGTTAAAAATGTCGCGGCTAATTTTCTAAATAATCGTTATCTCGTTTCAGGAGAAAAGTCGCTAATGAAAACCTACAGATTATTATGCTAATGAAAGCAATTTAATTGAAACAGTAGCAAATGTTTAGATGCTTTATCTCTTATCTTTCCTCATTATCTTGTTTTGTTTAGATTATATTTTTCATGTTAAATCAAACACAATTTCTATGTCTCTCAGTGTCTTGTATTTTCGCTCCTTCGTGGGTTCTGTATCTCGTCCAATTTAACCCAAACTTCAACTTCACTTGTCTTCTTTAACTCACACACTTGACTTTATACAAACTTCTTCTGAACTGAATTTATCAGAATTATTTGTTGCTTGTGAAAATTTCCAAAGTTCGCCAACTTTTTTATCTCTTTTAAATTGATTGTTTTGCAAGTTTATACTTCTTCGGCGATGCAGCATGAACTTTCTTTTTTCACTTAAATCAGTGGTTGTATTGTTAATATCCGGTTTGCAACGCTTCCATCACTGCTTACTTTTCAGAGATAATTCTATCGTATTTCATGCACGGTCGTAATATGAGGTCGCGTTTTACGACATAAATAAAAACTGTAGAAAATGTAAAATGTCAAAAATAAATTTATTACCGCACTCTTTCTTCGTGTAAATCTAAAGCTTGATGAGTGATTTTTTAAGGTTTTGTTTGTTGTAATTAAAATAGCGCACGTAAAATTCCGTGGTGGAAAAATAAAAGAAAATAATATTTTAGGGCTGGGAGTGTCATTAATTTATGTTCCGGAGCATCGGACGTACAGTTTCTGTAGAGAGGTAAAACGTACTCATTAATCTGAGCCGTTCAGGCCATTAAGCTCTTTTAAAGAATGTCACCTCAGAAACGGATATTGAAAATGAAACTAATTTGTTACTTTGCGTAAAAAATTATCAACAGTTTTGCTTACGCATTTTCGTCGCTGGAATACTAAGACGCTAATGGGAGAACTCCCTTTTGGAAATTATTTGAATTCCCACTTCAAAGAGAAATGCAGGCTCAAAATAACGAATGAACGAATGGGCGACAAATAATTTGTTTAAGTTTACACCACACAGACCAATTGTGGAGTGTTTAACATGTTTACATAATAGTTGATTATATTATTTTCACAAAATAATTTTCAGCTAACTATTATCACATTTAATATTTGTGGTTCGGCTGATATAACGACTCTATTCAATGATTCTGTCGATACAGTTTTAATTTTAGTTAATAGAAAATTTTAATAGCGTTGGATAAACGAACGACGACATAAATACAGTGAATGAAATTAATCATAAATTTTACAAGAACGTAAAGAGAAAATAATGCAAAGTTACAGTGGTTGCGGTACACTGCTACAAATTTACAACTTGTATTTTAAATTGGAAAATTTTTGAAGCTCGAAAGAAAACGAAAAACAGCAGACATCAAATGAGAAAATTCCAGGACGGTTGCTGGTAGTGTGACACTGATTTACACGGAATTTCACGAATTTAAATTAAATAACGGTAAGTTGGTAAGTCTGTTGTCCGTTTGTTAAAACATCAATACGATGACAAAGACCGGTAATCCGTTATCAGTGAGTCTCTTTGATGCCGGTACGAACTGGATTATCCTTTATTTGAATTCAAAAACAGGATCGCAATTTTGTATGAAAGTATTGAATCCTGAAAGGAACGCACGTAGATTAAAGATTATTCCTGTCACCAAGTTTCGACTTTATTACTTTTATTACTGTTCCATTCTCATGTCTTTCTAGTGATTTCTTTTCTTTGACTTAATACCATAAAAACGAACATTGAAAGAAAATTTACAATAAGACCATTTCAGAGTACTTTTTTACTGAAACTCTGCAGGTTTAAAAATACAATAACTAGAAATTGGCCGACACCGATGCGCTATTGTATTTCCACAAGTTTCATGAAATGTTTTTCAGTTTGAGAATCGTTAATAAGTCGTATCAATATTGTGGAATATAGTTTTCACAATTTCGCTAAGAAAGAAAACGGAAGTCTGTAATTTGCTGTAGCATGATTTTGTAGCAAAAACTAATCAAAATAAAGAAGCACTTTTTTGTAGCTCACAATATTTTCAACGTAAAGGATGAAGAAAACAGCATTTACTCTTGGATTTGAAAGTCAAGAAAAAATGTACTGTTAGCGTTTAAAATTTACATCCTTTGGCAAACAGGTAAAAGCATTATCAAATTTAATGTAAAATAAAAGTTTTCTTTTAAACCATAATTCTGTAAAGTAAGTTTTGATGTTAAAACCTAATTTGATTTATATAGTTTTGCTTACAAGCTATGAAGCTACGGTTCGTAAAAATTCAAACACCAATCGTAAGCTCAAATTTAACTGATTTAAAAATTACTCCGTTAAGTGAAATGCTGTTTTACTGTAGTTCAGTTAATGCATCCCAACACAATAAACATTGTGTTCCTATTTTTTGTCTCTTTTTTTATACACTACGTGTGATAATTTGATTTTGTCCATGACCATTAAAGCAAATAGTGTTATTGGTCAATTTAATCACTAAATAGTCATTACATGAATTAGTGACAAAATTGTTATCACTCACAAAACTAGAAAATATGACTTTGTCTGTTAATAGGATGTAACCCACTGACCTAAACCTCCAAAACTAAACTTATAATAGTTGAAATTATGTTCTTTCAGTGTTGTTTTATTAAGTTTCAAACTGAAACTTTCTAAAAACCAGACATTATAATCACGTTTTCTTAGTAATCTTGAAGTGAACTCTCAAAATCAATTTGCTTTAAATTTCTTTCCGGAAAAACTGGTCGAATCTGCTCTGTTCTTTTTACGTTGGAGATAAAAGGTATTGCAATTACTGGTTCAAAGAGGTAACGATTTCAATGGCTTTCCGAAAAGTATTAAGCGATCTCTAGCTTCTTTCAACGTAATATCTTTGTACCGCCGGCAACCGTTTTATCGAAAAAAAAAGTATGTGAGTAATTTTGTCTTTTTGATAAAGGAAGATTATGTAATAAACGCAAAGATTAGCCTCAATGCGGAAAGATAATTTAACTTTATAAAAGTGTTAGTTTACTGTTACAAAAAGCGAATTTGGGTCAATACTCGTAAAAAAGCTTATTAAGCTCGAGTATTTCGCGGCAATGAGACTGTTAATTCCGCTCAAAGAAAATTCATAGCCTTGATGAGCTTCGGCTTTGTGTTAATAAAGCTCTCAAGTTCGTCAAGTAAATTTGCGCACTTCCAATTCGCCGACTTCTCTTTATTTAAAAGATTATTTTGTAATGTCGGAAATTGGTAAGTAAACACTCCCGAATTAATCTATGTTATTTGAATGGTTTACATTTAAATTTCGAAAATCGACTGCCGCATAAATTAATATCTTAATCATTGTGTAGAGCTTTGAGCATTGTTTGTGTCAGCTAACACAAAGCAAAAAAGCCTCGAGGTCTTCTCGGTTTTAATTCTGGCTAATGGCAGGTTATTTAATTCACATAAGAGTTAAAATTTCATCTCTGTGTTTTCTGTACTTTGGTTCTTGGATGTTTTGTGACCACTGGTGTACCTACTCAATTATTGGCGTGTTGACAATTTATTGACGCACATTTCAGTTTCATGTCTGTTGCGAACACAGGATGGTTCGATGTTATCGGGCCAATGGTGCATTTTAATCGGCAGAGAGATGATAAATTTTAATGGACTATTAAATTTGTTAACTTTATCTCGCTTTATTATCGCGTGGGCATTGCGATGTGATGCGGGGAAATATTACTATTTATATGACAGACGCTTGCCGCTTTCGATCATTGCAATTGTGCAATTGATATTTTTGAAACTTTTCCTTGATAAATTTTCAATTAACTATCAAAAAGCAGATCCGGAACAAAATTTTTGCTCAAGGAGTCAAGAGAGGCTCAGTTTCAGTCAATATACTTAACAATAACAAATGTGACCATGGCTAAATGCTGCAAAAATATGACATTTCGTGACATTAAAATCTATAAAATAACTTGAAGCGGCTGTAAAAAACCGGAAACATCAGTAAAGTAACTTTTGCACAACTTTACTGCATGACCAATGCTGAGACACTAAGGGCCATTTTGATACAGTCAAATACTAAAAATAGCCGAAGAAAATGGAAAGATAATTTATAAGGGAAATATCGACTGTCCCCGAGTTGTTTTCCGAGCTAATTTTAGCTGAAAGAAGTCGCATAAGTAAAGAAAACTTTGAAGCGTAATTTTGCATCTAATTTGTTGTGTAACTTCATTATCGACACAACGAGATGCAAATTTGTTCATTCGCTTCCTGTCAATATAGAAAAGCAGCAGCTGGAACATGTAGCGTTTCCAGGAAAATTTGGACGTTTCCAACTGTTTTGCATGCGGGAACAACTCTAGTTGAAATGTTGTTGCTTTTGTTCAACAAGTCGATGTTGGTGCATGTGTGCTATTGGAAAATTAATTCAGTTATATGACTCTCTTATAATTTTATGCGGGGTAACCCATTGTTAGGAAACACAATAAGCTTAAGCTGGAGGAACTGTGTCGGTCGCTCGATTAGAGTAATAATAGGAGTAAACCAAGCTGGACAAACATGGGTCGATGCTTACTAATATTAAATTTGTTAATCAGCTTTGAACTCTTTTAAGATTAAATAAACTTCATTTAAAAAAAGTTTATATTAACTAATAATAAAGTATTTTGGCACAGCAGCTTAATTTTTAATAAAAATTCCAGAATACATTTGCATAGAAAAATATTCAAAACTGTTGTTTTGAATAAAAATTTAAAAGACCTAAAAGATTGTTAAAATAATTATTAAGCAAAAATGAGGATTACAAAATTGCGTTGTGGAAAAACTGCCAGAAGGTGAATTTTCTTCGACAAAAATACAACCACAAACTATATGCGAATTTAAATATTTTCAATCAAATGCGTTGCTGTATTGCTGTGTTGAAAAGTTCCTTTACTAGCTAAAATTCTTAACGTCTTGAGATTAAAAGTTTGAACCTAGTATTGCACTTAAAAATCAATTCCAAAAAATAAAAATCGAGCTAAAAAATAACTTTAAAAAAGAACGAAATAGGCACTTCAATTTAAGAAAACCTTGAAAAGAAGCATTTGTGATTTAAAAATTTGGGAAATATGTCAGTATAGTACCAAAAATTTAGTGAATATAGATAATATCAAATTCAAGTAATATAAATATCAAAAAGATTAATAAAAAAATAAAAATTTGGAAAAACAGAAATTTTGAATTAAAAATCAGGAACTTTTAGTAAAAGTAAAAAATATATGCAGAATTTGAAAAAATCTAGAACATTAAATGAATATAGAAAGCTCTAAAAGTCTAAAATAGATTGAACCAATTTATAATTCCAGAATTTGATTTCATTCATTTAATAAATTCAAACATGAGCATAAAAAAAATTAGACAGATTAAAAAATCTAAGAAAAAATATGAGAAATTTTGTTTAAAACAATTTAGATTATTTATCATTAACATTAACGTTCTGATTGTCAATATGTTCTATAAAGCCACTTTTTTCAAATAAATTTTATCTGAATAAAATTAAATTTTTTATTCATTTATTTTTACTTATTTAAAATATTTGCTATAGATTTTACTTTCATAAAATATGTCTGTTTTTACACCATTTTTTTATTTATCAATAAAGACAGTAAACAAAATTATAGTATAGCAACCTAAAAGATTTTATGAAAGATGCATAATACACATATTCAAATGTGCAATTCAATTTTACGTCCAATTTTAGGAATAGTTCACAATACAGTGGTAAATAAATGGTAACCTTAAAGCCAAAACAATTTGAGGGCAGCAGTTTATAAATCAATGAATGGAGGTCCGCAACAACGCTATCGCAAGTCAAAAAAATCATAGCAAAAAACACTTTCAATTTAGATTGATAAAAACTACTTTTAGTTTCGTTAAGCGTAAAAAGCTCTCCTGGTACAAATCAGGGTAACTTATTTTTACAAAAATAATGTACATCTTCGCGAAACAGCCTGTACTTCTAAACTTTATAAAATTTAAAAATTTAGCGAATCTAGAGAATCAAAAAATTAATCGAGTCAAGATAGTTTTGCATATGTAGAAGATGTTAAGAACATAGAAGATCGGAAGTATTCAAAATATATGCAGAATAGAAAGAGTCAAAACATTTAGGAAATCTCAAGAAATCCAAACTTTTCGAACACATCTACAAAAATCAAAAAATATATAAACATCTACAGAATCCAAATATAGAAAATCTGGAAAACAGGATATTAAAATTATAGAAAATATAATGTTCATAGAATAAACAAAATTGAAAATTTAGATTTTATAAACTATTAAAATTTTAAAAAATTTAAAATAATAAATATTCAATTTCAAATAATTAAACATCCTAAAAGAAAAATTCAAATAATATTTTAAGAATGCAAACTCGAAAAGAGGAAAAGTTCCTAAAAGTTTCTAAAATGAAAACAAAATACAAAAACAAAAGGTACTTTTTTAAATTTAAAATTTTAAAGAATTTGGAAAAATTGAAAATTTAGATTTTATAAACTATTAAAATTTTAAAAAATTTAAAATAATAAATATTCAATTTCAAATAATTAAACATCCTAAAAGAAAAATTCAAATAATATTTTAAGAATGCAAACTCGAAAAGAGGAAAAGTCCCTAAAAGTTCCTAAAATGAAAACAAAATACAAGAACAAAAGGTACTTTTTTAAATTTAAAATTTTAAAGAATTTGGAAAAATGTAAGATTATAATGAGTCCAAAAGATACAAAAATTTAGGAAAAAGTCTAAAAAATCTAGATATTATCAAAAATGTTACAGATGTCAGAAATATAAATCTTAAAGATTATATTTATTTTATTTACATATATATATAGAGAGAGAAAAAGAATTTAGCATATTTAACAACACAAGCGCTTTGCAAGATTCAAGAATATTTAACTCAACATTCAGTGGAAATTGAAACGTAGAGTTTATAAAATATTAAAGTTAATAGAATCTAGTCTGCAGAGTATTAAGGTTTAAAAAAAAATTAATGCAAAAATTTAAACAGTTAAACATTTGAAAAGAATCCAAAAAATCTGCCTCAAAACAGACGAGAATACAAAAAATCTGAAGAAGAATTCAAATAATATTAGAAAAATACAAAACACTTAAAAATGTATACTCCAAAATAGAGAATAAAAAGTATAGAAAAATATAATATAAAGTATGAATGATAATCATGATGAAATAGAAAGTCTAAAATATAAGAAGAAAACAAAAAATCCAAAACATTCATTACTCTAGAGGTTAGGTTAGAGCGTTGATAAATATGAGAATAGAAAAATATAAACAACCTAAAATAAAAAATCCAAAGTATTCAAAGAATTCGAGAAGATAAAGAAATTAAAAATTCTATTGTATATCTTTTTTAATTTGTGCTGTAAGTTACAACCGGTAATCAAAAGAGGTAAAGACTAAGTCCAAATCGGGAAAAATAAAATAAAAAGGTTTTAAAATGAATTAAAACATTGTTGATTTCCCCCCGATATATCTAAATTACCAAAAATCCTTTTTTTTAATTATGATTTCATACATGTGTAAATAATCGCAGCCCAGAGTAAAGTCTTCATTTCGTATTCAGTGTCTCTTTTCATCGATCGCACCCCCCAAAAATAAAATTACCAAATTACAACCCGGGTATGTTTTCACGCAACCATCGTCGGCGTCGGCATCCCTTTGACTGCAGTGATTAGACGCGTCGAATAATTGATGAAAAGGTCGCCCCATAAAACTTTCCACGTTAAAGCTTCCCTGACATGTTTTATGAATTTTCAGTGCCGGAGAAGCGACTGGAGTTGCGACAAGAACACATCGGTGACGGCACCTTGCAGGTGGTTTGCTCGGCGGAGGGCGTCTTTCCCAAACCTAACATGAGCCTGCATGTGGGCAACAGGTAATAACTTATGTAAGCTTAACGATCCAAATTAAAATCAACCACCGAAGAGATGAAACCGGTTTTAATAAGGCTGCCTCGATAATTGCTACATGCGATTTTACGCCTCGATAAAAGGGCTCATATTACGATAAATAGGGCTGTAACGCGACTCATTAAACCTAGTTGCTGCCAAACAAAGTTATTGGGTGAAGAGAGGTGGTGAGGCTTTTGTACGAACAGTAGCTTGCTGATTGCTTCATTTCTCATTCGCTACTGCCAGATGTACCATAGAAACACGAGTTATGGAACAAATTCATTAACAGAACATTAAACACAGTAATTAAATACTTTATAACATTATTTAAAACATTTTGGACTGCCTCATTTCTTAATATAAAATTAATGTTATTTATAATATTGCTCTCCTTTCAGTGAAGTGAACAGTTCCAAGATTGCGGTCCAGGAAAGGGCAGGACTGTTCGACATTCGAGCGACGGCAGAGGTGCCGTCTTTAAACGGCCCCGAGGAATTCTCGTGCGAGCTACGTATCCCCCAGGCCAATTACACCGTCAGAAAGGAAGCTATCTATTATCCCGGTGGGTGAGCCTAATTTCTATATTTTATAAACTAAACGCCATCTTTAGAGTGGAACATTGCATGTGCGCCGGAACGCACTCGGAACGACGGTAATTCAAAGACGACAACGGTTGCGGTGAAAAGTTTTAATGCACTGGTTCGGTACGATGGTACAGGAGGGTAATACGTGGGGACCTTCGGGGAGAGATATTTTATAAGATAAAGACATGTGGTGTTAACATTATATTAAGAGAAGGAAATGAAAATGGGAAATTGCAGGGACACCGTGGCTTGATAATACACTAAAGACAATGGATGTTTTGTATGCAAAAGGGAAAACATGAACAAAATTGTTTTTGGTTGTAAACAAAATTTAATTTGATTTTGAACATTTCTTTTCTGGTACCTGTTTAAACTTTTAAAACAATTCTATAAAAAAAATTAACAGTTTAAAAAGACTTCAGACTTTAGGTTCTTCAAAACTTTCTGAAGAAAATAAAAGTTTTCATGCAATTTTTCTACAACAATTGAACTGTAATCAACTATTTTATCAACATATTATAATTATTTTTACCCTTAATGTTTCTTCGAACAGTTTTTTTTTAAATACATATCACACGAAAACTATAAACTTATTTGAAAAATTAATACTTATAATTTGAGATTTTGAAGTTAAAGCCTAATAACTAGATTCATATTTAGAGATCCAAAGATTTCTACAAATTTTTATTTTACAAAATTTCTCAGCAGTTTTTCCAAAATTAGTGTTTAAATTTATGACTTCAATTTTTTTTTGCTGCTATTAATACAAATGAATTAATATTTTAAAACAATATGGCTTTCATATCACTTTTTTTTATTGAGCATTTAAAAACACGTAGAATCCAAAACATCTAATGCAAAAAATCTACAAAATATAGAAATCAGAAAAAACATTTAAAAAGTTTATAAAGTCTGAAAATTGACAGAAATTCACAGAATTTAAAATATATAAGCGACGTGGTTTCTTTTTTTAATTCGCGACATTGATTTTTTTTAAATTTTGAAATGTCCAGAAATTACTGATAAACTTGTAAACGTAGATTTTAAAATGACTGGAAGATATAAAATTTTAAATCTGATATCCCAAACGTAGAAGAGTTTAAAAACTACAATGAGAGTAAAAATTAAAAAAATTACAAATGTCTAAAGAGTATGTTGAAAAGTGGTGTTGAAAATGTAATTTACTTAATTCAAGACACTTAAACAATCAAAAAAATAAAAGAAAAATTCAAATAGTATTTAAAATGTGTTGAACAGATAGAAATCATGAATTTAAACAGCAAAAAAAACGTAGCAAAACACTTTAAAAATTCAAAAAACTAGAATTTTAGAACATATTAAAAACATTATTAAACATATTATAATTAAAAAAATGTAGAATACCAAGATCCCGAAATATCCAGGAATAAAAAATACATTGAAAAAATATAAGGAACCCACCAGCATTCAAAAAATAGAAATAGAAAAAATTAAGTATTACAAAAAATCTAAAAAATTTAAATCTAGTATTAAAACTAGAAAATCTACAATTTAACAAAATCCACAAAAATACGAAACTTTATAGACATCAAAAGGTTTCAATCACTTTTAATTAAATTTTGTCCAAGTAAATCAGAAAAAAAAACCTTAAAACCAAAAATGTCAAGATTCCAGAAAACTGAATATAGTAATGAGAAAATTTAAACTATTTTAAAAATTTAAATACTTCCCTATATCGGATAAACAGAAGCCAAATCCTCCAAGGAACAAATTTCAAGAAAACACGTTGCAAAACTTCCAATAAATGCAATAAATGCGTTCCTTTGAAAACTTGTTGTATGAATAGCTATTTGTGCAGTATTTGAAGCCATTTTATTTCCTGATTACTTTAGTAAGGAGCAGCACGAAATACGTATAATTTAAAATTAATAATTAATTAATTAATTAAAACTTATTGGAAGATAAATCTAGACTTAATAAAAAATAGGAAATGTTTTCTTCTTTTGTTAAACTTTTTAATTTTCTAGGATATTATCCGGTTAGAAAAAACTTTTGAATAGTGCCACTAGGACTCAAGAGTGAAGTAAGTAAAGGATCATGGCAACAGAGGAAAATTTAATTTCAGAACTTTCATAATAGGTTTTACAAAATAAAAAATATTCCTAATATCTCTTGGCGTGATTGCTTTGTTTTTGATTATCTTTGTAACACAATTTTATGTTACATTAATATATTACATAGTTAGATTTATGATACTACCTAATGGTAAACATAAATTTAAATTTATAGATATTTACAATTTATTGCTACATTATATCACAGAGCTAAAAGTAAATAAATAAGGCGTATTTTTTACCTCTTATTGCTACACATATCTACCAAACTTTACTCGAAACCACTGCACAACAATAAGAACTGAATTTGAAAGTACACTTTTAAAAGTTGCAGTATTAAAGTTGAAATGCAGCTTCGGGTTCTGAAAAAGTCATAAAGCAAGAATACTTCTGACATATAACTAGAGATAAAAGATATCGCTTCTTTTAATACAAAACGAATTTGAATAACACTAGTGAAATAAAGTTCCCAAATCTGTAACTAAAGCTCGAGTTGTTTGGTTAGATTATTACTTCAGTAGATCGTGTTATATACAGAGTGAGCCAATAGTACGATATCGGTCTATGCTATCTTTAGCATTCATGATATCAAACTTTCAAAAAGTGGATATTCCAAAAATATTTTACTTTACACAGGATGTCCAGAATCGTGCACAACTTTTTTTTTTTAATAGAGCGCTATTTATTTTTTGCATATTATAATTTAGTGATTTAATGCTTTAAAAAAATATCTTGTTTTTAAATTTTAAATGCAAGATTGTCAAATTATTCAATTTTTTTAAATGCATTATTTGTTTAATTAAGATGCGTTTTTTCATGAAATTTGATATGAAGCTAAAAGAACGTTGCTCTCTCTCACGATAGTTAATGCTATTTAACATTTATCAATTTGTCAATGTTAAATCAGCTATATCTGCTTGTATCATCAGCTTTTTCTTTGTTCAGCAGAAAGTATATCTGAAGTTTTATAATACTTTTTGAAATATCCCAAATTTTTTAAAAACTGTCATAATTATTTGTAAAAACTAAGCTCTACATCTAGTAGGCCTAAGGACTTCGTGTTGAATTTTCTAAATACATAACTTTCTGCTAGTATTTTCTAACTTTCTGCTAGAATTTTCTGAATCATTTAATTTTCCAGGTTTTAAAATTTTTCGAATTTTTCGTAATTTTCAGAATCTTTAAATACTCGGACTCTTCGAATCCTTGAAAATTTTTACATTTTAAAATCTTCTTTTGAATTCTTCGATTTTTTTTCAATTTCTGGAATTTTTTAAAATCTGGTTCGTTCAAATGCTATGAATTTCATATACCCTGTATGATTGTAGCAATCATTAAGCGTGCTATACGAAAGAGCTATTTTTTCAGCTTCACATCAATTTTTAGTAATTAATAATATCAAAAATAATGAATCTTAATAAATAATAGTAGTAATAATTAATTAATAAATTAATAACTTGACAAACTTGCAATTGAAAAATTGAGTTGTATACGGTCCTGGACCATTACAACACCCTGCTTAAAGTAGAATATGCACTTCTTTATTTAACGTATCATGACGTGTTGTCTCATATTATTTCATAAATGCGAAAGGCAAGATCGTGCGATATCGCACTATTGATTCATCCTGTATATAATTTAATTACTACTACTTTTATTAAATTATTATAGAGAATCAATACTTTTGTTATCCCATTGAACTGATAAGATTCGATTACAAGCAACCTCTCTTTCTTGTCTTAACATTATCGATGAGTGGTGTTAATATTTATCGAAGCTTATATAGAAATATGTACAATACATGTCGAGTAGTTTATTATGTGCTTTGAAAACATGAATTCACTTAAACCAAACTAATTAAACAATTCACGGCATCCGCTTATAAATGCGAGGCAGGATCTTAAAACACTCGAAAATTTAATTAGAAATTTTGTTCTAAACAGCTTGAGGTTTTGTTTATTGTTTGTTGAAAGCGGTTTTAGAGAGCGCGCCCCCTATTGTACTCGGGCGTCCAGTAAATCGGCCATCAAATTTACGACCGCAGAAATCGCAACTGGAACTCCTGGAATGATTTCCTTGCCGCAATAAATTTTGACATTGTGTGTATTGTTCGCGCCCGAGTTCGAACAACTTTATGGAAAGTTCGTGTGTTCTGTTTTTGATGCGGAAATAATGGGGGAGATACAAGATGAGGTTGTATGTATCTTCGCAGGAAAACGCCAGAAATGAAAGGACGCTTCCGCTTGCAAGTGGTTTAATTATAGAAAAGCGCGTAGATAAACGCAGGAAACATGTTTGAATAGCTTCATTAATCGATGGAGGTGGACGGTTTCATATTTCATATTTCTTATCGGGAGATTCGGAGATAATTACAAGAACTGCTTGATTATTTAGGTCAATCGATGGGAGTAAGAAGAGGAGAAGATATTATTTCAACGAATTGAAAAGTGTGGTGAAAATTGTCTTGGCGCATCCACCATTTTATAACTGCAGAATAATAAAACCAAATAAAATTGACGTCTTTGAAAAAAGAGATAATTGATGAGTAACGTTTAAACCAAGTTTATATATCATTATGACATTTGGCGGAATAAATTAGTGGAATAATCTTTGAAGTTGGAAGGTCAAATAATTTATTACAATTACAATGTTAGTACTAGAATTACAACGAAAACTAAAATTTACTTGACCGTTGAAATTACTAATAACTAGCGAACTCTAATTTCTTGCATCGTCGAAAAATTTATTTATATATTTATTTACTTGAAAAGTCTTTGAGATCTTTCTTTCGAAACACAGTATAATTAATTTTTTACATGATTAACATTTGTGAGCCAACATTTATAAATTCTCTACTTTTAAACGATCAGCTTTATAGATTTTCTTACACAAAAGTCCAACAGCCTTAGCAAATTCTCTTTGTGATTATATGATACGGCCATATTGAAGGTGTCTCAATTTTCATGGTTGACCTTTTCTCCGAAGATACGCTAGAAAAAAATCTTATCAAAGCACGTGCGCTCGAGACATCCTCTCGAAAGGAAATTGCATTTTGCACTCGTCTGTTTTGGCAGCTCATGCGGTGAGTGTAGCTTTATAACAGTGAGAAAAATTTGTATGGCAAAGAAAATCACTTTTGTACAACAAATCGCTTTGATAATTCAATCTCAGTGATTTATGTACATTTCGTGACAGTTTTCTTACAATGTGCTCCAAATTAAATTGAAAATTCCATGTAGTTCAATTAAACGGTTCTATCTGTGTTTTGGCAGAAACAATTTCGGTTTCTATGTACGATAATAGAAAAATGTATTTTCGACTAGAAACGGTTTTTTAATTTTTAACGCGGTTTAATTGAAAGGTTTCGTTTTTATTAACAGTGTGCAAGTTATAATTAGCATGGAAATTTAGTTTTCATTTTAATTATGTTTCGAATTAATTGCATTTAAACTTTGTTTGAAATTTATGCCGACCGTATAATGTAGTTGCAATAAACGGAATATGAAACGAATCACACAAAAATATTGGACAATTAACAGAATTTTATTAACATGTTTGAAAGCAGGAAACCGCAAATACAGCAACCAAACAAAAAAAAAAATAATTACGAAAAGCAGAAACCTTCTGGCATAGAATTATATTGTGACCCATTTGGTACTATATTCTACAGCTAAGTCTAATGTTTCTTTTCTAAAAAACTACTCAGGTTTTTTATCTCTGATTCGAGTCTCTGTGGGCATCCGGATTCACCTATTTTAAACTTCCCCATTTCTCGATTTATCGTGAGTCCCGCTTAAAGTAAACCATCTGGGACTTAAAGCAAGTATGAATATCGTTTAGAGACCTCCGATCGACATCCAGTTTCTTTTATTTTTTTACTGTCACGTGTCACATCCTTCCGTGAAAGCTGTCAGACGCAAGTATTTATTTCCTTTCGGTCTCCTCCAACGACCCGAGTAACGGCGCAGGGAATAAATTTATAAATGTTTGCTGTAACTTTCAACCGGGCAAATCCCTCTGCAGAAAATTAAATACGTAACAGAGTCTCAGCTCTCAAGACAGTCATCTCGAAGAGAGTGTAAAACACTGTCTGTGAAAACAACGTCAAGGCGGAAATCTTCTCGACTCCCCAGACGATCGTAACCCACAGACTTGCAAACGTCGATAGAGAGCCAAAAATTCTTTTCGATTGTTTTGGAACACTTAATTAAAAAGGAATGGTAGGGAGGGTTGGAAAGTTGGAGAATATGTCGGCGGTCTAAGAACAATAATGTCGCTTAGCTTATTAGTTAGCTAAGCTGGAATGAGTTTAAAGTTTTAGTGCCGGTTTTAGCACATCCGGCGAATAGTTATCACAGAACTATGTTCATTATAGAGATGGTATTATTCCCTTATCTACTAAATAATACGGAATTGTACCCTAGAATGTACTACAAGGATACACGAACGTGTATTTTACATACTGTTGTTCTGGTTATCGTATTATGTATATGAGGGTATTGAGTTAATTAAATCCCACCTGCTGCAGGTCTGACTTTTTGATGGCCTCTTTTGTAATTAGCGCCTTTATCAACCAACACCACTCTACTTTGAAATTTTCATCTAGCTTCAAGCTGATTTTAATCCGAACATCATATTTCAGGTTTTGGTTTCATTACAATCTTCAAAATAAATAAGAAAATGTAGTTATAGACGACAAAATCTTTCATAAAAAAACCAAAAGGTAAAAACTACAAATTTGCATGAACGCATTTAAAATATTTCTAGAACGACCTAACTTAGAAGCGATTTTTTTAATTAGAGTTAATTAGAACATTTTGTTACTTTTTAAATTTTTTATCTAAATTAAACTTTTTAATCATACATATTATGAAATTACAACTAAACGTTTAACTTGTTTATACTGTAATTTAGCTGTAATCTAAGGACAAATTTAGAGAAAGGGACTATACAACTGTAGCCGTGAAACTGACCTCACTTAGCAGGTGACAAATTTATCTTGTTTTGTAAGTTGGGTTCATTTTCTAAAAGGCAAATTGCTTTACAGATATCGTCCTATTTAACAAGCGGACAAGATTTCATTACGCAGTAAAGAAAAAGTTTGAATTTGAGATTCAAAATGTATTCAAAAATATGTTTAGGTAAATAAAATGATATCTTTAAATCCTAATGTTGTATGTGCTCGTTGGAGTAGTAAATTGTATTAGATAACTGTTTAAATTTTGTTATAAGTAATAATATAAGATAATATAAACGTCAAAACAATAAAATAATGTTAATCAAAATAAATTTTATTATAAATTGTACTATTATTTCACACATTAATCGCAACATTGAAAGTCTTGGGCATTTAGATTAACACCAGGTAACGTACTTGTCATAATATTTTGCTGGAAATTACTTTCATCGCTGAATGCTGCTTACATTCTACTGCCTTACGATTCATCTGACTGAACCTGTGGGAAATGAAACCACCTGGGTAAATTTAGATTAAGGTACTGCTGAAACCCAAACCTCTAGGCCACTTACAATTTTCACATTAAAAATTATTCAATATGTTCTTCTGCCATAGGAGGGTTCTTTCTTGAAAATCATAAAATAACAACTTCGGAAAGAATTTGCTATTATGACACACTAGAACCCTGAAAGCAATAACCAGTGCACAGACCACCAACAAAATTACCTAAAAAATAAATACTATTTAACATTCATAGAAATCACGTATTTCTAAAATTTTAGACATTTTTAAGTACACCACCGTCAAATGTCCGCGCTAAAAGAGCCTGCAATTTGCATTAGATGTCGATATTTTTATTAATGAATAAAGAGAACCTGAACACTGAATACGTTGCACATAAACTAAATTCTTTGTACTTAATTCTTTGTAATTCAAAATAATTACAGTTTGTTAAAAAATTTCAAAAAAAGGTATAAAGTAAAAAAAATATTCGTTCTCTGATTTACTGCTTCCAATCCAAAATACTAAATTTTGTAAATTTTGCTGTATTTTTCCAGTAGAGCATAACTACTTCATTTTGTTGTTAACTATGACAAAGAGTTTCTTGTAGAGTTTTAAAAATACTAAAATTTGATTTGTGATCACAGACATTTTTTCTTACATTTACAATACTAAGATTTTATCAAATCCATTTCAATTCTCTATTTTTTAATTTTGAAATTTACTTAACGAATATCATAGTTTCACCATTCAAATATATGTTAATTACATTACAGTTACAAAACAAATAATAAAATTACAAAATCAATAGAAAGTTACAAACTAAAGAGAAAACATAATGACAAAATTAATAAAAATAAACTGAGAACAAAAAATTAAGATATAAAGAAGTCAGACAGATGCAAATTTCAAAGAGAAAATATACGTAAAAATGTTACTTCGAGACATAAACGCCAGAAAACTATGCAAAATACAGAAAAGCATGAAGGGAAGTGAAAGCATAAATTCTGGACTAAAGAGAAAAAAAGAAAATACAGTTCCAGGACTAAACCAAATAATATAAAACTGAAGGCAATGTTTTAAAGAACTGACAAAGCGAAAGGTAAGCAGAAGTACAAAAGGAGGTAAATAATTTTGAAAAAAAAAAAGGACAAATACAAACAAAAATTCAAAAAGCAAGTGAAGTTCGAAGGGTATAATTAAAATAATGTCGCATAAACCATTCATTTCAATTCATTAAAATCCCTAAGAAAACGGTTATGAAGTTTACCAAGTTAGTTTTCGAGAAAAACAATTTATCTTTAGCAACCAGCTTGTTTGTATTGCCAAAGAATGTAAAGTAACTAAATTTCAGAGCAGTTTTTAGAGATCAAAATAAATTACACTTGTTAATGTTTTTAAAAAAAGCTTTTAAACCCCTGGAATTGGTTTAAATTTATTTTGTTTCTTAAAAAAAAAACTCATGGTTTTCAAACTTGGCAGCACTGTTTTCAATTTCAAATTTTTTTAATATTTTATTTAGATACTTTTTAAAAATAAAAGTGTTGTTTTAAAAATATAAAATCAAAGAACAAATGTAATAAAAAAAAACAAGATACAAAAAAATTCTAAAATCAAATATGAGTAAAACAGAGGCGTGTACTGAGCTTTATTTTATTATTATTATCTTACTATTTTCAGTAGCATTAAGTAAAGTAATAAAGCAACAGAAAAGAAATAGAAAAAATTGCAGACATGGCAATATAATGTCGAAGTAGTAGCAAAAAAATTTAATTTATTAAACATCGAGCTCAACAAAGAAAACAAGTTGAATTTTTCAAACTGAAAGATGCGAAGATAGTTCAAATATAATGATTGAATTGTATTATATAAAAACTCCTTTTTAATTAAATACAGTTTTGCAGAAATATTTGGCGTTTAGTACTATAACGTATGTTCAAAAGATTGGTAAAAAGTTATTAACAATAATAATTAACATTAAATCTGCATTAACTAGAATCTGAATTAGAATTAATATAATCTCTTAGAAAACAGAACTATCGACAAGTTAGAAAAAACAAAACTACTTTTTTAAGATGGAAAGAAATACTTAAGAATTGTAGGCAAAGTAAACTGTAAAAGCAATAATTATGGATAGTAGTCAAACATGAACTCTAACAGGAAAGCATAAAATGCGTCTCATTATAAAAGCAATGAGAAAACTAAAAGACAGTAGAAATGTGGAAAATCACATATAAAACTAAACAAACAATCATTAAGCAATTAAAGTGCTATAAAGCACAAGTACCAAGGAAAAATAAAAGGAAACTTAGGAAATCATAAAATGATGATGAAGAAGCAGAAAAAGGAGAATACCATGAGGAGTGAAAAACTTATTTAGTATAGCACTACTAAAAGAGAAATAAAGCCAGCCACAATAAACTTAATTAAATATATAGTAAGACTAAAAAAGTAAGCAAATTACAAAACATTTTTAGAGACACCAAAATTACGCAAGAATATTTCCTTGGAGCTTATAATTGCTGTGACATCTCCCCAAATATCGTATTTCATCTAAAGTGAAAGAGAAAAGTGTCAAAAATAAGCTATCTGATATATGGATTTACTTTCATCCAAGTTATTTGAGTTGGATCATCTTAAAAGTATTATTTGTAAAATTACAGAAATTAGAATTGAACTCTTATTAAACATTAAAACTAATTTAACAAATTTTGATTAGAAAGCTATTGTAGCTTTCTACCTAAAATCGATCTAAAATACAACTCTGTTTCGTTTCCAAGACCGGTGTTTTCTCTATAACTCACTTGAGATCTCATTTCGATAGAAGTAGAATGTGTATCCGACTTTCCGTACCGTAATCAAGATTCGTACGGAGTGTTATGAATATTATTATGTAATTTCGCATTGTCAGCATTTAAGACTTTCTTTTGTGAAGAAAAAAAGTTGTTTATTCAAAGCTTTCTTTTACAATTTGAGATAACAACAAATGTAATACCGTGAAATAATCTTCAGAATATGTAATCAAAAGCTTCTGTATACCGAGTTTTATTTCCATAATTACCATTATTTGAGCTGGAAATTACGTTGGTAAATATTTAACACACGCACCAAAAACCCCAAAAGTAGCATTCTAAATGAGCCAACATTTCGTGCAACCGCTTCTTAGTTAGTTGTCAAAGTCCATACTGTCGATTCAGGAATCTCTAATTCTGTTTCGTCAGCTGGGACAAAATGATGCTGACCAAATTATCGACATTTCCAAGTTTGCAAGTTAGTAATCTGTCGGTTAAGTACTTGGTTGTTTTGTAATTTATCGCATTTTGATGTTATTGTTGATAACGAGGATTTGTTTACGTGCCTAATTTGGCGCTTTGATCAACATTTCGCATTTAGTAATTGTAGTAAATGGTGCGCTGAACTTTGTAAACGAAGGATTATATTATGAGAATAGTGGACGCATGTCATTGAAGGGAAAACAAGGAGAGCTTTTAATGTGCGTATAATTTGTTATGTCACGTTATGAGAAATAATCGCCTCCAGAAGATAAAAGCCTTATGATGCTAATTGTTTTAGGGGTTGGTTTTGGAAACGCTAAGATAGGGGTAGTCTCCATTCATCAAAGCTAAGAATAGACCGTACAGTGACCAAAATTGATTTCAAAACATTTAGGTCACTTTTCAGTGTTCCCTTTCTGAAAGTATTACTCTCATTGTTATAATTTTTGTTCTTCTGTTACGTTTTCCTGTTTAAAATTAATGTTGTTGCGCTGTTCTATAAAAACCCGTTTAAAACTGCCACTGTGATAAATAGACAATACGTTATGAAGAGTGTAGAGAATTTTCAGTACATTTGTAAGCGTTGCCTGTAACTACAACGCTTGAAATGCGAGACAACAAATCGATAATGTTGTGTAAGCTAAAAAACGCCTAAAACTAAAAATATAGACAGCAGCAAATAGAACCTGATGGATATGCATTATGTTTCCAAGCCAAAAAGTGCAAATAATACGTATCTCGTTATTTTTGCTGAAAGTTTGAGTACAACTTTATCGATCGATATGACACTTTAAGGAAATATTACTGCTTGCGGTAGATGGAAATAAAATACAGTACAGAATTGTATAAATATAGCATAAGCTAAATAAACTCACCGTAATGTCATTAAAAAAGTGAGAAAAATCAACATGTCTGCAGAGGTGTAAAATACACAAAGAAATGCGATGTTTATAATTTTGTTTTGCAAACATTTGAATTGTTAGTTAAATAGATTAAGATAAAAAAAATGTTTTGATGTGATTATTTAGAACTGAAAATTTTGGACGTATAAATAGTATTGGTTCAAACTTGTTATATAAATAAAACATTCAATTTAGATAGTGTGGTAATAATGCCCGTACATTCTATTTTAATTCTGGAGTCAAATATAAATTGCTGTGACACACTCACTTAAAGTTTGACAATTAATATATGAAAATTGGTCGGTTCTAACAGTTTCACCCAAATTTCACTACAATTCTGTTTTCTTAGTCTGCTACAATAAATTGTGTATATCAGTTTAATTAAATGCATATCACATCCATAAAAGTGTTGTAGTAGTAAAAAAAACTATGAAATCTAGCTTTAACATGTAGAATAAATTGTTTTTTTTTAATACAGAAAAAAAATATATGTCGGGAATAATATTTCATTCAAATAATGTGACACAAACACAACATTGCAGGTATTGATAGTTTTTCCGGCAATCGTTTAGAACTAAGTTTGAACTAACTGAAACGTTTGATAAAAAATTTATTTGTAATATCGACAAATGTAAATACTGTACTATTCTCATATTGTAAACAACGTTTTTTATGACCTTAAAAAGCCTTGTATTGATCGCTTTAGGCAGAATATTATAGCGAACAACAGTTTCCAATAAGATTAATTTAAACATATAATGCAATTGAAAATAGTAAATGTAAATTAAATAATCAGAAATAACCTTAATTAAATAAATATAAATAAACAGAAAAAATGTGCATTTTATAAAAAAAATTATGTATTCAACTCCATTAAATTAAACATATGAAAAGTCGAGTCGTTTGAAATTTTCCACCTCTGTCGAATCATTCAGGTATGACAATTGGTCAATTTACACTCGATGGGTCGCAACACACGTCACTCACCACCGGAAATACCATTTACATTTGTGATTGGTGTGTAATCATCACAGATCCGTGAACACACATTCAGCTTGATTCAAAAGCAGCAAATTTGACACTTTTCAGCTCTCTTTGGAAATAAATGTCGCTTTTACTCTATCGCCAGAAATCCATTGTCACATCCGTTAATAACTTTAAGATTTCCAGTGTGTTGCATCCAAATAGCAACATTAAAAATTCTTTCTCTCTTCGCAATAAATTCCGAATTCCCGCGTGGTTTTGTTTCGTCGCACGCGCTTTTATTTAAGCGATATCGATCTTTTGAAAAAGCCGCTCGCCTGACAAAAGCTCCATTAATGCAATACATTAGAAGATGAATTATGGAAATCATGTAAGTTCCTGATAATAAAAGCCGAGTAACCCAGATGCAAACAACGATGTGCTCGATATAATGCATAAATTATTGAGAGAATTAAAGCCGCAGTGCACCGGGGATAATGACGGCGAATTTGAGATAATAGCTGCTTGATTAAATAATAAATGATTAATTGAATTCAAAATAATCGGAGGTGAGTTACGCATCAACTAATATCGAATTCGAATTTAACACAAATGCATCGGAAAACAACATGTAGAGGAATTTACTTCGTTATTAGGTCCTTTTTGTTTTGGTACGTCTATCTGAGAAAAAACGACCGATTTTCATTAAAACTTTGCTTCGTGTTAATGACAGCGTAAAGATCCCGCTAGCTTAGAAAATTGTTAACTAGCATGAATCCCGAGTTTGTAGTGCATTAGTTGGTAATTTAAAGTTAGACCAAGTTTTAATGGTTACCACATAATTTTAGGTAGAATGCAACTTGATCAGGCCGTTTCGTTATTTTCAAGTATGCTAAATTATACCTTTGAGATTTTCGCTCTTCAATTGCAAACAAAAAATTTCTATATTGATTTCAAAACTAAGAAATGTGCTTGCGTAATAATTTAGAGCGTAATGCTGCAATGCAAATTTTAACAATAAAATCAAAATTTGGACTAAAAATTCTTAGATTAAAAACGTTTCATTACATATCTTTTATTTCGAAAAAAATGTTTTTTTGCCTCTAAACTCAAAAGTTTTTATCTTGATTGACATGAGCAATTTAAGTTTTAATACACAATTTGAGGTAAAATGCAACTTAATCATCGTAAACGTCTTTCGTAATGGTGGTAAATAGAAAAAATCTACGTTTTTGCTTTATCAAAATAAACTTGTTTATTGATCGTTATTCACTGATACCGGATTTGGATTTAAGCTTAAGCGCTTTTGAGTAATTTGGTTAATTTAATATTCCACTCTGCTTCAATGCTTTACTAATGTCAATCACGCTGAATAGTGTATAATTTTGTACTGTCAACTGAAATTTACAGTTTGACTTGACCATGATTGGCTTTTAGGTCAAAGCAAATCAATAAAAGTAATAGAAATGATCAAAGTATATTGCACTTCAACATTTTTTTAAGTAAAAATTTAATACCGCCTAAGATGCGAAAATGAAACACAAATTTAATTTTTACGCTGAAGTGTGCTTATTTATTTTCTTGGTTACCCATTTTATCTACACAAATTATATAATTAGATTGGTTGAATATTTTTTTGGGGTTTAAATAAACTTTGTTTGTTAAATCTAAATTCATAATAAATCAAGCATATAAATCAACGCACTTCTAATTTATCGAACAGTGCAAATTTGCGGAGACAATTCTCAGAACATCGTTTTCATAACTTCTGTAATAATAAGTAAATTCGTGCAAATTATTCTTGTTCCGTTCCTTCCGTCGATTTTCAGAGCAACGATCAAACTGAATTATTTTTAGCGCGCGAATTTAAAGTAATTTGCCTAAAAGCACTTGAAGAGCTTTTTACGAAACCGAATTAGGTTCCAAATTGTTGTTTTTGGCAATCGTCGTGTTTTCCACATTTCTAAAAATGGATATCATATAACCTATTGGAAATTCTATTTTCCGCCAATGCAAGATCTTAACCGCTTTAGTGAATGCATTATTGTTTCTGAGGGAATGAATAATTTCCGGAGAAGTAGAACATTGTGAATTTAATTCGGCATAACGGCATTGTTCGTTTTTGTTGCAGCAGCAAGTGGAGGCGCATTTCACTCATCATCAGCAGTTTTAGAGTCCGTTCTCCTCGTTTTCCATGTACTTTTACTACGTAAGTGCTGAGAAGAGCAAGTTTGAGGCACCGCTAACACCCTACTTTCCAGGTTAAATTTAACTTCTCGTCGAATGGCCAAAGTGTGTTATGTAAAATATTTTCTATAAATGTGTAAATTAAAAGAATGTTATATTCCTTGAATAAATTGTGTACATTTTTTACGACCGCGTCTCCTTACACTATTACAGTAAACAATATAAGAAGCAAAAAAAACGTGTTGTTAACAAACAGTTCACCCGCCGAAACATATTTAACTAAACTCTTAGATGAATTCCAACTCTGCAGTGTCTTTTATGTTCGCTGCGTACATTTACACTTTCTAGGCAGACGGTAATCACAACGTGATTTCATAACGAATAATAGAAAAAATTACAAAGGAAAAACGTTTTCAAATATCTGCATCTTGGATGTGTTCAATCAAAGTTTACATTGTTCGTATTCGCTAGATTCTAAGTTGAGCTCTACTTTGTTTTTCCTAAAAAGATTTTTATTTTTTCCTTTATTCCATCGAGGTCTTTTTAAACTTTAATTTCTTTGTGTCTTCAACGTTTTGACGGATCTCATGGAGCTAGACGTTTCAAATATTTCGCTATGAATTGGAAAGGCATTAAACGTAAAATGCGAAAACTTCTGCACCGCCAGTATATTGTTTCCAATATGGCCGTGTCATATGGGACTGTCCCATTATTTTTATTGCGGCTCCGCCGCGATGAAAATTCAAAGTTGCAAATGTGTGTTTGCGCGCCGGAAGGAACAAAGACGGGATTTTCCAACGTTTTCTTTCGGGAATTTGAAAAGCATCAAGTGGAACTAATACAGATTAATGAAAGTCTTTGTTCTTCGGCCCAGCTTTTATCTTTTGTTTATAAAGTTTCTTATTTAAACGTCGAAAGGAGCCAAATCCCATGGTTACTTTCATGTTACATTCTCATTCGATTCGCAAATCGACTTTGCAGCTTCTTATTGTGAACGAGATACAATTGAAACTGGACGTTTAATTAGTACGAAAGGCAACGAGGTAGAAACTACAAAACGAACACGTGCAAAGCGAACAATCGATTTCACTTCCTTAAACAAAAAGCTTTGTCTGCACAACGAAACTGATAGCAAAAGTCGACGAAAGAGAGGTAAGTGAGATTTTCATCATTTAATTAAAACATGCGCTGATTAAGGACATTTTGCAAAAAAAAATAAAAAAATACAAAGAAGGAAGAAGAATGTTCATTTTGTCGTCTTTAGTTTGTTTCCAGAGAAAGATTTTGCCAACCCAAGACCCGAATTTGTAGTTTTTGCTAGTACTAATTGCCAGATTACACTGAACAACCTAAGATAAATTAATCCTATGACTTTTTGGTTAGATTATCCAGTCACATACAACACACGGATCAATAATATTGTCGTCAAATGGAATTATTCTTGTTTTACCTACAAATTAGTTGCAAAGAACAAATTCTTTATTAACAAACTAAAATGTGAAGAAACTTTTATAATAACAGAAATACTAAAATTGGTTTTTGTTAATTCGTCAATGCTATAGCTTAGACGTAGCTACTGTCATATAGATCTTGACAAGACGCATCGATTGATACCTTCATAGAGAGCATAGCATGCTGAACAAGCATAAAAAGAGCTGACAAACATGTAAAAAGTGAAAAATCACGCGAATTTGAAATAGGCTCAAGTTCGTCAGATCACAAAAGTCTAATATCTAATCTTATATGGGAATGTGAATCGATGTGTCTGTAGCTATATCGAGACTTTAGTATCACTAATTAAAAAATTATTTAACAAAATTAATTATCACAAAAAGTGTAATAACTGTTAAACCGTTCACTTTAGATCAGATGGACTTCGAATTCGAGTTTCCCGTAGTCTGTTTAATAGAAGTTTATCATTAAAAATATCAAAAGGATACGTCGGTACTTCCATCGTGAACCTTAAAAGTTACAGATTTTTTTTCTAATTATTATGTTTAGTCCACAATGGACAAAAGTACACTATTCACGAATTTGACGTTTTTCTAAACATCTCTCTAATAGTTTCATGGTATTTAATCTTGTTGTGCACCATAACCGCTCCTTTTTTTGAAGTATTCATTCCGATAAACATAACAAAGGTTTTTTAGAAAATTGAAAACTTGTGTTTTTCCTTATTACATATTTCTCTTTTCCTTTCATTGTGTTGAACCCAAAGAAAATTGAATTTAGATGCAGCATAGATCAATATAAACTACATCAAAGTTCATATTCCTATTCAGGAATAGTTTAATAACCAAGAGATAGGAAGATAATTCTTGTTTAATTCACGTGACAGTATATGAACATGCGAAGCAATAAATTATTCAAAGCACATCAGTTGGCAATTCAGTTCAAATTTATTGTGAAAAAGGTATTCCACGGTAAGATTTAGACAGGATAATTTGTATTAATGTGATGGAGGAATTACAGTTTTTCTACAATTTTCCTTTTAATACACTTTTCATTCTTCTTAACCGTCGAAACAAAATAAAAGTCGTTTTTGAAATATGTGTTTCTTTAACCAAATTTGCTTTTGCTTTTATGTAATTTTTCAATTTAAACCACATGAACGAAACACGTTTTTATAGATTTTTTTTCTTATTGCCCCATCGAAAACACAGAGCTAATTGGATTTTGTTAGCACAAAAGCATCCGACAAAAATATTTTTACCTTAAATCTCATGCTGCTGTACTCTTTGTATCCTGTTTTCAAAGCTTTTTAAAACAAATTTAACTATTTTACTCAATCGGGTAGCGTAATTCAAATTTCTGATGAAATCTGCAAATAGATTTTTTTCAAAAAGGTATTCATGACACAATGCTATTGTATCTTCTGACCATGTGATGCCCGTGGGAAATAATGTCACCGTTAATTCCCATCATAAGCACAGTTCTACACAAAGTAATTTTTTTAATTGAAATAATTTTTTGCCTGTCACAAACAATCTTTTGATCATTTGAAATGAAACTGTGATTTTAGGCTGGTTTTAATAAAAGACACCAATTTTAACTTTTTTTAACAGAAACAAAATGTGATTTTATTCTCTGCAAAAAATAAAATATAACACCAAGCAATCACATATACCGCGCACATATACATTACAGACTTTGGTTAAAAAAAATTTGGTTTTTAAGCATTCTAGAGTATCTTTGTAATTAACCGGTTTTCACTGTTATTTTTTGTTGCAGAGCGAGCAAGCCAAAAATATTTTAGTAAAAACATATGATATTTTAAAACATATACATGTCACATATACACTAAGTAGCTTTAATTCTTTGTTTTTACTTTTTAAGCATAAATTTAGTTATAAAATAAATGAAATTATTTTGTTTATTAAAACAAGAAATAACTCAGAAAGTGCTTGAAAAGTTTAATTTAAGGGTTTCTGTCTGTCTAGAACATTGAGTGAGTTTACGGCCTTAACACGACACTTTAGTAAGTTTCCAATTTAAGAGCTCTCCTAGTTGTTCACTGTTAACTAAGCAAACTAGGCTGATGTTCACATATTATTATAGTTCCTCAACAAGTTATGTTCTCAGACATAATGAAGCCACTGTTCGGGTATTCCTTTCAACGAAGTGATAATTGTACACAGAAGCGGAAAATTACTAATTATTACAAAAGAAATAGTTTTGTCGGAATGCGGCGTTGTTTCCATTTTAGTCGTGGTTTTGTTAACATGTAGTGTGTATGGAAATCATAGTTCAAGCAAATCGGATTTTGTTTCAACAAAAGCTTGAAATTTAAGTGACTAAAATCAAATTTTATAATGTAATTAATTTTGTTGTTCCTTTTTACTTATTGCTTCTACTTCGCATAAAATTCGTACAGTACCTATGTGTTGCAGGTAGGCAAATTTCATTTAAATGCATAGGGGCCGAATTGATGAACGAAAATATTTGCTTTTTTAAATTATGCTTCAGATTTGATGGAAACGTTGAGTGACAATTAATGCTCCAGTATTTGCTTTGAATATTTATGGTAAAGTTTGACAAAAAGATAAATTGTAGCTTCCAAACGGTCAGTGCAGAGAAAATATCAACAATAAATAAATGATAGAAAAAAATCTAGGTAAAATCTACTACAAAATTCATCAACCGCACTGAACTAGACTTGAAGAGGGTTCAGCGATTTGGGGAAACATTATTAATAATGTAAGCTTTGCTTTTTTACTATTTTGTTCTGCCTAAAAATCATTCAGAATTCGTACTGCTGCCAGAGTCAGAGTCTCCAATTATAAAAGATAATCGAGAATTAAACTACCATACTTTTTCAGAAATGACGCACTAAAATTGGTAATCAATTTTTCCGTGATGCACACAAGGTGCATACCGTGTTATTAAAACGGTTAAATATGCATCGCCTGCAGTTTGCGGCGAGGAATGCAGTTATTAGTGCGCAATTCTGGTTTAGAACAAAATTAGATTTGAAACTCGAATTTACTTGCAAAATAGACTGACTACATAGTTACGCCAGAATTTTAATTATTACTTAATATCTTAAAGTACACGAAGCTGATGAGGTTCTCTTGTCGTTGCACTGTGACTAGAAAACAACACACTGAATAACTGGATATAAGTTAGGCATTTTCATTCCTAGGATAATGATTTTCTTACGCGTAAACAATTTTTAGCGTTTAGTGAAAAAAGAATTGTTTTGATTTTGAAAACAGTTTCGTTAATGAGGCGTCAGTTGTCAGAACATTATTATTTACGTCAACTAAAATTTCATAACTAGCTATTTCGTCCTCTTTTTTTATTCAGCTTAAAATTTAAATAATAAATATCTAAAAATGCTTTCCAAGTCGTCTCTCAGAACTTTTTACAGAAACAAAGTAGAGACATCCACTTGCATTGAACATGTTTTATCTTGTTTATGCGGCCTGTAAAAAGGTTAAGCTTCGAGTTAAGCCGTTTACTCCTGACTCTTAAATTCAGTTTTGCAAGTAAAAAACTGCCAAACTGCCCGCAAGTGAATTACCACTCCAGCCACCCCTTAATTTGAATAATTCTCCTCTTCCATCCTACTAGCATCATATGTAAAAGATCGCCGCTCCTTGATCCCGATCCGGCAGTATTGTTTTCTCGTAAAATGTGAAATATGGCACGGCTGAACCGGAAACTCCGTGTTCTCGCAGGAAAAATATCCCGGTAATAAATAGTGATGTATTTGAACGGACTAGATCGCCTTACCAAGGTTTCCAACCACAGGAATTGCGGAATCACATTTTTGAAACGTGATCTCGGATCCCCGGCACATTATTTTTCATTCCTTCTTATCATTTCAGATAATAGGATTTTCGATTGTAATTAAAGTTATTCCGAGCAAAGTTCAACGATGTTAATTAATTCCTGAGAGGAACCAAGAGTGGGAATGGAATTCCAGTTTCATTATTTTTCATTTATTAACAACCAAAGAAAAACTGTTTCATGCAAACATTTTCTCGGAATTTCATGTACGTTTCTGTCGTGTTTGTCTTTACATAAAATATTCAGGTCTATTCTTGTTTAGTTGATAACATGCTTCCTCTCTGGTTATTTATTCCGGCATGTCACTATTTTCTTGTGATTTCATCACACATCGTGAATATGCTGTTTTTACAAACTTTCTAATTAATATTAATTTGGTATCTCATTAGTGGAATGTCAAAGGTATATATATCTCTACTTTACAACAACCTCAAAAGTGAATAAATTTCATGCATTGGCAAAAAGACTTAATTTAAACAATTAATTTTTCATAAACAAGCAATAGTAATGACAATTTGTTTTATCTATAACGACCAACACCATTACGTAGATATCAAATATTTTGGTTTATATCTAGCCGATGCTACATGAATTAAGTATAACGCGGAAACTAAATCTGGGACTAATCTAAAATTTACCTCAAAACTGCTTATTCAAATTTTACACAGAACACAATATTTCTCCTTTTATATAATTTGTTATAAACACCCATAACAAAATAAATGTTTCTAAAACGAATCATGCAAATATAGTTAGTAGTCTGCAAACCACATAACACTGCTTTGTACTCATGACTCGTGAATTTTTCATTCGATTGTGAAAATTCAATGGAAATAGTTACAAACGTCTATTGTCCAATCAGAGGAAATCAAATGTGAGTGAACGGGTACGTGGACTAAAACATATTTTTAACTACAAATAACCATAATTTCAAACCAACTTCTGACGCTAACTATAATCAATGCTATAAAACAGACCTTTTTGTTGACACTGTCGTTCTCTAGCTTTTATTTACATAGTCTAAATTAACTGCCGCCTCCGTATAGTGACATCAAAGCCACATGCATTGGCGCTTTTTACTTTCATAATGTGTATTCCATGTAAAGTTTTTAGGAAAAATATAGACAGTAATGTAGAAGCTTGTTAGACGTATTCCTGCAGCGTTCTCAAACAAAGCAAGTGCAGTAACTTAGCTTTGTTTTAGTATTCCACTTCCAGATGCTTGCTTTCGTGTTGAATTAAGTGTAATTCAAACACAAATGTACGTCTTAAATAAATGAACTTTCTTCTCAATATGGTTACCTATAAAAACTACTCGGTGATGTTGATCTATTAAAATGAGTAAAATCAAATTATCTTAACGAACTTTCATGAAAATTGTTCCAAAATTTATATAGAGAAAAATCAAAATAGTTCGATGACGAGTCCACCTAAAAGAGAATTTGAGATCGTACTTCTACACCAAGAATGAAACAGTTTGAAGATAAAATTACAATTACATTTAAGATTCCTTAGAATCGTATTACAGTTTATTAGAAGTGTTCGACCCGGCGCCTCCACCATTTCTACAGACAATATAATTTTGAAAGTTGTCTGCTTTGATGTTTTGTAATATACTTATAGCATTTAAAAAGCGTTGTATAGAAATGTCTAACAATATATAATATTATATAGATGCGACTTTCTTACAAATACTTAAAGAAGAACGAAGAAAAATCTAGGTTATGAATTCTGCCTCCTTTAAAAACCTAAAAAAACATCACAATAATAAAAGATTGACCCAGAAGCCTTTAAAATTCGACTGCGTATATTTCCAAGAATTTTCGAATTTTTCCATGTGTGCAAAGCCGGACTTTGAAATATCTAAACTTGCTTATTTATTTTTATCAATTCTACCGACGTTCGATTCTTGTGTAGGAAGTTCATTAAATTTTTTCCGTGCAGCCGCTACCTCCAGGGAGAACATTTCATTGTTGGAATGAATGGACGAAAATAAGACGGTGGCGGCAGGGCTAATACTGTGTGTCTATAAATGTAGCCCGGAATGAAATTTATAACCCCAACATTCCAGCGCGGCTGATTGATGCATTCACATATCTAGCAAGTTCCTTCTAAAGCACAACTATTTGTCCACTGTCAGTAAATAACGTCAAGTGTAGTGATGCCATTTCTCACAAACGCACTTTCTAGATAACTCGCGTCTTACTGAAATTGAATTCCCGACACCTCCGTTACCTGACACCAACAATCGTCCTTAATTTGCACTTTGAACTGTTATACACTTCCCGCTGTGTACGTACAAGATTACGTCGAGAAAATACGAACCGAGTGGAATTTTTACATCATTTTGCTAAAAGGAGATCGATACGACGCCGTCGCGTGTTCTTCGTTTATTTTAACAGGATAAATTATGTATTGTTAGTCATTATGTTCTCTTATATTATAACACGGGATAATGAAAATGTTTTATTTAGGTGACAATTTTTCGACATTTACTAAAATTAAACTAGACACAAAAAGCAACACAATTTCACAATTGAGATTTAACTTTGAAGATTTCGCTAAAATGGCATTGTCAAACTTGATTCTCAGTTTCTCCAATATTTAGGAGATTATTAATAATTTTCCTTCTTTCCGCGGTGTAACTCTCGGAAAGTTTTTTGGAGTTTTAAGCAAGTTGCTGCTGCGACAGTAATAAAGTAATCACAAATTTTCAAGTTCCAGAAGCTGCAAATGTTAGATATGCTTCTTCAGGTTTGAATTACTAACAGTTTAGTCTTAGCACCTATGTTTGCTTAAGCATTTTTATATAAACTGATTAAACTCGGTTTGTTACAAAAATAAAAAATGAGCCGTACATATTAAAAAAATTTTAGACTAATAAACTATGTCAAAAACGTTGTATTCGTCAGGTTAATTTAATTACATTTGCTTAAAACAAATATTAATAATTGTTTAATTAACTTTTTCATTAAAATATAAACAGAATATATAAAATGTGTAACTGTAAATTTGCCAGACAAAAAATGTTTCAATTCAAAAACAAAAGCAAACCGTATTTTTTCAGGCATTTGGGGAAAACAAATTAAAAGTTTAGTACCAACATTTAACACGAGCTATCCTTACAGTTCGTAAATTTCCTTAGTTATTTCTAGTAATAAAATTGGCTTTTATTGTAAATTTAGGTAAATTAAATAAAGATTTGTTTAGCGTGATATTGTAAGTCTATCAATAACAAAAAATAGTGCACCGTTTACACACTAAAACAAACAAAGAAACAAACCCGAATTCGTTAGCTCCTAAACGAGAGAGAAATTCAAATGTTGACGATAATTTATAGAACGCTTTTAGTTTAGTGTGTTCTGAACCCTTCTCGTGCTCCTAAAACCAGAATAAAATCAGGGCCGTACGCCCAAACCTCAAATACATTTACTAATGTTTTGGTAATCCAAATGGATTAACAAAGAGTTCAGAAATAGCAACCTTCCGCACCTTCTACCAAATAGAGGCGATTTCTTTTAGGAAGTGCGTGATTCAAGCGATAGACAATTTACCAAAAAAAAAATCTATGCACTTTGTTTAATGTACAACGATCTTCCGAGAAAATAAATCGTATTTTTTAGCCCTCATTTGCAATCAGTAAGTTTGGAGATACAGAATTCTAACGTCTCTATGTTCGTGCCCGCATATGTGCATAACAATTGAACAGTAGATGATTACATTTGCTGTCTGCGACACGGCTTTGTGTACAGAACAGCTGTCTATTACATTATCAATGCACCTCTGAACACCTCGAGCATCTCATAAAGTTCTCATCGAATTACGGACCATAATCGATTTCATTAAACTAGTTTGAACAAGTAATTTAAATCGGAACATGATGAAAATAATTTATTATGTAGCTTCCACGAAGTTTTCCAAAGACTTTTCCAACGAGAACTAGAAGGCGAGTATTTATTTTACAGCAAGTAACAAAGGAACAAACGGAAAATTTCAGCAACTCCGTCAAACTTCCCGGTCCTTTGAGCCGGATCTCCTCACTCCCCGCCTGAATCAAAATAAAAATCCGCTTTAAATTTTCATTTATGTACACATTGATTAACATCGCTGCAGTTAACATGCAGTCAGAAATTGCACTTAGCTTGTCGGCACTAATTTAGATGTAGTTGGACATCTTGTCTTCCGCTCTAAAATAATAAATAATAATGAACGTTCCGCCAATAATTTAACAGCAACGTGTCACATGAAATTCACTGTTACAACAAGAGAGCTCGGATCTAATACTACGTCTCAATATTGACATATCGTTATTGTTTTTCTACGAACGTACTTACTTACAATTGCGTCCCTCAACGATCGCCAATCAAAAAACAAGATTGAACCGATGTCCCACTGGAGTGTCTTTGCGATTTCTTTGGGTGCCCCCAGGGTGTAAACTAAACTCTACAAGTGTATCAAAGAATTCCGTCACTGTGCCGTAGTTTACGCACTTTTAGAGAAGGGTTTGCTAGGTTAAGAAAAATGTTCTATTACTAGTAGGTTTTGAGGTTGAATTTTTAAATAGAACATGCAAAGAATCACATTTGGTAGTTACAATTTCTATACCTAATATTAATTGCATGCTTGTTATTGACAATATCAAACTGAGTTTGAACCTATCTAACTGATAATAGATAACTTACAACTATTTTTACACACTAATAACAGTGGCTATATCTTTAATGGGTTTAATGGGTCACATTATATATAAGCTGTTCACCGTAGTCTTCAAATTTTAATTTTATATAGAAGACAAAAAATAGTTAAAATGTATATAATTCTTAGAGCTTTTCAATTTTTTTCTACTTTTTCAACTCTTTAAGACATCACTTTTATATTAAAATTATTAAATTCCTATTTTTTTAATTTATAAAAAATTCGTGCTTATAATGTTTTTTTTTTTATTTAGAATTGTCTGTACCTGTTGGATATCTTCAATGCATTTTTGTCATTATACTCTCTAAATTGTACACATTTTGGTGCTCTAGATCCTCAATGTCCGCTTTTATTTAATTTTGTCTTTAAATTTTCCGGACATAGTTTTTTTTTGAGTTAAATGTCATTATTAAAATTTTTAAATTTGATGTATCTTTGAAAACATTTAGAGTTATCAATTTTTTTAGATTTTTACATCATTTTAACACCTTTAATCTCTCCTGTGAGAATGTTGCGGTAAAACTTTTTTATAACGTTTCCACTATTATTTGTTTCCAATTTTTTTCACTCAGAATTCTCTACATTTTCTAGATTTTATAACTTTTGGCGTATTCTTGTTTTAAATTTCAATGCATACATTTTTCAGATATTTACTCTTTTCTTAATATTGTAAATAAATACTTCTGTCTTCATAAAAATACTAAATTTTTTAAATCTTACTAATTTTTTTTATTCTTAAATTATTTTAAAAAAACGTGTAAGTATATCCTTTCTAGTTGAGTGTTTTATTTATTTTTTTGGTCATTAGTTTTGACTTGCTTTTTTCTTTAGATTTTCTTAATGCTTTAGATACATTTTATCATTAATATTCTTTAAATTTATTAAATTTTATTGAATTTTATATATTTATTCTAAGTTTTCTAAAACCTTTGATATTTTTTTGAGATTTTTCAAATTGTCAATATTTTTGATTTTTAAAATTTTTTGACTCTATTTTACTTTTTTGATTTTTTCAATATTCTCTAAAATTATGAGAATTCAGTATTGTTTTTAGAGTGTAAAAATTTTTAATAGTATATTATGATATTAGTTTTAAATGAAAAAGATTACAGCATTAATGAAAGTTTGCTTCTCTCATTCGCTAATTTTATGGGTGCCATAATCTTGCATTATAAACAAATATCATACCCTTATGGCCCAAGTAGCGAAAACAGAACAAACATTTCTAAATTTAATTTTTATCTTACCTGAATAAAAATACAAATGGGCACCCATAGTGACTGAGACTATGACATTAGAAGTTGACTATATTAAACTGATTCAACTATATAGGAATTGGCAACCAAGCCATGTTAAAATTCAAAACTTTTTTTTTTTGTATTATAATAACGATTAAAACACCTGCTATCCCGTAAGAATCAACCCATTTAGGCAAATCTCGAGAAAAATTGCAAGTTACTTGAAGCTTCCCAATGCTGACCAGTTCACGAGGTACTCCTCCGGAAGAACGTCTGCCACAATTTTGGCAGATAGTGACGCCGACATTAGGACACTTGAAAAACCCAGCGATTGGAAAAATGATACTGGCGCGGAAGGATATGTGGCAGATTCCATCGAAAATAAAATTATAATTGTCTGAACATGAATTGCTTGAATGAATTACTGGTATTTCTTCAACAAGTGAATCTACCATCAAAAATACAACTTACGATTAACGGAAATTTAAATTGTGCATTTTATATTAATACACAGTAGAAAGTAACTTTCTGTTTTATGCTGTTCTTAACAAGCATAAAATTTTGACGAGAAATATGAATATAGGTACATTGGTTTTACCTAAAGTGTACCATTTTGTTGCCACAACGACTCTGTGGCATGATAAATCGTGTATAATAAGAAATCGTGCCATTATATGACAAATTATAAACAAATTTGAATGTGTAAAAAAAAGTTTTAGACTACTGAACCAAAAAAAAAATCTGTGAACGATCGACAATGTTTTTAGATTTTCTAAATCTTCTAGATTTTTAATACATTTTAGACTGCTTAGATTTTTTAAATTGTTCTAATACGATTTCTAATATGAAATTCTAAACTTTTTAGAGTTTTAGATCTTTCAAAATAGTCAACTTCTGCATCTTTTTTTGAACTCATCTACATTCTGAAATTATTTACTTTTTTCTATCTTGTGTAGATTTCTTCGAATTTTACTACTGTTCGAATTTATTATTTTTTATTTTTTTCTTAAAATTTTTAATGTTTTAAATGTTTTTAAATTTTTTTCACTTTTCTGTGCATCTCTCGAATATTTCGAATACTTTGCTTACTTTGTATGGTTAAACTTATCAGTATTGCTAAACTGTCAATAACCTCAATATTTTGCAAATTTTTTTAAAAACTAGATATTTTATAATAGAGAATAATGTCACAATGTTTCATCTATACATGAATTTTCCACAGAGTAATCGATTTATTTCTTACTCTGTAGCAAATCTGCAGCAAACGTTTCTACGAACTGTAAATAATGAATGTCCGTAATGTGCAGAATACGAAGCTCATATAAGAAATAAACTATTTACAATTTGCGAATGTAGAAAATGGTTTATAAATTAATCATAAAAATTTGTAGGTTGCAATATAGTTGCGGACAAGCAAATTCAGATATAAAATTCCAATTCCAAAAATTTCAGATATAATATCCTCATAACAAGTAACGTAGCAAATCAAAATCATAAAATTAGCGAGTTCTAGCATCACTCTCAAACATTCCATAAATATTTGAACGAAGCAAATAATCCTACGTGATTTCATAAATTGTTTTCAATAATGTATCCTTTAGATTACAAACCATTAATGTATTACTACTCTCATAATATATGTGTCACCAGTAGAATTGTGTTTTTTAGCAGTAAACAGAAAAATGTCAGACCACTCGTAATAAACAACATAATACGAGTACGTCGATGTCTTTCTCATCTTTTTACATTTTATTGTGAGATTACCATTTATTTTTAAAAATGAAAACACATTCAGAAATGTTTAGACTTCCTTTATTAAGTTGAAGACGTTGAAAGTACCAAAATTAATAAATTTAAAAGGTTTTTTGATATTTATGTTAAAAAATTGTGAGTACCTAGACAGACACATTAGTTTAAGTTTTATCCCTGCTTCTCTTTTGCGTCTAAAGAATGGTTTTAGCAACTTCGCACTTAGCAAGTTGCGCCTGTTCAAATATAAAGCGAGTATAACAGATTAAATTTGTAAAGGGAGCTAATTAAGCACTTATCACCATTTCAGAGCTGATGATGGTAGCTTTGCAATTAGGAGAGGGCTTCATTAGCTGCTCGAGTTCTGTATCATAACGTTGCAGTGGCACTTATAAGCAACAGAACGACCTCTTTGCTGACACCATCTTGACTTATTTTACAGTTAACGCCCCACAATCGGTCCCAGAATCTGGATAAGAATTTTTCCTCCGATCGAAGAATTTCCAGCTCAACGTAAATTTCTACCCGAGCTATGTATTAATTGCGCCGTTTCAGCTTTATCGTCGGTTATGCCGCTTAATTAAATAGCACCTTATCTGTTTCCCCATGTATTCAGTGTATTAAATGATGTTGATTACGAAGGAGCTGATAAGAAGCGAGAAGGCAAGTGCTTGCCAAAACAATGTCGAATGGGATGAGGATTTTTGCCAGGGTTTCGGACGCAACCAGTTTTAATTAAATCGGAAGGCACAGGTCAGGGATTTTTGCTAAAACAATACATTCCGGTGGCTTCATCAAACGGAGGAAAATTAATTATGTTTTCTGTTTTTGATACTAAAGAGACAAAGGTCAATAAATTGCGTCGAAACTTCACGCAAGATCATCGCTCGCTTCGTTCGCTGACGCCTACAATTGAGGCGTTCTCCGCAAACACATCGTTTTACTGTAAACCTAAACTTCACCTCCACCTGCCTCCATCTGTGCATAAAAGCCCATAAACCATTAGGGCCGCAAGTGGTTTGATGTGGCAGAGTTTCCATTCGCGTGTCCGTATAAATCCCTTTCGTATTCAACTTATGGACACCACCGGGCTCCATTATTCGAATTGGCTCATTCCTATTCGAGGCTCGCACATCTGTTTCTGTTTCACCGACGGCTCGTTTGTGTCCCACCTGACGTCACGACGCGCCGGGACACTTTAAATAAATCAAACGGCGATTGACGCGCACCACGCGTAAGTTTTATTTCAAACCAAGAGAAGTCTAGAGCTAAACATGTCAGTTGTCTTTTAAATTGTTAAACAGTATAAAACCACGCTTTGTCTATTAATGTATCAAATTTATTTATAAACTTATGATTTGTGACAGGAAGTTTTCTACGGCGGATTTATTTATGAGCTCATGACTGAACAAAGCTTTGGTATGAATAAGAATAATGGTTGCGTAGCTGCTTGTAATCTCAAATTTTTAGTGTGATTTGTATTTAAAGTCTATAATTAAAAAAAGTAACTTCAATAAAAAGAAAAATTCTTTGTTCCACCTGGAAAAAATACGCAAAGTACTCTAAAAGTTTACTTACTGGTGAAAAATGGCGTTGTAAGTGTAAGCACCCAACTGCGACTCTGTTGAACTCCGTTTTAATCTAAAATATATTGTACAAATAATTCATTCTTTAAGGATTTTCTTTTATTTTCTCGATTCTCTTCGATGAACTTCAAAAAGTTTCAAAACATTTCTTGCTTATCAGCTCCAATTTAGAAGAAAAACAAAGCAGTATTGAACAGCACCGAAAGCCTTATTAAAAAAAATTGAGTTTTTTCTAATTTGTTGTCTTCTGTAGAACCAACGTTTTGAGATTATACTGTCTGTTCCTACAACTTGCAGAACTAGTCTACAAAAGAACTAAAAAAAATTACCACAAGTTTTCTTTTATCTAAGTACTATAATAAAATAAAATGTGTATGCTGTTCGGTAGAAATAAGAAAGCTCCCTATTAACTTACGCTCTGCGTTAGTTTTCCATTTGAGTCAAAATAAATAATTAGTCTCAAACATAATAAATTTCGATGTGAAATTGAAACACATTTAAATAATTAATTTTGATTCGACGATTTATATCCAGCCGAGAAATTGGAATTTTCCAATTTATTAAGGGAAAGTAATTAACACCACTTCAGTGTATCTTCAATGAAACGTTAATTACGTGATTTTAAAGGTTTTATTTATAGGTTTTCCAGTTTTTAATTTAACAAAGTTTCAGGCAATTAATGTTTTTGTAACTCATCTCCATACTGTAACTTCGTTCGAGCAGCTAAGAGTTCGAAATTATTAAACTGATACGTTTTGTACTACAGAATTTCTAAAATAGAATTAAAAGTCTGAGAGAAAACAAATTTACGTTTTATGTAGTTTTGGCTTAGTTTTGTAACAGAACTGTAACGATTTTTATTTTATGTGCTTTTATAGAACATGGTTCTGGAAACATATCCAATACCCTCAGAAATATTCCTGGTTACGACTTATTTCAGATTGAGCCAAAGAACGTGATAAGGTCATCTACATGATATTTTTACACCTTTACGGTCCTTCTATCTCCAATAAATTTTTACACAGTCACATAAAGTATCTTTTTCCAATTTGGTATTGTAACAAAGCTGTTAACGCACTCATTTTGCATGCTTTAATCAGCCATTCTCAAACTCAAAATCTTGGAACTTTTTTCGGATGGTGACACACATTGGACGAAATGTCAATGTCCGGTGTGAGTCTCATCGACAGCATATTCACCGTGGCATTTTCTGCAATTTGCGGTATTTCTAGCAAAATGCTTCTGAAATTATCTTGGAACACAAATTTTGCAAATTCACTTGGAAATAATGACAATTATGGTTAGTCTACTTTGAAGTAAAGGTTCATCAACTGTCAGAGAATTTTCTGAATAATCAAATTTAATTTTATTTATAAAATATGTTTTTAATACAAAAATTAGAAAAAATAGCATAATAGCTCGTTTTACAAAATTTAAGAGCTCCTACTGCATTCGTGCTGCAAACTTGAACTCCCGTTTTTTAAGATAATATTAAAATACCAATTTTTTTATATATTTTATTAAAATGTTTATACATACTTCAAGTAACCATCGTAGAAAAAAACTGCTATTCCATTTTATTGTAGAAACAATAATAAATATATTTTCTACTGCTTATGGTTAGTTTTTTTTCTATTATTAATTGTTCGTTCAGCCGAATACTGTAACATCTGCCAATGGTAACCGCTTAATTATCAACCAAACATAAATTAAAGTGCACAACACAAAGTCTCATTACATTTTACAACATTGTTTACAATCACAATTTGAAAAACGTGCAGTGGTAGATAAATACGAGTGCTTAATAAAACGTCACGCGAATTCGTCATTATTATGTGAGCTTATATTTTAAAGTAAAAAAATATCGATGAAGCAAAATTGCGCATTCACAGACTTTGTAAGTTGATATTATGTAAATTTTAAGTTTTTGCTTTTGATGTTGATTAATATTAAACTATGTATGTCATTAAATTGATTACAAAGTAGGTACAATATCTCGTTAATGTAAATTTCCGTTACAAACATTGAAATATATTGTTTCATTAGTTTAAAGCTAGCCACAAAGGCAAATTGCAGGTAAACAATGTTGTTAACCCTAAACTGAATGCGTTGATAATCTACTGTTTCAAAGTCAATATAAACAAATTCTGCGATGAATTAGATGTAAATACAATTACAGTAGTTAAATTAGGAAAATGTGGAAATAGGTTGTTTATAGTAGAAGGCTTTTTCAGGCGACAATTTAACACGTACGTAGTTAAAAGTGTAATTTTATAAATAAAAGCGTCATCATTGATTTTATATTTTCTCTTAACAGTCTTTTTTACTGCAAAACAAAATTTTAAAAATATAACAAGCTTTCCAACAAAGTCAGATTTTCCACACACTCTTCCAATTTCAATGTCCAAAAAGCAGACTCGCCATTTTTTCTCCCCTTCTTTGTGTCGGAGTAAAGCAACAAAATAACCGCATCAGCAAAGAATTGTATGAAAGATAAATGGAATTATCTCTCCTTTCGTGATGCTCTAGAGCTGGGAGCCGTAACACTACAACAATTTTCAGTAATTCAACTTTAAATTGTTTTCAGGTGCATCTCGAGACACTTTGATGTCTGAAACTTTGAAGTTACTCTCTCTTTCATTGATTCGATAGTCGTAAATTATTAAAACTGATATTTGTTACAATAGATCATCATCATCGCTTTTGAAGAAAATGTGTCGTGAAGATGAATAATGTAGTTTTTAAATGTGAAAAAATTTTCTAAAAGTTCTAATCGATTGTCATAACTACACATAATGCGTCTCCTGTGTAATGCACCTCTAAAATTGGCAACTTTTGCAGAGCTTCTATTACTTCTGCTCTGATAAAAGCGCAAGACATGAACGTAGTTTGTGGCGCAGATACAAATCATCTTGGTCTACGGAGGACTATTTAGCACATCGTATATTTTCCAACAAACTTCTTTAAGATTTGCGGCAACAAGAGTAAAACTTTCAAAAGCTTCAAGCTGCGCTCAAATACGGTCGCCAAGTTGAGTTTTTCTATCAAAATTTTTCGGTTTTGATATTTGGGTTAACATGTAATTTTAGATAACGAGTGCTCACGAGTGAATAACGCAAATTTTAAAACTTATCAATCTAAAACAGGGCTCGGGTAATAAATTTCTATTAATATAAACGTTTTGTCGTTGGGGGTAATTTAACCAGACCCTAATATATCTGTCGGCTGAATCCCAGTAAAATATTTTCTGCCGTTAATTTAAATAAACTGAGTAAAATAATGAACTTCCACATACATTTTCTTCTCCGTCCAACATTTGTCTGAATATGCCGGAGTTGAATAAGTGAATAGACGAAATGTTCTGCACCAAGTCGTCGTAAGCTCTTAACAATATTAGCGTTGAATATAAAGAGAACGATGACTGCAGTGGCCCAGTTCGTTATGTGTAACCTGCAGTCTCTAATGGCTTTATTTGTTCGCGATCAATAAGAAAATATGCTTTGATGTTGATTGCGTTAGTGATTTGTTTGCTCGATCTTTCCAATTTGTACACAATTGGTTTTTCTTGCAATCAACGAGTGATATTGGAGAGATTTTTTACGTTTGTCAACACATTTGAATATTGAGGAAAGAATATTAAAAATCATTGGTTGTGACAGTAGATTTCGATGTTTGTCGGGAGCTAATTTGATTTCGAGGGTATCGATCAGTGACAACAAAATCTTATCAGTTTTCATACCACTTACCGCAATAATTTGAGTCAAAATCTAAAGTCAAGTCAGGCAAAACAGTTTTTTAATACCTCAAAGTGTTGCATCTGGTCCCAATCTTGTATAAACCGTACTGATTCCCAATGATGCAGTAAAACTAAGCCACCGACATTGATTTATTTCCTCACGAGTCTGTACACATAACCGCTTATAAAATCTCACGAAATTCTCCCAAGAGACGTCGATCTTCTTTGACTTTTAGAGTAATAAACTCGTCGTTATCTCGAGAAGGTTGGTGGGATTTTGTGACACAGAAAACGTTAAGTTCACTGCTTTTCTACCCTTTTCTGGAGGTCATCAGGTCATCAAAGAGTTTTAAGTGTCTCTCTTCAATTAAGTGGGTAAAAAATACTCAAAGCGTATTTTATGTTCATTCAGAAATGTTGCGCTGCGAAAGTAGCGAGCACTGAAAAATGAAACTTATAGGCCATTTCCGAACACGAGTCCCATAAGAGTGGTTGAAATATGAAGCGGATTTTTTTCTAGATAAGTAAATCCACTTTAAAGTTTATTTTTGCGCTATAAATTTATGGTAAAATTCCATAAATATTGAGGCGTCGTATTTCACAGTTACGACAAATAAATATTTCAACAAGATAAACTTGAGTTAATTTTTACAAAATTTCTGTTTACTTAAAGATCTAAATAAAACTTTTTGAAAATCATCTTTATCTTACACTACTTAATTATCTATTCACTATGAGATTTTAATATCAAAAATACATAGAAATTTACCCGGCGCATCCACCAATTTTATTAACAAAGTTATAATTCTAATTAAAGTACAAAATTCAGTTAAAAAACAAAAACAAAGCTTATGGTAAGCACAAAGTGTGTTTTTTGTAGCCTATTTTTAGTGTCAAAATCAGATATCATGTCCTAAAATAATATTGAAATTTGTTGTGTCCTAGATACAAATCAGCTTCGATTTGTACATTCCATGTCATTAGGCGCCCTGCGCTATCGGACATTAATAACTAATAACTAAGAGCATTTATAAAAAATGTTCAGCTTTTGAAATATCCGACATTGAAAAATTCACCGATAATTCTCACCCTTCCAAGACCGCACATCGACCACACCGCTCGAATTAATCAAATAAATCTTAGGTCATTAATTGTCGGTTCCTGTATCGAAAAGAAATTAATTATAATTTGTTTATGGTTTGCAATGCAGGTCATCAATCAGTTAAGCATTAGCATGGCGCATCTACGAGCGTTGGTAATAAATCTTTACGGAAATCAATAGGGTTGTGACACTCGAAACTCGCGGATGTGCGTTATGAGCCGTTCCCGGTATGTCACGCCGCCCCCGGCGACCGGCTGTTGTTTTTCCGTACCTGAAAGGGTGTGCGTGCTGTTGACACTCCTAATACAGCCCTGTTTTTGCCCCACCATCAAAGTTTATTCCTCCTACATCTCATTACGCTTTCTCAAAGTCAGCGGCGGTAGTTAATCACATATTCGGTCGCCGCCGCTGTTGATTCTGTACGAAGCCCAAAGGGCATAATGCGTTATTGACGCGGTAGGCGTTTGCAAAGACACACTTGTCACATCAAACGCGCCTTAATTGCGTATGCATGCTCTAATGTATGAATATGGGAACGCCACCGTCACCAACGGGAGAAGTGTAAATAATATTAAGGAGGTTTGTCATTGCACTAAATTCATTGGCGTGATATTTCGCCGGAAAAAAAGGGTTGCGGAGATGATGAAAAGTGGTTTCTTTGACCTTTTGTATGAATAAAAAAACAGCTGTGACGGAAAATGTTAAGTGGTAAGTGAATTGGTTTGGATTATTTATGAAACTGTGGCAAATTCAGTGGAACTGCTAGTGATATGCGAGTAACAAGAGAAGAGGTTTTTGTTAATTATGTTAAATATTTAGTAGTATGAAAATTAATACTCTCATCAAAAACTTCATCGGCGTTCCTCATTAAATTATGGGCTCTATCAATTTCATTTCTGAAATAACAAAGTTGTTAAATTTTGGGCGGCCCGCAAAAGTACGTAAATCATTAATTAAAAAAATAATTGAACCCCTGAAAATTTTTCACTAGTTAGTTTTGTAGTACATAGAACCTTCACTGAGTAGACATAATTTATTGTGAATTTAAAAATAAAAGTTTCAGTTTTTATATTTCAGCAGAAAATGGAAAAACTTGGTAGATTTAATAACAACGGAACGAGTTGTTGAAAAAATGTGACTGTTATGCAGTTTTTATATTATAATAAAGCGACAGTTGCCTGAAATTAAGTACCAAAAATATTTTTGGCGCATCCACCATTTGTAACAAAAACAAATTAAAAATTCTTTTCTCATATTTATTCGAACAAATACTAAAAATTCCGTACAACCAATTATTAGCAGCACAATACCTGAATAGACCACATAAAACAAAACTAGTCACAATGACAGAACTGACATAACATGTCACATAAAAACCGTGATGTATAAAGCAAAATCCGAATCCCTTTCAGTGAAAAAAAAGAAAAGGTTTCCGTGAACGTTTATTCACATTTGGACGAAATAATCTCAGGGATCGGGAAAATATAGACGCCTAATGGACATCAAGCCTCTATTGGCGCGATTCATTTCTCTAAACTGACATGTTTATACTTCTGTTGCGGCAAGCTGCTGCAAAATCGTCCGCTCTGCTTTAGAACCGATGACAGCCAAACAATTAATCAATCAATTATTTTTTTCCAGAGCAGCCAAGAGCAGCCGTCAATATCACTTTGTATTCCGAAAAAAGTTTACACGCGAACGATAGCCATTAAGTTGGAGTTTCGTAATGTCTTGATTAATTTATCTTGCGTGGTGTATGGTGCAAGATAATTTAATTATCATACAAAAGCCAGAAAGTGGTGGTGTCCAGTTGGAGCCGCAGTTTAATAAATCTCCTTTTTTACAAGATTTGAAATAAACGGATGTGGTTAGGGCACACTTTATTGTTGATTAAGCGAGGCAAGTGTCGTCATCGATTAAACCACATCTAGTAGATTTAATAAACTATTTTTTTTCAAACGTCAAATAATTGATACTTTGTGTCCCTTGTCAAGGCAAAAGTGGCACTTTATGTGCTTAAGCAGATAAAATAAAAAAATTGATTTATTTTATGTGCTTAAGCACATAAAATGAAAATAGAAATCAATGTAAAAATGCAGTTCATTTTGTTAACAGTTATATTACAATTATTTAAGGTGGCATTAATAATAACACCACTTGCAGCAATATCGTTTAAATTGGAATTGGAATTATTAACAAAATTTCCTAATTGCAACGAGTCTACAGCACATTTGTTTGTTCGAGCTTATAGATCAAATTCGACGTTAACATTGTTGTCATCTTCATGTTTTGGTCTTAAAATTTTGTTGGCTACGTTTTTTTTTGGCTTCCACGGAGTCTTCTAAATACCCTTCTGTAACCGTACTCGATCGCCAACCTCCATGACGCTTTAAAATTGATATACCCGCCCCTCTGTCTAGAAGTAACGTCGCAGACGTTCATCTCAGACAATGACCAGTGTATTCATTTCAATTTGGTAAATTTAAAATTTGGCTACTTCTTTTGCAGCGTCACCAAGTTTATGTTTTCCTACGACCATTCGATAGCATTTTCCATTTTGGTATTTCACGAAAAATCTTTGTTCTTCGAAACTATTTGGGCGTAGAAATACACATGGTCGAAATTTTGTTAGGTACTCATCTCCAACGACGGTAAAAGTTCTAGGTTTATTTGTTTTGGATTCAGGAATTTTTACGAGCAGCAAGGATTCCAAATCTTCAATATCGTGAACTTTCATTCTCGATAATTCATGACAGCGACATGCCCCCGCAACACCATATATTAGCACAACCTAAAATATCAATCATTTTATAAAAATCTGCAATGTCTAAATACCGGTTACCTTTGTGGCTAAGTATTTCTTGTCTGGGGCGTCACATAAAAATTAATCGAATTATTCCTTCGATAATACTTTTTTGGTTGATAATTTTCACCCCTTTTCTTCAAAAGGGCGCGTAGTTTTCAATATTTACATATGTCAACGTTTTTCTTGAGACTCAATAATGATTTCATCATTGAATAGTGAGATCATAAAGTTGAGCTTTTCATGTTCTTGCTCATTTCGGCGAAGTACGCCACCACTACATTTTCAGAAAACACCGTTACTTTTTTGTCTGTGCACCAATCCAAAAATCTTCGATACGATGCTTCGTAGATCAATTGCAACTTTCGCCGCTGTGTTAATTTCTGGCGGTATACAGTCAAGTTCTTCCATATCTCTAGCAGAATCTTCTTCTTTTCGCTAAACTGATGAATTCGCAATGCAAACACACAAATCACACAAAAAAAAAACATGATTTGTTTATTCCCGTCTCTATGGCTTCACCGCCATTGCATTATCATTGTGCATAGATTTATTATTTTATTTTTTTTAAATAGAGATTTTTTAAATTTACGCAATCGTTTGAAAAAAAAACGTATATGTCATTCAGATAAAAAATGGCTTTGTGTGCTTCGCCTGTTAATAACACACGAACAGGCTTAGCACACAAAGCTGCATTCTCTTCAAACTCTTCATCTTCAAACGTCCCAAAAGTGACAATTTTGGCAAATTTGATTAACGGGGTAGGAGTGGTGTTTATGAACTTAGCCATTTTTATATTTTTTGTATTTCAAAGTATTATAATTTAGGATTCTCTAAATATTTAAATTAGTAATAAGTGTTGACTTTTATTTCATTTTATTTATTTTTGTTCCTAATAATATAATCTACTTTTAGCCAATTAGCTTATAATTATTTGTATTAAAATGTTTTGTAGACATTTTAGATTGAAACAATTTTTACTTGCATGCTTACGTGAATGTTTAGCGTATTTGGCCTACCAACTCTTTGGTCGTCAAACCGATAACTAGTAACCTCAGCTCTGCCCATTAAGAAGTTTGTAAGTTCTAAAACTTGAAGGATTTGTAATATAAGACGTCTTAAACAACATACTTGTGTTACGACCAATTTAAACCACGCTGTTCTTAAAACAATCACCTTATCTAAAAGCAACAAAATTGGGATTCGTCTTGTTACAAACTCCTCAAAGAAAAACACCACTGCTGCATTTTACATTAAACACTATTTCTTTAGTCGTATTCTCGACATCCAGTTCGGGTTTTTGTCCCTTTAAACCCTAAAGATTATTCAATCTGTTTACACAAACTTCGTTATTTTAATGGCTTCATAAAATGAAGTTTAAAGCAGCTAGATCTAACTCGACCGTGTCCTAACATAAATCCGAGGAAATAGTAAAGTAATACAACCCGATAAAATTTGGTAATCGGCTTTGTAAAGACTTTTCTTGTGATTTTATTGCAGCTTTTACCTTTATGGACAACTTTTTTCTCATTTTTCCGCGCTGCGTCTCGTATTGTTTGCTTTTGTACAATAATTAGTCTTCTGAACGTGACGTTGTAAAAGCAAAGTTTTCTGCATTCCATGTCAGCGTCTTTAATTAAATCTTTTAGAGCGATAATCAAATTATCTTTTATTGTACTTTTTACTTAACTAAGTAATGAATTTATGCATGACAAAGCGCAGAAACAAAAGTAAAACAAAATGTCTAATTAATGCATTTTGTAAAATAACAAAGCATTTTTTATTTTCTACTATTTTTTTTTTAAGATATAACGATATGAGAATGAAACTTTAATTCATTCTAATGGATCTATAAATGTCGCGCTGTGAATATACTTTTCGCAAAGAAGAATGTTCTTTTAATTTAAATTACATTGCGGTTTTCGCTGCTGTGCAATAATTACTTTTTCCTTTTGTGCCAAATAACTTTGATTAATTGAGTAAACTGTAAAACGGTTCTCTTAAAGTGGCTTCTCACTAACAAATTGGGGTCATTACTGTGTCTTCTTAAAAGAGTTCTCTAGTCTACTAATTTGATTACACTATAGTAACAAAATAAGCTTTTCCTAAGACGAAAATAAAAGTTGATAAACTTTTTGCGCTTTCTCCTACCAAGACAATATAACAAAAAATGAAGAATATTTACAATTTGAATTTGATGATTGCTAACAAAATCTTTGTATTTGTCTAATTGGTTGCTTAATCACCAAAAACCTGAAACTCAAAAGTTCACTCCTCAAAATAATTAAAATGTTTGTTTCAACGAGGTTAAATTCAAAATGCAAATTACGGCGGTGTGTGCAGAAGCGCCATCTCGTTGAAAATCCTTGAAAAAAGCTCGTCGTCATTAGATTCATCTATAACCGATTCTAATGTTACTCCAGTCATAAAATCGTATGAGAAAAAAGCAGACTGTTTCGTGTTACTAATAAAATATCTTGTAAAGTTCACGTTTTTTCGGACAAATTCTGTTAACAATGAAAATCAACATCGCTTCTTGTAGCGCACGCCTTTTAAAAAAATCTCATATCCTTTTTCATAGTGTATATGCGAGCGTTTATACCCGGCAATAAATCACCAAAAATAATAAACATTCTTGGTAAATATACGAAAAAACACAAGTCCTCTTCATAAAAATTTTCGTCAAGTTCGACCCGACCCTGCGGAGACCGTATTTCTGGTTCGGTTCCGAACAAATAAGCCTCATGTCGCATAATACACGTTCGTTTTGAAATTCGGAGCCATAAAAGCACTCCTTTTTCCTCCACATTCATATTTCGTTTTGGTAAAAAATGTTTCTTTTCCATTCCCATAAGTGATATCCCTCGATACAAGCGTAATTTTTCATTCATGGCCTCCTGCTTATGTTTTTATCTGAAACACAGCTCTCCAGAGCTTTTATCGATTGATCGGTGGTAAGAGTGGGTCATTGTGTCAGAGACAAAGTGGGCGCTGAACGTCGACAGCTGAAAGTTACGCACGGCCTACTATTCATTCATCCGGATTTAACGCTCGCTTCCGATATTTCACGGGACGTCCTTGAACATTCCATTTTCCGCGATCATTTTGAACTGCGTTTCAACGAGCATGAGATGAACAAACTTATAGCATGGGACGAAATGTTATGCTAATGGAATTACTAAATTGGGAAAGTTCCGCAAAATAACAGTCGACGAAAAAGCACAGACATGCGAAACCATCATAATACAGTCAAACCTCTCCCGGAGGACAAACCACTATGAGTGCTTATCCGTCAGGCTGCGCCAGAAAAGTTCTATATATACAGTATTCAGTTTTTAACTCTTATATTTTCAAATGTCACTCTCACAATAAAAGATGGAACGCCTTGCTTAATTTTTTTTAGTTTTATTAAGCAACACATTTTAATTTCCTGTGTTGTAATTTTTATTGGGATGTGCACGACAGTATCAAATGTTTGACGTTTACTAAAGACCCTAGACCGCATCAACCGCAGTAACATTCCATCAGGAATGCGGTTCCACTCTGAAACTCTGCAAAACAAGAGCATTTGACCAGAAATGCTGCAAAATACACTAAACAATGTTTGGAAAACGTCATGAAAACATTATAAGTATAATTTAGTGAGGTAGCGGGATTTAATATTACCAGTCATTTGGTGCAAGGTTGTAATATTACGCTCTTTTACATGGAAACATTGACGGCTGAACGTTTTTTATTGTGGCACGCTGAGTCTAAAGGGTTCAATACGTTAATTTATTTTTTAGCTTTGGATTTTTTTTTGGTAAATGCAGCTATTTTTATATAGAAATTAAAAAATAGTAAATGAAAAATGTAGTAGCTGGTCTGGATTGAGCTTTGCTTTCATTGGAAAGAATCAAAAATAGCTTAATTATAAATCGCTTATAAATTTATTGAAAGAAAAATTAAATATTAGTTTGTTAAAAATTAATTAAATCCGACATAAACAGAGTTTTAAAAAAACATTGTATTGTTCATAACTCTGTCAAATGCTCCCAAGCAACACCTTTGTAAAAAAAAACTCGGTTTTTGTAATTTCCACCGCAGAACAAATTAATTCTTGGCAAAAACTCCTCTTTGAACTTCAGTCCACTCCAATTTAAACCGGAACTTATTAGTAGTTCCCCACAAAGCCGAAAATCCATTTTGGCCCAGTCTAGTCTTTTGAACCAAGCGTTGTATTTTCACTCTGCGAAACTTTGAGAAAATCCAGTACGTTGCAGATATAAAATAAGGGAACAAAAGCGCGACTCTATTCATTGCGCCTAAAACTGTGCGCCTAGCAAAGTCGGTATGACCCCGACGAACAATGCACGTCTCCGTAGAACGAAACACCTAGACGGAAATTGTCGTCAAAGGAAATCTTTTCAAAAGAAGGATTAGTAATTAGTAATTAGTGCGTGCTCTGCACTTGCGACTTCAAAGCGCCGACGAGGGTTGAAGCTCAAGTGCGCTTACCGGTGCCCTTTAATTAGAGCCTCGAGCTTTTTACGAACGCGTGGAGAGGTGGCGATGGCAAATTTGCTTACGAGGAAAAAAATCGAGACGTTATTAGTTTTTTTCATGCGGGAAGTCGTTCAACCGATAAAGGTAACATTAAGGTCTTGTATCGTAAACTTTTATATGTTTTAATTCTATTGTAGAGATGCAATCAATATAGGAGAGTTCCTTGAAAAACAAAAAAAAGAATATTCCAAAGTTACATTGATCTTACCAATGCATTAACTTTTTTATTTGTTGATGTTAAATATAAATAGTAACCACGATGAGTGTAATGTAAAAAATATTCGGTCACTGATACGACGTTATCGTTATCTTATCACTATTTCCTTTCAGTTTCTCACTCATTATGCACCAATAAACAGTTTAAGAGGTTATGTAGTGAAAATAAAGTGAATTCTACGAGGTTTTTAAAGTAAGTGGAGTAATTTTCTCTAATTGTTGTCATTATTACACCCTAAGCCTAAGTTTGATAAGTGTCTTATACTGGCAATTTTGTAGACCTACATATAGGTGATTCTGAAATATCTCGCCCAACAACTAACAAAGAAAACCATGAACATGCAAAACAAGGTAAGATTAGTTTTTGTTATTTGAAACACCAACAAATGTTGACTGAAAAATGTTACTCTTACAGTCTTTTAAAAAAAGAGCAGGAACAACTGATCGCGGAAAAGATTATGAAAATTTGTATATGGCGCATCTCGCTTATAAACTTATCGTGGATGAGTCTACTAAAGATTTTAATATATGGTCAAATGACGACGATTTTGGTGCATTTGACGATGTTATTTTACAAACAGGAGACCAAAACAGCATTAAATTTGCTATTCAGATGAAACTGAAAAGAAATAAGCGATTACAACCGGTATCCCTGCAAAGCGAAAAAGGCGATTTCAGCATAAAAAAATATTTTGAATCGTTTCAAACAAACTATGATGTTCTGTCGAAATACGAGTTGATCTTATTCACAAATTCACAATTTAATTGTCACAACGCAACGCTACAGCTTACTGACAAAGAAGGGAATCAAGATGCATCATTCTTAGTAAAAATTGTTGAAGTAGATGCAAATCCGGTCTTGAATACCATACCAAACAATCCCAATAAGCCTACATCGTCGAGTGCAAAATGCTTTAAGTTTGAAATTGAAGACGATCCTAATCAACCTACTCCCGGCATAGTAGCAAAATACAAGGAATTTTTTAACATTTTTTTTTTATATCCCAATCAAATGAATGTTGAGAAACTACACGTCGAAATCTCCGCTCAAATAGAAAGCAAGTTTTCTTGTACTCATGACATATCAAATAAATTTATTACGTTTTTCTCAAGATGGAACCTGATAGAAGGTAAAAAAGAAAAACTGAATAAAATAGAAATGAAGCGGCTTATAGCACTTTATTTAGCATCATCAAATGTTCACTCGTTGTGTTTTGGAAAAGTTTGTAAAAACCGAAAAATTTTACAAGCAGCTATTTGTAAATTCCATGTAACCATTTTTGAAAGAAAAGTAGAGAATAAAATTTGGGTTTATGACAAAGATGAGTTTGACACGAAGGAAGCTAATAAAGTAAACAAGCATTATCAATTATTTGTTAACACCCACAAGATAAGCGATCTAGACTGTTCGAAAATTTTGTTTTTAATGGGTCAGTGTCCGCTTATAGTAAATGAAACTTCAACAGTTCTTGAAGCAATTAAATTATGCAATGACAGAAGTTTTGTCGTACTTACAGACAATTTAAGCACAGATTTGAACAACTTTTCGGTTTTCCGCAATTTATCTGATCTGAAATGTTGTAACTTACTTACTGATGTGCTTTCAAATTTCAAGTGCACGGTTTCTGGGAGAGAAATTGATTTAGTTCGAATTGTGCAAACTTTAGACATGAAAACAATAACAACTAATGAATTGTTGCTTATGGTTGATAGTCCATACAAAATAACTCAAGAAATGGAAAAACTTTCAGTACCTTACATTTCTAGGCAACTGTCTAGGAATATTATTGATGTAAAGTTTTTAAGCAAGATCGACAATGAAACGTTAGTGTTAATTAGCAACGTTAAAACTAAAGACGAAAAAAACTATTTTGAAGAATATGGCTGTGTGGATATTCAAAACTACTTGGGAAACTCAAAAAACAAGAAATTAGGTGAGCAAGTTATCTTGATAAGTCAAGAAGTCTGTGCAACGGAGTCATTTGAAAAAATCTGCTCAAGAACCAAAAAACAGTCGTACCATCATTTTAAATACTGTGAAGGATTACTAGAATGGGTGAAAAGTGTTGGTGATTTTTCCACATTACGTAGTTCTGTTCTTCAGAATTATTCTGTAGAAGAAAACGAGCTGTATCAATCAAATCTTGGAACTAAAGTCCACATAATTGTGGGCGATCCCGGACTTGGAAAGTCCTTGCTGTTAAAAAGTCTAAAAAACAATTTTTCTACTAAAACCATTGCAACCATCTTCACTCCGAACGACATAAAGAATCTTTGTAGTTTTTGGAACCGAAATAAAAAAGATCTTGATAAACTACAAAATTATATTTTACAACTAAAACATTCACTTTATTTTGATCAATGTGTTGTTGCTTCGCTCACACGAAAAGGTGAAGTCATTTATTTATGGGATGCGTTAGAAGAAATTACAAATAACGATGATCGGAATACAATTACAGAAATTATAGAAAAATTTTCGGAGAAAGGAATAGAACAGTGGATTACATGTAGAAAACATCTCAGAGATGCTTTGGAAAACAAGTTTGGTGTATTATCTCAAACACTTTTGGAATTTAACGAACAGCAACAAACTGAGTACATCCAAAAACGACTTGAGTCAGTTTGTTCAAGCAAAAACGCTCTCGACCAACTAACGAAAAAATTTATGACTAATGTATCATTGTTTAAACATGCAGACATACTAAGTATACCTTTACAAATATACATGCTAACGGAGATTTGTCGGGAAAGTAATGACATTTCAAATTTAATGAAGGGTGTTGTTTCGTTAGCACAACTTTATGAGTACTTTGTTGATGAAAAATTTAAGTTCTGCTACAAGAAATTCGTACCAAACTCAGATGATACTTACACAGATAAATTAAAAGAAGAAAAATATTTTTTTATTAAACGATGCGAGAAAATCGCTTTAAAAACTATTCTTGAAGATGAAATATTAAAGGAACTAAAAATCGATACCGAAGAGATTGACGAAGACATGCAAAGATTTACCGATCGATATGGTTTTATAATAGAAGTCACAGTGATTAACTCAAAAACATTTATTAAGTTTGCTCATGTTTCTTACGCTGAATATTTTGTGGCATCTTATTTTGAACGTCGGAAAAAATCCAACATTAAACGTTTTATTTTCGAAGAAAAGTATAGAAACGTTCGATATTTTGCAGTTTTATGTAATAACTTAACGGAGCTGAAGAAACACGAAAACGAAATAAACATGAAAGATTCACTAGGAAGAAATCCTTTACAGGTAGCATGCTCTTGGGGTGGAAGATGGAAAACGTTAAATGTCACAAAAAAAGATGAAAATTTTCACTTGGATGTTTCCCACGGCAGTCTACAAGAAAATCCTACAGAATATTTAGAGTTAGTTGACTTCTTACTAGATAACTGCCAGATTCATGAAAGAGACAACACATTTAACATGAATGCAATTGAATATTCAGAAAAAAGTAATTCTATTTTTGCTTTGGCAGCCATAGAAGAAAAAGACGAAGTTAAGTATTTTGGCTCTGAACATTTTGTTATAATGACCACCGTCTTATACTATGCGGTCCAGTTTAATTTACTACGATTTATTTCTTTATTTGAACCATATCTCAACCGCATTACGATTGGTTTTCTAAACCAAAATTTGTGTCACTTTGCTTGTCAATATGGTAACGAAGAGCTTGTTCAAAAGCTGATTAATTGTGGAGTTAATACCAATGCTTCCAACAAAGATGGTAACACTCCTCTCTGCTTAGCATGTAAAGCTGGCAAAGACGATCTCGTAAAATTGTTGATCAACTCTGTTAATGTCAACGTTTGCAATAAAGATGGCGATACTTCCCTTATTCTTGCTTGCAAAAAAGGTAACGAAGAAATCGTCAAACTCCTCATAGAGTTTCACGCCGATATCAATGCTTTTAATAAAGAAGGTTGTACTGCACTTACTTATGCTTGTAAAATGGGAAAAAATAAAATTGTTGATTTATTGCTTACGGCTGAAGCTGATATTAATGCAACGACTAAAGATGGTGAAACTTATCTTTTCTTAGCTTGTAAAAACGGTAATGAAAAACTTGTCAGACTGTTCATTAACAAAGGACTTGACGTTAATACTTCCAGTGCCAACGGTAACACACCGCTCATTCTTGTATGTAAAATCGGTAACGAAAAACTTGTAGACTTGTTGATCAACGAAGGATCTGACGTTAATGCTTTTAATAAGAAAGGATACACGTCTCTTGTCTATGCTTATACCACCGGTAACAATAACATCGTTGAAAGACTACGTAAGGTTAACGCAGATATTAACGCTTTTGATAAGTTTGGCAATACATCGCTTATCTCAGCTTGTAAAAACAACGATAACAAAGTCGTTAAATTGTTGACAAATGCTGGAGCAAATATCACTGCTACTAATAACGACGAATATACTCCCCTTATATTTGCTTGTAAAAATGGCAACGAAGAAATTGTCAGATTGTTACTACAAAACGAATCTAAAGTTAACGCATCAAGCAAAGACAAATCAACACCACTCATTTTTGCTTGTCACAATGGCAATAAGAATATCGTTTCGTTACTTATAAACGCGAGAGCAGAGCTCGAAGCTACCAACAAAGATGGCTATACACCGCTCATGTCCGCTTGTAAAAAAGGAAACGAAGAAGTAGCTGAATTGCTAATTAATGCTGGAGTCAATGTCAATTCTTCAAATAAAGATGGTTACACTCCACTTCTTTCCGCTTGTAAAAATGGTAACGAAAAACTCGTCAAAATGCTTATAAGAGCAGAAGCTAACGTCAATGCGCCCAACATAGATGGTTACACCCCGCTGATATCTGCTTGTAAAATTGGACATGAAAAAGTTGTCGCATTGCTGATTCAAAAAGGAGTGGATATCAATGCTTCTAACAAAAACGGTTACACAGCACTGATTTCTGCTTGTCGAAACGGTGATATTAAAATCGTTCGGATGCTTCTTCAAGCCGGTGCCAATGTCAACTCGTCGAATAACAGTGGTTTTACACCTCTTATTTCTGCTTGTACAATTGGAAATGAGAAAATTGTCAAAATGCTTATTGAAGCAAAAGCTGATGTTAATGTTTCCAACAAAGACGGTTATACACCACTTCTTTCTGCGTGTTATAGAGGTGATAAAAAAGTGGTAGAAGATCTGCTTAATGCAAATGCAGATGTCAACGCAGTTAATAAGAAAGGCGAGACGTCCCTTATTTTTGCCTGTACAAAAAATAATGAAGAGATCGTCAAGTTACTTCTGAAAACTTCAGTTGATGTCAATGCTGCAAATAAATATAATATTACACCACTTATGATTGCTCGTAGAAATGGTAACGAGGAGATCGCCAACTTACTGATTAACAGAGGAGCTTACCTGCTTGATGAATCTTATTATCAGCCTCACGTTTAAGAATAATTTAACACAGGATGGAACAGGATCTTCAAATCTAGGAATATAGGTGAGTATGTTACTAACAAAAAAATTCTCTAAAACCAGATTTTTTTATTGTAGTAAAAATTTTTCGCTGGCACCTTACAAACTACTCTAAAAGTGGAAGAAACGAGTTCAGGTTGTGATACTTTCTTTGTGTCTCATGCTGTAGCTGTGTAATTCTAAACAAGCCATGTAAGTGACAATATTTTACATTTTGCTTAATTTTTATTGTATTTTTTAGGAACACTGAAGACTGTGCCTTTACTTCTAAGACTCGTTTTTTGAAGTTCCTTTTTCATTATTGTGTGACGCTAATATTTTGGGTTAGGGTGTAATATTAATTAGTTTGTAATATAATTTGCTTATAATTGCATCTTAAATTGGTCTTATGGCCTATCCATAACGCGGCAAATTTAACCTTTTTTTGGATGTCTTATTTTGCAAGTAAAGGATTTTTTGTACAGTTTAAAAGAAACTTTAATCTGTGATGTTCTGTGTTTGTAAATAACGTTTGCTCAGCATCATGTGTGCCAAATTTTAAACAAACTTAAAAATCTGTATCAACATTGTTTATGACAGATGAACCTATAAAATTTATCTTTACTGCCGCAGAAAAGTTCGTAATGTAAACGTTTATAAAGTAGTCGCCCAAAAAAGCTATTTATGTCTTCTAATTTCCCACGTGACAAACAAGAATTTATCTATTTATGCCTTGAAAAACAAAATTTGAAACCTATTCCATATTATTATTTATCTTTTAAAATAAATGTTGATGAAACATATTTGTCGTTAGTTTTAGTACAGTCTAAAAACTTTTTAATATATCAGAAAATATTTACTGTTGTAAAAAGTGCAAAAAGTATTTTTTAACTAACATTAAATAATTTTCTAATTAAAATTAATTAGAAACTTTTTCTCACAAAAATGGATTTTCTTGGTAAACATGATAAATAAAATTCAATTATATTTTTCTATATTAAACTAGTCACGAGTAACAATGCTCCAACAAATAAAAAGGAAATATATCGTAATAAAAAGCGCACCAGGCGCTGTTTTTTAAATGCCACAAGCAATGCAAACACAGAAAATGCATATGGATATTTTGATATGCACATACGACAAACTAATTAACATTATTTATTTAGCAAACTATCCATTCGAGATATTCCAAATGTTGCGACACAACACATATAATTTCCGTCATAAAAAAAACTTGTTTCGTCCTTGTAGCAAAATGAAATCGGCTGAAAACGTCAGAAAAACTACCTCTGTATCAACAAAATGTTATTTTTTCCGTCTCGTGACCAAAGCAATAAAAAACTTTCAGTCAAAGAAGTTATTCAGTTGAGATCGGCGCTTTTCAAAAAAATCTTTTCTCTAAAGATATCACTTTCATAACCGAACATGGTGATAATATTTGTCGGGGTCTTCATAAGAGTGGCTTTGGAAACGGCTTAATGCCCCTGGACTTTATTTCGTGGTTATTGCTTGGTGTGGACTGAGGTTTCGCACGGAAACCGCCTCCGGTTCGATTGTTTCATTGTATTGGGGCGGTTAACTGTCACTTTTTGTGGAACCGTTGCGTGAATCTAATTGATTACAGATAAGAAGTGACTGGCAAGGAAGGTTTTAATTCCGAAGGAGTGAAAAAGAGGCGATGTTTTTTTTTTAGAGATATTCTATAAATAATCACAGTTGATCGTAAATGCACTAAATAATAATTTTTGACGGCAAACTTGAAACTTAGGTTCGTCTATATTTGAATACAAAAAAGATGAAAATTAATATATTATAGTGATTTTTTTCTAATTTTTATATAATAATTTTTTTCCAAATAAAATCAAAATGGATAATTTAGGAAATTTTGTGACGTTTGGTGAACCTTCACTTAAAAGTTGCCATTTTAAATCTAAATCAAGTAGATTAGACATAATTGTTCATTTTTGTCAAGTGAAATTGCAAAATTAATGTTTCAAGATGAATTCAGAAATTAACTGCACTACGACAAATTGCAGAAAATGCCAGTGTTAATTTGCTGTCGATAAAAGCGTTTTGTGTCTGGCGTAAAAGTGTAACCTTAAACTCACACTGACATTTGACATTTCATCCAATGTGTGTTATCCACCGAAAAAAAGTTCCTAGATTTTGAGTTTGGTAATGACTTATTAACGCACTAAAATGAGTGCGATAACAGCTTTGTTACATTAGCAAATTAGGAAAAATATTGTATTACGTCTAAATTTTTTAAAGGAATGTTGTTATTTTTGTGTTTTTTCAGTTTTAGGTGTGGCGTTTCGCCTCGAGCGTCAAAGTTTCTTCTACTCCCGTCAGCGGCTATTTTCCCATCGGCGTATTCCCCGCGGACGCGACTTTAAACACGAAATATTTCCCGATATTTGTCGTTTTATATTTGCAGTTCAATCTTGCCTTCTTCCCAGCAATTTGCGGTGGATTCCCAAAGTGCGGGATCAGGAGTATGTTATTGCCTCCGAGATATAGAGCGGGCCATGGCGAGCCACAGCCGCCTATGTTTGAATTGGTTCGGCTTTGGGAATACGTGAGTTCGCAACTCTCTCATGTGCACAACGTATTATACAGAGGTTGACTTTAATCTTCTGCTTCTTGACTTTATAGAAATATGATTTGGTTTAAAGGCGTGGTCGACGCACTTGTAATAGATTTATACGCGGCCTCGGGACCTTTTATCGAGTCACTAAACATCACTTTTAAGAACAAGAAACAATCGACGCTTGTTCCGCATTGCCATTTTTCAAAACGGAAATAAAAAGAAGGAAATTGATGTTTGGTTGCAGTTTAAAAGAGGGCGGACGATCAATCAAAGAGGAGAGACAATCAATCATTGAGTTATGCGACGCGGACAAGGTTTAAGAAATCGTCCTGGAAAAACTTTGGCACGAGTTTCAAACTTTTTTAATTATTATTTGTAATATTCCAAACGCAACAATCTAAATTACTGTCATTTCTAAAACCCTCTGGAAAAAAAGAAGACGAACGTTAAGTTCTCGTCAACAGGTCTCGACTCTGAGGCCTCCGCATGCTTTAGAAGTTATGACAAAAATTCTAACAGTTAAGAATTGCCAGTAAAGTATTAAATCAAGTGCAATTACAAGAAAATTTATTATTACCGAAAGTTTCTAACGTCTCGCGCCAAGATTACAAAATTCCACTTTGCATAAATTAATACCTGATCTAAAAACTATATCTAAGAAGCTACTATTCTTGTATATGGGCAATAAATCTACAGTAAACTATACATTCCTGTTATAATAACAGCAAATGAAAACAGATAGCGCCGTTGGCCGCCATAACATCTGCACATTATAATAAAATTAAAATATTGGCCGGCCTTCATAAATCGCCCTCAGCAATAAATTTCAATTTCCAGATGGTCCTACCCTTCCGCTCCATACACTTTGACCGCTAAGATGAATGGGACGATTTCGTTCGATTACATTTCCAAAAGACGTATCGCAAGACGCTTTTGAAGGATGACAATAAGCACAAGATGTGGCAACTCTTAGCTAATCATTGCTCAACGTTGTGAAAAATTAGCTTATTGTTTACTTTACCGAGCACCATCGCTCAACATTAATCATCCGTCGGCATAAAGAAAACCTATTAAAATTTTCAACAGCTAATTTTTATTTATCGTTCAATCTCGCTGTAATTAAAAAGAAGGGCATTAAGCTGTTTAATTTAGAATTTCGGAAACGGAGGATAAGTGTATTGTTCAAATTTTAAAATGAGGGCTTAAGGTCTAGTTTTTTGAAGCTTAACTTAGATGAACAGAGTTGTATACACTTTGTACTTGTAATTTTAAAGCACAGAAATATTTTAAATAATTCTATATACTGGCGGAGCCGACACATGCAGATGTGGTGCACATATTCTTAACATCACTCAACAAAATTGCACTATAAAAGTTTAGATAAATCTTTGAGGATTACGAGTCTTATTTTAGAGAAGATACTTCTATCGTCTAAGAATACATCACGCGAATATTCACTTAACTTAGTGTTAGCAAGTCTTTTATATCTCCCATAAATGAGATACTAAGAAAAAATTAAAACTCGTCTTTATCTTCACAAAGTTGTATATATTAAAAATAAATGAGAACGTTTCATTTACACAACAGACAGTAAGTAAATTTTCCGCCCAAAAGCAGCCCAGCACGACATAACTCAGCCAAACTGATTCAAGAGTGGGACGTACATTGCACCAAAATGTGCTTATCCTTGAATTCAATTAACCTACTTTTGTCAGCGTGGTGTTTGTGCAACACTAAAGTTTCTCTGTACTTATTTTAAGTTAACTAAGTAATAAAATAGAAAATTACTCGAGCTAATTACCAGAAAGATAACTCTCACAGAATCCACGTCAACCGTTTCTCACGTGTGACAATGAGTTATTTTAACCTATATATTTAGTGATATAGTTGATGGTTTCTGCTTCGTATCGGTTAAATCCACACCACTATTCTCTGCTTGATATGTGCAGCGTCCATTTGTTCTTTTATCTCCAAAAGTCATGTTCATGGCTTTCACTGTATTGATCTGATATTTTCGTCAACCATAAAAGCAAGGAACAGAGAACAATTTATTTCATTATTTGTCATAATGTTTTATTATACATAGCAAGTTTCAGCAAGTTCGCTAAAGACAAATTATCCTTTTCGTGCACTCTAACCACACGCATTGCCGGTCTTGGACATAAAACGACTTTGTTATAACACTAACATATTACCACAAACGAACGACAAAGAAACTGGAGTAATTTTTATTCGACTTAAATGTAATTCGAATAAAAAATTACACACAAAGAGATAACGAGCAAATGGACAGATGAAGTAGAGGAATTCCAAGTGGGCAATAAATTTCTCCTATACTTTAGTTTAATAGTATTTAATGTTGACTAACTGACAAGGTACTTAACTTTAAGAAAAGAAACATAAATAACTTGCTTCGTAAAACTCTATGGTAGTTTCATTTAGTCACGTCCAAACTTTTAAAAAATGGTTCCATAGCAGAAATAAGGAAAAATTTTAATCTGTTTCTAAACTAAAAAAATTTTGTATATTTTCTGAATTCTTTGTATTTGTATTATAATTTGAATTTTTTTAATTTTGAATTTAACAAGTGGTCTACATTCTTTTTTTTTAACAATTACGACTTTTAGGATCTATGAGACTTTTTTGGATATCCAGAAATGTTTAGAATTTTTGTATTACGTGGATTGTTCCAATTATTTGTATATTTTACATTTTCTATAATTTCTTTAATTTTTTAAAAATTCTATTTGTAAATGTTTTTCCCATATTTTTTAGAATCTATAAATTTTTTGTAGTATTTAGGATTTTTAATTTTTGTATGAATTCTTCTTAAAATTCTACGGTTATTTGAGATTCTTTAGATCTTCAACATTTTCTACACTTCCTGCATTGTTCTTTTTTTTATTATTAGGTTTTTGTATTTTATTGAAATATCTTGGATTGACTAGATTTTTGTGTTTCAAGGATACTCTTTTTTTTTGCACCCTATAACTTTTTTGTGTTTTTAGGCATTTACATTTCCTACTTTTTCTAGATTCTTTGATTTATTCAAACTGTTAATGTTTGAGTTTTTATCTTGAGATATTTAAATCTATAAATTTTCTAGATGATTTATATTTAGTATTATATGTTTTTATTTTCTTTACAATTATTATATTTTCAGGTTTTTCTTTGAATATCTTATATATGATATTTACGGTCTGTGTTTTTTGATTTTTTTTGTATTTTTATAGGTACAAATAGATAGTATAAATAGATGGAATAAATAAACTCCTACGTTTTCTAGGTTTTTTTTTAGAATATCTCAGATGTTAAGACTCTCTGTATACCGTGAGTCATTTAAATGTTTTATTTAACACTTTTGCTATAGATTCTCTTACAATCTTCCAAAGAAAATTTAAATTTTCTAAATTTTAAATTTGTTAAGTTTTTCTTGAACTGTGTTACATTTTTTGTATGCTCTGAATTCTTTGAATAAATTTGAATAAATAGTTTTGTATTTTTATATTTTTCAAAATCTACAGCTATTCCAGATTTTATGGTTTCTAAAAATTTGTCACAATGTACATTTTCTTTGATTTTTTGTATCAGTATAGGTTTTAAAGTTTTTTAGAATAAATATTACTTTTAGTTTCTAGTGTTTTTGGTGACATTTTTTTTATCTTGCATTCTTAAAATATATCTTTATTTTTTAATTTATCATGTTCAAATTAGTAATTTGTAAAATTCTAATTTTAATTAATGTTATAAATAAGTACGCTAAATTCTCTAGAATTTCTAACATTTATAAATTTTAGTTTTTTTGAGCTTTTTATAAAGTGTCGAAAATTGTCTAGTCTAGTTTAGTATTTTTTTTTAGCTTCATAAGAATTTGTTCATGAAAGATTTTTCTTGTTGGTACTAACAGCAATTAAAAAGATTTGCAACAAAAGAACTACATAAAAAAAATTACACTCACAAAGAAACTTCCAGTGCTAAACAAAAATAAACTGACCATCATAAATTTTTCTGCGTATTTATAAGGTTTTCCCATGGCTGATGAAGAGGATGCCAAAAAAATCCAAGAGCAAACTTCTGAGATGCAATAAGATATAAACATACTACAATTTTGTCCTAAAATTATAAAAAATATTTGCTTACTTTGTGACAAACTAAATTAAAAATGCAAATTTTATAGTTCAATTATTTCATATTTTTTTATATTTTCATTTTTTTTAAGTTAATGTCCGTTGCTCTGAAAACTCCGAAATGGTCTCCAAGCGAATTTTTCCTTAATAATTGTTATTGCAGTTGCACTTTTAGCTGCTGACAATGGAACTGTTAGACACGTGAAGTTTCTGTTTGAAATGCACTCGCAAAGCGTCCTTTATAGTCGGAGCTTTTTCCAAGAGCTCAGCCGTAAATATGCGGGTACGTGCTTATGTCATTTTTTCCAAACGTAAGTTTTGGAAAGACAAATATAAATCAATACTAGAAACTTCAATTCACCCAGTATTAAACCAGACTGATTTGTAGAGAAATTTTTAAATATAGCAAAGCTTGCACAACGTATCTAAGTACCCCACACCGATCATAATTACTCAAAAAACAAAGCGCTTTAAAAAGAATAATGACCAGTTTTAGTGTTTGTGCGCTAAGAAAATTAGAAGCCAGCAAAAAATAATCAAAAACATCACTCCGCATCATTATAGAGACTAAACCAAAGCCAGGATTATTACAGTTTGGTAATCCAGACAAAAGTGAAATAGTTGTGAATACAAGAGAGTTTAAATAGTTCTCTACTCCAAAGCATTATTCATGCAATCTCCGTCTGCATAGGTCTGGCAGGCAATCCCGTAGGTATTATATGCACTCTAATGGTCAAAATAATTAATGCCAAATACGCAGTTTATTTTAACGAAATTTTCAATTTGATTCAGCGTTAATGGATTTTACCAAACGATAATTGACACGTATAAACGTTTTACCTCAGCCAACGTAAAATAGAATTAATAAACTTTATAAAATATGCGAAGGGTATTTAGTTGGTTTATATTTAGAAGTGGTTTCCTCACAGGAGTCGTAAAAGTTGGAAACTTTGAACATTTTTGCAAATTAACGTCCTTTACAAAACACTAATTTAGCGACATAGTTTTAGCCGTCGCCACCACCGCCACGGATAAAAACCAACTTATTTAAAGCCTTACAAAAACCGTGGTAATATTTAACAGTCAATCTGTTAATTAGCTTTAAATTTTTCTGCGTCGATCATTTAGGAGTTTCATCAACAACCAAACGATTGTTAAGAATAACAAACTATTTTCGGACAGCTAGCTTTCCATTTGGTTGCTCAAGTAAAATCTCATAAAAACTTAAGTAAGAACAAGATTTAAGGTTCTGTCGGAGATTATAGCTGTTGAATTCGTTAAAATTCAAGACGCCGCTCGATATTGCAAGTTCTCTCGACGCTGCACTCGTAGCTATCGGTAACGAAGTCGGTTTACCGGACTAAATTAATGCATTTCTCGATATCAGAGTTAATACGTGTAATAAAAGCAAAATTTCAGCATTATGACGACAAAACCGGCGCCTTTTAACTGTAAACTTTCCCGTTCCAAAGCGCTTAAGCGCACAAAAAGCTTTACCCTTTTAATTTGTCTTCGTTTCGATGTTTTAATGGCTCACGTTCCATAGAACTGTTGCAGGCATAAGGTATTCGAAAAGGGATCGGTCTACTATCAAGTAAAAAATTGCTTTAGTAAAGCATTAGCCCTAAAACGGCATTTTTAAAACGAAACGTAATATCTAAATGAATTGCGCTGAAATCATTAAATTTTGATCAAAATAAAAAAGTGTTTCAATTTAACTTTCTTCACTGATTCATTCAATTCACATAATTATTTTTATTGAAAGATAACCGAGTACTTCAATCGTCGATAAACAATATTCCAATTAATGTAAACTTTTGCCTATTTTACTATAAATTTTTGTGGAAAGAAGTATGAAAATATACCAACCCCCAATAAAATAAGATCCGTCTAGATCCAAGCCTGGAATCGATTAAAAAACTGATGAACGACGTGTGATATGGGTATGATTAAAATTCAGTGATAGTGACAGATAAGGATCATCAATCATCATAGATAAAGTCCATTGGATTTAACATCGTACGAACTTTAAACCTCACAGACGTAGTGTCGAAAATTCTTTACTGTTAGTCAGTCTAAAACGAAATTGTAAATTAGACAAACGCTAAAACTCATTTATTTGAAAATGACAAATTATGAAATCATGTGCTAAAATGTTCAACTAAGGAGGTAACACAAGTATCATACTAATGTTCCACCAAATAATTAATTATTAAGTTGTTGGCAATAAGGTAATGTGTTTAATGAATTGTTTAACTAATGTGAGATGCAATAATCTTAGGGGAATCTTAATCTGATTCCCAATATGCAGATTATTAAAATTTATTGATTGGAAATTGATACTGAGCTTCAAATGTCTCCCACTTATCATAACATATCACATTCCGTAGGTTTAACTGCCTTGGATATTCCATACTTCGATTGTGAAAGTCGAATAGAACTCTGCAATCTCTGTTTCTAATTTTAAAGCACGAGTATTACTGCTATCAGTAGTTTTTTTTTTTGTTCTACATCTTAACGAAGACTTATTCTATTCATTAATTTCAATTAGAGAACTCTTCATCTTCTATGAATGCATGTAATGGAATTACTACTTTTAAAATAGCTTATTTTTTCTCCTGTGTAAAAGCATGCCACTGATGGATGTGCAACCGTTCACAAAGCCTGAAAAGAACATGAATGTTTTCTAAAGAGCTTAAAAAATGTAACGTTCGTCTATGACATTTGCAGTAGAATAATAACTATTCGTTATACACGACGAGAAAGAACCATTTTAACCATCAAGTTTAAATTTAGAAAATTATTAATTGCATTAATTTTACGAGATGCGTCTTTATGGTCACGTATAATACGCATTTTTTCTAAGGCAGATTTTAAAAAAATATTGACTTAATAGACAAGAAAGAATACAGCGCGCTTCAAAAATAGAGAAGACGCAGCTACGATGATGGCAAACACGGATGCTAATCTTGTCACTTGGCAACGATTGCATGGAACAAATGCACACTATTGATATTAAACAAAAACAAAAAAAGAGACAAATATATGTAACCAATTTTAATTTACTTAAATAATATTTACATTATACATATTAAAAAATTAACATCTAAGAGATCTATAAGGTTTACTCGGTTGCCCACCCTTCTTCCGTCTTATTGGTCCAATTTTTCCAGGTCCAAATCCTTCAGGAATATGTCCTACAACAGTCATGGGCTTTTGTTGAACATTTTTTAGTCCATTTCCAGAACCAAAAATTTTCGATGCTCCTTCTCTAGAAATGACCAACAAAAGCCCAGGATTTAGGATTTCTTCTTGCCGTTTTTTACGTTCCAGAAGAATTTGTGCACGAACTGTTTTTCTTAGCACGGGATCATGAAGAGCAACACTTTTCCAAAACTTATTAGCACGAATAGCACTCAGAAGAGACACCGGATCCAAATATCTGCAAAAAAAATATATTAAATAAAAAACCAAAAATAAAAATAAAAATAGACTTACCTAAGTATAGTTGCCCAAATTTCCACAGGCAGCGTCACATTTGGCAAAGCCAAAGAAGCAGCAACTAAAGGAAGAATTTGATACATCGTAGAAACTTATCTTGCTAAGCAGAGGATAAACTGATGAATCTCGCTCGAGCTGCGCTACTTATACACTTTCCCCTCCACTAACCGGAGCCGAAGAGAAGGGGTAGACGGAAAGATGTGTGGTGGGAGTGGTGGTAGTGGTGGAACAAGCGCTCAGCTTAGTAGATTTTTAAACTTGCTAAATTATTATTACGTTTCTGAATTGAAAGATTGTTTTAAAAAAAACTTCTTTTTAAATATAACTATTTACTAATTTTTTTAAGTGTAGAAACTGAGTGCGCTGGAACAAAGTTCACACCCACAAAGTTTAATTTTTTATCCTTTCCATTACGAAGAAGCTACACGATTTTTATAAATAAAATTCAACTTACAAAAATAATAAAACTTCTCGTTTCAGTTGATGGCAAATGTGACTTTTTATGGCAAACAAATTCTTGAGAAATAAACCTCCGTAACCCATTAAATGACTAAAACAGCTCCTATAAACATCACATCAAGTCTATAAATGGTCATTTACGCCCGGTCGTGAGAAAATTAATTTAACACGAGCTTTCATGCTGTTACGTGCAAGCGTTAAATTATTTTAAATCACTCATATTTTGCAACAATTTTGTCATGTCAAAAAAACATTGATTGGCTTCCTATAGTTGTGTATTTTTAAAGATTTTTTTTTATTTTTAACCATCTTATGTTTTTAGTAATTGTACTTATATTTGCAGATGAGCAAGTCCTGGGTCAACTAAGCTCGGTGGATAATCTTATCTCTGCGGTTGAGCCCGGGACGACCAGTAATTGAATTAGTGGTACAGCAGCTGCTGACTGAGTCTCTTGGAATTATTCATGGCAAAGTCCTCACTCGACTAACGAATTTATGCTTCCTTGTCTTTATATTCACAACTTGTTTGCCCGGACAATTGTCCAGGTGTGCTACGCTTCCAAACTTTCTAAACCATGAATAAATTGCACCGCAAAAGGAAAATATTAGAGAACATGCTTGGACGCAGACTTTATTACGACCGGAAACGTTATTTATTCAGATAGTAATTTTTCAGCAAAGACGGTTTCAAAGGACCTACGAAAAATAAGTCCACAACTAATTTAGCTCCCAGGTAAAAATAAATGCGACGACAAATTACAACGCAGCCACATAACGAGCATTCTAAACACTTTATGATTTTATCAAGAGTTCTTTTGGGTTGTGGTAAAACGTTTTCATGAGTTTAACCAAGAAAAAAAGTGTTTTAAATACACTGAAATATATTTTCTGTCTGGCTCATGTTAATTGCACAAATGTAAAAACTAATTTATTTCAATATCGATTGCCAAATAAAATAACAATTTCAGTTTACCAACTGTGCACACTATTAAACACATTTCGAGCACTTGCCACGAGATTAAAATTCTACTAACCAAATTTTCAGAGCAAAAATATAGGAGTGGAAATTAAAAACCTCCTCGTCTTTTTCATTAATTAATTCATAATTGTAAGAAAATAAAAAAAGTAATGTATTTTTACCCAATTGTACGTAACAAATCATCGTAAAAACATCTTTTAAATTACCTTCAAAGCTATTTTCACTTCTTCGATTTATGGGAACGTAACAACTGTTTGCTACAAGGTACTGATGCATCCATAAAAGTAGAATCTAAGCGTTTCGCAGATGCGCCCAGTTAGAAAATATTAAAAGTAACGTCATCTATCACGCGACCTCTTTTTTGCCCAGAACAAAATTCTTGCTCAGATCCCATAAAAATAACGATGACGACTTGAAGAAGGGACGGACTGGCCGCAGTCTTGATTAAATATTTATTTTATGGAGTGGAAGGATAACGAAATACCGCCGCTTTAACTGCTGTAAAATATGGTGCGCAAGTGATATGAAATATCTGAGAATTGCGAACCAAAATACCGAGAGTTGCCGGAAGACTTCGCAAAATTTCTCTATATAGAAGAGATTTTAAATTTCATTTTAAATAAGCGAGGCTTAGGGGCAAATGGAACTAGTTTCATTCTGCGCTGCTTCTAAAAGGACATATAGTATATGGTTAATTAACTTTGACGACAACTGCTCTCACAAAATTAAAACATATAATAACATTGTTTCTGCAGAACAAGCAATGATAGAAATTAAGGCATGTTTAAAATGCATTGTAGCATGCAAGCATTGTTGTTTTTAATTAAGTTACATTCGCATACCTTATTTAAAACAAAATTTGTTGCAGCTGACAAAAAGAAAATTCTTGAAAAAAATAATATGTACGTAAATTTTCTAAAAAAAGGAAAAAAAAAATTACAATCAATTTTTTACCCGGGCATCCACTATATCTAAACTAAATAATAATAAATTTTAAATCTTACGCTTAACGCACGGTACGTTTTTCATTTAAAATTGTAAAATTAGAGTGCCCCAGGTCTATAAATAAAGTTGAGGCACTAAAACTTAATTTTCGGTTTTTTCCACCTGTCCACTCTGACGATCTTAACGGCAACGAATTTATAACAGCAATATTTCATCCATATCTATTTCTTCTCGTAAAAACCCGAAAATAAGTTTAGTTCCAATTTCTCCCATCCACTGCAATCTGTAGAATAAATCATTTCCACGATCTCCGCGCAGTTTCTTTAAGCAAAACGGAGTACGTCAAAAACACAGCTGGAACGATGTTGGCAATAAGAAATTGTTCCCAAATTGAGTCATTATAGTCAGCGAGCATACGGTAAAGGCGTATGTGACCAATATTCCAGGTTTCATTCCTGCAGGATCCTCACGTTTTCAATTTGGGACTCGAGAGACGCACACGTTTCCTTCCATCCATGTGATTCTGCAGCAGCGAGTGCGATTCCACCAGCGTTCATGATACAACACGAGCAGATTTACCTAATGGAAACACGGACAAATATTCTTTTCCTCATATTATTTACATAAGACCTAAGCGGGTAAAAATAAAATTTATGAAGAAAAAAGCAAAAGATGCTTTAATAGATGAACTCGTAAACATAACTGCGAGCACATAATTATAAACCTAAACTAAGTCAAATTTTCAATTAAACAGATTACAAATACTGCAGAAAAGTGTCAAAAAAAGGCTCTCTTTTTTGAATCCAATAATTAACTTTGTATAAAAATCGCTTTTAATTACAGTTAAAAAATTAAAGACAAATTCTCAACAAAATTAGTGGATTACCATTCGGGAAACTTCCAATTATCGCCAGGTTTTCAGGATTGAAATTATTAATGAACCCTTGAATAGCTCCGTTCTCCTCATTTAAAAGTTCATTCTTAGACTAATTAAGAATCTTCGAAATGTAATTATAAAAAAGTTTTTTGAATTTCTTTAGATAATTAGAAGTCGCAATTTTGTGTCATTTTAATATTTCCACCTGCCAATTAGATTTATATAAAAAAACTAAAACTATTTTTATTTTAATAACTTTACAATTATATTACAAACCGAGTTACTTAAAATTAGTGTAATATAAATTGTATTTCTCATTATCAATATTTTATATAAAAATTAATTCAAGACAGTTTTTAAACACAAGCAGCAACAACTTTCCGTAAGAAAAAGTTTCTAACTACAAAGTTCGAAAATTGTTTAGTCTATTTATAATTTTTGAAAATTATAAACTGTTTTATTATTTCGAATATAACTTTTATATTGATAATTCCACATAAAAAATTTTAATCAATCAAATGACTAAACAACGAAATGTCTAATAAAATTTGTTTAATAGCAAAAACGTTAACAGCAATTTTTGCACTGACAAATAATTGTATCATCAATCTTGTCAAATCAATTTTGATACAGTTAATGTTGGTACAATACAATTAGTTCGCAGCTTACCAGCTACTCGTTAATCTATTACAAACCTCTTTGTTGATAATATATTTGGTATTTCTAGGTAAAATCGACCAGCTAAACTTTATTTGTTTTTACAGTATTTCTCTCATCTTTGTTAAAAACGGTTATACCCCGCAAAAATTATGTGATTTACATTTTTAACTAAAAGTAAATTGATTTAATTTTTACTGACACTTTTAATTGGAGTATTTATTAAGAGAGATATTCCATTTGCTTTACAATGACCAACTTTGCAGCCGCCATCGCCAGCAGATAATATTTGCATTTTAAGTGCCAATTTAAATTTTGCAGAGATTTACACTTTCACATTGTTGCACCTTAATTAATTACAATTAAATTTTTTTAAACAACCTATTAAATTATCAAAGAACCATCACAACAAAATTCTGTAAGTAAGTACTCAAAATATAAATGTTTCGGGAGAAAACAAGAGCATGAAAAACTTGGATGTTTTTATTTTATTCATCTCGGTTGATACAACAAAAGTCGGGTCATAAACTTTGTTTTAGGCTACGGTTTTATGAAGCTTGCCCATTGTTTAATGCGTTTAAATATTTAGCAGGTTTAAACGCTCCATTTGATAAAAAATTAAAACTGCGAGAAGACGCATTTGCATATTTTAAATTTGATAATGGATTTTTTCGTGAAGGACTAAAGAAATTTGCAAACACGAATTTTAGAAAGAGAAAACACAAAATATAGTAAATCGCATGAGATCGTGGTTTAATTATTTACAATTAACTTTGCTCAGTGCAGGTCTGGCAGGACAGCATACTGCGTATAAAAGTTTAGTAAGGAAACCTAAAATCACGCTGTATATATTGATTAAAGTTTTGAATAAAAAATAAAGAAAGCAAGAAAGAGCATTAAATGTAATCAAAATTCAGTCCTTAAACCCCACCACAGAGAATTATAAAATTTTGTTAATAGTTGTTTCAAATTCCATTTACAGAATTCATTACATTTTTGCTCCTCTCTCGTTTTCTCTAACGCAATTTTTGCTTTTCAAGAATCAACAAAAGCCAGTCTTTTAACAAAGCATTAAATTTTGATTCGCAGAATCCCTGGTGATATCTCGAGTCGCATTTTTCTTACTTATTCATCAATCTTAAGAGGAAAGGAAGTAATTAACAGTACGGTGTTTTCACTCTGTTCAATCTTATTTAATCCCTTCTGAATATTCAAATGCTGAAGCTTCTCAAGACACATCCACTTAGTCAACATCGTCAATATTTGAATGTGTTGTAATAATTGTTGTTTGCCACTGCAGAGATTAATGTCTCTTCAAGATTAAGTTAAAATGTGTTAAATGAACTGTACACAGTTGATTCATCAATGGAAATCAACATAATGTTGATTATTTACCATGTGGTAAGAGATTGAGGAAATTTGTATGTTTATTTCATACAGACACTATATGCTTGAATTATTAGTTGGAGTTAAAAATTTCATACACTGCAAGAGATTATTTTTGCATTTTACAATATCTAAATCGTAAAATTAAATTCCATAATATATGTATTTTTTTTTCAGATAAAACCTTGACACAATTCAGATCTCCAAATAATTTTAGCCCGGCGCATCCACCAATTTTGTATCAAAAAAAAACTTGTTTTGTTTTTATTTCTAGATAAATTGTGCACTCAAGTTAAGCTCTATAAACAATATTTTGTTAAATTTAAAGAATATACATTTTGCTTTAGCTTTCTCTTATTTTAATATTTGATTTACGTAACCATTTAATTAATTTCGTTACAGTTCGTATATGTTTACTTTTTATTCTCACCCCTGTTAAACTTCCTATTATTTCAAGCAATTTTCAGGCTGTATATACATCTCCACTAATTTAATTATTAAGGCACCTTAAATCGACGATGCATTTATTAATTCTATAAAGTGAACATTTTTTGTAACTTTACTGCACGTCTAGACGGATCAAATCTCTGCAACAAGTACTTCGGATCCTAGGTAAATTTGTTACAAGCAGAATTTTCCTTTCGGTACAAGAAACGAAGGTTTTCTCATGTTACAATCCCGTCACTTTAATAAACTTCGAAAGTTAGTTTACATCAAGTAAAACGCCTCTCTAAGAAAGTGTCTGTCTGAATAAAAAATCTTCAATCAATAGAAAGCTCAGTGTTGTAACACGTACCTACGAAACCCTGCAATGCAAGAGAGGTGAAAACAACAAACAGGCCCAAAAGAGAAGGTAAAGGGTATTTAGGCACATTTTTAACAACGTGCAAAGCTTCTTATTTAGAAAAAAATATGAGCGTTTAAATTCCAAGTAATGATTCATAAGGGAAAAATTAATGACCTTTTGTAGGTATTTCTTAGATTTGGTTTAGTTTGGATTAGTGTTTTTTACGAGAATTGAAGCAACGAATGTGTTTTAAGTAATAATAAAATACATTGTTTCTTTAAAATTACAATGTTAGAACAGTCTACTCATTTAGCGGAAGAGAAACTTGTAGTTACGCCGCGCCCCTGGGAAAGCGCCAATATAGTCTAAGTAAAGAACGACTTGTAAATTACCGATTGCAACCGACACAGTTAAGTATTTCTAATTGTTCGGTTAACTTGGGTGCAACCTCATTATTAGTCCAACACAAAGCAGAATATTACTTGAACTGGAATGTTCCGCAAGCTAAAACATTCCAGAAAGTGAAAAAGCACGTTTTTCCGCTATGGCGTATTTCGATAATTAGATTTGAACAGACAAAATAAATAAATAGAACAAAACTTGAAACTCTGTAAATGAGGGGAATTAGTGCAAAATAAATGTATAATAATAATACTTATAAATATTTATGCATAATGCATATGTAAGCTGTTATTTTCGATAATTATTATTTGAAAATTCGATTGGTCAAATTTTTAATAATTTGTTGTAATGTATCTGTAGTAAACCGTGAACAATATACTATATTTTAAACATTATAGCTAATAGGTGGAGGTATATGGCTAACATAAAAATGCAGCATTTTGCGGCCACATTTTTTTTATGATAGTGACTGTCGATGCATTTAATTTATTGATTTTATCGTCTTAAGGTACAGATTTTGATAAATTGATGCTTTTCTAGTCATTCTCACCACGTCTACTACCGTCGAATTTTCATATTTCTGCTCTGATCCCCCCTCTAACATCAAAAGTCTCGATCAACGCAATCTGTCGCCGTTGTTCGCCGTACCTGCTGCTTTAATAAAGCCGGTCCTGCTTAGGCTTCGGGACGCCACACCGACATCGTCTGGGCTGGCAAACGTCCCCATTTCATCTGTATGCTAATAGTCCGCAAATTGCGCACCCTCGCTCTTATAACTCGCGCGAGTAATAGCCATAAATATCGAATCATTGCGGTCTTAAGCCAACGATTGATTTTTGGCCACTGCGCGCAATTCGGTTACCAACTTAACAGCTCGTCATTGAGGGTGTGTTAAACAGATTTTCAGACAAATTGATGCGGATTTGCTACATGATTGCTTGACCAAAGGGCACACCTCCGGGGATCTAAAACATTTAATTAAAAGCCTGTTACATCTCACAAGTTAACCATTACGACGAATTGGACGGAGATGCGATTTTAAGGGGGAATTTTAGGGTTTAGATGCGCTGATTACGATTTTACAGTCGCTGTGTTTACAAGGTTTCGTATCGGGTTGGCCTCTATTTATTATTAATGAGATATGAGAAGAATATTACGAGGGGATTAAACGGAGAGAGAATCGCAATTAGATTACGCCAACCGAACTAGTTGGAATAGAAACGTTTTCAAGTTTAATGCTGGTGGCACGTTTTGGTGGAATTTCGAAGACAAATATTGTTAAAATAAAAATAAAATTTTATAAAACTTACGATGCTGGTACCAGCTGGAATAGTTGTAACAAAAGTTTTCAAATATTTTTTTATTAATTTTAATTTGTTTTGAAATGTACAGTGATCATTTAAAATTCCGAGGTAAAAAACTAATTTATTCAAAAAAACAGTTGACTATTATAATATCTGAACAAAACACGTAATTCATCTGAAAATTGTCGTTTTTTGACCACTACAGCGTTCCCAACTGAATATAATTCGCCCCATTTGAAAACACCGCTTTTTTGCCATAATTCCACCGCACACAATCAACTTTTTCGCCAGTAATAACGAAGCAAGCAGCCCACAATAACACAAAATTTTGCGAAAAATTCCCCAATAAACACGTCGGACCAAACCGAGCGGTATTATTACAACTCGTAAAAAAACGTCTCCGACGTTTTCATCCCACACTAAATTAGAAAGTATAGTATTTTGAACATCAGCAAAAGCGCACCAACATTTCCCTCCGCGAACATCGCGTTATTTAAAATTCGTTTCCCGAGTTGTAATACAACGTTCCGTCTCTTAAAGATAGCTTCAACAATACTCAGACTTAATACCACTCTGAAAATCGAAGAGATTAATTCCAGAAAGAGAACGCAAAGCGTACAGATCCCCTGACTGATCCGACTGCAATATAAAAAATTCAAGTAATCTCTGTTTCGTGTTTCTGTGTGCAATGTGCAATAACGTCAGCTTGACTTTGTTTCTGTTTTTGTCGTTTGCAATTTGGATTATTGAGCAAAATTGTAACGCTATTGAAAAAAAAACGACGTTCTTGGTTTTAGGAATTGGAGCGGTAATGTGGAGGCGACTAATTACGGACTGATACTGCGCTGTTGTTTAAAATTAAGGTTAGAGAGTAAGATAGTTAGTTTAAAGGACGATTGTGCCAACATTAACTCCCGGGGCAATTAGCTAGTAGTAAATTTTCAGCGAAAAGCGGTGTTTGTTCCAACTAATTAATACAGATAAATCGGATTACTATTTTTATGTTTCTCCATTTTTTCATTTGTCGATAGGGAAGCGGAATTCCACCTGCATTTTAATAGACTAGTAAAAAAGTATTCAGACCCTTGACAACATACTAAGGTTCCAAACTACAAAAGCACATATATTTTCTTTGGTTTATAAAATCACTCAGATTATTTGTAAATTTTGTGCTCTTTAAATTTTTTGTATCTTGGGGATTCTTTGAGCAGTTTAGATTCTTTAAAGTTTCTTTGTGTCGTACTATATATTTTCTAAAATTCTCAAATTATTAATACTACCGTAGATCGCTTTAACTTTGACACATTGCTATAGCATTTACTTAATAACTCACTTAGTAATGACAATACAAAATTAAGTGTTCAACCTCAAAAAATAATCCAATTTACAATGATGCACTTATTTTGTCAGAAATCCTAGAATCTTGAGATCTTCTTGCAACTTAATATTTTTATATTCTTTAGATTGTCTAAGTTTGTAATATTTTTCAATTATCTTTAAAATCTTTGCATTTATTACAATTCTAATTTTCCAAAATTTTAAAACTTTGTGAATAAGATTTTAGGATTGTTTAGATTTTTTTGAACTGATTAAAGTCTTTCAACCTTTTGAATGCCTTTTTTTAAATATTTTTAGCATTTTTATATAGCCCTTAAAATTATTAAAATATTATATATATTTTAAATATATAGTTCCTTAATTTTAATTTTTTATTGTAAAATTTTTGCTTTAGGATTATTAAATTATTTAGTTTTTGAATTCTATATATATCCACTTGTATTCTTCTGAATTTTTCAAATTACTAAACATTGCTTGATTTTTGTGGATTCTTTCGTATCTCTTAAAATATTTATTCTCTTTAGAATCTTTGCTTTTTAAACTAATAAAATTTTTCAAATTACTATTTATAAAACTTTTGTATTTATTATTTTTTATATTTTCTTTATTTTTTAAAATCCTTATACTGGTTACAATTACAATACTTTTTTCCTTAAAATTATCTTTTGTTGACATTTTTGAAATTCTCTGAGTCAATAAAATTTTTCAAAATATTGTTTTACAGTCTTTGTATTTATTACTATTATTACATTTTTTTATTTTTTTAGATTTTTTATTTGTAATTTTAATAATCCTTCAAATGCTCAAAATTCTCTGAATTGATCAAACTTTATTAAATTTTTAATGAGGTTTCAAAATATGGTATCCTAATTTTCTATTTTTTGTGATTATAAAAATGACATTTTAAAATTCTTTAGAGTAAATTGTCTCTTTGACTCTTTGAGATTCTTCATATTCTTCAGACTGTCTAAATTTATTAGTGTTTTTTTAAATTGTTGAGAGTTCTAAAACATTACAATTTCTAGAATTTTAGTAGTTAATTTTTTTTTGAATTTATTAGATTCTTTACATCTTTTGTTTACTTCAAAAAACTTTGTATTACTATTATTATAATTGCAATTTTATAATTTTAAGATTTTCTTAGATTGATTAAATTACCTAGATGCTTTGAATTGTTTAGATTCTTTAAATTTTAAAGATTTTACCCAGTTTATCGAAATTATTAAAATTTTAAAAAATATTAGATTTTGTATATTTACACTTACCTACCATTTTACTATAATTTCTTAGTATTTCTTTTCTCTAGATTGATTTTTTTTGAATTATTTAGTTGCTTTGATCTCAAATTTTTCAGATTTTTTACATTTGTTAGATTTCTAAAGTGTTGTCTACATTCTTTAAAACTTCAAATTTTTTTTTGAACTCATTTCTTTAAAGCCTGATTTAGATTTTTTAGATTTTTTCAATTTACTAAATTCATTATCTTTTTCAGCTTGCTTCCAAAGTTTTTGTATTTTTTACAGCTGTTATATTATTCTAAAATTTTAAAAATCGAAACCAAAGATTTTAGTTTTCGTTTTTTCTTTTCTTATATTAAATTAGATCCTGTTTTAGGTTTAATTTAATTTTTCTACGTATTTTCGATCTGTCATTTAACGTTTAAATTCTTGTATCAATTGTAATCGTACATTTTTTTCCATCCTTTGGATGCTTTTTATTCATCAACCCTTGGTTGTTATTTGAGTTGGAAAAATCAAACATCACATTGTGAAAATTAACAGCAATGTAATCATCAAAGGTTTAAAAATGTCACCCTCCGCTCTTTGCAATTACCAAAAATAAACAGAGTAACTTTGACAAACTAACAAAATAAATTACTACTCTGATATCGAAGCCGTTTTAACTCCAATTTCTCTTATTTAATCCCATTCGCTTCCACGTGTTATTTTCTCGTGCAAACCAAATTTATCGGTCCGAATGTCACTACTTCTTCGACGAAGTAAACACTTCCATCACAATCAGTCGTCGGTGTTTTCGTTGAAAACATACAATTTCCTCCCGGTTCTATTAATCCATTTCGGGCGTTTGGTCGTCGTACGCAACGACCTTTGCGGCTTAATTCCATCGCGAAGACGCCATCGAAAGTGTGAAGACCTCAACATCTCCGAAATGGTGCAGGTTTAGTGCGTGTGATACGCGATATTAGAAGCTGGGATCAAGTACGTGATAGGCTAATATGTGCGAGCGTGACGAGCAAATAAACGTGGCGAAAGCTCTCCTGTAGCCGTATTCGCGATCCGTGTTTTCGCTTCTGAAATTGGAAATAGGAAATTTCATATTATGTTGCGTAGTATTTGTTTAAAGAAGCCGTTATTTGAATTGAAAATTTTACCGTGGAGAGCTTCCTTTGAAGCGATATTTAAATAACGAAATGGAATTGTTAATATTTACACGACTGTATTGCGATAGATTGTAAACACCTGATTGTTAAATCTGGCGAATTATTAATATTCGACGAAAGCAATGTTTCAGCAATCGATCAGTCGGGATTCTGACATTATTATTTCAAATTTTGATGAGTTTAGTATTAGTTCTGACAACTATTATATTTACATATCTAATCTGTGTACATGAACGTAATGCGATAATTAAAAGTTAAAACGGATCTAAAGCTCGTCCACCAGACCAGTTAAAACATCAAAATAGGTTTGAATCAGATTAGCTCAAATAGTGTATATGCCAGAATTGCGTACAATGTTTTATTCAAATTTGTAACAATAATTAAATTCCTAATTAGTAATTGAATTTACATTATCAGAATTATCATAGTGGCGTAGTTTCAAATAATATTAATTTTATTTATTATTTTTATAAAGAACTGAAACAACCCTCATTTTTAAAATAATTTAAATTAAAGTTTTTAAAAAAAACACATGGAAATATATTAAATAATATACAGGAACCCAACTGATACCCGTTGAATAGTGCGTTAAGAAATATTAAAGCAGCATGAACCAAAACAAAAAGTGTGTCTTTAACTTAGGGAAATGGAAAAACCTAGAATTATACTTTTAACATAAATTAGCTAGATTACTAATAATTTACTAATTTAGTTTTTACTAATAATAAACAAATTTGTTAAAGCTCATTTCAGTTCACAGCATTGTCTAACGTTTCAAACATTTAAGATTTTATTTTAAGTTTTAAAACATTTTCGCTCACCTCAATTAGATTTATTTAAATATTTTTTGTGAAGTAAATACATTGACAGAATGTACCGTGTTTGAACAAGAACAAAAAAAAAGTTAACAATTATCAAAATCTACGTGATATATCTTTGACGCTTTTTCAACTTGCAAATGCCAAATATGGATTGTTGTTTGTTAAACTGAAGTTTGTTTTCAGTATAATGTACATAATTAGTGATAGAAAAAGGTAGATGAACTCATTTATAACATCTAAATATAACTAAAGCTCACAGATATTTTTGTCCATTGTGATATTGAAAAACAATATTTGTTGGTCCGTAGCTATTGCCCATGTATGGGCCATTCAACCTATTTTTCGTTATTGAATAGTATCAGAAAATTAGTATCTAACGCTACTGAAAAACTATAATAAAACAAATTTAAAATTTATGCCTCTAATGGTATTAAATTATAATTTTAGGAAGTACATAATAAAAAAAGTATGAATCACTGAGATTTCACAAACTACAAATAAACAATACAAAAATATGAGAAACACAGTAAACTTTAATAACTGACACCTTAATAATATTTACAGTACAAAATAATATATAAAACTGACTGTTTTGTAACCGAACTATTTTTTCACATTTAGAAACCTAAATCAGAAATTTCTTAAAAAAAAATATATTACAAACTTTTTATATTAAAATAACTAACAAATTAACGATTCTCATACCACTGCAAAATTGTTTGTAACTGAAAGATGATCAAATTAAAATTACAAATAGTTGTTGTCTATTCTACGAAACATATCTAAAATTTTACCAATTTATTTTCAGTATTATAACTTTATTATAAAAATTATTTGTTTTTAAAGTTACTCCAAATTTTTTTTGCGATATTAATAAATATATACATTTTATGTTTCAAAAGAAGCTATGAAAAATTTTTTTTAGTTACAGTTTTAGTTGTATCTAGGTATATATTATATCTAGGTATACATCAAAATCACAAACCTAAAAAAAAATTGGAAAAAATATCAAAATTCAGTTTTTGTTTTAATTATTTCGAAATTTAAAACCAAACAAACATTTGATATTCAGAAGTTATAAAGTTACACAAAAATTACAAAGCTACTGATTTAAATTATCTCTTTTAAACCCAAAAATTTCTAATAAAATTAAATATCTCAATAGTAAATAATGAGTATAAATATCTTTAGTAAACATCAACGTTTTTAACAAACGTATACTTATGGAAAATTATTCATATTTAGACTAACGATTTCCATTCAAAAAATTTCTACGTAAATAAATGAGATTCTTTCCCCAACTGCCACAACTTGATCTACACACTGGTTCTCTTTTTCGTTTGAGTGACATTTAAACTTTTCTCCTCGTTTACACCCAGCCTATCTAGTCCCACGCCGCCACCGCCGCTATAATAAAAGGATTTGTTTGGATTTGAGAATCGACCCGTTGAATGAATAATTTATGATCGCTATACACTTGCAAACCACTTTATAAATCAAAGCAATAATATTTTTTATCGTTTTCGACATAATTTGTCTTAGACGAATTTCGCCCGATGTGGAGGAAGTAATTCGCTCTGTTACATTTCACTCAAGCTTTGCAAATCCTATTTGCAAAGACCTCACGCCGGTAGCCCAATGACGTGATAAAATCGCAAGTACCTGCTTGGTAAACAAATACCAGTTGTAGCTACTTTACATTTTTACGAATCGGATTTATAACTTGCAACAAGTCAAATGGAGGAATGGGAATTGGGAGAGGAAAGTTAATATTTGGCTGCGAAGTTATTTCAGAGCAATTAGGTGCGGGGGTTTGATTAAAGACAAGAAATATTAGGATAGGTTTTAAAGAAGTTTAATATTGTTGCAGAACAAACCGAAGCTGTTGGAATAAAACAAAGAAAAATGTTAAAAGTTTTGCACAACTAGCCATGAAATCGGGACAATAGTGGTTGTGAACGCAACAAATAATTTTTTTAACTGATTAAATTCTTTCATTAGTTAAAATATTTGTTACATTTAAAACCTGTTCTCATGTTGCGCTTTAAACACAAATTCCAATATAACAGACAAAACGAATTATAATATGAATCATTTTGTTATCGACAATTGTCATTGGAAAACATGAAATTCCATCTACGCATTTATTTCAACACAAAAATAGAATTCCATATTTTTAACTTTTTTAGTTTAATTTCTCTACAAATAATTAACCCATGTGTACAAAACCACTAAAAACAAAACTGTAACACCAGCATAGTAAACCTAACAACGTCTTTGCAAGAAATTTTGTTAGTTAATTCATATCGCAAAGTTTGTCAACTTGTAAATATATTTAAATGCCTTTCAGCAACTCCAGAAAGAAACGTTTTGTTCTAAACTTGTTAAGCGCAGCTTGTTTAAAAAAAAACAATTTTCTAACCAAACAAACAAAGAACACAAAAATTATTACAGTTGGAAGGATTTTACAATTGTCACATATATTTTAACTGAACCAAATTCGTTATATTGATAAGAGTAGCTTCAAAGAATTTTAAACAAAATTAAACTCCTCGCTTGAGTAATTTGTTTTACAAATGTCGATTTTAAGAGACAAGGAAATTTTGCAAGTTTGATTTCACGGAAAAAAGAGCTGTTTTTCAACCATGATTTTAATATTTAATACCACGACTTTTTGACGTAAAATTCAAACGAGACAAACATCGCCAAAAAGTATTTATTTGCTGTCGCTTAATAATTAATGAAGAGAGATTTCCGGTTAAAACAACGTGCTGTATTTTTGTTTCGAGATTTTTCATGTTAACGTATTTTTTCAGGACAGGGTTAAATAAATCTGATTTAAAAAAAAATCTGCAGCGGAACAAGGGTTTTTGTTGATAGAAGCCGGTTTAGCCTTACATTTTACTGGAACCAATAATTTGCTGGAACTAGTAGCAATATTGTCAGTCTACTTGTTTTTTCAACTCATGCAAAAGTTTAGACGTTTAATTTCGGTTGACAAATTCGAACTGTGGTTTTCACTTCAAATCCTCCGTCTTTGTCTCTTTGTATAAATAATGTGCTAGCTAACAGTATTGTGGTGTACGATATTCTTAACTTAATAAGGGATTAATAAGTCTCTACAGAGTTCGCTCTCAACACATGTCTTGCGCTGCGACAGTTCCTGGGACACATGTTTCGAGAAACTTAGGACTTGTATTGTAACCCAATAAAGGAAGCCTTTCCCTTAAGGAATTAGAGGAAGATGGGTATGCTCGTCCAGCTGTAATAATGCATGATTCCTCTGCCTTACGAACGGATTTACTAGTTGGCTTTTCCTGTCTTACTTAAGACAGGATTATTACTATAAAGCTGCTGTAATATACAAAATTCTCTAAAAAACGTAGGAAGTTGTATTTATGCTGGTAACGATTCCTTCTTAACATCAATCTTGATCATTGTTTTTATGGAAATGTGATTCATCGAAGTTTTGTGTTTTGTATCGTAAGGGTAGAGATAAATGAGTAAGTTTTACATTTGGCAAGAAGATAATATAAATAACAGTGATGAAGCAAAGTTTTGTGAAATATTGCGTTTTGAGAAAAGATCAATGGTTTAATCAAAGATCTTGGAAATATATGACCTGTCGAAGTAACATCAGCGATAACTTTAAAGTAAATAAGACTAGTTAAAAAGCACTTAACAGAATAAATATACAATAAATTAGTCTCAAACTGGTACGGGAATTTCGCTGATGTGTCGTATACTGATCAATATTTTCTTTTTACAAAAAATGTATGTTATTTATGTATACAATTGTAGTAGTTAGTTTGTGGAACAATTAATTGGATTAAAGATGTTTAAGACTGATTTAGTATCACGTATAATTTTCCAAAGCTATCCAATACTGACCAGTTCACGGGGCACTCCTTCCGGAGGACGTCTGCCACAATTTTGGCGAATATTAGCGCCGACATTACAACACTTACAAACGGCGATTGAAAAAGTGATAAAAATAAAATTGCCTAAACACTCAGTTGGGACTATTTGTATCTCTTCAACAAGTGAAACCACAACTTCCAAACAAACAATTACCGCTAATTTGTTGGAACTACTTGTATTTCTTCAACAAGTGAATCTAACATCTAAACCACAACTTCCAAACAAACAATTACCCCTAATTTACATTTTATATTAATGTACTTTATTTATTTTATTATTAAAAAACATAATAAGAAATTGTGCCATAATGTGACGGATTATAACAAAGAATGTGTCAAAAGACAATTATCATACTACTCGATCACACGAGTCCAAGTCTGAAGCACAACTGCCGTAGACAGGCAGAAGTGTCTCTAAAGAACGAGTGCTCTTAGGTTTTATAAAAAGAGTTTTTTATGGTATTTTTGTCTAATTTGAAAATTAAAGATATTTTTTATTCAAATAAAATCAATTTTAATAATTTAGGGAATTTTCTAACAGTTGATGAAACCTCTTAAAGTTGACATTTTAAACAATAATAAGGTAGACTAAACATAATTGTCGTTTTTTCAAAAAAAACTGCAAAATTTGTGTTCCAAGATGAAATCAAAAACATCTTGCATTCTGCTAGAAAAAAAGGAAAAATCAGAAAATGCTTCGGTTATTTTGTTGTCGATTAAAATTTTCTGTATTTGGCTTGAAACTGTAAGATTACGTTCATACTAAGATTTGAAATTTCGTAATGGCTTATTAACGCATTCAAAATAAGTGTCAGTGACAACAGCAAATTAGAAATATAAATATTCAAAGAATTGTTATATAGGATACATTAAACTTTTCAAAGACGTAAAAATGTTTCAAACTTAAATAATTTTTTTCTTTTATTATTATGTATATATTATGTTATTATGTATATATATTATATATATACATTATATATATATACATTATTTTTAGTCTAAAAAACAAACTAGAAAAACTTTGAAATAATAATTAAAGTATATTATTGAAAATCAACAAAATCTATAAACTAGTAGTAATCTAAAAAAATGAGAGCTACTTATAAAAAATCAAAATATCTCAAATATCTAAAGAGTGCAAAAATAGAAATCATCTAAAAAATTCAACTTCATAAACAAGCTAAGATTTAAAAACATATTTAAAATTCTAATATCAATTAAAAAAAGTTTTTAAAATATAAAAGAAATATACTTTAAGGAACGAGTTATTCTACCACATATTTTGCAACAATAATTTACCTCCATTTGCATAATCATATTTTCGCAAATATTTTTGTCTGAAAAGTTTAAAGTTTCCAGTTTTAAAATAAAATTACATTTAATAAATACATTGTTATAACTAAACCAGTTACACAGTAATGCAACAAATGTCAGTTTTGTGTCTGTTTCATATATTCTTCTGTTGATCTCTTGTTGATTACAGTTTATACAGCCCGAATTAATTTTTAACTTGCTTTGTTATTAATAAAAGAACACCCGTTGACATCTACAAAACCCATCAACATGTCCATCTGCATAAATATAACATAAACACAATTTACAACTTTTAGGTAAACACGACACTCTATTTCAATAATTTATTTTCAGCTTTTGTTTGAAGCAAATTCAGCATGTCTGTAATTTTCATTCATTTTTACAACGAATCGAGTTTCACTCAGTAATCGAATAGCTAGACATCCAGTGACAGTCCTATTATCCACGTGTCATCATTTACATATAGAGTAGGTCCATCAGTCTGTTTTGAGTTTCACTGAATTTGTCCTCGATGGTGGAAATGCTAAATAAGATTATTAATTGAAACTAGTCCTTCAATTTTATGGAGGAATAACTGCTTTCAGCTTTTTGTCGATTTTAATCAGAATGAAAATTGGATGAGAGTTAAACTCAAGGGGTATGTAGAGTCCAAATTTCCAGAGCGTTGCTGACTGACAGTCTTTATTAACTGAATTAGATTTTGTTCGTTTGTTTGTCGCATTTTAAGTTGTGTTGTTTTTCGACATGTGTCGACGGGTTTTGATTAAAAATGAACGGGCGGTTAATCTCGCGTCTGCTATTCAATACCATCAATTCAATAATTTTTCTTTGTCAACAAATATCACACCATGACACACCAACATAAGCAAAAATATTTATTTCCAGTCGTTTTACATATCGTGTTTACACGTTACACCATTTCTAGAAGTCTAAAAAAACGCCTTAATTAAGCAACGTACATTTCTTTTGTAACAGATCAAAATCCTAATCCTTATTAATTCTGATGAAAGTCCTATGCTTATTATCTTTTCAGATTGATGATAAACACCCAAAATCGTAAATTATATTTTGCCCCAAAAAAAATTAAAATCAATTTATTGACGAAGTGAGGGTCAAAATAATTGGGTGTCAAAACTGATTAAGCTAAATAAATTCTTTTGATTTATAATCGCCATGTTTATGTAAATTTCTTAAAAGTCAAATATTACGTTTTAAAGCTATGCTTGAATTTGAATAACTGTCTAATTAAGACAAATTTTAAATTTCTAAGTTTCCCCTTGCTTTTTCTATTATTAATTTAATTAACTAACAATTTTTAATAAGATCAATCAACAATTCTAGTACTTTCTCTTCTGGGTGTCAGAAGTTTTGAAAAAAAAAATTTTAAAATAGCTGTAAGCAATGAATTACTAATTAATTAAGTAACATTAATTGCACAAATCAATAAATTATAATAGTAATATTAGAAGATAATTGCTTGTTAATTCAGAGCACAATTACTAGTACCAGACTTACTAAAGTACCAAGAGTAATTAATTATTCGCTAATCAAGAAGAAAGATGCTTACTTAACTGTGCTACTTTTTTTGCTCCATTTACTTTACATTGCTTGATAATCATAATTTTGTTACCCAATTGACTTGAAACATTAATTTGCAAAGATTTACATTATTTGACAGTTTCCAGACAAAATTACCTGTTATCTATACACGAATCTCCTGACCGTTCAAAACAGGACACCTTTTTATATTTGACAGGATATAACATTACACTCTTCAATTTTGATGTTTTTAACCGAAGTAATAGTCTTACTAAAGTTGAGGTTGAAAATGTCATATATTTATTTTCTTTTTTATCGCACGACTTAGTAGGTCTTTTCCAACGTTGTCGGAAAAATTATTCCCGGCACAACCTCGGTTATTTAACATATAATAAAAACAGCATTTTATGAACGTCGATTAAAATCTCATACCTGCACTTAATTCTTCCTGCGTTTTCGTCGAATTTCGCTTAACGCCTTAATCGCCAAAGGCCCTCTCATAATGAAACGATGATTTTGGTAGTTTTGCTCGTTCGCCCGGCGCCTCAAAGGCTCTCGGGTTGTTTAGCGTTGAAAATCGTCGTAACCGGAGCTCTATTAGAGGTCCGTTCTGATAATTGGTGCGACTTGTACAAAGAGCGCGTAACTCTTGAAGCCATCGCCAGAGGGAGGAACGGCTGTGAACTTCTCATGGTGGAGCTGAAGATAAGCTTTTGAAGTCATCTCGTCAGCTGTTCATAATCCATTGTAAAATTGAACGCTTTCAAGTGTAACTTTAAACGAAATAACATTCGGAAAGCCCCGGATACCTGCAACATAATCGCATCAACTTTAGGATTTCGTCGGTGTTTTTTTGTGGCTTGATTCTGATGCACCATTTTACTGAAAAATTCGCTCGATTACACATGCATCGAACGCGATGTTACAGAAATTTTTCGTTAATACGGCTCAAATCTGTTCAAAAACTAGAAAGATAGCTGGGAAAAGTGAAAAAAATCGGAATCTAGAAAGAGTAGTCACGTTTTTACCAAATGGCACGACCCATATTTTTCATCTGAAAATAATATTCACATTTTTGTTTAAATTAGTGATCACGCTGAAAAAGTTCTTTTCATAACTAAATTTACCGTGTTTATATTTTTTTGTATTTTGTTTTTGATCCTACATAACTACACCAACTATTTATGTTGTATAAACGTTGTATTTTAACAATCCGGCCCAATTTTGTTCGAAAACTAACTACCAACCTAAAAGCTAAGCGAATAATTACTGGCAAACACTAAACTAATTCCGTCAATTAAAGAGACTTCGGAATTATAGAAATATTTAGTTAGAAGCTTAAATTTTACACATTTTGGTACAAAAATTAATGTATCGTAATTATATCGGATGTTTATTTGATTATGATGATCATTTGTTTTGAAAAACGTATGACACATTCTTAACGGACATTACTATTAAACGACAGCAAGTCATAAGTAATAAAAAGAACGTAAGCCGCTGGAAAAACTGATTCTTGTATAAAAACCACAAACAACACAAAAGACACGATTATGATTACAAAAAACAATACAAACACACAAGTAAAATCAACAGGTTAAGTTAACAGTTGACAGAAAGAAAGACATGAATGAGTAAATGACATTACGACATGTCTCCACGCAAAAAAAATATAGTTAATACTACCAGAATATTAAAAAACACCGATATTATTATAATTAAAATTTTGGGCAATTAGTTGTACATTTTTTGTACCCAAAACTTCAAAACTTTTGACCTTTTAGGCCACGTCTTTTTTTCTTGGACTGAGTCCAATCTTACATTTTAAACTTTATTAACAAAGTTTTTATATTGTGTTATACATTATTTATGATACCCAAAAATAGGTATGTTGCATATTGAATTACACAAATTAAGTTTATGAAAATATTTATGAACGTTGACTAAATTTAGTTAGCTACTCGCAGAAAATTTATAGAGTAAATACACTCATCAGAATAATGCTAAAATATTCACAAGCTTTTTCATTAAATTCGAAAATATTTTTAATTTCGTGTGTTTTATATGTTTGTTAATCTTTTACAATTCAATTTAATTTGTTGATACTCTTATCGCAAAGTGAATAAATTACAACGTGCTTATTTGCTGAATAAAACCGAGCTATTTTTCCATCATTTTTCATGTGTCACAAAATCACAAAACCGTAGGACCAGTTTCTTCTCTTTGTACTCCGGTACTTTTTTCGTTGATACGATTGTGGTAAAATTTACAGCCGCTACCCAGCTTTATGACGTTCTAATTAATTTATAAATAATAAAACAGCGACTGTATTAACAATGGATAACGCCAAAGCTCTTTTCTTGGGTGATAATCTTTTATTTCGTTTTTACGATCCTAATAATTCGACAAGGACGCGAACCGACGATGTAACGGGTCGACTTTTGGAGGCCCATTTAAGTTTTTAATTTAAGTGTAGGCCTTATAAATTCAGCTCGTTGGAGTGGCGTAATTTCATTTCGGTGACTCGGTTCGGGGTAGAGGGTTGCGAGGGATAGAAATTTGCTATGCATGAACTTTTAATGACTCCCAGTCGAACACGAACTATCAATTTGCAAATTTTTAACTTTTCGTGCAATAAGTGAAATGGGAACGGCTAATACACTTTGCGACAGACTGAATTTCTGAATACTAATTGCCCCCAGGTCGTTGCCGACGGCGAAATGAATATTCCAGTTTGGGAAGAGTGTCTTTCGAAAATTTCCGCCTTTTAATCGAAAAAAAGACAGAATGGACGGCGGTGAACAGTTTGGACACTATAGAAAAATTTTAAGATACCGACGAGAATACTTTTTGTTATAATTTAATTTAACTACATCACGTTATAATTATTCTCCTACTTTATTTCTCACCATTCAGTTTCAAGTCAACGAAACAAGTCGTAAAAAAGTTTAAGAACGTTTGTGTTTATTGATTGGAAAATATAGATAATGTCATTGATTAAAATACATATCGAAATAACGAAGTCACGGTTTGGCAAGATTATTAATTTTTGCTCGCAGCGTGTTCAAATCAATTTTTTTATACTGAGTGCAATTTAATATTGTGCAAATTTCAACAAAAAAATTAAATTAAATTGAAATTTTATCTTCCGGCTGGGATAAATTAAAATTGTGGTTCAAAGTCAAAGCTCCAATAGACCATTTATAAAAATTATGTAAATCTAACGCTGAAAAGCGTAATACCAAGGATAAAGCTGCTGAAGATGCGGAATAAAGAAACTGAAATTTCTATTACACAATTAGTTTCTCTCAGAATTCTGACATAATAATATTGCAAACTACAAAAAATGATTTTTTAAAAAATAAGTACGTAAATCAATTTGATAACAATAACCATTTGTATTTCGATTTCCAATGCAAATTTAAAAACATGTTTTACTTTTTGACATGTCTATTTAAAAAGCACTTATTTAGTAATGAAGACATCCACTTTCAATGTCAATTTTTCCGAAGAAAATGGGTATTAGTGGTAAAATAAGTTTTTCAACTCTACCAACAAGGTATCTAATGAAACTTTGACAACAGTACTACTTTTTTTTCTCGTTTTATTAACGCAAATATAATTTACTAATTCAATTTAATTGAAGTGAGAAAACGAAACTAGTTTTCAAAAGCAGTGAAAATGTCGACATTTTTAATTAATTTAAATAACTTCTTTATAGTTTATACTTTATAATTATATTTAATATGATAGTTAAACACTATAAGTGTCTAACAGCAAACCAAAGTCTTCTCATTCGCAATTTAGTTATTACAACACTCCCTCTCAAATACAGCCCGAGGACCAACACATAAAAACGCATGTGCATTGTGAGATTAGTATTTAATCACCGTATACTTCTTAATTTTCCTCCCGGCTTTTTGGGGAGACAGTTCACCACAATAACAAGTTAACTCTTAAATTTATCGACTCCTCGAGGGTAAAATTCTGCAAGTGTACATTATAAATTGTGTTGGTTAGTTCGATAATTTTTAGAATGAAATAACTTATATAAAATTTGCTGACAAGCTACAAAGATAGCAGCTGCGTTTAAACTAGAACAATTTTATAGATAAATATTTTTGTTCTTTAATTTAATCTAATATTCTTCATTACAATTTATTTAATAGCTTAAAATTTGCTGTATATATTTATGATTAAACCGCAAGCTTACTTATGTTGAACATATTTTTTTTGATATCAGAAGCAAAAGCAGGAATTTTACGTGTTTACTATCATGAAATAAATCTTTTTTTATGATTCATTTAAATTTTATGTGGTAACGTAAGCAAGTGGGTACATCTGTTGACTCGAAATTTTATAATACTCACTACAAGTATATGTACCAAGGTATTTTGTGAAAGGCTGTTTTAATTTGTACTTTCTTGATTTACGTGTTCATATGTAAATTAAGATAATTTGATTTCTAGAAACTAAATTGATTATTGAGTATTACAATAACAGTACAATTTAAGTTAGCGATCATATGATTATTTTTTATCGCATTTTAACCCATCTGTTGAATATTTTCAATATAAATAAAAGCTACACGTATTTGCATTATTTTTACTATGAAGTATCAAAATTAATTAATGTTTTGACAATCAAAATTTCTGTAACCAAAATTACGTATTCCAACCAAGTTTCTATGCAACATCAAAATCAGAAACTAAATTAAATTTTAATAAAATTTAAAATTTTTGAATACAAATCAGCTGTTATAAAAACTATACAATATTCCAAACATTTTTGATTATTTTAATTATTATTATTAACAAACTGTCCTTATTTTGTACGTTTTTTTTTGCATTACTTAATTCAAGTGTTTCAGTCATTTAAATGACGTATTACGTACACTGTCATTTCAAAATATATTCAAAGTTTGTTCTCTCGAGGTTACAAAGGTTGGAAAATACTTAACTGCAATTATCAGATCTGTAATAAATAATGGTATTATGCATATTTAAATGAAAAGTAATAAAATTATGAGCCAAAATTTTTATTCTATAATTTTTCACTAACAGCATACGGAAATTCTTTACAGTTAATGATTCTACAGAACTTACTATTTTTATTTGCTAGCGATTTTTAGATTTTCCGGAAATAACCTAAAAATTTTATTTTAAAACTGTTATCTCTTTCAAATTTTCTGAAGTGTGAAAATATAGCAACTAAAAATACATTAAAAACCGCATTTCAATATCGCTTTTATGGGTTTTATCTCTTTTATATTAAGCTATTATTTCGAACTACTTCGCATTTAATAGCTACGTTTTTGATCAATGTTTGCGTGCCAAGGTGTTATTATGAACTGACATTAATTTGTCAACAATGCTGTCAGCAGCAATAAATTCTCCAACACGTCCGGTAAAAGGTAAATGGCTATAATTATAAACCTTTTCTCAAGCCACAGACATTTCTAATCATTTATCAAAAAGGTAATTATGATTTTAGAGTGCATAAGCCATGTAGAGAACGTGTGGATACATGCTTCAATTGATAAAATTGTTTTTTTTTTGATACTCATTGTATGCAAAGAGAATTTTTCCGCTTAATTAATTAACGGTTTTCCCGCACCCCGATTTTTTTTAGTTTCCGCTAGCGGCAAGGGATTTTGCGTTATACGGTTGGTATTGAGATTTTTGGCACGTCGTTGTACTCCGGGACTGGTACACATACATTCTTGTCACTCATTTTAACAATTTTTGTTAGTTAAAAAAATATGTCACATAATTTAAATTTTAAAAATCTAGTAGGTATCTTTGAAAAAACTATTACATATTTTTTTTATTTCGATATTCGTTATAAAAAATATTGTATCTAAATCTTTCAGAAAGAACTTTCCAAACTCGTTAGGTAAATAACTATTTTATCCTCTCCTTAACGATATGTGATGACAACTGAATTTAAATTTTTAAATTTCCCAATATTCCAAATTAGGCAAAAATTAAATTTGTTAAAGTTTGAAACTCTATGGTTAAAATCTCCATATTTCCAGCAATAAAACAATAATTACTTAACTCTTTTAATAACCGGAAATTCGAATTCAGCTTAACAATAAATCATCTCTAAATGCCTTTCCACGATTTGGCCTAATGACAAACTTACAGTTAACTTTCGTCCCCTAAAATGAATCAATATTTATGAGAGAGCAAACAACGTTTGAGAATTCAGTAACTTATTGCATTCATCCCCTATTAAAGTTTTCTTTAATTTATTTAATTAAAGCATGGGCTGAAATGAATAGGGGTGAAACTGAATAAATAAATTTTAAATAACTCGCTTTGTTCACCTCATCTGAACTTTTATTGCCTATCTGAATGAGAACACTGTCGTTAAAAGTTTTGTTTGCACAAGGACATTTTATTAATAAAGTGAAAGATATCCATGATAAAGGAAGTAAATATTTTTCGGCCAAAATTTACATATTTGCGAATAGTAATTAAAAATTTATGGAATAAGGGTAAAGTGCCCATAAAGAAAACTATTTTTACATTCTTATTGATGGTCAAAAATTATTAATGTTAAAATTAATTAGAAAAGTAATCAAATTACATAACTGAGTAGCGAAACAGATATTTCGTTAATTATTTCTCAACCGGAGACAACGTTTTAATAATAATAGTAAAACCCAAACGATTCTATGAAAAATAAATAGCTATAATTATAGCGAAGCGAAATAATTTATTAAAAAGGCAGTTAGTATTATGGAATTAAGCAACAGTTTTCTAAAAATAAAGAAACAATATTAGTTTCTTTCTTTGGCAAAAGTCAGCCTATATTGATTCGTTTATTAATTATTCTCTTTTTAAGAAAACACAAATAACTGTATCGACTTCAAAAAATGTTTTCCGCGTTTGTTTAAAAAGAACACTCAGAATTCAGAGCACATAACCAAGACTTTTAAAAAACAAACACGAAACAACTAAAATCTCGCAGTGTTTACAAAGTCATTAAAGGTCTTGAAGAATTTAATTAAAGGCGTAATTCAAGATAATTGTACACGCACGAGTCTAACGAAATTCCATTACCGTTGTCAATATTAGTGTAGATTCTAAATTATGAGGACAATAAAAGTGGGGAAATTTATTAAATATCTTCTTTGTTAAGTGCACCCCTATCGCGAGCATCTTGAAGTTATTACAATACTTCATGAGTTGCTGCGTCATCGAATTTAATATTAGGGATACTGTAGAACAACGACAGGCAAATAACACTGTGATTATAGTAGATATTTATTATTTTTTGTTTATTGAGAGCTTTTAGTAGGTTATTGTTATTACAAAACTATTTCTGAAGTAAAGAGACTCACATTAACACGAATAACCATAATCCACAGAAATGACATGAGACAACCCAGTTCTTATAAAAAGACATTTCATTCATTTTCTGTGACGTTTTAATTTAATATCTGCACGCAATTACAGCAATTTAAAAGACATATCGTGTATGTTAATATAATGAAAGACTTATCTAAGTTAATAATTTAATAAAATTGCACCCATGTCAATCACTTATTCTAAGCCAATCGACGATATCGATTCCTCGCTAGTAATCATGAAATGGAACCTTGTCTCTTCCGATATCGAATGTAAACAGAAGATTACCTCCCATCACTTTCCAATTCCCATTATTAACATTTTTCCCTGGTTCAATTCCTCCAAAGAGAAAATAATAAACTCGTCCGATAACAACCCCACAAAAAATTCTAACGTGGACTTTGGGTCCTTTTAAATACCCTATCTCATTCGAGAGAGTCCTCTTGCGCCCATCCATTACAAGAGGTTGCGAGACCATCGGCGCCCTTTTGCCTATAAATTATGAAAGTCGGGCACAGATTAACCGCACTCGCAGCACGCATTATTCCAATATTCAACAAGTTAAAATGTGCGATTGCACCGCCGAGAATTGCTCAAAGTCGCAAATCGGAAAATACGTATTAGGAAGATGCTGTTTTAATACGCGCAAAATTATTTTAATAGAAATGAATTTGTTTGGAAAGCGTTCCCGTAATTCCGACGTCGTATGAATATTTATAGGCAAGATTACACACGGTTTCTCGTGTAAATAACTTGGCATCGTGTTATACTACCAAAATATTTCACAAAGTTGAAGGTTTAGTCTTGCTGGACCATGCTTGTCCAAATAAGTTGGTTATGTTGGCCTAGAGGTCTTCGTTTATGTCGAAGAAACACAAAGCGATTTTTTTAAATAGTTTGCTAATTAAACTCGCAACAATAATAAAAAAAGACGTGCAATCTATTAAACTCAAATTATTATTATGAAAAATTAAAAAGTTTAAAACTGTCAAGGTAACTAAAATCAATTTTTATGTTGGTTAAAAATGGGTGGATGCGCCGGGATCGCACATGTTCATTTCAAAATCTTCCACAAGTTCTGTTTTTACTTTTGAGTTCTTTATTAAAAATGTCATCAATGTTTTAAAATGAAGATACAAATGCTGTGTTTTATTGTATTGTGATACTATCATTTATTTCATTGCTCTCTGATTTACAGCTACAATTTACATTTTATAATTTAATTAAGTTATATTCGTGTACATTTTACATTGTTGATACAATTTTGAAATTATTGTTACAAATTTCTATAATTAGATATCAACACACAAACAGGTACAATAAAATTAGAAAATGTAACTGACACAAAAACGAATCCGCATGTTATTCTAAAAGTTAAAATATGTCTGTAGGTAAATTATAACATACAATAATGCATACAACAAAAGTCGTACTGCGGCCTGCACCACTTTTAATTAAATTTTAGTTCTTAATAAATTGCATAGTTACCATTTTAAGCATTTAGAAACTTCTATCGCATACAACATTCGAAATGCTTGTTTATGTCACACTAGACTTTTTTTACACCCCTGATACCATATTTTTTAAAAACTAAACTTTAAAGGGTTTGTTACGCCTGTTTTATTTTTAATTGAAAATTTCGTCTAGAATACGTACAAATTTTTAAAGCTCAAAAGCAAAAGCCAAAAAAAGCTTTAATATTTAATATTTCCTTTTATTGCTGTATTCAATTAGAGGTAAAAATTGTAATAAAGTCTTTTTAGAAGCAGTCAAACGGAGCACATTGTACGCAACTCGTCATAAACAAACTTTATAGACTTGCTCCTTCTTCTGACTCGGCCATAAACTGCGACTTATCCTATATGATGTACTTGCATAAAAAATAACGGTTCTTCAAGTCAAGAAAGAACTAACAACTTGAAATAATATTTCTAAAATGTCTTAATACATTTTCCTTCTCATTTTTAAGCTCATTAATTTTTAAAATGCTTAAACAGGTGTCGTGTGGCGAAAATTTGTTTTGTGATTGTCGGTAAGACAAGTGGGGACAGGTTGATAGATGGTGTTATTTCGATGGCACAAGTATATATCCATCCATTAGTATTGCCATTCACCGCATAGCACTATAAGGGAGGCAGAGAAGCGGTTGTGTTCAGCCGAAGGAAGGATCCGGTGTTAATGCACTGCCTAATTTGCATACCGACATCATGAATACGTGATTAGACTCCTCTGTCTGATTCAACAACTTGCACCAGTCCATTCCGAGTGTTCCATTTCTGGTTACGACCGATCACGGACGCGGATAAATCACAATATATGGCACAATAGCTTGCCACTTAGGTCTTGTAAGATTTCCAATTCATGATGGGTGGATACTTTAGCGGAAAACGGTTTAAATCAGATAATAGAATCGACACAAAGAATTTTATAACACGCAATTTCACAAAGAAGAGATTTATAATGAAAATAGGATAAAAAAGACAGATTTCACACTGGTGTAAAATTTAAGGTGAATATATTTAGATGCTTTTTTCTACGTTTATTTTTTAAAGAATCTGTTTTGTGACAAAAATTTAAGTCGACTACATGAACTGACGTCAAGTTTAAACGGAGATCAGTTTCCTATGATTGTTTTTTTCAATACTCAAAAGCTTCGAATAATCGTTGAAAATCTCATAATACAAAATTGAGAATTGAGAAACACAATAACAGCCAAGCACCTCCTTATGGTTTCCAAAAAGTGTTTAGATCTCATATCAAAAGAGCAAGTGATCTGTAAAAAGGTAACAAGACAGTTGATCGGAACGAAATTAAACGCTTTCAAGGATGAAAATTCGAGATCTCGCTTATCGAAAGCTTCCAGAAGTTCAATTATTCAAAAACTTAACTTTTTGTAAGCTGTCTTTCCTATTAAAGTTTTATAATTAAAATACATAGCACCCAACTAGACAACGCTGCTAAGTCAAGTTGAAAATCTGGACAGCGTTTAAAGTTCTTATATTTATTCGAATTACACATGACAGGCCAAGAATGCCGTTATTATTGTTGCATGAACGAAACGCCGACAAATACTTCCAAGTGGAGGAAGTTTAGCTGATATTTCTACATCGTGAACATTTTTAGAGTCGGTGCTTTGATTCACAAACTTTACACTCCCTTTGCTTCCAAGACTCGAAAAGTATTGACTTTAAGCAGAAACCGTTATTGCGAAGGGAGATACTCCAACGCTATTATTATAGCAGTCATCATTTCACCCTCCGCACTATTTCTTGGGAAATTTAGCTTCCGCGGTGTGTGTGGGTTATAGGTTTCGTCATGTGTGTTCTAAATGTTCTCATAAAAAATTCACTTGACTTATTTCATGTACATTGTCTTCAGCAGCAATTGCATATATGGGTGTACAGATGTTCAAAATGTAACATTTCTTTACTTGAATCTTTCCAGCAAAGGGCTATGTTCTCTTTGTATAGTCCTTGACATTTTAAGCTAAATAGAGTCAGTCACGTAAATTTCTACCGAAAACTTGTAATCTCGTGATGTTATTTATTGTACTCGAGGGATGAATGGATTGGGGTTAGTTGGTGCCCCACGAAGACTTTCAAATGTTTAGAACTTTTGCTTATAGATATTGTTTCACTGAATAGCGTTTCAAACTAAGATCACTTACTTACAATAACTTCATGAGTAAGTACTGCAACTCGCAAATCCTAATTAATCCGCGTATAGCGAATAAAATCGGTAGATTCCTTTACTTTCTTTGCTTTATTGTTAGTGTTATTTGGTAATCATTTAATTGTTCTTCGTCAGCAAATTCTGAAACAGCCAATAAAACTATGTTAATTTCTGGTTAGTAAATAATGAAGTTAACTCATTTTTAACTATTTCTAACATGGTCCTTGAGCTTATGATTTTTTCTAATTTTTTAATAGAAATTTTAGTTTATTTTACCAACGTTACAAGATCATAAAAATAATATCATGTCAACTGATTTAATTAAAGGCAAACATGGTTCTAACTGATTGTAGTAAAAATTAAAAGATTAAAAAATAAATCCAGAACATTTTAAATACACTAGAATTCGTTACAATACATAGGGGTAAAATGGTACAAAGACTACTTTTTGTGTATTAATAAGTTGTCATGAATTTCATACCTTTGTTAAACCCATTCTTTACACTTCACCTGAAAATTGATTTTTTTTTCGAACTATTATTTATATATGGAACTCACTTAATTTTTAAAATACATGTAAATTAATATCAAAATTAATTTTATTATTAGATGAATAAAAAAGAGTCCATTGAAAAAAAAAATTTGTACAAACCTATGTCAAACCTATCGAGGACAAGGTCCACAACTTGTCAATGCTGATATTAAGACCATTTTTTATTTGTGTAGTTATATTTATATTAAGTATTATTTTAGGTTCTGTGTGGTAAACAAAAACCATTATCATGGCTTTCAACTACATCTGCTACATTGCAAGTAGATGTAACGCGGAAATTCAGTGTTTGGTAGTTATGAAAATGACTGGAAAATTTTACGTAGGAAGTGTTCAGCCAGATGTATCGACTTACTTTGGAAAAGTCATTTATATTTCAGATCCAAGTCATATAAATTTTTGAGGTTTAAATTTCAACATTCATATGTTTAATTCAACCGGATTCGAAGTTTTGATCTATGGTCCATAACTCCATAAGTACTGTTCACAAAAAATTATATCTTTGAATTTAAAATAAACATAGTATTGATTGGTGTGAATAAACTTATAAACGCTCACCCTATCTACAACAATAAATGTAAGACAAAGAACAAGAAAAGTATTTAATGGTTACACAATCACGAAAAAAATATCAGCCTAAAAAAATCAATAAGCGAAAATAAGATCTGTGAACATTTATTGCATTTGTCAAAATAACAATAAAAGAAATTTCTTTAAAGAATTTTACCATTTACAGAGTAAAGAGGATTAGACACTAATGTTTACTGACGGTTCAAATTTATCAAGTCTCATTTGCCAGAATTGAAAAAAATTTGATAATTCTGCATCATCTTGACAAAAACTTTTTACGGGCGTAACTCTTAAACAACTTTATAGATTTTAATATCTAAGCAATTACGACCAATATTTGACTATGAGAACGAAAATACTACTCCTAAACGAGTTCAGTAAAGTAAGTAAAAGCTAAATTTAAACTCATACAAAATGCATATATGCTTGAGAGAATCCATATAAAATTCATGACATCAAAATTTCTAACAAAACTTGTGGTATTTATAAAAGACAATTTGAATCGTTAATTGTTTACGAGAAAAACTTTTGGTTAATATTGATAATGTTAATAAACGTACTTAACTTAAGTTAAACCATAAAATCCTTTAAAAAATAATTAAAATAATTTTTTATTAACCAGCCATAAAACTGATAACTAAGTTCATTAGTTTTCAAGGCAATTATTTGCTTATTTATATTTTTTTATGTTTATGTTTATTATAAACAAATCTTTTTTTTTCAATGTTTTAATCTCTGTAATTTTCCCAGTATAGATTTTTTATTTAAGCTAATATATCGTGACTTAATTAATTACTATATTCAACCAATACTTCAGAATCATCATTGATCATCAAATAATACAATAATTTACAATTTAATTTTATGTTTAAATTATAGAAAATTGTATACCACGACAAACAATAATGCAAAAATATTTTTTTGGTTTCTTACAGCAACATAAATGGAAAAAAAATATAAATTACTATCAATTTAATAAACTGTAATTAAACTGGTTGAACTGCAAACAACTGACAAAAGTTTTTCACCAAGTTTAGTCCTATGTACGTTTTCATCGAAAATTTCTTTTTGCAGAGTAATAAATCGGCAAAATAAAAATGCTACCGATTACATTTTTTTATCAAATTGTTTAACTTTACACTAGTTTCTTCTATTCCGTTTGCTAACGCTAATATTGAGACAATAAAAAAATGAATTAAATCTTTATAAACTGTATAAAATAAATATTAATAACTATTTAGTTTCAAAACGCAAAAACGTTTGTATTGTTAAACAATCTATTTAACATAAATAATTCAAACGATTATTAGCGCAACGACAATAGAAATATTTCTTCGAACGTCCTAATAATTAGAAAAAACGCAACTGGTAAAAATACAAAATTATGTCAAACGACGAGGAGTAGTTTTGGAATCCATAACCGAAATGTATGTGGAATGAAAGGGTCTGTAATCATTTATATCATACTTAATTTCAGATTCTATATAGACCTCAAAATATTTTTTTGTGGCTGATAATCCAGGCCGAAGCATTTTTAAAGACCGAGCAAACAACAACTTTGTTATAGGTGGTCATGAAGACGGTATTACAAGCACCTACGTTAAAAGAAACGAACGAATTAAGTGACCTAGTAGTTGTGTTTTCTAAAGAAGAAATAGACTTTTACTGTTTAACTTTCAAGCTTCAAAAGTACAAAACTAAAAAGATTTAAGTTTTCTTGTACAGTCCATCCGTTCATATTGATTTTCCATTCTTTGTAAATATTCTATTACTATTAGATATTGGATACATTCTATATCTATTCAGACCAAAGACCTATTTAATTATTTATTTTGTTTTTTATAAAAAAATGTATTAAAAATTGATATGAAACATGGACAGTAACTATTAAAACAGTTATTCGGTACTATGTTTTTTTATCAAAATAATAGACACATTTAATAAAAATCTTGATCCTTTTTATATTGTCAGAAACAAAATAATAACACCAAGTTAGCAGACACATATGAAGCAAATGATTCTATAAAACGCTCAAAGCAGACCGCATGCGTGGTTTCGAATGTGCACGGAATAGAGAAGAAATTTCTCAGGTCATGGTACAGTTAAAATTCCTGGAGTCTTTCGTGATATTATATGAAAGCAATTCCTATTCTTGCTGGCAAAACAAAACCGCAAAACTAAAATATTTTTTATATTAACATTCAGAAAGTTACTCCGAACTATCCCGGCGCATCCACCATTTGTCTGATTTTAAAACTTTTTAATTCGTAACAGAACAAACTGAGAATGGAGCTATTTAACTGTTATTAATTAGTATTATTTTGATAGTATTGCAATTTAAAATAGCCAACTATTAAATTTGCCTATTCAACAGTTTTATAACTGTATCTAGAAGCTATTTATTTAGGGAGTAGTAGTTAATTTAACAGTTCATCGCTCTCTTAACAATCTGGAGTTAAAATTCAAGCGCACAGTTAAACTAAAGATCATTTGGATAACGAGTAACTAAATTTTACTAATTTACCTAACTATTGATAATTAAGCGCAGTGGCTTTAAAAGGTTAAAATTGCGAGACATTTAACCACTTAATTATAAAGCTTTGTAGAAGTGTATAGTATCTGCAGCACTTTACGGACTATCTGGATCCTGCATCGTGTATCGTATATTGAAACAGATCTTCCAATTTATTACGTTGTAAATCCTGGATCCATCTAATTGCTCACATTTAAAGAGTCCTTTTATTTTACCTTTTTTATTGTCTTTTTATTATTTTCCTGATGGCTTCCGTAGTGTGATATCGTGCATAATCGCCTCGAAAACAGTTTAGGTCACGTCTCACAACGAGGTCGCATGTTCTTTCCTCAACTTATTAAATCTAATTTCCACGTGAAAAAAAATTCGTTCAAAGTTCGTTATTTTTTACATTTTAACACCGCCAAAGTTGTGCTCCGAAGTCGAATTTCGTTACGCAGTGGAGATTACAAATATCTTCCGCGACGCGTACAATCGGATTAAAAGTTCTGCGTTGGGAATTGACTTAGAGGATTTGGTCGAGTCAATGACGGGCGCTCGGACGATTTCGAAGAGTGTTTATACAGGACGTCTGTTTTATCTCGTCCAACCCCTTTTTACTTTTTCGCGAAAAAACACAACCGCTCAACAAATTACATCGAACCGACTCGACTCGACGCTGACGTGGAATTAGTAGCGGAAAACTTAAGTTATTGCAGGAAAACATGGCAGGGTGTACACTATACCATGAAATTTATTAAAGTTGTGAACTGCAGAGTCAGCAAAATGCATTTTTCGGGGGACAATTTTAACTTCCGCTCGTGTTTCTCAAATGGCTTCGACGGACATTTGTTAGTGCTATCAAGGTTCTACGTTGTTGTTCTTTATTAGAAAAACGAGACCTTCTGGTGTTGGCTTGCTCTGTGGCACGTTTTTAAATGTGTAAAATGCACTTTTTAAGGAAATTTTAAAGTCTAATGCAATAGTACTGCAGGAACAGCTTTGGGTCAAACGGTTAGTTTCCGGAGTGTTGATTTCCATTGTCACCTTTCCCGTTCAATAGAGCGACACGGTTTGGTATGGATAGCATAGGTGGCGTTTATCGTCGTTCTTTACATTTTCTTTATATCGTATTGTATATCATGGCTAAAAATAAATTGACATAAAACTTTTAGTATATTCTTTGCAAAACAGAACCAATTTTAATATACCGGTAATTGTTTAGAAATTAAAATTATCCGATACCAAATCTTAATTGTTATAGGCGTCTTGCAACAATAAAAAAGATTTATCTGGCACTTAATCTAGCGAAAATTAGAAACTAGCAAGAAACACAATGTAATAATCATCTACGATATACGATATTTGAAATAAACGAAAAATAAAAACCAAACTAATTGTACCGCTGGTACCATATCGTTAACAGCGATTTTTCAAAATGTCTCGTTTCAGTTCACTTGTAAAATCGCCTAAGTTTTTTGCGTTACCACCACCTATAAATAATATATAACCTTAAGAAATAATCTCAACAGTAATAAAAAAATTATTAGAAAAGCATCGCGTGACAAACTTATTAACATCTCAATTTCTAACCGAATAATCCTAAAATAAGCCATTAGTAGAATATTAAATGAAATTCGTTTTCAAATTCAGCATACACACCTCGACACTGTAAAAAGCACAGATAATCACGCTAATAAAACTAGGGCGCAAACATGCGGAGAATTATTAATAAATCACGCAATTTAATGATTAGTTGAAAGTTTGTTACGTGATGCTTTTAAATTTTCAGTGAAATTGTATGTTGCCGAGTGATAGCTGAAAAAAACTGTTTTATGGACATTTACGGTCTTAATGACTCCATTATAAAATCAATAAAGGGTATTATACTGTCGTCAGACGGAAAATTATTAAATTCATACAGGTATACATCAATTATCGTAGAAATTGAAATTGTGATTTATTGTACCTGCGTTGAATAATTTAACTTTACAGTCATGGTTATATACAGTAAATATAATGGGTACCTAGTACACAGTCCGGAAAAATCATTTTATTAATGGATGTATTAAATGATTATTTTTGTATTTCCAAGCACTCTTCGAACGAGGTATTATTCAACTGGGTCTTCCCAGCGGTTTTAAAGAGAAATATTCATCAAACACTTCGACCTTTGACTCTCTTAGTAAAAAAAATAACATCTGAAAAATTCACCAACGGCTTTTGGTTTTAGCATCGTATTTAGATTTATTTACATTTTTACGAATCAAAACAGTTTTGTTACTTTTGTGAATACATGTTATAATATCTTGTGTAAAACTAACAGTTTATTTGTTATTGTTATTATTATTAATATTTATTTATTGTTAATGTACAAATATTTAAATATTAATTTTAGATATAATTGATGACATTTTTTTTCTATTTATATATAATAATGTTACTTACCATCATCCCAGAATAAAAATTAATCTGAGCACTTCTTCTGGAGCTTCCACGAGATGCTTCGCTACTCCCACCACACATCTTTTCGCCTACCCCTTCTCTCTTCGGCTCCGGTTAGTGGAGGGGAAAGTGTATAAGTAGCGCAGCTCGAGCGAGATTCATCAGTTTATCCTCTGCTTAGCAAGATAAGTTTCTACGATGTATCAAATTCTTCCTTTCGTTGCTGCTTCTTTGGCTTTGCCAGATGTGACACTGCCTGTAGAAATTTGGGCAACTATACTTAGGTAAGCTTACTTTGATATTTTTTTTTTTATCTTTTATTAATTGTTTGTTTTTTTTGCAGATATTTGGATCCGGCGTCTCTTCTGAGTGCTATTCGTGCTAACAAGTTTTGGAAAAGTGTGACTCTCCATGATCCCGTGCTAAGAAAAACAGTTCGTGCACAGATTCTTTTGGAACGCAAGAAAAGGCAAGAGGAAATTCTAAATCCTGGTCTTTTAATGGCCATTTCTAGAGAAGGAGCTTCGAAAATTTTTGGTTCTAGAAATGGACTGAAAAATGTTCAACAAAAGCCCATGACTGTTGTAGGTCATATCCCTGAAGGATTTGGACCTGAAAAAATTGGCCCAACGAGACGGAAGAGAGCTGGACAACTGAGTAAACCTTATAGATCTCTTAGATGTTAATTTCTTTTGTATATAATGTAAATATTAGCTAAATAAATTAAAATTGACAAATTGGTTGTATTTTTTTATTTTATTTTTTTGTAGCATTTATATTAAGTTATTTTTGACACTTCCGAAAACAAAAAATTTGCATGCAACCCATCTTGCCGATCTTGTGCAGTCCATAAGAGTGAACATTTTCCATAAAAGTTTATCTAATGTTTATCCTAGATAACATTAATAGCTTTAAAAAGTAATAAATCAGACAGACGATTTTTTCCCGTTCCCTATATTCCCATGTCCGTATTTAAAAATGAATAAAATTTTCTACTAATTGTGAATAAATTACACACAAAAATGTGCGTTGCTAAAATTTTAATTTGAATAATTGGTATTCTAGTCAAAGTAAACTTCACATATCGAAAAAAAAACATTGCTAATAGTTTATGTGAACCTTTATAAAAATGCAGATGCAAAAAAACTCTTTCTTAACCGCATAAATGTACATAAATATTGTCAAACCTCATAGTTTTAAGAATGGTGTATTTTTATAACGCTTTTGCGCCGTAGCCTTAAATATTTATGTGTGACCAACTCTTAAGGAGTAAATGTAATTTGATTTCTCGTTTTACGTTGTTTTGTCATTTTTTAATGTTGCAGAGAGATACAAACCCTTAATATTCAGATTCAAAAAAAAATAAAAAAACATACATCATAATTATTTATTCATTAACAAAACCGATAGGTTATCGCTTTATGGTTCCATTAATATCAAAAGTTAGTAAAAACTGCAGAAAGACAGTGGGATATCGCAAAAAATATGTAATACTTCAAATAGAAACTAGACTTTAAACGGGAAGTTAAAAGTATTTGAAGATTACGCCGTTCTCGGAATCTTAGCCACGGAACGATTAACTCACATCCTATCAACACTGTCGTCTGTCATAAATATCAAATGTCAGACATAAGTGTCAACAAGTTACGTTTGTTAACGCTCACCGGTTAAACTATAAACTGGTTTATTTATAATTACTGTAACTGCATTTGTTCTTATTTCATTTATATCGTGGCTATTTTCATAATTTAGTTTGAAATGGCGAACGGTCCTATAGCTGAGCGGAATCGAGGTAAGTTGTAGAACATAACCTTAAAATTTTGTAAACACTACTTTTTTTTCTAGACGCTACAATTTATGTAGGTGGTTTAGACGATAAGGTCACAGAATCCTTACTATGGGAACTTTTTGTACAATCTGGTCCTTTGGGTAAGTACTTCAAGTCATAAAATTATTTAAACAAACACGAATTTTTGTAGTCAATGTCCACATGCCAAAGGACAGAGTAACGATGATGCACCAAGGCTATGGTTTCGTTGAATTTATGGGAGAAGAAGATGCAGATTATGCTATAAAAATAATGAACATGATAAAGCTATATGGGAAACCAATTCGTGTCAATAAAGCATCTGCACATCAAAAAAATTTAGATGTGGGTGCTAATATTTTTATAGGGAATTTAGACCCAGAAGTGGACGAAAAACTGCTGTATGACACCTTCTCGGCGTTTGGAGTAATTCTGCAAACGCCAAAAGTGAGTAGATACTATTTCTGTAACATTATTTTAAATGTTAATTTTTAGATAATGAGAGACCCTGATACTGGAAATTCCAAAGGCTTTGCTTTCATCAACTTCGCCAGTTTTGAAGCCTCTGATGCCTCCATAGAAGCCATGAACGGCCAATATCTGTGCAACCGCCCCATTTCCGTCTCCTACGCTTTCAAGAAAGACTCCAAAGGTGAACGTCACGGCTCTGCCGCTGAACGTCTTCTAGCTGCTCAAAATCCGCTATCTCAAGCCGACCGCCCCCATCAGCTCTTTGCAGATGCGCCACCAATCGGGTTGATGCCTCCTGGCATGACAATGGCTCCTCCTCCACCTCCTGTAATTTTAGCCGGCATGATGCCTCCACCTCCACCAACACCAGCTTCAATGCAGCCACCACCACCTCCTCCAGTACCTCCACCAAGTTCGTTCCCATCGGGAATTCCGCCGCCGCCGTTACCTCCATCTCAGCCACCACTCCCACCAGGAGCGCCTCCACCACCTCCGGCTACTTCAGCGGGAGGAGGTGCACCAAGACCACCTTTGCCTCCAACACCCACGTCGGGTTCAGGCGCACCGAGGATGATACCACCTCCGTGGCAAGGAGGGGGTAATTTACCGCCTCCACCTCCCGGACCACCTGGGTCTGCTCCACCTACTTCTACGGCGCCTCCGTTTAGTCCGTTTCCGCCACCACCTCCTCCAGGAGGGCGACCTCCAAATTGGAGACCACCGGTTAACTTTGGAGGGCCTGGGAGACCACCATTCCCGCCGAGAGGGCCACCTCCACCGCCCCCAAATAATTTTACAGAAAATAATTGGTAGTTTTGTGGAATTGTCAAAGAGTTAAATAAAAGTGTTTTGTAATGTGAATTAAGAAGTCTCTTGTTCCAATCATTAATTTTCAAAAAAAAAGTATTTACATTTATTACATAAACTCAAAACTATCGCAAACATTCGGTAGATCTAAATATCTTCGAGCTACCTAGTACTTTTTTCTTTATTATCTTGACTTCTTCTTTGAGCTGATCCTTTTTGAAATTTTTTCTTTTTATCTCCTTTATTCTCTTCTTTGTCAAAAGGAACTGATGACCCTGGAGCTTGATATCTAAAAATAACTTTAAAATATTTCTTTATTACAAAAATACGAATAATACAATACCCTAATTCTTGAGTATCCAAAGGATCCAGTGATAGCAAAATATGAATCATTGGTAAATTTCTCTTAACCACCAACTGATCTAAATCTGGGATTAATGGATCCCAGTATTCTTCCACTCTACAACATTTTTAATTAGAATTTATTCTTATTACTGTTATTAAAAACCTACATCCTGTAACACACCTTTGTTATCTGATACAATTTATTATTGAATTCACGTTTCATCAGTTCTGAGCAAGTTATAGCTTTACCCACTGACTGCCCGAAACCTGTCCAAACAACAGATCTTGCAGAAGGAAGTTCATTCAAAGCGTGTGTTAAAAGGTTCCTAATTTTGCTGCCTCCTCGCACCTACAACAATTTATTTTAGTTCCAAAAAAAAGAATGTTTGGAACAACCTGCATCCACAGAAAATTTGAAGACAAATTTGGGATGGAAATTTTTTCACGTTCTAAAAGCTCTTCTACATTCTTCCCCTTTCTATAGTTATCCATTTTTTAAACAAACAAATCTTTTTATAATAAATTAAAAAGAGGTTATGTCTTGACAGGACGCACATGGACAGGTGTCAAATACGAATGGGGTTGCAGACAATCATAGAGTAAATACTTTTCAATTCACCAATAAGATTATATCTGATTATATCTTGTTTCTCCCCATTGGTGAATTTTCAGGTTGTTTTCACCTATGTCTCTGCTCTTACCGGCTTGTCACAAAAACATAACCTCGCTTTTTCAGAGTATTTGTGATAGTGCGAATCGTGTGTGTACTGTACTTACTTTTGTATATTGTTCATTAAAAAATGCGAATTACTGTTAATCTTAGTTTATTTTTCCACGATCATAGATCGGTGGCAAAAATTTTTGTCAATAAAAAAATGAAATGTATCAAAGATGTGGAAGATCATATCTCTTCAATTTTCAAAATTAAAGACTTCTACTTGAAGTGCGAGAACCAGTACCTACCACCAACTGAAGACGTTCAAATACTTCAATACGATGACATAGCATGGTAAGGTTCTGTTTTTTTGCCTTACTTTTTTTAATAAAAAACGTAGGGCTGTGCCTATGGTTCAAGAATGTCCAACTATATCTGAAGAAGAAGTTTTGGCAGTTCAGAAAAAAAAGAAGAAAAAGGCCACACCTCTAATTGAAGAAAGTCTGGCCGTTATTAACGAAGACGTCGCAGTTCAGAAAAAGAAGAAGAAAAAGCAGAAGCATGATGAGCAAAAGAAAGAAGACATAGTGGAAGCAGATGACGTCCCTTTTAAACCAAAGAAAAAAAAGAAACCTCCTCTGATTATTGGCGACGCGACACCGAAAACACACGAAAATGTAACAAAACGTCGAAAACTAAAATCTCCAGATTCAGTCAAAGACTCTGGACGGGACTCTTTGAGCGGTGGAGACTCTGGTAATGTTAGTGTGCGATGTTTAGTCAACAATTTTGAATCAAAGATAAGTACAGGGTCCTTTTCTGAGCTCAAAGAACCAGAGAAACGTACCAATATCGTTAAAACTATAATAATATCCAACGGGCGCAACGACACAGATGATTCCAAATGTGATAACGTTGAATCAGAACAAAAGCAGACTAATTTAGATACCGATTTTTCAACCGTCGATATTTTGAGCCCTCTAGAGACATCAAGCGTTGCTTGCAGCAGTTTAACTGAGACAGACATCAACGTTAACAAAAGAAAACGGAAACGAACGCGCAAAAGAAAGAGTCGACAAGATCTTAGCACTACATTTCAACAACCCGTTTATAATTTTATCCATAAACCGTTGATTGTTCAAACTCCGAGTCATGTACGTTTCCATGAAGAACCAGAAAATCAAAACGTGGAAGAAGCAGAAAATCAAGACGTGGACATTAGAGGGAATACTAAAACTGAAGAATGCCCAGATGATATTATTGAAATCGAGAGTGAGAGCGTTTCTGAGGGTGTGAAGGCTGAGAAACCTGACGAAATGGAGACTGAGAAAACAATTGAGGCTAGTGTTATAAATTTGGAAAATGGTAGTTTTGATAATAAAGAATTGGAAGAGTGCATTCGAAAACAACCGATTACTCAGAACACCGAACCGAAACTGGGCGACATCATAGCGTTTAAAGTAGGTTACCAATGTCATATTCAACAAAAGAGTTCTTTTCATCTTTTTTTTTTGTAGATTCTTCGCATTTCCGAAAACTACACTCCTGAAGTTTCTTCAACTATTGTTGGAAAAGTGTTGGAATATACAGCTGAAAGTAAAGAAATCGATTTTGGGATTATATGTAGGTATTATAGGAAAGCCGTCAGTTTTTAATCATTGCTTTTAGATGGACACCAACAGTGCTCGTTCCCTAATGGTAAATTTTCTTTGGACCCAGAAGAACCACCAGATGAAATATCAAAGCTTCACTGTTCATGGTCCAGTTTGCTAGAACCTAGACTTCTTTATCCATAAATTTCCGAGTGTGATGTTTTTCTATGTTGCTGTTTATATATTATTTACCTTTACAAAGTGAATTTGTTTTACTCTAACCCAATTAATTAAATTTAGAATTTTTGGGCATTTTTATTTATTTATTTATTTATTTATTTATTTATTTATTAAGAGTGGAACGAGATAATGGTATTAACTTTACATAATATGATACTGATGTGAGACTGTAAAAACGCTCTTTCTGAAATAGAACTGAAATAGTTTCTTCTTTTTTTTAGCTTACAATTACTGTTTTTTTTTTGCTTGTTACACCGTTAAAGGGATTTGAGGTGGATAAAACGTTTTAAAAAATTTTTTAAAATACTTCTTGTCAGTCAGATAATCAAATTTTACAAAAACTAAACTAAAATCAAAATAATTTGTTTAATAAAATGCAAATTTTAATTTTAAGTGTTTTTTTTTGCGTTCTCACTAGAAATAATATTTTTTTTTTTAATAATTGTTTGGTTTTTAGTTACTCAAATTTTTTGTTATTCAAAAAGAAAAAATGTAAAAGAATGGGCCAACTTTTCTTAAAATTACGGAATAAAATTTTGGCATGGTACGATGAACACTGGTTTTAGATGGACATCAGACCCGATGATTGACGCTTTAAGAAAGACAGTAATTTTCTACAGTTAAGGTCGCAATAAAATTTGCCCTCTTATTTTCGATGACAATACATACTTTTAAATTTGTTTTGACATAACTAATACTTATTTATCACTCAACAATGATTACTATATCACTTATCTCATTTACATTTAATGTTACTGTACATATATTGTTAAATAAATGGTGTTTGACCTAAGCTTGTTCCACAAAATAAACCACATTTTCATCGCTTAAAATCAACAAGTTTTTTATATATGCTTTTCTTTTTAAATTTACTGGGAAACTGATCTCTACACCTTCGTTAATGTTAAACTTGATACGTAGCAGTGAATATTTGCTTCGTAAGCTAGACGCTTTATATTTATACGACGCGAGATCAGTATGGACGTACGCAAAAACGGCATCTTCGGCAGTTTTTGTTACTTTTTTCTTTAAGCACCATTTCCTGTATGCGTTGTAAGTTGCTTTATTCACACTTCTGGACCTGCTAGGAAGAGGAGACTCCTTAGCTTTCGAGGCTATTGCAGCTATTTCTTCTACTCGTATTTTATACACTTGCACTTCAAATATAAATAAAAAATATATTAATATAAATTAAAAAGAAAACAAAGTTTGTAAACCAGAGCAATAAAAAACGGCACACAATTTTTGATGCCAAATATGATTTTTGTATAAGAAAATCTTCTTGACTACAATCGAACACAAAGCTTTGTGTGTGATTCGTACATAATTAAGCTTTGTGAACTCGCTCTATTTACAGGCCTGACTCACAAGCTCGTTCTGCCATAAATTCGCTCGTCCACAAAGACCTTATTATTTACTTATTACATAAATAGCTATTGTCATCTGAATATAATACAAGTGCAGCAATTAGGTGATACTGTCAAAATGAAGTAACTGTAAAATTAGACTTTGAGAGAGAATTTGGTGTTGTTGTATCCCACTATGGACTTTTTATTGACCAAGACACTAGTCCAGTGTGTTAGTGTGCTAGTCCAAATGGAATAATGGACCACAACAAGCAGTTGAAAAAAAAATATTTAGTTTTAAAGAAAAGATATATCGATCATAACTACTTCTGACAACACTGCACGGAACAATTAGCCATAGCAAGAACAAAGTATTACTACTTTATGTTGTGAACTCCGATAGAATTTTGTTGAAACGTAAAGAACTTTAATTTTATTAGTGTTAGTTGCTTATTTGCCTTCCATTTCAGATTAAAAATGATTCCTAATTTTCACGAAATTGAGGACATTTGATTATGAGCAATAGCGCGCTTACATTTTCTTTTTTTTTTTGTACAAAATCCTCAATGTTAAAATTATAGTATTTGTTCTTTACCTTAAAGAATTGTAATACGACCCACACATCTACATTACAAATTGCCATTTGTACCTGCAGCCCAAGCTGTGTTAATTTATTGCAACCAGGTCAGAAATATCTTATGACCAACAACATTTAACTTGTCCGAATTTATATTGCTCGCTTGTCCTTTCTTATTACCGGTCATTTTTTGTTGAGTTGTGTTTATACAAGAAATGTTATGTGATGTTTTTAATACTCTATAGTTTTTTATCAGAAAATCTTTGAGATCCACGAACCATAAATTCTTTTACCATGCCACGTAATGGAGCCTATTCTGTAACTTTTTAATGGTATTTTTATATTTAATAGGCTGTTAAAATTATAATTACGACCATTTGGTTTGTCAGTGCCGTGATTACGATTACACCAATAAGGAACTATACGTTTGTGTTAAGCAAGTGGCAGAAATTATTTGAACAATTTTGATTGAATTTTAGGTTTATTATGTATTATATAACTTTTGCTTTATTTGGTGTTAGTTTTTTACAAAAAAAAACCTGCCCGATTTTGGGTTTACATGATTTCTTCAATCCTTTATAACAACTGCATATATATTTATTTTTATTAATTACATCAGTTAATTTCTACTACCGTTACGTTATTATTGTTTTTGTTCTTGAGTCTAATATTAAAATATTAATTGAAAAATTTGAAGATGAAGAAATATTAGCAAATCAATTTTGTTTAATTGTATTATTACAAAAAGTGATATTTTTAATATTTCATAGTTTTTCATCAGAATATCCACGGATGATCTCGTTTTGTTGTTACATAATACCTGTAGAAAATTTTGCGTTATAAATACTTCGCCTGTTACATTTTTTTACTTGTCACACTAAATCGCATAATTAAAAAACCAACTGCAGTCCAAAAGATTTCTTGCAAGCGTATCTCACTGTAGGTCTATAAAAAACAAATCTTTAAGTTGTTTTTATCTATAAACAACGGTTATTTTTATTCACTTTCCTAAAATAGAGCAACTAAATTTAACTCATTAAAAAACGCCTTTTATCAGTTATTGACCAACTTTTATATCTTACAAGTGCAATAAGCAAATACACTTAGATCAATTTAAAAAACAATTTAATAGGAAGAACGCAAATATAAAATTGACCTTACGACTATCATTCCATAGATAACGTTTAACAAAAATAAAGATTTATATTATTGTAGCATTAAAGGACCAATAGAACTCAGTAGAACAAAGAGTATGGCAGGACTTAAAAGTGTGATTATTTTATTTTTTGTGGTGCAGGTAAGCTCTTCATTATTAAATCAATAGAGAACGAGTGTTAAACATTAAACTCAAAAATATCTCATTTAAAGGCTTACACTGATGCACGAGAAATGGATGACGCAGAGCGCTACAAAATCGCACTCGTCTGTATCGAGCAAACTGGAGTCCAGCGATCCGTTGTTGAACAAGCAATGGCTGGAAACATACCGAAAAACAACAGCAAATATAAAGAATTCCTCGCTTGCAGCTACAAAAAACAAGGTTATCAAAGCGAAACCGGTGAAATATTGATCGACAATGTAAAGAAATTTCTTCAAAAAAGCTACGGTACTTCTGATTTGACACAAATCAATGATTGTGCAAGTTACAATGAAACAACACATGGAGAAACCGCTTACAATGCCCTTCAATGCATAATTAGTCAACTAAAGAAAATGGACACAGATTAACTTTTTTTTTATTTATAATTTATTTAGTAAGAACAGAAGAATAATTAAATATTTAAGGTACACTTGGTCTTGATACTGATGAATCGTGTTAATGCCAGTATGTATACATTTCACTTAAAAACAGTTAAAACAAAGGCACTGTGGAATGTATACTTACATAAAATTTAAAAAAAAGAAGAGTTTACGTGGCCCTTTCACGATAAGTAATATCACTGGAAACACATCTCACTAATGTAGCTCTTTTCTACTTGTCTTTGCATATCAATACTAACTTTTGTGAATCTATTACTTATTGTAAAGAGTGTGTACATGATACAATTCGGTTTTTAACTGCAGCATGAAGCGGGGTTCGGGTCTTTTCCTGATCGTTTAGTGATGTTGATTCTTGTGAATTCCTCAGCGATCGTCGGGTGGATACCCACTGTGCTCATCAGAGCATTTACCGTCAAATTGCACCTGTAGATAGAAAAAAAAGTTTATACCATGTTGACATCGGCAACGAATACGCTACTCGTGATAAAATCAGTCAAAATAAACTTACTTCATTGCCGCCGAAAATCCTTGAATTACTTCCCCTGCTTGTGGGCCAATGAAATGCATTCCTAAGACTTGTTGTGGACCTTCTCGTTTCGCCACTACTTTTAAATAGCAATGAGCGATCGAACGTTGTGGAATAAAGAATTCAGTTGGTTTATAGTACGCATGGTAGATTTCAATGTTGTCTTCACCAAACCTTTCTACAGCAGTTTCTTCGCTTATCCCAACACATCCATATTCTAGAGGGCTGAAAATAGTGGTGGCAACATTTTCATAGTCCATTTGGACGGTGCTGTTGCCGAAAAGGCGTCTGGACAAAAGACGGCCTGCGTGAATAGCGACCGGTGTTAACTCTGGCTTTTTCTAAAAAAAAAAAGAGTTAAAAACTCTACTTCGAGTTTTACACATTGCTGATACAAATGTTACAAAAGCAATTTATATACATTTATATTTGTTTCGATTTTTGAAGAGTCCAAGTGAACAGTATCATGAAAATTCGCGAAAATCTAAATTAACTGAACAGTTTCCAATAATTTGTGGATTTACCAACCTTCGCATCCTAAAATATCTATTTTCTCAGAACAAAATTTACGAAACCTCTCAACAGTATATCTAAAGAGACTAAATAACTCCAACGGTTTATAAATAGCTTGGTTAATATAGCTAAATGTACTGTCCGTAATTCCGAGTTCCTCTTTAAAAGATTAGATATTTTCGTTCAAGGTGCAACTTGTTTACTTCATTAAAAGAAAAACCAATATTTTCCTTCGCTTCAACAACAAAACCTAGCTATTTCCAAAACTTACATATAGGACATCTCCTACAGCAAAAATGTGTGGTACGTTTGACTGTTCATTTACTGCATCGATCTTTTCCCCATCTCCGGCTACTTTTACTCCGGCTCGATCCAAGTGGAGTTCACGTGTCAGAGCTCTTCTTCCAATCGCAAAGAGTATAGTATCAAACGTATCCTCCCATTCTTGTCCGTTTTCGGAAGACCATTTCACTAATAACTTGTTATCAGATTGTTTCTCCACTGATTTCGGGATACATCTATAGAGAAAAATGTTAGTAGCTCTTAATAAATAATCAATAAATAACTTACTTATGAAGGAACTTGACGCCTTTCTCTTCCATTGCACCGGAAATGATCTTCGCCATTTGTTGATCAAAGCCGCGAAGAACAACAGATCGCACCATGACGGTGGCATCGAAGCCGAGACCTCGCAAAAAACCGGCACATTCTAATCCAATATCTGCAGTAGTGAGTTAAGAAAAACTTTTACAAAAAAAAAGTTGACAATGTTCGCAAAACGTGCGTAAAAAGGATACATCCTGCACCAACTACCAAAGTCTTCCCAGGGGCATGCTCCAAGCTGAAAATGTCGTCACTAGTTATGCCATACTCCTGAGCTCCCGGTATATTAGGATAGCGTGGTCTTCCACCAACAGCTATAAGAAAATACTTGGATGTAAGTGTGCGTTCGCCTTTATTTGTAACCGTGTGAACGGTGTGAGGATCCTTAAAAACTCCCAAGCCATTGATGTATTCAACTTTCCTGTATTAAAACAATCGGTTATTTTCGATCTTCGAAAATAATGCTAAAAACTTACTTATCTCTAAGTTCTACTCTAGTCACCCAGTTTACAGATTTGATGTGATTCTGTACAGCTTGTTTAAGAGACACCCAATCGTGTCTTATATTTTCTGGTTGCGGAAATTGCCATCCATAACTTTTCGCATCCTAGAATAAGCGAAACCAATTAAAACCTTTTCAAAATTCAAACGGCCTTTCAACCAGTAAATTAGAATGAAACTAATTACATCATTACTTAATTACTACATAAGCAAAAAAGTGTTGGGAGTAGGTTAAGAGAACAGTCCTTGTATGCGCAAAATTGATTAGATACTTCAAATCAGTTTTAAGACCACAACGGCAGAGTATTAAAAATCACTAATTACGAAGCTTATGTTAAACTGCTCTATATCAGCATCATAGGTAATTTTTTTCATTATCTTAACAGAAATAAATCACGATTTTTCTTTGACCTTTCACACTCTATAATCACTTAAACACATTAAAATGAAAGGTTTTACTTGACCAAGTCGAAAACCATTTCATCATTAATTTCTTTAACATTTGTAATATTGATTCCTCAAAACTAATTATTTTAGTCGTCAGTAATATTCTTAAAACATTACCTCATCAATTTTTTACAACTCACCTCGATCGCTTCGCCCAGTAGCGCCGCTTGATGCATCAACTTCTTCGGTATGCAGCCGACATTGACACAAGTACCCCCGAGGCCCCATTTTGAGCCTCGCGGCGATGGAGTAACATAATCTAAGACTGCAACTTTGGCTCCCAATGCTGTCGCTTCTTTGGCTGCAGCTAAGCCCCCGGATCCACCTCCGATCACAACGAGGTCAAATTCTGGACCATCACCTGTACACAACAAAATAATAAAATTGTATAAAAATATAATCTCATATTACATGCAGTAGTCGTCTCTACGCTCATCCAACGAAGATTTAGAGATTTAACGATCGTAAATGAGACGGAACTTTTTAGATGAAACAAAATGGAAATTTAATTGGTCGGAAGCCTTGATAGCTGAGTCATACTTAGTTTAACGCAATAGGGAAGAAGTGTATTTAGTCAGACAGGTTGAAAAACTATTAACTACTAAATTTATTATTTGCTAAAGAGTGGTTTTACAGATAAATTTTATTTCAATTTAATGATCGATCGATAGAATATGTTCAGAACAGCCAGCGAAAGTAATGATTTCACACCAGGTGTTAGCTAGGTAACATTACAACATAAAATCAACGCAAATATTTACCATACAATTGTAAATAAACACGCGTAAAATAGAAGTATGTATAAACAGATCATAGAAGAATAGTTTTCCCTTTAATTAAAATAACATGTTGTAACAATAATGAGTTGTAGTAAACTTTTGTTAATTCTTTAAGAAGAATTTCTTTAAAAAATGCTGAATCAATACTGATGTTAAAACATTTTTGTCGTCAGTTTTAGTATGGTCTAAAAACTTGTTAATATACCAAAAAATAGTTAAACATAATAAAAAATTAATTTTACAGATGAGTGGGAAAAATTACATTTCTCCTTTGAATTGAACGAGTGAAATTGATTTTTTCCCACAAAAATATATAAATAAAATTCTATAAGTGCCTGTTCACTTTTTTTTTCTAGGTCAAGTAAAAAACTAGAAGACAAAGGAGAGAAATCTACAGATTCTTTCCATTTTACAGAAAACGTTTTTAATTTAACATTTTTAAACATCATTTGCAATAATTTACTTTTACATTAGAAATTTTTGACATAATTAACAAGAATAGGAAACATTACTATACATGGTTTGATTACTCTCGTTAATTTGAAAAAGTAAACAGTGCAATTAATTTTCTAGTTTTAAGTTAGTTGACACAGAAAATATAATAGACATCTTTGTAAAAAAATATTCTTCCTCATGAATTAGCAAAATATCCTCAGTCGTTTTGTAGGTATTGTAACTGTTTCTATGGTTCTTATAGCAGGCACCTAATTTATTAGTCCTGCCCATTACAGTATTTAGATAATATGATTATTGTATATATAATATATATAGATAGTATATATAGATATAATATATAGATAGAACCAGAAACTACATTCAAAATAGTTTAAGTGTGTTCTTCTCAAAAATGTTATGTGTTTCAAACGAATTGGATAATTCGTAACTCATGGTACCCACTTGAAAGATTAAACATTCAGCATACTTTATCATGAAATAACCAAATTATAGGTGAATTGATTTGTATCGGTCTGCTCTATACAAAGTAAGGTTGGCAATTGTTAGATCTTAGTACTTTCTTCGTTGTAAATTGGCAGCTCTAATCGGATGTTTTAAACTTCAAATTTTATTTGAACTATTCAACAAATATAAAAAAAACATAACCTTACGCGATATCTTGAACATAAAATTATCTACTTTATGACAGGGCTATGCAAAAAATTGAGTATTTATATTTGTGTAGAAAATAATTGTAAATTAATTGAATCAAATTAAAAGGAAAATTTTCCTAGACATAAAGAAACCATTAATTAAAGAAACGATATTTTAAAAAACAGCCCATCTAAAACGTGATAATGTAAAATTAAACTGACAAATTCTTATGGATTCTTCGTTTTATATGTACGTTGTGTGGAACGAAATAACGTACATGAAACCAATAATTCGAAATAGAGAAATTCATTTCTGAATTTATCTACCCATTTTCATAATTAATTTTGCAATCACTATTATGACCTTATGGCAGTGATTTCTTATTACAAATGAAAAAAAGAAATAACCCATGAGAAGTCTAACTCTGATTTTAATGAAAGTTACGAGTTCGTTACAATAAAGAATGCGGTTGGGTAACATCAACTTAATCATTATCTATCATTGGATAACTCAAGGTTGATTCATCTGTTCTAGAAAAATCCATATTTCCAAAATGAACTTGATCAAATTTAAAGAATGTTGTTTTCAAGAAATAAAGCGATACGTCCTTATGCTAATAAGAATGATAATAATAGTTGGTGGCTGTAATGATGATCAAAAAAGCAAGAATCGATATCCCAAATTACGTAAAAGGTTCAAACAAGGTTAAAAAAAAATTAAAACATTTCTCGATGTTGTTTAAGCAATGAAGACAAAAAATATCATACTTATTGAAAAAATCACCATTCTAAATTTTTAAATTGACAGAGGTTTATGTAAACAGGAAACAGCCGTGCAGCTCATAGGTTTCCACGAAGTAGATAATCGGGAATACTATCAATTTGTCCTCGGCAAGTCGTATCCAGGCATATTCGTATCCAAACTATTCAAAGTAATTTAAGTCAGCGTGTTTTCAAAGCTAATATGTTATTTGTACTAGAGACTTCTCTTAAAGGCACTGATTTATAGATATTCTGATCCAGTTGCGAGCAATAAATTTTTGAACAGTAATTAAGACAAGCCTATACTGCCAGTGCTTGTTATTTTGATCTAGGTTGATGATAAATCTTGACAGTTAATTTTGATTAAGATTAGAGTTTGAAGATTGCTGTCCAAAATTTTATTCATTTAGTTTTTAAATTAAACCAAATTGCTCGTTGTAATAAAAAGATTTGTTATTACTAATGAAAGTATAGACTGCCTAAAAGTATAATGCGGTCATGGCTTTGAGCATTTAGTGTTGTAACCCATTCAAAAAGTCAAAGCGCATTGTGTCTTAGGACAGTCAATTATTACTTAGTGCACTCAAAATGTTTAAAAAACTTGTGATAAAAACATTGTCGCGGATACAAAATTCCGGGGACAAATCGTAGTTATTGAAGAGTTTTAAACAAACAAATATGTCCATCATTCATAAGCTCTGAAGTACTTTTTTCGGTAATTTTACTGAAATTTGATGAGTCGGTAATAAATGTCAGGCAATAATTTACTACTCACGAAGAATGACGTTATTGCTAAAAACAGCCAAAACCCATAACCCACATAATTATCAGGTAAGAGTGTTTATGATAATTGTAATAATGTGTAATTGTTGGGTCAAGGTTAACGTGTTCCAACCCGGAAAACGCGATCAAATTTCCACCGGCACGTGAAGTTATTGTCGGTACTGTAGCCACCTGTCAATTCTCAAAAAGAATTACCGACTTTGTTCTCAATTTCATGGATGTATTTTATCTTTTAATCAAGGATCTACACTAACACGTGAATTATTACAGTAGATAATACGATGATACTCATTTTCCCCACATTATCTAGCGTTGACATCAGACCAATGTTGAAGGTTAGAAAAATGCAAAATCATTCTCAACGACCAATCTAACTGATTTGCTTATTTAGAAAGTTTCACTAACACTTACTGTAACAACGGATATTAGAGTAAACGTTGTTCACATTTTGTAACACCACAAATTTAGAATTTTTCACACAGCAGACGCCACGGAAAGTGACATTACGAAAACAAAAACGCAACGCCATAGCACTGTTGACGTTTTAATGCACTAACACGACCTTAAGATTTTAAACAAGGTTTGTTTGAATTTCACTAAAATTGACGAGTTTATCAGTGATTAGTGATAAAACGTAAGACATGAAGTCGATCGTAGTGACCGGCTGCAACCGTGGAATAGGGTTAGGTTTGATTAGACATTTAGTGAAAGAGAAAAATCCCCCAAAGCATCTCATAGCAACCTGCAGAAGCGTGGAAAAGTCGAAGGTAAGCAAAGAAAACAAAAAAAACACTCACCAATTGGGGCCATTCTCACTTCTCTTTACACGTTCAACAAAACTAAATTGGAACTTTGGTTTTCTTGTTTAATTCGTGGTTTACACACGACTGTTGTACGTTCTATTGGTTGGATGTCCGTTCTATTAATTGCACTATGGGAATTTAATTAACTTAAAAAGTATTCGTGCGGTTATTTTGATGTACGCGAGCGCACAATCTGACAGCTAACTGAACCTGGGGCCATCTAGTCATCCATTAATGAATCATTTCACAACTGGGGGACTTTCTACTTTATTACCTCCCACTTTTTATTTCTTAGAAGAGTGCAAGTCATTCTGAGTAGTTCTCTACATTTTTAGAAATTCTAGGATTTTCTAGATGGATTTTCTGCAAATCATGTACGATTGATTCTGATGCAATTTGACAGAAATTGTGTCATGGCGGGAAACATACTGAGGATGTTCAAAGTTAAGTAGGCAATGTCAATTAAGAATTTTGGAGGGAAAAATATGAAAAATCCCCCTTTATTTTTTTACATTTTACTGGAATGGGGAATAATGTGGTTTGAGTCAGACACTTTTCAAAATACTCAAAATTATGTTTAATCAAATTTCGAGTTGATAGCCGAAAATGCAGGAGAATAACGGTTACTTTTTCTTAATGTTTTTTCCATTTGTTTTAGTATTATGAAGGAGCAAAAAACCTTTTTGTCTTTAATTTACTTTTAAAGTTTCTAAAGTTTGGCACCGTATCATATTTTTTTAATGCAAACCACTTTCGATATACAATTTTTTGAAAATACTGTAAACTCTGTTTTTTAGAAAAAGTGGTAAAATTTTTGTAAATCGCAGATGTAGACCTTTTTACTGCTTTTTTGAGCCTTTAATTATTCATTGTCAAAATTAAGCTCAAGATTAGCAAATTAGATAAAAAGCCAAATAACGCGTTTTTTGTGATCATAATTAAGTATAATGTTAACCTGATAAAAAGACAAAATATTTAACTTTTCGGCAATCGTTGGTCATGAGAAAAAATTAGAGAGGATGTTAAAATGCTGAGACAATTCTAGATTAAAAAATCGGCTGCAATTGGAATCATAAAAAAACTACCGTTTATATTTTAGGATTCAGAGATATGCAAATTTCTCGGATAATTTTGTTTAAGACTAAACCCAGTTTAATTAGGCTTCAGTTTGACGTTCTGCAGCCGAAAATCAATCACCTAGTCAGACATCATCTAATTTTCTAAAAAACAAGTCAAAAATGAAAATTTTTATAGAGATTAACCAAGTTTTGTTTATAAAAACGGAAACTAGAGGGTATCTCTAATTTCTGGAATTTATGATACGATACTATAATAATTCAGTTCGAAATGTTTATCTCAACATCAAAATGAATTTAGGATTTGATTCCAACCTAAACGAGTTTTTGAAATTAGCCAAAAATTGTATATTAGAAAAATGTTTTGTTATCCGTTTATTGAAAACACGTGGAGATAAGAATTCTTTGCTATATTTCTACAAAATAGTTAACCTAATTGAAACTGATGGATAAATAAAACTATAAAAATGCTGTTTCTGTCTCTCGTTTATTCGTAGTGTTTGCTATGGATTATCATTATAATTTCACTTAATATTACTAAAAAACTTACCCATTTGAATGTCATCGAGATGACTAACATCCTGGCGACTACAACAAACAAGTCTCATTTTAGACAAACTGTCAGAGATATTGATTGATTCCAAGTGCTACACGTTTTCTTATCTTAAAACAAATGATGTTAAATACATATTTTAATAGTTTTATGTCAAATTTTATGATTCCATAGTCTCACGTTCGTGTGATAAGAGATATAGGTAATTTATTGCTAAAATTAAACCAAACACCATAAGTACATCCTTGGGGTTTGATATAGTCTCCATGTTGAATTTTTTGATAGGAAAAACTGTACAACAAAGAATTTTGTGTAATATGTAAATAAAGCTCCATCCCTAAATCGAAGAATTCTTTATTTTTTGTTTAGTGGAAATCATAATTGATATTGATATTTCTACTTAAGTCGTTTCTGTATTTCAATTATTGTATTTTTTCTAGGACTTGCAGCAGATTGCCACAGAAAACAACAACGTGCACTTGTTAGAACTGGGTATATAAATAATGTGTGAAAATTCCTTTTTTTACTCTTTCTTTTTAGACGTCAGAGACTACGACCAGTACGAGGCTTTTTCAAAAAAAGTCGCAAGCATTGTCGGACAAGACGGACTAAACATCCTCTTTAATAATGCTGGAGTGTCTTCTAAATTCACCAGAATTCAATTCGTCAAACCGGACCAAATGCTTGAAGCCTTCAAAGTTAACAGTATCGGACCAATCATGCTCACGAAGGTAGTATACAAAAAGTGTAAGCATTTCTATATGGTTTAAATTCAGGCACTGCTCCCGTTATTGAAACAAGCTGCAACCAACAATACAGATAAACCTCTAGGATCCAGAAGAGCTCTTGTAATAAATACCACATCAGTTCTTGGATCCATAGCTATGAACACTGATGGCGGTTTTTACCCATATAGATGCTCAAAGGTTGGTTTAGGTTTTTTTGGTTCGGTTGAACACTGTTTTTTTTTTGTAGGCTGCTTTAAATATGGCAACGAAATCGTTGAGTGTTGATTTGCAGAAGGATGGGATTCTGGTGATAGGGCTTCACCCAGGATGGGTGAAAACTGACATGGGTGGTGCTAACGCGCCGTTGGAGGTCGATACCAGCGTTAATGAAGTTCTTGAGTTTGTTCAAAGAATGAATGAGACGCACAATGGGGGTTTCTATCAGTATGATGGACAGAAATTAGAATGGTAGTCATAGTGACATATATTTTAAAACAACAAAAAATATCATTAAGTCGCATGAAATTTAGATGTGAAACATATAAGTAGAAAAAACTAAATGTATCTTGTATAGATAAATATTTTTGCAAAGGTACAAAACTAGCAGTTTAGTTATTGTGTTACTTTGAAGTAAGTCCTTTAATTAACATTCAAGGAAAACGATTCCATGACCAATATGTGGCCCCTGATAAAAACAATGAAAATCAAGTTCAATATTGACACAACCACAGGTTACATAATAATTATGTGTTGATAGCCTAAAACTAGATGAATAAAATTTTGTGTTTTTATCAGCATCAGATAAAAGTGATTACTTTTACCTTATTATTTAAATTTATGGATGCGTCAAGATTGTTCACTGAGGTTTTTGGTCAACTCCCCCAAATCTAGACGCCAAAACTCAAGTATACTTCTAGTTTAGTTTTAGAAGATATCTAATATAGACAAATTTATAAATAGTAATGGCAAGTTCATTAGCCAGTGCAAAAGTTCTATCCCGTGCTCTAAACATAACCTCAACATGAAATTTTACTGTTTTAATGAAAAATAAAGGTAAGGTTAATATTCATCCATTTGTTGTCTTCTAGTGTAACAATACTTTCCGAATTAAAAACATGTGACCCGTTGTCGATGTTTTTTTTTTATTGTATAATTGATCCATACAATTAACTAATGATTTAATATTTATACAGCTAGTGTCATTCGTGCAATAAAGAATAAACAGTAGTTAAAACATGTTTGGAAAGTTTTAAAAACTAGGTATTTCAATGAAGTTACTTAAAGTTGCGCAACAAGGGCGAAGGTGTGTAATGTAAAATTATAATTGTTTGTTCTAGAATAACAAAATCACGTATTTGCAATTATCATATGTGCGTGATAACATAAATCGCTCTTGTTTTGTAATAGAATGCATTTTTTCCCCGATTGGAAAATTGAATTTTTCAAAATGATACATATGCAACCAAAAATACACTCCTTGTGTATCAAAGCCTGGAAGTACACTTTAGCGCATACTGGAAGGCTGAGACAGAATTCAAAGATTATTCTGCTAAGTCATGTAAAATGTTTTACTTTTACAGAATGTTTACTTTATAGTTTTGACGACATTTTTGTCAACCTTGTTAACAATTTAAATGAAAAGCAAAGTCTTGGTATAAAAAATTAACTTCACATGACTAAAAGTAAATGCCAATGGGTATTTTGACTGCGACCTTTTGGACCCGTTCCTGTTATTCATAGTTTTTTTTTTTTTTTTGTTTTGAAAACACAGATTAGACTTTGTCTCGAAGAATTCACTTGGATCAAATCCAAGCAGGAAAATTTATTAGCAGCATTGTCTAAATGACCAGTACAACACAACGTATAAACCGCGAGACAAATAAATAAATATCGTTCATTCAGTACACGGTGGTTAAATTTTTACAAGTTTGTAGAATTATAATAACACAGTGTTAAATTCCAGACACTACATGGCCTTCTGATGTTGCTAGTTCAATAGTACCTCAAGACTTCTCCACCCCCAATGGACTTCGTCATAGGTGGCCTCGCTGCCGCCGGCGCCAGCATCTTTAGCAACCCTTTCGACGTATTAAAAACCCGCTTGCAGCTTCAAGGAGAACTGCAAGCCCATGGTCAGCACGCGGTACACTACCGCAGCACTCTTCACGCAGCTTATGTTGTGGCGAAAAATGAAGGATTTCGTGGCCTTCAAAAAGGTCTTGGTGCTGCACTTCTCATGCACAGTGTGCGGAATAGTGTCCGATTGGGTACTTATCAAAGTTTGAATAATAACGGTTTCATTTGCGATAGTGATGGAAAAACAGTCTTATTTCGAAGTTTGTTGGCCAGTTCTTTCAGTGGAGCCGCCGGTGCTTTTTTCGGTAGTCCCTTGTTTCTTATTAAGACTCAGTTGCAATCACAAGCAGCAGAAGCCATCGCTGTGGGTCACCAACACGGACATTCTGGATTAGTACACGCTTTGAGATCTATCTACGTGAAGCATGGAGTAAGGAGAGGAAATCATGTAGGAAGTTTTTTAAGTAGTGATTTTTAGATCCAAGGGCTGTGGAGGGGGGCTAACGCGACCATGTTGAGGGCGGTTGTTGGATCGTCAGCGCAACTTACCACATTCGCGAAAGTTAAAGACTTTTTGAGGGAATATGAAGTGTTTCGGAGTTCGACGGTGTTGACGGCCTTCGCAGGGAGTATTGTAGGAGGACTTGTACAGACTTTGTGTATGACACCTTTTGATCTGGTCTCAACGCGGTTGTATAACCAAGGCAAGTTTAAAATTTACAAATATGCGCCTTGGTGGTGCTGTTTTCATGCAAAAGTCCCTCCAGTTAAAGATAATTTAGACCAAAAGTGCTTTACTTATTGTGATGTGTCATTAGTTACAACTGCAGAGTCCTGCAATTGAGATTTAGGATTTCTCTGTTAATTATGTTTATTTTTAGGAACTGACGTACACGGGAACGGAATTTTATATAAAGGAATCAGCGACTGCTTCGTGAAAACCTACAAGCTGGAAGGTATTAGGGGTCTTTATAAAGGAGTGGGTGCAAACTACATGAGGTTAGCTCCACACAGTGCCTTTTGTTTAGTTTTTTGGGACATTCTCAAGGATCTGCAAAACAAATATTTATGAGAAATATTGTGAAATAATTTATTTTAATGAATTAATTTAATATATTAGAAGAAACAGAGTATTTTATTTACATTATTACTGTATAATAAAGCATCTTATTTAAACAAAATATTTTAAGATTTTACTCTGTTTTTGTTACATATGTCAAACAATTTTTGCATTTTGTGTTAACTACTTTTTCTGCTTTAGTTTTACTTTTTGGGGGAGTTAAAACTGGGGATGAGTTTAATCAACGACTTTTAAATGTTGTGGCTTTTCCGCTAAAAGTTGAGCTTCAGTTTATTAGATGTCGCCCTATTTGCATTGTTAAGTTATGCAACTAAAAATACAAATCTAAAATTGAGTAATTTTTAATTTAATTTAAATATTTATAATTACATATTTCATAAAGAGCAGTTGATTCGACGTCTAAGAGAACAACAGTAAAAATAAATTAGAATTGATATTAAATTATTGTTATAATCAAATTTTATGATTACGTCTACGTTCTTGCGTTCGCATTTCCTCAGGGGTTCCAAAACAAAGTGGACGTGGGATGTGTGATTTTAAAAAGGACACGACCCATATTAGAGGATAAAATGGGAAATTAGGAGTATCATTTATTAATAACAGTGTTTAATAATCTATTTTGCGGACTGCGTATTACGTTCTGAGTTTGTTCTAATTGGACCACTCGCTGTTTGGAGACTGCTGATCTACTTCTTAACAACAGACAAACGTGCATAAGGTGCAAATAATTATTTACTTCTAGATGTAATTTGAACAGGTAATTTTATATAGATATTTCTGTAATGGACATTATGATCTGCTTTATCTATTTAGCAGTTTCATATTTTCTAGGTAATTTCCAGTGTCGATGAAGTTGCCCTGCTGGTTTGCAGTAGTCCCACCACACAACTATATAGTCTAAAATATCTTTTTGAATTTTTATGACATCACAATGAGGCTTCATATGTCTAATATTAAATCCATGAGGTTTGTAGAGATTGTAAGCAGTTTTACTTCTTGTAAAATATCTTGGAATTTTAGGTTAGTAAAGTAAATGGAAAAGTACCGGCCGTTCCAAAGGTCTTATAAAGGGAGGACACTTCTGTGGTAATTCTTGTATAATTTTTATATTACAGTTGATTTTATTTTAAATATTAAAGGCAATATCTAAAAAATCGACGTCGAAATGTAAAGTTTAAATTTCGCGCTAAGTAAGCTCGCATTTATAATTTTTAACGGCTTTGAAGCTTTTAATACAGAAACTGTAAATTTTTGGGACATATAGCAACAAAATTGTAATAATATTTAAATAAATTTTAAATGAAGAGAAAACGAAAGCTTGGGAGTCAATAGCGCATAAATTTATTAGTGACGCACCTGGGTTTGTAGAATCTTTGAAAAGTTTTTTTCAAACAAACAAGCAGCGGAAGAACGGACATGCAGAATTTTAATAAGGTGAGGAAGCTGCAAAACTGCAATAACTAGAGCTATTGAAAGGATTAAAAAATAAAAGTTTTTATAGCGACTTTATTACTCTTTAGGCTAATGTAGAAAATAAGGTAATAATTAAAATGTTAAGCAGTTTTATTGTGGATGTATAATACAGATCTAACTTACTTATTTATTAAAAAATATCGATAATGATCACATTCTTCTCCAAGCTACCGTGGAGAATAATGGAGTATTCACAGTTGTAAGCAATTTCAATTTTCAATCGTATAATACAGGATGAATTGACTTAGTTATTATGGATTGGTAACAATATAAGAAATAATGGAAACATTCCATAATTTTGATTTTAAATTAAGATTTATATGGTGAAGCAAACGAGCAGTCACATACATAAAAAAAGACTTATCTAAAATGAACAATTTTTAAAATTAAATAGCATTAACCCTCATAGTGGTTAAAAAATACAACGTCTCATTAGAGGATAGAACTTTTATTGCAAACTGGTAATATGGCAAAAAAAAGACAGCCTAGACATAAATATCAGTTTATTGCATTAGTCATTGGATTATCATGAATAGTCCATTAATTGTTTATCAATTCGCAAAATAATTATTAATAAGGTTGTTTCGCATGTGCGCTCATTAAGTAATAACATTTAAGATGAAATAATTTGTTCCAAATTCCATTATTTCGGTTCCATACTTTTTTACAGTAATTGTTTATCTTTTTCTTTTTTTTATATGAATAATTCAAATCATCAACATGTTGGAAATTTTACGTTTTCAGTTGAAGTCAGAGACCTGAAAAATATTTTTATGTAGGGTCTGTGCATCCATGACCACTCACAGAATTTTTGGGAATTAGCGAGAATAATAGAATACCTACCTGCTGGTTGAAGGTAACATCACAATTGTCACGAGGAATGTCTTTGTGTAAAAATACCTGCTAAAAGCCGAGTTTCTAAATTTAATACCACTTACGCTTATTGGACCTCTCCATAAAGCTGGGTATAGTTGGAACCATTTATAACCGTTAGCTAAAAAGGATAATAAAGCTGCCCCGAAAGGTAATTTGTAGTTAAAATAAATTCTAAATGTAAAATTACTTCTTACAAAAATTTCAAAACCACATCTTACACATTGTGGATGGCTTATTTAAAGTAATTTAATATACTGTAATTTCTTAACTCGTACTACCCATTGTTTCATTTTATTAGCTAATATGAATTCACACCTTCACCTGGATAGATAACGACATTAGCATTTAGCATCAATCGCATTTATCACGAAAATTTATTAGCCAAATAATCACTACCTGGTTTTAAATTGAAACCATTCCACAGACGTGACTAGTTCAGCGAACTAATCCTGACACCAGCCAGGCGTCGTCTTTTTGGGCCACCTTGTAAATAAATAGCCTATTGTAAACCATAAATTAGAGAAACGCACCATTTTATTGGGAGAAAAAACGGGACTAGTCAATTTCTTAAAATAACTTTCGTACTTTCCACGAAGTGCCTTTATTATTTACTGTTTATTTGACAAAAAATAAAAAAGGTATGTTAAGTTTTTACCTTTATTGACTTATAGTTAATACGACAGTACAAAAATTTATAAGTAGTTCTGATTTTTCTGTCCCTATTACTTTCTCTAAAATTATAGACACTTTGCACATTAAGAATTCAGCAGCTGTCTAAACAGCTTCTCAGGATGCAACTTCACCTGCAGATTTGATGAAAAATGAATACATTTTTCACACAGACATCTCGCCATTATTTCTTCTTTTAATGTATTGTGATGGTTCCCAGGCCCCAATTTTACGGTTAGTTCGAAATATTTGAAATTTAATTTTTTTACATCGGAGAAGACTCAAACGGATGATTTATTGCGGAAACGGTCCTTTCGAGCGTCCGAAAGGTTTTTCCCAGGGAGTACTTCAAGGCGAGTTGCTTCCAGATGTCGTCCCTCCGAGAATGGTCAAATTCCTGAGATTGGACAAGGTCAGATTTCTTAGAAAACTTACATTTTGTCACGTACATGCGAACCATTGTCTCAAATTCTCAACCGATCAAACGTACTCGATGGTTTGAAAAACGCGTACACCTTGCAAACGTCGTTTAAATCGGACTTAGGTTAAGTTAGATTAAGATTAAGGAATAACCGAGTTGTACCTGTTCCTATCACTCGGGGAAGATGCTTAATTAAGTTAGTATCATTTGTTGTTGTAATTTGGATACCGGCCGTTCCTTAATTAGCTTTGCAATTTGACAAATTAGCAGCAACCACCAAGTAGGGGTAAGACGACTTACGGGGGTAGTTGCGGACCAATAGGATGAGCGCTTCTGATTAAGCTCGTAGAAGAAAGGGAAAGACGTTAGAGGGGGAGTACCACCCCAAGACAGTTAATAAAAGAGCGCGACACATAGCATTAGGGACATTTTTTCGATATTTTTTCGAGATTCGGTTTCAGACTTACTTCTATAATTTCTCGAAAGTCTGTTTTAGAGCGTGTTCGACAAATTTTGAGTCTTTTCGAGATTTTAACCCGTCTTTGCGAGACGATTAATTTTTGAAAGTGCTTTTCGGGAGTAATCTTGAATTTTGTTTATCAAAGTTTCGGGATCTTTTCGAAAGCGGAGTCAATTTAAATTCCAGGAACTGCTGAAAATGCTATTAGTAAAAGTGTTTGTGTCAACAACCAGGAAAAAGCGTAAGTCTTTTAATTTAATATTACTTATTTGGGTAAAACTAAAATTGGCACAATTCGGACACTAAAGGTTGGAGTTATTGTGTGTTGACCGTGTAATATTCGAAATTCTAAATTGATTCAAATTTAATTATCTTACCGAATTTTATGTGCAGTCCCAACATTCATTCTACTCAATTTCGACTTTGATTATCCAATCAAGTACAACAGTCGACTATTTCCAAATCTAGAAATAATACTCCGAGTTTAATCGTCTCACGCCGTTTCATTATTTTTTAACTTTTCCTCACTTTGAGACGATCATTAACGTCACTCAGATTTATTTTTGATTGTTATTATTTTCTCTTATTTTATCTTTTCTCTTATTTGAGTTTGGTCTATAAAGACTTATGCAGATTTTTTAAAAATCCATCAACTACAATAGAGGATTAGAGATAAACAATACGATCAAAACCTGCCCCCTAAATTACGAGCGAGTACCTCCAGCAAGGTTTTGCTATGTTGATAATAGCATCAACACCATTCAGTACTATAAGTACTATAAATTACGCCAGGTACTGGCCACCGAAATTAGAACACTACTGCCGAAAATGGCCATCTTTAACTGTATGACAAACCTAAAATTAATTATTTGGCCCAACAAAGAAGTGGGAATGCATATTGGATCCTTTAACCAAACATTCCACCTATGTCTCCTAACGTGCCCATCTTTCCGTGTAGCCGCGAATAGCATAATATTTGCGCCCCGCCTGCCCACGGCGGTTTTTAACTAAGTCTCAGACTGGCGATTATCCTACCGAATAATATATTTGTCTCGTGCCACCGTCGCGAGTGTCTGTAGTACCAAAGACCAAAACCTTAGTGTTATCAGTGAAAGGGGTAACTCCTATGCGAACCGCCAAATATGTAACCCTTTTGGCTGCTCTATTGTAGAACATCATTCCGCAAAGAAAATTTATCGTAAACTGATTTTAAAGTTTCCATCATTGAAACGAACGACGTCACCAAAGGACGAAGGAGTCAGTAGTTGACCAGGATAATCGAGAATATCGCACCTTCACATTTGGTGCCGTGACCAGGATATTTAAACCTTCACAGTATTCTAATAAAATACCTAGATAATCTATTTCTTTATTGATTAAATTACAAAATTGTTTTTTTGGATTGTTTAATCATCATTCGAAGTTATTGATTGCCAAAATTTATCTGAAATTGAACCTTTGAAAATCGGAAAACCAAGCTCGGATACAATGGATCAAATATTTTACTTAGCTATTTCAGGCAAAACAAAAGTACACTTATCTGCGAAAATGCTCCGACTTTAAAAAAAGACTAAAAAGTCTAAACTAGACAGTCAAAACTTTGACACTTATCTAAATCAATTTGTTGGTGGCACTGTTTTTTTTTTGACAATTTGGCATAGTGTTTTATAACTTTCAAAATTACTTATATATTAAAATCACGATTAAAAGAATAGTATACTTCATATGTTCCGGTGGGGCTATTTAAGTAACTACAATTCGTTAGTTATTAGAGGACAGGTGTTACTTTGAATATTAGTTAATAACTTTTAAAGCTTACTTACAGTTAAACAAATAACTAATTTACTTACTTTTTTGGGCCTCCGTTCTGAAATAACACAAATTGCAGTCGTCTAAATCCGCTTGAAACCGACCGTTTCCCGGCCTAGACCTGCAAAATGCACGGCCAACTACAGAACACAGAGTTTGAATCGTTTGAGGTTTGACATGCGTCGGCCGTATGCTCTGCCAGCGTCTGCGACGTTCGATATTCGATACATACGATCGATGTTGATAGAAGAATATATCAAATAATTTCTCGGAGCTTCCGTAATGTGCACTGGTGTTTCCATTTTGTAAATCGTAATTATTTGACAATGTCAAAAACTAACACTTACTTGATTCTTAATGTTATTGAAATTTATACGAAAATATTACTTTTAACAAATTTAATCAATTGTCGGCCCAAAAAATAGTGTGTATCACACAGCCAGAAACTTATTTTGCAACAATTCGCTAAGGCCGAAGGCCGCAGCCTGCAAACTACGCTCATAGTTGCAAAAGGTCAGTTTCTGGCCTAGTGATACAAATAACTATTTCTCGATAGATAATTAAAAAATAGCGCAATTAATTTACGTTTTTTTCTCTTTCAGATGCATTCTAGTAGAGTAGGGGTAGGATGATCCGAGCAGATAAATAGATACCGGGGGAGCCATTTGCGCCAGTCCAAGTCCAGTGTTTGGTATTCACAAGTGACATGAGTCGTTGAGGTGGTCGCAGATATGACGTTTCTTATTGAAGTTCTTTGGTTTCGTGTTATCGAGCAAATTGGCCATCAATTCCAGCAGGTAGGTTTTTACTTATAGGAATTAAACTGTTGATTACGAATTAGAAGGCCGACAGGGGGTAAATAATTTAAAATATAAATTGCGAATAATCTTCAAGGAACAAACTTACATTTCTGTAAAAAAAGAAATCAGAAGGTGAAACAAATTTATTTCGTAAATATGAACATGAGGGTATTAAGCATTTCATTAAAAACTTCGAGCCGGATATCATCAAAAAATGTTGAATCAGGGACAAGGTGATGGCCCTAATTCTCGTGCTGAACGCCAACTTAATATTGTTTAGCTAGTTACTGCTCTTCATTATTGTCTAGTAATTCAATGTCTATGTGAATTTTATGAAATTTATCGAGAACGTCTTCTTCTATTTTTTCTAATCGTAAAATAACTACGTCGATCTGATGAGATTGGGCAGTGTTTAACAAGGTGGAAAATACTGTTGATTGTCTTTTTAAATTTGCGCGTTGAGCTTTTAATTTTGAAAGTTCTGTCATTTTGAAACCGATCTTAACTTAGTGAGGAGTTGAAATCATAAAGAAAAAGAATTGATATAACTCAGTCCCGTATTTTCTCCCAATAAAATGGTGCGTTTCTCTAATTTATGGTTTACAATAGGCTATTTATTTACAAGGTGGCTCAAAAAGACGACGCCTGGTTGGTGCCAGGATTAGTTCGCTGAACTAGTCACGTCTGTGGAATGGTTTCAATTTAAAACCAGGTAGTGATTATTGGGCTAATAAATTTTCGTGATAGATGCGATTGATGCTAAATGCTAATGTCGTTATCTGTCCAGGTGAAGGTGTGAATTCATATTAGCTAATAAAATGAAACAATGTGTAAGGTGTGGTTTTGAAATTTTTGTAAAAAGTAATTTCACATTTACAATTCATTTTAACTAGAAATTACCTTTCGGGGAAACTTTATTATCCTTTCTAGCTAACGGTTATAAATGGTTCCAACTATACCCAGCTTAACGGAGAGGTCCAATAAGTGTAAGTGGTAATAAATTTATAAAATCGGCATTTAGCAGGTAGTTTTACACAAAGACATTCCTCGTGTCAATTGTGATGTTACCTTCAACCAGCAGGTAGCTATTCTATTATTCTCGCTAATTCTCAAAAATTCTGTGAGTGGTGATGGATGCACGGACCCTACCATATAAATATTGTTCAGGTCTCTGACTTCAACTGAAAACGTAAAATTTCCAACATGTTGATGATTTGAATTATTCATATAAAAAAAAAAGAAAAAGAAAAACAATTACTGTAAAAAAAGTATGGAACCGAAATAATGGAATTTGGAAAAAAATATTTCATCATTAAATGTTATTACTTAATGAGCGCACATGCGAAACAACCTTATTAATAATTATTTTGCGAATTGATAAACAATTAATGGACTATTCATGATAATCCAATGACTAATGCAATAAACGGATATTTATGTCCAGGCTGTCTTTTTTTTTGCCATATTACCTGATTCAACATTTTTTGTGGTCCTTCGAGCCGGATATCATCAAAAAATGTTGAATCAGGGACAAGGTGATGGCCCTGAAATTCATAACAAGACCTGTTTTGTCCCGTGTATGAACTCGTACCGCCTGTCCTACCCTGTTCGGCTATCGGGCAACCTACCCTTAACATAAGAGTAAGGATGGAAACATTTGGGTTTTACAACAATTGTCTTTTCAGATATTTAATTAAGTCATACAAATAATTTATTAAGCTTTTGCAAAGTTGTAGTGAATTATGTATGCTGGTATTAGGCACCTGCTGTTAATGTTACTGGAATGTTATGGAGTTTAGGTGGTCGAGAACACACCATGTCTCTTCGGATGCATGAGGTGATAAATATCATCCTTGTTGTTGTTTGTCTTAAATTTCTTCACGTCGATATGAATCTTTAAGTACTTTCTTTTTATTTCTGGCATTTTCTCTAAAGAAATAATAAATTGTTTAAGTAAAGACCAAACTTTGAGGTTGCTACATTATCCTGTTTACACAATGGCGTCCGTATGGAAAAGATGTAGAATAATGGCATCTTTTAAGCCGTATGTGTTAAAACTAGCAGAATATAATTCAAACTTAAAGGAATTTCTCAAACTTTAATCCGGGTATTTTAATGAATCACTCTTGTGGTGCGGTAATCTTGCCATTTACATTTCAGAGGATCTTAATGCGAAAATTCAAACTTTTAAATTGCAGCGGATGGCTGTGATCGTAAAAACGGTCGGAACTTACGTTGTGACACAAAAAAAAGGACAGGTCTAGGTTCAAAGCAAATGGTGTGGTTAAAACGACATAAAGGGAAGAGGATAAAAAAACAACCAGATAAAAAAGAGGAGCCATATTGGAGGGCTTTGCTTGTAGAATTTACGATGAATCTTACCAAGTACAGCTAAACATTTGTTGTAAAATTTATAATAACAAGATCGTAACTAATCGATAATATATATTTTCTGAAACTTAGTAGTGACCTTATGGCACTGGAACTTTCTTAAATTATCTTCGTCTGGAAGATTTTTTTTTTTTTATAACAAATTATGGACCCAAACTTCTACGTTGTGTTGTGTCAAAGAAAAAACTTATCGTAGCACCCAAGTTCTAGTGAGGCCGTCTTGTGAAAGGAATGTTTAATGAAACAAATGGGCACACTTCACTTATATTTTATTAACAAATTTTCAGTGATTTATTAATGGGTACGACCGTCAAAGTCCCTAACTGATTTTGATGAATTTAAAATGGTGTTCCTTTTTCTCTAATGTTATCCAAAATTTATCCCCTTAAATTCTGTGATTTCTAATTGGTGGTAATGATTTTAATTAAAGCTTTTGCTTCTCAAGCTGTTGATTGGTTGGCGTTTTGTCAGAGCATTGGGTGATTTCCGATGTTCTAATCGTACGAGATTTTCTGAGTGTTATCATCACAGAAATTACTTATGAGTCTGAAAAAACTTGGTTGTTGCAAGATTTTGCCTGTCAACGACTCATTTTGTAGCGAATTGTCACTTTAGAAGAAATTCATGACGAGTCAAATTTTGTCAACGACTAGCATTGCCAGAAACTGGTGTTGGTTGAAGTCCCACGTGAATTTACGATTTTGTGTTTGATCCGAACGAAGAAAGGAAAATCTGGACTAGGCGCGAATCAAACGAATGAGCAAAACTTAACGAATTGTTTGGAAAGATGTCAGATATTTTGTGTTTGTTTGTGCAGTCGAGAAGAAAATGTTCAAATTTTTTCTAAGAAAATTTCAATGACGGAAACTATAAAATCAGTTTACGATAACATTTCTTTGCGGAATGGTGTTCTACAATAAAGCAGCCAGAAGGGTTGCATATTTGGCGGTTCGCATAGGAGTTACCCCTTTCACTGATAACACTAAGATTTTGGTCTTTGGTACTATAGACACTCGCGACGGCGGCGAGTGTCTATAACCCAAAAGACCCGCCTTGCAAAATGGACCTGCGCACAAAGCAAACAAAAAAATGGCGGTTTGTGTAACCGCGAAAATTTAAACTTTCAAACGCAGAAGGTGGCGATGATCGTCAAATGGTCGGAACCTACGTTGTGACACAAAAAAAAACGGGTCTCGGTCCAAAAAAAAAAAAATAGCGTGGTTAAACGACACAAACGGAAGAGGGTAACAAAACAACTACATGAGAGAGAGAGTTATATTTAGGGGCTTTGCTTAGGAAATTTATGAGCTATTATTTGGTGCTACAAAACATTGGGGTACCATACATAAATTTAAGTTGAAAATGCTAAAGTTTAAGGCTGCGATCCCGAGATAAATTTCGACTCACTGAATATGCCTTTGGGAAGTGCTGCCCACTGTCGTCCCTAAAATAAATTTAATAGTTTTTTTGCTATTTTGTAACAGAGGACGCTTTTATGTACCTGCCTATGCCAATAGTTTTCTTTTTTAACACAAATTTTAACCCTCTAAGGTCAGAATTCAGAAATACCCCAGCTGCACCCATAAATAAAGCCATAAACCTTTAGAGGTCTCGGACACTATTTGCTTTAAAATGTAATTCTTTAAGTTTTGCATTTTATAGATATTATGAATCTATTAAATCCAAATTTATAAATGATTGAAAAAAAAAATTGTTTTAATGTTTCTAGCAGTGGTATTTTTTTAAGCAGATTTTTATGAGAGAAATTGTAGCATTGGTCAACCCTTTTTTTAACATTTTGATACAAAAATTACTAGGTACAAACACTATTCCTCGCACAAAAGAAAGTAGTAATCTAAAAGTTTATACATGGTGTCCTGAACGATCGCACTTAATTTTATTGGTGAATTCTTAGTCAAAATCTGAGTGGACTTTTGAGTTGCACATTGGTTAGGCATTTATTACCATAATGAAACTTGAGCAAACCTTATTTTGATGTCGGTTTGGGAGTTTTTTTAAATTCTTAAATTGTTTTTATTTAACTGAATCAAACAAATTATTATTTTTTCATCACCTATCGCCTAGTAATTAGTTACTTACATAGACTACTCTACTGATTAATTTTGATCGAACCTATTTTATGTTTATTTGTGTGACTTTTTTGTTCTTTACCTTGGAAAAACGTGCAAACCGCAACCATACGTGTAAAAAAGTGATTATTTTTTTGACAAGTTCTCTTAGCAGCCAGAGTTCTACATATATTTCTATAACAACCTGTATACATGTTCTAAAAAAACTACTGCAAACAAAAGCTCCTTTATAAATAAATAAAAAAATAAAATAATCCATTTGGGTCCATAAATACTAACAGTGATAAATAAATGTTTTAAAAATATTCTTTGATGATAAAATAAAACCAGGTCCGATAGACCCCCTGCTGTCCGGAAACGCAGGATAATCCTTAACATCCTATTAAAATAAAAACCAAGTGGTATTACAAAGAATTTCTTGTCTTTTAATTTGTTACCCCTCTTTATGATGCCACCCGGGTGCACTTTGCAAACGCACATTGCATTGTTTTCCTTTGCGACAGAAAGTGTATTTGTATTTGCAGTTAGACGTCTTGCTTTCAAACTTTGTACGGTCTCTACGAATTTACATTAACCATTAATTTGTTTTGTAGTGTTAAAACTTAGTATTTTTTTCATCATTAGTCAAGTGTGTGCGATTAACAGGTAAGTGAAGTAACAAGGAATATTAATTATTTAATTATTACTTTATATATAAAATGTAGCAGTATAATCAGCACATATAATAATAACTCATTAACTCAATAATACTGTGATGGTTCCCAGGCCCCAATTTTACGGTCAGTCCGAAATATTTGAATTTTATTTTTTTACATCGGAGAAGCGTCCGATAGATTTTTCCCAGCGGGTACTGCAAGGCGAATTGCTTCCAGATGTCGTCCCTCCGAGAATGGTCAAATTCCAGAGTTTGGGCAAAGTCAGATTTCTTAGAAAACTTGCATTTTGTTACGTACACACAAACCCTTGTCTCAAATTGATAATTTTGTGATATCAAACCGATCGAACGTACTCTACGGTTTGAGCAAAACGCGGACACATCGGAAGCATCGTTTGAATCGGACTTAGATTAAATTAGAAGGTACACACGCTCGTGGCAGTAAGTGTAGTTCTGAAAAGAAAGGAAAGACAGGGAAGTTAAAACATATTACTTTTTCCTAAAATGAAATATACTGCGATTTTAGTTTTAGGTTACTTAGATGGTCAATGATGATGTTCAAAACCCAAACAAGAGTGGACTCTATCACCACCAAAGTTCCGATGAATGAAGAAGGCAAGTCGATGACGGGAACAACGCAAGCAAAAGGACGAAACTAGAAGGACCAATGCGCTTCAATTTATTATCATCGTAAAATGGAAAGACTTAAACGATTCATTTGCGTCTCCAGCAAAATTAAAATTAGAATAAAAATCGTAACAAAACAATTTTATAATTTATATGTTTAACCTCTTATTTGAATCTCCTCCAAGCTACACCCCAAAATGTAAACTATTATGTTTAAAAAAAATTACAAAGCTTTTCTTGTCGTAATTTGTTTTTGTTTATAAAATTAAAATACTTCGAAATTTAAAGATATTTTATTTTTATATATAGTCCAACTAAAAAATCATAAATTTGCGGGTTACCACAACAAAACAGCTTTCAAAAAAAAGCTATAAATACTTAGTGAGGGTTTATTTACCTAAACTTTTATTGCGATAGGAACGGCATCCCTAGACATGCCAGCTGTTTTATTATAAATCTAAAAATACATCAACTATTATTTTTTTCATCACTACATATTTTTTTTGATAAGAGATATGATTTGATAACCGATTTCGACAAAAATTTCGTCAACGTTAAACAATGTATTCATATTTTAATTTAATAATCAAACCGTTGAGATAATACTTAACTGTAACAGAAAAAAAAACACGAATGTTTGGTACTTTATTCGCTTCAAGTACCACATTAATGTTCTGAAAAGTCTCAAAAAGCCAGGTAAGGTTTTCGTACCAAATATTATTTGCCTAATATAATATGTATCTATTTGAACTAAATTCAGTCAGTTAAAGCGTAAATTCAAAATTTGGCACCCTATGCTTGCGCGCCCTCTTTTAGACGGTAGCTGAACAATGTTAGTACCATTTCGACCACGGACGCCACTCCACGCAATTCTATCCGAAAAAAATATTAGAGAATTTTTCAGAGCCAAACATGGCAATACCGTTACATTAATCACTTAAAACGTTACAGCAAAATGTTGCAGAAACTTGGGAAAAGGGCGTGTATACCTCAGTTTTTTGATTTACTTTTATTTTATGCGTTAAAAAAACATTGAAATGTACACAATTTAAACCTCTAGGACTAACCAAAATGTAACAATGTTTTTTTTACTATTAGACTCATTATTTTGCAATAAAAAATAGCAGACGCCCTGCACACATTCTTTAGCTTTCCAACAGTACCCAACTTTTGTCATTTTATCAAATATCTTGCCCATGTTTGGCCCTGAAAAATAGGCACGTAAAATCGTGATGCCACTCCACGTTTACATGCAGTTTTTCCCGCCTCTTTTAGTCCAGGATCGCACCCTTAAACGAGCTAAATTTAACAAAGCAAAGGACCGTTAGAACTGCATTGTGTAGGGTGTTTTCAAGATTTTGAATCAAAGAGAACGAACTACAGTTCTCGTGTGTGAGTAAATTTTTTCCATCACAATTTCAATCCCGGCTGGACCTACACGGTCTAACTCCCAAAGCTCTCTAAAATGTACAAATACACAGGTGAAATTCTTATACAGAATCATGCATGCAACATTTTACATGATAGGGGACAGGTTCGCAATTGCTTGTTTGTCTCTGAATTTCAGGAAGCCACCAAAGTAACGCAACTGTACTATGCCGCGATTAATGGTTGATCTTACCAACTAGTAACTAAGTAACTAAGCTGTGCGGCTGACAATAACGTATTATGTTTTCCGTCCTCAGACTCTTTGGTTTGGTTATTTTCGTTTTAGAGTTAGATCTTTAGATTATGACCTCTGTTAAAGAATTCGAGTCAACGCTTGGACTCGGTCTTACCGACTTTGCAGTAACCAATGGTGCTCCAGTCCAAATTCGACACCCGATTTTCTAATCGAATCTGGAGTTCCTGACCCGGCCAACCTCTAACACTTTCATTCCCTCCACATGCATTCATACTCATCACACCAGCATCACCGCTGTCAAAAACACAAAATCATCGCATTCAACGATCTCTCTCCTCTAACAACGCGAAGATCATTTGCGGAGATCACTTCTAATTAATTTTGAACCCACGTGGATATGGGCCGAAAACACATAAAACACAACAAAAACAAAATTTCCAAGTTTCCTTTTCCTTTTCATCTCTCTGAAACAAACCGACTACAAAACCTTTATCTGTAACCGCCCTACGTAATACATCGCAACCTTTGGTGTTTCCTATTTCTCTGAACGAAATTCTATTGCGAAAAAAAACAAGCAAAAGAAAGCGCATCAAAAAACAACAGGCTCCTAAAGGAGGGGTCTCGGAGTTTTGGAATTTGCAATTTCGCTGATTGCCATTACTCAAAGAAAACACCACTTCTTTAGAAAACTGCCGATTCCGGTTCAACATCGCCGTACCTGGCCGCTAGCAGATTCGGCACTCCTCCAATTTACAATTCTAAAATTACATACCTTTTTGGACATAAACGTTTGCAATAGACAAACCCTCTCAACAACTTGTTGTTTGCTATCGTTGTCGCCCCCACGGGAAAAGACACAGGTCTATACCAGGAACAAAACTTACACCAACACATACAAGAACAAACCGGAAAATCTAACAATTTTAACAAAGAAATTCTCAAAACAAAGTCACAAGAAAAGCGAAATAATTTTTGTCACGCCTATCTCTCGAGAAGAAGTGTCCTTCTCGGTGGGTCTTTCCACTCTCCTCCTCTTATCGCCAGGGTCGTTCCAGGTACTTCTTGCATTCCTTAGCGCGGGACATCCGGTTTAAAACGTGCCATTACAATGGCCATTTTCGGTAATGGTGTTCTAATTTCGGTGGCCAGTACCTGGCGTAAATTTGTAGTAATTAATGGTGTTGATGACATTATCAACACAGCAAAAGTTTGCTGTAGCTACTCGCTCATAATTTAGGTGGCAGGTTTTGATCGTAGTGTTCATCTCTAATCCTCTGTTGTAGTTGATGGATTTTAATAAAATCTGAGTAACTCTTTATGGACCAAACTCATAATTGTCGTACTAGCGTTTCAAAAGAAATACAATGGTGCTAGATAGATGACAAAATAATAATAATGATCAAAAAAAAAATCTCAGTGACATTAATGATCGTCTCAAAGTGAGGAAAAGTTAGAAAATAATGAAACGGCGTGAGACGATGGAACTTGGAGTATTATTTCTAGATTTGGAAATAATCGTCGGTGGTACTTGATTGGATAATCAAGTCAAAATTGCGTAGAATGAACGTTGCGACTGCACATGAAATTCGGTAAGATAATTAAATTAAAGTCAATTTAGAATTTGGAATATTACACGGTCAACACACAATAACTCCAACCTTTAGTGCCTGAACTGTTTCAATTTTGATTTTAACCAAATAAGTGATAATGACTTATAATGAATAAAAGGCTTTTTCCTGGGCGGTAGACACTAAACACTTATTCTGATCGCGATTTGAGTTTCCCTGGAATTTAAATTGATTCCGCTTTCGAAAAGATCCCGAAACTTTGATAAACAAAATTCAAGATTACTCCCGAAAAGCACTTTCAAAAATTAATTGATCGTCTCGCAAAGACGGTTTAAAATCTCGAAAAATTCTCGAACAAGATCGAAAAAGACCCTCGAAAAAGTTATCGAAAAAGATCTAAAACAGACTCTCGAAAAATTCTCGCAAAAAGATCCCTACTGCTATGTGTCGCGCTCTTTTATCAACTTTCTTGGGGTGGTACTCCCCCTCTAACGTTTTTCCCTTTCTTTGACGAGCTTTATCAGAAGCGCTCATCTTATTGGTCCGCAACTACCCCCGTAAGTCGTCTTACCCCTACTCGGTGGATTCTGCTAATTTGCCAAATTGCAAAGCTAATTAAGGAACGGCCGGTACCCAAATTACAACGACAAATGATACTAACTTAATTAAACATCTTCCCCGAGTGATAGGAACAGGTACAACTCGGTTCTTCCATAATCTTACTCTAACTTAATCTAAGTCCGATTCAAGCGATGCTTCTGATGTGTCCGCGTTTTGCTCAAACCGTAGAGTACGTTCAATCCGTTTGATATCACAAAATTATCAATTTGAGACAAGGGTTTGTGTGTACGTGACAAAATGCAAGTTTTCTAAGAAATCTGACCTTGCCCAAACTCTGGAATTTGACCATTCTCGGAGGGACGACATCTGGAAGCAATTCGCCTTGAAGTACCCGCTGGGAAAAATCTGTCGGACGCTTTCTCTTAAAGGACCGCTTCCGCCATAAACCATTCGTTTGGGTCTTCTCCGATGTAAAAAAATATAATTCAAACATTTCGGACTGATCGTAAAATTGGGGCCTGGGAACCATCACAATACCCTTTGTACAGTGTTCTAATCAAAATTTAAGTCCAGGTTTTGATCAACTTGAGGTTGACAGTGTGCCTTTTGCACAATGTTCTAATGTTTTTGAAAAAGTATGTCCATGTTTTAATCAACCATCCACCTCGAGCACCATTTGTTCTTGTGAAAGTTTTCATACACAAAGTGCAAGTGAAAAAACATGCAACGTTGATGAACTTAAAGATCATGATTATTTTATGAATTTTGTGAACGTTCCTAAAAGGTGTGATGAATTTTCGTTTTTACATGAAGGGGGCAAGGGCATTTTAGGAAAAATAGGTCTTTCAAAAAAAGATTTAACACCAAAAAAAATTTTATGTACAAAATTCATCGCAATACTCTCAAGACACTTAGTGATTTGTATAAAACTAATAGATTTGCGATTATTGAAAACGAATTAAATGTTGTAACTAAGGAGTTTATTAATTCACAACTTAGAAATTTCAATAGAAAACCTCATGCACGTAGATGGTCTGAACAAGATAAAGTTTTTGCATTGTCAATTTATAAAAAGAGTCCGCGTTTGTATAGATATTTAGAGAACTTATTTCAATTGCCATCAGTGCGAACTTTGAAAACTATTTTATCTAAAATACCCTTTGAAACCGGCATCAATTCCACAATTTTGCAGCATCTTGGCAACGAAATTCAAAAAATGAAACCAGAAAATCGTGTTTGTGCATTACTTTTTGAGGAAATGAGTTTGTCAGAAGGATTGAATTATCAGGAAAATTTGCAAAAAAATTGTGGTTTTGTAGATTTGGGTTCACTGGGGAGATCCGAAAAGCATGCTAATCATGCTCTTGTTTTTATGGTCAGGGGTTTGCGCAAACAATGGAAACAAGTTGTCGCATATTATTTCACAGCTAATACTATTTCGACAGACCAGTTGATGGTCATTATCAAAGAAATAATAAGGGAACTTCAGGGTGTTGGCTTGCAAGTTGCGGCAACTGTTTGTGATCAGGGTTCGACTAACCAGTCTGCTTTGACAAAGTTATGTTCTGAACCACATGACAGACAGAGCCCCTTTTATTTTTTTGTTAATGATCATCCCATTGTCACAATTTTTGATGTTCCTCACTTGTTGAAGAACACCCGAAATGCATTGTTGAAGTGTAAACTAGAATTTGAGCCTCACAAATTTGCTTATTTTAAATACATAGAGGAAGTTTTCCACATTGATCAAAGGAATTCTTTTAAGGCTCTCCCCAAATAGAGGGTTGATCATTTTAATTTTAAGGATTCATACGTGAATTGAAAGTAGCAGCAGCTCAGCTGAGTGCATCTGTGGCATCTGCTATAGAAACGTACTCAGTTTTTGTCGAGTTGCTACCTGCTGAGGCTCTTCATACGGCTGAATTTGTAAAATTAATTGACGACTTGTTCGATTCACTGAACAGCGCCCAACCTCGACCGAGGCAGTGCAAACCTTTTCGGTGTGCTCTGAGAGAAGGTGGTCCTCATTGGGACCTTTGGTCAAAGTTGTTAACTGCAATGGACCATTTGGAGTTAATTGATCTGTCGTCTGGTATTGATTGCACCAACCGTTTTTCGTTTATTCGGGGATGGCAAACGACGATGCGGTCAATTATGTTTCTATGGCATCGCCTCAAAGACATTTCCAAATTTGATTTTTTTAACACCAGAAGTGTAAATAAAGATTCTATAGAGAACCTATTTTCCAGTGTTCGTCAGCACGGAGTCTTCAACACGAACCCAACCTGCAGGGACTGCAGGAAACTGTGAAGAAGATGGGTGCACTTCGTTGGATAATTTGAAAGACCTATTACATCACGCTGACGAAGCAGAAGAGGATCAGGTAACCAGATATGACGAAAAAGAGGTCTGTGACATGTCATCAAACTTAGATAGTTCTAGTCACTTCAAAAATTTTTCAAAGCTCTCAGAATATAGTCAAGGACTAGCTTATGTTTCAGGTTACATTTTAAAACAGATAGATGTATCGAATTGTGATGCTTGCCTAAGTGCGTTGACAACTACGGAGATGTTGCCGTCTCATTTGTTGACGTACTCCAAAGACCGAGGTGATGATGACTTGAGACTGATGTATGCAAGTGAGCGTTTTTACTTTTTAAGAACTGTTTTTATTTATATATATATATATATATATATATATATATGTAATTTTCACGGACGACCCAAGGGGATTTACTTAAGAATTTTAATTATATGTGCGTTACAATTAGTTGATCAATAAATTTTTTTCCAGTATTTTTATCTTTTATTAAAAAATTATAAATACAATAAAATTCAATGAACAGATATAAAGCCCGTCTTTAAACTACGCGCCTATCTGTTAGTTGGGCCACTTTTTGACCAGAGGGCGCTGATTCTGTGTTTCTTGAAATTTCTATGCAGTTTTCATTTCTAATAAGTAAGGGTTCTGTGCCTAATGCTATCCGTCGCGATCTTTTGTCAATTCTCTTGGGGTGGTACTCCCCCTCTAACGTCTTTCCCTTTCTTCGACGAGCTTAATCAGAAGCGCTCATCCTATTGGTCCGCAACTACCCCCGCAAGTCGTCTTACCCCTACTCGGTGGATTCTGCTAATTTGTCAAATTGCAAAGCTAATTAAGGAACGGCCGGTACCCAAATTACAACAACAAATGATACTAACTTAATTAAGCATCTTCGCCGAGTGATAGAAACAGGTACAACTCGGTTCTTCCCTAATCTACCTTATTCTAAGTCCGATCAAAACAGCGTTTTCAATGCGTCTGCGTTTTTCAAACCGTGGAGTACGTTTGATCGGTTTGATATCACAAAATCATGACTTTGAGACAAGGGTTTGTGTGTACATGACGAAATGCAAATCTGACCTTGACCAAACTCTGGAATTTGACCATTCTCGGAAGGACGACATCTGGAAGCAATTCGCCTTGAAGTACCCGCTGGGAAAAATCTATCGAACGCTTTCTCTTCAAGGACAGCTTCCGCAATAAACCACCCGTTTCGGTCTCCTCTGGTGTAAAAAAATAAAATTCAAATATTTTAGACTGACCGTATAATTGGGGCCTGGGAACCATCACAATCATCACAAAACATTTTGTTGAACGTAAATTTCTATGATTCTGATCAACTATAAAACGTAGAATCAGTGCAAGTCTTTTGTGTTTTGTGAAAAATAGAATTTAGAAAAGACTATAACCAGCAACAATAAAAATACTTTGAAAAATAATTTTTAGACGTAATGATATGGCACTGGATATTGGTAAATATTTTAAATTTTTTAGTTTGTGGATTTGGAATTTTAGATAGAGACTTCGATCTCCTTACTTTATCGAAGCACTTAAAAATGAAGTTTTTATCAGCATCTATTGTTTTTTTAATCTATATTATGGCAATTATATTGAAAAATACTTTGTTTTTTCTTCGAATGAGACTGAAGTCTTCAAAATACTTAAATGTGTACATAATGGAAAAAATATTAAAAATAAAACATTAATTTTTGAGAATTGTAAAAAATAATGATTGTGTTTTATGTAGAAAGCAAAATTACAAATATGCTTAAAAACTTTTTCATGTGCTTACTTTTTAAGTACACTTGCATCTAATTAAAAATGATGCAAACAAGAAATAAATACCATTGTATATAAATTAAATTTAAAACTCAAGCAAAAATTATTTGATATTAGTGTGATTTTGTGAATTTTAAAATCTTATCTGATTAGAGATCTAATTGATATAAAGTTTGTGGTATTTATTAGATTAAAGATGTGCTTTACAACTTATAATAGTGTGAGTGTGCACTCTCCTGTTTTTATTGTGCAAATGCATTATGATTTTAAAATCTCAGAACTGTAACAATATAATACTGGTCTACAAAAATGGATGACGAAGTAAGTATTTTTTTTATGTTTGGACACTTTTTGCTTCCTCTGCTAATCGGTTTGACGATTTACTGAAATTAAGGCTGAAAAATTGATAATGTACATCGGATAATTAAAGTAGTTTCACACAGATGAGTCAATTTTCCATTAGAATAGTTTCCTCATCCTAGGAACCCTAACCCATTTGGGAAAAAAAACCTTTTAAGGATTTTTAAGTTGTCTTTAAATGAAAAAAGTGTTCTAACAAGATAAATTCAAAAATTCACTTCATAAACAAAATTCTGTAGATGGATTTTTTTAGGGTGCTAGGATTTGTTTTTGAGAAAAATGACTGAAGTGTTAATAAAAAATTGATTAATTGGTTACATAATAGTTCCAGTTCATATCTGGAATTATATGAGTTCTATATGTACAATATGAGAAGGAACTGAATAATTTAATGATGTCAAACTGAACAATGAGGAAATTGATATTTTAACAAGATTGTTGATCAAACCTAACTCAAACAAACCTTCTCAGTTATATTTGTTTCTAATTTTGAGAGATTGTGGAGAATTTAATTACAGTTTCAATGAGATTCGAAAAAATGGGAACATCTTCTGATTAAACTTAAACAAAAAATGTCGTTTATCTTATCAGTTAGTAAAATACGCGTGATGATTATAGACAATAAACTCCTAATCTTTATGTGTTCTAAAATGTCATTTTTCAAAAACCTTATTTTTTGTAAAATGTAAATCAGGCTATATATAACATTTTTTGAAAATTTTAAAACTGGAAACCTTGTTTTCCAGACGTTTGAAAAACGAAGTGGGACCACCGACGATGGCAAAACGTACGAAGACCTCAATGTTGCCAGTTTAGTACTAAAACTAGTCGTTGACAAAAGTATTGATAAATTCAAAATTGCATCGAACCACGACGATTATGATAGTTTTGACGATATAATTGTGCAAACGACAACTGCTGGGAAAACTATATCCTCCGCTTTACAACTGAAACATTCAAAAAACAGCAAAACTTTAGCTATTGACAGCTTAAAACAAGGAAGAGATTTCGCATTGTCTAAATATTTTCAATCCTTTAAGAAGATCAGCACTTTTAGTGACACGTGCAGGCTTATTTTATTCACTAACCGAAAGTTTGACCATTCCGATAAGACAGAAATTCACTTTGAGCAACAAGAGTTTTCTGTACGATTAACCAGAAGAGATGTGGATCCTTTGATTAATAATTCACAATTTGGAGTTTGTTATCAATTTACCCATTTCAAGAGCATCGGCTCTTCTTTGCTTTCCCAAGAACAGCAAGATTATCAAAGGTTTTTTAATTTTTTTTTTCTGTATACGAACCAAGGAAATGTTAAACAACTGGAAACTAGTGTATCAACGCAGTTTCAAGACACATTTTCCTGTAGCTACGATGCTTTTGAACAGTATCAAGGATTTATATCGAAATGGTCGTTGGTGAGTGGTAAAAAGAAGATGTTGGTAAAATCTCAGATGAAGAAAGTAATCGCATTTTGCGTACTCTCTAAATTTATTAGACCGTTATCATTTGGAACGGTTAACCCTAAAATGGAGATTTTAAGAGAAGCTATGTCGAAGTTTGAAGTTATATTGATTAAACGACAGTCTTATGATTTAGTGAAGCAGTTATGGGGAGACAGATTCAATGACGATGATGATAAACTGCAAGAAGTTAATAACGTAAGAAGTCGGTACCAGTTAGACTCGAAATATTGGAAAGCCACTAGCGATATCGATGATGTTAACTTTTCGAAGTTATTGTGGATAATGGGACTCTCTCCGCTTATTGTTCTTTATCACTCATCTACCCCTGAGATCATCGAGCTGTGCACGAACGACAAATTTGTTGTACTTGACCAAATTAGTGACGATGAACTCCAAAACCGTTCTGTTTTCCAAGACCTATCAGATTTGTCTTCCATGACTGAAGACTACAACAACGTGACCACAATGATGGAGTATTCAATTCAAGGAAAAGACAAACGGAGTTTACACTGTTTAGTTGACCACGATGAAATTTTCGCACAAAATATCGCAACGGATGATCTTTTAGAGATGCTGACAGGATCCGTTAACGTCGGCGGAAACAAGGAAGTGTTACCAACTCCTTATATCCACAGATACATGACTAGAAACGTTGTCAACTTCAAATATTTGGACGAAATAGATGAAAATACGATCGTCATCATCGATTGTGTTTGTAGAAACCACACGTTTAAAAATCGTGTACGCAACTTTAATCTCATCGATGTAGATGACTACTTGTCCGACAAAGACATCGGTGTTAAACGAGAAGACTCCAGTTTTGTTCCAGATCTGTATGTGAAAGAAACAGAGTGTTCAGCTGAAGAATTTAATAAAATATATGAGAATAACGTTAATGCAAACAAAGGTCATCATTTTTCTCTAACTGTTGATGGACAGTTAGAATGGGTCTACAGCGAGAATAACACTGAAGAACTTCAGCCTTTCATTTGGGAAAACGGGTCAACCTCTGAAACCGAGTTGTGCAATATGAAGAATAAAATGAACCTGATAATAGGAGAACCAGGCATGGGAAAATCGGTATTAATGAAGAACTTGAAAAACAATTTTTTGCCAGATTTGTGGACGGTCTTCTTTGATACGGAAGATGTTAAGAAAATGCTGAACAATGATCAGTTGGATGCTCGCACTTTTGAACATTTTTTACTAAGAGAGAAATATACAAGCCTTACTGCTTTTGAAAAGAAAGTGTTGAAGATTTTGATAGAGAAGAACCAAGTGGTGTACATTTGGGACGCCGTCGATGAGATTAACTCCAATGACTTGAAACGAATTACTGATCTGATTCTGGAACTCTCTCGGAAACAGATTTTCCAGTGGGTAACCTGTCGATATTACTTAAAAAACTCTTTGGAGAGAAAATTCAATGTCTTTTCTAAGAAAATCATTCAATTTAGTGAAGAGCAACAGTCTCACTATATTAAAAAACGACTTCACCACGACGACATTGACGTGACTCAAAAGATTAAGAATCTGATTGTGAATAATGAAATTTTGGGGATACCTCTTCAAATCTTCATGTTGACAGAACTCTTCCGTGAAGATCCAAAGCATTACTCTCAGCTTTCCTCAGATATTTTCAATGTTACAAATCTTTACTTGTATTTCATCAACGAGAAGTTTAAAATTTATTTCAAACGACAAAATGTGGATTCTGAGCACATTCGTGATCATTATAAAAACCCCAGGTGTGACTTATACCGCATGGCTTCTTTACAAGCGCTTGTTCCCGTTTTTCTTAAAGAGCCTGATAAGTGTGATCAGTTCCTTGAAGATATTCGGACAAATACAGATCCTGTTGGTATTATTACAGAAGTAACTAATGACAATATTCCGCATTTTATCCATAAATCGTTTGCTGAGTACTTTGTGGCTCAGTATCTTGTTCAAAACCACGGATTTTTGAAGGACTTAAAAAGTATTATTTTTGATAACACTCTTAAAAACGTGCGGTTTTTCTTTGATTTACTGATGGCAGAGAATTCACCAGCGCACGTCGCTGTGATGTATAAAAGTGTTGAAACGTTGACCAAGTTTGGTGATAACTTGAAAAACTGTAAAGATCTGGGGAAGAGGAATCTTTTACATTTGGCATGTTCTTGGGGACAAGAGTATCCAGAATTTAAAGTCTCCCGTGACAATAATGGATACATCTTGGACACTGAAATGGAAAAGCACTGCTCGGTGATAGAAGAGGATCAGAAATACGTCGACATGTTACGCTTCTTGTTGGATAAGTGTCTCGTTACCGAAAAAGACGAGTTGTTTAACTACAACGCGTTAACTTATGCACAGAAAACTAAGAGTTTATTTGCAAAGATCATCTTGCAGCAGCGAAAAGACAATTTTACACTTCAAGACGACTACTCTCTGGCAAGCGTTGTATACTACGCAGCGAAATTTGGTTACATCGATGTGTTTAATTTGTATACCGATTTTCCTTTTATCAGAACGATTTCCAACGAAACTTACTTACACCTGTCTGTTTGCCAAGAAGAATTCTTCAAGAAAGTTCTTCACACGAAGGTGTACTTAAACAACATCGACGCACAGGATATAAATGGAAACACTGCGATATCGAAAGCTTGTCAAAATGGTGAAACCAACGTTGTCAATTTACTGCTCGACTGCAACGCCAACATTAATATTGCTTCTCAAGAAGGTCGTGTACCTTTACACTACGCTTCCCAATTCGGCTACTACAAAATTACCTTTAGCTTAATCCAGTACGGATGTAATGTCAATGTTAAAGATGACAACGACTGGACACCTCTTCACCTTGCCTGTTTGCACGGCCACAAAGATATCGTGGAGTTGTTAGTGAAACACAAAGCGGATGTTAATCATGCGAACAATAACGGTTGGACTCCTCTCCATTCTGCATGCATCAACGGACATCATCAAATCATCGAGCTTTTAAAAGGTGCTAATGTTGATATTAATATCTCTAAAATTGTCAACATTCCTAGAGATATTGACTGGACTCCGTTGCACTCAGCGTGCTGGTACGGTCATACCCAAGTTGTTGAGATTTTGATTAATTTCGGGGCCGACGTTAACCGTGCAACGCAAGATGGACGAACACCCTTACATTATGCTTGTGAAAATGGTTATGAGAGCATTGTGGAGATGTTGTTTCAAAATGGGGCTCATGTTAATATTTTTTGTAAGAAGGGTCGGACACCGTTGCATGTTGCTTGTCTTAATGGACACTGTAATTCAGTTCAAGTGTTGCTGAAATTTGGAAGCATTGAAACTGGAGATGATGTGCAAAGTGAGTATAATGTTAGGTTGTTAGTTAGTTTCTAGATTCTCTATTTTTGGATTCAGGGTTTTAGATTTTTAGATTGTCTGGTTCTTAAGGTCTCAGATTCTCGAATACATTAAGACACTTCCAGGGCTTAGGTTTTTTTCATATTGTAAAATTTTGAGCTTGTTGTATATGACTTATATTTCAGTATCTTAAGATTTCAAGTTTTCAGGTTGTTAAGCTTTAAATTTTTAGGCTATAACACCCTAATTTTTAAGGTGCCAGATTTTTAGTTTTTAAAGAACTAAGGCTCTCAAGTTGTCATCCATTATGGTTTTTATATTCTCCGGTCTTCATATTGTCAAATTTCACTTTTTAGTGTTTGTTTACACTACGAAGTTTCCATTTTTCTAGATTTTCATTCTATAACCTGTTGGATTCTATGATTTTTAGATTAATAGATTATCAACTTTTTTTATACAATCAAAAAGTTTTAGAAAATAGAAATCTAATAAAATTCTGAGGATCCATAAATATAGAAAAATGGAAACTTTTTCAGTCAAAAGATCTGAAATTTTTAACAAACATCAAACTGAGTCCTAGCTCTTCAAAACTTCTGAATTTAAGATTTAGAATCTGATAAAATAAAAAAATTCCTTTCTTGTAAATTTATTTGTGTTAAAAATGGTGAATGCGCCGGGTTAAAATGTCGAGTCTTCGAAAATGTATCATATATCATGTGCTTTTGAATTCACTATTTGAGTTTAACATATATTTAAAAGGCAGTTTTTTTCCAATAGGGCTTAACGTAAATGCGCATAAAAGCAACACCGACACGCCCCTCTACATCGCCGCCTCCAAAGGCCACACCCGCATCGTTCATTTGCTTCTAGACCACGGCGCCGCCATCAACATGCCCAATAACAATGGCCGAACACCTCTCCACATTGCCAGCCACAAAGGCCACGACAAGACAGTGGAAGTTCTTATTTCCAGAAACGGCGATGTTAATGCTCGCGACAACAAAGACTTGACACCTCTCCACTTGAGCTGCATGAAGAACTATTACAACGTTGTGAAACTTCTTACTGAGAACGACGCCGATGTTAATGCGACTTCTAAAAATAAACAAACTCCTTTACATTTTGCCTGTCAGTGTGGACACAATAAAATCGTGGAATTACTCTTAAGCAAAAACGCGGATGTCAACGCCGTTGACAACAAAGATGTAAGACCTATTCATGTTGCTTGCTTCAACGGATACGAGAAAATCGTTCAGGAACTTACAAAGATTCAAAAGGATGTTGATGTGTTTACGAAAGATGGTTATACTCCTTTACATTATGCATGTCAGCAAGGTCACGTTAAGACAGTAAAAATGCTGAAAATGTTAAAGGCGGAGTTGAACTTAAAAACTATTGATCTGAAGACACCACTTTATATTGCGTGTTATAATGGGCATACGGAGGTTGTGAAGTTATTGCTGGAATTTAATGTTGATGTTGATTCTGCTACAATTAATGGAAGCACACCACTGCATGCGTCCTGTGAAAAAAACTACTTTCAGATAGCGTGGTTACTGATAAGGTCAAAAGCAAACCTCAATAGTACAGATAAAGTCGGTTTTACACCTCTTCATGCTGCTTGCAACGAAGGCCACTCTGAAATCGTTCGCTTGTTGATAAGTTCTGGAGGCAACGTCAATGCATCGACACACCAAGGTTGGACACCTCTTCATCTCACGTGCCTTAACAAAGACTACGAAATGTGTCAGTATGTGATGGACTATGCAGAGCGTTTCCATGTAACCATCGACGTTAACATTGCCGACGCACAAAACTGCACTCCTCTTTTCATGGCGTGCCAGTACCAACTAAAAAACATCTTTAATTTTCTCATTCAACGTGGTGCAAAAATACACCCCAGGGAAAACTGGGCTCCACTACATTATGCTTCCTTTCTGGGACAAGAACAAATGGTGGAGTTTCTACTCCAACCTGATAATGCTGATTCTCAAGATTTTAACCGTCGTTCTCCTCTATTCTACGCTTGCAAAGGAGGTCGCTATTCTGTCGTGAACTTATTATTAAAACACCAAGTGAATGTTAATGGTAAAGACTTTGTTGGTCGAACACCTCTTCATATCGCCAGCGAAGAAAATCACTGTCGTGTTGTTCAATTATTAATCGAGCATAATGTTGATGTGAATGTTCAAGATGAAGATGACAGAACACCACTTCATGAAGCATGTGAAAGAGGACATATCGAAGTTGTGAAGTTGTTGGTGAAAGCGGGAGCTAATGTGAAAGCTCGAACAAATGTTGGAGCAACTCCTTTGTATCTCGCGAATAGAAACAATTGCTATGATGTTGTTGACTTTCTTACAAGCTATTTTAAGAGGGAAACGTGTTGTGTCATGCCTTGGTTGCGTAAGAAGTGATGAAGGTGTTTTAATTAAAAATGGAGGAAAGAAGGGAACTTGCTCAAGTACTTGTTATTTGTATATGTATATTTGTTATATTTATTTATTGTATTTACTTGTTAGAATCTGTGATTTATTAAAATGAATGTATTTTTTTTTTATTTTTAATTTTATTTTAAATAGTTACATATTCTTGAACTAACATTTAATAATAATAACAACATTTCAATGCAGTTAGTGATTTTTTTTATAGTTTTTTTTTATTGTACCAATCGAATGAGTTCATGACTCTATTAGTAGACACCTTCTTTCGTAGTGACTCTTCAACGGTTCCACCTGGAATTGTTAGTGTAGTACTTGAACCTGTGGGTTTTAACCAAATTGATCCAGAAATATTATTTTGGGCCCAACGGTCGGAGTTGCGACGATATTAGAGAAATAAAGAAACATTTATTAGAAAATTTATCGAATTATAGAACTATTAAAACCAGTCTATTACTTCAATATTTTATGGCGTTTCCGGATTTAGCGTCTTTTTTGCATGCGCCAATTGGTCTGGTCCAGAAACGAAGAACAATTTTTTGGTGTTTAGAAACAAGAAATTTATGTGATGTTTTTTGGGTGCTTTTATGGTAATTATTCTTGATTTTGATCGTTTTTCAATGATTTTTGCATGGGTCAATTCACTTGGTTCAGAAATGAAGATCTACTACTGCATAAAAACAAGCGGATTTCTGGTCGTCTATAGGAATAATATTTTTGGGGTGCATAAAATTAGTGATTTTTGAAGAATTTTAGGCCCCTTGATTGTTCACCTTCGGAAAAACAGCTAAATTTTTAGGATTCTGCTCTGTTTTTAAGGTGGCATATATCTTGATCCAGAAGTAACATGCTATGGTTGCTACGGTTTATTTAATTTTTTGGGTTACTACAGTATTTGATTTTTTTTGGGACTTATTTTATTAAAGTGTTACTATTTTATTTTATTATGTTTCTGATTCTTGAATTTTTTACATCTTTTTCTTGCTGAACTTTATATCTTTTGTTGCTTGATTTTTTCAGATTTTTTGAACTTAATTTTTCTAGTTCTAGTTTCTAATCTAAAGATTTTCTAGATATTTAAGGTTTTGTAGATAATCTATTTTTTTTGAATACGTATACAGATTCTTTATATTTATGTTTTTATTTTTCTGTTTATTTTAGTTTCATTGTATGTTTTTAATGATTTTTATCTTTTAGATTATTTGTGTTTTATTTATTTTTCAAATTTTGTGCATTATTTGTTTTAATTTTCTAGATTAAAACGGTAAGATTTCTTGGATTTCTTGTATGCTTTAAATCTTATCGAGTTTTAGACATTTGAATTTTTTAACAGTGTGTTTTTTACTTTTGTCGGACTTTTTTTTGTCGAAATTATATAGACTTTTATATACGCAGGATTGTCATTTTTTTTTCTAGATTCTTTTACGTTTGTTGATTTTGAATTTTAAGATTTAATATTTCTTTTATTGTTTATTATTTAATCAAAAATAATAACTGCAGCTTTGATAAGGTAAATTTTTCTCTCAGCGGTCTAAATTAATCAATTGATTGAAGTTGTCGTACACTCTGTTAATAATTGTTGGTCATCTAAGCACCTACTCTACCAGCATAATATATACGAAGAATACCGATAATTAATTAAGAAATATCACAATATACACAGCATTTGTTGCTTTCGATGCAGGTTTGAAAATCTCACTAAAATCTATGTGTCTAATTTACAACAAGGAAGTGAACTTACGATGTAACCGGAAGTGTTTCACATGAAAATTATTTTCATTTCATTTTACGATTTCTCATATTTAGTTACCTCACAATCTAATTTACTATAAGTGCCATTGCTATCTTTCTAGAGAAATGTCTAAGTTCATCATAACATAAAAACAGAATGATCTTAGCATTTTGTCTGTATGTGCACATTTATTTTATTATTTTGGGCTAAACTTGTATCTTTATTTTTGAGCAGAACTACATACAATTAAAAATTGTTTTTGTTTACGAAGTCACTTCATTCATTTAGAATGTTAAATGTAAAAATATCTTCGTCAGTCTTCAAACACAAAACTTTGAAATGATCTAAAATATCTAAAATAAAAGACATTTTTGTTTTCCCTTGAAGGAGTATTTTCATTTAGCATATTTTGTTAACAAAAACTAGTAGGAATGTCCAGTTTAGTTTTTGTGATGTATTTTTTGAAATTTGTACTTTCATTTAAACGCTACATATTTCTCTTTATATTTCGTTTTAACTATGATTTTTTTTCTTCCTTCCCGCATCTCTGCAATGTTGTGTCCAAATAAAAATCCAAAACAAGTCCCCTCTTAACTCCCAGCTTGGCTCCCACCACATCTTTGTTTGCAAACAGCCGCTGGTCCCCTACCAGGGTCATGATCACCATCACAACACAACACCGTCGTGACGGCTTCCGGGCAAAATCCAAGTTCCGTACACGTTCTCCACTTTCTCCACGCATTTCTTTCATCATCTGTGTTCTTCAGCGAGGATGCGCCAGCAGGAATAGCGTCAATTTTCAGTGACTTCCTGCAATTACCACCGCACTATATGCTCATCCTCGACACAAAGAAACCGCGTCCTGATCGAAATTACATAATTCCACGATGGGGAGAGATTAGAAAGTAACGAAGCCACTTAACGTGGAGCAATTTTTATTCGGTGCGCTCGAGTGGTGGAGAAAGTAAATGTTTTTAAACAATGTTTCTACACCGTGTTTTGATGTAGAGTGAGTACGCCTTCGGTGGTATTTGGACGGTGCGCTTGAGTGCGTTATGTAACGCTTTGGAAGGTTCACGTGGTAGAAGAGGTGCAGTGTGCTTTACCGATTCAAAAAAGTACCCAGTAGCTAAGAACAACAGGTGAGTGTCATAGAGATTTTTTACGGTGAGTGATAAGAGTTACGTGTATCGATGTGCGGAAATTTGCATGGTAAACAACATGCATGCTCTGATAAGTTGAAGAAAATGATGGTGCAGAAGGCTTCCGGTGTTTGTTGATCTGTATACTATCAATTAGAACTTTCTTTAAAATAGTTTTACCCAGGAATATTCAGAAAGATAGATATTTATAAGTTTAGAAAATTCTGCGATGTCAGTTCATTTTCCCAGAGTATGACAATATCAAAAATAGAATGTGGTAAATGACTTTACATTCTCGTTGATTAAAATTTTTAGTGACAAGAATTGGAAATGTTATTATATTTAAATGTTAATTAATTGATTAATTATAAATAATAAAAACACGGTTTAACATTCAATAAAAATTGTACAGTAATGTAGAGAAAGTCGTCATCAAAATCTAATAAAATCCGATTGAAAATCTTCCATCAAAACATTGGCGGCAACTGATATTTGTTTACTAACAAAACATTCAAGCAAAACGCATTTTAGTTTATTTTTACATTGTGTTTGTTACAATGTAAATCTATTGACATTTTTGTTCTTATTAGAGCTTTGTTTTCTTTTTTTTTTAATATATAAAAGAATGTAAAACAAGTGAGAGTAAAAAATAGTGTTATGAATAACAACCTACATACTGCTATTTTTTGAAGCAGATTTTACAGGTCAAAAATGTATTAACACTTGTGTTCTTATTAAACTTTGGCTTTCTACTTTATGCAAAACAATGCGACGTTTCTTTTATGTTAGGTCAGTGAGATTTGACATTGTCATCGATATTTCAATATCATCTTACTAATGTTCATGTTCAAGCTGTATAGCTTTCAAAAGACGCCGTTTCTACTTATACTTATAAAGGTAACCAGTCACTAAAAATCTTTAAGAACATAGGTGCATTCGCTTTTTAACATGAAATGTTTTTTTTTATTCACCCAAATAACAGATAGAAAAAATACAAATCAGATCTAGAAAAATAAGTTATACTAGCTTAAGATTGCTAGCCCATTTTTAATTAACTCAGCAGACTATAGTTAAATATTTTTCAACAATTTTCTATTTGTTCTATTTTTAACTTTTTTTATTTTTTTTTGGGTTTATTTGAGGTTTCAAAAAAGTAATGACAACTAATGTTACAGAACAATGGTAAAGAATGTAGTTGTATTAAAAAAAAACTTTATAAAGATTTACCTAATTCAAAGAAAACATGGCTTAATTAAAAACATTACAATTTTTTGTCTATTGTATTTTACCACAATTTTAAAATTAGAGATTCTGGAACGGCAAATTTCTAAAGCTTTATCAGTGTAGACTTTGAAACAATCAGATTACTCAGCGAATCACGGAGAAAAATTAAACTCTAAATCTTATAAATTAGGTTTTTTCTATCTTTACTGATACTTTGTTGCCACAATTTATCTAGCTAACAAATTTTAGAATTTATGTGATTTTCCATGTGCACTGACCCTTTATTTAAGACAATTTTGAAGTCAGAGCTTCTACAACATTGAAATATATCACTTTTATGTATTCGGACTTTCTATTTTGATTTTTATATCAATCAAAGTGCTGAGAGAGCTACAAGAAAAAATAATAATAAAAATTGGACTTTTCCCTGTTCAATGATGCTTTATTTACCACAATTTCGTAACTAGAGATTCTAGAATGTTAGATAAGCTATTATTACGATTTTCATTACTTATATTGGGCAACAATAGTAATAAATAATGATATTCTTATATTCAGTTTATTACTATTTTTAAAATATTTTTTTGTTGTTTTTATTTTAATTAATATTTATTAACTTATTATTTTATTTTATTAGATTAGCATTCGTTGAAGTGTTTGTGGCTAATTTATATTCTATTCACAATAATTATAACATGTATAATTCATATTCTTTCACTGACCTTTTCAAACTTTATGCTACATTCTTTTGATTAATATATTCGAATATATATATATATTTTAAATTTACCCGCGCATTTGAACTCTTTTAAATAAAAAAATTGTAATGTGGCTACTAATTAGTTGAGATAATTAAATTAAATATTTAACAGATAAAATTACTAAATATTAAGGGCTTACATGGGCTTTAAAGGATAAGCATTTTCTAATTTTTTTTTAATTTAATAAGAATTAATTTGTAACATTTTTATTTAAGAATTTTGAAAATTTAACCAGTTTTCGGATACCTTTTAGAAAAAAGTATTCTCGCGGTGGTCATCTCATGACAGCTTTATCAGAGGTCAAAAACCAAGTATTCTCTGTTGGTAGAAAAAATTAAAGTTGAGTTGTATGCAAAAAAAGTATAATTTTCCGTAAAACCTACACCATATATTGCCTTGTAGAATAAGTTTTGATCAAAAAAAAAAAAACCTACGTTCAATAGCATTATTAGATAAAAAAAATATTGACATTTCCATACTCATGCAACTTTTTGAATGTCAAAAATGAAATGGTATTTTTATTCAAGATTTTTTTATCTCTATGATGTTTTTAATATATTTTATTTAATTCATGCAGTATGCAATTTTTATGTAGGTTTTTATTTGATGTTTTTATTTCTTCTTCATTCTCGTTTTATCAAACTTGAATAAAAGTGCAGGACAAAGAGGAATATAAAAAAACTACATAAACAAAATGCTGTTTAGTAGTTTAATTTCTAACTTTCAATTATTTTATTCACATTTTACCACCAAGAATTTTATGCTATTTTTTTTCAGTTTTATTTTGTGTAACACTGACGAACCATAATACGGCGAAAAAATGTTTTTAAATTAATACCAAATAGCAAATTAATAAGAAAACATGAAGCTTGAAACGTCACTCTATACAGTACAATATTTAAAATCAAAAGACCAGTTTTCCAAAGCTGGAAAATGTTTCGACAGCACTGGTGTCATCAGAAGGACGTGCGTGTCGAAACAGCACAGAACATGCACCTTATGTATATATATCTATGTATTTTATTTTATCAGTATATGTTTCTGTTATTTTTAAATTACTGTAACAATGTTACAGTGTTGCAAAACTCTTAAATAAAACTACCAACCGAACAGTGTTAACACAAAATTGTTTGCTACGTCTTTTACTATGTTAATTATCTGATTTCCAACTCGCAGAATGAAATTCCTCGTACAATTATGTCTAAACGGAATCCAATAAAAATAAATCCTACTTTTAGTTAAATATTTTTACAGCTTTCTATAAAAAACATTTGCATTTTAATCGTTCGAAAAGTCGCTTTATTCAAATGTAGGTCGAACGAACCATCAAAAATACGTTTTTGCATTTTGTAATTTTTCCGGCATTAGTATTGTCACACGTGCATCGTAGTTTAAATCTGAATTTAGTTACAACAACGTTACACAATCATTGCATCGGTGCTAATAAAAACTTTATCTAATAAAATTTTATAAGCGTGGAGCTAAACTGTCTTAATTTATTCAGTAAAAGTGTCCGAATTCTTTCGAAGCTTATAGTTTTTCGCTGAATAATTTTAATTTTAAACGAAGTATAGCTATTTTTGGTTATTTAATGCTCAAGCGAGTGTAAACATCATCGTTTATGACTTTCCATAGTCATTAAACACCAATTTTACCAACGAAAATTTTGGTATGAGCGGGTTATTAAAAATGATGAATATTCATAATTTAGAGGACACATTGTTTGTTTTTTGAAGGAACTTAGTTTAAAGTGTAGTTTAGTGACACGTAATTAAATTAAATCAAAATTGATTAAGTATGACTGTAATTAACTAGCCTCGCGTGTTTGTTAAACATTAGCACCATTACTTATTTATTTTGGCTTGGAATTATGCCATCAGGAACAGACAACTCAAAGTTTTAAACTGGCAAAGTCAACAATTGCATGACATGAGCAAATAATTTATTTACTATGTCAATTGTTCGTCGACAATCGTAATCGCAGCTAAACTGGTTGCTTAACATTTTTTGCAATCATTCGAATTCGTAAGGTTAAATATACCGAAAATTGCTGTAGCTTTCGTTGTCGTAAAAAAGATGTCAGCTATTGAAATGACTTTTGCTTTCGATGGAGGTGACCATTCTTGGCAAGGACGTGACTGCTAAGTAAGGAACAATGCGTGATTTTTTAAATTAGTCAGGTACAGTGTGTACTAAGCGCGCTCTTAATTTCAACAATTAAATGGTGAAGCAGTGGCGTAGAAAATTGACGATTGCGGTCAATAAGAAAAAAATTATATGGATAATTTGTGGATTTTTAGCAGATAGTGATTAGTGCTAATTATTAATATTATTAAGTTTTTTCGTAATTGCTACGCGTTGTTAAGTGAAGGTAGTATGGTGATAAACAGAATACAAATGCAATACAAAATAAGGCTGAAAATAAAATTAAATAAATTATAAAGAATAAGGAAAGTTGAATCTTGCTTTAAGGCTGCGATCTCGAGATAAATTTTGACTCATTGAATATGCCTTTAGGAAGTGCTGCCCACGTCGTCTTCTAAAATGAAATAAATGCTTTTTTCTATTTTGTAACAGGGGACGCTTTTAAGTACCTGCCTATGCCAATAGTTTTCTTTTTTAACACAAATTTTAACCCTCCAAGCACCCTATGCTTGCGCGCCCTCTTTTTGACAGAAGCTGAACAATTGTAGTACCACATTCGACCAAGAACACCACTCCAAGCAATTCTATCCGAAAAAAATGTAAGAAATTTTTTCAGGGCCAAACATGGCAAAACCGTTACACTAATCACTTAAAACATTACAGCAAAATGTTGCAGAAACTTGGAAAAAGGGCTTGTGTATCTCAGTTTTTTGATTTACTTCTATTTTATGCGTTAATAAAAACATTGAAATATACACAATTTAAACCTTAAGACTAACCAAAATGTCACAGTGTTTTTTTTACCATTAGGCTCATTATTTTGGAATAAAAAATAGCACACGCATTACACACATTTTTTACCTTTCCAATAGTACCCAACTTTTGTCATTTTATCAAATATCTTGCTCATGTTTCGCTCTGAAAAATAGTCATGCAAAACCGTGATGCCACTCCCCGTTTACATGGACTTTTTCCCGCGTCTTTTACCCCAAGATCGCACCCTTAAAGTTGAGTTTGTAAGAGAAATAACAGTAAAATTTTAGGTGGTCTTGAACTTATGTATATGAACTTGATTTCATTCTCGATAAAGCTTAAAACACAAATTGAACGAAACAGTCACGGCAATAACTATTAATTATCTAGTTTTCAGTTTTTAGATTTAAACCACCTCAAGAGATAAAGACTCTTTCTGAAAGATATACAAAACGACGGAAATATTTATTGATAGATTATATTTTTCGAGATATGAAGTCGGTTCTTAATTAACTTTCTCGAGTTTATAAAGCTTCGTTATTGCCATGTGCATTATAATTTTTATAGCCGGTGTTAAACATTAAAAACAGAATCTATTTATTATACGAGGTGTTATGGAAATGTCGGCATTTTAACGACTAATAAAACACAATACAATAATTTTTTAACCATGCTTTTCTCCTGTGTGTTCACCTTTTCTGACCCACTGCAACGACTGACAGTTATTTAGATGTTTTGCGGGTAATTTTATTAACATAAGTAGACATTCCTTTTCCTAACCATTTTTTTTTATTTGTAACTCACAAATTAAAGCTTTTTTGAAATTTTCATACTACGACGAAAAGTGTTTGCAAATGCTGCAAATTATTGTTTTTATTAACATATACTTACAATTTCTGTATGTGATTTCTTAACGCCCTGTACTGTACAGTCGAGAAAACGACACTGTTTTGAGTAAAACTGTTGGTTTAGAACACGTCAAAAAAGGCTAAAACTGTATTTTTTTACAAGCACTTTTCCAGATTTTTCTGCGGCTCTAAAAATTAATCTTATGGACTGTACTTCAGTTACACGTCTAAAAAGGCTAAAACTGTATTTTTTTACCACCACTTTTCCAGATTTTTCTGCGGCTCTAAAAATTAATCTTATGGACTGTACTTCAGTTTCTCACATTCTGTACCTTACATTTTAATAGTTTCTTTTGAGCGCTTAAAAAAATTTGTATGCATTTCGGTCGTAAGACGATTACATAAATACTTATTAAGTATGTAATTCTTAAAAATCAAAGATCACAAAAAATATGGAAATGAAAATTAAAAAATCAGAAATGCAATAAAATAAAATAAATTCATTTTTGAAATACCGCATATTTTTCTTTGTGGTCACAAACTTCCAGGGTATTTTTGTGGTGTTTTAAAAATTTTGCGGCTTTATTTTCGTGATTTGATATGATGCGAAATTATTCTGGTGCAGAAATACAAGTAATATAAAACAATACATTTAATGTTTTTTTTTGTATTTTTTCTATATATTTTACTAGGTTTTTGGTGCATACGCGGTGACCATTTTTAGTATCTAGATGCCCGTTTTTTTAAGTATTTTATTAACATTTTGGGTCCTTCAAATACCTATTCCTGTAGTTTAGAAGTAAAAGCTAATCTAAAAACGTGAATTTTTAATAAGATTTTAATACCCAACCTTTAACTATTTTTTTTATGTGCAAAATTTAAAGGATTTTGTTTGTTCTTTTAATCGTTTTTACCTTCCAAATGATGTCTCATAGTTCAGAAGTGAAAATTTATTTTGCGGTGTGTAAAAATTTCGTACGGTTTTCCAGCAGAATTTTGGATTATTAAAAATGAGAATTATTTGAAGTTTTGTTACTTTCTAAGTGATTTTGAAATATTTTTTTCATGCTTTAGAGTTTAAAAGATTTTATGTAAATTTAGACTTTCTTGTAATTTTTAGTATCGTTTTAAAACTTTCTCAATTACCTAGTCTAAAACTTTTATGAATTTTTTACTTCAAAATTGAAACAATTACGATAAATTCTGAATTTGGATTTTATTGCAACTCATCGAACAAATAAATAAATTTATTTTTTGGTAGCATTCTTCAAAAATGCACAATATTTTATTTCGTTGATTTTTCTAATGAAATTACAAATAATTCAAGTCATATTATTACATAATTATCTACAAACAGTTTTTGAACTGTTACTACGTTTGAATGACATAATAGTAGATATTGTTCTACTACCGTGAACGTTGAAATTGAAGAAATTGTACTAGTAATAAACTAGTAGTAAAAATTGCACCTAATTTAATGTAAGTCAGGTTGAATCATATTGTATATTGAAACAAAATTTGTGCTTCTAAGTGTGATAAAAAGATATGTATGACAGCATCTAGCAGAATGGAAAATGAAGCAACTATTGAAAATATTTTAACCAAGGTGTTAATTCCAACTACTTAACAATGCATGTATTTATGTTAATATTGTGTAATCTAGGAAGAACCTACTAAATTCTGTAAAGATTAAAATTACGTTACAAACACTCTCTGATCATAAGGTCGTGTGTTTAACATGAACACCTCGCATTTCTATCTAAAAATTAAAAGATATATTTTTTATTAAAGATATCAAAATAATATAAATATTTCAAAATGTGTTCAAAATCAAGCACATTTTTGTATGTCACCAGTTTATTTACCTTGAAAGTGCGTATAATCTTTTCTTCATATGGAAGAAGGCGCTAATTTTCATCTATAGTTATGGAAATAAGCCAAAAGATTTCTTCATGTCTAAAGTTACCTAGATATCGGCATTTTCTGCATTCTCTTATTTTTGTTTACCACAGAAATTGCCCGTGACCTTCTCCGAACTAGTTTTTCCTAATTTCGCAACATACAACATCTGTGAAATGTTAGTGATATCATTACATGCCATTGATCAACAGGAAAATAACTATCAAAATATCAATTTTATTACTTTATTAATTTTGTTTAGAAGATAACCGGAAATAATAAAAAACAATTATATAGAAATAATATCTACACAAATTATTAAACAATAGAAGAGTATTTATTCGTACCAAAACAGAGAGAAATGTTATATAAAGAAAGAAACATTGAATATGATTAAATCGAATATCTCTTGAGTGTTATTTTTCCATTCAAGCAAAACTGGATAAACACGACTTTCGGCGGTGATGATGCTGATCCAAACTTTCTTTATTGGCGCGATATGGTGTCAATTGAGTTACTCCGATTCTGTTCAATAAATGATGATAAAAGTCTTATAAGAGGATTTAGGTAGCTGTTCAATAAAAATTTTCTTTTCAAAGTAACTAAACCTAAGCAAAGCAGTTAAAAATTCATGTTGACATTAAACTTTCAAGAATGTGACATTCATAATAGCTTAATAATAAATTGATTCCAGTGTGATTATTAACTCTCATTAATCATGATGTTGCAAGCACCGTTCTGTCCTACTTTCAAACTATTATTGTTTAATGCACATGATAAAATTAGATGTAAAAAGTTCAAAATGTAATGGAAAGATAACCAATAGAAACAAATGAAAATAAAAATAGATTATTCATGTAATTTCTCAACCTCATTTGCAAGCAAAATGATTCTTGGAGTTCAAGAACCACATCGCAACAGTAGCTCTTTTACAATTCTTTTGAACTAAACAAATTCCTTCCAATCTGTTGTCACTAAAAGCTACAAATTCCGAAGACAACACGTGCCACTTCCAGACAAAAACATCTAACAATCTTATGAAACAATGCATAACCACAAATACCATTAAGTGTTCAAGCATGTTCTGCCTAATTGACCACACGCTTACTGATTGTGCTCAAATGTAAACAATGACAGGAAACCAAGTAAATGAAGAGCACACAGGTTGTTAAAAAAAGTGACAAAGCAGCGGAAGCAACACAGTGTTGAATAAGAATGGAAAAAATCGTTTTTGTATTTAGCTAAATAGTTGCCACCATTACCGCCAGCATAAAGTTTCTTGAAAGAATCACCTCCAGCTAATGCCCGTAGCCGTGACCCATATCTTGAAGAAATTCTCCATGATTTGATGGGTAAAAGAAAACACCTACTTTCACGAACTTTTAGATTTACAGCACGCGAATTCCGTCCGGAAGCAAAGTCGAATTCTCGTGATTTTTTACGTAACTCACTGACCGATTTTTCTAGTAAAATCATTAAAATACGAGGAAGTATGATGTAATTGTTGTTCTCGTGAATTTTGGCTGCATCAACGTGCAGAAAGTTCTTATGCAACTAGTTGTTTTACGCATTCCAAAAGAATTATATAAGTGGTGATTTCATTGTCGAATGATTTTCATCCATCACAAATTCATTTTAAGGTGCTGAAGGTGTTTGAAAGCTTCTTCTAAACGTTCACAAAACGATTGTCGCAAGAACTCCTCTCATTTGGATTGAGAGATAAGGAGAGAAATTGTAAGAATAGACAGCGAGAGCACTTTTACCTAGCTCGAAGAATGTGCCTTAAGCTTAACTCAAAATCTCGAATAACTTGTGGCTCGTCTCCCAGCTGCTTTTTTATTATTACTTTTGAATTTTGCCGGTAGCTAAAATTTTCATGCGTCTGTTAAAATTCGAGATAGTTAATTAAAAAGTGTAAAATTGTAAAAGTGTGAAACGCACTTTGCAAAAATGTCACCGTAATCAACACAAGAATTAGAAAGGTCAAATTTTATTGCATTCACCGTGTGTTCATTCACCTTTAGTAATAACAGCCGATTAATAAATTAACAATTACATTACGAAAATCTAGAAAAACATTTGGCACGTGCTAAGCTCAATTACGATAGTAACGTAATTAGCACTAAGTAGGTGAGAGACTTTTGATAAGGCATTTTGTCAGGGTTGTCTTTAAAATTGAAACCATGGTCAACATGTTTCGGACATCAGCAATGTTCCACATTTTCGCTAAATTTCACGATAGAAAATTGGGGTTGCAACATTCAGTGGGCGTCCATAATTATGGAAAAACGTCAGAGTTTTCAATTAGAATTTGTCCTGGTTTTTCATTATTAAATTGTGGTAAAACTGTCGATTTATGAGACTAATAGGAGCAATTTTTGGAAAGGTAATACTTTAATTAATAATTATAATTGGAAACTTGCGTAAACAAATTGAGTTTAACTAGGTTTTCAATTTTATGCAGTGATAAATATTAACGACATATTTTTGTTACTAGTGTTTACTTATTATTTTTAGAAACTTAGATAACGATTTGATCAAAAGGAAATTACAAATTAACTGAATCATTAAAGCTTTTAGATAAACACTCTCTTGCGATATTTATATCAAAATGACAACACAAAAGAAAGACGTCATTTGCAACTCCGATAATATCTGCATAAATAAATGAATCACTTATTTTTCTTTTTCTAACTTCCTTCCGTTCGCACAAACTCGCATTCCACTCTCTCTTCAAACTTCGAAAAAAGCACCTAAACAAACCAATAAATTAGAAATGCAAATGTCTCGACCGAACATCATCGAAAATGAGACCATTTTTTCGTCAGCCACTTAATTGTGTTAGTGAAAGCTTTTCACTAAATTTCTTCCTTACATAACACACACTGTTATCTTGTGTAACTAACAAACACTCGGGAAAGGTTACAAATTTGAAGATTAGTACCACCACTCTTTTTTCCCACCGACAAACTGTTACTACAGTTCAAGATCAAGCCTCAATTAACCATCTTCTCTTGCAGCGTTCGGACGAGGACGCAACTTCAGATCGATGCCTTGCAAAGAACAGTTGGTACCAGGAAGATGGTACTGAGATGCCTTCACGCCCTCAGTGTGGTACTACTGTTGGCTCGAGTGGTGAATTCCGGGATTCTGGATTGGGCGCGATCCGATAAAATTGATGTGAATTTACCGTGGTTACCTTGTGAGTACTTTCTCGATTTTTTTTTACTGGCGCCGTTTTAATTGTAAAACTTTCTTGTTCCAGTTGAAAATGAAACAAGGTGCTACGACGAGTTGGGGTGTTTGAATATTACAAGAAGTTGGTACCATTTGATTCTGAGGCCGATTAATCTGTTTCCTTTGCCCAGGAATGTCATCAACACGAGGTTTATTTTGTATACGAGGGATAATCCGTCTGAGGTATGTCATATATTTATATTTATGGTATAACTTAAGTAGTGTTTTAGTAAGGATTTTGTATTTAGCGACGTATTTATTGTTGACATTTATCTGCGATAATTCTATGGTACTTTTTTATTACTGTGTGAATACATACTTTTTTTTAAGACAAAAAGTAATGAAGGATTGCTTCGTAAACTTAAACCGCGTCATATTTCAAATCGTGAAGCAAGTTTTAAAATCATTTTATAATGTTTTTATAACATGACAAAGTCAAGTTATTGTTGTGATTTTTCGCAAGATCCTATATCATTGCTAATGCAAAAAATATTATATAAGTGACACTATTTTTTAGACAAATCTGTGAATTTTTCACGATACGTCGTTTAAATATTTTCTAATTTCTTGTTTCCGTTACTTTTTATAATGAAAAAACGACGAAAATTACACGAGATGGTCTGTCTTTGTTACTTTTTCTTAAATACACTGACAACAAAAAGATTATGATTAAAAAATTGGATTCCACACCTAGATGTATTTCGCCATTTGATGATGACGCTTAGATATTGAGTTTCCATGCCTATCCCTTTACCTTTCTCACGAGTACAATGTAATAAGAACGACAAACTCTGGGCATTCAATATTATTTCTATTTATTAATAATTTACATTTTTACTTAGATTCTATGGTGAACTTTTTTTGATTGGGAATATCAAAGAATGAAAAGTTCGTATAAAAAGTTAGATTTCTTTGTTGATACATTAAATCTTTATTACTTCTATTTTTTTTTGTTCGTCATTAGGGTCATATTTCATAGTCATAGGACAATTTTATACGAAGTTCAAGAATCGTATTTCTTTCAAGTAGTCTCATCAAGAAAACATGTAAATGATTATTTTGTACGAGTATATATTGTAACATATACGCTCTCATTATGAAACACTGACCTACACTGTCCCGCATTTCTCGAAGAATAAGGGTCATAAATACTTATATATGCACTTTCGAAAAATTTTGTTTGTTAAAAACTCCATTTTCGTTTCCTTTATTTCAACGATAATTATACATAATCATAATCTTTTTGTAGAATGACAATCTCTTTTTATGAGATTCTCTGTTTAAGACGTAAGAAATTGCTACTTAACCTGATATAATGACAATTATATACCACGATAATTACCGCTAGTCATTACATACAATTTGCGTAGTTAATATAACGTTTTATTTTTGTTTTTGCTTGTAAAAAAAATTGTTGTAAGATTTCAAAGACGTAACTAGTTACGTTTATTATGTTTCCAAAACAATTCTAAAAATAATAAGAAAAAATTTGCTGTTGTAAGCTATTAACGCACTCATTTTGAATGCGTTAATGAGTCATTACCAAATCCAAAATCTAAGAACGTTTTTCGATTGGACGAAATGTCGGTGTGTTAGTATAATTGATTTGATATTAAAATGTCAACGTTGAAATAATTAAATTTCATTTTATTTGCAAAAAATGTATTCATTGTGCAAATTAGAAAAAATAGCATAAAAAACTCGTTTACTACCTACAGTTTCAAAGATTTTTTGAATTGGGTAAAAGTCTTTCTTTTTAATTCTTAAAAACATCAAGAATACGTGTTACCCAAAATTAAAAAAACGGGGCTCTTATCATTAAAATATAAATAAAATGAAAACTTGGGCTGCTGATGTAAAAAGCTGAGATCTTGAAAATTTGTGAAACTGAGGTTTTGTAATTTTAATGTGCACAGAGTCTGAAAATCTGAGTAAACTTGAGGTACTAGAGAGGAGCTGGAGACCTAAAAGACCTAAAAATGTAACTTTAAGTAAACTTAAGATTTGAGATTGGGTATCACTGACTTTGAGAAATTGTGGACAATTTAAAGATGTGCAGATATAAAGAAATATGGCGATCGGAAATTTTAAAACCAAGAATGAGTGATTCTAAGAGTTTGAGAATTAGACGCATCTAAAAAGAATATATGGATATAAGGAAATTAGGATTTGTGGATCTGATAATTTGAACGTCTGCGAACCTGAGAATTTTTGGAAGCTGAGGATTCAAGTATGAGAATGGGAAAAATAAAGAATATATCAGACGTTTTGTGAATCTAAGGATAAAAATCAAAGGATTAAATTCGGAGACTGACGATTCCAGTATTTGGTAATCTAAAAGTAATTAAATAAGTTTTTAAACAATAGTTATTTACTGATTAAGAGCAAAATACGATAATTATTTAATTTTTTTCTTAATTATTTGTTTATTGTTATTCTTATATATCTTATTATTATTCGTATTATTATTTTGTTCTCGGCCACACACAAAATAGGTTTGCTCTCGAACCATCTCGATATTTAAGCTCTAATTAGCATAAGCTGCAGGTATTATAAAATCAACAGTTAAACTCAGTTAACATAACTGTAATGTTAACAATATTAATCTTAATTTATCCTTACGGTTTTTGCATTTATAGTGATTATTTCCTGCATTGTTGCATGTGCGCATCAATTACAAAATTCCTCGCTAATGACCTTAGTGAAAATATAACCTTGTAACTTCTCCTAGTTTCTTCAAAATTATTTATAATATACGAGCCCGAGCGTATCATCAACATACAATTTTTTACACATTACTCGTACTTTCAAGAGTCATTAAAAAAAACAAAGAAGTAAATGTCAAAGGCGCCGTTTACTTCCTTCATTTCTCGGTGTTTAAATCAGTAATGCACCCTTTCACTTTCGTTAATCTTCATTGTCAAATAAATACCGTCTCCATGTCATTAATATTCATGTTTTACTTTCCTTCAGGGCGCCTTCCTCAAAGTTGAAGATGAAACCACTATCGAAGAATCACATTTCGATCCTAACAAAAGTACAAAATTTATTGTACATGGTTTTATTGATACACCCTTATCAAATTGGGTAAGAGATATGAAAGATGAGCTCATCAAAGCTGGCGACATGAATGTCATTGTGGTTGATTGGGCTGGGGGTAGTTTACCTCTTTATACACAGGCGACAGCCAATACGAGATTAGTAGGGATGGAAATCGCTCATTTGATCAAATTTTTGATGGTAAAGTGGTCAAAAAATAGATTGTTAAATTTAAATTGATTGTTATTTCTAGAAAAAGTACGATATTGATGCCAGCGATTTTCATATTATTGGGCACTCTTTGGGAGCTCACACAGCGGGGTATGCTGGTTCGATGATCCCCAAATTGGGGAGGATTACGGGACTAGATCCTGCGGAACCATTTTTTCAGGTAAGAGAAATGTTGCTATTTGTTTTTTGTTTAGAAATCATAAAAATAAACTACAGCTTTCAAACGTATCAAATGAAAATCGTAGATTTTTAAAATATGTAAAAAATAAGTAAAATATATATACGAATGTGAAACTAGAGTGATAGTGAAATTAATAATGTTAACCAAATGATGCCAAGTTTATAAGCTGAAAGTTTAAATAATATAAAGTTGTTAAGCACATAAACACAAATGATATATCAGACCTGCAAAAGTTTTTTTTTCTCAGAACAAGGAACAAGAAAATAAAAGATTTGTTGATTTTGTTTTGAAGTAATAGTTTTGTACACTCTCAAATTTAAAATCAGAATTAACATAGCTATTATTCTGCTTCATAACTATAAATTAAAATGAAGAGAAAAGTGCTTATTTAGTCGTGACTTCAAAGCAGCGAATTTTTTTTTAGGTGAACATCAATCGTAAATGGCAGCTTTTCATTAACATTAATTTCATTTTATCTTTCTCAGCATCTATATTTTAGATATTAGAGATTTTGAAATCTAGAACAAATTAGACAGTTACAAAAAATTGTGAAGGTCGAACATCTAATGTTTACATAAAAAATGAGTACACTAACAATAAAAAAAAGTACAGTGACAAAAACAAAGTGTGAAAAAATAGTCGATCAGCTCAATTCTTAGTAAGTACAAGTACAAGTTACAAGTAGTAAATGTAATAACTTTGTGTTAAAAAAATGAAAGTAAAAAAATAGGATATAATTATCAAAATATGTAATAAATCGTCTTTGCTAGTAAGTTATTACAGTCGAATTTTCAGAAAAAATATCCTAATTTAATTCAGTATGTTTTGGTCGAAGCACTTTAAAACTAGACGAGAAAGTTATAATTTCGGGATTGTAATAAACTGCAATAATAGCATAGGCAATAAAAATTATAGAGATTATTGAAATTCAGAATACACCGTGAAAGTTGAGAAGATAAGTAACGTCAGAAACTCGTAAAATTGTCAATAAATACCACAAAATAAAAGATTTAACATTACCAGCATTTGAACCAAGTATAATATTTTTCTATAAGTTTTAGTGCAATAATCAGAGGAGATTTTGTAACAAACATAAAAATTATAAAAATCCTTGACAATTCTGATGAATAATCTGTAGAAAGAGGGCAAGGTAGGCAACATAATTAATCTGACCGGTGGAATTTTTTCTTGTATGTATGTACTAAAATAAAATTTTTATTTTTTCAGGGCATGCCCCCTCATGTAAGACTGGATCCTTCAGACGCCGAATTCGTCGACGTTATCCACACAGACGGGAAAGGCATAATCTTTCTCGGTGAGTCTGCTATTCTTTATATTAGTTCTGCTAATTTACTTGAAATAATGCCATGAAAACAAATAGACCCGAACTAGAAACGGCATTCGTCCAAACAAAAAAAACGTCCTTTTTAGCTGAATCATAGTTTCTTTTGTGTAGATAAATTAGCATTAAAAACTTTCTCATGCAACCAAAATATGTAATAATTCAAACATCGTATATTGCAAAAATTCAAGAAAGCTTAAAATTGGTGGAAATATGCGTGCAATCTCGTTATAAGCGACCGAGTTTAATAGAAATTGACTCTTTAAACGATTTTTTTCTAGGATATGGAATGTCACAACCTTGTGGACATTTAGACTTCTATCCCAACAATGGGAAAGAGCAACCTGGATGTGATATAACCCAAACTCCTCTAGTACCGCTAACTCTGATAAGGTTTGTCCGAGGTGTAAATAAACGTGAGACTAACTTTATTTTTTCAGAGATGGTCTAGAAGAAGCGTCTAGAGTCTTAGTTGCGTGTAACCACGTAAGAGCCATAAAATTATTTATAGATAGTATAAACACACAATGTCCGTATATAGGTAAAAATCTTTAAAACAGTAAAATAAAAATTATTTGAATTTTTTCAGGACACCAATGTTCAAGTTTTGAGCAGTTTATGTCTGGTAAATGTTTTACATGTAAACCGGGCTCCACCAATTGTGCTGTTATGGGATATCATGCCAATTCAAGTCCCGGGATTGAGAACAACGAAATTGCAGAGTCTAAACTAACAGATTTAGTTGGAAATAAATATTTTTTAACTACGGGGAGAGAATTCCCGTTTTGTAGTAAGTATCAGTGAAAATAAAACTTGAGAATCAAGACAGTACGTATGCTAATAACAAAAATTGTAGAAACTTGATGTAAAAAATAATACCGTGTTCTATAAGAATCTAGGATCAGGTCAGATTGTTGTTTATGTAATTCACAATTTTAATTAGGTGCTAAAAATGACACCGTCAACATATTTAAAGGATTAACATATAATTTTGCAAGATTCCAATTCACTTTTAATCTTTTTTCAGGAAGACTGTACCGAGTGAGAGTAGAATTAGCAAAACCCAGAATGGCCGAATCGTGGGTCCAGGGTTTCATAAAAGCTTCCCTTTATAGTTCCGCAGGTGTGATTCATGTCGATTTGACACCATCTGGAGAAACTAAACTGGAACACGGAACCACGTTCACTAGTGTCGTTTCTCACCCTGCTGATTTAGGAGGAAACATTAAAAAAGTCGAACTGAGTTGGGAGTATGAACTCAATGTTTTAGAACCAAAAACGATATGTTTGTTTTGGTGCAACGACCATCTTTACGTGGAGAGCGTGTCGGTAGATCAAATGGCGCTGCCTGGGAGAGGGTAAGATTGTTTTTTTTGCATTTCGATGGTTCTCAAGTATTTTTTTAACTCTTTAGTAAGAGAGATGCCCCTTTCTCCAACAAACTGTGTCCCAAAGGCAAGAAAAGCTACTCCGACATCGCTAGCAGAGGCAAAGGAGTGTTCGTCGACTTATGCAAACAATCAGACAAATTCGATAAAAGCTGATACTAGACCCAGTAATTAGTAAAATGTACATAATTTAATTTTATTAAATGTTGTTTTTAAAAACGAGTGATTAACTGGAATGAAACCCTAAAGTCATACAATAAATCTATTTAAGTTACATGAACCTAACAAATAATAAGTTAAAGCTCTAACATTAACATCAACTTTATACGGGAACAGGCGACAACTGCTTACTCCCTTCCATCAACTTCATACAAAGAATCTCAAAAATCTGCATAACAAAGTCTTGATTAATTTTTTGTATTTGCAAAGAAGCTACGAATAAGTTCGCAGCATCTTGTAGAGCTTGTTCCCCAACTAGAAACTTGAAATAATCTGTAACAAAACGATAGCAATGAAAATTGTGAGTTGTGATATTACCTGGAACTCCGCTTAGAACAACATCGATGAACTCGTCTAGTTCTAAACACAAAGTTTCTATCTTACTCTCAGATGGTATTTTAGCGTTAGCGCAACAATGGTGTAGGTAATAATTGGAGTTATTTATGATGGTTTCTTCTATAAAGTTGCCAAAGAGCAACAACACGGATTTTATTACGGGTTCTTGTGTTAGGGAGGTGTCTTTGGTATCTGCCAACAGCTCACAGACGATGTCACAGAGAGCCTTGGTTACCGGCAATTTGACTTCAAAGTCATCCAGTTCGTCTGAAATAAGTCCAGAATACACTTTTTATCTGATATTAAATAAAGCAAACCTTCAAATTGTATATTGGTCTGTCGTAATTTTTCGCCTTGGTCCAAAGATCCCAAAGAGTCGATCGCTTCATACGCTGTATCCACTGTGCAAAAGACTTTTCTTTCACAGAGCAGTTTGTGCATCCGTACAAAGAGATCAGAATCCTAAAAGAGAAAACAGAAAGGAGATACCAAAATCGTCTCACACCATAGAATACTTACAGTAGGATTAGATTCAACAAATAACCATTTTTCTGTCCCATCATATCTATCATTTTCTGTCACATTTCCTGGCAGAGCCGTCTTTATAGTGTTAAGAGTGTTATGAATAACCCCAGTAGCAGTCTTGGCACAAAACTTATAAAAACTAGGCATAACACCATCATTTTCATCCACTAATTCAGAATCCGTTAAATTCTTATTGAAAAGTTCATCAGGGGGCCTAAGTATACAGAATTAAGCTTCTGTTATACAATTTCTTTACCAAAATCTTACATAGGGCTTAGCGCCGGTGTCGACATGTTTGATTCAGATGATTTCTGCTCAAGCAAAGATCTAAGTTTTGCTATACTTGTAGCTAGATCTGCTGCTTCTTCATATTCTGGTTCTGGGCTAAATTCATGAGTCTGTATGGAAGGTATTTTCGTAGGTTCCACTTTGGCTTCAGATTTCAGCTAAAATTCACATTGTTACACAAAATTAAATAAAATGAAACGGATCACATGTTCATCTAACGGATTGATCCAGGTTTCAAAATCGTCGATTTTGTCTTGGGATTGAGACTTCACGTGGGTCATTTTGGTGATTTGTTTTTTCTGTAGAGGCTTAACGGCTTCTTCGGGACTGTCTTGGAGTCCGGTGAGAAGAAGACCTTTACGAATTTTTGTCCGGCCGAAATCTAGAAGACCTTCGACGACACCAGCAGCTTCATCCTGACAGTCGTTAAATCTTCAATAGCTTAATACTTTGTAACGCATTTTATTTACCTGTAAATGTAGGCCCCCAATTCTATGTAGCGCCGTTGAGGTAACCTGTGAAACAGGCTTGACCACGCTATTTACAGTGGTCTCCTGAAAATCTCTAATATTGTGAAATGTTGTGGCCGTGGCATCACTAATTGGTTTCATGGAAGTTTTAAAACCCTCAAGAGTTGTCAAATGTTTAACTTCATCCAAGAGATTCTTAGCCGATGTCATAGGTGACAACAGTTCTTTTTCAGGGTCTAAAGAGAGACTAACAGATTAAATGGTACATCAAGAGAAGAAACAACCTATTAGCGTACTATCGACGTCTCTGTCAGAGTCGCCGAGACTTATAGTATCAAGAATATCTTGCCCCAACGGAATGGAGCTCAAATCCAAAGTGTCGTACCATGTTTTACAACTTTTAGGTTCATAGATTTTAACATCTTCACTCTTCAGCTCAAAGTCTTCAATAGCTCCGGACTTAGCCCCGTCAATTTCAGAGGTGGTTTTAGTTGGAGACGGTTCATTCATAGTTTCCATTTTTGCTAAATTTACGTTACTTCCAGATTTGATGAGATCAGTAGGAGTGACGTCGCCCTTTTCTGTCATTTGCGTGATTTTAACTCTGTTAAAGCTTCGCAGTTTTAACTCATTTTTTTTGTTTTGAGATGCACACGCCAATAAGATATAGTAATTAAGAAATTCTGGATTTGACAACAAGTTTAAAATGTAAAATAAAACTTTTTTAGAGATTATAGAGACTAGAATTTGGTATGGAAGGGAATTCCCGAGTTCCCAGTTGATAAAATGATTTAATAAATTAACAGTAAGCTGATGAATAAAATAATTTTTGGCTTTCTTAGAAGTACTGCAAGAATGAGAATATCTGAAAGATTAACATAATGAGAGAGTAATCTCTATAATTGTAGAATTTACCGATAAAGATCTGTAATCTTTCCCAAGTATTTGTCCCTCCGTTTCAAACTCCGTCGAAACTCTTTTAAATGCTTCAAATACAGATTGAGAATAGCATGTATAACTGTTTCTTTTTCTAAATTTAGCTGCACATTCATTATTTTCTTAAGTATCTCTTCTAAAAGGGCCCCACTCTCTTTGTTAAAAGTCGGGTCCTCGCTTATGTAAATGAACCATTTCCGTATAAAATATTTATCAATGTCGTCAGTCAACTGCTTCACAGACGTCAGTCTATCAAACTCTTGATTCTTACATTTTTTCAACTTAAATAACTTGGATATGTCTGTCGTTTTATTCTGTTGGAGAAAATTCTGGAGAGTCACAAAAGTTATCCATGTGCTTGACACGATAATAATAATCACATATCCAAGAAGTGAAAAACCACTGATTGGTAACACAAAGAATTTGTTGCTTAAACCTATCAACAATAGCAGCACTGAAGACCACACTATGGGTCTCCAATACAGTAAAACGTAGTTGATAGGGTGCATGTTAAACAATGGATTGTTATTTACATTGTTATGTTATCGCCTACGAAATTCGTCATGATTTTTAGTTATTATTCTGGAATAATACTCACACAAGTTAATGATTTCTTTGGAATGTTTTAACTACTGGAAAGGAGTCACTGGTTGAATAGTGAACAATCACAAAAATAGTATAATACTGTTTCAGTTGACGAAAATTCGAATTTTAAAATTTTTATTTACATTTTGACAACTGTTGTAACCTCAATCTGTTACGAAAATGTCATCTGTCAAGCGATGACAGCAGTGAGAAAAAAAAAGTACTGAATTATTCAAAATCCAAACTGGGCTTATGTGAATGTAAAAATAATATTCATTTTTATATTAAAGAAAAATATTTGCAGAAGTTAAATACAAAACTATCTTGTTAGGTTAGTAAGAAAGTACAAACATATACGAAACACGTATAAGTATAAAATTAAATTTTAAATGCAATTAAATTAAGTGACATTTCCATTCAGTTTAAAATGATTTGCAGAAAGCTCGAAAATGTTTTTAAAATTAGATTGGTGCATCCACTATTATTAAATAGCGGTTGATTTGAAACAGAATTGTAGATACTTTTAGGTTTTGGTCCAATTAAATTAAAGCAATGTTATAAAATTATTTAATATTTTCAGAATTTTTAGTGTATAAACAAATTATTTCCGTTTCTTTTTCCTCTCTAAACTATTCAGTTCACTTTGTTGCATAGCAGCTTCAGAATAAATCCTCTTAACCTTTTCTTTCCTCTCATTATCACTGCAAAAAACGTATTAAACAAAATTAATAAAAAATACGAGGTAATACCTCCTAATACGTTGCTGAACTTTAACACGACCAAGGAATGCTTTATCTCTTCGTATTTCTCGCAGCGCTCCCTTCGTTTCTTTTTTAAGTTTATGTAATAATTTATCACGTTCTGCTTTTTCCTTGGATTGCACTCTTCTTCTTTTACCATCAAAACTGCAACAGAATGAATCAGTCAAAGCAAGAAAAAAAAAGGAAGAGAAAACTTACACGTCTTCGATTTTGGGTTCATATAAACGTAGAGCTTTGGGGCGATTTGCAGCCATTACGATATATTCTACTTTCCTTTCATTACGCCTATTTTTCATTTGAGCTGATGTTTTATCAAATTGTTGACTCACATCTTTTGGGTAGTTTCTTGTGGGTAACAGCTCCATATATGTAATCGCACCTTTGAAAATTTCAACATTTGACGGCAATGTTGCATAATTATGGTCAAATTCTTCTAATAATTTTAACGTGGTATAAAGAGCTCTAATTTTAAATGAGTCATCGATGGATTCTTGTGTCAAATCCGAGAGTTGCATTTTCAGTTCTCCATCAGTTGTTGTGCAGTCATTCACAAGAACCAGTAGACTACAAATTGATTGAAAAGGTGGGTTAACTTTAATAAGTTTAATGCCTGTTTTAGGAATAGCCATGTGCAATATGCCTGCTAAATAGTTAATTGCCGCAGGTAAATATCGCTTTGATAAAGTGGTGTACTAAAAAAAAACACAAAATATGACTGGGAGATTCTTAAATGATGAAATAACTCACCTCCAGAACTAAAGTTACTAGGAAAAGCCCATATGCAATATCACATCTAGTTCTTACTCTACAATTAAGTAACATTTGTTCAATAAATACAAGACAAGGGGTCACTACTTGGTGGCGAAAGTCCGACGTTGGAAACAACAAACTAACTAGTTTCAAAAAAATGAGCACTTCTACACCAGGATACTTCTTTTTGTGCTTTCTAAAGTCTTCATGTTTTTCTATAATAACTTCCTTAACTGAAAAAAAGGCATTCTCTTTATCAAGATGAGACAAATCGAAAAGGTGTGGAGCTACTGCTGAAAAAACCTCAAAACTTCTGAGCGGTGTTTCAGTACTACAATCATTTAAATATTGCAGCAAGTATACAAACAAAACTTTTAATTTCTCTTTGTTTTTTTCGCCAAGGCTTGGGTGGTTGCACTTGATCATTCTTTCAATTATTACACTTTTCTGGATGGTTGAATGATTGTTCAATAGTTTTTCTAGGTCTTCATAGGACTCTGGTAGAGTAAAAGTGTAAGGAAGTTCCTGTTTAGCTTCTTCCATCTTCATTTTCTTTTCTGATAAGTCAGTCTTTGTGCTCTTTAGCTCATCTGCTGTTTCTTCCTCGTCGCTTTCTTCACTAGATTCTGCTTTGAGGTCTGATAAATCTTGTAATGCTGGTTGATCCTCCTCTTCCTCCTCCTCCTCCTCCTCCCCATCATCATCATCATCTTTTTTTTCATCATCAGTGTTGCCCTCAGCATTATCACTTTCATCTTCTTCATTACCACTGTCTCCTTCATCTTCATCTTCATCTTCATTTTTGCTTTCAACAATGTTTTTCCCGTTCAGTTGAGCGTCAATTTCAACATTTGATTCTCCTTCTTTATTGTAACTTAACATGTACTCCGGATCAGATTCGTACATTAGATCATCATCTAAATCGTCAGCGCTACGATGAGTCGGTCCTTTTTTCTCTTCCTCAAACCCTTTCATTCTGTCTTGTCTTTCTTTTTCCAATTGCTCAAGATGTTCCTTCTCCTCTTTTGCTATCTCATCCTCTGTCTTTAGTCTATCAGAAACAGTGCCTCTAGCTTCAAATTTCAACTCTCTCATAACTTTATCATAATCATCAATTGGTTTCTTGACCACTTCTTCTTTCTTGGAGTTTTTACTAACTAAAGGCAACAAATCTTTCCATTCTGTGTCTAACTTTTCTGTGAGCTCCAGTGTTGCTTCTTTTATTTTCTGTTTTTCAGCTTTACGCTTTTTAGATTCGGCTATCAACTCATCAATAAGCTCTCGATGTGTTTTTGCTCCTTCTTTGCCGGTTTTTGTTAGAATTCCGCCCCCAAAATGAGCATCCTCTACAAAATTTGATTCAAGTTTTCCTGATGTACCTTCATCTAAACTGTCATCATCATCGGACCTAGGATCGTCAAACTTCTCAATTTCGGCTAATGTCTGGCCTCTGTGGGTTAAAACCTCATCGTCCGCTAAGTTATAAATTGATTTCTTTTGGGCTTTCTTCCGAATTGCTGTGAAACGAACTGTTAGTTTATCTTCCGCACTCAACTCGCTGTTGGATTCTCCTATTCGCTTGTCTCTGAACTTGTTAGATTTGTATTGAAGTTTGTACTCTTGTAAAAGAGTCTGTTTTCGCTTTTTTAGTGCTTTGGCTCGAGACACACCAGGGAGACCACGATCGTTTTTTGTCTTCTGACCAAGAATTGACATTTTTTGTTTGTTAATGTGAACCTCGAAGGGGTTGAGAGTCTTCTTGGGGGTTGCTTTCTGTGCTTTTCGTTGTTTCTTCATTTTTATACACGTGTGTAAAAATAAGGTTAGGTGGAAACTTCAAAACAATGTGACGTTTGACAGATGCTCGGTTGATACGTTGAGTCGGCAGTGCAGTTTCCTGTTGTAGTTGTCATGGACGAAGTGGAAAGGTGATGAAAATTTGTCAAAATAGCAATATTTTGACGTTTTCTAAAATTCCGATTGATTTGACATCAGGCGTATCGATTATTATACAAATGGTATCTAAATTATTTGTTTTCCGATCTACACTAGTTATAAATTACTGTGCCTTCATTATAAAAACATTTATTTGACCCTGTTATTGAAGGTGAGAGAGAAATTTGTGATAATTTCGAATTCCGTAAAAAGCACGGTTTTTAACACTGTTGGCCTTGTACTTATCACCCATCCTAAAATTTCGTGTAATCGTTGATTCAGCAGCATCAGACGTGCCCTAAATTTTCACCAGGTTTGGACTTATAACAGTGCATAATTTTAGATCTGACATTGGCATTGTGTTAGTGCAAGTTTTCACAACTCCTTTGCCAAAAATCATTCTAATCCTCCCCTTCCCTTTCCAGGTGATCATCCCAATAATGGATTTGTTGCAACGCCCTCAGAAGTAGTCTCCACAACCCTTCGAGCAGCCACCATAACACAAATATGATCAATTCTTGACACAAATCATCGCATGTATATCACCTGTTTTTGTATTCAGGTCGTTTAAAAACCTTAAACATGAGCGAAAGCGATGCAAAATGGTCATGTGAATACTGTACATATGAAAACTTTCCATCATCAATCAAATGTACCATGTGCCGAGGTCCTAAACCTTTTGTCAGTGAAGACATCTACCGTCTACATGGCAGCGACGACAAGCTAACTTCCACCGCAGCCGGACCTTGTGATAACAAATTTAAACGGAAGTGGACATGTGAAACTTGCACATTTTCAAACCCATCAAGAGAACAAATATGTCAGCAGTGTGGTGCTTTGCAAACTGCTACTGCCAATAACCTACATGAACATATACAACCCCTTAAAATCTCTACACAGCACTCAGATTTGGCCCAGAGCTTATCAAGGTCACACAACAATAGCCCTCCCACCATTACCAATCTTGAAAACAGCCGAAGGACTCAGGGCAAATGGATCTGTGTTGTAAGTATTTTTGTTATTTTGCCAATTTTTATAGTAAAAAAAAAGGTTAGTGACATACATACTTTTACAAAATGAGGCTAAAAACCTTTTTTAAATTCTTGCCAACTATAAAAATAGTCTTGAATCAATAAATAATAATGACAATGAAGACACGAGTTCTGAAAATTTAATTGATGGTGTTGAGAAATTTCGAACGTGTTGGAACAAGTGAAATAGGTTTCATATACAAATGTTCCATGTGTTTTTATTTAGTTTTTTAATTAAATTAATATATGGGCTGTTTCAGAAGTTGGTGAACAAAAAATATTTTATCTTAAACTATTTTTACCTTACTTGATCTAGAGGACATTTTTTAAATAAGTTTAATTTATATAAAGTTGTGTTTCAAATATTTATAAGGAAATCGGCATGAAAATTTCAAGTTTTCCGCCTTAGATTTTGTGAAGTTAATACAGGACATTCCAGTGACAGATTTAGTTTTAATACCCTATTTTTTTTTTGCTGCATGTCTGTCCACTTAGATCTTGTTTGAGGGTGTTGAGATGTCGCATGCCGCACATATCTGTTTCCAAAAAATGTTAACCGTAAATTATCCTTGGACTTTTTTTTTGTTTTGCAAAAAATGCTTTTTGACCGAATCGGGCCCTTTCAAAATGCGGGCGCGTGTTGCGCTCTAAGTAGAACATACAAGAGAGAAAAAAAACGAAAATTACTAAAATTAAATACAATACTAAAAGATTTGAATAGTTGTAGGTACATAATATTTTTTCTCCCTTTGTTATAGTATTTAGCTAAAAATGTTAAGTAACTAGAAATTGTAGAACATTATCAAAATAAATTGGACAAACATTTTAGGTACATTAGTTAATACCGTTTTGTGAATTCTAAACTAACAATTATAATTCGACCAAAACAAAGCTTCCGCTCAACATATAAATACTGCATATTTTTTCAATTTAATGAATAAATTATAGAAATCAAGTCCAGAACAATAAAATCAACGCTCCATTTTTTATAGCTATATTATATGGACTTTTTATTATTATGACATTTGACCTACATGTGACATGAGTATTGGCTTGGAATTTTCTATGTTTAAACATAAACTTCATAGGATATTTATGTGAAAATATTTTTTACCTTAAGAAATGTACGATTAAAAGTCTTTCTTTGGTTATTAATGTTAACGAAGTCGTATATTTCATTTGAATAATTAAAGTGCACTTGAACAATATCTATTTTTTAATTTATGCATACCACTTTTTTTAACTATCATAAATAACGTAAACGTTGATAACAAAAAAGAACAAGTGCTGTTTTTTACGACATTTTTTACAAAACGATGTAATACTCCAACAAAAACCAAATTATTCATTGAATGGTGTTTGATTTTCTTGTATATTCTAGTTTTATTTATAATCTAACTAAACTACTAACATGCAAAAAGAACAAATAAAACTTTTATTGCGTATTGTTACGTTGAAATTAATTTTAGAAACCACAGTAGCAGGAATATATCGAAGTGAAAAACTTGTTGAAAATATGTATAAATATTGGTTTGAATTTTTAGTGGATTATTTAAAGTTACCAGTTGATAATAGCAATAATTTTTGACATCAATTCATGTACTTTCTAATTCCATTCTTTGTCACCAACTTGTTTTTTTCTTTGTTCTTTTTTTTCTAAATGAATATTTTTTAAAGATTTTTTTTTAGATTTTTATAAATTATTCGTGTTTTGCAATTAAGTTTTACCTTCAAACCCACAGTTTATTCAAGTGTCGAATAAGGTGTATTGTGGGCTGCAAATACCGTCATAAAGCAAACATTCGGTCATTGGTTAAATCAACAAGCTCATGGCCAGGAAATAATAAATCACTTCGTAGATCAGTATCATTGTTTGAAAAAGCGAAAGTCTTTTGCGGCGTTTGTCTTTTTAACTACAAGATTACAATTTTTTGTCGCTTCTTGAACATTAGTATGAATGGAAAAATAAAATTAATTATATTATACAATAGTAAAAAGAAAGACTGTTGTTTGTTTTGTTATCCCTTTTTAAATATATTTTTTTATTTTCAGTTATGTACTTACGAGAACTGGCCCAAAACCAAAAAATGCGCAATGTGCGGCGCGAACAACTCCCACCGCCCTCAAGCATCAAGTCTGATATTGCCTTCTCCAGATCGCGACAACGAATCTGAAAAGAACCGTACCAGTCCAAACATCCTCGAATCAGCTCAGACCCCGAACAATCTCGAGAATGAACGTAAAAGTCGTCACCTACGTCGTAATGCCGATTGGAACTGGCTTAACGCCTGCATCGGAGTGATAGAAGGTGATCCTAACCCAGTAGAAGCCTACCTAGCTTCAGGAGGTAACCCTGCTCGAACCTTAACAGCATCGGAAGTCGCTATCCTTAATAGAAACTCCGCATTTGACGTTGGTCATACTCTAGTTCATTTAGCAATTAGATTTCAGCGCGAAGATCTTCTCGCTGTTCTTTTATCTCAAATAGAAGGATCAGGGTCAGGAGTGAAGAGAGTACCGAGTTATGTGGCACCAGATTTAGCTGCTGATATTCGAAGGCACTTCGCGTCCAGTTTGAGACAGAGAAAAGGGAATTTTCCTTGTAATTTTGTTACCGATTTTCCTACTTTTGCGTTACCGGCTGAGGTGGATGAGTTGCCAGGAGCGGTTCAGGAGCAGTTGTTTAATGAGTTGTTAGATAAAGATGCACAATGTCAGTTGGAGAGTGAACCGGCTGTTATTAATTGGTCGTTAGAATTAACGGTTAGATTAGGTTCGCGGTTGTACGCGTTATGGAACAGGTCAGCTGGAGATTGTTTGCTGGATTCGGTGATGCAGGCGACGTGGGGGGTCTTCGATAGGGATAATACTTTGAGGAGAGCGTTGGCTGAGAGTCTCAGTCAGAGTGGGCACATGTAAGTTGTAGATTTTGCAGTCCAAAAGGTCTAAATGATTATAAAAAAAAATACATATTGTACTTTGATGAATTATCAGTTTATGTTTGTGTATGACAGATATTTTATTAGCAGAGATCGTTATTTGGAACATTCACAAGTATCTAAAGTTTCACAATCGAATAACTATTTACTTTACGCATTGCTGTTATAATCCAGACCTCTTGGACCACACCGTGTAGAGTTTTCTGACTAGGTTTTTGCAGGTTTTACCCTCGCTGGAAGGAGTACGAAGCCAGCCAAGCTTCTTTCCTTCAGTACTCCTTGGACGAGGCTCAATGGGAAGAAGATTGGACCAGTTTGCTTTCCTTAGCCAGTCAACCCGGAACTAGTCTAGAGCAGTTACACGTTTTTACTTTAGCTCATATTTTACGCCGCCCTATTATAGTATACGGAGTCAAATACGTGAAAAGTTTTCGGGGCGAAGCTTTGGGTTATGCCCGTTTTGAAGGTGTCTATTTACCACTGCTGTGGGAGCAAAGTTTTTGTATGCGCACGCCGATAGCTTTGGGTTACACTAGAGGACATTTCTCTGCTTTGGTTCCGTTGGAGCCTTATAGTCGCTTAGATACACGACCTTCTACTCAACATAGTAATATAGGCGCAGATCAGCTTCAAAGTACATTTCTTCCATTAATGGATCGGGATCGGAAGTTGCTTCCCATACATTTTCTAACAGAGTCAGAGGTAAGTTATTGTTTACCGACAACAATTTTTTGGTTGTCGGTGTAGAGCGAATTTTTATAATCCGTGATTTTGTTGAGTGCAGTTGGGTCGCGAAGAGACCATTTTGAGGCAGTGGTTGGATGTCTGCGAAACGGAAGGTGGCATCTTAGTGGCACAACAACTGCTGCATAAACGACCGTTGCTCGTTGCTCAAATGGTGGAGGAATGGCTAAATCACTATCGAAGGTTGATGTAAGTACGTTCCGTAGTGGATGTGCGAAATTTAAGTGATAGACGGTGGGGGTTGCAGTCAGATGACGTCAGCCCCGTTTCCCAGACCCATACCGATCCAAGACTACTTGAGCGAATACGACACCGACGACGAATAGCGAAGGTTAAAGGTCGTGTCGGAATGACGCGATGGTAGCAATGATATGTAGAACCTAAAATCATAATGTCTCGTGACGGTGACTAGTTGTTTTAGTTTAGGAGTTTGCTAAAAACAAATATCATTTCAACAGTAAGCATTGTTGCACGGCGTCATTATGGGAATTGATCTGAATTGAAATTCTTAGTTTTTTTTTTGTATTTTAAATAAGGGCATACTTCTTCCTCTTGTCTATGCAAATCTTGTATAGATTTTCCTGTGGGTAGGATATATTTATTTTTATAGATAGCTCAAGTACAAATAAATCGCAAAAAATATATTTATTTCATTGTGTGCGGGTTATGACGGGAACTCTGGTTCCTTCGTTGTCAACCGAACTTCTTTGTGATGATGTGCTTTATTTTATTTTGTATATGGAGATGTTGGTTGGATTTATTGTTTTGTTGGGTTGTTAATTTAATTTCTTGTTGTGCTGTGAAATATTTAAATTGAAATTAAAATGTATCGTTTTTTAAATAACAAATCCAAAGTCAAATTACTTCTAACATTATTAGATAGCAACTTTTCAGAATAGATTCTTAAATTGTGAAATACTTACGAAATTTATTATACATAATTATATTGCATTGTTAACACACTGTTATAAAAAATATATATTATAGAAAATAAAACGTTTAAAAATGATTAAACTATTGCATAACAGTGTAGCGTTTTCATATCGACCCTCATCAATAAAACTCTATTTTTTAAGTAAAGTGTTTATTTTTCTAAACCTTAAAATACATAGGAATTGTCACATAGTCGAAATATTTTTTAATTTCTTAAATCGTCCTAACGACAAGATGAAAACTTTCGTTTCCTTAAGCATCACAAACTTACTGCGTCTAACCTAAACTTACGTACAATTGAGCACATCAATATCAGAAGGCGTTCCACGCAATTCATTGTTTAGAGTCTTCAGAAGTGGATGCTTTCCACAACCGCATCGGTTTCTGAAGTCGTCCAAATCCAATGCCCAAATCATACCACCACCTAACCCTAAGTCTTTGACGAGACGAGATTTCCTTCTGATGTCGGCAATATCATCATAAGATACCCACTGACTTGACATGTAAGCATAAGGACCTATGCGGCCGTGAGGGTCTCGTGTAACGGTCCATCCTCTCTTTTTCACTCTTTCACAAATCTGCAAAAAGTGAAAATAAGTCAAGTAGTAAAATCAAGGTAGAATTTACCTCATAGAAAGCTAAGAAACCTCCGGCTCTTGTAAACTCTCCTGCTTCACCGGGACCATAAGATTTAGCGTTCAGACCACGGTCACCTGCGTCAGCTAAACTGAAGCTTTGGCCATATAAAGGCATGCCCATGACAAGCTTGGAGGGCGAGGCCCCTTTTTCGATCCAGTAGTTGAGAGAAAAGTTCTAAACAAATCAAAAAGTAGTGTTAATAATAAAAATAAAAGAACTAAACTTACGGCATTAAAGTAGTCATAAGCATCCCCTGGATAATAATAAAGCGGCGCCACATGCCCGGTTTGTTTGTCCCAATGTCCATGGAAATCGTATGTCATCACAGCGATCCAGTCGAAATATGTCGACAAAGTAGGAACATCGTAACCAGCGTCGATCACAGCTTTGCTTGGTGACACTGCAGACGACAGTAATAATCCTTTAGGTTTGAAAACCTCGCTAAGTTCGCGGACTAAAGCAGCGAAGCTTTCTTTATCGGAATCTGGACCCTTGTTGCAATCCACTTGCCAGCATTTCGGGTACTCCCAGTCAAGATCCAAACCATCGAAGCCCCATTTTTCTATAAATTCGACTACATGAGCTATGAATCTAGCTCTAGCTTGTGGATCATTGACTAAACGGGAGTACTTGTTACCGGCAGAGTCGTTCCAGCCACCCAAGGCAATAAGAACTTTGATTCCACGCGATTTAAAAGCGATCACTTTCTTGTAAAACTCGTTATCAATGTCGGCCCAAGAGTCATGAGGTTTCAAAGTTAGAGTGCTCGAGTCTAATACTGCGAATCCGTAATTGATGTGTGTACAAAGATTGGGGTCGATGTCTTGTGGCAGGTATTTTCCATCTCCTTGTCGGTACCAAGCCCAGTTGGTGAAATAACATACGACTTTGTAATCGCTTTGGACGACATCGGTACCACCAACCGGCACATCTGGTTTCTCTGTATGTACAGGACTCTCAATTTCGTTCGGTTCTTCAGTTGCCGGCGTTGGTGTTGTCGACGGTGCCATTGTACTACTGGCATCGGGATGACAAGGAGTGTTCTCGGGCCAGTCACAGTGGTCTCTATTCCAGTACAATCCATGTGGACAAAGTTGTAACTGAAGCTGCCCTTGGTTACACAAGTAGTACTGATTACAGTTATGGTCATCAGCTACAAAAAGTCGTCCTTGACAAGGTAGACTTTCCGATGGTAAAATTGGTTCGTTGGGTTCATACGGAGACTGAGTCGTCGGCTTTTGAATTATTGGTTTCTTGGTAGGTTTACTACTAGGTTTACTTGACGTTTTACCGAGAACACATTTCGGGTCTGGTTTGGCATAGTCTCTCAATACTCGGTTGATGGTTCTAAGAAGGGGATACTCTTCACAACCACAGAGATTTTTAAAGTCGTCCAAATCCAGCGCCCAGATCATACCACCTCCAAGTCCCATTGCTTTGATATATTCGGATTTATGACGAATCATTCCAATATCGTCAAAAGACACCCACTGATCCCGTAAGTGGGCGTAAGGCCCAATTCGCCCTTTTCGATCTCTAACCACAGACCAGCCTTTGTTTATAACGTTGGTGCATATCTGGAAAATATTAAAAAATCACTAAAAGATACCAACTAAACAAAAAATGTACTTCATAGTATGCGAGGAAACCTCTTGCTCTGGTCTCTTCTCCAGCTTCTCCTCCACCATAAGTAGGTGCGTTTAGTCCATTTTGATTGTTATCAGCAAGAGAGAACGATTGACCATACATGGGCATACCCATTACCAACTTTTTCCGGTCAGCTCCTTTCTCAATCCAGTAATGAATCGTGAAGTTCTAAAAATACATAGTTAGAATATAATCAGAAAAAGATTGATCGACGTACTGTATTAAAAGTGGCATCTGCATCCTCAGGATGAGCATACATGGGTGCTACATGCCCAGTTATCTTGTCCCATTGTCCATGGTAATCGTAACACATCACTGCTATCCAATCTAAATATGTCGATAAGGTAGGAACATCATACCCTGCGTCTACTACACGTCGGCTTGGTGAGACTGCAGCCGACAGTAACCAACCCTTTGGTTGGAACGCTTCGTGTAATTCCTTGACGAATTCAGCGAAAGCTCCTTTATCAGAAGCTGGACCTTTGTTGCAGTCTACTTGCCAACATTTCGGGTACTCCCAATCTAAGTCTAAGCCATCGAAATTATTTGTTTCAATAAAGTCAACAACGTGGGCGATGAAACGTCGGCGAGCTGATGGATTGTTGACCAATCGCGAGTACTTATCACCAGCTGAGTCGTTCCATCCTCCAATAGCAACCAAAACTTTTATTCCCTTAGCTTTAAAAGCAGTCACTTTTTCGTAGAATTCTAGAAATAAAAAGATAATGTTAATTGTCGACATCTTAAATTTAACATACTGTTATCGAAATCTGCCCAAGTGTCGTGTGGCTTAATAATAAGCTGATCACCGTTGAGTACAGCGAATCCATAAACAATATGCGTACACAAATCCGGATCAATATCTGATGGTAGGTATTTGCCTTGTCCTTGCCTGTACCAAGCCCAATTCGTAAAATAGCAAACAACTTTGAATTCAGAATTGGTGTTAACTAAAGGCTCTTCCGTCGTTGAATGAGCCGGTGATGGTACCATCGTAGAGGAATGAACTGTTGGAGGCAATTCTACTTCACCTTCTGCTTCGACAGGTTCCGGTGATGATGGTTCTTTATTTTCTTCAGGCTCTATAGGTGCAATAGGTTCTTGTTGTCCTGTACCAGCATCGGCCAACACGTTTCTAATTGTCGTTAGAAGTGGGTGTCGTCCCTCTCCGCACCTATTTTTGAAGTCGTCTAAATCAAGAGCCCAGATCATACCACCACCCAGATCCATCTTTCTAATGTATTCTGATTTAATTCGTATCATTTCTTGGTCGTCAAAGGAAACCCATTGGTCGCCTTTGTAAGCATACGGACCCATTCGTCTCTTGGGATCTTTTACTACAGTCCATCTTTGAGTCTTAATGTTGTGGCAGATTTCATAGTAAGCTAAGAATCCAGCAGCTCTAGTGTATTCTCCAGCTTGTCCAGGTCCTGGGGCTTTAGCATTAAGGCCGTTATTTGATTCTTTTTCCAGACGGAACGATTGACCGTACAGAGGCATACCCATGACGATCTTTCTTCGTGGTACACCTTCAGAAATCCAGTAATTGATCGAGAAGTTCTGAAACATCAATTAAAATACTACCAGTTTGTAAAGAGAAACAACTTACAGCATTATAGAACGACACTGCGTCATCTGGATGGTAGTACAGTGGTGCCACGTGTCCAGTTTGTTTGTCCCATTGACCATGGAAATCGTACGTCATTACAGCAACCCAATCTAAGTTTTCAGCAAGAACTGGCACAACGTAGCCTGCATCGATTACAGTTTTGCTTGGTGATACTGCAGCTGATAGCAGATAGCCTTTAGGTTTAAAGGCTTGTTTGATTTCTGTGACCCAAGCAGCAAAAGCCTGTTTGTCTGAGTCTGGACCTTTCTTACAGTCCACTTGCCAACATTTGGGGTACTCCCAATCTAGATCTAAACCATCGAAGTTCCACTTTTCTAAGAATTCAAGGACGTGTTTGATGAATCTTGCTCTGGCTGCTGGATTGTTGACAAGTCTGGAATATTTATCTCCTTGGGAATCGTTCCATCCACCTAAAGCAAGGGAGACTTTAATGCCTTTTGATTTGAAGTCAGTGACTCGCTTGTAGAACTCTGTAACAGAATAGGTTAAGCGAGAAAAAACAGAACGTTTTAACATTACGATTATCAAAGTCTGCCCAAGAATCATGCGCTTTAACTATCAAGTTTTCGAAATCTAACACTGCAAATCCGTAAACTATGTGGGTGCAAAGATCTGGATGAATGTCCTCGGGGAGATATCGTCCTATTCCTTTTCTATACCACGCCCAGTTCGTGAAGTAACATACAACTTTGAAGTATCCAGATTGTGGTTTCAAAGCTTCTGGAAGAGGAGGTTGTTCGGAAGTTGGTGGAATAGGTGGATGCCACTCTGTGGGTTGCCATTCCGGATAACTCGTACTACTAGGAGGATTCCAGTCGGTGGTTGTGGGAGGTTCCCATTCGCTTGTGGAAGTTTGAGTTGTTGAAGGAGTTGGTTTAACAGTTACAATTTCATCTTCATTGACGCTACTGGCACCGGTACATTTTGCATTTTCCGGCCAGTCGCAAATAGATCTTTCCTACATAAAAAACCTGCGTAAAAATGTATGCTTCACTACTTTAAGCACTTACGTTATTCCAATGTAAACCAGGAGCACACCCATAGCTTTCGAATTTACCCAAATTACACTGTAAATATCGATTACAATCACCAGGATAAGGTGCAAATCTGTTACCGCTACAATCGGAATATGGTTGAGGTTGACCTAAAGAGCATAATTTAGACTTTAAGATGATTTAAGAGACCTACAACTTACCTATATAGTTCATTTTGTGGAGTTTGTATTTTTCGGCTAACTCTTTACGTCCTGCACAATTAACTTTATATTTCCAGTCGCAGATGCCACTAGCAGTACTGTAGAAAAGTCCAGGTGCGCAACTTTGCTCTATCAAATGACCGTTGACACAAACATAGAAGCTAGAACATGATGCGTGTGGATAATATTCGCCATTGTTGCATTTCTCTTCCATGATTTGAGAAACTGTGGTACCAGCCGTGCTAGTGGATACTCGTTCCGTTGTTGTTTTAGTTTGCCATTGAGTTACACCAGTTGGTGGTTTATACGGAGTTTGAGTTGTTGACTGTTGCCACCAAGGGGTTGTCGGTTTATGGACAGCTAAAAATTCAAGTTGATTATTAACAGTCATCAACGTAACCACTTACGTTTATCTTCTTGACACTTGGCTTCTTTTGGCCAATCGCATATCTTCCTCTCTTTATTCCAATGAAGACCACCAGCACAATACTGTTTGCGAAGATCTCCAAGAACGCATCTATAGTACGCATTGCAATTGTTTGGATCTGGTATGTATTGTCCAGGTTCGCATGGTTGTGATGGTTTTTCCACTTCGGGCATAACAACAGCAGGTGGTGGAATCGTAGTTCCTTGAGTGGGTGGCCACGACGTTGTCGTCGTCGTCGTTCTCGTCGTCGTCGTTGTTGGTCTTCTAGTGGTTGTACGTCTTGTTGTTGTTGTTCTTCTAGTCGTGGTTGTTTTACGAGTTGTGCTAGTCCACCAAGGTGTTGTCGATTGAGTTGTCCACCGTGTTGTCGACTGAGTTGTCCACCAAGGACTTGTAGTCGTCGATGGTGTGCTCGAAGGTTCCCATTCTGGATGCATATGCTCAGTGCTAGAAGCTCCCGAATCGATTCCAGTCGTGGTTTGTGGAGGCGCGGGAGTTACAGGTGCTGGTGGTTTTGTGCAGTCTTCTTTGGAGGGTGTATCCGGTATCAAACCAAGACCTCGATTTAAGCTGCGAAGTAGAGGATAAGAACCACCACAACATCTGTTTGAGAAGTCATCTAAATCAATAGTCCATGCTACTGCTCCTCCAAAACCTTTGTTTTTGATATATTCAGCTTTCTCGCGAACTGATTTTACATCTTCAAATCCGACCCATTGTTCGCCGCGGTAAGCAAACGGCCCAGTTGCACCAGTGTTGTCACGATTTACTATCCAGCGTTGATTTCTGATTTTGTTACAAATTTCATAATAAGCTAACATTCCAGGTTGTTTGGTGTATTCTCCAGCTTCACCTGGACCAGCACTTGGAGCTCCTTGATCATGTGTTGTTGGTTTTGATAACGTAAAACTTTGACCATAGAATGGAATTCCAACAAGAAGCTTTTCTCTTGGAACTCCACGGGCAGATAAATATTCCATAGTAAAGTTCTAAAACAACAATTTAAAAACCATGTAATTACAATATAAATTAACCTACGGTATTGTATTGTGGGTATTTGTCGCCTTGTCGATGGTACAGAGGACTAACATGACCAGTTTGCCATTCCCAAGCTCCATGGTAGTCATAGGTCATGACAGAAAGGAAGTCTAGTGCTGCACCAAGAGATGGAAGATCGTACGCCACGTCTATAACTTCTTTGTATCCTGAGATTGCCGCTGCTAGTATAAGAGGTGGATTTTGTTTATCAAATTCTCGTCGGATTTCCTAAAACTGACTTTAGATTTTGAATAGTCGGAAAGTGTTCCCACCTGAATGAGCTTCGTGAAGTTGGGTTTATCCGAGGATGCTCCTTTCTTGCAATTGCTTTGCCAACACACTGGATAGTTCCAGTCTAAATGTAACCCTCTGAAATTGTATCTGCGTAAGAAACTAACGACACCAACAACAAAACGACGTCTTGCGGAACCATCGCTGACGAGTCTTGAATATTTGTCTCCTGCAGAATCAGTCCAACCACCAAGTGATAAAATAACTTCTGTATCTTTGAAGGAAGTCACTCTTTCGTACAGATCTGTAACAGTAAGTTGTCGTGAGAAGTTTTTGTTGGTTAGTACTCCTCACTGTTGTCTAAGTCAGCCCAAGGATCAAATTCTTTCAGCAGTAGTTTATCGGGGTCCAGACTTGCAAAAGCATAGACAACGTGCGTGCAAAGCCTTTGATCAATGTGTTCAGGTACAAACTTTCCTTCAGCTTTTCTGTAGAAAGCCCAGTTGGTCATGTAGCAGACAACCTAAAAAACAGAATTACTCTATGCCGAAATTGCTCCACGCCAAACCTTAGGTTTGTTGGCTTTCAGTTCAGCAGTTATTGAATTATCACCGATTCTAAAAACATTGGGTAAGTGAACCACTTCACCAGGTCTACATTTTTGCCCCAAATTGAATTCACATTTACCAGTCGCAGGATCAAACATCATTTTATCAGCACAAGATAAATGGTAGCTCAAACCTGATCGGCATACATAATAAGCGGCACAATTTCTAGGGTCACTAAATAGACCGTCTGAGTGGCATGTACCATAAGGTTTTGTTGGTGGGTTTTTATTCTCTTCCATTGGTAACGGTTCGTTACCTGAAAGATCAAAATGTATAAACAGAAGATCTTCGGTTTGCCTCACCTCTAAGATGGCGATTGATTGTAGTTAAAAGAGGCCATTTTATACCACAAACACCTTTGAAGTCATCAAGATCTGTTGCCCAAACGAAGACACCACCAAGATTCATATCTTGTACATAATTAACCTAGAGAAAAATTGTTAAATAATGCAAAATGATGACAAGACAATCTGTACCTTTCGTTCAACACTTTCAGAGTCATCGTAACCAACCCACTGGTCACCATAAACCATGAAAGGAGATCCCGACTCATCAGTGCTTTTATGCCATCCTTCGTTTAATAACATATCGCAGATTTCGAAGTAAGATAAGAAGCCTGGATTTTGGGTGTAGAAACCTTCACGACCTGGACCTTTGATGGGAGCTCCTTCTTGTGTTTCATTGAAGTATTGAAGAGTGAACGAGCGGCCGAAGAATGGAATACCAACTAAAATTTTTGACTTAGGGAAGCCTTTCTTGAGCCAGAATTTGACAGCGTAGTCCTAAATGAATACAATTTAATCTGAGCTTGTTCTTCTTTAACAAAACTTACAACACTTAGGAAAAGATCCAAACCGTTATCATGTGGGCGCGAGTATAAGTTAGAATGGTGGTCAGCCACTGGCTCTCTTTCTCTATGGAAATCAAAAGCTTGCAAGTTAACGAAGTCTACTAAATTTGCTAACTTTTTGGGTATAAACCCGTCTTCTATTCTGAATCGTGACGCTGGGACAGCGATTGAAAGTAGCCATCCCCGAGGTTTAAAAATCTCTGAAAGCTCTTCTAGGAACAAATTCAGATATTCTTTATCAGTTAAGCGTCCTCCGAACTCTTCGGCTCCTGGATACTCCCAATGAATATCAATACCATCAAAATTATACTGCTTGATAAGAGTTATGGCGGATCTAATAAATTCTCGTCTTCTGTTGGCACTAGACACCATACTACTAAATCGGTTAGAACCTTCATGACGTCTTTCCCCCACTGATATCAATACTTTCAACTTGGGGTTGATTCGTTTTAAACCTGTGACTGATCTATAACCTCCTTTGATAATATCAAACTCATCGTCATTAGAAATCATATTAAAGTTGTGAGGATCAATGGAAGCAAACGCGTAGATGACATGAGTGCAAGCAAAGGGATCCAAATCTTCTGGACTGAAAGCCAGTGGTTCCTTTCTATAAGAAGCAGCAGCTTGAACATAGCAGACAATCTTTTCTTGTTCTTCGTGAGGATCCACGATGGTTTCCACAATCTCAGAATGTCGATTTTTTTTCAAAAACGGGTTATCAGAGTAAAGACTACGACCTCTAGCAAACGCCGGATACTTAATCAACTGCTGGGAATAGTTATCAACCCGAAAAGGAGCAGCATACAGTGACGACACATATTGATCTTTGATTAAGTCACGAAAGTACTGAACAGGAGTATACAAAGTCTGTCGTGGAGGATAATAATAAAGGTCCACATTCTTAAAACTTCCATCAAAATTATAAAGATCATAGTTATTCAAATCCAAGAGATCCACAGTGTCTTCGAATGGCTCGTCAGGAGCTGGTCTTTTCTCTACAGCATCTCTCAAAGGAAGTCGTCGAGAGTCTGCAATTCTAAAGATTGGAAAGAATTAATCAACAGATTCGGGGGTCAGTAACTTACACGTCGGGAACTCTTTCCACTGCTGTTCTCAGGGGCAAAGTTCGACTCCCGTACTGTTGGCTATTAATATAAGCGGCACTCCTGTCTGAGATCTCCGACCATGATGGCATTCTTTCAACGTCATCTCGTCGGAAAGTTGGTGTGGTCAATGAAGGTATGTGATCTCGCTTTGTTCTTAACACTGTTGTTTTGGCAACCCTTTCTTCGGTTGGTGTTAGACATAGCAAAAGTGCACATAACTGAAAAAAAACATTTTGGAATGCTGAAAGTTATAAATTTTTTTAATTCTTCTTTCTTAGACTCAAAAATGTGGATTTAAATGTGCACGTTACTTAGAAGCAGTAATTATTATTACCCAATAAATCAGAGATTGAAATTTAAGATAATGACTAAACCGCTTAGGGTCTAAAGTTGGTACAACCATAAAACCATCTTATTTTCTAAAAATGTTCGTTTTGCATACTTTACATAAAATAGTTAGATATCTAAAGTACATAAATCTTTTTTATTTGTACAATATTTTCTACTAAAAAACACACTTAACATGCCTTAAATGATAATATCAACACAAAAAATAGATGTTAAAAATTGCCTGAATTTTTAGCACGCAAAGATCAAGGTTAGTTACGAAAAAAATTATAAGATTAATTGCACGTGGGATCAAAATAATAATAAAATACCTGTCAATTAGGCGAAAATATGAACATTTAAAATCTTAACTTTAAATTAAGATACTAATATTTTCTGCAAGCTCATTTAAGCGTTGCAATCGTTCTTGTGGATTTTCTCACACGCAGTAGAAAAATTTATGGTGTTGCTTTCTTTGTAAATTTTGGACATTTGTTGTGTTGTGTTTCGTAAGCATTTTTCATATTACATTTAAGTATAGTTATTCTTGTTAAAAAGTTGGCGTCTAGCAATTGAAAGTAGACGCGTGCTATTCATATTCCAGAACCACGTAATTAATGACTTTTATAATAAATTATCGAACACTTAATTTTATTTAACAAATAAGTTTTTTTCAAATTTAATCTAAATTTGAAAAAACAACAAGAAAAAAAAACGAAAACACTAATAATTTTGAATTTCAATTTGAGACGTAATTAGATTTTTTTAAAATTTTTAAGTATTTATGATACCAAAATTTTTATATATTTTTTTCAATTCATAATTTTAAAAATTAAACTTTAATTTAATTAAACTGATAAGAATCCGATTATCCGACAACTTGTCAGTGCTCATTTAAAAAAATTAATGATCTCATCAGAAACTTCTATCTGGCGATTTATAGAAATTTTACCTTACAGGTAAATATGTCATTGGACAGGTTTATATCTCTTTCTGAGTTGTGGTCAAAATATTCTAGCTGTTTGAAAACGAAATTTTAGTGTTGTTCAAATAAAAGCAATTTGAGCCAATTTGTTTGAAAAACACTAAAATTTTCTTTTTTCTACGTTCACACAGTGAAAATAATTAATTAATTCTTTATATCTAATTTTATTATGTATATAAGATTAGAAATCAACAATTTCTAACATAAAATGTCTACATGTAAGAAGTCAGAAGAAAACAAATTTAACATTTCGAATATTAATAAAATATTAATTTTATAGAATAATATATTAAAAACTTTAATTTAAGAACACAAGCAAAACATATTTTTTTAACTAGGATAACATTTTGTGAAACCAAATTATATTTTACGGTTTATGATAGCTGTAACTGATGGATATTAAATTAAAAATCTCAATTTTTAAATATTTTCACCTATTTTCTTAATTTGAATCTCAGGAAAAATATTCAGATGCAAGAATAAATTTTCAAAAAAATCATTTTTATCTTCTTTTAGTACTATTTGATCACATATTTTGATTAAGTTAGGATGATTAAGCTAGTCAAATTTTCTTGACCGCAATTAGAATATTAGATTAAAGTTAATCACACCGCTGACCGCAATTTGAGTGCCCGAAAATTTTAATTTTACGATTTTATCAATGATTTATCACAAAAAACTTTTACAAATTTTTTAACATAAACTTATTTATTTTCGAATTAATAAATTTTAGAGATGGGTAACATAAACTACTATTTTTGAGGATGTAAATGATTTAAAACAATAAGTAAATCTGACATATTCTTAAAATTCAAGAGTACCAATAAAAAATAAGTAAAATCAAGTAAAAAATTCAAAATCAAAAATAAACAAAACAAAACAGTTTAAAGTATCCGAGCAGTTTCAAGAAATGTAAAAAATATAAAAAGCAAAAAATTTTGAAAAACCTCAAAAACCTAGAAAATCTAAAAAATTAAATAATAATAAAGTAAATTTTCTAAACTTTGCTTATTTTTGTACAGATAAATATGTTTAAAATTTGCATTTATTTTGTAATGTTTCGGTGCAGTTATTATTATTATTATTATTATTTCTTAACTCGCCAAGCAGAAACGTCGTCAGAAATTTTACTACCTTGCATTTTATCTTTAATAATTACTACAAAACATATTTATTGCTGTAGTAACAGCACAACAAATTGTCTTTAAAACGGTTGAGCATCGACGAAACTTTGTATGTTTATTATTATTGGTGTATTATTCTGAGTTTTTAAATGTTTGTTTGTTGCTGTAATTTTTCTGTGTTTTTGCATATTTAAACGATTCGGAATATGTCAGTATTTTTGGAAATGTAAAAACAGCCTCTACAAAAAAAAAAAAAAAAAACAGGTGTACGCAATAATTTTAAAAAATGTTCCTAGGACAACGCTCTATGCGCCAATAACTGGTTGCCTAATGTCCAATAAAAATTTTAATGATCCATTAGAAATAAGATAAAGCCCGCTTTGGATTAACAATCAGTTGTTTGCATTACCATAAATTAGCGGCAAAACCGGTATGGAAGTAATATTTATTTATTTATTTATTTATCTCAAAATGATTTTCGTTATGTTTTATAACAAACAATGACACTAACTAGATCCAGACTTACGAAAGTTCACAGGGCTTTAAACTACGAAGAATGATTCATCATAAAAAAGACGAAAATCATCAAGTACAAGGCACCTGATGATCAGCAATTTTGTGGTTGGCGTGGCCGCATGACAAAGAATTAAAATGAAATCAAATTAACAAACCACCCACAGAGTCGTTTCCTGGGTACATTTACCATGGGTTTTTACATAAATTTGGGCCATTTGCATGAAAGTAACAGTTATGTGTAAATTTTGCAAACAGTGGGTGCTAAATTTCAAAATTCAAAAATCAACACAGCCGTCAATCCAATTATGTCCAAACAACAAAAGTCAACATTTTTATCGCGATGAACCCGTGCTGAACTCGTAAAAATAAGTATGCAAATTGATTTTTTTACACAGATTATATCTTAAGAAGAATAAATTATTCAAATGAAGAAGTTATGTACTTACTGTTATGTGCAGTAGTTCCATGTTAATTAGTAGTAAAACGTTAATTTACACACTCATAGGTGAGTTTGTTGTGAATGCACAACCGCAGTCTTATGTCCTCCCCTGAAGAAAAAATACACTGTTAACATTGACACAATGAAGATGTACGTGCGTGCCACTGACCAATATTTATAAAAAAGTCGAGTCACAATGCAAATTAAAATTCTTAACAACCACCAGACTCTCAAATATTACAGATAACACGCCTATTTGTCTGGTGTTGCAATTCTTTTTCCTTTGATTCATTCGGGTGAGTAATGGGGTAAGCTGGAAAGAATGCAAGGGTTTGAACCCACGCAAGGATCTCTGTTACTTTGCATAAATTTACAAGAAGAATTAGCACTGACAAAAATGAACTTCTATTTACTGAAATTGATGACATAATCTGTAGACAAGTTCATTGGCTTGGTAAGTGAACAATAACAAAGATGTGAATCAGCTGAAAGGGACGTTTTTCAAATTTTGTTTTATTTCAGTTCTTTCAGGTAAGAGATCCTTCAGGGTCACCCGACATGAAATGCGACTTAAGTCGTGCAAAACCACTCGAGACGTTGTTTTTTTAATCCCGTTGACATTAATTAATTTGAGAAATATTCGGTTGTTAAAGATTATAATCATTATTTTTTTTTGTTAAAATTAAGTGCTTGCAAGGTACAAACATCGGTCATCAAAGATCAGTGACTCATAACAGAAAGAAGTGATCATTTTGTGAATTAATTGAGATGTCTTTTTGAGAAGGCGTAATCTAATCACCACATAAATAAAAAATGCGAATGTGGTGGACACTGCTGTGATTTGAAAACCGAGCAATAAATTTAAAACTGGATTTTCGAAAAATGTGATTCTTTTTGTGAAAAAAGTCTTACTCTTTGGTAGATTCCAATTTGGCACTCGGACAAAATTCTCTTTTTGCAAAACTCCACAACACGCACCACAACGGACAAAGTCTCGCTCTCGGTGGTGTCCAGGGCACATCAACAAGTTTATTGTCCGCCAATCAAACACACAAATGCGTTTAGACTCCAAAAGACTGATTCTTATAGGTGTAGAGGTGGAGGTAGAGCAGGACTGGTGTCCGAGCCCGAAAATCATCTTTGCCAATTAACAATCCGGTCCTGAAAAAGAAACCATACGGTCTAAATGGTGGCAGCGACCAGTGCAACCGTTCAATGCATATCGTTCCTTGCAATTTGATACAAATGCCAATGAATTACCTTGAACTTGATCGGTGCGAACACCTTCAATCTAGCTTTTTAATCGTGCCATTTAGGAATTTAATTGGATGTTAATTAGAGTGAGGGTTGGTAATAGGTAATTATCAAGTAGTTGATACTCCCTCGGGCGGTTTTATTCCAAAGATTACGGTGAAGCTGAGTTAGGATATTAATAAAGTGACCACGAACTTGACCTTTCTTTTTAGCACTTGAGAAACGTGTGTTTATAAGATGGTTTTAACTACCTCTTACTGGTCAACGGCATTATTTATAAATTTTTCCATAAAAAAAAAATCTGTTTTTTACTTTGGCAGCTATTTTTATGGAGAAAAAACAAGTAAAAATGTCAAAAAGAAAAACTATAGATGCTATCTGCTCCAATGTCACAAAAACAAGAAAAAAAATCATTAAAACACTTCAAAATAAATTAAAATTTGTATATTTTTATTCTCCAAAATGCATATTTTTTATTTTTGTATAGTGCTATAATCTTTAAAAATCATGTTCTATTTAAAGTAACAGAGAAGTCAGTAGTCTATCGATTAACTTTATTCAATATACCTGTCATTTCAGATTTTTGAAATTCAACTGCTTTCTGTGAAATAGGACAAATATTACCATACGATAAACCCAAGCTTAATTCTCAGGTTTTAAAAGCTTGAAATATAAGATATGTGTCTCAATTTAAAAAATGTCAAAAATGTTTTCAAACCTAAAATTTTACAGATATTCAATTTCCAGATAATTATATTTTGAGGTTCTCATATTCTGAGTAGCCGAGAGATATTTGTTAAGGTTCTTAAATGTACTTTTCACGATTTCGGTTTGCTAGAATTTTCGTGTTCTGAAAATTCCATTTCCATAAATTTTCGGATTAATTTTTTACAATTATAGACTTACAGAATATTATTAGATTTCGGAATTTTGTGTCTCCAAATCCTTAAAGGTTGATATTATGAGATTCCTAGATTCAGATTATCTGAATTCCTAAGCTTTGAAAATTTTTGGATTGTGAAAAAATAACAAAAAAATCGAAGCACTCAAAGAATTTCAGAGATGCCTAAAGATAATAAGGTTGCAACAGAGAATAAAATTTTAAAAAATAATAAAAACTAAAAATCTAAAATTTAAATAATATTGAGATAGAATAAAAAACTGAAGAATATATGAATCGAAAAAATCAAAGTATAATGATATAAGTATATAATGAGTTCAAAAGATGTAAAGAATTCAAAAATGCAAACATTTTTTTTAATTTTAATGGAAACTTAAAATAATCTAGAATTTAAAAAAAAATGTAAAAAAACCAAGCATTCAAAAAAATAAGAAAAGTAAAAAATTAAATAAAATTTTGAATACGTAGAAAAATTGAAAAATGGAAAATTGAAAAGAATATAAAAATAACAAAAAAAAACATTAAAAAGTAGAAAACCCAAACAAACAAAAAAATAAAAACAAAAAAAAAATAAAAAATTGTTTTAGAATTCGAAAAAAATCTGAAAAATGTAATAAATAATGAGCACAAATATTTAAATCGTAATTATTACAACGAGCCTCAATATCAATAATTAAAGAAAATTAAAGATATGTGAAGAACTTAAATTGAAAAAATCGAAAAATGTAAAGAATTTGATCAAGAGAGAAAATCTACAACTACATGCATATTCAAAAAATAAAGATTTAAGAAATTCAAGGAATTGAAACAATCCAGTTAATACAAAAAATATGATAAGAATCTAACAATTCAAAAAAATTGAATAAACCGAAAATTTTAAGATTTTAACTAAAATATATAAAAATTGAAAAATATAAAGCCTATAAAAATACAAAGCATTCAAAAATCAAAGCTACTTAAAAAATTAAATAATAAAGTTCAAAGAGCAAAGCGAGAATAATTGTGAAAATCATCCATGCTTTCAGAAAAGCTAGGAACAACGTTTTTCTATTAAGAATTAGAAACAGTTTTTTAGTTTTGACTGAAAGACACTCAAATTTTGGTACTGTAAAATGGACTGAATAACAATGTTAAATATAGATCTCTAATTTTACTTTAAATTTAAAGATAGTGTTAATTTTCAGTGTAATATTACACAAAATAATTATAAACAATAAAACTAATTAATTTTCAAGACCTGAACGATGGTGCATCGAAACATTTACACGACTATTTTTTTTAGCTTTCCATGAATATGATAGTACGACGATTTGTGCATTTTTTTGTGCATTTCCGAACAAAGTAATGTCCATACGAAATAATAAATTATCACTAAATAAAATTTGGCTGGTCTTAATAAACTCACAGGTTTAATGAAGAATTCCTGTTTAGAAAAAAAATTGGTCTCAATATAAATTAGGTGAGCACATTACGAGAATAGAATTCGATGAATTTCAGTAAAATATTTCATCGATTTAAAAAAACACATCCGCGTGAAATATCCATTAGGAAACAGCGGTTAACAAATTTGTCAATGTTGACTCTATGCTTAAGATGTGGTAACAAATTCTGAAATTTATTTGTAATGTTTGTAACTTGATAACTTTTCTACTAGTACTTCAAAAAGAAAAGATTTTGTTTTTTTTAACGTTGTCTTTCCGCAGCGACATCTAGTAAAAACCACGAAACCATTCTGATTGTTTATAATTCAAGTAATTGTGATTCTGTAGTCTACGTTGCACAGATTAATGACTCAATTTTAATTCAGCACCTCGCAAAGATGTTCTGTAATAATTTAAAAATGTGTACTTGAACCGCAACTTCAATTTCTGAACACGACCAAACTGACAATTTGTGTTGGTGGAGAAACAGTATTTCTTGTTGTAACAGTAGCTACCTTGAAAATTACAATTTATTGATTTTTACTTTAGAATTCCAAGAAAACTATTTAACAGGAAATTAAAAATTGTAGTAAACACTTCAAATGTTCAGACGTGTAAGGAGTGTTATGTCACGAACGAGAAAATAGATAAGATAACAAAACTTATGGATGAGGTTTAAACAAAAAGAAAGATAACACCTTTAGCTTATGTCATTATTACTTATTTCTTTAAACAGTTGATATTTTAAAAAATAAAGTTGCACATCTGAAAAGACATTCTTTTACTTCAAATAGTTATTCAAATTCGCGAAATTCTAACACATTCTGCCAATAAGAATAATTAATTATCGGCATTTCCAAATGATCTCCTTACGTACCAAGTAAATTGGTCTCTTCCTGTTCGCACTTGAAGTCATTGTCAGCAATGATTCAATTAATTTATCATCCGCAATTCGCGGATTTTTTTAAGAATGACTTGTAAAAAATTTAAACCACAGTTTGTTCAACGAATTAAATTTTTTATTACACGTTTTATGTCAGTTTTAACCTGAAACATCCATAACTAGTAACCAATTCGGAATAACTTTAATGGCAGTAAACATCAATTTTTATAGCCTTTAAAATTAACGATAATGGTATTATTATTTGCATGTTCTTTTTTTTATTATGTTTGTTTTAAAAATGAAGTTATATCTTGTTATCGTATTTTCTGATTTAGTCACCATAAACCGACAGGATGAGAGACAAATTAATAGACAAATATTTAACGTCAATGCCCGGAAAATTTTCAGAAATTGTTGCAATAGAGTGTAAACATAAGACAACGAAAAATGAGATGATAGTATTTATTTAATGATATCGATTTAAAATCTAGTTTCGCTAAAATGTAAAAACGTTACGACACCACACACCGTACCATTTAAACAAACTCTTATTTACATTCAACCGGTGAACGAAAAATATGCAAGGTGATATGATAAATAAATTGGTACTTGGATTTGTATTGTTTTCGTTTTGGATATTTGATGAGCATGAAACTTTGATCGGTCTTTGGCTTTGTCATTTATTATTCACATTAATAATACAATTTTGTAGTGAAAATTGACCCTTTAAACGTTACAGCTCTGTTTAAACTCTAAACTGAATGGTGCGAAAATCGATAAAATTGATTATCGTATTAATATTTTATATGTAGGTCAGCAGTCCCATAAAAAAAATAATTCTTAAATATGTATTATTTCTTTATATCACACGTAAAGCTCTAGGCATGAATAGTTCTCACACATTTGCATATTTAATACTTGTGGATATTGTCGAGTCGAGCCATTATGTCTCATTATACCTAAACTCAGTATGAACAAATAACACCATTGAACTTTTAATATGTTATATACCTGAGTATGACACTGCAGACCACAAAAGCTCTTTTGCCTACGAGTTGTTTTATTGTCAAAAAGACGGTTAAATGTGCTAGTAGCATTTTTTTTCTTTTTTTCATTAATTCTTTTTCCATTCATTTTATTTTTATTTTTACATATTGTTTAATTATTTTTATGACAATTTCCTTTTCTTTTCCTCTCGTTTTTTTCAAATTTTGTATGTCATTATTTTGCTTTGTGTTATCTTGTTTCTAAAAACTGTTATCTATTCAAGAAAAAATAGTGTCATTTAAAAACAAAATGTTACGTAATTTAATAGAAAATGCTCTTTAGTTATAAGACAAAAAACTCTAAGTTTTCTCTTTTTTGTTCTAATATTTTGTAAGCTGGCACACGTAATGTAAAAATTTTTAAATTTCTTTTTCTTAAAATTTGCAGCAACTCCGAATTTTATTAAAAAAACTGAATTTTATAGATCGTACCACAAAATATAACAACCAGAATTGAATTATTTAACAGAAAAATTGGAATTTGAATTTTGTTTTAAATTTTATTTTTCAAAGTGTAATTTAGCCCACTTAACACACATTTTAAAAGTATAAGACATAAATTTTATTGTTTTGGCGTTAAAACTTTCAAACATATACCATTTAATAGAAAATTTAAAATAAATCGCCCTAAAATATTTTTTTTTAATTTTTATTCTTGTTTTAAAATTTTCGAAGTAAGCTCATTTTCTAACTAAGTGTGTCGGAAGTGATAACATTTCCAAGTTTCATGATTCTATCTTAAAAACTGCCGGTTACAAAATTTGTCTTTTAAAAAACTTTTTTTATTCTAAAATTTTGTAAATTGTCACATTTAATGAGTGTTTCAAAAATAGTAACAGTTCTAGATTTTATTGTAGCATTAACATTGGCGACTTACAATATTTAACAAAAAATGTTAGAGATTTTATGATCTCATTAAAAACGGTTTGTAATATTAGGTGACAGATAGATTTAAAAAATTCTCAGTATTTTCTTGGAATATTGTGCCGCAACTCATAACTTCGCAAAAATATTTGTGGACTCTGAAACATTTAACTCGTCCTAAGACAGTCGTAAATCTACGTCGAAAGATATTTTTTTGATAAATCATCTGTAAACTGAAAATCAATATTTTCGCTTTACATCGTCATTAAGTATAAAAATAAATAAGGTCGAAAACAAGCGATATTTATTTTTGTTACAGGCCAGTATTAATATAAATTTGTCTCTGCATAATGTTTATCTGCTTTATCTTTGATAACGCTCGTTATCATCAAGCTAAATAGTTCGAGTTTTTATGTGTCATAAAATAATAAATCCTGGAAGAGCTTAATTAAATTCTATTTTTACATAATTTGTCATTGTTGTACAATTAATCTTACTCTTATCTGTTTCCGCTTTTATTGAAAATTATTGATGTTCCCAGTAAGTCATGTTGTCTTCAGTTTTTTTTTAATGTACCATTTACTGACTACACGAGCACGTTAGGACTACTGAGTATATAATTCATGATCATTTTCAGTTAATTAATAACAAAATACGAAGCAAATTATACTTAATGATAATGAGTAAATGAGTAAAAGTACATTTATATTATTATATATTTATTACCAGATTCGGTAAAAATTTTCTCGATCATAAAAACGATATACCAATTATTAACTTAAAATATAAATATATAACAATGTATCTATAATTTAAGAAATAATAATAATAATTTTCGTAAAATCATTCATTAATAGTTATTTTTTTAAACAATTTTTGAATTGAATTCTGATTTTTACAATTTTTTTATTTTTATGTTTAAAACCTGCGTGGAACTCCACTTGCGGTTTTTTTTCAACTCAAAATTCCGAAACGATTTAATAAAAAACGGATAAGATAGCTTTATGTGGGTAATTTTCTATATCTTTTTATTGGCTTAATATATTTTCGTTTAACGAACTAAACTACTTCCCAAAATATCCATTATTTTTAGATTAAAGCTTTTGATTTTCAAGTGACTGTATAATAATTGGGTCCTTAATCTTCTATGATAGTCACGATTTTTTCTGTGTTTTCTAAACCATCGAAGCCTCAGTGTATGTTAATTTACCGCTAAATTGTGTTGGGGAAACGTGGTTTCAAACCCATAATTCATCACAATACTTCGAAACCATTAATCCAAACAGAAGATCCCCATTAAATTCCAATTACTTAACGATAAACACCAACACCTTGAGACAGACCGATAGTGTGTTATTTTCTTCAGGTACCCACTCAAAACAAATTTAAAAAAAAGTCACGTAACGTGTATTTCTTTATTTTTCCGTTAAGTGAGTAACATCCTGAAACCTGAAAATGTCAGCGTTTCACGTTTCATGTGGAATTATCATCGCGTGCAACCGGCAATGACAACTGTTGAATTTCGTGAGTGAATAATGCATGCGATTTTAGGGAAAAATACAGCTAATTGAACGGTATTTGAGAAATCCATTTCCCAACACATTAAGAAGATTTGCACTGCTACACAACATTAAAATTCAGCGTGGACTTCCAAAAATGGATTATAATAGAGCATATATTAAGCATATCTAATTGGGTTTTTAATGGCGATCCGTTGTCAACCTAATGCATCCATACGAAGCTATAAATTCTTATTCTGTTGATGCTAATTTGTGGCTTTTGTATAATTCCATCGGGGTCAAAGTCTTCAGCGACCTTCGTTAATGAGCGTTTGATTGTCTACAACAAATCTTATGCATGGTAATGTCACCATGACGCACCCAGCGACAAAATACGTTCGAATTTTTCAGATAGGTGAACACATGTCTAAAGCTACCAACCTCCTATTAATCAAAGCAGAAACAAGTTTTATACCATGCTTGATAGTATTTACCATTACAGTTAGATTCAATAACCTGTCCAAGAATTTGTTGCAAAAATATTTTGAGTAGAGGTCGACAATTTTCGGATTATTTAAATGGCTTTAAGGAAAAAAGATGGATCAAAAATTTACGTTCGCATGTCGCTATGCAAATTTTTTAATGTTTATAATTAAGATTTTTTGGGCAGTATAACATAATATATATTAGCTCTAATAATTGACTTTTTGTGTTACCAATTTTGCGTCTCTGCAACTGTTTCAAACAGCCTGTTTTTAAATTTATTCAAAACCGCCTTCAACAACTTGACACTGACATTTTAAAATACAATCAAAATCTCATTTTGTAGCTTTCAAAGCAGAAAAATATGCACATTGTAAAATATTATTTTAAAAAGAAGTATTTTAGAATTTTGTCAAGTCTTTCCCAAATATTAATTGATAAGTATGTTTCAAGCAACAGTTTTGAGCTGTCAAACGTGTGAAAAAAACTTATACACTATATAAACTGCCGACAGATATAAATTTCAAACTTTTTTGTGACATCACAATTACAAGACATTAAGAATTATTGTATATATCTAATAATCTCTAGAAATGTATTTATTTTTTTCCACAATTTTTGAGCATTTTTTTTAAATTTATTAAATGGCTTAGATTTCGTTAAACCATATATACTTTTTTTTGAATTAAATATTAGCTTATTTATCTTAGATCGTTTCTTTTTTCTATTCTCAGTATACTTTATATGATTTGACCTTTTCAACTTTTCTGTATTTCCCAGATTTTCTAAATTTTCTACAATGTTTTTGATTGTCCCAATTTTTGACTCCTTTGAATTCTTTCTTCTTTCTTTTTTTTAAATTATTTTGAACCTCTTGAAACATTCGTATATTTTTATGCTTTTAAATTGCATTTACGCTTGATTTCTAGAGACTTTTTTAATTTTTATTTTCTCAGATTATTATAATTTCCTTGAACTGTTAACTAATGTCTAGTAAATAAGAAATATGAAATAAAAATGATTAAAATCGATTATTGGAGTAAGACCAGCATTTTAGTTTGATTTATTTTTAATTGAATGAGGGTAATTGCCTCTAATTCCAATTAAATTTTAAAATTTCTAAAAATTTAAAAAATAGAAAAACAGGACGCACACATCAAAAATATATAAGTAGTTTAAAATTAAAAAATATCTTATAACTATTTTAATCAAACACGGCAACAAAAAGTTTTTCTTTCCTCGGAATTGTTTCACACCTAATGAAAACCATTTCAACGATTAAATATTAAACCCTGAAAGTTTAAAAAGAATTCATTCTATCAAAAGTTTGAAATAATGAATTAATTTGAAATCCAGGTGTGTTAAACATTTTGAATTGTAACAAAAACAACAAAAACGGAAATATGTTCTTGAAAGAAACAGAAAAGTCTCAAACCATCTAGGCTCAAAAGTCTTAATAAAAGGCATAATTTTCTAAAATTCTAGTAATTCAAACAAGCTCAGATTTGTTAAATAAAATAACAATGTTTAAATAAAATATAAAGCACTTTATAATTTTTGGATTTCTCGAAGCTATTTTTTAATATTTTAATATACTTAAGTCATAAAATATCCGCAGATATTAAACTTTTTAAGAAATCATTTAGAATTTTGAAACTGCTGCAAATTCAAAGAATTTAGAGAATTCTGAATTTATAAATTAAAAATTAGAAAAATTCAAAATAGAAAAAAATGACGGTTTATCGGTTTTGAACGAATCTGTAATGCCTAATAAAAATAAAAATTAAAAAAAAACTATATTTTATTTTTTACCTTCATTTTTTACTTTTTCAGAATATGTTAAACCAAATTTTTCAGCCAACACAAGCTCCCTCATCCACATATTTTTCATTTTCATTAACATCTTTCTTTATTTTTGGGTAAACTCACAAAACTCGTTTTATCGAATTTAGATCTTGTTTTCAATAAATTCCCATTAAGTTATGATAATGTTCTGCTTCTAATTTCGCTTTCTTTGACGTGAACACCAATGACATCAGCTTCCTTCTATTTTATTATGCCAACAAAGTTTTATTTTCCTAAATATATTCTGCACAGTAAACTAGTTCTCAAATTTCAAGAAAAGGTTTATTGACTCAATTATTACTCAATATCTCCATTCCTTTAGTAGTTTGTTAAACGACTTCAGACATGAGAAACAACTAGAAGTCTTGTTTTGAATGAAGATGTTTTATGAACTATTATAAGATTAGATATTTATAAATATGATCAAAAACCAACCAGAAAAGAACAAAGAAAAATAGTAAATTATCTAAATTACCGATGTTGTTTGGTGCACCCACGCTCTCATATTTTCAGCAACAGGTGAGAGCTTGGTATTGCTTTTAAGCATCCAAACCTTCTAGTAGTAGCTTGAACTGTAAAACTGCTGATAATGTCATTGACGTTTTGTAAGAAGAATTCTGGATACGGAAATGAGAGGTACAAGAAAATTGATATATTATTTGGCACGTTTATTTAAACCTGTGAAATGATGCATAAAAAATTACACCAGAGAACATCGATTTCCATTGAATTGTGGAATTTGTTTATTTTTTATTCAATACGATTTTTTTATCAACGTTTTCATTATTGAAGCATTTTTATTTGATTTATTTCTAATTAAATGAGGCTAGTTATCTGTAATTTAAATTTTATTTACAATCTGTTAAATTTTTTCGACTTGGGCAGATTTGTCGTTCGATTCTTTTTCTGCAAGGACATCAGAGGCGTGTGTGGGTGAATAGTTTTGGTAATATCTAGTAACTTTTATTTCTGACTAGCTAGATTTATTGATAAATATGATACATATTTTTACCTTTTTATACTTTGAGTTTGTAATTTTTCTTGTAAATAGATAAAATAAATCTCAAGTACTTTGGTAAATATAAATAAAGGATAAAATTCACGAAAATGTTGATTAAAAAAAAATTGTTATCGACGTGTTTTCTTAGTACAGGTGTTTTTCAAGCAAAACTCTTCAATTTTTAAATATTTCTGTCAATGTCTGACTTATTCTCGACATATCCAATCTTAATCACGTTATTATCGTCCATTTGTAATTGAGTTTTTGTTCATGTGTATCTAATCAAACCCTAAATATTAATAACGATTCTATCACAACCTCCAGCGAAAGTTCTACCACCTATAATTAACCTTGATGGTTTGCCACAATCGATATTGGAAACAAATCAATCAATAATTCATCCGAATGCTTCCATAAATATTAATCAAAAAGAAACGTGTCTGTTCAACCACCGCGTTTGTCGCCACCCTCACACCAATAAATCTATCAATCGTGACTGGTTTCAAGAGTATTAATTCGGCGACTTTTATTAGTCGTACCGGACCAGTTGGAATCAACAAGGTACTTGACTTGAAGAAGGCGACCTTGGGGTTATCTCCTCACCAACAGGTCGATTACCATCAGGCACACCCTCGGCGAAATTGATACAGCTGGTTGAACAAGCTGATAAAATTGTCGATTCGCTCCTAGCAAAATGATGGTTCCACGTTATTAAAACGGAAGCGGTTTTTTTACGAATCACCACAAAGTCGATAACGTTAACTTAACGCCAACTTACTCGACAGACTTTTAAGTGTAAATAATTGATAAGACATTGTAGTGGATTATTGACGAAACGATAAGTAGTATCTCGGGTTGTCACATCAGTTCGGCCGATGCATGCTCAGCGAGTGTGTGCGAAATGAGGACAAAGTGGTGGTTCCTTTTGGTGGTGGTACCTTTGGTACGATGTGCCCATATAGCAAAACTTAACATTATACAAATTGAAGGGATTTATTCCCAAGTGAAGACATATTGGTTTAACCAAACGACTGAATATGTGTTGGTCTTCCCAACATCACAATCTATGTATCCTTACAGAATCAAAGCGTGGAGTAAAAATGCAAGAGTAGACAATCCAGTGATGGTAGTAATTCGACAAGAACGTGAAGTCTTGTCTTGGCAAATTCCATTTGTTGTAGACTCTGTTACAAGAGATAAAGTACATTTCCATCAAACAGCTAGAACTCTTTGCCACAATAATATGAACGAAATCACTGAATTTCGTAAGTTTGTTTCCTGACCAAATATTAAATACTTTACTTTTTTTTCAGATAAAAACGACACAAAAATGTCAAGATTGTTAAAAATGGACCTTTCGCAAAATTTCATTGTAGCTCTCTCTACCTCTTCTATGTTGCCACTTGACGTTTCAGTTATTGTCGAAGAAGACAAAGACTTCTATTTGAACGATGGACAACAATACTCTGTTTCAGTGTCACCAAGTGAGCCTCAGTACTACTACTATAAATTTTCTAGTGATCGAACAGCTTTAAAGATCACGAATGCTGTTATACAAATCACTTCAGACGACGATGTTTGTCTGACTGTATCTGTCCAAGACAGTCTCGTAAGGATGTTACATTTGTAATTTACTGTCTTTCTTAACATACACTTTTAGTGTCCCGTTTTTGATTTAGATAGAGATATTACTTACGAGGGAAAATATCAGACAATCAACCGGAAAGGTGGAATGAGTATTCGGGTAAGAAGTTTTAATCGATTAACTATGAATAAGTAAATATTTCAATGTTTTATGCTTTCGTGTTCTAAATGTTTGTGTTACTATTTACACATTAGATAAGTAGAAACACGCTGCGAATTTGATTAAAGTATTATCTTCTCTGGTATTAGTTAAACCACTGATTTTGTAAAATTGATAATTATAAATATCATTAGCAAATATTTTTCGATAAATGCTTGGGCATTGTTCATGTGCAATTAATTTTTTAACTAAGCAATTGCTATCAGTAAATTACTAGCTTAAATCTAGCTTTAATAAAACTGTGTGCTAAAAGAATTGCCAGCAGTGGCTAATGCTAAGGATGAACAGGTGCTTTTAGTTCATATTTTTATTGTTCGATTTTATTTTAGCTGCATAGTCTATCATCATCGAGTATACTAATTAATAAAATTTTGTTTTAAATTTTTATTGTAATAGTTTTGGAAGTTTTTTATCAATTTTTTAGAATTTGCAGCTTGTAGGTTTTTATGGTTTTAAAATTAATAGGAATTTATAACCTTCGAAAGTTTTTTTTCCGCAGAATTTTAGAATTCTTTAGTTTACATTTTTAGTTTATTTTAAAGAATGAGTTTTTGTTGCTTGTGAAAAAAAATCTATGCATTTAAGGTTATTATTTACGTTATCCAGAGCAAAGACTATTAGAGCTTTTATGGATTTGAAGTTTCCACAGAATTTTAATTCAAAGAATAGTTTTTTATATATATATTTTAATTTTTAAGCTTTTTAAATTAATATAAGTATGTTTTTGAACAAAGATATTTATTATTATTACTATTTATTATATTTCTTATGTTTTTTAAAATAATTATTATTTTCAGGATTTTTTAAGTTTTTGAGATCATTAGATAATTTTAGATTAAACAAGATAATCTCTTTAAATTTGTATGTTTAAGAAAATAATTTCTAACATGGGGAACCTTTCAAACTGCCTACCTCAAATATGTTCAATTTAAGTTAAAGTCGGTTTAGAGTGAAACTGTGATTTATTATTAAACGAAAAAACTTTACGATTTTATATTTGAGGCTGTTGGTCTACAACTACAAAATTTTGCAAGTTTTCTAACATTGACAAGCTTATTTAAAATTAGAAGGTTTATAATACAAACTTGATTTTTACTGAAAACGCAAATTCTTGAGTAACTTGGTTACATTTCAAAATATGGTAAGTTTACTAAATGTGAATGCCAAAGTTCAGAATTATAGGTTTGAAATTAGACTTTTTGCGTGCCCTTCATTAATTATAAGCAGTTACTGTAATTAATTGTATTTTACACTTTAATGTCGTCATCATCTCTTATTATTATTTATAGATTTTAGTTCTATTCTCAAAATGCAAAAATTGTTGGATGGAACATTAATACCTATCTATCTATAAGCAAACTTTTCATTCGTCTGATTTAATTTGATTGAACATATTAAAAACTGTTGACTGTTTTTTTTTTTATTTCTAGAAACAAGAATACCCCAACGGTTTCTTCTTAGTCTTCGTTGCAAAAGCCGACAATTACGAATGCAGCCAAGAACACTCTATCCTTCCACGAGATGGTAAAACTCCGAGAATCGTCACTGCAAATCAAACTTCAATTGTTCGGTTTACTGTGACAAAAGGCATCAATGGTAAAGATTATGGTGTCGCAATGATTGTAACATTAGGAGCAATCGGTGTCTTCTATTTTATTGCACTTTTTCTGGTATTTGGTTTCACTAAATGGGGTACCATCTCGCATTATCTTAAAACCAGATCATCTGATCAGACTGATAATACGCTTCTTGCTGATCCGGAAATTGTACCTGACCCTGTTATAACGCCAGAAGAGCGAGTAGAGCTACTTACGAAAAAAAAACTTACAGTCGATCTTTTGGCAAAAGCTCCAGCAAAGGATAATAGAAGAGCATTTAATTATCTGTGGCACATTTTAAGTATAGCAATTTTCTACAGTATTCCTGTGGTGCAATTGGTTATTACATATCAACGAGTGGTTAATAAAACCGGAGATCAAGATATGTGCTACTATAATTTTTTGTGTGCCAATCCAGCATTTGGACTTAGTGATTTTAATCATATTTTTTCAAACGTGGGTTATATTTTTATGGGGATTTTATTCCTAGGAGTGGTACTTTATCGCCATATAAGGATACCAAACAGTAATGTAAGTTTATTTCGGAAGGTTGAAATGTTTCTTATTAAGTTTTTTAGACTGGTATTCCTGTCCACTATGGTGTTTTTTACGCCATGGGTATCGCTCTCACAATCGAAGGTCTTCTTTCGGCATGTTATCATATTTGTCCTAGTCAATCCAATTATCAGTTCGGTAAGCTCATGATCAAGGTTGAATTTTCCATGAAATTTAAATTTTAGATACTAGCTTTATGTATGTCATGGCTGTACTTTGTATGATTAAGATGTACCAAAATCGTCATCCAGATGTTAATGCAACTGCATACGCCACATTTTCAGTATTAGGATTAGCAATATTTTTAGGTAAAAAAATCAACTAGTAGTACCGATGCGACAGATTTTTTTTTTTTTTGTAGCCATGGTTGGTATCCTCAATGGCACTCTAACCGTCTGGATTGCATTCGTTGTTATTTATTCTCTACTTTGTGCTTACATCTCCTTCAAAATCTACTTCATTAGTTTTATTTTCGAAGGTTTGAAACAATTCAAGACAAATCTTCTAAATTCAGAACGGAAAGTGGAAGCAATCGCTCCAATAAAAAAAAGTAAGTAATAATAAATAGTTCAAAAAACGAAAGTAATAAATTGTTGTAGGTCGCTTTATTCTTCTACTAATAGCAAACTTAGCAAACTACGCTATGTTGGTGACAGGGCTGTGTCTTTACAACTCTGGGGTTACAGATTTTGGAACTTTCCTCTTGGGAATTCTTATGGGAAATTCTATAATCCACGCGATCTTCTATACTAGCATGAAGGTTGTTCTTGTCAAAATTTGGCGACGATGTTAATTTTCCTATGTTTGCAGCTCGTAAATGGTGAACGAGTTTGTCCAGAAGCTATAGTTTACGGAATTTTGAGCATTATAGCTTGGGGTAGTTCTGGAGTGTTCTTTTTAGATAACGCAACTTTGTGGACGGTAAGTATTGCAAAAGTTTGAAAGAGAATTCTACCTCTTCTTTAACAACCTGACTGAATAGCTAATTAAATTAATTAATTGTAGGTCACTCCTGCGGAATCCCGCCAATGGAATCAAGAATGTGTTGTGATGAACTTCTACGACAAACACGACGTCTGGCACTTACTCAGTGCTCCTGCTCTTTACCTTACTTTTATGTATTTATTATGTTTGGACGACGATCTAATCGAAAAAAAGCGTGAAGAAATTATAGTATTTTAGACAATAAAATTTTTTTTTTAACTTTGACGTTTGTATTTTTCTATATTTTTGGTCATAATTCTCTTCTTATAAATAAAAGTACTTTTTTTAGACTTCAGAAAATACAGCCATCAGTCATATTTTCCAAAATTTTCAGTTCCTTTGAAGTATGTAATGTCAAAAATAAATTATGTTTTTTTTCAGAAGAAAGAACATACATTTATCTTTATTTTTTTCCAATATATATGCTCATAATTATTTTGTAAGGCTAATGTGTGCATATTTGTGTTTGTAAATGTATCTACATTTTGATAATTTTAATATTTACTCAAAGCAATTTTTGAGAAGTTTTTTAATAATTTTTAATACAAATGAAGAAATAATAGTAGGTCACATTACTGATTAAAATTGTCACAATATTGCATATTTACAGCAAAATCAATTTTAAAAATTTAAGAAATTTAAAAATGCAAAAGCTACACAGCATCGAGAAGATCTGATGATCTCACCAAACATTTAAGGTCAAGGTACAAAAATTTATTATAAGAATTTTTCATGAACCAAAGCAGTTGTAAAAATAAAAAACATAAATTAGTGAGTTACGTTTTTTTGCAGTTAGATATACAGTTACGTGCAATAAATTTTAAACAGATTTCTGTCACCTTTCAAAATATAAATTTTTAAAATAATTTAATTCTCAAGCGTTACGGTCATTTTAATTAAAATTTATGTTTAAATTTAATTTAATGATAATAAAATAAAAAATCATAAATATAAATGCGATCTTGCCGTTGCATATTTAACATTTTTTTACTATTAGAAAGTGTTGAAAATATTTATTCTGCAAGCCATAGGTCGAGGAAACCTAGACTAGTTCATTTTAGAAATACAAAATTGCAAACAATAAAAGCTTTTAAAAAAAATGAAAATTAACCTAGCAAGACAATTCAAAGTCTAAAAAATCCAAGATCTAAACTATAAATATAAAGAATCCAACGAATTTAAAGGATCCAAAGAAGCCAAAGAATCCAAACAATCTAATAAATTCAAAGAACCCAAAGAATCCAAAAAATTCAAAGAATTCAAAGAATCCAAAGAATCCAAAGAATCCAAAGAATCCAAAGAATCCAAAGAATCCAAAGAATCCAAAGAATCCAAAGAATCTAAAGAATCTAAAAATTTAAAGAATCCAAACAATATAATGAATTCAAAGAATCCAAAGAATTCAAAGAATCCAAAGATTCTAAAGAATTTAAAAAAATCAAAGAACACAAAGAATCTAAAGAATCTAAAGAATCTAAAAATTTAAAGAATCCAAACAATATAATGAATTCAAAGGATCCAAAGAATTCAAAGAATCCAAAGATTCTAAAGAATTTAAAAAAATCAAAGAACACAAAGAATCTAAAGAACACAAAAAATCTAAAGAATACAAAGAATTCAAACAATCTAAAGAATCCAAAGAATTCAATAAATCCAAAGATTCTAAAGAATTTAAAAAAATCAAAGAACACAAAGAATCAAAAAAACACAAAAAATCTAAAGAATACAAAGAATACAAACAATCCAAAGAATCCAAAGAATCCAAAGAATCCAAAGAATCCAAAGAATCCAAAGAATCCAAAGAATCCAAAGAATCCAAAGAATCCAAAGAATCCAAACAATCCAAAGAATCTAAAGAATCTAAAGAATCTAAAGAATCTTAAGAATCTAAAGAATCTAAAGAATCTAAAGAATCTAAAGAATCTAAAGAATCTAAAGAATCTAAAGAATCTAAAGAATCTAAAGAATCTAAAGAATCTAAAGAATCTAAAGAATCTAAAGAATCTAAAGAATCTAAAGAATCTAAAGAATCTAAAGAATCTAAAGAATCTAAAGAATCTAAAGAATCTAAAGAATCTAAAGAATCTAAAGAATCTAAAGAATCTAAAGAATCTAAAGAATCTAAAGAATCTAAAGAATCTAAAGAATCTAAAGAATCTAAAGAATCTAAAGAATCTAAAGAATCTAAAGAATCTAAAGAATCTAAAGAATCTAAAGAATCTAAAGAATCTAAAGAATCTAAAGAATCTAAAGAATCTAAAGAATCTAAAAAATCTAAAGAATCAAAAGGATCCAAAAATTTAAAGAATCCAAACAATCTAATAAATTCAAAGGATCCAAAGAATTCAAAGAATCCAAAGAATCCAAAGAATCCAAAGAATCCAAAGAATCCAAAGAATCCAAAGGATCCAAAGAATCCAAAGAATCCAAAGAATCTAAAGAATCTAAAGAATCCAAAGAATCTAAAGAATCTAAAGAATCTAAAGAATCTAAAAATTTATAGAATCCAAACAATATAATGAATTCAAAGGATCCAAAGAATTCAAAAATCCAAAGATTCTAAAGAATTTAAAAAAATCAAAGAACACAAAGAATCTAAAGAACACAAAAAATCTAAAGAATACAAAGACTCCAAACAATCTAAAGAATCCAAAGAATTCAATGAATCCAAAGATTCTAAAGAATTTAAAAAAATCAAAGAACACAAAGAATCTAAAGAACACAAAAAATCTAAAGAATACAAAGAATCCAAACAATCTAAAGAATCCAAAGAATCCAAAGAATCCAAAAAATCCAAAGAATCCAAATAAATCCAAAAAAAAATAAGAATCCAAAGAATCTAAAGACTAATTCAATGAATACAAAGAATACAAAGAATCTAAAAAATCTAAAGAATAGAAAAAATTTAAAGCATCCAAGGAATTAAACAAATACAAAATCTTTTAAAGATATTGAAGATTGAAAATATTCTAAAATAATCCAAGAAAAATTAAAAATTCTAAATTTGATTACAATGTGTTTTTTACTTTACAGCAAAACTGTAAAAACCAACAATTTATTTACCTCAGGTTTTACAATTCTTATTTTAGAGCGAAATTTTTTTCCTTTTGTGCTTGATATCTTTTGATTTCTTTATTGATCTGTCTCATTTACGTTTTCCAATCAAATTAAATTGAATTAAATTACTTCAAACATCATTTTTAAAATTACTTTGCAAATTGTCGTTGATTATTTTATTATCATTCAGCATTCAAATAAATGAGAGGAAAAATCTGACAAACCGATATAATTGATAAAAGCCACATGTTCAAGTATGCAATTTGATCGCAATTTGTGCGAACAGAGACCTTTAATGAAATAAATGTTATTTTTTCCGAAGTCTTGCTACTGACAATCACCCACACCACCCACAGTTCCAGTTAAATAAGGACGTCTAAAACATGCTCATCGATTTCGTCTTCACTGACTATTTAAGACAATGAAGAAACCCTCGGATTCAGTTTGTACTGAAACTTCAACGTTTCTCAACCAATAATGCATAATATTGCAGTTTTATTTTTATGTGCCCTAGGTCTTATAGCCATAAGTCCAACAGAATGTTATCCTTATGCGGGGGATGATTACAGATATATAGACCGAGACGTAAGTGGCATAATTAAAAAAAAACATTCCTAAAAAAGTTGTTACAGTATTCAAGTCCAGGAGCTCACCAGCTGGCTAGTTGGATCGCCTCTCAACTACGTTCAAAAGAACTCGTTCCTCAACAAGAAGTCCCGATATTACCCTACCGGTTACCCCTGCAAGGAAAACGAAACTCGGAGGTCAGTAATGCCATCATTGGTTCTGAAGAAACTCAAAAGATGTATCGTGACGGGAGGAAATAAAACTTTTATGCTATACAAAGCACCATGCGTGTGTGACGGTCTTTCTGTATATTCGTCAACTGTAATGCTCGAAAGGATAAATAAACTCAATTAAGTAAAAATGAACGCTGTTATGTTGTTAATGTGAAGGTGTGTGTATCAGGAACAGTCATTAATTACACTTTTAACCTCCTGCAGTCACAAAAGTCGTAGAGCAAATATTATAATATATAGTTTCAGATTTAGATTTGTATTCTGAGTACACTAAAAGCAAAACTGTGTTAAGAATGCATACATGTTTGTTCTTCCAGCTGTTGCTGGTGCAGTATCAAGTTATTAAACCAACACGAAAACATTGAATGAATAAATTTTTAATTAAAATATTATTTGAGAAAATTCTACCGTTGTTTCATTTTTACTTCAACGAAGCAAAAATAAAAACAAGTATTAAAAATAGAACATGTGTAGTTTTATGGATTCTAATTCTGTATTCAGCAGCCGCTTTTATGCAAGTTTCAACGAAATGTTTTATAGAATTGTTGGAAGTAGTAGTTTTAATAAAAAAATACCCAAATGAATAAAATGTAATTAAATTATAAAAAAGTGCTTTTGAAAAGCTTCTTTCAATGAATTAAAAAACGCAGAACAAGGGGAACTTGATATTCGTAAAAAACAAAATTCAGAAATCAACTTAAAAAAATAAAATAAAAAAACAAACTTAGAAAGGTTTCACTTTGTTTAAATTAATATCTTATAATTTAAAATAAAAATAAAATATAATATAATATTTTATAGGTATGGTAATCTCATCATATCATAATTATTATAGTACCTCAATTTCATAATGCTAATGTGTAAAATATAACTTACTATTTAGATGTCTTAAAAATTTAAAACATTTTAAATTGTAAATTGCATATTGCCAGTACGCAAAAACTAAAAATGTGAAAAATTAAAAAATTAAATTAGGAGATGTATGTTTAAGCCTAATAGCGAATGTTTAAGTAATTTTCCACTGTTACGTACAAGATTTTATCTATTTTTTCCTTAAAAAAAAATATTTGAAACCCGTGACTTCTCATTATTTATTTTATGCAACTTTACACATAATATTTACAAAACATGTTTGTTATCAGTTTCAGTATGATCTAACAATTTCTTAATATACCAGAAAATAATTAAATATAATGAAAAGTTAGTTTTCCAGATGAGTAGGAAATGTAAACTACTTTCTCATTGACTAAGAAATGGAATTATTCGCAAAAGTAAATTTAGATGAATAAATAGATGAACTAGATTTTTTCATATTGAAAAACTGCTAAAGTATGATATCTTCTTGTGATTTTAATTACTCGGATACCAAAGTTAAGTCACAGCGTGGAAATAAAATTTCGACCGAACTAGACGATGTCCATTTATAGTTTCAGCTGTAACACGCAGATCTCCTCAAGATCTCCAATAATCCAATAATCCTATTGAAATTGTTTTTCAGTTTAGATATTGATTTCCCGAATCATATTTTTCTTTCTTTAAAGTTCTGTCACTATTTTTGGTCAAGATAAAACATGCGTTGGATTGAATTTCTTAAAGTAATTGTTATTAGATTAATCAGTCAATTTTTCTACACCCACATTAGCAAATTTTACAATGAATTGCTTTCAGTTTTTTATGTAACTACATCAAATTATAAATACACGTGTGCGAAATTAGGTAGATTACGTTTTTTTATTACATATGTAATCTACTCTTACCAACAGAACTATAATTAAAAATATTTTAATCACATGTGTCTTTAATCCATTATAAAACGTTGTTAATAACTGATAAACAAAGAAATGTTTCAGAAAACATTTTTATTGAAAAAATCTGCATTGGAACGAACAAACTCGTTCTGCAACACTTAATCCATATGTACAATCATGTAAAACCACCTAGCGTTTAAGAGTTTCCCAATTAAAAAATAATACAAAAATAGATTATTTTTTTCCCTCATGACAATCTAAATATAAACCTGTGACGAAACGTGGGTTTATCAAAAGTCCTCCCCATCTGCCAAAGTTTGGGTTCAATTATACCGATAATTAAACGCACCCAGGAAATTCCAAATTTGGAAAAGATAAATCCAGGTACAAAAACGGAGAATCCTGCTGTTGCAACACAGTGGGTTTTGTCCTAAGAACCAAAAAAGGTGAGAATATGTCTCGTGTCGTCAAGGTTTTAATTTTGTGCAGTGTTGTGATAACCGCTTATGCTTTTACTGAAGTAGTAAATGACTTAAGTCTGTGTTGGAGTTTACCAGTAAGTTTTACTTTTGCTGCGAACATCAGAAATTTATAAGAAACTTCCAGCAAGCTTTTAAAAATTGTTACGTTTTGAGCGATTTTCTAAAAGCGGAAAAGAAACGATCTACCTCTGGTAAAACATTAGAGAGATTATGTGGGAAAGAGAAGAGGACCGACTCCTTAACCAGTGCTTTTTTCCAAATTTGTTCGCTTCCTGCTTATATCAAAAATTCCATTAATAAAAAATAACTTGTCAATTATTTTCTAAATAAAACTATATTGTAGATCTGTGTTCATTCCTAATGGTTTGTAAACTGTACGACGTTCGCAAACTCTCAATCACGGTTTCTTGTAGCTATAAAAGGGAGCATTCCGCATGATTTTCTCAGTCTTTCCAGGGTATTTCTCTTGAGTGGGTTTACTCTGCTTTCAGGTTACGAAAATGCGCGCTAACTTTGTCAGAAATGCTGTTATACTTCTGGTCGTGTTGTTTTTCCACGCATATTCCGCCTTTCCTTCAAGACCAGATGACCGCACTCTTGCAAATAATGAGGTAAATAAAACAATCGATTAAATGAGATATTTATGTAACCGTTGCAGAAATATCAGTTGTTGAAGGATTTAATGCCCTCTCTCAGGCAGATTATCGCGGAGGATAAATTTATGGAAGAGAAGCGGAATCAGGAAGTGATGACAGCTTTCAACAACATGAAGGAATTAAAAGATATATTACGATCTGGCTAGATTACCTGACTGTATTTGGATTAATAAATAAATTGAATTACCTAATGGCTGCATTCATTTTTAAGTTTTATTGTTTCAAAATTGACTTTAAATTAGTGAGTGCTTAATATCTGTCCCAGTTGTTAAAGGAAATATGAATAAATAGCTTGAGTTTATTGCCATTTTATTATTTTTATAAATTTGCCAAGTATTGAACTTTGAATTGTAATGTTTTGAAATCCTCTTCCGTTTTAATTCTAAAGAACGATTTGGAAGAAAACACACTAAACGAAGATGAGTACAATAAAGAACAAAAAAATAGTAGCCAAATCCAAAAAAAGTGTTAAGAATTTTTTATTGGAGCCGAAATAAGAGCCTTTATAAACATGGAAAACAACAAAAAAAATAAGCTTAGCTTATGTCCCATTACAATGTTGAGGTTAACAAAGTTCAGTTTGTATTGCTAAAATTGGAATAAATCTTTTGAGATTCTAAAGTAAGATGGGAGCGTGTCATTTGTTAAATTCAATACAAAGAAATAATGAAACAAAAAATTCTCATGTCAATAAATATAGAAAAAGAAAGTAGTTGTATCTTGCCAAAATGAGACTTTGTTTCTATCTAAAAAAGTTTTTCTTTTGTTAAACAATTTTTTTTTTCCATATTTCTTACAATCGAGAAAAAGTCATCGCCAAATCTTTGCCTGTTTGTCTTCCTCTAAATATTCTTCTCACCATCTTTCTTTCACGTGATTAATCTTTTAATGTATCGCTATTAAAAATCTCTTTTACCACTCTAGTACAGTTGTTTTTAGCAATTCGTTGCTTAAATTTGTTTTTTTTTTGTCATTTATTATCTATTAATACTCTTAGGCAGATCAAGTAATCTGTTATTACACATTTTCTTTTACTTTCCTAGTGTCGCCTTCACATGCTACAAATTGGTGACTTTTGTTGAATATTAGGTTCTTTCTGTTTATTCTTAATTGAAGAGCACCGTCTTACAAGTACCACTGGTTTTTCTTTTGAAATTTACTTTATTCTTTCTTGTACACTCCCATATTATTTTTGTTCAATTTATTAGTTTTTTATGGATTTCTCATTCTCTTGAGAAATCCATAAAAAACGTTTCTTTCATTTATTTCCTGCTCATTACTAATCTTTTTTACATTTGGAAATATTAGTGCTTTTTTCCAGTAATTCAGCACTAACTTATGGATCTTTTTTTTTCGTTGGCATTAGTATATTTTTAGTATTTAAAGTCTTATTTTTACTTCATTCGGCTTGGTGATTCCATATTTTTAATTTTTGTTCATCACTACCTCTAAGGTTTCCTTTATAAAATTTTATTTTTGTGTTCTTCTATGGTTTTTGTATGATTTTACAATTTCTTTTTGTAGACATATTTGTTAGAGTTTCTTTCTTTGATTGCTATACTTCTTTGTAATTTCCTGTTTGCAACAATTTCATCTTTTTTCCATCTTGTTTTATTTTTCTTTTATATTCCTCGTCTAAATTTTTGTTTTCTTTTGACTTACCTATATGCTTTTCCATCGTTATTATTACTTCTTCTTTAGTTTCCTATTTTTTTCCTATTTTCTTGTCTGCAATTTTCTCTTTTTGTAGATATCATGTTTGCTTTACGGTCTTCTTCCTTCTTCTTTCTATTGTGTTAGTTAACCCTACCAATGATTTTAAGGCGCTAGATGGCTTCAATATTTAAAAATATTCTTCAAATATTTGTATTCTTTAGATTTTCTACATTATTTTAAAAATTATTGTTTTTTGTTTCAATTTTTTGGATTTCTTTGGATTTTTAGAATTCTTTTGTCTTTATAATTAATTTTTAATGCTCTCTATAGTCATTATTTTATTTTTTAAATTCTCTCAACTTCTTATCTTTTTATCCTACTATTATACTAAATTCCAAAAAAACATTTTTCCTATTTTTGCTAATTTCGCCGATCAACAAAAAAAAAGTATGCTTACTGCTTGTTTCTATCTTGTCATGTCTTTAAATAAAACCCGTGGCATTAACAATCGATCTCTTTAATCAGACACCTGAATTACGTAATTAAAAATAAAATATTACACAAAACAATGAAAAAATAAATCGAAAGCACAGTAGTAATAAATAATTGAAACTGTAATTGTTACTATTTAATTTAATCATTTATACAATATTAGAGATGCAAAAGACCACTAGATGCGGCATGGGCCATCAAGGTGTTTGCAGCCTGTTGTGTCTCTAAAAGAATTCTCGTTTCATTCATCCACTGCCTCGCAACGGATCTAGGTGCACCTTTCAATAAATTCATATATTTAAGGGTTTGGGCGAAATCCCCACGATCTAACCAATATCTGGAACAAAAAGACTTTTTTATACAATTTTTCTAAATTTAATTATATTACCTCGCTCTTTGAAGAATTTCATTGGTTGTTAACTTGCTAAAATCAACTTTTTCATCGTTAAGTTCTGTTTGTGGGATAGCACTTGGCTTGTTTATTAGGAAAATTGATTGGATATAGGAAAGGATATGAAGTGGGAGAGCTCCGCCCTCTTCGGGAACAAGGGCTACTCTTCGAGCTACGACTTCAAGCTGGAGGAAACGCTCACGAAGAGCGTCTTCGGGGAACACACCTCTCTCTTTTGCTTCCTTTGGAATGCCGTTGATTACAGCTTCAACCAACTCGTCGCCCTTAGCTGAAAGTTAGCTTAAGTAATACTAGTCTTTCTTTGTTTTTGTTTTGATTAGCGTGACCTTGATAACTGTTTAATTAGTCTTATAAAATTGTTTTTTTCATATTGACAAGCGCAACAATCGCTTATGTTATGTTTCATATGCTATTTTGTCCAAGCAATCGGTCCCAAATAATGATAATATTGAGTAATGTCTATTAACAGGTTGTTAAAAATATAAGTACGATATTAACATTAGTAAGTGTCATGTTTACTAATTTTAACAGAATGTTAAAATACATAGGAAACCTACAGAACAGACCGCAACAGGTTTTCATTTGGATTCCAAGATCCAGTTCAATAAAATGCCAAGTCTCCATAGATCTCATTTGATCTAAAAATTTTCTTCAAGGTTAAAGATAAAAGGGATCGCATAATCTACAAAATTTGTGTAATTTGGGCGTTTTTTAATCTATGACTCTAAGAACTGAGTTTTTTTTTTAATCTATTTTGACTGGATTAGGAGTTTACTCTCTATCTTCCCTGTTTATTTTAACATCTTAAAATAGTTACAAAAGTCAATAAAACTTCCTTTATGCCGTTTAATTTTTAACTACCCACCTGCTGCTTTCTGCACCAATGTAATTTCAGGACTTAGAGGTCGCAACTGGTCCTTCCACGGAATTCCTGGACATCCGGTTTTGATGGCACGCAATAAAGCTTGACATGCGGACCACAAAACTTGTGACTGTTTTGCTGCCTTATCTGCTGCATCTCTTGCTGCAAAATAGTACAGTTAAAACACAAATCTGGTGTGCCAAATGTAGAAGAAACTGTATTTTCTCAAAAAGAAGCGACCACCGGCGATGTATTTAGTTACCGGTACCGGCTACCTATTTACTCCATACAGTTTCGTTAACAAATTAAAAATGGCAGTAGCGCTGTTGGCAAATTTCTGTCATTTTAAAATCTCGAACCTTTTAAGGCATGATCCAGTCCTCTTAGACGCCCAACCATCGCTGCTAACTGAGTCTTATATTTGACTCTTTCTTTTTCTAAGTCTTCATCGAATTTTCTTGCGTAAGTTCGTTCAATCTCGAGCGCACGAGTTTTTACGACTTCGTCCAAATGGTCTGCAAAGACTTGGGACTGACGTTTGAGTTGTTCCCTCAGATCATGTTCAGCTTCTTTTCTTAATTGTAAGCACTGTAAAAGTGTGAGTTATTAATAATTCATGTTCTGACATCACGAATAAAAATACTGATGACACAAAAACATACCTGTTTTTGGAAACATAACGTCAGCTTGCGTTTTTCTTCATCCACGGCATGGCAAATTTGGACGCTGTCTAAACCAGAGGTATCCCCTTTTCTCGCCGCTTCTACAGCTGCATCCAGTTTGCCAAGCGCCAAAGTTTCAATTCTAGCCAACTCTTTTTGATAGTATAACACAAGATTGTACGCATGTAAAACAAATAAATCCAAATCAGCTTCATTAATCTCTAATTTTTTGTTGTAAAGATCAATAGATGGGAACAATGATTCTAATTCTTGACAAAAATGCGATCGGGCTTTTTGGACTTTCTCCCAGTATTTCTCTGTAATGCTACTAAATTTTCTTTCAGCTTCAAACTGATTTTTGGCGTTTGTAATGTCCTCTTGAACTTTTTCCACATTTATGTTCACCATTTCTACAGTGACAGCTGATGGTTCAAAATCTGGCTTAGCAAGAAGTCCCTTCAATTTAGTCACAAGTTGTGTGGCTTCTTTTGCTTGTGTTTCAGCTTCTTTGATAGAGTCATTTTTTGCTTTAGTTTTGGCTTTAAGTGTTTCCCATTGTGGACTCCCAACTCTGTCTACTGACTGCTCGATTATTGAATATATTTCTTGATTATAGACTCGCAAGTCGTAAATTGCTTGGTTGTAAGCATTGACTGCTTGAGTGGCAGCTTCACAAATTTTTGCTTCTATTTCAGCTAAGTTGCTGGGATGCGATTCCGAGACTTGAACATCCTTAGGTGGTACCTTGGCCTCACCAGCTAAAAAATTAACGAAATTAAAAATAATAAAAATAAATCAACAAAAATGTTAGTTAAAGCGTAAAAGTTAATACCAATTTCAACGTCACATTTGTCCTTTGCTTTATCTTTTTGCTCAAGTCTAATTTCTGTGTAATTTTCTTGAGGTATTTTAGTGTCTTCCAAAGCTGGTATGACTGGTGATGGCGCTAATGAACACTCAGGTTAGTCACACACATAGAAAAAGTTATACTTCTACCTTTGTATGGTTTTGTATCAGGCCTAGTTACAGCTTCCTTTTTCTTTTTTGGGTCTGATGTGAATAAACCTAAAAGCGACTTTTTCGCGTCATCGTATATGGTCGTAATGGACCCAAAGATCGTATTGTCTTCTTGAAACACGAACTTTATAACATCGTTAGACCAAGGGACATATTCAACTAAAGTTTGTCTAAAATCTGGATCATATTTAGCATATCCAATTGTAGCACCACCAACCAAAGCGAGTGCCCCCAAGGTGTAAATAGCACCAGAACTAGACTTTTCTTTCTTCTTGGGAGCGGGAGGGGGACAAATGTCTTTTGAATACAATCTCACATTTTTGTATAACTTGAATTCTAATATTCGTGGGGATTTCTGAAAAAGCGAGTTTTGAGGTTAAGTTGCACAATCGTTAATTATAGCTCAAAATTACGTAATGAACTCATTTTGGGGTTAAAAAAATAGAATATAGTGAACTACAACCGGAAATTATACAAACTATTTGTATTAGCAGAGTCACGAGATGACATAACCAGTCACTCGGCCATCACTTTAAAATTAAATCATTGTATGAGTTAGGGCTCACCGTTTGTAAATTTTTAGAGGGGAACCTGCCTACAATTCTTAACATCTTCTGGGGCAGCCACTTTGGGAGCGGTTTCAGTAAAAATCGTCGAACACAAAATTACACCGTGCAGTTATCTTGACAGCGCAGGCATCACTCAATTTAGTAATCTTGAGACTTTTACTTGGGGGGTGAGTTTCATGAAATTGGGGATCAGGACGTTGCTTGAACCCTTAATTTCGAAAGAGTCCCCCAAATAACGGTTTCTGTAGAAATATAAACTAAAATAGTTTGTTTTTTATTTTGAATTTTGAGGTTAGGATGGAAACGATTTCTAAGTTGGTAGCACCATAAAATCCACTAAAACTCGATTTTTGCGTCTCTGTTCTACTCATTTATTATTGGCTTCTTACATAATGTCACAAACGTAACAAAATAAATGTTACTAATTCGCCAGCAATGTTGCGGTTTTTGCTTCCGGCGACCCGTTTCTTGTTTCGGCCCCCACAAGTGCAAAATGTAGTGCAAAAACCACTTTTTGGTGCACGGAATTTTACATCAGTTATTCCGCCGACGATTGGGGCCCCCACGTCAAACCTTCTTACAAGCCCTAAACCCACACTTAGTAATGTAATTTCAAGAAATCTAATCAAATTCTCACTTGGAAAGGGTAAAAGGAAGTCAGTCAAAGCTGTACGATTACGTTTCTATCGCCTTGCTTGGGGCGGATGGATAAGGACCCTTGCAGGACATAAGAAAAAACTATGGAAGAAAACTGCTGCAAATAAGAGAAGATTGAGGCAGCATGTCCTCTGTAACGCCTCCCAGAGTTACCTTTTGGATAAAATGGCTGGACCTTTCTGGACTAAACGCAGGTGGTATGTAGATGATCCATATGAGCCATATCATGAGAGAGAGTATTACCCACAATCTTCAAAAAAACCACAGACTTTCATACCACCAAGTGGCACAGTGCCTAATTGTTAGCGTGTTCAGTAATAAAATATTTTATTTCTTATTGGTACAGAATTATATAATCGTATTCCTGAGTCTACCAATTCCTTCAATTTCAGTTTCTAGAATATCTCCTTTTTGTAAGAATTCTGGAGGATTCCTATGCATCCCGACACCAGCGGGGGTTCCTGTGAGGATGACGTCCCCGGGATACAAGGTAACGACCCTGAAAATATCACATTAACCACAAAAAAAACGTCATAAAGAACATACTGGGACAAATATGACACTAGAAAATCAATTTTGAAGATCATTTCTGACGTATTTCCATCTTGCTTCAATTTCCCATTGACCCAGCTCTTCACACTCAAATTGTTAGGATCAACTTTGTTCTTGGTTACCACGGCTGGTCCCAATGGACAAAAAGTATCCATGCTTTTCCCCAGTAAGAACTGACCGTTGTTCCTTTTCTTTTGCCAGTCACGAGCACTGATATCTTGAGCAACCGTGTATCCAAAAACATAATCATTGACTTGATCAGATCTGATGGCTTTAGCTTTTTTGCCGATGACCACAGCGAGCTCAGCTTCCCAGTCCACGCTCTAAAATTTTTCGATTAATAAAGTTCAAAGAAAGATAAAGATACCTTACGTTACTTATTGAGGGCAGTTGGACGTCGTCATGTGGCCCTATAATACAAGATGAAAACTTACTGAAGAACATAGGTTCACGAGGGTATGGGATGTTCTGTTCATCGCAGTGGCCGCTGTAGTTGAGCCCCACGCAAGCTACTTTGTCTGGTTTTGTAATTGGGGGGAGCAAGGTTACGTCTTTTAGGGCTACAACCGATTTTCCTGACGCTATAATCCTACAAGTTAAAAAGCAGAAGTTAGAAAAGGTCAGATGTGGATTTTGTAATCGTGGGTTAATAGAGTCTCTGACCCATTTAAAAGTAATTTTTTCTTTTATAAAACGATGAATTAGTTATGTTACAATACCGAGTACTTTGTTCGACTAGCTTGAAATACAGCGTGCACAAAAAGTTGTCTCTGAAGCTAATACAGCTAATAGCCTATACAGAATTCCTAAACAGAAATTTTACTTGGTTTTAGATTATTAGCGCTGGTTTTTAGTAGTTGTAGAAAATAGTCCTTTTTCTAACGTAAGAAAGGAAAACGAATTCAAAATATTAACTTATAATCTTTAACTTGTTATTTTTTATTTTTAGAGATTCGTTTTGATTAGGTGTAGCACGATAATGTAACAAATCCTCTATTGGATTGTCATAAACGATGATATGAATTATTTAAATGATAGCAATGTATTATGATAATTTATAACATCCTTTGTACTTAGCACGATAGTGGAATCGTTGTCAGATAATTTTTACAGTAGGGCCATAAAAACAGCAAATTTTAATTCATCGATTTATGAGACTAGACTACTTTGCCTTTAGATGTTTAAATCCGTTGATTTATTTTCCCGTTTGCTAAATAAAATTTTAAAGAACATATTTTGGGTCAATTTTTGAACAAAATTTCTCCATAAATTTACAAAAATTAAAACTTCATTACTAACCTTTAAACTTTTTTTAGTAAGGTCAAATATATATTTAGCAATGAGAAATAAAGATAAAAGGTAAATAACTTGGACTGCAAATATAGGATTTTCAATTCGAAGTGGACGTTGATAACGTGAATACCTTTCCACTTTATTTATATATTTACAAATTATGTTTATGTAGGAAACACCTCAATATTTTTTTTCATTATAGTCTTAACTTTTTGGGTACAGTGTATTTAATTGGCGGGAATTTTACATTAACTTTTTGTGTGCAGTGTATTGTAATCGTTGCCACATTTATTTTATTCGCTAAAACGTTTCTCATATTTACTCCTACCTAATCATGTCTGATAACTAAAGTGTAAACAGTGTAATAATTTTTTTGCATACAGTTTTAAGATTCTTATATAAGATACGTATGTTTTTAATGTTAATGGTAATTTCTCTTTACTGTCAAAACCGGTACCAAGTAGTTTTATCTTTATTCTTACATAATAACTTTATTTTGATTTTGCACTCAACGCTGAACATTAATTTTAATGAATCTATCGTTGTATGTAATTTCAGCCACTTCTTACTGTTTGTGATCTTATTTGGTAGTAAAAAATTACAAAATATCGTCGAAAGTGCTCTTTTATCTAAAACTTGTTTACCTCTTCGCCCGGTCGTAGACGTCAGTACCGGCTGCCAAAAATTTGGTAAGAGTGTTGGGGATCGAATGGTCCACATTGCTAATATCGAAAATGTCTCCATCTTGAGTAATCTGCCCCCCTAAATGCGTAGCACCACCTGATTTCAGCTTGAACTGCACGAACCTCATGTTGTTGCTACCAGTGACACTAAAACTTCTAATCGCGGTATACGATCTGGTATTCAAAAATAATCTTTTTGAATTGTTAACAAAATGAAGTACTATTGTTGAACACATTTTATCGTTTGAAAATCGACAAAGTAACTGATAAGATGAGACCAAACACGCCGCGATATGCTTGCTAGAAATTGCTGGTTTGTATGACGTGAATTTTTTGTATATTTAAATAAGACTGCAATCCGCCCATTTGTATGGGTCAACCACGAGAACAGAACTGAAACAAAACATTGGTGGTGGTAACCGGTTCGAGGATTTTTGACCCATTTTGTGGAAAGTCACTTGATAGTACAGATAATACAACATTCGTGTTTCAGGGAGGGAATAATAAGTAATAACTTTCAAATTTTAACGCAATTGCCGATGACCTTGTGTCACGAATTGGTTGGTAATACATGCGTTGGTTGTTTGTATGTTTGAAAAATAAATTATGTGGTATTTGATTATAATAAATAACACATGGTCGTGTCAGTGCTGACATCTTATGTTTATTTTTCTGTTCTTTTACAGGCATCTGTAAGACCATGTTTTGTAATTCTGAAAGCTTTCGCATAATTTGGACGTAGTGTTTTTTACGCTACTGCTCCATAGGGGGCGTTTGCTTTAAGATGTCGAGATTTGCTATTTTGTAATATATACTAATACCATTAATTGAATGCAAATTTTCATGTGAGAAATTCTGATACAGAAAGAGTGGCGTGGCTATTACAACGGTTATTAAGGCACTAATTACCGGAAATCCCGTTGTAATGTCACTATGTATCAACGTAGGTTATTAATTATTGATCATTAATATACTTTTCACTTTATTATTAACTTCGTGTGTAACCAGTTGAATGTTATAATTATTTTATATACACCGTTATAAGAGTCCAAATATTGAAATATTGCCATAATAGATTCATAATATCTATCATAATTACACACTACTACGTTTAACTGCTTGCTAAAACGTGAGTAGAATTAGAAGGATGAACATTTTAAATCGTCATTGTCGAAAGTAGAAATTTTTGAACACTCAAATGGAAAAATAAAAGAACTAATTAGACGAAAGGTCGAAACAATTTAACAATACTGCATTGAAAATATGTTACCTTCTACTTTCTACCACAAAATATTCTATTGCATTTAACAAGGACTTTGGTCGGTTTTAGACATTTTTCTAGTATTGTAGCGAGCATGCAATAATGCAAAAAGATGAAACAAAAATACTTCGAGCCAATTTAACGAACCTACGATCCCACGAATTGTGTTCGATATCTGCCTGAGGTTTTGTTTAATTGAACACCTGTTATAAATTACAGTTAAAATAAAGGCAGTTTTTTCACAAATTATTCCCTGAAGATGTTAAATTTGCATTTTTCGAAATTATGGTCAAATTAGCACGTTAATCACCGCCACCACAGTCGCAAAAATCCATATTTATTGTGAAATTTATCAAAACTGACAAGGGACGCCTCTCTTCCAAACCTGGCATACACAAATGAGCGAGTTAACATCTGATAAGATACTTGTATGACAACATTTCATAAAGAGGGTCGGTCCTAACAATTGACGTGCGCTTCAGTTTATATTATTTTAGATTTAGGACCGATAATTACCAGGCCCGGCTTCACTCAGTTTTTTAACTATGACTTTTTGTTTTAGGAACATGTCATGTTACTTTAAGTTTGTGTTTTATTTATGATTAATGTGAATTTGAGGAGAAGACGCTGAAGTGTTGAGGAAACTGAGAGAATGAAACTGTTACTTTCGGAATATTCTGGGTCCGATTCTGGTAGATTGTCATTTTCGTGTTATTGATGGCAGGGCTTGAATGGCTGCTAGATGGTATCGGAAGCCTTTTGTTTCGACAATCAATTATCTCTAAGTTGACTGCGGCATTTTAATTTAATTAGGGTGTATTATGTGGCGCATTTCTCCAGAACTAACCGGCCGTTTAGTTTAACCAGATTACATCATTCGGATATCATTTTAAGTATGTATGTCTGTCATCTCCTCCATGTCGTTTTGGTATGTAAATTCAACCAGAACCAGGACCATTGGTATAAACAAGTAGTTTGATGGGACGTTGTGGAATTGAACGGGCACTTTTTAAGTTTTAATTGACCAAGACAACATACCAAATGCCGTTTTGATTAACGAAATATCATCTTAAAGTTCACTGTTGGAAATGGGACAGATGCTGTATGAACTTTTGAATGATTAAACGTTTTTATTTTTATTTTTTGTTCATTATGTAACACATATATTCAACTATCATTTTTATATATGGTCATTTTTTGGAAATATGTAAGGCTTTAACATCTTTCCAATCCCGAAATAAAGTTTCAATCTTTCAAATTTCTCCAATTATTTGAATAAAATAAATTCAAACATGAACCAACGATGATTCTTTGTTGTCTTTTTCAGTAATGATACAAACAAAATTGAACTGATTTTTTTGCAAATTTTTATAAATTCTGATTTTACAATTCTAGATTTGATTTCTTTGATTAATAAGAAAGAAGTTTTTTTAACCTTAATTAAAATTAACATTAATATCACATTTTTTGGTTGATGATTCTTTTTTCTTATCTTTCTGTTTATTCTTCATTCAGAGCAGCAGTGGGATAAATATCATCACTTTTCTTTATATTTTTTTCTGACTATTCATTTTCTTTTTTCTTATCTTTGTCGTCTTCGTGTCTTCGTAAACTTTTCTAGGTTTTTATACAACACTGGAAAATCTCTCTCTTAAATTGTCAATTTTAGAAAAATGATATCATATTTTTTCATTGCTTATGCTCTTTTTGATCACCAGCAAAATTACTGTCTTCATTTATTTAAGTGAAGAATTTTACGGTACTGCGGGTTACGATCAATTTTTAAAATCAATAGATCAATAATGTCCAGTAGTTTTTTTTGGAGATTTACCTTTTTATTCTACTAACAGTTTTCAGAAAGATTTGTTTTAGGTTTTCAGGATCTGATTTTAGTTTTCTGTTTTTTTTATTTTCATCATTTTTATTACTTTGAAAATTTCGTTCTTTATTTTTTTTTATTGGCGCCACAATTATGACGCTAATAGCTGAAGCTCTCGTTCTCACAGAAACACGTTATTAATATCTATCTTTTATTTTTTTCCGGTACTCAGGATATTAATTTTTCAAGACTTCTCTATATACTGTTTCTGATTTTTTCTTTTGGCTGACCAAGTTATTTAAATTTAATAACAAATTTTATTTTATTAACTTACTAACTGTTGTAACTTACATACAAACTGATTTCCTATTTCACCTCCTTTAAGGTAGATTAAAAAAAATCCGATCAGTTTATTATGCGTGATTGAGTAACACACATCGAAACATCTTCGCAAACTTTCACTTTCTATATTTGTAGGACTAATAGGATTTTCAGCAGTTTTCTGCTTTTTTGCAACTTTTTTTAATATTGTTATCTAGATTTTTGCTTATCCAGCTGTTCAAATTTATTTCTTTAATTGTACGAGGAATATTTTTTCTAATCGAAGTTATTGTGCTTTTATACTTCTATCGTTTATTTCTTCAGCTAATACTTTTTTTGTTTTTATTTTTATTTAGATATGCGATTATTCATTATTTTCTTCTTTTTTGCCACATTTTTGTCCAAACCGTTTTACTTGTATTTTAACAATCGTTGAACAAATTATTTCACGGTTAACTTGTGTTTACCCACTTTTGCATTTAGCAGACTTTTTAGAAGTGAATTCACGATAATTATCATCTATAGGATCATCTAGTTTGTCCTCTTTGTGGCCTCTTCTAATTGTGTTTTCGTTCTTAAGTTTGCTACCTTGCTAACTCTATTTTTCACAGACGATGGATGAAATTTTCTAGACAATTTCCACTGTTTTCTATGTTTTTTTTTCGAAGAGTTTGCTTTATCCATGGTCTTTTTTAATATCAGCTCTAAGGACCATAACACGTAAGAACTTATTTGAGAAGGAATAAAAAGAGTTTTGCTTATTTTAAAAAAATGTCACAGTGCTAAACGCCAAATGCGGTGAAACATTATCTCATTTTCTTTAACCACTTCGAAAATTCGATCGTTTATTTTAATTTCGAATTTAAAAGAGTTCCGTTTTTAACATGTTTAACACTTAACACTTAACTTAACGTACTTAACGTAGTGATTACTCACTCTATCTGGAGTGCAATTATATGTTAAAGTATGAGATCATTTACAGTGCAGTTATTTTAATATGATAATAAGAATTATTATAATGGGTAAATAATATAAATAAGCTAATAATAATAATTAATTAAATAAGCCCAGATCTTATTAATCTCAATGTTTCATATTAAACATCCAGGAACCTTACTTAAATTATACTTTTATTCTAATACATTATGATCTCTTTTTTATAGTTTTTCTATTCTTTCTGTGTTATGTTTTTTCTAAACCTTTCACGACCCTGTGAAGGAGTGTACAAAACCATCGTCAGCGTCGCTCAGGGCACGAAATGGCATTCGTGCCGTTACTTCCCGGTTTGATTACAGTGATCGCGCCTGGTGCCCAATAATGATTTAACGGGAACTCCTGAAGCCGTCATAATACGAACAAGAAGCTCGCTTCCCATGTTTTTCGCGTCTTAGCATCTCGTTGTTCCTTGATTGTTTTGTAATGTAAGACAAGAGCTCGACCCGTAATTACGTGGCAATATAATTAGGCAAGTAGTTTCCTTCATAACAAATTAGAGCCTATGGCCAAGGAACGTACAATTTAGCCGTATTAATTATCCGAGAGCATTCGAGAAATCGAGAACAAACACACATAGGCGCGTCTTAATAGCCCACAATTTCCATTCGAATGTCTAATGGCGAAACCAGTTTTATTATAATTTGTCTAACGAATTATTAGCCGTCCGATAATGGATGCGCGATCTGTGTAATTTATAAATTCCACCATCACACATCCCATAAAGTCGATCTTAATCGGCCTCATAACTGATATCTTCATGTAAATTTGATGCTACGGACAAAGCTAATATAATTATTCCTTGTGGAAACTAATGTGTACGCTGGATAATCATCCCGTATGATTTAGTGGCCTCCGGTCTTTATTAAAATTAATAACCAACATAAATAACACGTCCGAATGACCGAATAAACACTTGGATCGTTTTATAACTGATACTACTAATTAAAAACGCCAATTTATTAGCTATCGTAAACGTGTTGCACAGCCTCGATTTTGCTTGATTTTATCAACGAAATGCCACCAGAAAATTTGCGTCCGGCTCAACGACAGAGGATCAACTCGTAACATTTACCTATTCAATATAAATTTATGTATACACGTTAATTAGTCCAATAAATCATTGATGGATAAATAAACGATGAATAAACATGAATCAAACCTAGCAATCAAAAATATTAGGTCTTCTTTTAATGAGGCACCAGTTAAAATTTAACTTGAGCTTAGTTACTTTTTCAATTTATTTATACTGACACTGTTTAATTTATGTTTTTTAATCATTTTATATTTACTAGTATTTGCGGACAGGTCGGCTTTACCACTTTTAGGTCCAAATTTTGGTTTTAATTTACTGTCTTGACACGTTTTAATTTCACGTACCTAGCTTTAACATTTTTTTGTATATTTTTGAGACCAACGTATGTTTGGTTGCATATATTAATTTGTGGATTTATTGATTAATTTCACCAAATTTTTATGAACATTAATAGGTGAAACTCCAGGTCCACTTTTATACGATTTTTTCTATGCTTCAAATGTTGATTATACTTTTTTTTTGTATGTAAATTGTTTTGTTGGTATCCTAAAAAATGATCTGAATTGCTCCATTTACACTTTTTTTCCGAAAAGTAGCATTAACGTTATGAATATCCTCAACGATTTTGCTCTAATGCATCTCATTGTCAGCACTGAAAGTCGTATGTAAATACGTTGTTAAATAATTATTATACTTCGCATATTTTCATGCGAGACTCATTTTTGAGCAAAACCGACATCATCGCCTCATCGATATGGGCGTGAAATTTATCTGTAGAAGATTTTCCTAAGGCACAATGCGTGCGTTCTAGATTATTAAGCGTCATTAAATAATTTCCGGCGAATTTCTGTGCGCAAACAAGACAAAACGAAGTTAATTACGTATTAAATGTAGTGGATAATGGTATGCAAATGAGTAGTTGGGAAGGCGATTTTATGAAAAAATTAAAACTGATTGACATGTGTATTAATTTGAATAATTTAAACTTAGAGTCATTACAATTATAATAATTTCGTAAGAGCAATAAGCCGAGTTTTCGTGCAGGTTGTGTAGACGCGTTCGAATCGCAATTTTCTTCTCCGTTTCGCGCATCATTTGCATAATTATCCTTTAAGGCACATCAACGCGCTCGATTGAGAGTTTATTAAAATGTTGATCGCTGATGGCCACTTATTAAATATCTATCAACGCATCCTGCAGGTTATGAAGTGACATAGTTTGAATAAATTCGGAAAGAAGGGTGTGCACCTGCTGTGAAATAACCGATCATTATTAGACGGCAATATGCTGAAGACGGCAATTTGAATATGATAAACAGGCTCGTCACACCTTCTGAAAATTTACAAAAACCGATAACAACATAATTAGTTCCTACTCCTTATTCTCTCAGTATGAATATTGCTTTCATATTTTGTACAATTCTCAGAAATGTTAACGTTAATAAAAAAGTGCCAAATATTTTGAGGTTTCTCAAAAAATCAAGGAATCAAGATTCTAAAATTTAAAGAATTTGGAGTAATTGTTTTGCAGGTTTCATATTGTTTGTTAATAAATTTAGAATTGCGATAGACATTTGGACTGCTAGACTACAAAAACTGCAGAAGATGTAACAACTGAATCTGGAGAACTTGGAAAATCTAATGAATTCCAAGGATTTAAAGAAACTAAACATACAGTAGAACGTTGATTATCCGAACGTTCAATTATCCGAACTGGCAGCATGCCAAAAAAAATCAAATCATAGGCTATGTCGGTTTTGGCCGAGCATCGTTAGCACTCAGTGCTTTTACAAACTTTATTAACGGAAATCGTTTTTTTTTTTGTGCCAAATTTATCCTAAGTATACTTACAATTTACGTGTTCTTTGTGTAGTTTGTTTTTTTTTGGCACTATATAGGTACTATAACTAAATAACATTTTTTTTTTGTAATTATTTTACACCTTCTGTATTTTTTTAGTAAAATTTGATTATGAATTATCGGAACCACTTTTGACAACATTAGTTCGGATAATCGACGCTCTACTGAATATATGCAATTTTTTTCTAAACTCGTTCCATATTTTGTGTTAATTTGATACAACATGATCATAGTTTTGCAAATTTTTAGATGGCTTACAGGGATTTTTATAATGATTATGATTTTATTAACATTTCAACGATTATCGATATTTTTAATTGTGTACAGTTTTTCAGTTGAATTTTCAATAATGTGTTTGATAATTTTTGTTTAATTGTATTCTTATTTGTTCTGAAATCGTAAGGTTACAAACTTTTAAACGTTTAGGCTAGAAGTGTATTTCTGAAATAATGAAAATCTTATGAAAATGACAATATCAATAATATATGAATAGGAATAGAAAATTAAATTAATTGCAGAAATATTCGACAATGACAATACGAACAAAAACGAAGGTTTGATGAGGATTGGAAATAACTAGTGTATAGACCTAGTTGGACGAAGAAAAAAAGACACTTAACAGAAATATAGTAGGAAACAGAATTTTTTTATAAGAAATAACGAGCGGTCAAAAGGATGCAGAACAAACGGGAGCACATTATTACAAACTTGTTAGGTGGATACAAAAATATTCAATACATGAAAATATTTTGAAAATATTTTAACTTGTGACAGCACCGAACTACAGCAGAAAAAGTTAAGAAACCGACACGACGATGGAGAAAAATTACAGAAGAGAAAGTATAAAGTCTGACATAGATACAAAGAATACGAAAATTTCAGGAATTGATGGGATAGATAATAACTAATGATTTATAGACATGGAGTTACAGAGAGAATTTAAGAAAAAAAAATCTACCCCTGTAAAATTATTAGAAGTTATTCTAATACTATTAATCCTAATGAGGGATCAAACGATCTCCAATAATTACGTAGGAATGTGGTATAGGCACATGAGATTTACATTTCAAAAACTGTGCTTTATGTAAGTAATTTGTATGGGAACTTTTAAATAAAAATAATGTCAACTTACAATGATTTTTTTTTCAAATTTTTAGTAACAGTTTTGTTGCTTTAGATTTTAAGAAATATTAATTAATAATATGAGTATTATTATTAGGATACTGATTGATGTAAGGATATTAATGTTTTCACACGCTAATTCAAAGACTGTAAAACGTTAAAGAAGTAAAATTTAAAATGCATAAATTCTTACAACTCAGTATAGGTAAGTTTAGAAAATAAAGGGAAAATACAGAGATATTTCGGAGATGCATTATCTTTAAGACTTCTTCATATTTTTTGTTAAATACTAAATCACTAAACTCTGATGTTACTATCCATGCAGATACAAACAATAGTTAATTTACCATTGACAATATAAATGCATTGCAAATGTTACGGGCTTTAAACTACATGTGCATAGTCTATGCCTTTAGCTATTTTTATTATTTTTATTGTGCATAATTTTATTGCTGTGTTGTTATGTATGCATATTAAATTTTTCACTTTTAATTTAATGCTCCTTTAAACATCGAAGTTGACAGAAATCAGTTTCGAGACAAAATACATTGCAAAGAACAGCTGTGGTATTTTCTTCTTAAACATTCAGTGTAATCATGATACTTTATTACAAATTCATTTAACCGAGGCGGTTCTACGTCCCATCATGTATACGAGAAGCATCGAAGAGAAAATTTACGACGTGACTCTCATTATGGCATGCTGAGAACATAAACACTTAAATTTTGTGCAGGTCCTCTTTTCAAAATTACACTCTCTACCTGTTTTAAATTGATAATTTCCTCTAGATGAGATTTATTTTTTTATTTATGACAGTTTAGTTTTTTTTCTTTTAACACTCGATCAGCAAAGAGAAGAAATTTCTACAGTTATACCTCTACTCTTTGCTACCTTTTAACGTTTGTGCTATTTGGGTAATGAATTTATTGGTAATTAATTTGAGTTAAGCTGATATACCCACAAAGGCCCACAAAGGTTCACAAAGATCACATTTTTGGAGACACTTGTTAAAAGTTGTAGCAAAACGTTTAAATGCTCATTAATTTTCACCGTACTGTGAAATTTCTAAGTGAGTGTTAACGCGATGCCATCACAAAATAAAAGCGTGTCAGATAAGCCCCAGTGCAGAAATTCATTTATTAACTATCGATGAGTCTGGTGCTGTAATGGTGGATCGCAATATAATTATACAGATTAAGTAAAGTCGAGAAAACTACCTAACTAATGTAGCTTAATACGAGCGAAGCTCGAGACTGTGGCTCTGTAGGCGTTTTATACATCCGTACGTTCACAGTCTATCCACCCGATAATAAATCGGAGACTGGTTTTTGATATTTTGAAAATATAATTACACGTTTTCATTTTGTAATGGAATACCGGGAACGGAGTCAACGGGAAGGCAGCTTGTAAGTGCTTGAGGGGGCTGTTTGGGGCCCTCTCGTCAAGGCACACCTCGATGATGACCCCGTCCCGTCAGCATATTCAAACATCACGAATCGAACCTTAACGCTAATGATAGGAATTAGCCGGCCGTTCGATCCACCGCTAATACGTAGTTTAGTTACAAATTCAGCCTCCAGGGGGATAATTTACCAAATTACCCGCCATAACACTTCAAAATAAACAAGAAAACAAGCCACAATCGCCATCGACATGATCGTCGACTGTTTATTTAAATAAAGTCCGTTATTTATGGAGGAGGCGGTCGCTGATCTAGTAGCGGCCTCGTTAGCACTTCTGCTCTACAACCCCCGCAATAAGTTTATCTCAATATGTACGTTTAATTAATTTTAAACCATTTTAGGACAACTTAAATGAAATTACTGACTAGCGAGGCTAATATCTCACAAATGGTGAAAATATTTATTGTAAGTACAAAATTTTGTAATTTTGAAATTTTACAAACGACATTTTGTCTATTAAAATAAGTTTAGTTAGAAATATTTGTGGTTGCAGTAATTTCTGTGATGTAAACATTTGCTTATTTGTTTGAGACGCACTACGGATCATTTATTTACCAACATTGTAAAAATTACATTGTTTTTTAATAGCTGCATCAGTTGTGATTGCTTCAATTTTAATGCGTCATAATTTGAATATTTCCAATAGGCACAAAAAAAAACAGTTTTTGCTACACACAAAATTGTCACATTTAATGCTGCCCGCGTTTTGAGGGCGCAGCTACCATCGTCAGAACGGTCAATTATAATTCAATATTTGTAATTTTCTTTAGACAATTTTATTTCAAAAATTTAAGATATTTTAAGAATCATCTGAAACATTTTTGTATCTAACAACTGTGAAAATGAGAAATGAGAATTTTTAAAGATTAAGGAATCCTAGATATTTACGACGATAATTCTTGAAACTGATAATATTTTATTAAAAATAAGTTATAATTTTGACAAAAACTCGAATACTGTAAATATTAACAAAAATTATTAGAATCTCAGATGCTCCGAGGTGTATCAAGTCCACTAAAAAATCTGGAAATGCTTGACAATTCTGAGACAATCACAAAGTCTTTAATTCTGCGACTCAATAAATTCTAAAGCATATAGAAACGATTTTTTCTATATTATAAGTTGTTTCAAAAACTGTAGACCCAATGTCCTGTGCTATTCGTTCTACATAAATACTTTGGCCAATCAAATGACTGAATACTTTGAATCTTATCTAATAAAATTTGTTACTCAGCAAAAAAAACATGTTGCTGTCGAAGAAGCACAGTTTTTTGACGATACAATTTTTCTGTCAAATAAATTTGATACCGAACTTGTCAAATCAACTTTAATAAAATCAATAAGTATTGTTACAATACAAAGATTTAAATGCAATGATTAAAAAAGTAATGGAGGGTTTCCGTTAATATCAATCACATTTTTTCTTTGGAATAAAAATAACTCAGTGAATTTTTAACTCGAAAATATTTCGTGTTCCCATTTTTTCTTTAAAATTTGTGTGAAAATTAACACATAATTGTTGCTGTTTTCCTTTGTTTATTTGTATGATTTTCGTTGCAACAGGTATTGGTTAGCTTGTTACAAAAATTTTGTCTGAAAAAAGCATAAAAATTTCGTTAGAAATGCTATAAGTCACTTAATTTAAAAAAAAAATCACTTGTAACTTTATAGTCGGAAGAGCATTTTAGTGATTACATGATAAAAACTTTATATCATATTAATAATCATTATAGTGGGAATTTTTTGTTGAAAGTTGGCACAATTTTAAATTTTATTATTTTAAATTAGTTTTAATTGTGTATTAAATACAAATATTTGCAAAATTTAAGATGAAATTTCAGTTTTAAAATTTTTCTTTACGTATATTTTTATTACATTTGATAAAATACATCTACCTTAGATTTTGTTAAATGACGAACTATTCGGCTATCAAAATGTTCAATTGAAATCACTCAAAAGTGGTCATACTAGTCAAATTATTTTAAATTGATTCAAAATATCTACTTAATTAAATTTAAAAAATGTGTAAAAACTTTGACTGGATTACTGTAGGGAAAATTATTCGAAAAAAGAAAAAAATATTTTTAATACTAAAACATCTAACAAAGACGTTTTTAATAAACCGAGCCAAGAACGGAATCTGCGTCTCTTCGTGAACACTTATCACTGATTTTATTATCTGAACGGTTTTAGAATATGAATATTAGATATAATCAGATAGTTTACTCTAGAAAAACAAATTTTTGAATATTATGTTAATTACATTTCATGGGCGAAAACCTAAAACTTTATTATCAGTTGTTGCCAAGCCAAATTCATATGCAAATGTGTACATTCTTTGCAGTTGTATAAATAATTTTAATTGTGTCTAATTAAATTTGTTGTTTGCGCTCACTTATAATTACTAATAATTATTGTTTCTGCAAAGGTGTATAGGAAATTTGGCGTGACTACTGACAACCAACAATTAGAGTAATGTTATCAGTAGAGGTTGCTTGTAACAAATATTTTGACACCTGTAAATATTTCCATGGTCAACTTTCTACCAAATAATATGCTTGTCGAATTTTAAGGAGCGGAAACAATCGATATAAAAATTAATATATAGATACGTGCTATAATTAATGAGGAAGAGAAAAGTTACGAAGAAGTCTTAGGAAACGAATTGAGCAGGTACCGTCTTTTTAAGCAATTTACGAATGAACATTTTGATTACGAGAGGTTTTCGTCCGCAAATAATAATTCATAATTGTTTATTTAGATTATTTGTTAAGAAGAAGGACATTGCCGAAAAAAAAAACTAGTAGTATATTGTGTAACAAGAGTTCGAGGTATGCTTTGCCTATGTGAGCTAATATTTGTTGATAACTAACTGGATTTTTCGAATAGCGACAATTTCTTCTCAATATTTTTTTTTATCTTTAAGCAAGTTACGAATTGGTAGAAAATTTATTATATTAAAATTTTTCAAATCCTAATTTCTTATCGGTTTATGGATTTAAATCTGAATTATAATAAATTATGACAGTTTTCGATTGTCCACCTTCAAATGATATATGTACCAAAATTCATTTCAGTGTATTCAAACAGCAGGCTGTCTTTTTTTTGGTCTCCGTCATTACATTGTTCCTTCATTCTATTCAAAATTAATTCCGTCTGATTTCTCACGAATCAGAATGATCGACTCACGATTACTTAGCATAAACCACAATTAGGTTTGAATTATAATGGGTGATAGCATGGCCGACAAGGCAACAAAGCGTCCGATTCTTGGCAACCATGACAAACGGAAGCATGAGCGATTGTCGACTGTCACTGAACGCAGTTGGTGGTTCAAATCTGGCTAATTGAGTGACCATTGATGTTTTACTATAGACCAAACTTGGCATTCTTTGCAGTTATAAAAATAGTAATCCATGCAAGCTTAGAAACTTTTATGGTTATTAAGAAAATGTTATTATTATTATTATTTCTAATATTAAATACAATGAATATGTGGGTGGGTAGAACCGTAAAAATAGATTAAACGTATAAATTATGAGGTTACTTGTTTTTAATTTTATTGTTTATAAACTTCTCATAGTCATACTTTTATAGCATTCGCTTATGATAATTATATATACAATCAAATCTACATGGCAATAATTGTAAATTAATGGAAATTTCTGATGTTGTACATCATGAATTCAAGAAATTTGGTTGTTAATGCTAGAATTTTTTCATTTTAAGTTGGAAAGAACCATTTGCTCTTAAAACGGACAAGGCTTGTTTTTTTTAAAGAGGTACCGAGCTATATTACATGCCAGTTCAAGATGATTTAGGGTCATATTCAAGTTAATTTTAATATATGACCTGGACCAAGTTTTATGTGCAAAATGTCATAGATATGTTTACATAGTTTCCATAAATGATTGATGATGCCAAAATCCGTCAAAGTTTATACTTGGTCGTACTGATCTCAAGAAATTCCAAAAGGGATGACAAAAAAGTTTTATTTTCCAAGAAGAGCAAAATAAGAAAAGTCCCAAGATACATGACAAAACTTTGTTTTGACAGTTTGTGTGGGAATGATTGATTAGCAATGGGAATTAAAGAGATAACCTAGTAAATTATTATTATTGTTTATGATTATTGCTATCTTTGAAGACAATTCAATGCGGTACAGTCGTAAAATACTTAGTGGCAGCCACATTTTGTATTAATGGTCTTAGGTGCCTTTTTAATGATGTTTTGGCTGAAACCATGTCAAATACCTTGTTTTATAGATTGTGTCACCGAGATTACATATTGTTGGTGCAACAGGTGGAAATGGGCATGATGTTGCGGTAAGATTAAGAAATTCTTCGAAGGATGGTACCATTTTTTGTGTTAATGGGACTTTTGGACACAGGGGGTAGTCACAAATGTCATTATTATTCTAAGGATGCGTTGTCACTATTTTGCTGTTATTTGGTTCTCTTTAGGTGTAATAACTCAGATGTGGTTGTCAGAAGACCAGCGCGGTAGTGATTTTCTGATTTATTTTTATTGTTGTGGAGAATAGGTGGTAAGAGTAAAATTCCCATCATCGGGTGTGGATGTTATCTCCGTTTACTAAATGAAGACGTCTTATTAATAGGTACTCTTTTAATTTTTTTAACGAACTCATCAACACAAATAAATAACGTTGTCTTGCTGCAAATACACTGTCATGATCAACGTGGGCGAGGCATTCAGACATTGCACCAAACAATTAAACATAGAAACCCAGCCAACGCCGATGGTGGATTCTGATGGCCGTGCATGTATAGGAAACGCACTCGCGGCCAAATTACAGCCTGTCAGACATGCACAGTCTCGGTTCGTCTCTCTCTAATTATCCAACAAAATGCAGTTTTAGGCCAAACCATCGCAAAGTTCCTCCAGCATCATTATAATAATATCGTCAAATCTAACCAAGTGAAGAACCAATTATGGCAATTAAGGTCTATTGCGATAAAGCACTGGCCCCCTGCCAGCACCATGAGGCGCGCCGTCGTCACGACTCTAATTAAAAAACTCGACGTCTAAGAATCTTTAAAAACCCTTTAATTGAGGCAATTTGCGGGCCTGAAAAATGTAGGTATTAAAAGCAAATTTGGAACGAGGCGAGTCGACGAAATTGCCTTTAAATTTATGCTAAACGGATGATTTAGAAAACGGATAAACATTGGCTATTATATTAATAAGAGGTACCCTATAATAAAGACGAAATGGCCCCCGCAAACGAGATGAACGGGGGCTATTAACGCAGCCCTAATTTTTAAGTTAGGTTTTTATATTCATAGGCAATGAAGCGTCGGATTGATTATTTTTTACTGAGTTTGTTTTATTGATGTGTGTGGTCATTTTTGTCAGTTTTTAGAAAGCGGGTATGGGATTGCATGTCAAGTAGGCTCTTTATTTGGGAGTAGTAATTGCTAGATACTCTATCCAATTTAGAGCCACTTGATTTTATTTTCAAGCAAGCGATTCACGATTATTAAGTCTCATAAAAAGTATTTTGGGTTGCGTTTCCAATTCATTCAGGCTCATTATATCTCTTGAATTCGCCTGAGTACGCAAATAGAAACACCACCAGCAAAATTTAAAACATAAAATTTTATTTTTTATATGAAGATATTTTTGCTTTCACATAAATATGAATTGAACTGTCTTTGTTCTGAGATGGACAAAACAGTATATCATAACAAAAATTAACATTAACCAGGAGAGGCAAAAATAACATGATCAAATTAAAAAATAAACACAATTAAATGTGAATTAGTGTTAAGTATTAACATAACATTTTTGGTGTCGAATTATCAAAAACCAAATGAAATTTAACAAGATTTGTTTTAATTTTTTTTTGTAGCAACAGGTTTATTTGGTTTGGTAAGTTAAGTAATAAAAATGCGTCTAGAAAAGAGTAACAGTTTTGAAATTTTTGGTATGTGGGAAAAAGTGCTTCTGTATCGGAGAAAATTTTTCGAATTCTTTCACCCTGTAACTTCTTCATCTTTTAGATCTTTATTTTTTTTTTGGTAAGTATTTTTAGAATTTCAAAATTTGCTAGATTTTACTTTAATTGACTGTTATTCTTTGGAGTTTATGTGATTCGATGTTTTCTTTAATTATCTTTTAATTCTTGAGATATTTTAAATTCTTCAGATTTTCGACAATGTATATGTAATTTAGTTTTTTTAATTTTCTTGTATTTCTTCGACTCTTTGGCATCTTTGTGTTTTTATTTCTTGAATTTTACAAAATTCTTAGATTTTTATTTTTTTTATCGTTTTATTGGATAAATGGTTTAGATTTTTTGTAGTTTTCATTATTTTAAGTTTACTTGAATTTTTTAGATTTTCTAAAATGCTTAGATTATTTTTATTTTTAAAATTTTCTTAGATTGTCAAGATTTTCCCATCTGAATATACTTTGGAGTGAAATTTTAGAAATTTTCTAGTTGCTCCAGTTTTTTTATTATTGATTTGGTTAAATAGTTTGTTTTTATAATTTTTAACTTTTTCAATTTTTTTTAGATTTTATAAATCGTTTAGATTATATTTATTTTTCATTTTTTTTTAGGTTTTATAGATTGTCAAGATTTTCTATATATACTTTTGATTGAAATTTCACTATTTTTTTAAATGTTCAATTTTTTTCAAAGATCTTTTTGTTGGTTAAATATTTTTTTTTTGTAGTTTCATAATTTTAAGATCATTCAATTTTTTTAGATTTTTCAAAGTGTTTTGATTATTTCTATTTTAAAATTTAGATTCATTAGTTTTCTCAGATGGTCAAAATTTTCTGGATATTTTCTAAATATTTGGCACTCTTTAGATTTAGTAATTTTTGTTAAATGTTTGTTAGTATTTTTAGATTTTTTGGGCTAATTGAACTTTTTCTAAATCACTTGGATAGTTTAGATACTTAAATTAGGTATGTAGGTAATTTCTTTGAATTTTTTATATTGATTAAAAAAAACATAATCTTCGAAAATCCATGTATTTGCAGCATTTAGTTATCACTTGATTCTGTGGATTTTTCAGAATTTTTGTTTACTCGTATTTTTTAGATCTAATGGATTTTTTTAGATCGTTTAGACTATTTGTATTACTTACCCTATTTTTTAAATTTTTCAGCTGCTTTAAATTTTATGAACTTTCTATATACTTTAGATTTTCTTATTTGTTTTCAGATTCTATTAATATGCATTAATTATACAATATACTTTTTGATTTTTATTCGTACATATTTTCTTGTTTCTATTGGAATTTTAGTTAACGATTCTAAGAAATGTTTTTAAGAGTGTACGTGGTATGCACACAAATTAAAAGTAAAGACATACCGATATGCATTTTCCACAACTATGTTTTTAACTAATAAATCAAATTGCTATAGAAAATATCCTTCGCTTCGAACATTTTTTTTTACAAGTGTTCCAAATTACTACATACTCGTAATGGTACGGTATTGTGAAATAATAGAGTAGTTTTTAACATAAATTAATTGGATTATTACTACAGAAATGTTATTAATTTTTCATCGCAAATTACTGGAATAATAGTTTTTAACTTTTATAAACTAATTTGTCACTTACTAGCCATTTTAGTTTACCGCAATTTCAAAAAAAATATTTTTTTTTTACATTAGATAATGTTATTGTTTTATTTCTATCGTACAAAAATAAATATCTAGGTAAATAGGTTTAAATACTTTGAAAAATATGATGCGTTGTCAAACTTACGCTTACAAAAATATTAATATACTGACCTACTCTCGAATTTAGAAAAGATACGTTTTTTTTTCATATATCAGAGACAGTTTTGGTATTTCCTATAGCAATGCAAAGTTGACTTTTCAATTTATAGAAAGCGATATAAGGAGAGCTTCCACGTTGTATTTTTGTTAAACAAATTTTGAAAAAAAAGTAAAATGATTTTTGTTACCAAAGTCAGGTAACTGTAAATTCATATTGGGATTTCACGGAAGATTCGGCTCTCTCTTGCTAAAATGTGTTACTTGCGGTTTTAATGCGCTTTTTGTTTTTACTAAAAAATGACAAAAGTAGTCAGTTACTTTTAGAGGGCTCACAGACTTTTGTTCGTTACCACGCACTTTAGTCACTTGAAAATAATATTTATTTCAAAAGAACTAGATGTGATATCGTTTCTAAGATATAGCTACAGCTTTATAACATTTATTTCATAAAGGGGCTACAAATTCAGCAAAATGTTTTTGAAGAAATTTAAGTGTAACAGGTTATCAGTGAAGAACTCAGTTTCTAAGGTATTTCAAACTTGGCTTTGTATAATTTGTGATTTAATTTTGTCGCGAGTGTTAAACTTACTTTAATAACACCCTGTTTGAATTAAACAGTTATGTGCAACGGTATGTGACATTGCACTCACTGGTTCTGTTCACACGCTTGCTCACGAAATTGAGAAATAGCAGAAGAGTAGGAATCACATTTCAATATTTTCAACATCTGGTAGAATTAAAATGATGATAAAATTACTTAGCTTACAATAATATGAAAAATCTGTAATAAAATAAAAACTAAATTATTATTGATAACAATAATCTTAAATTTTTTGAAAGGAAATTTTATTTTATTTTTATAACATTTTTATCAGATTTTGAAAAATATTTTGGTATAACTAATTGGGTAGGTACACTCTTTATTGTTTTTTCCTTAATCACTTTTGTTTTTAGTTTTGATGATAAGATTACTTTTTAGATGTACCTAAAGGTAAAACAGGAAAAAAAAAACAATAGTAACAATAATATTAAAAATCTGCAATAATATAAAAACTAAATTACTATTAATAATAATAAGCGTGTTTTTTAAAAAGATTGATTAATTTTCTTTCAAAATATTTTTCAGATTTTGAAAAATATTTTGGTATAAATAAGTAGGTAGGTACATTTTTTATTATTTTTTTTTATCACTTTTGTTTTTAGTTTTGATGATAAGATTATTTTTTAAACTAATTTTTTTATAAATGCTATTCCTACTGTTATGTCCAATCTTAGAAACATTTACGCACATAATTTTTAAATAAAAAAATGAAACAAATGGTACAAAAAAAATGTTCAGAAAGGAACAGATTATTTGATTTCCGAATAGACTCATCAGAACTCGCCTATGTTCTCATAATTATTTAAATATGTTCACATTGTGCACTGAAAATAATTTTAGGGGAGATTCCTGAATAATAGAAGTCGGACATTCACCTCTAGAACTATACTAGAGAAAGTATCTAACCCCTAAATCCCAACTAGTTGATGTGTACTCATCCAAATCGAAAAATGGGGAGTCAATAACTACGTCTCAAATTTGGGGTTGTTGAACTGTTTGAACATATACATATTTATTGGTTAACACTTAACTGTCAATGATATCAGAAACGGTTATGAACAAATAATGAGAACCAATAGATAGAACCGGATAGACAGATACCTATCTATTTATCTGATTTTTTTTTAGTTAAATTTACTTATTCAGAATGTGGCATTAATAATTAGTTTTAATATTTATTAAGCATATATCACTTTAATTAATCTTAATTTGGGTTTATGGAATTTAACAATTCACTGAGTGCGCTGAAATGATGTTAACAATTGAACTTAATTATTCAATCGATGAATATAATGTCAGTATTTTTTTTTCAAGTCAGTGTAGGCTACTTTTTTTTAATTACCTATTATTTATAACTATTTATCTTTACAATAGGTAGCTGTCACAAATGTAATTTACTTGCTACAAGGGTGAATTATTCTGTTCACATTTAAGATGAAATGGCATTCTTTTCTTATCGGTTAAATATAAATTGAAATTAAATTCTAATTTATCAGAAATTAATAATTGATATGTCGGTTAGAAAGAATTTGGTGTAAAAATGAGCTAGTTATCGTTAATCCAACTAGTTGCGGCCGCCAATTAATCATGTTCAGGGGTGCATAAGACGCGTCAATAAAACAGTGTGTATGATGTCTAATTAGGAATTTAGACAAGTTTTATTCATTGCTCCGCCTTTTGGTTTGCGTGCGCAATAGAAGGCGTTCCTGTTATTTTAATTAAATGTTCTTAAAGAAAAAAGAAACCATGCAAATGCCAACTGAGCGTCTTGGTTCGTAAAAAAAACACATAAGTGCTGTCGCTAACCTGTTTGGTTTAAAAGTGCTTATGCCATAAGTGTAATATCCGAGCATTTACCCAACTAAACGAGTTTTTAGAAGTGAAAATAATGGGCGTGTCGTCGAGTTGTAATTCCATTTGTATTGCAAGCAAGATCCAATCGCATGTAGTCATTATAAACCGAGGGTTTGTTGAGTTCGACCAATAGAGTAACAGCTGCTCCCACTACTCACTTAATACCATTTAATGCTCTCCCCTCCCGGATTGAGCGTTGAGTGGTTTAGGCGAGTTTATTAGCTGAAGAGGTTCGGTGTCGGTAGCACGCAGTTTTGGTGCTAAGTAATAGCATTTAGACACCTAGTAATCACGTAATTACGATGGTATTTTTTGACCATGACGAGTAAGTAAGTGTCGTCCTGTGCGGATGTGTCAGTGCGGTGCTATAAGACATGTGGTGTGAGTTGAACCGACGGAAGGTGACGATGGGCTGTTGAACTACCCGCTAACCATGATGCCTCTGGCACCGACCCCCATCGTAGCGGTGCCCTCTAAGCCGAAAATCGGCTTTTCCATAGACTCCATCGTCGGAGGCAGCCAGAGTCCTCAACAGTCACCGGTTCACTTCTCGGAGGGTTCCGCTCCGCTGTCTCCGTCCAGCGACGACAATCGCGCTAACGGATCGCCACCGCGTTCGCCGCCTTCCTCCCCTAAGCCGCCCATCATGGTGCCGGGCATACCCGCGCATTCGTTGGTACGGCCGAGTCCCACGTACGATCCCAATTTGGTGCCCAAGAACGGTTTTCTTCAGCCGGAGATGGTGCACAACCACCAACAACATCCTTTTGCTCTTGCGGCCCACTTCCAGGGTGCAGCGCTCGCCGCCGCTCTCACGTCGGGGCAGCACGGCTTCCCGCAACCGTCGCCGTTGGCCACGCATCAACCCAGAGACAGCTACCCCCTCTATCCTTGGCTACTCTCCAGGCACGGAAGGATCTTCCCTCATAGGTTCCCAGGAGGTAGGTGAAGGGAAAATTTCACACTCTTGTTGAGCGATTATTGACTATTATGCACCCACATTACCTACAGCGTGGTCGAATTATTCACACATTATAAAGTTTTTTTACTGGAGTAACCTACAAACCACCGCAACTATGCTGTAATTGACCACTTAATTTATGGTCAACCATGTTCATCTAGACCTTGGAATTTGTAGCCCAAAAAATATGTATAACTGGTTGCTACTTTAGCTTACCAGCATTACACTAACTACTCTTCTGTTTGATTGTATAACCATCAAATTTTGATTAACCCCCGTCGACATGCGTCAAACGTGAAAATTTATGACTGTAGTAGGCCTAATTTTTGAAACGTTAGGGACCCCAAAGGGAGCAATTTGTTACGCCCTTATAATGAAGTTATTTGATGGCGACATAGATACAATAGCCTGTGAAAGCAAGGGAGACCGTCCGAAAACGGGCCTCAAATTGCTTTGTTATTTATTTAAATGGTAGCCGTGTAAACGGATGATGTTAATTAAAGCTGTTAATTACCTTTAGTTTGTTGAGTTTATCGTGTTAGTGTCATTTTTATCAGCGATATGCTTTTGGTTTTCAACGAATATGTTACTAGTTAAGTATGTATGTACTTACACCAGTAATGTGCATGTAGAATGTACAGGATGTCATAAAAATGGCACATACTGACAACATGAAAGTAGTACTGAAACAAAGCGCACTTTTTCCACTTACTGTTGATAAGTATTTTGAATATGTTAATCCACGGTACAGAATCCTGTTTACAAGATTTGAATTATGATGTTTGTGTGTAGATATTTAAGTGGTTATGTGTAGGTATTTGAAACACGTATTTTGTGTATTTACATTTTTGATGTAAGCAACAAGTGTTTTATATGTAAAAAAACTAATAAAAAAACAGCTGGTACTTTGCAACTTTAGTAATTTTTATTAAGCAACATTCATACAAAAGGACAATTCTTTTGTTACTTTTTTTGTGTACCCACAATATTTTTTTCTATTTCAAAATGCTCTCAATTTTATTATGACCAGTTTTTTTGCTGCAATAATTGATAAATTACATCCTACACTTGTTAAAATTTGGTAAAAAAAAACTATTAATATAATACTTAGACACCTACTAAGAAGAATATTTTTTGTGGTGGTACCTACTGCTGAAAGTTCCTAGATTTGAGCTGCGTTGCGTTCCGACGGGCAATTTTAATCGTTATTACTTCCTGTTAGGAAACTTAAGCCGTAATCTAAATGTTTAATTGTTAATTTATGTGTTGTAAAAAATAGAAAGGAGAAAGGTTATCAGTGTTGCGAACTATACACAAAACACGAACAGTTGTTTGGATATTATTTATTAAGTATGAGTTCCAGTTTTGGTATTAGCCTTGATAATTTAATTTTTGTCGTTTAAAGGTCAGCTTTATGAAGATTACATATACAAAATTTGTCTATCCTAGAAGAAAAAGACTATATACCTCCTAGTACTAAAAATCTTAAATTCTGTCTTTATAACATTATTTTTTAAAATCACAAAAATGTTAATACTGTGCTCATTACAAGTCCTACTTACAAATTTTTCGTCAAAAAATTGGATACTCAATTTTTTAAATTCGATTATTGATTCGCTTAGTATATTTTAAAAAGGCGTAGGAAGTTAGACTTCGTATTTGGGAAAACACTGTCCGACTTGAAAATTTTTAGTAAGCGAATCAATATTTTTGACGACATATTTGAATTTTCAAATGCTTACACTTTTCGGATTAGTAACAAATAAAGATGTGGGTAGATAATAGTAAATTATTACTTTAATTTTATTGTCCATTTAGCAGTTTACGATAAACAGAACATTTAGAAATTTTAAATCTCTTGATTGATTGTTATTTCAACCATACTAGCAATAGCCGTAATCCAAGTCACGCTACGATACGAAGAACTATTAATATGTTGCATGGATTATTTCATAACGATAATAACGACACTGCAATGTCTTGCAGATGGACATGTTTGTAAAAACATGCACATTCGCGAGATTTATTCTTAAAAAACATTGACCTCAACAACTTCTTTGTTCATTCGTGTTATGTTCTAGTGCAAGAAACTTGCAGTATTTATGTCTTAAAAGACTTATAAGGAAACCTGAATGTGAGTTCGGTAATTTTTATGTCTTCTAACATTTAAATTTTATAGTCGTTTCATCCAATCGACATACATAATCATACAGGGTGTTATTTCATTGATAGTTCATTCAAAATGGCGGCATATAAAAGTGGCCTATTTACATAAAAATTCTGACAGTTATGTTAATTATTTTTCAACTGAAATGAAATTCTTGAATATTTTACTATCCCGTGCTAACAGGCGGAAATAGCGCTGAATGTTTTTCTACTCTCTGATGGTAAGATTTCATTTCAAAAACAAGAAATTTAATTAAATGTATTAAGGAGCAATGTTTAGTGGGCTTAAAAATCACATTAAAATTTGGGTCAAAACATATTTCAGCTGTCATCGCAACATTACAACATTGTTCAAGAAAATGGTCGTTTTTTGACGACTTTATGAGTCTCATTAATAAATAAGTTCCGCCATTTCAGTAAAAAGCTTTTGGTTATCGCTTGTTATGAAATTATTGCGATAATTATACGTTACAAGTTTCACGAAACTACGAATCGATGAAACCGGCAATTAGAGTTTTGTCCAGTTTTAATTAAATTTCAGCATTGATTAAATAAATTACTGATACGTCGTTGAATTTTGACACATATATCATATCGGTTTTTCATTATGTAGTTAGCGTGGCTTTAAACACAGCCAACTTAAAACCAAATTAAATAAGATCGGCAGTATTTCCGTGTACCTAATGTTCTCTTTTCCTGGTGTCGACAAAAACCGCCTCTTGCATCATGAAACAACAAAAGTGAATTGCCATTTGCATGGCAAACCTCGGAGCTTACTCTCCATAATTAGAGCTTTTTTGAGCGAGCAAGCAATTACGCTATTAAAGTATTAATTTCAAGTCTTAAACATAATAACAGTGGTGCAGCTCCTAGATATAATTACGGCGGCGCTGCTAATGTGTAAATAATTACCTCGGTTCAAGGTATTTCACGATCGCTATCTCGGCCGAAAAAGACTCCGGACAGGACCGGAATGAGGGTCCCGAAAAACCATGTGCACGCGTGTGAGTAGCTTCTATCTACCAAAATGAAGATAAAGTCATTTATCAAATGATGATTTTGATACTTTTTTTCGACGTCCGGTCCTGTGCGCCTTCTAATCACTGCGCTTCTTAATATGTTCACAAATTATGATAATTCGGGACGAGGCGTTTGCTTGCTCCTTTTTCCTGCGTGCTTAATTTACTGTGAGCTTCTAAGGATACATTTACATGTTAGATTGCTCTCTCGCATGTATAATGGTGCGACTCCAACGTAATTAGTGGCTGGCTGTTTTTCGGCCTTCAGGGAACGTAATTAAATGGTCTTAAACGGGGTCCAATTGGTGGCCCGGCTTGAAATTGAAATCGGGATGCTTCGTTGTGAAACAAGCGTGAGATATTTCCGATATCGTTAATCTGAACATCTTTATGTGTCGAGAATTCTAATTACGAATAATTGGTGGAAAGTCACCGCGAAGTTGAAATATATGGATATTTCGTATTGCAATTACAGAGCATTTTATATTTGTTTGTGTGAACGAAACTCGTTGAATATAAAAAACATCCTTCTCACGTGTCATTGATGGTCAGACTGTTTGCAAAACTAATCACTTTGTGGTTAATCGACTGCTTTAATTGGAGTGACACTTTATTAAGTAATCTTAATTTTAATTAAAAGGAAACAAACTTACCAATCAAAACGATTAATATTAATTTTATCCATTTAACCATAAATTCTGTTTTCTTATCCCAATGAATACTTCACCTGTCTATTGTATAATCAAGAAATTTAGTTGAGGCGTCAATTTATTTATATCTCTACGTAATTGTGTTTAAAATGGCAAATGGGTTTAACAATCACCATTAAAAAAACTATTTGTGATTATTTGATGAGTGGTCTATAATTAAAAAAATAATGTAATAAGACATGTAGTACATTCGTAGTACCAACCGCCTATGTCAAAATAAAAAATACATGTTAATGTCATTTCATATCAATTTGTTGTATATATACCGACTTAATTATTTTATATTAATTAACTACCAATACTTTAAACTTTGAATACTTAATTAGTTATTTATTCATGAGCTCTGGTCTACTGTTCTTACAAGTTGTAGAAATCATTAAAAAAATTGTCAAGAGCATGTCGGAACACATGTGTTACATAAGTGGAGTAAATTATAAAAATTAACCAATTATGCACTTGTATGGAAGCATGTTTTACATCTTTTCAGTTTGCGCACTTTCTTTACAGGTACATAATGAAAATTACTGTAATTAAATTGAAATTATACTTCTTTCTTCAAAAATTGGCAGAAGTACATGATTATACTTGTAGATTAATGTTCAGCATATTGTAAGGCATGAAGAGGATGCAAAAAACAGATAAAAACTAAAAAAGGATAAACGTATAAAAGATTTAAAGAATTAAAGAATCTGACGCAAGCTAGAAATTCTAAAGAATTCAAAGAAGTCTGCCGTTTCACAATAGAATTTAAAAAAAATAAATAAAATCTAGTTTCTAAAACAAAGATAAACTATAATTAATATAGAAATATCTAAGAATTTAAAAAATAAAAAGAAAAAAAAGAATCAAAAGAATTTACACATTTAACAAAAAAAAAAATTAGTAAACTTATCAACCATCAAAAATTTAAAGCCATAGAACAAAGAATTGAAAGCGAAAGCGAAAGAGTCAAAAGTCGTAAAGAGTGAAAAATCAATAAATTGGAACCATTACGAAAAATATTATTTATTATTAAAATAATAAATAATCGTTTACTAGCTGAGAATTTAAAGAATTTTAAGAATACAGAAGTTCTAAAGAATATAATAAGACGGGATGTAACAGCACTTTAAAAAAATCTAATAAAGTAATTTTAAGTTAATTTGAAGAAGTATTAAAAGCTTATTAGGAATACGAGTAAAAAATAGAACAATTAAAAATAAATTAAGGATTGAAAGATTGCTACTAATATGTAGGTTCTAAGGACAATTTGAAGAATCTAGAGAGTAAAAGAGGGTAATAGAATGTGAAACGTTTGAGACTGTGTTGAGGAAATTTGAACATTATTAATCTAAATTATCCAAAGAGACTTCAAAAATATTTTTTTTGTAGATTTATTTATTGTAAGTATTTTAAAATTTATTTAGACAAATTGATGTATCGTTTATTTAGAGCTTTACACTATTTGAACCAAAATCTGAATTTATGCTTTGGTAAAATATTAATAATGAAAAAAAAAATAGTGTAGTATATAAAATGCTAATTAAAGTTTTTAGTACGAAGTTTTTGTTACAAGTTACTTAATATTTTTGAAACGTTTGTCTTTTTTCGTTAAAATGTTTTTTTAATAACTTTTTAAGAGGTATTAATTTTAAATTTGAAATTCCTGTTACCAAATACTACTCAGCAGTAGTTTTTTTTGTTTTTTTTTTTTAATTACTTTTATTCATTTTCTCAAACTTTTTAATCTTAGCACCATACAATTAGTTAGTTAGTTTGAGAATTAATTATTGGTTTTTACATAAAATGTTGGAGTAGATAGAATATAGTAGTAATTTTTAAACCGAAACCAAAAGTTAATGTAATAAAATTATTATTTTCTGTGTGTGATTCAAAGTTATAAGTTAGAACCAAAAATTTGTAAAACTATATGTTCCTTGCAGGTGTTTTGAACACTAATTTAAAGTTTTTCTGTTATAAAATTTAAAATGAATTTTGAAGAAGAAATTATCAGTTTTACAATTAAACTGGTTGGTTTTGCTACATTTTTTATTTTTTTTTGTAAAGACTACACGCAACTTGAATACGTGCTTTTTTTATAACTGAGGTGTATAATAATTATAAATTCCAACATTAATTAATTGCACAATTATATTCAAGATAACAACAGTGTTATATTTTACACCATAATAAGTACCCACATGAACACCTTATTATGTTCCTATAACTAATACACCATTATATTTCTCTCATTTTTTTATGTCAGAAGAATGCAATAAAATCTAGTATTAATCGATTTGTCCTCAAGACACTATCCTGAACGATACACTTGATAAAATCAATGGTTCAAACTAGACTCAATCCTAGACCAAGGTTGATTAATAAATCTTTTTTTTCTAAGAAAGCATATTAAATTACAACGTAATTAATACTCAATCCACAATTGCAACAACGCGCTTGAGGAATCTGTTAACCTGCAATTACCGTCGAAGTCTTTTTACCCAGCTGCTTTTCAGCATTCTTTGTATGTAAAACAGCCATTGAGCACAAAACGACTACAAACAAATAGCTACAAATTGTTCCATCCGTGCACAACTTTATTTACTTGCTCTTTCGGTTTCAAAGCACGGTCGTATTCAAATCCAACAACTATCAAACCAGCACTAAATATGCTGCGGCAGAATGCAGGAAATGTTTGTTAACGAAGTTCATTTACCATTAGGCAATATTAAGTACCTATTAAATATGACTTCGGGCGAATCTAGAAACTGTACAATGTGCACAATTTTTACACTTTTATCCCTTATTCCTGTCATGTCGGAGCAGCTGGGGTATTTATATAACAATTAGTCAGCACCGCCTCATTCTTCCTTGTACGAGAGAATAATTAGAGCGCAATTAAGGCCGTGTTTTCTCCAGCGTAAAAAATACAGCGACAAGGCATAATTTCAGGCGAATTATAATAGAAATAGGGAGCACTTAAAGCGCCATTAGTGGACACACCATGCACTTATTCGATTAATTACGGCGACTTAATTAAGCAGAAGGTGTCGTTTTGAAGGACGACCTGTTATTATATCCAGGTTATGAAATTTATCACTATACAAAAAAGTTAGAAAATTTATTGTTTGGCACAAAATATCTGTCACAAATTGGTTCAAATGTCAAAAAACTCGTGTTCTTGTGACTGGAGCTGTGACATTTTTTGCACTTTCTACGCTTGTTGGTTTTGGTTTACAATATAATTATTTTAAGTTTGTATGTAATACAAAAAATCGTCGATTTCTTTCTCATTACGGCGCTAAGTGAGCGCATCGAAAGCTAAATTATGGAGAGATTTTATGTTCGCGTTTGTTGTTGCTAGTTGTCGTGTCTTGTTTGTAAATGATGAAGTTCTTGGAATTTGTGCATTTTACACGCTATTAGCTTTAAAGTTTACAATCACTTGATTGAAAATTACGATCATAACTTTAAATTTTAACTGCTTCTGAACTTATTTTAATTTGTTATAAAAAATGACTTCAGATTTCAGCTATTTATTAGTCACTTATTATACCATCTCAAAAATTATTTACTGCCTAAAAACAGCAGCGTTTTAAATTCCCTGCAGCCACAAACGATTCGGTATAATTAACGAAGATTTTATTTAATGCTGGAATTAGACCTAATGATCGTGTTTAGATTATTAAATTTATAATGATGTTATAATCATATTAAATTTTACGCATATTGCGATGATCGTGAAAAACTCATCAAAGAAGCCGGTGATTACGGATAAATTAATTTCATACCGCTAGTTCTGACACGTTACCAACATAAACAAGAAATTTACAATGAAAAAAATAATTGCAGTTATTTTGATAAAATCGGCTACCATTCACTGACCCCTTTAATTCAAGAGAGATGCATGCAACGATGTTTGTAAATATTCATCTGTCATAAATGATTCATTTAAATAGAGCAAATGATTGATTCATCGATATTATGCAAAATCCCACAGAACTGACTCATTTTGTAACTCTGATAAGTAAGTTATCTCGTATACAAGCTAAATTGCTTGTATTGAAAATCATGGAACATTTTTTTGTCGCAATTCATCACAATTTAGCAATTATAATCACTGTCATTTATGACGAGTATTGAGACATGTTTTAAAATAATTGGCAATTAGTTGATACAGACAGGTAAGATAATTAAACGTAGATACAATTCTGAAAAATCACTGTTTATTAATCTTTTTATTGACTCATAAGTACATGCGTTTAAAAGAGCCACAAGGCAGAAAAGAACAAGTGCCATAATTGCTTAATAAAACAAGTTTTTGATACTAACTTTTTAGGAAAAAAAATGTTTTGACATGGGAGGATTGTGATGACAATCACTGTCACTACCAAATTAAAATTGTGGGAGTTAAATCGTATTTCCCAATCCTTTGATGTAATAAAGTAAGTTTCATATTATGCTTTTTCTGTCACTGTGAACTAGATAAAGAGCAAAATATATTTAACAAATATTTACGAAAATATTAACATAAAAATGCAGCAAATTATTGCATTTCAAGGATTATTTAGTTTGTTTGGATTCTTGCTGTTTGTTACGTTGTTTGGACAAGTTTTTTTTCTGGAATTTTTGAGATTCTTTAGATTTTCTAAATTTTTAAGTTTAATCTGTTTACAACTTGTCACCTACTGTATGACTTTGCGGTTTAAAAAAAAAAGTCTTAATTTTAGAAATTCTTCAGAAAGTCTAGATGTCTTGGATTCTTTATCATTTTCAAACCATTTTTGAATTCTTGTATATATTGCAATTTTTTAAATGTATCTTACTTTTAGATACATTATTCTTTTTAACAATTTTTAATTTTTTTAAAATTCACTAGGTTGTATTTAAAACTCCTAAAACTTTCGACCTTTTGAATCTCAGTTTTTTTTATTTTTTCGCATTGTTTTCATCTTATAGATTCTGGACATTTTTGTTATTTTAAAATAATTCAAATGGTAAAAAACTAATGGTGCATCTTTACATATTTGATCGAAAATTTAAAAATAAATTTGAAAAAAAAAACTGAAAATTATCAGAAATTTATAAATATTCTAAAAGTAGTCATACATTTTACGGTTTCAAAACTAAAAAAACATTGAAAAATCGTAAATATTTGAAAAATGACTCTTTTATCGTATTTTCATTAAAATATCATACGTAGTCATAATAAATATTAAAAGTCTAAAAGTATATTAAATAAATATAATTTTAATATTCTTAGAAAAATGTAGTTAGGATAAAAAGATATTAAGCAATATAAAATCTTGATATCTAGGTAACTTAAAAACCGAAAATAATTGAATTATCTGATATTATTTAATTAGACTGAATAAATTATTAGCCTCAAAATCTAAGTTTACGAAAGTTAGAGAAAAGTTTCAAAAATACTAAAAACCGTCATCTTAAAAAAATTAAACTTCTGGAAAGCTAGGATAATATTGAAGATCCGAAATTATCATATTTTATTGTCGCTGCTGATTTTTCTTTTGTCGGGAGTTGTTAATTTCTACAGAATGTTGAGTTGAATTTTTGAAAACTACAAAATAGAAAATATGAAGTTTATTTGTTAAATATGAAATGAACGGTAATACGCAAAATAATAAATTCGTTTAAAAAATAAGGGCATAATACCATTAGTTGATAATCTGGTGCTGATGTGATGATGTAGTGAGAAATTAAGGTGGCTAAGAACAAGAAGAATAAGAATAAAGATATTCTCATAATTGACACTTTGCTATCATAACTAGAATATAATGGTGAGAGATATTTTTAAAATTTAAATTGTGATAGATCGTTTTATTGCCTTAGACGCGAAAAAATTGGTAAATTTTCCCATTGTCTTAACTTTATGGGGCATCGGGAGAAAAAATGCAAATCAACTTTTGTATTTTAATTATGTTTATAGTGTAGGCAATTTATTAAAATTGGAAACGTACTGAGCTAGACAGATTGAAAACTGATATATCTATTTAAAAAAAATTACATTCGATTGTATTATAAAGTACTTTTACGACACACGTTTGTTATCATAAAGTGGAACTTGTAAGTATTGATGAAATTAATTAACAATTTTTAAATCACCGCAACGGTAAAACAAACTTTCTGAGAAGAAATTTGCAGTCAGTTTAGATGCAAAGCTTGTTTTTGCGTGTTTAATTTACTTCTCAGAGATTTACTTTAAAGTGAATATAAACAAATAACTGAAAAGTTGGGAAAAATTAATAAATGAGAAAGCATGTAAACCGTTTACACAACGTCGAATCAGTCCTGCCAACACTGCAGATAGTAATAAATCTTTCTCACGCCTCCACTGCATTTCTCTTTTGTTACATCCACACTAAAACAATAAACTAGCGTTTTACGTTATTAACCACTTTGTTCTCTTTTGTTTATTCCACATTTGTTATGTAATAAACTTATAATTGTGTGATAATCTCAAGTAAACAAACTAATAAACTTCAGCCTTTTTGGCAGTGTTTTCTAGCCGTCAACGGATCAAGTTCGTCGTTAGCCCTCACAAAGCCCCATCACCCCCTCTGCTGACATGATCCTCTTTTTATAATTCCACCAATTCACGCTCCGTCGAATCGACACAACAAACGGCCCTTTTTAAGGGCGTGCAAACTAGATTAGTCTCATTGTCAGCCACTCTATTATCAAATTAAACAATTCAGGAGTCAATCACACTCTCTTTAGGGTTGTCACTTGAAAAAAAAATCCAATATGGCCGTGATGTTTTTTTGCGCGGCCCATCTGTCGTTATAATGACGCGATAAAAATTCACTCACCGTTAAAATGTCACAATCAGGCAAAATTACGACAATTTAAACAATAGATTTGAATGCGTGGCACTGATTGGATTTTCTAATTTCTATTATTGGCCCACCTAGTAGCTAGAAAATAATTAAAATGTGCAATTATACAAATTAAATGGGCCGTGGCGGCAATTTTCTGTAATTTATATGCACTTCGCGCGCATATTTGGCATTTAAAACAATCGTTCATCTGATAATGCAAAAAATCAAAACATTACTGCTATCGATGTAACTACGCGCGTTGGATTGCAAAGTGAATTGTGGTTAGAATTATAATTAGCTGAATGGCGATGGACATAAAATGGGCGTTTGTGGTACTTTGCGGTCAAAAGGTTTTTCATTAGAGTACGATTAGTCTCATTGTTTTGAATTTACAAATTCTTGGTTGGTAGATTAAACTAGAAAAATTTACCGACTACATTTAGTTTTCTTATTTTAAAAAAAAATATTCAGGGAAATAACGAAATCATATTGTAGTTGAGGCAACAGGAAACGTTAGGATTTGAGATCTGTTGGTAGCTCTGTCTGTTATCTCAAAGTACTTTAATTAATATGCAATGATGTTATTGTTTACTTATGAAATGTCAAAATTGATATATAACAGTGCTACCGACACTTTAAACAATATAGAAGCAACTATTGACCTCCAGCCGATCGCAAATTTTTGTGATTCGATAAAATTGTGTGATTTTTCTAATATTTGAAGTGCTTACATTCAACAGAAAATTTGCAACTATCGTCATTTATTCAGATATTTCTTACATAGTTGCGTGGAGAAACAAATAATTGTAAAGTGGATATAATTTAATTCCTCTATGCCTAATTGATATTAATGGTTGGCAGATGATAGACGTATATTACATTAATGAAGCGACAAAAGAAAACTAAACTTCTCACCAACGTTGTAGAACCTCAAATAATTCAAGGCGAAAATTTGAGTTTTCTTTGAGCACTCAATATCTAATCTTTTATAAATCGAACTGTACCCGGATCTGGGTTACAAGCTTACTTTCTGAACCGGTTAAGATATTGAGAAAACCGAGTTTAAAGATTTTCGTAAGATGAACATTTTAAGCGGTTGTTTAACGAAAAGTTATTGAAATACATGAAATATTTATTCATTTTGTTATTGTGGTCATTGGGTCTTAATCTGTTGCGTTTAAATATAGTACAAGTAATATAGATCTCTATGTAGATCAATGCTCTTTTGATGTTTCTCTTCGAGATAACGGTAACGTGTTTATGGATCAATAAAACAATAATTGCTTATAGAGTAAGGATATTGCTGCAAAAATATAGTTTAACTTTGTCACTAAAAAAACCTTGACGGTCTTAAATTTAAATGTTATTACGATGTTTTACTGTGCTTAAGATTTATGCTATCGTAGGAGCTATGAACAATATTTTGCTTCATAAACAACAATTAATTATAACAATCTATTGTTTTTAATTAACGTGTTCCATAAAATCACATTTTAAATAATGGAGTGTAAAAATTTGATATGGTGTAGGTTTTGACAGGTTCATTATCATAAAATATGAAAATTTTTTAATTTGACGTTAAATTGGTAATGAAAATCCTTGAAGTGCTCGCCTTGTAGATGTGGGCGGATTATTTTACATTGAGACTGAACATTACCGTTTGTTATCAAATTGCACACACATTATATTAACTAGTAATTTTAATATTAATCATGATTTGTTTTTTTACGAGTAATTTGTTTTATTGCTATTGAATTTGAATTAAAAGTTGATATTTGAGATTTTTATCTTTAAAGCCCAAAATTTGATTAGTCTATCGAATAATGTGTGTAAATTTGTTTAAGTTTTAGTTCCAGCCGCCAAAACTGCTAACAGTATTTTAAAAAAGATTTCTAATTAAGTAGGTACTCACGACTTCAAGCAGCTGTAAATTAAGCTCGCTAAATTCCAAGTTTATGCGTTTATTGCCCAGCAGTTGGTGCGAACGCTTGAAGAATCATAGTAAAAAAATTCAAGTATTTGCACTTTCGGCGTTAACGACGATAATGCAGTAATAATAAGGTGCGATATATGGTATTCAAGTTGCTAGGCGCGTTTCTCACGTAATGAACACGTTTGTGTGTGTGTGTGTACGTATCGTACTATCTCTGCGGCCCTAATGGCCCCCTATCACGCAACTCCTAATTGACTTGTGAAATCGCCAACACCGCGCGCCACGTAAAAATAACGTATGGAGGTATATTACGTTCTCGTTGTTTCTGCGATTGCTGGGCGGATCGAAAGATTTTTCCGAACGTAATTATTATCACGCTTCGTTACCGACGAGTACCGATGGAGTCTTGGATGCAGGGTCGGGCTAGTGACATGGAGGTGGAAGTATCAAACAATTATTGCTTGACTGTTAATGATTAGTGGGTTTTTCTTAGCACTGTAAAAAGGTTTGCTTACTTTAGTATCTTAATTATTTCTGCCACCATTTAAGAGTTGTAAGTACTGCTCTGACAAATGAAGTAGAGTAAATAGAGTCTACAGAAGACCAAGCGAAAGATAACATCTATATTAGAATTGTAGGACTGATGATAGATGAGATCAGAGGGTTCGCACAGTTAAATGATGGACGCCTAACTACACCTAACTGCCTATATCAACATTCTTAAAGAGCATAAAATATCTTACTGCTTTTATATGGAGAATTTTTATGTTTAAACTCGATACGGCTCCGCTCAGTTGATACCAAAGAGACCTGTAATGGCACAATTTGGACGACATAGGTGGGCAACTTACATGGTCAGTCTTTTATGACATTATATATCAAAGATGTCGCAACCCGATTAAGCAGACCAAAAAATTGGTTTCACATTGCAGGTACTACTTAAACTTATTTATAGATATCTAAATTTATCCTTATAAAAACTCTATGATAACAAACTCAAGTACTTACCTGCTATAGTATAAGAAAATCGTTTTGATGTGAAAACTAGTTCATTTTGGGATTGTTATTTTAACGTCTTTAAATCGAAATTAACTTTCGACTAAGATTTACGACAATAATCATAATCAGGCTATAAATTAAGGTTTTATTAAGCCATTGCATGAGTACCAATATCTTGAAACAATTCTAAATTAACGGAAATTACCGAATATAAGTACAATCAAAACAAATCAAAAATCGTTAGAGAGTCAATTTAAAATGTTTTATGATATAAATTAGAGTGTTTGAAAGCAACTAATGGTAAAATCATAACTAACGTTAGTTAAATTTTAAGCTTCACTGAAAGAGGAAATGAACTGAGAAGCTATTGTATGTGCTTCAGAAATTATGGTGCAATCTAAAATTGAGCTAAATCAGTAAGCTTACAAGCTTTACCTAACATTTATGCGCTTTCTCGACATTTTTTTCTTTATGCAATAAAAACTGTATAAAATTTTCTTCAATAATTTTTAAAAGCATTTCTGTGACTTCTACTGCTTTCATTTTTGATATTTATCAATTTTTAACTGCAGATCAATATTTTTAAAAATGATTATATTTTTAATCATTTAAAAAAATATTGGATTTTAAAAATATGCGTTTAGAAATTTTAAAACTTTTTTATTAAAAAAATATTTACATTTTTTAATCTCTTTTTGCACCCCTTTTTATTAATTTTTTATAATTTTTTTATATTTTAAGAATTTATTTATAACTACACCAAACTCCTGTAAAACACAAATTTATACGATTTCTAGTTTCTACTAGAAGATTTAGAATTTTCAAACTAATTTATTTTTTGAAACTTTGAAGATTACATCTTAAAACTGTTAATTTTTCTGAAATCTAGAATAGTGACTTTATTTGCAAAAATTCTAATACAATATTGTATTAAAATCTATACAATACAAATACTGCAAAAGTTTTTCACATATTTAGAAACTGGAAATTTTGGGAATTTTTAATTTGAACAAGTTTGTAGAAACTACCATTACCACTCGTTTTTAAAACTTCTGGAATTAAAATATTTACGAGTTTGAACTATTTTTTTATTTTTGTTGGGCAATATTGACAATATTATAAAAATTAAGAGCATCGAAAATATTAATAATATCTGTCAAGGTTTTCTAATTATTTTAATTCTCCCATATAAAATATTAAAATCAATACTTCAGTAATATTTACTTTAAGAAGTCTAGAATTTTTAGAGTAGGAGTAGATTTAGGTTTTTATGGTGGTACGCCTAACTATCTGTACCTACCTATGTCAACTCAAAATTCAAATAATATAAAGTTGTTATTCTGTCATTTCGAGGACTTATCGATCTGAACATTAATAATTGGATTACCTATGAACATTTGGGAAAAAAAGATGAAAAATGATGTGTCAAAAATGATCAAGACTGCGATTTACTACATGGGCTGAAAAGTTCCGGGCCTAACAGAGAAAAAAGTATTTTTTTTTATTAAAAATGTATTAAGTCTTCAGTATAATCTTTATCTAGCCCAATGCATTTGTTCCAACGATTCTCCAACATTTCGATCCCCTTCGAATAGTGGGATTTGTCAAGCTCTACAAAATAGGTCTCTGTTTCGGCAATGACCTTGGCATTTGAGCTAAATCTTTTTCCCTTGAGGATTTTTTTGAGGTTCGGGAACAAATAATAATCGCTGGTAGCTAAATCTGGCGAATATGGTGAGTGGTCGACCAATTCATAACGCAACTCGGTCAGTTTGACCAACGCTTTCATGGATGTGTGAGCCGGTGCGTTATCGTGGTGGAACAGCACTTTTTTCTCGCAATGTGAGGCTGTGTTTCTTTGATTTCTTGGTCCAGGCGGTCAAGCAAAGCAACGTAATAGTCTCCAGTGATGGTCTTTCCCTTCTCCAAGTAATCAATAAAGATTATTCCATATGCATCCCAAACAATGCTGGCCAAAACTTTTCCGGCTGACTGTTAGGACTTCGGGCGTTTCGGACGGCTACTGCCGGCTTCCAGCCACTCAGACTGCCAATTGCACTCCGGCGTATAATATATAATTCGGGTTTATAATCTTAGTTCAATATTGTAAAAATAATTTTCGAAATGTTTATTTAAATTTGAATTAAAAAAAAAAATAGGCCCATGTTTATACGTATGTAATATAAGGTTAAAAGAAGGAGTAGAAATATGTATAACATTATGAAAACTTCTCATTGAAAGAATCAGATAACTAGGACACGTGCTGCAGTATCTAGAAGAATGAGCACTTAAGAAAATGTCAAATGTATATGTAACAAGAAAGAGGAAGAAGTAAACAAAACAAACTAAATCTTGTGGGTGCAAATAAAAAAAAAATCGCATTGTTAAAATGTAAATCTCTTTTTTTCAGATAATATACATTTAAACAATTAGCTTCTACATCGAAAATTCTCCGTAATTACGAATTACCTAATTAGTGTAGGCACAAAAGAACTAACAATGTAAACCATTATTACCGCGATATGTATCAGCACATTTTACAGCTGAAATTTTCCTCAACAAACATCGTTTAAATTGGAAAAATCAACTCTATTACCTCCAACTCCGCCCACTAAATAACTCTTTGTTTCTTCGAATTTTCGGCCTAATTAATTTTAATACAGTTCTTAATAAAGCCATTTCCATGTAAACACAGGAAACGCGTTAAAATTTCAGTCATGTGATGAGATTACGTCAATAAATTTAAATATTTAGGCGATAATATTTCAGCCATTCTCGTTTTCAGGTGCTGTGTTTTTATTATACCAGAACGTTATCTTAAGATTTCAGCTCTCGAAACTTTATGTAATTATTATTTCCCATGATAACATCGGAGAATTTATAAAATCATGTTTATGTTTTGAGTGAGGCTACTTTGATTTTATTTTTGGTTTAAAATGTTTGATTTTAATCTCACTTAGCTCGGACTATTTAATAATAACTTTCACGCCTTTTTACCCGATTTCTTGTCTAATAAATTTTAAGGTTAATGCAATCGGTGTAAATATTTACAATGCGCATATTTAGTTCAGAGGCGGGGTCCAGGGGGTGATGAAAGTAGTGATAATAATTTAAGGTCACTTTTGTGAAATTAAGCTGGGTGTAGTTTGCTAATTTAGGGTTAGAAGGCCGAGGAATTACAAAGCGCTGATTGCGCGAAAATTGCATTATAAATTGCACCCCTCGAGTCGACGCCTCTGAGCGAAAGATATTTATAAATTACCCGCTTTCACCACGATTCTAATGCGTTGTTCGATTAAATGTAAACACCCTTTCAACATTTAATGTCAGATTTTAAGTGTGCTTCTCGAGCCTGAAATGATAATTTTCAGCGTTCGACGTTCACTCTCATTAAGTGCTGAATTCTTTGTTTGAAAAAGTAAGAGAATTATAATTTCAGACTCATTAACATACACAGGTGATAAGTATTCAGGAATTTTTTGTTTTTATCGCACTGTACACCTGAAATTCGCATAAAAATTGTGATGCTCAATAAATTTTGGATTTTATTAGAAATAGGAATGCTTAACGAGTCGTCCAGACATGACATAATTGTGTAGTAAGCAATGTGACAAATAATTAGCTTGACTTGTTTATTGAACTTGAACTGAGAATATATTTCTTCGATATGAGCGGTATAAAATCAAGTTCATTGCTTTATTAATGGTATCATTGTTAAATAATTTCTGTTAGAACGGTCGTGTTTGATGCCAGATGTCATGCAAATTTTCGATCACGTGTAATGGCCGCAATTTCACTTTAAAATTTATGCAAATCGCCGCTGATAATTATAGAGGAAAGGTGGCAGGTACCACGTTCCTACCTTGTAAATAATTTGGAAAAATAATTAGTTTAAAATAAATTTGTCGTTAAAGAAACCATGTCCGAATTACTCACCAGTTATCTTACTAATTAATTTCGTTTTACAGGACCGGACATACCGGGGTTTCTCCTCCAGCCCTTTAGGAAACCAAAGAGAATACGGACTGCTTTTAGTCCGTCGCAGCTGCTCAAACTAGAGCATGCTTTCGAGAAGAACCACTACGTCGTGGGCGCAGAACGGAAGCAACTAGCTCAGTCGTTATCGTTGACTGAAACTCAGGTACTAATTTTTACTAGTCGTACTAGAAATCGTAATTAATGCAGATCAAAATAAGTTAATTATCTGATTTGCGTTTGTGTATTTTATTAAAATAACTCTGGTACGTTCAAATTAAATTTGCCTACTCATTGCGCGTATATCATTATCTATTATTAACAGAGACAATGGTCATTCTAAAATGTAAATGTAAAAAGTAATTACATCATTAATTTACCGTACCATTAAATAGTATTTTAATTTGATGGTTTTAAACTAAAACAATATAGTAATTAGTAAGGTTAATATGGTTATAAAAATTCGAGTTAACAGTGTTACGTTTATTTATTTATAATAAGTTTAAGAATTAATTACTTACCAACAAATCAATTACACGTATCCCATCGTAAAAAATAATTTTTATTGATAGTGACAGTTCATTAAGTTTTTCTCTTTTTATTGTTTTGTTTATTAGTCATGAAAATCCATTAAGTAGGTGCATATTCAAGATAAAAGGTATTCACAATTATTATTAATGGCATGATATAATTAGTTTTAATTTTGCATTGTATTTTGTAATCAACGTAACTTGTGGGCATTGATAAAATGCGCTTAAAAAGGTAAATAAGTTGTGAGAATGGAGTCAGCAATACGGTTGACACCAATTTTACAGATCGAAAACTAACCTTTAGAAAATTTATATTATGTTATAAATTTTTTTTGCTACAGTAGATTGTTTCAATTAGTATTTAGTTGTCTAAAATACTAAAAAATAGGTTTTGACGTTTAAACTAAACATAAATATTTCCACATTCCTTGAAAATACAGAGAAAAAATATCACTTTTGGAAAATCATTAGAAAAATGAGCGGCACTTTGAATTTACATTTTTTAAGTAAAAAGTAAAGTGAAGCAAAGTTGAATTTAATATTAAAAGATTATATGATAAAAAAAGGTCCCTGAGTGGACTCATATCTTATTCTGAAACCTAAAGTCTGCTTGACTTTGTTTCATCTCAAACATAAAGTAGAGGTCTCATTGTTATTTCACCTAAACTTTTGGAATGTTTGAGATCAGACTTAAAACTGTAAAATTTAATACATTTGCTTCATTGGAGTATTTAATAGCTTCAATATTAAAAATTCATTACCCCACAAAAATTTCAATATTTTTAAAACATTTCAAGACATTTAGAATGTTTAAAGAATTTTAAATATTTCTCTATAGAAATATTTCAAATTTTTGCAGCTTTTGATTTTTAAGAATTTTTTTTAATGTTTTTTGTTTGCTTTCAACTAGTCTTTCCGTCCACTTTTTAAACCTCATTTTGCTTTCATAATTTTCGGTCTCGATATTATAATCAGCTTTACTTCTTTATTTTTCTTCTTTTTTCTAATATCTCCATACCATTGCAATCTTTAACATTTTTTTTCTATATCTGTTCTTCCTAAAACGATTTGTCTGAGTTCATAATTTTCATATTTTTTTTTGTCATTTTTTCGTTTGACTAATCGACTATGTTCTAGAAATCACTGCTTTTCTTCTATATACTTCCTTGTTTGTGTTTTTACTAATTAGCTTGCTTTTGAGGATGATTTTGTCTTTTTGATTTTTATTGGTGAATTTAATCGATAAGTTGTTGAAATTTTTACCAATTTATTTATCAATATTTATATTTTTCCATTCTTGTTGAATTTTCTTCAACTTACTTTTCTATATTTATTGTTTTTTAATTTTTGTTAATCGTTTTAATCTGTAAGCCGTTACGCTTTTTCGTCATTTGCAAGCACTGCTACTAAATATTACTTACAAATTTATTCAACGTTATTGTATTTAAACGTTAGGTGTTTCTGTTCAATGAACGTCCAGTAAAAGTAATATTTGTAGAGTAAAATAATAATTTAGTAAAAATTATGAACGCCCAGAAAAATCAATGTATGCTCAGTTATCATAATAAACGCTATATAAAGTAATAAGTACATGCACAATAAAAAAATTGAAGTTCAGTAAAAAATTATAAATATTTAGTGAATAAATTAAAGTGCATTAAAAAAACTAATGCACAGTAATACACAGTAGATAGTACAATAGACGCATAATACAAATGATAGTAGTAAATGATCGCCTATTGCAAAAATTAAAGCATTTTATGATAAACTACATGACTAAATATTTTATTTTTTATTTTGGTGGTTAAGGCAAAAGTGAACCGCCTAGTGAGCTACACAACTCGGCTCAAAAGGATACAAACTTAAACGCTTTTGCTTACTGAACGTTAATTATTTTTACTCTACAAATTGGCAATAAATACTGTGACTAGTTTTTTAACGTGGAAATTTTATTAAATGTTCATAATTTCTAATTTTTTATTGAACAAAATCGAATTGATTACAGAAGTATTACTACCTTTAAATATTTGGACCGCTTTGAGCTTTCAGTTTTTCATTATTTATTTTTTTGGTAGATATGTTAAACAGAGTTATTGATGTTCCATCTCTATCTCACTTTAGCGTTGTATTCGAATTTTTCGGTTATTCGGTTATTTCGGTCTTCTCCTCCAACCGTAGTTTTTGATTCTTTCTTGGTTATTTTCCTTAGGGTTATTCTATTGCCATTTAGTAAACTAGTTGTACGTTTTTCTTGTTTGTTTGTTAGATACTCTCGTTCATAATTTATAATTGTGTTTATTAAATTATTCTTTCTTTTTTTAATTTGATTGTTCTCTTTTTTTATTAAGGGGGGCTCTGATTTTTCATTTGCTCTGGTTTGTATGCTTTCATACTTTTTTTTTTTATTCGTTTACTTTTCTTATAATAATTTTGTGGTGTTTTTTTCGTTTTCATAAAGGTTTTTATAGTTTTTCTCCTTATTGCTTGTTTTATCTTGCAATTTTTGTCTTCTTTATTAAATCCTCGTTTTTATCACCAACCAACATCTTAACGTTTCTTTTTTGTTTTTATTTTTTGAGACATGATCTTTCATTTCCATTCTAGATTGACTTTTCTTCTTTTTTTATTTTTTCTATCTTGTTGTTTTGTTTTTCTTTTTAAGCTGTCATTTTAATTTTTAGTTTTACTGTTACAAAAAATTGGTTGTTTTTTTTATACGATCTTTGATTATCCTTTGTCTAACTTTTACATTCTATTGGAATTTCGTACTGGTCACGAGTATGATAATTTCATTCATATCTAAAAATATCATATTAATTCACATCTTATCATATTCTTTCTAGTGTATCATAGAATTTTTGTTCGCTTTGATCGAATTGAATTCATTCATTCTTTTACTATAACCAAAAGCTTTGGTATCAGAAGAGCTTTCATTTTCCGTCGGCTCTTGTCTTCTCCAACAAATCTCTTTCCTTACTTTATTATTATACTTACGTTTATGCAAATGCGTCGATGGATGGAAACGATAGGAATAATATAACAGGGCATTTCTGCAAAGTTTGACCCGCCCATAAACTCCGCCTACCTTGTATAAATATGACAGTCCTAATATTTTACTGGGGTTTATGACGATGACGTGCAAATAAAAAAATCCCCGTATACGAGTGTGGGTCTTTTAATTGATTATACATGAAAACGATTAAAAACTCAAATATAATCCATCCGACACGCATATGTATTGTTTACATTTCATTAAAATAAGCGCAGAAAACTCCGACCCACACGTTTTCAATTACGAGCACAAACACACGAATGCCAGGCGAACGCTTAAAATAATAACGACCAACGTCGGCTCGCTTTTTAATCTCTTAGCGCGGTTTATTGGGAGCAATTTCGAGCGCGGATTAACGGAGCTCTGCTAATTTTCCTCTATTTCCTTTCGACGGAGAAAGATTGTATTAACGACACGAGTTGTTCTCTTACATCTGCCTCTATTCCCTCTAAATTCTTTGTTGTTGCATCTCGGCTTCCAGTCAGCTAGATAAGGCTCGAAGATGTTAAAATAACTTAATCGATTTAAGGATGTGAGCACCAATAAGAGTAAGTTCCTGTGCTTTTGTCATTCTTCCCTTTTCCCGTCCGTGGTTCCCTTTTTTCCCCCAACGTCCAATGAGAGCTCCCTTGGGGTGCACAATAGCACTCTAATGGCTGTCCTTTCTGATGCTAATTCACCGACGGCGTGTGAAATTGATAGTTTATTCGACTGCGTGCGCACTGTGTTATCGACCGAGCTGTGACGAAGTTAATCTCATTATCACCCAACAATTTTGGATGAGTTAAATGACCGAATTTTATTTCACTGATAAATAGATCCTGATTTAAATTATAAATGAGATGATTAATCAGAAAAGTGGGATGGGATGAACTGGTCGCAGCCACGTTTATCACAACCGGGATCAAAAGACTTATTGCATGCTAATCTTCCACGAATCGAATGGACAAAAATGCATACAGGATCGAACATATTATTAAATAATTAATTCATTTCAATTCTGTGCTTGTGTGTTACGGGAATTGGGCGGAATGTGGGATGGCTGAGGGAAACGTCGTGGCTTGGGGGAAAGGAGGAGCGATCAGGAGATTGGCGGAGTTATGGAGGTTGTAAATTGAGAAAATTGATTTTATCGGTGTAGCCGAGAGGAGCTTCTAAAACGATACACTTGGCAATTTTTAACCACTTTAGATTTATCTCGGGAGAAGGCGAGAATTTTGTTGTTGACTAATTATGTCTATCTAGAAAAAACGTAAATAAGAAGTTTTTGTACGAGTAAGGAAAGAGATCTAGATAGACTGATTTTCCTAACATGCGTGGAGCCAGAAAGATATAAATCAAAGAAAAAATATAGTAGGAAGAAGTAATAATGATTAAATTTTGTTAACGATATTTCGAAATTCGCTGTCTCGCTTTAAGGTGAGTTATCACACAAAAAATTTGTCTTAAAATTACTTTTTTACTTATTACTATTGGAAATTGATATAAAATTAATTTGTTACCGCTTACTTCAGTGAACGGCATTTTTCTTCCGATTTTATCTGAAAATTGGTGCTTACACGTGACAACATTGATTTACAACAAATTTTCTTTGTATTTTTTTTATTCTGAGGGTTTGTATTTGAAAATATAAACTGTAAAAAAAACTCATCTTCGCTAAGATCTAATATACAGAAGATAGTTCTTTAAATTTTTTCATCAATTATTAATAGGGTACCATTGAGTGGGTAGGCGAATTTTGGGACTCCTGTATAATAAGATAGTTTACAATATTCATTGGTCAGTAACCAAGTATTGCAATTTACTTTTACATGATTTACCTTCATATATATATCTGTATATGCGTCATGAAGCAGTTTTAATAAATTACAATTGATGTGATTAATACGTAATTTTTTTAAATTATAATTTGGTATTTATTTTTAAAACTTTTGCAAGCAACAAAAATGGATGTTTTTAAACAGTTTAATTCACACCACAATTTGTAAGATTAGGAACAATTCTCTTCATAATTCACACCACAATTTGTCGAATTAAGAACAATCTTCAAAGTGTGCGTTTTTCTACACAATTACTGCTCTTCAATAAAGAAGCTCGTTAATAAGATGAAAAAGATTTGTAAATATGTAAAGGTATTCATCCACGAGGTATACTATTAATTTTGCGGTTTGTCTATAATTTATTGTAATTTTTGTTATTATAGATATATCGATAGCCGGTTATTACTCATTTAATTTTTTTTATTACAAACCGAGTAAGTAAACACTAATTAGAATACAAATTACTATGAAGAAAGAAACAGAAATCTATGATAATAACATTTTAGTATTAACGATAATTAACAAAATTGAAAGTTATTTAACAGTGTTTTATTATCACGGTTTCCTTGACTTTTATTTTCGTGTTTATTTTCCTCTACGTTTTAATGTAATGTTATTTGCTAAATTACGACGTTTCCATTCTACATGTTTTATTTTTCTGCTGGAAAAAGCTACCTTAAAACTTTGCGTGAATAAACGACGGCTTCGTGTAATGAACAAAATATAAACTCCTGTTGTAAGGTTTGTTTTGAGGCATATTTTTTGTATTTTAGAAAAAGGGTCTCGTGCAGGCATTTGAACAGTTTTAATGCAATAAGCAGGTGAAAAAGTGTTAAAAAACATAATTGTCAGGAACGTTGTTATAGCTTGTTTTGTTTTTTGGTAATATTTAAAAACCAAAGATATATTTACCTAAATATGAGATATTTGAACCAGTTTTTATTATTTTAAATAACTATATGAATGGCTAATGGAACGTCTTTTTCAGTTGGGTGAAATCTTCGAGACTGATTTTTGTACATAGACATATTTGCTTCATTTTGAAGGTTCTTTGCGGCTGTTTCCGGTTCTTTACACTATTTGCTCTCAGTTTATGGAAATTAATGTCATTTTGTTGCCGTATTTGAAAATTAAAGTGTTGGTAATGTTGAAACTTGCGAACTTGCTGAGAACTCGGGTCATATGTACCTATATGTATAATTTTATTGAATGTAATTTAAAACTGCAAAAATATTCTTTGTTCTTGTCCCATCAAAGTCTACGTGACGCCTGGTTGGCGTCACGTCTAATAGTTTCTTCTCGGTCATTCACAGCAATAACAATGAAAACTACAAACAATTACACTGTCATTAACGCAAATATGGCGCCACGTCCATATTCGTCAAAAAAGCAATTAACCATGATTGATAGCAGTTTTATAACTAAAAGATCACGATTTAAGTAACCACTCACGATTTCCTAAAATTCGTGTCGTTTACGGCGACATATTTTTATCTAGCGTCGTAAATCCGTGTTAAAAATGCGTAATACCGGAGTTCGTCACGCAAAATCCAGGCCTGGTTCGTGCCGGAACCTGGAACCGTCCGGAAGTGAATAGAGAACGCGAAAAAAGGCGAATAAAACCGCCATGATTGTCGGTAATTTTTGTGTAGGCAAAATAAAGTAGTTTGTATAGAGGGGTAGATGTCGTTTGTCAAGTGCTTAATGGCTTGTGAATTGGAGCCGTTTTGTTGTTGGCAGCAGTGGGTGCGCCGGCTGCTCGAACTTTTTGTAGTTTCTCATACGAATATTCTTTTGCAGGTTAAAGTGTGGTTCCAGAACAGGAGGACAAAGCACAAGAGGATGCAACAGGAAGAAGAGGCGAAGACGAGTCAAGGAGGAACCAAGTCTAGTTCGCAGGGCTCCCAACAAAATAATAGTCATCACGTCAATAAATGGAAACAAGAAACGACCGATGACAGTCAATATGGAGAGTATATCGACATGGACATGGACGAAGAATGTGTGAGTGATGTAGAAAGTGAAACATAGACACTCGACAAACTTGTAAATAATATGTGTGCAAATAAGACGATGATAGTGCCAACTTTTACGTGCCAAACTGTTTCGTTAGTGCCAATCGTTGCAAATTCAAAATTGTTCTAGCAGAGTAGGCTAGAGAAATTCCCAGTGTACATACGATCATTATTTATTTCTGTCTTGCTATTCATTTTTGTATTTATTTTTGTTTCTTGTGTACATATTAGTATTGTGAATATCGAATTTTATTCAAGAGAAGACACCAGTGTTTGTTTTCTGTGATTATCATGTTTTTATTTCCACATATCTAACGATTTTTTACAGAAATATGTGTGTATAAATAGACGTTTGTTGACAAAGTTTTTTACTTGTACATTTTTAACCCAGGCGTTCGATTTTTAATAAAATGTAATTTTATTAAAAATTGAATCTTTCTTTATTAGACTATAACTGTAGCAAAATTATATTGAGTATGATGTACTTAAAAACTTGTAAAGAACACGAAATATACCTAAAAGAAATTTTATCAAAATTTTATTTTAATTTACGCATCTACCTCCTGACCGTATTTTCTCAAAAAATTCAAATTAAACCTAAAAATAGAATGTTTAACACTTTACATATTGGCAAATTCTTTACTTATTACAGTAAATTGAGCGAAAAATTGATTATTAGAAAAAACACTTCACTCTATCAATTTCTTTGAATTATGGGTTTTTACTTTGATTGTTTTTTAAACTCGACACGGAAAAAGGCTTATGACACGCTCATTATGTTGTTTTAACCAGGCTCCAAAAGGTTTCTATTTTTATCATTTTTATAAAAATTTTAAGATCCTGATCACATCATACAGAGTATATCAAGAAATCCTTTGAAGATGACACTTAAGAAAACGATTAGTTGAAAATCTGTTCTTTCAAAGTGCTTGTGAATTATCTTGACTCATATACTGGATGTTTCCATTTTTTAATTTTTTTGTGATAATATAGACGATTTAAAGTAACATAAAAGATATCACATGAACAAGTTTTAAGTTGATCAATTTTCCATGTGCCGTAAATTAAAAAATATTTGCAAAAGATTTTCCCGGTAAGTATTTATGGTTGTCCTCTCTTTTGCTTGATATTCAGTCAAGGTGCTATCTTTGATATACTCTGTATGGCAAATTTATTTGCTACTCTTGCTGACTGCTTTTTCAAACCAAGCAACTGAGTGTTTGAATTGCCTTTGTAACGAAAATGCTTTGATTTGATATCAATCTCTGACAATCTACCTTAGGAAATTTTAAGTCTTCACGTACCATTGGCTTGTGGTAGTCATGCAAAGTCAAATTTTTCAGCAAAAATTATTTTAAAAGCCCATATGTTGAGTTCACTGAACCCGTAACTTCGGGCATAGACAGACACAATTTTTTTACGTCGTTTTAAAACTATATGTCAAAATGCTGCCGTGTGGTGTCTTATTATCACGTTTTCCAACCAATATCCATAAGAACACGCGACTGTTTTGTAGGCGGAATAATAATATTATTTATTTTAGAACTTTGATTTATACCCAAAACATGATGAAATGTACCCGGTTTTTCTGGTTTATTGTTTCAAAATATTCTTTGTTGCCACTTTATTGCCTAATATTGATGTAATTTTCGTGATTTCGACTTAGAAATACATGTAAAAAATAAATTTATTGCACATTCTTAAATCAAAGACGTTTTTCTTAAATGCGTGTAGTGGAAGCAGCTCTACATGTAATCAGCAGGTTTCACTTTTAAATTTACATTTAGATATCTTCAATTTACATATCTGTATTGTTGTGTAAATGCTTTGAAATCTGCACTGTTTAATTTGACTGGTGACAAATGGATGAGAAATAATGCTAATACATTTCAGGGGTCAATATACTACCGTTTTGGATTGTTGTCAACATAATTTTTTTAATTAGTAGCTATTTTGTATAAATATGATTGGAGTAGATACTAACACGATTAATAATTACGCAGCTGCTGCAATAAATCTTGATCTGGATTTTTGTTGATTATGTAAAAATCCACATGTGAACACTAAAGTGTAGTAAAGATCACGAACTTATTTATTCTTAAATCACCTCTCGTTAAAATACCGTCGACGATACAAACCAGGAGTAAATTGAATAAATAACGTCTTGTTGATTTATTGTCTCCATTATCCGGGACATATTTATAACTGATTAATTATTTCATTTTTCTGAAATGGATTTTTAGTAACTACTAATTTATGTGAAAATTATTTATCATATTTATATCATTTGTATGCAAATTTGGATTTGTGCGTGATGAAAGTCCTAATTAGGTACAAACATGTGATTTTTCGCGTACTGAGTATAAGTTTAAATAAATTGAATTACTTGTTACTAATTAAATTATAATTTGCGCTGAATGAGACATTTCCGGAACACATCACTTATAGAAAGGACATTTTCTCCTTCCATGAGTAGTTTTTGGCACCTACTTTATCTTTATATTGGTAAACTTTAACTTTAATAATAAAATTATTGTTACTTTAACACCTCTCACTTAGAAAGCAGATACTTACCCCATATAATACTAACTGCAGGCTAAAAACTAATGTTTAGGATTTACTGAAGGATACCAATTTCTTCATGTGTTAGCAAATAATTGATAGTGATGACCAAATAATCCTTGATACAAAATGGTTATACGATAGGTACATTTTACGACAGAATTTTAATAGGTATGATATTATAAGAGAACGTTTTCATTGTAGGTATATATAATTTTATTACTATACAATTTCGCAGTAGTTTTTCACTAGATGCAGGGACTTGTTGACTTAATTAAGTTTTTTTTCTTTATAATAGGTAAGTTTTTATTTATTTAATTAAGTTAGACGAAAGGACTTGCCGCTTAAGTTAGCTTCTCATTTTTATTACTTATTTTAAGAGCGTAGTGAGCTATTATTATTATATATGTTTTATTCCTTATTCTAGCTGAATAGATATTTTTGACTGTCTACTACTACTCAATTTATTTACATTTTTTCGTGAATTGGCTTTGAATTTTGTAGTTCTGTTTGACCTTTTAGAACTCTTACATCGTCATAAGTAAAAGGATGAAAATATGAAACAAAATTTACCAAAATATGCCTCTAATTTTAATTTTTGCAAAATATGTCAAAAGTTTTAAAAAATAAATTTGAATATATCACTTTGTTGAAAGTATTAAATAATTTTGATGCTTTTACGTTGTTTAAATTCTTTATCTTCAAATTTTTCTGGATTAGATCTTTTAGATTTTCAATTTATTAAAAATACTCATTTCTTTGTAAAATTGTTAGATTTTTCAGAATCACTTGATTTGAATTGGGTTTTTTTAAGTTTTCTTAATTTTTAATTTTTTTATATATTTTAGATACTTTATTTTTTTATTTCTATTGATCTCTACTCTAGATTCTTTCAAATGTTTAATTTTTTTAGTTTTTAGCTCTTCTTAAGTTGTTCAGATTCTTGAGAATTTTTCTATTTATTTTACTTTCCACGAACATATTTTATCCGTTGTGTAGATTTTCTTACTATCGGTTGGATTTCACCAGCCATTTTGATTTTGGATTTTGTTTTTTTGAATTTTTTGGCTTCCGCAGATTTTTTACGTTTTTCGCAACTTTATTTTTTTATTTTTATAACAACTGTTGAAACCACTGAAATGTTTAAGATTCCTAATTAAAAAAAAAAAAATGAATGTTTTTAACTTTTAGTTTTATGTGACCTTTATCTTCTTTGAGTTCTTCAGATTTTTTATATTTAAGATTTTAGTTATTTTTTTGATTATTTAGGTTTTTCAAATTTATAGAATTTGATTTTTTTATATTTAGGTCTGTATTTTCTCTAATAATTTGAGGTACTGTGTGTCTTGGATCTTTTAGATCATTTGAGTAATTTAAATAGTTAAATTATTTAATTTATCTAGATTCTAGTATTTCGATATTTTCAATTCATTAAATTATTTATATTTTTATTTATTTTTTTATTTTAAAGATTGTAGATATTGTCGTTAAATTTTTGTATTCACTGTAGTTTGTTTATTTTCTAGATTCTCTAGATGTTTCCTAAATCTTCCTAGGTACATCTTTTAGAATTTCAAAAGCTAATACATTCGAATTTTTCATAAAATTTGTTTTTGTCTTCGCATTTGACCAAATGTCAAGCAGACAACCTCTGCCTTATGCTTCAACATAAAACTACGATTATAGCACAATGTAAAATAACTACTCGGCTCACTAACGCTCGCCTCGATTTTAGTGTTAACTTGAGATAATGTATTTAAGTATTATGTACTTTTTTGTAATAACTTTTTAGAAATTACAAGTGTGTTTTTAAGACTGTTTGACAGTTAAGAACTCTCCCCGGAACAGTTTTAAAGTATTTTTCTAATTTGCTGTTGTAACGAAGCTGTTAACGCACTCATTTTGAATGCGTTAATAAGCCATTACCAGATCCAAAATCTAGGAACTTTTTTTCAGTTAGAAACCCAAATGAGACGAAATGTCAAATGTCACTGTATGTTTGAAGTTACAGTTTTAAGCCAGATACAGAAATTTTTTATGGACAGCAAATTAACTCTGGCATTTTCTGCAATTTGCCGCATTTCTACCGGAGTACAGGTAATTTCTGAATTCATCTTGGAACACTAATTTTACGTGGGAAAAATGATAATGATGTTTAGTCTACTTGATTCAAGTTTAAAATGTCAACTTTGAAAGGTTTTAAATTATCAAACTTGAGTTTATTTGTAAAAAAAATTATTTAATATGCAAATTAAAAAAAAACATAAAAAAACTGGTTTAATAAAACAGTATTCACCCTTTACAGGCACATGAATTTACGTACATTTTTATAAAACTATTTATTAAAAATACTATTATCTATACGTTTAAGCCAAATGACAGGTTCTGTAACATCTTTCTACCAAAAAGCAGTTCGTATTAAGACTCTTAGTCTAAATGAGTTGAGTTAAAAAATTGATAATTTATTTCGTCATGGATTTATTTAATCTGCAGAATGTCATTTTGCGTGTATGACACAAACTTAAAAACAATTAGTAATAATTGTTACATTTAGGTCGACACATATTTTATAAAATGCATTTTCAGACTTACGGTCGAAAGTGCAGTAGACTTAACTTTACTAATTTTCTTGCTTCTTGCTTCTTGGTGGGATTTTCTTTCGCAGTACTTGTCGCACCTTCTAAAAACAATACCATGAAGTTACTAAATTGACACCTATATTTGATTACAACGCTTAACAAGATTTCTTGCTTATATGTTGTAATGTCTATTAACAAAGACCCCTTTAAAAATATATCGGCTTAGTGCCTGCTTCAAACAAAATCAATGCGCACGGATATAAAATTTTAAGTATTCTGTGGTCATAAAAAATAAGTCTTGCAATACATTCATTTATCACCACCTTGCCAATACGCGGCTAATTCCGCCATTTTGCATAATTTTCTCTTTCGTGTCAGTTCATTTAAGCCGTCATAACTCGAGGGTAGATTTTAGTACCCAGTGAATTGGCTTTAAAATCGTCAAGGTATATCTTAAAAAAAAACCCTTAGGGTGTAAACAGTATCACGGTACCGCCCTGTATGCAAAACACGTGTCTTGTTTATGTGATGCGACATCAAAGTGAAGAAAAAAAAAGAGATACTAACATAAACACCTGAAATACCCCAATATCGTTAACAAATGGCCGTACACGTACCGAGGTGGGTATAATAGCGACGACTCAACAATTACAATGTGACGTAAGCCATTAATTATAACCTAACCTGTGGTTAGGACTTAACAAGCTGTCACTAGTAGATTGTTAGCGGGTTATTTATGAGAATTTAAACGCGGACTCTTGTAGCACAACCCGGTATACCTACAGAGCGGCGAAAGAGTCGCGTTTTGTCATTTTCTACCGATGCGACGTTTCGAACGTGTCACTAGCATCTTCAGTGTCAGTACTCAGTTCTGGTTTTTCTTAGAATTAATTATTATGTTGGTTTGGTAAATGACGTGTAATAACAAGGGAAGCGTCGAGGGCTTAATGTGGTATCATAAATTCTCTGATTTATGTTTACGGATTATATATGATGGTAATTTGAATTTTTGGCTTGTTAATCGCCTAAACGTGCCATCCCATTAGACAACTGCATTCCTCACTAATTACTGGACTTACAGCAACTTTTGCTTCATAAACAATAAAAATTTCTGCGCAATTACACACCGGTTCTTAGAATTATGTTAAAAACGTGGAACACCTGGACGAAAGCGCAATTTCGGAAGAACCGTAATGTTTCGAGCGAACCGTTTAACACCTTGTAAATAATTAACTGATTAAATCTGCCATATAAACCCATGAAAAGTCGACTGGTGATGTTAACGGGCCGTAATTACCTAGGCTGCTTCACCATGAAGTGAAAGTGCCAACAGTTGGTAACAGTGAAAATCATAAGCGATGACGGTTCACGATCTAGTCTGCTGAGCTGTCCATGTTAATTCTTACGATTATGATGTCTTCATGCTAGAATTAACATTGAAATTATTGCAAACGCCAATATAAACAGATCTAAATATACTTTGTTGATATGAACCAAAAAAAAATGTCATTAACAGGTTCATTCAATGTTCATTCAATTTCATCTTTTTACATTTTATTTAAACATTTCCATTTCAATAATTATATCTACTTACCGCCTTAAACAGGAACTCTTGTACCTTTTGGTTATATGGGATTACATGTAGTTTTTCACATTTTTTCTACCAATATTTTGCCTTTTCACATTTTTACCATCTTGTTCCGCTCCGTTTTTTGTCTCTTTTTTTCCAGATCATCTCGCTTCCCTACTCTTCTGTCTTTATGTTTTGAATTTCCTTATTTTGAATTTTTGAGATAACTTATCAGTATTTGTTTATTTCATTATCAATTTCTTTATTTCTATTTATTATTACGTTCAAACATAATTTGAACTTATCCGCTTGTTCGAGTTGTTCTTTTTCTATTTATATGTTAGCTTTTTTGTATCTTTTCCAATTATCTTTGTTTTGGATTTTTTTTGCTTAAGGTAATTTTTATGGTTGTCAGTTCTTCATTGAATAATATTTATGTTTTCTTGTAATCGATGCTTTGTTTCGCCAATTATTACTACATCATTGGCGTAACATAATTGTGTCTCTTGCCTAGGTTGAAAAGTCGGGGGCTCAGCCTTGTTTTAATCCGGTTTTGCTGGCAAAGGTAAGTGATTCTTGGTTTCTTACTTTTACGTAATTTTCACTTTTTTGTACAAGTTTTGGATGCATTGTAGGTAAATAATAAAAATTAAATTTGTTTAATAATTTAAAATTCATTTTGTTGCGCTTTTCATGCTACGCGTCTTTGAAACAGACATGTACTTATTATCCCACTTTTACGGGTTTCTTTTTTTGAAATTCGCTTTTAGCATTGTCTTCAATTTGTTCCTTAGTTCATAGTTTTAGCCGTCGTATTATTATTATTATTATTATTATTATTATTATTATTATTTGCTAATATAGTAGGATTTGTTTTCCTTGTTTTGTTGTGTAAGTATTTAATTATTTCTTTAGTTATTTTTTTTCATTTTTGGTGCTTTTTAATATTTTATGTTGCGTATTGCCTCTGTCAGTTATTTTTCTGTTTTTTGTTCCGTTGTATCTGTCTATCTGTTTCTTTTTTATTTTTGTTACTTCCAGTATTTTTTTCACCTTTCCCTTGTACTTTTTTCTCCTGTGAGAAATGTCATATCCTTCTTTGTCTATTACTTTCTTTCGGAGATATATTTGTTGATTTTATAGGTGAACTTTCTGATTCTTTTAAACAAAGCTTCTGACTCATTTTCAAATTTTATCTTTGTTTTATGATTGCTGTTTTTTACTCTTTTTTGACTGATTGTTGTTTTCTTTTTTTGCGACACCTACCACAATTTTCTTCAATAAGCATTATTAATCTGTGTCTATAGCTGGTCTTTATTTTACTTCTCTTATAATTCCCGATCATTTTTATTATTCTTCTTTTACAACGTCTTCTTTCTGTTTACAGTTTTTGTAAAAGGTGGTCGACGCTTTTATTTTTTTTAAGATTTAATTAAAAAAAAAATTAAATCTGTTTTCCGTTCTGTTCTTCACTTCAAAATTAAAATTAAAATCAGAAAAAGAAAAACTGAGTATGTCGTTTTTATTTTTAACCAAAAAATTTGAAACTCAAATAATATAATAATAAACAGTTGAAAACGAAAAAATGGTGATGTAGCAACAAAATAAAAAAAAATAATAAGCAAATAAATAGCCACCACATATAGATTTACGATAACAATTAGAAAAATAAAAGAAGAATTAAAGAAAGCAAAATTTCAAAATATGAAAAAAATACACAAAAATCTGAGAGCAAAAAACAGAGAATAAAAAGAAAAATATTAAAAAAATTAGAGGAAACAATAAAAGATAAGGTAAAAAATTAAAAAATTATCAAAACGTAGAAAAAAAAGTAAACAAAAAAGTAAACAAACTACAGAAACTACCAGAGAATAAAGGAGAAAGTAAAAGTGTGAATTATTCAAAGTCAAGAAAAAACAAAACTACAATGAACACAATTATGTAGAAAACGTAAGCATGAAAAAAAAATGTAAGAAACAAAGAATAATGGCCAAAGGCAGATGTTAAAATTGAAAGAAAAAAAAACACGCCAAAAAAAGAAAAAAATAGAATTAGAATTGTATCTGGGTTCAAAAGTCCAAGTGCAGATGTCAAAACAGGTTGACCATAGACAAAATAATTTGCTAATAAAAGGAATTTAGATTTATTTATTGAAAGAAAATTACGCCAAGTTTTTACTAACAACTATTTTTAGCGAAAAAGATAATTAATAGATATAGAATAAAACAACGCCGTACATTTTCTGGATTTTTGTTTTTACACTTTTTTTCAGCAAATTTATAAGTTTCCGTTAGACATACACATGCAATGTAGAGAACTTGTCTATTATTGCGCATCTTATTAAAATAATTTTCATTTTCCCGATCTGGCGTTTTAATGCTCGCTGATCGATCATTAATGTCCAATTTATTATTCTTTATGATGCGGATACAAGATCGTGAGAAAGAAAACGTGAAAAAAAATTGTAATTGCAACTTTAATTGATGAATGGATCGATGAATGATGTTGATAGCCTGTAAAAGGGCATTCCGTCAACGCCAATGAAAAGTCACAAGACAATTAACAAGATCGGCGTCGCGAAACGATAGCCTTTAAAAACTTAAAAAATCATGAAACTGAAGGTAAGTTCACATTGTACGGTAAACATGGTTAAAATCGTGTCGACTCTATAGCCATGTAAAGTACTAACGTTCCTGCAAAATAATAGCTGTCGGTACTTTATATTCGCAATTCGGCAAAACGCAAAAATTCCAATTTGCATAACTAGCACATCTCGACCGAAAATAGGCGGAGTCAGCCCTCCGCTCGTCATTACAGATACCTGTAATTCATAAATAGTGTTCGGCGGAAATGGTTTCGCGTGAAAGGCTCTTCATCGTTTCCCCGTCGTGCTCGTGGGGCATTAGCGCATAATTTATAGAAACGTATCCAGATAGTGAGCGTTCGGAGGAGTGTACGACGAGTAATTTGTTGGCAATCTTGAAAGGTTTGCTTAACCCGAGATTAAAACTAACTGATAATTACATAATAACCACGTTGGTGAAGCTGGCAACTGTTGTGGGATCATTAATAACGACGAAAGAGACCGTTTAGTAATTTATTTGTTTAATTACTGATCCATAACAATTAAAAACGAGGCAACGAGGCGCTGCCTTTCGACGCTCTACAATCTTCTTTCTTCATCTCGGGATATCTTCTTCGAATTTTTTTAAAGAAAGTAGAAACAATTGGATGAAATAAGGTTTCAAAGTAAAGTGGTGAATTTAACAAAAAAACTGCCAATTCTCTCACCTGCTAACGTTCACTTTTTCTTCCGCCTAAAAAAACTTGGCTACAAATCTTTACTGTAGTATGATAATGTGATGTTTACAGCTGAGTCACATGCTGAGTTTTGCTATAATATAATATCACAAGAACATTAACGTATAATTTGCGATACTTTCCTATTAAATACATAATAATTAGATAAGCAGCTTCTTCTCAATCGATTTATTCTCACTTACTTAATATTAATTGCAAATATGTGAATAATTCTTCGAAATCTCCCAACAATAATTATATGTATCATGATGATGTTGTTGAAGCGTGAAATCTCTCTCGGTTTGCCTATCATAAGTCTTTAAGTTATATTCTAATAAAATATGTTTCTCCTAGTTCAGTGAGTAATATGATCAAAATAAACTGCACATCTACAATCTAACAATAAGTAGCACAAAAATAAAAGTAAAAGAATATTTTGAATAGATTGAAGCTTGAAAAGAAGAAAAACACATTTTTTTTCACTTTTAAATTGTAACGACAATATCCGTGTTGTCTAAATCTAATCATATTAATTCGTCCACTTTAATTCTTTATCTTTTATAATTTTTAACCTGAACTGTGTTGCCACTTTATTATTCTTATTTTTTATCGTCAAACTTGCATTCTCTGGTCTCAGTAAAAACATTCTTTCAAATTTTATACAACCATATGAGGAATAAATCTTGCCACATTCATTATCTTTGCCATTTAAAAATTACAATAAAGAAAAAAAACTTACAAAATTCATCAGGTTTTGTTTTTAAAGTCTAAACCAATTTGTAAAAACATTAAATCTGAATTTTAAGTGAAAGACGGAACATTTTGTTTTAAAAATGAATTAAAGTTAAATGGGGATAGAAAAGAATATCAAGCATCAATTATAGCAAAAATAAAAATAACAAATAACAGAAAAATTATAGGAGCAATGCACAAAATGAACATCGGAAAAGCACCACGACACGAAGAAGTAATTACAGAAATGGTCAAATATACATAAATAATACAATTTAACAAAAATGGAAACAGCAAAGCTAAGAAAAAAAAGGTACGCCAGAATCTTGGTAAATAAATTAAGAAGAAAAATTAAAAATAATACTATGAACGAAAACCAAAGCAGATTTACAAGAAAAAGTGGAAATAGAAATAGAAAAAATTAACAAGGAAAAACAACTAGAACAATTGGATAATTTCAAATTCTTTGACTGCAGATTACAAAATAAAAACAAGGAATAAACGAAAATATAGCCAAAATTGGTAGACCACGTGTATAATAACCTAAAGAGCAATTCACTATAAAAGAAAAAAAAACAACAAAAAAAAAAGAACAGTAAAAGCGATTTTAACATATACATGCGAATGATGGACTCTAACACAAAAAGATAACCGAGACGGAAATCAAAAGCAAAAAGACAGAATTAAAAATATATATATTTAGAAGAAAGTTAGAAATAAACATTATTGAAACAAGGAGAGCGATGGTTCGAACATGTAACAAGCACGGATGAGAATCGACTAGAAAAACAAACATTTGAAGTGAGAAAGCTGAAAAAAAGAAAAAGAAGTTGACGGATGAAGTGTAGGCAGTGGCAGAAAAAAAATGAGCAAAATGAGAAACTGGTCAAAATAGAACGAAGTGGAAAGAAATGTCGTCAAGAATTCTACTAAAGAAGTCAAAATGTCGAAACTTAACTCGTCACCGAAACGTATAAAAGTGAGTAATACTAAGTAAAATCAACCATACGAGTAATCGCACAAACGGTTTCTGTAGAAAAGGAGTATTTCGTATTTTTCCTGAAAATTGTCTTAAAGAAGTAGCTGTAATATCAGGACACTAACCAGGAATATTAAACGTTACATACTCGTATATATTCAAAAAAGGAGATATTAGCTTCAGTTTAACAGATGATACAACAAAAAAAAATGCTGTAAATACGAAGTAACGTTTTTAAAATTAATATCATGAGGTGTTAGAAAAATAGTTTTTACCAAAAAACAGCATCTAAGAAAATATGCATATTTTTATATGTTAGTAGCTGTTATCAAGTTTATCATGACGATCATGTCAACATTGTCAAAGATACACTTTTAACTTGGTAGGCAAAGATAGCAATAGATTTTAATTCTAGAGCCTGCTTACACGCTGATTTAATTCAATCTGTCAATAGTGTTAAACAGTTAAAACCAAAGAAATTGAAATTTAGTTATACACTGGATCAAATATTTGTTAGAATAAAGTTAGAACATTAAAAAGTTACATTTAAAAAGTTTTGAAACCACTCTAGTACTCAACCGATTCTTTATTAATATGATTCATTTACTTCTGATTGAATTCGCCTTCGATCTTTATCTATGCCTACTGTAGTGTCATCTGTAATGTCACAATAAGTTTTCGAAAAAGTCTTATAACGAAATTGGTTAAAAACAGCGATTACAACTTCTTAAATTGTAGCCATGTTTTCAAATTGTTGATGTTGTTTCAAATTCTTCTGCTTTAAAAAACAAAACAGTGAACAGGATGTTGTCCAAATAGTAGTTGATTATAATAGCTGAATGAGATGGGCCGATTGAGCCGAATGAGATGGTGCATTGTCATGTTAGAAAACCTTATTCTAATACTAAAATGCAATTAATATCATCACAAGTAGGAATAAAACTCACTGAAAACGAAGTAATAACTTTATGTAGGTGGAAATACCAAGGAAAGTTATGCTTGACTAGAATATTCAAAAATGTGTAAAAATTAATCAAATATTACAGATTTGCTGTAGAAATGGGAAAATACACGAATTAATGATGTCTGAACCACTACAAAAATATAATCTAATCGAAGCAGATTTAAACAACCATTCTACGAATATTTCGAATTACAATACCTCTGGATGTCGGATTTTGTCGTTTATTTGAATTTTAAACAATCATTAAAATTGTTAATAAAATTTGTTGTAGATTATTGTAGATTATTTGTGCACGTGATACATAAACTTAATATTCCAGATTATTCTTTTAATTTACATATTTAATTAAATATGACATTAAGTAGCTAACAAATAAACAAATGTTAATTCATGTTACTGAAAGTCCACTTGTTACGGCGGTAAAGAAAGATCCTGTTTGAAATAAATAACTGTAGCTCTTAAAAGAATAGTTTTCAACGGCAGATTTTTGAAGTGCTTGCCAATAACATTAAATAAAAAAGCTCGTTAGGCACACTTAATTTCTATACCATGTACCACTTCCGAACACTTTTCTAAAACAAAATGTAATTAAAGGCTGTGCACGAAAAAAATGACCACAAAATACATAACGCTATTTTATAATAAACAGTAATTTAAAAAGTAAACTTTGCTTAAAAATAATTTATCACTATCACCATTTAGAAACGTCAGATTTGTTGTGCGTTATGTCTGTTTTCGCAAGATGAGTAACCAATTTGCTTAGGACACAAATTTTGTAGAAATGGATTGAAAATAGTCAGATTTCTTATCAAGCTATTACAAAATCTCTGGGGATAGCAAAATGAACAGTGCCAAACGTTCTAAACAATTTTAAGGAACGTTTAACCATAATAAGAAAGCTAGCTTCGCCGAGAAAGGCAGTTCCTAAATGTCAAATTGTGGAAAAAAAAATCTTAGCCTCGTTAAAAAGAAATTCTAATGTATCAGTCAGAGATGTGATAAAAGTTGGAACATCTAGTTCATATGTTCAAAAGGTCAAAAAGAGAAATAGACTGAAGACTTTTAAAGTACAGAATGCACTGAATTGCAATGAAAAACAAAATTTAACTAGAAATAGGACAAGAATTTTTTTAACAAAGTTTGGTTGTATAATTTTGGATTATGAAACAAAGGTCAAAGTTTTTTACTTAAAAAATTTACAAATTTTGCGGGAATTAATTCAGAAAGCCAAATGCACTTGCAGAAAAACATCTCGAACTTCTTTGACAATAAATAAATAAATTAGAACATTTAGTGCCTAAAGAAGATTTTGCTGCCATTTATAAAAAAAATGTCTCTAGTCTCCTCTGGTTCGATTTAGCCAGAGCCCACTACGCAAAGACTGTAATACAGCGGTATCAAACTGATGAAGTTACATTTGTGCCGAAAGACAGCAATCCACCAAACTACCCAGAACTGAGATTCATTGAGAAGTACTGGTTACATGTAAAACAAGTACTTCTTTATTTGTCAATGTTATAAAGAATCTGTAGTAAATGGGAAAAATCTAAGTGAATAATAAAAGTTTCTGCATGTGACTGAGTCAAGATTCACAACTTTGTGATTAAAAAGCACTTAGTTGAGTTGCGAAGAAACAAAAAACACAGTTAACTATATCAAAGTTGCCAGTTAGACTCAAAATAATTTCTTTTTTTTAAAATATATATAATAAATATATATATACAATAAAATTTACTGAATGAACATTCACAATTATGCAAATCAAAAAAACACCAAAAAGCTTTTATCAGTAGATATCAACTATTTTTGAACAAAAGTCTTACATTTTATATTGGTTATAATTTAGTTAAAAGAGCAGTTCGTAGCTGATAGTTGTTCTGTTCCAGGATCGAAAATATTAACAGAAATTGTGATTTTCTTTATACCGCGTTTCCATTCAATCAATCGTTGCTTCATTTAATCCCACAGTAGGCGCTCAAGAGAAATATCCAATTGTTGCAGGACCACAGAGAAATTGATTGGGTGTCGAGTTACCTGAACCTTGTCCCGTTTGGCATAAATTTAAGCTTTCCGTGTTCTCGGTCTACGCACGCTAGTTCTATTTGTAATATAATCCGATGTTTGTTAAATGACTTGTTTTAAGACCTCGTACCACACATTTCAACCTATACAATAGGATACACACCATACTTGACAATTACAATGCCATAAAACTTTGCATTTGGAATGATCGAAGGAATAATAATGAGATTAGACATTGATGCTGAGGGCGTTGAAGCCAATATTTTGTGGAGATGTCTAATTGCAAGTTTATTACAGATAATTCCTCAATTTAGGGAAGGAAATCTTCCAAAATTGCTTCGATAAAACAATTTAACATTTTATGGGTTTGTAAATTAAATAATTGGGGAAATCATTACTTTATAACGCGCACACGTCTCTTTTATAACATTTTTTAAAACCATCAGAATATAAATAAATCATCAAATTTATCCTCCACGTTTCATCACGACAGTTTCATTCCTTATCTTTTATTAACTCATAACTCGGCCCTTCTGGTTGTGTTTATTGTTGAATAAACCATGGCATACCGCGGCGCGATCATCTCTGGTTCTTGGTCGTTTGTTTCTGACAATTGGCACAAACTACGTGCAAATGTTTGATAACCAGTATTTCAACTTCCATTATTGTCGAGATCATTTATTTTTATATGCGCTTGCGGAAAATAGCCACCATTAAAGGTTAAATACCGTTGCGAATTAAAGTGCATGGGTTTGCCAGATTTACGGACGTGTTTCAAACACTTCGTGTAATTATAACCCAGGAATTACCAAAGGAATTCTAATAGAGACATTTGAAATAGAATACTTTCACGATCTGACACAGACATATTTAAAAATCCCGCCACAATGACGGGTAATTATACTGTCAGTTGAAAATTGATGAGTTTTTTTTATTTGCGGTTCACTGCACCGAATCGATTCAAATTATGATAATCAGAAGAAGAAAAAATACGAAGAAGTGGAAAGGTAAAAGAGAAGTGGAAAGTAATGACCGTTTTGTTATTTTCAAAACAACTTGTGGCGACATTCTCTAATATGTTAGAGTTTGTTCTTAAAGGCACCGAGAAATTAATTGTGGGCAGCTTATATTTCTTGTTTACAAAATAGTAAACACAATCTGTTTAGAATCATTAGCCAGAAGCCCCAGCTAGCTTGAGTAACGTTTTTACATCGTGTATTCAACAGTATTCGATTATTTTTTACAGATACAACAAAAATGAGCTTGCTCAAAGTCAATATTTTATTAAAATTGTGAATTTTTGGCACACATCGACGCAGTGTTTGACAGAAAAGAATATTTTTTATAATCAGTTGTAAGAGATTTTGAAAAACATATCACATTTTATTTTAAATCTTAGAATTAAAAAAATCTTGAATACAGTTTCAACGCAAAGTGAAATTTTCGCATTCCTGAACTTTGCACTGTTTTTAAATAAATTATCTTCAGTATCTGACAGTGGCAGCCGATATACTATAATTAAGAGAAAGCATAAAAAATACTCAAAGTGATATTATAATCTGCAGCTTCTTGAACACATCGTCGAATCCGACAATTTGTCTTCTTGCAACACATCTTTGTAAATGTCTACAACAATAAATTTTGGTACCTACACATAATAATCATGTCTAAATTAATAAGACGGCAAAAATTGATAGTTGCAGACTCGTAGATACTAACTTCATAGTCCTCAAAACAATTAATTGGATATATTTCATTCCTGCACAATAATTTTGGACTTTTGGCACACTTAATGAGCATGCTAAAGTTAGTAAGCTTGTCAAATTTTATATTTGTAGACTCATAAATACTAGAATTATGATTATGACATTTAAATTAATATAGTGGGCATTTTTCTTTACGACCATTGCAAAATCTATAATTTTAGATCAATAATACACTTTTATTGATTATGTCTTTGTCAGTGACTTTGTCAAATTTTGTGTATGCAGATCTATAGTTGCGGTCTTTAAAGTAACATCTAAAATTTTTTCACATTTATGCAATCAAGGTTTGCAAAATTTGTAATTTTTGAAGTATAAGTAGATCCGAGATAATAAGCTTATCAAATTTTATAGTTGCATACTCATATGTTAGAGTTACAGCCTCAAACTAATAGAGACATTAAAAATCAAACCTTGCAGTATCTAATTAGGTCTACATCAAAAAATCAAATGTCATATTTATAATATTAACTGTTAGCGTACTGAGTAAGTACATTATTTTCAGATAGCTGGCCAAATTTTGTAGTTGCAAACCCATTTGCATTTAAGTTAAGAGCCTCAAACTAACTTAATAAAGATTTTTCTTTTTTACTAAAAATCAAGCATTAAAAAATCTTTTAAAGCTCTAGTATTGACTTTTAGCACACAATATTAAAATATATTGCATTTCTGTTATTCAAACTTAATAATCATGTCAAAGTTAGTAAGTTTGCAAAATATTAAAGCTGTAGACTCATAGACAGATCAGATTTATGACTTTCAAAAAATATACAATAAAAATAAATGCTATTTTTTAAAATTTATTAATATTACTATTTAAAAATGTAAAATTTATTTTGTATATTTATAGGAGGGCAATGCTCCTTTGCTCTCCACAGTTATCTGGCGCTAAAAAATATTAAAATTGTGTGAGAAAAAATTATAAATCTAAAAGTAAAAACTGTATTTTAGCATTTTTAGACAGTTTTTGAATAAAGTTTCTAACTTTGGTGCAATTAAGTTTTTCTCTTTTATTTTGATTCAATATTGTGTATTTAAAAATTTACCTTCAAAAATAATAGGTGAAAAATTTAAAAGGTAAAGATCAAAGAATTTGAAAGTTAAATACTAGACACATCTAAGAATTTATTATCTAAAACCTAAAAATTTATCGCACCTATGTGTACCTTAGGTTTGAACATTTTGACATGAGCTTCTTAAATATTGCTGCATTCAAAATCTATGAATCTTAATATTCAGAATCTTAAAATCCAAAGAAAGATTTAAATTGTATGAACCGAAAACCTAAAAAATTCGACTACGCTGCATTCAAAATCTATGAATCTTAATATTCAGAATCTTAAAATCCAAAGAAAAATTTAAATTTTACGAACCGAAAACCTAAAAAATTCGACTACAAATTTCAATATTTAGTACATATTGAATATCCAAAAATCAGATTACTTAGGTTATTCAAAAAGTAGGTTTTGAATTTATCTCTGAGAGTCTCATGTCGAAGTTAAATATTAAATGAGATTTTAAAACTTAAAATCTATGAATTTGTCCTGTACTGAAAAACAGGAGAGTATGACTTTATTTTTAATCCCTTTAAAATTAAAATTAAGTTTTAATTTACTGATTTATTCTCGGCAGATTTTTTAGTTTTAACATAATTTATGAATTTTAATTTAGTCATTTTGAATTGTGGTCTGCATTTTTCTTCTTATGGGGTGGCATACTTTAAATGGTTGATTGGTACTTTGTGGGTGGAAAGACCAGTTACGATAAAACAAATCTATAACGCACCTACATACAACAAACAAAAGACTACATTGTTCAGATTTTACGAAGTAGAACAGTTTTTAATTATAATCCGATATCGAAAACCGTGTCACTAATTATGTGAAAACATGTAACGCATATAGAATACACATCATTAAGATAGTAAATTCTAATATAATATCAAATTTTCTTCTTGATAAGAGAGATTTTCTCACACAATTGGAGTCGAATTTGTTATATTCGTAATATTTTGAAAGATTTAAAATTCTGAAGCTGATCCGAACTAACTATAAAAAAACACAACGTACAAATTATGTAGTTTTAACACCACAATTTATTTTTCTAATCACTGTTATGAAGTTTAGTTGAAACTGATATTATTTCTTGATCTTTGAAAAAAATAACATTGTTTAAATTGTTGATATGCGTAAGGCATTACCACACATCTTTAAAGTTCTGTTGCATATAATTTAACTGCTTTAAATCGTTATGCCTACTTACCGCAAATTTCATTAAAATGTAAATTAACATATCGTTTGTTAAGCAAATTAGTAAAATAATACTCGTTACATTTAAAGTTTAGTAATACTTTAACTAAACCTGAAATTATCTTGGTGCTTCAGGATTTTTTATTAATTTGATTGTCTTTAGAATCCCTTTCTATTTAGATGTACCAGGCTCAGTTCCTAATCTCAGTGTTGATTCCATTTGTTGCTAGTTAAGATTTAATTGAATTTGTGCAAACGATAATCATCATGATTGTTGAAAATTTATTTTCTGCACAATGTCGATTTGTACTTTTCTCGTTCGAAATAAATTGCTTCCATGTCAATTATTCGTGACTTATTACAAAACCAATCTATCAAATAATAACGCAACAGGAAAACAGAACCACCCCTCAGAAATACCAACGACATATCTACTAATAATCATAAGATTTCTAAATCAGTCTTCAGGTCCGAAATTATGGTCAAGCCGGTCTTTGCAAATGCACCAGCCATTGTTGAAGGCAACGATCGATGGTTCGATAAATCAGAACCCGTTGATTTCCGCGGCCGTTCCTCGAAGACGTTCAGGTCAACATTCCATCTAAACCAATATTGATATTATTAATATTTCTCCAATTACTCTCTTATAATGATTTATCACTGCTCGGAGTGACAGCTAACATTTACGTCGTGTGCGTATTATAGAATTTTGCACAATTCGCTCATAATTAATAACTCGTGGTTCGAAGTTGAATGAGACTAATAGTTATTAAGTATATTGTTAGGCTAATCTGAAGCCTTGGGCACTGCTTGGTAGCCTGTTTATAATAGCTGAATGAGACACACCAGGGGGCGACACTTACATTGCCTCGGCCCCAGACCATGCATAGATATCATCTAAACGCCCATGGAATTTTTGACGTTTGTATTATGACGCGACATGTTCTTCCAACACTACTACAATATAATCAATGAGGTTTATTCGGAGTCTTAAATATGTCTTATTTAAGGATCTTATCGACGGCCAACCCTGATCTTGGTATTAAGGGACACCTGTTACTAAAGGTAATCTTCAAATTTTTACTGACCACACCTAGAGACCCAAAACCTAATTAGCGCACATGTTGGTTGTGGAGAAAGCAATAGGACTTTATCTACGTCCTGACCTAATTTTGCAGTCATAGTCACAGATTAAAGAAAAAAAACATGAACGTTGGTCAAATTTGCACAGGCTTGATAAACAGGAGAAAATAAATCTTTGTACATACAATGACATTATTATTATAGGCATGCTAACTGGTTTCTTTGTACTTACTTGTAAATTTAGAATGCTACAGCAGGTGCTATTAAGAATATTAATAGCTCTGGCCTTGTCAAAATAATAGGTACACTTGTAATGAAGTTTTCATCACTTTTGTAAGCTCTTTGCCTCGAAATATAACTATCAGAAATTGGTGCAAAACGATATGAGAACATTAAGATTAATCAACTCTTGTTTTCAATTCACAACACGTTGACATTTCCAATAAAAGGAAAAATTATAACATTGTACCACTTATCGTAGACAATTTGATCTAAAATTAGTTTGCTTGAATTAGCATCGCAACACTCCAACATTACGTTACCATATGATATGAATAAGTTGTTGGAAGAAGTTATAATCTGTAAGCGGAATGGTACACAGCACAACGACGAGATGGTATCGGCGAGGTCGTATTTAAACTGGCTGCACAGTGACAGGTACAATGACCATCTCTTTACAGTGACCATATTAAAAATTACACAAATTTGTTTAAAGTGATAGGTTATGCGACGCTATTAGTGTAAGTGAGAGAAACGATTAACATATTAGGAACTACAAATACATGAGCTATTTGAAAAAACAAGTCAAATTTTTCGTGAGTGAATGAGCCAATTCTAACGGGACATTAAACTTCAAGATTCAGATAATAGAGTTATTCACAAAAATTAGAATTTGCCTATAAACATGTCAAGATGCCTCAGCTACAACGATATCGAATGTATCTAATGAAAGAAAAATTGTCATTGTCGACATATTTCTTAATTTCAGTTGCCACCACCATATAAATCACATTAAATTCTTCTTCTTTATCTTTTCACAAATCTACTAAAAAATATCTTCTGATGACTAATTTTCGTTTCCTTGAGTAGGTGATTTACTATTAGGTTAATTCGTCTTATCTCACATCTTTAGTTGGACTTGTTCGCACGAAAGCTTCAGAGTTTCCCAACATTTTTCATATAAATTCATTGGATCGTTTCATGGGTGTGCGATTGTTTTGGTAGCCTTGAACGGAGGTGTAATATTTTGTGGTGGACCCCTGTGGTGCACTGTGAAGTGATAATATAGTTTTTACAGCGTCGTCCGACATCCAGGGAGTGGCAGACTGTTGTGCGACTATTAAAATATTTAATTTCGATTTAATCGAAACTTTACATCAATAAAAAACGCATAAATTGTTTTGATATATCGTCTAGAAAGTCAAGCTTTAAGTTTACATGCATAGATGGATGGAAGGCGTATCCATAACTGGTTTGTTTTACTTACGACAATGTCACTTTTCGTTCCAAAAATGTTGCGCTTCAGAGAGTTCTAAAGTGTATTTCAGTGACACAGTTTTTATAGATTATTTATACATTTATAAATTTGTTTTTTATTAGTTACTGCTTAAAAAAATAGAAACCCAACAAACCAGTAACAAGATATGACTTAACAATTGAAATAAAAATTAAAAAAAATATATATTGCGCCGCTTAGTGTGGTTAAAAAAAGAATCTATGCACAAACGAAACGCCATTAATAAACAAATCGTTAAAATGTGGGACTAACAATAAGTAATAGGAAACAATAAAAAATTAATTTAAATCTTGGTAAAAAATTATCTACAAGCAGCTAAACCTCAAAAATGTAGTAAAAGATTTTATATTTAGTTATGTGATATTTATAATCATTTTGATAATTTCAGCACCTGAATATTGTACAAGTACTGCAGCTTGTACAATCGAACTCTTAAAAAATCAATAACTTTTAACATAAACTTTGCTATTTTAAGAAAACGGCGTCTCTAATAGGCTAATAAGATTATTATTTTGACATTGTAGCATTGTGGCTATCGATGTCAAAGCTGTCATAACTGTCATAACTGTCATACTAACTGTAAAATTTTAAAGTATCAGTCGGAACTTTGTCGTTAACTTTATCAAATTGTATGAATAAATTGCTGATTCTGTAATTTATATAGGATTTTTTAAAACTCAGAAACGTTAACTTTTATTTAAACTAAATTAACAAAACATGAAACAAAAAAAAACAGTTAAGGAAATTTTTAACTAGGTATATAGTGTCTAGGGATCATAAATTTAAAATAAAAAACTATAAAAATTAAAGAATAATTAAATAATAATAATTAAAAATGCAATTGTTTTATGATGATAGAGAAAAAAGTAGAAAATTTATTTTACTCTGCTATTTAGCAGAATTATCAAAAAAGCTTATGGAAAGCTTATGGTGTAGAATCTTTAAAAAGATTTTTAAAACTGCATGAGAACGGTGACATTTTCAGGTTGGTACAACATTAAAAAAAACTACAACTGTAAAGAAGAGTTGTAAAATTTCGGCTTCGAATCAAAATTTTGTCACACACATTATTGGGAATTACAAGACAATTATAGCAATTCGTCTTAATAAGGCTTTCAAGGCGAAAAGTTCTTCTTGCGCCAAAATTTCTGAAATTAAAAAAAAATGTGCAAGGTGGGTTTTTATTCAGATATACTTTGATCTGACTGACAGTAAAAATGTATATCACACTCCATGTAAAAGTTAGGCATAAATAACATAGTTTACCTAGAATAAAAATCGATTAAAAAATGGAAGTTTTGCAGCGTGTATTGTGAGAGTGTAAAATAACATTTTAATAGTAAAATTCTAATATCATCCCCTACCTCGACCTAAATCATATCAAAACGACCTAGAAGAAAGATGCGTCTGATAATCAAATTTTTGTTTTAGCCTCTACTGAAGAAAAAGGTACTGATAACGATAACAAATGTTTTTTTTCCGAACCAAAAAAAGTGCTTCCAATCGATGCATGAAGACTCCCTTGAAAATTCAGGTCTAAGATTCACTGGAACAACCTTTTAGGAAAATTAAAAATAACTGAATTAAAACTAACAAAGACTAACATAATAATAATATCAGTGTTTCTCCGGAGACGAAATTAGGAACCCAAAAATAATTTAAAAATTTTCAGGTATTTTGTTGAAATTAAATTGACAGCATTAAGTCAAATATTTTGCATGAGTTCATTAAAAATATAAATAATAGAATAGTTTTTTTGACATCATCGTTTTTTATTTCAATGCCTAAATTTTTTCAAATACATATTTAAAAAAAACGGACGATATTTGACGACTCTAGCTTTATAGTAAAAAACAAGAAGAAATTTATAATGCTGCATTACCAAGTGGCAAGCGAAAAAGTTTTCTAATGCTACAATGCCAGGCTTAAAAAAATTAGTAGTAGGTACAACAAAAAAGAAAGCAAAATATATATATAAGTTCGTGCAATACCAGTTGTTTATTGCATTTCAGTTGTTATTTTCATGCTAAATAATTTTTCTCTCAATTAAAACGCTTTTTTTTTATAAAAAAATTTAAAAAAAATGTTTAAAATAAAAACATCAATTTTGGGAAAAAAATACGATCTGTTAAATTTTAGTCTGTATAGGTGTTATATAAGTTAAAAATAAAGTACCTACTCTTAATTCACAATCACAATGACATCATAAAAAAAATGTTTAACTGATAAATAGAAATTAGACAATCTAAATATTAGAGATTATTAAAATAAATATTTTAGCAAAATTATAAGACTAAATTTAATCTACAAAAATTAAGAAAAAATATGAGCAGTTCTTAAAATCTAATGGGCACACGTATCTCGGAGCAAATAAACAAGACAATTTATAAAATATGAGGTATTTAACTACTCTAAAAATAATTTCAATAATCTAAAGCATTAAAAAGTTCCGAGGAGTTCGAAGTATAGGTACAAGAATTCCAAGGAATTGGAACCATCTATTAAAACTTAAAAAAACCGAAGATTGAAAAATTGAAGGCATATGAAAGAATCTAAAGTATTTAATAATTTTAGATAATTATAGAAAATTTAAAATCCTACAAAATATCGAACTATTTTAATATGCTGCATATTTTACCATAATTTGAAGTATAAATTTATTAAGAGAATATTTTCCGTTTGTCTAAATTTAGATAGTGATTTTTTGAGAGAATTAGACTTGGAAAGTAAATCTAAAGTCTTTTTGATTCTTAAAATTCGATTGGTATCGAAAACTCTCGCTGTCACTTGTAGTTCTCTGCTCGTTAAGTCATATTAAGAGATCAACTTACCAACATCAGAAAAATAACTTCTTAGGGTTTTTTTAACTTACGTATTTTTTCTGTCTACAAATTTCTGTATATTACACGTCCACAAATTGTTTTGCGAATGGTGATACAAATAACTGTTTAAATATTTTCCAAATAAAATTAGAATGCTGATATAAGCATTGATTTTTATACTTTAATGAAAATTACAAAATAAATAAAAAATAAATGTAAAAATTTCTGCAAATCGAAACCACGTTTTTTTGCTCTAGTTCGAAAATGTTTGTTTTCGAGCTCAGAAAAAAAAGTGCGATGTTCAGATGTGAAGAATTTTTTTTAGACTTTCATTTGTAGATGCTATTGTTTTCTGGATTTTCTTCTAATTTTGACATTTCATAAGAGTTTTCAAAAATCACTTTCTTTACTTAATCATGGATAGATTTACCTATACACCTTTTATTCATATTACTTTTATGGAAATTTATTTTTATTATGTTTCAGAACGGTAACAGGTCTACATTTTTGGAGAAGTACCAAACTATTACATTTTTAAATTCATTTCTAAATTCGAATGTTGAGTATTTAAAAACCGAAAAATATCTTAGACAGAAACAAATTTGTCTTTTTGTTAGATATTTTGATGAAGAATGGCGCTCTCATGATAAATGAACCCAAGAGTATTGTTTCAAAGCGAAAAAACCTTTCAGTATTACAATTATCAGCAGAATTAATACACCTGGAATATAAAGCAATTTTTTCGCAAATGACAAGAATTGCTAAGGGGGAGGCTGGTGGTTTACCAATTCCTGAAAAAATGCTACAAAATTCATCCCCACCTTAATGAGAGAATCTCAATCTAATATCAGAATATCAGAAAGTCAAAAATTTGAGATATTTTTATTTTTGTCTCAGTGTACTCGAGTTTAAATTTTCTAAACGTATAGTGTCCAGATTTGGTGTGGGCATAAATAAGCGATGTTACGACGTTTCGTCCGCCTCTAACGGATCGGATTGTTTTGATGGTGAACGTTCCCAGGCAATATTCAAATTAGACAATAAATTTATTGTTAATAAGCGTCACGTTTCCACGGCATTAAACGACGATATTTCTCGCCCCCGGGCTGTTATTTCCAACTATTAACGACTAATTTAGTCAACATGTGCAAGTTTATTTACACAAAAATTAACTATGGCTGAATTTGTGTTATAAATTGCTGTTTTATGTACTTTACAGCTTAATTAAAGGATTATGCAAATGACCAGCGGTCCAGCAACTCGCATAAACATCTCATCTTTAGTGGTCAAGTTCGCACTGTTTTTTTTTTCACCGTGTATACAAACGTCTTCGTGTTAATAGACTTGTCTTCGGCCTCTGAGCAATTTTTTCATCAGCGTGATTTGGGCTGCATTTACTCGAGCATCACAATAATATTACTTCTCCATCACATTCCCCATAAAGCCTCCATCACCAAGCCAACCTAATACGTCTCGCCCACGCACATTCCCTTGGATAGCCTCCGAAGAACTTAACAAGCGATATCTCGGCGTTATGCCCGTCTTATTTATAATTCTCCTGCCACGTTCTGATGAAGATGTCTACCGAGCAGGTTAGCACAGCGACAGCTGTTTAAAACTCAGCGGGCGTTCGTTATGTTGGCCGCCTGCTGTTCTGCGCCTGACCGTCTCTGCACCTGGACGCCTGCGCCGAGGGCTCGAAAATCCCCAAAATGAAATTACTCCAAATATCATAAACTCATAAACCTCCCTTCATTTTTATTCCGTGGCGAAAATAAACGCTAGTAATTTATGTTAAAGCCATGAAAACGCAACAATTTACATTTGAGACTCTTCGGAGCTGATTTTATTACTCATAACCAAATAGGTACTTTCAAAGAGGATTTTCTTAACAAGAGTTGGAGCGTTTTCGCTCGCTCGCGTTAGGTTTAGCGAGCGAGAAAAGGGATGCACTTAGCCAGCGTTTGGTGAGAAACAAAGAGTCTGGAACGCCTGAAAGAACTGATTTACACGGACTTCTATTGTGTGTTATGGACTTTAATGCTATTTGACACTCAATTTAAATATTTACATTAGCGGATGGTGCCTCGCCTTATTATGGCTGTTTTATTGTTTTAGAATCAGTTTCAATGAGATTGGGAATTGTTAAAAGTATCAGTTTGCAATTATGGATGTCGTTGGCTCGCAACTTCTGGTTATTAACCTGGGCAAAGTGGTAAAACGAAAAGGTTAATTTCATTATCACATTATTGATATTCTTATAGTGCTATAAAGAAATCCACTTAAGTTCATTATTTGATTTTTATTTTTAGGTAGACATCCAGTAATTTTTCATTTAAAATTGCTAGTTTTAGAATGCCCAAACAATTTTATCCTTTGGAAAATAATATATATAAATTTGGGAACTAAATTGCATAAACTGTACCATTCAGTTTTTAGATGTTTTTTACACAGTTTTTGAAAAAGTTGGTTTTTGTACCTACTTAGATATCAAAGACAGACTGAAGTCAAAATGGAATAGCGTCTGCTAGCAAAATAATAAATCTAGAATTTGAAGAATCAGTATCTGAAAACTTAAAGTTGGAGAATATAAAAATTTAGAATTTAAAAAATATAAAGTTCAGGCTAAAATATAAAGTTTAGAAATTTAGACTTAGGACTTTAGATAGGACTTTAGATTTAGTCTTAGAATTTAGAAAAATGAAAGATATAGAAACAAAGATTTTGAGAATTGCTGCATTAGAATCTTGTAATTTTAATTATAAAATCTTCATCTCCTTAAATTTTTACCTTAAAATTTTGAGTGTAGAATATTTACGATCTACAAATCTAGGACCTCAGAAATTAGAACATTTTATAATAGAATCTTTAGTTCTAAAGTTTAAAGAATCATCAACTGAAAATCCACTTCAGATTGAGATAAGATTAGGTTCATATGATAGAGGATGGTTCATTTGATAAAAACCCAAAACTGTTTCTAGCCCGTTTGAATATTTTAGAAGTTATGGCCATACTAAATTTAGAATAAAATTGATATTTCCGTCTTTGTAGGAGCAAAAGGAGTTCCGGTGCCAGATCATCTATATCAATAGGTCTTCGCATTAGCGAATAGTATCGCAATTTTATCCGAAAATCCAGTTTTGCCAATTTTATGGTAACCAAAAACAGTAGATAGCTACAAAGCGTTGGTTGAGTCAGGGGCGATCTTCAAATTAAATCGTGTTTTTTTGGCGGAACCGCAAGTGCTAGAACAATGAAAAACGGTTTGATTGATCTACTAAAAAAATGCTTCCGATTGATAGTGTGGGGGCTCATAATGCACTATCACAAAGACAGAAATCACAGTTTCGCATTAAAATTTGCCTTAACACCCAAAGTATTCAAACACTCTAAGAACGGTTCTAAGTTTTTATCAATTTTTATCAAATGAACTACCCTTTATCATACGCACCTAGTCTTATTTTGATCTGAGGTAGGCACGTTAAAAGGTTCTCCGTGTAAGATATGAGATTTTACAATCTAAAAAAATTGGACTTTAGAAAAAAACAATCGTGTAATTTAAAATGTCAACTCTTAAAATATACAATTAGAAATGCCGAATCTGAGAGCTTTAAATGTAACTACCTAGATATATGATTCTAGGAAAGCATAATCTAAAAAACTATACATTAAAATTGTCTAATCTAAGAATTACAAATAAATTTTTAAATACAAAAAGCCATAAGTTGAGATTTTTAAATATGAGAATTGAGAACCTAAAAATTAAGAATCTCATTTAGAATTTAGCCTATTAGGATACAAAACATATATTCTGGGAAAATAAAAAGTATAGAAATCTAGAATTTAAAAATATTAAATATGATAATGTACAACATGAGAATTTGAAGTGGTAAAATTTAAAGAACTTAGCATCCGAAAGCCTTCATCCTGAAAAAGTTTAGAACATTTAAGATGCCAAATAACTAAGAATAAAGTAGAGCCACGGAAAAAAATATAAATAGAATCTTACAAATAGAAGTCCACCATCTAAAAACAAAAAATATGGAAAAGTAAAAGTTTTTAGGACCTTATTTTAGAAAAGGTTTTCCATTTTAGGTATTTTTGAATATTTTGGGTCAAACAAACATATCGTAATATTTATGAAGGTACGCAATAATTTTAAAACAAAACAAGTAGTGAAAGTACAAGCTTGACTTGATTTTAAAATATTTTTTTGTGAAATGTTACAATTCAGTTCTTCAGTCACATTCTTAACATACATCTCCTCTTGCAATTTTATTATAAAAAATTACAAATCTCTCTCTTCTCTCGTTTCGGTTAATTTGCATCTGCATATTTTTTCAGATTTTTTTTTTGCATGTATCTAAAAATCTCTGTTTTTTAACTGTTGCGCTTATATTCAGCTCATCGTATTCTGAAAATATTGTTGGTAGTTTTTTTTTTTCATCTTCTATAACTTCCATGTATTTTTTCAAGAACTTTCTGGTTCTATCTACTTACTTGAGCATGTTTTGTCTGCCTGTTGTCCACATCTTACTTACAAATGTTGCTGTTGGAAGTAATATCCACGCATAGTTCTTTTTTTTTATACCTCTAGAGAATTTCTTATTAATGAACACTCCTGTCTTTAAAAAAAAAATACAAATTTTTTACGTTACTTTGTTACTGCGTTTAGATAAAAAAAACTGTTACTGTTCTCATTACTGTTATAGTAAAGGCGTAAAAATCTTGAGAGATGTAAAATGTACATGGTAACCCATTAGTTCACTGTTATAGATAAAAAATTTAAACTCAACAGGGAACTCTATATATTGTTAAAAAGCAAACGTCACTTTTAAGTAAAAATTAATTTATTTGCATTTAGTGCTTTACCGAGTACGATTCAAGGCAACCGACAACTCACACATCCATTTTTCTTTCAATTCTCTTCATTTGTAACCATCTTTCTGGTAAAAGCTTCAGAAAACCTCCGCAGAGGTCTCTCTCGTCCGTGACAACTCTATCCCACATCCAACCATAATCTCCCGCACATATCTCAGCTTGCTCGCGTAATATTTTATTCGAGCATATTGTGCCTTCGTCTTTATCTCGGCTATTTATCAGCACAACCTACGTCGCATGCGGCACCTGAAACCCCAGAAATTAATTTTCGAAATCCGTTTAGTCCGTTCGTAAGTCATTGTTGCGGCCATTCTTAGCCACTCTCACAATATTCATATAAATGCGTCTTGTTACAGTCACACCGCCTGATTATGATGTATATTTCTTCTGTGCGATCACGCACTACAACGATGGCTCCTGGCTTAACTTATCCCATCTGTGTGTCTTGAATTCCTGATCGATTGTGAATTTAAAGCAATCAGACATACGGGAATTACATATGTATTTTCGTTTTTATTATTTATGTTCTGATTGTTGCTCGTTATCAGAGTCGTGAAACGCAACTAAACGGCCAAAATGTGGCGAGGGGCTGCGTAGTTTCACGACTTGTCACTTGGATTTCCAAGAAGTAGGCTACCGATAACCATCGGCATAATCGTTGTTGAATATCATTAGGAAGCTCTATTATGTCCGATTGCTGAACAGGAATTTTACTTGGCGGCTATTGTTCCAAGTACAAGAATCGCACACTTGGAAAAATGCTCACGTTTTGATAATCGGCTCGTACAATGAAGTTGTACACACATAGTATTACCGCAAAAATTAAACATGCATGGTTGCGATAAAATGAATGACTTTCAAGAAAAATGATCATTTTTTTCTATTGTCACACCCAGCGATCCGAGAAGAATTATTCAAATCTCTACAAGATCGTTAAAAATATGCTAAAGCTATAAAGATACCAACGTATAAAATTAAATTTCTATTTGGCGTTCCTAATGAAGACTTCGCGAAATGTAGTCGTCTAAACGTTTTTTTATGCTGGTTTAAGTTTGCAATAAAAATTCTACTCGACTTGTTAAATAAAATAAAAACAAGAGCTTATCTGGGAAAAATTGTTTTATGTTTCGATGAAGTGAAGAGTATTAAAAAGTTACAAATTTATTTTTAGTTTCTGAATTTAAAAATAAAATTTAACAAATTTAAATTTATTTGTATTTTGTATTTTTCAAGAATTGAGAGTTAGGGAGCTAGAAAATCAAGGTGTACAAGCACCTGAAAGTGTATGTAAAAAATTATACTTGTATATCACGAAATGGCGCATTTAAAACGAGGACGTACATGTATCTGTTGATATTGCTTAATATACTTTTTCATCCGATTTAATGCTAAAAGAGCGTAAAATGAATGAACACTAATATTTTTGCATAACAAATTGAAAAATGTAATCTGTCGATTCAACGTAGAAAATGTATATAGTTTCAAGCAATAAATTCTTGACATCATTGTTCTGTCGCCTCTATCTAATTAAAATTTAATGGTACTGTCGTTTTGATTGACAGTTATGTGAATTTTACAAACATTAATCTAAGTCAAATAACAAACACTGGAAATAAAGACTGCTTTCTATTTTTCTATTTTTGTTTTTATGTACTTTATACAAAAACTGGTGAAATATTAGCTGTGGATGTACTAACGTACAAATCGGTCGAAGGAAAAAATAGTTTTTACTGCAAAACCGCACACAAGGTTTCCGGGCACAAGAAACTTACAAAATATAAAAGATTGAATGTAAGATTATAAAAATCAATTCGTAAAGTATATTTTAACAGATGATTTTATAAAATTTATATTTACAAAAAAATCAATTAGTTGACGTGCATTTCCTCAAATTTCCGCATATACAGCTCCGCCAGCAATTATGTCCCGGCCTATAAACTCCTTTTATTAGTAAGTTATAAATGTGAGTTTATTTTACATAAAAAAGCAAGTAAACTACCAACTGACCCAATCACATTTTTTCTATTGTTAACCATGTGTGAAATATATGCAAAAAAAAATTTTTTAAAAATTGAGAGCAATAAAGTGAAGACAAACTCAATCTAACTTGTTCATTAATAATGAAAAGGTATAAAAAAAAAATTAAATTTAAATTGAAACATGGGTGTCAAAAAATTCTTTAATTTTTCATTTTCTAACAAGATTTGTGGTATTAACTAGTAAACTACAAGTTACCCTTACAATGATTTAGATGTAGTAGTTAATACTAAAGTCTTCGGATGGGCAAGCTTGAGGGGCCTCACTCCTCAACAACATCAACATGTATCCATCATTTTAGGTTTAGTTTTTTCCATTTCGAAATTATTTAACTTTTTATTATAAAAATTACCAACATTTAAAAGTCACTGCAAAGTGCGTAATGAATATTTTCCGACAAATTTGCAAAAAAAACACCTTGCAGTTTTAGCAAATAGTCGACATTTATTTCACACACACACACGCACACACTTTACAGATGTACTAACATGCAAAAAGTTAAATGTTTTTTTTTTAATTAAAAACTCTGTATTTGTTTACACGTGCATTTTTGATAAGCTGATAATGATATGAGGTTACTATGGTAAATTTTGCATTATTTTTAACTTATTTTCAAGGAAATTTTTTAGCTTTCGCAAGTAAGCCACTGTCAATGAATCTACTCAATCAGTTATACAAAATAAACAAAAAAAATTGAAAATAAATTTTAAAATAAATAATTAAATCATTATTTTTTAAGTTTATTTTAAATTTTATTTTGTTTAATTTGTAAATTTGACTGACCAGATTTATTGACAGAAGCCTAGTTATAAAGTAGGTTATAAATAGTTATAAATTATTAAATTTGATTAAATTTATTTATTTAAATTTTTCTGGTAATTAAAAAGTAGAACAGCACAGTGCTGATAAATTGGCATTAGACTTAACATTAACAGCACTAACAGCAGCCTACTTGAAAAGCTAACAAATTTCCTTGTAAATAAAATAATCTTTTTTTGAAAATCTCGAGAAATATTTTAAAATTTCTACACAAACTCCATATCATTGTAAAGCTTATCAAAAGTGCTTTTGACACGTGTCAACAAACACTGAGTGTTTTATTCAAAAAATCAATTTTTTGCATGTTAGCACACCCTGTAACTACAAGATATTTAAAAATTTTCTTTTTTAATTTGTCCGAAAATATTCATGATCAAGTTGGCAGTCTTTTTTTATAACAAAAAGTTTTTTGCTCGTTTCTCGATGTCTTATTTATTCCCATCCGCTTGTAAAGATGCTAATATCAAACCATGACGTTTTTTTTTTTTACAAAATTACCACAGTCAAATAATTCTGCTCTATTTTACCGAATTTTTCATTTCATAAAAAAATTACAGCTTCATTCGCTCTTGAATTCAACAAAAATCAAAAATGTAAAAGTCGCTTACTTTTGCTAACCTAGAACAATTTGATTACTATGACAAATACCATTTTTTTTCCAGAAAAAAATTCTATACTACCAACCTTACTGCACTGTGTTATTAGCAAAAGAACTGTTTCAAAGATTTCGCGTACAAAGACATTCTGGAGAATTCGATCCTTTCATTTGCAGAATAGGAAATGTTTTTGCGTTGGTGTTTTCAACAAGACAATGACCCTAAACACGCAATCAAATTAGTTAGGAATTGGTTTTCAAGAAAAAATATTACTCTCTTGAATGACCGTTCCAATCGCCTGACCTTAACTTGATCGAACACCTTTGGGCTCAAGCAAAACGGAAAATTAAAAATGAAACCTTAAAAAATGTTGGAAAATAAAACAGTATGAGTGGAAAAAAAATCCGATAAAAGTTTTCAAAAGTATAGTGGGTGAAATACACGTGGCTTGCAATTATGCAACTAAATATTGATTTTTTTTCTGTTTGATTTTGTTTAGCGTAATAAAAAAGTTTTCATACTTTTTTCTTGTTAATCTAAGTAAATTAGTTTAGATGTTTTGATATTAAAGTTTTTTTTTAATGTTTAAGAACTTAGATATTAAATAAAAAATACCTTTAGATATTTAAAAAAAAATTGTAGAGGTCAAAAAATCTATTAAAATGTGGCAGTAATTTTGTTTAACATACATTAAACGCTGCACATCTTTTTTTTCTTTGTATATCTTCCAGACAAAGATGGTTGTCCAGATATTTCCACTATATCGAAATCCAACCCATCCCTAGCAATGACTAATTGCCGCATTAAATCATGCGTCTCGTATCGTTTCCGTGGCGATTTATTCAAAAGCTGATACGATCGCTCTTCTAATAACAATAATATGCAACAACAACGCCAACGAGATGAGAGAAAGAGTTTGTTTAATCGTTTTGATGGAGAGATGAAGAAAAAAATTATAGTCTCATCGCAAGCAAAGATCTTAATTATCTCAGTATAAACCAACTGAACGTTATGAATACAATCACAATCTAGATCTGGATCTAAATAACACCTCGTCGACGTGCACAATAATAGAGGCTCCTGACGAATCAAAAGCACATTGTAATCAAGCAAATGTGCTGGAACTGGACAAAATTGATTTCTTGTCACGTCAAGAAGAAACAACCAAATTAGCACTTATGTGCGCACTTTCGGGCTCGTTTCTCATAGATAAACGAACTTGCCCACAGATTGAGTGATTTATATGACATTCCAAGTTCACGCTCTTCCCGCAGAACCTAGATAATGTCTGTTTTTTGGGCGTTAATTCCGTGTATTTGTGTCGATACGAATCAATTTGATGGACGTGAGGATTATTGCTTTTTCTATTTCAACGAGGACGACTTGCAAGTCACGATTTTTATTTGTTTTTCACACTGGTTCCACGTCGGATTTATCGCCATTAATTATATCTGCCCATGTGATGCCTTCGAATATAAATCATAATCGCTTCGAAGATGCTATTTGTTTAATTTACTAGGGCGCCTATGCAGGAAACAGGTATGGACTGAATTATTATTACATTTTTAATTGTTTTTATAAAGATAATTGAGTTGATGACAACTGTGTATTTTCGTTGTGGTTAATAATCGAAAGGGGAGTCGAGATTCTGTCGGTGATGAAGTTTACGAGGAATTGGGAGGATCACATGTCTATCATTTGACGTTTTGCTGCCTACGTTGGATAATAAAGGGGCGTTCGGAGGATATTGTTGTCATAAATGGGTCTTAAATAGCTTAAATTATATACCTGTTTTTTAGAAGCTGTCTTGTAATGTATAAACGTTCTGACATTTTTTAATAAGTGTCAACATATCTTATTGATCTAAGTTTAATAGTAGACCCACAATGTTATTTTCTGACGAGGCAAACCAGTTATAAGTTTTCGTACCTTTTGATAATAACTAATCAAATTTTTAAACCTTATTGTTTTCATTAAATTCTGATACTGTAAAATACATACACTACCGTCCATTAGTTTCAATACACACAAAGGAATTTAACAATTTAGCAATTCATTAAACTTAACGTAGTAGAACAGGTATGACAGCTAACAAACATTTATTTAAATTATGACTTTCGCTATATTTTGCTTTCCTCAAAGTATCCTTTGGCTTTGATGACCACTTCACAAATTCTTCGCATTCGTCTTGTTAGTTTTTTAATTATTTTAATCTCAATTCTGTTTCATTCTTGATTAAGGACCTCTCCCAGGTGATTAATATTAGTTAACACCAATTTTAATCTACGCCTGTTCAACTCTTACCATAATAATTCGATCATGCTCAAATCAGGGCTTTGAGCAGAACATTTTACAATTTTGAAGAAATTTTCTTTACTCTTTAAATCTTTAAACAGTCTTGATGTGTGTTTTTGGCCATTATCTTGTTGTAAAAAAAATCTTCTTCTATTAAACGAACTCCAGAAGATCTCTGTAGGATTCTATGGTAGTAGCTCCTGTCCATGATACCTCCTATTCTAATTAAATCTCCCACTCCATTTGCTCCAAAAGAGTCCCAAACCGTTACCGAATCTCCTCCATGATTAAACGTTGAAATCACATAGACGCTTTTCATCCGTTCGCCCCTTAACCGACGGACAAATGTTCGACGTTCGGGACCCACTAATTCAAATTTTGAATTATCCGTAAAAAGGACTTTTTTCCAATCTTCTACAGACCAATGACCATGTTCCAAAGGTCATGCCAATCTGTTTTTCTTGCTTTGTTTTCTTGGTAAAGGCTATTTTGCTGTTGTACGACCATTTAATCCAAATGTTTGAAGAAGACGTTTAATTTTTGTCAACCCAGTCGCTTCTAACAAATCTGCTCGAATTTCTGAGCCAGTTTTACATGTTTTGTTTGTTACAAGTTCTAATATACAAATCTTGTGCTGTGGTCTTTTTGGGCTGCTCTGGTCGCGGTTTGTGCACCACTAATTGAAATTTTTAGTTGTCTGGAGATTTTTCAATGGAAAAACTTACTTTACTCTGGGCCACAATCGCCGATTTTCAGTTGAAATCTGTTTCCTTGGAGCATTTTAAATTTTTGCACTTTGTTTTAATACCTTTGTTGTGTTAACAGTAAAAAAACAATTGCAACAAAAGACCTTCTACTGACAAAAACTACTAGTTGACAGATAGTCAAAGATATTTCGATTAGAAGAATTATTAGTTTCTTCATACCTCTCAATTTATTTCACATTTTTAATTGACCATCTAATTTTTCTAATTTGCGAAATATTACTTTTACGTGATAAATACAATTTTTTTAACATATTTAAAGTTTTCTCTTTCGTCTATTACTTTTAATTTGAAAAAACTAATGAACGGTAATGTAACTGAAGAGTTAAACAATGTGGGAACAATTTCAAAATAAAATATTTTTAAAAATATCGTGGTTATCATTTTATATCAAAAAAAGACTTTAAGACAAAACGCAGAGCAACACATTTCATGTTAAAAAAATCTACCTAAATATATTTTTTATCGCATGGTTATGTAAAATGTAATTATATAACATCCATTTGAAGACTACATTTCAATGTGGGTTGATACTATTATAAAATCAATTATCATAATGTTGTTATGTCTTGTTTATTTTTTAAACCAAATTAAGTAAGCAAAGCGCGTGATTAACAATAACAGTCAACAATAAAAGCTTCATAACTGTACGTTCAATAAGTTAACCTATGAAAAATTTACACTTAAAATTGACAACTTTAAGCGCTTTTCAAAATAATAAGAAATAAATAATATAAATATAAGGATGCTATTTAGTACCCAATGTATTACACCAATATATGATCAAACAAAAACGGAGGCGAACAAGACTTGGAGGTTGAAAATGTTGGTAGCACTGCTTGCCTCACTATACTCTATAAACTTAGTTGATCTGAAGTGATGATAGTGTTCACATGTTCCTAAAATTGAAATCAAAAAATTGAAATAATAGTAGGTACTGCAAACTCTCCTCTTTTTTAAATCATTTTAGATTTTAGGGAAGAGTAAAGTGAATTGTTTAACAAGGGCAAATATTTTCCGCAAATGACGTAAATAAAATCTATATCTTTATTTAAAGAGATTTAAAATTAGTTTATTATTTTGCATGTTTCCGTATAGTACATGTTTTCATATTTTACTGCATTATTGTTCTGTGTAACACGTCTTATTAAAACTAAAAATTTAACGGTCTAAATAAAAATTCTGAAAAAAGAAAAGCGTTAACATCGATCTACGAGAAATATTAAGAATTTAGAAGATCGACAGCTTGCAGTAGATACAAATACTTTGAATCCAATTTAAGCAACAATTTAAAGAATTTAAGAATTGTTAAAATATAACGAATCTAGACAAAGGAAGCAAACAAACCATTAAGAGAATCTAAAGCATGGAAATGGAGAGACAAATCAAAATTTTGCAAACAAATTGTAAAATTTTAAGAATTTCAAAGACTTCCAAAATTCAAATTGCCAACAATCAAAACTCTAAAAATATTCAAAATTCAAACATTTCATTAAAATAATAAAATATCAAGCGTTTGAAAATTTTGAGATATTTTGAAATTTAAAAAATTGATAACATTGATCAAAGATCTAAAAAATAAAAAAATATATATGGCACTCGAAGGATAATAATACGCCTAATAAAAAATCAAACAAAATAAAAAATAGAGATAACAAAAAATCCAAATCATTTAAAAAATAAATAGAATTCGAGTAATAATAAGAGAGAAAAGCAATACGGGGAGATACAAAAGTAACAGAATTTGCAAATTCTAAAAAGTCATTGAAAATGTATACAATTTAGAGTGTTGATAATCTGAACGCTCAGAGTACCAATAATTAAATGTTTCTGAAAAATTTTTAAAGGCTAAAAAAATGAATAATCTCGAAAATCGAATAAATCTTAGAAGAATTACAACTATATATTGTTATAAATTAATTAACTTTTGGAACTATAACAGATATCAAAATATATTAATTCAAGTCAGTGGATTATTTTTAAAAAGTGTGTTGTGCTGGGTCTGCCAACACACTATTTAAACATTAAGTTATAAATACGAGATTTTCACAAGTAGCGCTACAATCTGACACGATCACTTTTTCTTTTTAATACATGTGAAATATATGCAAAAAATTAAACGTAAAATGTAAATCAAAAGCTCTGGAATGGAGGAAAACATAAATTATCTTACTATTTTTATAGTAGAAAACATAAAATTGTAACATGCAGTAGCGAGAAATTAAATAATTTCCTAATTTCTAGTAATTAAAGCTTATGGTATCAGCTGGTAAACCACAAGTGTTCCTGACATCGGCAAATACTTGTCCTAATGTGTTATTATACTTCATGTCGACACGTTTTTATAATGCAGGTAATAATAATCAGTCAGATTTACTGTACGTTTTTCTTAATTCTAGTAGTTATAGAAATTCATGAATAAATTGTGATAACGGTCATAAAATGTAAAACTTTTTTCTAAACCTAATTACTTAAATTATTTCTACTTGCTTGGAAATATAAATTTCACCATAACTTAAAAGGATCGAAAAAAATCACTTGTTAATACCGGATTTTGTATCCTCCTACGCCAAACATAGTCAGGAATTTATATTAAATGAGCAGGATACGTGACTAAATTATGACACCGTTTGATTTTAGCTTGTAGCACATTATTTATGAGCGATCATGGAATGGATGCAATCAAAAGTCAACATACTCTGACAAGTTAAATTATAACAAATTGGAAATAATCATACAGGTCTTTGTCGACAAGTTAAAATAACAATAATCAAATATAAACAGAAGAAAAAAAACTTGAAAACTGGTCATTTTAATCAGTTTTAAATTTATGTGTTCTGAGACTTTCAAAACTTTTATATTTTTCTAGGGTAGTTTTGTTCGTCATAACTGTCCCATTTTTCCGTGACAAACGACGCTCTCAATAATTGTGGGCGGAATAAGCTCTTCATTAAGTTCTTCACGACATTTTGTAGATGTTAAGTGTGAAATTGGGCGCGAGTGTGACATCAATTAAAAAATTCCGAATAAAATTCCCATTTCCATTCCCTTATACTCCATTGAAGAAACCAAGCTCGGACAAAGGCTATTACATATTAACAAGGTACTCTTGGTGTATATTAACATTAAAGCTGTCAAAAAAGACACCGTATAATTGGTTAGCTAGACCTTCAGGTAATAAAATATGTTTCTTCTCTGTCTGACGTCGCCATTCAGGATCTCCGTTCTCTTTCGCTGTCAATTTACATTTTCAAACAGTATACGCCTTTTGCATTACCATAATAATTCAAAAAACATTCTCAGAATGTGCATCGTGTTATTTATGATCGTTTCCAACCCCTCACAGTCTAAACGTCTAAATGAGGTACTAAACAAACACGTTTTTTTATCAAAATGACATAAGTTGCTAAATCTGGTGGTTGTGGTGACATCAAATGAACAAAAAGTTGAGTTGACGGGTGCTTTTTGGTTCAGAAATTCCTAAAAGCGGTCCGGAAAGATTTAGCCCTGGCCACAAAAGGTTAGATTTATGAGCGGGCGTTTCGTTGAGCGTATTTTAACATAATTTTAATAGCCACAAAGCCAAACTGTAGTTAAGGAGGCCATAATATATTAGCTTTTTAATGGTTTTATAATATATATCTATTTGGGATGGTTTTTACCAAAACGGTTATTAAATACAACCTGTTAGAGCGCTTTTATTAACGATTAAATTTTACAGCTATTCATTTCTTCTTTAATTTAGTTTTTAGAAAAGATTCTAACAATGACCGCAAGTAAATAAATTTAAAGCAACCTATAAATTATTTTAATGCGACTCGCTCCAATGACAGAAACAAACACATCTAAATAGTCTCCTGAAACCGATTTTAGGCAGCTCGTTACACAATATGCTTTGGCACAGGTAGCTCATTTCACGGATATCGAACGATAACAGCAATTCGGTTTCTTCCAAAACGAATGAACAATAACGTTTTAATGATGGCCGAGAAAATATTAAGCAGTCATTTCGAACTGTCGTATCCAGAACAATATTTTGAAATTTAAACATTTTTTAGTAAAAATATATTTTTCCGCAAAGAAAATAATGTACGTACAACAATTAGATAAATTTTTCCTTCGAGGAAAACATTGTAGAAAAATGTTTAGCGCGACTAGTACAAAAATGTCTACGTCTTTACTAAGATCCGAAAGATTTTTCAATTTTTGTACTTGCATGTATATCGTTTACAACAATTTATTTGATTCGGAACGCTTCAATGCAATCCTAAAACATTTATCCCATTTATTTATATATATTTTTTTCATCTTCTTTAGCTTTGTTTTTTTTTTTTTGACTGCTGTTTCCCAAATGTTGGGGAACTTCTATTTTACTGAGCCAAGCAGCCCTACAAATTTTTCTTTATAGTTGGCACATTTGATGTTTAATTTTTAACTTTTGATGTCTTCTCTTCTTTAACACTTTTACCTTATTTCGATTCTTTAAAGTATTTTTTTCCCCGTATCTCTGAAAAAGTTTTACTCCACTACAAATCTTATTAACTTACCAATACATATTATGTACGCAAACCTATTATACAGGTAAATGTTTACAAAAAATTTTAATTACAAATGCAATAATAAACTTTAAGCATTGTCAGATGATTGATTTACGATCGAGTATATTTAAGACGTACTTGTCGATAACAATCTACCCACTTAATGACCTCTAAATTTACATTACAAATACATTTAATTTGCCAAATAGCTCGTAAAGTTTTTAATGTAGTTTGAGTATTTTAACGCAGTATTTATTTTTAAAATTAAATAATTTAATAGCATACACAAACCATGAAGGAAACAAACGAATCATAAAATTTAAATCATTTTAAAGAAAGTGTCAAAACACATTTTTGATGTTGGAGGATGTAATAAACATTAAGAGAGCTCGTGAACAAGATGCGTTTTGAATAAAAAGTCAAATCCTCGAATAAGTCATATCTCAAAGTTAATAGCTTGGCTAAGAATGTCTATGGCTACATTAAGTGTGAAATGACACCATGGTGGCATACAATATCTTCCATGATAAACAACTCGGAATCAAATAAAACCAGCATAACACTACAGAACTACAAACAAAACAGCAAAGTAAGTTGTTCCACTGTCACGAATTTGTTGAAATACCTCTTGCCATATTTACAACCATAAGCCGAAAGATACGACCATTCTGTGGGTGAATTATTTTTTATATTCGCTAAATACATGATTAGAAAATTATGTCCTATTAAGTCTGTAGAGAACCTCCCTTTAATCCAAATTTATTGGAAGTATTTAAGTCCACAAAGAAAATGCTAAACACCGCCATAAATCACAAAAGTAAATACTCGTGCTATAGAACAGACCGAAAAAAGACAAGTTAATCCACTCCGTTCCAGCCCATTCCCACAAATGGACGCTACGATTTTTCATTTTGTAAAAGAGTAACTTGACACTTTTAAACTTTGCGACGAGAATTGTAATCTTTTCAAAATGTTATTAACTCCTAATTAAAAGAAGAGATTAGCTTAATCCTTCTGGTAATCACATTGTCGCTTTTTCTTAAATTATTTCTTACTTTACCTGTAACTTATCCTACACGTTACTTTTATCCGGCAGTTTTCTTTTAACAATTGGCGTTCGTTTATCACCATGGGATGGAAAATATTACCCATCTCAGTCCTCTTTGTTTTACCAATTTTCACCCTACAACGTTTATACCACAGAAAAATATAGTAACCATAAAACCTACTTCGGTAACTTATTTTATAGATCGTTGAATTTAAATACATTGTGCGTACAAGTAAATTTATCGCTAAATTAGATTGCATTGACGTTAAATTTATTTTAACGCACAATATAATTGATAAATAACTATGACTGCAGTTGTTACGACTTTTTTATTCAATGCGATACTTACCATTTATTTGCGGCGAACAAAATGCGTCTTTTTTTAAATGGCATGGGTATTAAAATATCCGCTAGTGCAAAAATTAATGAACTTGAAGCTTTTGCATTTATAAACCTTGTAAAGTCGGAAATTTACAATTTAGATACAAAAATACAACACATCAAATCAAAATTTATCTTAAATAGTTCTGAGGAATTATCCCTAAAAACAACGCAATATAAACAGAAATAATTTTAAAAATAGGGTGAGAGAAAAAATCGAAATTTTTCTCAAAGGTTTGAATTCTAAAAATCTTAAAAAGCTGAAAATCTTGATACAAAAAAATGACGTAGAGTGGATGACGAAGACGAAAAATGACAATAGTAATAAGGTCAATATGTACACAACATACAAATAAGCAAGTAAGAAAATTTAATTATAGATTATTTATGCAGTTACGTTGAGGTGAACAAAATAGCAGAGATAAGAAACGACAATTCTTTTATTAAAATAAACTTGAAACTAAAGATAATTATATTGTAAGAAAATAAAAGTAAAATAAGCTATAAACTAGAAAAAGAGTTTAGTAAATGGCAGCAAAAAAAATTGAGATGTCACATCAATACGAATTGAACCTAGAAAAAAAGCATCGTGGTGGATAGTGAAAATAAAAAAGGTAGTAAAAGTGAACTATAGAGAAAATACCAGACAGACAGAAATCAAAAATTTTATATAAAAAAAAACAAAGAGAAGTTAAAAAGCAAAATAAAAATAGGTATACAATTTTGAAATAAGATAAAAAGTTCGTCGTGGAAATTTTAAATTCAATAAGTGGGAATCAAAAAATTTTATTTAACATAGATATATTAAATAATCATATAATTTTTTTATCATATAGGACGACAACGTGTTTTTCTTGCAAAAAAAATCAATTATGTTTGGATCTGTTTTATTAAAATTTTTATGGCAAAAAAAGTTTAAAACTGAGATATGGGGTACAAAAACGACTAACAAAATTATGTTAGCCGATAATGTAATGATAAATAATTAAAAACACAGAGAAACTATTAGAAGAAAACAAAAAAATGTTGCATTAGAACTAAAAACGCTTTCAAAAGATAGAAAAAAGTGTAAAAAATGTGGAAAACTTTACCAGAGAACTCAAACTCATACTTATTTCATACATATTTAATTTTCAAAAAAATCGTAAAAAATTTAAACTCTGTCATAGTTAACAACAGTTATTTATTATTCACGACAATAAAGGACCACTTTAACCATCAAGTAAAAATTTATATAAGATTGTTAAAGATCCTTTATCTTTGTGTATAGTATACCATTTTTTCCTCTAGCAACTTTAATTTCAATTTATTAATGAAAAAAAAACATTCATTCAGTACCCAAAATTGGCTCTTATGAAATTTTTCATTTTCGAAAGTGTTTAAAATACAATGTGCGAAAACGAATTAGAACTGCCTGTATTTGTATTGGAAGACACTGAAAAAGCAGTGAATAAGTTATTGCCTTAAAAAACACGCTTAATCTACAAAAAAATGTACAAGCGTTTCAAAAACGGAGAAATGGAAAATCATCGGTGGAAATTGTGAAACGGGTATTTTTTTGTAAAATCTAAGAAAGTCAAGGCTTCAAGCTTGTTTATTACTTGTTTATTAATGAAAACTGCGACATTTCAAAGTAAGCATTTTTCAAAACGCTGTCAAAGTAAATGTCATATTAATTTTGAGATATCTACAGCAAACTTGTTACACTGTTGAAGAAACGAAGTAAAGCCTAAAAAATCGAAGATATTTGAATAGAATAAAATCATTAAATTTTTAGTAGACGCTTCAGATGATTATTATCTCTATATCAGATAACACAAGAAACTATTAACTTAAGTTCTGGTAACGTCAATTGTACCATTACTGTAACAATTAATTCAAAATAATAATGTAATAAAGTTACCTAAAAATTAAAGTATTTTATCTACCCTTGATGTTGAAGTATCTACAACTGTATCTACCCTTGAGGTTAAAGTGCAAGTAAACCTTGCATTTTGAGACGAAAAAAACACTCTTTAAAATTGCTATAGAAAATAATCATAAGACTTCTAAATTTTTTTTTTGAACCTCTAAAAGAGTATGTACCTACATATTATACAAACCTTAAAATTGATATCTAAATTGTCTACGTCTGATATCAAACAGTAAACTTCAGATAAAAAAATTCTGATAGTGAAATCTTACACATCACAGTAGGTATTCATCACATTTGGACTCTAACTAAAACTTAAAAATTTGTGACATTACGAATTTTGAAAATTTTTCACATTGGACGGACAATCAACTTCTTACCGATGTAATACCTACACGATCCAAGACGAATTAAAAAAATATAAAAATTTTGGAAATAATTTCTGTTTCAATGGTTTTGACAAAACAATGATGTGTCAGTTACAATAAGCTCTTTTCTAAATGTATAGACAGTTTTCTAAATATTTGCATGTCGTTAGTTAGATTTAACTGCTGATATTTTCAAAGTTGTGTTGCCATTAATGTCTATTTTTAGTCACAAATGGGTAACGTGTTAAATTCTTATTTAAAACTTCAAGCAATACATTATCAACTGCCATTTTTAAAAATTACCTCCGATTTATGGTGTGAAATTCCTGGAAGCGTCACTAAATATCGCGGACTCGACTAAAATTTTAATATCGATATATTATAAGTTAATTTTAAATATAACTTTCCGCCTACCAGTTGTTTAAAAATTAATTCCTTCTGAAATCGGCTCTACACCTATAATTTCTCCCAATTTCAACAGCAAATGTTAATTGTGACCATAATTGGCCACCTTTAAATCTTGCAGCCTGCTCAAAATAAGATCATGATGTCACAAACTTCGTTTAATTATTTTTTAAATTTAGGCCCTTTAATTGTGTATTTACATTTCTCGTTTATTTATATTATTCTATAATTGGATGTATATGTGCTGAGAAAAGCATAATTAAAATTAAAAACCACATTGGCATGACAATAACGAACATATTGCGATCGTGGGGTTCCTCAAGATTTACGACTGAACTTAACAACTAAAAAACTTAAAACGCAGTCTTAAAAAAGCTTTAACCGTCAGTTTACAAATATTTAATGATCCTTAAAATTAGATCGATTGAGTTCAATTGCCGATTGGGTTTCTAATTAATAATTCTATTTATATGACAAGTTGAAATAATGCTGATTTCCGGTGTTACGCCCTTGCCTATAGCTTGCGGTTTGGATAAGATTTATAATTTCCCTACAACATTCCCTTCACCATTATTAAACCTGGACAGAACATAAAAACAAATGACTGCAACATTTTAGACTAGAATCGGGCCAATTATGTCGGAATTGCGCTCACCTCGGGGAAAATGTTCGTTCTAATAGACATGGTTTATGGAAAACGACGGTCACTAGTTTAAAGAAAATCGACAAAAATTAGAAAATACGAGCGCAAGACCAGTGCTCACAGCAAATATACAGAGCGTCCAAAAAGCTGTAAATGTTGAGTACTAAACATAAAAAAATTGATAATGTTTGAAAATGAGAGTACGTCTTCCAGTTTGCAAGCCCAATTCAAGCTTTCGTGTTATTATACTTCGCGGGCTCTGCACCACGTACAGAAAAAGGAATAAAAACTTTTGAGTACTGATTTTTTAAAATGGCCGCAGGCAGTGTATATAAAAAATAACGAATATTAGAAGCGTCACGTTCTAATTACGAGAGGTGGGTAATAAGAACGAGGGAGTTATCATAAACTGGATATAAAAGCCCCATAAACAAGAGAGAAAACAACAGGAGTGCGAGAAGTGTAACGTTCATTTGTACGTGTCGAAACAGAACACAACACAAACTAAACAAAAAACACGTTAAACATCCGAACATAGCCTTTCGTCGTCCATGAATCATTGGCATTCCTGAAAGTGGCATCCTTGTCGGTTGCGAGCCTTAGAACTGGGTCCATCCCTGTCTCTCCGGTCGTAAATTATCACTAACCAATACGGCCGGTTGAATTATTGTTTTTTTACCTCATTAAATAAATTTTCAAACTCGATAGGTGTTTTCGGAGCCGTGAAAATGGTAAAAATAAAGCGGGTATTTATTTTGTAGCGATGAATATATTTGGAATATATCAACTTGTTTGTTGTAATAAACGTTTTCATAAATTATCCAAGAGGCAGCTTTCGCATGTGGGTTTAGGGACTTATTAACTGGCTAATCTTTTCTTTTTAATTTACTCCTCCTTTCGGAGCGTTGAAGTACCTGGTGCTTGACGAAAAGGGATTAGGATGTTTTTAATGGTTTTAAATTTTCGGAGAAGACTTAAGCGCATCGGAAGACCACGTGCAAAGAGGCGAGGCAGGGATTTTTGAAACGGCTTTTAAAAAGTCAAATTGTTGTGTCCGTTCAAATTGGATTTTAACCAGGTAGGTACAAGTTTCTTGAAATATTTTGATAAGGATCTTAAATCTGTTAACTGATACCCAACAGGCTAACTTTGCCACCCTTGAACTGTTTTCAGCTTCACCGAGAATTTAACAAAGGCACCAAAAATACAATACATTTTTTTTATTGATGAGCAAATAAAAAATATTTTCGTTTGATTGCACGTTTTCACGTCTTTGACCCGATCTGACCTCTAGTGCAAATTCTAACCCAACTTTTCTCACCCATAAGGTCATTATCAACAAATAATAAAAATGGGCACATCGCCGTCCATAAAACGATACAAATTACAGCGAGCTATAGGTCTGTCATGAATAACCCATGAGCCTCGTGGAATACTCCGTGCTCATCCTGAGCCTGCATACAAACGTTCACAGGAAAAGTACGTCATAACGCGACAAAACCGTAAACAACGGGTGAGGGTGGTTAATTTATGACCATTGGTGCCATTGTTAACTATTCCTGCCAACTGAATACTGATACGACCTCACAGGAGCAGAATCGAAGCGTTAATGAACGTTGGACGCCTCGAGGCGCCTCAACGCATCCGGACCAAATTAATCCGCCACTTTTCCAAAACCAAAATCGTGAAACCAATTTATTAAGTTTACACGCCGTGAAATATTACCAGTGTGTTGGGGCGACCCTTAATGAGATTAGACCAAAATAAGTCCGATCTACCTGACATGGGATACAAAAGAAACGGCAAATTGATTCGGTAAATGCCCGACAAATACACTGGGAACTGAACAAATATTTTTATTTCATTTGGAAGGGGGACTATTCTATTCACACCAGAAACGACAATTAGAAAAAAATATAGATAGAGTTATTTGTAGCAAGAGGAAGTTTTTCTGGTTTAGCAGCAAAACAAAGTTTCTCCTCATTTTCTTGATGATGCTTGCTTATCTATCGGGAAGCTGTGTTCGCCTTCGTTCGCCAAAGAGGTGTTTAGCGTTGGTCGTGCACTGTCTGCCGAGCGTCCGTAATTGAATTAAACCGTTGTTCGTGGAAGAACGCGTCAGTTTCAATATTTATGTACTTGCAAGTAGTGGGTGTCTTTCAGTGCGAGTTATTCAACCTGATCTATTGGTATTCACTTTATGGGGAGACCATCAAGTCTGTCTTCCAGGAAACTGTAAAACTGTCGGGCTCTACTCGACTCATTCCAGAATAACAATAACTGCTAATGGGTTTTATAGTTCCGAGGAAGATATATGCAAAGATAATTATGGAAATATTTAAATTATAAGAAACTAGAAGAAAAAAATACGTAGTTGGGTCAATACTTACCCTTAAACGGTTTGTCAAGTTGTCGAACGAATTAAGAAAGTAAAATTAGACTAAAAAATAGATTCTAAACTGATGTGATAATTAAAATAAAATCTGCCAACATTGACTAAGGCGGTAAGTCTTTGAAGCTAACTTAAAATTCTTAAAGGCACATTGCGTATCCTGCCCATATCCGCCTATAAAAATTTTCATACTGCAGTTTCTGTTTAATATCACTTTAGATCTTTCCCTTTTTCAATTGTCCCTATTTTGGTCTAATGTTCTTAGAATTTTTCGATTTTGCTATTCCAAGTCCATCGGCCCGGAAAAGCCGAATGGGTGGTCGAAAGAGCCTGGCACCTGGAATCGTCCTAGCGAAAAATTAAAATACCAAGTGAAGAGTATCGAGAAATTGATCTCTTTTGTGTCGGGGCGTTGGAAGTCAAGTGGGTATTTGGGGAGTATTTATTTAGCTGCTTCGAAACACAATAAATTTTGTTTATTGGGGCCGTCCAGTGGTACAGAGTGAGACTCGTTCGATTAAAGTTTCATGAGTTGTCCTATAAATAATGGCTTTCTTAACACCCCAACATTGTTAGCGCCGACGTAAATAAATTAAAAAATCAACGCCGTTGTAACGTGCATGGGTTTAGATTTAGTATGGCGAGGCCTCCGGGCTGTGTGCTTAGTATTCATATGTATTTAGCATGTTATTAACCACGTTCGACGTACTTTAGAAAACTATTAATTATTTTTTAATGTAAATTCTTCTGGCGCTGCTTTCATTTACATTATTTCCAGCTGCAATCGATAAAAATGACAAATTGCCTAATCACCAGCTGCTTCTACTCGGGGAAATTCTCTATTATGTTTAATTAATTCCACTGAATTTTATCAAGAACTGCTTTCGTTTGATTCGATAACCATAAGCATGGGAAACATCCGAAAAAAAGTTTTCACCTAAAATTTGGTCTCACTCTACTTTCAAAGGCAAATAATAAATTCAATTAATAAATTATTCGAAGCAGAAAGCGCGTTTGTTGCGAAGCTCCTCGAAGGAGGTCACTTGGCGGATTTATTAAGTGAAATACATGGCAGTGTTAAATATTGCGAAACGACTATGCTCCGGCGAAATCTTTGCCTTTGTGAGATTTATAATTGTTATTAAGATGAAGTGCCAGATAACGTTGGGGTAGTCGGGCGAAATATAAATATCAATTTGACCGGTAATTATTAATGAATAAGCGATGCAATCGTGGCCAGAGGCCGGTAAAGTGTTGTGCTAACAATGGTATGGCGAGGCACGACAGGGTCGGATTCTGCACGCACGGTTACATTTTTGACGTGAAGCGATAACGATAGAATGACTGCTTTTTACAACGTGAGTTTTGACGTGTGTGAAAGAAATAACTTGAAATATATACACAGAGATAAGCTTTGAAGAATTCTTAGATTATAAAGGCATTCTTGATTCAAAGATATTTTGTAAACATTTTGAGGTAAAGCTCTATTCATATAATAAAAGTGGTCCAATTTTACACAAATGCTTTCTCAGTAAAATGATTACCACGTAGAATTTACAGCTTTCTCTCAGATTTTCTTTTAAAGTTATTCGATCCGAAAAAGTCGCACTTCCATTTTCTTCTACCTTTTTTAATAACTAGTACCATTTCATAGGTTAATTACCCTGCCAGTGTAAACTTTGTTTTCCGTTTTTGGAAAATGGCACTTTATCTTGTTCTGTTCTGTCTATTAATTTGATGATTTTTTCTTTAGCAGTAACACAAAAATAATAAAACAAAAATTGTCCATACCAGTCATGTAAACTAATAAGAACTCAAAACAACAACATCGAGTTTTATGACAAATTAGTTTTAAACGAAGCGCAATAAAAAAATTGGTTTAATCTATTTTTGAATTACCTTGAAATCAATGTAAGGCTTCAATGCAAGCAAATTGTTTTGTTCACTTAACATTCTAAGAAAACTAATGTAACTTGACACCTAAAACTTTAATAGAGGATTTTGATAAGGCGCTATTTTCAATCGACAATGGCGGTAAACCAGTTACCACTAAAACACAATGAAAGCGTCTTTTTTAATTCCTTATCTTTAAGTTCTATTCAGTTTTTGTCAACATGATCGTCACATAATTTTCCTTAACATTTTCAATTAGACTTTGTTTTTTTTTTATTATACATAGTAAGATAAACTCTTTTGATCATTCTAAAGGGCATAGGGAGATAAGAATGCTAAAATTGCCCCCAGAGCGTATCTTAACGATACTTTCAGGATATGTTCGTACTATAGAAGTACTTTGATTCTGAAGTTTTTAGATCTCAAAGTTAATTAGATTTTGAATAATAATAAAAAAAGGCAAAAACAGAAAAAAAATTTTTTCTCTTCATAGACTAAACCGATTTAAATAAAATTTTTATGGTAATTTAATATCTATAGAGATACTCTTTTGATAAAAATTTCAACTATATAGCTCTACATTTTCATAGAGAAAAAAATTTTTTTTTCAAGAAAAATTGTTTTTTTATTATAAAACTTAAGAGTACAATTTTGAAAATATTTTTTTTGAATTCCTTAGCAAAATGTACACAAAATATATTTTTTTTCAAATTTTTTGTAATGGTACGCCATATTGAAAAAAATTAAAAACTGTCCTGTTTTCGAAAAAATGTTTTTTTCGATTTATACTCTCTTTCTCTCTCTTAGTCTTAGTTTTGTATCTTAAACTAGTCTGCTAGAGTTGATTAGAAGTCTTTCATCTAAAATTCGTGTAAAACAAATTGTATTTTTATTGGAATCTGCACAATAAATATTCTATTCAACAACAAAAGTCAGTGACATCGAATAGTCCAAACTTTCCCAGAAAGAAGCTTTTGCAAATTCTATCATAAATTCACTCATTTTATTAAAACTCAAGATCATCAATTAAATTAAGCGACAACAATCATTCAATATTTACTACCTAAAAGATCAAAATTCTCTTATTTTGTGACAGCTTAAAAAAGTCTTGAAATGCTTTCTGATCAAAAAATCTGCACAAAATTTTTACAACGAGTATGTAATTAGTAGATGGCTGCTTGTTCGTTAATACAATAAGAAGAGATTTTGTTTTCTTCTGTTTACAAAAATTGTCTTTAATTTGCCACGTCATGCAACAAAGCACATTTGAAATTTTTCGTTCTTGAAATCTGGCGTAAACCATGTTCATGGTCGTAAACACTCTATTGCCTCTAGGGCAATTGAACACTTTATGGCTCTTTAGATCATAAAACTCAGGTTAAACAGGTAAGACTTGCCTTTTTTAAGAAGCTCAAAAATTGTATATGCATCGTTCACTCAATTCAATATTTGTATGTTTTTTTTAATGCACTTTAATCTTGATCAGAAATTTGTTGATCCCAGAAATCTGAGCGGATTGACCTGACTAGGATTATAAATTAAGGAAACAATCTCAAAATGTCCGTTTTTCGTACCTCCTTTGAATCTCCGCATATTCTCAATACTATATCTTTTTTAATTAGTTCTATACCAACAGAGTCCGTCCCTGTTCAGTGGACATAAACAACATAGCCGGCCCGTCCAATATATCAGGCCGTGGGCAGCCTATCATTACGGAACATAAATACACAAGAACACTGTGTTTGCTTCTTCGGAGAACTCGAATCGACCACTCAACCGACCAATTGCACCCCGCAATTTTAAATCATAAGGCCCAGAATTCAATCTTCCGCCGTTTTTATTACACGATAATCGCCTTATTAGCTAGAGTGTCTGTGCAACCGAAATATTTCGCTCATCAGTCAAAAAAAACCTGGCTCGACCGACACCATCACCATACAAACACGTCCAGGTAAAATAATTTGTTACAAACAACGTAAAGACATCATGCTGGGCCACTTGAAAAGACACAATATTCGCGTTAGTTGTCAAGTATATACGGCTTTATTCCCATCATTTTTCGGAGAATTGACAAAATGACCCTCTATTGACGAATAATGAGCGTGTAGTTAACAAATAAAGATCAAGGCGGCTGGGACATTGTGTAAATGGCGAAATAAGTGACTGTAGGTATTGTTGCAGCTGACTTGATTTTTCTCAGATGGTTTTATGCCTTTTTCAAATACAAAGAAGAGTAAGTGTGCCTGCGCACACCTTTAGTCGGGTGAAAAATCAATCACAGGGACAATACACTTTTAGCCCACCTTTCTATCAAATCAGTTTGGTGGCAAATAACAATTCAGAGTGATTTTTATGGTGTGAACAAAGTAGGGACAATATTCTTTCGCATAGGTGCTCCAATGTAGACATTCATGTAAACATTTTTTCTACAATTAAAACTAAACACGTTTTTATTTAAAACCGTTAGCTTCATCATCTAGGCACCCTGCATTTAATATATTATTTTTTTTATGACTTTTTCATGACCGAAAAAGAAATAACAATAAAGTTTCATGAGAAAACGAAAACAGAACAGAGAGCGTCTCTAAAGAATGGAATGATAAAAACACAGAACAAAAGTAAAAAAAAATCATCCAAAGAATTATGTGACCCAATGTGTGGAACAGAGACAAGTAAAAATCAAAAAAATATAAATTACTAAAAAGTGGTTGAAACATCATTATTGTAGAAAGAACTCAAAAATGTTTTATGAAACACTAAAAATGAAAGAAAAAAACAATTCTAGTCAGCAGCAAAAATATTTTCCAAACGAAATTAAGAAGCGGAGGATGACAGCTACGGTGAAATTGATTTTATTAAAATTGAAGAAATGGACGGAAGAAAAAAAGACATAGGTTGTATAAAATAGAAAAAATCAAAAATTAAAAAAACTAGAAAAGACAGAGAGTAAATAAGACATTTAAAATAATCTCATCTCTCAGGGAAAGCATATTATATTATAAAAAGATTTCATTATCTCCCATTTTATTGTCAGTACTTATTATTAAGGAAATGAAAGTTGTTATAGATCTAATGAGTTATTATACCATAAACGTCTTTTAAAATTATTAGAAAACTTTAACCGTTGATGGGGGTTTATATAATTTATGGTCAGAATTCAAGTAACTTGTTCTTGCGTTAGTAGAATTTCGAAAAACGTTGTTTTTTGTAACGTTTGAGCAAAGATCCAGAATCTAATTTTCAATTAGGAATATTTAATCAAATTTAATTCTATTTAAACAAAATAATTTCTTTAACAATATGTTTTTGTAACAAAATATATATTTTAGTCAAGCACGTCGCAGTGACAACAAAACAAAACACACATCAGAAAGTAATAAACATATATTGATATTACGTTAATAAACATGAAGTTGAATATTGTTATTAACTAGGCAATTTTATAGATAAACATCAACGCTGTAATAAAAATTTAACGTAGCCAAGGAAAACGCATTTTTATTTTTGAAACTTTGAGTAGTAATTTCGTAGTTAAGTTTTTTCTACATCTAACTATGCAGCTAAGTGGATCTAAATAGTGTATTTTGAACGACTTGTGTTGTTTACTAATTTTGGAAAGTTGTTACTCTTTCGTATTTTAGCAATAGGTCAAAAGGAAAAAAAGGTTTTAACTCTTGTTTTCGTCATAAATTTCTTTATCTAATAAAACATAAACTACGTTGTCATCGCTTTCGATTTATTAACGCCATGTAATTTTTAATCTGCAAAAGGAGTTATAAATTTAACTGCTCTTGAAATTTTTCGAAAAAAATACTACATGTTTAAAGCGGTAATACCAAACTGGAGCTGTTTGCTCAATAAGAAATGTTTTTTTAAACATCTAGAGTGGAACATGAAATTTTATCTAAAAGATCTCTTTAGCTTCATTTCTTTGTCTTCACTGGTTACCAAATTATGAGTCTTTAAAAAAAAGTGTTACGCACACAGACTTTTTCTCATATTTCACAAAATTATGAGAGGAGGGTCCATGTAGGTTTGCTTTTGAGACACATTTAATTACGCTTTTTTTAATAACCTCTACTTATTCCTAACTAATTTCACAATTTTGACATTCCTGTAACAATCACGCTTTCTTAAGTAAGTCATAGAAACTTCTCGTGATTACTTATACTTATACTTATACTTATACTTATACTTATGCTTATATATTTATATACTTATACTGTTTTTATCTCTGTCACTGTTTTCATCTGTTTTTTTTGTGTAAACTGCTTAAATAATGTAAGCCACTAAAGTTTCATACTTTTCGGCAAATTTTAAAATAACTAAATACAGCTTTGTTAGAAGGTACCAGAAGAAAGTTTGTTGCTATGGTTTATGTCGAAACTGGATACTACCACTATTTGTGCAAGAACTATCTTTTTCTTCGTTTATACGAGTTGGAAAAAATTTTTCGAATTTTAAGTTGCTCAATCCGACATAAACATTTTGATTTCTCCAAGGTAGTCTTGGGCGAATTATACCTACCGTGTATCGGAGCAGTATAGTACACAAAACAATTCTCATCAAAATTGGAAAATATTTTGTTAGACTAGCTAAAACAAAACTATCAGGTAATTTTGTACCTTCTTTGAAAAAATTTAGATTTTGAGTAGGGGAAGGTCGGGTAAGACAAGGTACCATATTTAGATTTGAAACAAAATGTAAAACACGCAAAATAGTAATACTTAAGACAAGGAATGATTCCACTCTTCTCAGGCACTTGAGTATTAATAAAGCAACAGATCGCTAATTTTATTTGGGTGGCAACAAATTCAAGTAATTGGATGATTAATGCGGGAACTGTTTTACGAAAAGTTAAGATACAAAATAAAAACGTGTAATTTCATAATTAATTTTTTACATTTAAAGAAGCAAGATGGGGTACAACTATGAAATCATAGAATAACAAGATAAAGAGGAAAGTGAAAAAGAAGAAAAAATAAGATAAGGGAAAAGCAAATTAAGAATAAAGAAATGACACAAAAAATCGTTTGAAACTAACATCCAGAGATATATAAAGAAAATTGACAATCTTGACAGTACCGAATATTCATACCGCTATGGTTTGTACCTACGTATAATATTAAGAAAATTGGATAAACTCTAGAACATTTTAAAATTGAGTTTTTTTGGCTTTGCTGAATGGCAATGAGGGCGAGGCTGTTTAGTTTGCGTTGTGTGAAGCAGACTCTTAAATGAATAAAATCAGAAGACTTTGTTAGATTAGCTACAGTTTTTTTTATCATCTTAAATTTGATTGTATTGCGTTTATGGCCAACATTTTATGATCAATTGTTGATTTTTTAACATAGAATTCAAATTACAACAGTGATCATTCATATCTCATTTTGCTCGATGTAACTCCACCTATGCGGCAGGATCGAGAAAATTGACTTTTCCAGTTTAGTCTTTGATTCCGCTCAAATTACTAAGGAAATGTTCCTCAAATATAAAATGATTTTCTTTTTTCTTTGAAAATGTGTACTATATTCAATATTAAACTTTAAGTACCCCGTCTTGTCCCACTTTCCCCTAGGTATTTATCTTCGTTTTTGTTTTTAGGAGATAAGTGACTTACACTATTAGTGTATTATTATAATTTAAGTCACTGTAGACTTGTTAGACTGTTATGCAATCAACGAATTAGATGACACAGAGGAATTCCATATAAACAATATGGCGCATTTTCACCTCAACGCACTTTATAGGTTATATTGTGACGTCACCGTCTAGACATTGCTATCTAGATGTGCAACGCACAATTGGCGGCCCCCTAGAGCCCGTTACGCGATTTACGCCGTCAATAAGTCAACGTATATGATGGGTGGGACTGGCGATATAAATATCGCTGTAATGGTGGCCTGATAGGGCGCGTAAACCAGACGCTTTTACAATTCGAATTGAAATAAGTCATAAAGAAGCATACACACGAGCAGCAAACAAGCCCGGACATATTTTACAATTCTTGCACCACTTCTGTTCGCCAACACTGAAAAATAAACACTGATCGAACATTATAAAATAATATCTGTTTAATATTTAATAGAACCAGTTCCAAACCTGTAATACTACATCATTGTCGCGAATTAAAGTTTTTAATACTGCCCATGGAGGAATTATTTATATGCTAAATGAGCGCCACAACCGTTTAATTGCTAAAATACAATGTGTTCCGTAATAAGCACTTAATTTATTTTAGTGCTAATTAGCCGGATTTTATTGGACGGTGCGGTGGCTCCGGGCTAATCTATGTTTATTGCTAAATTGATTCGGCACGGCTATACACCACTGAATTTGCATCGAGCTTATCTATGGAAATTGCCACTCGACGAGGATCGTTTACACTCAATTACTGTCGACTCTGCCGACAATTGCCGATGCGTTATTAATGTTAGGGAACAAAAGCAAGCAAAATCAGAAAAAATATGGCAAGGTGGTATCATATCAATTTTTCCTAAATCAATTCAAGTTTTAACGCTAGAAAAATAACAGCAGTAAGTATCTAGATCAATCTAATTGAAAACATCTCTCCATTGCGGAACGTAGGCGAAAATATAATCAATTTTTCACACAGTTGAATGATTTTTTGTGAATAGTTTTATTTTCTCATTATTAATAAATGTTAAAAAATCAATTTTTCCAACTCTAAAACGCTCATTTGTAAATTAATCATGTGTAATCCCATGTTCGTCTTGACACCTACCATTTATTACCAACTTTATAGCTGTAGCTGTCGACTTGTAAAATTATTTATGCAATATTGGAAACGAAAAAGGATCCGGGATAGTCATCATGAACTTTGAGTAAATATTAGTTCGAGAATATCCGAAATGTAGGAAATATCCCCCATTTGTAATATGACGCAGCTTCGTATAAAATTTCCATTTCAAGCGAGTGCCTCAATTTCCGGGATATTCTTCTTTTATGAAAATTACCACATCAATTTCAACATTCATCGATTTAGCATACTATACAGAAGACGGAAATATAAAAAACTGTTTTCGCCCACCTAGGAAAATTGTTTTGAATTATATTAAAGTTAATATTTCCTAGCTGGTAAATTCTAACAAAAAAAGTATTTTGCTGAAATCATCATTTTCCGTGGAAGCATTTTGCAGATTGCTCATATCCCGAATTTCCATTTCAACTAAACCTTGTGAAAAATTAACCAAATCCAGTTTGTCAAGAAAAAAAAACAATCTTACCAAGGGTCCAGAACCCCGTCTGGGCAACGCGTCCAAAGAGAGATGTATTATGTGGGCACCCGACGGGGGGCAACCCATGAATAAATAAACGCGTGAATTTTACACAATTAACAAGTAAAATAAACAAGAAAAAACGCTATTAATTTCCCAGCAAACAACCAATCAAGAAGGAATTTGACGGGCGAGACCTTTTTTTCTTCCACCAGGGCATCACGCTTGATTGATGCGCTAACTGATTGTTGGGCTTATTAACTTGTTAAACAAGCGGACGTCACACGGCTCGGTACAAAGAAGAGGAAAAAAAACGAAAGAACCGAACCATCGCGCTTCAATTCATCATTGTTGCCTAACAAATAAAGACTCGCCTATTGTTAATTAACAATTGACTACTTAACAGCGATTCAATAAACCATATTGTTGTTTATTGCTCGTAATCGTCTAAACATTTAAGAGCGTTTATCTACCGTCTTAATGATCTTGAATTGCTAAAGATTTTGTTTTTTTTTTTGTGAGAAGAAAATACAAAAGTCTATAAATTTCGGGTAACTAATTGATCCTATTTCGTGCCAATTAAAGCACATTCATTACGAAACAAAACCAAAAAGGAACTTTGGGTGCGTTGGAACCTTCCCATCTAATAAATTACAATTTATAACGAGAGCGATGACAGCTTCGATGATTCCTCTTTGAAAAAAAATCACGCGGATCCACTTTTATAACGCAAATTACTCATTCACGATTTTTTGGTGGGGTTAAGCCCCTGGCTGCCTCTCCAACGGCCGCCATCATGTCGTCATTCATTTATCATACACTGCGGATGCTGCGATCACAGTATATATTCCTGCGCGTTTGCTTGATAAACTAAAACACTTCTTAATAAATTTAAGAGCACTTTTATATGCGACTCATGCTGTGGCAACGTATAATTAATTACTATGCGATTGGGGTAATTAACATGCAAATCACGAACTGCTTTAAAACAGCTTCCTTACATTTTTGACAGGAGATTATTAACGTACATTATAGGTTTTTTCAACTCGTTTTAACAATTGTAACGTAGATATTGACCATGTAAATGTAATAAATATTGACTTACCTAATTATGTCAGTTGTGTTTACAATGCCATATTATAATAAAACATCAAACATCTACGCTGAATGAAATAGCCGCGAGTTTAAAAATGGGGCTATAAATCAAAGTGGCGTTTTCACTTTAGGCGTGCCACTCATTGTGTTTGTTTATGATAGTTAGATTGAGGCTGTTACTTTTAACAATTTACATTTACAGATAGATGTGACTGCATAATTTCTAACAGTGAACAAGCAAAAAGTCATCTTGGAAATTTAGAAAAATGATTAAAAACAGTCGTCCCGTCTTTTAGCTAAATTTTCTGTTCACATTAGTTAGGGATTAAGTTTTCCATATTGAGATTGCTAACTCAAAATTTAGTAGATATTACTTGTTCGACATAGACCGATTGAATTCAATTGAATGGTTTATGTTATAGCCAGAATCGGGTCTTTTTTTCCAGTCAGATCTAACTGTGCTAAACGGCTCGGGTCGTAAAAAAAAGAAAATGCCAGTAATTTATCCCCAAAAAATCTAAAAATTTTACAATATGTTTATGGTAGTACATCTTATCTTGAACTTGACACTACATTAGGTAGATAAGCGATCCAGAAACCCAGCGAATTTAGAAAAATATACGTTATCAAGCTCCATATATCTATTATTGATAAAATACTCCTCTTAAATTCAGTATAATTTCGTTCAGTTAGTCTAATTTATTCCGGCTATCTTTATTAATTTTACCTAGTCTTAAACCAGCTTAGCCTGATCTTGGCTACCTAGGCCAAATTAGTCTATTTAGTCCACTTTAAAGTTCGATTGAATCCGACCTAGTCTGATTTAGTTACTTGGCTTAACATTTATTTAGTCTGATTTAATTAAGGTTAGATTCAGTATCTAGTTTGATCTAATCTGACCTGGTCTGATTTAATCACCTAGATTTAGTCCCTGTATGTAGTTCGATGTAATGCTACTTAATGTAAGTAGATGATCCCATTTTGGCTTATTTATAAATAAAAAAGAATCAAAACTAAATAAAATTAAGGATAAACTTAAAGCTAAAACTGCGAATAAAAACAAAAATCGGATCTCGAATAGCGAAAAAGCAAAAATATAAATATGATAAAAATATAACTCAAGAAGTAATGAACAAAATAGAAACAAAAGTATGGGAAAAAGTGAAATATTGAATAAGAATACAAACACCAGCGAGATAAAAGATCTAAATAAGAAGCATACTGTGAAATTTGAATCTTGAAATATTAACAGTTTGAATGGAATAGAGTAGCAACAGATTAAATTAGAATATGTAGAAAATACAAAAACAAAACAGAAAAAAGTCTAATACAGCTACCAAACGAATATTGAATTAATATGTCTGAAGAAAAAATAGGAAAAATTGTATAAGCAGGTATAGTGATATTATTAAAAAACAAAAAAAGAAAACTTGTAAAAGAAGAAAACTGAGAAAGTGTGAAAATATAAATAAATCTATAAATATGGAAAGAAGAGAAGATAGTAAAGAATGTATAGTAATAATTAAACATGAGGTTAACAACGAAGCAAAGAAGAAGAAGTAGATGGAATAGAAAATTGTAAAAATTATGTGAAACTTGAAAGTCAGGGCCAGTAGTAACAACTAAGATCTTTATGGTGCCTATGAAAACAATGCAACAAAAAACATGAGAGTGGAAAAAGAATAAAAAAACTTACATTTAAAAAACGAAAACACATTTAAAAATACAAATTCTCCAATTCGATGCCGAGTAGGAATGAAAATCAATAACTGATAATTTTTTAATTAGTAAATATCAATGGAAAAAACTACGCGATAGTAGTAGTACGAAAAAGAAGTGAGATCGGATCTTCTCTCTAAAGCGACAGTTTAAATTTAGACAAACTTAACAAAGTAAGAATAAAAGAAGAGTGATGAAAGAAGAAAGAAAAATTCCAGTCATTACTAATAAAATTAAGAGAGATGCAATAAATGAAAAAACACTATTTTAATAGCGGCAAAGCAACGTTGGGAAACCACTAGAACAGTGAACAGATATGCAAAATAGACGAACTGGTGAACGGAGAATATATCGAAGAAAACTAAGAATAAGAATTCTAAATAAAAATAGTACTTTAAAACATAAAACTTACAAGAAAGAAAAATCTGTAGGTAAAAAAAAAGAGCGTTAGTAGGAAAAAAATATAACAACGTCAACAAAAATCAAAGATAAAGAAAGACGAATTAGAACATAACAAAAGGTCTAACCTAAGAACACATGTCACATATGCCTGTAAAAAATGATAAATAAAAGAAAATAAAAGAGGCAATCGGAGAAACAAAAACAAGAAAAGTATCAAAATCGGTAAAAATTACTGCTGAAATGCTCGACACTGTTGAATTGAGCAATATATAAAACGTACAAATTGATAAAAAAAATTAGAAGAAATAGAAATCCTACCAGCACTGTAGAAGAAATAAATAACAACATATTACTCATTAGATAAATATAAGAAAAAACACTTAAATAAAAGAGAAGTCTATTTAACTTTTGAAGATATGGAAAACTTGTTAAAAAGTTAGAAGGAAAAACTTTTAGAAAGTGTCAAGCAAAAGAGGAACACTTGATAAACAATAAAAGAAATTTTGCAACTATATGAGAAAAAACGAAATTATACGCAAAGAAAATAGAATTAAAACTAACTAAGAGTAAAGAGACTAATTTAAGAGTAAAACAAGAAAATATTTTGGGAATGCTAATGTTCTTCTTGCTTTTAGACCAAGCGATAAAAGAGACTAAACCACAATTAAAACCATATGAAATAAAATAATGCAAAATGTAGAAATTCCAAATAAATATAAATAAAATATCTTATTCTAACGACATAGGCATAGTTATTAATTAAAGATGAGAAAACTAAAATAGAGATATGGGAATTTTTAGAAAGAAAAATTGAAACTACAGGAAAAGATAAAAAAGACTATTCAAAAAAATATTTTAATAAATAAAAATTTTAATATGTGAATTTATATATAATAAAAAATTGACTCACAAAAAAAAACGAAAACTTTTTCAACAATAAGTTTCAAAAAGTTATTCTTTAAAAAAAAAGACCTACTAAAAAAATATATTTATAGACCTTGGCAGAAAGTCAAAAACGGCAAAAGAAACAAAATAGAAAAAAAGAACAAAAGTGCAACATACAAAAAAATTTCACAGCTGAAATCAACAGAAGAGAAATTATAAAAAAGCCGCTTAGACTGATTCGAATGGATCACAGCAAATACGTGAAATAAGTGTTTGAAACAAAAATGTTCAAGAAAAGACTAAAAGGAAAATCAACAAAGAGTTAATTTAAAAAGTGAGGAACGCCGTGATTGGAAGAGGAGTAATAAGTATAAGCAGAGGTAAACTGCGAGGTGCTATAAAGAAACAGAACGAGAATTTCAATTCCACCTTCAGCTTTACAGCCGATTTGGGTTAGAGGTCAAAGGTAAATAAGTAATTAATCCGACTCAGTCAACTATTCTGATTCAATTCATCTAGCACCGAATTATTTAATCATGCATCTAAATATATATAATTCGTCTAGTTCATTTAGCTCACCTAGTTCAACCTAGGCCAACTTACTCGACTATTTAAAACTAGTCTATTTAGTTCAATTCAGTTATTTAGTGTGGCTTAGTTATCGAATCAGATATATCCAACGTAATCCTATTTAATCATGCATGTAAACCTATGTATATCATTCGCCTGGTTCACCGATTTAGACCTAGTTCAACATAGGCAGACTCAGTCTACTATTTGAAACTAGTCTATTTAGTCCGATTCAGTAATTTAGCGTGGTTCAGTTTATATAGTTCAATTAAATCCAATTTGGTTGGATTTAATCCCCTAGTCCAACTTAGTTTGTCTAGTTCAGTTTAGTGAGCTGAGTAGAGTTTAGAAGGAATGAGAAAAGAGTTCAATGCAAATTAATTCTAAATTTATTAACAGAGGAAGTCTACTGAGTTCTTTTTAAATAAATTTTCCCTTTTTTTCTATTTGTAAAAAATGTTAAATCAAAAGATAACAAGTTACCTTCTATTTCCATAAGTATTTAAATTCTACCTTTTTCGGCTATGAAACCAAATTTTTACGACTTTTAACTTAACACTTTTATTTTATGTGAATAATTTTCTCACGCCGTTTTTATTAAAAAATTATGATTTTATGGCGTCTACCCGATCCGATACGAACTAATCCGGTGGCCGTGTCAGTATGTAATAGAGCTGTCGCACTGTCCATAAATCACGTTGTATTTCCGAGTCATTGGCGACGTGCCGCGTCAAACACCTTCGTGAGGCTTGCCCAATTTCACGGGCCATCTGTTCCTTGGCACGGACCTGTATCGTGCTAGCGAGGCATCCGCGTCTCGACTGTATCGCATATTTTATTACATAACAATCATAACATGACTATTAAAACAAATATGATTACGTTGGAGATTTATGAGCCGCTTTAATTTAAAATTCATTGTCCATAAGACAGATTCAATAGGGAGAAATTGGAAAAATTCAAATTAATCCGATCGTTGTATTCACCATGAGGTCGATATAAACTGCTGTAACCTGTTCTCCAATTACCTATTTGATTAATTCATATAAATTAATACAACTTCAACTTGCACGCTTTTTAACTCTTAATATGAAATGTCACACACCGATAAAGCTCGTAGTAGGTATATATAAGAGGCTATTCTGTTTTAAACTACGATTTTATAATAATAGTTTCATAGCTTGTCTGTAGCATTGAAATACGGCTTTATTGCCGGACTTTATTCTGAGTTTTGCAATTACGCGTACACCTAGTTCGCGAGAATGTAATGCAGGGTCGGATTTAGAATCACCAATTACCACTTACAGCGGTTTCTGTTTGAAATGAATAACGACCAAAGCAATTATAGTTTATACCTTTGATAATGTTAATTGATAATTGATTCAATATTAGAAATTACAGCATAATTCATTTTGACTTTTCCAACATATGCACTGGGGGGAGGAGAGGATTTGCCTATTGAATGACCACCTAGTTCACCTAACAACACTTGTAGAGCTATTAAATGAGAAATGAAACAAAAATTAAAAGTTTGTTCGTGCTAAAAATGCTTTGATAATCTACCTCCAAATTGTTCCCCAACATCATGCATTTAACTTTGTCACCTTTAGTTCCAAATTAAAAACTGCTTTAATATTCATAAATCATTTCTCAATAAACCTATTCTTAATTATAAGAGTATCAGCATTCTCATAAAGATTTGCAACTTTAATTGAACCGATTTGGTTTCCGACAAAAAGACCCAATTGGCCCATTACACGCTTTGCCACAAATCTGTCAAACAAACTCAGGAATTGGATTAAACATTGGACAGTGAAATTGTGCAAAATTGAAAACACAAATTGCGAAAAAGATAAAGGTAATGAAAGTAGCTTCCACAACATTGTTGGCGTGAAATAAAAGCAATAATTCTTTGATGGAAAAAATTCTTAGCTATTGACAGTCGCCTACGTCTATATCGGTTTAATGGTGCAAAACGACGTAAAGACAACAAGATGTGAATAAATCACGTCTGTAAGATGGATGGAATTAATTGGAAAAAATTAAGGCGTCTCAATGGCCAATACTGGACACCACTGCTGGTTATAATGGTTTGAAACCATGAAATCGCGATCCGAATCAATTGGAAACACAAGTGCAAACAAGGACCGCTACTTTTTTGCTTCGCTAACCACTTATGTGTTTTGCTGTTCGTCACAGTACCTTTCCCGTTGGCGTTCGATTTTTTGCCAATAACAGCCTGTTTGGCGATTTGACACTTGTCAAGATGATGAAGATGTAATATTAGATGCTAATGAGACCACAATTTGTTATTTACGTTCATTAACAGATTAAATTTCAATTCTACATCACTGCAATTTGTACAAATCCGTTACAGTGGTCAAAGATAAACAAAAAATTTCAAATAATTGTTTAAAATTTCCACTCATGAACAAGTGCGAAAACAACGATCAACAGCGTTGAGCGCTTTGTTGAGAACAATTTCGTTTTAATCACGACCCGTCATGAATTTATTCCACTGAAATTTTAGGAAATCATTTTTTAAGTATTTCCAATGATTCAATTAAAAACGGGCAGTTATTTCCTTAACCTTATTAAAAAAGTATTAAACGAAAATTAAACCGTCACAAACTGGAATTACACGTTAATTAATCCACCCAATGTAAATACGAGCTAATGAAAAATTTTAAACCTTACACGACTTGCATGTTAGAGTTTGTTTAACGCTGACACTCTTTTTAGAAGAAAGTAATGATCAAAACATGACGCTTAAAAAAATGCATATAGAAAATGAAAAACGTGTTTACTTATTTTGCAGAAGTTTTAAAACTCCTTCACAGTTGCGAAAGAAGATGTAAAAATAATAAATTAAATGGTGATTTATCTTGAACTAGTAAATGAAAATATATCTTTATCTTTGACAAATTCTTATTTACAAAAAAGTTTCAGAAATCGAACATTTTAAAAGTAGCAAGTAAGTAGTAAAAAAAACAGAAAATAAAACAAAAATCTCAAAAATTAAAATCAGGGAACTCGAAAAGATATTTCTGTTAAAGTTATTTTATTTTGTCACTGAAAAGGTTCTTGAACGTTTTAGAATTATTTATAATATTTTTTGAACGTCAAATTTAAATGTTGAATTATTTTAGATTTTTAAACATTCTGAATATCTACAGCAATTTTTGATATTTTTAAAGTAACAACAAAATTTTTAATAATTCTTATAATTTGTATGATTTTTCTAAATTTTAAGGAAATTAATTATTAATTTTACAATTTTTAGAAAATTAGATTTTTTATTATAAATATTGAGGACTGCTGTATAAAAAATTATATTGTTTAAAATTCCCATGGTCATTTACACCAACATTAAACATCCATAAGACTATTAACTTTTCTTAAGATTTTAATGTTTTTGTAGACATTTAAAGACATCCAATAGCTATTAGTTTTTTTTTTTTTAAATTTCAGTTTTTTTTGATTTTGCATCTTCAAAATTTTTACAAATATAAAATTTTTACTTTAAAAACTTTTTAAACTGGTTTGAAACTTTGGCATAATTTTTATTCATTCATTTTTTTACATTTTACAATTGTTTCTCTTATTTACACCACTCGCTCGCAAACTCGCTCAGGGTAAACGTCATTCTCGTGAATAAGAGCCTTCATAACATGCTCGTATAATAATATACTATAAAATGTTTAAACTTCAAAAATGTCATTAGATCTCACAAACTTTTCTAAAGGTTAAAGTTTTATAAAAAATAAAAAATTCAGAAAAATGGAAGAAAATTTAGAGTATATGACAGAATGAAACTGGAATATTTGAGTAGGTTAGCAAAACATTTAACTACCTACTATTAATTTTTTGTAGTAAGTTTATATTTGACATTTGAGATTGTGGGTACCTAATTAACAACCTAATTGAAATTAATTTATTTTTTACAAACCGGCTCCGAATGCTTACTAAAATTTGGAAAATATTTGTGATTCATAATTTTTAATTTTTGTTTTTTTTTAGACTACAAATAAGTGAACGAAATACTCTTTTTCAAATGTTAAGAAACTTTGTTCTTCCACATTTTTTAAACCTTTTTTGTAAAATTGTAAAAACCCAAAAAAATTGAAGAATCAAACTAATTCATAGCCTATACCGAGATTTTAAAGACAACTTGAAAGATATAAAAGATGTAATGCTTTAAAGTAATTTAGTATTCTACTGAGTATTTTTGCATATTTTCTTAAACTTGTTTATTTTGCAATAATTTAATGCATGTGTATGTAACAATGTTCAAGAATCTACAGCGTTTTACTTTAGTGTACTTATATTAACGCAATATCATCCAGTTTGCTTGCTCTAAAGTGTTATCAAATTAACTAATCTTAATTTGATATGTTGCAATTGTAATTTTTAGTTTATGAAATTTGTTTGACACAATTTACGTATAACCTTATTAATAAAAAAATGTGCAGTGTTATTATACTCTATTACTAATTAGCATGTCCTCAATACACGTACGTCTTAACAGGACCTGAAAGACATTAAAGTTATCCATTAGATAATTTGTCCACCCTCTTATGCAAATTATAGCAAGTTGGCGTTAGTTACCTAATTTCAAATTTCCTTAATTTGAAATTAGATAGCTCTATCTCTCCAGATACATAATTTAGCAGTTTAGGGTGGCAGCACCTGTTCGTATCTTGTAAACAACTTTATTTCGAAGTAGCGCAGCAGTGAAAAAAGCAAGAATTCGGTCTGAGCCTCTAGCTTATCCTCGTTTAATTAACATTATGCGAAGATTAATTCGCTAATTGCAACGTTGACTGACAAGTTAAACGGCAAAGAATTACCATACGTCTAAGCCAGCTGATACTGCCGTTAAATTACGAGCGATTGTCATAATATAATGTTAATAAATTACAGGCTATGTCACTTAATAATTTCATTAATCGTCGACGTCTAAGGCCGTGTTTACATCGCGCGTTCTGTCCCGAACACAAACACGAATTAAACGCGTAATTGGGCAATTCAATTTGAAATCATCGCTGGTGCACGTTAATGAAGCAATTTGAGTTCTGAACACTTGGAACATAACGTACTGTCCTTAATGACGTTCTCACGAGCACCATAAGCAATAAGCATTAAAGGCTAGTCGTATACGTGGCGTTAATTAAAAACGTAATTATCAGTAATGACTGTTACTGTGGATACGAACGGCAGCTCCAAGTGGGTAGACAGAAGTTTTTTCCGATTCGTACTTTAAAAGAAACAAAAAAAACATCTATTTTATGACCCTACCAAGACCATAACAATAATAATCACAGCAGTCATTTCTTGCAAGCTAAAAATTAAAATAAATTGTATCGGCTTCGCAAAAATAAATAAAGTTAAAAAAATAGAATTACTTTATTCGCTACAGCAAAGTTGCTCTACTATTTTTTCTTTTATTTAATAACGACCACTTAAAATTTTTGATATCAACGGAAACACCAGGAAAAGATGTACAACTGGTCGCCCAACGACCATGCGTCAAAGGAAGACATGGAAGATGTAAACGGAAGAGTTAGTAAAGACTATAAAGACATGGACAGAGATTATATATTAGTTGAAAGAAACAACAATCGTGAGAGAATTATAAAATTTTGTATATCATTAAGCAAACACGCGATGCACAAATAAGCAGAAATCAGTGTCTTTTAGAAAAAAAAGAGAACAAGGAATAAATTAAGGAAGTAGTAATAGGAAAAATAAAAAGTTTCAAACTTACAAATAAAAACAAAGTGCAATAAGAGAGACATACCTACTTAAACTGGAAGAACGGGTAAAAAGTTACCACAAAATCAGTGGAATCAGCTAAAGAAACAAAATATTGCAAGTTGCAAAAAATAATTAATACGTATAATAAGAGAACATTAGTTAAGCGCCGACGTAAAAAAAATCAAAGAAATGAAAACAGTAAAGAAATATATAAAAATAAAGACACAGATGCAACGAACTAAGAAAACAACTAAAACTTTTTGTGGAAAACAAAAAGCATAAAGTAAGAAAAATTTACTCATTCTATTATCAGACAAATGAGATAAGAATGTAAAGATAATAAGCAGAAAAATAAGAAATCATCGATAGATGGAGACAATACAATATTTATGAGTGAAACTTGTGTGGAAGAGTGCCAGAATAACGCAAGAAATAAAATTACCAGAAGAATAGAATAAGTATACTAGAAAACAGATATAAAAGAAATTACAGAAGAATAACGCTACGGGTAAAAATAATAAAAACAAGGCTCAGGAAAGAATTAGGCAGTACCTCTAGAAGGATCGCATTACTAGTCGTCCATTTTCATCCCATAACAGACATACGAAAAAGTCATAACAAGAATAAAAAGTCTCATCTTCTTTTTGTTGATCTGAAAAAAGCATTTGACACTGCCAGAAACAAAAATGTATGAAAGTACATAAAAAAAAATAATAGCAAAAATAGTAAAATAGTAGTCCACATAAAAGCAATGTGTAAAAATATACCCAACATTATAAGAATGCTAAATTGACATATTTAGAAACAAAGATATGTCTCCAAATTAAAACAAATATTTGAAGACTAGAGAATAGAAGCAATAATAACAAAGGCACTTGTTTTTGCTGACGCGTGTTTCGGTGGAGAACCTATCATCATCAGAGCTATGATGAAACTAATACTAATGTTTGCTGCCACCGTTTAATTTTTGGCCGTTTTAAGAGGGAAAACAGGGAGGAGGAAAGCATGAGCCAGTTGTAGTAGTTCTAATTACAAGGATCGTGACAAATAGTCTTCTCAGGTGTTTTTTGAAAAGTTAAACATTTATTACTTTCTAACAGTTTAATCAACTAAGAGAGAGAGCCGAAACTATTACATCTAGGTCCATCCATCATTGTTGTAATTTCTCGTCAAATCTAATTTTTTTTAATAAAAAATTAAATAGGTTATGGACCAAAAAGTCAAAGCTTACCACGACATTATTTTTCTATAAACATCAATTTTAATGTATCTCTATATTTTATCACAAGTTTGTTTAAAAATTTCCGATGTAAATTTATCGTCGAAATGACTGTTGATTAAATTTAAAAAAATATCTATACTAAACTTGGTGCTAAAATGGCAAATATGTCGTCCTCATACCTAATCCAAAGTTTTGGAAAATATTTAAGGCTTTTTTTTTAAATCTTCTAATTAAAAAGTAGAGATGTAAAAAAATGTTGGAACAGAAAAATCTACCCAAAAAACGGCTGAAAATTTCAATGGCAGTTTAGTTTTTTAATTATTCAGTTTTTCAAATTATCTTGCATGTGTTATTCATAATAACGCAATAGCAGACAAGAGTTTAAGACCGATGTGCCTATTTAATGAAGACAAAGCATTAAATGCGACTATGACAGAAATCATTTAAGCATTTTATTGTTTTTTTGATTTTATATACTCACATAATGAGTTTGGTTATTCTAAAATTTTGCAAGAAAAGTATAAAAAATTAATGCTTTAAAAGTAGCAGAATACATAATAATTAAAAAAGAATAAGTATAAAAAACTCTCAGAAGTATTATCTATACATCAATTTGACATTTCACATGTAAATCCGAAATTTTGGCTGGATCTACTACGACATTTTTTTAAATTTTCTGTTTTCAGGGCCCCGTTTTGAAAAATTAAAATAACTTTTTGTTAACAAAAGATAGAAACAATCTATTCGATTACTAATCTTCGTCGGAATGGCGAAAAGTACATAAATAAAAATATTAGTTTAGAACGTTTTAGAAAAAACTTTCATCCAAATCAAACTTTAAAAATTAAGTTAACGGAAAAGGATTTTGGAATGATGGATTTTTTTATACTTCTCCAAAGACCCAGATCGATAAAAAATTTATAGTGTTTCAAATAATATACATGGCATTTCCCTTCAAGCTTCGTACTACGATTTTATCACAAAATCTTTCTTGTTAAACAAAATTGTGTCATGTTTCAAGGAATCGACAAACGGTAGTTTTGAAGCTAACCATTATAACCCGTTTACGTTGCTATTTTATTCATGTTCTTGCTGTATCTTCTCTAACATTGTAACACACAAAGAATTCAAAACCATGCACGCGCTCTAATGTTTTGATTTAATAGCGTCGGGTAGCATTTTTGGCCATTACAACACGTAAAACTGGTTTTGAACTCTTCCTTGTTTCCATAAAAACGTCTACCAAATCATACTAAGTGTTTGTCATCTTTATGATTTTTTTCATCTTGAAAAAAACTTCAAGTATGACAGCGATGCTCCTAGTAATGTTAATGAGAGCGTCGGTAAAGCATGGACAAGTGTGAGGCAGACTTTATTTTTTAATGGCTTAATAACGTGAGGTTTAGAATGGAAATGAAACTAAAGGTTCATTGGTTGAATTCTCGCCATTTGCACAATGTACAGCCCACGCGTTGTACGATAATGATAAGTTTATTGTTCTTCATTGGTTAAAATAAATGTAGTGTTAACGTTTGTGTGCAGTATAGTTAATTAAATAGTATTGGAGATTGTGCGGCGCGATTGTTGTGACTTCATGGGTTGACTTGGGAACTGGAAATGTTGTTTAACACTTTTGGTGTGAGATTGTAAAGCGCAGTTTACAAAGCTTTGTAACAGCACTACTATAAATTATTGTCAAAATTTATTATCCAATTTCTGTCGTGTCGAAAATACAGATTATTAGAGTAGAGATTATTTTAAAGATTGAAACGTTTGCCAAAAATCACATGATTTGTTTGCTCAAAATTTTAGTGGTTTCAATGTGATCACTAAAGGGTGGCTTTTATGAAAAAATCAAGTTAATTTTTGCATATATGCTCATATTTTTAGCTTGCTTGCGTTTAAAGAAGTTTAAGATTATATTTTCTGTATATTTGTTTATTACAGACGTTCATTTCATATCTTACCTACTAACTTAACTTGCATATTTTGAAAAGTAATTAGTAGAACCGTTTACAAATTTGAGAGAAATTTAGAAATTTGACATCAAACTGAAAAAACAACAAAGAGAAAAAAATAAACTACTCGTGACTTAATTAGAATTACCTATATACTAAAAATTCGTTTTGTCTTTGAAAAATTTTTGTTTCAAATGTTAAAAAGAAATTAAAAATTTCAAAAATTAATTCTGAAATATGTACAGTAAATAGAAAATATGGAATATTAAAAGTGCGAAAATTGAAATGAAATAAACAAAGAATCAAAAAAAAATTAATAGCTCAAGAATTGGATTATTAGACTTTTTGGATTTTTTACATTCAAAAAACTTTTTTAAATTAGTATTTATAGATTTTCAGGCCGTTCAATTAATTTTATTTATGAATTTGACTTTATATATATTTTTTTCTTTTTATTTGAAAAGCTATTTTAAAATTTCCAAAAATTTTAAGAGTATAGTAATGTTCGTAATTTTAATAAAAAATTTAAATTTTCAAGTAACATCACGTTTTATGGTAATTTCAAATTTTATAAAGATTTTAATATTCTAATAATTATATAATAATTCTAAAAAAAAATTATTTCTCTAGGCTTATTATTACATTTGTTATATATTATATAAATGTCATTTAATATAAGTATTTAAAATTTAAGGTTATTTGTTTGTATAAACAATTTTGAAATTTAAATATTTTTTTGAATGTAAGAGTTAAAAATGTATCGCTCTTTTTAGAATCTGTAAAAATTTTAGGTAACATTTTTATATTTTGATTTTTTGTGGATTTTTTTAATAAATATGTAAGCTTTTGCGATGCATAACTGGGTTTTGCCTAAATGAATTAGGTAATTTAGTTCTTTTGGTACATCCAAAAATTAACAAAAACCTACAGAATTTAGATGTTAACAATATAAAGAATTAAAAAAAATATTAAAAAATTTAAAGCAATTAAAAGAAGAACTAAGAGATTTGTATAAGAACAGATACAAAGGTTCTAAAAACATACTACCGAATATTAAAAATAATACTAATTTGAGAATTGAACAAATTGAAAAGTACAAACTATTTTAAACAAAGGTTTAGAATAGATACTTAAATAATCCAAAAAAATTAGAAAAATAAAAAAATGTTTACAAAAATAAAAAATTATAATGAAATGAAACATTTTTGTGATGGCTTAAAAATTTTAAAAAGTTTGAAAGATATAAATAAGATAATCTAAATAAATTTAACAAATAAAAAAGATTTGAAAAATATTTAAAATCTGGATATTAAATTTATAAACTAAATATTCAAAAATTAAAAAAAAATACATCTCGAAGAATAAATAAAGCTCATCCAACATGTCGAAAGGTGCAACAGATTCCGAAGTTCTAAAAAATCAACAGAATCTGAAAATTGTTAAAATTTTAAACAAAAAAATTTTTAAAATAATTTAATATCTTTAAATAATTCAGTAATTTAGGTGCAGATTTTTAAATTAAAATATTATGTATTAATGAAAAAAATTATTAATGAAATAGTCTTCTTAAAATTAAAATGTATTTTGAAAGTTTTAATTTTATGCCTGCATTACTATTTTCGTTTTTAGAAAGCATTAGATAACTTGTTTAATTGTTTCGCCCAAATTTATTCTGTATTGGACACGTTAAAAATTATTTCATTTTTATTACTACTGTTTTCAATTAATAAACTGAACATTTTTAGTGTCTATTACACCTTTTCTATCCACCTGTCCACCTGATCCGATACCTGCAATAAAAAACTTTTTATTTTTGACTTAACACATCCTGATGACCAATTAACAACATATTAGTAATCAACTGCTCTACCTAGTCAAATCTTATCGGTAGCATAAATATTAAAAAAAAAACTAATAAATATTTTATTACAACACTGTCAAGAAAAAACTTTTTCTTTTTAGTAATCGGTAATTAGCCTTGAAATCATGCTAATTATAATCCAACACTTCATATCTGAGAAGAAAATACTATTCTTAATTTTGGTAGGACAGGACAATAATTAATTTTGCTTAGAAAGGTGGCAATTAAAATAAGGTCAAACGTTCATTTTTGAGAATTTAGAGATTGCCTTCTGCTCTAAAGTATATATTTAGATTCATGGATGTTCAAAACTTGATAATTAATTAACCATAAAACTGACGGAAAGATTGCAAGGTGAAGCAGAGCAGTAAGAGCAATTCAAGCCGTCAAACTGAATCCATATTCATGCTCATGTGTAACATGCTGTTAAATATACACTGCGCGTACAAATTAACGTATCTCATAAATGAGAATTCAGAAAGATTTTATGAGCTTTAAAACTAAGAGGCTTTAGAACTGATCAAGTTGCTTTGATTTGAAGTCAAAATTTTTAGAGATAGGAAGTAGTAGATGCTGCTAGAGGCTTTAATAGAATTTTGTACAGAAAAAACTACAGTGGCAATTTAGATTAAATTTTCAGATTTTAACGCAATTTGAGTCTGTATTTAAATTTATTGATAACAAATCTATTTATAGACAAAATAAATAATTTGTATTTTAAACACAAAAATATTGAAGAATAATTTGACCAATGCCATAATTTTGACGCGCAGTGTATAACATACTTGTAATCTCTTTAACCTTTATTTGCAGCTTTTAGTTCTGTTAACAGGTGGTGGCCGCCTATTAAACCCCTTTCGTCTGTGTAGTCCAATTCACAATCTTAATAGTGTCGCATCTATTTCGGCCTCTATTGCGTTTTGATTTTATAGCGCATTAAGAAGTTGTTATTATCGTTTTAGTCCAGAGTACAAATCATTAGACCAAGTCAAAAGCTGTAACCGAACGAATCCCTCGACAATCTTAATATCAGAATTAGGATCAGATTCCTGGAGAATGCAGTCGAGAAACTGAAACTTTATGTGTTTTTTATAGGTTTTTACATCTGAATACGAATCGTCCACAATTTATAGCTGATAATTAAATACCGAAATTCGACGAGCCCAAAGTGTCGTGAGGGCACAACGATCGAATCTAATTAAAAATTATTAAGCTGAAGATGCATCTCTTAAAAAAGAAAGACGTTTTTATTAAATTGTCAAGCGTGGCTCGGTCCCAGATGCGTCGCATTTGTACCTGTTTTAAAAAATTCCAAAAATCTCTTCTCCGAATGCCAGAAAGAAACTTTGAGGTATGTTGCCGTGCTTCATTTACATAAAACGATGCTCACGGGCTATCAAAACTAACTATCTTCAGTTTTGTTGCTATTAAATGATGTGTTGTCTCAAGACACGCTGTTATTTTACTCTTGTATGTTTATAAGCCTGTATTATATGGCCGGGGATTACATTACACATATTTTTTACTTAATCACCATAATGTTATGTGTAGCGGCGGCTAATTAACGCAATTATTATTATAATTAATTTTTAACGTCTCTATTATCCTGGACACTACGCGTCTAAGACGGCAGTAATTTAGTCCAATTAGGCAAACCAACCGAATCAGGAATTTCTTTTTAAAATTGAACATTATTATTACTTATTTGTTTTGCAATTCCAGCACAGTTATAAATGCATTTTCTTATATCCCACCAATCACCCAAATGAACCTCTTTTTATGTGCCATAACAAACAGTGGAGTGTTCGTTTTTATTGTTCATTAATTTATATTTTATATCCTAATAATGAATAGAGATGTCTGCAAGATTTGACAAACACTTAACTCTATGAACACGTCGTATAATTTTTACGGTCGGATTAAATAATATTGTACGGGGTTATTGCTGCATAACATTCAGATAGATAATAATAAAGTGATAGTAATTTATTTTGCCAATATTTATTAATATTTAACGCTAAGAGTGACAGTTGGACTTAAACAAGCAGTTAATCAATTGACATTAAAGGATTGGTTAAACACCTACGCACCACAACCAAATTTAGTCTGCGACAAACACAACATAAATTACGAATATCAATTAAAAATGCCAACCTAAACGTACGAGGTGGAAATAAAAAGTTTAACTATAATCACCTCCTAAGATCTTGCATTAGATATGAAGAGAGAAGTTCTTCCGGTTAATTACTTATCGAGACATCCCAATTAACTCCTCCCATCATTGATTGGATAAGTCAATTTAATTAACGTTTTCTTCATTTTTTAAGATTAAGTATTAACACAGTGACTTGGCGTTTAATAAGAAGAATAAATTAATCAATTGATCGAACTATAATTCCTATTAATTGCCACAAGTGTCTATCAATCACTTTTTTCGGTGTTATCGTTTTGTTTTACCTTGAATTATCACCGTGAAAAAATACACAGAAAATCCTTTAATTATTATCCTGTTATAATTAGTTGCCTTGGGTATATACAAGCACACTACGAAAAAAAAAAGGAATTATAAAATACACACCACCAATTTTCAGTTTCTTTCTTCAAATAACATTAAGAAAAAAAGATTTGTCTCGTTGGTGGTGGTGGTTTTATTTTCAGTTATAGCGTAATTTTCGTAGGTTGTTTTCGTGGGGTCCGCGCAACCGTATTACAACTAATGTTTTGATATGGGATCCAATATCGCATAAACCACCCTCGCTGCCTTTCCGACGCAATATGTCGACCGTAAACAACCCCGATAAACTAAACAAAAATCATCGTCGTAGCGATATTGTCGTGGGGCGGCTGTCGGCTTAAGGGGCTGAAAATCGGTGCCTGGCTGTCTGAAAAGAACTCGGGACATCAGATCGTTTCTTATTTTATTCCTCCCAAAACAATACTTGTTCGAAAATCGAAGAGCATAAATTGAATGCATCAGTAAAACGAGCAACCCGGGAGCGATTCGCTATTGTCGAAACAACAGAAGGCCAAACAAAACATGGCGACAATTATTTTCAATCGGCCATCTTCCTTTTTTCCGGCAGGATCAAGTTTCGCGTTTCTATCAACGGTGATGGTTCTCCTGGGCCGATTTTACGCCTTTAAAATAAATCTGGACAATTTTAAGAGCTTTTTCAATTCGGTTCAAGTGATCGAATAGTCGGGTTATGTTAGAGTGTTAAACTTTCCCCTCAGATAAAAGGACCTTATCGAGATAACGAAGCGTGAGTGACTTATAACCAATTAACATTATAAACACGACCACTAATCACCAATTTATTTTGGATGGACCAATTATACAAGTGTGGCGATGTGTGGACTTGATAGTCCAACGGAGAAGACCGCTTCGTAGATAATTAATACGGCAATTTGGATTTTACTTAATTAGGAGACAAGGGATAAACAAGCACATTTACCATAGACCCAGTGAATTCAACTCACTTCTACAAACTGACCCATTGGGATCAAAATCAAGGAGCTTTTGTTTGCATGTTTACGCGATGTCATTGATAACATAGATATGGTGAAGCTAAATACAAGCACTTAAACTGACCGATCGGTAGTTTTTAATAATATTTAATCTTGTTATATCATTTATGATTATTAAATTAGAATGACTTAAAAGGATTGTTCCTAAAACATACTTGACAAAGAATATACAGATTTATTATATAAGATCATTTTGATCCACGGACAATAAAAGCAATAAACAATAAGGCAAAAAATTGAAACTAACCAAAATCCTTCAAAGATGCAGGTTAAAATCGTCTTGACGAAGACTAGGAATCGGTATAAGAAAAAAAAAATTCTACAACTGGAATAAAATGATTAAACTGTCATTTAGCGAGTGTGAAATCAGTTTCACGCACATGATCAAAAAAAAAATAATACGCAATAAACATTATTTTTAACGTTTTATTTTTTTACCATTTTGCGGATAACAAATGCTCAATTGCTGCCTCTGAATTCAGTAGTAATTCTATTCTCATCTTAATCACTGCCACTTAATGTTTTGGATAAAATCTTTTTTTTTACAGTATAAATTGTAAAAAATACGTGTATATTTCGCACATCTAAAAACTAAAAACTAAAAACAGTTTTTTGTTGTTGATTTTAAGGCAACTGTCAAATATTCTGGTGTTTATTTACAACTATAGAATGATTCTTAAAAATCTTTGAGGCTATAGAAGAAGAAGAATAAGTCAGCTTAATAGCTTGATAAATAATAAACAGAATGTCTCAACGGTCTGTGGATGCAATGTTATGACATACCTACATAAGCATATTACTAAGAATTTAACAAATTTTATTTTGTGGATATCTAACTTAAGAAAACTCTACAAACTAATAATATATCTACATATACAGAATATTTACATACCTAGTGGCACTTCAAAAATATTTTTTATGAAACACTCTTTGTATAATAGTCATAACACATCAAAATAACAATGTAATAAAATTCTGATTTTAGATCTTTTTTTTTTCTTTTTTCTACTTTTTTCTTGATTTACAAACTTTTCATAATATTTAGCGCTAGTCCATCCTCAGCCAGATTTTTTTTTTCATTTGAGGCTTTTAACATTTTTTTTCAATATTTTTTTTTGGTCCCGTACTTTACATTATTTGTCTTGTTTCTGTAGTACTTTGTTTTTTATTATTACCATATGGCTCCAAAACTTTTTTCCATTATTTTTTCAATTTTTTTCACGAAGCACTTACTGCTATTTTGCTCTTTTTTACAACAATTCTTAATTAATAAAATTAATAATAAGAATTTTCTCTTACAGTTTTTTATGACATGCTATTTGCTGTAAACACCAAATTATCTACCTATACTAAGAAACCACAATTTAAGATGTGGTATATATGTCATATAGATACAGTGTGAACAGACGCGGATCTAGTAGATAACATTGTCCGACATCTTTGATTGTGTAAAAGTCTTTGCGCTCTCAATCGTTTACTCTTACATTGCATAGAATCTCCTTGTATATTTCTGCCATTCTGGCTATTAATTTCTCGCTTATATCTTTTTTCTTATTTTTTTTTTACAATTTTTTTTTATTTATGTTATTGTAACCGGCTTTAGATCTACAAAAAGTTCATACAAACGTCGTTCTTCTTTCTTAGTTTTTTCTTCAGCAATCTATCTATACATTACACTTATCAAAAAAAAAGTTTTGTTTTTTCAGCTTGTTCTTAAGATAATTTAGAACGCTAGTTCAGAAAATTATATTAGATCGACCGGCATCAACTTTAAATTTTTAGATATAATAAGTGTCCTGTTTACAATTTCCTTAATGCAGAATCAAGATATCATTAGCAGACATCTAACTTGGCTTATTTTATTATCACAGTTCGCAGAGGATGTATAGTATGTCTGATGTTACACAAGGGAAAAAGTTTGGGTCATAGTGATCTAGAGAAATTCACATAGTGAATATTTTGACCAAATTAAATCAAAAACCTTCCAAATTTTTTTTGAATTAGCAATATAACAGTTAGAATAGACGATACGTGGAAACTAGAGCGGATTTTCTGTTCTAACATATTTTTTTAATATCGTTGTAAATGTACATTACATACAACTTACTTGTAATTTTCTATGTTGTTTCTTGCTCTTTTCTGTTGTAGTTGTGATTGGTTGTGGAAAAAAAGGTTTTTTTTACTTAAGTGACTGGTTTTACCGCTTTTTTTCTTTTTTCTTTCTTTCTTTCCAGCTTTATTTGTTTTTTTGTTGTTGATTTTTTAATAATCCATTTCTCTCTTTTCAAATATTCTTAGCTTCGTTTTTCATTTCTGGACATTTCACGAGTCGTTTCTGTCCTTCCATATTTTTACCATAATTTCTCTGTAGTTGTTTCTACGATTTGATCAGTTTGTCTACCATGTCGTTGATATCCTTCTTAACTTTAAATGTTCTTTCTTCCAACTTCTTTTTAATTTTTATTTAATTCAACTTTGTACTATGTATTCTTCTTACCATTTCTATTTTCTAATTCTACTTCTAGTTTTCTTGAACACTTTCTTAATTTTTTTTCATTCACTAATGTCGCTTAATTCTTTATACCATTCAGTATTTCCTATTATCTTTTTCCTATCAATTTCTTTTTTTTTTTTCTTCTATATATTCTGTTTTTTCTTCTTATTTTTTTTACATTAGATGTCTAATATACTGAGTAATTAATTAATAATCGCTTAATTCTGTCAACTCAAAACCAAAAATTGTTTTTTTTGCAAGCTTGATTTGAATTACAAAAATCTTTGATTTGATTTGTATTAACATTTCTGTATTGTGCAATACATAATCGAAGTTAAATTGGGAACTCCTAAAATTATTTCTGTTTCCTTTATGTTGAAGAATTCGCCCCAGAGTAAAAGGATCGTAAACCACCCCAAATAATAATAGAAATTAAAACCTCCGCCGGTTACTGGAACTCCATCATCATCCCGACTCTATAATTTTATTACACGAGCCCTGATAAAAAGCCTTGTTACAAAATCACCCCATAATTCAGAATTTATCGCATCCCTCAAGACTGTGCGCGTTAATTCCGGACGGTCATAAATCCAAGCGGCAAAAAACCGCCCCTCACAGTCTAAGTCTTCGTTAAACACATCGTTACCGACCCCTTTGTTAAACTCCTCTAAGCGCTCGGCGAGACTATGACCGTTTCGATGATGAGCAGCACCACATTGGCACATTCTCATCTAGTCGAGGGTTAGATGTTTACTAGTGATTTCCCCCCGAGGAAATAAGATCCGGTAGCCATTTTCCAGCGGCTTGCTATTATTTAAGTAATTGTTCTACGCTATTAGCTCCACGGTAATCCGTTTAGTGTAATCGAGTTTCGGAGCTTTTATTGGCCTCCATTTGTTTTACCCGCTAAACTGGACTGTTAGATAATTCGAGCTTCAACCACCCACGAGTTACGCCTTTAGAAGGGGATCAAACCACCCCGTATTTTGGGGATTTAGCGCACAGAGGTTGTTTTTCGCAAGTGAATTAGTAACGCTTATCGCAAACTGGTGGTGATGTTTACACATGTCTTGTTAGATATATCTGCGTCCACGATTTAATTTAATTATGATTATTTATTAATGATAATAAAAACTAATAGTCCGATTGTTAACGTACAGGATTTTGTAAGTTATTATCTACAGCAATATGTAAGAAAATGTCATTTTTGAAATCAATATTTTAAATTTATTTTTTTTATATATTTTTAACAGTTTGTTAGGACACGCTGTATATTTTATAGTTTACTTAAGATAGTTATAACGATTTTCCACACTCCATCGTACTGATAAAGCTCTTTAGCGTCTCTATTTGGCGAAGTTGGTCACCCACCAACCAGCCGTTGTCACATTCCTCGTCCACATTATATACGAGGCTCGTTTTCGAAATGTTAAATGTGAATCTTATCTTAATGTGTCCTGTTTTAAACGTGTGATTCCGATTTAGTGCATGTTCGCCTGATAATGATTAAACGAAACGTGCCGATGACACTCTTCGAAGATTAGCCCTGTAGATATACCATGGCGATTTATCGGCGTCGCGACGTCTGAAAACCACCACCACTCCATCTTTCTACCGGCACAAATGAAACGTACCGAGCCCATTAAACAAGTGAACATCTTGATAAACCGATGGTTCTATGGCAAGATGGACGACGTCGCTCGAGCATAAACATTAATTTTAACCTAACAGCTCTGACTCGGATATATCAGATTACACGTGGTTCTCAGAAAAAAAACTCACCATTTAACTTAAACGTTTGTGGTGATTAAGTGGTTACGAGATAGGGAATTTCGTTCGTTTTGTTGGTTTCTCTTAATTTGAACGCTTATTAGTTGGGTACGACATGACAGCTTAGTAGAGTTCAGGTGGTTGTTTATTATTTTTGCAGTCACTGTGTATATGTTGGGCATCACCCACGCAAATGTGTACGGTTTTAATTGGGCTACAAGAGTCATAAATAATTTTTGAAGTGTTAACTATTCTTTAGATTACGATTTATAAATGGAAACGCACAATTAAATTTATTTCTACCGTAAAATATTACTTGTTTTTGTTTGTATGAGGTGGCCATTAATAAATCTATGTGAAAGAAATTGGCTATTAATTTTAAAAATCAAGATTACTAATGCTCTAATTTATAACAGCTTAAATTTAAATATACCAACATTAGTATTTATTGCAAAACAAGACCTCAATTCGCGATCAAATTTAATTATCTATGTGGGTTGGTTGATATTAATTTAAGATTAGAATTTTTTCATCTAACATGAATGTAGGAATGCAAGCCGAACAATATGAATACGTACTAAGCCGTCAAAAAAATATAATAGGTGTATTCAATTAATAAAAATATCTATTTTTCTACCGACAAATTTACCTTGTTACTGTTAACATCAGTTAGTTATACTTTGGGATTTCGAGACACACTCTATTTACAAAATCTATTATTCACCCGCTATTGTGTTTGTATTAGTGTAATGACAGATATACATCATAATAATCAGAAAATTATTGTTTCCGTTAATTAAATTATTCCAAATTATAACTTTCATTTAGTAAAGCTATAAATGCAATTGCAAAATGTTTTGTTGCCACATAGTTTAATCGGTTAGTTTCACCTTTAATTATTTTTTGATTAGATACTGTTAAACACAATAATATCATTTTCTGCTTGCACAGCTCTTGTAACAGGTTGTGCCTAATAAATATTGGAAATATCAAATTTTTATTTTATCACTAAGATTATTTATTACAAAAAAAATCTTCTTAAAAAAATGCTTTCTTCAATAAGTTGTTAATTTAATAAACTGATTTTATAACAAAATCTAAGCCAATTGATAATAAACATGCAATAATCTATTAAAAATAAAAAAAATGTGAAAGAAAGACCAAAAAACAATGACATTTACATTGGAACATTTAAAGTAGAAAGGACAAACAAGAAAGAATCGGACTGGTGGAGAAGTAGGCAGTAGAAATCTATAAAAAAACACTAGGGAAGAACTGTCTTAATTTGAAAAAAATAGAAAAAGTTGCAGAAAATTGCGAAGGAAAAAAAAAGAAAAAAATGGTAGCTCTACTGCTAGCAAAATTAGAGACTGAAATAAGTAACTAAAACAGACCAAAAAAATTAAGAACCAAGATTATCAGAAATCACAGAAGGGCAACTAAACGAATATTGTTGTACTTTTTTTCTGAAAAAAAAATTAATGAAAATAAATAATAATTATTGATTAAAATTACGCATTGTAATTCTGGATATTAAAAATAAATAAAAAAAAATATATATGAAAAATCTATGCGGAATATTTTCATATAATAACTTTTTAGTAAGTTAATTATTTCAATCAAAGATATGTAAGTAATAACGTCATGTCTCAGCAAAAAAAAGATAAGAACAATTTTAAAAACAATTGAATCAGTAAGAGATTCTATAAAATAAAAAAATCTGAATGATCTAAAAAACTACGAAATGTGAAAAAGGTAAAAGTCTAATGGAATTAAACAATTTAGTAAAATAAAAATTCTATTAGTAATTATAAAATCAAAAAAAAATAGAAAATTAAGAGGATCAATAGAATACAACAGATACAAAAAAAATGTAAAAAAAAATTGTAAAGTATTGGAAAATCCAAATGTAAAAAATCTAAAAATTTTGTAAAGAATATTAAAGGTTTAATAATTTAGAAATTTTAGAGGATTTAGCATCGGAACTCGAAGAATAAAAACCCAAAAAATTTAATACTTCAGAAACTTAATTCATAGTAACATATAACATCTTTGCAATTAACTCATTGACTGGTTTTTAAAAAAAAAACTGTTAATATCAATTTAATATTAAAAAACCAAAGATGATGTAAAATTGTTTCGATTTACTCAAAATTAATATATAAAGCATGTTATCAAAATTGTTTTTTTATACGTACTATAAAACAGTAACGGGCTTAGACTATACTAGTTTAAACTAATAAATATTGGTTTACTCCAATTGTAGTAATAAAACTGGTTGTCTTAAAATTGGTAAAGTTCTCTTAACTTTATACCTACTCTATTTTAGAATAAGTGTTATGTAAAAGCATTTGCTCGTATTGTAGTTCTTTTTAGCACTGCCTCATTTAACTAGTTTTCTTATCCATTGAGTTAAGTTTTACCATTTCCAGCATTTTCGAAGCATTAGATAATTACTTCAGTAAAGACGTTGGAAGGGTTAATTCCGACGGCGGCGTTAATTGCCTCGACCGCAGCCAATCGCTGCCTTCGTCAGGGGGGTGGACCGTAAAACGGGTCGCGTTTATGATAATCCGCTACCATTTTGGGTCCCTCCGCGGTACTATCGATTACCGAGGTTGCTAAGAGACCCGCTCCAGTTGCTAGGAGACGCATCATCCCCGTGTATGCAGATCCGGGGGAGTTCTCCACCACCACCGCGATTTTTCCCTTCCGGATTTTCCACTCGCTTAAACCGCACGCATTCTAAGATGGTGTAATTACACAAGAATTTTGCCCGTTTTTTACAACAATAACATGTTACGCTGGACACCTGTTCTTCAGGTCAGAGGTTGAAAATGAGTCATGTTCTTAATTACCAAAAAGAATTTCTTGAGGCGAAAAATTAGGATAAAATCGATTTGAGGGGTCGACCGCGACACGCTGCATCATTGTCCCTAGGGGACCATTTTGCTAACAAGGGGAACAAATCGGAGGGTCATCACCGATTAGTGACGCGTCAATTATCTTGCGAGGATATCGATTCAAGTTGCAACATGACGGATGTTGCGTTTTGGTTCAACGCATCAGATCTGGAATTGATGATGGCTTTTTAGAACATTATCTACTGGAACTGTCATCATTCAGGGGCGCAGTGGTGTGGCTGAAGGGTAGATAATTAGACATGTCAGTGTAGTCAGAGATTATCTGTATTATCAGCATAACATTAACTCTTTCATTTTTATCTAAAAGTATGAAGGAAATTTTTTATTTTTGTTTGATTTTCATAATTAACTTCACATAAATATTTTTAATAAAGTGGTTAATAGTAATAATACCCACTTAATAAGACGAGCTCAGGTAGATCAGATTTTTTTTGTACAAGATGTGTTACGCTCAATATCTTCTTATATGTAGAAGGTATTAAATCAGTCAGCTCATGTCGTGTAAATATTTAAATTAGATATGCATATTATGTGTATAAAATAAAAATATTCAAATTTAACTACTTCCAAGTGCTATTCTATATTCCGACAATTTTTATCAAGGAATCAACAGCATGCTTTTGGGAAATTTTAAACATTTCATTTCTGGTATCCGGTAACAATTTACAAATCAAATAAAGCCATAATTTAAAAAATATTACTTCTCTTAATTTTTATCAGCAATAATTTTTCAAAAATAAACTTCTTATTGCAATGATTATTAATGTTTTTAATATCGTGGGTTGCTTAACTTTCTTGCAATTTTTTTTTTCTTTCGCTTCTTCCAAAAACAATTGTCTGGTTCCAGTCTAGCTGTTATTTAAATTTCTCAACTCTTTCTTCTGTTTTTACCGCCATTTTGTCGTCGAGAATGTGTCTCTCCTGTTTGAGTTATAAACGAGACATTGTCACAGTCGCAGCACCAGATTTCTGTCAATCTCGACGAAAGCGAACACATAAATTCACGTCGTCGCAAAATCGGATAAAAAGCGATTTATTTGTTAAGTCGGTAACATTCTCGTTTAGACTGTGTTGACTTGCATGTTTTTCCCACGTAAAAGTAACAGTCTAATCGTACAAATTGCATTAGTAGCACTTTGCACTTTAATTTAAATATCTGCAACTGTCGCACGAGGCGAAAAAACCGACGAGGTGCCCGTGACATTCGTTTTTACGCGATCTGGTTTGTTGGCGTGCTCGCCTTTTGTTTTCATGATCATCAATTGTTTTACGCAGGTGTCTTGATATGTATCTAATTTATAGTTTGTGTTGGACTGGAATATAACTCAGTAGCGTCATAATTGTGACTGGATTTTTGGAAGTGATTCTTATCTAATGCTGTTTCGTGGTACATAATGAGGCTACTGCTACAGGAGTTCTCTTGTGTAATGTCCTACAAGGAAGCAAACGAACACGTCAGCGCCAAGCTGTCTACACATTATTAGAACCATCACAATGTAGAGAGACCAAGCAGTTTTCGCTGAATTGTCTAAAATAGTGCCCATCCTTAAATTCCTATCTGCATATGCATAACAGTAACATATTTCTTTTCTTTGGAACAAATGTCTTTAGCCTTCTTATTATTGTTATTGCTTGGCCTTAAACGACTAAGATGCGATCTGAGACGTGAGCAATATAAAGAAACACGTGCGACTGGAAGTCATCATTACTATACGACAGGAACACGGGTTTTCTCACGAAACTACAAGAGTCGGCTTCGAATAAGTGAATCAGCAAAGACTAGACACGGATCGGACATCATTGGCATTGTTGATCTGCTTGAGGCTGTGGACTAACTGCCCTCTTGAATCATTCATAAAGATGCATTTGGGGGATTTGCAAAGAGGAGTTTTTTTGAATTCCAACGAAAAAAAATATTATCTTCTACAAAGAGTAGGTTTAATTTATGTCGGAAACTTAGATCTCCTCCCTGAATTATATTAATTATTTATTATTATCTACATCTCAACGACTGGTTCTTCGAGGGTGGTTTGGATCTAGAATTTTTGATTTATGATGATATTCGGAACATGACATTCGAAATGCGGGCCGAAGAGCTTATAATGATATACTAAAGGTGTGGTAATTCTTTGTTTTGTTGTCATAAAGTCAAGCCTCCCATTAAAAGGGAAAGTAAGGAAATGACAGAAATTCGTGAGATTTAAGTCCATTTAGAAAGAAATAAAAAAAATGTTTTTAATATAAATATAAGTGTAATTAATAACAAGCAAGAATGTTAATTATGTTATTGTTATTATGAATGATTTAAAATCAAATCAACAGAGTCTACACATAGAATAATTTTTAAAATGACCAAAATTTCAACCCATTTTTAGCAGCCTTTAGTTTTTCTTCTTATTTAAAATTTCAGTTAATTATGTTTTTATGATAGTTTAGTTTAGTAATTTTTAACATATTTTGCTCAGTTATGTGCTTACAGAAATGATTCATATTTTTTTAAATGTTAAATTAACCAACATGCTCATAAAAACATTTTAAACAACAAATACGGCAAAGTAAAGAGTCCTTCTTGATAGTTTTTTTTTATTGGCTTGGTTATCAATCTTATCATTTCTTAAACAGTCTCGAGACTCATTTTTTGCTCAATTTTTTCTTCTTCGCTCAAACTGGTAAGTTGATTCTCACGGTAGATCAGTTTAAAAACTAGTTTTGCTCAAAAGGTTTAAGAGTAGACATTTAGAGGGTTTAAAGCTTTTTCACAAATTTCATGTTATAATCTCCTAACCAGTTCTAGAAGATTAATACGCAAAAAGTTTTCTTATTAAGACCAAAATATGCGATGAGATTCTTGTAGATTCTTATCTTATCTTATTTTCTTCTTATTTTTAGCTTTTTATCTCTCATGATATTAATCATGACAAAAGTAGAACATTTACCTGTTATTGAAAATCACAATCGATTTATTAAACGTTAAATTATTGACATTTACATATTCTTGTTTTGAATGAGAATAGGTAAATCTCTTCGAATTTTTACCTCAGTCTGATTAGGCGATAAATAAAATCACCAAAAACTTCTCGTGCGTAAATAATGATCAAATCAACTAATTGACTTTTAAAATGCTAACTAGTTTAATAAATGAAAATGATGATCTCTAAATAAGACGTCTAACGTTTCAAAAAAAATATATTGGTTTTATGATAGTATCCCGAGGATGATTTATTTTCATTGCTTTAAGCTTATATTTGTCAACATTTGCATGTTGAAGGGTTTGAAATAATGTTGCAATTATTTTTAAAAAATGGACACCAGATTTTTCAATTCTTAATCGAATTTAGTAAATTTTTCAGTTTTGTTTTTTTCGCGCTAAATTTGATTAATATACCGAAACACAAAGAAAAATCTACAGATATTTTAAAGAGGAGGAATTTTATTGTTTTATGAAGTATGTAAACTGTTTAATTTTATTTTTAACAGAACATCAAAAAATAAACATAGTAGCGACAGGAACAAAATTTGTGAAAATAAGCCCCCAATGAATGCCCGAGCTTATTGTAAAATGTGTAATAGCGCTTTCAAATGATTATATGTTTTTGATATTTGTTGGATTTTTATTATTACTTCTTGTATTTTTTTATCTTTTAAATTTATGAATTTATTATATTTTGCGAATAGAACAGTTAAATGTCCAGAATTGTCCAGATCTTTTGGAATCTACGTGTTATTAAATTTATGTAAGTTTTTTAATGCTTTAGATAAATTCTTAATTATTTAAAGTTTTGGCATTTTAAAATTTTCTGTATTTCCTAGATTTCATCAGTTTTTAATTTTAATTTGTTTTTATATATTCTTAGATTGTTCAAATTATCTGTTTTTTTTATTTATATAAAATTAATAAATGGTACCTATAATGTCAAAAAATGAATAAATTTGAATCAAGTTTCGATTTAAATGCAAGTTTATTCTATTTAGTACATCATTAACTAAAAAAAATGCAATATTTTTTATTAAATTATTTATTGTTTAATTCGCTGGATTCTTTATTATATGCAATTATTGAAATCTCCTAAATCTTCTAAATGTTTACAATTTTTTTAAATTTTTGACATTTTGAATTTTATACCTTGATATTTTTGTAGTTTTATACTCTTTCAAATTTCCGATTTTTAAAAATATAATTTACACTTTTTTATACTAAATTCAATTTTTTTAATTTTTATAACTTTACCCATATTTTTATTCTTTGCTAGCGTGCGTTTTGCTCCAAATTTTTTGTTTCACTCTTTAAAAATCAGTTTCTTTCGGTCACTTATACCTCTTTAGTCGCCATTTTTATCACCTCCGTATTTTCTTTGGGTTTTTATTTCTCATACGTTTTTGTACACTTTTTCCGCATACTTATCATCTACTTATTTGTTTCTGTTCATCTGTTTTATCACTTTTCTCTTTTTCTTGTTTGTTTTTTACTCAAACATTTTTGATTTGACTGTTAGTATATCTTCTTTAATTTTTATAATTACGACACTTTCTAACTTACTTTTATTCTACATGACTATCATGACATTTTCTGAATTTCCTAACTGTAACAGGCACATTTTATTCACAAGCAACAACAGTTTTTAATGACATTAATGATACTTACCTTAAGGGCACTTCCATAGCAATTTATCCAACCGTAATATATAACATACATCATTTATAACAACATTAAATAGCAAGGGTCTAATTAAAGATCCCTGAAGGATGCCTGATGCTATTTAAATTCGTAGGACATATGTGCTTGGAACTCGATAAATTATGCCCTATCACACAATAACTGTTAACTCCAGGAAGTAGAATTTTATCAAACTAAGTAAAGAGAAAAAAAACTAACGTTATCAAATGTTTTAAGACAGTATGGATATATGAACAGTTTTTCTAACGATTTTAACAGCAAATTAATTACGACAAAATATACAACTGACGCCCATCACAATTGTTTTTTCGTCATTTGCATTTGCACTTTTTGGTCCGACCAACTTTGCTTTTTCGATAATGGCTCTTTACATTTACCATTCCTCGTGGCATTCTAAAAACAATTTCGAATTTTCCGTAATCGCGTCGGAACCCAACTCGTTTATAATTCCTACACAAACGGCCCGAATACAATAGTACAAATAATCAAAAAAAAAACATACGCGGCAAAGACAAAACGTGAAGTTTAACATTCCTCCGACATTCGTTTGTTACAGGAGCGACGTTCAGTTTTTTACCCTGCCGTCTGTTTTGTATCAATCAAAACAGTGTTCGCATCCATACCATCCAAGCTCTTTTGTCGTCGATGTAGCTCGTTTATTTCGCAACAAAGAAATCATCCGAGACGCTGTTCTGACATTAATTAGCTGTCTAATGGGCATATGTTAGATTTTTCCGAACTTTTTGGAAGCCCCATATTTCTTAAAACATAAACAAAAACTTGTACAGCTCACGGGCGGTTTTTAATTGATATTGTCATAAATTTTTGACGGACGGTTTTGAATGGTCTTTAATCAAAAGAACCGACTAAGGAAGAGTGGAATAAGTTTTTTGTTATTTTTAATGAAGCGGAAAATATTTGAGGGTGTTGGAAGGGTGGAGATTTAGCTAGTTTGAATTTGTATAAAAAGGATTCACTTGCTTGTAGTTCCGTTGAGAGAATCGACACGAGGATGTAATAGTTTGGGGCGGTTTTTATTGCCGCGACGGGTGTTATAGTTCCGGATATGTTCTACCGATCGCGATTGAGCCATGAAAAAGTTTCATGGTAAAATTATACGTTTTGAGTGCAACTTATCTCAAATTTAATCAATCTGATCTACAAAAGTAGGTACAAGAATTATGTCGCGAAAAAGTATAACGGAAATGAATCCCTTAGTATTTCAAATAAATCAGTGGCGTACTTTAAGAGTTTTCAAAAAATTAAAATTATCAAAAAAAATTTTTTTAAGTGTTTTGCCTTTCTAATGAAAGTGAATTGATAATATAAAATAGTTATTTTGGTTCTAAAAAAATATTATTCGGCGAAATGCAATCGAAAACATTTTTTAATATGCTATTGATTACTTAATATAAATTAATCAATAGTACAAATGTACTTTTATTTATTCTATTTCATTCAAGATACATGAACATAGTTGATTTTTGAACATTTTAACAGATTTTTAGGCAAATCATTTAATAAAAGTTAAATAAAAAAGAAAATAATTGTTGATTCAATTGTCTCATAAAATTAAATTATAATTATTACTTGCAGTTTACACGATTGTATGCTCAATAAATTGATAACGAAAAAAAAATACAAAAAATAACCAAAAATTAACAAAAAAATTAAGCAAAAATCTTTGATATTTATAATTTTTAATATTATGCTTTATCCACAGTTTGATAAATCATAGTACTACATACTACCGAATTACTCCTAAAATCAAACTGCAGAAAAAGTAAATAAGCAATAAATAGAAAAAAGTATCAAAAAATCGTTGACAGTCATGTCCGCTAAAATTGCATTAAGTATAATTCTTTAATAATAAAATCTCTATCATTGTTATAATCAAAATAAAACTTTTTTCAAACAATATCGAATTTCGTCGAAAATGTGTTGCATAAAAATCTGTTAAAATGTTCAAAAATCAATTATTTTTATTTGTCGGAATGAATATTAAATAGATATAATTTATAAATAAATTTGTAATATTGGTGTATTTATACTACCAAAAAGTATCAATGAAAATTTCTTCTATCCAAAACTTTGTGTTTCTAAAAAATAATAAATTATAGTTAACCCACACACCAAAAAGTCAGTTTATTGGCTGACGTGCGTTTCGGTAGCAAAGCTACCATCATCAGAGCGATGATACTAACTGATACAAACTTTGTATGACTGTATTTTTTTACCAAATAGCATATTTAAAAATGTTTTCGATTGTTTTCTGCTAAATAAGTATTTTTAAATTTATTTTTGGACTGAAATAACTATTTTATACTATCAATTAGCGTTTGTCCGAGAAGCAAAAATTCGATTATTTCTAACATTGTTCTTTTTTAAAATTTTATCGTCTTTAAAACTCTTAGAAATCTGAAAATCTTTAGAATTTGTAAAATGTATTAACTTATGTTTTAAGCAATGTTGAAAATGTTATAAAAATCAAAATTTAGACCATAAATAATAATATCTATCAAGGCTTTCTGAATTTTTTAATAAGTTCTCCTATGTACAATTTTAAAATAAACACTCGGTTTGGAATCTCTAGAATATTTAAAATTCCAATATATTTCTACGGTTCCATTATCAATTATTATGATTTTCTTGTTCTATTGTCAACATATTAGATTTTCATGACTTTTAAGTACCAATATCAAATCAAAAATCAAATAAAATAATGTTGTTATTCTGTAATTTCGAAGACTTGTCGATATAAATAATTAGATCAGGTAAAAACAGCATAGAAAAAAATTGTGGCAAAAATTGTCAAGACGTTAATCTGTTTTTTATGGTCACGTGAATTTTTCAAAATATTTAATATTTCTTTTTTTCGTTAATTTAAAACAATATTAAAAAAATCAAAAATTTGAAAGATTTGTAATTTGAAATATGTATTTAGGATCTTTAGATTTTTTTAAACCTATTAGAACATTGCTGCTAATATTTAAATTATAAATTAAAAAATGTTTATCAGCAATAAATTTAACAACAATTAATAATAAAAGCTGCAATTTTTAAACATGAGAAGATATTAATTTAATAAATTGGAGATGTTAACACTAAAATAAAACCAAACTTGTAATAACTTCACCTATACGTACACATATTTGAACTGAGTGTTATTTTTGTGATTTTTTTGTTTATAATCTAGGGATTTTACACAAGGTAGAAGAACATAGATCACAAACTTGGAAAAAAATGAGAAAAATGTAGATTAAAGGAACAAATAAAAAAAGGGACTAGGTGGAAGCTCCTCGTTAAAAGCTCGAAGAATCCGCGTACACCAGTACTTAAAAGAAGCACTGTGCTAAACGCAGATATAACAAGAAAGAAAAGAAGAAAACGACCCAAAATAAAATGACTAGAGTTAAAAAAGTTGTAAAAAAGTTAACATCAAAGAATAAAAGATTATAATTAGAGACATTAAAATCCAAATCAAAAAAAACTTTTATAAACGTTTCAACATTTTGATGATACACTCGGGTGATTGTAAAACAATAAATCAGTTGAACTATGCATACATACCTAGACATTTAGTTCGTTTCCCAGCGGCAATATTTTCATCATAGTGTGCACACCTACAATATTTACCAAACAACACAATATATTTATTTTAATCTATCACACCTCAAAATGTTACTATATTTTACTATAATTTATGTAATCTAATTTGTCTTATTGACAGCGTTAAAAATAATTTAATTCACACTTACTAATAAGTTGTTACCACCCTCGGTTTTGTTTGAGCATCAACAGCTTAATTATTCGCATTTAAATTTTAAATTGCTGTTTCAAAATTATGAAAAATTTCATTTACATACAGGTGAAAACTTGTATGGTTTGATAGTCATAATTTTTCATTAAATCCGGTTATAGTTATCATAAAACGTAAATCATTATAAGTGAAGCAATATCGTGATGAATTTAATAAAATTTTGTTTTAAGCACGAGAATACAGACAGAATGTCACAAAATTATTAATATTTCCTCGAAATGTACAGTTAATTTTGCAGTAATAAATTGTGACGATTGTGGCGGGCATTTCCTACCATACACCCCACCACACACCGCTCTATTTTCGTTATGATTATGACCATTAGAAAAAAGATAAAAATCAACATAGTTGCGAATCAGATCAACGCACGATCTTTTTGAATAAAAAATGACGTTAGGAACCCAACTGTTTTATTGCTATAAATATTATATATTATGGTGTTATCAAGTTTTTAAATAAAATTTATGATGCGCTACTCCGCTACTTGTAAAAAATCATAAATATTATTTTCACGGTCAGTCTGTGTGAACGCAATTGTACGTTTGCAAACAGTGTACTCATCAAATACATATGCCTGTACGGCGTGAAAACCCCGTTTCGTCTTCTTGATACACAAATAGAAACTATAATGATTCACATTACTCCGTCGTATTTTCGGAATATGTTACCACGTTCAAAATTGTTCTCATAAATTAGTTGTTTGAAACGTTCTGTTTTCGTTTGTGCATAGTTCCGAATAAAACTTGTTCCCCAGTCCACCGCCATGATATTTCACGGACAAAATAAGTTGAATAGCCCGTGTTCCTGTCAAACATAAAGATATTATCTCGTTGGCTATAAAAATAGTCATCTTTATGGAAAACATAAAGGTGTAAAAGTGTCGAATATATTCTGAAATATTATAGTCGTTTGACTGCAAACAAATGACAAGGGAAAATAATGTCGCGAACACACAACGCATCACAGCCGCTCTGGGGAAATTCGCCGCTCCCTTTCCCTGTAATTTGTCATCGCGGAGGGCCGACGCCTCCATCCGACATAAAATAAAACGTCCATCTTTGAATACTGGCGACTTGGAGAAATTTTAATTAACACGTTTCAAGGTGTTTATCTGATCAGAAAGAAGTGTTTGTTCGACAAATTAATTGGCGACCATTTAAATTTGCGCGCTAACAGGGATGCTCTAGTGAGTTGTTCCGAAGTTTTTTTTGACACATTGTAATTATACGATTACGATTGTTACATTTAAATGTGTGGAAAAAACATTTAAAATTAAATTTAAAAAAAGGGGATGCCCCGGGTGAGGATCGAACTCACGACCTTAAGATTATGAGACTTACGCGCTGCCTACTGCGCTACCGAGGCTTGTGCCTAAAGGGATTTTTATTACCACAAACTGTTCAATTCGACATATTTGAATATTATTTTTAGTTTCATTTTTAAAATAGAAATAAAAACACTAAAACATTGACGTATTATTTATATTTATCTTCACTTATCTACTTATCTAAAAATATGCTTCCATAGAAGACAGAGAGATCCTTGTAAATGAGTCCGTACAATTTTTTTCTGTTAGCTTCGTATACGAAAGCTTAATTTTTTTGCTTTCATTTTTTGTAATTTTTTGAAATCCTCTTCTAGTGCTAGTATCGGACTCAAATTTTTTTGTCTCATTTTTTGTTCAGATTTTTGTACTTCTTTCACGGCTTTCACTTTTTTTTTTCAAGTTACACTTTTATTTTCTACACTACACACACATTCTTTATTCCTTTTCATCAGTGTTTTCAATATCTTTAGTTTCAGACATCTTTCTTCTCATTTAATGAACTGGTCGATTTGTATTCAAACTTAATATATTTGGTACATTTAATATCGTTAGTTTCTGTAAAGAAGAGGATGATTTATTTTTTCTGAGTTATAACATCGGAAAATGTTTCTTGGTTTACATGTTGGTATTCTTTCGTTTCCTCGTTCTCACAAATGTAATAAAAATTTGCTTTGATTTTAACTTAACGCTAAATTAGTCTTTAATTTTTCTAAAATCCTTGGCGATTTTGGACAATTTGAATTTTTTATACGTTTGCGATTGTCATCAAAAATTTTATGAATGAATTTTAGAAACGCTTTTTTTACATTTTATAAATAATTTAGCCAAGCCAGTCAAAAATTTTCAAGCAAAAACTTATTTTTTTTAAATCTGTCAATATTTTCAAAAACTTATATTTAAATTTTAATCACATAATCATCCTCGTCTGTAAAAGTTTTAATGAAATTCTCAATATGGTTAAACAACATTACACATTTTTAAATTTTTTTTTTTTGAGCTGCGTTTTTATTTTTATTTTTATCATATCACGGCCATCGTTTTCTTTTACTTTTGCTTCTTAATTGTATCTGTCCATTGTCATTTTTTTTTCTTCATTGTCTTCGCCTTTTCGCCGAGTTTATTTTTTTACTTCATTACCGTTTATTGCATCTTTTATTAAATGCAGTAGATTTTTTACAATCTTTATCTGTTTATTTTTTGCATAAGTAATTCTGGTTCAGAAAAATTTCAGAAATATAAGATTCTTTATTAATTACTAAATCATTTCGAAAAAAATTAATCCTGAATATATTAAGATGATTTTTGCTTGCTTTTAAAATGTTCGTCTCGAAATAATAAACACTTATATGGGTGATGATGCTAGATGATGCTTTGTTTACAGTTAATTTTTTCTCATTCTAATTCATATAATTATTCCACAAGTTGTCTCATTTTTAACGATAGGTACTGATTTTAAATTCAAAGCCTAAAAACAGACAAATGAAATAAATTACTTCATTAACATTAATTTTTTTACGACAAATTTTTTTATAAAATTTTGACTTTTTGTGACTCTTAAGGGGTTACATTGGTTTGGAAATTTCAAAAAATCCATTTTTTTTTTATTTTTTCATCTAATGGTGTAACATATGAAGAATATTTTCCCAACGTTTCAAATTATAGGAGTAAAACTTTTAGAAATTTATTTATTGAGGAATTAATTAATTAATTAATCACTTTTGTTTCAAAACTCTATTTTTGAAGACGGAAGACACACTTTTTCAAAAACTAATGCACAGATCTTATTGAAATTTTGCTCACGTCTTTTAGATAGGATTGACTAATGATTGAACGAAAGATTTCTTTTTTCTTGGATTACAACTAATTTTACAAGACAATACGTTGTGTATATTTTCGGAAAAATTTTATTTTTTTGCATAGAAATTTGTCAAAATTTTATTTTTTTTAAGTTTTTCGTTCAATTACAAGTGATAAAAAAAATATTTGCTTTTTTGAGTTCAGATAAATATATCATGAGTTATCCCGACCACCGCGAGAATACTATCCGAAAACCACATTTCAACTGCTCAATTCTTCAAATTTTTAAATGAAAATCTAATAAAATATTGTTTTTTGTAATACTTAAAAGTTTGTATAAAATAATTTATTGTATTAAAAATATATATTAAAAAAACCGAAAAAATATGTTTTTTTAACCTTCGAAACCCATGGAACCCCTTAATTAGGAATATAATAAATTTATTTTATTTAAATAACCTCTCATGGCTAGTTACAACATATCTACAGATATTTTGAGGAAAACCATGAATGTCTCAAAAATTGGATTTTTTATTTAATTAAGGTACATTTATAGTAAACACATTGTAATTTTCTATTTGTTACAAATTAAACGTGTGAGAAAGAATATTTTGTGCCTTATCAGAAAAAATATTGTTTTATAAAGATTGGCTCAGTTTAACAAAAAACTAATTCTAATGCTTACAAAATAATTTAGTAGACACTCTTTATCAAGCATCGATTTTCTCACTTAAACATTTTCTTGTCAGTTGAAGAATTTTTTCTCCAGCACTTTTCTGAAAAAGAACCATGAAAGTTACAACGCAGTATTAATGCTCCATGTCCTTCTACTCCTTGTCCTATGACAAGCAAAAAGAGAAACTTTCCTACACCAAAGTCAATCTTATGAGTTATAATAATTTGAATGAAAAAAATCTTGTAAAAATGAAACAAGGCTATATATACTATATATTTTAGCTGTTTTTTTTATATAAAGAACAACGTTAAAAATGATTACATTTTTGCCACTTCCATAATTAATAGTGTAAAATAGACATTTGAGTCTTAAAACGAATGTAAAAAATTAATATTAAATTTGTGTAGTATAAATGTATCAAAATTACAAACATGCTTATAAATAATATGTACATCACATTTATTCTATTTTAGACATACGATGCAGTAGGTAAAAATAGAATTAATCAGCATTCAATTTTTATCTATACATAGATGCAAAAAAAATAATTGAAAATCTAGTTAAAAACTCATCATTTTTCGATCTTTGGGATCTAAAATCATCGTTGAGCCTCAGACTGGTGAATTTTATCGCAGCAACAATCTTGATCAAAAATTGACTATTACTGAAAAGTTGAAAATTTGCCGATTGGTGTAAGCTTTTTTTATTTTCTTCAAACCAACTTCGGATTAGGAATTAAGAGTCACCTTTACCAGTACAAAGTTGAAAGTTTTTGCGGATATGTAGATAAAATATTGCTTTTCAAAAATGACACATAATTCTATGAAAAATTTCGTGCTTGTACAAAAAAAAATAATGTAATAAACTCTTTCTAGTATACCAGTAGAATTAATTATGCATTGAATTTGATTAGTTAATCCGTTAGTTACTTTATTGTTACATCTTTTAGTTTCTTATAATTTTTAAGCTAATTTGTTTCAGTGAAGTTTATGCCTCCTTTTTTCAACTGCATCCTGCATAAAATTTTCCATTTACAGCGAAAACTCCATTTATTCAACTCCCAACATGACCACAAATCACAATCGCCTTATTTCCCTCAACATTTCTTTACCTATCCAAGCGATAAACTCTATAACCAGATACCCAGAACCGTATCTTTATCGACCCAAATGTCCGCGTAACCCAAGCTGAAATCAAAATACGATAAGGTTTAAGGTCGGGGGTGCATGTTTGGATGCAATTACCGGCGGATGCGCCGCTTTTGACCCCATAATTCAGTTCTTATCGCTATAATTAGCTTTAATGAGTTAAAAAATTGAATGGTTGTTGCGCATCATGACCTCAAGCCTTATGCTATCTCTTAACCACACACGCACTTACTTGTTAACACGTCCAACATTTGAAACTAATAGATTTATCTAATCTGCTCCCGCTATAAATAAATTTGTAGTTTTGCTTTAGTTACCCCCGTCGACATCTGTTCGCCATTCTGATGCATCACTATATCAGATTGTGTTAAGTGGAGGAAAATTTCGTAGTGTTTTACGGCATTCCGAGGTAATGTACAGCATCTGGACTGTTTTGCTTTTCGGCATCTAAACGATGTTGACGAGGACATTAATACCGCGGTGGAGAAGTATTTATGGAAATTCGGCACAGTTTATGGGTGTTGGCCAAATTAGAATGGCAAAAGTGACCGCTATCGTACAAAAAATGCACAAGCACTATATATCAACTCGTATCTTACTCATACTACACTTCTAATTCTTTAAACCCTTTCTTTTTTAAAGTCAAGGATAATAACATGCCTCATTAAGTTTCTAATTCCACCGAAAAGTTTTGGGTCTGAAATGGTGCAGGTCAAAGGTTAAGTTGGTTTCAAGGGTGGTCTACTTTAGTTTTACATGCTGTTGCAAACAAAAGGTATAGAGACATTCTAAGAAAAAAATGAGTTCGTTGAAACAGGTGGAATTCTTATTGGTGTGATACCAAGAAACCAGAAATTGGCAAGGTGTTAAAAGCAGGTTATTCATATTTTCTCACTTGAAGAGATCGGTAATATACACAGCCTAAACTTATACAAGAACAGAAATATTTTTGAACAAACAATAAAAAATTCACGATTCTAAAATTATAAGTAAAGTTTGTTATTTCTAGATACTTTAATTTTTTCTTACTTTCTTATTTAGATCGTCAACTGGCTAAAATCTACCAGTTTGTTTCTAAAGATTGGCTCTAAACTCAGTTTAAAAATGTTAGTGAAATTGCATGCTGATGTTATTCTAAAATTAAAAAAGTAATTTGTTTACGTAGATGAAACCGGTCTTTAGATTTTTTCACTCTCTAACTTTATATTTTAAATTTTGGGCAATTTTGGATTTTTAGATCTTTAATTTTTCAATACGTTATCTTTAATTTTTTTCTAAACGTTAAAAAAGTCTGAAAAAGTTTACACAATTACAAAAGTCTTAAAAATTTCTATTCCAAAATTTAGAACTTCAAAATCTTTAATCTTATCAAGTAATCAACGGAAAAAAAATAATTGTAAATCACTAAATTAATTAATTCTTAATTGTAAAACAATAAATGTAGAACTAACATTTGTACAATAAAAAATATATAAGATAAGTGTGATAATAATAAATGTCCAGTGAAAAAAATGCTTTATAGAAAAATAGACGCTTAAATACAAATTATTGATGAGTAAAATGATTATCTGTTGCAAAAATTATATGAATAAATATTAATTTTTGTTAATTTTCTTTTCATTTGATGGATAAGGTAAAAGTTAACTGCCTAGTGCTGACATTGCCGACAGAGCTCGTCGTCTACAGTGGCGTCGTACAAACTTAAAACTCACGGTCGGTAATGTCGTCTCGCTTTCGCTTACTGAACGATTATTTTATTCATACTGTACAAATAGTCATTAAATACTGTGATCAAATTTTTTTTTTACTGTAGACTTTATTTTAAACAAATCACAATAAAATACTATCATTTTTATTGATCATTTTCTCGTTTTTTACCGATTGATTAAATACTTGCCATTTCTAGTTTTTTACTGAACAAAACCGAACTGATAACCGAACACTTTATTACTACACCTAATTCAATAAAAAAAAAAATCAAATTTCTTATTTGAGCTTTTCGTTGCAAATACTGACCCAAAATAAAAGGGAAACCTGTCCCAACTTTAGAAAAAATATGTGAGTTTGTTTTTCTGTTTTATCACAATTTTTATGGACAACAGCTGCATTTTTTTTGAGCGACCACTTTATCAGACTCTTAAGACCGTAAAGATGAATTTTATAGATTCATCTATTAAAATACACTTTACGGATATTAAAATCAACTTATATGTATGCAAAAAATTTTGGCACTTCTGGCGCAAAAACGATATTTGTCTCGGTTAATTTGTAAAGCTTTTCAAAAAAAACATTTTCTTTACAGCCCCGTTACATAAAAAGTTGTTTCTGTAAATTAATTAAGGTCAGTGCAATATTAACAAAGTAATAATGGATATCATTAGTCTACGTTTCTGTATATAGTTTTCATCGTCTCATAACTTATTTTTACAGAAGACGAGACAGACCTAATGTCACGAATTTAATAACAATAGAAATGCAGTTATAAATTTCCATTACTCTAATATTTAATTGTCCCGTGAAATTGTTTCATTTCGGTGCAAAACAATAGATTAATCTATTTCTTTTAAAAATAAAGATTTTCTAAAAAGTAAATTGGTGTTTTACTGAGAACAATCAACTTGGGTACAAGAGAAATCTGATTATTTCACGACAATCCATATCGGTTAGCTTAGAATGACGGATAATTGGTTTCCCATAATTGAAGTTTTATTGCGTTATTAATTGAAATTTCTTAACGCAAGAATTACTTAGGTGTACTTTGCACCGCGAGAATAAACCGATTTTAACATGCTACGTTTATTGATATGGTTGATTTTGCACAAAATAAGCGGTATATTGAAAGCGCAGGAAAAAAAATGTATTCGTGGTCTTTTTATAGCTTACATCAATTTCACACAATACGGTGGGATATCACTGAGATTAACTGAATAATTGACAATTATTGTTTTTCATTTTGACAACACTATTTCTGTGTTACCTAGCGTGATTTTACACCTTATTAGTCGGACGGCCAAGTTATAGTTATAACGCCCCATCTCTCACGAACCTTGACCTCTGAGACCTTCTGAAAGCAATTCCCGGAGCCCTGAAGATCCAGTTAAGCTTATTGCAAGTCACTGATTTATACAATCTAATAAATCTCCTGTGCCGTTGATTTATGTAAATGATTTTAATTAGTCCTGCCGATATGTCTGCTCGAAAAAAATTGATTTAATTAATTGCTACAAAATAAACCAATTAAGGTAGTGAGTGATGGTAATTTTCCGGGCGATTTTTTGCACTCCTCATCCATCACAATCGCGAGTACGCTTACTATGATTAAGTGAGCCATTAAAAATCCTTTCTGGTCAAATTAGTTCTTTTGGTCGAGTTTAAGTCGATGCCACCGTTATACGCTGTACCTTCTGATTCTCCAATGATTTATGTCATGGATGTAATAACTGTTTCCATTTGGCGCTTAAATTGCAATTTCGCACACCACCTGTCGGTCAATAACAGAAGCCTTCTTTTGAGTTTATAATAATGGTGGAGGCAACGACGCACTTTGAGCTTGAATTAATTAAAATAAATGGTGGAATAAACATAAGTCGATTAAAATTCATGAGGACTTTTCTAAACAAAATTTAAATTAACTCCTCATCGAATGCTGTGCTAAAGATAAATTTAGTGGGATTATTATAGAGCGTTTTCCACTTAGCACAAAGTGCTTCAATTTCCCTTCATAAACAGTGGGTGAGCCGCTAGAATCCGACTTCTTATTCCTAAACGAAACGACAGAGATAGAGAGAGCAAACAAAGACGAAACGGCAGCTTTTTACACTTTACACGACACGAATTCGAGTGCAGAGCACGCAAGCTTTGATTACGATATTTGTAAATATGACAAAACACACTTTGTATTTTATAAACTGTTGAATGGAGGGATTTATGACTACACAACCTAATTTTAGAATTGATTATTAGATAAATAGACTAGTTTCGCTGTTGATTCTAAATCCTAAATATAATAATTTCTGGATACAAAAACTATTGCACATTATCCTTCCAAATAATCCAAATAATTATCAGTGCATATTATTATATCCAGTTCCTCTTCTTCTTCTAAAACTTGGAATATACTTTCGAATTTTTCATTTACTCTATTTTCAAATATTCTGACGTATATTCTTTCCATTGTACTTCTCAAAGTTACTCCTCTGAAATTTGAACAAACTTTGTTGTTTTCTTTTTTATAGATGCGTGGAATAAGTCCTATCTGCCAATCTGATGTTTTTTACCTGATTTATAATATGCAGTAGTTTTATCTCTCCTCCGTCATAAATTCTATCATTTTTGTAGTCACTTTTTCGGATCTTGGTACTGTTTCTGTCTTCATTTTGTGTATTGCTTCTATTAGTTCTTCTTCTTCTTATGTTATATGTTCTATCTTTTCTTGTGTTATCTGATGCTCGATGTTCTGTTGTATCCTGTTTGGCTTTTCTCGTTCTAACAATTTTTAAAAAATTTCATCCACTTTTCTATTATCTTTTTTCTTATATAAGCAAAATTTTTGGTCATTTAAGTCTTTTATTAATTTTTTTTTTTCATTACCTATCGCTGATACTTACTCAACGCAAGTAACAGTTTCATTTCAAATTCTTTTTGTGCTCATCGAATGGAAACAGAATTTTTCCGCTTAATCCCGATGCACGGAAAAACGGTTTTCCCGCACCCCGGTGTTTTTTAGTTTCCGCTGGCGGCAAAGGATATTTGTGTTATACGGTTGGTATTGATGACATCAGTTAATCAATTTTTGATAAATGCGTCCATACCGCTCGCGACTTTTCTCGGACATCAGACGCGAAACGGCCTCTTTGGCATATTGTTGGACTTCGAGAAGGCTACACTTACATTCTTCGCTGTCACTTATTTTAACAATGTTCGTTAATAATTAAAAAAATATATAACAGATGATTTAAATTTTAAAAATCATGTCGGTAGTTTACAGTAGATAGATCATTAAAAAAAACAAGTTACTTAATTTTTTTATTTCGATATTCGTTACAGAAAATATAGTATCTAACTCTTTCGGAAAGAATTTTCCCGCATTCGCACTAAATGCAGCACTCCTTACAAAGTGCTCATGAGGGAAAATTAATTTTCCGAACTTAATATAAATAATTATTCCATGTTTGCTGTTTTTAATCTTCTAACTGAGTTGCTTCTTCTTTGCCTAAAAAAATTATAAAAAAACAAGACTTAAATTAAACCCACGTTTATTTTGTAAAATTAAAAAATAAGCAGTTTTTTTCAATGTTTCTAATATCATTTGAAATTATTTGAGAATTTATATAAATCTGTGATAATTTACTTGGTATCTGAATATCAATCAAAATTTTAAAGTTGACAAATAGCTTAAACAATAAATACATTTAAATGTACAATTATAAGAATATTTTATAAAAAGTAAATTAAATATTTAGCCAAAAATTAAGATACTTCTAAGTTACAATTTTCATGTAGTTAACAAACACATTTAACTATTTTGTAGTCCAATTTTTAATTTGTGAACTTATACTTATTAAAAATATAGGTAATTTTAATAATTTTTATTTTTTCAATAAAAACAAAAGCAGAAACTATAGTTTCTAAAATGTTTTAAAAAGCTCCTAAGTCACTAGGATTTGAGTGGTTTAAAAGAGTATCTTATCATTTCTAAAAATTATTCCTATCACAATAATTAAATTTATTCAGCAAAAATATTCAAAATTTATTAGACAAAATAAGCATCAAAACAAGTGTAAACGGTCTGCTTCTAATACAGTTATGATAAGCTCTAAAATATGTTCCATATCTGCTTACTTTTTCCTTAATAAAAAATAACTTTAAGATACAAAAGTAGTTAAATATGTAGAATATATTATAAAACTGACACGTATCTGCGTACTAAAAGCTGAGATTCTATATTTTACTATAACAATTTTTTTTACTATAACCTTTTTTTTCAAAATTCGCGGTTTCTGTAATGTCTATTTTTACGAAGAAAACTTGCGAACCCGCTTTGACAAATAAGTTTGATACTTTTCCCTATTGATTTATTATTGAAAATACATCTGGCACTGATATTTTTAAACAGATTAATTCTACACAGTTATTATTTTATTTCTGTGAATCCATTTTTTTTTGTTTCATATAGATTTGTTCTGCCCCAAAATGTTTCAAAGAAGACAACTATTTATTAATTGTAACTAGGTTTATATCGTTGTTTCGACAAAGCGGATAAATGCGGTTAAAAAAATAGAAAAGATATTTTTTTAATTTTATTGATCATCTCTTCAAAACGTACATCCAAAAGGTTCTACATCCTTTAAGACACCTAAAGAAAAAAGTTACAAGTTACATGTTACGTGTTAAAATCCGGTAACTCTTACTTATTTCGTAGCTTAAATCGTTTTACATTTCACTGCTCATTTATATTTTCCAGTGAATAAATTTTGAATATTTTGCCGCCCAATTTAACTTAATTATTATAGTAATAACTATAAACATTCAGATTTTAATTAGTCTCAAATTTCGAGAACTGTAGTTAATAATATAATTATATATTTTTTTAAATATCGATATTAAAACAAACATCTTACAAGTTTAAAAGCCAAAAAACTTTCTTTACACCGTGTAACTTCATTAATTACCGTACCGTTATTTACGTTCTTTTTAACCCAAAACATGTTTATTCTAAAGACTAAATAAAAAAGTTATAAAACTTTATCCACTTAATTTTAATCGATTTGATAGTAATTTAATTGGATTTTGTGCAGATTAGTCAAATTTACTGACCTGGACCACTTTAATTAAGCATAATAGCATAAAATTTAATTATATTTATTCTCAATTACACCACTTTATTTCAAACAATTCGTTCTAAAACGTAGTTAAATTTAATTCATTCAGATCTCGTTTAGTTTAAAACTATTTAATTAAATTTCACTAGTCCATTATAAAACATAAAATATAACAATGATCAAATATTACTTTGTTTCTAAAAATTGTAAAGTTTTTTACACAGTTGTAAACAATTTTTCAAAATGACTACAATCTGATCACAATTTAAGAACACAGAAAACGTTTTAAAAGTTACAAAGCAAACATGTGATCAAATTATCAGTTCTTATATCGTTGTAGAAATCTGCTTGCAAATCGACTTGAACTAAACATGTAAAACTTTGACCTTGTTAAAAGTATACATCTGACCAAAACTGTTTAACAGGAACCAGTAAAACAACAAAAAGCTAAATCAAAAGTAGTAATTATAAGTTACAAATTTTAATACAACTACAAAGTGTTCTTTTTTGTTGTGGTAATTCTGCTAAATATAAAACTTGAAAAAGCTGCCTTCAGGCACCTACCGAACCTGTTAATAGTTGCTTAGAGTTGGATTGTTCAATAAATGTCCTGTAGTGCTATTTATAAAATACGATTCATTCCATATTTGAGTTAAATGTCGATGCCAACTAAATACATTATTGAATCTAATGATTTATACAATGTCTTAATTATTCTGATATTTCTTATAAAGAACTACTCGAGGCAGTCATGTATCCCATCAGCTTAAAAAGATTAAAGTCATCAATTAATTGAGTTAGTACCGTTCTAAGCAATGAATAAAAATAGTAAAGCATTACATAATAAAGAGTGTGAAAGCTATAAGAATCATCAATTGATATTAATGACAAGAATCTCGAAATTGAAAAGGATAAATAGACACAGTTAACACATCATCAATAGCGTTGAATCTCACTGGTCCCTATTTCACTTAATTATTATTCGTCGAAACTTATAATAACGTTAATTAAAGAATAAATCATATTTTTTTAATCCAAACAAGTTTCGAGACAGCACAATATAAAATAAACAACGAAGCCATTCAATAACTCAAACCGAAATTAGTCCTAAATTAGAAAACAATTACATGTCCGATAAACAAACAACCAGTTAAGGTTATCTCATTTACAACTCGAAAAAAGTCCATCATCATAACGAACTGCTGCCGTGTGATAAGTTGATTTATCTTGTCTTTGACAGTAGTACAATAATGGAGAATAATTTATGGCGGCGAGTGCAACATATAACAAAAGTAACGAGGCAAGCTCAGCAGATGGACAACACTCCTCCACTTATCGAAAAATTAAAAGAATTTCTTCCAAAATCCATCACTTTCGAAGAGCTCTAAATAACGGCACACTTTTCTAGATCCGCGTAAAAAAGCTACATCTGGTTCTCCACCCACTCGGTAATAAATAACAGCACTCAGAACGTGTTAAAAAAAATTCACCAGATAATGAGATAATTTTTAGCGTTTCTGTAGTCGAAAATTTAATCCGTCATCGGCATGTTAAGTGCTCTATTTTCGAAGGGTGTAAAAAGCGTCGGTTGGAAAGCTATGATTTTATTGGCAGTCCTGAGAGGACAATACTTCCAACAGTTCAACATCACAAAGTACGCTTTCAGCTTTTTAAAATGGCCCCCTTAGCCCCAAATGACGATCGATCTAGCGCTAAATCTGCGAAATTGCGATGGGCTTTAGAGACCGGAGTTTACGACCAAGCGAGAGCTGAATATTATCACACTGACAGGAACGATTTTTTCAGAGATGAGTTAATGCGGATGACCTTTAGTGTTATCGACCAATCTTCAATTGAATTTTGTATGATGCAACCAAAATAATGTGTTACGTTTGAGTGTAATTTATTAATTACCCTCATTAAGATATTAATTTGTAAACAAAAGTTGGGAAATAAGTCAAAGTCAATTGTTAGGAACGGTTCAAACTGATAAAACCATGTGACTGTTTTATGACTAAATTAGATATCATATTTAAAGACAAAATATGTTTTATGAATGCTACACGAAAACCGGAAAAAAGCATGCTCGTATAACATATATTTACATATAGAGTAAGCCATTTTTACATCGTGCTTCTATTCTGTGAATTTTGCATTCTCCTTTTAAATTTCTTTACAAGTCAATGTAAATTATTTTAATATATACAGACTAATCTAAAGTTAAATTTAAATAAATTACAGAAAATAATAAAAATTGATATTATATTAAAGAAATATCGAATTTGGAGAGTATCGCCAATCCAAACTACGCAACGAATGCAAGTTCAGTATTTTACAAAGATGTAAAATGTACATGTTTTGCAGTAATTAGTTGCATAAAAGTAAATCAGAATGTTTTCGTAAGTATTGTGTATAACTTGAAAAATATAAACAATTCCGAAAACCTAAAGCACTTAATCTGTTAAAATATGCATAATAATTGAAATTTTCTAAGAATTCTAGAATTTTAAATAATTTAAAGCATCCAATCAACGGTCTCAAATATTCAAAAAATAACTTGAATAATTCAAGAAAAAAAATAACAAATACAAAGTATCTAATAAATCTGCATATTATATGGCACACTTTTACGTATTTTTTTAAATTTCTTGCAAATTTCCTTAGATATTTTCTGCTCCAGAAATTACTAAAGATATAATTTGGAAAATGAAAAATTCTAAAAATTTTTAAGCGTGTTGCTTTTTTGCAATTAATTGTTAAAAGTCAAAGGATACAGAGAAGGTCAAAAATCAAAACGATTGAAAGCGTGCAAAGATACCAAAAAAACAAGGTATGGAATTGAAAAAAAAGTTTTTTAGAAAACCGAGAGAGAAATTAAATAGCAAATTATGGCGAAAAATTGACCCGTAGCTATTAATTAATAAATTTTTTGAAGGCAAAATTGGTTAGATAAAACAATTAAATTTTAGACTAATTTAATCAACTTATTAGAAATGTCCCAACTCTTTAACGAAACGTTTTTTCACGTTTTCTGGTGTATTCTATAATACAATTATTTTCATTTTTTTTTTGACATTTTAACGAACATTTTTAGCTCATCAAATGATTGAATAATTTGAATCTCGTCCAAAAAAATTTGTTATTCAACGGAAAAACAAGCTGCTGCTCAAGCAGCACTGGTTTTCATGGATTTTTTTTCTTAGAAATAAATTTGTTATAAAACATGTTAAATTAGTTTTTACTACAATGAATATTAGTACAATACAAATAATTAACTGAAAATATTAGAAAAAGTACATTTATTATCAATAACATTTTCGCTTCGAAATAAAAATTTTTCATTGACTTGTCGATAATAATTTGAAACAATTTTTTCTTTAAATAAAAAAAAAATTTTTCTTTTTTTAATATTACAGAGCTCCCGAACTATTTAGCAGCGCCTTGTTTTTCAGAAATATTTTTGCACAGTATTGTTTTGTGATATTTTTCTGAATATTAATAATAATAAGTACCTATAAGGAATAAATGCATTTACCCGGGTTTACTCAGGAGCAAGTACTATTACGTGTAAAAAAGTCTTGAAATTTAAACTTTTTGGGTGAAGATTTTGCAGGGATTTTTTTGGTTTTTTACCACTTTTAAAATTTGGACAAATTTTTTATATTTCTAAGATTTTCTAATTTTTGAAAAATTTTCAAGTTTAATGATATTTGTTCAATGGTAAAAAAGCGGATTGTTTATTTAAATTACAGATATTTAAAAACTTTTGGTGAAATTTTGTTTTATATAACAAAAAATATTTGTTTTGCTTGATTTTAGATAAATTTGTCTTGAATTGTTAAATTACCGAAATTTTAGGATTCTATCAAATATATTTTTTTTTGTTATATTATAATATATTATGTATTTTAAATTTCTGTCTAATTTTTAAAATGATTGTGGTTTTTTTATGTCTGTAGACAATGGGGATAGGTACAAAAAAAAGTCATCAAAAATATCAAAAAGTATAAATCAATAAAAACACAATATGTATGTCTTTACATATTAAAAAAAAATCTAAATAGATCTACTTCGTTGGCAAACCTGCGCTTAGAAAATTTGAAAAAATAATTTTTTTGAGTTTTCTTAACATTTTTTAATAAGATACATCTAGAGATACATTCTAGAAAATTTAGGGACACTTATATAGAGTTACAACTGTAATACATGATGTTCAAATAGTTTTCAAGCAGCTTATTTTTCGGGGCTCAAATTTAGCTCAAATGGTTTTACAGTTTACTGTTTACTTATGTTTTCCTCAGAATAAAATTAAAACATTTTACTGCTTAATTTAATTTAAATAATATAATGATAACTTAATTAATTTTACTGAATCTAATTTCTTGGAAATTTTGTGAAATCTGAAATAACATTCTGATTCTACTTAATTTCAAATTCCGTTATATCATAATTATGAATTTTGTATACTAAAATAAAAATACAAGTTTGAAAACCAAAGACTTTTTGGAAATTAAATTAACTTTGCTCATATTTGTACCAGTTCTAATCAAATGAAAACATGTTTGTTCTAAAGATCAAATAAAAAAATTGTTTTTAAAACACTTCTGATTTAATCTAATTCATTTATTAAATTTAATCGATTTTATAGTAATTTAATCAAATTTAGTTCAGTTCAGTCAAATTTACTGGGACCTGGGCCAATTTAATCTAGCCTGGATATTTTCGGCTCTAGAAATTATTGGAGACATAATTAAAAAAAAAAGTAAAGCATGCAAAAATACCAAAAAGTTGAAACCAAAACATGCACTGAATTTGAGTCATTTATTGGTTAAAAAGAATATTAAAAATATATAAAAACAAAAACTTAAAAATTTTGTTTCATGTCTTTGTATGTTTCTATCTCATTTTTTATATATTATGAAATTTTTAGATTTATAAACATATCAGTATATATTTGTAAATGTTGTATTTTCCGCTCTAGAAGAAAGAGAATCTAAGGCAACTGAAAATTAATTTAAAATATTTTAGAAATTCAACAAATTAGAAAATTGTGTTTCATAAAGACACAGTACGAGAAAAAAAGTACAAAAAGTACGCGAAACTCGAAGCATCGGTCGAATTTAAAAATTCTAGAGCCAATTTAAATATCGAAAATTTAAGTATCCAAAAAGCTTAATGGTCCCAAGCGTCAAAAAAATACAAAGAATCAAAAAGATTTAAAGCATCTAAATAGTCCACGCATTGCATTTCTTTGTATTTTTATTTTACAATTATTGAATGCATAAAAACGTGTTTTAAGATTAAGTAATTTGGGCAAGTTTCTGCTCTATAACCGTAAGATTTTTAAAAATACGCACCAATTACATTGCCAATGCAATTTTCTTTAATTAATTTATCAACCAAAAATAAAAAAACGGGAAGTAATTCATATCGTCTTGTAAGCAGAACAGTTACAAATGAGATTTAAATTGTTACAAGATTTTCCAACAATAGCGCAAAATTGAAAACCCAACAAAAGGTGTTTATGCATTAATTCGTGCGTAAATGAGTACAATCTCAGAATGTCAAAGCTTTTACCGTCAAGAGGTCTTTTGAAAATTAGCCTTGCATTGTGTCAAGGTCCAACTACAGTGACATACCTCGCATTGGATGTGTCTAAAATAACCACTCCGGACAAAACCTATACAGATAACGATCGTTTTCAGGTATTATAACCCCAAATAAAGACATTTGTTAGGAAATACAGTAAAAACATAATTTACACACATTTAATTTTAAAATACAAACCAGAAAGCAAGCTTTAATAGGTTCACGAAGAGATTTCTATGACAGTAAACGTGAGAACTATACATTTTACTGAGAAAACACTGTAAACACATCGTGATGGGGTAGTTCTTCGAGGTAAGGGATCAAAAAACTATGCTGAAATGGATACTTTAACGTACCAACTTTAGATATCAGTGGTTGAATGCCGTGTCGGAGGGTTTTGGGCGATCCGTTGCCGGTATTTCACGTCGAAAAAAAGAGATTACAGCGATTGGATATGAGCATTGATGGAATTCTCGTGAAGTTGTAGTGTAATCAAATCGTGGAACGGTGGAGCAGACGGACAGACGTATTCAACGGTGCGTGAAGAGTCATCTGTTGTTAACAATTATAGGCAACTTAGTGACACAATACAGCCCTTACCATATAATAGAGTGGATAATGCACTGCCATTATACGGAGCATTGTGTGCTCCGAAATTAATCGCTTGTGAAATATAAATTTATTTGGTAGTTAATGGCGTTTCGTTTGATTTGGGTCGTAATTTGTACGCCCATAAAGATGAGATCGATTCTGTTGACTTTTTAAATTTTTCGGTGTCAAAAATCATCGTTTTAATAAACTTGTTATGAATTGTAATATATGCTAATGTGGTAGTTTATGCTAGTTTTTCCTTCATCTAATTATTTGAAGTTGTAGAAAAAGATTTAAAAATCAAAAGTTATGAGCTTTCGTGGTGAGTCAAATTGTAAAAGAAATTTTAATTTAACTGAAGAGTGGATAAATATTAGACCTAATGGGAATTTTGGAGCTGTAACTTTTCGGTACCCATAAATATATCGTGAACATCTTATTCGAAATGTGAAGCTTTTAATCCAGTCATAAAGTGTGATCGTGTTTATTATAACTTTAATTTAATGACTTCAGTTTTGAATACCACCTAATTAGAATAAATGTAGTTAAAAAGTTTGAATTATTTTTGGAGTCCGCTAGTATCATAATCTTGTCTTTAAAACTGTCAAAATGGTTCATTATCTGTGATTTTATGAAACGAGTGTATAAATTTGTGTTGAAGAGAAAAAATGTCAATTAAATTTGACGTTTTTACGTCACAATGTCTGTTCAAAGTAACCAAGCAGTTTTTTCTGCTAACAGCCCTTCGTGACCTCCCACAGCAAATTAAAGAACTCAGCCGCTGCATCAAAAACCCAAAAGCCCAAAATTAGCCATAATTTATTTATAACACTGAAACGGCGCTCAGGTACATTCAGATCCATAACATATAATTAGAGAATCCGTTCGAAAATTACACGGTGCTCAGTGGTTCAGTGATAAATGATGTTTAGTTTAGGTCAATTAACCAAAAATTTACATGGAAAGCAAAAGTAAAAAACTGAGCTAATTCGTTTCAATTCTGACGACAACAAAGCACTGTTATCGTATTGGAAAACAAGAATTTTCCGGTGCTCCCTAATCGTGTTAAGTTATTATTCTAGCAATACCCTCAATTACATTTTCATTCAACCGAACATTAGCCACAAAGCCATCGTTCTGATATACAAACATCACGGTAGTACATGTTGTCCATTACATATGAGCACCCCAAGGATTTATCTAGAAAGGAAAAGCGCCCTAAACGATGACGATATAAGGGTTGGTTTAGGATGGATGAAGAGACGACAAAAGAATGTTCACCAACAATACCCACGACGATTGACAGCCCTAAACTCATTACTGTAACAAAAGACTGTCATTGCCTGCATAAAAACCTCATTAAATTCGGGCACCCTCGTTATAACTTAATAACACGCGATGTCAGAACGGACGTCCTTGGGGAAATCCGGGATTAAACCGCCAAATCTGGAAATTTAGCAGGATCTGGAACGAAAGGGTTGAACAAACATGGATAGGTTTCATAACTTGAGTAAACAAAAAAATTAAGAGGCAAACTGTTTTCAAGTTTGTCGAACATAAAACTAATTTTAATACCAGAACTTGAACTTAACTATTAGCTAAAAATGTCGCTCCAATTTTATAATTAGAGCAATTCTCAATCGATGCAGAATGACATAGGCAAATAGTAAATGCTAACAAATCTCTGCATACTTTCTGATCTGCTTTCAAACTACCGATAAATACTTGCAAGAGCTACAATACAAAAAAAATAGTGAATAGATTTTTAAATATAAAAAACAACATACAAATTGTTTTTAAATTTTTGACACTTTTTTTAATAGTATGTTCTATATAAATTTAGTTTTTAAATTATATTATCCGCAAAAGCATCTACATGAAAACCATTTTCTGAGCTGATAGTTTCCAAGTTATCAAGAAATTTGTTCATGAGAAAGTTTTATTTACGATGATATTTTATTATATTTTTCTATTTTACAGTTTTTTTTTTCGTTTTCACAAAAAATTGATACGCTTCAAAATTTTTATTATTTAAAAGTGAAAGAAAACCTAATAATACTTCATTGCCGTTTATTTATTTTTTTAAATAAAAACGTAAATATTAAGTAGAATACAGCATAATATATATTAACAATAAATCTTCGATGCCGATTTGTCATATTTGGTACTGTAATCAAAGTGCTTCAAAAAACATTTTTTTCGATCAATTGGATCGATTCTAAAAATTTTATTTACTACAACGGTATGCACATAATCTTGATAGACACGTCTAGTCTATTTTACGTCCAATTGCCCTGAAAAAGTTTTTTACATCTGCCAGATATTTCGACATCGTTTTTTTAACACTCACAACTAAGTCACTTGTTTTTTTAACATATGCTTATAAAAAACGTTTTATTGTACTAGTACCATAAAGTGGGCGTAATATAATGTTATAAAAAGAACTGTACAAAATAAAACATGTGAAAATATACACACTAGCTTAAAACAACAAGAAAAAAGAAAAAGAAAAATTATTACGATAAGCAAAATCATAATTTGAAAATAAAACAACTGGCAGCAAAGTTGAAGAAGAAATGTTCTAAAATATATACACATGACACGTTTTTTCCAAAGACAAAGTGAAATAAAAAAATTAATTTATAATCCTAGAGAAACAAGAAAAAGATAAAGGAAATTTTGTTCTATACAAACAAAAAAATATTAAACCGCAGTTTATCGACGTTCTTCCTTCAGCTGATTAAAATAAAACCTGTATTTCAAAAATTTACCAAAAATCGAATTTTCTAGCTTTTGCAGTGAAGAACGTACAGAACAGAATTATCGATAATAAAAAAAAACTTTGTCCATATATTTTTAATTCCATTATGAATAGATATGAACCAATAACCAATTTGGCTATAAAAATTTCTATTACTTATACATCATACAAAGTTAAATGAAAAAACTTTTTTTTACGAGAGAAATAATATTTATATTTTCGATAATTTATGAAAAATGAAATTTTTATCACACTAATAAATTAACGTTACTTCAGATAACATTTGATTTTGCTAATAGTTACAAAAGTAGATTTTGTATCGAACTTAAATTGAATTTAATATACTTAGTATATTTTGTATAGAGATATTTTAAATACCACATCATTTAAACAAAAATTATCACATTTAGAAAAAAAGATAAGGGATAACTTGCATTAGGGCATGAGGCTTTAAAAATATAAAGCCCAATTTTTTATTTAAGTACATTTTTGCTACTAATTTGTTTAGTTTCTTAGCCTCAATACTAATTCAGCATGAGAATATTAAAATTCGATTTTTTTTGTACACTAATTTGAGTTATTTTTCTTTTATACATTAACAAAAACTATTTTCAGTTTTACTTTAACGTTTTGTAACTGTAAACATTGTACAAATTAATATTCTTCGTTTCAACATTCTAGACACACTTTTTATAGATACAACTGTGTTTAATTACATTTCATTACATCACCACTTAGAAATTTTATTTATCTATTTATTAATATAAAAGCAACTTTATAATTTTTTAATTTAATTTTAATCAAAAGAATTTACGTTTTTCTGTCAATTAGCAGAAGTACTTAACGTGATCACTATAAATCCTATAAATTCCAGAGAAATAAATTACACTTGCAAGTCGCGACTAATATTTCAAAAATGCTATTGGAAAATGCACAGTTAATGTAATTAAATAAATACATGTAATTTGCAAAGTAGTATCTATCGGGAATTAATTAACAGGGTTGTAATAAAGATGTTTAAACAAGTAAAACAAGTGGGTAATTTATATGTGCATTTTACATTCGGAACCGGAATACTCTTCCTGTTGATTGAAGTAAATTGCAGCAATGCTGATTAAACTCATAAATTATGAAAATGTGTTAAATCTTGACATATCTCGCCATAATATTTATTATTTATTGTGTATTAATAAATTTTCTTTCGTCTTTTCCAGCGTTCGGCTTATACCGTCTGACGCTTCCATCCAAGTTAAAGTAACCAGAACAGTAATCCTTAATTTATAATATTACATATTTATAACGTCCTAATGGAATTAATGCGTCAGCTGTCTTCTAGCAATAGATATTCAAATTTGTGTAATGGAAGACAATTTTACTTTAAAAAAAAGCGCAGTTTTCTATTTTAAAATAGGAAAAAAGCTAAGTGGTCACAATAAATGTTACAACATTACAAAATTTCTCTAAATAAAAATTGGTGTTTTTTTTCATACTTAAGTAAATTGGAGTTTTGTTTATTGCTGTTACTAAATTTAAAAATACTGGTATTTCCGCTACACCTGTTGTTAAGTAGCCAAACAATAGACACTTTTTGTAATTCGTCGCTCTACAGAAAACTGTATTATCAATGTCAACTTGTTACTATTGCCATCTAGTATTTATCATATTACTTAATGATAACCCTTTAAAATATTCCATTTCGAAATTTATTTTGAAATTTAACCAAAGATTACAACTAACAGTATTTTTATTACTTCTAACAGACAACACTGTTCTTAAGACAATAGTTTCATAAATCTTCTAATCCGTTTGTACATATTCAAAGTTGACATTTCCTCAGATTTTAGGTTATATGTTCAGAAGAATGTCAGATATAGATATAAGAACAAATCTGCAGGCGATTCTAACACGAATCGAAGCAGCGTGTAAAAAAAGGCCCCAAGTGAGTTTTGCATGGTTAAAATCTTTTAACTAGTTTTTATTTGTTAGGAACTGCAATGTGTTGAACCACAGCTTGTTGCTGTCTCTAAAACTAAACCAGTAGATCTGATTGTTCAAGCCTATGAGGCCGGTCAAAGACATTTTGGCGAGAATTATGTCCAAGAGCTCGAAGAAAAAGCGCAAAATCCTGTCATTCTAGAAAAATGTAAAGACATAAAGTGGCATTTTATTGGTCACTTGCAAAGTAATAAAATTAACAAGGTGATAAGTCTTCCAAATATCCATTTAATTCAAACGGTACATTCTGAAAAGTTAGCCACGAATTTGAATAAGAATTGGCCAAAGTTTGGGCCCCCTAATTCCAAGTTGAATGTGTTGGTTCAAATTAACACAAGTGGAGAAGATGGTGTGTGTTTATATTGTTAATTAGATTTTTTTATCACTGTGTTATAGAAAAAAATGGGGTACCTCCTAGGGATGCTACAAATTTAACAAAGTATATTCTTGGTGAATGCTCCAATTTGAATTTAGAAGGCTTAATGACTATTGGAAGATTTGGGTATGATCCTGCAGATGGTCCAAATCCTGATTTTCTTGCGTTAAAGAGATGCCGCGATGAAGTTTGTCAGAATTTGGAGATTGACTGGAAAACTCTTAAAATATCAATGGGAATGTCTACAGATTACGAACATGCTGTGGGTATTTCTACTTTAATGGACATTTCTGTAATTTTCCATTTTAGATTGAGTTGGGTAGCAACATTGTGAGGGTTGGAACTGCTCTTTTTGGAGAACGAAACTACGCATGAGAATAAAATGGTCGTATTTTGTTATAAATTGTTGACGGTTGATTTTATTTTTATACGCTTGTGTTTTTAATAGTTAAGATAGTTATTAATTTAGTGACTTTTATTATGAAATAACAGTAAAATTAAGTAGACTCAATTGTTACTACTATTATTTCCTCAATAAAACAAATCAAATTCATTTGTAAAGTATTTGTATTTTCGAATTAGACAACCAAAAATACATCTAAACGTTTTTTTGTTTTTTTTAGTAATTGGAACAATTCTTACATTTTGTCTGTTCTAAATTGTACTACTAGGTTTTAATTTTTACACACAAAAATGAAGATAGAATTAAATTGAAAAAATAATTAAGCTTAAATTAAATGATTTGATGGCTTTCTATTCTTCCTACTAAAATTCTTGAACATTATTGTAATAAAACCAAATTTAATTCTATGCCACTATCTCTTTCAGTTTAAGAAAATTAAAGTTTAATTTTTCACTCTATGCCTTTCCTTCTGTTGCGTCGTTCCGTTTTCATCTTGGTTTTAGTAAGTTTTTCGCGAGACTTACGACACACGACCGAACTATCTTAACTTTGAAATGACTCTTGATTTTTTTTTGTCATGCTATGCTATGCTTTTTCTGCTTCTTAATCTTTATTTTCATATTTATGTTTGTTAATTCCTTGTCTAGAATTTATATATTCCTCTACAGCTTCGTCTAATATTATAGAGAATAATAATGGATTCTGTTTTCAATATTATTCCTGAATTTCACTTTTTGGGTATCTTTATTTTGTACACGATTTTATTAATTTCTTTGTTTTTTTTTATACTATTTTTATTTTTATACGTTTGTTGTAAATCGTTAAAATTTTCTAGTTCGTTTACTGTTAGATATGTTCAAGTAGTAGTAAAATTAAGTAGGTACATTTGTTAATACTAATCTATGATAAGACAAGCCAAATCAATTTCAATTTTTTTTTTGCTCACGATTTTTCCCCGGTAAACATTTTTAGAGTTAGGCAATCTAAAATACATTCACAAATTGTGTAATATTTTCTGAATAGTTGGAAAACTCTGAATTTTAATGTATTGTAAACTGTATATTTTTATTGGGTCCATAAGGTTTTTTTATTCTAAAATTTATTAAATAACTAAATAAAAAAATGGTAAAGTTAGAAAGTTAATTTTGTTTAACTTTTGTATGGATAACTTTCTACTAAAATTTAGTTTAACCTGAATTCGTATAGTATAGTAATAGCACCAAATTTTCTTTAAATTTTTGTTTGAAAATCCAACTAATTTCCAAAAATAGTACCATCTGACTATTTTTTTTAAATTAAACTAAATAAACTAATCAAATCAAAATGTACCTACTCAAATTCTTTTATGTCTTTCTCAAAATGGGAAGCTACCGATAGTTTATTGAAAACCAAAATTGTGATCATGGTGAATAAAAATATCACTGTACCAACTCCGGCTAGTAAGTATATACAAATTAGTAAATGAAAATCGCATGAATCACATGCTTAGTTACTCTGCTCTCATTCTAAAAATAATATCCGGCATTCCTTTTTTCTAAAATTAAAATATATTACAATACGTCGTATGAGTAGAGCTAGAATTAGAATTAGCATAAAACTGAAGCCGATCCTTCTAACTAAAGGTCAGTTATTTGGAATCAAACGCTGTAGAAAATGTATTAATTTAGAATTTTTGGGCTGGTTCTTAACAAGCAGTGCTAAAAGATTATGTTAAACGTTATATTTTTTAAAATTTAGGTCAAGGGAACTCTGTGGAGTTCCACCAGGTTGTGCTGCCAGTCGAAAAATGAGCGATGGATCCCCCAGAATTTCGCTATAGTATTTCAAAGAAGCAAACTGAGTTCTATTCCCAGCACTATCTATATAAGGCTAGCGCCAACGTTACGTGCGCCGAGCGTCCATCCGAACTTATTTAAGTAAGCGTCGCCGTCTACACCTCCCAGTCGCGGGAGTTCATTGGAGTAGACACTTGCGACAAAATGGTAAGTTTCTGTGGTATTATTCTCAAACTTTTGACCTAGTTCCTTAAATTTCATCAGTGTTGTGCTGTGTAGTGTACTTCAAAAAACCGTCAAAATTTAAGAGCGTGTGGTGAGCAAATGTGTTTTATTTCTAGGCGGATAAAGAAAAGAAGGTTAAGAAGAAGAAGAAGGAAGACGCGCCCGCCGAGGCCGCACCTGCCCCTGCACCCGCCGAGACCAGGAGCTCATCCAAGGGCTCTTCCAAGAAAGCCAAGCGTTCTGGTTCCAATGTCTTCTCCATGTTCTCCCAGTCTCAAGTGGCTGAGTTCAAGGAGGGCTTCCAACTCATGGACCACGACAAAGACGGCATTATCACCAAAGCCGACTTGAGGGCGACTTTCGACGCCGTTGGTAAACTCTCCAACGAGAAAGAGCTCGACGAGATGCTCAACGAAGCTCCTGGACCAATCAACTTCACCCAATTGTTGGGCTTGTTCGGCAACCGCATGCAAGACTCTGGTGGTACCGACGATGATGAAGTTGTCGTTGCTGCTTTCAAATCTTTCGATGAGAACGGCACCATCGACAGCGAGAGGTAGATTCCCCACTTTCAGGAAAAAATTACAATTATTTAACACTCTTTCGTTACAGATTTAGACATGCTCTCATGACCTGGGGCGACAAGTTCTCCGCCAAGGAAGTCGACGACGCTTTTGACGCCATGGAAATCGACGACAAAGGCAGAATCGACACACAAGCTCTTATCCAACTCTTAACCGCCGCTCCCGAAGACGAAGGCGAAGGAGAAGCCGCCTAAATTCTACATTGTCTTCATCATCGTATTAATCATCTCGTCGTAACTGCAGTTATTTCATTTGAAACAATGTCACCGATGACTCTTTCCATCCATCATAATTGAGCTCACCATAAAGATGTAAATCGTGCCATTTTGTACAAGTCGTACGTCCTACTCTTTCATTAGAGGTCCGTCAACATCTTCAGACCTTAATAATAAATCATTAATTTTATATTACTTTGGGTTTCATTTATTAATTAAGTTTATTTTTGTTGAAAATTGTCATTTTGTTCAGAAATAAAAATAAAACATTCACTGGTATAAAAATGTCAGTGTAATTTTATTTCTTAGAACAGAGTAAGGTCAACCTGGAAAACATATATAAGTAGCTCAGATTATGCAATCAAGACTTAAATTTAGATGATCTGTTTTAAGACAGGTTAGACTATAACAACGAGCTAATTATTATTTTAGAATTTTTGACTGATACTTACTCTAAAGTTTAGCTTCTTTATATGCCTGTACGTGCTTCAAATGTATTTACTCTTCAGCCCAATATCGTAAAACAAATTCTTGTATAATTAAAAATTCATTTTTAAAAGCATTATCTAATATGACAAAACACCAACAACGGGCCAAAATGATATTTGAAAGTTTAAACTAACAAAATTTAATTACTAAGATCTTATACATTCAGGTATAGAATTTAATTGTGGTTTGGAAATTGAAATTTCCAATGAGTAACCTTTATTAAAAGCTTTAAACATTTAAACAACGCACAGGTGTTTACGGTATTAGTAACTTTCATTGCTAAGCAAAATAAACAGTTATAAGAAAATTGTTTTTACCCATTAAGATGTCGGTAGTATTTTTTTAATTATTAACAGAGTATTTTATTCTCTCTAAATTTACAAAAATATAAAGACATAATAAGTCTTTATCTATATTTAGTAGTTTAAGAAGTAGACGGCTCAATTAAGACTGCTTCAGGGCTAAAGACCCTAAAAATTCATATGATTCTACAGCTTTTCTGGCAAACGCCTAAATTCGTTAAGTATTCAGTGCAGGTAGTAATTGTAATAAAAATTTAAATGCCATTTCACTTGTCCCGATTAGTTCCAACAAAAATAAAATGAAATTTGTTCGATAAATATCACGTTCACTTTTCGTACTAAATAATTGTAAATTTGTACTCCCCTCTAACATTCCTAATCAAATTGTTGTCGAGGGCACTACTTAATTTTGAACGATTTCCGCAACCGTTTCCAATGTTTGAGCCAGATGCTCAACACGGCCCAATAGTTTCACATAAAAGATCAGACAGGCCCTAAACGCATACAAATGACCACAAAATATTTGTAAAATTACATACCATCCCCAATTCAGGTAGATACAACCGAGAGACAGGACCGTAATCAGAATAATCAAGCCAGCAAAAAATGTTGATGATGGATTAAGTTGTCCGGTTTATAATTCTCATTCTTCATTCTTTTACACATGAGATTTTTCTCCTGGAACATGAAGAAAAAAACTAGAAACGATAATAGTGTGTTCTAGAATGAAGTATGAATGTCAGGCTCCATAAATATTGTTTGCTGTTCCTTTCACCTTTTGCGAGAAGTGTCGCGAGGTCCCCTCTTAATCCGGCTCTGCGCCACAACAACTTTCCTTCTTCGTCTAACAGACAGGTACGTATTCATTCAACGTGCACAGGTAAGAACCGTTGGTAGTAAGTATGGTCTACTATATGATTAGTCAGTTCCCGCTTTCTATTCATCAAGAATATCGAATTTACTTCCATTTTTATGCTTTATTCAGTAGTTTCGTACCATCTGGACGAGAACGAGGACGCCTGTAGTGCAAAAATGTGACGCTCTGCGCGAAGATTTAAGATAAATATGGAAGTGATGAAATTAGCCGTGATTTGGATCTTCTTCGGATTTGGTAAGAAAAAAAATCATGGACTTTTCCAATCATTAGGTACTACCGTGATTCATATCTTTTTATTTATCGCAAAATGTTAATGAATACGCTCGTTTAATTGCATCCACAACTTATTAAAACTTGAGAAAAAATGTACTGTAGAATCTCACGGTAATTAAAATATATTGCAGCAACTTCGTTGGAGCTGAAAAGTTATATTTCGGATCATGGTCTTCACGGAACTATTTCCTTTGAGAAAATTGATGATAAAATTAAAATAAGTACTAATTTAAACGCAACTTTGGAGTACCCAAACCAAGTCTGGTCATGGTCTATTGTGGAATTCCCTGTAGAGTATACGCAGCTGGAAAATCGCTGCCAAAGCAACAAGTTGGGAAAAAGTTTGGTCAATTTGGATGACATCTACGGCTACTTGGTCCTCCCTGATAACAGCACCTCCGAGTTTATAACTACAGACCTTAAAATTAACGGTGATTCTGGGATCTATGGAAAATCTCTTCTTCTTGTGGACACAGAAAGACGAAACACAATATGTGCGACCATCACCATGGTCGACAAAACCTTGGAAAAAATAGCCGTAGCGAGATTTAATTCGCCCATCTCCGGCAACGTCTATTTCCGTTGGTTCTCTACCAAAGACAACCACAACGATATGTTGATAACTACGGACTTGTACCAAGTCGCCAATAAGGAAAACAATAGCAAAAGCGAGCCGTTCACTGAACATATCTGGAAACTCTACGCCACCGACATCTTGGATTCTGAGAAAGACCGTCCTGATTGTAACATCCTTCAGTTAGTGTACGATCCTGACAATGTAGGTGCAGGAAAAGCGTTAGGTGACATAGACGCAAGATTAGGCAAAGTGAAAATTTCTACTGATTACACCCAAAATAGATACAAGACTTTGTTCAGGGACGACCAATTAATTCTGTTGCCGAGTGATTTGTCCGGTCCTCAGAGGAGCCTCTATTTGGTGATTTTCGAGCGTAAACACGAAGACTCCTTTTTAGCTTGTGCCAAAATTAGATATGACCATCCCACAACTGCCAAGTGAGTAAACAATTATGCGCAACTACTGAATTTTAATTTTGGACACACAGGGTGATAATACAATCTGGAGGAATCAAAGGAGATGTTACTTTGTATCAGTATAGCAAATTCGAGCCTACGTTTCTTAATTTTAACTTGACGACAGCTCGAGGCGATTTGGAAACTCGACTAGTGTACAGTTCTTCAGTTGCTGGATATAAAATCCATGAATTGCCCACTAAGCCGGCAAAAACAGTCGGCCAAAATGAAAATTCTTGTCTAACTACCAAGTTCGTCTACAATCCTTTGAAAAAAGATCCGAATAGTACGCCTCCTAACGGTAACAACTCCTCATCAAATCATGCTTATATCTCACCCTGTGTTAATACAGGATTTGGGACGCAGAACCAATACCTTCTTGGTGATCTTTCCGGGAAACTCTTAGGTAGAAACAACGAAACGGTCCTGGTGGAAGGAGGTCAAGAACTGACTGGTTTGTATTGGGACACATTCCTCCCTCTCCAAGGAAAATACTCTGTAATTCATCGCTCTCTCGTTATCTACAAGTAAATCACTATTTCAGTTAGGACACTTTGTTATCTAAAATTTCCAGGAATACTCAATATCCAAAGTCTGAAGTTTTGTCCGAACCGTGGATTTGTGGCAGTATTAGTCCTTACGAACCCAACTTCCTGTACCAGAAGCAGATTTTCACAGCACAAGTTGTCTTCAGATATCCCACGGTTGGAAGAGTCATCATGAGACAGATTAAAGATGAACCATGGACAGACACTACCATCCTAGTAGAATACTTAGTACATGCAGACGGTGCTGCTTTAAACAACTCAGCCAACCATCGATGGGCCATCCATGATCAACCACCAGGCAAAGACTTCTATAGTTGGAAGGAAAGATGTCTGAGCGCTGGAAGCATCTACAATCCTCATAAAATCGATTTTGATAACACTTCAAATGTCAATCCTTGTAGCAGTGATTCAATAGGACTGTGTCGTATCGGGGACTTATCAAGACTTGGAACTATAGAAATCTCAGGGAAGATTGCTGATAGTGATCGAATTTCTCGAACAATGTGGACGGATGCTTTTCTGCCATTAACTGGATATCATAGTATTTTGGGTAAATCGCTGGTGTTGTACGATGACTTTGGGCCAAAAGCGCGAGGGGAACGTCTCGCATGTTCTATGTACGTTACCCCAATATTAGTGCTACGGTTCATTGATTGATAAAATTTTAGAATCGGAGGAGTCTACAGAAGAAAAGCAGTCGCAAAAGACTGGTTCCCGAACAACAACCCTATAACAGTAAAAGGAAAAATCGAATTTTTCCAACAGACTGAGTACGATACCACTAATGTGGAAGTAAACCTGCAAGGGTTAGCAGATAACAGTGGATACCACATACACATAGTAAGTCAAAAATTAAGCTGATGTCAATCTGAACGAGTTTTTTAGACACCTGTTGAAGAAAACTTGGAGTTCCCTTGCGAAGCGTCGTCTTTATATGACCACTGGAATCCTCTGAACGTGGATCCTGCATCATCCCCAAGAACTTACCACGGAACGCCGGATCAATACGAAATGGGTGATTTGAGCGGCAAATTCGGTTCTCTGGATAACCAAACTTTGTACAAAACCGATTATAATGATACCATGTTACCGTTGTTTGGACCTAGAAGTATTCTTGGGCGTTCTATTATCATTCATAAAAAGGTAAACATCAGACTTTTCAATCATCTTTTTATTATAAAATTGTAGGACAAGTCTAGATGGGCGTGCTCTACTATTGAAAGAGGGTATAGCCCATCAGAAGCCCGAGAGCTAAGAGCTATCGCGTCCTTCCATCATCCTGACGGCTACGCTTATGGGTACCTGAAAATGGTAAAATTCTTTTTTCTTTTACCATTTTCTAAGCAAAACATTGCAGAGACAACTAATTTATAATGACGGCAGCCAAAGCGATACAACTATTGAAGTGAAGCTCAGATATCCCGGCAAGAACAACAGAAATGTGGTACGTTTTAATAAATATAGACTCACGCACATGTACCTCCATGTTCTTTTTTAGACCAGAGACCACGACTGGGCCATTTATGTGAATCCTGTGGGAGTCGATGCTGCTGTCAAGACCCAGAATACTCGATGCGTAGCAGGGGGATATATTTGGAACCCCTTTTATACCCAACTCGCAGATCCTCTCAATGTAATAAACTTAGAATTTAATTTGACTGTAACAATATTCCTCGATTCCAGGGAGACTTATACAGACAAGAATGTGGTCCTGAAAATCCTTTGAGGTGTCATGTGGGTGATCTATCTGCGCGACTTGGTACCATCGACATAGGACTCCAACGAAAAGTCTTTACAGACTCAAATTTCCCACTCGAAGGTGATGTCACTGCAATTGGCCGTTCTATTGTAATTTTGAGTCCAAATAGACAACCCGAGCGCTATGCTTGCGCCAATATTGAACCTGACTACGATATTGTAAAATATGTAAACATTGAAAAACCTCCTCGCTTTGTGGTGTACGTGACTACGTTAGACTTTATCAATTATCTGTAACACTTATTTTATAGGGTCCAATTTATTGAGGATATCAGGGAAATTCTGGGGATCCCTGATTGGTTTTTAACGGTAGACACGCGACAAACTAAAACATTGCACACTAATGCGTGTGTTCAGTTATTACTTCATTTTAAAGGTCCTTTAGCCAATCGTTTGGAACAAGATTTCAGTAGACTTTTAGCGTCAGGACGCCTAGACGCTCCAACGTTGTATATTCCAGGTTTTATAAATACGAAACGAAAATCGAAAATTTCATATAAACAGTGTAGCGTAAAAGATCCCAATGAAAAAAGTATAACTACATTCTCGAGTTACTTTGGGTACTTATGATTCTAATTTTCAGGTAAAAAAAGGACTGGATTTTTCTTTACATCTGGAGGGATCATTAGAACCAAATTTGCCAACAGTCTGATGTTTATAGTTTTGACTTATTTATTTTTGTAAAGTTTGGCGGAATGGAGTAGAGTTGTTCCTATTAAATTAATATATTATCAAGGATACAAATAAAACGTATTGTAAATGACAGCTTTATTTTTTTTATTATCTATTTTTATTTAGATAGATGAAATGCCAATATTACTAGAACAGCATCTTCATAAATTCAAATAATTCCCGCGTTTTAAAGCCAAGTTTTGATTGGTAAAAAGTATCCATAAAAAAATATTGAAATTAATAAAAAATATTATTTCCTAAAAATATAAAGCCTGTTTGCTTCAGATACTCATTATAACTGTTTAAACAGCAACTTGCGTAATATTGTGCAATAATATAAAGTAAAACTAAATTTAAAATATTATAAAGTATAGTGATTTTAGAGATATTTAGTTGTCAGTACTGAATATTGTTGACAGTTGACAGTTGACGGCCAAGCGTAAATTGTTTCATCTGTGTTGTTCATTCATTCAAATTTTTACCAATAATACACGATGTATGAGCAGGATGAAGGTAAATATTTGTGATTAATCTCACAAAGTCTTGAACTGAGCCATAATTTTTTAGATCAATTCGACGATGAGGACTCTGAAGAAATCAGTTCTGAGCTCTGGCAAGAAGCCTGTTGGATTGTTATCAACGCATATTTCGATGAAAAAGGTCTCGTCCGACAACAGTTGGACAGCTTTGACGAATTTATTCAAATGTCTGTACAACGCATAGTTGAAGATTCACCTCAGATTGATTTACAAGCAGAGGCACAACACACTAGTGGTGAATTAGAAAATCCTTCACGTTATTTGCTGAAATTCGAACAAATTTATCTTTCAAAACCTACACATTGGGAGAAGGACGGTGCCCCTTCGCCTATGATGCCTAATGAGGCACGATTGAGGAATCTAACATATTCTGCTCCACTGTATGTGGATATAACAAAAACAATTGTTAAAGATGGGGAGGAACCTATTGAGACTCAACATCAGAAAACATTCATTGGTAAAATTCCTATTATGTTGAGATCTACTTATTGTCTTCTAAATGGCTTGACTGATCGTGACTTGACTGAATTAAATGAGTGTCCTCTAGATCCAGGAGGATATTTTATTATCAACGGTTCAGAAAAAGTACTTATAGCTCAAGAAAAAATGGCCACTAACACAGTATATGTTTTTTCAATGAAAGACGGAAAATATGCCTACAAATCTGAAATAAGATCTTGTTTGGAACACAGTTCAAGACCGACGTCCACTCTTTGGGTCAACATGATGGCTAGAGGTGGACAAGCGATTAAGAAAGCGGCCATTGGGCAGCGAATCATCGCAATTTTACCGTACATCAAACAAGAAATACCTATAATGATCGTGTTTCGTGCCCTTGGATTTGTGGCAGATCGTGACATTTTAGAACACATCATTTATGACTTTGAGGACCCTGAAATGATGGAAATGGTAAAACCATCTCTTGATGAAGCTTTCGTCATTCAAGAACAGAATATAGCGTTGAATTTCATCGGTACGAGAGGTGCACGACCTGGTGTTACCAAAGAAAAGCGTATAAAATACGCCCGAGAAATTTTACAGAAAGAAATGTTGCCACATGTTGGTGTGTCCGATTTTTGCGAAACGAAAAAAGCCTACTTTTTGGGGTATATGGTCCACAGACTTCTACTAGCAGCGTTGGGACGTCGCGAATTAGACGATCGAGATCACTACGGCAACAAAAGACTGGATTTAGCAGGGCCGTTGTTAGCCTTCCTGTTCCGAGGCCTCTTCAAAAATTTAATGAAAGAAGTGCGAATGTACGCCCAGAAATTCATTGACAGAGGAAAAGACTTTAACCTGGACTTAGCCATAAAAACGAAACTGATCACAGATGGTTTGCGTTATTCGTTGGCTACTGGAAATTGGGGCGACCAGAAAAAAGCCCATCAAGCTCGCGCTGGTGTATCCCAAGTATTGAACCGTTTGACTTTCGCCTCCACTTTGTCCCATTTAAGAAGAGTGAATTCTCCTATTGGTCGTGATGGTAAACTAGCCAAACCTAGACAGCTACACAATACGCTATGGGGCATGATTTGCCCAGCTGAAACTCCAGAAGGTGCTGCTGTCGGTCTCGTGAAAAACCTAGCTCTTATGGCGTATATTTCCGTGGGTTCGCAGCCTTCTCCAATTCTGGAGTTCTTAGAAGAGTGGTCTATGGAAAATTTAGAAGAAATTGCGCCTTCAGCTATTGCGAATGCTACTAAGATTTTTGTTAACGGTTGCTGGGTCGGTATCCACAGAGATCCTGAGCAGCTGATGGCCACTCTAAGGAAGTTGAGACGACAGATGGATATTATAGTATCTGAAGTATCTATGATCCGCGATATTAGAGACAGAGAAATCAGGATTTATACAGATGCGGGAAGAATCTGCCGACCTTTGTTGATTGTAGAGAACGGTTCGTTGTTGTTGAAAAAGCGCCACATCGACATGTTAAAAGAGCGAGAATATAACAATTATGGTTGGCAAGTGTTAGTAGCCTCTGGTGTTGTTGAATACATCGACACCCTTGAAGAAGAAACCGTCATGATTGCGATGTCACCCGATGATTTAAGACAAGAGAAAGAATACGCCTATTGTACGACATATACGCACTGTGAGATTCACCCGGCTATGATTTTGGGGGTGTGCGCCTCGATTATTCCATTCCCTGATCACAATCAAAGTCCCAGGAACACTTATCAAGTAAGTTTTCACTATTCTGCTTGCAGTACTTTTATTTTGATATTTTTAGAGTGCTATGGGTAAGCAAGCTATGGGTGTATATATCACAAATTTCCACGTCCGGATGGACACTTTGGCTCATGTTTTGTACTATCCTCACAAACCTTTGGTTACTACAAGGTCCATGGAGTACCTCAGATTCAGAGAGTTGCCGGCAGGTATCAACAGCATCGTCGCTATTGCTTGTTACACTGGTTACAATCAGGAAGATTCTGTTATTTTGAACGCTTCAGCGGTCGAAAGGGGATTCTTCAGGTGAGCAAGAATAAAACGCGAGTTTTTGGCTACAAATATTGTATTTTTCACAGATCAGTGTTTTATCGTTCATATAAGGATGCCGAATCGAAGAGGATAGGCGATCAAGAAGAACAATTTGAGAAACCCACTCGTCAGACTTGTCAGGGTATGCGTAACGCTCTGTACGACAAGTTGGATGATGATGGTATTATATCTCCTGGAATTCGTGTTTCTGGCGATGATGTGGTCATCGGGAAGACGATGACTTTGCCTGAAAACGACGACGAGGTGAGTTTGAAACAGATTTAAATACACTCCTGGACAAAGAAAACGGACATTAAAATTGCAAAACTGGTGGTATTTAGTTAAAATGGTCGTGGTGTACGCTACATTGCAAATTTATTAAATATGGCCCAAAGTAAAGTTAATGAGCTCTGGCAAGGTATCATCGGACTAGACAATATAATAGAAGTCCAGAATCAACAGAAAACGGTCTAGAAATGAGCGTGATGAACGTTTTTTAACATTATCTGTACTTCGGGATCACTCCTTAATGTCAAATGTTCTCTTCTTGAGGACTCAAATTTCTGTACAAACTGTACGAAGGATTCTCCTCGGAAGTGGTTTGAGCTCCCATAAGCTAGCAGCATGTCGAAAAACGAGAGCTCATAAAGTTAACTGAATGAGATTTGCAGAAAATCACAGAATTTGGACTGTTGAGCAGTGGAGCTCAGTAATGTTTTCGGTTGAGTCCCATTTTTGTCTACATTCTTCACATGGACGCGAGCGTGTATGGAGGATCTCCTCCTCTGAAAAACGATTTGCACCTTGCTGCATTTCACGAAGAACACTTTTGGTGGTGGTGGTAGTTTAAGTATTGCTTTTCACGGGCGCACTGAATTAATTTTTATTGACCGTGTAACCTTAAGACCAGACATTTGTCCCTATTTGGTGAGACACTTTTCTTATTTATGCAAGATAATGCGCGCCCACATACTGCACAAATTGTTACAAGCTATCTAAACACAGTTGAAAGCTCTCGTTTGGATTGGCCTGTGCAAGGCCCTTTCCATTTCTCTTCCTATAAGTTAAAGTATTTTGTTATCATTTGTTATTGATTACTTTTTTTCCTATAAAACCAATAAACACCCAGAAAATTAATTAATAAATTAAAAAGTCGAAGTCTCCTGTTTTTTTTTGTCCAGGAGTATATAATCATATTTTTTACAAATGTTGCACCTTTAATTTTTCAGTTGGACGGCACCACCAAACGTTTTACTAAACGTGACGCTTCCACATTCCTCCGCAACAGTGAAACCGGTGTGGTTGACCAAGTGATGTTAACTCTGAATTCAGAAGGCTACAAATTCTGCAAAATTCGAGTCCGCTCAGTACGTATTCCTCAAATTGGTGACAAATTCGCTTCCAGACACGGACAGAAAGGTACCTGTGGTATTCAATATCGTCAAGAAGTAAGTTTTCTCTTTGTCTTTAAATCAGCTTTATTGATCGTGTATTAAAGGATATGATCTTCACGTGCGAGGGTCTCACTCCAGATATCATAATCAACCCGCACGCTATCCCCTCTCGTATGACCATCGGTCACTTGATTGAGTGTATCCAAGGTAAAGTGTCAGCGAACAAAGGTGAAATTGGTGATGCCACACCTTTTAACGACGCCGTCAACGTGCAGAAGATTTCCACGCTTTTACAAGAATACGGTTATCAACTTCGAGGGAATGAAGTCATGTATAACGGTCATACTGGAAGGAAAATCAACGCTCAGATTTTCTTGGGGCCCACGTATTATCAGAGGTTGAAGCACATGGTGGATGATAAGATTCACTCGAGAGCTAGAGGCCCTGTACAGATTTTGGTCAGACAACCTATGGAAGGTAGGGCTAGAGATGGAGGACTACGTTTCGGTGAGATGGAACGGGATTGCCAGATTTCGCATGGTGCTGCACAATTTCTAAGAGAGCGTCTGTTCGAAGTTTCAGATCAGTACAGAATACATGTTTGTAATTTCTGTGGCTTGATAGCTATAGCTAACATGAGGAATAATACATTTGAGTGTAAAGGATGCAAGAACAAGACACAGATTTCCCAAGTGAGACTGCCCTACGCTGCAAAGTTGTTGTTCCAAGAGCTCATGTCAATGAACATCGCACCAAGATTGATGGTTTTGTAAGTTAAGCGAAAAAGTGTATTTTCTGAAGTTTTATTTGTATGGATGAACAAAAAAGTTCTATAGTCTATAATTTATTTGCTTAATTTAATTTACCCTACCTGTTAACAAAAAATAGAACTAAAATTAACGGCGCGTTTTTGAAATGACAGTCGACTGAGTCTGCTTATTACCGGATAAAACGATAAACGGTGACTGTGTTTCTTTCTGCTTGGCTTGTAACATATTCAAGGTGCCAAGAGGTGTATCAGTAGAACTCATCTTTCTCATCAGCTGCTCTTGGACACTCTTCTTCAACCTTTTCTCAATTTTATTTTTCCCTGGCCCTTTTCCGTGAAACTTATGCGACAGATACCGGAACGCTTCTTTCGAATTCAAGATGTGTCCATCATCATCAATATATTCCAACTTAACATTAGGCTTGAAATCATCACGTTCTTTAAACTCCATAATCGGACCAGTGTAGCGCTCTCTCCGGTTTCCACCTCTATCCGTTTCATCACCGTAAGTTTTATCTTCAATTGAGTAATGTTTGGCTTGAAGATGAGCTAATCTGGAGTTTGATGGTCTCTTCATTTGTTCTTTGTCCAAATATCCTTTGCTCATGGCGAGTTTGAGAGCGGCTCCAAGACCTGTGCTGACATCTGGTTCTTCATCGAGAATTTGGACTTCTTGAGGGGCGATTTGGGCGACCTCATGTGGTTCATTGGGATCCACGGAATTCCAGCCTGTTTTTTCTTCTTCTTCAACGTCATCAACTTCCATTTCGTCTTTGAGGTCTTTTTCGTAGTCGATCAGATCTTCAGTTTCTTCACGGTTACCGGATTTACCGTAAGTGGGAATATCGCCTGTAACAAGCGTGAACAGAAATAAATTTCACACACAGTTAGAGCAATGTTGGATAACAAAGAACATAATAAAAAAAATACATACCCAAAGTGCGGCAAAACTCTGCAGTTGCATTTAAAACTATATTGCCATTTTCTAGAACCTCCTCAGGATCTGTTTTAATTGGAGTTGTTTTGAGAATTTCTGCAACCAAATTTTCTTTCTGTTTGATCTTTCTTGCTTTATGTAAAGCCTTTTCTAAAACTTCATCCTTGTCATCTTCAAGTTTGATATCAGTGGGGACCTCAATTGCTAAAAAAAATCTATTAAAACAACTCTAATTTTAGTTAAAAATCTCACCAGGTATGTCATCTATGTTTAAATTATCTATTTCCATCTTCAACTTGGGTCTTCTAGATCCTACTTCTTCAATTCCTTTGTTGTTAATTTGCTGCTCCAAATCGTCAGCGGTGAGTTTGCCTTTAGTCCTAATTTTGCGTACTTTTTTCTTAGGTTTTTTGAATTTAGCAAGTTCCTCTTCATTGTAATATTCAGAAGCAATCTTTAGATCTTTTGTTTCAATTGTTTCCAGTCTCTTTTTTGATAATTTTTCTTTGATGGATTGCACAATGGCTTGTTTTTTCTCAAGGGCGTTATCATACCCTATCTTGAAACTATCTCTTTTCTCGCCATCTATAGTTTCATCATACTGAGCCAAGAGCGATTTGTCTTTAGGATTACCAAATTCATCATATTCTTGGTCCTCATAGGCGTTGTATAGGACTTTCTTCTTTTTGTTCTCCACGTTTTTCTTGTATTTTTCATCATCAATCATGTTGACATTAACTAAGACATCTTCATTATCTTCATCTAAAACGTCCTTATCCTTTAAGGTCAAGACAACATCCCTCTCTTCTGCAAAACTGTCAATATCATGCTCCACACGTAATCCTTTCAAACTTTTTTCGGTGTACTTCTGGCGACGCGTCTCTCGTTTCTCCTTTTCCACAAACTCGCTGACTCCAAATTGCTCATCTAATTCCTCCAACATTTTTGCTCGTTTTGCCGCTTCCTTCTTGGCCATCTCAATTTTTCTGCTCCTTTCAACCCAGCCTTCAGCATTATCATCACTATCACTGTCCCCTAACGCTTTAACTCTACCAAGTTTCTGTTCCATTTGTCGTTTTTCCTTCGCGATGGCCAATTTTGTACGCAATTTTTCTCTCTCAGCTTTATCAGCCCAATTTTCAGCTGGTTTGTGGTAAAACTCGCCCCAATCATCTTTCTTTTTACCATCATCACGCTTTTTCTCATTTTTATCATTAGAACCTACATCTAGTGGTTTCAAGCCGAGTTTGGCTCGAAGTTTATTGGTTTCATCAATTGATAAACTTTCATTGGACTGGCCTGACCCTGATGGCTGCTCTGTTTCATCAGGAATAACCTCCACCACGTCCGATCCTAAAAAATTACTATTAAAATCGATAATTAAGGAATTTTGATACAATTACCATCGCTCTCGTAATCGTGCTTGGATTTATCCCGTTTCTTGTCTCTATGGTGTCTCTTATGACGGTGGCGTTTTTCCTTGGAATGTTCATGTTCTTCAGAATAACTAGGGCTGCGGTGACGACGCTTACGACACTCTTTTTCTTTGTATTTTTTAGTACTAGAACCCATTTTTCTTAAAAAACTTAGGGAAATACCTACCAAACACAAACACAAAACGTTACGTTGGGTAACGTCTTTGACATATGTCAACTTATCGACAAAGTGCACTCAAGTCATACCAACCACAGAGCTGTTACCAACTTTTAGTTTTTAAAAGTGTTACACAAGATTTTACGGTTTTTTGAATCTCTAATTCAAAGAGTGCACTTATTACTATTTAATTAATAAAAGAAATACTAATTTGTTTACTTCCCTTGTTTCAATGTTGTTTAATTTTTGTGTTTAATTTTAGAGACATCGATAGTTGTGAACGAATTACAGAGTCGGTAATTTGAATTTGACAGGTGATATGACAGACGTGAGTTTGGTTATGTATTCCTGAATTTGTTTCAAATTTTATAAAAAATGAGTAACTTAATAAAACAGTTACAATCGATGTATGAGCTAGAGTTGCACTCAAACGTGGCTCGTGTGGTATGTATTTTTTTGCAAAAGGAATATTTTGACAGGAACAACTTTCAGTGCGATTTGGCCCTGTCTGCAACAGAACAAAAACCGGACTGTCTACCCCCTTTACAGAAATTTCAACTAGTTCTTATCTACGCCGACTCTCTTCATGCTACCCAACAGTTTTTCCAAGCTGAAAACTTATACAGACAAGCCCTACAGCTCCGGAAAAATCTCCTTAAAAGTAAAGTTACACCTAACAAGCTCCCAGAAAACCACCCAGAATTAAACAGTGATGCAGAGATTCGATACAAGATCCACAAATGTTGTCTCGCTGTCAAGCAAATAAACGCGGCCATGGATATGCTCCAATCAATTCCAGCGCGATCGCGAACGCCTAAAATTAACATGGCTTTAGCAAATCTTTATAGAAATGGGGGTCTTGAGCGCTCTGCAATAACATGTTACAAGGAAGTCTTAAGAGAGTGTCCGTTAGCGGTGGAGGCTGTTGAAAATTTACTTAAACTGGGTATAAAAGGGGTTGAAGTCAACTCTCTGATTTTTGAGGTCACATTAGAAATAAATTGGTTAAATTTATGGTGTAAAGCCCAAGCTCAGTTATACGCACGCGATTTCGCGAGTGCTCTTCAAACTTATAAAGCAATGGATTCCCATGGTCTCTTAAAAGACAACACGTCACTTTTAGTTAATATGGGCTATTGTTATCATTATATGTGTGAAGATGAGGCTGCTATTGCCGTTTTACAAAGAGCAATGAGACTTGACCAAAATTTGAGTTTTGGGCGTGATTTGTTGTCGACGCTCCTTGCGAACTCGGACAATCCAGACCATTCTGAAAGTCTTGAAGACTTGCTTCCATCTTATGATATGTCTTTATGGACTCCAGAGCACTGGGTAGTTTTGGGAAATTGCATGTATGCTACAAAGAAGTATGAAAGAGCAGTATACTTTGCTCAGCAAGGACTGTGCTTTTCACAATCTAAAAATATAGAAGCTATGTTACTGAAAGCTAGAACTTTGATGGAGCTAAATAAATATCAAGATGCAGCTCAACATTGTACTGAAGCTATTCAAATGTGCCCGTTCCGGTACGACCTACATCACTGCCTTGTTCAGTGCTATGTCAAAATGAACAGGTTAAGGGAGGCAGAAGCGATGGCCACGAACGCGTCCAAGCAGTTAAATTACAGTCCGCAGTCGCTAACGGTGAGTGAATATCATCATAGATACTTGAAATCGGATCGGGTCCCGTTTTTCTACTTTTCTCAAGCTTTCCGTTCTAGTACCAAAATCTTCTACTTTGCATTTTCGGCGATTGTAAGAAGTAAAAGAATTTAAAAACGCATTTTTAAGTAGGCTAAATTTACTTAAATTAAAAATTCAGAAAATAGGATAAATGAGACACAATAAAACAAATTTTAGAAGCAACAATAAACATCTTTAATGCATGTTGAATATCACAAGAATATCTCTTTTCAGTTACACGCTTCCGTGTTGCTCAAGGACCCCATGACATCTGGTAAAACCGTTAGAAAAATGTTAGAGAAGGCAGTAAGTCAAGACAAAACATTTTCCACGAACGCTGTGTGCATGTTGGCGGAATTCTTAGACCAAGAACAACAGCACGAACAAGCGCGAGAACTCCTCATGAAACACATCGAGCATTCTCCATCTTCTCGGCTTCACCAGCTTCTAGGCGATTGTTTTGTCAACTTACAAAGAGACGACGACGCTTTCCACCATTATAATATTGCATTGCGTCTCGATCCTAGTAACCAACGAGCTGCGGAAGGACTCAACGCCATCGGACGCAATGTACCGCTAAGTAAAAGGGACAGTTATTATACTTGCGTGGGAGAAACGTCATACACTTCGCCGGGGACTAGTGCTTCAGAAGATGATGTTTTTGTACAGAATGATGGAGATCAGTGGCCAACTACTAACAGTTTTTAATAAAAATTCGTTTAAGCATACAATATATTTCTAATAATTATGATGTTGTATCTCTAAATTACCATTTCGTGTTCGTAAACATCGTTCTTTACAATTTCATAAAAATATATGTTATTTCACGGGTTTCACAATAAACTATCGATTTCTGAAAACCGGCAAGGAAAGTAAATCTTTTTGGCTTCGACAATCACAAAGGGGGCACAAATTCCCTAAAGTTAGATATTAAAACAATTTACCATAAAATACAATTTAAAGTGTTAGTATTGCGTAAAATTTCAATTCTCGCTATTAAAAAAACTTTAGTTACGGATCAACCACACATGGTTAATCTTTGACCAAAAAACTTCATTCCTAACCTAATACAACTGGCTTCTCAGTCAAGCCAAACAAATAGTGCTATTTTCATTTGTTACAATTAAGACAATTATTGCTATAAATTTTTTTAAAATAATCTTTCAAATTCCCAAAAATCACCATCTTTGTCTTCCCTCTATTTGTATTTGTTATTTATTAAATACGTAGGTTTCAACCTACGGCACAAACTCGCAGCAAAATCACTCAAGTGGACACTTTGAGTGGAAATCTCACAAAGGAGCATCGGAAATACTCTAAATTCTCGATTTCTTTGTTCAACGTGGAGGTACTAAACCTGGGAGTTCTAAAACTGTAAATTAACACCAATAATTACAAGAAAAAGAAAAATTACCATTGGCTGTCGTCAGTAAGCGATACAGATGCGAACTGGGAGCGTTAAGATCAGTAGTTTGTTCAAATCCATCAGTGCCGGCTATTGCAATCAAGTGACAATATTGTTCTCCTTCCCGGCCTCCGTTGTATTCTTCTAAAGCACTATTTAGAATATCTGTTTCCGTCACCTAAAAGTATTTGCGCTTTTAAAGAAAAATCAAGTCTGTTATTTATGAGTTAAAAAAGTAATGAAAACTGCTTCCTTTTATTTTAAATTTTAATTAAATGCAATAAATTTTACTCTTCGTAAACTCAGATAATTTTTTAATAATAATCGGCCTTCAATGCTCAATTCTCGCGCCATACTTTTATACCAATAAAAATAAAATATCTAAAATTATGATTGACAAACACTCTTCTTTTGATTAAAAGTCACTTTGACGTAAATGTTAGGCTAAGACATGTTGAAACGGTCAAGTGCTAGTAATTTAAAACTTACAATCCAAAAAAGACAGCAAACTTAAAATTAAAAAAAAAAAACCTTTAGAACAGTTACAAATATTTACAGCACGATATCCAAGAAAGTAGGAAGAAAATAAATAATCACGGCTTTGTGTTCAACAGATACTGCAAAATGGCGTACTTTATCAGTTTCAATTAAATTATAAAAATGTCTAAGAGGTTAACTGGAAGTTGTTCTAATAATTAGTTGTCATGTACAAATTATAACAAAAATTAGAAGTAGATTTTGTTGCACATACAAACGGAAACAAAATTACGGAAAACTTGCAAACTTGTAAATTTATTATGATGTAGTAAACTATTCATTGTTAGCACTAAGTAATAATAAAAGTTTGCAACTACTTTGTATACCTTAAATTCGTCCTGCAGACAACTTTCATCGGGTTGTCCATCTCCACCTTGTGATGGTGACACAAATTTCTGGTCATTCACTTCTTTGCCCACCTTCCCATCATTGTCGGTCTGTTGGGCCAACTGCTCGCTATGTTTCTTTCTCTGATGTTGTAACAGTTTTGCTTTGCTCGCATACTGTTTATGACACCATTTGCAATTCTGTGGTCTTGTGGTGATGCTCCCAACGGTTTGTGAAAAAGTCGGATTCGGTAAACCCGAACTCTCTTGGAAATTTCCTTGTTTTCTGTTACTCATCGGCAAGGCAGCACCAGGATGGTTCTTCAAGATATGTAATTTTCGTTTTGAACTACTTTTGTAAACTTTATCACAATGCTGACAGTAATAGTCTCGCGTGGTTTGTAAAATTGGCAAGTTCAATTCAGGGACTGAATCTGGGCTTATATCTGGGTGTCTTTTCGCCAGATGGTTGACCAACATTCCTCTTCTTTTGAAGCCAACAAGACAAGTGTGACACTTATAGATAAAACGGTGGAAATCAGTGGGTTCTGTCTTAGGACTTAATTTCTTAACTGGCTGAGAAACAGTTTTCTGTGGTCTTGGTACATCGTTTTCACGTTCTTCTGAATGCATTCTTTTACAGTGTTCTTTTAATTTATCTTTACGTTTAAACTGTTTACCACAATCTGCACACAAAAACTCTCTGTGATCGGAGTGTCGTAAAAGATGCATTTTCAATTTGTCCAAAGTCGGAAACATCTTTACGCAATGTGGACATGGATGCTTTTGGTCACAATGAAAAGCTCTGATATGTTTACGAATTATACTATACTTCTTAAAGACTTTGTTGCAGTGAGGGCAAGAGTACAAATTGTTTTCGCAATGTTTAGGTACATGCAACTTCAATTTGAGTACGTGGTCAAAGCTCTCTTTACAAATGGGACATTCGAAGATTTTTTTGCCCACAAAATGGGTCTTCAAGTGACCTGCCAATGCGGAATTATTTATAAATCGTTTATTACAAGTTTTACATTGGAGAGGTTTAGAATCGTCAGAACCATGTACCAACATGTGTCGCTAAAAAATAAAGTTAAAGCAAAAAAAGAGAGAGAATGAAAACTCACTCTTAGTCTCTCCCGTAAAGCGAACATCTTGTGACAAACTGGACACTTAAATGTTTCTGGTTGTGGCGCTTTGGTGTTGACAATAGCATGAGTCCCAACATGGGTCACTAACTGACGCTGTGTTGGAAATTTCTTCTGACAATTAGGACAAATATGATTCGTTTGTTCGTCTGAACTATCAGCGTCATGAAGATAATTATGAATTTTAAGAAGAGCCTCCGAATTGAAAGTTGTGTCGCAGTTATCACATTTAAAATTCCTAAAATTGTCATTTAAATTATGTAGTTAAGTCAAAAAAGTACTTACATAACGGATGAGAAATACTGATCAATCACATCTAAACCGCTGAGAAGATGCTTCTCAATCAAATGTTGTCTCAGTGCAATCTTTCCCGGTTGTACAAAAAGTTCGTTACAATTGTTGCATTGTAAGGCTTCACTACCATTTTTCGTTCCCACTTTTCGTTTATTTTTTAGAATCTTTTTACGGTTCTTTGCATTATCTTCAATTTCGTCGCCATCATGAATATTCAAATGTTTCTGAAGAGCTTCTGATGATACGAAAGTTTCGGAGCATTCGTAGCAGGGCCATGATTTATCTTCTTCTGGTGTTAATACCGATAATTTATGGCGGGTAGCGTAGGGCGTACTATAACCCACCTTAAATAAAAAATGGATCACTAGTACAGTTGAAAAAAAAAGATAAATCAATTTAAAACCACGGTGCAAAGAATGTTGGCTGACCACAGTCAATATTAGTTTAAAGTTCTAAATGAGATAATTTCGTCAATTTAAAAGAAAAATTACTTACTTTCAATTCTTGCTTGGGAAGAACAGTTTTCGTTGTCGTAAAATACAAATAGCTTCCTTCTTGAGTTACCAACAAGTTCTGCTCACTATAATTATTAGCCTTCCGAATAAAACGCATCCAATTTGATACATCTAAAAAAAATTAAATTAGCTATTTCTATTCTGAAAAATGATAAACTTACTTTCATCTGATACATCCAACTGATTAATTGTATGATTTTCATCTTCAATAAGAAAAATTAATTCTGAGGAATTTCGATTTATCGGTTCTGTGGTAGATTTTAGAACCCCGGTCAAAGGTCCAAACTGCGTACTTCTTGGTATTGCTTTCTTCGCAAAAACGCCATATCCTAGCACATGGAAAAAAACGTTAAACTCCACATACGACCATGTGATCAAATACACGACAAAGAGAGCTTTATGGTGTATTTCTTTTCAGTCAAGTATTACTGGAAACGTTCAATTCACTGTTTCAAGTTGTAGAAAGCGCTTTGTTTGAGGCATTCTTCAGCTTCAAAGTAATTCGGTAAGTAGGCTTAAATCTAACAAATGTATCGTATATGTATTATAAATTTATAAGCGTGTAAAAGCAAAACAAATCGAAACAAAAAAATTTTTAAAGTCATTAATCATTTATTCACTTATTTTTAATTTGGTTTTGCAATAATTAACTACGGTTTAAAATAATGCAGACTGGTTCCCGACACTTGTCTGAAACTGTCGGTAATAACAATTTAAATTATGAATTCTTGTTGATTTTTATTTTAGAAATTTGTATAAAAATTGGAGGCCGTTTATCAAACATATAAAGTTTTTTTTATGTGGAAAAAGTACTTGCTTGCTTTGAAAGTATCAATTCTTATGCTCAATTTCTTAAAGAGTTTAGAAGTTCTAAAAACGTAAAGATTTCAAATAATATACAGAGCAAATTTTTACCATTCATACTCTTTAATTTAAAATAATTTCCTTATTTATTAAACGACGTCTTTTAGAATTGAGTTTATACAGAATTGGGCTTGTAGTGTACAGAATTTAATTTAAAGAGATATAATTAATTTAAAATATTAGTTGATTTATAGAATTCAACAATTGGCTAGAAACCCCATATTAATAACTGTTTAATCGTCCTTCATAACTGTAAACATCATCCTGCATTTTATCGATAAAATCTAAAAACTTCTTTGATGACACTTATTGCAAAAAAAGTCTATTTTCTTAACAAATAATAATTTTAACTCAAAATTCACCTTTTTATTATCATGGTCACTGAAGTTATGAAATATATGTGTGGAAATGAAGACGTTTCCATATACATCAAAATTGTAAGTACTTATGACATTTTATACAAAATTACTCTCAATTTTTATGTGGTACTCAAAATTATAACAAAATATAGGATGGTCCATTTAAAATAACATAATGATATCTGGTATAAACCAGTGTCAGAGCACTGACAATCAATCAATATTGTAATTACATTTGTAGCAGAACTTTAAACCTTTAATAACTGCATTTCCGAGAGTTCAATGTGAAGGTGAATTACCCCCTGTATAAAAGGTTCATTTTATAAAGCAATGATTTTTAACGTCTATTAATTTTTTTCTTATAAGTTTGGGAGCCCAGTGTTTCCAGGTTAAAAGTGTCACTTCGCTAGTCCTACCAGTTGGATTATAATTGATCATTTTTTAAATAGCGTACTCAATTTTTCAAGTGACCTACGTTCACGGTACAATACATTAAATCATTAAAAATAAAAAGTTAGTCATAATTTCACCATTTTTTGTAGATATGCAAACAAATGCATGGTTAATTACTACGATCAATCAAACTTTTTTTTTCACATTTCTCCACATAATTTCAATAATTCATCATAGAATAAAAATGTAATGCAATATGTAATTAATTATAAAATAATCTTTACGGAAATTATCAACATGCATGTGGCTAGCTTATCAAAAAATTTTATCCGCGCGATACTAACATGACGTGATTGTAGTGAATAATCACTACAGACCAGGTGTGCAATAAAGGAAAATTTCCAATAAATCAATGCGGATATCTCGGTTTGGAAGCAACATTGATTTTAAAATCATACAAATACAGTTTACCAACAACTAAATATTATTTAGTGTACATAGGAAGTAAATTCACACCAATTAAATTTTATGGAAGAAAAAGAAGTACGCAAAGGCTCTGTATATGTCGCCGTCCAAACCAGTTTAGGATTAACTAATTTAGCCTAAACAATATCTGTTTGACCTGGTAGTAAAATTCACACTTCAGGCTAGACTAGTTAATTCCATTATTACCTAAACTTTTAGGTTTAGGGCTTAGCCCAAGTAAAACAAGTTAAGCCTGAAATCAGGTTTGGCAGGTAAAATATGTAAAGAAACGAAGATGAAATAAAAAAACTCGGTTTATACAAATGTTGCCGTGAAATTGTGATTGTATTACGTTGAAACTTTTTTTCACAAAAATAGTCTGTTTTTACAAAAAAATAAGAATGTTTTTAAGTGTGGTCATAATGAGAAAAGTATTAAACAAATTCCACAAAATGAATACGTGAATCACTTCAGCACTGTTAAAATAACTGTTGTTGATGTCGTCCAGAAATATGCTCTTGATTTTTGGGTGCCCGGAAATGCAAAAATACAATTTTATATTTCCAACAGGTAAAATTACTTTTTTTAATAACCGAAAATTTTACAAAGTACACAAAGTAATCAGTCATGTTCATCCAGAGGAGTTTGTTAATGGCATTATTTAGAGTGCCGCTTTGGTTTGACTCGGTTTTTGTTGAGATTTGAAGCAATAAACATGTCTGAAGAAATAATAAAACAAACTATTTCTTTAAAAAATCCAACAACTATAGAGTCTACAACAGATTTTTTATGTTAAAAACGAGTGGTCCTCACCATGAAAGTGTCCAGTTTTATTAAGCGGCTTACTCATTTAATTTGATGGGGGGGAAGAACTTGTAGTTATCAAGTTATGAAACGTAATTTTTATTACAAGTAAATATGCACTTCCTTTTCTACAGCTCATAATTTTAATAACCGGTAAATTTTTCTATATGAATTTACTTGTGCGTACCTTGGAAGCCACTTGAAACAGGATTTTTATAAAACATGATGTTTAGGTTAAGAATTGGTAGGTTGCTAGGCAACGCAGATTCAAACCACAGCGCCAAACTTATGAATTTGAATCCAACTCACACCAAGTCTCAACTTAAGAACTTAAATATTACGTGAAAAATCAAAGCTTCACAGACCTTCATCCACTTTATTCAGACTGAGATAAGGCTCTGGCAAAGATGCTCTCGCTCGTGACAAAACTGGCTTGTCCACAATGCTGTAAACTTTCGACACTAGAAAAAATAGTTGTATTATTCTAGTTATTGTTATATGTTGTCATTACATAATTGATCTTCATATTCAACTTCATTTTGTTTTTGCCGCCGGGTTTCCATTCTAAATTCGTTATCAGTATCCACCACTGTGCTCAGACTTGAAATGTAACTATTAACAGCTGAACCAACTGTAGAATTAATAATTTCGTCGCTCAATTCAGTTTTCAGAGCATTTTCATCTAATGCTAAAAGTTGAGTATCAAGTAAAGGATCAGGGCTTAGAGCATTCAACAACTGCTCATCTTCTAAACAGCGCTCTACTAAAAATTCTTGAGGTCTGACACTATATGAAATTCCAGTTCCATGATCAGTGATTAATAAAGCCACCTCTTGTTCATTTGGTGGTACTACTTGCAGCTGCTGGGCATTATTATCAGCATTTGTGTTTACCATTTGTAAAAAATGGTTGTCCACAACTTCTCTTATATCATTATTGCACAATACTGGCATTGCTTCTAAAGGAGAATTTCGAGTTAAATTGTTAATAATGTCATTCTGTGCATTATCTTGTTGCACCAAATGATGAATAATGACAGGGTTGTACTCAGCTGATGCCTCATTATAAACGGGGCTATACCTTGCGACTGAGCTCATATTTGGATCCAGGGGACTCACATGTTCAAAATCTGGGTAATTGTCTTGAGGTTGAGCCAAACTCACTGCTGGCTCCATTTTGTACTCATCCTTAACATACTCGACCTTTAACAGCGCGTTCATAGTCGGCGGATTTTCTCTAATAATCAATACTTACGGCTATGTACAAAAAAGTCGAATTATTATTTACAACTTCTTGCGAATTTTGGGATGCCCATTCCGTTGCGTCGACTAGATTCAAATCTTGGACCCCCTCTTCTGGGGGTCCCTGCACAATCGTGTCCATAGAGTTTTATAAGAACGTGATCAGCTGAAATTGATCATGTTGTAAAATACAACGAAAACAAACATTGTGATTAATGGTTGCGGAAGAATCCATTTTGAGGGTGGACTGAACTGGAGCATTTTTGTTTTCTAGCTTATTTAAAATGTTTAAATGACTTGGTTTGGATGAAAAGTACTTCATGCGGATGTTTTCATGGATTTTTGAGGTTATTTGCGAAAAATCTGTGAAAATCCCCTTATTTTACAAGCCATCTCACCTTACAAATATCCGCCATTTTTGCACCTTGACAGACGCCCTCTGTCACGTTGACATCTGTCACCATCACAAGCGCGCGAATTTTGAATCATAGCAACGCTCCTTAGAAACTATCCATGAAAAACTTTGCTTTCACAGTTCCACGATGGAGAGAAATACAAACAGTGACAAGAAGAAACTTCTAAAAACTTGCTTTGATCTATGGCGACAGATCGTCAAGCGCAAGAAAGAAAAAGAAGAAACCATGAAAAGGAAACTGGAACAAAAAGAAAAACTAGACAATCTCGTACGAGCTATCAAAAAATACAAAAAAGATAAAGAGGAACGAGTTAAAACCGAAGCGCTAAAACCGAAGGAACCTCAAAATAACTTTAAAAACCGTTTTCAAGCTCAGAAATCCACGATCGAACGGCTGACTCTCAAACTGGAGGCAAAAGATCGCTTGATCGAAGAACTTAAACTTGGAATTTTCGACAAAGAGGTGCTCAAGTCCGTAAACGAGACCAAAATTGAAATTCGCGAAATTTTTGCCAACTGTACCTTAAAAGTTCAGTGTAAAGTTCCGCCTCCGCCGGACTACAATGAACAGTTTATGATCCAAACTCAAAAAGCTCCAAAAATCATACAAGAAATGGAGGAACGAGCTTTGGAACGAGCTCAAAGACGCGAAATGATTCTTGAGCGTAAACGCATAATGTTAGAAAACAGGCAAAGAATAATCGCAGAAGCACTTGAGAGAAAGAGGATTCAAGACGATGACGAGAAGAAAAGAAACTTAGAAATAATAAAAGAGCGTCGTCGCAAAGAAATGGAGATGCAAAAGAAAAGACAAACCAACAAAATGATTTTCTTGGAGAAGTTAAAATTAGCATTGACATTTTATAATCGCAACTTAATGAAAAAGGGGTTCCAGGGTTTGATTCAAAACAACGTTGAAAACAAAAACAATTACCAAAAAAGCGTTTTACATTACAAAATTTGTCTAATGTCTAAATTCCTTCATGAATGGAGAGATTTCGTTGAAGAAAAATATAGCGATAAGAACGAGCTTGCTGACGCCGTTTTAGCTAGGAACATTCTGTCCAAAGCTCTAAAAGCTTGGATTCAAGTAAGATATACTAGTGTCAATTCGCAACACTTAACTTTTTTTCTAGTTGCGTGTTGAGAGAACGAGATCTATGCAAGTGGCTGAAGATTTTTACGATCTTCTTTTGGTGAACAATACTTTTGTTCACTGGCATCGCTATGTCTGCATTCAAATTATGTTAATAGAGAGGAAAATGAAGATGGCGCAATTGCACCATAACAGGTAAACATATCTTAGATGAGAATTGAGTTTAAATAAAACTTTTTAGGCGCCTTTTGTTTCACTCTTTTTATCAGTGGCGTTCTCTTCGCGCTGTTATACAACTGGAAAAATCCAAGGAATTGAAAATGAAGAAATGGCGTGAAAAGGTCTGGGCAATTTTACCAGATTACAAGCCTCCCACTGAGGACGATTACTTTTAATAATTATGAGTTATTATTTTATTATTGATTACTTATTCATAACATAATCAGTATCAAAAGTATAATCCGAGTTATCTGTACCTTTTTTTATAGTAATGTTTTCTAAACCACTAGCTAACTGAAGTGCAACTTTTTCCCTTCTGTTCCTTAATTTCTTTTCTTTCTTAAACTGATTTTTCCTGATTTGATTCAGTTGTAAGTTACCTTCAAGCTCCATTTCTGGATCTGCTTTCTTCTCAGATTCTTTCTTATTTTTCTTCCTTGACTTCTTGGTGCTCTCAATATTCACTGTTTTGCTTAACTACAACATTAAATTATTAACCCAAATTTATAAATAAAAATTATAGTACCAGCTGATTTGTGTCATCTTCTTCCATTTTATCTATGTTCACAGGTCCCAGACTTTCAAGAACAAACGAATTTTGAAGTGATCCAGCTTCACGTTCGATTTTATTTAAATTATCAACTTCCATGGTTTCAATACTATCTAAATCAAACTCCTTTGCCACTTCTGTAATGATAGTTGAACTAACATGAACTTGAGAATCATCTTCTGGGGGTACAGTGTAATATTTAATTTTGCCGTTGTTCCAATCTTCAAGTAGACCTCTCGCGGCGGCAACGGAATCAGGAATTCCCCCTTTCTTAAATCTTCCCGTTCTTGCCGCCTTTAAGCTATAAAACTCATCGGGAGTGCTGTATTCTGTTATATCATACATTTCCATCATTTGTTGCTTGGTCACTCTTTGTAAAATAGCGTTAGCTGGTGTAATAGGGTCAGCTAAACTTGAAACTTTTACTGTGTTCCTCAAACTAGCACTGCTGTCATTACCAGCAGCAAAAACAATTCCTGGAGAATCAAGAAGTTTGATTTTTGAGTCAAGTTGTACCTCCTGCATGGCTTTTGTGACACCAGGTGTCGCTCCTACGTTACAAGCCCGTGAACGCTTCAAGCTGTTAATAATTGAGCTTTTACCAACATTTGGTAAGCCTACGACGCCTACTCTGATAGATGTCTTGATGCCTTTGTTACGGCAGTAATTAGCAAGAAGAGACATTAAGACTTCTGCACCTACACTAGCTGATCCTTGTGTTGTTTTTTCAGCCTTTGTGAATTTTTTCTGAGCTAATTTTCTAGACTGGTCTTGAGTTGAAGCTTTAAAAGCAACAGCTGGCACAGTCTTTTTCAGATACTTCAGCCATTGATCTAGAATTGTTCTAGGAACTAAATCTGCCTTATTAAGAACCAAAACTAGTCTCTTATTTCCTTTCATATCTTTAACAACTTGCTCAACTTCAACACATCGCGTTCCTAAAGGATCACGAGCATCTACAACTTCCAAAATCACATCAGCAGCCTCCACTACTTTCTTGAATTCTTTATAATATGCCTTAAGTGAATTTTCATGGTTATGTTCTAAAGTTTTATCGGCTGTCAGTGGAGTGAATTTTTCGTGGATTTTCCCACGCATTTCTGCGTTAGCTACTAAACTTTCTAGACCACCAGAAGCAGCTGATTTCTTTTCTTCTTCTTTGCGTTGTTGGCGTTCTAACTTTGCTTGTTCTCGCTGTTTTTGCCGCTCTTCTTCTTTCTGTTTCTTCATCATTTCTACTTCTTTTAAAATGTCTTCTTTAAAAGGACAAATATTGGGGACTTGGATAACTGATTGCTTGTGTTTCTTAGGGTTTTTTTTAGCTTCTTTACGGACCTTTTTATTATGGTCACGGATTTTCTTTTGGATTTTGTAACGTTGGCGCGCTGGTTGGCGTTTTGAAGGCTTTTCTATTAACATAAAGCTAGTTTTAATAGGTAAGTTAAATGAATAGTTACTTACTCAGCTTAAGTTTCGCCATTATTTCGAATTTTATTGGTTAAATTCGAAGAAAGGACATACACGTGCCTTGATAAATATAACCTCTAAAGTTGAGGTTAGGTTAAAGTTGACAGCTTGATTTTGACAGATACCGGCATTGCAGAAATCTGTTATACCTAATTTTATTTTTAAATTTAAAAAAATTCATTTCATAAAACTGGGCAAGTACTTAAAAATGGTTTATTACAAATAAGTTTATGACTAAAAAATATTAGCGTTTCCCCTTTGTTCTATTTTTTATCCTCCTGTTTTTCCCTGGTCTTTTGTTAACAACTTTTCCCTTTTTCATGGCTGGTTTCTTGGGTCTCCTGTATTCACTAATATCCGCCGCACTATCTTTAGTATTCAGCTTACTACCTTTTTTCTTTCCACCAAACCCAAACTTCTTGTTCTTCAAATTCCTCTTTTCATTTACTTTCTTCTTATTTTTGCCATCCAAAAATCCTAAATCCTTTGACTGCCCTTTCCTAACTTTCTTAACTTGCTCTAACATCATCTTTTTCTCCTTTTGTCTTTCTAATTTAGTTTGGATTTGTAACATCTTTCCTTCTTTCCTCTGTGCCCTTAGTTGTTTTACCTTTTCACTTCTCTGTTTTTGAACTTGTTTCTGCATCAACTGTGCTCTTATTTTTTGCATGTGTTCATCTGATTTAGCCATTTCTGCAAAATAATCATCTGGCCTAATAGTTTTTAAACCAAGAGCTTTCAATTTAGGTAGGGCCTCCAAGACCGCTGCCTGAGCCTGACGATGAAACATGGTCTCTCTTTTGAAGTCATTTAAAACAGGGTCCGCTGAAGGATCAACTTGAGGCAGTTTCTTATTATTCTTAAGTTGGTTTTCACGTTTCTGCTCATGTATGATCATTTGAGCCGCCAATTCTGGGGCTAGAGGAGCTTGTTTATTCACCAGGTTTAAAGTTTCAATCCAAGGGAGATTCAATTTAAATTCCGCCAGTTTTTGTTTCAGACCTCCCTGTTAAGAATAGTATCAGTGTTGTTGATAGATTATTTGAATAGTACATACCACATTATTCACATGTTGCTTTGGGGCTGCATGGACTGTATTTAGGCCTGGTTTGAGGCGGCCCTCAGCAAATGCTTCTTGCAACTAAAAAACGAGAAAGTGTTACTATTACAATTGCACAATAAATGCAGCAATATTTACCTCAACATCACTATCACTCAATTCAGATTCACTTGAGCTCATTTTTAAAAAAAACGACAACACGTGAGAAACAAAATACGACCATAACCTTACTTACTCACTGTCAAATTATTTTTGTTCTAACTAGAATCTAGGGATTTTATCATTTGTGACGTTTCAGTCAAACCTAACCCCAATCCTGAAAGTAAACAATTGTCCCAGAAAACAATATCAATGATTTTTTTTTAAAATGAAGCGAGAACGGACCGGGGATAATTGTCGACCTTTTAAATTATAAGTATCCACTTTATACTTTCCTTAGCATCAGTTTATTTGAAGACTAAAGTATGTTTTTATTTTTTTACAGCCCATCAGATTGTAAGCCTCACAGGGATAAGTTTTGAGAGAAAGAGTATTATAGTAAGATGCCTTAATCTGTTAAGTGTGGTGTACAACTCTAGAGTTTTTAGGGATTTGTGGAATTGACAGTTGTACCTTTAAGGGACAACTTAAGACATGTTAGACTAAATGCAAAACAGTGCAGGATTTATAGGATAATTTTGAATGATGACTATGAGGCACATTTTCAGTATTTTGATCCGTTTCTAGATGTGTGCCAGTCAGATACAGAAACGTAAGTAGAACTAAATATTCAAATTTTATGTTAGGCCTAGTCCAGGTACATTTTTGCTTTTAATTTATATAAAACAGCTACATGAGTTCACAACTGTATGTGCAAGAGATTCTTTAATACTTACGTTTATGTTTTGATATCAGAAATAAACTATTAAGTGCTAGTAATCATGAAAATCTTATTGGTTGCGCTTATAGGTGTTTACTAGATATTTTAATATTGATATATTAAGTAGTTAAGCATTGCTAATATGATTTAATAATATAACTTGAGGTATAGTATCAAAGAAAAGTTTTACGTTTTACTTGTTACTACTGCAAAAAAAGGATTTTTTACCTATTCCCAACTTGTTTCAGTCGCAGTTTGGACACCTTCTCAACGCATCATCTAAACGCAGCCCTTAAAGTAGACCCTGACAATAATGCCGGTGAATTAGTTGTAACAATCCCTCCAGAAGCTTCCCACTTGGTTGCTGAAGGCACGGCTCTCCGTGTAGGCATAGAATTCTCTTTAGAACAACCACAAGGCGGCATTCACTTTGTAGTCCCTTCCAAAGAAGGAACATACGCTGAAAGAGGAGTCCATTTGTTTACTTATGGCCACCAAAACTCTTCTCGACTGTGGTTCCCATGCGTTGATAGCTTTGCCGAAACGTGTACGTGGAAGCTAGAGTTTACAGTAGACGACGAGATGACGGCTGTTTCAAATGGAGATCTCATTGAAGTCGTGTATACGCCCGACATGAGGAGGAAAACGTATCATTATTCTTTGAATATACCTACTTGTGCGCCAAACATATCACTAGCGGTTGGTCCTTTTGAGATATACGTGGATCCTTATATGCACGAAGTGACGCATTTTTGTCTCCCTGGGTTGTTACCGCTTCTTAAAGTTACCACACGGTATATGCATGAAGCTTTTGAGTTTTATGAAGAAACACTGTCAAATCGGTATCCATACTCGTGTTACAAACAGGTTTTCGTTGATGAAACTCATGAAGATTACCGGTCGTATGCTACAATGAGTATTTTAACCGTGAATTTGCTCCACTCGGCTGTTATTATTGACCAAGTGTACACAACTAGAACTATAATGGCACAAGCAATAGCCGAGCAGTTCTTTGGTTGTTTTATCTCCATGCAAAACTGGTCAGATATGTGGCTCAACAAAGGCATAAGTCAGTACTTATGTGGGTTGTATTGTAAAAAAAGTTTTGGCAACAACGAGTACCGATTTTGGGTACAGAGTATGCTCCAAGATGTTGTTAAATACGAAGAACAGTTTGGAGGGATTGTACTTGATCCAAGTCAGCCTCCTGCGCCGTTACCTTTGGGCTCTAATACGTCCCAACAAAATATCAAGCAGAACGAAGAAAAATTTTATTTTTCTATCAGAAACTTACATACTTTGTCGCCGATGTACATAAAAGCTCTCCACAAGAAAGCTTGTCTTGTTATGAGGATGTTGGAGCATAGGATCGGTCAGGAATTGCTGTTGCAGGTTTTCAATAAGCAACTATCGTTGGCGGCGAACGCGGCCCAACAGAAAATCGGCAGTGGCTTGTGGGGTCACATGTTAATAAGTACTAATGTTTTTACAAAGGCGATTTTTACAGTCACTGGAAAGGATATGGCTGTTTTTATTGACCAGTGGGTGCGCACGGGTGGGCACGCTAAATTTCATCTTACTTCAGTTTTTAACAGGAAGCGGTAAGAGGTTTGAAAGCCAGTAAGTGCTTTGTTATAATTTTGTGAATTGTAGAAACACGATTGAGTTGGAAATCCGTCAAGATGCGACCACTCAACTCGGTATCAAAAAATATGTCGGACCTCTGCTGGTGACACTGCAAGAGTTGGATGGAACCTTCAAACATATGCTCCAGATCGAAAATACTGTAGTCAAATCGGATATTACATGTCACTCCAAAAGCCGCAGAAATAAAAAGAAAAAGATTCCTTTGTGTACGGGCGATGAAGTGGACATGGATCTAAGTGCCATGGAGTAAGTCTCTTAAAACCAAATTTTAACACTTGACGTAATTTTTTTTAAGCGATTCTCCTGCCCTTTGGATTCGTCTGGATCCGGAAATGACTCTTCTTCGTTCCGTGGTAATCGAACAGCCCGATTACCAGTGGCAATACCAACTACGTCACGAACGTGATGTTACTGCTCAGATGGAAGCCATCTACGCTTTGGAGCGATATCCTACTCCAGCTACTCGACTTGCTCTCACGGACACCATTGAAAACGAACAATGCTTTTATAAAGTACGATGTCGGGCTGCTCATTGTCTGACCAAAGTTGCCAACGCGATGGTGGCGAATTGGGCCGGGCCTCCGGCTATGTTAGCAATATTTCGGAAGTTATTTGGGTCATTCGCAGCGCCTCATATTATTCGTCAAAACAATTTCACGAATTTCCAGCATTATTTTTTGCAAAAGACTATTCCTTTGGCTATGGCAGGTTTGAGGAATGCCCACGGCATTTGTCCACCCGATGTCATCAGGTTTTTACTAGACCTCTTCAAATATAATGATAATTCTAAAAATCGGTATTCCGATAATTATTATCGCGCGACATTGGTGGAGGCGCTCGGGTGTACTGTGACACCAGTGGTGTCGGTTATTCACCAAGGAGCACCCATCACCGCCGAGAGTTTGAGTACTGACACTAAATTAATATTGGAAGAAGTCACAAGAATGCTTAATTTGGAAAAGGCACTTCCGTGTTATAAATATACGATTTCCGTGGCGTGTTTGAAGGCGATAAGGAAGCTTCAAAAGTATGGACACTTACCTAGTAGGCCTACAATTTTTAAAAGTTACGCCAGTTACGGACACTTCATTGGTATAATTGTAAACTAGAATTTCATTTTTAATGTCTGTTTAATTTGTAGACGTTAGGTTGGCAGCGTTGGAGTGTTTGGTGGATTTCGTTCGAGCAGATGGTCGTATGAATGATTTACAGGACATCTTGGATATTTTGGAAAGTGATCCAGATCCGGGGTTGCGACATAAATTGGCTGAATTGATAATACAAAATCCGCCGTTTAAAAGGGCTCATCGGGAAAGGTTAGACATGCCAGAGCTGGTGGAACGAATATGGACCAATATCAAGTATGTTTTCCAACTAGTGTCTTTTTTCAACTTTAAAAAAGGAAAATTAGCATATTTGAACCGCTCAGTTTCATCACACAACAGTTGAAAGTAGTTTGCGGCGAGAAATTTTTCTAGACGTTCTTAAAGACTGGTTATAAGTGAACTCGTCAATTTTCTCAGAGATTGCGGTTGTTGATGAGTTTTTGTTACCATTTCATTCAGAGAATCTGAGATTGTGTTGTGATGTTGTAACTATGAAAAAATTGCATCCTAGCAGAAAACAAAGTTTAGAAAGAATGACGGGCTCATATTGATAACAAAAATAACAAGTCTGTTAATTTACAGTGTGAACCGAATAATCGAATTCATAAGTTTTATTTCAGTATGCAAAAATGGTGGGCGCGTCAAGCAAGTTCATATTTATATTTTTGTTGAATTTGACTCATTCTCTTTAAAATTAACCACAAACGTTTAAGACTTATAAAGTCGTTTAATGTAGAAAATTTCCGCATTATTCTGGATCCATTTCTATTATTTGTTTGTTTTTTGCAGTGGCATGTTATCCCACGACACCAGACTGCGCTGCGACCTAGTGGACGTGTACTACACCCTTTATGGAAGTAAAAGACCAGTCTGCTTACCGATTCCAGAGCTTGCCGGTTTGATGAACCCCCCAAAAGTCGAAAAAAAATCCCACATCTCCAGGATACTTCCGACTCCAGAAATCAAACACTCTCCCAACCCCAAAGACAGCACCACCCCCATTATTATTGAAGACAATTTAGAATGCATGAATGTGGAAGTTGTGGCAAGTGACGACAGAGTCAAGGTAGGACTCCGTTACAATCCTTTTTGTAGTTAATCTTCTTTTTTCCTATATAGAATGAACCGATGGATATGCAAATTGAACAACCTCGGCCCACTCCAAAACAAGAATATTTTTCAGACAACTCTGTGTCGTTGCCAGGAATGGGACAGGTGGGTCCCGTGGGATTCGAGCCCGGGATGTTCAAGAAAGAGGGCGATTCTAAACACAAGTCGGAGTCTGGGAAACTTAAAAAGAAGAAGAAGGATAAAAAGAAACACAAACACAAGCACAAGCACAAACATGAACATAAACACAATAAAGATAAGGAGAAGAAAGAGAAGGATCCGAGTAAGAGGGTGAAGGAGGAAACTCTAAGTTCGGTCAGTTCTACTCCAAGTCCCAATCCAATGTCGATGGGAGGTGAATCAATTTAATTTACTGGTGATTTTTTAAACATTATCAGAGGTATCAAATATATGTGTTGTAAGAAACGAGGTGTTTTTTTTTGGGAAGAGGAAAAAACAAAAGTTTGAGTAGAATCTATTCATTTATTTTAAATATTAATTGATTACATAGTATAGGTGTGCTTGTCAGGATAAAATATGGTATTTACAATGTAATAGTGAAACATAAATTGTACTTAATAATTTTAAAGCTCATGTAGAGATAAAGATTGGAGTAGTCGTGATTTTTGATATCCGAACGAACAAATCGTTAGTTACGTGTATACGAGTTCAGAACGAAAAAACACGAACAATCGAAGGAACAATGAGAACTAAGTATTCAAGTCGTAATAATATGTATTTTCCTAAACGTAATTTACAGTTCTCACAGTTCAAACTGTCTCAAACAGTTGAGAAGGAAATAAAAACTGTGTATAACAACATCACTGCTTCAAACAGTTCGAATCTCAACAAGTCGTTCAAGTATTCACAAATATACATCCTTCACCACGTTTTTAATACTAGGGATGTTGACGCAACCGAATTGCTTATTACATCAATAACAATAAAATAACAACTGCAATTTATATACATCGACAAAAAAGCGTAACTTTGATTGGTCAATGATATAAAAATAATTGTACGCTACAAACTATAGGTCAGATCGAGATCTTCGACGAAATTAACTAATACACAAAGATCCGATTGAAATTATCAATGGAATTCAGTACGAGGAACAGAGAACACGATTAGATGCGATTAACGCTTCTCATTCAAGTCACATATTCACAAGGGTCGGGGGGAATCTTTATAACAACAAAGACCTAACTATGAACTAAAATATATTCTCCTTATATATTTTCTTATGTACTTTGGACATAACTAACTACCACTTTTTTTCCAAAGGGAACATGCATTTACATAGCATGAATTAACAAATTTCTCAATAATTAAATATACAACGTGTATATGCTAGGATTACAAGGTCTGTATTGTATACCTATCATGAAATCGTATTGCTCCTATTGCTTCCCACAATACAACCTCATTCTCTAAATGATTATCATTTTATTTACAATCTTAGCCTATCCTCTCACTAATACACATCTTTACCAGTACAGCATTCAAATCGCTTACAAACTGAAAACTCTATTCTGTTCCTGTCGTATTGCTTAGTTCGAAACTTGCGACAAATTCTACACTACAATTTATTTAACTGTCGAGAAATTTTGTGATTGGTTCTTGTTGCTGGCTACCCAGTTTGTGTATACATCTCTGAAAATTGTTGATTTGTAAGACTTGTCTTTCTTGAATGACATTAACACTTACCGGCAATGGCTCACCACGCATTCATTACTGCAGTACTCGTCCTCCCATTCTGGATTTGTAATAGCTGGATTAGGGCATCCATGCCGTATACACGAATTCTGGGGTCGCATTTGTCCTTGTTGCACATTCTGCTGAGCTACTGATGTGGGGACAGAGGGGGGTGTTGCCGAAACAGGTGGTGAACTCGAGACCATCGGGGGCGGACTGACGTGTTGTTGCATATGGGGTGATACAGCATGTTGTTGTTGCGGCGACACGGGCATGTGTTGCTGCTGAGGAACCTAAATCCACTATTAACTCACTCAAATTTCACTGTTTTTACAACAAACCTGTTGCATATAAGTGTTATGCTGTGGCTGTTGCATGTGTTGCATGTGTACAGGACCCATTGAAGACTGCATCATGTTTTGGTGCTGTTGTTGTTGTTGTTGCTGCTGCTGTTGGGCCTGTGACATATTCGTCATCATTGGTTTTTTGCCTATTGGTGGTTGTTGAGTTGGCGGCGTAGCTGCTGATGACATCGGGGGCGATGGAATGGTACCTTGAGGGGTGTAACCGCCATATTGAGGGGCACCGGCATTGTAGTTACCGTAGTTTCCGTACATTCCTTCGTTATCACCTGCCCCTTTTGACACTAAACTGGCCCTGTAAGCTGCCAGCGCTTTCAGGTATTCTTTTTTAGCTGCCTCGGTTTTTTTCTTGTACACCTGTGAAATTATGACACGTATCACATAACCTTACTTTTACACGTGCAGTTATTTGTTGTCAAAATCGTTGCCAACGTTACGGACGCATTGCTATCCTTGCTTAATTGGTTGCATATCTTAAGGGCAATTGTGGAATAAATTTAAGCGCGTTCACAAGCCATTAAACTCTTAAATTGTTATAGCAGTAGTAAATAAAATATTAATAATCAGTTTATTTATGAATGGCTAATAGTCAATATTTGTCAAACAATAATAACCCTAACGATAACAAATGGCCTGTTAGTACATCGTCTAACACTTTTATTTTTTATAATGGATTTAATTTTATAGATCATAGAATGATGTATTTTATTTACTATTCATAACTTGGATAATTTAGTCATAAAATTTAAACTCAGTTAATGACACGTAAGTAGGCACTTAACCTCCAGTCATCTTTTCATGTTCAATTTTAAGATTTATATTTCAGGTCATAAAAGATTTTATGTATTTTCATACGACTTAAAAGGGCTGTTTCAATTATAATCTGTGATTAACCCATGGCCCGATATCATCGTTAAACTATATTTTTGTCAACTACTAATTAAATATAAAGTCAATTAGCTATAAAATGACCACTCTTGAGGGTTTTAGAGTAAAAATTAATGACCACAGCCAAGAAATTTTATTTAGTAAAATTGGTTTAATCATAATCATAAATCAAAAGAATTAATTGACGTTTCTCTCGACCACATTTTATTTTTAATCACACTATAAAAATCTAAATGACATCCCATTTCAAGTAGCAATGTTTATTTTGTAAAAACTTTCTTCCAACCCTATTTATAAATTTATAACTTTTTGTGGAATTAAATATAGATGCTTAACAACTCAGAAAACTGTAAGAAAAGTCAATCTTTAATCAGTTTTCCTGAACAACTGTTTTTCCTTGATTTTTTAACGTTCTAGACGATTTGTTTTTATACTATGTCCATTAAACAATAAAACCGTTCGAAGCAGTAAACACGCCATTTGATATTAGCAAATTTAACAATAAAATTTAATGTTCCCATCATCACGCTTTTTGTTATGACTTTGCTTCTATCATGAATGAACAATTCTTACTTTTCACATTGTAAACATACGAAGACTCATGTTTTATTTAAACTTTGCAATCATATTGGATACAATTTTCAGTCATTCCCGATTCTAACATCTTCGCTTTTTATAACATTTAGAACATCATAATACTTTGCCGAGAAAAGTAAATAAAACCCTGCAACTTACATTTTTATGTTCCGAGTCTAAAGCGTCCCACATGGAAGCCACAATTTTCGAGACTTCACCAAAACTAGCATTAGGATTTTGTCCTTTGATGGCTGCTTGCGTATCACGGAAGAACAAGGCGTACGCCGAAACAGGTCTGTAATAAAAACAAATGTATAAAACACAAGTACCAATAAAAATTAATCATATAGATATAGACAGTTCCAAATCGGGCCGAGCTACTACATAGTAAGTAAAATTGCAACAATAAATCTGCTGTTACAACTTGCGCGCACGGTGAATGTTAGCTTTATGGGCCATATAACGTCTTCCTTTCTGTTATGCAGCTGGGTAAATGGCATTCTCAACATTTTAATACGATTTAATAGCAGCCACGAAAATCGATAAGGTGTTCACACTTGAGATTGCGAGTGTTAAAGTATAAGAACACAAAAACTTGAATTCGACGGAGTGATGAAATCAAATTACAGCCCTATGATTCTATGGTGATTAGTTATAATTTCTTTATCTTCAACTTTTATATTTCGTGCAAACAGTCTGAATATAAATCATTAACCTCAATTTCTGTGGACTCCAATTTTAAAAATCAACATTTTTCAGGGTTGGTGTACAAAATAAAAGTAAACATTTCCCGGATTTGGGGTGAAACTTTTTACGTTTTACTACCGAAGCGTCCCGATTTTTATGAGCTTAGATGGATTAAATTTCTTATTTGTTGCTAGCTCAGCGAAGTTTCAAACGCTCTGCTTCTTTCCCTTAGGGATAATCAGTCGAAAACTCTCAGGAATGTGGATAATTTGTTGTTGCTTATAAAGATTGGTCGAAATTAAATTACGATTTGATCAAAAGACCCTTTTAGTGACAGAATTTATTTCCTAATTCTATTATTCTGCGTTCGTTTTGTTCAAGATTTCGGAACTTTTCCTTGAAAAAATAAACTCTGCTCTTAGGACAAAAAATACTTATTAAAGGCCACGAATGTTTATAGCTAATACGGAGTTCTACTAATTGTTTGCTTGTAAATTTCGTAACCATAACGTGATCGTACTAAACTTCATCGAACTTAATTTGCCGTAACTGTTAAAAATGGCCTCCCCTTCTTTATTATTACTGCCACTATATTCTTGAGAGTTAATTGAACTTAAGCAAAACGACGCCGTTAAACCGACGATTCAATTTCGAACTTTGCGTTTATTTCTTAAGTAGCTGAAAATGCTTAAATTTGCTTTATCATGTCCTCTTTTTCCGTACAACTACTTCCACTTTAGTTGAGCCGACAATTAACATTTCAAACGCAAACATACAACAGCTACTTGTTGATTAATAATGAAGCCGTGCAAAATTGGTTGCGGTTTCATTAATCGAACATGATCATTAAACAAATAAATGATGAATATCAATTAGAGACAGATAATAAATGGTTACGGTACCGCATTGTTAACGTCTCTTGACGAGTAATGGCTTGGTTAAACGTTAGCTACACAAACAGGACTATAACTCACTTTTGGGGCTCGTTAGGGTCTCGCTTCTTTTTCTTCTTCTGAACTTTAGGCTTTTTCTGCGTTTTCGTTAACGTTTGGTCCGCGGGTTCGGGCGACGGTCGCTTCATTGCTGTTATCTGAAAAAAAAAACAATAGGTAATGAAAAGGCCAGGTAAGGAATGGTAAATTTTGATAGCTAACAAGTTGTAAAAATTAAATCAATAAATTATTAGAATTTCGTTGAAACTTATCAGTCAATTGGATGAGTATTTAAAAAACCGAATTATAATTAGACAACATTCTGCTCCACAATAATTAGGAGGTAACAAAACGATTAAATTGTAGGTAATTATTATTTTAATTTTCCATGTAATGTTTACGAGATTCCTTAGACTTTTTTTAGAATTTATCGATTCTTTGTTTTCTCTTGAAGTGTTGAGATTATCTGGATTCTTTGTGTTTGTGTGCTTCGAGTTGTTTGGATTAATCGAATTTTCTAGATTCTCTCAAGATTTTTCAAATGTCTGTTGCATTTTTTTGATTTTTTGAGTTTTTACATTTCTTTGATTCTCTAAATTACCCAGGATCACATTTTTCAAATTCTTTCGGAAATTATATTTCTTTGAAGTATTTTTAGACTTTTTCTGTTTCTTCGTATCCCTTGAGCCTCATTTATGCTTGGAGTTCTGTATTACCTTTCTACGTTTTGGCTTAATTCATTCGATTTCTTAAGTATATGTTGCGTGTAGAATACCAAAGACAGTTGCTAAGCTGGCGGTTGTTTTTACTGACACAATTATAAGTCGTTAGTTATTATCATATTATCAAAAAAATTATTTCGCGCTTTTTTTGTTATCCAACTGAAGTTGCTGATTACGCGGACCTAAGTAGGTCTATAAATCTGGCTCTGTGTAAAAGGTGTGGTACACGCATTTCTTCACTTTTTGAGTGGATTACAATCAATTAATTGCAAACTTGTCTCATAAATTTCTTTATGTAGTAAACTCAGTAATTCAGCAATTTTAAGTATGTCTTGCGTTTCACTTTAGTTCTTATCGAGCAATATACCACTAACAAGTAAATACCAGAAAAATGGTTCGTTAAATGAAAGCGATTAAGATATCCTTGAAAGCATAAAATTTAATTTTATTGTCTACCAGATACCGTATTATTAGGACATTAACTGCAATCGACAACTGAACAGCAGCATTGCAACTTTTAAAATCAATATGTTCTGATGATGCAATTTTTGAAACACGTATCATTACTGTTATACGTATGTCGTGCACTAAAAGTAGATATTGCAATAATTCGACTTCTTTACCCATAAAATTTAAACGTTACTGTTCTCGATATGATTACTATTTTGAAATGTTTACCATTGCAGGATGTGGCGTGCTATCATCGCTGTCCTCGCTGGTGGTGGGTTCTTGTCCTGGGGGCGCCGGTGGACTGTTTCCCCTTCCTTGGGGGTGTTGCGGCGACGTCCCATATTGGTTCATTGCCCCTGGGGGAGGTTGTCCATGATTCATCATCATCTGTTGATGCTGCTGTTGTTGAATCATCAGAAGTTGATTGTTATGCTGTTGTTGTTGGCTAGGACTCATGGAGTAGTTAGGCTGTGGACTATGATAGGACGGATTGACCATCCCGTGATCGGGACCTGACAAGTACAAGGGCTGTTGGTACCCTCCAGTTGGGTCGTGCATACCCATGCCGTCTTGTTGTTGATTCATTTGCTGCATACCCTGCATCGACTGCTGTTGGTAATGCTGCTGCTCTGTGTTCACTTGTTGTTGTTGCTGTTGCTGCTGAGGATTGATCGCAGGAATGTCGAAGTCCTCGTCGCCAAAACTTGGCGTATGAAAAGTCTACAGAAAAAAATTCATATTTCAACCAAAAAAGTTATGAAATAAAATTCTTAAAGACTATTGTCTTTAACAATTACGAAAAGCCGCGATAAATTCGGCACGCCCAATAAAAATGAGTAAAAGCTGATTTATAATGTTCATATAATTCTTCTTTATTTTCATACAAAGTTATAGCCCATATTTCTTCCCTGCCAAATAAATTACATCCAACGGGTATTCAGCTCGACTCTATTAAAGTTAGTTTCGTAGGTCACCACGGCGGCGTTGGCGTCGTCGCCGCCACCGCCGCCAACGGGACCACACAAGTAGCCAAAGAAGGAAACAAAACTTGTACATTTTTTCCGATTTATTATTAAATATCGAAGGAATTCAATTTAGGCGACGACGGTTGTTGCTGCAGCAACGAACGGCCTTTTATGATTGATATGATGGAGAGACGCGGTTCAACGGCCATTACCAAGGTGACTTTCATATCTCTCTAACAGCACTCAAGATGGCCGTCCCACTTCCGCACGTGTGCATACGCATATACCTGCATCTTTAAGAAAAGAGAACATACCTGGTCACTCATGTCGTAGCCGTTCGATTGGAAGTTTGTCTGTGGTATGCTCAGGGATAAGTCAACGTTTTCAGATCTCTGGAACAATAAAGAAACTGTCAATTTTACACGAAAATAGTTGACGTCTAGAGAGAGTAAGAAGTAATTTTACTTAGAAACGTCTTCCTAAAAGTTCACGAATACTTAGGAATGTGGATGTCAAAAAACGGTTAATAAATATCTGCTCATGAAAGGCTAGCTTATTTCAAATGTGATCAAAAATTAGATTTTCATAGCGATAACCACAATATGTGATTTCATTATGAAATATTTTGATATTTCCATCAACGTAACGAATAAAATTTCATATTTCTACGAAAAAATTGGGGCGTCAATTATTTAACTATTTATTTCTAATTCTTCTTTGTAAGAAATTAATAATAACCTACATGAAACATAATGATGTTTTAAAACGATGTAAATTTTATCGATTACCATCTACGGAATATGTATATTTTCACAATGAAACCTGTTTGTTGTGTGAAGATAAACAAGTCTGAAAGTAGCTTAATTTTGTAACCTGAAACTGAATTTTATCGTGAGTCAAGATTTTAAATTAACAGCACATGTTTTTGGAGATAATAAGAAAAAGGAGCATTTCGGTCCCAAAACTGTTACATTTTCGTGGATAATTACAGAGGTGGGTACAGAGGTATGTATTTCTAAAAATAATTATTTAATTCAAAAGAACTGTCATGTGACTTGATGAGTATTATTGTTTCTGTAAGTTAAATCACGTTTTCTAGGAAAAAACGAAAAACAGTTCAGTTCTTCATAATAATTTGCCGGTGTTAGTTCTGATAACGGAATTTGTGAAGCCAATTTAGAACGGAAAACGACAATTTAGGTCCCTTCCAATTTTGAAAAATAATGTCTTCGTGAAAAGGGTTTGTTGCATTGGAAAATTTCAGCTCTTAATATCTTGCAAATTAAGGAAGGGAGCGTGGAAGCTTTTCTCTGTATACATTAAAAAAATATTTGTCGGGAACAATTCTGAATTAATCTAAGCTCAGATGTTCTCAGTTGTCAATTACTCTACAATCAAAACTATAATAGCTATTAACACACATTGAAAATTGCGTCATTATGGAATACAGTACATTACGACATAGAAGATATTTTTATTTCTTATCTCGATTAAATCGTTATTAACACATTTACAAAGAAATACAAAGTAGATCACTGCAGTGTTCAAATCAAATATTTTTAAGTAGTCGGTATTAGGGATTATGCCTCTTAATAAAAGCCCGGTGATTCGTTTTTATTTCAGCTCATAAAGTTTTTATTTAAGTGGACTTCACAGCTATAAATGCCACTTTTAATATCCCTAAAACTCACGAAAATAAAAGGATTATTCACATCACTGTCACTCCAGAATTCTTAAAAATGGATTTTTCATGTATCGTTAATTGAATTAAACCATCTTAATTCCTAAGATGTCAGGAAAGTTAGGTGAATACAAAATATAAAACTTGCAATATGAAAATCAGGGCAAAACGCGCATTTCCTGAATCGGAAAAGCCTTCCTTTTCTCCTCGCTATTGTCGGAAACCGCCTTAAAAATTTCATATGCGCCATCATCAATTTTTCATACGAAAAAGTCCGCCGGCCACAAAGGTATTTTTTGCAGTCGACGGCGATAAATTCACCAACAATGGTCCGGTCGCGATCTACGATACAATAAAAAACAAAAGGGCGCTCGTTATGTTTTATTTAGATTTTTAATTTTTCCCAACAAGAGACGGACTAGACGGCACACAACGGTCCAATATTTAACGAGGTTATTAATTGTTCCGTGTCCTAGAATGATGTACGATTTTTATTTGAATAGGAACAGCGGAAAATAAATGAAAATGCGAAAGCGGTACAACCGGGACGTCCGTCCTTTTCTTCTGGAAAACTGAGGGTTGTAGGGCAAAAACCCTCGCGAACGGTCTGTGTGTTTACTTTTAATCTCTCATTGTTCAAACTCTCGACATTTATTTGTTTTCGGGACTCCTGCTCGCGAATAAAAAAAACGGGAAAACAGAATATTAATTAAAATTGTAATTACGTTACGCTTCGCTTCGAAGAATGCCCCTTAGAATGAAAGTGCGAGGTTTTCGATGAATGTTATTATTTGGAAATAAACTGCCCGCCAAAAATACGGATATTTACAGAAGTTATTATTTGTAGTGTGATTGTAATTGAATTGATTTTTGTGATAATAAACAACGTAAAAAGCCGTTATCATGGCCAACATTTGAAGACTTTCGGCCAACATTCAAGCAAATGTTGGCCGAACTTCGCGATAAAATTATGTAAATTTATTTAAATGTCGACCATTTTATGAGATCCGAATGAATCTTCCAGTGTTTTATTGCATTTGTGAACGTTTGAGAATCTCATAATTAACTTTAAATGAAAATAATAGACCACAGACCACAAAGTTAATTTATCGAATTCTAAACTTTGACGCAAATAGAGTACCAACTAAATATTGTATTTACGTGTTTAGATATCAAAATGCCAAACAGAAAATTTAATAACACATCGACCCCTAATATCAAAATTTCCCCGTCAGGAAATTTGAAACAATTTTTTTCAGGCCAACTCATTCTCGAGTGAATTAGGACATTCGAGATTATCTTTTTCCGTTCGAGATTTCAAATTTTGATTCACGATTAACGATTTGCTTAGTTTTCAATGCGCTGTTTAATTCCACAGAGAACTAGTGAGGTGATCTCTTGTCTTATTACCAGCGTAAATATCAGTGCACAAGCGAAACTGTCAATGCGGCAATAACTCAAAGGTCGAGCGATATTTTACGTTTTATAAACCGTGTAAAATGGGACACCTTTAGGCGAGGGTAATTAAATCGACGCGGACCACCTCCTCTTAAATTACCAAAAATACAATGTGACCTCATAATGTAAAAATCTCCATACATGAAAGTTTCCAATTTCCGTGTTTCATTAATAACTAAATAAGTGTCAAATAATTTGAAATTTAATAGGAAACCTTCCATTACGGGCGAAACGATATCATTATCGTAACAATTATACTAGAAATGGAGTAGCGCCATCTCTGTGCTAAATGAGGACAAAGTCGATAACGGCTCCATCTGATGCGCGTTGCACTCAAACCGAACTGCAACAACAAATATAAGAGAGCCTGAGGCGGTCGACTCACTTATATTAAATAAGTTTAACTTAATTTACAACACAACTGTTCGTTGGCGCAGAGACTGAAATTTAATTAAAAAGTTGAAATTAGTTTTTGTTGTAATTCAGCATTTTTAAATTCCTCCCGTTTGCGTTTATGATCAAACTTTCTGGCTAATTAAATGGAATAAGATGCCTTGGTAATAAAATCACCGTAATATCCATAATTATAGCTCAATTTCCTCTCTTTTTGTTCAATGAGATTTGTTTCATTTTTTCACTGGTCTGACGGAAGGGAATTAACCAGACGTGCGTATTCGTAGATACGTGGATCGATATGACAAAGCAATTCCGGAGATTTTGGTTGACATACGGACTATTCCGGTGCTTACCGCTGTCGGATTTGTTTTAGCTCTCGTTCAAACAACGTTTTCGTAGACGACGAGCCCGCAATTATTGATGGGGAGTTGCAACTACGACAAACTTTCCTTATAATTACTGATAGTTTGCGTGATCCTGTATAGTCAATTACGAAAGTTTACAAGAGCAATAATGAGAATACATAATACCCATTTCGGAGGGGAAGGAGCGCAGAGGAGAAGTTTCGGAAGAAAATTGACACCACTGTCTTTTTACTCATTTTGGAGTAGTTGATCAAAGCTATAAATTTCTAGGGACGCACAAACAAAACTCAATATATTATCGTGAACCAAATCTGGTGCGGAAATATTTTTGATTTATTCCATGTATTCAGTTTTAAAAAGTTAAATGTAAATCTTACACAATAAATAACACTTTATTATTAACTTTTCGCTCAGTTTAAAATTTATTTATTAATTTAGCATTCTTAATCCGCAAAATCGAAACACACGAACGTTGTTCAAATTTGGCCAAAAACTCTACTCTAAGAGACGATAAAATAAATCAGATTATCCCAGTGAAATTTTCCTTAAGCTTCACCAACAATTTGAGGAAAATATCACATCTAAGACTCGAATTCGAATGGGTAAATAAATAAAGAAGCTTGCCTATATCCACGTTCATATCCAGCACATACGACGAATTAATTCGTAACAGCCTGTCGACAATCAACGTCTCTTATTATTTTCAATGGTTAACTAACAAAATTAAACTAGTTTTTCGATTAAAAAATGTAAACGATCGGTAAAAAGTGTAATTCTTCCACAAGATAATGCGCGGCACACAATAAACCGAGTCACGCTCATAAAATTACATTGGGTCAAAAATATTTATTATTAATTGTTGTTATGTTATTTTAATATCGAGAATGTTGCAGATGTAGATGGAAACAAAATTTCTAATTGAAATAAACGTTGGAATCAGGAAGTCATGTCTGTTCTTACAAAAAAGTGTAAATTCACATTTGTATCAAAAACTAAACAGACTTGACTTCACAATGCAACACCTGTTTCAGTTATAAATTCTGCTTACTTATTTTACAATCATTTGCTCAATATAAATATATTCTTTACAACTATAGAAAACAAAAATGCATAAAAAAAAATAGATAATACTAGTGTAAAATTTTTATAAGCCTAACTTTGTAATCTTTTACGTTTTTAGTAAGTACCAATAAATTATGTGCGAACTTACACTAATTGAATAATACATTTCTTCGACTGTGCATGAATCTAGAGCCGTTTATTTAGTCGAATATTCTTTATTAAAGATACAAGAATGTAGAAATTAGGAATGAAAACAGAATACGAAAAATTTGAGGAGATGGGATGATTAAAAAAAAACTTGAAAGACAAGAAAGCTTTCAGCTGCTTAGGACTATGAAAAAAAAACTTGAAAAACATAATAAACCTATTCATTATAATTCGATTTATGCAAAATCCACATTATCTTCGTTCGTTACAAACTTTTGATGTGAATATGAAAAACTTGTTCCTTCTGTAATGAATCGTGTTATTATCACAGTTATTATAAGACATTTTATATCATCTAATTATATACGATTTTTATCCTAGAGCAGCTCAAAAATTTTAATAGGGAAATTAACAAGTAAAGTGAGAGCCTGAAACAAAGTTTCAATGCAACCTATAATTACGAGCACTTAATTAACTGATGTTGTTTATCATTACTTGAAGTAAAATATTGAAGTTAAAACATACATAAATAACGCTAATTACACGTTTCTGACACCACTATTACGTTTTTGCGTAGAAAGTCAAATGCTGGTGAATCAGATCTGGCGAACTTAATAGTTTTATAGAGTGTGAAAAAGAAAGAATTTTCTTCTATATTCTAGCAAATATGTTGTTCGAGCCATCCATTTAAATTCCGATTTGAAGTGTCCGTGGAAAAACCGTTGTCGTGAAATATTGAAAAATTGAAAAAAACCTGCCCTCAATTACATCCACGCGAGAGGGTATGTTTTTCTTACAAGCAATAACTTTCACAAGAAGAATAATGTCGACATGTTAAATTAAAAGACATTACATTGGGTTATTTTCGTGCCGTAAATCTTTTTATATGAGTGTTTTCGTTGCCATAAAGTCCGGGGAGCTGAAGCAATGGGCTTTCAAGCTTTCTCACGCCGAAGTGATTCATCGCATATTTTTTAATCCAGCGTCTTCAGCTGGCGTTTTCGCTACTATACTAATATAGTGAAAAATTCCTGTTTTTGGTTGGAACCACAACATAAAAATAAACAATGTAAGCTATAATAAGGCGTAATAGGTTACAATGAACCCTGCAGCACCAAGATTGTTTTTTTACATTGGCCAACGACTATGATTATTTATAGTAATAGCCACTTGTACGTTCACAATAGGGATTGGAATTTAAATAATAACCCAGCAGTTTCGAAAATTAACGTAATAAGTGGGAGGGTAGCGTACCGTCTTGCAAGATTACCGGTTTTATACGCGGAGAGAAACGAGGAAAAATACGTCAAAAGCTGTGTTTATTTACAGGGGCGGGACGTAATTACCTACGGTAATTAAAAAAAAAACATACTCCAAAATCAATCTGATGCAATTAGGTACAGAGCGAGATATCTATCAATATGTAAATTCACAGTTTCATGTATAAAATTTAATTAACACATGCCAATTAGCATTAATCAACTTTCATTAAAATAAATTGATATTTGTATAAATATTTTATCGCAAGGAGAACAAATATAATATTAAACTATATGTTAAATAAAGGAGCTCTTGATATAAAAAAAACAGTAATTTTACCGTGGATTTATGCCCCTGTAATGGGAAGGAGCATTTTCCTCATATAAACAGGAATATTGTGTAAGAAGATGTATAAAAGAGCTTTTTAGTATAACAGGTGGAGTTTTAAGTCCATAAACTTTAAAGTGTAGAGCTGTGAATTTATTACATCTGTTTGTTCTATATCAACGACAGTACTTTGTTAAAGTGCACAAATTTCTGCTGATTAATTCAGTTAGTTGAATGAGAATTAAATGTTCCATTTATTTCAATTCGCAGTAAATTTGTTTTATAATTGCGTTGAAATTTGGCATATGGCTAGTGCCATCAGAAAAGCCAACTTATTGACTAGGTCAAACGGTAATAATCTAACCAATTAAATAATGTCCCGGTTAGAATTACCATGATTACATTAAATGTTAAACAACAGGAAGAGCCAATAGAGAATTTGCATCTTAACAACGGGTTTGCGGGAAGGCAGGAAGGGATGATCTTTTGATTGACAAAAGTTGGAGTTTCCAACATGTGTTTATTGTTTTTGAGTAAACAAAGCGTCCTCTAGAGTGCATTCTTGAAATCACTTGTAGTATAATACAAGGGTCGGAACAATGTATTGGCGACACTCGATGTCAATCATTCGCGTGAATGGAGAGAATGAAAAAACGATTTAGTCCGGACATACATATTATGTAAATATGTACTTGCAATTCAAGTGGAAAGCACGACGGTTATTTTTCTTTTTATTAATCGCATAATATCTAAGGCCAAAGAAACATTGTATAAATAAATTTATGAATCCCATAAAAAGCAGACATTACGAAAGTTGTTCGATTGTATGTATATTTATCGAATAAAACGAAACAGCGATGTTTATCAAAAGAATACAACATAAATAAAAAAGTTTTTAAAGCTTTATAAAACATTTTATTCTCCCGAAGCTCGTATAAAACGATATCGTCGAGTTTCCTTGAGAAAAATACATTTTTCTTACGTTCTCAAAGTACCTACGTATCGGGAAATAGAACATATTTTACTTTCTTTTTTCTGAAACGTCAAAACATTATCGTTTATTATTTATGTGTATGAAAGAGAAAAAGCACTAACCCGCCCTCTTTCCAAACACATAAAATTCCCTCATAGTTAATATAATTCAAAGTATTCAAATTCTCATATCGATTACATAACTCTCGTTCCGCGAACTCGGATGCCTGGAGGGAACTGAGGGGTGACGGCGGCGGCGCCACCCTCCTTTTCCCCCAAGTAGAACCCCACGCCGCCACCCGATCCCCCCAAACAAACCCAACAACTTCATTCTTAATGAGATTTTCCCGGATCCATAAATTTTAGCCTATAGCTCATTCCACAACATTAATTTCATTGCTAAATACTCGCAATAAATTATAATATAATGAACAAGCCAAATTGGGATATAAATAAATAGTGTAATTAAAATCGGAGAAAACGTTGCCGGGAGAGCAATACCGCAAAATTTATCTATTTATATAAAAACTTCGCTTACAAATTTTTAAAATATTCATGAGGATCAAGTTCAACGTAGGTAATAACGAAAGACATTTTCTTGCCAACGTTTTCAAAGGTGATGCTGATACCTCCTATGTAATTCTGACTTTTAAATTAAAATCCAACAATAGTGACAATGAGGTATTATTAAAATTTAGTTAAGCAAATAATAACTGTTTACTGACTGTTCCTACATTCATTAAGGATCTGTATACACATACAAAAGATGCTAGCACCGCCGGCGATTCCGGACAATTACGGTTCCCGGACAATAAAGGAAATGCTCAGAAGTGTAATATGTATTTAAATTGGTCAGAGTGAATACTAATTTGATGCTGTTTACCTGATCGCCACGATATTAACCCAGTTTCAGATTTTGAATGCGTCCAATTTTTACATAAAGACAACATTCAGTGCTACCAGAATGTTATTAATTTTGCAAATCAACCAAAATCGTCTTACCAGTGGTATTTCTCAAACATTCCAAATGTTATATTGAGAGTACTTGAAGTTTAGTTAAATATTTAAGTCTTGTTAATTGGGAAAGTTTCGTAGCCACATTTCAGCTATACTGTGTTTTAACAAAGAAAATCAATGTTTGTAACTGTTTTACGTGGAAGCACAGCAGGAACGAGAAACAAGCAAAACTTGGGTAATTTTTTTAAAATGTTGAACTTCCAAATGTAAATTGTCACAGAACATTGCATACGTTCTGTCAAGTTTAGCTTTTAAAGATGTCGTGATATCTTGAGGTAAAATAATAACAAAAAGTAAGAATTATGATGATGCGCTAAATTACTTACTAGTTTTTTGGTGTACCCACCATCTGTTTTCTTTTATTTCTCAATTTAGGTGATTTAGCAATTTAAAACTCAAAATACAGTTTATAATTGATAGGTAAAAACACAATATTTTGTTATAATAATTAACACGTATTTCTAAAATTAAGACCACAAAGAGATGGGAGTCGTAAGTGCCTATTAGCGGGTCAAAGAACTTTCAGGCCCCTCGATCGCCGCAGTAGTAGTTAATTTCGAGAATAATGCACACAGTTAAGAAAATTAAATTTTATAGGCAATAAACTGTTACAAATTAAAATAAAAAAATAATTCTATAACAATCTTAAATAAAGTGTAAAAAATTAAAATTTAGAAAGATAAGACCTTAAAATTAATATTGGCATCTATTTCTTTTTTTCCCGAAACAAATTAAAAAATCTCGAAATTACCGTATTTCTGGTTATCATATTTCTCATTATTTGAATATGGATTGAAAATACTGCGAAAGAAAATAAATATCGGATCTAAAATATCTACAATGCTGTAATATTATCGTTTGTCTTTATAAGTGAAAAATGTTAATGCATGAGTGACGAATTTATGATTTATGACGTAGGAGTTGTTTTTTACGAGTATACAGACTTAAGTCGTCGTGGTTTTTTAATTTTATTTTGTATCGGCTCTTGATTTTTTAAACCGCACGAATGTTTGAGTCGAGTAATCTTTGTGTTGTTCACAGGGTTACGTTTAAAATAAAAAGTAGATAAAAAGCTTCTTTATCTATAGTTGATGTTGAACTACTTCTTTATCTATAAAAAAAACAAAGATAAACGTCTATTTTTAACAACAAGGACAAAAAAATGTTTTTAGACTAGTGTAGTATTTAAAATTATTACTTTCTCAGAATTTTTCCCACAATCCAAATTTTTCGAGTGCATATATAATTTTTGTAAAAATATCTGCGTTTCGGTTTAGTTTGGTTTTAAATAAGAAACAGATACAGCTTTAAAATTATATATAACGTGATACAGGTTTTTTTGTCCTTTAAATAAAATAAATACAAATATATGCACATATAAATATTCATTTCAATCAAAAAGTCTATTTAAGGCAAAAAGTTATGGAGTACAAAAACAATTAAGAATTGTATGTTAGTATGCTTTGTCCATGTCAAACTGGAAAGCGTTTTCTTAATGACATGAATTTAATGTCAACAATTATAACGATATGAAAGCTCTTGATAATCAAAGTCCAACGTGCCGTAATGAGGATTATTAAGAAACTTAAGTTTCCCAGTGCAATTTTTACAATTGGGCCCCACAAAACTTACAGTAGTGATCAATGTAAAATCAGAAGTATGAACTCTGAATATTTATTTTGACGACATATTCACTGTATCGGTACAAAAGAGATCAAAAATTAAAACGGTGCAAAGCTGGAGTGTAATAAATGAACGAATTTGAAAGTTACAAAGCTTTTATTTATGTATTTATTTATTTTAGGTTTGTTGACAGACATATTTCAACGCAACATCACTGCACTTGATCCTCTCCATATTTTCGTTTACAATCTAAAAATATGAAATGAGTCAGAGAGAATTGTCACTATCGAAACGTGTAACCACCAAATCAGCTTTCACATTTCTCCAAAATCTCGTTTATAAATCGGAAACCAAACAAACATGGACGTTTTTATTACATTATCGATCTCGGCGTGATTATCATGTGCATTTCCGTCACTTGCTGAAAAATATTTTCGTAATTAGAGTTAATCTGTTTTCCGATTCCAGCGGCAATAGCCACAACATTACAATGGCTATTGCTACACTCCTCGGATTACATCCAATCGTCCTATTAGTCCTCATCTACTTTTCCGCACCATTGCGAGCGATTGAATTAATTATTCAATACGACTGAAACTGCACTTAGTAACGTGGATGATGAAGGTGTAACACGATTCGTAATTTAGAAAAAAATCTAACCATATGGCATCACGTCACCAATTAACCGTACAAATCCTTCTATAAATAATAAGTAAGTAATTAACGGTAAATTTCTAATTAAATATCCCACGCATACGTCGCTGCAGTGAAAGTTCGACGAAACTTGTCCGTTTTAATTGCGTTTCGATTATTGTTTATGAAAAGCTGCCCCCCAGCGATACAAACCCCGAAAACCGGTGAAGCGTGAAAATCCCGTTCTTTGTTATTAATAAATAAAACATGTAAGCTTCTTTTTGGTGAGCTTTTACGTGTGAGATTTCAGATGCAGATCTGATTTTTCTCTTGTCGTCAAGCAATAAAAGGGAGGCGACGAATGGGTAGCAATCGATCGCTCACGTTAATCCACTTGAAAATTCGGCAACAAACTTCCTTGCGAGATCTTAATATTGTAAATTCAAATTAGTGAGAAGTGCGCGCAAGTATTTCTGTTTTCTGCTGCTGAAATTTGTCCAATGAATGAATAATCAGATCGAATTAACGTGTGTATGTGTGCGCACTACTATACAAACTGCACCCAAATAAACTTGCAATTCTGTTATACAATTTGGGAACTTGAGGCATTTAATAGAGTTTATGTAATGTACATTTCAGCTACAAATTGAGGTTAGAATAATATGGATTGTCGGCAAATAATTTGCTTAAGGAAATGGCTTTCTGTTTGTTCAGCCATATTGTGCGACGATAATTATTCCAAAATGTCGTCAAGAAAAATCACCTCAATTAACGCCAGCATTCTTCAGATGCAACTAATCAAACATTTCTTAGATAATCCGCTAATCCAAAGTCCGGAATAATTGTAAAACAAAAAAATAAAAATGAAAGAACGACCCTCGATATCGCCGAACCTTGAAAGAGTTTATTACTTTTCCAAACTCCAACCCCAACTTTTTAATCATCGTAATTGGCCATCAAAGAAAGTTCGCAAAAAGACCTATCAGAGAGAACAGTTTCCGAGTTTGTGTAAAATAAATTTAGTATGAAAAGCGGGAATATTAAGAATACAATTTATTTTCATGAAATAATCTCAAATTCTTAATTAGATTTGAGCTTGCTTTGAAATACTGTCATGTTTATTTCAATTATATAAAGCCCTCTTTTATCGACCGTTCTCTTTCTCCTTTTATTTTCCGGCTGGATTCGAGCTTTCAACCAGCGGCAACCAAAATCTTGAAGGGATCAAAGGGGAGCTTTCATCAAAACAAACATGTAGCGGAAAGTGATTCAAACTTAGTATTCCCGCTGATTAATTTAAAAAAGTATCATGTGCTTATGTGAACAGAAATTAAATTCTGAGACAAAATTAATTATGATTTTCAAAAAATCCTAAATTACTACTTACTTGGAGTAGTTTAAAAAAAAAATAAAAACTGAGTGACAAAATCAAGTTTCGTATAAATTATGGATCGTTAGCAATAAAAATATTTGTACAAACTTGACTGGAATTTATTTACACGTCGGCACGTAATTATAACACGTAAGTGGTGTATCTACATGGTAATCTATAAACTACAGCGTGCCAAGTGCTCATAAAATTATAGAGTACAAGTTAAAACAAATAGACAGTAAAGATAAAATAATGGTAGAAAATGTATACTATGACCTGTGACCACGCACGTCGCATTCTGAGCTTTTTTTTTTCATTTTTGTTAAAATTGTGTTCCTTAATAATACACCGCGGCTTTAAGAAACAATATCATAAAAATATAAGGGATAATTGGGAGTTACTAACAGGTTCGTTTATTATACATAGTGTCAATAACAGGTTGCCGTAGGGTGTCGTCAAGTATTTTATAATTCATAGCAAAATTACATTAATCGATTGATAAATATATCGTCTCTAGTTTCTATTTCAATAACTGTTAAAAGTGGTTGTTTGAACGCAGTTTAAATAACACCCCATTATTTTTTTATAAAGTGAATGAGTAAGAATGAGCTTTATTATTCAAAGCTCTAGTGTTTAGAATATAGTAGTTGTTCGAAATTTCCGTTTCTACTTTTCCTTCCTGAAAAATAAAAACTCCTAACTACTCGTTACATATACAAAACCGTCCCTAGTGCAAACCCGCAGAGATTTTGCGTTCTTTTACGCTACGGGGCCCCATTAATATTCATTACACTTTTAATTACGTTGACTTTGTGTCTCCATTTAATCCATTTATTTATATTTATGTCGTCATGAATTTTAATTATGCGATATTTATTCGTCGTTATGATGCAACAACAACTTGCACCCTCCTCATCTCCATCATTTAGACAAAAATGGTTAAAAGAAGCGGGGGCGCTGACACCGAACAACGACACTGTTCGTCGGACTGTATACTCGGCAATTTGTCCAAGAGTCACGCTTCACATGATGGATGAACTAGAGGACGGGAATTTACATGATTACATACATTAGAATCGCCGTGATTTATATTCGTTTGTTGTTTTATTATTAAACATTCAACGCATTCAGGAAAACGACAAACGGGACGGTTTTTCGTTTTGTGGAGAGAATGAGACGGGATTTATTACAACCCCGAATTGACGGCTGCTTAATCAGAAACTGCCGCTGTTGCAAATATAATGATCCATAAAGGCCATTAAGAGCACGTAGCACACAATATAAATTATTTAACTGGAACGCAACGGATTGAACAGAGGCTGCTAATAAAGCGTCAGTTTACGCTCCCGAAAACGACAGATCCAAGAATTTTGCTAAAACGGAACAGCATGTTAACGAATTTTTAAATATGCCTCAAAAGTAAACTCCGTGGTGGTTAATTCATTATAAGCTCATTATAACTGGACCGTCAGTACCAAAATAAGTAAGCCCAGCTCATTTTACTTTTTGTATAATTATGGAAACATAACTTCTCTTCTCGCTTGTTTCTTTTTGGAAAAACAAATAATGATATCAAATCTTCTTACCACTTAATAAAACAGATTAAAGCAGATCAATATACTCATATTTTAAATAAAGTTAGAGATATAGTAGGTACAATGTAATCCCATTAAATACGTTGTCTTGGTCGAATCTCCGCTCCGATGCTGAAATCACTTTGTAAGCTCTATAGGAACTAAAGCTCCTGCTTAAATTCGTTAGTTTGCAATCCGGTGCTCGATGAAAGCTCCTCTAAGACCACATATCTTCACTAAACCAACACTTGTTTTTTTTTCTTTAGATGAAAATCGTTTGTAGAAATTTTTCCCTTTTGGGTAGTTTCTTCGCACAAATCAATTTAGAATGGGAATAATTTCAGCGGTAAATCCAGATTCGAAAGTGTAGATCGCCGAGGGGTGGAACCGTTTAAATTGAATAGTAAATGTACCACACCAGTACCCCAGCTTCTAAAGCATTAGTAATAAATCAAGTCATAATTGGATTTCAACGGGATAAGGCGAATATTCCAACTTGTATCGAATCCGGCGGCGGCGTGAGTTAGAAAAAGACAACGCGACCCGCCCCCGAGGCGTATTCATGAGTTTAAAATTACAGCCCAGCCAACCTTTATTGCATCTTTTAACCCTTTAACTAAGGCAATTGTTAAATTAATCCACTTTGTGTCGTTGAATTAACATTTTTAACATTGCATTAAGCCAATTCTCGATGAGTCATTATTTTAATTTAGATGGAATTGAGGCGCAGCTCAAGAAACATGGGCGATTTTTAGAGGGAGAGAATTAAGAGGGGAAAATATACCGAGAAAAAGGAAGAGACGAAACAGTAATCACAGAACGCATTCGGGGGCTCCTGAAACTTGCAAATTCCATTCAATTCGAATTGTTCTCCGTAAATTCCATTTGTTTCAAAATAATTTCATCTTTTTGCTCGGAGTTTTAAAGTTAAATTGAACAATGTAAAGCAAACGAAGTTTTATGAGTTCCATATACATTATAAAAGTAGTTACGGCGCACAACTTCCTCGGTAAAAGGGAGTGCAAAACTCATTTTGCAGAGGATGCGCGGACGATAAAAATTCAGAAAATACATAAAACGACTTTCCTAAAACCGATACAGGTAGACCGGATGTATTATGTACGCGGGAATCAGAACTCAAACACCGAAAAGACAGAATCTAAATAAAAAATGACGTCCGACGAGTGCTATTTTTTACGTTTATTCACACTGAGTGCAATTTGTTGTTCAGACTTTTCGAGGGTGAGACTAATTAATTCCAAACGTCGATCACCTGAAACGCTCGTTCTTTATTCATTATTTTTCTTGACCATCCAGTCTTGCTACACCATGAAATCATTTTGCCACAAGCCACTGCGTTTGCATACCAAATCGTTAATTGCTATCACGACTCTGTTGGGATTTAAGTTGTATTCACGTAAGAGGGATGTAGATCTTGAGCACCGTAACGAACTCGACAATTATCACATATAGAATAAATTACAAATAAATAATTACCTAGATGTAATGAAAACTGTTACTCGACTACATACACATTTATTAATAAAATGAGTGTTAGACACTGATAGTTTCACATCGCTGTTAACTTAAAATTAATGACATCAATTTATTCTTTATGAATGTGGAAACACTTGTATTGATCTACGCAGGAAACTTTCCAACTATATTCTAGATTCTTTTGGAAATCGACTTCGTTAAGTACTTGTAAGACTATTTCAGTTTTGTAAGAAATACAACCTTCATTATCATTTTCAAATCTCAACCTAAAGCCGCTTTGAGTGGCCTAAAAAGATTAAAATCTCGGGATAACAGATCAGTGCTGTAGAGAGGTTGTGGGAGTTTCTCCCAATATAATTTATTGAATGTGCCTTGGGTTAACTTAGCGGTGTGTGGCCGCGCATTGTCATGAAGAAAACTCTTCTAAACGCTCGTTTGAGTCTTTTTGAATAAAAAGCCGTTTTAAATAACAATTGACCTTAGCCAGGGGTAGTAATTGTCATTACGAACTAACTCGTTTATTTGTTCAAACTTCAACAAGGAAGGGTGCGGAAGGTTTTCTAGTCGTATTATTCATTTTGGAACTAAAATATTTGGATACTCAGGACTTAGATATGGTTTTGTCTCTTAGAATAAAATTCCCGGTTAAATTTAACGAATAGGTTGAATAAAGAAGATTAATAATAGAACCGATTAAGATTATGAATCGCCGATCGACACACGAGTTTACAAAAGGTAATTCTCCATTCGTCGTTTTCTCGTTAAATTGAGAAAATTCTATGAAAAAAAATTGTGTATTTTGCATTATTTGCTAAATAATAATAATACAACAATGAATTTCTAAGCTCGTTTTTTAAGTTTTAACGGTAACACACACCGACAGCAAATTCAATTAAAAAAAGTTTATTGAATTGATTGTTTCGGTAAGCACGATTACATATTTCGTTAATGGTTTTCTACATCTACAGCAATGTATTGACTATTGTATTACGAACAATAGAGATAGTCGTAATAAATTATTACTTAGAGTAAATCAAATTAAAGATGATTATCTAATAACAGAATACTAAAATTGAATATTACGGCAGGTGCCGTTAGTACACTCCCAAACAATAGAGACTGTAAATTGGTTCACAAAACATCCTGAAAATAATCAAATGTTACGGTTGACCCGGCAAGATTTTAACAAGCAACAATTCCTTTCACATGTCAAAAGAGTAAAGAATGACAATGATCACGTGCTCAAATTTCAAAAGAAAAACTGGACTCAGAATTAAAGTTTGTTGGTACAAGACATTTTATCACTTCGTGTATGTTCACACTACAATAACAATGTTATAAACGGTGTATTCCCACTTAAACATAAAGAACAACCGTATAAATAAAATAATAATAAGTTTAATAATTTACGGGATAAATTAGCATATGTTCAAATAAAGTCGAATATAAACTGAAACCTGCCATATAATTTAGCACAAAATGTATGCAAGAAACGTTCTCAGTTTTCAATCTATAGTGTGTGTATCTCACTCCGGCATACAAACAAGAACAACCTTGACTTTTAATTACACTTAATTAAAACGTTTAACAGTGTGATAAATTATAATAATACCAATTTAGAGATCCATAAATTATAGCGTCTAATTTAGTTTTTATTTGCATGCTTTCGTTCAGCGACACATGTCCGCAGTAATGGTCACAGATCTCGATCATCACGCAATAGAAAAGGGGCCAACTTCACACACACACCTTGTTTCTGAAAACACAACGGCCGCGACCTTGAAGGATACAAGAATCCGGTTCTACTGGAAGCACAGTGAAGATGCTGCAACAAAGAACCAACGACTAAGTAGGGGATGTGTAGATGGACCCAGTTCAAAAAACTCAACATCAGCGGAAACAAAACTGCGGTCTGGGAGCCATTTTATTATATTTGACCAGAAACCGACCGGAACTTATCTCTTACTACGTGTAAACAGAATTTTATCGTGTATTACTATTTGCTTGTTACACGAAATCCGGACCGGATCGCTTATCTATGGTCGGGGAAAATGTTTGCTTTAACCCGTCTCTCATGTGACACTTTTGGTGGTCTCAGCCCCGCTTTTAAAGTTCTGACTTTTGATGTTACCCGGTGGGAATAGTAGCGATTTCTGTTTCACTAAACGGGATGACAAAAGCATAATGCAACAAGGGAGTATTAAGGATCTGAACTTGTTTCGCACTCAAGGTGTGTATTTTTCAGAGTTTGGTTTGAGTATTTTTAAGCCTTTGAAACAAGGTAGTACATATATTCGCAGAGTCTGAATCAAAGAAGTTAATGAATCGTATTAATCAGAGTATGTCAAGAGTAGATTAACCTTAATCGCTTCTTCAAACCTTCTTAAAATATTAGCCACATCATTGGGAACATCGATTCCTCCTCTGAAGCCACTTGGAGTATTCGCCATAGGAACCCGGACATGTAGCTGATAAATAAATTTGCTTTTTTGTTATTTCAAGGAACATCAATAACAACGAAGCACCTGTCCAAACAGGATAATTGATAAAACTCACAATAATTCATCAAACCGTATCCATTAGGAATAATTCTGATGATTATTCTTGTGAGTCTGAGGGAGGAGAAGAGACGAAGGTAAGTACAAACAGGCACCAGCGAGCAGCAGCCAAGAGAACAGGTATAGTTGGTATGCGAGGTCATAGGGTAGTACAATGTACAGCCGGAGGCTGCGGGTCATAGACCCCGAATCAAGAGAAAAAAACAACGGCCAGCCACAACAAAACCAATAAATGGACACTCTTGCGCTCGCCGATCATCCCTCAATAGGGGGATGAACTCTCGCTCTCTGTTTTGTGGCGGGATTCCACCACTCATGTTGCGAACCACGCGAGAGGTCGTAAATGCAATATGCATGAATACTGACGGAATTCATTATAACCGACTATTGAGCTTCTTGATAAAAATTATTCAAAACAGCCATGCTGTTGCTCTCGGTGCTTTTAAATTGCTATCTCTTGATGGGCTGGATTGTTGAACGAATCTCGCATTGTTGTTTCAGCATCGGAATTAAGTGTAACATGTAGATACACACAGGCTTCGGGTAATTGAAGCCAACTGTCTGCCATTATAGTGGTTACAACAGGAAATTGTTAATGCGAGAAGATTGTTTAATGGTTAAGAACAAAAAATAAAAAAAAACGTTATTCGCTCTTAGATTCTAAACTTTCAATAATGAGCTCGACGAAAAAACAAGAATAACAAAATTATTTCGTGAAATAAATGAATTTCAATTCTGATAAAGTAAAAAATTAATAGCAGAAGTCTCTTATTAGTCCCCATCCCATTAGGAGTTTTTACGACAAAGATGTGAGCAATCGGAAGCAAAGCCGATTTAAAATGGAACTGCTAAATGGTCCGATGTTTAACGGCTGTTATTTTAATCGGTTAATTTGCAACGCTCTTGTCTTTAGCTTTTGCGTATCTTCTGAAACGATACCGACAGATAATTTTTACGATGTCATAATTTTAGTTTTAAAATCTATCAAAACCACTCGGTTTTAAAATAAGCAACCATCAATTCCATTATCGGCTTTTCAAGCACTTAAGATAGCAACCATAATAATAAATTTTACGCTTGATTCTTTTACGTCAAAGCTGAAGAAAGAGAAAATGAAAAAAATACATTCTCTCAACTTTTTATAGCAGATACTTTATTCAAGTTGCAGTAACAAGTCCATAATTAATTGCCTTAAAAATCAAAAAAGTACTTTTATTTCTGATGATAACATTCAAGTGGCACAATAATGTGCATCTGTATTTGCATATTTTATCACATGCACTTTTGTTCTAAAAAAAAACAAAACTTATTTAAGTCTAAATTATATTCGCTTAAGGATAGCTGCCTATCGATTTTTAACATGACTCAACTCAGAAAAAGAGCTACAAGTCGTGCAATATCCATAGTAGTCATCAATAGAATGCCAATAATGTGTGGCTCTCAACTGTGAATAAAATAGTAAAACGGGCAAGGCTTAAAATGTTAGGGTTTGTCCGTTGTCTGTTGCGCGGGTAAATGTCTATAGAGAATCCATTTAAAGACTTAAATTATGTAGATGTGCCTTGTACCGAGTGTTTCAGGATTTGCTGAAGACAAGACTATTCAATGGTAATTTTTATTTTAATTTCTTCTCTCACAATTCCAGGCTGAATTCTTTGTTCAATTTTTTACAACTTCCACACCAAAAGCACAAAGTCTAGGAAATTGAAATGTGAATCTGAACGAATTTGGACTTGAAAGTGTATACAAATAAAATCGTGAGATAAAGTTTTTAAGTTGAAATTGATCCTAACTTGTCAAACAGTTTTTAGTCTTATCAAAACTGTTTACAGATTGATACAAGAGTAGCACTTTTCTAAATAATGTGAGCAACCTCCTATCATATAACGTTTTTTTGTTAGCAAAACGTTGATTGAGGAAATGTTATTGGCTGTTGTGTAATTAGAAAATATTTTTTGTCTGCCGTTATGTAAATTCAACACAAAATAAATCGTGCAAACATGAAAGTCGAATTTATTGCACTATAATTAAATGAAGGTTTGTTTAACGCTTAAAGAAATTTCAAATACCGAACTACCTGAACTGAATGATTGTCTGAATTCTTTTTCAAGTAATTTTTATTTTTTATTAAAACAATATCCATTTTCGTCTTGTTATGAACAAAACCGCATTAACGAACTTCCTTTGTTCTTCTTACTCTTCCGGCCGCAGATCCTATCTCTCTATTGTTATTGTTCTATAAAGTCATGCTAGTTATTTCAGGGATCTCTTCGTATAATAGAAAGATTTAATTTGAAAAATACGATGTCTTTTCGAACGACTACTGAAAACGATGATAGGATTGGGTTCGTCTAATCGAAATAAAATAAAATTATTGATGTTTCCCAATAAATCAGAAGATGGTAATTACACGAAGACGAATCGATCGAAGAGAAGATAGTAACGTAACGGCCTACAAATCAGTGTTATCGAGATGATTGACGATGAAAAACAAAAACTATATAATTACACAGAATAAAAGATGAAAAAAGTATAGGAAGAACTGGTTCCTCCCACGATAGATGCACACGATTGGAGGTCAACGGTCATGTATTTCCCATGGTAGAAATTGTAATTCTAAAAAAAAGAGGCGTCGCCGTCGCGACGGATTTGGGCAAAACATTCGACTACTAGTGAATCTCGACCAAGAAGGACAGCACAATGGTCGCAGTGTATAATAAAACAGGAGAACCCATACATAATTCATAGGCGATGTCATTCAAGCACCCATTACAATATGAACACGCACAAGACCGAACATTTCCACGCACCGACCGCAACCCGTTTCTCTCCTGGGGAAAAAATTTCAGCTTTCAGATGCTGCCTTAAAAGGTAAAACGGCTACAATGGAATTCGTGTTATTTATTGATAAAGATCTGAAATGTAAGTTACAACAAAAGAGCTCTGGTTAATTTCAGACAAGAGCAATAAACCGGAACGATATATAGCGCCGTTTTGCACCCCAATAGCTAGATTTCTCCGTCTAACCTGCATCATAGAGATTAAAGTTACAACAGAAGTTCACTCTTTTCTTCAAGTTTCGATGGGTTCGAATTCTGGTTAGCGCAGCGGCCGACACAACGAGACATCAAACACCTGTTATGTGAGGCTGTCAAGCCGCAGGAGACTCGAAGGTGGGGGCGGTCGGAGGCGGACAGCGGTCGCGTGCCGCCAGGACGCGTTTACGGAGGCGGCCCCGGACTAATCTCCTGCGGTCGCACTGCTAAACGACTCAATCGATCGCGACAGACACGAGACAAACTCGCTGAGATTACGCGTGCCGCAACACTTTCAACACATTCAACTTACGAAAATAAAAAAGAATACCATCACAGACAAAGACGCGGCAATTTGTATCCGACGATTAATAGCGTGTCAAAAGTGCTATCGATGCTCACATCCACACCGGAGATAAGAATTTGGAAATTTATCGCTTGTACCCAAGACATTTTATTACACTGCTAATTTGTTTCTAAGGTGCATTAACAACATTTCTGCTAAGACGGTAATATACAGAGTGAACTTTTACGAGTAAATAGATTTATCAATCAAAAAAGTGTTAACAAAATCAGTTTTTTTTCTCTTTTTCGCTCAAGGGAAAAATAGAAAGCTGTTGCGGAGAATAAAGACTAAAATTTAACAATAATTCTTAAGACAAACTTTTTTCGCTATTTAAATTAGAATTTGAATCTGACGTGTCAACTTGAGGCACTTCTATCTCTAATTCTTTGTCCTTTAATTTTGCAAGTTGGAATTTTCAGCAATCATTTATTGTTTAATCTATCTCATTTACGGTTAGTTCATATCAAAAACAATGGCTTTTGTTATCATTTTAATTAAATATTTTAAATGGTTGAATTCAAATTTTTCGTATCAAAACATATTTCGTTTGCTGAACTTTTGAAAAATTAATTAAAGTTGTCTATATTTAGAGCTGTAGATATTTTGGTCGTCACATTTTTTATTAATGTTTCCTGTTGATACAGTTTATGTTTAGAATATCGTTTTATTTTATTGGCAGATCTATGCGGCTGCTTACTTTTTAATAAATAAATTTACTTATCTAACACCTACATTTATATTAAATTTATGTAATGTCCCATTTATTTGTCCTTTAAACATTTTGCCACCCACAAATAAAAGCTTACCTATCTTAAAAATATGAAATTCTATTAAAAAAAGAAACATCTTGTACGATAATAAATCTTAAGAATACCAATATAAAAACAGATACAATTTTATTACAGATTTCATTCAATTCACCGCTTTTATGCCCTTTATATGCCCTCATCATTTTCTACTGTTCCAATTTTATTTTATTTGCGGTACCGAAATACTAAGCTTTAGTAGCAATATTGTAAGTTAAGATATTTTTGGAGATTGGTTAATACAATAGTAAAAGTAATTTGTACTACAATCGTAAGCTCCAGTTGACTCTTCTAGGCCATGTATTACAATTTTTATTGTACAGAATAAACTAAAACTAATAATTCTTCATAAATATACAAACGTGCATTCGCTGTAACATACTTCAACTTCATTGCAACGAATGCCTTGAAAAGGAAATCTCTGAATAGATATAAAAGCGTAAACCCGATTTGTATAGCATAATGATTTCAATTATGGTTCGACACAAAAACGATAGAAAAAATGAAATTAAAGTCTCGTGAATGAAGTGCTCTGTAGAAAAGTCCAGGATGTAATGAGATTCTGTCGAAAACAAAATGTGACAAGGCGTCGATTGAAGGGAAAAAATGTTCCGGTGGCGGATTTTATTTTACCAGGGTTTTTCGCGCTAATGCTGCCATTAAAATTCATTGTCTGTTCTGATCGACTATATGAAGTGAAAATATATATCTCTGGGACGCGTAATGAATAAATAAGGAGGCGGCCGTCGAGGGGCGGCTAGAACACGCACACGTGGACCTTTAACGATAAGAAAATACAATACCACCAACTCAGTCGATAAAGATAAATTTCGAGGCATTCTGTCGTTACAGTTGCGATTAGGAATTCTAATTATTCGCAGCTTGAATTTAAACAACGCTTTTTGAAAGATATAGATTTTTCTGATTAATGCCAAGTATTTTCACAGACTTCAATTTATAAGACATCGGCATTTCACTACGGTCGTTATTTGATTTCGGTAACGTGATGGATTTTTGCGATTCGTAATGGAGGTCGAGAGATTTGATCAATTTAAAATTACTTTATAGCTATCGTGCACGAACAATAAAATTATTATTTTCGTCGGCGGCCGTGATTAATCTGACTTTCTTTAGCGAATGATTAATGACACTACTTAAGAAATATTAATTATCTTACTGCACCAGTAATAAATTACCGTTAGTCCGCTCAGTTTGTTTAATTGGCTCCAAAAACTATCGAGAATGAAGTGTCTGAAGTTTGAAACGGATTCAAATACTCATTCCACGGAGTTTTTCAAATGAAAATACCTTAGCGTCTATTTGCCGAGCCGTTTTGGATTTTTAAAACAAGTCACGATAAAATCAGCCATATGGCTGATGCATTAAACTGTATACTACAATGTATGGGTTTTGATGGATACCTGGCTTTTGAACAGGTTTCTATACGAACACTCTACGTTTTATTTTAGAAGAGCACTCCGAAATTTCTCAATCCGTGTACTCTCACAATAAATTAGTTAAGTAAATCTTGTTCGATAAATTGATTATAACTAGTTCCTGAAACGGCAGTGGCTAGTATATAAATGCAACTGCTTCCATAAAACAGCTTGGTAAAATACGTCCTCTCACTAACCTAGTTGCAGCCATTTACATAATTATTATTGCCGACTAACATTGTGATTAGATTATTGATTGCCTTATTAGATCCGCATTCCGTCGACACTGTCTCTCTTGTCGCGCGTTACTTAAAAGAAAAACTGTGAGGAAAACTTTTTTAATTAATTTGGAGATTAGTAGCGAGATGAGAAAAATGGTAGAGAAGGACACGAGACATGCCGACAGATGGGCACGGGCCAAGACACCAAGTCTGATGCGATTATGGAACCGATCAAGTGGACTAAATAGCAGCGCATGCATGCCATCTGATGCCAGGGAACGGGTGGTCCTGGAGCCACCGACTGAGAAGATATAGGATTACACTAAACGTCCATGATTCGAAAGGGCTTATACAACGACAAAATAAGATTCTTAAGAGTTTTCCAACCTAAGTGCTTGTCCAGTACTTAAAGCAAAAATATTATTTACTTAAAAATTACTGTCGACATCGTTCATTTTTGCCGTCTGTCTTAACGAAAAGGTTCTTCCCGAAAATAATTTATTGTAAGACTCGTTTCAAAAGATTATTTTATAAACGACGCACTAGGAACTTGAGAATATTTACTTTTTTTTTTTCATAGCATATTTAATCTTACTTTAAGGTTGTTACAGATATAGAACGTCAACAATGTTAGACGTTATTGGTTTACTGATACTTTGTATCTATGCAAAATGGAAGTAACAGATAAGATTTTTACGAATCTTAAAGTAAATAATATGAAAAATGAAAATATTTTGTAAATGGTAAACATTAACTTTCTTTAACGTGAATAAGTCGATAACTACTTTAAACTTCCACGAGTAGTTGATTCTTGATTATAAAAATTTAAAGAAAATATTACCTTTACAATGTGGTATTATTTTGAAAGTCCGTGCTTTCATATCAAGACACTGGTACAATTGCATTATGAATAAACAGTGACTTAATTCCAATTGTATCTTTCACTCCCTCTGGCTATGCAATGTTGCGACTTGTGTAATTGTAAGAAATGTTACCACGATATGTAGGACGATTCTATCAAAAATACGTGATATTTACTTTAATTAACATTGTTTTAGTACAATAGTTGATTGGTATTATACAGAAATAACCTCCACGTCAGAATGTTCTTTATTATTAGTTACTATCATTCGTTAGTCAGCCAATTTACAAACAAGACGAAAATAAGTAAATACATAAGTTAATGTAATGAAATGAAACAAATTAAATTAAACGATAATAAAATTAAGTGGTTAAGAACCAGAATAATTAAGAAATTATACATCACTTTTATCTGTTTGACCGGTTAATTCAAATAAACAACATACAGAAGCACGGCGTAACTAAAACTAAGATGAAAATAACGAAGCAACATAAAACCGCATTTGATGAACAAATTGAATTCATTTATTTGACCGTGAATACAAAATTATTGTTGGTTTAATTTGCATTTATTTTAAGCTAGTACATTATTCCCTTGGCTTATAGTATTCACATACGCAAACGCATAATTTACCTTTAATTAAGCGCGTAACCGTGGGTACAAAAGCACTAACATGCGATAAACTAATCGTCAACCGATTAAATTATTATTAAACAACAACAAACAAAAGAGGTTAACGGTTCCGTCGCGTTGAAAAAAGTTTTAGTTTGAAATTATTCAATACGACATATTTATGCAAATATATTTTTAAACCATCTGTTGTTGACTCAGAATTTTACCTGAATTTCACTTAAAAACTTGATCTAAAACTTTTCTCCAAAGATTTAATTACTTCGTGCCGTTAAACAACAAATTTCTGCTGAATTAAAAGCGATCTGACGTATTTACGAGGGGCACTAATTCACAGTCAAGACTTGATAATACGTAGGGAAGAAATGAAATTTAATTTATGATAATTGCCTCGTGTTGAACTCTGTAAGGTGCATAATTACAGGTAGATACTAGTTGTAAATAACACGGAGGATCAGATAACACCGAAAAATAAACATGGGGATGACCCTGCCAGGTTTGAAGATAATTTGCATTCCTGGTCAGAAATTGAATTTTATCAGTTGGGCATTAATTTATAGTCCGATTGGATGACAAATTTGGAATGTTTCGGATTTTATTGCGTTTTAATCTTCGCTTTCTGGACCGCATTTTTGAGCGTTAAATCCGGGCAGAGTTCGGGTGATATTTACCTTCGCCGAAGTTGTGTACCAACAACTGTTTCCATATTTACTTCATTTAAATGCAAACATAGAGCTTTTGCGGCTTTGCAAATAGTTCCCGGAGCATACTGCGTCCCTTCCCGACGACAATTACTCGCAAGCTTAATAAGGTCTTTACAACCTTATAATTACATACAATTGTTTCTTTGTAAAAATGTAAACGATGATGAATTAGGGCTGCTTTAGTTTTCTGATTAAATAAATCATGACGTAATTTATTGTCCAATTATACAATAATTCAGTGTCGCAAGGTTTTCAAATAGCAACTTATCGTCGTCAATTAATTTTGTTCAGTAACAATTTCATAACAACCCCGCAGCGTTGGGAAAATTCCACCAAGATAATTTTTATCTTTGTCTGATTTAAATCACAACGATCTTCTTCCTCCGCTACGTAATAAATCATAATAAACAAACGAAAATGCATTATAGGTATAAATATTCTTAATGTGCCTTTTAAATTTATTTCAAAATAATTATAATGTTGGTCTTTCCTGTTTTAAATTGGGTAACATAAATCATCTTCTTTATGTGTCAGTGACCTTTTGTCTTCAAGGTTGAATTCTTTAAGATGCATCCCTAAAACGCGCGCAAAGAGGTTTTTATTTTTTAATTAAATTTCGAAGAAAGTTTTTGTTTAACGAATTCAAAATTTGAGCAATGAATTCACGAATAAAAAATTCTTTTGGTACGGGAAAAGCTTATTCCACACGACGGTAACAACGGACGAGCTTTCCGAGTCAATTTACTTTGATGTAATTAACTGATAGTGATGGCTTTGGTTCGTCAAACGTTAATGGAAAAACATTAATTGCAGAAAACTGCGGTATTTGTTATAAAATTGATCTGAGCGCAAAAATGTAAAATTTACCCTTTCAATCACGTGACGCTTTCAGTGTTTACAAACATTCCCTCATCAGAAAATAAAATCAGAAAAAATATATACCTTGTATAAATACTGATCGAACATCCTGCACACATCTACATCGCTGCCGACGCAATAAGTGGCCTCCATATTCTCACAATTACCAATAAGGGTGTTGATAGAAGCCACTATAGGCTTTAAATGTTCCAGCGTTGTGACGGACACAGGGTAGTCCACGTGGTAAAGAGAAAAACCGGCCGATGCACACAGAAAAAAATGGTGATCACCAAACGAAAAGAAAAACACTTAGGAGACTATTAGTCTCACTACTGTTCTTTGCTCAAAAGGATCCGGAGTTTTCCGGGCGCCTGGTTACGTCGAGCATGGTTTCCGGAACGCGACCGATCTCGTGTAAACGCAACAACGGCACGAAACCGAATAACGCGCCGCGGCTCACGGACCCCTCCCCAAACTGTTCCCCCCGGAGCGGGCTGCGCAAACAACGACCGGAATGGAAGAGGCCCGCGTCGATCTAAATCTCAAAAATCCATGAAAAACGAATAAATAATATGAGGCGTACCTCACCCCTCCGCGGACGGCGTGGCCCAGACCGCCATTTAAGCTCCACGAGAGAGGTGTCGTCGCGAGGGCCCCCAAGGATGAAAAATAACAAATTTTTAGAACCAGCTTGCTTCGAATCGACCAAGTAGAAACAACAGCAATTCTAGTTTTAAAATGAGATTTATATTTAGATGGTATTTAAAGACACGTCAGCGAGGGGTGAATTCTCACAAGTAATAGAATTTTCGAACTAAGACCGCCAACAAAAAAACAATGACTCTGAAATACACTTCCATTGAAATTCCAGGGAGAATGAAGAAAAATGTTTTGGAAGGTGACGAAAATATCCTCAAGCCACAAACTTCTTGAAAACTCATAAAAACCACCATTTTATATCCATGCCGTGAAGTTTTATGTTGGCTTGTTTATCAAAAAGATGTAAAATGAACATGAAAATGATAGAATGAATGAGTAAAAAAATATTCTAGAAAACGTCTTCATTAGTATTAAAGTCTATGTCGGGATTAACATTTAAGAATCTAAACTATTTGAGCAACTTAATGAAGCTGCTGTAATAGTTTCTTGCAAGAACATAGCTAAAAGTAGAATTTTCTGATCAAAATTAAGGTATGCTCCCAATGAAATATTTTAGAATGTTTAAGGTTCTACCACAGTATTGTTCAAGCTTTAAACACTTCAAATAAAGTGCATTTTTTGAAATCTTGTAAATAATTAAATGTGTGGAGGCAAATGCTTTCGAAACCACCAATGCACCAAAGCATGTAAAAATTTCCGGAATCGACAAGTAGGATTCAGTGAACCTTTGAAAGAAGATAACAAATTGTGGCTAAATTGTAGAAGAATTTTTATTTAAAAATGAACACGATTCCATGTTTTTCTTTTGGTGAACAAATGTACGCACAATTTGAATTTTATAGTAAGTCAGAAAGTGAAATATTTGTTGGGATGTTTTGACTTTGAGTCACTAGAAACTTTCGGCTAAACTATTTTATTTATTACTTACAAATAATGTTGATAGACGACACAAAAAAAATATCTAAAAAAAATATTCTTAAAAGATTCTTGAACCCCCATATGAAAGTTTTACTTCTAGTTATGTGATACAGATCGAAAAATACAGTTCTTGCAAGAAATACCAAGTGGAGTAGAAGAAAAAATTCACCAAATACGAGAAAAAAATTCTAAATTTATTCTAGTGATATACATTTGGTAAATATTGGCTGAAATTCCCTGTAGTGCAAGTCATGGTTTTTAAATCCAAAAATTTCAATTAAACTTTTAATAGCAGCGCAAATTCCAGTAATATTTACCTGTTAGTTCAGTGAGTTACTAAAAGCCGACTTTGTAAGGCAAATATTTCACGTAACAAAAATAAAGTTTGTCATGAAATTAAAAAAAAAACTAATTTAAAAGCAAATAAATTCCGACCATGCAATCGAAGTGAGAAAATAAATTGATAATAACACCACAATCTAAAGGGATGATGCTACAAAAATGATTAAGTGGCTCATTACGTTCTCCCAAGAGCAGCATTTAATACCGCAATTCCTACAGCCAACCGTTTAAAGTATCAGCTATATTCGTAGTAAATTATAACATTTTAAACAGACGATAATCGTTCTATAAAGGAAGTTTTTAAGATTACCGGCGTGTAAAAATACTTTACACGCAACGAAGCTCATTAAAAATAATTCAATAAGAACAAACCAGGCGCGAACATGCAAACACTTTGATCCTGGAAAAAGTTTTGATTGCGTTGAGTTTTCGATAACTGTTTCGGAAGAAAAGAAAAGAAGTGCTTAGTCTAAAATGTCGAAGCGGGAATAGTTTAGAAGATAAAAAGCGATCGCTACCTTTAGATATTAAATCCAAAGTTCAATAAGAATGTAACGAAATGTAGGCGGATAGACAGGTAAAACAATGTTTGATTTCATTACCATATTGTGAATAATGGAGGGATAAAATGACAGCGCTTATCAATTAATATTAATGAGCTCTCATGTGCAAAATATTGTAGGGAAACAGGAAGCTTTCAAAAAATCAGTAAAATTCTCCTGGCACTGACAGCTAGTTCCATTACTTGCAGAAAATTCAATAAAGTCGAAGAAATAACCCAACATTCCGATGTCACGAGCGTGTATGTTCTTTTTACTATATGTCATTTGCGTCGTTTATGTAATATGTTGAGTTGAAGAGATGCTCTACTAATAAAGAATGCAATACTAGGACATGTTATTTCTGTTTATTTGCTCCGGAGAAAAGGACACGTTCGAATACATTATGTAGCCGTGCTTCAAAAAATAAAAGCTCATAGCGTTTCTTTTATTCACACAGTAGGTGTGAATAACTAAACACATATTATTAAGAAGTTAAAAAAGATAGGCGACAGATCAACATAAAAAAATTATTTATTATTTGAAATTACTATTTGACCTGTTTGTTGGACCGTCAGTTGGACCGGGTCACGTTTGGTCAGCTGTCCATATTCATGTTTTCAATAATTAAACGTTCTGAACACAAAGATCAAATCACTGCTTATTTACGTAAGCTTATCTTTTAATTTTTCTTAAAATTGGCAAAAAATTAAGTAGGATTTTTAAGGTGAGTGACCTCAGATTCTTCCTTTTGGGCAAGACAGTATAATTCTGACAAATTATTTTTAACTAACATTCAAACCAAGAAAACCGCTAATTAAACAAAACTTGTGAGTAATAACACGTCTTGCCAATTACCAATCACCGTGGATCTACCGTGAAAGTAATAAAAACATTAATTTTATTATCGTAGAAAAAGATGTGTGATAATCAACTCTCTTTCACGGTATTTAAATGGCTGCATATTATCGATACCATAATTTTCGCTAATTTAAGCTGACAAAAAACCTGCTAAAGGTCAAACTAACCTTTTTTCACATTCATCAAGTGTCAAGATCTTGCTTCCATGAAATTAATCTTAAAAGTCTCACAACAAAGAACATAAGATACTGGTTAGTGAAAGTTGTCACGACAGCGCAAATCGTTAATTCAGTGATCTTTCCGACAGAATGGGTCAGATTTATGTTTATTATCAACTACTAAATATTGGCGTTTTCTTTCCACTTTTCTAGGCACAAAACTGCAGGTGCGAGATTGTTACTGCAATTTCTTCTGATAAATCATGTGGAGTGCATTGGACGTTTAGAAAAAGGTGTGAGCAACAGAAGGATGAGTCAGAGACGTCTGTTTATTAACCTACATTTTTCAAAGAATTGTGGTCATATTCAAGCGAGCACAAGGTGCGAATGGATCCAAACTAAAAATGTTAAACCAACAGACCTTAAAAATTGGAAAACTGAAACTAAAATCACCGTTTAATATACAGTACAATTATAAATCTGTTGGTTTGTTGTTTAAGTTTAATTAACTGAAGCTCTTCTTGAATTTCGTTCAAATTAAGTCGTAGTTTATAAAATTCTCTTTATGCATTCTGTCAGACATGAAAAAATAACAGATACATTTCTGTGAACTGAAGACACGCTGCGCTGGTGACACAACAACAGAAAATTAGATATAAATGTCAAGTTTCTCTACGTTGTCTTAAAGAACTCTTTTTGCACCTACAATTCAGTTAATTTTTCGTTCAACTCAAGCTTTGTAGAATTTTTCATTTAAATAAAAATTTAATTGAAAGGAAGATCAAAAGACAAAAGAAGAACAATTGGTGCCACCTAAAAACCACAATGACTATCATTCAATATAAATGATGAAAAATTGGGATTGGCTTAGCAAATGTATGTTTTTTTTAACTAAAACTAGAGGACATATTGAGAAATAAAATTTTCTAAGACGAGTTGGTAGCAGTAGAATTCTCAGCTCTTCATCAAGAAACGAAAATCGCCCACCACTGGTAATGACATCATTATTTTTAATTGGAATTGTCGACGTTTGTATTTTCCACCCCACACAATAAAACTAAATCAAATCGTTCACATAAAAAATATTCATATACTCGATAAAGTCGAAAGCATTATGTATGAATCTTCCTTAAACGGGCCGTTTCACGTTTACACATCGAAAACCCTCGGTTCCGTCGTCCGGAAGAGTCCTTATTTTCCGGCGATCGGATTCGTGCGGCGGTAAACAAGCCGTAAGGGATCACGAAGGACAAGTGGCGGGCGGTGTCACGAGGCGTGGGTCGTCGTCGTGTGCCAGAACGTAGAACAAGTGTATCAACACGTAGTGTTGGCGCGTGCCACACAGACCAACCTAACCGATGTCTGCCCATTTCCGGCTGTGTGATCCCTACGGCGCCGTTTTGGAGCCGTCGGGACGTCACGCTCGTTCTCGCCACGGCGCGTCGCCAAAACACCACCGCCGCCGCCCCACTCGACACGCCATGGGACGCCGCCGACACGCCGGCCACAATTAACACTCTAGATAATACCCGAGGCGACGGTCGCACTCTGACACATCTGTACAATACAGATATTCACGTGAACATGTGATGTAATCATGGCGCAAATTGGTGCCAAAAGTCACAATAATCAGCAATTCGGTACAACTAATTTGGTGAGCTCAGTTGAAGTAAAAGCATCGACGAGCGTTAAGATCTTTTTAACCAAATGAAGTGACCTAGTGGTTAATCGTCTCAATTTGGTCATCATATTAATTTTTCCACTACCAACACACGTCAGGTCGGTGGCCAAAATAATAAATTTCATGCCCTCCGAACAAAAATACCACGAAAAGAACAAATAATTCATCTAAAAAATTTTGCAACCAGCTGGATTTATGCTGAAAGTAAACATGCAAAATATTCCCTATTAAATTAATTTGCAAATATTCCCTTTTTTTAAACTTGGGATGCTATTTTCCTGCATACCTCTATATAATGAACTGTCGATTAAACTCGCTTTTAAATGAGAATCGTTTCATAATCACCAGAATTATGACAAATATGCACTCCCCTGTGATGCAGGCAACAATTACATGTAATTGTGCATTGATTATTAAAATATATCTGTTGGGAGTGGCAACAATGGGAAAGCAATAAATCGAGAAATTATATCCTGCAAAAAATTTCATGTACAACATGTATGTTGCTTGTCAATAATTTGTTGTTACTTTTACATAATGCATAAATTATAACAGATTGTTTGCGTTTATTATAATATCTACATAATGCAATTATTGGCATGAAGAATTCAGGATTAAAATCAAATGGCATATGAAATTATTATTATGTGATTATGTTGTTAGTAATGTAAAAGGTCATATTTCACATTATGTGTGATATAAGCTGTGCTCACGTTTTTCTATAAATATCTATATTGACAAATCCTATTTTACTACCCAGTTCCAATAATTCTCTAAATCAGGGCACTGAGCAATCACAACGAATTGTTTTTAGATGAGTCTTCAAAAACATAGCGAAGGGAAACAAAATGCAATCAACGGCAACACAACCTACTTGTTAAGATCTGAATTAATCAAAAAGGCATGTAGTCATGAATTAACTGAATTTTACACATGTATGTAAATCATAGATAAACACACATAACAGATATCTTAGAATTGCCGTTTCGTAAATAAAATAAGAGATTCTGTAAGTTTTTAACGGTCTGTTTTTTTAAGAGGCCATTAAAATTTTAAAACGATATTTTGATAAGTCAAGGCTATGGGCATGAATTTTAACAGCCTGTTAAAATAAACAGAAAAATTACAGTATAGACCTCATTGTAAAATAAACACTCATTTTAAGGTTTTTTTTCAAAAAAACGGAGAAAAAGTTTTGATTTTTAATAAAAATTGCTGAGCAGATGACATTACTGTGCTTATACATTTTTATGTTCATTCAAAGAATTCTAAAACGTAAATAATAAGAAAAAGTTAATACATGTAAGTTACAGGATTGCAATAAAATAAAATAAATTTAACATATGTTGCGTGTAAGTTATTGTGCTCAATTTTCGAAAACTGCATAAACGTTTAGTAGATATAATCAGCACATTTTTTACTTTATACACATTTTTGCAGCTATAAAAACAGCAAAATTTGTAAAAATATTCAAATTTTTACATAGAAATTACTCTATTAAGGTTTATCTCACATTTAATCGCGTGTAAAATTCCCGTAATAAATTTAAATAATATTTAAAATAAAACAGCCATAAAAATGAATATACATTTATACAGCATCTGGTAGGTAACTGTTTGTAATTTAAAAAAATATGGTTGTTTTGATGTTAGATATATCAAAAAATCAACTATCTAAATATGTATATTAAGTTACAAGGCTAGTCAATTTCATTTCAACGTGAATCGTTTTTACAGGTTCTAGTAAACTACATAAACTACATGTGTATCAGTTATCTTTACTTTTTTTTTTTTTATTTGTATATAAGACTAATAAAGATGTCAAAGAAGAAAGTTGCCTGCACATCTATGTGAGGCAAATCTAAGATTTTGATGCTGCAGCCAGAGTTATCAAAAAAAATTTGTTCTCCACTTGGTTGTTAAATAAAAGAGAAAGGTCAAAGCAAGTGATGTCGGAGTTAAGTAAAAAAAGTTTCCGTTTTATTACAAAAAAAAAGTACGAAGCACATCTTGCAGCTTCAATTATTTCCAAAGTCCTTTTTCATCTATTCATAAGGATTCTTAGTTGCTTTGAGATTTCTTCTAGGATCTACCATTAATTAGAAGACAAAATCATGAAAAGCAGAAACTGTTTGCTCTAGAAATTTCTCTAGGAAAAAAACTGGATAAGAGCAAACAAGATTCAGGTTTAGGTATTGTTACAAAAAAAAGTTTTTAACAAAAATTTATTTAATTTCAAGCAGAATTTTCTTTAAGATTTTCAGGTGTGAAGACAGAAAATGTTTTTTTGTTTAATAAAATTGTTATAACTTTAGTTCTACCTGTCTTAATTTTGAGTTTAAGTTTGTAATAAAGTTTTGCTCAATTGTGGATCGCAAAATATAGTGTTAATAAATCGCACAAATCCTTACAGCCACTAAGAATTATATAAAAAAAAGAGCTGAAATGTAATACACTGAGCATTTGGTATAACCTTATCAACGTTCTTAATTAATTTCTCTTTTGTTTCATTCCAAAATAAATTCCTTTACTTTTGACCTTAACGCCAACATTTGTCGTTTTGCTTTAACATTTCTTTTTCATTTACCGCTAGGTACAAACTGGAAAACAAAGTCATCGTTTGTGCTAATTATAAAATTTAATGATAGCATGGACGTATATTAGTCAACTTGGGTGGTCAGTTCTCTACGCTTTGTGGGTTGTTTAGTGTCTCTTGTAACCAATTGAAGATTAAATTTCCTTTTTTGTCAACAGCCCTCAACGTACCGAAAAAGGAGATACGCTGCTAATTAAAAATTAAAACTAAAACGACAGAATATTTTTTTAAAGTTTCGCGAAAACTTCTTGTTATTATCGCATTATCTGCAGCCAGACCATTAAAGAGTTAAGTGCGTTTTCATTGTTTTGTAGAAAAAGACCTTTTAAGCACATTATTAAACTCAAAGAGGATTATCTACCTCCAGTTAGATACTTAGAAGTGCGTCTAGCTAAGTAACGAATTCAAAATTCGAGATTTCAGTCCAGTGTCCTTGTTCTGGGTTCACCATCTAGGAAAAATATGTAGGTAGGTACTATTACATGTTAAGTATATCTACAAATCAGAATCAGAAGAAAAACGAAGAATCTCTTAAGTGGTGCGGGTATTAATGGTTCTGTAATGAGTTAACAACTTTGTATAAAGATGGGATAATTAAAAATTTAGAGGTGCTTAAAATGTGGTGTTGTTGATAAAAGCTCTGTTATCTTGTCGTTGATGGGAATTTTAGTGCTAGTTAAGAATCTGGGAAAAGTTGAAGAAATGGTCCTCCAGGAAGATCCGTCGGTGTCCCGATGTCACCGTCCGTAATGGCCGTATTTGCGTACGGGCCGTTTCTCCCACTCCGTCCCGCGGAAACACAACACCAATGAAAACCATCTTTCCCTTCGCGTCCCTCTGGCTGTTTTCTCTTCATTTCGACATGGCGCGCGCAACATACCGAGCTATTACAGTAAGAAAACAGACATATAAAACTGAGAGCGGGTTAGGGGCTGAGGGACGTAAAAATCAATATCCCCGGGGCTGCTAAATCACGCTTATCAAGAGCACTTTCCCCCCGCACTCGCGCGCCCGTGATCGACACCCCCGACGCCGCCCCCGCCTCTGCCGCCTCCCTCCTCACTACAAAACATTCAATTTGAACGTCAAGTTAAAACGAAATGGATTTTGCAGCAGGCCGGGGAGAACGAGATTTAGATTTGAAATTTGAGGGGGGTTGGTTGGTGGCGGCCGGCCCGGACCGCGATCGCCCATGAAACCGCCTCCGAGGACGGAATCAATTAACAGGACCGTAAAGATGCCGTTAACCGGGCCGGATGCCACATTAAAAATCAATCCGTTGAATCGTTTCAGGAAGGGTTTCGCGGGCGCCCCGTGAGGGAAGATTTAACCCCCGAGTGCGACATTATGGAGTTAAAGTAATTTCTTCCCCTAATGGATATTTAATGTAGACACTGTAATGTCAATAACGAGACAAGGATATAAGAAGAGTGTAACAATAATGCAACAAAATTATAAAACAACCTTGCTCCATCCGATGGACTAAAAATAAAATTCTAATAAAAATCTAATAAAATGTCGCCGTCACGGACTTGGCCGCTACCACGTCGATATACTCGATAATAGAGAGGACGTGTACGTGATTTCAACGCGGCTAGAGAACATTATTACATTATAAAATAAAAACTTAACACAGTATATTATTAAAGAACCGGTCTGCTTGGAAAGTTGTTATTAAATGATTTAAAACACAATTGTTCTACTTACGAGAATGATGTCATTACAGAAACATTATTAAACAACGTACATAATAGAGCCCGATCAAATTTTTAATGGCCAATAACGTCGAAATTAGCCCTTAGAAATACGGGGAATGTGTCCCGTTTCAGACATCTTATTACGAAAAGAAGTGATGTAAAGAAAATAATATTTTTCCATCTCAAGCAAACTTGTTCGGAATACAAAGTGTGTATTATGGAGGGAAATAGACCGCCTCACCTGCCCCTCGCCGTATACACCACACCACTTATATTTCAATTTTCATATTTTATCACACGGCAATGGGGCTGCAAACCTAGACATATTATAAAATTACACTCGCGACAAAAATTTATCTTTAAGTTACTAAAACTTGTGATTGACAATAATAATGATCGATCCCAAAGAAATTTCCCAAAATCGAAAGATTGACTCAACTTGTGGCGGCGGCGGTCTCTTAGGAGCGATAGAAAGCAAGAACAAAGAAAGAACCGCGAAAAAGAGAAGAAAACTGAGAGATATATCATCATACGGAATAATGAAATTTCTTGGCAGAGAAAATAAGATAGACTGTTTAATATCTGAAGGTATGTAGAAGATTGAAAAATACATATAAGCCTGAAAAGACCGGAACACTGGCAAGAAAATAGGAAAATACTGGAAAAGTTCTTGCACACGGGAAATAATGCAAAGTAAATAGAATAAGTTGTGAGCGCTTTAAATGGGGTAGGATTCCGGTTCGTTGAATACGTAAATCATTATTTATATTCCCGATGTTTGAACTTCAATTACAATTCCAGACCAACACAAATAATTATACTTTGTATGCGCTACCATACAAAGTTCCCGGTAATTGACCAATTATATCCGAATAAAATTTATAAATTACATTTTCTATATGCGACGCAAGCTGTCCGACACGAGCTTCGATTGGAACGAATACACGTTTTGTTCCGATTTAAAAGCCGTGACCGATCGGAAAAATCGCGCAATTTCTGCACGTCGTCTTGTACCTCTTCGTCATGGACAATTTATAAATCTCTTCCTACTACTTTCTCCTGGTTTTGTTTAAGACCCGGACGTCAACGAGGGCTCACAAAAAAACTACGAAGTACTCCATTTCTGAGCTAACAAACTTTATTTCTGCATGACACGCGATATAACATTAAAATTTTACTGCTGGAAAAGTATTACATCAAACTACAATTAGCTCACTTTGGCAAGAAAAAGACTTTAGTTTCGATATTTACACTGTTAAGTGCAGTTTTATGAATAACTGTCTCATAAAATTTAATCCGAAATAATTTTTGTAGTGTCATTCTATAACTTTAGGACAAAATTGTTCTACACATGTATTTCTTGTAAATGACACGTGTCACTGTTATGACATTAGGCATTAAGTCCAATTATTTAAACTGTTCCCATAAAATGTCTCATCACTTCGAAATTTAACCATTTGGAAAATCGCAGTAAAGTAAAACTTTTCGAAGTCTAACGAGCGTGAAAAGTGCGGTTTTTCATGTATGAGCAAGAAAAATTCCATGTAATTTAAAGACATGTTCGAACAGGTCAACCTTAATTTTATCCATGCGATAAACTGAATCCAACACCCTGGAGAATTCTGGAAGAAATCCAGTAGAGTTTATATAAATATTTTATTCATGATCCCACAAAATAATCCAACCATATAACTTACATGGTTGGATTCAAATTACACGCTGCAAATGCAGAAAAATATGACTCCAGTTTGAAAGTTAAAATGCTAAATACCATTTTCTGTGGCTCTTATTTTTGGCCCTCAAGACCACTCCTACCAACTAGCAAATTATTGTAGAGAAAAAAAAATAAATAACGACGTTTTTTTCTTAAATACATGCACGGGACGATAAATTGAACTCATTGTCAGTTATCAAAAATTGAAACAATAATTTCTTTTGAAAAATATTCTCAAAGAGAAGCTAAATAAAAAAGTTAAACAAAAATCTTCAAGCCTCGCTAATAATAATGATGAGAATGGAGCAACATTTTAGAAATACTAATTGAATCTTCATGACCGCTCAGAATCCAAACCCCCCATCCAGCGCCCCTTTTAGCTTTAATTAATTTATAAACCCTTTGCTCGGCACTTAATTTATTTTTAATCGCTTTCCGGATATTTTTCCTTAGCAAGTTTCCAAATGATTTATGTTATTTTTGTCTGCCAGCTTCAATAAATCGCCTTGTAAACTTACACCTAATTAAAATTTACTTCCTTAACGTTTTCCTGCTGAGAAAGTAAGCTGATGCGACAAGCCCGAAGCAAAAAAGAAGCCGTGAATTTTGATAAATCTTCCCGGAAAATTTTATTCTCAATACTTACCGTATCCATCTTTTATCTTTTATTGGTACGATTGTTATTCTATTATCTGAAAATGGGACGTACAGGAATAGCGATCTCGGGAATTTTCGTCCTTGAAGATTTATCGCGCGGACATGATACTTGAAAGTTCCATAACCGAACACCCTATTTTATCCCTGTCGTGCTCAGTTAGAAGCCTGTTATTGAAATATGTTTGTTTTTATGACGATATGCATGATCTTTGTGCAATTAAATGGCGATTATGTGTGATATTTCGAGCCCAGCATCAACCTTGTTGTATTGTCTACTATGTCGGTTATGGTGTATAAAATGCTAAGAATATGGGAATTAAATAAAGGGTAGTAAATATGTAAAAGGGACATAAAACTGGCTTTATGAGTCTACAAAGTTGAATGGTTATGGTGTCGTAATATAGGACATGTTACATGCATCTCTTCCTCGCGAATAAGAATTGAAGCACCTTACAGCCAGGTTTTCAAATATCGGGTTCCAAGATATATTAACACATAAAAAAGAAACAAAAACTAATACAAAATAACCTTATACAAAACAAATATGTGGGAATACTAATAAATGTAAGTCGATCAAATTTAGTTTTTCGATTTAATAAATAAAAACAAATTATAATTCAACAAATAGAGTAGATTCCCTTTATGACGAAAGGTACACAAATAAAGCACTTACTTCGGCGATCAAGAGTTTACGACTTTTTTAAAAAGATTTAATTGAGAAAGAAATCAAATTTAAGAAATCTTCTATTTCCTCAGTTTTGGAAAAATAAGGAAAAGAAAACAATCAAGAACGACATAATATTGTTGGAGTAAATGGTCAATTTAGCAAGTCGCAGTAATCTTATTTTATCGCTTCTCTTCATTTTTTTTTCTTTTTGTTGCTCCCTTTTATTATATTCGGCAATAAATTTAGAAAGTACAATTCTCCCGTTGTAGGCAACGCATATAACCATAAATAAATAAAAAAGGACTCTTCGTTCCGGAGTAATATCTTCAAATTTAATCAAGTTTCAACTCGTGTACGGAATAAAGATTAGATTTGGTCCCTTGCAATTGGGTCTAATCGAATATTTCATTTTACAGACATCGGTGTTGACGACAATAAGAAGGCAATTATTGAACACTCACCTATTTTAGAACGATTCTGGAAGCCTGTAAAAAAAGAACACGAATTAAATTCATTGAAATGATAAAAATAAAGATTTATGCGTAATTAAAATTTGATAAATTTGATGCTGGCAGACGAAGAGGAAGGTAAAGGAGGAATAATGGTGTATTTTAAAACTTTTTTAATAAATCTCCTTGCGTAACTTTTCAACTTCTATTTTGTTCCTTTCCATATGAATAACAACTTCTGTTATCTTACTTTGTAAAGTATTCAGATATTTTAATGAAACATTGCATTAAAATTTTCCTGAACAAAACGATCTCGTAACTTTATATAAAACAAACTTAATTACTTAGCTGGCTCATACGAAAGTTTTGTCCCTCACGAGAAAGATAATAATAAAAAATAATGAAAGAGAGAGAAAAAAATCGCTTTAGAAGAATGACCGATTTTTCATTGCGTACCCGCGGAGGAAACGTCAAGACCCGCAAAAAATTAACACAATAAATAACTCTTCGCCCCCGGACAGAAAGCATAAAACAAATCGTTTTAATTAAATTGACAAATTCGTTATTTGAAAAAATACAAACGATATTTCCACTCTCAATAGAAGTTAGAACTTTTAGCCTGACGTGTTTTCTCCACTTGGGCTTAGGTTGTAAAAGCGAAAATGAATAACAAATACGACCTAATCCATTCTGGGAGTAATCCGGGGCCTTGATGAGAAATTTAACGAAGACATTATAATTAAGCATTAAAATTTAATTTAATGTCAAGTAGTAGTAAATCCATTTAGCCCCAATTTTGAAGCAATTAATAAAGCAAAATATAAATCCAAATGAATCTATTTCGCGGTAATAAGTAATCATCTGAAATCCTCTTAGTCGGCAAATCCGAATCTATAGATATTGTATTATTGTCGACTTTGTTATGCAGGCTGTACTTCAGGTTTATGTTGTAACAAAACGTAATTTTCGTATCCCCGGAAGAACCTGGATCGAACAGGTCACCCCTCGATTCCAGTTAGTTTTCCCTGTACTTTCTTATTCGTGACCACGTAATCATGTTTATCCGATAATTTCACTTGGCGCTGACGTGGATTTTAGACCGGTCGAAGTAGAAAATCGTGAATGAACAATTTGGTATAAAATCCTCCGACTTCACTTCTTTTCCTTTGCAACATAAATAAAAAGACGACTCTGTAATTAGCACCAAGACAGATACTTAATAATTTACCGAGAATATGTCAGTATTTTTTCTAACAAGTTTCAAAAAAACGTTAATAATTTGTTAATTAATTACATAAAAAAATGAAAGTAATTTAAAAATGTTAATTCGTTACTTTGTTGAAGAAAGTAATTGCAATAATACCGTTACGCAAGTCAACTTCACACTCTACTTCTTCTCAGTGAACAAAACATTTAAGTAACAAATTCGCTATCATTGTTTTATGTAACGCTCAATTAATTTAATAACTAGGATATTTAACAAAAGCATTAAATAGGATCTTCACCTTTTGTTCTTCTTCGGTTCAATCTTGTCCGTTTTAAGACAATGTGGTGTAAAGCACAGAGAGAAAAATCACATCCGGAGGGCATTGACTGTAGCCTTTGTTATTGTTATAGTATCGAAATTGGGGTGACATTTTTCGACGTTAAACATAAGATTCGGCGAATCATAATCCAATAAAGTAAAAATCCTTTAAGGAGCATTGAGATAAATGCAACTTGTTAGGCTCAGACTTTTTCCACATGTAATTGTGCAAAAAAATTGTTTTAACATTATTTTATCAAATATGGGTAGAAAATTTTCAATTTGTCCTAAAAATTATGATTTTGTTTTTATTGAACTCGTTGTAGATTAGTATAGACTTTTTGGAATGTGGCATATTCCGAACGCGTGTGGAAATGCCATCCCAGACTTTTTGAAGACTATAACTTTTCGACAACAACATTTTTTACTTATTCTTTATTAATAATAAATAAGAACTGTTGCAACAATATTATTATATGCTATTGTTGTAACTATTAAAAGCTATGTTATTGGTACACCGATTAAAAATGAAATTTGGAAGATTGAATATTGCTAACATTTATTGGATCTAATTTTTGATTCATTTCCTTAATCAGTTTTTTTTTTATTCTTAGTATTTTCGTTCGTGAGTAACCGCAGATTCAGTACAGTTAAAAAATGTATTTGGTATATAACCATCTGCGACTTTTATAGATTGTTATCCGCGATGACGTTTCTATGGAGTGATGTTAGTAGCTGAATCTACTAAAAAAGTTACAGAAGCGGTAGCCGGTGAATTGGTAGTGTAACTGAAGTTTTAAATACACGGCAATTTGCTTCGTCATTTGTGTAAATTTGTATATTTCTTTTACATGTTTTGTGAATTTACCTTTTTGAAAGTTTAGAATTAAACTTGGCACTGTAACAATCTATGGTCTGTGTAATATATTTTTCTTTTTGGAAAATAATATAAAATTCTCCCGTTATTGTTAACCGACGGGGTATTCTGGTTTTTGCACCGGGAACATTTATCAAAACTGCCTGTCCCAAATCTTTAATGTCCTCGTATTTCATTTGCCACAGTTCTGTTTTTCTACATACACCGAATATGCCAAAGATTAATGCCGTCCAAAATGTAAGTAAGTAAAAGCATTAACAAATTTTCTACAATCTGTACGCTATGTTCTCATCGACAGATAAATCTCGTCAGGAGCGTTACTGATAAATTTCCTAATTTCTTCTGTAGTAAGTGTTTTTGATTTTATCGCTCTATAGCCGTCAGACTTTCTTTTCAAATATGTTCATAGTTTGTGGTGTAATCCTAAAATTAACATATTTTTTTTTTAATATTTCACCATGGAGTTAGTTTTCCGTAAATTATTTCATCTTTTCTCTTAACTCACAAAAAAATGTCAAAAAGATATTTTCAGAGATTGTCTTGTCTTCAGCTTCTAAATTTGGGTGCGATATACAGTGGTAACGGTTCGGACAAGCTGTGGTGGAATTAGAGGTAGAACATCATGATCGCCACTGTCTTACTATTATTGCTGCCACCTCCTAATTTAAATTGTTACTATTATTTTTCTGTGGTAACCATTTATAATTTTAGAAGGTATAGACGCAAATGTAATTTGCTTAATTTCCACGAGAGGCTCCACTAATGGCTATTTTTCAACAAGTTACGGATGATGTTATTCTGACGTAGTCGTAGAAAAATCACATTTTTATGGCCATTTTCGAGAGTTCGAGAGAGAAAATTGTTTTTCTTTTTTTATAGTATTTAATCAACGTATATTTAATATTTTTCTTTCAACTGTGATTTTTTTTTTCAACTTGTTATATATGAGACCTAGTTTTCTATATGTTATCCCATATCGTTTCACATCTTTTTGTCGTAATGTCTAATGTTTTACAGCACTTCTAGTGTAACAATTTAAAGCTTTATTCTGGAAAAATATGCAAAAATTGCCAGTTTCAAAACAGATAAGAATTCTTCAGATTATGTTTACTAGACAGCAGGAAAATGACCAAAGTTCAAGATGGTGTTGATGGCAACATGTCGCCGGAATGAGAAACGAAATACGCAGCTTCTTAGTGTGCATCTAATAGGAAATATTGTTAATAATGGACAATTTGTCGGCATTCCTCACATTCCCTTACACCTTTTCCAAGTGTTGCTAGTACGAAATCCCTATAACGACCCGCCTAGTATTTGTCAACAGTTTGAATCGTTTTCAGGCAGTGAATGAAACCCTTATCTTCCTTTTTTGTCGGTGTCCCGCCGTTCAAAAGCGAGAGAATCGTCGGAGGCGGTGTTGGCGGCAATAAGGCACAGCGATGTTCGCCTAGTTCGGTACGGCGTGTAACGGGCGAAAATGGCAGGATAAGCCGGGAATCCCCTAGGTCAACGATCAGAGCAAGCCCTGACCCGAGACCCGACTTACTCACTGACCTTATTTCCTTGCTATCAGCACCACAAACGCCGAATGTCAAGGACGTGCAATCAACGTGGCCGTGGCCACGTGGTTCGTCCACGTCACGCACACTTATCCCCGCAAGATGACTAACGTAATCGAGTAGTAACTCGTCATGAATCAGGTGGGACGCCGCAGGGGTCGATATTGAGTCCGCCTCTTTTGAAAGGGATTATTTTTAGAACTTTTCGGACATCGTCCGTGTGGTAGAAGGGCAGATGAAGCGCGTCTAATATGCTCAACCCGGCGTAAGCACATGGGATGTTTCCTTTTGCCACGCATTAACCTTTGAGAGCTAAAAGGACCAATCAGCGCGGAAACAGCTTTCCAACATAAAATGAACTATGAAGTAGGTTCTTTGCCAAGCAAATATGATTACAAGCAGTCAATGGCTCAAACATTGTTTATTTCCGCTTTATGTGGCGTAAGCATGCTTGTTTGTAACACACAAAGGATTCATTCCTTAGAAAAAACAGCGGAAAAGCGACAGGAACTGAAATCACTAAAATTAAATTCGAAGATGGTTCACGTCATCTTAAACGGTGTTCGAATGTTGTACAAAAAAGGAATCATAAAATATTCATTATCTTTCTAAAAGAGCACACATTCTCTTCAATATCTTTTAAACAGTTGATAATTCCCCCTAAATCAAACAAAAAGGTATAAAGAAAGATTCCGAAATTCACAGAATTGTTTAAATATTTATTTTTAATAAGAAACACCGAACTAAAGTGACCATTAATTTTACGAGAATTTGTAAAAGGGTAATTACTTTACACATGATTGAATTTCCCGCAAAACCTAAAACCATTAGAAGAGTTATACCCACATTCATGTTCAACTAAGACAATTATAAACACTTTTGCCTCGTTTAACTGCATTTAGTATGTTAGCAAGTATATTAGCAAAAAAAAACACTAAATACATGTTCTTTTCTTCTTTTTCTACTCATGTTATTTTTAAGAGAAAAAAATTAAACCACATACCAAGTGGACTCTATTCAAAATTTAATATCGTCAACGTTAGTAACGTTTAAAGTTTAATGCATTGGCATTTAAAATTATACCATCTATGGAGTCTTTTTTAAGAATAAATTAATAATTAATAATTAATGAGCGTCTACACCATGTGCCATAGTTGGGTTCTTGCTTCTAAAAAGTGATTATTATGAAATTCCAAGAGAAGAATTCCATCTCCAGAATTTCGAACCATGTCTAATTTTTTGACTGGTGTAGAAACACCATAGTATATCAAATGTCTACATTCTCTATAAAAACATTGCAACAAGAGAAAGAAGGAACGTGTTGCCAAATAGACAAAAACATGTCGATTTGAAGAAAATTTCAATTGTATACTTTAAAATTTATTGGTTGGTAGGCCTGTAAGCCTGTTCTGACTACTGGTTTAAGTAGTTAACGCTATTATTGTAACAGTTTATATATCCACTGTACCAGAATCAATGAAATGAGACCACGATGTCCACGAATTTAGTGAGTCTAAAGCAGTGTTATCCAAGTACACCGATATTGGTATATTACATACAAAGTGAAATGACTATTAATAAGTAAAAGCGTTCACACTTAATATTTCAAAATAAATTTTCAGGAGAAGTTTAAACAGTTTATTTTTTTCGAGGATTCAAAATTGTGGATTAGAAAAAACCTTAGCCCTCTTTTAGACGCGCCTTAGGCATACAGGTTTCATATAATATATTATATAATTATATATAATTAATATAATTAATTTATATTAATTAATTAATTAATTAATTATAATTACTAGTATATAAGTACTGTATTCCTATCTATATATGAGAAATAAGTAAAGAATAAACAAAGTAAAACGCTGGACTCATAAAGTTGACTACAAATCCTTTACTCTATTTGTGTTATACCAAAATTCAAAAACAACAAGTGTTAATTTACAAACAAAAAAGTTAAATCAAATCTCTCAAAACGTAAGGTAATGTAGCTCATATTAAATGGACTCTTAAACTGAATCAGCGCTAGTTTGACAGTTATTAATAATTATTAAATTATTAAAATAGTATTTTATAGTGTGTTATTGATATATTTGTTTTCCTCGGGTCCTTGTTTTTTTTTAATCTCGTTACATGTAATATTTACTGTATAATTAATTGTAAGATAATTTGAAACACAAAAAGGAGGTACGATTTTTTTTTTGTTTTCTTAAACTACCGTAGTATTTAAGATATTTATCTCCTTCATTACCTTGGCTTGTAATATTGAGGTTGTTTATTTCTAAAGTGATTAAATATATTTTTATGTGGTTTTTTGAGTTAAACTCTATATTTACTGTGGACAAAATTTAAGGTTACAACAGAAGTAAATTCAAGTAAAATTAAAACATTTTGTATGTTATTTACCAAGTTAAACAAAATCTTTAGAAAAATCCTTATTTTTCAATCATAATATTAAGTAATTTTCTACTATGAAGTTTTTCATTGTGATTTATAACTTTATTAGTTTCATAAATTAGAACTTATAGTTTAGAATTAGAATTTTAATTTTCATAAAATAGAACAATTTTTTTTTATTTAATAATTTGCATGTGACACATATTTGTTAGTCAAATAAAATCACTAACGAAAGGCTTCCATTCCAGGATATATTTTAATGAAATTATGTTAATTAAGCCAGCGTATATTATTTCATTGTACAAGAATAACAAGGCGTTGTTCCAAGCGTATTCCTTTTGTTTGGTTTAAATTAAAGTGAGTTCTTGTCGGCGGCAGCAAAAACTTAATAAAAACCCATGATCGCAACGTAAATACACAAAATTATAAATTGCGATAGACGGGGGTGTGATAGAAGCAAGTCCCGGTACGGGCCGCAGGAGCGGCCCGGGGGATGCGGCCGCCACCCCCGTCGCGAGCCCGAGGTCTATCGAACATCTCCGAGGAACAACCGTTGCCTCCGCCGAGGGGCCGCATCGATCCTTGTGGGGCGGCGTTGCCGCTCAGCGGCGCATTCCGCGACAAGCGGGCGTGTGGCAACGCCGTCTGCAAACATTGATTCTTTCCATTATAAATAGTACGCAAAAAATGCGTTCCTATATATCATCTCCCCCAGACATGCTTTGTGGCCCGGAAATTTCATTTTATAACTTTTATAACGACGGCGCTTAATAATTTCATTTCCCATACACAATCGCGCCCAACATATAACCGCAGACTAACACACGGACATGTTCTACACGACAAGGTTTTCGTGTGGTGGTGATGCTGCACTAATTAAATTTTTTAGATGCCTTGACATACGTCCACGATTAAACCATTAATTTTCGGAAAGCAAGGAAATCAAATGCTGGCTGAGGCGGTTCAACCAAATTATAAATCCATACGCTGTCGCTGGTCTCCTCTATTAACGGATTTTAATTAGGGCGAAAGAAAGACAATGGGGTGGTAACAAGATTCATCAGCGGTGAATATAACTTGACACACGTTCAAGGTGATTACAATGACGACTAAGAAGCTTCGTTTGGAAGACTATATTCTATAATTTATTATCGACATCCACACAACCGGTAAGAGCATACAAATTATTAAAAAAAAAAAAACTAAAAATTTAACATTGCTTTATAAAGTTACAAAAACAATACAATTGTAAAGAAGGTTTAGTTACCTCATGTGCTATAATAATCTCAACCACAACCGGTTTAGCTTCACCTCTAAAAATACCAATATAAAAAGGTTAAACCAGTTTGTTTCTCTGGTTCTTCTTCCCTACTTTTGCGAAGTAATAAATACTGCGAACTTACGGTTAAACAAATAAGATGGATGAACAACCTAAGAAGTCCCTTTTATGTTTCATTAAACCGAATACGTAAAAGTTTCGTAAAAATCCTATGCTGTTTTTACAGAATAAGGCTCGTTTTACTGTAAAAATTATAATCAAGAAAGTATCAACAGAATTCATTTCCAGCTCATGAATTTAGAAATTTTTCATTTCCACTCATACACATTTTACTTCAAACTTCATGTTTTATGGAATGACAAGAACGTCAATTTTAGGATGATATTTTGTGTAGATACAGATGATGTTACAATAAAATTATAAAACTCGGAAACATCCACTTGTTTTCAACAACACATCCTGCATACATCACAGAAGACTACTACAAAAACGCAACATTAATTTACTATTTCAATAAATAGTTTAATCTCCCTTTCAAATTTTGAAATTTAGTAAACTAAGAGATAACTGTATAGGTATTGAGTCCGCCGCTGTAATTGCCTGCTTCAATTAAAAAGTATTTAGGTTGTTTGTGAGTTTCGTCCAGACTTTCTAAATTATGTAAGTGACGGGCGTTAATAATAGTAAATTTTAAAAACTCATTTATTAAAAAAATCATCTCGTTATTTCTCGATCTATCCTCGTAACTACAGTAACCACATGTACTGTATTACCTACACTGCGTATTTATGAAAGGATTAAACTGTAAACAAGACAAAGAACTCCATAATTTAGGTTGGTAAGAACCGGTCGTTTTATCTGACAATAAACAGATGCTCTAACCCTCTTTAAGATTTATTCCAGAGTTAATTACTTATCCGTCAATATTCCGTTCACGATTCAATTTTATAATTACAACTTTACTCATCAAGTGGAGACTCTGACAGCTCATAAAATTACATGAATGATGTTAATATAACATGATAGTCGCATTATTAAGAGCTCCTAAAACGTTTAAAAATCGGTGAATATTATTAATTACAAGCAACGTTATTAAGAAAATAAAAGTCTCAACAGCTTTTCCTGGTTGCTCCGTGAAATGTGTAACAATGAACTTTCTTCGCGTGAATAAATGTGGCAGCACCCGGATTTGAAAATCATGGTGCTCACTCAATTTAGCTTTTTTCCTGCCGCGAATGTATGAAAGTGTCATATCTGTAAAATTATAGGTCAATTTCCAAACGATACAGGAGATTCAAATTAAATTTCTGTAAATTAGCCAGTATTTTATAGTACCGTTTTAGTACTGAAGTCGGAAACTATTCATTCATACATTTAATGGTGGAGTTTAATGTAACGTTCATACTATAAAAGTAAATTGAATTTCCACAAACCTAAATCAAAATGCAAAGAGAAATATTATCCTTAAACAGCAAATAGAACACATGCCATCAGAAAATTTAATTACTTTGTTATTCGAGCTTCGAAAATAAATTTTTATTTGCTAGTTGCTAGTGCAGCTATGTATCAAAGAAAAGCTCTTAGAGCTCCTGCAATTTATACTTTAAAATGACCTGTAGTAGTTGTAGCTTAAAACTTGGATTTTCGAGGTACTCTAGACGCGCTTAAACAGCCTCTCTTCTATCTTTAAACAAAATAAGACAGACAACAAGACACGAGTTGGCAATTGCTTAAAAGCACCTGAGACTTGCAGTGTCAAAAAGTACATAGTCGAGAGTTCGGCGTGAATTCTCCCTTTGGGACGAACGTGGCAGTTAAATTTCACGTCACCTCAAGGATTCAGTCCGGGAATCTCGCTGAGCCTTATAAAAAATCATCCAAATAATCAAATCCGACGCAAGATACGTTTAATATTCAATACGCGAAAAGGATAACGTAATTTTTATGAAGACGTCATAAAGCGAAGTGATTCTGGCGTGAGGAAGCGACGAACAGCTGTCTGGGATTCCGGGAGCAGCCGGTGGCGTCAAGGGCACCACCTGTTCGTGCGGAACCGAACGGGACGCCGCCGCCTGACCTCAGGATGCGGCGGCGTCGGGACGCAATACCTGTCGACCGCAAACGAGCCCTTGGGAGTACTTAAATAATTAACGCCATCTGTAGTTAGTCATGAAAGCTGTCCAAAGCTCGGGACACATCCTTGCTAATCTTTATTTTCATTTGATCAGATCGGAAACCCTTCGATGTCTCTCAGACTTCCAAGCTGTTTTTGGAGAGTAAGAAAATGTGAATTTCTTTGATTAGGAAATATTTCTAAATTGGGGTGTTTAAGAGCCAACAGAGGGTACATCTGTGATGGCGGATCTTAGAGTGATGTACATGCAAAAAAGCCAGGGCCCAGTCAATATCAAACTGTACATGCGCCGGGGGGTTGAAAAAGAAGCAATTTCATGTAAAAAGAAGAGGAAACGAATGGAAATTTTATTCGAAATAAAGTTGAGGGAGTTGGGTGGTGGGCCGCCGAGGCGGGGTATTAGAACTCGGGAGGCTTTCGTTTATGAATGTTAATAATTTACTTTGCATACTCTCAAAGTTTCTTTGTATAATGTGCAATAATCGCAAGCAAACAAGGAATATTATGAAATTAATTAAAGATGAGCACGGTGCTGTGCTTCTGCATTTGATATTTTACTAATTAACTGATGGAACTGCTGCATAGGATATATAATTGAGTACTGAGTGAGTTTTTATATCCAATTACATTCATTGTCCTCGTTAACGTTCATTAAGCGATCGACGATTACTCATAGTTACATTTAAAAACAAATCCACTTGCGCAAAAATCACGTTTGTGCCATGTAACTTTTACGGATGCGGATCATTCACCCGAATAACAGCTTAACGAACACAACAGAATTCGTTTATATTGGAAATTTTTGTTTTTAAATCTGTTGACTTTTACGTCAAATCGTTACCGTTCATAAAGACAAATGAACACAGGTTTTGTTTGCCGATACGTTTTATCAAAAAGATTTATGACAAAACCTTGATATCAATTTTCTAGATTTTGTTTTATATGCGAAGAAAACTACTGCGATATAGATAGAAATCGGATAAATAGAATTTTGTTACCGGTTCGTGCCCTGCAGTCATGAGAATTATGTACTTATAAATCTATAATCACAGTTCAAAAAAAAAAAAACTAAGTAAATCATTGAATTTTAAAATTTATTTCTGCCATAATGACAAACGTAGAAATTATTATGAACAAGTCAAACGTGACTTGACTAGTTGTCTGCTTTAGAATTTCTGTCAATAAATTATAATGTCCAAAATTTATTGTTCACTAGTTATTATGGAAATTCATATTATAGGTTATGATAGTTGTAGCAGTTAGAGCTCGTGTAGATTTATTTTACAAATAGAATTAACAGAAGTGGGTAAATATCTGCCTATAAACATAAAAAATTAATTGCGATTTCTACTTCAATTACTGTCATCAATAAATTTTAATGATGAATAACAATATAATCAATAATTTAGTGTTACAGTGGTTATACATATGCTAGCAGTTGCTTAAATTGTGTCAGGTATACCTGATTTTCATTATTTATCCAAAAACATCGAAATTTTGCTTTGTCTTTATATCTGAAGAATTACACATTTGTTAGGATTCGTAAATTGAGAACACGTTCTACAATACAATATTTATTTAAACCAATTTTCTGAATTGACTCATGTAAAACATAATGTATTTAAAACTACTTACAAAAATCAAATTCGTAAAATTATTAACTTAATAATTGATGACTACACTCTGTATAAAGACGATCATCAAGTTTCAAGTAATTTTAAATTTAAAACTAAAATTCATAAATATAGTTTTAAGTGCAGAAAATCGAACCTACTATTAACTCAAAAAAAACCTGTTTCGACTTTAGGCTCAAAAGTGTTGAATTTTATAATGTAGTTTTGTAACACGTTTTTGATATTTACTGAAAATAGAAGAAAAAGAGAAAAATGTTCTTTTAACATATGAAAACGAAAATTAACAAATATCAATCACCCTTGAACATCACAGTAATAAAGATCACGAATTCAATAAAGGTTCAAAAGAGAAGCTTAAATCAAACAATTTTGAGGTTTAGACAATCCAGATACTTTTTTGAGTTATTTTTTACTTGTTAACAATTTCAATTAAATAATAAAATAAAATTGTAGGTTTATTTTGGGGCATTACACACAATACAATTAAATAAATTCTTACAGAATAAATCATCAAAAGTTCCAGATTTGAAACTGGGATTTAAATTTTGATACATTTTTGTTAATCATGACAAAATAACAATAAAAAGTAATGGAATTTCTCTAATTAAAATGTAGTACTCTACCAATGCAAATACAAGAAAACATAAAGCAATGCCGTTTTACTTTTTCCGGCAACTGATTTCTATTGAATACAGGTCTGAAGTTTCTAAAAGAACAACGATATTAAACAGCTGCGCTTTGGCGTGTATAGCAAGGGTCAATAATCAGAATGAACCTAAAGACGCCAAAAAGTCGGCTGAAAATACACGAATTCCGATTGTTAAAATGTAATTCAATAACAAAAAGACAGTCATTAAAAATTAGAACGCTTGATAGTAAGTATTCAATTATATTTAAAATTTATGTAGTTTCTAAATACTTCCCTAATTAAGAAACACGGTAGCGTATATCAATATTCCGTTGGGAAAACGAGCTCTTGGATTGGTCTTCGTGTCCCAATTAATTCGTAATTCAATAATCCGATGCAAAGGGAGTCCGTAATAACAGAAACGACGTGGATCTGTGACAACGCCGTTAAATATCGGTCCTGATCTAACAAGCGAACTGGTTTTTGAGACAATCGAGATAGAGTCGAATTTATAGCCACACCGAACCGGACTGAATGCCAGAAATGGCTAAAACACGTGTACTTACATAGATAACGCCTAATGAACCAATCCGCGCAAAAAAAAAACAATAAAAGCCATTACATTGTGTTTAGTGAAATCTGTAGACGACCATTGCAAGTCATTTGCTGAATTGTTTTATTCTCAATAAGAAGTCAGAGTTATTACAAAATATTAAGAATGTATGACGATGAGTTAAAATTAAATTTATAAATGTAAGTTCAAAAACAAGCGTAGAAACATTTCCAATTAAAAATTCAAACACGACTTATAATTAGAGTTACATCACTCCAAAACGGACCAGAGAACAGAAAAAAGCATAATTACGAACCAGGTTTTCATTCAACTTATGTTTTAACATTAGAGAGGGGTGTGGTTGAGGGTGAACAAACTTTTCTATCGACCTGCTTGAGGCTTTTAAGAAGAAACAGGGAGAGTTTAAATTTTTGCCTCCACCCTCACCACCCAACCCCTCATCGCCCTTTCACCCTCCACTTTCATAAAATCCTGAAATAACTTTCAGTGACACAAAATAAAATGGAATAAGAAAATGAATTGTCGTTTTCACTCTTTCCCTTAATTACATCTCGGGAACTCTTTCCCCCCTTTATATTTCGCAAATTAGTCTGTCCTTACTTGGGCCGTTTAACCTGATTCAAAAATTAAGTGAATATCTTTTATGCGTCGGTTTGTAATCAAATTATAAAATTATTTAAAAGTCAACTTTTACATCCCTTGATAATTCTGTAGTACATGCATGCAATTTTCAATTCCCCTAATTAAATCGCAGAGACGTGCTTCCATGCTCTCGGAAATCGAAATAATTCCGCCATTATCACACGAAAATTGTATACGAGATTGAAAACTGCGCCATCTTTTGTTTTTGGAGGCGAGGTGAGGTGGTGGACGGGGCAGGGAACTCCCATTATGCAGGAAATTAATTTCAAAAACTTATCCCGTAATTAAATATAAACAAAGTTTCTAGACAGTTAAAATTTAATAATGAATCATTCCAATTCAAGCACTGTTATTCTTTACTTTCTTGTAAAGTTCTATTGCTAATGAAAGCAGCTCTAGAGAAATGATTAAATTTGGTTTTCTGCTTAAATTAGTTTCGCAACACAGAAGCGACGTGATGTTTCCGTTTGAGAGAGAGAAAGATGTAAAAGCTGATTTGCGGGGAAATGGGAGACGAAGATGGGAGTAAAAAGGGGTAGAGAAAGAATAAAAAGTAAACGAGGGGAATGGATTACACTTGACACTGGCTCAATGATCATTGGAAATACGAGATCGATTAGGGGTGTAGAAGAATATTCGTCTGTTCCTTTCTGGTCGATTGTTATTTGCATTATTCGTAAATATAGATGCCCTGAAGGAAAATTTGAAATAAATTTCAAGAGGATTTGAATAATCGAATTTGCGTATATAATTTGTTTTATGTGAGTATTTCTTTATTGAAAGGCTCATTTCGGCTCTATTCACTCGCCTTTGTGCGCGTCCTCTTTTTTTCCTTTCACTCTGAATCAATTCCGATCACAACGCTCCTTAATAAAATAAATAGTTTTACCACATCGTTGGCAAAAGTGAGTTACAAAAAAATCTCATCACCACCTAATGTCTTTACTCGCAACTGTAACCCTAAATGTTTGGATTACCGTTCGTATGACCCAACCACATTCCTTTCAGCACTCACCGGAATCACCACAATCACACACACGATGGCAAAATTACAACTGAATCTTTGCCTTCAAAACAGACTTCGATTAGGGCTCAGGTAGAAATGGAGTGTAATGGAGGGCCTTCATGACGACAGGTGCTTGACGAGCTGTCCCTGGCGGGCAAGCACGGCGTCAGGTGGCGGTGACCAAAGCAAAAGTCGTGAGGAGGGCCCCGCACCACCTGTTACGTTCGTATTTACGCCCCGATCTTGCAGCCATCTATGAACTTATTTTTTGAACGCTATGGACGCATTTGCACCTCAGGCGTGGCAATCTTCAAGTGATACTTACCACATGTTTAACATATAAAATCAAGAGTTTCTTTGTAATTTCTCCATTCCTGCGGATCGATAAAGTGACCACACACCCAAACGTTTCAAATCAAATAACTATAAATCGCAAAGTCCGTCCAGAACTGATGGGCATTCTTTTGATTTACCTGACAGCTATGAACGAAATTTCATTTCTCGGCGAAACGACGTCGTAAAGGAACCAACAAAGAATTTCGCGGGGATCAAAAGGCCACTCCCGCCCGAACACACTAAGAGGGAAATATTTCAAATGCGATTTGTTGGATTTTGATGGAATCGAACAGGATGGATCAAATGAAAACTGGCAAATCTTCGATTTATTCAATACATCCGTAATTTTTTGTTGTCTGCCTGCAATTAACATGGAAGATGGAACTTAAGAACTAAATTGCTAAAATTAACTCTGACATTACACAATGGACCTCCTTGATTATTTTATTGTATTTTAAACGTATACCAATTTTTATTGTTTATTACTTCTAATAGTTTAAGACTCACGATCAGCAAACTAATGATTACAATTTCCTAGTGACTAACCATATTGTTAAATATGATGCAATATCATGAATAATTTGACATGTCTCTAGTATGTAGTTAACAGCGGTGTTAACCATAAACTATATTTTATAGTAATAATATTCTTATACTTGAGCGTATTGTTACATTATAATAACTATGTGGTTCGCGAACCAACTAAAAATGTTGATATTTTTTAAATTTTAAGGTAAATTGTGAGTGTTTTAAAGAAGGATTTGAAAAGAAACAAATAAAAGTTACTAAAAGCTACAAAACCCTTCTCATTTATAATTTCATTGTATTATTTCTGAGTCAATTAGAGTTCTGGCATTTATAACTTCATCTGATTTTTTGTAATTTCTCTGAAAAGTTGTTACTATTGTAATTATCAAATTTATTACCCTGTCAACAGCTAGAAAAAAGTATGTTTAATTAACAATGGTATTCAATGACAACCGTAAGTTTATGTGTTATTAATTTAACGCAAAACTGTAAATTTAAACAACCAAAATTGGTATTAATTAATGTACACAGAAATTTCACATAATCAAACATCCCGTTTACACCTAGTGCATCAACTAACCACGTCGTTTCAATTAATAAACCAACAAATTGCTATTTGAATTGATTTTAATTATCGTCAATTTCAAATATCAAACCGACATCCCCTTACAAATGAACCAAGCCCTTGGCAACAGTTGCAACTGGAAAATCTGCTTGTTTTTTTAAGGAAGCGAATTTTCTCGAACCACCTCACCTTACATTATTAGATAAAATAACAATGCATCGAATTTCAATAACGAGATTTCCTGTAGTCTGCTCCAGCAGGAAAATTTGCGAAATCCATTTTGCTGCAGTGGTAACAATAAATATCAAATTGGTCATTTGGCCGCCCACCATAGTTGCAGACTTGAAGAGTTAAGCTACTTCCATGGTGGCCACGTCCGCGTTTGTCGTGTAAAGCTCGATATGAAAGCATGCTTTGTGTGTGTGTCTTCGGTTTTTGCAACAAATCATGTCCCGTTTATACACCGGACTGATAACTGCGTCAATTTCCAAAAGCAGACGATACTTCCTATAAAAATTCATGACTGCACATTGTACAGCTTCTGCTAATTTAATGAAATATGACTGCGCACTTTTTTAATTAAATTTTATGGGCCGGGAAGGGGACATAATCCATTTGACCGGCTCGTAAATGTCATACGAAAAAAAAATACTTTCCAGATTGTTATTAATAGATATTAAATTAGTGACACCACGGATCAATAACAAAAGTTCACCCCTTCTATTGCCAATTGCATACTCTGAAGAATTATGACATATGCCCTAAAGCAATGATTCCTCATTTGTAGTTCTAACAAGCCTCGTCGAAAACATTTTTCAATTAACAAAAATCAGTCACATTCCGAGTGAACAAGCAGATGTGTCTTAAAAAATTGAGTTTAATTACCTCAAAATATGTCACTACTGCAACCATTTAAATTATTCATCAGCTCATGTGTTAGCTTCAATTTGGGTACAAAAATCTGATTCGCGTAATGATTACAAAAATATCTGTTCTGAAATAAACTGATAAAAGTTGGGGACGGCAGAATAATTTAATTATCGAACTGTCAAAGCTCTTTAACCAAAACAAGATATTTTGTTTTTTATAGAAAATAAAACTGCATAGTTCATTGTCTCTAATTTTAACTCCGATCTCATTCCCTTGGTCCCCTCACAAGCCATCGACACGTTGAAAAGCATCCTCGTTATACTCAGCGATCTGATTATTTTCCTGTTATCTAAAATGGCTTGCAATTCGCGGAAATTTAGTGCTTCGTTTGAGCAGATGCAATTATTAGTCGTACAGTTCTGTGGTGTTCTTTAATAATATCGCCCCTTGTATCTCCGGTGGTTGTACAAATAGACCTGCGAGGAGACACGAGACACGTAGCCGGTTGTAAAGCAGTCCTTGTACAACATGACATTTAATTGCAAGATGCGATCTGATCCAGACCTACAAATCACGGTATCGGACGCATCTGAAGAGAGGTCATGAACAACCATTGTATTCCGTGGAGACCTTTCGGTCACGATTGCATTTTTACACCTGTCCGCATCGATTTTCGGCTGGACATACACGATTGAACGCCTTTGGGGTTGTTTACCCCAAAAGGAAGCTTTCCGACTGACCCACACGACACTAATTCAACCACCTGTGGCATCACCCTACTATGGTGAGGCCACTAACGACGCGACGCACAAAACCGACCCGATTGATGGGCGGACGGTCAGCGGCGGATTAGAGAAGCTTACGGCCCGGAATACCCGGACTGAGAAATCTGATTTTCAGGACGACCTACACCAGTCATCTATTATTTAGTTTTTCCTGAAAGCTACTGTGGTAAGTATGAGAATTTTGTTACAAAAAAGGCCCAATTTAAAAAAGAAAGCTGTTAAACCAAAGCGTCTCCAGTCCATTACCAATTTCGTTCACTGCATTATAATAGGTGCATTCGTTTATTTATTCTGAAGCCGGAGTAAAGCGAACGGGGTACATGATCACGAGGTGGGAATACTATCTATCACTTTACCTGGTCGAATGTAATAAACGAACGGTTATAGGGAACACGAATATACAAATGTACTTTATATTGTTAGTATGAATATTACGTAGATTTCTCAGATTTGTCCGAGAAAATTAGGACGTAAAACTGAAGAAGAAGAATATTAGACAAAAAAAGAAGCGTCACCACAATAAGATAAAAAGTTGTGAACTTCTCGGCTTAACTTATTGAACTGTCCTAACTTTATTTATAATGATGGTGTAATAATAATTAAAACGCAAATTGAGCATAACATAAACATTAACTCTCAGAACATAAAACTAGTGTGAAGAGATATAAAGAATTGTATGCGATTTAACGAGATTTTAGAAAAAAAACAACATTTTTTCCTTATATTCCACAAATCTGGATAAAACTCGCTCTAATTGTTAATTTGTTTTTCCTAAATAATATGTTAGAGTTCTTCACCTTCCTTTGATCAATTAGTTTAAGTTAGTTTCTGTACAACAAAATACACGCTCCACTTTAAACAACTACCTACACTCTAACATTGAGTTGAACTTTGCGCGCTTTAAAAGACTTGTATTGATCTGAAAAGTAATTTAGACAATTTTTATAGAAAAAGCTCCTCCTCTTCTTTAAGAAGCAATTTTTCTATTCAATTTAAATTATATTCTAAAGCGCTTTATATTCTCTTCGTCTTTTCTACATACGTAATTAAAGCTCCTTCGCAAAGCTCGCTTAAAATACATATTCAATTAACTCAGTAATTAAGTAAAACAGAGTTAAATTAGTTTCTTCCCTCCTGTAAATTTGTATTAAATGTTACATTGAAAGTAGCGCTGTTGGTAAAACGATTTTCACAAAATGTCATTGATTGCTCAGAGTTGTAGAAAGAAAAACCGCTTTCGCTTGACAGAGTTTTAAAATGTGAAGGTGAATCTCTATGAGGTACAAAAACAATGGATTCCTTGACCTTCCTCTGTCCAGCCTAAAGTCGCGTTCACGCCTTACGCGCCAAAAAGCCGCTAGTACGATAAAGACGTCATGAGCTTAGCTTTAATCGTATTTCGAGTCACGCCGCTTTCAATCAGTAACTTAACCATTTAATCGCGCCAGTAAAGCTCAAGGCAGGTTCAGATGATCAAACGCGAAGTGTTTGTTCGACCGATTTCGGTGTCGTTATTAGGCGTCATCAGGAACCCACAAACGAAATGAAATAATGAACAGAGAGATTAAAAACGGAAACAGTAGCACTTGAAATTAGAGCGTATGAAGATCAAATACAGTCTAACGAACCGTTATGTAAAGCAAGGAGGAACTTTGAGAAAAACGGATCATTTTTTTTTTTCAACGGGATGAAGTAATTACCTCGGTTATTCCTCGTTTTTCTGCACGGCTGAATCCGAATAAATATTCTTCAGGTCGTGCACAATAACTTACTAGAGTTGTAGCTATAAATTGGTCATCGCGTATGAACGTGAGTCTCGATCACATAGGAGAAAATCGAGATGTTGGATGGTGTGAACAGTGTTGCGTTTCGAATAAAACACTACAATTTAGAACCACTTCAATTACGTCTTTCTCTCGTATAATTTTCACTTAATAACTGAAACCTGTTAGAAAGTACCGTAATATAAAAATTTAATACCCCAGAGGCAATTTCATTTAGTAACAACATCTCCCGGCCATTATTCTTAGCTTTTATTATTTTGTTTCAGCGGGTATTAAAGAATAAATTTTAAGCGGATCGTTAATGAAAAAAATCGTCTTGGCGCTAAATCCAAACTTCCGATCTCAACATAACAAAAAACTTTAAATAACTCGATATAACGACAAAAACGGCCGAGCAACTTTTCAATCTTATCATCAAAGTTGGCGTCGAATCGACTTTCGCCGAGTTTCAAAATGAACTGATTTAATTCCGAATATGATTACATCGAAATTTAAAATTCAAAGTAAATGCGGAATATCATTCTGTCCCATATGTATGTAAATGCGTCGAAAAATGAATATTTAAATACATGAATTCAAACAAACTTTACGAAAATTTAGTTTGGTTTAATAAAAACAGAACGAGATAAAAAGAGAATGTGAAAGGGTGGTGCCCCGACCCCCGTCAAAAGGGTAGCTTTTATGGCAATATGTATTTTATGGATATTACAAAGTGTATGTGTATGAAAAACACGCATTGCAGTCATATTTTCCTCACTGAAACGTCTTGTATTGCTCCCCCGAGCCCGGATGAGATCAATAATACGAGAATTGTACACTCACCGAGGGGCACAATATGCTATAATAAAACGTTTACATCTTCTCATCGAAGACGGCTACTTTAAAACGCGGAAAGTTTCGGTGATCTACCTTTTGCACTTTATAAAAAGAGCACAAAAGCACAAAAAACGTGCCGTAATTTCGAAAAGCTTTCAATGAAAAATTCCCGTTCCTACTACATACATGAAAAATGTTTCTAACTGCGGAAATTGCATTGCAAATAAAGTCAATGCAGAGCTTTACTCAAATACTGTTGTACGAGTGACGTGGAATAAACATGGTTAAAGTAATAAACACTAAATATTTCTAACACGGAAAATAGCAATATGAATTTTTCAGTATTGGCAGCACTCAATTAAAGGTAATAGATTTTTGGCTGTCATATGGTCCAACGCGTGGACCTCCGATTTTATTTTAAAACGCCCGAGTTAAAAACGAATTTCACGGTATTGAAGGGAAAATGATAAACGCACGGTCAGCTTGAATAAAGTATTTTTTGGACGATGTTTTTAATGGATTTCTTGATTTTGAATCGATAAGTTCAACAAAAACCAATTAAAATTATTGTTTATAACATTCAATTTTCCATCATAAAGAATTTCGTTCAATTTGTAACATTCGTCGGATGATGAATATTGGGTTTCATTGAATTGAGCAACATTTTGATCAATTGGTGTTCAGAACCGGATGTTGCCATCAAATATTTGGATGGGATTTTTATCATTTATTTAACAAATATGACTTCGTTTATAGCGAAGAAGCATAGAAAGTTCAATTCTTACCCTACTAGTAGAACAAAATAGTCTAACATTTAAGTTATTTTGAAACGAAAGTAAAAATAAAAGAAGTGACCAGAAGAAAGTCTAGTGTGAAGTAAAGTGAAATACGACGATTTTCTTCTCCCATTGTTGGTGTTCAGGTAGACTAAATTAACACGTTTACATAAACTTAAGTTATAATTATTACATGAAATCTGACACCCTAACTGATAGTAAAGCCGAATCTACATTGGTACATTAATTAGGTTAGTTACTTTGTACCAGTGACTAGAAAGGCAGTTGCCAACATGTGTAATCTCACAAGCTACTTGGCTCGGTTTTTATGTGAACACCTTTTACTTCGTCGACACTTACTGGAAAAAGCGAATATCTAGTTCAGAGTGGACCTATTTTAGCTCGCCCTACATGACAACTACCTGAAGACATCAAAATCAATACCAGTAAATTTGTCGCTAAATATATCATTGCCAACATTTTCATTAGTAGACTGGAACAAAATTTTTGGCTTGCGAATGAGCATTCCTTCGTTCCTTCCTCACAAAAAGTCTAAACAAGACCGCGTCGGCCACCGATCATAAATCAGCTTTTTGACAGCTATTCTAGAGGAAACACGCAATGAAACAATTAAATTGTTTGGAGTAACTCGAGTGAGTTCTTTTCACAGCGTAATTACTTGCTTGTCCAGTGTGAAGAAAAAATCCGTCTCTATTAAGTCTGGTTAATTTGTTTCCTTTATGGTGGAAAAGCGGTATGTTTATCTTGGACTAGTCTAAATATCGAAGTGAGATATTTTCCGACCCTTTACGTAACAAGAACAAAGTAACGTCGTTTAGAATTTGCAATTAAAATTGAAAAACAAACGATGTATTAAATTTGTAAATTTCCGTCCTGGAAAATTCAGCGCTTTTCTGCAATGATTCATGATGCCGTGATATTAAAAAGTAATTTATATGTGTGCGCGCCAGCTTTTTATTTGCCTTTTCTTGTTTCGTTTTTATTTTCGTAGTTGCTTCATGAAACGGAATTTATTTTTCCTTTTTTCGGGCGCATTTTCCCCGACGTAACGACTCAACTTATTAGTCGTATTGTTGAAATTTTATGATAGTACCTTCAAAACACCTCATTATCACGTTTGCATGAATGAATTGCTTATCAACGGATGAGAAAATAAACGATAAACGTATCACACCTCATTCTCAAAAAAACTTGTTTTAATGGGCCATCGCACGCTATATGTAGATTTAAAAGTGTTTAATTATCTCGACAGGAAATGTAATTAAAAAAAATAGCTTTTAACTTGGTATGAGTTAAGGTTTAGATAAATATTAATACATAATACTTACAATAGAACTGGGAAAAATCGTTTTTGTTGACATTATGCTGATGGCAGTTTGATTACATGTTATTAAAACAGCCGTTTGTTTTTTATTGCTTTAAATGATTTCTAAGTTATTATAGTCCGAGTCATGCAATTTATGTACAGTTTTATTTTCTACTGAAAGCAATTTAAAACTTAATTAGTGTTCGAATGCGTTCCCGTTTTTATAGATGCGCTTCTGACCCAACGTCCCAAACTCATCAAGTTCATTTTTTCGTGTTATTTGTGGTCGCATAACGAACACACTAAAGCTCTTTTCTTCCCTTTCCACGTGAGAAGAATATCAGCTCATAACTGTACAGGGAAAAAAACGTAAACTTTCGTCGTTACTTTCATTTTTCTAAGATGTTAAAGGTCACAACCTTAATACTTAGTATTCATTTTCTGTCGAAAAAATAGTATTTCCGTTGAACGTGTTCAACGTGAAATTTACTACGAATCCAGCTCTATTTTCAACAAAACCGTTCAGGTGTTCTAAACAAAGAATCGATTTTATCAGTGCTCTTAGAAAGTCACTCCTCGAATTTCATAAGCGAGAAAGTGCTTCTTGCACAACACCTTATAATAATATCCAACTATTTAAAACGATATCAATGTTATTCTCCGGTTTACACTCGACTTATTTATTATAGTTTCAGGTCGTAATTATCGGGACAATGCGGGAATTGTAATAAATTTCCCAGTTATTTATATTAATGTACCGTGGGTGTGGATCTACTTGACAGTTCAGCACCCCGTCGTCCTCATAAATCCCTGTGAGTGTCCTTGAACGACAACCAAACTGGGATTTTTATTGTAGCTAAGTTGCTGTTAAGCAAAGCACTTCATAGATTACTAAATAAGCAAAGACCATCGTTTGTATACTCGAGGAGTTAATGGCCAAAGTTAGCACCATTTGAGGCGACGTTCAGGGCTATAACTCCTTGCGCTTCGGCAAGCTGCATTCGACCGCGGTAAAGAGTTACTGTCACTGGTTGCATCTTGATCCCGGCGAATCCGCCAATTTTGTGCTATTTTTATTACCTTAGTGTCAAAACTTTCAAATCTCTTGCAATTTTGCTGCTTTTAGAAAGTAAGTCAATATCTATATACAATAAAAAAAAACATTTCTCACCCATTTTTCGAAAAGTTTAGTTTCCAGAAGAAAAACAGAAGTGAGAATAAAATTGTAATATTCACCAGACTTTTGTTATCTCAGGGTAAACTGTCGAGTTAAAATAAACTTATGGTATTATTTAATCACATCAAGAACCAGATTTTTATCAATTTTACTGCATAATTGTGGTAACTCTTAAGCCAACAAATATTTTATTTGACAAGTTATGGGCGTAAAGTTTTGTTTTTGTAAACAGCTGAAGTTAACAAGTAGTCGGTATTTCTTTTGTGTAGTTTTTTTCTAGCAATATTATCGCAAAGTGAACTTTGTTTGCACGAAGTTGATAAACCAACAAAGTATTGTTAAGGACACAATTGTACTTTTATTTTGTCTGTTGCCTGTAATACGTAAGCTTGTAAATGCATTCCACAAACAAAATATTATTCCGTCTAGACGGTATTTATGAAAACTCTGTAAATTATATTTGTATTACAGCGAAAACCTGTTACAGTATTTGTAGTGTTTAATCGAAAACTTTATTAACTAAGGAAATAATGGTAGGTATCTATTTGATCGATAAACCGTTTGTTTAATTTATTTAAAGCATTATTCATAAATTACGCACTTAATAGCGTTAAGTCATGTTTATTTAAATCATTTTAGTTAGTTCTGAATATTACAACACTTCTACTTACATTTTTTTGCGTTCACTGATCCGAAAATCGAAACCGAAAAAATAATACCAATGTGCGAAATTTGACTAAATTATATTAAAAAAAAAGATCTATATATCCTTCCCATAAAAGTTTGCTTATAGTACTCACAAAAGGTAATTTAAAAAAATTAGGAAAACAAAATTACAAGAAATCGCTCAAAAAAAAAGAATAATAACAACGGCGCGAACGTATTGAACACACCACAAAAATTGTAAAATAATTTAAAAAAATGGTTTTTACGGCACAATATCAGCCACAATGAATAAATTGAGACCGATAAGCATTATTCATAAATTACGCACTTAATAGCATAAAGTCATGTTTATTTAAATCATTTTAGATACTTCTGAATATTACAACATTTCTACTAACATTTTTTTGCATTCACTGATCCGAAAATCGAAACCGAAAAAATCATACAAAGTGCGAAATTTGACCAAATTATAGTAACAAAAAAGATCTATCTATCAGCAGCACAATATCAGCCACAATGAATAAATTGAAGTAAATGCTTTTAATTTCATTCTACATTTCTCCATATGTTGGTATCACCATATATTTAACGCTTGAGAGAAAAATATGCAAATTTTAATTTACACAATGAAGTCACCGAACCACTTTACAATTATTTTTTTTTTGTCAAATTAGTATTGTCACTTAATACATACGTACAAAACTGCCTGTGTTGAAAACTTGAAAAATTCAACTTTTCTGCATCATCTCAGTCAGTTTCTTACCTAAAAGAGAAAAACAAAAATTAACGGCAAAATAAAAACATTACTGCGAAGTATAAGGTTAATTTATTATTTTGCGTATTTGTAATAAAGTAACTGTATGTGTGCTTTCAACTAATAAATTGTGTTTTTCTGTAAAAATCCTCATAATCAAGACACGCTAAATTTTTAAAGAATCTAAAAAGAATCGAAGATCTCGAGGTTTGGAAAGCATAGAATTTAAAACAACTCAAAGAATTTAAACAAACCAAAAAAATCGAATAGAAAATCTAGAAAACTAAAGAATACATTCGTAAAATTCACAGTATCAAAAAAATTATTCACATAATCTAGGAAATCTAGATTTGAAAAATTTAATAATTAAACGTATAGAGAAGCTAAAGAACAAAAAAAAACATCATATTCAAAAATCTGAAAAATTCATAAAAGAATACAAATACAAGTATGTAATAAAAAAAAACAGAGAATATAAACAATGTTAAAATTGCAGCATAAATAAACAAATCCTAAAAAAACAACTAAAAAAGCTAAGACGATTGAATGATTTAAACAATGTTTTAAAAAATAAATAATATAATATAGGCACTCGTTTAGAATTTTTTACAAACGGTTTATGTTAGAACGTTAAGATATTTACGTGTTTTTCAAGTACATATAAATATAAAAACTAATTATAAAAGCAAATTTAACGTTCTTTAAAAAATATGTCAAATGGTTGCCAAAATATGTGTATATATCAATTTTTCGAAAAATAGGTTTTTCTTTTTAGTGTCAAACTAAAGTCAAAAAGACAACGTTAATTTCTAAATAAGAATATTCCCAGATGGTAAAATGAGAGGAAAATTTAACTAATCTTAAAAGACAAGCAAATTGCTTTGCATAATATTTGGTTTGTGAAACTTATGCCATTTCGTTTGCAGCATATCTAAACATATAAACGCACGAAATTCGTGGATTGTATAAACAATGTTTTGTCTAGTTATTATAGTGTATCGAAAATCTGAGAAATTTATGAAATCTAAAGAATACAAAATTCAGAGCATTAAAAGGATGTGAGGAATGCAAAAATGTAAAATAATTCGAATAACTTAGAGTCTAAAAGTTTAAAGCATCCGAAGAGTTCAAGGAATCTGAAGAATTCTAAGAGTCCCAAGAATCGAAAAGAAATACAAGAGTATTAAAATCAACCTAGAGTATCTTTACATTAAATTAATTATATACATAATTAATTTAATAATAATTAATTAAATACATTGTATAATATGATCATGTTTTTGTAAATTTTATTGCATATGCGATCTTTAGTTACAGGTATGTGGTGTAGATGTATCGAAAAATATGATTGGCGTATGTTTGAAAAACACTATTGTCATTAGAAAAAAGCCAGCCTTCATATCTCAATAATATTAGGTAAGCTTCCATTCTGAGGGGGACAACTTGTATGAGTTCACCCTTATTAAATCAACTCCCTGAGCCATAGTAGCAACAATGAACATTAAACGGTTCCAGATATTCAGTCACTCAAACTCGTTTAAAAATTCTGAGATGTGCATTGTTTTCAAGCACTACAATAATTTCCATTGTATAAATATTGTCACAATTCTCTTAATTTAAACGAATTATTACCTAACTAGATACAGATTGAGTAAGTAAATTCTGATTTTATTATTGTTATATACGGTCGGGGAAAAAGTGGGAACCACCAAGTTTCAAAGTTTGAAACTAAACAATTTTTGAGATTTCAACGAGTTTATTTTTAGCTGATCTCACAATGGGGTTTGGTTCTTTCTGCATCGCCACTTAATCTTTTAATATGTTAGCTGCCCTACAACTACAAGCTTTTACTCATCCAGTTTTTGACTAACAAAACTAATTCTGTAGCAACACTGAGTGTTTGAACGTTGATCTGGCTACATCAGGTAATAACAGAAGAATAAAAATAGCATTTGCAAGTTGTGTTAAATAAAGGAATTTCGTTTTTCCGTGACTTATCTTATAACACACCTACATTGCACCAGATCTTAGTAAATCTCTTAATTATAACAATCCCGGCGGCTTCGCCATTTTTGCGAAAATCTTCCCACCTCAACAAGTTGGTGCGACAGCACGTCCATGATTAATGGACCCCATCCACCTGTACAAATAGTTATTTATTACGTTGAGAACCCTCGCTACTTAGCCTCTTATTTACATTTATTTCGATCATTAATTTGACTTTACCAAAGTCTCATTTACGCAGCTTAATTTATAAAGTTGTGGATTTATAGTAGAAGTTCGTAAGTTGTTTTATCTTTATGGTCGCTTTATTTCGAGCTTAATAAGTTTTATTACATATTCATAAGTATCAGGGAGGGCCTGTAATCGAGTAGATAAAAAGAAAACTCGTAGTAGTCGACAAAGGTGGCCGCTTTGTTTCTGCGTTCGATTCATTTAAACATTTCTTCGGAATAAATAAATGCCGCCATATGTTTTCGTATGATAATATATTTTCCGTCTATTTGAATCGAGCTTTCGTTTTATTTTCATTTCGAGCTCATTTTTCTCGTATTTCTTTTTATATTCAGACAAAGATTTATACGCACTGTCAGGGAAAGAACCTTTTATATTAGGATATAATATTTTTTCATCTCCGCAGCGAACACCTTAACTTTATTAAGATTTAGTAATCTTTTTTATTACTGCACACAAATTAAATACGAAACAGATTTATGCACTATCGACCCCCTTCTCTTTTCCATCTAGAAAAACATAATGCCATATAAACCGACTCCATATTAATAAAACTTGACGCCCTCTCAAAACTCTCATCGAACATCGAAATTGTATACAGCTTTTACGATGGCAACACTGTAAAATTCATACGCGTCAATATGGCGCAGTTTAATACCGAAACATTCTCATTATCGTGCCGGAGATGTAAAACACATTCGTCGTAAAATGCACTTAATATCCCACATTTCGGCGCATATTATTACGCTCCGTATACCACTTATGCATAACTACGTATTACGTACTCTCAAGTTGCAAGAAGACAAAAACTAAAATGAAAGCCTAAATTAATCAAAAAATCAATCATGAATAAGTGACAAGTGGACGTTTTGCAATTATGTTGCTTTGAATTATTTTCGAACTGAATCAAATAAATATTAACGTTGGCTTACATAATGTAACCGCATATTTTAATATATCAACGCTACGATAAATCTTTGTCCGATAGAAACAAACGCATTAGCGAAAGTTGTTAATGTATTTATACGTAGACTTGCATAACACGTTGCACATTTACGGTTGTAATTAAAATTAACTGGCGTTTACACAAATACAAACCACTAGTTAAAATAATTAAACGATGTAAATATTGTTACTAAAACAATCAACGCACAATATTACGAAAAAGCTTTTTGAGTGACAGAAACTTTGGCACAGCTTTATTTTTAAAATTTTATTAATAGCATTTTTTTTTTAATTTTACGTCGATGTTTTATGGTGCCGATTATGATTTTGTTTAGAATCCATAAAGTGGTGCATTATTATTAGACGAGTACAGTAAAATAAAATACAAAGTATATCAACAACTGTCGAGGTAATTACTCGTGAAAATTTTATGAGGACATCTGAACAATTTGAGATAATTTTTATGCTTTGCCTGTTGTATCATCATAAGTGAGTAATACAAAACTAAAATTTTTAAAAGTTAGTACGTTTTTTTTTTTATTATGACTGTACCTAAAATATAAAATAAATAAGATAAAATAATTCTTTGAGTGTCTGATTTTAAATTCCCATAGTCATAAAATATTTTATTTAGAAGATACTTTTCGAAACTAGTCAGACAAGATTTTCACTGTTAAAAATAATAATAAAAGGACGAAAATTCTGATAAAAAAATACTACAGATGCTTGTTAAAATTTTCACAAAATTCTTGCGAGGCAATAAATCTATTTAAACAAAATATTAAGCTGTGGAAAAGCTTAATTTGCCGTATTCCATATGCGACCCATTTCTTATCGGTGGAAAACCCACGTCACCCACTATCACCCACACGTAAAACCTGACAAGTTAATTACCATAATGAACGTCGTTGAAGATAACAGAAAGATATTATAGTCAATTTTGTAACCCGTTAAATAAAACAGTGAATGAAGAAAATTCCAATAAATTGTCATTTTATTTGTATTATGTGATGACCTTAATAAATTCAGACAATGGAGAGAACAATTTGACTTTTTTTTAATTCCCAGTTTCATCCAAAGTATAATATAATTTTCCGTATATACCGTGTAAATTAATTACTTTATATTAAAATTCCTGTGACGAACCCGACATTTAATAATTAGTTTGCTCTGGAGCGAATTCCAATTATAATCCGTTTCAGTTCTGAACAGCGCTGGTAAAAAAAAGAACACAATTATTATTGTTACTGAACATATCAATTGCAGGACTCGAGAATTAATTAAGAGAAGGAATCGATGAGTTGTTTAATTTGTTTTTAATACGAAAACTTTAGCAATAGTTGTATATAAACATTGTTGACGGCAAGTAATTTTCATAAACAACTTCACAAATGATGCGATTTTCGCTAATTAGCGATTAATTAATTGACAGCTTAAAATACGAGTCAATAGAGAGACTATTTTTTAAATACGAGCTAATTGAAACTGTATTTACATCGGTATTTGAAATATAATAAATTGCAAATAAAATTTCAACCTTTCTAATAAACTAGATTTTAATTACACGTTACAATATAAATATTTTATAAACATTGTGTACAAATAGGTGTAAAAATCTATCATAATTGGAAGTGCGATACATCATACTGAAATAACAGCATTAATTTAAAAACCCAGTTCAGTAGAGATAAAATCAATCAGTGTTGTTATCAATAATAACTAAAGCAGAAATTGCTATTTGAAAACAATTTTTCTTCGCTTTGCATCTCCGGAAAAAATCTAAGCTTTGTTGTAAGCCAATCACAAAGAAAATTGACCGTTTTTCGTAAACTTCAATTCCTTGCGGAGATTGTAATTTTCTTTTATTTATATAGTTTGGTGAGGTTTTCTGAGAGCTTTCCCGCTACAATTTTTCGAAGTCGACTTTTAAAAGTAATTTTCTATTTATCATTTCCCTGATGTAAAATAGGTAAAAACATGTAGAAGGGGGCCCCATAAAAACAACGAACGAAATTACATCCGGAGAGAAATGATAATATAAATTTGGAATTTGGGGTGGAATTTGAAATTTGTTTTTCAATATCGTATATTACATTTATTCTCGACGGACTGGAAAGTTTGATGGTATTCAGGCTCAAATATAAAAGTAAACTCATCAAATGCCGGTCCCTCGCAATATCACATTTGTTAGAAAAGAGACGATAAATAAGTTCAACTAGATTGAAACAAATCGATTGTAATTATCGGATTACGATTCGACAGAATTAAGACGACGGACGTTGCTGATGTAACTTAATAAAAATTCAAATATTAATTTGCGACGAGTGTTGGATCCTGTTTATGTTATAAACGGATTAGATTTGCAAATATCAAAGCGCAAATGAAATCAGAGCGGTACACGAAGGAAAATAATTTCATTTCGTTGCTTTTACCTCGCACTATACTTGGAACAGACTTATCAATTTCGAATGTGATCATTATGTCGGATAAAGAAAGTTGTTGTAAGTTGAAGGATTTTAGTTTTCTTTGTATAAAGCTCAGAGTCGTGACGCATCGCGTCGAATAATTCGAAACTAAATCAATAGCTCATAAATACAATGCACACCTGGCTTTAAAAGGTAATCGAACGCGCGATCTTCAATTCGCTCGCGAGTTAGAAATAGAAGAACTCATTTGGACTGGAGCCGGCTTACAATGTCTGCTTTACGAGTTTGAGCAAAGAACCGACTTGTTTACAGCTCTGATATCGTGCATTATAAATAATCGCGTTCCTTATAGCTGAGTAAATATAAATTAGTGTTTGAGAATGATTTGAATCTGTGCTGTTTGCAGAGTTCTCCTCATCCTCTCGTTGCCTACACGCCCGACTAGATTATATGAGAACAGACGAAAAATAAACAAAATTTAAATCTTAATAAATATTTTTCAGAGAGACGAAGAACACGACAAGCTCATGAAATTTTCATGTTTTATGTTTTCGACCCAGTTATGGTGCCCACGTACTCTTAATCAAACGTTCATTTTAAATTTAAAGCGCAATGGACGTGCTCTAGGGACTCTAGATTCGCTGGGAGTGCGATACAAAGGTTTCAATTAGAATTATGTAGATGGGACTTAAAAAAAACCTGTAACCTGTAGTTGATCTTTCATCAGCGAATTCCTATCCAATAAAACACAGAAAAGACGAACTTTTAATGGAAAATTCCAATAAAAATTGTAAAAGTTCTTTCATTTCATTTTCTGTGAAAGCTGTTTTATAAAGCTACAAATAACTTCCTTTTTTAATATTGGCAAAAACACAAGAATCGACTCAGCAGCTTTCAGGTTAAATTTCGTCAGCGAAAACACGATTAATTTCGTTGGGATGTTTTTTTGATTTAAATTTCTTCATCCATTTTTCATAATGCTCTTCTTCCCGCTTGATAAATTGTGATATTTTTGTTAGGACTCATTTAAATTCTTTTTCTTTTTAACTTGATCCAAAGACAAACAATGTTTCTTCAAGCATTTCCGACTAACTTATTGATTAGCTACTTAGCATTGTTTTTGATCAACGAGCACCTTAAAACGCGTTGTCGTCGTTTTGAAACCAAACAAATGTTTCGCATTTACAAACATAAAAAGAATTAAAAACTGTCGTAATAAAACACTAGTAGTTTTTTCTGTTTCTGTAATTTCTGACACGATAAACATATTCGACACAGCAAATGAAGACGTTAGCCAACATGATAAAAGAAATTATGAAAAAATTGTAGTGAATACTGGAAAGAAAAAAACAAAAAAAACGTATACATATAATATGAAACGATTTTATCTCTTTAACAAGATGAGATTAACAACGTAAAGACAATAAAGACAGAACAACAGAAAATAAACGAGGATTTTAAAAAGCATGAGTACAATATTACAAGTTACTAAACAAGTTGGAAGTAGAAACGAAAAAACTAGAGGAAGAGTATGAACCAAACTCCAATAAAAGAAAGAACCTTACGATCACATTGATTTTTTTAAAAACTACACCAATGACAGGATTGATTATTATGACAATGGAAAGAACGTCGGTTAGTCATAAAACACAAAAAAAAATTAAATAAAAGTGTTATCCAAAAACATTCTCTATCGACGACGGTATTAACTACGTAAATAGGAAACTAAACAAGGGAAACTAAAGGAAGACAAAGAATAGTCTAAGTAAACGATATTGCTGTAACAACAAAAAATAGGCAAAAACTAAAGAAAAAACATTAGAAGAGTAAACACAAGAATAATAATAATAAATAACAATTTAATTATTAAGATATATATACGATTTTTTTTACATATAGAAGCACCGTAGTCCAACTTGACTTAATCACATTTCTTCTATCGTTAATCATATGTGAGACATATGCAAAAAGCCCCTTTTTTCAAAAATCAAAAGCAATAAAATGCTGGTAAACTTAACCTACCTTGTTCTTATTATACTGAAAAGCATAAAAATATAACTGAAACATTTCCTGTAAAGAGATTAATTAATATTTCATTTTCTAACATTTATGGTATTGACTGGTAATCCACAAGTAACCTCTAAAGTAATTTATAGCACATAGAAACACATAAAAAATGTGATCAAGTCAGTTTGTAGCGATATGTAAAAAATGGTATTTACAACTTAATCATTGCATGAATTTGTAAACCGGGATATTGTGTTCGCAGACGCTCTATAAGAACAGAGATAAAATATGCAAATTAATAATAAAATAAGAAACTTTAAATTTAGAGACGTTGAGAAAATATTTTAGAGTAAAGGATGGAAACAGAGAGCTTTAAATCAGAGTATGCTAATAAGAAACTATTAAAAAAGATTGCTTTCTGAAAACAACGAAATAACCATATAAAAAAAAAGAAAAATATATTTAAAGCTTGGAACGATAAAAGATAAAAACAACGAAGAAGAAATTAATGGGAAGGATATAGTAAAGAAAATTAAAAAACAAGAAGTAAAATGGTTTGGACAAATGTGAACGGCGAGACCAACAACACTACTATCGATGGTAGAATGGTAACCAAGGAGGAAAGGAACACCTAGATTCAAATAGTTGAAATAAACAAAAGAAAAAATAGAAGAATATAAGAAAGATTAAGATTAAGATTAAGACTTAAATTTTGAATTTTGGCTTGAAAATAAAATGCAAGTAGAAGAAGAATCCCATCATTCATAAATGAAACAAACACGTTTAAGATATTTAAAAAAAACTTTTAGAAAACATTTTTGTGTTGTTATTTTTGCCACATTCACCTCGTAGAAAATAAAAGGAAACAAAAAACTCAAAGCAAGGTTTTCATCTTAGTTTTAATAAAAAACTTATCTTTAATAACATTAGAAAATTTAATACAAGTTCTTCGAAAGTTATCTCATCTTTTGAAATGTAAATTTTATTATATCCTCAATATTCCGACTAGCTGGGAAATCAATCAGAAACTTGAATTTCAGTCTACGAGCTATATTTTATTTGAGCCTTGAAATGCCGATGAACATTACACAATCTTGTTTTCAAAAGTGTTGTTGTTAAGTTGATTTCAAAAAATAATCCTCAAAAACCAGGTATTAATGTTGTATTTACTTTTAACAAATGAGGAAACCCATGCGCACTGTGTTAAGAGAACAGGATTCGCAAATTTACTGTAGAAATGATTTCATGAATAATTTTAAACTTAATCGAATTGTAAATAAAAGCGTAGAGAAATTTACATAACCAAAGAAAGTTTAATAATGTTAAAAACAAGCTTAATAATTTAAACCTTACAATGATCGTTATCACAAAATAATTGTCAAATAGTGGTTGGATAATCCATATTTGAAGTGTTATTAGTAATCGATAATTAAATAACTTTTAACTCGCTCGCAACGAAATTATCCCCCAACGATATAATTGTTCCTGTGGTGCAATAATTTAGTAAATCCACATTGTTCGAATTCACAAATAGCGTAATAAAGATAACATCGGCCTCGTCGTCGAGGACCAACAGTACCTCTAAAAGTGTAATTTCGCGAACACAAAGTTTGCATAAGAGCGCAGGGAAAAAGAGGGGATGGCATAACGGTGGTTTCGCTTATTCATGAGAAATGCTTTTAAAATGAAAATACAGCTCAAAATGGAATAAAAAACAAGCTCAACTTAAATAAGTTTACTTATAACTTGTTTCTGAATAATTCCCAAAATAAAAGAAAGTTATATAACAAAGATAGGCTGTTTTACGACGAGTTTCTTACATAACTAAAATGTCCGACCCTAAGACCTAGAGGATATGATTTAATAACGACATAATAATCACAGTCCATTCAGACGTGGTAATAACGTTACTGTCCAATAAACTCGAATTTATAACGAGGTTTATTGGCAACGTGACTCGTCAACAAAGCCGAGCATCCACCCCCAAATTTACCAAACATTCCCTCCTAACCGAACACGGATTAATACAACGACGACAACAACACAATACAATTTGCAACTCAGGCCCTCCTTTCGAAACAATTATCCTTTACGTTAATACGTCGTGTTGCGGTCGCGCTCTTAATTGCGCCCTAGAGTCGACAAAGACACCCTCTGGGGGTGGCCCTTTGCTCCGGGCCAAGCAACCAAAACAGCTTTTTCAGATTTGTTCCAACAGCTAAAAAATGTAATCGAACCAAACTAAAGAACAGCACGTCCACAATCATTGGGGAAAAAAATAAAACAGTTCGTACACTGCAATTTTAGATTTATAGCCTTTAGCAAAACGAGACTTGAGTTAATCAAAAGTTCTAACTATACGGGTATATTGGATTTCGATAACAAAGTTAATTCAAAACTTCATGAAAACCTTAATTGCATCCACGTCCAGAAAGTAATAAAACTAAACACCTTAAAATTATTTCAAAACAATTTGAGCTTTATCATAACGGGCTTTAAAAAAGTCTAGTTCAAAACGCCAAAAAAATTTCCATTTCAGTTGGTTATTTAGCGCGATTCTGTTGCAATTAGTTCTGCTTTGTTTACTGTAGGCGTGAAAAATCACTATTCCCAAAAAGCAAATGCTGAACTCCACGTAGTAAGCCCCGATTTTTTAACAATGGGGTGAACGTTGAACTAGATTGAGACATTTTGTCGAAGTGATAGAAGTCGATTGTTTGTGTCTTCGTTCGAGTAGAACAGACGCGCGCGTGATCGGTGAAAATATCACGGGTGCCTAAAAGCTCGTTACTAAGAACTCCGTCATGTATTCGCGTAGAATTTGCAGTAAAAAATAAATTAACTGTTGTAGGCAACGAAATCGCCTCTATTGTTGTTTTCTTTTGTGTCGTGTTTTTGTCGGAGTGGCATATTTAATACATAATATGCAATTAAGAATGTCGTCTATTGTTCCCGAGACAAGAAGGAAAGGAGATAAACTTTAAGACAATGCCTTTTGTCACCGAGATGTGTTGGTATAAAATTCACTTATATAATTTTACCAGAGAAAAATTTAGATAAGGGGAAGCATAAATCGATCTTTTCTACTGCAACAAACGGATTAAAGAGATTTTTCTTATCCGCGGTCACCTTATTAGCGACTGATGCACAATGCGGGTGCTTATCTTCGGCAGTTCTAAGAAAACCACCTTCGCATTCCCCATAAATGCACAACAAAAGAGCTACAGATCCCGGCAAAAAGTGGCACCGGCACCGATCTGAGCGCCCCATCTCATTACGGACGAAGAGCGTCGTAAATCACCCAGAGTATCGTGTTTAATTACTAATCAGGGTTAGCCAATTAATGCACTCGATCGTGGAGTAGTCGGACAGATATCATCGGAGGAAGACGTGCCTGCAGGAATGAAAAGATTTGAAACACACCCACCCGAGATTACAATCCGAAAAATGCACAAAATTTAGATAGCGTAATAACTGATAATAGATAAATAAGAAATACTTACAAATCAATACCATAAAGTTCTATGAGTAATTTTTAATTAAACCAGGAATTTATGTGACTTTTAAGTAGATGTCAAATAAAGAATTAGTTGAAATCAAAGACACCTAAATCATTTTAGGCATTTTGTATTTTTGACTAATACAAAATGCATTTGGGTTCTACATCATTTTGGAATCATCCCTGTTTCTTCCCTCTGGTATAATTAATTTAAGTTGGCACTGTTTATTTATTTATAATCAACGTCGTATCAGTTCAATGGATTTCATTAAGCTCGAGTAATTTGATTAGGAAACCTATTAACTCGGTATGACTCAAACTAACTGCAAATAAATTTCGTTTAATTGACGGTTTTTCTTCTCCTCATCACTTCTATTTAAACTAGATTGAGAACTTTCTTAAAAAAAATGACAATTATTTTTCCTGTTGGTGTGAGAGTTGTAAATCATGTGAAAAACCCAACTGCGCCTGGAATAAATCCGGAATTAAGTGCGTCACGCCAGGCATTTAACTTTACAAAGTTTCCATCAATTCCGAAGCAAATTCGGCAGTCAATAAAAGACGCGACGAAATTAATTTAAGGTGGTGGCAGGATTTGGTCCCGCCGCCTCGTCACCGCCTCACGATCCTTCACCTAATATTAAGATCGTGGTGAGGTTCAAATTGCGTTAAAAACCTAAAACACCGTAAATAATTAAAAGTATTAAACGAAAAGGGGTCACATTTAAATATGTAATTTATTCAAATCTCAATTCCCTCTTGATAAACATCAGAAGAATTTACATGTAATTATGAAGCTCGCGGTTTAAGCTCGTAATTCAAGCCGGAGACGCTTTTCAGAGCTTTCAACGTGATTCTTGCCAGAGCTTTGATGTGAGCAAATTTAATATACCTGCTACTTTAACATAAGTACATACATATAAATGTGGAAGTAATTTAAATGTATTGCGCAATATGTGTACTTTTTACTGGGTATAACAGGCGAGTTGCCTGAATTCGAGGCATAACTCAACCTGTTTTTAGCATTTGCACTTAATTACTTCCTACCCCTTCACAACAATGACTTTGGAGATTATCGATCCATTTTCCAAATTGAAATCGCTTTATTGTGCTCCAATAAATAGATATCAAGTCATTATCATCCCAAAACCTTAGGAAGCAGACAGTATACTTCATTGTAACTTAATTTAAAATTTGTATCTACCTAAAAATATTATTTTTTCTTATTACAAAATATCATAAAATGTTTGGCAAGTCAAATTAGTACTCTCGATGAATCCTCAAAGTATTTAGATGTTGGTCACGCACGACAATTGTTGGTTAAACCAACTTCAAATATTGGACAAAATTGATTCAAGATATTATCAAGATATAAAATTAAATTCTAAGCAAGAATCTAAATCCACCTAAAGTCTGAGTATTCCTGGCTGTCCTGCAATGTTTTGATAACGTCTATAAACTCAAATAAAATCTGACAATAAAAAGTTTTACCCATAATCAATTCTTTAACGAAATAAAGATCGAAACCTTTTTCTCTGGTTACTAGAAGTTCTATTCAATTCCTTTAAGCGAAAAAAAAAACCTGAAAATTTTTAAAATGAAAACATTTTTTCCGTTTTATTTGTAAAAATCTTAGAGCTAATATTTCTTAAAAGCTTTGAGGCGTTTTCGTTTACCCTTAATTTCGGCCAGCGTGTTGGAAAAAAGGTTAAAGGATTCACCGGCGAGGCCTGTGCCGGGTCATAATCGGACCATTACCGGAAGATGGATGACTCCGGTATGTTTTCCGGTCCGTTAGCATATCAAACAACTTAACAAGGCAAGAACCACCCATGTTTATTCCACATCGAAATTCAATTCGGTCAAAAAATGTACTTTTCCGGTAAAGTGCTCCCTAGAAGATTGTGGAAGTCTCTTTCTAGCTTGATGGTTTTCCGGTTGGAAAAAAAACACATACAACTCCAAAGTAAACTTTCGCCGGGACAGAGATAGAAAGTGCGCGCGCAAATCCATCCCCTCTTTTCCCGTCTACCCTGGAATAATTTCGAATAGCAACAAGGCCCGAGAAATAGTGCAAAGAAAAACAAGGGGGATGTAAAAAGTAATACGTTGAATATGTGATGTCGTCCCGAGCACAGGATGGAAGAGGATGGATGGCGGGCGTTGCGACGCTTAGGAAAGAGACGCATACGATCGATACATCATTTGGGCTGTTTCCATGGTAGCACGTGCCTCTTTCCCCCTTCCATGCACCTCTACACCCTCCCGCGCACCCCTTTATATTAGTACTATAGCGAGTGAAATGAATATTTTCTATTTAAGTTTGTATGTGCGGTACACCCGGCCTTTATAAAGCCACCACAGCCTTTGGTTTGGCTTAGGACCATCAAGAAAAGATCGCTTCTTTAAAGCATCGAATCTTTACAAAGTAACAAATTCTAACAGTGCCTTTACTGCACTAATGCCACCTTGCAATTTGTCAATTTTACGACTCTAACTGAAAAGAGAGTAATCGCAGTTTTAAAAATTTCGAATTTCACAGATGGGGGCGCTGATTTTATTTCAATTTATTTTACAGGTACAAACACGTGTCATGTTCTGATTCTTACAGTTTCAATCAGCCGAGTTAAGATTCGTAAAGTTGATTTTTAGAAAAAAAAGAAAACTCTTTCAGCCAGATTTACGATTAAGGATTAGATTTAGCATAAGCTTTCTGTTTTTTATTTCTGACAACCGCCATTGTTTAGTTACACAATAGTACGTAATCTTATCGAGAAGGATCTACATATTTATTGTGCCATTAACGCACCGAACATGCTATTGAATTTTAAATCATTTAAATTAGCCACTGCCGACAATATTATATTAATATTCCATTAAAGAGAATTAAGCACTTGATGTTTTACGACTCGCGAAGACGTCATGATTTTGTGAAATTAAAAATAGATTGAATTTAATTTATTCTAAGACGTTACAACGTCACAATTTGTTGTTACTTATAATTGCTGACAATCACAGACTTATTTATTGTGAGGCATTGCAAAACTTCCAACTATTGCTATGGGTGGAAGGGTTGGAAAAAGTCTCTCTGAATAAGCGAAGTTTTGATGTTTCGCGCCGGGGACCGGAGGGTGGTTTTGGTCCCTCGGCGCTCAAGCTTCCCTGAAACTCTTTAATTGAATTGCAACCACTGCACGACATTTCTTTGAAAAGTGGATAAAGTTTTTAATTATTTTCAAACTAGAAAATGAATTTACGACAAATGGAATTCATTAATTTAAACAGCGATATAAAATGTGTTTGCTGTGTTATTATTACAAGAACTTGAACGGGTAATTGCCACTCGAACAAACCACCGAAGGGCATCGTTCCTCCATTCTGGCCATGAAAGATCTCACTTCGTTTAGATCATCCGAACCAATATTAGCAGAAAGAGTTTCATTAAATACATTTTCATCGGTAAATATTGTATTTTAAAACATCAGCATTAACTTGGTAAATATTGTTCCCTCGTGCTTACCAATTAAAAACTGTTTTACAAGACTGGTAGAGATGGAAATTTATTAATTTTGTAAAAGAATTCCAGTCACGACCCAACCCATTAATGGTTCAACTCATTAGCAGTAATCCCTATTAAAAAAATAATTCAGCTTACGTACATTTTATTACCGAGTTTTCTCACAGCTCTTCAGCTTTGCTACACCAGAAGTAAAACTTGTACCGAATTCTAATGTAATTAATTAATAATAGAGGAAGTTAATGCCACTTAATGAGTCCCAGATCAATACAGGGCAGCGGTTCTCAAACTTTTTAAGTGGATATGTCAATACAGAATATTTTCTTTCACTCCTGCACTGAACTTTGATGTTTATTCACGTTTCACTAAAATCTTTGAGAAAAAATTCTATGCACGTTTTAGTCGGTACTTTTTTGAAATTATTTTGCCGTTTAATAAAAACTAAACTGTACCAATTTAACCATAGTGGGAATCTTTGGCACTGTCTCACGCGATACGGTCATCACTTCAAATAAAATAAACACGTGCTATAAAATATACTATAAAGTCATATACCGAGTGTTCCACGATTTCGTCCAAATTATTTTGTTTTCTTTTTTAACAAATTTTCGAATGAAATTTTATGACACTGATAGCTTTTGCGGTAAAATATTTCATAAACCAAGTTAAAATCACTGATAATATAGACGTTTAACGTTTTTTTCTCGTGTAATATATGCTTCAAACCACAATCGCATGTCGACGAAAGCTCCAACAATGAAGAAGTAAGTTGTAAAAGCCGTCAGTTCTAGGTACATGCATATTGATTTGAATACATTAAGAACCGATTTATAGAAAGTAAATTAAATTTCAAACCACGTCTCGTTTAATAAGAGCTTAAGTTGGCGTTTCCCATATCCTAGAATAGACGTTTGGAAATTATTAAAATAATAAAGTTCACTGCAGAATCTTAATTGAATTTAATATCATTATCGCTGTAAATATTGAATTTGTTTTTGAGCGAATAAAATTCAGGATACCTTTTGGCATTAATAAATATTCAACGTTTACTTCTAAAAACAAAAAAGCATCCAAATAAATGTTGAATCAGACATTCGTGATATTTTAAGTAACAAAAAGAAGAAATTTTCTGTTATATTATTCCACGAGTCCAACCGACGCGACATAAACTGTCACGCAAACTGTACACATCAACTTGTGCGTTTTAAACAAGACCACCTTAAATAAATAATAAATCCAAAAGGGCAAAACGGCGAAATCGTGAAATTTAACGATCGTGAATGTGACTGTGTGTTTTCCCGTTTGTTGTTTTCTTTTTTTAATGATTTTGTCGGAAAGCAGGATGTTAATATTTATGCATATTAATACGTAATTATACAGCCCTTTCCACAAAAGACTGAGTATATTTTAAAGTATTTAAAAGTTCGTTCCGTATTATAATTGCAATTTCAACTTTGTCGCATATCGAAGCGCGGCGAAGGGAGGTCGCCGGCAAAACACGGTATGGACCTTTTGTGTAAGCCTTGCTTTATTTTTCTAAAACTTTTCTACTTTATAAGAACATTTCTTTCCTGTATAAACTCTCTTTTATCTTCCGTCCATTATTAAAAAAAGTTAGCGCGCGTTCACCTTAAATAAAAATGCCCCTTCTCCGTTTATCGCTGAGGCCAACCCTCAATTTAATTTATAACTGTGCTCTTATTTTAAAGAAATATCTTGATTTTCGTTTTCGGCATCCCGAGATGTTGACGGAAACAATGTTTCCAGGCAATTTTTGCAAAAGCTTTGATCTAGGAAGCGGAACGCGGCGTAATAGTTTTATGTCATACAATCGCTCTTTGTCCGATAGTTTTTACTGAAGTTTCATGAAACACGACTTTTGCATACTAACTTATGTAAAACTGCAAGCGCGATAATCAAGAAAAACACCAAAATTATAATTAAAACTTTAAACACACCTTAATGGACTTTTAAAACTCGGAAAACTTTTATGGGGAAATGTGGTTAGATAAATGAAATTTTCTTCTTTTTTCAACAAAGAACCTTTATCTTTATTTTAATATCCAAACTAATAACTGTGTTCTGCCACTTTGTTTATTAATTAATAATACAACTATGAAACGGAACAATACAACAGAAGCATGACTTGTGAGAAGTTTGAAACCTAGGAAAGCTCTCGATCATATCTAATGGCGATTTTCACAAATAAATTATGGTTTGGCACAAACTTTGTTCGGATGCATGGGATTCTGCAATTTCGCAACAATTTATTAAAGCAACAAATATTCGCTAGCAAAACATATTTCTAGCATGTCTCAAATAATAATAAAGAAATAAACACTACACGTTTAAATACGAAATCAACTATCCGTGGTAACTGTTAGACATTTTAATGATGCCAACAATAATGTAATAGTTATTTAAAGAAATAATTGCCATTGATTAATTATTAATTGTGTATTTACAATTAAATTCTTAACTGTTGTTTTTTTTTTAATTTGATTTCTTGATGTTATCAAAAATTTCTAACTTTAATTCTTCATATTAGCAGAGATTAAACCTTTTGATTTTATCGTCATAATTTTAATTTTTAATTTCTGAAGAACTTTGCGTTTATTTCTACCACATTTATACAAACTTAGACATTTCTACCGTTCTTAGTCCACCTGTCCAACTCCAGGCTTACTGAGGTTCACAACTACAAATGGGAAAAGAATCAAATTCTTGCTTCTTGTTCAGCTTCTTCTATGAGCTGTCGTAAATACTCTTTCTGTTTATATTTTTTGATATTTTTTATACTGACTGTGTTTTTTTTAAACAATTGTCATTGATTTCCAAACAGAAAGAATGTCAATTTATTTCCCAACTAGACCAGTTTTCTAGGAACCATCAATGATTCATAATTCATAATAATTTTTAGAAAACTTCTAGCCTTCCTTGCGACAATTACATCCCCGATTCATATTTTTTATCGTTAAGTTGGTGGAACTTATTTTCATTTCCACTCGATATCTTAACATTCACTTTTCTGGCTTTTGTAATTCCTTCTAAATATCCTGTTTTTTTCTATTCAGCTTTAAGTATGTTGCAAGATCTTTTGTTGATCGATTTTTTATTAAGAAATATATATGGCTTTACTTTTCCAGATGATTGAATGACTGGAAAAATGCTTTATTTCGTCCTTACGTTATAACCTTTTCAGAGCAATCAAGAGTTTCTTGATTTCCTCGTAGATTATGTCCTGAATAACCAAATTTGGCGTGAAATTTTTGGAGAAGTTACTTAAAAATTATACACCTGGCATCAATGATTCTATCAAATAGTCTCTGCCTTTTTCACTTTTTGTTTTGACCATTGTCGACGATCATTCATCACTATATTGATATACCAAATTTTGATAAATATCAATAAACTAATAAATGCATACGTTATACATATCAACAGCCACCATTTTAATACGTCTTGATCCATCTCCAAAAACATAAAAACTGTAATTTATCAAAAAATAAGTGGAACATTTAGGTTTTTTTTCTTTTGGCAAAAAGGTCAAAAATAAATCGGCATTATTTTACGCATAAATTATCTTATTTGTTTTATCTAAAGTAATGTCACCAATGATAGAGACTATTAGAATTCTATTCATCTTCGTGATTGGTAAAACGCTTTTTGTTATCATCAAATTTATTCTCTTTCAATAATTGCATCACAATTTGCACGGATTTTTTTGAATTTTAATTTTAATAGCATATAAGAGGTAACAGTAAATTTTGACAGATGACTTGGCATCTTCGACATGTAACATGACCACCAACATCAAAAACAACTTTCTAAAAACCGATATATGTTTCGACAGTCACGTTATCATTGCTAATTTAATCATAACTTTAAAATGATGTCGTTTGTAGCATACCTGACTTCGTATACTAAAAACGTTTAGTTTCATACTAAAACAAATTTATCAATAAAGCATATTTTTACGGTGTTTTAATTGATGGTTCGCCACAGTTTAATAAACGGTTTCCGCGGTGACCCTTCCAATCTTGATTAAAAATTAACAAGCTATTCTACCTATTGGTGCCATTATTTGAAAACACTCTGTATATTTGCTTCGATTAAACTTCCGTGGATAATTTTTACATCCTGTTGGTTTAATTAAATGCTACTTTATAACATCAAATCTGACATTTATGTTGACACCTGTTTACACAATGGTCTCAGTCTCTCCTCACCATATAATTAAGGCTAAATCGCTGATTGAGTTTTCATGGAAGAATTCTTAACTAGTATTGATCCTAGCTCCTCTATTTCCACAACGGCTATGAACCATTTTTAAAACTATGATTGGCATCTCGTAACCACAACAAATTAGTAAATACAATAAATTAATAATAAATTTCAATGCTCATAAACCACAGAATGTAAGAAGACAAACAAAAATTGAAAAAGTTACAAGCTGAGACATAATCACTTATTTTATTGCATCCAATTATCGTAAATTTGTAAGTGAGGTATTTTAAGGGCTTCTAGTCACTTTTACGACAGTATCAAATTGAAACAAATAGTGGTTGGGTTTCGTTTAAAGAAATCGTTTCGTCTCTCGATCATCGTCGGGATATCTTTTCATGTATTATTAGAGACGTATTCTTTTCCGCCCCGTTGGACACCCAATATTCATTTCAATCATAAATTCCCATCCAATTTCGAGGATGAATGACAAATTTCGCATTGAAATGAATATTGCCTCCGGTCTATTGATTCTATATACACTCAGTTCTTCGTTAGATATTCCGGAACAGTCATCGTCTCTGCTGAAATTATTAAAAAGCCACAAAACCCGGAGTCTATCAACACCTACTTCTCCCGGTAAAGTGTTATATTTAAACGCAAAATTTAATGAAATCCTAGCTTATAACAATAAGAAAGTTTCCTGTAAAGATTTTCTCCATATGAACAAACAGCCGCCGCGGGACAAAAATCATGAAAATGCAGCAGCTGGTTGTTGTGATGAAAAGCCTACTAAACAAAATTATGAAACGAAAACAACCCCCAAGTTTACATTTTATTAAGTGTATTTATACAAAGCACAAGTTTAATGATAGTTACAATGGATATCTTTCATGAACGCCGTATTATTTAAACAACTCACCCCTGCTTTAACGGATAAATGAAAGCTAAACACTGAGGGTAAGAAATAAATTGCGGCAGAAAAAGGAATTCAGAGGAAAGCACCAGCGCTCTCTTTCTTTATTAATTCATATTAATTCGCCATCGTTTCCGGATTAAAACCGGAGTGATTGTCAACACAATACAAAAAATCCGGGATTGGGAAAGGCGTAAAGCCCTCCTTTGGGGGTGTTATTAGCGTCACTCTTCAATTCCGTTCGGATAACTGCGGCAATAAAACGTCCGGAACGCCAGATTAGCAAATTTGAACATGCAAAATAAATTACATAAAAGATCGTAAAGAAAATAAATATTTCCGAATGATACGGAGTGGTGCGTGAATGCGACGGGGTGAATTCGGCCGGCAGTTTCATTTTATGACCTCTGGGAATAAATTTATAGAATGTTGACGAATTTCCATGTAAATGGAACGATATCATAATATTATAGTCTCGTATATCGCGGAGGACTATCCGATCAATTGCGACATGGCCTAATAATTGAGACAAACGGGCCGAGCTGGAATCGATGACTGGTAATGGAGTATCAAAGGGTTTTTCACAAATCATAAGAAAACAATTTCTCACCAGGCAAGATTTAACCCGTTTTTTCTCTATATTGGTGGAATTTGTTATTTTACTAGTATAACGTCGGAAAATATTCATATTTATGCATCAGGTCGGTAATTGAGGTTATTTTCAACCGAAACCAGCACGCCAAAAATTAATTGGTCCATTTCAGAGCTTTTCGGTGAAATTTGCGGATTTAACTAGTTGGGGTCCTAACGGTAAACAAACTAGAACTTTAGGATAAAGTGCAATGAATAATGACGTACATTGGGCGAACAAGAATTAAGAGAACACTGAATGCCTTAGAAATTCCATACTTCTAGAAAATACGGTGCTGAAATGTAAAAAACAGAAGAAATAAAAATACACACGATAGAAATTTTTATTTAGACGGAGTTTGATACTGTTCACCTACTTATTACTTTAAGCCGGAACTCTTATACCTTCCGTCGAGTTGAGTTTGAGTACTCTGGTGAACAATTTTCGATCTTTTGCCAGTGTTTTTACATTTCCCTCGCTCGTTCCTCCTCTCTCTGCCGCTGCTTTTCCCTGAATATTTTGTTTCTAATTTTGTCCTTCCCTCTTTTTCCTTCTTCGTATTCTGTTCAAAAATGTCATTCAGTACTCGATTATCTTCTTTTCTCTCTTTGTGTTAGAATCCATAATTTGCATGCATATGTCGCTTTTACTATTCTGTTTACTACTACTCCATTTTTATGTTATGTTTTTCATGATCTTTTGCTATTATCATTGTTTTATGTTTCTTTATTGAACACATTTATGTTTTTTCCCTTTAATTGATTCTCTGTGTCCAATTATTCCTACATCATTGGCGTAACATAATTCCGTCAGTTGTATAATATGAAGTTTGCAATATCGTGCGTTATACTTTCTAGTAGTAAAGTAAAGCATAGTAAAGTAAACTAGAGAACTAAATATCCATATCACCGGCTATTCGCATCGTAAGGAGCGCATAAACGGAATTTGCGAAATGTTTCGTCAAAAGACAAACCAACCCGTTCAGCCCGATGCGTGTTGATGATACTATGTGCAGTTTCTCATAGTATGCGACCTGTTAGTACACGCATAACTTAAACGCTTTGCAGTTTTACTTAATAAAATTTTAGTTTTTGAAAGTTGCAAAGGTTTTAGCCGGAATAAAATGGATGATGTATTAATTGAATTAGTGAACATTATGAAGAAATATATAATTTAAAACATTCCCAATATTGTAATGCACAAGAGAGGCAGAATTGGAAAATAATAAAGCAATCAAGTAAAAATTTCTTAAAATTTCACCTGACCCGACCTAAGGTATCTATTAACTTAAATTATAAGATGAATCGAAAAATGCCGCCTGTTACGTTCTGCGCGTTTCTACGATGCCTTTTTTTTTCAGCAAAGCTGCTCGTTAAAACAATTCTTCATCTGAACTAATTTTTCCTAAACTAACCAAATGTTAAATCTGCAGATACGGTAACCTGGCAATGCAAACAGTATGCTTTGTATCAAAATAAAATCCGTTATATCCCATTATTTTGCGAATAATATATAATATATCAGGAAAAAAAAACGTTTAGTTAGTTTCCGATTTGTCCCTTTGCATACTTTCCAGTACTTTTAGTTTTTCCAGTAACCTGACGTATATTTTTCCTATTGTACTACCAAAGTTAAGCTACAGCACACATTGGTGCCTCCGTTTGGATTTGTAAAAAAAATTGTCAATCGGATAGTATTTTTCATTTGTTTTAGCGTGATTTATAATATCTAGAAAATCTTGTTGTATGTCCTTATACACTGATTTGATCATTTCTATAGTTACATCTCATGTCCTGGTACGTCTCAAATTTCTAGTTTCTTTTGTGTAATATTAATTCTTCTTTCTGTCTGTTACTGCTATTTTTACTGCCGCTCGATGTTCTGTTGTCTAGATCTAGTTCTGCTTCATCTTGTTCCAACAAGTATTCCCTACAGCTTTCATTTTCGTTTTTGCTCTTACATTCTTGAGTTTTTTTTTTTGGTTTTTTAGTGTACGTAAAAGTAACACTTTTAATTCTTATTTTTTTAATTCTTACTAGGTGAAATTGTTAACTTATTTCCAAATTGTATCCATAATTTATCTTTGATTCCTGGTGTAATTTTCTTCACATTTGTTTTTTCTTTTACTATTTATTCTATTGCCAATGTCCAGCAAGTTCCTCATTTTTATATTTCTGCAAACATCTTGGATATTTTTCCTTCACTTTCTCTTCTTTCAGTTCATAGCTCTCTTTTCCAATGACAAAATTGAAAATTCACACAATTAAACTATAAAAAAACATAAGAATAGTCAATTAAAAAAGTCATGTCAGCGTGGCAAAGCTCATCACATTCCACATGGAGCTGATTTTCATACATAATTCCTTAACAATTTGAATTTACTCAAACAACAATAAATTACACTAAACCATAAAAAAGTGTAAATAAAACGAAATATGAATAGTTAATTAATAAAGTCATGTCACCGTAGCATATCTCGTCACATTCCACATGAAAATAATTTTCATACATAATTTTGCTTAACAATTTGAATTCACTCAAACAATAATTAATTAAAGATAACTGTTTCGATGAACATGACTAACGACAGCACTCTGATAAAATAAACTAAAAAAGCAACCTTATAAGATGCATGACCAAGAAATAAAAATACGTCAGCTCATTTAATACTCATTATGATTAATTTCTCGTTAATCATAAGTGTTGACAAAAACACACTTTCAGAGCTGATGAAGTGTTGCTACAGGATGGAATACTTATTTTTTCACCTTTTGAGCTAGTTCTTTCATAACCAACAAATCTGATTGTTGGAAAATAACAGGTAGGACTAATTTCTGGTAATTTAAAACAGGTGAAAGTTTTTAAAATGATCATTTTAAAACTGGAGGCAATTTTTAGAAATGTATAATGTGCGGGGTTTAATAATTCCGGCCAGTTATAGAGATGTCACTGATTGAATTTATATAAAATTCATAAGGTAAAAATATATGTACTTAAAGTACTAAATTTGAGTAAACGAGTTAACTTTATATTTGGCATTTTCGGTTACGTTTTCAGTTGATTTATGTTATTGGTTTAAAAAATATTTTTATAAAGAAGAATTTCCATTAGAGATGTTCTTAATCACTTTGGTAACAATGTCACTTTTGACTATGGAACGAGTTGTTTTAAAAGCGTAAGATTCTGGAGATTTCAACAGTTTTACTTAATAATTTTAATGAGATCGTTGTGGTAATAAGATCCATCAGGCCATAATGGCACAGTTTACGTTAAGTAGTGTATCTTCCTCGTTGCTAGAGGCTAATCTTGTTTTCTTCTTCGTTTTAATGGTTAGTTACAAATAAGCGTATTTAGTGAGGGTTAACGTTGTCCCGTTTTTCCTTGCGAGAGGAATAGAGTGGCGAAAAGAGAAAGAAAGTGCGAACGTGGTATTGGAATTTCAGGAACACTCAATGGGACATTCTGGTGAAATATGCTTTCCATTACGAGTTCGCATTAAAGATATGGCTGAAAAAAACTTTTAAAGGATCGTTCATATTATTTATTTTCTTGATTCATTTGAGTCTTATGGGACGTAAAACTTTTCTAGTTTAAATTTGTTGCCGAAAACAAACAGAAAACGGCAACAAACACGGCCAAGAGGGTGAGTGAAATCCTGTGCTCGAAACGAAATTTTAATAACAAATCCGGAAAGGAAATTTAGTGATTGCTACGCCAGACATAACACACGTCCGACATAATCGATACCATAAAAATCTAACGAGAGGGTGGAAAGTACACACAACTGAATAAGGCAAACTTTTTGATAAAAAATCTGCAAATATTTAACGTAGAAACAAGCGCACCGATACACTATATATTTGCGTAAGTTTAATAATACTTTTTCTCTTTCCTGTTAAACAGATCGTGAACTTTTAATAATTGAATATCGATCGGTTGTGCCCTCACCCTCGATGCTGCTTACTGTGTGATTTGCTTTGTGCAACCAATTACAAGTTTCGACGTTGTTCGTGCAATTTTTTTACACCCTCGATGCATGTTGTACCTATTAATTTTACTCTATTTATCGAATCAAGTGCTGCGGAGGCTCTTTTGTAGTTTGAATTTTCTAATTCGCCGAGTCGGACTGCATTCTGCACGGTTATGCAAACAAACCCCTTTGAAGTTTTTCAATAAAAGTTAAAAGAGCCCTTTGAACAACATAAACTCAACAAAACAAACAAAAGCATTAAAATAATATATCCGAATTGCCTTCGCGCTTAAAACAAGAAAACTACAATTTAATCTAACGTGAAAGCACTTTTATTAGTTTGGTGCATAATGCAATTTACGACCACCGGGAATGAAAGGGGATAAAGCCTAACTAAGAACTGAAACTGCCTGTGGCCCCAAGATATTAATAGCCGTAATAATCTTGACCGGACTTAAACAGCACATACAATCACCTTTTGATTTTCCATGATTTTTAAATTTCCTTAAGTAGCCATAAAACAATTACTTTAATTTCGTTTCGTTAACGTTTTGCAACATTGTAATACAAAGTGTAAACCATTCATTTCTGAAGACACTCCTTCAACAAAATTTAATTGTAGGCGAAGCACTATTGACGGCTATTTTTATAGCTTCTTTACGCGTTTTTTATTGAAAAGAAATTGTTTTATTTTTGTTTCGAGTAACATTTTTCTTTTGTGTCGACTCTAATATACCCAATCGATAAGCGGGACGATGATGGATTTACTGATTTCGTTTGACGTCAGCTCACTTTTCTCAACCTTCTTATTCTATATCGCATATTGAATACACTTAGCTCCCAAACTACAATGCATCAAAGAAAATTGTTCCGCAATATACAAAATTTACGGCTGGAGAAAACGACATATTTGTCTAAAACGAAACAATATTTCTACAATGAAAATTTCTCAAAATGCCAACAATGCATGATCGAACAGTCACATGAATAAATTGAAAGTTCTACTTATACGCTCTCAATGTTCTATTAACGAACCGTTACCAAAATACAGGCGATGCCAAAATGTGTAACTATAAAAATATTTTCCAGACTATTACCGCAGATGGAAATATTCACAAAAAAAACATGATGCGTTAGTTCATTCTTGATTTCTTTTGTAACAAATCGTCGACAAACCTTTAAGACAGCCTATAAAATTGGAATTTAATATTTAATCTATCAGCGCGAAACACAAAAAAATCGTCAAAATTTTCACATATTTACAACCAGTACCGGTGGTCTGATTTGTTCAATAAAAACAACGTTTGCAAACAACTAAATAAAAAACTTATAAATTACTTCTTTATTTCGAGCAATTCTGTATGTTTATTTTTTTAACGTTCTCAAAACGCTGACCTATTCGTACTTGCTGCTATTTGTCTAATATGTAAAGAGAAAAAGCGGAAAATCTAATTAGAGATCAAAGAAAATACGCTCCTGGACGAGATTAATTTAAAATAATGCGCATACACATCATGAAAGTTCTAAAATGGCTGGAGCGTGACATATTTGAGCAATCAATTTAGTTTAAAATTAGTCACTTCCGTAGAGTGCAATTACTTGATGCGATTTCGTTCGACTTTTCCGGCCTAGATGAGGGCTGGAATGTCGAAGCATCGCGAAAAAATTGGTTCGATTCGAACATTCCAAATCGGTAGCAAATAACTAGAATCGTATAATATGTACCCTTCATTCTTATACGATTTCAAGAAACGAAAGAAGTCCCCCAATAGACGGAAAGCAATTAATTTTGTATTATCCCTCTCAATCTTATTATGCATCAAATCGTTAATTACAGTAATTACGACTTTTCGTATTTACAGCCCCGCATAATGTATTCCCAGTCATTATTTACAGCAAATAAAATCCCGTAAAATATTAAAGAGAGATTTAATTTATAGTTTGTACAAAGTACTCCGTCTTCTCGAACAAAATCAAACAAAAATCCGATCGTAATGAAGTAACAGTGTCCCTTTCCTCCGGAAAACTTAACACCCCAACCCACCATCCTCACGACCCTCAAGTCTCTCAAACTTGGGGAAACTCTTGATATAGTTAGGTTAGCATGAATAATGCATGGATGCAATTTTCGTCCTACAAACTTTCGCAATATTTTATCAATTCCAACTTTATTTACGTACAAAGTAAAATTTATAACTCCGTCATAATTTCGGAGGAGGCCGGGGCCGGCAACACCAACCACCTTCGATGGGTGCGAAATGTGATGGGTGAATTACGAACCGCCAAGGGGTAATTTACCTTTCACCATTTACATTACACGGATATTATTTCTGCATGCTATCGATAGGATCTATGTTTCGCCCGTTGGCTTCGACGGGTAAGGTGATATGAGAATAAATTTTACCCATGGGGTTCGATTAATTGCTTTGGATCATATAAATACACCAAAAAGTTGCATTTCGTAATTCGTAGATACTTATTTCATGCCCAAACACAAAAAAAATTGATTTAAAGTGCAACAATGTAAAAATAAAAAGACCGAAAAGAAGTTTTTCAATATGTCACACCAATACTCCGGTTCAGTTCATTTACACACATTTCATCAGTCGCAATCAATTCTATTCTAGATAATTAAATTTCGTTATAAAACTTCACATTTGAATTCGGCAAATTCGATTTAATTGCAGAGGCGTAGATACGCGTCGATTCAAAACTCTGCTAATGTAAACTGCGTCAAGCGAGTGGGAAAGCTTTTCCCTAACAAATGTTTTATTTCAATTAAATTTTCATTATAACAATTAACGTTCCTACTTTAGGAAAAAGAACGTAAAAAACAAGTACCAATTGCAATAATATAAACTATCTTCTTTCTTTTATGCAGAGTCTACCAGCACTTTTGTTTACCCCAAAAACGTGAATTAAAACGTGTGGTACCGAGAAATTTAATAATATTCCCAAATGAATATGGAAGATATCTTGGGTTGTCTGCAAACAACAGCAGCTGCTAAATAAATGCTAGTGTTGTAAGATCTTGATTAATTTATTAAAAGTCCTAAATTATACGTATAAATTTCTAAGTGAATTTATATAAAATTGAATGGCACGCAAAATTTAATGAACTGTGGAACTAACACACTTTTAAGATCACGTCGCTCAATTTAAAGTAATATGTATATTTTTTAGTTCAGTTTCTACAGACGTAAAAATTATATTCACGAAATTTTTTTTTTTTCTTTAAAAATGTAATTTTTTAGAGTGTGAACATATTTTCAAATGTGTTGAAACATTTAAAAAAATAAAAGCTTCAGTTCCCACAATAAAAAAGGTAATTTTTCCAACTAGACTTTAATTGTAAAGTAAAAAAAAACGGATTTTATAGGCTCTCGATTGTTCAATGAAAAATTGAATGAATTTTGTTCCCATCATATGTGTGCTTATGTGTGTCTCTATTATGTCGTTATGGAAGAGCGCCCCGTGAAAATAAAATGTTTACGAGTCAAAAGAGGGCGGTTTTATTTCATTGCTTATAAAGTTTAGCGATAATAAGTATGGCGACATATTTTCCAGTGTTCATAAAATTACTTATTATGGAATTGCCTGGAGGATATACGAGTAAAAAAAATTGCCCCGCTGAAGACGACATCTTAGGTTATTTTATTTTATTCGAAATTTTATTGAGCCCAACAAAAGCGAACGAAATGTTTTTTGTTGGTGACATCGTAAAGTTTAATGCCTTCAGAACATATCAGTTTACAGTTTTGAAGAAAACTTCGATAAAATTTTCAAAAGAGATTAATTGAAAAAGCATGTTGTAAATAATGAGGAAGTGTTATTATACTCACCCCTCTCCGGCCGAAAGTAATATTAAATTTTTATAAGGAAAAAAAGAAATAGAAAAGTCTTTTCCGAGTAATATAGGTTTATGGCTTCCATCTGTGAGATTACTTTAGACGTTTCAGAAGAAAGTGGACTTTTCTGTGAGAGAGAGGATGAAATAAAAGAAACTCGGAAAAAATAAAAGCTTCACTTCTTTCACATACTGTTTTGTGAGCTTAAAAGCAGTTGTTATCAAACATATTCAGATGTTGTTGTCGAGTTTCACCGCTGTCCCCTCAACCCCGCCTTCGCACAATGCTTCAACTTCTACCCTTCCCGCATTTTCTCAGACGATTCCATTCCGAATTATTATATTCTTATTTTTCCTCTCGTCGAATACTCGGGACTTTGTTAAACTCTTTCTATTATTGTGCTCGTTCCAGATTTATTTTAATGCTTGTTTTCTTGTTTCACGAAACACTGACTCCTCAACAGAAATTATATTTATTGCCGAATGCACTGCTCGGAATGGAATCATCGATTCATTTTGCAATTTCCGACCGCGAATCGGATATTAATCCGACGGAAACGGGGGGAAAGAAACTTCACGGCTCCGACACGACCACAGTCTGATTGAGCGATCAAACTTACCAATGCTACAAGAAAAACACATACCTACCATTTATGTGCAACTTTTCCCAGTGAACGTTAAGTGACGATTGCAATTGTAAAAATCAACTTGAGTTGACAACAACTGCTTTTTTCTTTTTTTCAACTCTTGAAATATTGTGAATCACAGCGAAAAAATTAAAATTTATATGTCGTAAATATTCCTGCTGCGGTCACGTCACGTATCACTCAAGTCATGTCCGAACCAAGTTCAAGTCAGTTCAATTACATTTCATCTATTATTTAAGCGAACGGTAAAATCTACATTAACCTTCTCACTTTCACTTGCTTGTTAACATACATTAATTAATAATTGTGTCATAATTTTGTTTTGGAAACATAGTCTAAGCGAGCCCAATTAATAAAAATACTAATACCTTAATTACAGGCTTGGCTCTCCTATTTAGAGAAAGTAGTGTCTTAAATTGACGTTGATACAAACCCATGCTGTGTTTGACAAGAATCAAAACTGTACTTCTGGCCCTGTCGTGTCAATAAAGTCTTGCAGAAACATCAATTCAATGTGAAAATTTCAGAAATTCGCACCCTATAATTTCTTCAACAATTTTTAAACTGTTTGTAACAAAGTGCTGATGACTGAAAAACACACGCAAGGAAATAATTATTATTCAAGTAAGTTAGTGTAGATTATAATCTCATCTTGAGTACAGAATAGTACATTATTCAATGAGTGTTTAATGATAGCTATTACTCGTGACGATGAAATGATAATTCATTCCAATGAGAAATCGCTGTTTCGTGAGAGTGGGTACTATATTTTTTTGTGATCCCAAAAAGAGTACTGAAAAAAGGATTTTTGAAAAACAGCTTTAACTGTACTGACACCAATATGACATGGCTGACGCTTGTAGAAGTGTCAGCAATTGTTGCCCGGAATAAAAATGAAAGAAACTATGGCATCATAACCTTGTTTTCGTATCTAAATAATTAATGGTTGTCCGGAGACTTGAAAGTTGTAAGTAATTTCTGCCCGTTAAATCAAAGTTAAAAAACTTAAATCCGTTTATACTTTTTTGTAGTTTGTAGAGCCACTGTTGTACTTACAAAGGATGAAAGATTCACCATTACTCTATAATTTAGATGGGAACGAGCTACATTGTTCCCAAACAATACTTTATCGCCCACCAGAGCGTTATTGCTCAGTGACTTCTAAGTTCCAGGAAAATGAGATTTTTAAAAACGATACATAATGAGACCATGTAAAAGATGCGGTACAAGTTAATTACATACACATAATACCCCGAGTCAATTATAGACTAGATATACGGAACGTTCAATTAATTTTATAACTAGAGCACCGTTGGTGGCACTAAGTAAAACTGACTGTTAAAAGAAATCGACAAAATTCCTCTGCCAATGTCAAAACCAAAAAAAAAATAAAGAGATTTTAATTAAGAATCTTAATAACAAACGTCGGGTGTGTTTTCCGCTTCAATACTCTTCTTTCTGGAATAACTAACTTAAAACTTACTAGTTGCAATTTCACTTTAATAAGTACTACCAACGAAAAAACAAAAAAAAAAATGCTGTTACAAATGACCGTTCAAACTAATTTGAACAATATAGTGTGCAACCAAGTTAGTTTTCGAGTTAATCATATTCTTATTAACATAAAAAAACACAACTTTCGCATAATCCGCTATTTTAGCAAAACTTGAAATTAGTTCACCTAATTTGTTTGCATTCGACTGTCTAAAATAGTAGACGTTCAAAACTAATATTAGTGAGATTTAGATTAGTTTAATGTCTGAGTGAGTTGTAGGATTAATAACAGAGAAATGTTAAATACTTGCATAACTTAGTGGGGCCAACAGCTAAGGTACTAACAAATCGAAACGAGTTTTAGAAAAACTATAAAAAAAAACATGTTTGCAGAGTAATTAGAAGTAATTACCCGTGGAAAAATTATAATCACAAGCACCAAACTTATTAAATAAGCTAATCCTTTTTAGATTAATTGTAGAAAAATTAACTATACTTAATCAATTTTTGCTTAAAATCTTGTACCATTACATCTGTGAGAGTGACCTAATGGAAGTTCAAATCTTAAAGTAAACAAAATTTAATAGTTAGTTATAGTTAGTGGGCCTTCCATTATTTTGACATAATAGCAGCCAGTACTGACATAAAGCGTCGGCCACAAATGACATCAATGCGTATTAATTGATATGTGAGTTCGAACTGTCAATAAAAGTACTAATATTATAAACGGAGCTACCAACACAATGCAAATTCCAAAGCTTAGTTCACGCCCGATTTCAATCTGTCATATGGTACTATAGTGAAAAACAAAGTGGAAACACGTGCAAAAATCTTCTCTATCATGAAAACAGTAGCGTCGTGTTACCAAATGCTGAAAAGGAGAGGAGTATTATTATTCAAGTTACTGCCACAACACATTGAATTGATGGGATCAACGTAAAGTAAATTTTCACTTGTTTGCCTTTGTCTAGATTTTCAACAACTTTTCAACAATTAAATAGATTAAAGTTGTTTTTAAAGAAGTTAATGCCACCGAAAAATGAGCTTTTTAGACTTGACAGTTAAAATAGTTTATACTTGATAATTTTGGAGAGACTGGGAAGTGACTACCTGAATTTAATTTTGCCCACATTTTTAGCCAAAAGTGTTGTTGCAAGATTTGTGGTATTGCTATTTAAAAACGTGAAGATCTATTTTAAGAATACAAGAATGAAGAGTTTAATCTGCATTTGTTAATCCGTCTCAGTTAACAATCCAATTTCTTCTTAGTAATGAAACCTCCTCCACTTCGGTATGAAATATGTTATTTATACAACAACATATACAAAACACAAACACACTTTTGGGAAAAATTAGTAAATTAGTAAATCATGACAAACTTTAGACAAATTAGGTTTAAGTTTCATAAAACAAATTTTAGTCAAAATGAAATAAAACTAGAAGAAAATGCAAAAAACGGGCACATTCGATCTGTACTTTTTTCAGTCTCTTTATTGTGAACATCACGAAATCCAAAAACAATAATATAAAGTAGATAGATGGTTGACATCGCTGGAAAAAACTTAATATTTTTCTGAAAAGTACTATAAACAACTATTTTGGTTCACTTAAATAAATCATTGAGATGAATCTTGTATCTGTTACCGGCCAAACTCGAATTCCGGCTAAACTAATTTTGCCTAGGCCAAACTAGTTTAGACACGTGCATTACGATGAACTGGTTTAGCCCAGGTAACATCAACTTGTCCTTATAGTACAATTTATAATTATTTAATTATAAGTAGTATAAGTTTTATAAAAATTAGCATTTGTGAAAGTTAAAATAACAAAAGAATCAAAATAATATTCGCATTTTTTTTTTTTTTTTACGGGATGTGCTCTGATGCCATTTGAAATTGCAAAGTATTATTTTTCTCTTGCACTGACATCTATTTGTGGCACAGTTTTCATACGGGTGCACCTCACAAAACTTTGTTCCGATCCAATTGAATGTTTTGTAGCTACAGTTCATAATGAGAGTTCAATCGACTTCTTCTATCTGTAAAAATGCAGGAACGTGGTAATTTTTTATTATATTTGAATTTTTATTACGTTGAATTTATTATCATAATTTCATGGGCTACTTATTAAAATCAGTTTAGCCCGTGTTGTAAACTAAATTAGTGTGGCCTAGACAAAATTAATACAACCTGAAATTAGGTTTAGGCTGTAATATATCTATCGTATATGGATTAATAATTCTATTAATTATCATGCCCTTTATCTTCAATTTTCAATCTATATTCTTACGATTCTTACCTTGAACTATAAGTGATTCTAACATTCCATTTTTAAAACTTAACGCCTTCTGTAATTTCTGGCATTATTTACATAATTACAATCTGAAATCTCTATATTGAGAAAAGCGGTAAAATGTAACGCACCTTGTGAAAAATAATGAAACCATATTTGAAAAAAGAGTAGTCATATTATGATTTTAACACATACTTCTAAAGATTCACAATAAGCCAGATCAAAAGTTTCATGTTGCCTAACAGGAAGATAAGTATGTCTTTTGTCGACAGAAAGCCTTAAAAAATACTTAAGTGGACAGAACAGTAACAAGCACTAATGTGTCTTAGCCATACGAGTACCCTTTCATATGAAATGTCATCTATGCCCATGTATATTAACAAGTTACCATATGAAATTTCACAGTTTACACCAAATAACTGTTTAGTGCTCAAACCACCTGATACACTGCTCACCCGCCGAAACTCCCACTCGAGTTAGTATTTAAACTAACACGAACAACTAACTATGTCTTAATTTTTGTTGCGTTGATTATCGGTGATTTACACACATTATACTACTACTATCGATTCTTTCTTTAAGCTAGGTCTCAGTTTGTTGCCGATTGTAATTAATAACGAGCGTTAAAAAAAAGGTCATCTACATTTTTTTTTGTAACGTATGTCCAAAGGCTCATTTTGAAATGTGACATTAATATTCCAAATTTTAAAAGCTAAGCTTAAAAAAACAAATTAAATGTAATTAAAAGAAAGTTTTATTATTAACTACAAAAGATGCTGAAGACTAGATGCTAAGATGCTGCTACTGTAACTAATGATATTTGCAATTAAGTTACGACATACGATCACAACAATGTGGCTAAGGCGAGTTTGATATCTTTTTTATTAACACATGATATAAAAAGTCCGTAATTAATGAATCCAATAAATATTGAAGTTGTTAGTAATTTCATACAGCGTTTGTGTTATCTTCAAATTCATTCTATTCTTACACGTTCCTCGTTTTATGTATAATTTTTTTATAAATTTATGCAAATGTAAAACCTTACATAACGATTGTTCATAAATTCGCGTTAAATAACTCACCTTTTAAAAACACTAAAAATTTCCCGCCTTTCCACGATTGCGAAAATGATTACGTTACTGTGACATCCGCATCTATGTTTGAATTTTACATCGACTGATTTTTTACAAATTTATTTTTCAACACTGCAATGGTTGTATTGGAGGTTATTGCGGTATTAAATCAGTTTTTTTAAACGACACATTAATATTAATGTTAAGATTAATGACTATCTTCATGAAAATGCTGTAAAATTTTTAGTGATACGCTTTTCTTTTCAAAACAAATCACCAGATCATAAAAAATTGGCATTTATTAAATAAATTGTATTCAAGTGAATTTAAGAAAAGATTATGAGTAGACAGAATGCCGAGGGCTGGGTTATTATAGCAAATGTGTATTAAAAAACTTGTATGGCAGTAGAAAAACAACAACAAACTAGAGTCACAATGAAATAAAAATCCTCAACTATAAAAGATATCAACCGCATTAGCTGCCATGGGAAAAACAACTCATAGTACAAAGCCCGCGTTATCTCTAATACTATCTCGAGATAAACCCAAAACATTCTTGAAAGTTGCCAAAGTCTACTTCCTGTAATAGAAGGTAAAGCTGGTGCATCGAGCAAATTTATAGCTATCGAGAGAAGCATGGTACCCACTGAAGTAGGTTTGACAGTTTATGTAAGGGTTGAGTTATTGTCGGCAACCAACACAGTGTATGTAAATGTGAGGGTAGAAGCAACCGCAGTGTCTGAACCCCGTTCGTTTTAAATGAGAATGATTGACGAATGGCACCAATCAACCGCTAAATAACATCCTCAAGGATCGACATTGACGTGTAAAGTAGCTGGTGTTAAAAAATCTGCATATGGTAGAAAATGTTCAGCATGTTGAAGAAGAGCAACGATGTACGAACTCGCCGGCTGCAACCAATTCTCGGTTAGAATCTACATACTGGTTCAGACAATGGCACCTGATTTATGATCAACATTTTAATTCCAGACATAATGTCTCTTTGATTTGTGACGATGTGATCAGGAACATTAGCAGCAGCCGGACACAAATCAAGTCCTGTCGCGGAATCTACAAAAGAAAACCATCATAAATAGAAAAAAGCTGGCTAGACCAGACTATTAGCGACCTTAAACGGGGCCATATTTGTCCATTGTCTCGCTTTTTAGCTCCAGACTACTAACCCGATTTCTACTCACGCAATTGCCATTATTGGCACTGGACAATTTTTAAAGAAAATGGTGAAAGTGAAACTCTGACACAATCGATTTATTGCGCGATTACAAATAATCGCGACTCACTCAACTTTATGTTTTAATGTAATAATGGATGAGAATATAAAAAATGGAGCAACCGACAAAAATCCATTTCGAATATCCGAGCATCCAATCTCTTTTAATCTGTATCAAGTAATTCTCTTAGGCACACTTCAGGAAAAATGAAGGCATTCCCGAACAAATGAAATGTATTCCCTCAGGATACATGTGTACATTATTTAGAAAGAATCCTGAAAACCCAAACGTGCGCTGTTAACAACGCAGCTGCCAGACACTAATTAATAATTAAATATTTAAAGCTTGGCGCGGACATTAAACTATCGATATTGGACGAAAAACCATCAATCGATAGTGGACCACAAATATGGAGTACGCTCCTGCTCTTTAAGGTTATGTTTTGAAAAACACGAATAAAATGAATATAATGAAACGAAACGTGAAAAACTTAAATACTCACCTGAAGAACTGTCGTACCGAAAGACGTACCTCACTGCAATATTCTAAACGCGCTGTTAATTCGTTTAGATTCCGTTGCGCACAAAACACCAAAACAAAAGCCGACTTTGATTAACACCGCTCATTAAAAATGCACTTAATCAAAGAAAAAAAACTACGAATTCTCATAAAGGAAACTTAATTGAAAAAGCAATAAATACAATACAAAAATATAGTCGGACAAACAAGAAAACTAAGGTTAATTAATTTACATGTTATGCCGCCACCTAGTGTCGTTCAACCGAAGTTGCTAGAAACACATTGTGCAACTAGATGGAGCAAAAATCGCTTGGCCCGCGAATTTCAAAATAAAAGTAATCTAAACAAATTTATTGAAATGATTAATTATTCCTCTACATTTACAAGAGCCTCTTTTGGAATAGTCGCCAACAGTGTGTCACCGGCGTCTTTAAGAGATTTTTCACTCATGGATTCTAAGGTGATTTTAACCTGATATAATCTAAAAACTTTGAGTGAACAAGAGTTCTTGGTTAATTTTAACTTACTCATGACAGAGTTTGGGGTATGATCCAATCTGCACGTCGGGGAATGCATCCGCTATACGTGACAACTGATCGGCAATTTTATCTTCAGTTAAATTGACATAAATTGCCTTACAATAAAATGTAGCATCACATGTAAATAACTTTGGGCAGAGCGCCTTAAAAGACCTGAGAAACAGTTCAGGTATGCCTGGAAACATGTACACATTTTGGACAGACACATTGGGGTAATTAGTCTCGTTGGCAAAATGAAGTTTAGCTGTCTGTGGTATCTACAATTTTAAATCTAAAATTTTATATTCTACAAGTGGGTAGATTTTACTTTGGCTAACTTCATTCCTGGGTGATTTTCATCAGTGGTGTTGTAGAATCTCTCACAAAGTTTTTGTAGGTGTCCATCAATAGTTAGAGGTACATCAAATGCTTTTGCCACTGCTGTGAATCAAAGGGTAATCAACTCAGAAGTTGTTTACTACTATTTGGTACCTTCAAAAGTAACATCATCATGTGTTGGTCCAATTCCCCCAGTTGTAATAACATAACTGTAAGTTTCAGAAAAAGTTTTAATTTCCTTACTTATTTCATCAACGTCGTCACCTATAACAGAAATCTAACTAATTTTATAACAATAGCTTCTGTTAAAAGATTTACTTTTTTAACTCTAATGCCTAAATTATGTAGGTCTTTAGTGATGTATGGTGAGTTAGTGTCAACTACTTGGCCTTTAAGCAACTCGTCTCCTATAACTGAAATAAAAGTTTAAACGAACTCCGAGATCGGTAAATATAACCTAAAATTCCTGCAGTCTTGACTTCTGTGTATTTTGACATATTTCTGATATGTTTTGAAGCTCTGATTAGCCTGCAACTTATGGCAATGGCCATTAAATGATTGCCTATAAATAGAACTGACAATGAATCACAAACAGTTTAAAATATGAATAATTTTATATCATGCCATTCATAAACTTTACACAGCTGATTTTGACGTTTACGCAACGTAGTTCATGCGCATCAGTGAGATCCATCTGTCATTTTTTAAAATAGGGAGAAATTCACCTATGAAAAAAATGGCCCTTTGAACGGGTTTTTAAATGTGTTTTTTAGTTTTACAGGACCGTGACTGGTTTATTTCAAAACCTGTTCCAATTTGATGACTTTCCTTTTTTTCTTTTTTTTTTTTTAATTCTTCAACTGTACTAGATTTTTATTTTTTTAATATCTTTTATATTTTTTGTATATGTTTGTATTAGCTTCAGTTCTGACATTGTTTGCTTCCTTTGGATTTGTTACGATTTTCCTGATTTCATATACTTCAGAAGAACTTAAATAGTTCGGGTTTTTCGATACTATATTTTTAAAATTCTGCGTCTGGAGTTTTAATTTTCTTACTAATTTTTCAATTTTTTAGACTGTGATTCTCAGATTCTTGATTTTTATTATTTTTCAAATTTCAATTGTCTTAAATATTTCTTGTTTTTTTTTGTATTGTTTACATTTTTTCTTCGAGCTGCCCCAAAACGCTTATGCTAAATGTTAATGGTAAATTCTTGAAAATTTAATACACCTTTGAGTTGCATAATATTCAAAGACTCGTAGCATTTTAAGTTGACCAATCGGCATAAATACTTAACAACTATAAAAATAATTTATGCTGCAGTAAAATTTAAAAAAAAAAAATCAACAAATATTATCATTGAATAAATTAAGTTACACTTTTACCACCTTGCTTAATGTCAGAGTTATCATTTGTACAAATTTGTAAATTCACAGATAGAAAGAATTTTTTTGGGTAGTTACATTTTTGTAGGTGCTTTTAATACTATACTTTTCGCTTTCTTAGATGCTTTGTATCTTTGACATACTCGCTTTTCGAAACACTTTCTATCTACAGTTACAGGAAAATACAAGATCTATGAAAGGGGGATATAAACTTCTAGTTTTTTCCACGATCCTGATATTGTTCGGATGCAGATTAATGATGTCCAAAACCAACTGTTCAAGTTCGATGTTTACAAATCGTCGATTGATGTCCCGGGTGTAGCGCACTCGCCAAGCACATTTCTTCTTTCCAGTGCTTCTAATAGGTACAACTTCCTCCACACATACCCCTAAGCGACATTGTCTTGTGAACAATTGAACGGCAGTTGCGTGCCCGATAACATTGCGTGGCCCGGACAATTCACATGAGCGGCAATTGCATATGCTAAAACAATTCGGTTAAAATTTACTTTTGCTGGTTTATATGCTTACCATTTGCCATTGTTCAAAGCACGTTCTAAACAGATTTCAAAGCTTAAAAATTATACATTCAAATTTAGAAGAGCATTAAATCAAAGTAAGATTCCAGTTGGATGTATAAATGGTTGCATAAATGGCAAATTTTAATTCAATTTATTGGTGTTTTTTTTATTAATTCCAAAAGATTATGAAGTCAGTCCAGAGACGGTTTTAAAGCGAATTTATTTAATAAATTTTTCCATTTACATTATACAATAAATTATTCATTAGCTAGTAACAATAAAAAAAGATTAAAATCCAAACGGTATTGTTCCAAAATTTTCTAAAATAACTCTCTTGTCATAAACAAAACCAAATTCTTTTTTTTGTTTCTATTTTATTTAAGAGTTCTTTAGTTTTAGTATCCCTCGTAATTCGATTATTTTGTATACTGACTTTACTGTCTTTGTTCGTCTTTGACTCTGGGCCGACTCTGCTGGACTTTTCTAAAATATTATTGATACTATCGGAATTAATCTTTTTGGACGTTTTATAGTTTAATGTATTTTTTTTTATTTTACAAACAACTTTACCTATATTAGTCTTATAACAACAACTTTTTGGAGCTGTTGATACCCAGCCAACAATCCATACGTCCTTGTCTAACATTTCGTAGAATCTTAGTCTATTGGTATTGAAATCATTTTCTACATAGCAATACATATTTGTAATCAATTTGTAACAATTTTCATTTAATTCATTGATATGTATATTACCAAGTCTGTCGTCTAATAAAATTTCATAAAATCTCTTAATAACTGTAACATATTCTGTTGTGCTCATATTTTATCTCTGACCAAATTTACCCCATAAGGAGTTTAAGCATATTTTTGCAACAGTTCTCTTTTCAGGATTATTTTCTAGTTTACCCAATTTAATAGATTTTCTTTTACAGCTTTTCTATATTCTTTTTCTGATTCAAAATCATTTCTCCATTCACTTCATTTAAGCTGTTACTCTATAAACAGCTAAAATATTTAATTTACTTATTTTTACTCAATGATTAATATTTGCTTTTCTTTGTTAAATTGCTTGTTGCATAAGATTTGTACTTTAAAAGTTCAATCCTGTTTCATATAGCTCTTAAACGTTTTTTTTTTATCATTTATTACTTAAAAGCAAAGGTTAAATTAATTCAAAAAGATTAACAATAAACATATCAACAGTAATATGAGATATATTTTTTTACAATATATTTTACAATTATTGTGCTGTCAAAAATGGTGGATGCGCCGGGATCTCACAACAACATAGTTTATTTTAATGGATTTACGTTGATCTGGTAGACCAAAATTAAAAGTATACTTGTTTTCTTTTACCATTTCCAATCAATATAAAGTTTAAAATAAAATTTGGAGTTTCAGAGAAACAGCTTAATAATTGTAAAATATGGGAAGTGATGGATGGAACGTATCAAGATATTGCAAATTAATTTTCAATAATATGTTTATTACACCTTTAAATGCAAAACACCAAAAATGCTAGGAATTATTTTTTTTTGTCATCTGGTTCAACTGTTTGGCTATTTTTTCAAAGAGAAAATAATAATGCCGGGTTTTTGAAAATTTGTTTTTGCACACATAGTTTATTTTCCTCTTTGCTAGGATTTTTTTGGTGATTCTACAAAAGCAATAAAATTTGTTTGTAGAATTTATTTACTTTTTACTCTAAGATCACAACATTTATGAGGATCGCATAATAAAACAGTCACATAGCTTCGTGTTCGTTGGAATGTGGAGTTTGAAATAAGTGTAGATGTGTGTGTAAAATCATTTACATAATTTATTTACTTTTAATTATTGATAAATACTACATATTCTACTTAAATATGTATAATATTGAGCATCCGTTAATATACAAGTAGGTGTCTAAGCGTTCAAGTAGCAGAATATTTTTTGTAATTTAAAGTACATTTGTTTAAGCTACATAAAATACTTTGTATCTGCTAGTCAAACAACTCAGACTCGGTCGGAATACGCAACACAAATAACACTAATTATTAAGAGCCCATGGGGTATATCAAATGGCTTATCAAAAACGACATTGAAAAAATCTAATTACAAAACTTGTAAAAAATTTCAGTTCAGTCATAATCATATAAATAAGTATCTAATCGAAAGTATACGTGTGCATCACTTGACATGAAATTTGTAGATTTATCGTGCGAATTTCCACATGCACATGATCGGGGACTCATCGAAGTCACCACAAAAAGGCACAAAACCTAATTAAGTTACAACAGAGTAGAGTTCATTTTGGCACCCGAGAATGCTTTAAGTTTAAAGTTCGAGACTATAATCAATTATAAAACTGTCTTATCACTTGCACAACACTGCTGACTCGTGCATTTTCACTATTTTCGTGGAGGGCTCATCTCCTTTTTCTCGATTCTGCTGCTGCTATCATCTGCCTGAGCATCGGTTCGGGGCTGCAGGCTTTAGGATCACATTTCATTTGACCATTGCCGCCACATCTGTAAAGTAGAATTGATTAGATCTTTAAAATATAAGAAATTTTTCTTTAACTTACGTGCAGTGGAGACACGGTCCAGAAGCTGATTTGACCTCTTCACCAACGTTATAAGCTTTGCCCTGGATTTGACATCCACTTCTGTGGGCTCGACCTTTGTAAGCATGTGACAAGAAATGTGGAGGTAATGTAGTTGTCGTTGTTGTTGTGGTCGTTGTTATGTTAACACTAGTGGCCATGGAAACTGGACATTCATATCTAGGACAACAGAATCCACGGATAGGTTCTTCGTGACAGTGTGGAATTGGTGGTGGACAACTCTGTTGCAGACAGATAATATCACTTCGGAAGCAGAAACAGAAATCACAGGGATCGTCACGAGGTATTTGTTGAGCGGATACGTATACTTTTCCACCGTATCGACAAGTTCCAGGACCAAAGGCACTTTGATCTTCATCATATTCATCTTCGACCTGCGTCTGATAGTCTGGTTCTTCAGGAATATCATGTGGCGTCTGTGCTGTTGTTGAACTAGTAAGAAGTGTTGAAGGTGCAGACGTCGAAAGTTCACCTGGGATGGCTTTTTTGGTAGCGTCTTCATCTTTCGGTCCTGAAGTAAATAATTCAGTACTAGACAAAGACTGCTGCGTCGTCGTAATGGTTGGTGATGTGTACGCTTCTTCTGGTTTGCCTTCCTCAACTGGTTCTTGACCTTCTCCAGGAATCGTTGGTCGCACTTCAGTTATTCCTTCAGGACTAGTTATTTCAGCACCTTCGGGACTAGTTGTTACACCTTCCACTGGCTTCTCAGTAGATATGGGACTAACATATTCAGTTGAAGACGATGGTTTTTCTGGAGAAATCTCGGTCGGTTTAATTTCCTCCTCGATGGCTGATGTAATCGGTTGTTCGGAAGAACTTGGTTGACCAGTAACAATCTCAAGTTCTTCTTTTTTCGTCACTTGTTCTTCAGACAAAACCTCTTTTGGTGCTTCAGTACCTTCATGTGATGGAATTTCACTTGGAACTTCCTTATCAGTTACAGGCTCTCCTTCCGGTAAACCTTCTTTCGATGGTTCTGTAGATTCTTGTAAAGGAATTTCAGTTTCAGCTTCTGCCAATTCCTTATCTGCTTCAAGGGGACCTTCTTTTGGTGGTTGTGTACCCTCTTCAACTGGTTTTCCGTGTTCTGCCTTTTCTGTGACATGTTCGACGGGTATTGGAGTAACAGTAACAACAGGTTCTGTACCCACTTCCTGTTCAACTGGAGCTACTGTTACTTTAGGAGCTTCAGGTTCAGATACGATTGTTTCTTCTGTACCTTGTGGTTGTTTTTCTGTAACGCTTGATGGTTCTTTTTCTTCTTCTTGAGGACCAAGTGTGGTACTTTCTTGTTCTGGTTGTGCAGATTCAGTTGGTTGTTCGGGCAATGTTTCTGCATCAGTACTACCACCAGGTACATGAGCTGAAGTAGTTGCACCAGGTAATTCACCTTCTTTTTCGGTAGTCTCTTGTCCTGTTCCTTCTTCTGGTTCATAAATAGGAGGTATGTAAACAAACGGTCTAGTTGTTTTTTGTGTTTCTTTTGCTCCAGATGTTGTGGTTTCAGGTTCGGTTTCTTGTTCAGTACTTGTTTCAGGTAGCCCTTCAGAAGGACTGCTACTTTCAGGTAAATCTTTAGCTGGAACTGTTGTAGCTTCTGGAGTGTATTCTGATGAAGATGTACTTGCCTCGGGTTGTATACCACGAGTAGTAGTTTGTTCTCCTTTCTCTGTAATTCCAGCAGGAACAGTAGCGAGTTCGGGATGTTCAGTTTCTTGTTCGGGTCGATGTGTAATAGAAATATGCTCTCCTGCTGGTGTACTACCTTCGGATACTCCCTTTTCGGTAATGCTTGTTTCTTCTGTAGTAGCTGGTTTACCTTCTTCTTCTGGTTTTTCAGTTTCAATAGGAATACTTTCTGTAGGACTTTCGCCTTCGGGTTTGTCTGCTTCAGGACGAATACCTTCTGCGGGACCTTCACTTTCTGGTTTGTGTGTTTCAGTGGGAATACTTTCTGTGTGACTTTCGCCTTCTGGTTTTTCTGTTTCAATAGGAATACTTTCTGTAGGACTTTCACCTTTGGGTTTTTCTGCTTTAACAGGAACACTTTCTGTGGAAATTTCACCTTCTGGTTTTTGCTCTTCCGTGGGAATATTTTCTGCGGAACTTCCGCCTTCTGGTTTGTCTGTCTCAGTTGCAATACTTTCTGTGGCGCTTTCACCTTCTGGTTTGTGCGCTTCAGTGGGAATAGCTTCTGGGAGACTTTCACCTTGTGGTTTACCTGCTTCAGTTGGAATACTTTCTGTGGAGATTTCACCTTCTGGTTTGTGCGCTTCAGTGGGAATACTTTCGGTGGGACGTTCGCCTTCTGGTTTACCTGCTTCAATTGGCATACTTTCTGTAGAGGTTTCATCTTCTGGTTTGTGCCCTTCAGTGGGAATACTTTCTGTGGGACTTTCGCCTTCTGGTTTACCTGCTTCAATTGGCATACTTTCTGTAGAGGTTTCACCTTCTGGTTTATGCGCTTCAGTGAGACTACTTTCTGTGGGACTTTCGCCTTCTGGTTTTTCTGCTTCAACAGGAATACTTTCTGTTGGTTTTTCACCTTCTGGTTTTTCTCTTTCTCCTGGTTTTCTAGTTGTACCACTCTCCTCTGGCAAAGTATGCTCAGGTTGTACACTAGTAGATTTAGGTGTTTCACTAGTAACATGTTCAGGACTAGTTGAACTTTCTGGAATGCTAGATGCAGTAGTTCCAGCTTCAGACGGTTTGCTTTCCGGAACATGAGTTATACTTTCATCTTCTTCTGGCAATTCACCTTGTTCTGATTTTTCAGTCACATGGCTAATGCTTTCAGGTGCCTTCTCAGTAGCATCTTCTTCCGTAACAGATTCTAATATTTCGTTACCTGTTTCTTGTTCAGGTAGTTTCTCAGTAACCGCTTGTTCTTCCGGTTGAGCCACTTCATGTGGTTGAGTTACATGTTCTTCAGTTGGAACTTTAGTAGAAGTTTCCGAAGGTTCTTCGTGAGATTGAGCACCTTCGTCAAAGTGAGGTGCGTGCTCTGGTACTCCTTCAGTTGGTACTTGTTGAGATTCTGTGACACTTGGTTCAGTACCACTTCCTTTAACACCTTCAGTTACTTCTGGAACACCGCTAGGTTCTGTAGTTTCACCTGAAATACTTTCACCCGGATGTTTAGTAACACTTTCAGCTTCTGTAATGTGCTCAGGTGTTAATTCAGTTTCTGCTTTTGGTGCTTCGGTAGTTACTTTCGTTTTACCATCTTCAACTATCATTGGAGCAGATGTTATCTTGGTAGCTCTAAATGTGGATGCTTCAGTTTGTTCTTTGCTAGGTTCCGTAACTGCTTGTGTGGTCAGTTCCGGTTGTGTTTCTTCGACTCCAGGTACACCTTCGGCTCCAGCTGTAGCGTCAGTTGAGATTTCTGGTAGTCCACTAGGTTTCTGTGTAGGAGTTTCTTCACTTTCACTTGGTCTGCTTTCTGTAACACCTTCAGCAGGCTCATTTGGTTTGGTTACAGCTTCTGTCGGACCTTCCCTTTCAGTAACTTCAATGACTGGACCTTCTGGCTTACCTTCAGGTTCTTCGCCAGATGGTCGTGACTCAGTTACACCTTGACTTTCGGTACCTGTTTCAGAAGAAACAGGACCTTCGCTTACTTCAGGCAAACGAGTTGGTGAAACAAACGATGGAACCGTGTGGTCTTCATCAATTATATTCTCACCCTCATCTGGTACTTCCTCTTGAGGATGACCTTCGTCGTGTCCAACGCCTTCGGGATACTCTGGTGTGATGTGGGTTTCCAATATAGGCTTGACTGTTGTGACTTCTGAAACTTCCTCTCCAACTGATGGTTCTTGTTCTTTGAGTGTAACTTGATCTATACTACTTTCAGTAGTTTCTTCGCCTCTTGGGAGTGTGACTTTTTCAGATCCACTTTCGACTATAGTTACTTGCTCTGGTGCTTCGGTACCAACAGATGAAACTGGTTTCCTGGTGGTATAATGTGTCACTGATTCTGATGGAAGTTCTGTACCGTGTTGTTCAGGTAAGCTAAATTCTGGTAATTCTGTACTATCTCGTCCAGATCCGGTTGTACCTTCAGGTCGTACTGTACCTTCTTCACTTGGTATTATAACATTAACACCAATTGTAACTGGAACAGTTTCAGTTGTAGTTGTTTCCATCTTATGACTATCAGACTCCATACTAGTCACACCAGGTACTGCTGTAAAATGAGTAGAATTTACTACAAAACCAGAATATAGTTAGAAAATACTTACTGCAACTGTATGTTGGACAACAGCTATCCGGACCTTGGTAGACAGGCATACAATGTTGTAAGTTTGAAGGAGGTGGAGTACAGGTAACCGATTCGCATTGCAAAATGGAGCTTACGCATTTACATGACACTTGGCAGTGATTAATCGGTGGAACAACAGAATTATTTTTGTATGTTTGGCCATCCACTAAACAGCTACCTTCACCAGGGATTCCATGTTCTTCTTCAGAAGGTATTTCATGTTCAGGTTGTTCGGTAAGTTCTTCAGCAGGTTCTTCTTTTTGTGGAATTATAGTTGTAGGAACCTCAGGAGATTTTTCTGTTTCACTAGGTTCTTCAGATGAAATATGTTGTGGGATTTCAGTCACTTTTGGTTCGCCAGTTATTTCTCCCGACGGTGTTTCAACTTCTGGATTTTCTGTGCTTTCGGGTAATCCTTCAATCGGTTGTAGTGGTGACTTAGTAGATTTCTCTTTTTCTAGTGCGCTTTCGGGAGTGGTCACCTCACTTGGTTCTTCTTCAGCAGGTGTCTCACCAGGAGATGTGGGTACATCATGTTTAATTTCGTTGTCAGAAGGTTCTGGCAATTCAGTGCTTGCCGCTTCTGACTTAACAGTTGTACCTTCACTTTCCTTTTCAGCGTGTTCAGTTGCTATTTCACTGGCTGGCACTCTCGGTTCTGTCACACTTTCTTCAGTTTGTTCTGCTGATGTTGGTTGTACGGTAGTTTCTTGTGATTTCTCCGTTTCCTTTTCAATGGCACCTTCTTCTTCCTTTGGTTTTTCTGTTCCTTCTTTAGGAATTTCCGGCAAATGTTCATGTTCAGCGAGATGTTCTCCCGGAGTTGCTTCTTCGATAGGAGCTTCCTCCGCATATTTAGTTGTTTCATCCAATTTACCATCACCAATATGTCCTGGTTTCTCAGACATTTGTTCTTCTGTTTGGGCTGTTTCTGGATGTTGCGTACCATCCTTTGATGTTTCAGTGCTTTGTGGAATTCCAGACGATTCACCCTTTTCGATTTCATCACTGACATGTGGCTGTTCTGTAGTTTCTTCTCCTGGTGCAGTTGGTAGATGTTCTGTAACTTGTGACTCTGGAAGAACAGTAACTTTGGGTTCCTCTTGAGGTGCTTCTGTAATTTGTTCTGGTGATTCAGTAATTTGTTCTTGAGGAAGCTCGGTAATTTCGGGTTTATGAGTTGCATGTTCAGTTGGAACTTCAGATTTCTCACTTGTTACCGCGGATTCTTGAGGGTGTTCAGTGCTTTCATCTTTACCAGGGACATGTTGTACTGGCAGCTCAGTTTCTTTAGGAATGTGTCCTTCTGTTATGTGTTCAATAGGTGCTCCGGTATCAGCACTGACTGGACTCTCAGTTTCTTTCGGCAATTCGGTACCGGTTTGCACTTGAACTTGAGTTGTTTCTTGTTGTGGTGTCTCAGTCTGTGGGTGTTCTGGAACCTCAGTTATTTGCTCTTGTGGCCTTTCTGTACCTTCGAGTTTAGTAACAGGTGTAACATGTTCTTGTGGTGCCTCAGTAATTTCATCTTTGCTTATTTGTGTCACTTGGTCTTGGGGTTGTACTGTTATTTCTCCTTCAATGCTAGGCGTCTCTGTTCTCTTTTCTCCCTCTTCTTTCTTTGGTGGGACTGTTGTGTATTCTTTAACTGATTCTGTTACTGCCGCTTGTGTTCCCGAAATTTCTGTCGCATGTTCTTCAGAAGTTTCAGTTGGTTTAATTTCATGTTCTGGTAACTGAGAGACTTTACCTTCGGTTACTTGTTCATCTGGAAGTTCCGGAATTTCTGTATGTTTTTCTTGTTCTTGTTCTTGTTCTTCTTCTATTTCTGGAGTTTCGTCATGGGCAACTGGTTCTTGTGAGGGTACAGATGGATAGAAAGGTTTTCCAGTCTCTGCTTCTGGTGGTACCTCAGTTTCTTCCCCTTCTTTACTTGGTTCTGTAACGTGGTCTTTTGGAACTCCTGCAGTTTCACTTCCTATTTCTTCTTCGGTCGGTGCAGATGGTAATTCAGTTACACCAGGAACTTGAGGTTTGCCTTCTGTACTTGCTTCAGTTGCTTGTTCTGATGGTATTTCAGTTACTTCAGAAACTTGAGATTTACCTTCTGTACTTCCTTCAGTTGATTTTTCGGATGGTAATTCAGTTACACCAGAAATTTGAGGTTTGCCTTCTGTACTTCCTTCAGTTGGTTTATCTGTTGGTAATTCAGTGACACCAGGAACTTGAGGTTTGCCTTCTGTACTTCCTTCAGTTGCTTTTTCTGATGGTAATTCGGTTATACCAGGAACTTGAGGTTTACCTTCTGTGCCTGCTTCAGTTGCTTGTTCTGATGGTGCCGATTCTGTAGCAGCTTCCATTTCGTGTGGCAAACCGGTGCCGATTTCTGGTGCTTTTTCGGTCACGTGTTGTATCACTGGTGGATGTTCTGTACTTTCAGATTCTTTTGGAATTTCGGTCTGTTGTTCGACAGCTGCAGGTTCACTTGTCTGTTTACCTTCTTCAGTTTGAGAAGGTTCAGTTTCACTTTCTGGTCTTAGTGGCAATTCTGTTTCTGGTTTTTGTGGTGATTCTGTTTCTGGTCTTTGTGGTGATTCTATTTCTGGTTTTTGTGGTGATTCTGTTTCTGGTTTTTGAGGTTCTTCTATTTCTGATGTTGGTGGCAACTCTGTTCCTGGTCTTGGTGGCAATTCTGTCTCTGGTCTTTCCGGCGGTTCCGTTTCTGCTTTGGGTCCTTTCTCTGCTTCAACTTGTGGTGTGGAAGTATGACCGTCTGGTATTTCAGTGCCTTCTTCAACAGGAGTATATTGAGGATTTTCTTCCTCCGGCTTCTGTGGTGCTTCCGTGTGGGTAGCTTCTTTTTCTGTCGTTACCGCTGGCAATGTCTCGGTAGAACCTTCTTTTACTGGTATTTGCTCAGTATGTTGCTCAAGTTGTTTCTGTTCATCAGGTTTTTCAGAAACTTCACCTTCAGTAACATGTGCAGCTGGTGTTTCCGTAGCTTTGAGTTCAGTTTCAGTAGACTCTGTAGCAGAAGGTTGCTCTCCAGAACCACCTTCTTGTTCTTCGTGCTCTTCAGGATGTTCAATTTCACCATGAACAGGTTTTCCTTCTGTTACCATTTCGGGTTCTTCAGGAATTTCGTTAGTTTCTTGATGAGGTAATTCAGTAGCTAGTTCATGTTCCGGTTCTTGTTCCTGTTGGTGGATAGTTTCCTCGGTAGCGTGGGCTTCTTCATCATACAATGGTGTGCCACTTTCAGATGGTTTTTTATGGTCTTCCTCTTCAGGTTGTTGCTCAGGAGATTCTTTATCAACACCACTTGGTACCTCTGTGGCAATTTCACCTTCTTTACCAACTGAAGGAACGGTAGGTTCTTGCTCTTGCTGAGTAATTTCGTTTTCTTCTTCGGATGGCACCACAGTGGCTTGTGGTTTGGCTTCCGGTTGAACTGTTGCATATTCATCTAAAATCACAGATGAAGGAGTCGTGTACAGGTAGCCAGTAGTTAATTCTTCTTCTATCATATGGTCGCATTCGTAAGAATCTGGGCAGCATTGTCCTTCTTTGGGAGGTAACGCAGTACAGTTAACTTTGTCGAGCGGTGTGGGGTTACATTTTTGGACAGCACACACCATGTCACCTTTCATGCAGTAGCAGCGTTCGCAGCGTTTGTCACTACGAATGAGAGCGCCATCAGCATAGACTTCGTTTTCGAAGATGCAGTCAACAGGTCCAGCAATAGTTGTTGTTGGTGCTGCGGTTGTCGTTATCAGTCGTCTTGTTGTAGTTTCCAGAAGGTTATAATCAGGATGTTCTGGAATTATAGGTAGTTTAGAGAGAGAATCTAAGAATTACGTTTGTGGCTTACCGCAGTTGTACCGAACTGGACAGCATACACCTTCTTGATAAACTGGTTTGCATCCTTCGACTTCAAGTGTACATTGCTGCATGACACAAGCCGTTTTATTTCTAATGCAATAACAAAGTTCACATGGTTTATTTGGATCAGATGGTACTCTAGCACCGTCTGTATAGAACAGACCTTCGATTGAGCAACCATAAGCGTCTAAATGTCCTACTGCCGTAGAAGATTGGGTAGTCGATGGCAAGAGTTGTACCGGTACTGTAAAAAACATAATTAGTTCTGTTTTGTTTTGAAAATGGTAAAAGTACCTTCAGGGCATGTTATAACAGGACAACACTGATCCGCTCTTTTCTCGACTTTACAATCTTGACCGATCGCTTTGGTAAACGGGCATACTCTGAGATAACACATGAGCATCCTGTTATGGCAAGTACAATTCAAACATGGTTCGTTCGTGATTATCCTGTCTCCTTCGTCGTAATGTTGGAAGTTGTAGTAGCAACCAGTTGAATCGGCAACTGGATAGTATTCGATTTCTGTCGTGTCATGTTCCAACGGGGCTGTAAGAAGAAAAATTAGGTTAAACTCTGGGAAAAATGTGGACCAGTACTCCGTGACGTACAGGTCAGTGACAAAATCAAGGACAAAAGAGGAGCGGTCTGAACGAGACTCTGCATAATAAATACAACACGACAAGTCGCATACATAATTACTTGACTCACACTCAAACAGTCTACTGTAAATAGGTGCGAATATTTGCATAGCAGATTAAATCGGCCACCTGTACACAAACAAAGGTAGTTCCGAACTGTACCTTGATCAATTGGACGAGTTTGGCAACTTTCACACATAATGACTTCCTAATTTTGCTGGTTTAACAAACCCGATGACTTAAAATAGGCATTCCATTTCCTCAAACTCGAACCGGTCGACGAACTTGTATTATACCAAAAATTCGACAGCCGTTTCTTTCTAGAGTTGAAAATAATTAAGTGTATCCGACAGTGTTTTATAATTAATAAAAAAAAAGCTGTAGCCCCTTGGTGTTGTTTGAGAGGTGAAACGCGTTTCTTCATAATTCACACAATTACCTTTACGTGTGCATATTGAAAATGAAGGTAATGAACTTCTTGCATGTGTTAAAAGCTAGTAAAGTCTGCATTCGTGAACATAACCGCCGTCGCGTATAGAGTTTATGAATATTTCCAACGCCGGCGCGAGCCGGTGGTTAAGTTGCTATCTTTTCTCAACCTGTTGTTTCTTGGTCATCATCATCGTCGAATGGTACCGTCTAACATGCTGTCAGTAACTGTAAATCCGGTTATATAATCACGATCCGCGCATATATCGCGTCATTTTTGAATGCAAAATGAATGCATGAAGCCCGACGAAAATGCGGCGGTCTGTGCGGCCAAGTCGGCGTGGGAGTAACCAGCAGAAGTATAGACGTCTACAGGAGACTGCTTGGGAGGTCAAGAGGCGAACCTCGACTTCAGCCGATTCAATTTTACGCATGCCTCGTAAAAACTGTGCTTTATTAGTGCTGGCCGTAATTACACGTCGGATCGGGTTACCGCCGCCACAAGAAAAACACCGCAAATCGACCCATTAACACCGCAGACGTTCCCGGTGGCGATGGTCTTGACTGACACTCGCACATACCATTGCCCATTTGAATAAAACATCACGCAAATATTCCCCGCCGCATGCTGGATGTGTTTCAATGAAGTTCGAGAAATTGCGGTTCTTAAAATTGTACCCCATTCTGATTCAACACATGTGCGCCTAATTGAATATGCAATACCAGTTGACGGTATTACATCTGTTGTATTATGTTGACAACGTAATTTACTAGTTCACATACCAAATACTAACCTCGAAAAGTAATTGCCATGTTCTAGTTCATAGCAGACAGAAGAAGAATTTTAACAGCCTTGAAGCCATTCGGACAGGATGACTGTTGACCCCTTAAGACGGCTTTTTGTTTGCACTTTGTGCTTTTTTTCAACGTCCATTGCCAAGAGTAAATACGCCGTCGTCTGGAGTCTTCATTCATTTACTTAATTGCTTACGCAAGGTCGATCCGACAGAGCTTTTATTTACGTAATCGCGACACCGAGAGCGCATTGCCCTTATGCCGAAACTTTTCGCAAACACTTTCAAATCTAATCCCTAAACCTCGGCAAATCCCCCAAGAAACACAAAAGTTATCGAGGGTAAAGAACCTTCGACGTCTAAAGAGATTCGAACAAAATTTAGATCAACAAAAACTACAATTCATTTTCAGTAAATGTCTATTGTCTCTTTTATCCACGAACTGGTACAATTACATTCGTAAACATTTGCCTCTTCTAATTTGGGGTGAATTTGTTATTTCGAGATCTTCCTGCTCTACCCTCTCTCACATAAAACATTTTATAACCCTCTAAATACACAATAAGTTGCTAAAGTGCTTTATTGTTTACCCTCTTGTCATTATTAATATTAATTTTAGCTATTTAAATAAAACCTTCAATAAGCATAAAAAAACTAAACGACTATTATTTTTAAACGTAATATCTATTTGCTTGGCCTGGAATTTAATAAACGCAAAATAATTCAAAACAAAACATTACATTGGAAAACAATTTGGAATATAGTAAACGTACCCGTAAGAGAGCTTGGAAAACAAAATCATAAATTTGATCAACTATTGTGTTCATTTTATTGCCTTTTATTCATACAAACGTTTTATACTTGTATTGCAATAACAGTAGATTCAAAAGCAAAGAAGTGCGTGTTTTTATTATGATAATAAAACATGCTACCGAAAGATATTCCGATAATTATTGTGTTTTGCACATTGTGCGCAATATATTAGTATGTTTTTAAAATATAACCTTAACCAAAACCTCATTTCAATAAATATAGGTTTCGCTACCGCAACAATTAATTATATTTTATCAAGACATTTAATTTATGGTAAATAAAAAATGTGGAAAACTAGGGCAACTGAAAATTTGTAGTAATCAAAAACTGTAATTATTTTAACCACTTGAGGGTGTTAAAATTTCAATTGCTAAACGAATGGACAAAAATTATATTACTGGAGTTAAAAGCTCTAAGTACGGACTAAGACAATGATTACGATATTTACGACTTCTAGACGTTCGTTCGCTTCACTTCTTGTCTTTTTTGCAGATTATATTTTGTCACCTTCAAACAGACAAAATTGTCGCTTTAAGAATACGTACAAATGTTGAAATCAAATCGTCGATTTGTAATTGTAATTAAATCTAGAAAATTTTGAAATAAGCGTTTACTTGCAACGAACATTTCAACAACCAAAAATAATAATAAATGAGTGATTTGTGTTTGCTTGTCCTTCAATAATCAATTTATTTAATAATTGTAAAAGAAGACGCTACAAAAAAAATCATCACTTTTAAGCACACTGTGTAATAAAATTTTTATTCGAATGTATGTGTCATGTCTTCTTAATAGGTACTATATCATCACCAAAAATGTGGAAAACGTTAGAAGAACTTGTTATACTACTATCGTTAATTGTTGTTAACGGTAGCTAAAATGTTTAATTTTTGCACCAAATAAGTGTAAAACGCTTTACGTAATATAATAAGATCCGTTAAAAAAATCATGTAAAGAAGATATTAGGGTTTTAGCAAGATGTTAATTAGCTGTGATACGAAGAGTAAATTTAAGAATAAAGTGTAAGTACCCAGCGTAATAGAAACAACAAATAAAAATATAAATTTAATTACATATCTAACTGTTCAAACAATTCGCCTTGATCTCTGCTGTTCTTTTGTATTATAGTAGCTGTCATAATTACACCACAAAATTGCGGACTAGAGATCGTAAACCGTTAAAATACTGGAACTCAGTGTCATTGTTTCTCTCATATGACACACCAACAAACTTCTTTACATCATCGTTTTTTTAACGCTGCAAGGAGTTTGCTTCTAAATTTCTCGCATGAATGGATTTATCGTGTTGCGACGGTATGCTACTTTAGACGCTCCGGGGGTTTATTTTAGTGTTTACTTTGAACAGGAAGGGCACTTTAAAAATTGAATTATGCGATTTACGGATCTGCTATGACATCACCCTCGAATCCAGGGTTTGATACGATTACTGCAGTTCGGCGGCTCGAAAAATGCGGTATGGATCAAAGGGGACTCATTCTGGTCTATTTTAAACCATTTTACTAAAGCTAATGAAAAGTCACTTACCGGCTATAGCTGCTTGGGGCACCAAGAGGGCGATAAGTAGAAACAGGGCCGGACCCAGTTCGAAGAGTTGAGTCCACGCCGACATGGCGCGTCCTGAAAGAAAAAGAAGGATAAATATTTGGGAATTGTTGCTAGTTGAAAATTTAAGTGAGTGAAGTGGAACACCAGCATATATTTTGTTGCTTTCGTTATTATTTTGTAGTCCTTATGTATCACAAGAAATTAACCACTTAAAGAATAAAGAAATATTGGTTCGTTGCTCTCGTTACAAGACGGATGGACAAAGTGCTTTTTCCTCCGTACAGATTGCGATTTCATAGTCGACTTTTTTGGCGCAAAAACGAGGTCTTTGACACTGAAACGGGTGCCGGATTCGTCCGGGATTTAGTTTAAAATTCCGGAGCTTATGGTGAGGAAGCAGTGTAATGAGACGTTTTGAAGGTTTATTTCTTGTTACAGTGAGTGGGTTCATATTGCATTTTAATGACGGCCGGGCTCGTTTTCGACAATTATGTCTATTCGAGTTCAATTTTATTAAATTAGGGGGCGTTTTCGTTCATCACTTATGGTAATTACGGCTGACTTCCGAATTTCAAACAGTGTTTAACTAATTGTTGCTTGTCCTTAGTGAGCCGATGGTGATTAGCTCTTTCTTGGTAATATCTGTGTTTGCTTGTAAATTCGACTCGTCACGAATACGTCTAGCGAATGGGTTCCGTAACAAGTTGAGCAAACTGGCCGTGGGCCGGCGACACCGTTTTTCCCATGACGCGTTATTTACCATCGGCGCGAAGCCGTTAAAGCAAATGTTTGCCTGATTAAAACCTTAAGCGAACAGCTAACACACGTTGAATTCCGAAAGGGTCAGCGGTAGCGCGCCCTTACAAAGCTCGCAAAAGCTCGCACGTGGGAACGCAACATCGTCCAAGGCCAATCATAACTGTTAACGCATTCTGCACCACATGCCGGAGAGCGTCTTCGCGGAATTGACTAGGAGACACCGGAGTATTCCGGGCGTTGAGGGATCCGGCCTCTCCGGAAGGAATCACGATCCGCTCTGACTCGGGGGCGAATCTTTCGCGAGCTGGTCTTACAGTTTTTATCGCCGCAGCAACGGAGCTGCTAGAGTGTTATATTTACCTGCAACCTGTTCGTAGCGCACAATGTCAATGACTTACCGCAAAAAACCTAATGATTCATCAAGGAAAACAACTATAATGATGTAAGGATAAAATTAATTCGAAGCTCGCCCGCTAACCTTGACTGATTATTTAACAATAACTGTGTCATTAACGGCCGAATTTTCCGGGACAATACTGGAGTTTTTGTTCGATCAAAGACGGGAATAACCGGAGGATTTTTATAGAAATCTCGCAGGACCGGTTGTCGTCGCGATTACAGCGACTTTTGCCATTCAGTTACAGTTAACCTAAGTTATAGGTCCATTATCGTAAAATTATTATCCGGAAGGTTAGTGTGCCAATGAAACCGACTGGAGTTTCCAGAATCGAACTTTACGATTTTGGTAAGGAACCCACGGTGGCCACTTTTTCGTTCCCATTGGCCAATTAATATCGAGTGAAGTTCAAATAGTTACTAAAATAAATAACTCGGAGATTCTCGTGTTTGTAGATACCTGGACCGATACCCGTGGGAACTAGATAATGTTTGGAGACTAACACAGGGATGCAAAGTACGTTGGCAAACAGGCGGTGGTTAGCAAAGAAGCGAAGTTTACTCTGTATCCTCCGAAATATCACGGCACTAAATCGACGAGAACGATTCAAAAAAAAAATATTTTACCAAAATTTGCGGTCACTGCAATCCTCACTGCACTGCACCAACACTTCCACTATGACTTACCTCGCTCGCAGTTCTGGTTAAGACGAATGACGAAATAGTCCACACGGGCCTTCAGTCGGCGATCTATGCCTTTGTGGTGTTGATGTTCGCGATTTATGTCCAGGAGATCGACACCAAGAAGATCGAGCGGACAACGGACCGACCAGAAGTGAACTCATGCGAAGCTGCGCGCCGCAACTTTAAATAGTCGTCGGGGCGGGGGAATTGCCGCTCTTGGGCAACGAGTCTCTGGCGCTTTTGCTGCCGTGTGTGATTGGTTCGCCCCAGGGTAGAGAAGAAGCACGGCGGAATGCACGACGCCGACGGTCAACAACGCCACCCTTACAAGACACTTGCACAATCAATACTCATCTTAAAAAATCAAAATTGTCAGCAGCACCCCGCAACCCCAAAGTTTATAATCTGATTTTTAATGAATAGTTTCGCCTTAATTGGACTCAATTCATAACAGTTCAAGTGCCTCCTTACCTACCTCAATAGCTTGAAATCTCATAGGTGATCGAAACCCGCAAATTAAATTCTTGTCAAATAACTGTAATATACTCTGAAGCGTTTTATTAATAGATTCAGAGATGATCGTTATGGTCAGAATCAATAATTTTACAGCATTCCCTGGCAGGAAGCAATACTTCTGTAATTCAGTCATAAACAGTCCAAAGAACTTGGAAAAAAACAACAAAAACTAAACAGTTCAAAGGAAAACCACGTCAGATCGCGTCAAGTCTTGGGAATTCTTGTGAGAGAAAAACCTTATCATCCAAGCTTCTCGAGAATTATGACTAAATTTGACAATATCAGAGCGCCACAACAATGAACAATGAACAAATATTCTGGAATTTCCATAAAAATATAAATGAAGCATGTTGCAGTATAACGCAGACCGATAAGGTAAATGTTGATAACGGTTAAGTTAACCAATTTCCTACGAATTTTAAACAATGACTTAATCTCAGCACCGCCCCGGTTATTTGACGATCTGATCACGTGAGCCCAAACTTGCTGGTATTACTCTTTGGAACCACTCGTTTTCCGGTAGCCACAAGTGGATTCCGGGCTTTTCCGGTCGCGATTCGTCAACGACCGTGTCGAATCTCGAGTCGTACTGTGTGAAAAGTACTCAGCGCGTAATAATTGATATGCATCCGTCTAATTACATGTTTGCTTGTCGTAATTCACACAAAAGTGAATGAGTAAACAAAGTTTAACATAAAATGAACACTATCAATATTTGTTCGCTTGCTCTGAATTCATGACCAATTAAAAATAAAAATAAACGCATCTCTCGCATGATACTTACTGTGATTGACAGTAACTTCAACGTGCGATCATAACAGTAACTCTAAAAAACTTAACACGCAAAGAACGTTCCGAGTGTGGATGTTGATGCAACAGACTACCGTCGCGACGCTGGACCAGCAGTTATTCCAATCATCGCCCTAAAAGCAGCGCGCGCCGTCCCTCGACCTACCCCTACACGTCTGATGCGACACGTTCCATATCGAACCATCTCTGCACAATTATCACTGAAAAACAAATGTGACTCATTCTCGCAAATTTCGATTTTGCCATCCCCTGAGATGCAGAGGGTGATTTCCACACGACCCTCGCTCACACCAATCTCAGTTTGTAAACAGCACATTTCCTCCCCAAGTCCATTGTGACTCGGAGCGAATTGTGTTGGAATTGAGTGAGTTTGGGTAGCGAGATAATTCGAATTACTATTAAAGGACCTCAGATGAGGTTCGATTGTGTCGTGAACACATGTGATGAAATTCGTTCCATAATTACGCGTGCGGATGAAAGGGAAATCGTTTGGCTGATGGTTGCGAAACACTTTCGCCGTCAACATTTCTTCTCGGTGGTTAAAGAGGCCAAGAGCAATTGTCAAGTTCAAAGTCAGCAGGGTTGGAATATGCAAGCTGAACACGGTAACGGACAGGAAACGCTCGTCCATCTGCGGATTCAGCCGCTGCGGAGCCGTCCAGGGCCGGATTAGCATTTGTTTGCAAAATATTGAACATGTATTTAGCAGCCAAAATCCACAGCTCTTATAAAGAAACATCACACATATGAAAAATCTGATTTAGGTATGTGTCAGGGATAACATACAATTTTTTTGTATCTTCTTATTTATACGTAGGTACACGTAGATTAAAATTCCGTGTATCAAACGTACGTTCATTTTAGACCAAATTAGCAATAAATTCAACAAATTTACGGCGATTTTTTTTCATGTATTGATTTAAATAATCGATCTTTGTATTGATTTAAATAAACACTTCTTAATTAACATTCTTGATTTATTTATTCCAGAGTACCGCTCGAACATGGGTATATTTTTCGTGGTGAGCACTATGCTGATAAATTAGCTATTTACGGCAAACCTTCGCCTCGTACTGATCAACGCCGATAATTTCGTTAATGTTATGAATTTATCAGAAATTGTGAGTAACGGTAGGGTAACTCCGCTTTCCGATGTTTCTCAAAATAACCAAATCGATTTTCGATGAAGTGGACCAATGCGGTTTTACAGGATATGTTGGTTAGAATAACTGTGAAACTATCAGGTAATCATTTTGTAATTTGAACCGATTTTAAAGGCTATTATGATACGTATTAAGACCGAGATTAATAGACACGAACACATTAATAAGATGGGAATAGATCGAAGTTCGGAAGGCGGAACTGGTAAAATCATGTTCTTTTAATGGTGCGTTATGAACAACATTTTCATGGAAATTACGGAATGAAGTTGGAAGAGAAGCATTAGCGGTTTGGTTTATATGTGCCAGTACGGACCTGAGCTACAGATGTCGGTTGCCTTATTGAGGTATTTTGGCTATTGTCAAGGTCATAAATCAGATCGATTTTCATTGTCTCTTTAGAATAATAATACTGGTAGCATTCATGATTATCTCAAATTTATTCAACAATAACAACGACAATATCAAGATGATTAATGTTGCTTTGGTTGTGAATGTGGAGACTTCACAGAGGTAATTTGGACATAATCACAATGTATATATTCAAGCACCGATAAAAACGATTTATGCAGCTATAAAAATCGTTTTGTGTTTTATTACTGATACGTTATGACAATTTATTGAGGATCAGAATTTTAGTTATTTTAATTACGACATAGATTAAATACTCACGAATAAAGAATTTTTTTTGTAAATTCCCAGTTTTACGCGTAACCACTTTACAAAATTTGCAAAATTTCATAATTCTTTTTTGTGATTGAGAAGTCATGGACTAAATAACAGTTCTCACAATTTGTAATTTCTTCTCATCGTTTCTACTTTTTACATGTTTCCACGTGGGTGTTCGTTTGTTCAAGGAGCGGTTTTCCCATGTACATGATAACGTAAAAAATTAATTTGCAATAACCTATCGGCCATTATCCTCACAAAAACTGCTCGTACGGGGTAGACTAATTTAATCTTTATCGTCCGATGTTGCATACGTCCATTCTGACATGTAGCCGCTTGATGTTACAGTGTTTCTTTTTGTGGATGTTCTTAATTTGGTGTGTCGGCAGCATGTGCATGCGGGCATGTTATAATTTGTGAAGGAAATTAAACGCTGCCGGTCCTCCAAAGGTTCAGACGATTTTTCCCGAAACTGTGCCCTCAGGAAATTTGATATTAGCATCCCGCCTTCGTCTACCAGGACCGATTCGACATGGCGCGAACACTACGGCTGTCATGCGAAATGCATCACACATACATTTACACACGAAGACAAAGGTTTGGGGTTTGAATTTTGATCGGCTTTGAGACACATAAATTACATGAGTTTTTTTCGGTGGTTCTGGGAATTAGACCAAAATCAAATGCGTTGGATAAATAGAAAAAGATCAAGGAATAATTAGATGGTTGGTAGGATGCAGACACGTGGCTGTACCTGTTGCATTGTGAAGTTGCTTAAGCTCATGATAATTTATGCTAAATGACAGTTTGCTGCTATTCTACCGGTTTACATCGTGCATACAAGATGGGTTTCGTAACTTCTAATTTTTGACCAGGAAGCTTTCTCTAAGATAAACACAGATTTTCGTGTAGAAGCCTTTTTTATAAGATGTTTGCACGAAAAGAAGAGATACACCCACAGCAACTTTACAGTCTATTATTAAATAGGAAAACAAAAATTCTTCTTAGCCAGTCTGTAAAAAACCTAGACAATCAGGAGACGAGTAAAAAGTGTTAGCCCACTAATGACGAAGAAACATATGAATCTTTAGGAATTTATAAAACCTCCTGCATACATAAAAATAAATAGAAAATTTTATGCGGCGTAATAGAAAAGCTTTATGAAATTATGAACGTCACAACCTGATATCTATCACTTGTAAATGACAAGAAATGTAAACCTGTCATATTTTTTACGCTGTATAATGGATCATTCGATGGAGCTATATTTTTGTGTTTTTTTTTTCCGGGGGAGAAATAATTTGTTTTAAAGAAATCACTTTTTAAACTAAGCAAACAAAAAAATGTCCTTTCATCTTTTGAACATTCCTAATTGCCTGTCATTTATCAAATTCTCAAAGTCCTTTTTCGTATCCAACTTCGATTTAATATCAAATAAAGTGAAGCGCAGTTTTCGCTTTTTTGATAAAACGTACACATCCATACATCAATTTCTTCTCCAACTTCTGCTAGTAGTCGTTTTCAATGAAACGGCAGCGATAAAACCCTGAACTCCCTTTTTATAAGCCATATACGTACAGCAACGTACAAATTATCTAGAAACTCAGACTGAAAAGCTATTTATTTCTTGCACAATAAAGACCCTATATTTCATTCCACGATGATTAAAAATGTGTTTCGATATGAGTCAGGTGTGGTATCTAAGCTAAAGATTAATTGATTCGTCGTAACAAGAACCACTTCGATTATTGGAATTATCGTAAGAGTTTCCCATTCATAAATGTTTCTGTTTATTCTATGTAGAGCGACAAATTCCGAACTTTGCCCGTACGGAATTACCACCTTGAGGTTAAAAATATGAAAACCCGCATCACGAATTCCGAAACCGTATAGGTCTTGCACAAACTGTAAACCTCGCAAGCAATTTCTAGGTCTGTGCATAACTCTTCGAGGAAACGACACAGTCTGGAGGTCCCAGCTGTCCAAAAGTGCATAAAAATTGCAAAACACCAACTTTTACTAGTGCTAAATCCAATTTCAATAAAATAACAATCAATTTCTGTGACGCAACGTCGCGCGTAATAAATATGAATGAGTGTTAGTTATTGGAAAGTCATCATAGCCACATTCTCACATGGAGCGTGGGAGTCGACTAGCAAGTGCAACTGATCTAGGTTAAGAACGAGGTTGTCGAAGAGTCCATACTTTGGACATCTACCTGCACGTTCGTCGCATTTTCAATTGTTGGAGTTGATCGATTAGCAAGACAATGGCCGTGGATGGTTACCGGGTCACCCCGTTCGACGAAAAATCAAAATTATTGTTTTATTCCGATCACGACGGACACGGCAAATGCATTATAGACGATCAGATATTTATTTTATCTCGATTCAATGGTTCCGCTTTTCCTGCAAACACATCAACGTGATTAAATGATTGACATGCAAGAAGTTTTAATTGATGCTGTGATTATTTATTAGGCAAAAACAATCTGGAATTTTAATTAAACACGCAGGAAATATTTTAAGAGTATTCAATATTGGTCATGCTTCTTAAATAAATAAAACTAACGAATTCTCAAAATTCCTTAATCAATTCATTTTTTTTTTGGTTGTTTATTTATTTGTTTTTAACGTTGTACATTTTTTTAACTAAAAAGAAACATTGGGCGGACTAATAAATACCTGAACAATTAATTGTTCTGAATATTTTTAAAATTGATACAGCCTATAAGTTTCTGGATGTCTATGCAAAACCTTAAAATTTTACTACCTAATTCTACTTGTGCAAGATTTTATCATATACATAATAAGAAAGAATGCTAATATTTTTTAAGTTTTGCTCTTTAGATCGAAATGCAGAATGGAAAACTTCAAATTTTAAAAATTCCGAGTCGATCATTTTCAAAAGTTCTGCAGACTAAACTTGTTCCTAATTAATTCTTTGAATTCATGGTTTATTTTTTCTACGATGTTCACTGCGAGTAAAAATTTTGTGTGATGACTGTTTTCATCAACTTCTTGTGAATAAAGATGTAACGATGCAATTTATTAAACAATTCGTCAAGTTATTTTATGGCGACAATTATCTCAACATTCTTAATGAATTAGCTAAGAAATAAAACTGAGAGAGAATTATCTTTAGACAAAAGACAAGTTTTCTCGAGTCGACTATTTTAAAGCAAGTTTTTTCCCTCGACACAAATATTTGAGTTGATTTCCTGATCTCGCAAATAAAAAATTCTATTTTATGGCGCCACACATTTCGCCCCTATTTCTAAGTATATCATTTTCTTCTATTTCGCCCTCTTAATTCCGTATGTTTGTCTGCGGGAAAGCTCATTGTTTTAGTGGACTTTTTAGATAACGTTGGATTTATAGGCTTTTCGTAATGTCCAGCTTTGATCCATTATTATTTCCTTTTTTCCTCCATCCCTCTCATACATAATTCCGTGTTTTCTTTTAGGGGAAAGATATTCACCCTTCCCTTTATTGCAAATTCAGGTCGTGTCCATTCGAGAAAAAATAACAAATACGCTTCATTAAAATTTGAAATATAATTGATGGGCCTCGGTGGACGGAGCTCCCATTTTAAACTTTAATTAGGTGGACGCCGAGTTAGATTAAAATGCAATCTAGAGTAAAATCTCATCATGTAGGTGTAAAATTGAAGGGGATTTCCACAGTAAAAGGTATAACGTGTAATTTCATATTCGCAACACAAAAGCCGTTCGCGAAAAATAAAAAAATATCAAAGGGCATTAATTTGAAATTGGCCACTAGCAATAAAAAACTACAGAACGATACCCGAAGAAATAAATCAGATTCTTGGGTTTACTTTTTTATTCTATGCCTCGTGAAAGGTGTTTCCGATTTTGCTACCAGACAGAACTTGCTATATTTATAGAATAAAATCGACCACTTATATTCTTGGCACTCGTCGGAGTCTGTAAAACGCGCCACTACAGCAGACTTAGTGCAGCTGATAAAGCCTCGTGCACAGTTCAATGATCCATCGAGTCTCTATTATCAACCCCGGATTCTTCCGGACCCTCGTAGGGTTCCTAACGGTTCTCAACTGTTATACTCCAATCCATGGAATCGGAATTGAGAGATTAATTTAACGACAGTGGTGTTGCACCGTCGTTTTTAGGTTAGTGTATTTAACCCAGATTTATGAGTATGAAGTCCCTCCGAGATCCACCGTGGGCTATCGAGTCACAATGTCGACCGTTATGCCGTAATTCCAAAAATTGGAATGTGCCAATTATACCAGCACTAATGATTTTTGTACTCTGGCCATAATTTGGTCCATGTAGATTCCTAATACACCCAATTTATCTTTAAGATGCTACATAACAGTACCCTCTATTCACCGGAGAATAGATGCGATGGCACAAAAAGCGCCCAACGTACGTGAGCCAATTTCTGCTCGTAATTCGATATCGTGTTGTTTTTTGCTTTGCAGTAACCAGCGGCTCAACAAACGCTTAAGTACTTTTTGGCGGGGCCCGGACGTTTTTATGCCAAGTGTCCCGTTATGGCTAAGGAAACAATATTGCTTCATACGAGATGTCCCCTATGGCCCTGACCTGCTCAGGAATTCTAAATAATATGCAATTACACCTCACGCTAAATTACGCCTCAGACCAAATATTTACCCCATTTCTATGTTCACTTTCCTCCACATAAAAAATCAACTAAAGACTGCCATTTTCCACATCGATAAACTCGCGATTGTGCACGCAACTAGGGCGTTCATTCATGAAACACAAATTTTTTGAATCGATTCTCAGTATTAATCGGAAATTGTAAAAAATTCACTTCAAGTCGTAAAGTAGAAGACGTGAAAACGCTTTCGGTTTACCGTAACCAATGAACCGTAAACACTGAGTTTGTGTCAATAAAATAATAATTATGATAATGCGATTGTTTGCCCTCAAGGTTTATCTTAAACCTTCTATACCAGATTCCTTTTGTCGAGAGGTTAATATTTTATTTACCGTAAACTCAAAGTACTTTAAATTATTTAAAATTGCCAATGGGTCTTTTAGTGTGAGTGAGTGCTTGAATTTATGTGCTCTATTTTATTTATTTAACTTGATGAAAATACAAGAGTTTTAGCCTCAGTATTCTTCAAAAATAGATTTTGATCTGATCAACTAAGCATTTTTTAATTTTTTTTAGAAAACGCTCAAAAAGTTGTTCAATTTACTGGCAGCTAACCGACCAAAATGTTTTCAAAAAATCTACGATATATTATGTTTGTCATTCCGAAATTTGAAAATTTGTAATAATTTTTAGAAAAGCTTCTCTTTAAAATAGGAATTGACATATTTGGCACTGATTATTAAATTTAAAAAATAATTTAATTAGTACATTTTAAAGTTAAAAAAAAATATTTTGAGATTTGGGAATCTTGAGGTCATTTTTTTAAACTTATAGGAAAAAATCTCCCTAGTTTTTAATTTTTTTATAGGCTGTAGCCCGAATTTCTATACTATGGAAAGTTTCTTTATTTTGGGTTTTCTTGGAAATTGTAAGCCATTCTTTTACGTAATTCGTAAAACTAAAAAAGATTTTAAGGGCATGTTTTTTCAGTTTTTAAGGGAACTGGATTATTTTTTGAAGTAGTAAAAAAATACAGTCAGTTTTATAAGAAACTGGGTTACTTTTTGTGCTGTTAATTTGCTTTTTGCATCAAATTTTTCCAGATTTTTTTAAATAAGATGCTAGAAGGGAATTCTTAGATTTTGAAACTTTCAGGAAAATAACTCTTTTTAGAAAAGACATAACCCGACGCTTCAGTTATCAAATTTTAGATCTTCAGGTTCTACAATGTTAGGACTACTTCAGTTTTCAGATAATTTTTTTTAATTTGGAGTTTTTTCAAACAAATAATAATTTGTTAGATTTAATGTTAAACCTTTCAGAACATGAACAAATTTAGTTTTTATATAAAGTCTTAGATTTACAAAATCAGAAAATTTTCAAGTTTGATACGTTATATCAAGATATTAAACATTTTGTTCCAATATTTGACATTCTTAGATTAAAAACTTTTTAAAGTTGGTAAATAAAAAGAATAAATTATAAAATGATTCAAAATGTAAAATTTTATAATTAATTCTTTTTATTTTAATTTAGGCCTTTAAAAAGCACTGTCAGTTTTAGTGAGTTCATAATTAAAAAATGTGTACATTTTGGCACTTCTTTTAGACTTTTTAGATTTTTCAAAAATTGTTTGAAATTAATATACCTTTGTGAGAATTTTGAAAAATATATATAACGCACAAGTGTTTCAACCATGACGCCTCATAATTGATCAAATTAGGCAATATTTTGTATTTTTTTAATTATACTCCTCAAAAAACCTCTTGCATCTAGAATTTAATTTAATAATTATTAATTAGCGTTTCTTAAAAGTAACCAGCAGTAACAGAGTAACCAGCAGTAACAGATTATTTTTAAAAATATCTTCTTTCTTTCTTTTAGAAAAATAAAATATTCGAAAAATAATTGTTGGACTTAAAAAGTAATCATTGTAGGATGTCCATTGTCCATCGTGCTCAGAAATCCAAATTAGCAATGAATATTAAATGCAAATTTGTCAACTACTATTGATTCCATTTGGACACACAGCAGATGTTAATAAACTCAGTAATATTAACTATAATGACATAATAATTGTTGATAAAAATGAGATTAATTCGGTTGTTTCTAAAGAAAATACCTATTGGCGGTTCGAAAACAGGTTCTAATTTATTACACTTAATATCGACGCTAATAACGATTTTATTGCAATTTGTTATTAGGCTTTTGTTCATTTTTTAATTAAATTTCAGTGCCCACAGTAAATATGTCTTTTGTTGACATAGCTCTTGTATGACTAACAGTCTAATGCATTTTTATGATTTAAGTGACTTTGAGCATCGTAGCCTTAAGTCATGATTAGGCGTCTAGGTCTAATTTTGTAAGTCATTGCTCCAAAAACTCGAAAATTAGTGTGAGAATTTTTTTTCTGCAAAAAATTTAATATATTCCGAACTAAACATGGTCTCTAAATTGCAGTTGTGATAAGAGCTGTCAAAAAGATTTCAATATGTAAAAATAACAATGTGTTTGTCCCCAAACGGGAAGCATCTTAACAGTAAATTCAAAAACATGACCCATAAATTAAGATTAGATAAATCATGTTTCTAACTGTATAATAGTCAATTTATTACAAAATCCAGCCTGTTCATGTTTCCCTGCGCTGTTTTTGTTCGTTTAAGTGCGATCTTCTGGCAATTCATTATAGGATCATTAATTTTGAACTAGTCACATTACGTTATACGATTTCTTCGAAAATTTCGGTTCATTAAAGATCATGTCCTTGAATTTTTAAGGTGACAAAAATCAGGTCAGTATGGTTAAGTCCAGAAGGTTGATGAACTTATTCACTGTGTTAGTTGGCAGATAATTATCATCCTAATTTAAATACGCATGTGTTATATTTTTCAACACCGAATACAGTTACCTACAATAGCAGAAACCGCTGGAAGCATCAATCAAAATCAAATTATAGCAACACAAAACCGAGTTTGCGTTTTTCATTGTGTGGGAGGGTTAATGGAATCGAAGGCACGATAAAAACTGTTATATTTTTTTTTTCTAAAATTAGCAGATTATTTGGGCCAAAAGGTAACGGCTACCACTCCAGGTTACTATGTGACACCTACATTTTGTGGCGTATGCTATCGAGACAATTTTTTCACGAAAACTCTACAACCTGGGGCTACACACCTTGTTCGACAGTCATGCTACATGGAGAACAGGATACAAAAACACAAGAACCGCATAGACATCGTCATAAATAATTGATCGCCGCTCAATTTATTTATTTATAAATTGAGATGTACACGTGTAAACGCTATTTTTACAAACTTGTCCGCTTATTTTTAAACATTTGTCAGAAGGTTTGACGTATTCTTGCGTGTTGGTCCTTTTTGGAATTTCAGCAGGGGATCATATTTTTCTTACTTTTAGTTTGTGAGGTCATGACGATGATGTGTATAGGCAATGACGACCTTCGTTAATTCGGATGAGTTGATATTGGTAATGTTACACACACGAAATTTCCGTTTTAATAACAATAATTAACATTGTATGAAGTGTTTATTTCCCGGGCGTTGTTTTAAGTTTTTTGTTTGTTTTGACTGTTAACACCAAACAATGAATAAGTTGAAAAATTACCATCATCTAACCAAGCTAAATTATGACTATTATAGTGATTGCTGGGACCCTGAATTTTAGATGCCAAATCGATTAATACTAAATTAGCATAATTAAAAAAGTGGATCAAAATCCATGTATATTGTCATTTTTTTAGTTAATTTGACATGATGTTTAAGCGTAACCACCTATTAATTCATTGAAATTAAGTTATATTTGAAATAAAAAACATTGTTTCCTACATGTCTCAAGGTTTTCTCTTAAACTTATTTCATGTTTTATATACAAAGTAGGTGTATTTTAGAATTTACATATTGTGAAGATTAATGGTTATTTACATAACAAATCGCGACGTCTTTTATGACTGAATAAAACAAATTTTAATGTCTTTTTTTGTAAGTAGTGTGAAGCTGAATGAGTAAACGAGGGAGTCATTTTTGTTCTAAGTAAGTAAATTTGAGACCGTATTTTCAAAATATAAATCTTTAGATTTCTTTCTTTTGTAGTTCAAGTTTATAATAAAGTAATAAAATATATCGATCAGATTTACCACTCTTTTTCAAAATTACTAAATTCAATGAGAATTTAAAAAAATTGGTTTAGAGAAAATTTTGTGAAACTTTTATCACAGCTAAGCTTTGTTCAATTTTGAATAAACCTTGTAATTTTTGTAATTTTGGGCGAGAACTGAAACTTGGTTTTAAGTTTCTTATTAATTTTAAAAATAGCAAAATTTGAATATTAATAGAAGTAAATTTTTATGATTCAAAATTTAAGCCTAATTTATACTTTGCATATTTGCACACACTTTTGTCTATATAGTTTCAAAAAACATTTTAAAAATTATTTACTGCGATTTTGACACATAAAGCATTTTGCATATTTAGTTTAAATTCAAATTAAATTTGAAAACAACATAAAAAACACTGAAAAATACACGGAAAAATCTGTGTGATTAAAAGAAGATATACGAAGAACCCAAAGAGTACAAAAATAATAAAGGATTAAAAAAAATAAAAAATTTAAGCCATTACAGTGATGATAAAATCCAAACATGTAATAAACACCAGGAAAGCTAGAAAATTCAAAAAACTGAAAAAATAAAAAAAATAAAACGGGCACAAAGTCTCCGAACACAATTTAAAAAAGTTACAGTTAGCAAATCTAAAGAGTTAAAAAATCTAAGAAATTCAAAGAGAAAGTTTAGAGTTCTAATGTAAAGTAATCAAAAAAAATCAAAAAAATCTTCATTCTAAGCCATTCTAAAGTCTAAAAAATAAAATTAAAACTGCTGAATTTTTGTAATTTTAACAGTACCCGCGGATCTTTCGCTGAAGAAATACAACATTTAAAAAGAAACACACTAACCACCAAGTTTAAGGAATAACGCTAAAATTATGAGTCAAAATGCATTTAATAATACAGATAGGTAATAGATTCCCATTTTAGGCACGTCTGTTTGAAAAATTAATAGGTCCAATATTGCTTTTTTAAGTTTTTAGAAGACAAAATTTTTAGGTTACTAAATAGGCAAAAAATTTAATTTAATCGTTCTTTTATGTTAAAAATTAGCTATCTAGAATATCTAAAAAATTTAAAGCGCTTTCGTTTGTAAAAAGTTTTTATAAACTCTTATTCCAAACTATAGTTGAAATCTCTAGCTTCGTCAACTGATAAAAATAAAAACTGTAAACACGCAAAAGTTTCGAAATAAATTTCGCTTTTTGCCAGAACCCCTAAAATATTGTCGCTAACTTATTTCTAAATTTAATTACAAGTGTGTTAACACAGATGCTACTTGTTATCTTCACAAGCCTTTTAGAACTCAGGGGATGCTTCAAGTCGGGTGGTGCGTTCCAGAAATACATCAAGAAGTCCGACACTAGATCTTATAGTTTTAACATCTCACTTTCCTTTTAAGACTCAAGAATATTTAATGAAATCTGTTTACTATTATCTACAAAACGTGTTGTGGTTAAGAATGATCGCGTATAAGAACTCGCAGTAAAAAATTTAAACGAGCGCAATAATTTGATTTTTAAGTAGACCAAATTTACTACTTCCGATTAAATTTTAATGAAAAATATTAAAATAAAATTGTTATGAAAGTACTTATTTATGAGATCATAAAACTGATTTACATTAAGACAACTTTACAAAAACAAATTTTACGTTATTGCAAAATAGTGAAGCAGTCATTATATTTTTACTACATTAAAGATTAAATAACTAATTCTCGTTTTAAGGCCAATAAATAGTGTTTCTGAAATAGAAAAAATTGAAATAATTTTTTGTCGAAATACATTAAATTCTATCCACAATGCCCCCATAGACGAACAGTAAAATCATTGTTTCAATAAAATAAAATACTTCCTTATTTTTTCAGTGATAAAGTGAAAGGAAGCGAGAGACAACCTTTAGGAAGGGTCGATAAAAATATAAGAGTCTAGGGGCAGGAACTAGCGATCTGAGATTACCAAGCAGCTTCAGGGGCAGGTTAGTAAAAATAAACGTCTACAAAATATTACTGCATGACAAATTAAATTCACATGCGTGTTTGCATGCGGGCAACTTTTTTTAACAACACGTGATATAATGCCGACTATCACTCTCATTTAACTCATAACCGACAGCTGAGTCCTCGCAAAGGGTTAATAAATTAAACAACATAGAGTGTGCCGAAAAACATGTTTACCATGCACGCCATTGGAAGTCGTTTTGTTAAGCATGAACTCACAGATTTGAAGGTTTAGTGGTGGTTAATTATTTCAAACTATTCTTTTTAATTTGACCTTTAATTTTGGTAAGTGACGTGAGTATGAGTAAATAGAAACGAAAGAATTATTGTATATATTCAAAAATCCGTTATTTGCGTGTCCTCGGTATTGTGTCCATCATCAGGCATTACATTACATTACAATGCAAATTCTAATTTAAACGTGTCTAATCACGATTGGCACCAGAATGACAAATTTCAGTAAACCTGGAGACAAGGAAGTGAAGATCTCACATGTCGATAAAAGTAGGTGAGGCGTGACATGTCGTAAAAAATCTTCATGTATCATTGCACACGTTGAGCCTTTGGCGCCTCAGTACCACTCAATTTATTCCGCGAAAGAAAAACAAACTCCTTGGCAACCCCCCAAAGGTGCATAACCATCTGTTGTGATAATCAATACACCTAGAAACTGTTCTTATAACTTACCCCAGTGTCGTCTCGAGGGAAATTGAGAAGACGCGAAAATGATTTATCGCACGATGTTTAGTATTGTTTAGTGGCACATCACAGTAAAAGGAAGCACTTCTAAGAAGCGTCGGACTGCTTTTAGGATATCTGATACCATGATGGTAAATTGCGCCCAGCGGACCGTAAATTTGAGTTGCATCCTCCATCATGTTGATGACTGCCATTTGCCGTGCAACGGCTAATATGCTAATTTCCTGTTCTTTGCTCGCTTGATGATGACTCCTGTATTAAAATTTGATGTTCAAAGTTTTGCTTTCTTATTATAGCCACTAAATCTTGGAGATTGATGAGGACTGCCGGCCCCATTATCTAATGGATGTGTCGTCGTATGAATTTTTCAGAGGTTGCTGCAGAGAAAATCAATCACGTTAAGTCCGCCAATTATTCATAAATGCATACTCCCTGACGCGATACAATTCTCCGACCAGCAAATTATATTATGGCTTTAATGACATCCATATTTTACTCTTTCGAGATCATAACGTTTATTAAATCTGATGGACAGCGCGAAAATACGCATGTCTATGACGTTATCGTCCAGACGTGCCAATTAGAAATGGATTATTTACAATCGTGCAGTAGTGACTCATGAATTTATAAAACAAGAGATGAGTTATAAAAATCATTTGTCGTCAATCCATTATTTATCGAGAAGCCATCAATTATCCGGTACTAGCGATCGTACGAAGAGATTGTATCAACGTTCAATAATATGACTTAAATATTAATCGGCTTTCAAGTCCGCCGATGTACAAGATTATCATCTTTCACCGTATAAAGGGCCTGATGTAATCCGATTGCCTTTCGACGAAGAGCCCCCACCGACACTATTTTCAAATTCGATAGACCGAAGACCTTAATAGATCGTTAGTAGAGGATAATTATTTGTTATCTTGAAAGATGTGTTATAATCGGATAAAGTAAGGTTAAATATTATTCTCCGACAAGAATAAACAGTACCGAGAAAAACTAGACGATAAATCGTACCGACGATCAATATACAAGTACTTGGAATAGAAATAAATGCAATATTATCTAACCAAAATAAATCAATAAATATCTTCCACGGCGGCAGCAGTTTTGGAATAATTTCGTTCTGGGAAATCAATTTCCGGCGTCGGTTCTTTCATATTTCCGATAATTTAATTGAAATTCATCGCAATTTTGAGCAGCTATATTTTACACTTACTATGTACAGTACATACAGTTAAGATAGGAATATTAATAATTTCAGGTATTTCTTTAAATGTTTTAAGCTTCGGAACAACCACCTCCGAAACCAAGTAATTTTACAGTCAGTTTTAATGCAATTAAGCCAACCATCATGTAATTTGTACTCTAAAACCGAACTTATATTTTTTTGTAATTTTTTTCTTTCTGACATTTTTATTTAATGCAGCTCACATAGCTCTTAATTACCACCACACGTGTCCAGGAAGATAATAGCTCTCTTCTTTCTTCTAAGACGTATGGTTTTACCAAGATACCTGAAGCGTTTAAAGTCGATAATAAAATAAAAAAACGTGCTCTTACGACTGCTAAGACGACCATCTCCCATGTTTGGTTGCATCTGTCGGATATTGCAGGAAACAGGATTAAAGGAAATTCTAAGCGTAATTTTATTGCTCATGAATCTCGAGTGTAGAAGCATTCTTATTTACAAGTGTCTGTAATGGGACAATTATTTTGTTTAAATGGATCTAAGAAAGTATCCGGAGGCAGTTTATACAAGTGATTAAGATAATTAAATAATTTATTTGTAACTTCCTATTCAAATGATTGAGTATTAAACGCTCATCGTCAGTTTAATGCACTAAGCAATTAAACTATATAATCTTGGAACTGGTTGCTAATTTAAGAGGACAAACTGTGGTTGTAATCAATGGAAATTTTCAAAACGTGCAATGTTTTTAACAGTTTTCATCTTCTAAATTCAAAAAAATTATGTTACAACTTGGTTCTAATTTCAGGTTTACATGCAATGAAGAACTGGAAGTGGGCTTGATTGCAATTGTAAGAGTTGTTAATGTTCATTAGTTTTAGTAGTTAGCGTTGTTATAAGAAAGTATTACCATTTTATGGCCTGTTTCAATTGTCGTTGACAACTACAACACATAACAAAGTTGAAAATGTTGACCTCTAAAATAAGATACATCTCGTCAAAATTAATTATTAGTGTCAATTTTTATTCCAGGGAAAAGGTCATACTAAATAACCAACTACAATGAACGTTTTTGTTTAAATAATAATTCTAATTAGTAATATTAATTACTAATTTAAAAACAACATTTTATTGAAATTATGCTAATTAAATAAAATAACACAATGGTTTAAGGGATAGTCATAGGTCATGGGTTATCCTTTAACTAGTTTTTATTATACCATAGAGATACAGTAAATTAACTATGGTTAACCATGACTGAACAAGTGGTCTTCAGAAAATTAATTCTCGTACTTCCTAATAATAAATGTCAAAATACATTCTGTAAGTATAAGTGCTACACCCAAATTTTACCGACAAACAGTTTGTTGCTCCTTTTCAATGTATACTGACATTGTTCTACTAATTTAATATTTAAATAGTTTGTCATAGATTTTGTCGTGGAAAATGAGCCAAATAAGGAGCTGAAATTCGACTATGATGACAAAATACGTTAGAATTTCTTAATTTATATACATAATTTACATTTTGCGGATTTTTTAAATGCACAAGTTTCTATAGCTTTATAGAAGAAAACACCTAGTTGCTGCGATAGTTTACTACATTTTTTTGGGTGTCAGAAAGCAATCCCCGAAGAAATGCTGTGATGTACAGTTTAAAAAAATGCATGTAGAAACCAGCCAGAATTTATTGTGAAAAATGGAAAATATCTCCTACGTTTATATATATATTTTAGATCGTTTCAGATTTTTTCCTACACGTAACCGTGCGTGATTCTGTGTTTTTATTCTCCTAAATTCTATCATTCATTAATATTCTTTTCGTTATTGTCCATGATTAGTCTGACAACTAACTGTCTTGTATATTTTCAGGATATTGGTTTTTAGTTTTTTTTATTGTCATGGAAAGCTTCACACGTTACTACAAGAAGTAATCGTTTCCATACATTTAAATTTGTTTTTTTTTCTCAAATCTATATTTTCTAGTTAGTTTAGTTCAGTCTTAGTTTTTCTATTAAGTTTCGTTGTGATTACTACGTCATCAACATTTGTCCTCCAATCCGTTCCCTTATTCTTCGGAAAGTATATTCTAAGTCTAAATTATTAATGTAATTTTTTTGTTTATGACTATTTCGTATTTTTCACCTTTGATTGTTTTCATGCACGTCGTTGTGTTTCTCACAGTCATTTTATAATTCGTATCCATTTACTAAATATCCTTAGTTCCTTTAGTGCACATATAAGTTTCCATCTTTTTGTGGAGTCGAACGCTTGTAAAGTTTGCAAAAAGCGGTTCCATGTTTATTTTATGTAGATAGGTTTTTTCCAGTATCTGTTTTATTGTGTATGCCATCTATCTTAGAACCGCCCTGTGTGAATCCACATTGGCACTCTCCGATATGTTCTATTGCATCTGTTAACTTCGTTGTTTTACAGCAATGTTGTTCTTTTTACGTATTCCTGATTCCCCTTCCATAGTTTTTGTCATTTTTTCCCATTTTTTTTACTTAGTTTTTACATATTTTTCAGTTCTTGCATAATTAGTTCCGGAAGTTGTTCTCCGTTTTTGTCTTATTGTTTTTTCCTTTAATTTCTTTACTGTGCCCTATTTTTTTCCAGCTTTATTTTGCATGGTTTTCTATCCGGTCTCTTTTTTAATTTTTCTATACAACTTTGTTGTACTTTTCCTTAATTTTTTCGTATACTTCTTTGCTTTCTTATTGTTTTTTATATCCATTTTTCGTAATTGTCTTATTAATTAAAATATATCGAGTTCAGGTCTCAAAACCCGCCACCATTTTATGAATTTATTAAATTTTAACCAAATCGAAGGTGACTTGACAACCTCGTGGCAATGAAGTTCTGTTTCTGTTGACTTGTGTGATTTTGACAAGACTGCAAAAATACGACGAGTATTATTGCTAACCACTAATTACATTGAGCTTGACAATCAAATGAGTAAGAGAGCCATTGTCTTTTCAGTACTTTAACGACGGTAATAGATATTCCTCATCGTTGTATTAGTTACCGCAATTTATTTTCACATAGCGTAGTTAGATCAGCCAGTAACATCTAGCGAGAATTAAGTCATAAATTATAACAAATTGATCTATGCTAACAAGTGGTAGATATTAATACGAGGAAATACGCACAATTTTCAACTAATGGTTTTACTATAAATCAAGAAACATGCAGTGATACCGCAATTAAGTAGCACTGTATCATCGTCAAGTGCTTTAAATGTTGACTTTAATCATAATAATAATTATTATTGTTTGACGTATTCAAGATTAAATTTTTCCTGTAGGCATAAATGTTGACTGTTGGTTTAATTGGCGGCGAATAGTGGTGTGAACATTGTAATCTGGGTTGCGTCTTTCCATTTAAGGTCTAATGATGATTGTGTTCACTGCGGTTAAGATTATAATAAATGCTCATGAGCAGAATTACGGTTCTGAATTTAAATCTGTTGAATTCCTGTGTTGATTTATCAGATAGAAGAAGCAGTGCGCTCGGCAATAAACGGAGTAAATATTCACCTTCTATGGACATTGAAAAATTGATCGAACACATATTTTAGTTTCCGCTGATCGACTTTACTTGTTAAGCATTTAGAGAAAAATCTAAGCAAACGTCACGTATTGGAAGTTATAAAGTAAATTGAACCGTAATTATCGCGTTTATCTTAACCTTTGCGAAACCGAATACCCATTGTACCTTAATTATAGTCATTAATATGCCACTTTATGGATGTCTGCGTCCTTAGAAAAATGATGAGCAATTACATTAAAAGACGGTCTGGTTTGATTGAATGCTTTTACAACAACTCTGAATCTTCATGTTTGCATCAATTTTAATACACATAAAATACTGCGGGCTTTTTATTGTAAACGGAAACATAAATAATCAATAATTAACGAACGATGGAGCGTTAAAGCTGTAACGATTTATTAAATAGTTACGAATTAGTACCCTAAACCGGATGCCAAAGTCATAAACAAAGAGGGCGGTTTTCGTAAAAATGAAACGAAACTTCTTTGAACAAGGTTGGAAGAAAGTATCAATAATTATTCGAGAAGGTTATTCAAAAATAATGTTTATTTATTCATCGCAATGAGTAATCGATAATTATTATTAATCGTGAAATTGCAATAAAAGACGTATATTATTCTTCCTCAATAATACCAGTAAAAACTGGCACCGGAGAATTATAAAAGCTTTTGGAACAAGCTTTTCATTTGCAATTCAATTATGGATTCGCTGCCTGTCAAAGCGTATAGTGCGGATCGAATGAAAGATGTCTGTGTCTGGTACATACATTTAAAAATTAAGGGCTGGTGGTCGTGTCCTTCAAACGCGGCATTGTCAAGGTCGTCTTGCAAATTAATGCATATCCAGGAGTCTCGGATGTTCTCTTGTGGTTATTTCGAGAAAACAGGTTTATATGGATTTATAGCGCGGTTGTCGTATGTTGCAACCACAATGAGTTTAAAAAAACTTCTTCTATATTTATCCCATTATTGCTCACTGTAATCGTTAGCATATCATTAGCACGGAGACGTAATTACCGATGTAATAGAAAACAAAATGCAATGAAAAAGCGCATCCTTACGCACAAACTGTGGAAGATTTAAGCTAAATTGATGGTAGACTTAATTCCATCTCGGACATTGGAATTAATGCTTTTACGGAATTAGCGGGGGGATTTTAATCGGCTGTATACGCATTACGCAGGACCAAGCTTTGGATTTCTTAGAGATAAATGAAACTGAATCTTGTCGGGGATGGTAATTCGATTAATGTCTGGAGAATTCGATCATTATTTTAAGGAGAATTCTACTTATTCTGAGAAAATTCTTAATTTCTTTAGTTAAGTTGTGTTTAAATTGTTTTCGCACGAATTTAGAACTGTGATATCAATTGGTCGAAAATTAATGCTTATTTAACGAATTCATGTTGTGTTGGCGTTTTGATAAACTATCAGTCTTAACGCTCGTAAAACTCTAAATCACTGATTTATGCGTTTTGAATTTTTTCACGTTTCGGTTTTCACCAGTTTCTGTTTCTTTGACAATCCTTTAATTTATAATTTTGTAATTCTAGATTTACCATGACTAATTCTTTTTAGAAACGTGTTAATTAGTATTCTTTTTTCAGATTCTGAAATATAAATTTAACAACCGTTTTATTATCCAGATGACATGACGTTGTGGAATACAAATTTAATAAAATCTTTCCTCAGCTTTTAAAATAAAATTTGATTTAGTGCTTACCAAATATGGAATCTTTTGCTGATTAGTGATAAAAAATTCATATTAAATCGTTTAATTATATTTTTTTAATGCAAGCTATAACAGTTTTTTATGTATAAAGTAGGTAAAGTAAAGTAAGCAGAAGTGTAGCCAAGTCCGAAATATGAGTAACAAATGACATCAGAAAATCAACATGGCTTTCCTTTTTTGACGACAGTTTAAAATATGCCAAAACTACCATTTTCATTTTCATTTGCCAAAGTGGTTAGTTTTGTATTGTACAATTCTCAGTAAAAGAAACAACCAAAGTAAGTTGAGTAACCATTCAAATTAACCATTCAGGTATAAGTCAGTTAAGGAGACATTTTTGGACGAGTCCGAAAAAGTATCGTTTTGCAGAGCGAACATCGAAAATTATATTAAACACAATTTTAATATTTTTACTGTTAATTATTAGAAAATACAGTGAAAACAATTAAATATCGATTAGAGGTAACTGAGCTACAAAGCGAGAAAGAATTTTAAGCATATAATGTTTGGAAATGCACCCGTAAGCTGACTGACAGTAAAATAAAAATAAAAATATAATCCTACAATCTGATGTTTATGACTTAATAAATTTATAGAAAATATAAGACTGTGTAATACATATCCACTTTCTATTAATTGAGTTTTTGATTGACTTGAAACTTATTTTAGATTAAGTTCAAAAGCAAAATTAGAAGTGGGCGAATCTCTAAGCTACTGAATTTAAATCAAATATTAAATTATGTAAGTTTACAAACTTAGGTTTAAATCACACAATAAACGGAAAATATTTCGAGTTTGATTGGAATTAGTTAAAACTGTACCTCGAATTTATACAGGTGTCTCCAAATTTGCGAACCTGCTGAATATACGCTATATTTAGAAAAAAGCAGCTAAAGCAGCTATTACTTTAATTAAAGAAAATATGAAGGCTTACAATTTTAGTTTTAACGTACATTAATTGGGTTATTAATGCATTTTTTTTTATTAATTTTCATTCATAAATCATCGGAATAATAATTCTAAACATTAACAAATGTATTACTTTTTGCTAATTTGTAGCAATAAAATTAAAACATGAACTAAAACATGTAGTGCCGAGAAAATAATTTATATTTCATCATTGACTGGTAAACCATAAACTGCCTCTAAAGTAATTTATAGCATCCAATATTTTGTCTCCCGTTAAGACATGTTGTAGCCGATATCCAGGACCGACATGAAAACTTTTCTTGTTATTAACTGTTCATAACTATTTTTAGCTGCAAAAAAAATCATGCCAACCCTGGACATCGGATAGTACCTAAACGTTCCGTATTATAAAACAGTTTAGGGGTAGCTTGTGGTTTACCAGTCAGTACCATAATAGCATATTTTAACTTCGTTTTTATACTTTTCGGTATAAAAAGAACGAGGTAGGTTGAATTTGCTTCTATTTTATTGCTTTTTGAAAAAAATTCTTTTTTTTATATATCTCACATATGATTAACAATGGAGAAAATGTGATCAGGTCTGTTTGTACTTCTATATGTAACAAAAAAATCCTAATTATAACGTAATAATAAAGTGAGTTTATAGACCGCGACTTGAGTATTGGCGGAGCCTGTATATTGCTGTCAGTTTTTGAAGTAATCTGCTTATTGCTAGAAGCGGAAGCAAACTGATACTTTTGCGCCTACGAATACAAAATTATGAGAGCACCAGCTCCTCTTCCCCTCGTGTCGTTGCTACTTATGTTACTGCCACTAAAAGCTCCATGTTTAAGCCAACCTAATTTAGCACTCAAGAGAAGCAGTGTTGTTACTATAAGCTTTTCATGAGATTACTGTTTGCAGACAAGCATTAACCACATATAAACTCAAAGTAGTTAATAGTAATTTTTTTTCCATCAAATATCAACTAGAAAATGTTGCAACAACACATTTGAATCAATTAAATTTAAAACCCAATTTGTATTCACTGTGGGCTTTTTTTTTTAATAAGATCCTATCTGAGGTAGAAACTGAAAACAATTAAAACGATGTTGTGACATGGAATAATCGTCCAAGTTAATGAGGCCCTTATAATGAAGTGAACTATTTTCAGAAGTTTTATTTCGAGATGCATTTTTAACGGATCCGATGAGATAGCTATTTCCTCTCATTTGTCTGAAAATTATTTATAATTACAGTTTCGGTTCGAAAAAAGTAATGAGTGATTATTTTGAATTGAAAACGGGTCTATGGTACAGTTGGTTAAGCTAGACATTTTACTTTAACCTTTAAATAGTTTTAAATTTGTTAGTGCAAGCAAACATGAACCAGACTTACACAGTTATGAATTTACACATTTCTGTTGTATAAATAATGAATTGGCCAATATGACTCATAGGGAAACCCCTGCGAGAAAATTGCAGTATTTACGAACTGGTTGGGTCATTCTCTAAATTTACGACCCAGAAGCAGTGGGTGATTTTTTAACTAACAAATTGCAAGTGAGTAAGGAATGATGATGGGAAATTTCAGGAGCAAGTGTAGCGTTACTTCGCCTCAAAAGAAACACGTTTGGAGAAAATCGAGCAATTAAACATAAAACAATCTTGCTTTCCTGCTCACCAGTGCCATTAACATAATTCAATGACGCAAGCATAATTTGAATAACACGGCACAATTATTATTAACATAGAAGAAAACAAAATTATGCGATTTATGAGGCCGGTTCAGGAACGGGTTGGGAGAAAATGGGAGTGTGAATGAAACGGATTTCAGGATGTCACCACCGAATGTGATTTTAATTACCAACGACGTTAATTTTTTGTGACAGTTCGTGGGATGGAGGAAATGAATGAAATGGGTCACGTTTGCAACTCCGCTTTTTCATAGTACGCACTTTTCCCTCCGGCTAATTCCTAGACGATGATATTCATCATCTCGCAATAATACTATTTAGAAAAAATCTGAAGAAAATCATCATCGCGGCCGCGGCCTTCGATGATAAAAAATGTATTTCGTCAATTTCTATTTATATCCTATTATGGTATTATTTTCGTTTCTTCGGAGCCATCAGCTATCAGAAGGTTCCAGCAAAATCCAACAACTAACAATAAATTTATAAACAAGCACATCAGCATTCCGACCGCAGTATCCTATAATTTCAGATAGATTATTCATAATTGTGGATAGTAATTAGCGAAACGTGGCGTAATTTCTAAAGTATTTACCAGGAGATGACCAGGTCGGGATGTACTTGAGGTCGTCTCACATCCGGACGATTTGTTTTGCGCATTTTAAAAACGAGACGACGAAGTGATTTTCCTTGTTGTTAGAAAACATAAATTCACTTTGGATCACATCGGGAATAAAGATAGATCGAGTAACGTTTACGCTCGGAAAAGCAGTGGATTTTCACGACACATGGCGCTTGACCTTTGCTGAACTCTGTGAAAGAGGGAAAAAGGGAAAATGGGACGAACGGTAACGCATAATTAAACATTGAGCGTTCTATTACGATTTTAGCTGGAAATGCAATATCTGAAATTAAGTATTCTTTGAGCCAAATTTTATTACGAATTTAAAGGAATCAGACAGTTTTTAGGATCAAAGCAATTAAATCTTAAAATTAATCGAATTGGTGATTTTTCGCCTGAAAAATTGAACGCAAAGGCATGATCCTCTCTAAGGGGAATTATCGAAACACAGTGAAGCAAAAACATCTAGTTTGGATTTAAAGCACTATTTTTTTTAGCGTGTAATCAAACCTAGTTTTTAAAAAAAATGTCTCAGTATCATACTGGAGTCGTCACTTATTACCTTTAAAATTAAATGTTGCAGTTCCAAAGATGAAGTGTTAACCGCTGACAGTAGTCTCATTAAAAAGAACATTCAACATTTATAGAATCCCACTGTACTCAGTGACTAAGCTGTGTAAACCAGTAGAAATAATGGAAATAAACAAAGACTTTTTCACAGCTAAAAACATCTAACGAGGTAATAAAGACTGGCGTTTATAAACGGATCTCCGTCGTCGGTGAATCATTGTACAATAATAATTTTGATATTAATTCCAGCTCCGTAATCATAATTTTCAACGCATACAACACCCGCATTATCCTTTTGAGGCAACAATGCAAAGATCTTCCACGCTTATATAATAAACTAAAAAAACGAAGACGTTTCCGCTGAGTCACTTGTATAGGGCAATTACATATTTTTAAATTTATGCTAATTGTTTGAAGATAACAAATCGTCTCTAAAATAACCCAATTAATTTCATTTTGTGACCTTGTGCCTCTGGCAATTGTTAGAAGAGTTGTTATGTAATGGTAGCAAGCCTAGATCTCCAAATTTAGATCTACGTTTTCATTGTTTGAATGTTAGTCGAGATATTTGGAAACTCAGTTTGTGCAAATGACAATCCCGTCATTCCTCATTTGATCGTAATTAATTTTGAAGCCTTTTCAGAGACTAATTGAAAGATTGACAGAGATTATGGATGTTGCTGTCAATAACACATTTTACTAGTACAAGCAAAGTCGATTATTAAACGTTATACTCTCATTACGACCGACCGTAAATCAATACCCACAACATTGTTGCAATTTTCTCGCGAATGTATGCAAATGTGAATATGTCGTCGGCCATCTATCAATATTAATCGTCCTGTTTTTCACGTTTTGATCAACTGGGAAAACCAATTTCTTCGGAAATGGGATGACAAGGTTTTAGTGCGGTGAAACCACTTCTTGGGGTTTCTCTGACGATATTTCCTCCCCTCTTTGATGAGAGGATTTCCATTCAACTCACGCCCTCGAACTCTTAAGAATTCAATCAACCATCATCTCCGTTTAATTAGCTTGGTTTTTACAATTGCAAAATGCGTCCAATTATCTGATGGACGCACCATTGAACTTAACTCATTCAAACGATCGGAATTTATAATAAAGAAATCGTGCAATTATTGTGGTTTTTTCTCGAAATCTTCGCGTTAATTAATTCGGAGGCCTTGGAGCTGTACCAGACTTGTTAAATTTTATGTAACGTAAATTTGATCGTGGAGTATGCTGATTTTAACGATTTCCTTCGTTGAACAAATTCGATTTCCTTTAGATAACTCTGCTCGGAAGAATTCGACAATCAGAGGCTTTAATTAGCGACGGATACAATTTTAATTATTCAAAGGAAAGAAGGAAATTATAAATACAAAATCGTAGCTGCACTGTCAAGTGCAAACTTCTCAAACTAAAATATCATAGTCGATTTTTAATTGCTGTATATAACACTCAATATTTTTACAAAGCAGGAAAAACATAGAGGATTGCAATTTATTAGTAAACTTCTACTGTTTATACTCTTATCATGTTAGTAAGGAATTTTGTGTAGAACGCAAAAGAAGAGGTTAAAAAAATATAGAACGGTAGCTTGGCTATTACAGTTACAATATTCCCCATTATTTTTAATTTAAAAAATCTAAAACTAGTTCCAAAAGTTGTCATCATTAAATAGAATTAGGTTCTTAAAATTTGGAATATTTATATGCATTAATAAACTGGTAATGTGTGTTTAAATTTAGCAAAATCAGCTACCTAAATTGAAACCGTTTTGTTTTTTGACATATTTCATCTTTGGCAGCCGTAAACTGTTGAGTTATCGAACTTATTGAATTCTTTCATTCATTTCAATTTTCAAAGACTAGAATACTAACTCTTCATCACTATTTAATGACAGACATTTATTTATAAAAGTTGCTGAAATTTTGACCCTAATTTACAATATTTTATATTGAGAGAATTGTTTCATTTTCGTAATAAATCTTCTTGTTTCTGGAAATTCATAGAAAGTTGCATGGTGTAAAGAAACTAGCTGTGAGAGAAAAAAAAAGTTTTCTGACGTCAAAATAAATTTATTCCTTTTATTTATGGGTAACAACTAGTCACCAATTCTGAGAAATACAGTTTAGATATTTTTTTTCACATTGATTCCAAACTGTAGTTAAAATTAATATAGGTATCCCATGTAGAACTATGGAATTTAATTTTTGGTTGAGTAAATTATATCATGAATTAAGAGAAAGAGAAATTAAACACATAGAAACTGAACAAAACTTTGTAACCCATCTCTAAAATTAGTCGTTTCAAAAAAGCGTTGTAATGACAATGCAAAAGAAAGTTTTATATATGTAACGCATATTGCAAATCCAGGACATTAAGAGAGTTCAAAAATTCCAAAAAAGTAGAAAAATCCGAAGCATCCAAAGTTCAAAAGATTGCAATAAAACAAAGAAAATGAAAAAAATGTTGGAATTATAAATATAAAGAAATTTCAAATAAAATTAAGAAATTTAAAGAATTTCCGATTCAAAGCAATAAAAAATTGAAATAAAAATTTGAGAACAATCAAATGAATAACGATTAGAAAAGTTTAAAGAATTTAAAAGGGTTAGGATCTGGAATGTTCAAAAATACTTAAGAACTTTAAGAACCTCGAGAATACAAAGCATACACAATTTATTATTAAGTATTAAAAAGAATTCCACGAATACAGAAAATTTGAAGAGTGCACGAATTATCTAGTATAAAAAAAATCTAAAGCATCTAAACTCTAATGGCAAAAATTAAAAAAAGTTTAAATGTGAAGAATCTAGAAAATTTTGAAGAATTTGCAAGATCTAAAGCACCGAATAAAGCATAGTAAAAAAAAATAAAAAAAAGTAATCAATCAAAAAAATCAAATAATTGTAGTGAATATTAATATAATACTATAAAAATAATTTTTAAAATACAAGATATAAAATTCCAGAAAAATCTAAAAAACTAGAAATTTAAACAATATAAAGAAAATTTAAAAAGGATGACATCAAAAAACAAAGAATCTAGAAATACAGTCTAAGAAAATTCAAAAAATTTTAAAAAACCACAGAATCTTATTAATCTGAACATAAAAAAGTGGGAAATATACTTTTAGAAAGTTTGCAAAATCTAAAGAACTTTGAAAATTAGGAACCCTAAAATCTAATACAGCGTCTGCAGGGAGGTAAACAGTTCTAAGGTTCTACTAGTTGTATGCACATCTTTGCATTTTTTTTAACTTTTTACAGTAATTTGATGAGTTATATGTTATCATCATCTTTTGGTACATTTTGTTACACATTTTTCTTTTTTTAAATCAATGTTTAGAGCTTTCCGATTTTGGGTTCTTGTAAATCTTCTCCACGTGATGATATTTTCTATGGGCACAACCACAAAGGGTTAAAACCCCATATTTGATAGCACATTGTTTTATTAAGGTCACATTTAAGGTCAAAACGAGTTGAGCAAAAAATTGTAATGAGTAATGACATAAATTGTAATTGAAATCATGACATGAGGAACAAATTGGGATTCCATTGGAAGAGCCTAGTGAATTTATGTTGAATTGAATAGATAATTTGACGACCCAGAGAGAAATACCACAAAAGCTTGAAAAAGAGTGAAAACATATTTTTAAAATCTAAACAATAGCAATAAAAGTAGAAATTTCAAAATTTTTGTGTCGTTATTTAATAAGTTTTTCTAATAATTTAACAAACTTTTAACGTTAACCGATATTTTGGTGCTAAAACTGAAACAATACGATCATTATTTAATGTAAAATTTGAACGAATAATAATAGGTGATAATTAGATCTGGGTCATTCCACCCCATTGGGTAGACAGACTCTGAGTCACTTTACTTACGTCAATGATAACATTTGGTGTAATGAAACCGGTCGATGACTGTCAATTTCTGATCTTCCTCTTAAATATGACATCACAAACCTCAAAATAAAAGAAATAACGGCCTTGAAACTTTCCTCCGTGACTCATTTAATTATATGGCAAATTCAGTTTTCAGGACGTCACAATGTGGGTCGAATTCCATTCATGAGCAGAAATTTGTCTAGAAACTGGGTTGTCATAATTTGCAAACATTTTAAAATGTTTCGTAAATTTTACCTCGACCGTTATTCATCTGTTTTATGCATTGTGTTTCAAAAGCTTAAAATCTGCCGGCCACAATGAAACTTACCTTTTGTCGTAAATATAAATTTGGAAAGGTTAAAAGTTGATTTTATCGTGATCAGAGGTTATAGGTCGGACAGCAATCGTCCAGTTTACACTTTACTGATGTTAGTGTGAAAAGGAAAAAAAAGTTCGCAGACGAGACGCATTATGTTATGCTGTCCGTTTTTTTTTTATAGGTATTGTAGCTAACAGGATGCGAATTGGTTGACACCCACATTGTTGTCGGGTATTACTTAATAATATAAGCGATAAAGACGGCAGTTATTGGATGTTTAACAGTAAAAAAAGAGGAACGTGAGAAAAACGATCGAGCTTTTAGCGATCGCTTATGCATTCGTTTCTTTTGATCCGAACAAATTTATTGTGAAGATGTAGGTGTTTTACAGTTGGATACAAGCAATTTCGTTCATCGATCGGAAATAAAATGTCGCATCGAATTGTTCGTTGTTCCAATTTGTAAATTTTTCAATGTCTTCGATTTAACGTCAAAAATAAACTTCCTGTCAAAACTGCAAGGTATGAGTTCTAACCCAAAAGTTTTGCACGAGCCGTATAACTTTTGGGATCAACCTAATTTATTGATACTTGAAACCGTTGTTCGAGATGTCGTGAATAATTGAACATCTGAAAATGACTGAGGGTAAATTTTAAGTGTGATGGGTTTCTATCATTATATATAATTTAAACTGCAGATTTAGGGTGGCGGTGACTAAGATTGTTGTTAATAGCGGTGTCTTTGCTACAATTCCTCTAGGAGTTAGGGAGTCTCTAAAATCCATTTGCACTTATGTAAGTGCACTCGTGATTCAATTCTGTTTGGGATCGATAAAAGACGGAAGGTTGCTGTATCAAATAATTTACGACAATTGCTGAAAAATGACTTAAACCCAAAGGATTGTCTTGCATTGCTTTCATTGAAAATTAACCTTAGATCATTCATATCTCCAAAATATGTCAATAGCAATTGTTGGAGGTTTCTTTATGCTGGTAATTTGTAAAACCACAAAACCACTCTAATACCAATTAAAAATTTTAAAGGCTAATAGGTACATATAAAGCAACTTCATATGTATTTTAAGTATATGTGGATTACATATACAGTATAACAACCTCTCTCCAACCTCCATTATATTCGAGGTTCCGTTGGTTTTAATAAAATTAAATTAACGTCTGGAAAACCCAGGCTTTCCTATAGAGGCAATAAAGACATTATAACGTAAAAAAATATGCAAATGACACAATAGAAATAAAAAAATTAGTGTCTTGAATAATTTTAGAAAATATCGGAGATTCATCTTTGATTTTTCCAAATTAGGCAGGAACATATTCGTATTTGGTTTTTTGAACAGTTTTGTTGTGTTCTGTAGTTTTTAACGTATAAAAGAAAAAACTGGAATATGTTTGTTAAAATTTATTTGCTTGTGTCAAAACCGAAAAAATATTAGAATTTCTACGAATAGTTGTAAGTAATTTAAAAAAACACTTCTAGTATCATTAGGATATCTAATTCAAACAAAATTTAAATGCTAAGAATCTAAAGAAATTGAAAAGTCAGAAGCATATAGAAAATCTAAAAGCTCGACACGTTGCAATGGATGAAAAAGAGTTAGAAAAAGCTGAAGCTTCAGAAAGTTTACATTATGCATAAAATATAATAAATGCAAAAATGTAAAGAGCTCTATAATGCCTAGTACTTATAAAAATATCAAAGAATAAAAAAAATCTGGAAAAATCTAAAAAAATTAATACATCTAAAGAGAATCAAAAACCCGTTTGACCTAGAAATATACAAAGTTTAAAAAAAAACTAAAGAAAAAGGGTAGAAATTGACGCTTGTAGCATACTTCATCTATAAGCATCCAAAAGATTCAAAAGCAGAGGCAATTTAAAAAATTCAAAAAAGACATCGAATTTTGAAAATACAGTCCATCTTCAAAAACTAAAGAGTTTAAAGAATAATAAACATGCTCTAAATATCGGAAAGTTCTAAAAATTGTAAAAAAATTAAAATTTGAACAATTTAAAGAGAGTCGAAAATTTCTAGTATCTGGAAATACAGAAAAATAAAAATTTTAAGAATTTACAACGCTAACAATAAAAATCCAAATGGTTCAAAAGACATCTACAAATATTTTGAAGACTGTTTAAAAAAAATTAAAAAATGTAAAAAATTAATAGAATTAAATAATTCTAAATAATTTTAAGAATTTAAAATTCTAAAGCAGAATGTAACCAATTCAAAAAAGCGTCTAAAAAGTCAAAATATAAATAATTTAAAAATTTAAATAAGTTTAGAAAAATTCGCAGAATTTAAAATGACAAAACAGTGCTAAGATTAAAAAAAATAAAAAAAAACAATAGTTAAATAATCTAAAGAATTTAAAAGTTGCAGCGGATATAGCAAGCATTGAAAAAGGAGGAAACACAAAGAAGTAAAATATTTCCAATAATTCACAAAAGTCTAAGAATGGAAAGATAGAAAAAGAATTAAAAAAAAACTCTTAGAAAAGCGTAGAATTTAAAGAATCTGAAGCACAAAGTTCCAATGAAATTGAAACATTCAAAGAATCTACAAAATTTAAATAATTTAAGGATAATAAAAAAAATCTAAAATGCTAAAAACATCTAATTAATATGTTCGCGTTAACGTGATATATAAAAAGAAGATAGTTTTTATTAAATTTTGTTAATTGTACATTAATGTGGTAGTAATTAGAAACGATTTATCATTTCTAAATTATTTTTACGAACATTTTAGTAATATTTTTCTAACTTTACATTTTTGATAATTAAAATTGAATCACCTTTGTGGGTTCTAAAACTGCGACATCAATTTATTGACACAAGTCACTAAAAGGAAAATGTCACTGAACTTGTGCTTAAATTTATTGTAATCATAAAAATGAATTAGATCAGATTTAAGTTAAGCTAAAAAAAATAACTAATTAATAGTGCCTAAAATTTAAAACTCCTAATTATTTTGTTATTAAAATTTATGTGTTTACTGCATTGGCATAGGCATGTGAAAAAAAAGATTAAAAGAAAGTGTATAGACAGAACTGAAATTATTAACCAAAGTATGTATACTATTTTATTTACAACCATTTTCATCGATGACAATTAAAATTAAAAACTACTAAGTTGTCTTGTTTTCCGATAGAATTTCAACCTTTTAAAACAGTTTGACGTTGTATCTTAGAAAATGACAGAAGAAAATCAAGAACATCAATATTACAGGTATACATAAAATCCTTTTAAATTCTAAAAGTTGAATAAGCTCTGCGGGATTAGAAAGTAATATTGATATATACTATTAGTAAAAAAATATTTTTTTTCTATTTTAATACACTAAGGTTAACACTAAAGTTAATGTTCCCCTCCGGTGTGTTATAACGGAGTTCTTCTGTACATATTTGTTCACAGTTAAATTTAAGTCGTATTTTACAGACATTTTTTTCATCAAATTTTGCAAAAAAAAATTTGTCAATTTTAGAACGGATGCTCTGGCCATCTTCTAAAAAAAAAAAAAAACTGTTAGCCGCCAAATTACACATTCTGGTTAAATTGTTTTCGTCGAATTTAGTAGCACCACGGGAATAACCCACAAATTATGACCAAATTCACGAAATAATTTTTCACCAGATAATCATAAACTGGATCCCTAATTCTGTGTATTGGTTCAATTACCCACTCTGAATGAACAATTCGTTCTCTGGCAAAAACTCATTTAGTTCATAATCGTTCTTTGTTGAGTATGCCTTTGACGTCGGCATAATTTTCCGTTTCATGTTTTTTCAGATTTTTTTTCCTTGACCTAAAACACATGTGGGGTTTGTTAGTTTGACTGACGTGCACTTCTGAGAAAGGGGACACAATTAAGATGCACATGTCACAAATACTGAGGGTGTGCATTTCCGGTTGATATTTCGAAGCAAAAGGTCACGATTGTGGGGAAGCGACTGTAATTGACAAAGAACCGAAGCGTGGTCGTTGTGACAGAATGAAATGAACATTCAGACCACCATGAGAGGAATTTGCAAAAATTCCATCTGGGATTCTTGAATATTAAAATTATTACTGAAAACAAGAAGACAAGACATGAGAGTTTAGTATCGAATGTCATGTGACACTGAAGAAGCAGAAATCGACGATAAATCTTAAAAGTGGTGTCAGCATATGAGTTTTTAATGCCGGACGTGTTAAAGGAGTGGCCAACACGGAAATATTCTTTTCTGGAGAAGAAACAGCTATAGACGTTTTTCTACTAATACTTCTTATTGACAATAGAATAGGTAATCAAACCTATGATATTATTTTTATTTGCAGGGTGTTACTTCAGAGCTACTACATTTTGAGAAATGTGCATCTTTCTTTCTTTAGAACTATACCCATTTAGCGGCATCCTCCTTAATGTCTGAGAATAATTTATTATCTTCTTTTAATACACATTACAATATTAATGTCTCTTTTCGCGAATGCCACAAACATAAAGAGAGTGAATAAATTAAGCACCTACGTTGCATAATGGCTCTTGCATTCTTATACTACAGGTTGCAGTAGACTAGATTTTTATGTGTCATATGTAACAACACAAAGAGGTTTTTTTGCCCACAGGCTTCATAAACTAACGGATGTTTTGGGACACTTACAAAGTTTCAAATTTCATAGCCGGACATTAAAACAACGTTAATTTATGTGTCAACTCAAACAAGGGTGAGTCTGTAATAAATAGGGTGGTTTTAAAGCTGGCTTAAACTAACTTACCACCCACAGCGCAGTGTCAATGTTAATAACCTTGGAACTATTATTTCGAGTAAATCTTTGCAATTGTCTTAATTAACCGTCAAATCTTAAGTAAAGTACACCCAATTATGTAATTAAAGGAATAGATATGGTGTGAAATTTCGTGGTAATATAATGTGCGAAATTTACTTTGAGGGATTAAAACAGCAGATTTGAAAGATAAAAAGTATATAATTTGAAAAATCTTATGTGTGAAAATTGTTATAAGTGCAAGTGAATTTGCACTTCTTCGTGAAGATTATCATCTGCTTCCAGAAGCTGAATCTATTTCAATAAATTACATTAAAAAAATTCGAACAAATTATAGCTGCTAATAACGAAATTTATTAGTACTTTGAATCACCGAATAAATGTGAGGAACGATAGTAAAATTGTAATAATTTATATTAGTCAGAACCTTCTGATTTAGTGTATCATAAAGTAATAACCATTCATTATGATTATTCAAATAAGGATTTTCTGTGTCATTGTTAAAACGGTCGTCTTTACTGACCACAGCCGGTTCTTTTGATTGAAGTTATCGCATATCCCGTTTTAGTATTCAAATGAGTTTTGTAAGCTTATTGTTCTTTTTTCATAAAAGACACATTTAAAAAATTGTGCTTTTTATAAACTTGTTAAGAATAAATTTCTGAAAGCGAAGAACGGAATTATGGTTCGAAATGATAAAAAATAACGATTGATGTGAACTTTGCCCTACAGCTTTTTGATGTATTCATCAGCTTGAAAATCACAGTAGAAATTCTAAAAAATACGAAGTTAAGTAGAAACGTGATAAAATACTGTGAGTGAATTGAATTGAAGCCAGCAATTCCTATTAATGGTATGAAAAGTTGCCTCCGGAATATGAAAATACAATATCAATACAAATTGATTTTAAAATTTTAGTAATAAGATAAATTTAGAGGCGGTGTTTTGGGATTAAAACGTTTTCGTGAGTTTGGAAAGAATTTATTTAACGCTAAGAGACTGTTGAGTCTATAAACTTGGGTTCTATTATAAAATTACTAAAAAATGTGATATCTTGGTCCTTTTTAATGAAATTAGCACTTAGCAAAATTGTCATAAAAATGCATTTTATTTTATTAAAAATCACTATATTTCCGACAAAAGTTTTTACTTTGGCCCAAGACGATGTCAATTTTTTTTCCGTTTTATAAATTTTAATATTTATCTGCTTAGTCTAGCTATCTAGACGATTGCCTTCAGATCCGTAGATTAAAATAGACTGAATTAAATTAGAAATTTCTTTATTAAAAAATGATCGTAAGGTTCTAATTTGAATAAGTTTTCTTTTTCACATTTTTGATCCAAAATGTATACACAAAAAAATGGGTAATATAATTTTTAGACGATTTGTAGTCCAAAACATGCTTTCGAAATTGTACTTATCCATTTTCAGAATTTTGTAAAAAAAAACTGAAAAACTTACATTCAAAATTTAAAAACAAAATTTGTATTTACAATATTTGATTGGAACTGATTTATTGGAACAGTCTGTCTAAAGTAAAATATTTTTAAAATATGTACTTATGATTGATTGATTCAAAATTGACCGATATCGCACCGACTCACCCACGACAATATACAAAGTGTATGTACTATGAAATGTACCTAGTCAACTAAATAATAAATTTATTGCAAATTTTCATGTTTGAATGGATATAGTGAGTGCAATAAACAAATTAAGTTGTTAATTATTACAAACAATAAATAAATGGTATAGTCTCGTCATAAAATAAAATATAATTCCATTGGAACTTTAGTCTGAATATATGTGTAAGCAACAAATATCAGATGTCGCCTAACTGTGCTTTTTCTATTCAATAATTTGTAAAAATACTCAAGGAGGTTGACTTTCTATTCGATTTATAACATAGAAAAAACATTTGAAAACTTGTCTAAACTGCAATGAAATCAAACTTTTTTCCGCGAAATCAATAACATATTAAACAATAAACTAGTTTACGTACACCTGCATTACAGTATCAACATTTTATAGCTAATTATTCCAGCGTGATGCATGTGTTTAAATAATACCTCCGACATATTGACTACAAAGACATTTATTCAAATTCTACCGCTTCAGTGAATACTACAAAAGCTCTCTGTTTATAATCAGAGCAAAGCTCGCCAACATAACGTTTTTGCGAATGTTGCATGTTTAATTTTGGGTCGGCTCAGGGCATGGGGTTGTCGGAGTCGGTGCATCCATCGGTCAGGCGCCGCGTCCTGCCCCTGACCTCTCGACCTGACGGTCACGATGCTAACGACCTCATCTGTTGCATATGCACACTTGCAAAACCAATTTGTCCCGTCTTCCGGCTGACTATTGCTACCATCTAAGGACAACTGGGTTACAACTAAGTATCTTCCATATTTACAATTTCTGGTTAAGGAACATTATAATAGTTGCACGAGTCACGGAAGGATTTTTAGCGTTATCCTTAAGAAGCTGCTTGTATGCAACCGAAAAACTATAAGGATGACGGTTAAGGAAACTATTTAGTGAAGATGTGATTACTAAAGTTATTACTATAGGCAAGTAGTAAGATAAAACTGTCAACACAGGTGTAACAGTTTTTGTTGAGGACAGTTTATAGCGTTATAGTAATGAAACGCCACCTACAAAGACGCAAATTGATTACTCTTGAAGTAGTGTTCGTTTAAATTAGTTTTAGTAAAATAGTTTTAACACCATGGAAATGGGCAGTTGAGAGAAATTTAGTTGTCAGCTTGTTAGTGCTTGAAGTCATTAAAAAAAGGGATGTGGCACACCTAAGTAGGTAAGCAAGTTCCATCTTGAGCATTTCTTTTTCTAAGACTGTTTATTCAAGTAGTTATTTAGCAAGCAATTGAAAAACTTTATACAAAATGAATAACTCGTTTTTTGTTGAATAAAACGAGTGGAAATTATTTATGGAAGTGGAATTTAAAAATAAAATAAAATTTTCCATTACCAGTTCAACTGTGCTAACGCTAAAAAGCAGTAACTGCATTTCAGTAAATTTGTGCACAATTAATTTTTTTCTTTATCCCCCAGTTAAAGTTATTTTCCAAAGTGTAATTAGTCTTATCCGGAAGGTTTGATTTATTAAATTTTAATCTGCTAATCTATTACACATAACAAAGCGCGTTAAATATCGCTTAGTAATGTTAACACAAATTGTTTAAAAATGAAATTATTGCCTTCTAGCTTAGCACGGTAGTACTAGTTTATATTAGCATATAAGATGAACATGCTACTTTATTACTTTAAATTTTTAATTATGTTGTACTTAGGTACATATATAATTAACTTTATTTACCCAAATGTGCAAAGTGTGTTAAATTACATTTCTTCTACAAACTTTATGTAACATGTCAATTTTATGTAACATCTCTTAGTTCAGCACCGTCGCTATTTCGTCGTCGTCTTAGGTCGTCCTATTATTTGTTGTCTTCGTGTTTCTTAAATGGTCATGGTCCTTTCAATTTATTTAAATGAACCATTTTAGCTATTTCGTTCCCGTAGCTTGTGTTTTGCTTTTTTGTGTCCTGTTTCAACTTTTTGCTACCACAGTGTAATATCGGGCAAAAGATTGTTTTAGACTATCATTTTTGTTTTTTTTTACTTGTCGTTTTTTCCTATAAATGTTTTATTTGTAGAATGATCTCGTTGTTTTGGTATTTTTTCACTTTTGCCTTAATCTTCTCCCATGGACATATATGATAGCTTTTCTCTTTGCCTTACGTACTTTTTTTTATTCTATTTACACTGACTTTTTACTCTTTTCGTTTCGTTTGTTAATTTGTTATATGTTATATAGCTATATAGTTTTACTGTTTCGTTTTTTTTATTTCCTGTGTCATCTATAAAGTAGAACTAAGTACACTGCCTTCGTCTGGTACTCCTAACCTGCTAATTTTCTCTGTTTAAGTTTCTTAATTATTTCCTAAACATTTTCCACTTAATGCTGTCTTAATAGCGTCTTCTTTCTGTTACTAAAATATCATTTGTTTCATAATGGTTGTTGTTTTCCGTTTATTTTTTTTTACTTTTTCCTATTATTTTTTCACCTTCCGTTAACAGTAAGTTATATTTTCTTTTTTGATTTGTTTTACCGTATTTTGCTTTTTAATATTATTTTATTCAGTTCTTTATAAAACAGTCTGCAATTCTCATCTGCTTTAACTAAATTCTTCCTTGGCTAACCATTTTCTTTAGTTTGTTTCTTTACAATTTACATTCTTCATTCTTCTTTTTAATTTCTACTTGACCCGCTATACTTTGTTCTTATATGTTTTCTGCTATTATCTACAATTGTTTTACATTTTTCTCTAGTAATTTTTTTTTCAAATTTCTGTTACAGTTAGTCGAGAATTTCATTATCCCATTTTTCGAAAACACATTACGCTTCATTTTCCGTTTATTTATCAAACTTGTATCTTATTTCTGTAAATACTATAGTGAATGTTAACAACGATTTATGTAACGAGATCGTAAAGATAATGATTTTTCGAAAAGGCCGACATTTAGAAGACGATAGTAGCAAAGCCTACAAATCGGTCCAGGCAAAAAATCGTCTTTATGCCAAGGCATACCTACAAGAATTTTTGAGCCATCACAAGAAACGAACAAAATGTTAGAAATTAAAGCTTAATTTATAAAGCATATGTTTACAGACGAGTAGAAAAAATTTATGTTTACGGCCGCAAAAAAGGTCTTCAGTTCGTAGAGTATATTTTAACAGATGATAGAATTCATCTTTACGTCGGGCAGACGTTTATAGCCTTGTCGCCGAAAAAAATTAAATTTGGTTAAAGCAACTAACCTCTTATATTATTTGAAAAACTATAAAAAAAATTATCTGTATTCCTCGATAAAAAGGGGACTCCGCCAATGACTATTAGTAGATGTAGCGTTAAATATTTTTCCTTTTTTAAAAGCTCATACTGGATGTATCTTGAGACACAATATCTTCTCTCTATGACCGCAACAAATATGGACTTTCTCTAAACATGGCGATTTTTTTAGATAAAATCATCATTTTTTTCTCATCACGTCATTCTACAGTCACAACGGATTCGAACCTAGGTCAACGTGTAGCCCGTAAATTACCTGTAAAAACACCTTATAAAAGTCGTACTGCAAAGCTTTGTACATATTGTTTCTCAGAAATCCGATTTTCCTGTCTGCAGCGAATGGTCGTTAATTTAAAAATCTGATATCTTTTTCATATAAATATTCAAACTTATCAGAAATGTACGGTTCATCGTATCATATAAGCAAACGGTATCGAAAAGCTCAGTCCCCGGATAAAAAACCTCATTTGCATTCGAAACAGGAAGACACTCAGATAAATATTCGCGAAAAATGTCGTTGATCTCGTGTTTTTTTTTCCTTTCCGATTGCGGTTCGCGTCAAAACTAAATCAGATGAACCGTTGTTTAAGGCTTCCCGGCAGTATATCGTGATTAGCGCCGTGTTGTGTAGTACGCAACGATCATGTTAGGCTGTGGTAAAAATTATCAACAAGCTAGCTTTTGCTTAAGGGAATATGTGGAAGAACTACAAAATGAGAAAATAGAAATGTTCTCTTTATACTACTCGAGGAAAAACATTTCAATCCTTCTGCGTGCGACTTTAATTTATTCCTTTGGAGGCAATTAAGCCTTCAGGATGGACGAGTAATTGAAGAAGTCGACGAGTCGGTGATTTTCGCTTCTTTTAGATCTGCGTCGGTGATCGTGGCACTTTTTGGTTTATTTATGTTTGATCCACTTAATTAATAACAACTATTTTAGATACCATATCACGGAAATATCGATATAAAATGTTAGAAATATTATATTTCTCACACCATAGTTTAGGTCGTTACTCTTGAAGACCATTAAACTTTGAGCTGCAAATATGGATAAGATGTTTATTTAAGATTTTATAGGAAAGATTTTCCGAATAGTAATGAATTTCAAGGTTCATATCTCAGGCACAAAGTGTAAAGTAGGTTTACTGTCTATTGATGTAAACTTTTTCTATTTTTGTTCACTTATTTCATACTAAAACTGATGCTAATTACGTACTTACCTACCATACTTGAAAAGTACCAATTTTAAAATGCATCATTCATTATCATTTTTCCTTATAGATGCTTTTTACTGCGGTTTGACCAAAAAAATGTATCTATATGGAGTGCGAAACAAACCGAGCAATATTTTAAGAAAATGGTTGGAAATGTTAAATATAAATAAAAAAATGTGAGGAAAATCAGGAACAATTTCCGGACCTGTTCGATGTCTTTGATTTTGAGAAAAATCGTTGGACAGTAACAATCACACTTACATTGCCGATTTCAGTTTATAATTTTTCTTAATTTTTTTTTTCGATTTTATATGGCAACACTAATTTTGAATATACTCAATTATATACTAAAAATATTGTTTTGTTTCTATAAACACAAATAATACCTAGATTAAAAGTACTTTATTCCTGTCTCTTACAAGCTATTTTCTAGTACAGAGTATTAGATTTGGTTAGAATAAACCAAAACTGGACCAAAAGAAACAATACTAAAATTCAATTAATGAAAAGAAAATTGACAAATACTAAACTAGAAAAATTATAATGCATAATTGGTTCCAATTTGAAATCCACGAAATTACGTCTACATATTTATATTAAAATTAATGAAATTTTTTTGGTGTAAATTTTCTTAACAAAAAATTTGGTATATAACGACTTGGTTTTCTGTTAATTGTAATTTTCTCTATCTGTCTCACCCTGTATAAAGTTTTGGTTAAACTAATTTACTTTGTTTATTACTTCTATACACATAATTGGATTAGCCTGCATCTATTCTAGTTTTGGCTAGATATGTTTATAATGTATATGTCGCCACCCACTTCATAATAACTTTTTTATGCTTGCGAAATTAGAATGACCATATGTGGTGGTTTCAAGACTCATATTTTTTAAATTAATATTGCAAGCTGAGTGCATTTAACTGTGATATTTCCAATTTTACTAAAAAAAAGAAATTAGTAAATAAATGAGAGATTTTTTTCAAAAGTAAACATTTGCAGTTTTCTTGATTATTTTCAAAATTTATAGCACAAATTATAATTTCCATACACACTGTCATTTAGTTTACATTTTTTGTTTGGAATATTCTGACCCAAATATTTTGATGACATCCAAAAATGGTGGATCATTATGTAGTTACCGCTCATATTTTATTCATGGAAAAAATGGAATAACTCGAATTTCATAATCTGAAAAATAATTATCGATTAAATTTTATCGTTCGGCTTCAAGTATTATCAAACTTCAACCGGTGCGAGTTTCATATTTTTTTCAAATGAGCAGAATTCATTTTAGGTGTTGTCTCAAAAAAATTAATTAAAAAAATTTTCACATTGAAAATTTAATAAGATGTTAGCTCATTTTTCTGAAACCAGTATTATAGCAACTTTTTGCATTTTTTACCATCTAAAATGACAGCGCCAAGGTTTATAGTGTGCAGGTTACTTTTGATGCAATTCTTTTATACGCATTTTTATAAATTTTAAACAAGCCGTTAGAGAGATAATCAAAATTTTATGTGGTTAATACGGTTGTTATAAATAATGCCATCATCGATTTTATTAGTATTTAAAATATAGTGAAGTTGAAACAAAAACTTCATCACGTACTTGAAATAAATTAAAATCCTAATAAAGCTGTCAACATGTAAAATAAATTCCCTCTTTAGCATATTGCATGTAATTAAATAAATTGGTCGTTATTTTTTCAGTGTTTTTGCAATCATATACTAGTTAGAAAAAGCGAAAGAAAATTTAAATTTTAACAACATTCCTATAATATTACTTGGCATTCTTGAAAAAAGGTAATGAATAAGAAAACAGTTCGTAATAATTATTTCTTGATCGTAAAAGTGTGAAGTGGAATCTTAACAATTTGAAAGTATCTGTGGCGTTTGTTTAAATTTTTATTACCAAATTTACATACAATCTAAAGCACATGAAAAATGAAGTACAAACTACATAAATCCGACATCTCTTTAGCTATCAAAATATTAATGATTGTTTCAGAAGACAATGGAAAGTCTTGTCATTTTTTTTAAAGAAAGATGACACTCAGGTGGCTAAAATAAAATTAATCAGAGTGTCAGAATAACGAAGATAACGAGACAATACGAAATACCGTGGAAATTACCTCAGCGACGTATAAATCGTAAAAAACGTAATAAATTGAGATAGTTATCATTTCATGGCGCAAAAGATGGGAATTTTCATCACAGCAATGTTGCTTTGGAGTAATTTTCTATGTTAATGTTAGATTACCAGAACGAAACCCAACATTATTTTATTGCGCAGATTTATTGCTTTTCTGCGTTCCGTTCTTTTTTTGTGCCAACACCAGTGTCTTTCGTTTATCATATAATTAAAGACGAATTCCAACGAAATTTGTCAAAATTGCCGTTTCACTACAGTTGGTTGAATGACACATTGTGCCACAATCACGTCCAGAAGCTTATAGAAAAAATGAAGATTTAATGGGCGATAAAACCATCTCTCGATTGCGCGCTAATAGTCGCAAATCAGTCGTGTTAAGCCGCGATTAGAGGATTCCGATAGATTTATACGTTATTAATGACAGAAAATTAAATAATTAATTGCTGCCGATCTCGGTTCGACAGCCGTTATAAAAGCGGGTAATTACTTAATTTCGTTGCGACAATAAACGAAATTGATTATTTTTTTTGGGTTGGTATGCCAGGTGTCACCGGATCGGCACCATTACATTCACTCTTCGGTACCGAAATAACAAAAAGTTTTCAACATTCTTTGCACGTTCACATGGTAGACAATTACACGAGGATGACCTTGCACTTGGTAACTCCAGATTTAGATCAAGTTAAGTCGTTTTTTATTAGGGTACTTTTTATGGTTCGACACACTTTTGCGTAATAAGTGAAGCTACTGAATCAGTTAAATAACTGTTGACAAAATACTGAAGGAGAAAGACTGAAAACGGAAGAAGAGAACAGGACGAACTGAAAAAGTTGGTTGCAAGTGTATTGCGATTTAAAAAGTACCTTACGAGGAACCATAACAATTTAGAGAATAAAGAAATTAAAATGTTTTCTAGAAGAAGTATAATCAAATTTATTCAGCAATCAGTGATGCTTTTAGTCAGTGACAAAAAAGCTGTTGAATCTGCTCTCAAACTGTAAAATTGAAAAGGTGAAAGCTAAATTGAAGCAGAAAATATGTTATTGAGCGAGAGATGAACGGTATTCACAAATAACTTTTTTATCCTTTGACGCAGGACGAATCAACCAACTGGGGAAAACTACATTTTATTAAAAAACTGTAAAGGTTTTATAACTTTCAACGACTACATTCTGTTTGAAGTAGAAGTTTAAAAACCCACCAAAAAATATGTTAGACTCCCTAATCAATAGCTCCTTTTAAATAAATCTTTTAACAAAAGATGGTAAATTCAATTTAATAAAGATCAAAGATGATAACAATTTTACAATTTTCCCACAATCACGTCATAGGCGATACAGTGGTGTCATTTTTCAGAGAATCTCTGCTGGTAGTCATTCAAGGATTTTATTTATTTCATGATCACCTCCTGTTTTATGTGTTTATTTTGTGTATTATTGTAACTTAATAGAAAAATAATGGTCTATTCTGAAAATAATATATGTAGATAGAATTCAGTAATTAAAAAAATATATAATCAATTAGGATTGTAATAAATTTCAATAATAAAAAAATAAAATCTTTATTAAGAAACGAAGGTTGTGACAAATTAAAGCTAATCGCCACTCTGATTTCATCAATGTAATGATGTATCGAAGACGTTATTGCCTAAAGGTATTATATATAATATTAAAACAATTTATGCAATGCCAACAGTAAAAATTATCAAAACTGCATTATAGTAAATATACTCTTAATGTGTGTTTTCGTAAATTTAAGCATTTTTTTATCGTTTGGCTTATCTGATTTGGGTTACTGGTTTAACGTGTGACTTTTTCCTTTAATCATCAATTATTTTACTTCTTCTGTCTTTCTCAAAAATCTCTGTTGCTTGAAATCGTCTTTATTGTAATCTGGGCCATATATTGCTACTTTTCTCATTTACTTAAGCATATCCTTTTTTTTGCGGGAAGAAAAATTCATCTATTTTGTGATTTTTCCACAATGTTTGAAAATTTTGACTTGTTGGGTCGCTTTCTGTTTTAGTTTTCCTTTTACTTTTTTTTCTATCAATAATCACTATTTTCACAATATAAAAAATTATATAACCAGAAAGAATTCTAAAAAATATTGACACATTATCCTGCGATAGAATTTTTGATTTTTTTGTTTCATATTCTTCATTTGGCGTTTTAAATTTAACTATAACTTTCCATAATTCAATATATCGACGTTTTTTTCACTCTCAACGTTCTTTTCAACATGGAGGTGTTGGAAGATTTCAGTCTTTCAGCCTGTAACCAAATATAAAGATAAAACTTGAAAATTTGTAAATGTATTCAGGAACACTTACCATTTTATGAAAAAAACAAGCATAACTTCTTCGTCGATGTCCCTTCCTTTCTATGAAGTCCTACAGGAACTGAAAATGTGAAAGGTCTTTTTATATTTATCTCCTAAGTTCGACGGTAATAAAGTAGCAACGGCTTCAAGCGTCAATGCCGATATTTCAAGATGATTTTCATTATTTATTTCCATTTTCACAAAATTTCGGTCGACGAAAATTCTTGTCTGCTTATTTTTATTTGGTTGCTAGTGGTGGAAATGGCAATTTCATTCAATTTTTTAAATAATTTCTTATAAATTGTAATCCCTTCCATTTAAGTGTCCGAAAAAAAATTTTTTTTTCGTTCTCCTTTGCTCATTGCCAATATTTTTCTTTACTTATAATAAAAAAAATATATAGAAGTTTGGAACTTTAAAAGCTATAGCTACACCACTTAGCTAACTGTATGTTAATTTTTTTTTAGCAAAAATCTATTATTTGTTTCAAAATATTTGTTTTCATAAATAAGTGCTTGTACCTACATCGACTATTTAGAAGTTAATTTTTTCAAAATCTCATTTTATAAACTAAGTTTTGTCACACTAAACTTAAAGTTGTGAACTCATTTCGGGAACTACGTAAAAATTTGTTCAATCACTTCAAAAATTAATATCGCCCAGTAGATTGAATAAATGTATTTTAAAGAATATATTAAACAACATACTTACAATTTTCGTTCCCTCTTTAGGCATTACAAATTCTCTACTAAAATTAAATGTAATAATTAAATTAAATTAAATTTTAACTTTTTCATAAATGATATTTCAAACTCTAATATGCAGATGTCGGTAATTTTTTTGATGAACTGGTTCAATTTAGAAACCGGTTTAATATGGGCTATTGTACTTTACTATACAGGGTCCGCCTTTAAAAGTCCTTCAATTCAAATATATAAAAACGAAATTCGACGAATGAACATATTGCAAATTTTCTAGAAAACGAATTAAAAAAAAAGTGATTATAATAAAGCGTTGAGACGCAAAAAATATGTTATTTACACAAATTTCTACAATCACAGATCCACAAACCGTCTACTGTTTTTCAAACATAGTGGCATAATTAAATTTCATGTGTTCAGATTTTATATAGATTCATTTAGGAATGTATGGGTGTTCTTCTCAAATATATTTATAGAAAAAGGAAGATGAGTTAAGTTTGTCCCCATTTTATTATTTTTGTTTTTTGAAAAAAGGGGAGTTTTTGCATATATGGTTAATAATAGAAAAAAAAACTGATCAGGTTGGTTACATTTATTTATCTGTGGGAAGCTTTTGAGAAATAAAAGAATTCTCCAGTTCGTTCTTCTCGCCTAGTTAGTTCGGTAAATTATTGAAATCTTTAAAGAATTAGTGACTTTTAGGTTGATACTTTAGTAAAAAAATGTTTTCGAAAATTGAAAGAAAAAAAATAACCTCAGTATGTTAAGCACTGTTTAACATAAGAAAAAGGGTTCAAACGACTACAAAGCAAGCTTTAAATGTTGCCTGTAAAGCTTTCAAATGCGCGTCTTTTTATATTTTGACATTTATCGTAGTAAAGATGCAGGATGATTTATTCTACTAACTTATAGTTGAACTCCAACTCTTCCACTTATTGATTTAGTCAGTTTTCGACGTGGTAAGAATTTATAAGTCCTATGTAAAAGTAGACGAAAGTAATGTTTTACGACTAAAAAATTTACCCCATCTTTTAAAAGTAATTTTAAATGATTAAAATTATTATTATTATTAGTTATTTAAGAATCTGTGTATGTAGATGGTGCTGTATCTCTTGCTTTTTCTGTCAACAATCAATGTTATTTCACCATCCACTTTTGATAAAATTCTTTCAGGTATTTTCTTATTTCAGTGCCGCTTAGAAATCAGTTTGACTTTCAAATGTAATTTCAAGTTAAAATGTCACTTTTAGTAAAATAAAAACAAACTGTCAATACCGACACACTTCAAGCTTCTCAAAATTGTAATTAAGCTGCTACTGCTTTGCCGGAATTCGTTCTTAATGAACCATCTCTAAATGAGACGCTTAAAAATTTTTCAAGACTGTGAGAAAGCCTGTTCTTTTCAGTTCCAGTTCCACCCTTTTTATAGTGAATAATTAATAAAAAAGCATCCACTTCTCGTACAAATGTTCTGTCATGGAGCCGACGAGGGCCAGCTGGAACTCTATACAACAACAGAAAGAACATTCCTTCGAGGTTTGTCAGAGAAGATGCCAGCCATCGAAAGCTGGTTTCACTTTTTTTGCATGAACCGACTAAAACAAAGCTCCAACGGCCTTGGGAATTCTTTATTTGTTCTATGAAGATCCAGGATGAATCATTTCTTTTGTTGCGCGAGCGATTTTCCGATCGATTGCGGCAAAATCTCCACAACACGCAGAGCCAAGGCTCAGTGATGTTTTTTCTTTTGTTAGATTGCAGGCAAACACTTGGACAAAGTAAACATAAGTATAACAGTACTCGACAATTAAATAAATTTTGCAGCGGTGGGATGTCGTGGAGAAGAACCACTTGGCTAAGTGAAACTGTGATGATGGACACTCTTAATTCGTTGTGTTAATTAGGAAAACACAGATAAAGCTTAAATCAGGCCTGTACTCTTAAATTTTGTCATAGTTCTTGAGAAGTTTACTTGGAAAAGCAAAGCGCTTGGGGGAAACTGGAAACCTACATTGTGCTTGGAAATATCCAAGAGATTGTAATTTACTTTTGTCATTTAAGATGCCGGAATAAAAGTTCCCTTCGTCTTGTCTGTTTGTGACATTTACGCTCGACCTTATTCGCCCCTAGGAGAATTTTCGACACGCATATATACGCTGCAATTAGGCGCAATAAAAATAAATTTGCTGTTAAATAAGTCCGTGTTCGGGCCGATGTAAATGGATAGCCCACGTATAATTCTCGATTATCGGAGATCGTTTGGTGAACGTGCAACGCGGTCTAAATTACTCTGTGTAATGATGGCTGCTACAATGGTGGACATTGATGGATGTTAGCTGAACTGTCATGCAACATTCGGTTTTGGACACTGACAATTTTCATGATTTATGTCCGTATGTCAACTGATGAATTTTCGGTTAATTGGATGTTTGGAAATTATACGCACAACTGGTTGTTCATTGTGATCACTGGGGTTGAAATTTCTTTTGGCTCACCTTTAAATTCTCGCTGAATCACGTCATTATGGCTATAATGGTGACATTTTTCAATGAAGCTCTGCAGGATGGTCGTTCAAGGATCTAAATTAAGGATCACCTCCTGTTTTATGTTTATTTTAGGATGTTACTGTAATTCGTGTGTGAGACACGTTAAACATGTAAAAAATTATATTGTGGAAATTAACGAAATTAATTGACAACGTAATTAAATTTTATATACTTGTTTTTACATTCGAAGGCTGTGAAATGTGCACAATGTTACTATAAAAAACGTCATTCTGCCTTCTATCGTAAAGAAAAACTTTAAAAAAATATTTTAGTAGATTCAAATTGAAAGTGCTCTTGTGGTAGTAATCTATGTACTTATCTACAAAATTATTAATTCTGACTGACACCATCGCAGTGCTCAAGTGTATTTTCTTTTAACGCAGATGGTCATTAAATGATTTTTCAAAATTCAACTCCAAAGAGATTTTTTTTTATAAATGATAAAAATTGTTTGTAATATAACTAGAACTAGACTAAATAGCATAAACGTGCATTTTGCTCGAAAAATAATACTTTAAGTTAGTCAAAATGACAAATTGCTCTAGATTTCTTTTGAATTAAAAAATTTGCTAAAATATATGTATCTATTAATCGATGTTTATTCAATATTTCTTTAACTTATTTCACAATGTCAACAAAAATGTAAATTTTACTCCAGAAAATGGATTACCGATATCTTTTAGCTTTATATAAAATATCAATTGCAAAAATTTTCATATCTTTGCTTTTCTTAAGAAGGGGAAATAAAAAATTTAGAAAAAAACTGTCAGTTCCAACAGGTTAAGAGTTTAATAGTATTAATACCTAAAATTTAATTAAAATATTTGGTTTTTAAATATAATAAATTTTTGAATGTCTTGAAATATCTAAAACAAGTTTTTTTATAATGAAATAAGAAAATAAGAAGTTTCTAAAATTTATGCAAATTTTAGAAATTTTGGAAACCTACAAAATTCAAAAATTATTTTATCAACATGCTCAAAATTCTTACAGTTCAAACTGTCTCAAACACGGATTAAAAAACCGTAATCATTTCAAAATTTAGACAGAAATTTATAATACATAATATAATATAACAAAAAAAGAAAAAATTAATAAAATATTTGATAGAATCTAAAATTTTAACAATTTAAGATAAATTTTAAATTGACAGATCTAAAATCAAACAAAACAAATATTTTTTGTTATTAAAACAAAATTTCACCAAAAGTTTATAAATATCTATAATTTAAATAAAAAAGCCGCTTTTTTATCATTGAACAAATATCATTAAACTTTGAAAATTTTTTTAAAAAAATCTTAGAAATACCAAAAATTCGTCCAAATTTTAAAAGTGGTAAAAAAAATCCCTTCAAAATCTTCACCCAAAAGGCTAAAATTTCAAGACTGTTAATCCTAATAGTACTTGCTCCTGAATAAACAATGCATCTATTGCTTACAGGTAGTTAATATTATTAATATTCAGAAAAATATCACAAACAAGGCGCTAAATAGTTCGGGAGCTCTGTAATTTTTTTTCTAATTTTTAATCATACGTAAAAGTAGTCAACTTTTTCCGGTAAATTTTTTGTAAGAATTTAATGAGTAGTTGTAGCTATAAATTGTTCCAAAAGCAACAGCTTTGTTTTAATTTTCACAAAAATTTTATAGAAAAAATTGTCTCAAATTATTATCGACAATGCAATGAAAAAATTTTTATTTCGAAGAAAAATAATATACTTTTGCTAATAATTTCAGTTAATTCTTTGTATTGTACTAACATCCATTGTAGAAAAATTAATTTAACATGTTTAATAACAAATTTATTTCTAAGAAAAAAAATCCCTGAAAACCCGTCCTGCTTGAGCAACAGCATGTTTTTTCGTTGATTAACAAATTTTATTGGACAAGATTCAAATCATTTGGTGGGCTAAAAATCTCCGTTAAATTGTCAAAAAAAAACATTTTTGTAGAATACACCAGAAAACGTGAAAAAATGTTTCGTTAAAGAGCTGGGACACTTCTAATAAGGTGATTAAGTTAGACTAAAATTGAATTGTTTTATCTAACCAATTTTGCCCCCAAAAAAATTATTAATTAATAGCTACACTCGGTTTGCTCAAAAAACCTTTTACTAATAATAAATTGACACACCTTTAAATAAAAATCTACGGCCCCGCTATTTTGATGACTGTAATGACTATCAGTAAAACCGACATTAATGATAATTGACTACAATCATCCTTCTGATAAGAATATACTCAATTTGAATTTAATTTGTTCCCAGCCTCCAACCTCAGAATCTGAAACAGTTTTTGAATTTGTTGATTTTCTTAATTGATGATTATTCTAGCGGCCCAAGAAAAGAATTTACTGATATTTCTGCTAAGCAGTGAAAGATATCGCCGGGACTTACCTTTGATGTGCGACCTGTCTCATAATCGCGCCTTAATTAAAGCGATTCCAAATCGTAAACGATTAATTAAAATGAAAAGTAACGGTTGTTTCGACAAGTTTAAGTAAAGCCTTTCAGGTCAGCTCAATCCTGGAAAGTAACTGAAGTAAGCGAAGGCTCATTTGCTTCTGGTTATTGAAAACGTCCCTGGGTGGGTAACGCAAATATCGACTAGTACCTAATTGTGCAAAATGGCAAAGAATGTTCAGGTGGAAATTAAGCGGTGAGTCCAACGACCGGAGTTTATGAACCCGGAGCGCTTTGTTATTACAGAAACAATTACACACGAACAAGACCTAATGAGCATATTTTCTGCGTATAACAATTTCTTCTTCCTGTCTCCACGGCCGAACAATCCGACGGAACCAAGCGTCTAGTTTACTACTTAAGTATGTGTGCACGCTGCACATCAAAAAAATTCTTCTTTATAAGACAGAAGAAATAAATGATGTCACTGTAGCTTCACTATTACTACTAGCAGCAAAAAAATACAAGAAACGTTTGCCGATCAATCGATGGCAGTCATAAACCATCAGATGCACCACGATAAAAACCTTCTTGTTTCTGTTGTGTCGAAAAGCTGTCCGCGATCCAGAGTGCAGCTCCTGCTGCGTTACACACAGAGTTACAGTTCGCAGTAGAGTTATGGGGTTGCACACGCCGCCCTTTATCCTTGACCTCACCAACTTGTTCTTGTCGACTCCTAGTGAGACGCACCGAAAGGTCCGAATTACTTATTAATAGGATTCTATTTTTTATTTGCTCGTTAGGGCATTCTTTGAGAGTCTGCAAAAACCGAAATGCGAACCGAATCACGACGGGGAGGTTGCAACGGCACCTCCCCCCGTCGGTTTCGGGTTGATATTTTCTAATTAAGTTACTCAGTCAGACATTGATTTAAGCCACTTTGGACGGACCGAGGTTTGGTATTCTTTTTCTCTCTTTCATAAAACGCCGAGTCTCATACGTGATATTAAAATCTGCATTCTCTTGTCACAAGAAGTCCATGGTTATATGATTTATTTAAGGAGATTTATTTATTAATGTCTACACATTACAGTTTACATTTTGTAACGTCGTACTAAAACTCTTTAATAAAAAGAAAGTGTCCATTACGACTATGAATTAATTTGTCACTCTTCTTGCCGTTCCATATTTATGTACCCACATGTGCCTATTCATTTTTATTACTGTTCATGAAATATGTTATAAATAATTTCAAATCTTTGCATGTATTCTACTTTGGAAGCCTATTTGAAAAAATATGCATAGTTTATCACGTTATACGAGTTTTATGATGGAAATTGTGCAAAGCGACTAAAACAACTACAACTTATTTATTACCGTAAAGATCCAGTCTTTTACTAGAGAGCGATTCTCGAGATTCTACGAAATAATTACAGTATGTAAAATTTCGAATAAAACGCAAATATGGCAGTGTGGAATTTGACACCTTTTTAATTAAATTTTTTTCACGATTGTTTTTTTTTAACAAAATTATTTATTAGCCAGTCTACTGAAAGAAAACAACAAAAATTTTAATTTTCAAACTTCTAAATTTTCAATATTTTTATATTTGGGTCGAAGCTTCTTAGATTCCAAAGTTTTCATCTTTTTAGGCTTTCTAGTTTTATCGGGCTTTAACGCACGGATACTCAGCTTCTTAAATTTTCAAGCTCAAAAATTCCGATTTTTTCAAAATTTTAAACTATATTAAGTTAATTTCATTTTTTTATACTAGCAGATTCTAAAATTTTCTGATTCTTCAGGTTCGGAATTCATCAGACTTTCTTGACCTTTCCAGTTTATAAATGTTTAAAGTTTTTAGATTTTCAGGTTCTTAGTTTTTAAAAACCTAAATCTTTAAGGTTGTTTTTAAGGTATCTAGATCTTTTTATTCTTAAGTATTCCGGTTTATCATTTCCACAATTTTTTAAATTTGTTTCATTTTTAAATTTCAGTTTTTCTAGATTTTCATATACCAGGATAGATTATCATGAGCTTCTGAGATTCTTCGATTCCGAGATTCCAAAATTCCAAAGTTTTTTAGATCTTCACATTTTTGTCCTCTAAAATTCTAAGTAGTCTAAAAATTTTTGTGGAAAGAGAAGTGGAAACATGAAATTCTAAAAATAAGTAACATTTAAGATAAAAAGTCTAAAAACGTGAACCTAAAAATCATTTTCAAATCTAAAAACCTAAGAATTTGGAAGAAGCAAACCTAGAGACTTGAAAATTCAATAACCTAGAGACAAATAAAATAAGAACCCTAGTCCACTACTACTACTGCTACTACTACAATAAATTGGAACTTTAGACACCTAAAAACCTGACAATTAAAAATAAAATAAAATTAGGAAACCTGAAAATCCACAAAAATAAAAAATCAGAAACAGAAAGCCAAAAACTTGAAAGCTCGAGAATCTTTGAAACTGAACTGAAAATACTAGCTTTCATTTAAGAGTTTGAAAATTAAAAACATGACAAACTAAAAAACCTAAATTTTTTAGAAAACAAAAACCTAGAAAATTATTAACTATAAAGACATTATGGGTATTATGTAACAATCTGAGAGCATCAATGTAATCTAAATCTGAAAAAAAATGGTATTCATCACCTGAAAAACTCAACATCTGAAAAGCAGAAAGCCTGAAAACTTAAAAATTTGGAAACCTTGGAAATCAAAATCTCAATTTAAAAAACTAAAATATTATAAAAAGCTGCGGTGTGCTAAATAAATTACTATCAGGTCCAAAATAATTTCATTTATTAGTAAAAAAAATGCGAAATATTTAACTCTGAAATTGCAGTTTAGATCCTTTTAAATCCAAATTTTCGATATTTAAAGTTTCGTGAATTTGTAACTTCCTGAGCTGTGGATATCTCTAGAAGAACTTTTATATTTCAAGTACCAGCTTCAATTTTTAGAACTTTGATCCTAAAACATTTCCATTTTTACATTTCCATTTCGTTTCTTTAATTTCACTCAAGTATGCATAACGGTTTGTAAAACTTAGCATTTCAATTATATTTAAGTGACACAGCCAGCTTGACAGTCATAAACGTCGCATTATCAGAGGACTGCCTCAGGGTTCAATATTAGGTCTTTTGTTGTTCGCAATGTGCATGTGATTTATTATCACAGATGACCATTTCTAATCTCAAAACTATTATGCAAGCAGACGACTCGAGCTTAATTTTTTCGCATAAATATGATGATTTACAGCCACAAATGCATATTGCTTTTCAACAAGCTCTTCAATAGTTCCATGCCAATGAGTTATGTCAATGTCAACGTACGTTCAGTTGCAAACATGAAGAACCAGCTCCTTCAATGAAATTTCAACGCATTCAGTTTGGTTATTTGTTTAAAGAAATATAAGTGCCTTTTTGCCGTGTGCTACCGTTTCAAGGTAATGCTATATTGTTACATTCTCTGATAACAAAAACTGAAAATCTTGTTAACTAGTATTATTAAATAAGTTTGTCAAAGGATGGAAAAAGTATAAATTAAACATCAAAATTCCAGCTTTTGAGTACTGAAATTAAACATTACAGTGTCAGATTTGATGTTGCAAATTGAGCATGATGAAGATAAATCTTTCACAAGTTCTTAATCACATTTACATACTGAAATAGCTTTTGCTGCATAAATTGCTTACTTCAAATCATCCTTTATTAAATAAAGATCTGTCCGCACAATTTCTGAACAGTGTCGAAATATTCCACAAAATGAGATAAAACGCTGTCATAAAAAAAATGAAATTTTCAAAAAACTCTTATACCTTACGGGAAACGCATTTCATCTTTGTTTTTGCAAAGGACGTTATAAAAACTGACTTGAACATACAGTACAGACCATCATTAATAAATTGCGGTAGTTCGACACAAGAAATGGAAATGTCGCACACGCGTTGAGTTGACATTATCAGTGAACAAATTGATTACCTGGTACAATTTTAATTAAAATCAATTAACAGTTAATTAGATTACATCCATCTCGCCATAATACACTTTTTTATAGAGTTATTAATACGGTTCATTCCAACTGTTCAAACACTGAGAAGTATGTCGATTTTTTATTTAAATAAAACTATTACCACTCCTAATTTTGGAACTAAATAGGATAAATTATACCGTAAAAAATTAGAGCAACGGTCCTAACATTAGCTACAAAAACATTCACAGTTATAGAGGACGTCCTTTGTAATTTTACAAGTAACGAGAACAGGGTAAATTTAATTAAATTGGGGAGAAATGTAGGAGAGAGGATAAAATGACTTCTAAGATTAAACTCACAGCTCACGACAAATGTTATAGTTTTTGCGACTGAGTGCTGGTTTATTCTTTGCCAGGAAATATAAATCTTTCTAATGAAACAAAAAGTCGTAATTTATTGTGAATTATAAATGATTTTTATAGTCATTCTCAATTAATTAAAGATGTTAAATTTTGATTGCAATTAACAAGGAAAAGTATCATTTTTAACCATAAATTACAAGTAATAGCGACAAGTTTTTCACTTCCAGATCACAGCATATTTTTAGAAATAAAGCCACATTGTCGTTACTTGTTCATTTAGTCGCACAACAAGTTATTACGTGACAGGAAGATATTAATCGAAGTGTTACATTATTGAAAATGTCAATAAGAAAAATAATAATTTAACTGTTATCTATAATTAACATATAATTATTTAACTGTTAATAATAATTTAGATAAATTACATAGTTCGGGAGTATCTAGTTTATTTACATCTTCAAAATTATTGTTGTTTATGTAATTAATTAAATAAATTAATTAAATTTAATTTTCAAATTATCTAGATTCTTTAAATTTTTTAAATCTTCGAATCTACTGCAAAACGCCGATCTTCTCGATAAGTCAATTCTTTGATCTTTTTGTTTATTTCTCACAACCTTTTAATGCTTGGATCCTAGATTATTTATTTTTTACTAGTTTACTTAGTTTTTAAATTTTGTTGAATTATTCAATTTTAAATCTTTAATAAATCCTTTAGATTTTATAGAATTTTCAAATTATGGCTGTCTACTATTTTTTAAATTTTAAATTCCTTGAGTTGTTCTGATTTTTTTGAGTTGTTTAAGATCTCAAAAAAAATTAATGGAAAATATATATAAACAAATTATAAACTATTTAAACTATAAATTATTTGCCATTTCAAGTTTTTCAAAAATCAAAGAATCTATATTAAGATCCTCAAACCTTCACAAGATTCGAATATTTAGCTCTTTTAGCATAATTGGAAGTTTTTGAATGCCTTCAAAGTGTGAAATTTCTACAGTTTTATAAACTTGACTTGAAAATGGTCGGGGATAAAAAAAAATTGAAACTAATCTTACCTCTGAAATAAACAGACAAAAATCATTTAGTTTGACACGAAATGGTAAAAATAATAAATATCAAAATCTAAAAAAATTGGATAAAAAAATTTAGAAAATTTAAAAATGTAGAATTTTCGGAAAATACGAAGCTTCAGAAATTCAAAGAAAATGTATAAAGTAATAAGTTCAAAAGATTAATAAAAGTGAACAAATAAAAAACACAAAAAAAAATAAAATATAAACCTCCAAGAATCTTAGATATCCCAAAATCTAAAAATATCAAGAATATAAAATTTATGTAAACCTTCTTTTAATCTGCTGGATGCTTTTTCTTTCTATTATTTATATTGTTTATATCTTTCAGCTTAATACAATTGTTAACATTGATTGATTGTTTTTAGTGTGTTTGTAGCCATTTTAAGCAGTCCATGTTTTAGTTGTTTTAAATTCGTCGAATTCGTTAACTTTTTTTAGATTTTTTTTAGATCATTTTTAGATTGTTTATAGGTTCTAAACAAAGCAGATTTGCAATTCATCTTCTTTGTGTTTAGATTCATTAGAATCTCTAGAATGTTTCAAAAAATTTACAATAATTCAAATGGTGCAAATTTAAAGTGCATTAAATATGTGAATTTTCAAGTTTACATTTTTATTTAATGAAAATCTAGAAAAACACAAAAAATGTAAAATAATAAAAATCTAAAAGTTACCTATTTTTTAAAGTTGTGAAATTAACTGGTTAAATTTTAAAAGATTTTAGACCTCAAAAAAATCTGTTTTGTCGGAAAGCCAATAGATCAAATAGATTTTAAACATAAAAAATGCGAAAAATTGCCAATAATAATAATCGAAATTCCACAAATCACAAAAATAATTATAAAAAATTTGTACTACTAAAAATTTTTTTTATACTGTTCTTAGCTTTGAAAATTCCAAAATTTCTAATATAGCTCTTATACAAAGAAATTTCTGAAAATTGACAAATGACAGTTTTAGAAAAATAAAGTTTTTGAAATTAATGACAAAAATAGGTCGAAAGATTAGGTAAATGTGGTTCAAGAGAGCAAATACAACGTTTAAAAAACATCTATTATTTATAAATAGAACTCATAAAATTAGCTAGATTTTCTTGAGTGCTTTGTTTAGGTAGAAATTGAAAAGGTTTTTAGAATGATTTTCAAAATTCTACAAAATATGCAAACTAAATAAATCTGAAGAAAATATGTAGTTATAATTTAATTCAATTAAAGTAATTGACCACGAACTAAAAATAAGTAAAAAAATAATAATACTAACATATTAGAACATATTAGAAAGTTCAAAAATTAAGAAAAAAAAAATTCTTTTTTATATAATAAAAGGATATTTTTATTCAAACTTTTAAGTATACAAAAAAACAACATTTAAACAATATTTTATTAGATTTTCATTTAAAAATTCAGTTGGGACCTAGTTTTCGTATACTTCTTAGAAAAAAATATCCTCGCGGTGGTTAGGATAACTCATGATATATTTATATAAAATCAAGAAACTAAATATTTTTTGTTACCAAATAAGTATCGCTCTAATTGAACGAAAGGCTTAAAAAATTGAAATTTAAATTTTTGTCAAAAAAGCAGAATTTTTCGTGAACTCAAAAAATAAGTTATGATCGCAGAAAAATCAATCTTATCTAAAAGAAGTTCGTAAAATTTTAATAAGATTGATGCATTAGTTTTTGAAAAATCGTGTCCACTGCCTTTAAAAATAGTTTTAAGACTAACGCGATTAATTGATTAATTAACTGCTCTTATTAAAACTAATGAGAGGAACCTTCCAAGGCTCTCTCTCTCTTAGAGTTCTACTCTGATTGACTTGAAATTTTGGAAAAATATGCTCAACATGTTCCACTATTAGATAAAAAATAAAAGAAGAATGGATTTCGAAAAATAAAACAAAATTCATGTAACGAATGGCTAAGTGAAAAGATCTCAAACGTTTACAAATGAACATCTGCGAATAACTAGCTGAAATTAATGATGTAGAATGTAGTTATTGAAACGAAGCTCAAAAAAACTGACAGCAAATGATCAAAACTCTATTAAAAAAAAAAACAAATAAGTGAATAAGAAATGAATTCAATAAAGTTTTAAGTAGCCACAAATGAATAGTTAAAAGCAATAACAAGTAAAAATTGACTGTAGAACAATAATATACCGCTTAAAAAGATCCTTAACTAACATAACAAAACTTTTGAATTGCGGAAGCAAACACTATCGTTTTCGTCGTGTAAAAAAGACATCATGAAATGATTTAAAACAAAACATTTTAACCGTAATGAGCAAGAAACGTTCCAACAATAGCCAAGAAAATTAACTCATCAGAAACACAGTTGTTATGCAAGAAAATAGTTTTGCTTTATTTTAGTGTCGAGTTAAAAAAGTCTAGAAAAAAAAGCCCATCTGTATTCAGTACATCGCCTATTTTTCATATAAAGAATGTTAATGTGTGGTCGAATAAAATTGCTATTATTTTTACATAAAAATGCCCCAAGCGGGACCGAACGGAATCTAATCAAAATAAGAATTATATTTCAACCTTGGGCAAGTGTGGGAAGAAAACAATTTCTCCTCAAGTGCACTATCCACAAAAAATGCTGCAAGGTGGTCATAATTCATAGTTTAGTAGATTTTATCAAAATGTTCTTTACATGAATCATAGTCGTATCTTTATCATCCTGCATTTATCAGTTTGGCACTGCCTCCTTTCATCAGGTGAGCTTACGTTTCATATTTTGTTTTAGTATGTATCTTTTGTTCGCTAATTAAATTTATGGCTCGTTCATTTTGTTAAACACTAAAATAGATATAAAAGAGGTGTTAGTTTTTTCTCAGCGCCTCATCACTTGTAACTTCAGTAGTCAATTAGCTGCTTTCTTTCGTTTTGTGTTGCTGCTGATGACTACAATTGTGCAAATTGACGGTCGCAAGGAATAATAATAATCCCTGGAATTTATTATTTTGGTCGGTGTCAGTCACGCGGCCTTAGATTCCTGCGGTTTAGTGGTAATAACCCTGCGACCATGTGACACATGTCCTTGTGGCAAGGACGTAGGATGATACCCAATTAGCAACCGGTCACCATCCCTACATACGCACACTTCTTCTGACGTCCTTGACCCCACCAACGGCCTTCTCGGATGATCCCAAAACGAAAGAGAAATCCACGCGGATCTACGGCACCAACGGTAATTGGCAAAGCGTCTTTCACGTTCTAATTAAATCCCGGTAACAGCTCTTCGTTCGATCTCTGTTTTATCAAGAGACTTGCTATAAGTCGATCCTGTTTCAGGGCTACCGTCCATGAAGGAAAATCCTTCGCTTCACTCTTCGGGCGCCACTTGTGCTCAAGAGATCGCATTAAACGTACTATCGCGTTTATTAATGTTTAGTTAATGACCTGCATAATAAGCGCGCATATTCTTCTTTATGCCTCTTATATGATATTCATTTCGACTCGGTTTCCACGAGATAAAAACCGCTTTTTCCATGCATTCAAATTAGATACGGACGGTCAGCAGGAGGCTTATCGGAGGATTTTTACTATAAAGATTTCTTATACTGTAAATAGAATAATTTAATGGTGTAATAAATAGCTTTTATATTCTATGGTCATGTGTAATAAATTTTAATTTTTCACAAATAGCCATTTTGAGTTTAGCTCCAATTTTTTATTGCAAGCACTATTTTTTTGTCTCCTAATTTGAGATATTTACCAAAAATATAAAAAAATTATCAATAATTCATATTTTAGGGTTGTTATATACGATTGGTACATAATTTTTCAATTTTCAAGATTAAAATTTATTTTATTAATTTTATCTTTATTTTGTAAAAAAAAAATATTAACAGCACAATTTTGTAGGAAACATTATTGGATAATTAGGTGACTACTAATTAATCCAATCAATAATGTAGCTCAGAAACTAAGGTTGTCGTCCGACAAACAACTTTGATTTTTGGCTGACAAGTAGGTGTGACATTTTTACTAAAAGTTTCATCAAAATTTGTTGATTCATTACCGTTTGTGAGCTAATTAAATATTGAAAAATGACTGAAACAAAGCTAGAGCACCGCAGTGTGATGAAGATCTTGACAAAAGAAGACAATAGTTCAAAAACCATTCGTGAAAGAATTGTTGCAGTGTATGGAGAAGATACCCCTATTTATTTTAAAGGGAAGTTCTGCTCTAAACAGGGCAGGGATTCAATACAAGATATCGATCGACCACTCGAAATGCGAAATGAAGAAACTGTCAAAAAAGTGGAAAACCCGGTCCTCACAGACGGATGAAGGTGTCTGTTATAGCCAAACAGCTCAAGTTATCTGGAAAATTGTACATGACGGTCTCTTCAAGATGAATTCCGAGATTGCTCACACCCGAACAAAAATTGAGCAGGAAGCAAATTTCGAAGGAAAATTTAAATTCATTAAATGAGCACAGTGAACTTTTTTCTAAGATTATAACAGGTGATGAGACTTGGGTATTCCACTGAGATCCCCTCACGAAACAAGAGTCGATGCGATAACCCCGAAAAAAACAAACCCAAGCCTCGGGAAAAAAATTATAGATACCATTTTCTGAGACAATGGAGGGATATGATTGATTGAGGATCTACAATAAATGGGGAGGTATACTGTAATGTTATCCAACAGCTCAAATTAGCCCTCCTCTACTAGCAGAAAAATTTGTTGCACCACAACAAATGCAAAGCTTATAAAGCACATAAAGTTCAAGGGATGATTGGCGATTGTGTTTTTTTTTAACTACGTCTTTGTCCATATAGTCCTCATTTAGCGACTTCTTTTTATTCAAAAACATGAAGAGAGGAAGATTAGGAACTAAAAGTGGCTGTGGATGAGTATTTTGCCGAACATCCAAAAAGTTGTTATTCTGACAAAATGACGCAGCTCAAGAAGAGATGGGATAAATATGTTGTTGTAGAAAGGAGTTATTTAGAAAAATAACATGTTATCCTAAGTCTGTGATTTCTCTTTCATGACTAGGTAGACAACTTAGTAAACCGCCCTCCTACAATTAATTGGTGTGAGATTATTCTATGCTCCTTGTTTTTGGTTAGTTAGATTCTTCTATGGAACCTACAGCAACAGTGGTTAATTTTCATTCTATAGCTCTTTTTAGAAAAATAATATTTCTATTATTATTAATGTTGCTGTAGTTCGTATAAGAAAGTGAAATGTTTTTCGTTAAGTGTTGTAAACACTAAGACCGATCCAAGAAAATTTATAACATCCTTTGAACGAAAACTGGCATATTTTCTATACACATTAAAATAATATTTTTCTGAAACCGGAGCTTCTTGATCATTTCCCTGCGAAACCTGCGTCGTCAAGGAAAAATATGACTTCGCCCTGGAAACGAAGAAAATTCGTCGTACTTGATATTTGTGAAAATTATTTCTAACGGTTTCAGGAAAAACTTAATACATTTCTCGTCAGGAAAATGTTGAAACTTGCCTCAGAGTCTTAAAAGACTCGACACAAACTGCCTCGTCTTTCAACATCTCTTCGGCAGTAACCGTACATTTTTCTGACTCTTATTTAAATAACTATTCCTAGTCTGTATCACTCCATCACTGTAAGAAATTTTCACTAAAACCAATCTTTATAAATCTTCAATGTCATTTACTGTAATTGGTTTATCGGAACACCAGGCCCTTCACAACTCTAATTACTAATATTCTAGGAAAGATATGATTAACGTTCATTTAGTTACATTTTTACAGATTTATTTACCTTTGCTGCTAAATAAATTGAAGTGAAACCAATATGCAAAAATCATTAAATTTTTTAAATATTTTATTTATTTATTCATCAATGTTCATGTTATGATCAACATTCCATTCTATCATAACTGCTGGGTCCAGAAAAACAAACTATTCATTTTTGTTGCTAAACCCATAAAATACGCCAACATAAACGTGCTGCGAGTAATAATTCAGTGAGTTTACTTCATCTCATGCGACAAACTTGTTATAGGCGCATTAATAAATTTTTCATAATTTGGCTGGAAATTTGGGCTAATTCTGATGGTCACACGTTTAGAATAGCTCTTGAGCTTTATTGATAATTGCGCTTAAAATAACCGGAAATAAATAAATTGAAATCTCATTTATTAAATACGCTTCAGTGGCGCTGTTTTATAATTGGCTCTAACTTTATTTTACTAGTACTATAATATAAACATTATATAAAACAATAGCATATTTGTACATGAGATGTTATGGATATTAAAATGAACATTTCGTTACGCCTGAAGTAAAAGTTTTGTAGCTTGTAGCTTTATACAAAATCTGTTGACATTGAGATTTATCTTAGTGTCAATTTAGTAACGGTAAAATGTTTAAATTGATTCTGATAATTTTCTTAGTGCACTGTTATCTCCACTTTTTTTATAAACTATGAAATGGCATTTCCGCTAATTCGAACACTGCCTGTCTTCCATTTATGGTCCATAAAAGAGATAAATAACAAATCTAATTATAAATAAATTTGGATCGCGTTTTGCTAATCTAAATTATTGCATCTGTGCCGGCGTAACCTGGAAGTAAATTTTCTCTACCGGGTGCGTTCTCAGATTGGATTTTATCTCGCGCTGGCTATAAATTTCCACTCTGTACACAGCTCGAGGCACAGTAGTGCACGAGCTCTTTGAAATTGGCAACGAGTTTCACACCTTCGTTCTCCTTATCTGGTCCAGGACGAGCGTCCGGTGCTCCCGGCAATTTCTTCTATACGAATCCGGCTCTTGGAAGAAGTACCGTACAAGCAATCCGAGGTGTTTGACCCACGAAATTCTCACAATTATCTCATTCTTTCGATGATACTATGTATTCCTTTAACTCGCTGTTCGGCAAAAGCGCGCTCTTCCGGTCGATCATCATCCGATTGTGTTTTTAAGAGAGCAATGTCAACGTACTCGAGCTTAAATGCCTGACCTATCGCACGAATTTCTTCAAAAATTTGTAGATGAGTGGCAGTTTAAAAGGTGTAACCGTCTGCTGGTTATGTGGGCATAAATCTTAATTACTTGATTGTGGATGTAACATTTCGAGCAAGAAGTCGCGATGTGACTTCATCGAAATTTTTACCGAAAATGCAGTCTTTATCGGATTCTTCGAAATTGCCAAGACCAATTTGCGGTGTTAGCTTTAACTGTTTTATTTTCGTCTCGGCCATTACACTATGGTTTTATTACTTCTGGAGAAAAATAATTATGACTAATTGCTCCCATTACTTTTTTCTTGCTCACAAAAAGGTATACCAAAGAACAAGAGCTTCTCAATTTTATTGAAATTCCATCAAGAGTAATTATTATTTCCGCGACATTTATGAGCATATTCTAACGGGAATGCCCATATAATTACAGTGTCAACGCACTACCCTTTGCCCATGGAGACCGAAAAGGAAATAGTTCCATTTGGACAAATCCCACAACCACTCCCTCTCATTTGCACACCATTCTAGCATGCAAGCATTTTAAATTACACAAATTCACACTTTTGTCAAGTTCAGGTAACCAACTCGGTGTTATTCTTCGGAGACTTCAACAGGTAGTCAGACTAGTAACTGGGAGGAAACAATGAAGTAGGTGTGTATATGCATATGCATAAAGCATTATTTTTCTCTTTTTCTCCATTCTGGTTCTACGTATCATTAAACAATGGACCGTTTTCCAGTTCATCTATTGTTGAATCTATTTTATTTATTTTATTACCCACTTATTTAATTACGCAATGCTCTGAGAGTCTACACTTGATTTAGAGCTTCTTTGGTGAGAAACAGCAGTTACCGTAATGTTAAGAACAATAAAGAGCGACAACAAATGTGAAAAAAAATCCATAATAGCTCCCTCATACTTTACGTGCAATTTTATTAAAAAAATTATATAATAGCCAACAAGTCTCAACCCTACCGTGCAGTTTTTTATTATCGCATTTTTTCAAACACGATTGATTGATTTCTTGAACAAATAAAAAGTTGTGGCGCATTATTGTATCTACAATTATTTATTTATTACTACTTACGATATTTTATTTCAGAACCAAGAAGCATTCCCGTTTTTCAATACAAAAAATATGTATATATATTTTTGAAATTTCCTCTTTTTTTAAATCATAAATTTATTATAATAACTATTAATTTATAAAAGCTGAAGAATTCTAAATTCTCCCTTTTTATTATTTTGACAATCTCATTTTCTTATTCTGGAAAACCTTAATTTGTTAAATTTATTTTTGAATATTTCCAGAATTACTTTAGTCCAATTTTTATATTTTTTAATTTTAGAAAGTAAAGTTACAATTTACAAATTCTGGATTCTTGAATATATTCTAAATTAAATTTTCAAATGTGTACAGTTCTAGAATGCACAATTTGGTAAAATGTCTACAGTCCAATATTTCTAAATTCCTACAATTTCTATAAAGCTAGATAACTTTTAATATCTTTCTTTTCTGTTTCTGAAATACCGGTTTTTTTTTAATTAGGTATAAGGTAAAAAATTATTCTATTTCACAAATTTTCACTTAGTTCTTTGGAAATTTTTTATTTTCCTTTTCGCAGTTTCGCAAAACAAGATAAATTTTACCGTCAATTTTTTTATTTTTCTATTCAACCAATTAATTCTTTATTTTGCTAATTTCCGAACTAATAAGTATTTAAATTTCAATTAGTATACGTAAAATAGTATACAAAATTATGTGTTTTGGGAATTTTTAATTTGTATCACTTCTGGTAAGTAAGTACTTTTAATTAAATTTCCAGAATTTATTAAAGTATTTGTTCAATTTCTAAAAATGCAAAATCTTTAAAATTTCGAATCTTAAGTATGTCAAAAAAAATTCTAAAATATCTTCTACTCTTTTATTGTTTTTTTTTCACTTTTAAAACTTTTGAATTTCAGAATAATTTTTTTAATTAATTGTTTCGATCTTCACAAAATTTCTCCGAAATTATTTTGTAATTTTTAGATTTTTTTAAGCCCAGTTTTCAGAAATTTGCTAAATTCTATAAAATTGAAATACCAGAACACCGCGTTTTGCAAAATGTTTGCAAAAATCCAAGACGTGCAAAATCTTTAAAATTCAAAATCTCAAATATCTCCAGAATTTTTCCGAAATATTTTTTTTTTTTCAAATAAACAAGACAGTGCTACAATTCCCTTTTTTCAGAACTTTGTAATTTTAAACTGATTTTTAAATCGTTTAAATATTGGTTTTTTGTATTATAACAATATACAGAATTATTTTATTTGTGATGTTTCGAATTTTTACTTTTAGTACTTCGCAAGAACTTTTTGGAAATCAACTTGAACATTTTTCCAAAATATTTTTTTCTTAATGAGAACCACATATTAAGTATTTCCCTGTTATTAAATTACTTTAAACAAACAAGACAATTTCTAGAAACCAATTTTTTTAATAAGATTAAAAAATTATATTAAATATTTTTTAGATATAAATGAAAACCTGCACAAAATTATTTTGTTTGAAATTTTTGCGAATTTTTACCGCATTTCAGAAATTTGACTTTTAACGTTTGAAAAATTATTAAACCTCTAAAATTTAATTTTTTTTAAATTCCTAGATTTAAAAATATTTAAAACCTCCCGAAACACTTTTCAGACAATTTCTAAAAATTTCTGATTTATTTACGACTTCCAAAATGTGCAGAATCTCCAAAATCTCAAATAATTCTAGAATTTTTCCTAACTTTCTCTTCTTTTTAGGACATCTTCTGATTTTCTACAGTAATTTGTAAACGTAAAAAACCAAAATTTATCAAAATTTTTTAGTTTGAATTTATATTTTATTTAACGTGTTTATATTTTAAAAATATACTTATAATTTCCAAAATATATTGAAGTTGTTTAGGTACACTCCAGTGGTATTTGGGCGTTTTTTGTCAAATCTGACATTTTAGATTTTTAAATATAAATATCATCCAAAGACCCTTCAACATAACATTATGCTTCCTTAGGTCAAAATGACATTTGAGATAAAATCTCCAGAAGCTTTAAAATCTTCACAGCTCTCAAAAATAAGAAAATTATTGTATTTCGTAATGAAATAAATTTGGTATTACCAAAATGTGCTTGCAATCGTAACATATTACTTAAAATTATTTAGATGCATGTGCTTTCGTTCCATATTAATGTAATTTCTGACATTTGGGATTATGTCATCTGATAATAGAATAAACATAAAATTCTTACATTTTAAATTGCTAATGTTTGAACAAACCAATTCTCTTGCATTCTGATTATGTGCACCATTGAATCATGTGACGTTTCCCGGCTGACTTGTCATTCTATTTCACTTGTTTTATTACCCATTTATTTGATTAACAATGCTTCAAAATGGCAATCAATCTTTGTTGGTCATAGATATTACTCACTTTCCATGATATTAAAAGTAATAAATAAAAATGCGACGAGGAAACGTTGTTTAAACATTACGTAATGGCGCCTCAGCTAGTATATGTGTTATTTACAGTTTTTCTATTCCTTTCAGAATCCTCTGGCTCTTAAAATAGAATACAAACGTGATGAATAATTTACCAGTTCGTTGTAAGCGCATTATAATTGCGCACCTTATTTATAAGCATGATTTCAGCAAATATCTTTTTACAACCGAAAAGCTCTGCCGCACGTCAAGCTCCAAGCTCTAAAGAAAAAGTAACCGAATTGGTGAATGACCTTGGGAGTCAAGGACGAATGTTAATCTGAGATCACGTCAGATTGTTGGCAATTTTTTGCTTAGCAATTAAGATGATTTGTTAGCACTCGTCGGAGATTTTAGGCACATAAAAGTAAGTCATCGAGTTTCTTTTTTATTACATAACTAACTGCTTTGCAAAGACCGTACGAAAATATTTGCAGATGTAAAAGTGACGTAAAAAATGGTCCGTTATTAAAAGATTTAATGTTTTGCACCTGATGGACGACACGTTGACCACTTCACAGTGCGTTGTAGGAATGAAATCGCGTCATCCAAACTCACGGAAGCCTAAACATTTTAATTTTATCAGATGATTATAAATATTTCACTATGGAAGCTGTCGGTTGTCAACATTTTCAAGTTTCGTTGATTTAACAACAATTAAGAGTTATTTTTAGAGATGCCGAAAACGGTTTTATATTAATTGCTTAGGTTTATTTATGCTGACATTAATTTGATGATGTCTTCTGAAATCTGGAAATTTCAGACATTTTCGTGCAATGTCCTTCAATAAGAGTAAGTGAGGAAAACTTCTGGGTCAAGGTTTTGTTTTTCTTTAAAATTACCTACGTGTATGGAAAAAATTCTTTATCGTTGATGGTTTCTTAATTAACATTATTAAAATTAGTTTCTATAAAACATTTTTAAATGAATTAAAAGGGACTTACTTTATTACAACCTTCAGATCTGATGTCATTTTTGGTTAGAAAAATGTATACCTAGGCACTTCCGACAACTTTTTTGTAGGAATTTTGTTTGTTGAGGTGTCCTCAGTTTCTATTACAAGGATCAATATCTCAAATTGTTGAAAATTAACAATAAAGTCTAATCACTTCTTTAGACTATTTCATTTATAAAAAATGAAGCTTAATATTTATCCATAATTTTAAATGCACGAACCGAAATCATTTTCACAAGAATCATGAACCAACAGTTAAAAATAAAGATTCTATTCTTTTTTTACGATACTATTTACAGAGGTACCGAAAACATTTCCGTGATTATTTCTCACAATTTCTATGACTCTCTTTCTGGCGAAAAGATTCGCGGTTGTGGTTAGTTTCGTGAGATAAAAAATAGTTATCGGCGGTCAAAGAGGATGGACGGTAGAAAGGCGGATTTAAGCGGTTAAAAATTTGATATTTATGTTTTTAACCTAGACATAAAGATGATTCAACATTTGAAGACTCTAAGAATGTAAACAAATAAACACTAATATTTATATCGCTGATTCTAAGTAGACTATTATTTTTTATAATAGCAGCAAATAAATATTTAGTAATTAGCTGACGCGTTCTTGGTTTCAGCAATTTTTTGCTAGTAGTTAAAATTTTCATTTTCTTGATTGATTGTATTGAAAATAGCATTTCCTATAAGAAAATCTTTAGCGTTTCAGGCTCTTCAATTTATAAGTATCTCTTTCGTTTTTCGCAGTATTTCATTTTACAAATTGATTAGGTGATTTTTTTTTTGAATTTATTTCTCGTTTAATTTTAAATACGTTTTTGGTCCAAATTTTGATTTTTATTATTGAGTTTTTGTAAAAAACTTTACATCCTTAAAATTTTGTTGTATTTTTTTTTAACTTTTAAATTTTCCAGCCAGTTTATGATTCATATTTTCTATCAATTAAACACTTTTTTTTTAAATTTGAATCTCGGCCAATACAATTTGTTTTGGATTTAAAAAATATACTGCTGTCCAAGCAGAACGGTTTCTCAGAAAAAAATCTGTCAACTAAATTGGTCATCAAACTTGTCAAACCGGCTAATCCAACTAATGTTGGTACAATACAGAGACTTAACTGGAATAATTAGAAGAGTACAGTTATTATCAATAACATTTTCTCTTAGAATTTTTTTTTTTTTGTTGAATTGTAAAGTAAATAATTCGAGGTCCAATTTCTATCACAGTTAACATGTAGCTGTCGTTAATTTGTCACAAATTTTTTGTTGAAAAAAATTATTCATGTAATTACAGGGTCCGCCAACACTTTTGTGTCGGCCTATAAACCTATAAACCCATTTAACTATTAAGTTATATACACGATTTTTTTTACATGTAGAAGCAATGTAGCGCTAGAAACTAAACCAATCATTTTTTCTCTATTGTTAACCATTTGTGAGATATATGCAAAAATTCCAGTTATAGTTCTTAAAAAAAAAGAAAATAAAATATGTGGTACCGAGAAATTAATTAACATTTCATTTTTTAATAAGATTTCTTCTTGACTGGTAAACTAGAAGCTGCCCCTAAAGAAAATTATGACCGTAGTTTGCGACAAGAATTATACGATGTTCAGGCTCGCCATGAAAATTTTTCTCGGTATTGACTGTTTATAACTATTACTACCCCCAAAAAAGTTTTCATCAGAGCAAACATCGTCGCTCTGATGATGGTGGCTTTGCTACCGAAACGCGCGTCAGCTAATAAACTGACTTTTGGTGTGCGCGTTAACTACAATTTTTTTTAGAAACACCTTTTGGATCTAAGAAAAAAAATTTCATTGGCCATAAATTTAGTTAGAAAATGAAATATTACTTAATTTCTCGGCAGCAGATGTTTTTAATCGCATTTTTATGCTTTTCACTATAAAAATGCAAGATGATTTATTGCCTTTGATTTTTGAGGAAAGAGGATTTTTTGCATATATGTGACATATGGTTAATAATAAAACAAAAGTGATTAGGTCAGATTTTTTCTACCTGTAAAAAAATCTTTTTGTCGTAGTTCTTCTTCTTTTCTATTCAAATTTTTTATTCATACAGTTTTTTATTGCATTCAAGATTTCATTTTCAGTTTCTTGATATTTTTAATATTGTTTTTCATGTTTTTCAGTTTGTTTTTCAGTTTGTTTTTCGGTTAGTTTAGCCAGATTTTTTTAAAAATTATTTATGTTTATTTTACGTTCTTTAGTTAATAACTTTTTATATTTATTTTAATTAATTTATAAATTTTTCAATATATAGATTATAAATAAGTACATTTTTCCAGTTTGCTCAGTATTGACACTTAGATTTTACATTTTTTTAAATTTATATTTTTGACTTTATATTCGTGATTTAATTATCAAATATTCTAATTCAATTTTAGCATAGTTTTCGAATTGAATTTGAAAGTTTTTTTAATACCGTTAAGTTTTATGTTTTTTTGATTTAACTAAACATAATATACCCAAAATTTTAGATTAGTAGATTTTAAATGTATTGAAGATAACACAAAAAAAAAATACTTCAAAAAAATATGTACAAATTAGGTTCATTTTTAATTAATTTAATTCGATCAAGCCTTATTTGGAAGCTACAAATCGCTCATTTATTTTAAGCATCAATTCAAAAAAAAAACAGAAATTCATTCGATATAATATGACAACCACATAATCTTAAATTGGGCAGATACTCTTTGAGTTAAAAATTTAGTTTATGATAAACTCTTAAGTAAGAATTTTTAAGGTAAAGACTTGGTTTTTTGTTATTTGGGACATAAAAACGGTTTAAAATCATTAAAAGGCCGCTTAAAAGAGACAGGTTAAAAATTGGTAAACATAATTAAAAAAAGTAACCATGCACCGTTGCGACCATTTTACGTCTCTGCCATTATCATACCATCGAAACAAAAATAAAAATAACTCAAAAATCTGGTATCTCCATTAAATTCGCCGTTTTATTATTATGGCCACAAAAGGTCAACATTTGTCTGTTATTCACCTAAATGCACCCAAAAAACAAAAAGTTCCATTCGGACGTTATCCAGAATAATACCCGTAAATTTCTATAATTATGAGAATCAGTGTCACCAAACCACCAAACGTGTAAACTTTAAAACAAGACCAGAGAGAGCTATTTATTTTTAATACCTTTTAAGCCTTAAATTCGGTGATGTCATTTACCTCCTATGGTAATGTTATACATCAAAGTTACGGTTCCTTCGTATCTTGTAATTTTCAGGAAGAGTAAGTAAATCACAGTACCTTGACTAAATAACTACTACTGAAAACGTTAAGTTAACAGAAAAGAAAAACTGTAATTATGACGACTCCCTCGTGATTTCCATGTAGGAAATTCCTAAAATTTTGAATTCGTATGAGAATATTTCGAATAGACCTCGGGCAAAAAGTCGACCCAAATTTATCCCTGCACGCACTTCCTTCATGTTTTTAGGTTCATTACGATCGTGATGCTCGAGGCCTTCTGAGTCTCATCATTGGCGAAACACAACAAACACCCGCGTAATCAAGCCGTATTACTTCACACGACCTTCGATCCGTTATAAAGTTATTACGTGTGCCATTGATTGATCATCGACTTTTACGTCCCTCAACCTGAACTCTGCATGTGTGAAGAGCGATTGTTGCCGATAACAAGGATAATCATTGGATTTTTTTTAGATATTTTGTAATAGGACATAGAAATGTAGACAATACTAAAAATTTAATGGTTTAGAAAACAATAGGAAATTTATTTACTTATCCGGCTTTATGGGATTTCCATGTCTCTATACATAGATATTATGTCTATCCCACTTTGCCAATTTTCTTTTTGTATTTTTCTTGTCTCTTTTCCTTTACAGACTTGTTTCATCCATTATCTTCTTGTCCATGTTTAATATGATCTTGATTTATGAACGTTTTACCTTTTGCGGCCGTAAAAATTGATTTTGTGGACTCATATGTTAAAATATAGTTTGCGGACTAACATTCTGCATTTTTCCACTTGTTAGTTTTTTGTGATCGTCCAAGATATTTTGTATTCACTTCTGCTGTTAAAATGATTTTTTAAGGTCATTTTATAAGTAGCTATTGTCTTTTATATTTGTATTATATATCATTTATATAGAACTTGTGTTACATGTCCTTCTCTATATTACAATTTAGAACTTCCCAACTATTTTTTCTAATGATATTTTACTTTTTCCCTTCCTACATCACAAATTATTGCTATTTTGTGCCACCTTTTATGTTTTTTGGCATTTATAAAAAAATGTACATATCTGTATAGCTTTATTTTAACCAAATCCGTTCAGAACTAATTCATTTTTTTTTGCATTATAAATGTTGTCTTCATATTTTATAAAAACTGCACGTCTTGCAATTATAAGTAAGACAAGCAAAATAAAGCTTAAAATTAACTTATCTTAGCATTATTGAATGTTTTTAGAAATCAACAGACATAAACTATTTTAGCATAATAAAATTACAAAAATAATTAAAACTATTTAAGTACAATTTAAAATTAATAAAAGCTCTTAAACAAAAAAAATATTCCAAAAAATGAGTGCATTTAGACAATCTTATTTTCCAAAATAATAAGCGATAAATACAAAAAAAATAAAGGATTCAAAGTCCTATAAAATTCAAGAGATATAAAAACTTATATAAAATTAAAAAATCTGAATGACAAGAACAATTAAAAAAAATCTAAAGAATTAAATGAACTAGAAATTTTGAAGCACACTATAAAACGGATTAATCCCAAGCATTCAAAACAAAAAATGAAAAACCAAAAAAGAATAGTAGAAATCGAAAATCTAAAAGTTTTGAAAATAGTCAAAAGATATAACAAATTTACAAATATTTATGGGTATCACTGATTTTAAATAGATTATTATTTTTAATAATAAATATTTATTATTTAATATTTATTTATAATGAATACTTATATAAATATTTTAAAATTAATTGATGCTTTGAAATTGTATAAAATTTTGTTTTCATTTTATGTCAAAATTATTTATCAAATTAGAATCCCCATTATATAATATAATATAACAGAATATAATATACATTTTTTTTTAGCTGAACTTAGCAGTTTAGAAACATCTCTTCCATTTTTATTCAAATCTCCTTTTTGAATTTTAAGTTAATTTTTCATCTCAAAAAAAATGCCTTAATAAAAATTTAGGAGCTAGGTAATATCAATTATCTGCTAAATTTAGAGAATTTATAAAGTATAAAAAACGAAAATAAAATGCAGAAAAAAATGTGAAAAAATCTAAAGGCTTTAGTAAATCAAAAAATTCAAAAAATATTTACATAGCAATACCTCTAAAGTTTAATAAGCAGAAACAGTGTTTTAAATAAACAACAAAAAATAGAAAAATTTAAAGAATTTCTGTATTACTAACATCGAAAAACCTAGAAAATATCGACAATTCAATTTCAATAATTTAAAGGACCCAACATCTAATGAAAATCGCAATGAAAGCAAGAGAATTCCAACAATCAAAAAAAAAATGAACATTCTAAAATAATTCGAAAATAGATTAATTTATTAAACTGAATTAATTTAAATATTATAATAAAAACAAAAAACCAAAAAATCAGAAAATCCGAAAAACAAAGAGAATATGACAAAACTGAGCCTTTAAAAACAATGCAAATAATATAAGAAAATAAAAAAAAATCCGCAAGCATCTAACGAGTCTAAAGATTCAACTGTATATTTTTACTAAACGTTTTGTCAATAATTTTTGAATATAGATAATATTTTGGGAAACTCTTGGATATTTTGGGCTCTTTGTAGTTTATCGCTTAGGTTTTATTTTCTTTTTTTTCTCTTTAATTTTGTTTTTGTTTTCCTATCTTTTTCGATATTTCCATTAATAATGCTTTTTTTTTCTATTTTTGTGTTCCCCTTAGTTCATTGTTTGTTACTAATAGAAGTTTGGTAAATGCAACTTTGCCCTCAAAATAAAAATAGAACACTACACTTAATTTAAATTTAGAAATTTTTAGCAAGTAGACGAACAATTTTTATGTTTCATTTTTAAAGATGAGTAGTTATTTTTATATCAAGCAGAGTCTTTGTCTGTTCTCTCTACATTTATCAGAGCTGCTTATAAATCGTCTTCTCGAACCCAATTTATCGCGGCCGCCGATCAGTCGATCCGTCTTCTTCAGCCAAGATGACGAATTTTTTACGATGCGATGATGCGCGAGAATACCTTGAAAGTTCATCTCGTGAATTACACGGCCTTGGTCCTTTCAGCAATAACATTTGATCTGTCACTGTGACTCACAGAGCATTCAGCAGATCTCCACGTATTATAAAGTTAAAGTCCAGTTTTTGCCGGGTGGAAGACACCTGTTGAGCAACTACAACATACAAGAGACCAAAAAAATCTTTAAGCAGAGATGACCAATAATGCATGACCAGTCGTGGTGGCAAATTAGTTTGGAATTAAAATTTCTCAGGTTTTTTCCTTTGTCCGGTTCGCCATTAAGAGTCGTTTTTTCGCCCGGATAAATTTGACACATCACCTAAATGTATCCGGTTGGGGTTTATTGACTGTCAGCTTGCAGCGAGATAATTGTGACATGATTATGATAAACATTAACCTTTCTAAGTACGTGAGCACAACTGACAGAAATAAAGTCTGAGTATGTTATTTTTCTGGCTCCATTTACAGAAAACATAATTCTCAGTGGTAAGCAACTAGAATTACAATTACAAAGCGCATAGCCCCCAGAATGTCGTCTGATCTAGCGTTGAAGTCTCTGCAAATAACGGAGATGTTAGCGTGTAAATTCATAAATTTACTAATTAAATTTATGGAAGGACGTTTTTAGAGATTTTTGTCACAGCGGTCGCCTAATTTGCCTAAACGCACACGAGATCCTCTATAAATAAAATTGCCAAAACGACTTAATAATCTTAAAGGCCATTAACATGCCATAATTTTTGTTTTATGTCACGCACAGGGTGTAAATTCACAAAAGCGCTAGTCTTGACACCTAATCAATAAAATTGTAAGTTTTTTTATATCCAAATCCAGTTTTACAATGATAAAAACCCTTACAAGTCTCAACACCTTTGATGATATATAAATTGTAAAAAATGTGTCAGGATGGAATAAATTATCGTAAAATTTATATATGTACATCGTCTAGACATCGTCTTTATTAAATTACCGAACAAAGAGCGTAATTTCTGAAGCACTATTTAAAAAGATTGCATCGTAAAAGCTCCCATTTGTCTACACAAATTGATTTATTAATGAAAGTTATACTCTAGTGCCGATTAATTTTCAATCATACTCTTCTTAATAGCATCACGACGGACAGTTCATTAATTCTAATAGAGCTTTTTGTGATGGTTTCAACTAGTTATCTTTAATTGAATTTCAGACTTTGATCAGAAATAGCTACCGATTGAAATTTTAAGTTTGGCACTTGAAATTAGTGCTCGGTGTCCAACTAAGTTTCTACGAATGTTCGGTCAAAAGGTCTATGGTCGGGCGCTGCGTTTGTGATTAAAATTGTTTAAAAAAATGATTAATACCTTCACACACTTATTATCGATTTGTACACGGCTAATACATATGCTAATGACCACTAAGCGCACTGATATTATTCCTGTTTGTTCGACTTAATATTACCATTCTGCGTTGAGAAACAAATTTATTATCGTTAAAATTGGTTTAAAGTGGTTTACCACCAATGGTGAGTAACGGTGAGTGCAACACTGGTCAAAGTTAATTTGGCATTACTGACCACATTCTTAAATAAAATATGCAGAAATTATCGGAGTTCTGGTTTAAAGTCAGACGACCAGTAATTCAGTTAACTATCTACAATAATTAACTAAACTGTATATGCTTTTCTGAAAAAAGCGCTTGTTTATTTTGACACTTGACACTTAAAACCGCCGCAAAATTTTACAGCGGCTTGTAAATCTCACTTTCCATCTTTGGTAGTACTTACCATCTTAAAAGTGAACAAGCTTGAAAAATATAATTTTATAATACATACCGTAATCACTTTATAGTTAATTTCTACAATAAATTTTTAAAGTCCGTTGTAAAACCGTCGCGTGCCTTCAAGAGGAATAACCTTCACACAATAATTTTGGCAAGTTGTAAAAAGCGGAGGCTTGGCGTATGGAATTTTACATCTGACGTTTTCTGTTTTGAATATGAAAAAGGAAGAAACCTGAATTAATTATTGCTGTAATTTATAAGCATTCTTACGCAACTGTAAATATTGCATTTTGACAGAATTTACGTCTCAACGCTCTCTTAACTCGTAACTTGATAGTGACAGTTTAGTTTTTTTGCTAACACCGGGTCCTAAAGATATTGCTGACGATTTTCAGCCTCTTTGAAAACAATCATATTCTACTAAAATTTTTGCGTTCATTTGCGATCGTTAGCAATGTTACCACCTGCAGCTTGCAAATCAGGCCCCAACACTTCTTACATCTTCATAACGCATGTATAGATTTTTATTTTTTAAACTCAGTTTAGTAGTTTTTAATTGGTAATTACATAAGCTCTGTGGGTTGGATCGTTGGATGATTGCTTTAATTTTAATTTGCTTTATTTTCTTCCATAACTTTTTTAACCCGACCAATAAATATCATGCAAGGATTATAATTAAAACAATTATTTGTTCATGAAATGTGGTTCTACCAAAGAAAATATTAGAAGTTACAGGCAATTCTGCTTAGTCTGTCCTATATTCTAGGAATGCAATAAAAAGAAAACTTTAGACCTTTAACACGTTTAGATACGATTTCACATATTTCAAAAAAAAAAAGTTTTTTAGATTTTCCATTACAGAAATTTGCCAGCATGTAGGAATTGAATAGCACCTTAATGATAAAAATACTGATAATTCAGATTCTGTTTGGTAATTCAAATTTTCCATTTGACTGTCTAATATGAAAAAAAAAATCCATAACTGACAGAGTTACCAACACATTTTTTAACTACCCTACTCAATCAAACATTTAACTACCTGAATTTAATGCGAATTTGCAAAATTTGGGTAAGAAAATAAAATAATTAATGAAATTAAACTATAATATTTTAAAAATAAACAACTTTCAAAGGTAGTGCAATGTAAAACTTGTGTTCGTCACAAATATTGATTGATTTAATTCCCACGAGCGAGATGTTCGCATTTACGCAAAATTCATTTTTTCCTACAAGTCGTCAAAAAATGCAAAATATTCAATTTTTGTAGATGTGATTTTAGTAGTTTTTATTGTTTTTAGTCAGGACTTATTGCCCTTCTGAGCAAAAAGAAAATTTTATAAAAAATGTTTATACATTGGGACATGTTCATTTTAAATGTGTACATACATTTGTCGCTCTGTATATTAAGAATTATTTAAAAAAAAAAACACAAGCTGACAAAATGGTTAAAAGTCGTAGAATTGATATGAATTAAAAACAAACTTGCATTTTTGAAACACGCCGGATGTATATATATTAAAAAATAAAAATAAAGATAATTTAGGAAACATAAAATATAAAGAATCAATTTTTCATTAAAGAATTAATTTAGTAGATCTAAACGAAGGAAAAATGCAAAATTAATACAATGTGCAATATTTTTAAAATCCAATACTAGAAAATTGAAAAGTCTAAAAATTTAAAAAAAGAGATTAAAAAAACAGAATCCAAAACAAGTATACGATGTTCAAAAACTAAAATTTTAAATACAGAATTAAAATATCTGTTATCGAAAAGGAAGAATGTAACAAAAAATAGAATATAAAGAATAAAGAAAATAAGAAAAACTAACGTATCTAAGCAGTCCTTATGGAATATACAAAAAAAGTGAAGAATTTGTAAAAACCAAAAAAAAATATATACAAAATAATTCTCTGAAAAATTCACACAAAGAAAAAATAAATTATACATTAAAAAGATGCAAAATAAAATAAAGCGAAGAATCTAAACAATGCTAAAATTGCAATAGATACAAACAAATTGATAAATCTAAAAAGTTCGAAACTATAAAATACATACATATCTATATATATACTTGCGAGTAAACCTTAAAAAAATCTTAGAATTTAAAGATTCTAAAAAATTAATAACTCCAACTCATCTGAAGCTTATTAAAAATTTTAAAAAAATAAAAAGTTTACACAATTAAAACAATCTGAAAAATCTAAACGTTTTTACATATTTTTGTAATTTCCTGCATATTTACATTTGTAAGGACTATTTTATCATATGCGTATATGCTTAAAATTAGTTACTACATAAGATTTAGTGTTAAAAATTATAAAAATCAGCAAATTGTCGCACGGCCAGTTTTAGATTTTTTCTTACGAGTATAAACTAGCACAGGATTTAAATTAATAAAAACATTACCTGACAACATTAGAAACAAAAAATAAAAAAAAGTTTATTCCCGGTCTTCACATTGAGGTTTCATCTAGTTTCCAGATTCCAGACCACTGGATGGTAGGAGCTTTAAGATTTTTGAATTTTCTTGTATTCTATAGAGAGTAAAGTGGCACTTTTTTCCGTTAAAAAAAATAAAAATGTTTTTCGTAAGGTTGAAGTTCCATTTTTATAAAAATAAAAAAATTGGATTAAATGCAAAAAAACGATTTTACTCTGCTTTTTTTTTCAAACGTTAAGAGCATTTTTAATACTAATTTACCATTGCTAAACCACCACTTTTTCCTTTTTGAATTTTAAACAAAATTAGGGCTCGTAGTTAAAACGTATTGTTTTGTTTATTTTCTTCAAAAATTAAATTACAATTTTGGATATCTAACTCAGTGCTTGGTGTTCACAACACTACAAAAGCATTTTAATCATCGCTCTGATGATGGTGCCATCCAGTTTTTGATAAATTTTTGGTGTCTGGTTTAGCAAGTGCTTTTGTAAAAAGTTATCCAAAAAATTTAAAAAAATGTTTTTGAGTTAGAAATTTTTTGAGCTTGTGCTCGTCTTTTTGTCGCTATAAAAGGCCAAGAGTTTAAGGATTTAACAATTTTCACGCTAAAAGAAAATGGGTAAAGAGAGTCCAAATAATAGTCCAAACTAACGAGACTTATGTGATTTAATTGTCCAATAAATGATGAGTAATTTTCCCCATAACATCGAAAAATACATAGTGTCAGTAAAAAGTTTTGGCCAAATGAAAATAGGCCAACATAACGTTCTCGGAGTAATAATTCAGTGTTTTCATTTTCAGTCCAGGCCACAATTTTTTTGGCACATTCATATTTTTTTTTTTGTAATTTCACTGGAATTAAACGTTTCAGTGATGAATTATCCATTTGGGCGAATTATTGTAGTGTGCATTGCAATTCGTTACATATCGCTTTTATCGCGCTTGAAAGAACAAGATTACACTGTAGGAGCAGTGTATCAAAATTAGCTACTAATATAATATTATTTTTTTTTACGTGAAACTATAGCATATTTTTCTATAAGATGCTGTGGATAATAATATAAACAATTATTATGTTTGAAGAAAACAATGTTTATTGCACTTTATAGTTAGTAAGAGCAATTTGTTTTTGTCAGTCATTGTTGATCGATTGATTCTACTAATGCGATAAACTTTATTGATAGTAGTGGATTTTTATGATCATAAAAACCAGAAGTATGGTAGGCTTGCTATTAGTAAACAATATTAAAAGATATCAAGTATTTTTTTGTACGAGATATAAATATTCAGAGTGGTTCAAAATGTTTGTTTGATTTGAAAGTAAAAAAAACCGAAAGTTTTAATGGTCAATGCCGAAAAAGGAATTGTGCTCAACGTGAACCACCCCGTATTAAACCAAGACTTTAAGAATAACAGGATTATATTAAACGATTTCGAAGAAACAACCAATAAATAAATTCTTCATTAAAAGTTGTGGCTTAGCAAAGTTCCAAAATTAGTTTGCACATTAACATGTTTTTTTCTTCGTTGATTTTTATCAACTGAAATTTCGTAGAACCACAGAGAGGCGGGTTTAGAGTAATAAAATCTTTAAAGGATTAAAATTCTTCCGATTGATTCTTCTTAAACGACACTAAAAATGGGCAAATTCTTTCTATCTATTTCAGGCAATGCCATTTGACCCGCTATTCTAGCGTCATTTGTCCACACACCTAAAATACCCGTTTAAACATAAATCAATTTTTCCTTTTGACTTATTGGACAACGGATCTTACCATCTACCGTTCATTAAGTCATGACAAGACTTTGCAGGCTGTAAATTATGATCATATCCAAACCCTGTAGGACACCGCGTCGCCGAAATTCTTCGTGTCTTCATTTTTTGTCTGATTAAAAATAACACTGTCAAAAAGTCTCAGAATGGCAATCCAAAACTTACGCAACCACCATATGGCGCAAAATTCCCGTGGTATAATTTCTTGCATACGCGAAGAGAAACGAACCACCGCCTCCAGACCGTCGACCGGTTGTTGCACTTGCACTTGTCACTCTTTTGTTTCATATCACGAGACCTTTAAATAAACAACAAAAGGTAAACATTTGCTCCCGCGTAATAATTACCTTGGGAATGGAAACAAGCTCGGCAAACTCAGGTGTATGTATGTATAAACGGTGCGCCATTATTAAATGTTGATTTTGCGACGTTTCTTGGGCTCATCCTTTAAAAGAACGCACTTTAATACATCATCCCTGTTAACGCTTTTTCGTATATGTCAAAATTTGAAATAGTGCTTCACCACCTCCTTCCATTTTTTTTTTCATCGAGAATAAGTGAATAGTTAAATTTAAACCACTTTGTATTTTATCTGGCGCTTTTTCGAACAGACAAGCGTGGAATCGTAAATGTGTGGGAGAAAGCTAAAGGCACTATAGAGGACGCCTCTCATTTTTGCTGCCGAGGTCAGAAACGATGATCTTGGGAAAATATACTGATTGTTTCAGAATGGGAATTTTACATAAAAATTGCTCGTAGCGTATTACAAAATTGGACAAGATTTTAATGGTTCTCAAGCATTTGTTTAATTATTAATTTTTAATTCTGCGTGCTTCCTGGTACTAGACTCATTTGTTTAGTAACTGTAAAAAATGCAAAGAGATTTCTTAAATTAAAGACCTGCTGAAGATGTACAAAATTCAAGTAGAAAATTGTAATATTTCCTGTAAATGCCACATTTAATTTAATTAGAAACATTGTACACTTCTTTTTTTATTAGAACGGCAGAATGCAACGCTGCAATTCCAAGGAGAACAGAATGTTTATTTTCTACAGTTCTTATCGTATTTTTGGTAAATTCACAGGGAAATTATTTTACATTAAATTAGATTCGTTATTACCCAGGAATATAATGAGATTCCGCCGGATGATTTTAAAATACTTAAGTGCCTACTTAAATGCGTCTCATGAGAAAAGTTGCATTTCCTTCGGTGTGAGCACAATTTAGAGAATTTTATGTAAATATCCATCTTTAAAATCATGGAAAAAATTAGCTATCCGACAACAGTTATTTAGTATTCCCCACCAACAATTAATTAATTAGCCGATGTCTTCTAGCATTAATTAGTCGGATTGTCGGTCCCCCATTTAAGAGAATCGATTATCTAGAAATTGGCAATAAATCGCGCTATCCTCGGAATAACTGTTCGATCGGAACGTTTGACCCTTTAGGACATTAATGTCCTCACCTTCCTCTTTTCGTATAACAATAAAACCACGCATGGTCGATTTTGCGCGATTTCACTATCATCAAGTTTTTTCGAACACAATGTCAGCATAACGGACCGGAATGTTACTTGGTAATTTAATTATGGCTGAGCGAATCTCATAATGAGGTTATTTTATGTGTAAAAAATTCGAATGAAATATGGAAGCTGCATACGTAATGGTTTCCAGTTAATTAAAAAGTTGGAAGTCTTGGCTTCCTCCATTAGACGGCAGCTACAAATCAAGATTTAATTTACAGTAATATTTGCGACGCGAACTGGTGCTGTTACTATTGCCGACAACACCATATCTTCCGTTGTGGTGACAATCCAACCCTGTCTTGAAAAATTCTAATATAACTCACGTGCATACGCCACAACAGAAACGTCAAAAGATTGTAGATAGCTAACTGTAGGGTGTCCGAGTACGCTACGAGCAGAAGAAATGCACGACAGCTCGATATTTTATTGGTAGTTGCATCGGCACACGAATTCTTTTTTTGACATTTGACTGATGATGGTCCAAATCAAATCGGTTAGTAATTGTCGATAATGTGACCTGCAATCAATGATCGAAATTCCTGATGTTGGATAGGTGTGGCTTTTTTCCTGCTCCAATCAACTCCCGCTATGAATAAGAATTTCAATAATTTCGTCTTATCATTCATAATATCTCCTGAATGTCAAAGTTTTCTTCTTGCTCGGACGTTGCAATTGCGGAGATTTGCTGATATCTCTTCAGTGATAATTATTTTTAACAGTACGATGAGGAATTTCAATGATAAAGCCCAATGTGTGTCTAGACGTGTTGTTATTTAATTAGATATAGAGAAAGTTAATTTAAATTGTTTACGTGTCAAGATTTTAAATTTATAGGAGGATGATAAAGCTATTTCTGTGTTTAGTTGTCAGAACAAGCATTTTTTGAATCGGTAGATATCTTGAGCCGTATTATCTACATAAGATGATTGCGAGATTTTGTCTCTCAACTTTATATTTCTAGAGGAGAGGAAAATCCAAGCGCATTCTTCATTATATTTCCAGTTTGAAATTTTTAACTTTTAACTTCTTAAATTTGGTATTCGATAAAAGCATTTTTTAAATTGGAATTTGAACATTATTTTATAAAGCGTTTTGTGGAAAGTTTCTCACGTTTTTTTTAATTTTTACAATTCGATAAAAATATGGAAAATAGATTTACGTAAAATTCTATTCTACGAAAATGTATTGGATTATATTAAGCAATAGAATAGCACAAGTTCGTCTTTCTACGTTCTTTTAAAGCGCTGACATCTATTACATCAAGTGAGTAGAAAATCAAAAATATAATTGATATTTAAAAACTAACAATTCAACACAAACATTTTTAGCCAGTGGATCAATTGAATTTGTTGTTTAGTTAAAAAACATGCTGCTGCCCAAAAACTTGTTAAATCAGCTTTAATACAATTAATATTGTACAATACAAAAATGTATCAATGACATTTTCTCTTCGTCAAGCCAAAAATAATTTCGTGGACCAATTTTCTCTTCAAAATTTATATAAAAATAAACACGTAGCTTTTCCAACGAAAATCACACCAGTTGACGGAGAAAGACCGTGATAAGTTACTCGTTAACTTGTTACAAAAATTTTTCGGAAAATTTTCACTTATTATTTAATTTTTGAAAAATAATATGTATCAGATACGGAAAACTGAAAAAGAAAAAAACCTAGATAAAGCGGTGGGACACGTACTTTTTCTTCAAACGTATTTCACCTTGTTTCCCTACATAGCTTTAGGAACAATTCTGCAGAGCATTAGAGCAGTATTTTCCATTTTCTATGTAATCTTTTTTTTAAAGGATATGGTAGACGATTTTCAGTTCGTTTTTCAATTCTGCACCCAAAAATACGTTACAAATGATAGACACAGTATTCCAGGCAGTTTTTTGATTGCATGCGTCTAAGTTTCTAAGTTTTAAAATCCCTGTTAAATTTTTTTTCAAATTTTTTCAAAATATTTGTTACTATTGCTCTAATTATGCAAACAATGGAAAGTTTTGGACTTAGTCTCACTATTTTTTTTTTTTACAACAGTTATTAAAGAAAGTGGGAATCCTTTAATGAGTTAAACATTCTTTAGTAGTTGGAAACTAATATGTAAATCCAAGCTGCGACTATTTCTGTCCCAATATTGCTGAAAACTCGCTTATCACCGCAACAAAACAAAATTTCGACCTTCACCTTCATGTTCCAATATGGCGCTCATAATGACATCACATTTAAATAAATTTCGACTTGTCCTTTGCCAATTGCTACAGGTTCTACATGTAAAAATGGCCATTGCCTTTTTGTGGAATAACCTAAGTCGTAGGTGGAAGGGTCAAAGGTTAATATGCCCCCCGGGACTACAATACTAAAATTTGTTCCGTCAACAATAATTTGCGAGTTCAAAAAGTCATAAAAAATTAACAAAGTTAATAATTCTTAAAAATTTTATTTAAGATTTAACGAGTCGATCGCATTTTCATGTCAGATGGATGCGGGTTCATTAATCAAGACGAATAAGAGGGCCAAAAGCGGTCATCAACTTGTCCAAATGTTATGCAATGTGTTCAAAGATCGGAAAAGTGGCACAGGCAAAAATCGGAGACTCTGGAATTTGGTAAAGAAGCGATTTTCTAAGATGGTCCTTGAACTTGCAGGAGGCTTTTGCGGCCTCAATTACCAAAAGTTAAGCTTCGAAATTGGCAAATTTTTTTCACATGCAATTACCGAAAACGTTCTGAAATGGAGCTTCAAATCGTTTCCTTCTCACATTAGGTGAGGTGTATAATTTCATAATGCGACCAGACAATCCATGGTTGAGGGCACTCTGATCTTCTTTCTACCGTTAGATCAACTCCCAACAATACCATGACTTTCTCGCAACAACGATAAAAACAGTAGCGGCGCGTTCCAGCACCGCAATTACACATAAAAATATTTTAATTGCGAACAATGGCGCAGTGGCGGCGCCAGCAATAATCACGCGGGCATGCGACACATTCTGTGCAGGTTTAGCGGACGACGTTTCGACTTTTCAAGTACACTGAACTTTAATCCCACCAGCTAAACGTATCTTCATTGTAATCAAATTTTATTAGCATTGCCACTCAAGTCTAAAATAGATTTTTTTCTGGTCCACGCCAAACCAGTTCTCTTTCAATTTTAAGGCCCTATTATAGTTGATGCCAAATTTTTCGATTGTCAATTGAAAACAATTACTTGAGCACGCCTTTATGTGAGATATACATAGTCATGATGTTCCGATGCGAAAATTTCAGAGCGTTTAACAGAAGAAAAAAAAACAACTTGTTACTGAATTCGCTTCTTCGAAAAAACATGTAGTTTTTTTGGCCAAATTTAAATTACTGCGTTGTTGATAATACATTAATTTGTCTTTGAAAGCTCCTAGTATTTAAGTATTTATCGGTCTAAAAAATGTTGAATACATGTAAATTGAAGATTTATGATGATTGTGGAATGTCGATAAAATAGTCACTACACAGTCTTGACTAAAATTTTACCTTGAATGAAACAACACTGAATGCTAATTGAACTATAACATTTTATGGATAAAAAATAAAAAAAATAAAATCAACCTTGAAGATGATAAGATGTTAAATATTTAAAAACAATTAACACCAATTTAAAATGCATAGCTATTAAACAGATATTAATTGATGTTTTGATGATGCTACGAGTACTTAACTAGAAGAATTTACTCGTTTATTTTGTAATCAAACATTAATCTCAAGTCGTAAAGGACTTGTCTGTGTTAAGTCAAATATCTTTATGTACCGCGTAATCAGTTAGAGGTAAAGCTAAAGTGAGAACAACTAAATATAGCAACTCTTCATAATATAGACGTTTGAATTTTAACATTGCTCCGGAATGCCACATTTCAGACTGAAAGCTCTACCTTCAAAAGTGTAGTAAAACACATTACGGAATTTTGAACAAAAGGCTGCCATAAATTTTTGAACGCTAAAATATCAGCCAAATTTTTTATACTTATTTTGTATTTATTATTACTATTAAAAAAAAAATTGGCTTCGACCCGTTCTTCGACGGTTTACTCATTTTGATGTTTCGTCTGTGGCACCGTCTAGTTGCTGAGTTACCGTGCTCAAACATGACCGAAACGACAAAAAATATAATTTCCGAATGGATATGAACGATAAAAAGGGATAAAATCTTTGTAAAATTGGCTCTAAATGTGCTTTCACTTTAACTTCAATAAAAAATTGGTTTTTATATTGTAGTTTTAGAAATTGATCAGATTTTGTTATAGGTCTTTAAATTTACGTTTACATCTTCATCTTCAATTTATTTTTTTTCTAATTCATCTTTATCGATTTTTTATATGAAAAGATATTTTAAAAAACTTTTCTCATCTCTTCCGAAGTTTTTAGTCCCAATTTGAAAAAAAAAATACTAAAATAGATAACGATATGGAATAAAATGTCCAAAATGTTTTTCTAGATCGAAAATGTCAGAAGTAAGTTTGATCGCCATTCAATTAATTTGATGTATCTTTCCAATAATCTAATAAAAAGACACAATTAAAAGTAGATTCATGGGTTTGGAAATAGGCTGATACCTGAAAAAGGCGATTAATTTAATTTTTTTTATAAATAAAAGGTCTGTAGCTGGTTGAAAATTGTGGACCCAAATTTCATTTGGACATCGACAGATTTTATATTTATACAATAATTAGTCTATTGACAAATTATATTAAAAAATTGACGGATTTCCAAATAATTTTTTCTAGCGTCTTAGGAAATAGAAATAATGAAATGCTAACAACATTGACCTTAAAGAGTGAAATAATATTTTAAAAAAACTAACATACGACCATTTTTAGCTCAATATAATTTAATACGTCAACAGTAAGAAGAATATAGAATTGTTTCCTTACAATTAATTTTAAAATGCATCGAAGAAAAGCAAAAATTGGTTTATTTTTTTGATTAAATGATCTTTAAATCTCTTTAACAGGCAGTTCCATGTTGTGACAGTCTAGTACCGCGGTGGAAACCCAAATGTAAAAGAACGCAAACAGGATCTTGAAGAAAAGTGACTTTTTCTCCCAACTGTTATACTATTTAGGGTACACGTATTTATCTAGTCACTATTTTTAGAATACTCATTCCAAACCTACCATAATAGACGATGAGTAGTTCCAATGTTGTTATTCTATAGAGTTCAATAATGCTAATCATTAAATAGTTTTCATTTAATCGATAAATAATTAGCATTAACTTCCAGTGAAATAAACAGAAGCCTTATGTAATCTGTTTTTGGGATTCACTCTGTCGTTAAATTATTAACTAGATGATGCAGGTATTCAAGGAGTATGAAATTTCACGTGGAGTTATGTTGAAGGGAAATATATTAGAGTTGGAAATAAGGCAAACTACCATAAACTCACTGTGAAATTATTAGGAAACGTCGACAAATTTTGGTTTGATTGCTTATTTACGACTGATGCATTTCGAGAGGAATAGTTCGTCTTATCTTGAGCTTCAGTAAGCACCTTCCGTAAACTTGGTAGAATGGTGGGAGATCATTTAAATAAATATCCAAGGAAATCATGACCGCTAATTATATATAATTTTTCGGTATTTGAAAAACAGATTATTTAATCTAATAGCAGAGTTTCCATGTAAAATTGAATATGAGAAGATCATCTTAATTCCCGATGAAACTGTAAATGTCAATTTTAAACTTGTTGATGATTTTTTAACATTCCTCGTTATGTACATACATACAGGCTGTAGAACATGTTGTTAAAACGCTTATTACAGAGACAAGTTCCGCATTTTGTGGTTTTGATGCTGAAGCGAAGACGAATTCATTACTGCAACATTTTAGCATTAACTTTAAACTTGCACAATACCTACTTCGAGAAATGATTCTGATAGTAAGTATAGATAAATCGAATCAAATGGTGAGGAATACAACCATAATTGGAAAAAAGGCGCTCGGTTGGATGGGTAAACATAATAAACGGTTATCTAAAAATCGGAGATATTGTAATTTCATCAACAATGTCGTTAATTTTTAATTCTAGAAGTTCAGTTAACATGCTAAGCTGTTGGTGCCAATTATTCAGAAACTGTAGCAGTAACATTCTTCCACATCTTCGGCAACGCAACTTCCGATGCGCTGCTTCGAAATCGTCAAGGCGTGGTGTTCGCGTCAAGTGGGTTCCGTCGTTCTCACGCATAGATCTTACTCGAATCGCATATCCAATACGGTAAGAAGTGATATGTGTAGATGTCTAGATCTCAGCAATACGCTTATTAGTATTCAGCAATAAGTCGACGCGTTGCGAATGTTCAACACGATAATTATGCAAGACTATTCGACCGAGAGAATACTCATTGCTTCACATAATTTGGATTGGGAACTCCTTCGATTAAATTCAGGACGCCGAAAAAACGAAAGAAATTGATAAGCACGGTTGCTAAATTCAAGCAATTGTTGCGTATGACAAAACCGACAATTAAACGAACGCATATTATGAATGAACCGCCGCATGAGACGTGCGGTTGTCCTCTAAAACATCCAGCGACTATAAATAAACCATAATTACATACAACCACAGACTGATTGCCAACACAAACACTCGGTCATAGCGTTTCGCTAATAAATAGTCGGGAGAAGAACAGACAATGTACGTAATCATATTATTTATTTATGTACAATAAATTCCTGAGCAAAACAATTGCAATAATTAACAACAGTTCATATACTTTACTTGTATAAATCTTAAATACAGTATAATAAGTTTATCTCTTAATCGTTAATAAAAAAACAAAATATTAGGATAAAGACAGAAGATTTTCTATATTGTAATATAAAAAATTAAAATAAGTACATATATTATCTCACTATGTGCTAGAGAAAAATAAAATCAAAGATTGGGGGGGATAAATACTGTGTATATAAAAATTAATAAATTTACATAAATAAAATAGAAATGGCACGATGCGCTAATGTTTGTGTGTAGAGGTGATGCGTGTGAACAACCTAATCGGGAGACACGAGGAATACAACATCTCACAACCCGATCCAACGTGTAAAACAGTTAAAAGGTGACAAACCCCACGCTAAATTAAATAAACTACAATAACGATTAATTTAACTTAAACAAGTACATAAATTCCTGTCTAGTAGTGAGAAGTACGTAGGTCATAAATCTGAAAAGGAAAAGTGTTAAAAAAGAAAAACGGTAACAAAACCGCGCTATTGGTGACTTCATTGTATGTAAATGCGCACTCTGTTTTGTCCATCGTATATCCGACACTTCTACTCACCGTTATCTCGAAATCTCGCCCTTTTTTCTAGAGACTGCTCTTATTAGCGCCTGGGATTCTTCGAGGTTCATCCTAGTCCTGCCCACTGCATAAAATCTACAAGCTCCCTCACGGGCACGTCCCGAGCCAGCGCTTTTACACGCAAGTTTCGATCGTCAGTCAATAGTACCACTTCGCTGACCAATTTTTTGGGTTCATCTACCAGAAGAAATTTTACGGTGTATTTTTTATTTTATTGTACACACCACAAATTATTGCAGCTTCCAAAACAGGCACTGTTGTTTTAAAATTTTTAATAATAAAATGAAAACTGAGATTCCACCACTAACTCACAGCAGATTTTAAGTGGGTTTATTTCAGAGACCCTGAATATATACTGGGGCAGTTTGAAAGCTGGGTAAGTGTTTTTATAAGTTTTATTTTCTAAGATTTACTACAAATTTGTGTGCCTTACTCGGAGAACACCTTTAGATAGCTGCATGTGTCCGAAATTCTACTCTTGTTTGAAAAACATTCCAACTAGAACTTCTCTTTTAATAAATTGCAGTCTACTACTAGTTATTAAAAGTCAAAAAAACAGTAGATCTTGTTTCTTTTTCACCTTTTTTCTCTTCCAATTTTTGAAGTGAACACTTTTCTCATATTTGAAAACAAACAATGAACAATGTGCAAATAAAATTGAAATACAGCGTATTGTTAAGAGAATTGTTTTATTTTTCTAGACTTACGTTCGTTCACGTTTTGTTGTTCTCTGTGGCCTTTGCTTAAAACCAAGCAAGTAGCCAAAATCTTGTCATCATTCTTAAAAGTGGCATCCAACATTGAATCATCTTCCGTGGTGAACGTGGTCGAGGACAATACCGCCCCTTTTGTCGTGACGCATTTCACAGCTTGCGGTCTACTCTTCAAAAAAGTTATCGCTTTCTTAGCAGCTTGCGCTACCTTTCTCACATGTTGCGGATCCAGCATGCTCCTCGTTGACGGCATCGGCGACTTACCGCCCCTACTTAGTCCTTCCAGTTCGCTCAAGACTGTCATCAAAACGATCAGTTACAAGGTGCCGTCACAATACCGTGACCAAGTTGAAAAGTGCAAGTAAGTACGCGCCTCTGTCAATGTCAATGCACTCGACAGCTGCACGCACAATATGATTTTTACTTTTGCCAAGAGCATAGAGTTATGCAATCGCGCATTCTTCGCACTTACCAACAATGGGCACCATGAGGGTGTAAACGTGAGATGCAGTGATCATAGTTATCCTATCCAGATGGTCGATGAAACAGTTGGTGTCGGGAACGAGGTACTTCGGCCGCACCTCGATGTGCACGCTGACCACGGCCTGACTTAAGATTTTCTGCGAACAACCAGACGACAAAGGTCAGGTCAAAAGTATGAAAAGTTGACGACGACTTTCAAGAGATGCGTAAAGCATGCGTTGCTATGTGCTGTTCAGATTTATGCAAATTTCTTCACTTTACATAACGCGACTTTCTCAGTTTACTTTTGTTTAAAAGAGCCATACTGTGCACTAAGAAAATAACGTTTAGGTGAAATGACTCTTCAACGATTCTTCCAACGCGATTTAGCGACAAAAAATAACACTATACACAAAACTCGAGATAATGCACTGCAACGTTCAAATTTAATGAAATTTAGAAAAACAGACGCATTCAATGGTCAAAGCAAAGGACACAATTTTAGCACTTGATTTCACGCGTGGTGCTTAAAAAAAAACCAAAAGATAAGAAAAGTTCATTCTAATCGCTAATTTAATATATTTCTTTTCTAACACCCGCAAGATCATCATATGAAAATTGTCTGTTTGAAGGAACGTGTTTAAATTTTATTTCTAAACATTAATGAGTAATTATGTAATTGATCTAATTATTAGCTATCATGATTTAAGCGTCGTTCTCACGCAACGGATCTATTGCGAAAAACTGTCTTCCTGATCATCTCTCCAAAAATAAACCTTGATTTGCCGTTTATGTCGCGCCTCCACGTTCAGGTCTACAATGGCACGTTTGAGAATTTTCCGCGAACAATCAGGCTGTGACAATGTTTCGCCTAGATTTATTGCATCCTCCGGGGATGTGTCTACGAGTTGCATCGGATTTAATGGTAATGGAATGGAATGCCGTCGTCGTCTGTCTTGGAGAGACTTCTTTAACGGTACACGTGCGGGAGATCCGCCAATCATCCAGCTCTCCTCCTCGACCGGTAGATTGGCACAGGTCCAAGTGTGTGTGTCGCACGAGGAAGTGCCCGTGCACTAGCATGTACGCCCACACTTTCCCACGGCCCGCCACAACGGTTCCTGACCGACACGGAATTTGGATGCATACAATATGCGCACAATATCAATCGAAACCTGGACCCACTGACACATTATTTTTGACCAAATAAAAAGAAAAACGGAACGACAAGCAATGTTTCTTAAACACGGCGTGAAAAGAAAAAGAAGACGGTTTCGAGACGTCGAGGGATGGGAGAAATAAAAACTGGCGCTAAAAGTGTCGCGTCCCTTGTTTCGCGAAAAATTCCCCACGTCTACAGTTACATGCTATGCGAATTATTCAATTTCACGATCTAACGGCTCCTTAAAGGAGCTATTATACACTTTTTCCAATAACATACTGAACTTCATAGAATAGCCAATAACAATGAAGTACCGCTGTAATGAAATTGGCATATTGTAAAAAGAAAACTGCAGAGGATCGGCAAATTGACTCGGATGACCGTAATTGAATTCGCGTCAATTAAGCACAATCAAATCTCAGTCTCGTTTATAATAATACGCCCCATAAACCCGTCATGTATATCACTTTAGATTCGATTTGAATATAAAAAGTACATCAAAACGAATGAATCTTACCTTCACTCTTTGTTTATGAAGTTCTTGCCTTCTTTGAGTTCTCTCCAATTCCACCTTTCGACATAGTAATTCACGAACTTCAGAAGGTGCTTCCTCACCAGGACCGTTTGAAACCTCTTCTTCTTCTTCGTCGCTGAAGCTTTCCATTAATACGTCATTGTTTCGAACCTGACGTCAAAAGGAATTGTCTCCAGATAATCAGCAAAGACAATACAATTTAATTACGTGACTTTAGCGCGATCATTAAATTTGACTAAACAATTTTTATGATGTAGTGCAAAAAATAATTCATAATAACAACGCAGATTTTTTAGACTACCATATTCAATCAAAAAGCTACGAAGCACCCGAAAGTAGTTCTCGGAAATTCGTTCTGTGCCAATTTAACTTTTAGGAAGACAAAAGTGTCAGGCAAACAAATCAAAAACGGTTATATCTAAAGGTTAAAAAACTTATAACGCAAAATGGCAAACTTAAAGGTACCCTTCATTCTCAAAGCTACGATCATTCTAGGTAAGTGCTATTAAAAGAAATTACAATATAATTACAGGCAAAACAAAACAAAATGTGAAGGTCGTTTAGGCCAGATTTATATATACTCTTCTCCGCTTCTAATTTAATGTGTACTCAAATCACCTAGTAGTCCTACTGTATAAAAATATTTACATTCTATTTAAAAAACAAATGGATTAAGTTGTTCAGTTTAGCTTAAGCAAAAATAAACTCGTTTGCTGTTTGAACAGGTGCTAATATTTCAACTTTTTTTCTGCTAGTAAGTACATTAACGTAGCACTTATCCCGTTAAAAAACAAATAGATATAAAAGTAAATAAACAATAATATAAAGTCTTAATTATGTATTCATATTAAATTAGCACTACAATTCTTCGCAATTGTCAAACACCTAATCGTGTGAATAAAAATAACAGATCGTGCTAAATATCACCATTAAAATATGTAAAAATTGTGAACACTTAAATAAAAAACTACTTATAACTCTTTTGTGAAAAAATTAACTGTGATCCAGTTGTTGAAGTTTTCTAGGAAACGTTTAATAAACATTTAATTTTTGTTCTAAAGTTTCGATATGTTCCTATTTATCTTACCTTATTATAGTACCTACCTAGAGTACACTTAAATTCCACGAATGCCACAATCCCCTATTTTTGGAGAATCATATGCTATTTTGTGAATGATGTAAAACGATTTAAGATTTTATATCAAAATATGTAGCCCTTTATAGTACTGTATTGCTAATTCCTTAGAATCATGATAAAATAACGACGCTATTATGAGACAAAAAATCAAAAATAAAAAAATACCTCAAAAGTGATGAAACCAGGCTAAAGCTAATGAAAAATAATGAAATTTTATCAATAATTTACTCGTGAACGCAATGTGCTTGTATTGATTTGATTGGAAATCTAATGCTTCCTTCGGCGCTTACCAAATCCTGCGCGGCGACGGGGGAATCCCTGCTATTGGAAGTGCAGACCACTGACACGTACTCTCTGAAATCGTCTTCAATCTCCAGTTTCAAAACCGGCGGTTCCAAACCACAGAGAAAAACAGTTCCGAAAAACAGTAGTTTGTTCATTCTCAGAGCGAATTGGGCAACTTCTAAATCAAAATCTTTGGGGGCATAACTGATGTCGGGCTCATTGACCATCAAAGGAGTGAAACCACTCAAGACGCTGTCCTCCGGCAACTTCACCTGTTCATAACCTGTAATGATTTTCCTCTTTTTTATCGATTCCTTCTATTTTTGGACGATTTACGTGGGCCGAAATTGCACACCATCAAAATTGGCCGCGCCCAATTCGGGAATAACGAACAATCAAAAATGCAATTTAGGAGTCATGCGGACGGGGCTAACGCAACCGCAAAAAGTTTTGTCTGCACGTATAATTATACTGTCGGGTTAGATTCGTTCTCGGATCTGAACAAACTCGTCTTCATGGAAAAAAAGTTGTTTTGTTAGGTGTTTTGTAAGAAAAAAATCGACACTTGTTCGACACAAAAGAATTTTAAGTGGTTGATGGATGGAGAGCTCTGTATCGACAAGTCAATTTGCTGTTATTCCAAATAAAATCACTGATTTTTTCTTCTTCCACTAGAGTTGAAATTTAACTCCACCTGTTTTATTGCAAATGACATCTTACAGTTATTTTGGACAAACGTCCGTTACTTATATGATTGACGAAGTCGTTTTTAATAAAATCAGAACCACATCAGATCTAGATAGAATTCGCAGTAATTACGCCACTGAATCGAAATTGATGGCAGCTTCCAACTTAGTTGATGATAATCGACAGGTCCAAACTACTTAAGAAAGAAATCTTAAGTAATGCATCATTAGCTCAGCATATCATGGAATTTTATGTATCGATCAAATATCTACAAAAAAGAATGCAAAAAAACTTAATTGGTTCACCAAAAATTATACTAGATGTAAAAATCTTTTTAGCACTTTACACATCAAAAGTGCACAAAAGCAAAAACTTGCTGACGCACGTTTGGCTGCGGAAGTAACATCATCACAGCAATGAAAAAGTCTGTAATAAATAGATAAAAAAGTAACAATATTCTAGTACATTTCTGTTCACACACTTGGGAATAAATGTATACGTTATCTATTATCTGTTGTAAATGTTGTACGAACATTCATTTATAACACCCGTGGGGAAGAAATCAGATTAGATTCAAGAATAAAACTTGCGGTTTAAAAACTGTTATTCTTTTTAATAGACAACATTAATGTGTGTAATTTAAGGCATTTTACAGTACGAAATGAGTTTAATTAAATATATTATCATTGGAATGCACAAATTAAAAAAAATATATTTAAGCATTCCATTTTAGAAATTATTTTTTCTACGACTTTTTTATATGCAGAAATTATATGCAAAATCCGTCATTTCTGTTTTATTGTACGGATCGGTTCTATAAGTTTAGATCTAAACATTGAGTGTAAGAGCACTACTATATCAACCTTTCTTCAGTGGTTTCAGGCATGTTTAAATTTGAATGATTGGAAGAACAGTACCTGTTCAGCGCTAGTTCTGTTTTTCTGACTGACGACCACGTGCCCGAAGCATTCTTTTACCCATTTGTGTTATTAAACTTTATTACTATTACTATATGTCGAAATATAAAATGTTTGTTTGCGACTTGTCACGAATCGAGTTGAGTAAGTGATACCCAACGAAAAAGCTTATAAAGAACCCGTTCTTATCTAAGAAAAGAAAATTTAAGGTATTAACAAGCGGGAAATATATATACCAGCAACAGCAACTGATTTTCATCAAAATTGTGCATCACCACTACCAACGTGGATAAAAGTGACAGAATTAGTATTTTACCCATTTTTCTTTATTTTAATTTTAGAATCAAGCTTTTTATACTCTGCTGTATTTCCTAGTTCAGATAATTTAATTAAGCTCTTATGAAAAGGTTAAAACTGTAAATATTGATTCAATAAAATTGATTTTCCATTTTAAGTCACAGATTTAAGCTGGTTAGAACTGCTAACACTACGACACATACTGTTTTCTTTCCAAGGTTTTTTAATATAAAAAATTGAAATCTATATTTACGTCAGTTAACGAAGCGTTCCTAAAACACATATAATCCGTCCATTGTCCTTTACATTCAACCAACAACAACAAAAATAAAACTTGCAGAGGTAAACGCCTCTTAAATGCCATGTTAACAGGAATTAACAGTATTCCATACAAAAAACGTACTCGTACTGTATTGTTTGAAACCTTACTCCAAACATCTGTTGGTAATACTTCCGTTTAATAAGAATAATTTAATACTTCGCCAATTGTTATCATATATATGTATACATACATGTACACACATTTTTCGTTAATATGCAACAATAATTAAAAAGTGACAATTTGCATTTTCAGAATTCCCAGGAATCCCGTCGTAGACAATTAAATTATTGAAGTTCTGTTTTAACGAATGAGAAACAATGGTTGAATGCACCAGAACAATTTTTATTACATTAGTCGACTCACTTGAACTTGCGGTACCATATAATTTGGCTGAGGAAACGCACTCTTAAAATTAATTTCGTCCATCAATATAAATAATTAAGTGGACCGTATTTCCTTAAAACACTAAAACGTCCACATTTGTCCGAAATGCGGATCACCGGAAAATACCGTTATACTTAGCGTTAATTTAAAATCAATCCGTGCATGACGTCTCGCAATCATTTTATGCACTTATTGCGAAAAAATTTCCAATCCCAACACCTTCCAATCCGAGTGCTAATAAATTAATATCGCAAAGACAAGATACGCGAGATGACTTTAATTTAGTCCCTGCCAACATCGTAATTTTCTAATAATACTTGTTTTCGTTTTGTTACTATCGTTATTAACTTAATTAACATGTCTTCGTTTGACAACTAATTTTGATCGGTAATTTCGTTTGATGTTCGCACATTTACCTTCCTTTTGCTCTGAGATTAGAGCTTCGGCTGACGTTTGATCCAACTTCTCCAAGAGGTTCATCAAGGTTGCAAGTCGAGACCACGCGTCACCTGGAGTCCTAAAAAATACCAAAAAAGTTATAATAACAGAGAGAAAAAAAGGGAACAATCAACTTACCCTACTTTGAAATCCTGCGTTGACGGGGGAGGATTCCAAATGGCAGAATGACACAACATCCAATCACACCAAATTTTAACAGCAGGCAAAAGAACGTGAACATCTTGAGGTAAAGAATTAACATGATCGCGGCTGCTTTCCTGCAAAAGGGAAACGCAGCGTTCCAAAATTAAATTGAACATCTGTAGTGACACGACGAGGGCACGCTCCTGGAGTTCGGAGCGATAACCTGCTTGCATTTGGAACTGAGGATCTGAAAAAAAATCAAGGACGTGAGAAGTCGGTTTTCTCAAAATTTCAAAGAAAGAATTCGCGAATTTGGCCGATGTATAATTTGAAAGACGTGATTTTTGCAAGTCGTGTCTGCATCTGACGTTAACGTTGGTGCGGATGTTGAAATTGACAGCCTACAAAAGGTTTTGTTGGGTTTAATGGTATATCATTTGTAAAATGTCTGCAAGCTGATTTTCCATATTTCGGAGAAGTAAAGACCTTCCCAAATTAAATAACTGTTTGTTTTTTCGTCGGACACAAATGAACATTGCCCGGAAATGAACAAATGGCGTAAGTGGTCTAAACATCCTGCATACCATATCAAGAGTTCAAAGAAAAAACTGAATGTCGTAATCATTAGTGGATCGTTGTCGGAAATAACAACAATTGTCATCATTATTTTTTTTTCTGAGCTGCATATCTTCTTGAGCGTTGCAGTTATATCGTCGACGATATAACAACATAGATTATGTGAAGTTTTTACTGAAAATCAACAAAATTTCGCTCCAAGGAATAATAATTTCGTCAACCTAAATAAAAGATTATTTAAAACAAAAACATAAAATTTACGCCTCCTTTATGTAAAAAAATGTATGTTATCGATAAGTAATTAATAATATTCAAAGTTGAGGCGAATGTTAATTATTCTTGTAAATATTCTGATCGCCAGACAAGCACCAAATTGGTATCTGCCGAACACTTTGGGTACTTAAGTAATTTTCTTTTTACCAATTAAGTATTGGACGGGTTCCCTAAGTTCAACAAAAAAATCTAAAAGCAATTTGCATACATTACATAATATAAGTGTAAGACAAAATCAATAACGTAACGAACTTCGGCGAAAATTCTTGGTTTAATCAGTTTTACTTTTATTTTAGTGTCTAAATGCAATTATAATTAATTCTTTCGTTACGGTAATTTGAGAGGTCATTGAACAAGACAATTTTTATTCAGGCCTCAACTATCTCACTATTTATAACTGGATTTTAATCAATCAATAATTAGATAAGATGAATGCAAAAAGTTTCAAAATGTATAAAAATACAAAAAACAAAAAATGAAGAACTTGTAGTTTTAATATACTTCCAATCACTTGATGAATTGAAAAAAAATAATTAATAATTGGTAAATTAAATTCAACAAAAATAAACAAAAACCGTTTTTCTGAGTCATCATAAACCCAATGAACAGTTTTTTATAAACCAAAATTTTAAAGCAGTAAGCAATTTAATGAAATGATTCAATAGAAATTATAATTTTCGCAGAAGTAGCTAATCGACAGGAGAAACTAAACAACTCTGAACTAATCCATTTACTACCGGAAAATTTTTCGCTACGACTAATTATGTTGCGACTAAAAATTATTGCACTGAAAAGACAATAATTATACTTTTACTTTTATTATTTTGTAAATAACTCTGATAATGCAGCAAGCTGAACGTTTAGTGACTAAAAACTTCAAAGTTTCAGCTTTTTCGTAATAAAAAATGTCTTTTATTTATTTTAACTTTGTTTTACGCTCAACTGTTAGAAAGCAACTACAGTAGAATTTTAAACAGCTCTTAAGTGTCAGCTGGTCCTGTACTAGTATTATAAATAACGTAAAATGTATAAACTTCAACAATAAAAATAAATTTTCATTAGGTACAGTTTACTCAGCAGGAGATTTGACACGATGAATCTGTCTGTTTAGTAATGAAATGAGAATGATTGATATTCCGATCAATTATCTAAATTGATACAAGTTTGACTCGACCACGTTTACTTTCTGGGAATAAAGATTAATCAGATGATTATTTAAATATAAAATAATTTGTCAGGTTTATTACATTACATAAAATATGTATTTTATTAATAATAAAAAGAAGGAACGTCCATATAAATTCACAATTTTTAATCGATAGACTTTATGATTCAGAATGTAATGTGATTAAAACGACATGAATAAAGTTGAATAGGGAATCGACAAAAATGACGATGTCGAGTACGTTGGAGATGGCATTGTCTACTAGTTAATCTGTGCAGCTGCAGGAATTTCATGCAAGAGAGACGTTAAATATTTGTTTTGTAACTCTTATTTGCTTCGTAATGATAGATGGGACCCCATTTTTATAAAATACACCATGAAATTTGTGCGGTAGACCCTTGTACATTTAGTTTTTTAATGACGTAATTATTGTTTACGTTCTCCGTTGGGAATTTGAAGAATTCAATTTGTTTTTGTTGTAATGACGTTAAATTAAAAAGAAACAGCGAAGAGGCGTTATCCGTCCGCGAGAAAAGAACTCTACACCAAAAAAAGGTCTAATTGTGTGCCATAGCTCGGAGGCCTTCGCCGTCGGGTAGGCTACGTACAGTTTGTAAACATTCCGAAACATGGCGAAACTTGTCCGTTATAAAAGAGTGATGTTCTCTCGCGTAATTATCGGACATTCTTGTATTCAACTGGCGCCGGCCGACCTGGACCTCATTAGCAGCGTCAATTCACCATGGCTAATACACATGTGTATACACCCCCCGGTGAATGTCGCTGTCGAACGAATCCATCGGAGGCGGCGAGAGGGGACGTACAAGAGATGTTTTTGCATCCGAGGCCGCGCTTTGTCCCCGATTGACCCCTGCCAAGGCCGTTTCAAGGCCGAACGTTGGCCGATCTTGCAGCTTTTACGAGGCCGTTTCTTCACTTTGCTCTCATTACGGATCGATGGGTCCGACTAGAGCTCCTTTCCCGTGCCGAGATAGAGATAGGGGATTCGACATTAGGAGGTTGTGAAACAGTACATTCACCTTAACTAATTTAGGGAATTTGTTACCTACAAGTGCGAGGAAAATTATTAAGAATTAAATCTTGTTTGGGCGGGGCAGAGTCTACTAATTTATTGATCATAAAACAATTACCTAGATTACACGCCTGCATAGCTTAATAACTCTCATATCTACTGATTATAAATGCATGTCACTTTTTATTTATTAGTAGATGCTTTACAGTGAAGCAACTACTTTCAAACGCCCTGAAGAAAAAGGTCCGAAAATGTTTCAATTCGACGTTTATTCTATCAAGACTTGAGAAAAAAAAGTTAGCCTTTCTAAAATCTTTACAATATAATTAGTGCAAAAATTTCAGTTTCAGTTAACTAATATTTAAAAATGACATGGTTTCACAAACATTACAGGTAAAGTCTTAGTAAAGTCAAGTTTCAATTCAGATCTGCAAAAGTAGATCTCAGGTAAACCTGTTGGAAATTTGAATATCAAATTAACTTCTAAAATTCACATTTCAGAAGTTAGATGTTCAAACCAAGATGAAACAATTTTATCATCAGCTCGTATTCGTTCCGTGCTTTACAAATTCTTTATAAAATTTAAAACTGTTAACCTTTTTAAAAATATTCAAAGTATCAGTATCAGTATTGACACGACGATGTTTATAATTTTAGCACGTTACGCCTACTAGTTATTTAGTACTTGAAATCTACTATCAAAATTCAAAATAGCATAATCGATATAATAAATTCAGCATTTTCGGATTAAATTAAAGCATTAAATTGCGATTGACTTATTGCCTAAAAAATGTTCGAAAGATCATCAAATAATGATAGCCCTTTTAAAACTTGTGCCCACAAACAATGTTCGTTCCACGCCACCGCGCCCCGGTCGTTGTCGCCTCTTCTTCGGAGGATCCACAAATTGCGTCCTTGGCCAAAGACTAACATCGTACAAAAAACCGTACATTGATATAACATGTTGCCGCCGTTATCTTCGTTTCGAATCAGTGAGAATGTATGTCGAAATGTTTTGCGGTGGTGTCCTGCAGGACATAATAACATAACCACGTCTTGCGGATGTTCACCTTTATTGAACGACCTTCGCAAGGTTACGGACGTTACCATCTAATCCAACCCACCGCATGACGAATCTCGTCGAATTTGCGAGTACCGGAAATCAGTGAATTGATTTAGTTTTGACGTTTCAGAGGGAGGTGGTAACGGATGATCTGGTTTTATATAAGCCATATTTGCATAATAAACCGGTCGAATGTATGCAGATCTAAAATTATACCACAGCAACAACAAAAACTTGCACACGTTTAGCCGGTGGATGCCGTAAATAGAAGCACGGTCGTGGTGCGGAGGCTGAAAATGAATTTGAAAATGGTTAGGTAATTTCAGCTTTAAGCAAAAGGAGATTGAATGGGAATCTTTATACCTACAATAAAAGCAAAAGTTTAGTTGATATTCCGGCGAATGTCGCACTTGTAATCAAGCACAGCTTCATTTTGTGACCCAACGATCCGCCTCCTTTCCCATATTATCTCTAACTGTAACCAATTTAATTAAACAGACTACACCGTAATTCGAAACTTCTCAGCCACGAATCATCCTTCGATTATTACCTATAAATGTCCTTTTTTCCACGACCGAACCGAACAAACGCAATTATGCATCTTGACCTGACGTTGATATCTCCATTATAGCATCGCACGATTCGCCTAGAATCGGCACACATTGACGCATGAAACTGCGAAAATTACACGGGGTGTGTTTTGTAAACTAGGTTCTTCACCTAACGGACCATCCTAGATTGAAGAGACCGTGTATTTCCCAAGTTTATGGGTTCGTGCTACCACATTCGAATCAAACGAGCGCATATCACCAGGAAATCAATCCAGTGCAACCTGCGTGTGAGCGTTTTCTACACGTATAATTGAATTTTCGTGCGTCGACCTCCCGCAATTATTTTCACATATGTATGGGAGTCGTGACGTGCGCGTCCACGCATAGGCCCCAGGACATCGCTTAAACAAAGACATGCATCTCTGTAATTAACTTGAGAGGAACCAAAAATGTTACGACATAGCATGAGCCGATGTCCTTCTACTGTCAAGGTCTAGGACGGGTCGAGTTTTATAGCGATCGTCGCGACAGATTGACGATTTCGTGGTTTCAATGCAAATTTGAAATAGCCAGAAATACGGTATTTTGCAATTACCCTGATTTTCGATGGCAAAGGTCAAGATGTCAACAGCGATGAGACACTAAAGCACAGTGAAAAGGCGGCTAAATGGTACTATCACAAAATTATTTCGATTCTGTATCATTTTCCCTGAGCGCTGCACACAAAAGCTCACGTCTTTATGACTTGTCAGTTTCCAATTAAAACGTGTGTTTATGTCAATACGTGTCAATACGTTTTCATTGTTTAAACTCTTGTTTAAAATAAAGAAGTCCATTTTGACACGCAAAACAATGATTCATTGCAAAAGTGACTAACAAACATTGTCAAATCAACACGATAAATAAATTAGCAAAACAGTTAAATGACCAGACTATTCAAATGGCGCTTTTTATTTTAAAACTACAGACGGTAGGAAACTACATCATATACTTTCCGGTACAAAGCCCTCTTAAAGATGATTCATATAAACGATAGATTGTCACAACTGTATAGATGGAAATACCCACAACAGTTAGAACGTAAGTTTTTAGTAACCATTTGGATGCCTTCTATGTTAAGGTGAGCGTAAACACCTTTTAAACTAAAGTAAACGATATCGATCAAGCTTAAATTAAAATACGACAAAAAAGAGCATTGTCCAAAATCCAATCTTTCTTTAAATATAACAAGACCATTTTGCCAAAAATTTGTTTATATTATTTAAAAATTTCAACAATAACTTAACAACGTTAACTATAAAATAATCACGACTTTGCGAGCTTGTTTGAAAAGAACAAAAAGAGGCCCATTATTCATATTTAATGTACAAAAACGTCGAAAATTTGTTTTTAATTTTTAATTAACGCATGAAAAATTACTGATTTTTATCGTTCATCCACAGGTGGCAAAAGAAAAAATGCAAGTGGGTGTTGCAAGTTTATGTTATGTGGTAATCTCGAGATTAAAAGCAACTTTTTGCAATACTAAAAAACCTATTTTACGAGACTTATCATTACTTATACATCCCATTGGTGAAAACACCAATCGTTAAATCCGCATTATCGTATCATCTTCTACATTTAACTTAATTTTAACAAATTTTCTTGTTATTGTTAACTTAGATGTTTGTCAAGATAATGTTGGTTTAAAATGTCAAACAAATCGTCTTACGATATCGCTTTTTGGCAACGCACTGGCGCTGGTTGTTTTTTTAATGAATACTTATTCCTAGAAGAGAAATCACACCATCTTTAACATAAAAGATTGTAACAGCTAGTGGCAAAAATTCCAATTTCTGTGACGAATTGCCGAATTCCAACAATCTAGTTTGTCGAACAGAGCAAAGCATCGGTCTCGTTCCGATCGGTGGTTGTCGTGTTTAATAACACTTAACAACCATAACATAATAACACGAAGAAATAATAACATCGAAGAAAATAAAAAGTACCACGACAACATTAACACTTCTAAATATAGAGCAGTGAGAAGACGGCCTCATCGACTTCAAAAACATCATGCGAACAAATTGATTTATTAAAAAGCGATAATCTCTCTCGGCTATGAATACATTTTCATATGAAATGAATCAGTGGCGCATCGTTCTATGAGAGTTCGATCGTACTCTCCGAAGCATAAATGAAGAAGAAAGAGAAGATTTCTTCTGTCGAGTTTATTTAAGGCCGTTGTACTCCAGTAAAAATTACCTTTCAATTGGGTGCTTTCGATGGCGAACATGTTAAGTGCTAGAAGTTGCAAGAACCTGTTGCATGGTAGAGGTACTGGAGAATGCTGCAGCAACGCCCGAAACTCCTTTAACATCTGCATAGCGGCCTCCTGGAAGCTCTCCATCCTGGAACAGAACCAAAAGTTGAATATAAAAACGCACGCATTCCATTCAAAGGTGACCATAACTGTATCGCATAATCAAAACTAGCGGTTTCCGATTTTATTTTTCATGGTCACTATTATGACAGACAATTATGACGGATTGTGGAACAACCTCTAACGACCTTGATGCTCTTCTTTTCATGTTTTCGTGAGTTTTTTCCTACCTTTTCATACGCAGCAGCCAATTAATGCTAACAGGACTAATCATAAATTATTCCACGCATTCAAACATCTCAAACGACCTTTTAATCTGTGCTACGGAAATTTTTTAAGCACCAATTTTATTGTTGAAGATATTTTGAAATCAACGTAGATCCATAACTGTAATATTCTCTGAATAAACAAAAAATATCTAAAATATTGATCACTCGTTGTACACTGGACAACTAGGCCCATTAGTATAATGTAAAAAACAAACTTATTCAAATTTTGATCTCTTTATACAGTTGGAAATAATTTCGACTAAATTAAAAATTGTGTGACCGAAAGATTTATATGAGCTGACACCAGAGCTGAAATTTTATAGTCAATAATTAATCAGAATTATGAATGACCAATGACCATACTTAATTTTTTACGCTGTGTATTTCTACTCTTTATAATGGAACAAACAAATATGAGTAACACTGGAATGTTACAGTACATTTTTCAATCGTCGTAAGATAAAAATTTTGAACAAGGCCTGGAAATCTGAGAGATCAGATTTTATTACGAGTAAAATTTAATGTTTCTTAACTGATATTATCATAGTTTTTAAACAAATTTCGCTTGATACCATTTTAGATTTATTTAGATTTTCAACGTAGCATATTTTGTCCTGAACTTAAGACCTACGCAAAATTTATTTGAATATATCGATAATTTTATACAAGTTGTGTGACCATGCGCGAAGCGTTCTATGCGTTCTATTTAAAATATTCCAATTGTCTGCCGGAGTTAAATTTATGTTGATATCAGAGAGACGGCCGTGTAACAAATCATGTATTATGCATTGTATACGATCGGTAATTTGATTAGTCAAGAATTTATGTAACTGACAACGTTGTCAGCTACCAATTTTCGAGGCGAAAGACGCGACATCTTAACAATGGATGAGAAGGAACGTTTCATCTCAACAACAGACCCAGCAGGGATGAAGAAACCCTTACAATGTCGTGGATGTCGTTTGATGAGACCGCTTAATTATAATATGAATTGCAATGCTTAGATATTCCAATTACGATTCCATAATGTTAATTGAAATTAAACTTTGGATCTATTTGATGGAATAAACCGTATAAGACAGACTGTGATAATGTATTGCAAACAATGTGACATAAACGCGCCAAAAATTTTACTTAAATTTCTCCAACAACGCGGAGTGGTCCAAGTGAAGCATCCGCTTTCGTAGTTGTATGATAAAGAAGCCTCCGGTAGCTAATAGTTTAACTGTACGACAACATAAACTTTTTTACGGTTTCCTCCCGTAAATTAATTGGACATCTTCGTGATTTTCCCGGTTGCGTCGTTAAATCGGCACTCATAAATCTGTAGCAACTGATTTGGAGAAATCAAAAGTAGCGAATTGCATTACAATAGAGAATGCCTCTTCCTGTATTAAAAACGCACCTTGTCATTTACATACAAGCCTGTATGGATTACTTTTCCTTTCTTTTCGGTGCACCTGTCGTGAATCACATAGGCATTGTTTTGCTCACAAATATGCGCCAAGTTCCAAGATGTAGGCGTGTCCTTAATTCGATTATTTACGACATAATTACACGTTTTGCATGAAAAAAAAAACGATCAAATTCATCATCGTCTCAACAAAATGTTCCCATGAAGTTCTATGCATTTAACGTAGTTTCATTGCTCACCGTCCGTACGACATATCTGATAATTCTCACCGTTCCCATCGTTTATTCTACTAATTTATCGACGGCTTTCGATGCAAAGCAAATCTCTAGCTTTGCCACTTCCCGTATGCCAACTCTTGACCATAACTTGACCGGTCACTGTCGTAGTGACGCTCACAAAAATCTTCTTTTTTTCTTATTCGCAAGCCGAATGACAGGAAGTTTTAAGTCTGGTCCGGAAAACTGAAAGCTTATCTGATTGGTGATTCGGCAAATACGAGTCGAGAGGTCCAAGCGGAGCGTACAGCCTGAACTTGTCGGATATGTGACTTCAAAACGTCAACTAAGTCACCAAGCTATAAAATTAGCCCTCGATAAAGTTCTTGCTGAAGAAGAAGATTGTAAAATATTGCTATAAAGTTTATTACCGTGTGCATCGCAATATCCGTTTGCGGCAGGCTGCTGTATTGTGATTAGAAATACCACACCCTTTGCAGAAACATATTCGCGTTTTTTATTAAACTTTCACTTGCCGACAGAATTTACAAGCAGTGCGTTCACACTCTGATACCACAAAAATGCATACATGTTCTGTAGAAATAATTTCCCAGAAGCCAAGGTAAAAAAGTCTAACAGTAAACATTTTCCGAACTTTGCCTGCAAATCGTTAAAAAAAAGCTTTTATTAAATGAGCTTTCATACACATCCTAACAAGAAAGCAGTTTATTCCCGTGAATACTGCAATTTCGTGCTTTACAATATCAAAGCTGCTGTAAGTAGTCAGTATATTTCACCTGCAGTAATCTAACAATTACATTTTACCAGATTCGCCTTTATGTTTCAGTTGTAAAGTAAATTTAACGTTACCCAATAAAAAAGTAATAAACATAAAGTTACGTGTGAATCTTGACACTTAAACCCAAAAAAAAAATAGATAAATTACACTAGTTTAGTATTGTCACAACCGGTATTACTACAGGTCGGGTCATAAAAATCATATATCGTCCTATATTTTCCACACAAGTCATCTTATTTCATTCTTGGGATGTCTTCAAAAAGCTTCCGTACAGCTAGCTATACATAAATAGCTAATAACAAATTGTAATTTATGTTGAACTTACATTACAGTCCCGTTGATAGTGTCTTTTGACTGCGATTACCGGATCAAATAAATCATTTCAAATGATACAAGTTCATTCGTTTATGTCTAATTGGCAGAGTCACACCCGAATGCGGCAACCGACAGAGTTATGACTTTAAATTAACATAACGTACACCTAAGATTTCTTTATATGAAACAAAGACCACCAAGTCAAGTAGATTTTTTCATGTCAAGCGCTTTTTTACAAGAGGTATTGTGATACAAAATTACAAAGGTTGTGATATCTAAAGACCTGTCAAGAGCACGACTTGTTTTATTGTGAGGTAGTGTTTCAAAAAAAATACCAAGGTCGATCGCATTCTCATCTTTTCACGTACAATAATCTCGAATTTATATTAATTTAAAGTCTATCAGGTCCAAATCGATCAGTGATCATTCCATAGAGGGTGTGACGAACGATACTAAAAAGGTTTTCTCTTATATCTCTTGTATTCGTTACGCGTAAAGGATTGGCACCTATGCGGTGCATCCGAACGGAACGTCTACGTGCCAGAAAACGGGGGTCTCACCCATTTTGCATTTTTTTACAAGACAGCACGTATCCATAGCAATTACTTTTACGACAGGAGCTGTGTAAATCTTGCATTGGCTTGGTCAGAAACAATAATGACTATAAATTATTCATGTCATGCGTCTAAAGACACACTAATTTCATTCAAAATTTTTCAAGTTTCGTGTTATAATTTTGAATGATTGCATATTGGTCTGAGGTTTTCCACTAACAAACGAACTTTACCTGTTACGTTTATCTTCGTGAAATTAGTGTTTTAGCTATTTTAAAAAATCCATGTGACCTCCGAGGTAAATTTCGGTACTTTTTAATTGAGCAGCCGAATGAAAGAAATCTAGGTCACTTCGTCTGAATTTATCCAGACGAATCAACTATCATTCTATTGTAGATTGATCGACTCCAATTAAGAAGACGGTACAATACAAAAAAACCTAACAATAGAATTGAAATACATTTCCTAATATCTCGGGCTGAATTTCCACCCCTCCGATAATGTCAATACAGTTACTCATTATCTCTTAATTGATCCTTTGATCTAACAACCAGGTGCACCTTAACTGTACCCAACAGAACAATAAAAAGATGTGTAACAAAAAAAAAATCTGCTCGTGTGTCCGTTTTCGTAAAATCTGTGGGAATTCGTGCTTATCTAACGGTCGGCGTCGACCGTATCGAATCCAGACAATTACGCAACTTCCTGAAGGGCTCTCCGTATCTACTTACCCAATTCTCGTGATTAGCTTTCCATGCACGTGGAGATAACTAATCACAAATCTCTTGTTAACTTCGACGCTGCTCAACGTCGCTAGATCTTCCTCTTCGGAATCTTTATTTTCTTGAACAGCTTGTGTCGTTCTGTGTACTCTTCTACCCCCGTCTGGTCGGATCCAAGTCTCATGTCTGAGCGCTCCTGGTGAATTTTCTGGATCTTCTGATTCTTTTTGTTTCATGTGTTGTTTTGCTCTTTCTAGGCGTTCTTCGCGGCGTTTTCGCTCGCCCTGTTCATACTGTGAAAAAATATTTAATTTAATGAATCGGAAAAGTGAAATTATTACGACTAATCAAGGCAACAACGCCGTAAATCATGCAATCAATTCCAAATTACACAGGAGATTCTGTTTTAATCCGATCTCGCGGATGCAATCTATCGGTTTTACAGAACGGGCCGTTTTACATGCACATTTGCCGGTCATTGAGGTAGATACCTACACAAAAACGAACAAAACGAGAAGCTCTCTACACGATTTGTCTAAGTCTAATCCACTGAGATGGTACGATAACATGAAGGCTACGACAACAGTGCTAGATAACAACGACAAAACAGAACATACATTCAGGAGGACCAAATAGAAAGAAAACACAGTATTTCAGATGGAGACAAAAAAAATCTCTGTCATTACACTAGACAACTCCAAACCGTACTTAATTAACTAAAACTAAAACTCCTGCAGCATTTAGAAATAAATAAGAAAACTTTGCGCTGAATCTAACGAGCAAAATTTATTTACCCCGTTTTATGTAAATGTTGACGACTTTTATATTTCAGTTAATATATTCTGATGTTTCTTATTAACCTTTGGCACTTAATACTTACGAACTGTAATTATGTATTTTACTTCACTTAACTTACTCCCTATTGAAGAAATTAAATACAGTAATTAGTTATTTTCTACCGCTATAATAACATGGGGCAGCAAATTTTTTCGGTAACAACAGGTCATTAACATCTTTGTGTACTGGGTAAAAATTCTCTTCGCTTCTTGAATTTAACTGGCAGGCGGCGACCCGCATTTTGGCTCTGAATTACATTAAATTTACATTCTTCTTGATTCATTTTTTTTTTCTTTAAGCGTTTCGTCAAAATTTGTATACTTTACAAAAACATTCAATGTCTAAAAGTGTTATTTAAAAGCTTATGTCAGAATTATCAACATTTAATGTAGGAAAAAAAATTATAACACAGACACACTAAAAACATTCGCTTAATGTAAACATTGATTGATACTGATGTCAATATAATCTGCCATAAAATTGCGCACCTTTTTGATCGGTAACTTCCCAGACATAAAATCTTATACAACAAAAAAAAATACTAATAAAAAATTCCAATAAGTTAAGTAAAAGTTTTTAATGTTTCTTTTAGCTGCCTCTTTCATGTTATGAAAAATACTGATTCAAAATTAGATCCAACAGACGATAATAAATATAGAATAAAAATTCAGATAATTACACGCCACTGCACCGGTTACACAAGCAGCAAAAAAAATCTGTACTTGTTAAAACATACTTTTTAAACCACCTCGGCCATAAACACCAAGGAAAAAAGTAATAATAAAAACTTTATTGTTTCAAGAACGTAAAACAAAATATTAAACTTCAGTGCTGTTTTTTATGTATCTGGTAAGAGAAAATTTTACAAATTTCTTGTTAGTCTCAAGACAACGATATTAATCCAAAAAATAATATTCGAATACGTTTCAAATTCACTATAATTCACATCATAAATTATTATTATTATTTCAGTCTCAAAATTAAACCCGATAAGTTTTAAAAATATAAAGTGTTTTCTTTTATTTGAAAGCCTCTGCACTAAACAGGAGATAGAATGAAGCGCTACTATACAGGAAAATATAAAATGTAAGCGATCCAATTTATAATTTATCGACTACTCATACGTACGCTTGTTTGATGAAGATACTGCATGTAAAAAAAAATAACACATGAGTATGGCAAAATAAACGGGTTACAAGAAAAAAAAAGGTAAAATGATATTTATTTCGAGAGGACAACAGCTCAATAAGTGTAAGCTTCCGCCCTCTATCGGTTCCTCGATTAATTAAGAGTGATGTTTGTAAACATTCCTTCAACTACTCTGAAAGAAAGCATCGAGTGCGATTCTCACTTTGAAACGTGTTAACTCATGTTAAAACCCACGATAAAAACGAATGATACTGCAGGTTACAATGCTAAAAGTTACAATGTTTCACGTACATTTCTGAGAACAAACAATCCACCTATGTAATTTTTAGTAGAAATGTGCAATAAAACGTGTTGAATGTTCAATATGTAATGGTGGATGAAAAGTCAACAAAAACGAAAAAGCACAACTTTTACGAAAACAACAAAACGCATCTTCTATTAACACTTTAAATGAACGTATAAAAACATGGATTTTACTATAAAATGTATTAAAATTACTGTCACCAATTTTTTTGCTTTTCTTTTTGACGACTAAACAGTTCTACTCATAGAAGACACGTTCTAATAAAGTCAAATTTTTATCGCTTACATGCACGGATTAAGAAATATAATCGCGTATCAATACCGTGAACCATTTTGGCAGCACACAAAAACAATTTGCTGAATATTATAAAAAAACATTTTGAAAAAAAAAGAACGTGTAAAATTCAAAAACCTCACCTTTTTTCTGTTTTCGTCGAACAACGAAATCAAATATTCTCGCGCCGATGGGACAGGATTTGAAGACATCAAACTCCTCATGTAGTAGTAGACAGCATCAAGTTTTCTTCTCTACAAAAAGTATTTAGAATCATTAAAAAAAAAGTCTAAACATCAACTTACAGCATAAACAGCAAGTACTGCTAACTGGTTGTATGGTTTTCCATTCTTGGGATTGATTTCATGCGCTTTTATGTACCACTGCCTACATTTCCCGTAATTGGAAGTTTCGTTAACTTGTTCCCGATATCTCCCTAAATCTCCCAGAAACAAAAACAGCTTTTGCGCCGAAATCAACGCTAGTCCTACGTAACCTAAACCTTTGTGGTGTGTAGTATTATTGTTTCCCAGATAATTGTTTAATTTAAATTTGTAAGTTTCTTCCAATGAGTCCAGTAAGCTTTCGAAATAATTCGTGCCTTCGTCTATTAGATACAGCAGAAAACCTTTGTACTGCTCTTTGTTAGAAGGATCGTTAGTGATGGCTTTTCTTGTAACTTCAATGATATTGTGATACAATATTTTCCACAGATGTTGCTCAACATTTTCAGTTTGACAGAATTTCAAGTCTTTACATAACAAGTATTGAAGCCCCTCTTTTAAAAACTGTCTCAGTTGCTCCACCGTTCCCCAGTTGATTAAAATCAGTCCTGAGTTCATGATATACTGCAACTCGTTATCGGCTCTTTTAATATCCCTTATTAAATTGGGATAATGGCAAGAATTAAACCCGTCGGAGTTCTCATCGTACCACCCTGGTCGGATGTTCCCAAACTGATCAGTAGTATACATTTCCGGTGGGGTGGACTCTGTATTATCCGAAAATCCGGGCACACTAACTCTGGAACTTTGCGACTTCACAATAATAGGTTTACTCGGATTATTATGGTCGAATAAACTCTTCTGTTGGCAAGGTTTTCGAACTTCTGGATACTTAGGTTGATCTACTTGACCCACATCAGCCTGTTTCTGTGGCAAAACCAAAACCCCAGCTTTTTTCACGTTGATTTTGTCATCTCGTTCGGAGTTCCTTCTACTGTCTGGATATTCCCGTTCTGAATTTTGTCTACTTCGTATTTCTTCACGCCAGTTCTCTGGTTCAGTAGTTGAACTTCGACGGTTTCTATCGAAACTAGTTTCGCGGCTGGGGTTACGCGATCGTCGGTCATAACTAGAATCGCGACGATCACGGGAATGGCGACGGTGGCGGCGACCACGGGGTTCAGCAGGCATTTTAAAACCGTCGTTTTGATGTTTGTTATCCACACTGGCATCGCGGACTCTACTACTACTGCGTCGCTTGTTCCTTCGACTACTGCGTCTGAAAACAAAAATCAAAAAAATATCGACAAATTTTCGATTGGTAAGTTCGTACTTTCGTGATTTTTTGTTAGTGCTGATGTTTGCGGGCATGGATTTCACACTGATGTCAACCAAGCTGGTTACTGATGAGCTTCTAGTCATTGCGTCACTTAGGGCTTCGGCTTCTAGACGGTCATGTAACTCCACTTCTTCACTCCAGTCCTAAAAAATGTTGGGATAAATGTTAGAACCTTAGAAGATTTGCAATATATACATAATGTTACATTAATTCAATTTTCTTTCTGCACGAGATTAATCAAGTTTACTCAAATTTTTAAAAAAAATTGTAATTGAAGGCTGTACAATTTTTAAGAACTATTTGCAAAATAATATTATAAGTGAGGTGATTTACCACCGAAGACGAATTTAAAATTCAAAGAACCAACGTATTCTGAATGTATACGAACAATTCATAGTTTGAACACTAAATAAACAGTTTAGTTAAACAATCTGAGGTACCTCATTTAGAATCGCCTTCATTTACGTTACCTGCTGCTAATTTCAATTTGAACTTGACATGTCAAACTGTCACTAAGAAATGCCGTTAGCAACAGACCACAATAATTCAATAAACTTAATAACAACTCTCAAACTGATGAAAAATAGGTTGTGCGACATGACAAATGATTGCTTTTAAACATGAAGGTCAATCAAAAATGTAATCAAAAATTTTTGGGAAATACACCAAACTACAAAAACAGAGTAGAAGAAATTCGGTGTTAATATTTATAAATAATTAAAAATACACATATGGACGTATTTCCAGAAAAGCGGAGGCTGATTCTGACGAAACTGGCAAAATTTCAAAAGCACAATAACAGCGTCGGGGCGGATCGAAACTGCATATTGATTGATTAATATTTTACCACATTTCTAAATGAAATAAATTGAAATCAGCTTAAAATCATTAGCCATTCAACCAAATCAATTGCCGGTTTTTCTGTTTGAAGTTTAGGGAAAGTAAGTCACCTTTATTTTTCAATGTTAAATTAACACAGTTTCGAACAATAAATCATCAATCAATTTAGCTTTTCCGCATACGATATTTATTATTTCAAGTGTGTTAAGTCACAACCATCAAACTAAATGAAAACATCACAAATTCAAATGCGAGGTTACCGGTTAATTGAGATTGCTTTAAACTTGTTGTCTGCTGTCCAAAGTTTATTGCTCGTAATCGTATTTAAAAAATTCTAACGTGTTTGATGTCAGCCTTTCTTTCTGTCGTACAAAGCTGCAAGTACAATTGACAACAAAACCAGAAAAACGTTAAAAATAACATAAAAACAGACAATAAACTGATGGAAAGTACCACAAAAAGAAACAAGGTAACATTATCGTGAAGTAACGTTCATTAACGTAACTCTACATTACCAAATAATATATTTAAAAATGTAGGTCATCATTGATTCTAAAATGAAGAAATTTGAAGGAATGTTGTAATAAGAAATGTTCGAGTATTAGATTTGCTTACCGTTTTTTTCGAATGCTTCAATTCTGCAGAAAATGTATATAAAACACATGTGAAAAGAGCTTACTGTAGTAAACAAGAATAAAAGACACAAATATTAATAAAAGTAATAGGTACGCACCAGACTGTGATTTAGTGATGGAAACTTTTATAGAGAGAAGAATACTCCTGTTTTGAAAATTCAGTAAGAGAAGAAACACTTAATAAAAAATGTTTTAAAGAAAAAACAAAATTCACTTATCAAAACAGTCTGTAACTAACCTAGGGACTAAAGCGGATGTTTTTTGCCCCAAAGAGATATTACTATCCCGAACGTCAGAGACGGCAATGTCTACTTAAGGGAAAAAGTAACACTTTAATCCTGAAGTTACTATATAGTTCTTGCACGTTTTTAAAAATATAATATAAAAAAAAATATATTTTAATAATTGCTGTCAAGTTATTCCTCTTGTAATATCTCCTTCTAAGAAATTAAGTAGTTCACTATTTGGAGGGTATTTTGTGCATTTATTTTTTATTGTTCCCAGTTATGAAAACAATTGAAAAAAATGAAATTTTTAATACATGTAACAAACTATAACAATCAAAAAAAATTTTAAAATAAAAAGTAAAACTGTTTATTACTCAGTTGTATTAAAAAACTCAGCTAAGTAGACAACAAAACTACAATATGAGCATTTTTATTAACTGATATTATTAAAATATCTTCTAATTCTTTTTTCTAGACAGTAACCGACAGTAGAATTTCAAATAAGGGTCACAAGCTGCATCTTGTAAAAATTTTATCTGCCACAAAAGTAATTATGAGACTGCAGTAAAAAAAAAAACAGTATTTAATATTGAAACATATTGCTTTGCAATAATTAAACTTCTGAGTAACAATAAAAAGAGTTCCACGCAATATTTAATTTTATAAAATACTCAATTTACAAACCAGACATTTAATTAACGATACTTCTAACAGGAAAAAAATGATATTTTTTCTTAAAATTAAATTTCATTAGAAGTTCAAGATTAGTCTGCACATCTTCAAATAATTCGCGAAATTTAGTGTTTCTACATAGCCCGTTGTAAAACTTTTTATTTTAAGAAAAAATTAATCAAACTTGGCTACCTTACTTTCATATAAAGGACTTTTTCATTGATTTACTGTCGTTACAAAAGAACAAGAAACATAGAATTTAAACCCTGAATAAATTTAAAAATCAAGAATTAAAACTGCGATGTTGCGATGAGGACTAATGGAGCAATTATTCTGAACAATCGAAAATACTACCACCCGATGTATAATTTTATGTTTTTAATACAGTGTTCTGGTACGCAAATTGTTTAATAAATTCTTTTGCAAATGTCACCCTTCTATGTAACAACATCGTCAGATTAAAAAGGCTGTCTATAAAAGTATCTGGTTTAGTGAGAATATCTCCAACAGTTTAGGAAAAAAAAACATTTTAATGTTGGAGGGCAAGGCATATGCGAAATAGTTTTAAGTTAGAGTCTTTTAGAACCTAGGTACTATCGTATTCATAGAAATCTAGGCCAGCAAAATGTCATCGTTATATCATTTTTTTTAATCAGTGGTAGGTAAAAGTATCGACGTACCATTGCATTCATGAAAAATATTTTGTAATTGTCTATGCTCTACTCATCATGCGATCGGGCTCGAAAAACGACATTCTTAAAGTTATTTATTTGTAGCAAATTTTATATAATTTTAAATTGAGAATTAACACTCCCTTTGAATTTAATGTTGAATGGCATTATATTTTCATAAATAAATGTTAAGCACTATACGTCAAATCACCTAGTAAAGTTATATCAAAATGTTATTTGTTGTGGCTCACAAGAATCTAGAATCATTTTGTGTGCTACTCATCTTAAAACTAAACTGATGATGTTTCAAACAATAAATATATCAAAATAAATAAATGGCAGTATTTCCCAGAATCTATCCATACTAACTTACCAAAATTACATTATTTGTAACAGGCATACTCGTTGGTTTAGGTTTCTCTTCAGGCGTGGGTGGTGTCGCTGGGGGTGTGGTTTCCGCAAATTCAGTTTTAGAAGGAACGCTTTCTTCTGCATCAACCCAAGTTTTCTCTTGATGCTGATAATTTTGATTTTTTCGATCATCTTTCGTCCTACCATTTCCAAATTGGTTTCTTTTATTTCTGTCTCTTCCATTTCGTCGATGTTCGTAACTTCTCCCATAATAATTAGCTGGTGACTGGGGACGACTATCTGGCTTATTTAAATTATCATTGCTTCTAGTTCTACTATAAGGCGGAGTTGGAGGTCTTGAATTACAAGGACTTGATATACCCAAATCATAATCTGCATGTAAACGGCCTCGTCCTCTTTGTCGGTTAGGTAACGTGCAATACCCCATGTTTGAGTAAGACACATTTTGGTTGGGGTAAGTGTTGTGGCCGGAGAAACCTCCAACGGGGTGGTAATTACTACTACCCTGAAATGTCATGCTAGAACCATTCCAATTATCATCAACACCTTGATTCAATTTATTGTCTTCTAACATCTTTTTGCGTAGTCGTGGGGGTAACTTCTCCACGTTAATTGATTTGTGTGTTGGCCTTTTATCTGATTCTAACCCTATAGTGCTGTGACGACGCCCACTTGGAGGTTTATTGTGACCTTTATCGTAATTTCGTGAATGGAAGTGAGTTGAAGGTTCCACACTTCTGGTATCCCTCATTTCTCTTGGTCGTTGCAAATGAGAATTACCCCCATTTGTTAAACCTCTAGGTTCTGAGCCTTGTCGAGCTTGTCTCCATTCATCTTGATGTTCTGAGTTGCTATCATTGCGTCGTCTGTTTGAATAACGTTTAGGTCTCGAGGTAAAGCGGTCTTCATAGTTGCCATTAGTTGCAGAGTGTCGGTCGTTGTCTTGGAGCATTTCTCTGGCGTTGGCCACAGGTCGAGGAACATAAATCATTTGTTCAGGTTTTCGTGTTTTTCGTTGCGGATTGGGATCTGTTAACGTTTCCGATTTAAACCTTGTATCATCTTGTAAGTAAGTCTTGGGTTTGGTCAAAATTTGGTTGGTGTCAGGTTCAGACTCTTCAGTTCCTGTGTTTGATTTTCTCAGAGGTCCACTACCTGGTCTGTAAATTTCCTGTTGTGGTTTACCACGTCTCATATTTTTCTTTTCTGGAAATGAAGGAATGCTAATGGTGAAATTCGATAGATCTTACCAGAAAGGATTGTTTATAAACAGTGAAAACTTGTGGGCATATTTAAACTTTTAGGTTATGTCAAGCGTCTGCAACGAATCGTGCACAAAATAAACCACATATTTAACAAATAACCCCCGAGAAACCCCCAAATAACTTACTACATTGAATAAATCACTAAGATATTATATAAAATTAATAATGATTGCGACAGAAGGTGACACCTACCAGCCTCTAGTGCTTTTTACACTCTTTGGCATTGGATAACGTGAAACGCGACACATACACTTTGGAACACATAAAACGATTTTCTGATAAAACTCTAATATTATCCCCCCTTATTAATGGATTCATCGATAACGTTTCATTAATTATCAAAAAAATTCCGGATTTTTGAAAAGATCTCGTTACGAAATTTTGACACTTGGCGCGAATTTCAAACTTCAAATCCACGATGAGTTTACGGAAAAACAAAGAAAAGGAAAGGGGACTACCTGAAAGAAAATCTATGGCAGGACCAACACTTTTGAGCACTTTTACTCAACCAGGAGCTATTAGAAAAACAGTTACTGCTGGATTCGGAAGTCCACCTTCCCTAGATTCTAAAAATGACGAGGAAACTCTTCAAGGCACAATTCCTCTGAAGGATTATACGGCTTTAGAGGGTAGAATTAAAATGCTTTCAGTAATGTAAGTACTCAGTTATTAACTAGAATCCAACGTATGCTTTACTTTTTAAAGTTAAATTTCTGGAAATACACTTTTGATCACTTAAGAGACTTACAGGAACAATACTGCAAATATAACGAGTGAGCAGATCTACAAAAAAAAACTTCTCATAAGATTGACCAAAGAGATTTTTTACTTCATTATCTTTATTTTGACATTGTAAACAACTCCAAAAAACTCCTTATCGTTATGAGCTATGACCAGCAACCTCAGCAACAATAAAAAAAAAGTCCAAAAATAAAATATGAGTTTTCAACAAATATCTTATTTGTTGTAAGTCTGAGGTCAATTTATGTCATTACATAAATTAAAGATCTCAATTTTATACACAAATAAGGTCCCATACAGTTTTCACATACGACGAACAGTTCTTCAGATACGAGGTAAGAAAACATCAAATATGCATTGAACTCATTTACTTCAAAAAATTCCGTTGTAGGTACATGGAAAACATATGAGATCTTTTTTGTAGGTAAAATTTAAATCTAAAATAACCAAACTAATTTTCTTCATATTTAAGTGTGAATTTTTTGCTGTTGTTAACTCCTCTTCGATAAGGAGTTTTGATGTGTCAAATGGAAGATATTTAAAATTTCGCAAATCGCTTCAATTTTTGCCTAAAGTGACTGGAATAATGTAGCTATAATTAATTGTCGTTTCACAGTTTTAGGAAATGCATTCTTTCCCACACCACTTTTAAGGCAGAGTGTTTATTATTTTTTATTATAACGTATTTCCAAGAGACCTAATCCACGAATTTTCCAATCGAAACAAGAAAACAATCTTCAGATTCGATAAATATTTTGTTTATCAGCAATAAAAGTTGGAACATTTTGGATATACATAGACAGAAAAGATTAATTTCTTGTCTTGACAGAAGTAACTGTGGTTTAGGCTTTCTTGGTTATAAAAAACGCACCTAGTATTCCAATTTCTTGTGAAAACGTAAAATATTCATAAAATTATTGAAAAACACTACTTCAGCTCGTAATTGTGATTTGCAGAATTAAGGATTTTTAATCTGTCACTTATTAGGTGTATCATGCTTTCTTACCTGCTGTGATTTTAGTCATCTGCTTCCGTATTCAGTTCATTTTAAAACGTTGAAACGTTTTAATTTTAATCCAAGTAGGTAAAGAATCAGGAGATTCTAGACAACTAAAACCCTCAAAAATTTGGATCAAACTCAGCAAGTTCAAAACCAATGTCCATCAATGCTAAAGATATAAAAAATCCAACTGTACATTTTTTTACATTTGTTTATAAAACAACTGAAGCACAAATTAAAGAATCACTCAGTCAGGTGAAGTCAAGTATTGTTATTTACCATGCTAATTCGATACTATGTTCCTTTTTAATTTAATTTTAATTTTGAACTCATATCTCCCACGACTTGTTAAATCAGAAATTAACAACTCATACAATGTCTTTACCACAGCGACGTCGCTAAAGAGGTTTTATGCTGCAAATACAGCGAAGAATTCGAGTACCTAGCTGTAGGTTGCTCCACTGCTAACATTATGGTCTACAGCCTCGAAGGCAAGTTAATATCAGAACTGATCGATGAAGATGTCCAGAGAGGAAATGCCCCAGTTACAGCAATACAACATCGTCCCGTATCTAAGAGTTACCCTATAGATAACTGTTTCACGTGTACATGTAACAATTCCAAAATCCCAACCACTCCTTTATTCAAACACAAAACTTTCAGATGCCAACGGCGCTGTCAAATGTTGGAACTACAACTTTAATCAGTGCTTATACACAATCAAAGAAAACAGAGAAACTTTTGGTGTTACGTACCATCCTAGATATCCTAAATTTGTGACCTACGGTAGCGACTCTAAGGTTTTTTTGTACGATGAAGAAAGCAAAACTCAAGAGCGCATCTTGTCCAGCAGGTAGCATCTCATTGTTTTAATAAAACCATTAATTGAATGTTAGTAACAACCCGAAGATTCACGACGGACACACTTCGAGGGTTTTTGCAGCTTGTTTTCATCCTCGTTCTAATTATGAGCTGCTGACGGGAGGTTGGGACGATGTCGTGCAGTTTTGGGATTTACGTCAGCCTCATGCAATACGACACATTTCTGGGGTTCATATGTGTGGTGAAGGTATCGACATTGATATCAGAGGAAACGAAGTTTTAACTTGTGCTTTTCAAATTGATGATCCTTTTAAAGTGTTTGACTATGGTTCTGGAAACCTGATTGGAACGATTGCTAAAGAAGAAGATAACTCCAAGGTTGTTGAAATATTAAAAAGACAAAATCTAAAGTTTTTTAATTTCTAGCTCTACGTTGGAAAGTACCTTTCTAAAGACTTTACAGTGTGTGGAGGCACATCCCCTAATCTCTTCAGAATTATAGATATGAGCAATTACATGGTGAGAACTCACTCATCATTCTCCCTTTAACTACTTTTCTAGAGCTGCGCGGCTGTGCTTGGACTTCCTTCAGCTGTGTACTCTTTGGATATAGGTCCACCAAAAAAAGGCATGGCTGCGCAACGAGAAGACATCGGTGGCTTGCCTCAAGTTGCTTTCGTTTCAGGCAAGAAATTATACCAAATCGATTTTACTTAAAGAATCGCCCTTTATTGACATGTTTAAAGCGATACATTTTATTGTGTACACGCTATTGTACAAAAAAGGAAACTATCACACAAATACACACAAAGCAAGAACAGCATTAACTAAATTTTTATTCTAAAAAGGAAAGTACAAACGAAAGTGATAAAAAGGTAACAAATGAAACAAAAATTTGAGTCTTGCCCGGGGCTTGCACTTAGGGTTGGGGGCTGTAATTTCTCGTTTCGCAACAACACACAGGACTAGATTTTTGACAGCCAAGTCACTTTATTCTGTTAAAATAAAAAAAAAGCAAGATTGTGATATTGATATGTTATAAATAAAAAAAAAATATGCGTAACTCTCCTGCTCTCGTAGATTATTGTTTGGTTAAATGGTCCACAGTTATTTTTGGCAGTGAGAGTAACTTAATTTTTTTGTTGCTGCTATTAAACAATTACAGCAAGTTCTAAGCAGTGACAAGAAAATTTACAGTAGTCGAAAAATATGTTCGCCTATGTACACAAAGCAACACTTAACCTTAGAATTTACTTTGCACTATCAAGTTTTACTGCTTAAAGCCTTTAGTTGCAACTTGTATCATATACACAGATTCGAAAGTATAATAACAGCGTTTTTCTCGTTACTATATTTCCATGAGCAGTTAGAGAAAGAGAGATAGAGAGAAAGCGAAAAATATAAAAGAACTGTTACGAAACAAGCACATAGTACAATAAACGCAAGAAAGAGTGCAGTCACAGCCGTATTTCTTTTGTAATTTGAGCATTACATAGTGTTATAAAGTGTATTGTGGCTGGGTTTGATAGTTAACATCGCCAAGGGATGGCTTTTGCCGTATTGTTGTTGCTTTTTGTTTGCACTGGCTATCACTGAAGCTACCAAATACTGAGGACCGGTACGCACTACTGGCGATATCGGTGGCCTTTCTGCCTCCTTTTCATTGCCACTTTTATACTTGGAGATTTCCATGCACGAAAATCGGGTGTTTTTCGGAGTAACCGCTTTGCCAGGTTTTGGTCGTTTATTTACAACTTGTGCTTCCTGTTTAGGATTCTCGAACAAACCTAGCAAATTTTTAAAATTCATTTCCTCGACCTTTTCCTTGTCTTGGTGAAGACTTACAGGAGATGAAGGCATGCTGTTCACTTTATTCTTTTTGTTTTCTAGACTGTCTGATTCGGTGTTTGTGCTCGTTTTGGCTTCGAACTCTTTTTTGAGATTGCGGACGATCCCGGAAGACGTTGAACTGTCAGAGGATTTGGTAATTTTGTTAATTTCTTTAGGTAAGTTCTCTAAAACAGTTCTTTGTTGATTCAAGGACGTTGTGCTTATCACTTTGGAGATCGAGGTTACGTTCAAAGCAGACCTCGATAACGTCGTATCCGCCGTAACCAATTCCATGGACGACGATTCGGGAGCGCTTACTGACAATCTTGAAATATCTGGAGACTTGTTGTCTTCCCCAGGAATCCTGATCGTAGGAGATATGGCACTCGGCGGCAATACCGTCACGTTAAAGTTCTCTATCAACTGATTATTGATCGCTTCGGTTAATTTGTCTTGTTCATTAACCGAGTAATCGAACAATGTCTCCGAACTCGATGATTTCGTCATGGAGCCGTCATTGTTTTTCACGTGGCTTTCTTCAATCTTTTGTTTCGTTCTCTTCACCGTTCCCGGATGCCACGGAATGTCCTCTTTGTCGTACGGAAAAATTCCGGATGAACCCCTTTCGAAAACCTCAATTTTCTCACCCTTCTCGTTGTGGTAATACACAGTGCCCCTCGGTTTCATATCGTACGAACCCCAGGAACTGTTCCTCGATGGTAGAAGTCGAGTATCGCCCGAACCCCATGAACTATGCCTCGAAAGGCCCACCTCGGTCTGCGACCCCAACACCACCGCACTGTCATAGGAACTCCACGAACTCTGTCTCGAAGGACACTCTCTCAGTTCAAGATTCTGAGGTTCGACCACCGAGATCCGCTGCTGTTTCTTTTCTTCGCGATCAAAAACGCGATCTAACTGATTCGAAAATGGATCACCGTCTTTCTTGGCGCCTTTCTGAGGAACTTGATTAATACTGTCTTGTAACACAGCACTTTCAGGCGAGTTTTTCACTACCGTCGAGGAAGTCCACACCGTCTGATTACTCACTACACTGTCAGTTTGGGAATCACAGGAATTGCTTGTACTATTGCAGGAAGACATCTTCAGCTGTTCTTCGCCCGGATCCCAAATTTCTTTTTTTAGAAGATTGGCCCTGAGCATCGGCGGTGATTTCTCCACCGCGTCCCCGGTTTTGGATTCGAGCTCGCTGACGCGTTCTTTCACCGACGGAATTTCTTTGTGCTGACCCGGTAAATGTAGGATTTGATTAGGTGAAACACTGTAAGACTCGCCATTATCACAAGGCATTAAGACGTGCCTCGCTTGGCCATTTTTCTCTTTGAAACTCTCTTTGGAGGTAGATCTCTGACTTAAATCCTCCAAGGAGATTGAAACCGGTGATTTATCGACCGTTTCCTTTTCAGTCTCTGGTAAATTGTCCGGTGACCACGATTTAGGTCTCGTTCCCAAACTCCTCAAGTCTTGTCCAGAGAGAGCGACGTGTTGTGGCAAGGCTTGAATGATGGGTGTCGGTTCACTACCCGGCGGTATTTTATCCCGTTTACAATCACTCGGTGATTTCAAATTAGTTTCAGACTTGGATCTCTGTAATTTTTCTTTGTTCTTCATCGCGTCCAAGATACCTTGGTAGGTCTCCAATTGCGCTAAGAAGCTCGTGTTGGGTTTTATACACGTTCTCTTTTCTTTGACGTGATGCATCGCCGTCTGGAAGTCCCAATTGTACGCTTTCATCGCGTAGGCGATTACAACCGAAGCAGACCGACTCACACCCATTTTACAATGCACTAAAACTTTAGAACCGTTTTGTTTTGCATTTGTGATGTATCTGAATGTGTCATCCCAGTGCTTCAACAGATCGGTTTTTTCGTCGTCACATACTCGTACGTTGTAATAATTAAAAGTCCCTGGGAAGAAATTGTCAATTTCCCGGGTCACGTTCAAGATGTGTCCAACTCTATAACACCGACATTAAAAAAAAAAAAAAAACACAGTTATTATAACTTACCCATTTCTTTGTAATTCCTCGTAATTAGAAGCGTTCCATTCCGACCCCAAATAAACATGATCAAAAATCTCCGTTGGTGCGTCCATCTGTCCAAGGATGGTCAACATTTCTTGATCAATGAAACTCTTGTATTCACCCAAATCCATGTCGAGATCCTCCTCCAACCTCGTCCTGATGTACTTACTAGTAACTTCGTCCAAATCCAACGACATCATGATCTCTTTCAACGTCGTTCGAATCACCTTTTCCGTTTCTTCACGTTCCGTCGGTTTAGTACGGATCGAATCAGGAGAAGGTGGTCTTTTCGACTCAAGATTGTCCATTGCATGCCATTCGTTAAGACAGGACCGGTCCGATTCAATATTTTTTTCATAATAATCTACCCAGTCGTGGGTCAATCCTCCTTGGAAGTAATTTTGTTCGCGGGCCTTCGAACTGACCTTGTGTAAGGTTTGCAGGGCCGACCTAAACAAACAAAACCAATGTAAAAAAGGGTTCAAGAAAATAAACGAGCACTAAATTCATAAGGAATGTTCCAAGGACGCCAGCTATACATATTCATACTTGGCATTTTATTGAATAATTACGATTGAGCAAGGTAGTGTTGTCATAACACCTGAACGTTGGGGAAAAGCATTCGTGGATTATGTTTTGATGAATTTAAGGTCATTGCGGATTGCGAATTGCATCGTCATGAATCATGGTGTTATCGAGCCATCATTAAATAAATAAAGATGAGAACCCATTTATACCGCATAATCCAATCGCAGAGATAACAAACCTCATTATGCTTTTTTAGGACGAACATGGTTCATTGCATTCTATTTTAGAAAAAGTTATTTTTACTACCGCGCAATGTTTATTAAGTTATCAGTTAGACTTCCTGGGGAAAATTACTGATATTTCAAGGAATCAATGAAAAAATATTTTTTACTTGGATTTTACAGTTTTTACACAATATGTGCGATACAAAAACGTTTTGATTTCCAAATCTGCGTCACGCTGATATCCAAAACAAATTTGCAATAAGATATAAAACATGTTCAGACAGTTTCTTACTTAATTAAGTTCATTGCTACGTTTTGTCTATGTTTTGAGCAGCATAAAATAATTTTGGTTGTTTGTGGAATTATGATTATCGACGTCTGAATTTTGCACACCTGTCCCACGTAGTGAGAATCTACAGGTAAACATTAATATTAATGCGCAAATTTCATGACTTTGCAATACAAACTGCTATTAAATATTTTATATTCCAAGGTTCTGCAGTGTTTTAAATTGACAAACTTTGACAAAAAAATACTTTTACCTATAAGGAAAATAACTCAAGTTAAAACAAAGTATACTTGAGTTATTTTAAGTAAGTACAAAGTATGACAACATGAGCATATTGAAACTAAGCTAATCGTATGATTTATTATAAAACTTAAAAAGTTTTGTAGGTGTGATTGTTTAGATTTTTATTGTTATCTATTTAAAAGCATAACGACTGATACTGCATACTGTTCTTTTTATCATTCGGATAACTACTTTAAAATAGATCCCACTGCGCACAAATAATTTGAAAACGTGGATGAACAGAAAAAAAAAACTTCTTGGTCTTGAATAACTCAAAATTTAGTTCTCTACAAGCAACTGTCAGAAAATTTAGACATGACATTTTTAAAAGATTGATTTTTCACGCTTTACATGATTTTTCAAGTTTGAAAAACTGTGATTAATTCCAGCCGTCACAGATTTATTAGGTTATCGCTTTTTAGGCAGGACGAATGGGAAATTACTTTTTTTATTATTCAATTTAGTTAATTTCGACTACTTAAAGTGTAACGTGATAAAAATTCGGGCCTTGTCCGTAGTAAAAACTGCCTACTTATATGTGAATGTTTGTCACAGTCTTGTTCGCAAGTGAACGACTATATTGTATTCTCATTTCACTTTGAATTTGTCGAAGACATGGGCTCATCAAAGAAGCATTTTATCGATGAATTTTTGCCACAGGTATAGTGGACGTCACGAGAAATTTGCTTTACCTATTACCATCCCACATAGAACGGTTTGTGAAGCTGTATTTGCGGTTGACAACCATTATCACATCAACATTGACGTCTGTTTTAACATCAAACGGACGCAAATCCTCTACCTCTAACACCCTTCCTTAGATCACCGATCGTGTCTAGACGAACAGGTTAAAGAAAATCCAAAAATTCACCAAACAACACAACTTCACTTTTAATTAATCTGTAAAAGACTAGTCGGACTTGTAGTCATTGAAGGAACCGAACATGGCCATCAACAACGCGGCTGACCTCCTCGCACACACCAACACTAAATCCCGCGCGTTATATCCTTTTAGATATGACACCACATGAAAAAATGTTTAAAGAAGAATAGAATTACAACCACCCGATCAAAATTCACTATATCTGATATAGATAAATCGACAGGAGGCGAGAGTGATTCGAAAAATCGACTCAAATTCTATTATGATACATAGTAGAAGCGAGACGCGAAAACTCGTTGACGATGACGAGAACGTCTATGATACTGGACGGAACAGTCGCTTGGACGTGCAAATTAAGCTGTGGAAAGGAGAGGAGTGGCTGTAAAGCAACTTGCTTTTCGAAGCGAGGCCTTATTTAGACATGACAGAGGTGGACTACGGTGGTTTTGATGTATGCAGACGACGCAAAAGGGCCATTAGATGATTCTTCAAGACCTGTAGACTCATCTTTCTCGAGGAAACTTTAACATACAAAAAAAACTTAAGATACTTCTTTAGGTGATACACTCCTTAGATGGTATAGACGACAGGAAAAAAACAAGCATGTTCTGATCAGAAGAGTTCAAAATCCAATCCTTGTTAATCGTAGCTGTTCCCTAATATAGAAACATCCACTTCCCTGACCTCATTATTCCAAATATCCTCATACCTTGCTGACCACTGACAGAACTTCAACATAAACGGCAACTTTCCCACACTCAGCCCTTATGCCGCGACTAGTTGGCAAACGCTTTTTGTCTCCGTTCTGCTTCTGAATGAAACCGGCTATTTAATAATATGTATAGTGCCTTCGGGTCCCGTTACCGTTGGCTGCCGACGTTGGTGCGCATTTCATCCATATAAGGCTTCCAACCTTCACGACACGATCCATTCAGTTCGTCGCGCCCAGAATTTGCAGGAATCTTCACCTCCTCTAAGACGACCTTCTCTTGTTGATCGGGTAAAAGCACCTAACCAAATTAAGGGCAACGGGGCCGACACGTTTTCGCTAACTTCCCTTATTTAGCGCGTCGATCGCCCACTTGTCTACTCCAAAAACGTGAAAGTTCGTAAAAATTACATCATGGTCGGTGAAAGCGCCCCCTTGTAAATCACGCGCTTAAGAATTTTTGATTGAATGCGTAGGAATGTTTGAATAAGAATTTGATCAAAAATTTGATTAACTGGAAGCGGATCGTGCAATGAAAGCGTATGCAAAGTTTATAATTTATCTAGTAAAAGCGAAGTGTGAATTTTATGAGTTGGTTGAGAAAACTTATGGGGAAACCCATTCAACATTACAAACTTGTTTGTAACAAATGAATTAAACGTGTGTAAACAATACAAACATTATAATGTAATATGGACATTATTTGCACAAAATGTATAGTCTGACACTCATATTTTTTCGCAGAACAAACAAAGAAAGCAGGTAATGATGTAGAAAAGGTCTTTTGCTATATATAACTGACGCAAATGATGCAAGTTTTTTGAGAAACTTGAAATTTTTACTTCGTATAGTTCCGTTTCGTTTGCTTGTTTGGAAACATTCCAATTTTAAGTATTTTCAAATTAGCTGAATTCAACAAAATCATCAAAAAACCCAAATAGGTTTTGCAAAAATAAATTCAACGCGCAGGATTTTTAAAATTCAAGGATCGCAACTTTACGGCTAACAGTTGTAACACAAAACAAACATAAATTTAGATTGTATTCGTTTTTTTTTTAATACTTCTTCTACATGCCTAATAACAATGAACTATGCATTCAAAAATAGTATAATTGAGAATCTTACATTTGTAATTCAAAATTATCCACTGTATAGTACTTACATATATCGTTTTGAAAGGAAATCTTTGGAAATGCAGAGTTCACTCAAATAATCGTAAAAGAAAACAAAACATTTGTAAGCGTGTTGCTTTAAAGACTGTCGACGACCACACCGCATTAAAATTTTTACAAATTTATGCACGGACAACAGAAAACCTACTGGCATTACTCAGCGTTGATAAAAGCTGCGTTGAACTTTAATAACACTTTATTATTTTTTAATACCCAAAAATGAACTACCCTAACAATCTAAGTCACCCCAACGATTACAAAACAAAAATTCGCTCTATCCGTAAAACCTCTAATCCTTTTCCTGTACCAAATTCGCCACCTCCCACCACCTCCTACTTGATCGTGAATACAGCCTTAAATGGCGTCGACGGCCGACGTCGCATCTCTATAAAGCGCGCTAATTTTGGGACGCGTCGCGGCGCGCTTGCTCAACGTTTAAAACTTGACTCGTGGCGAAAATCCTGCGACACTCACCACATGGCTTGTACTGAAACTGGCTTGAAAATGTGATGTCGGTTGCAGACACTGACGCTGAAACCCCTGAAAAACAACCCTGGTCAATAACTGAGAGGAGACGGCGCGACGCTAAGGCGATGACCTCATTGTCTAGTTGTAGGTGCACTGTAAGTACGTCTACTTACCCATCGCCGTCCAATCGGATGGTGGTATCGGCCATGACTTTGAGGACGAGTCCGACGGTTGTCTTGTCGTTGCAATCGATGCCCAAAAGGCAGGATTCTTCTCCACGTTTCCCCATGCAAGAGACAATCACCAGATAACGGACGCGGCCGGAATGGACGCTTTCCAGTTTCACCGCCTGAAAAAATACCGCAAAAATGTAGTTACAGTTGGATACACTAAATTGGGTATTACGCAATAGTCGGAAGAATAATAAAAAAAACAAAGATATTAGTGGCATTTAATGGCTAATGTCTTATACATAAAATTTACATAAAAAGGAGTTCTCCTTTTTCGAGACGAGCACAAGAACCAGTAAGAAAACTGAATCCATACTCTTTGATGCAGTAAATAGTAAAAACAATACGTTCTCAAAACAATAATATTAAGAAAGGATTCTGTACATGTAAATTTGTGAAAAACTCCGTTTAACTTGAGTACTTTTTACCTTATTTGACCAAATGTCGCATATTAACATTTATATTCAATTGTTTAAATGCCAATAGCTGTTCAAGCATAGCATTTTACTTTTACTTTATAATTTTCTTTAAATTTCACATGTAGTTATTCTAATATTTATTCAGTTTATAGTTCGAGTTGAAAAAAATTGTCATATGCGAAAGATAGGAATTTGTTTTCATTTTTATTAGCATCCGGAGTTGAGACACGATAAAAATTTACATAGGACTTTGGATAACGGGCGAAAGTAGTACTGTCAAAGTACTTGACGAACGACATACAGTTTATTTAGCACACTGCCCATGAATATTGGATGACAAAGAAAATGTTAAACAGTCTATTGAAGAAAAAAAATTATATTGGTTCATAAAAAATTCTATTTCTCTTTTAACATAATTTTACGTTTCCGGTTAAAATAGCGCAGGTACTATAAACAAAAAATAACTTCCTGAATAATAATAACCCGACAATTTTGTTGTGTCCCCATTACATAAATCGTAAATCATAAATTTTATCTAAAAATTATAAGCAGTCATTTACCTACATTTTATATCAGACATGAAAATACATACAGCGATAAACTTTTATTAATATTTAATTTCACAAGCTTGAAGCACGTCATCAAAGATCTTTTATAGCAAATGATAAGGTTTCACAAATGTTAATTAGAACTCGGAGTGGCAAAGAAAGAAAACGGAAAATCCAAAAATATCAATATGTCAAATATTATGATCGTTTATATTTATATGTATTTATTTTTGTTCTATTTATACTGAAATAAATTAAACATTTCTATCAAACGGGTGTACATTTTTGGTAATACAAATTTGTACGCCCGAAACGTGTGTGCAATGCCCCAGGGGACAAATTCTCCATATCTCAGCTGCTCCCTCATTATTTTACTGAACACGTTGAACATAAAATCTGCAAAAGGTCTGAATTATCAATCTCTCAGACCGAAGTCTTTTCCATTTTCAGTAATGTATTACGAAACTACGAATCAGACATGAAACGCCTGTTGACGCATAAAAAATGCACACACTTTCACTAGTAACGTTAGTAGCATGTCAAACAAATACAAATAAAAAAACATACAAACGACAACAGTAATAAATATTTATTACGAATCTTTATTACCTGACCGGGAATACAAGTACAAGAAGTCGCATACAACATGCACTTCGTTTAGGTTTATTACATTATAATCGCATGTACGACCTTTAAAACAGTGAAAGTGCAAATAGGTAGGGCCACTTTTCGTGATTTTCCACCCGAGTCGTGTCGATGCACTCGAAAACTGATTTATTCTCATCAAAAAAGGTCACTTGTTGCGTTGTTAATAACCAGAAAAGAGTACGAGAAGGTACGCATATTTACTTTTTTGGAACCGGACCAAAAAAATCCATGGTCGAACTTTGTTCAGTAATAAAAAGAAAGAAACGTCTGAATCGAAGGCGGATATAAAGTAACGTAACGCTTAATTATAGATTGATTACACTTACATATACATCTACACCTTTCTCTTTGCGAAGAAATCGGGACCTTTAAATGTCAGGGTGCAGGAGGAGAACAAAGAACATCTTCGCAAATGACGACTGATAATTGATGAGCAAATGTTTACGTACCCTCAGTCACGAAAGAAGGTAGAGAAAATCAATCTGGGACGGTTTAATCTATGACGGATTTTTATTGGTGCTGTAATGTATGACGTCCACAGAACGCGTGACCACGTCACGTCATTACTAGTGATAGAACCTGACCTATGGTATTTCCACCTGAATTGATTTTCCTCTCGAGGAATCATCGGATGGATGTGATTTCCCACAACCGAGACTGTGGCAAATTTATAAACGGGCCTGAGATACTACATACAAATTGATTCGTCAAGGATCGAAAACTGAAAAATAACTCATAAATTCAAAAATCGTTGTTGTATCCACTGAGTTATTTGATCAATAACAGTTTCAGGAACCCAGATCAGTTAGTTTTAAATACATGCACAAAGTTGAATGCCGGAATCTCTACTGGATTAGCTGACTTTATCCTTTAATTTAAAGCGACAGCACGAGATCAGAAGCCAAATAGAAATCAGCTAAAAGCTCTTAGGCGAGTCTTACTGACAAATTAACCTTGGTGAAACTTTTTACTTCAGTTGAAAGTAAAAACTCGGCTTAATTAACTTTATTATAATAATTCTTTTTTTAATTGAAAATTATCTTAAGGTGTCACATACATATCATTTTTGATTGAGAGATAAATACTTTTCGCTGAACTCGTTTGGTTTTTTTCATATACAAGAGCACTTGTGTGTGGTACAATTTCACTTTTTTCTGGTGGTTGAAAAATCCAAATTTAAAAAACCTATTTCTTATATCTCAGAAGTATTGATAATCACTAATGACTAATCATACTTTGATCACATTTGAAAGTAAACTAGTTAGCAACAGCCTGTAGCATGTAAGGCTTGTTTCAGAAGAAAATCATAATTCACTTGAGAAAAAGAACTAAATATTTTTTTAAGCAGTTTTACTCTATTTTTTTAACATACTTTTTGGTGCCATGACGATTAACCCAAATTATAGATAATAATATAGTTCCAATGTCAAAGCTATTCTAAATTACTACTTGCTGGTAGGTTAAGTCTATATTTTGCCTGTTTTTCAATTCTGCAGCGTTACTGGTTTAATTAAAAGATTTTTACTTTCTCTCGTATAAAATTAAAGAATTAATTCCACCGCATATTTCTCTTCATTATACGCCGATTTGCTGTAGAAAAAAACTACTTTAAATGAAAAGTTCTTTTTACCGATGACTTTTTGAAAAGACTGGTGGGATTAAATGACAATTATCAACGACCTTATTTATCTTAAGTATCAATAAATTGATTAAAAACCTGACACAAAGAAATATTTTTTTAAGCTTTCTGCAGGTTTTTTGATCAAACAATCCACGTGCGTCGATTTATGTTCTAAAGCTTTTTCTCATGCATTCCAATACCATAATCAAACCGTTGTATTCCACTCAAGCCAATTAATACGTTATTGGAATGTATTAAAAATCCGATAAATATCAATGTAGTTTATAGTTGACAACAGACTTAAAATATCAAGAAAGTCTGATTTTTAGTTTGATTACATTTTTATAGCCATTCAGTAAAAAAGAATTTAAAAATAGGGGAAGATTATACTAATATAACATTTGATTTTGTTTCCTTGTTGTTACATACTATAAGCATAAAACCTATTTAATTGCTAGATATTCATCTTCTCATAAAATGGTGCAACAATTGGTACTGCGGATATTCATTCCAAGTATTACCAATTATCTGTAGATTCCATTAAGATGGATAGATTGAGATAGACTCCATTTCAACCTAAATGGCAGATGAGTCAAATTTACACCAAACCTTCAGTCCCAAGGGAATTTATTAAAATTAAGGCTCTGAAAGACAACTCGCTTCAAACCATAATTAAATAATTATATTAGTAAGCCGCCCCCGCATTTCTTATATTACCATCTCACGTAATAAATTAACGAAAGCTCGAAAGTAGTACCGACAGTGTCCTCAAAAAACATCATTCTTTGTCAGTTCTCTACTGAGTCATATCGTACAAATCCGTTCTTAAAATTTGGCAATGTTGAGTCCATTCCTTTGGCAATGACTCGCAAATTCTTTTGGTATGGTAGCACCCACTTACCATTTTAAGCGTTTCCTCTGCTCTTAATAGATCGACGATCGACTGGAGATGTTTCCGAATGTTGCTGCCTTGGGCGTCGAGCCGTCTGTTGGATTTTTGCGCCTCCGCAGCTGGTAGTACCAAGGCTGTACCCTTGCCCGCGAAGTAGCACTCGCTAAGGCTGAAACAGAAACAGATTGATTGTTAATTGCGTCGTTTTCTGATTTTAGTAAGTCACCGACCCATCGACATTGACGGCAAAATCCGGAAAAAGCGAAAAGTGGGAAATCGTGAATAGGTACGAGTGAAGCACCTCGAAGTTGTAAATGGTACTGATCCATCGCGATCGTTGATATACCGTGGGCGAGCAAAATTTGCACTGGCGCGTCATAACGAACTGATGATGCTTCCAAATGTAGTTTTGCCACGCGCTGTGTACAAATCAAAAATAGGAAAAAATGAAGAACAAGGTTTCCAAGATGTTGTTATTATTACACTCGGTTTAATATAAATAGACTTCATGGAAAAAGTCCAAGCTTACTATTTTTCATTCCGTAAAATTAGAACAGTTTAGAAAATTTCACATAAATTAATCCACGCGACACTAAAAAGTGAAGTATTTTATAAAAATGACACAAATGTTGGATTTTCTCTTGAATGAGTGTCCATTATGGTTGTTAGGTTGACGGCGTGATTGTTGTTTATTATACTTCTTATAGTCTTGTGCTCCTTAAGAAGTTGGGAAAAAACCACTCGACATATTTGAACAAACAACTTTAACTTAACTTAACTCCATTAAATTTATTCGCATATTGCTTCATTAATATATAAAATGCTCGCAGCGATGTTTAAAGTCCAACCAACTCTGAATTTACATTCAAGTCACAATAGCTAATAAGATAAATAAAGCAGCTTGCTGGTTTGTAATCATTTCAAATGTCAATCACCGGAATTCGGAATGTTTTAATGCGCAGATGGCAGGTGCAGCTAAACCGAGGCTATTTGTTTTCTGACGAAGTACCCTTATACTCGTAATTTAAGTAAAAATTTTAATTAGTAAAGCAGAAATAATTTTCCATGCAAATTATATTTAAAAGTATTGATAATCTGAACAAAGAAAATTGCTGCCATACCTGCATAGTCATTTACTAAAATATAAATATGTACAGTTAAACGCGAAAAAAATGTGCAACCTTACTCAGTTTTTTCATAGTCTTAAATTTTAGAACGTCTGTGGCTCTTGTCACTTTTGTGCAGACTATTTTTAGATGCTGACCAAAAATGTTTAAACTGCTTTTATTCAAATCTTTAATAGTTGCTTTGAAATTATTTATCCAGTCATTATACCACGTCCGCAACTAATTTTGGACATTTAAAATAAAATTGCCATTTATTTCAAGCGACAAAATGTTCGATCCATAAAAGTAGGATGACCTTAACCTCAAATAGCTAAGAGTAATTACTTAAAACTGTGTATCCTAACAATGCCCGATTAAAGACGCACACAATACGTAACTCTCACGAAAATTATGCCACAGCATTTACATGGAAAATGCGTTACAACCTAATTAGGTACAAAGAAGACATCAAAACATGAAGGAAAAGAAGCACATTAAATTTTTATAAGCTTTACGTACATATATATGAAACATGTAATAAATGTTCAAAAAAACGAAAACAATAGTATCACTTTCGATGGTACCAATTTCGTGATGTTTCTTCCATTAAAACGATGTCAACATGTAGCTTGACAGAATATTTTGCGAAGTTACATATTTACTAAACTTCTTTTTTGTTCCGAACACATTCATAAATATTCTAGGGAACATCGATCGATGAAACTAAGATGATTGGATTGCATCGTTTTTGCACTGAAAAACTTTATAAAAGCTTCATGAAAGCTGTGTTTATTTATCGCTTCTGTACCAAGGTTTGCAATTATGATCAAGTACGAAGAAAAGTTGGAATAAACAAGTAATTTTTCGCTCCGTTTTCATGTTGTTGATGGTTCGTGAGTTCACTAATAAAAACAAGTCATTTTGAAAAAGCTGGGTCCATTTACGCTTGAAAGAACTTTTTCAAGATGTACAAATTATTTATTTCAATTTTTTATGACCTCACATTGGCACTAATGGTGATACGTTATTAAACTAAAAATGAATTGCGACGTCTATGATTGAATGACAAACGATCTTCGACGCAAATATTTAAGATTATTTAAAGATCAAGGGTCCATCTTCCTAATTTAAGCACTTACGAAAAATTAGTCTTGAGCTATATACATTTGCGAGGACACAATTAGTACTAAATTAACGTAAAATGACTAGCTCTCGACACCAATGTGAAGGTGAATGTGCTTATTTATACCGACAGAAAACACTTCAATAAGCTACAAGTCTTCTAAAGTACAAAGCCTGAGCGTTAAATAATTCGCTTTGTTTCAAACTATGTCAACTTTGTAAACAGGTGATAAATTAAAAATGTAAGTTGGACAACCGTAACATTAGATGCATTAAGTTAAAGCTGCGTGAATCTTTTTATTTATACATCACATTACATCACAATGTTACTAGAAAATAGAAAAAACAACTCTCTACCCAGGAAATGAGAATCTCTCCTTCCACCAACGCTCCCACACTATGTGTTATACATCCCCTTGTTTGTTGTTCGAATTAACCTCTCTTTGCTTACTCCAAAATCTTGAACATATGGTGGGTTTCAACATTCAGGTAGCTAAGAAGTGTTTGAATAGGGTTCTCCTTAAGGGTAGCGTTATATTTCGTTGAAACCTTCTCAATTTCCGTGATTTTTTGTGATGCAACAGACAAACGAACTAATGATGGAGACGATGTACGATCTCCACGTTCACTGCCAAATTCAATTGGCCGTGACCCACATGAACACAAATAAAGTTTCGTTCGCAAAGATAAATGAAAATAGTTGCGCAATTAATTGGCGATAATGTTCGTAGCAAAGGAAACTAGCGAAGCGAATATAATTGTTTAATTATGCTTATTATACATAAAAGTCCCGTTGCTCCTTTTTTTTGGGAGGTCATTCTGTTCTTTAGCATGTTTTTCAGATTCACTGAGAACAAACATAAAGAACAATGAAGAAAGAATTGACGGTGGTACCACGATGACAGTTTGCAAAAAAGTAAAAACGTGATTTTTCCACGCTTACACTCTCGACCATACCAGATTTTGTTTGTGTATTTACATAATTTACAGTAAACTACTTCCACTATGCACCAGTTACACAGTCATAAACTGTTATCGGTAACCATTGGTATAATTTGTTGCTATAAAAACACAACTAGGTTTCGCTTATCACATTTATTATGATATATAGTTAGGAGTAGGTTTATATCCATTACATTTTTACTTGGTTTTCTTCACACTGAAAGCAATTTCATAACGAGTTTCATCATGAGTCGTTAAAAATTCATTATATTAAATTTGCGTTTACATGTTCTCTAATGTTGATGACCAGCAAGATTACTGATTCCGTTAGCGGAAACAATGCGTGAAAAAAGCGAGCAACTTGACCACAATAAAGTCAAAGAAACTAAAAATAATGTTTTCATTTTAGAAAAATATAAGGTGACTCAACTACATGACTCAAGTTCCCAATTATCACTGCCATGTCTTCAAAAACAACAAAGAGTGTCCTACAAGCAGAACAGAATTGTATGGTTATGGATAACAGTATCATAAAACTTGATGTGACATTTTACCACCGTTCCCTTCTATCTACCCATAATTTATGTTTCTACTTCACAAAACGGTGTATGATTATTTTCAGTTTAACTGCTCATATTTCATGTTCAAAACAACACTTAATGATCAATCAATTTTCTTGACTATCGATCTATCAAATGTGTCAGTTGTCGAACCCACACTTTGCCCGATTTGCATTCTTTTTTGCCTAAATACTACTAAAAGAATTCGCATGAGATCATTCTTTCAACGCTAATAAAATTTCTTTTCAACTTTCTGGTTTGGCACACCAATCACAATTCAGTACCCAGCAGTGTTCTCGTCATATTCAAACACACCTCTGAAGTGTTACGCTCTCACAAAATCCGGTTCGTCTCCAAGACTTATGATGTTCGTCCCGGACCTTTGTCACCCGAAGGCCTCTCATGATATGACCTAGTGGTTCCGTCCGCTTTTTCACTTTTTACTCTCGTCCATATACAGTTAGTTCTATATGGTGTGCACACGGAGTGCATGGGTGAACGACCATTATCGGACTAGAAGGCAATGCCTTCACCATGGTCGGATAATCGACGAACTCATGCATATGCTAACATGGGGAGGAAACCGTCATAATGGGCAAGTGTGCAATCCGTAGAAGGTGGGCTATTTGCATTCCAACAACCTAGAAATTGCACCATAATACAAAATCAACAAAGACAAAGCTCTAAGTTCGATACAAACAAAAGGGGTTGTTGCACGCGAGGGTTGTTCATCGGACATTGGCCTCTATGATAATAATGCGTTCGTGACGTCGGCGTCGCGACGATAGAAACCCGAGATAGTAGGCGTCGGTTCTACGTTTTCAACTCGATTCGATCGAATAAATGATAGTCCTGGTAGAGAGCGGTGAAGGATGACGAAAAACAGTTCGCTTAGTACAAAATCGATAGCGGAAATTGTGTTGCATGTCCTTCGTGTTCTCTAAATTGCCGCACTATTGAAAGTTTGCTGGTATTTGGGGTTTTTCCACCCTCTCCATTATGATAACGTCAAGATCATCCCTACGCAAGTTATGTGGCGTCAGACTTTAGGGTGTATACATGCAAATGATATGGAAATTCGTTTTAAATAGGGTATTTCAACAATTATCAAAGAACCCTCATCTAGATAAAAAAAAGTGTATGCATTTTAAACACAAAAACTTGGCGATTCCATTTTCCTCCAAAAGATCGTGTGTGGTCCAATTTTTTCCAAATTGGTTTCTGTTCTCCGGCTTACCATCTGAACCGATCAAAAACACACAATAATTCCCCTAAAATTTGAGCCATAGAATCGTAAATTACATAGCCTCGCTGACTGACAAAGCCTTAATAACTTATTAATGACACGCAAAAGGGCGTATACCTTCCTTGATTTCAACGAAGTCAATTAATAACAGTGTTTCATAAAATTGGGTTTTGCCCTTTGAACCTATCAGTTTCTGGGGTGCTTTCACCTCAACTTTCGCTAGTACCACATCAAAGAAGCCATCCGATGATTGAAGATCAATAAACAATCTCTACGAAAGAGGAAAGGAAAAATTCCAACCGGGATATAAAAAAAACTCAAGTAAATTCTTCTAATAGACTAGCAAGAAATTGGAATTTTATGTCCTCCAGAAGTTCCACAAACGAAATAAAGCAAAAGCTGCTTATTTCATAGAAAGATAAAAAAACAAGGGGCGTTCCGCTTGCCATTAATAATTCATTTTATTCTCGGTATTGTTATATTGTGTCCATCAAGGACAGCCAACGCACACCAAATTTAACGCAGTAATTACTCCTTCGGATGTACAGACTTCACTGTTGAAGACTGAAAGTCTTGGTGGTACCTAATATAGAGGATGACAATAAATTCGTAGCACCCGATTGATATTGTTTGCAATCTTTATATATGAAGTTTGTATTGAGCTCTAAATGTGAAATTTGCATATTATTTTTGGCCTTTTGTTTACTTTCGCTTGGTCATAAAAGTCGATAGTGACAAGGATTTTGGCCTGATGAGACAACTGTGGTTTATTTATCTCACCTACCTAACAATCTTTGAGACATAATTACAAACCAACTTTCATACAAACAATAAAACTTATGTTTTCACTTATAATTTCCTAATCATTCTATTTTTTCAACTAGTTCACGTATTCGCTCAAATTAGTAGGAGGAACAAAGAACACAGAGGTAGTACTTTCTAAAGGCGCCTCTACTGACATTTATTAAATCAATCAAGAGAGGAAGTACATAATAATCCCGTTACATGCTACCGTGATTCGCAAGAACAGGAACACTTGGAAAAAACGGAAAATACTTGAGGGAAAACTTTTGCACAAAAACGTAAGACAATTTACGTAATTTGTTTGTAATAAAAATAAGTAAACGATGCACTTCTGACACGATTCTCACAATTCACGATGCTGCAATCTGAAAATTGCTTTGTTTTACGTAATTATAGCTATTAATGTGAGAGCATTCGAGTCTACAAATGATATCTCTCGACGAAAACTTCGTGATGCAATGAAGCCTTCGTTTTGTATTTGAAGACTTTAGATTCTGACAAAGGCGAACATCTTGGTGGAACATCTGCACCGTGTCGGACAACACCAACAGAGATTAATGGACGTGCCAAGGTTGCCAATTTAGCCCAATAAACAAAGCGCGTTTGCTGTACAGTAATAAATTTCGACGCAAATTTGGCAAAATTTTTTCACTAAAAATAGGTGTGCACTTAATAGATCTGTCATTACCAGTGTTGGTTCATCACTTTATATTGCACATTGCTGTAAGCAAATGAGGCTTGAATTTTTCAAGGGAAAATCGTTAGAAACACGGGTCACTCACATTGCACACATGGCTTATTTAAACCACTCGGTGCAACACTGTTCAAAGCATGTATTTTAAATAGCTCGGACTATTATCTGCAAACTTGGTTGCAGCATGTGCACGCGATTGTAAAGCTGCTGAACTTCATTTCTACAGCAGGATGTTTGTGATATTTTGTATTGTAGTCGAAGGGTGTCACGTTTTACAAAGTGTCAGATAAGTCAGTACTTAATCAATACAGTGAAATTAAAACAAGGATGTAAGAATTGACACGTCTTAACTATTAACATCATCCATTTAATTTTTATATTAATAAAAAGATTCAGATACACAAACGAGCTTGTAGCACTTTGTAAAAGCATAAGAAATTCTGCGTTCATTAAGCAGTAACTGTAGTTTTAATGGACACCTGCCCAAAAAACAACGATTCCGGAACATTTTGTAAATCTTCTGAAAAACGCTATTTGCAACGAAATTAAAAATTTCCAGCTGATACTCCTAATCTTGTTTTTGTAGAGTAACGTTCTGAAATCCTATTTTAATTACAAAAAGTCATGCTACGGTTGAGCTCAGTATGTCAACATCGAAAGAAAAAACAAAATAATGCAAGACCGCAATAGAACTGGCGCAAATCTTTTCTTGTGCAATTAATTCGTGTATAATATCCCACCCTTCACTTAATCCTGGTGACAAATCTAGCTCATACGCCAATATAACCCCATTGAAGATTCACAAGGGTCCGCCTTCCCTTTCCTCATTTCACTTGCAAATCAGGAGAAACTAGCAAGCTACTGCAACTTATTTTTCACTCCAGCAGCATCATTTCATTGAGGCATCCCAGACAAGTTACAACTACATCTCGACGTATCATCGCATCAACCTCCTTTGTTCTTAACGGCCTTCGACGATTAATTAGGACATCCTGACTGCAGAGGCCGCGCCATTGGTCCACATCTTAATGAAAAATCCGACCACGTCCATGGTTCCCGTTCCCGTCGAACGGACAAAAGCCCATGCATTATTCCTTTCACGTTTCGCATGCGATTGTGAACATCTGCTGCCCATTCATGGGTGCGTTTTACCAGCGAAGATCGATCAGACAACGAAGAATACAGTAACTTTCGAAGACATTTCTATTTTTCTGGCAATTGGTTTCACCCATTGAAACGGTCGAGTAACTCAGTGTAATTATCGTAAGCTGTTAAAACCAACGTTTTGCACAATTATGATTCACTCCCTTTCTCAAATTCCTCTGTGTTGAAAGAGAAAAACGGGGACGTTGCGATTTGCCTCGAGGCAGCAGCTTTAGTCCACCAAATGAAGGAAAAAAGGTACTAAAAACAGGAGACCCTTCTGGTTTTTATTAAAGTGAGTAAAAAAATTCTTGATGACTGTCGATATTTATGCGTCAGTGGCACCGAAAGCGCTCTTAATTGCGTTCCAAAGAAGTTTTTGCGTTCTGCTTCAAATTATTATAATTGGAAAGTTGAAATGCGCTCACACTTTATCACTTTTCCTTTTTTCCGTTTATCATGCGATTAAAAAAACACCACGTATCTAAGCTTATCGAACACGTTCACTAAAACAATAACATTTCTTAGAAAGCACTGTCTGTGTGTTGTTTAACCACATGTTACTGTTGTATAATGTCATTACATAAGTTGGTTTATCTCTGGGTAATTAGTGTTATATCAATATCGAAGACTTTTATGTAGGGAACAAAAAACCGTCATCTCGTAAATTTGTTAACCCAAAGTTTTGAATACGTGACACGCAAACAATACAAGAAAGATGAATGATGATAACGCGTCCCTTTTTGAAATTTGATCCTGCGGTTTTGGTACATATAACACTGATGCAATGATATATAATGCCTTTCGGTCTCTATAGTAAATTAATATCCACCTCAAGGTCACAGCTGCATGTAAAGTGAACTGATGATATCACACACAATCATGAACATTTTTAATTAAAACTGGTGAACCAATGTTGGCATGATCTTATATAATATTGGGATGTGGGCCAAACTTCATGCTACGGTTTCTTAATCGATTACTTCATCACGAAAGGAATATCGTGACAATTAACTTTGCCCAAAAACGATTCGTCATGTAGCAATTATTCCGTTAATTACACCAAGCGTGGTCAAAATTGTCAAATTTTAGATTTCAACTCTTCTAATCTTGAATGTTTTCGTTTGTAATGCCTACATTAAACACCAACGCTCCAGATTTAATCGAGATGAAAATTAAAGTCGACCTTCCACAGCTCATTAACACTTCATCAAAAGACCTATATTTTTAATGCCGATGTTCATGGTTTTGACGTCATCGTGGGTGGCATTATCTTCAGAAACACGGTGACACTGTGTGGACAACCACATACTTTTGCTACCGATAGTATTTATCAGCCGTTTCCCAATGAATCACCATGATGGTAAAATCTCGTGGTTTTCTTGAAGTCATCCGTGATAATGATTTTGACATTCTGGGTGCACGATTTAGGATGCAATTCGTCCTTGGAGTTACTTCTTTCATGATAAAATGAATAGGGAAGAGGTCAAGAACTTCTTTGATTGCGGTGGGTGTCGACAGTATCGCACTTTGCAAGCTTTTGTTGGCACATTATGCTTACAAAGGCTATTATTATCTGGTCTGATTTCGAGAACGGTGTTCATTCACCCTGTGACATTATCAACGGACCCTTTCGTAAAAGTTTAAAAATTGCAACACTCAACTCTTGTTGGAAGAACAATTGGTACGATGGAAGGCCGTTTCTAGTGGTTTTTGAATGATAGATTGGAAGAGTTTTATTATTTATTTGGGTCAACAAAAAAGTAGGTATCATGAATACCAAAGTAAGCCCTTGCTGTGGGAATGTTAAATAATTCAGTAAATATCCAACGATCTTCGGGCAAAAAATGTTTTCGCACACGAAAAATCTGTCATATCTGATATCTTATTGTTTAATTGCGACAAGGATGCATGAAATAATTTATCGATGAACCAAATCTTAATTGAACTTGGCCCAAATAAAAAAAAAGTATGACGTGAAGAAATCTTGAAGATCGGAATTAAATTTTCTCGTTGAAAACTTTGTTGGATAAACTTGGGAAGTTCGACAGCCCCATATTTTTTCTAAGAAAGCACTTTTGGACTGAATGTAATTTAAATCCTACTTGAATTGTAACTTTTATCACAAGAGAAAACCAAAAAAATGCCACTATTCTGAAACTTCTCCAGCATAACAGATATGAACGTATTGAAGCATCTAACGAGGTATTGTCAACTAAAGACTTGGATATATGGCATTTATTGTATACTTTTTCGATTAAAGGCAGGAAATATACAACCTAGTTTCACGGTCTACTATGTAGAGACCCTTTGGAGTCACGCACCATACCTGTCGAGGATCTACAATAAGCGTGAATAATTCTTAGACGGTCACGGTTGTTACATATTTTTACCATCTTTGAATCTCCCCTTTTGTTGTCCATTGTATTTTTAAATATATAATTATATAAGCAAACATATCTTATGCTCTACTTGCGACAGCGAAGACATACATAATAAATGAAAATACTTTTGGACATCCACATCAACATGCTCCTGAAATAGACAGATTTACATAAAACGCAACCTTCCGGTGGACTTGACTTTGCGCAATTTGCCGAATAAATATCAAATAATTACCACAAAAGGTATTAAGAAATAAGTGTAAACACAAGGTTGGGACGCATTCAACCTCAGTGTTATAATATTTATTACGTTGCTTGATTTCGGTAACTCGTTTCTTATATGTGCGAAAATCGCGACCCACTTCTTTTGTCTACAGTACGGATCCGGAACACGTGTTCGTAACTGTTATAATACGACGCAGTCGTTTCTCCGGAAACCTCAACACCTTCCGGACTTTTTTTGGGTAAACATTTTGGATTAGATAAAGAGGAAAGGGAGAATGATAAGAGTTTCAATGATAACATACCTCTTTGGGTTTCGATTCGTGTCCATGGTGTCATCTTGAGTTCCGGTCGAATCGTCCTGAAAAAGATAATGCGATAAGTCTAGGTAAATAGAAGAAATCTAATCTAAATACCAATGTACAAGAATTTAGATAAAAGCTATTACTTTGAGAGTTTCTATTCTGTTAATCTCGTTGCAATGAAACACGTCTCTTCTAAACATCGAAAAAAGTCACTGTTTTGACAGCGTACACGTAAATCTACTTTATATGCCGATAAAGACAAATGCCAGTAAACGTTGAAGATGTTCTTACACCGCAATCATTCGTCTAATTTGAGAGAAAATGAAGATGTGACAACATTGATTTTCCATTTGTTGACACAGAGAAACTGCATTTCCAGAATAGAATTTTCGTTCGAAAAACCACAAGTTTTGCATAAATGACCTTTAGACACTTTAACAGTTTAAATTGTCGCCGAGTACTGTTTGCGCCCCCAATAAATACCAAACTAACGGACTATGCATGTGTCTCATTATAATAAGTTGTACACATAAAAGGTTTGCAAAAAGTGAAGTTTACACCTAACGGGAAGGACAATTTGCAAGGCCTGCACTAGTCCAAACTGTGTTAATTGAATTAAATACAAAATTTCTCCACCTCCGTCAAACGGTTACAAAACTTTACGTGGTCATTTCACACACATAAATTTTAATTTTATGGGCTAACGTTTCCGTTTCAACTAAATAAAGTAAGTCATCAGTATATTTTTTGAATGTTATGAAATTATTTTCCGCGTCTATTTAATTAGCTTTCTGATTTAATAATTGACTGCAGTCATAACCTCAGGAGTGGTTATGGATGAAGTGCTGGAGGAACAATACATCATATCCTTTATTATTCCGAAGTGTGAAGAAATATTAGTGCGATAAACAGTAATTTAAGGTTTATGAGTTTGTGTTGTCTGCATGGACATGATGCGATTGGCAATTAAGCGAACTGATTGAAAATCTGAATTTGGTAGATATTACCTTAGAGGACAATAAAATCACTGTAATGACAGCCATCAAAATATAAATTAATACAATAAAAAAGGAATAATAAAAGTGATTTCTAGTAACTTAAATTAATTTATTGCACAATGAGAAATTTCTTTATAACAAGAACCATAAATTAGATTTTACGTGCTGGTTCAAGCAGGTTCCAATACTAACTGTTTCATATTTGAGCTTTTGCATCAGATTGAATTTTTGTGGTTTAACATTTTTATTTTCTCTTTAAAATTTTGTGGCTGAGTCCATGGAATGGTCGACTACCTTAATTTGAATAATTTAAAGATTTCTGGTAGTTTCGTTTCGTTTAATGATGCGACTTGTCTCCATTAATGAGACAATTGGTGGACAACAGTTTCATTAAGCTCTCTATTACTGATAAAGTTGTTTCATTTTCCAATTAGGCCGATATACAGGGTCCACTTATGTCTCAGCCTGTCAACTCATTTAGTTATTAAATTATTAATAAATACGATTTTTTTACATATATAAGCAATGCAACCTTACAAATTGACAATCATATTTTTTTTTATTGTTAAGCATATGTGACATATACGTTATACACTTTTCTTCAAATTCAAAGCAATAAAATTGAGGCAGACTTAACCTACTTTGTTCTTTTCACAGTAAAAAGCATAAAAATGAAATTGAAACATGAATTAATTGGTATTCACTGGTAATTTATGCCTAAGACTTTTAGCTTCATTAGCATAAGGAGTCTTCGAAATCCAGGGTAGGGTTGAAAACTTTTTTTTGCAGGTTGTAATAGTTATAAAAATTATTACATGTTATAAATTACTTTAGGGGCAGTTCGAGATTTAACAGTCAAAATAATATCATAAATCTCGTTAAAAGATGAAATGTTAATTGATTTCTCGGCACTTCATGTTCTAATCCATGTTTCAATTCCATTTTTATGTTTCTCACTATAAAAGAACAAGGTATGTTAAGTTTGCCTCTATTTTATTGCTTTTGAGGGGATTTTTGCATAAATCTCACACATGGTAACAATAGAGAAAATGCGATTGGGTCAGCTCATTGCGCTACATTACTTTTACATTTAAAAAAAAAAACGTTTATTATTTTTGTCGAGTTTAAAGGCTTATGAGAGTATCAATCCCGATTTTAGTTCAAGGTGATTTTATTACTTCAAATCAAATCGGCTCTTTAACTATTATTATATTAAAATAATAATCTACTGATATGAGATAGCAGATACTACTTGATGGAAAATTTGTACGTTACATTACGTCTGATAATCTTCATAAAAAATTGTTTACAATGATTTAAAAAAAATAATCTTCAAGTGACTCACATTTCCTAATTCAACTCGTTATACCTAACCAAATAAGAAATCGCGCGAATGAAGAAATTGATTCTGGCTTTCATCACTCTCAATTGAAAAATTTCCTGAAATGGAACGTCATAAATCCATATATCTAACAAAAATAAAACCTCAAAAACCGCCTAGACGTCTCGTTTCAATAACTTTATTTTTTTAAATTACCCGACATGCTTTCTCTCGCCAACACGAACACGCTGGAGAATCCGTATCTCCTTATATGGAAAAGTTGTGCACCGAGGAGAGCGACATAGCGAAATTATCCTTATCTGATTCGATAAGGATAACGGAATGACGGAAAGATAAAAAGAGCGAAAAATAGCGTGAACGCTTTTGCTAATTCGTTTTTAATGGGAGGTGTGACGTGAATATTAAAAAAAAAACACGTTACGCATTTTGTTGACTTCAAAGCTCTGAAAAGGGATGTGAATATCGATTCTGCGAAACTTATGGTTTCGTAAGATAACTGTTCCAGCAGCTCGCGCTGCCACCGACAAGCTTATTGACCTGATTTTATTTCTTTCGATGATTGTAAAAATGAGTATTGAATTCAATTGGAGACGAAAAAGACGATCTTTGATTAAGAGAAACGTCAAAGCTCTAGATTCATACATTATAGCACCAAGGGCTCTCTTCGTCTCCCTATTAGGATAGGTCGTTGCACAAGATATGCAATTCTGTCGGGTTGAAAGAACCGTTCGCCACATATGTAATTATTTGTAATCAAGCACATACGATTCCTACACTAACACTCCTCATACATGCATAATTAAGTGCCATAATAACATGATTCATGAGCTTTAATTAGTTAACATAAAACCGGCAAAAACGGAGTTCAGTCAACCGTTGATCACATGCACGCGGTTCTTCCTATCATAATCATGAAACACGTCTAAGAAAAAACCTAAGTGGTTGGGTTATCGCGACCAAGTTTCGTTCGTTTAGATTAATTTTCGCGGATGTAAACACGAAAGAATCGGACAGTTCAACGACCACAGTTGGTTTAATGGTTCAAGAGTTGAAAATTAACACGAACATGGTTTAATGGAGCTAGTAGGTTGTAGTTTAGAAATTCATTTTTTGGCCAAGGAAATTTCTGAAGTTGTTATAATGTTCAGAAGTATTTTCTATATCCCTGTTAAAAAAAAAAAAAAAAAAAAACTTTTACTTTAACCATCCAAACACCATAACTCTTGTCTTTTTTAATGGTCTTAACAGAGCGATTTCAGTAAGATAGCAGCTCATGTTATCTTGTGTCTCCGAAGAGGCTTTTAATATTTACTTTTCATTGCAGTATTAAATTTTTCTCCGGAGTTGATGCTCTTGGCTTGCCACATCTAGAATTATTAATAAGTTTACCTTGAGCATAGAGTTCTTTGATGCTGTTCTCTTTGGTATCTTTAAATCTCTTGCTTTTTTTTCGTAAATTCTTTCAGTTTCGTGTAATTCTAAATCATTCTGCTTTGAACACATAGTTTCATTGAACTGTTTAAGTAATTCTAATAACATCGACGAAACATGGAATCAAAAAAATATTTCAAAATAAAAAATTGCTTTCATGCTCTTACTGATTACATAATTAATTCTACTAAAATATACAAATTATCAAGTCGACATTTCACGATAACACAGTTAACAAGTACGTTTGTTTTTCATTATATTTAAAAACTCCTATACAGATTCTCATTGTTTGAAAATGAATTGGCTTCGGCTAATGTTCATTTATTGCGATTGCTACTTTTTGATGAAGAAAAACTGAAGGCAATTTTCTACACAATATAATCGTCCCATATAAATTCGATGCCAATAAACCTACAAAAAAAATTAATAGAGTCAAGATTCTAGTTCTTGTGTAAATTATTACTTTTTGTGGTTTATCTCCATTTAGTTCGATTTTATTCACGTTTCCATTATTTTTAAATTGTATTTTTGTATATTTGCAAAAAAGTAAAGTTGTCTCAAATAAAAAAAATCAAATCGTTAATGATAAAAAGCAATAGCCGAATAATACTGTACTTTTTTTTCCAACAAGTACAGAAAAAAACTAGTACATACTCCAGTGTTTCTTGATCTTAAAATGATTAGTAAAATAATAAATAAATGTAACGTCAGACAGTTAGTAGCTTTTACCTTTAAACCAACAAAATGTACCAGCAAATTCTACTTTTATGATGAGAATATCCTGGATAAAACTTCATTAATCATCTTGCATGAAAAATGACCACTTAATATTTTTTTCACCTCGTGGACACATCGTGTCTGTACGCATTAAAAGCTTTTTAAATTTAACACGAATGACCACGACATCAAAACATACCCTGCGGCATCAGACCATGGACAAACAAACCGCAAAATTTCACTTCGAGATCGGGTACTTTTGTACGATTCCATAATAGCCAAAGTAGGACAGCTGATCGAAAACGGATGCGCTTTGATTTTGTTTCATACAACCACCTTCCACCTTGTTTTCTCTCATTACTTGTTCTAATACAAAATTACATGTGAAAATAATTTCATCTTTGGCCAAAATTTCGAAACTTAGCTGTCATTAGCATTGTAAGTAAACATTCACAGAGACCGTACAATCAAATGAAAATAACTGTGTTTTCTTTGGAGGAGAAAGCAGAGATGTATTTTAACCCACAATCTTCCATGACCGCCCTTCAGAACTTTAGCGTCATTGTACAAATTAATGGATCAAATGAAATAGTTTTGACAGGACAATAGTTAAATGGGTGGGGTCAGTTTTCTATGTAGATTACTGTTTTTTGTCCACGCTTTCTGACATATCTGGTGCAAAGACTGACTTCAATTTAGTTCCTTGTGATTAATTATACATTATGAAAAGTGTGTTTTTTCTAACTAGTCGTGAGTTAATTCTTTTTTTCGACGTAAATAAATTAAAAGCTACGGAGGCTATAAAACACTGTCGAGACATTGGTATTACGCTTTTACTAATACATTCTTTGTCTAAACATATTAATTTATGATGATATAGTTTCTCGCTTTGCATCAGTATTGCTTTAAACGCGATCAACTGTTTTTCGAGATATCCAAAGAAAATTATAGAAAGTACTGCTAATTAGTTATTAGAATGACATGAAACGACATTCAAAGATGTAATAAGTACAGCTTTAATTTGGTCGTTTGTTTAACGCACACAACAAGTGTTCTTTTAAATTAACTAAATAATTATCCACAACTGTTATAATACGACATGCAAATGCGACAGAAATGCAATACATCTTGTCACGAAGAAGCGTTACTAAAAGTCTTGGAAGTTAAAAATTGCAACAATTTAGAGGAGAGTCTATCGCATTTTCTAGAGAAAATCTGCCATGTGGGGACTAATGCACCGGATATAAGAAAAAGAACAACAAGATTAATTTGTTGTATATTCACGTCTTTATGTGACGAGCGAAAATTTGGCAATGTCAACAAACGGAAACGTTTATTAGTTCTATTTGCGTCTAAGATTAGTTTGTAACGTGTACATTTGAAGTTAGATATTTTTGGCGAAGAACAATTTGTTGCTAATTTATTTTGATCTTCGTATTTTGTGCGCCGTGTTAAAAAACAATATACAAAGTAGTTCTAATACTTGAACATTGAAACTGAGTTTTTATTTTTTGTTGGAACTTTGTTGTAGTAGGAAATAGAAGCTGATCTCAGTGAATAATACAAATAACTTTCCAAATTTGTCAAAGCAACATCGGCAAATAAGGATTTGGCCTACATTACATTCAAGTATTTACTTTGATGCCGGTGTCAGTACAAAACGACATAAACAGTCCAAAATACATAATTTACGTTGTGAAGTTAAAACCTGTCTGGAGTAGTTTGCCAATTTATATTTGACTGTAAAATCACAAGAGGTATATTAGAGACGCGGAAATAAAAATCTCATTAAGACTAATTTCATTTCAAAAAGTTGTAGCACTGGAAATCTCCGCAGATCTATCTTGATCAGTAAATCAGTAAAACGTTTTAATGGAAAGTTTTTTTTTATCTTATAATAATAGTATAAATTATTATACAGTAGCCAATTCTAATCAGACACAACTACAACTTATCTATAATTCGTTGTTAATTATTTATGATCTCATGTGTGTCCGTTTTCTTATATTGTTCGCCCGTGGACTAAATTCAATCCAATATTTGTTTCCATAAGCATATTTTTACAGTTAAAACCACATGCAATCGTATTATACAAATTTATGAGTTCATTAACAATCAATGAACCACCAAAAGTCCATTGACTCATTCTAATCCATCCCAATTAAAAAAAAAGTAAGGCATTTCCTTATGCTGATAAATTTGAGAATAATCAAATTACAAAATGTCGCTCGTAAAAATGAACCACATATGGTGAATATCGTTATAACAGAATTCTGTCCAATTTTTCCAATGCTGCTGAAATCTGATTGAGTCACCATGACGTAATTTGCAAAATCGATCGTGTAAAACACCTGCAAATGATACCAAGTTGTATAAATTACGACTTTAACTTCGAATTCCGCTCGGTTTAAAGCAAAAAAAAAATGTTTTTTTTTTTTAAATCCCTATTAAATTACCATACTAACGCAATTTTTATCTCGCGAAATCTGATTTAATGGAAGCTTGGTACAGCCAATGAACATCTGATCGGTTTATACTATTTCCTTCTATTTATACAAATTCTCAGTGAAACTTTTTTATTGGTTTCGTACCTTGAAACCATTTGCTATAGTTCGACAAGATAATAATAAACAGAACGTCACGATGAAATGAACACTTTCACCAAAAGTTCTTTGTTCTAATCCTGTTCCGATTGTTATTTTGTGCCTGAATTGGGAAAAAAGTGTTTTTATTTCACGCACAAAGTGCGTAGGTTTATTTACAAACAGGTTAATTACAATGCACGCTAGAAGCAATTTGCATAAAAATCCGCTTAAGATCCAGAACAAAAAAAACAATACCAAGTATGAACCACATGTTTTATTTATCTGTGGTGATAATTTGCACCTTGATAGGAATTTAATTATTCCAGCAATAATTCAAGCAGATTTGTTTGCTCGAAAAAAACTACACAATAAAATACATGATGCAACAAAAATTTGGAGCTAATATGGTTACTCTTTTCACTTTTTTTTGAACAATGACAATTATTTTGACCCTATATTAACTTAAACTCTTACTTTTTTAATCACTGCTATAGTCCTATTATTCTAAATTTGTCTACTTTTTCCCAGGGAAATTTTATTACTTGTTATATTCAGGTAGCCCACTCTAGAACATTTGTTGCATTTCAAGAATCCATCTGACTTTCTGACAGACTGAACAGTATTTTAGAACTGTCTAAACGAAAGCTTCACAGGATTATACTAATCATTATAAAAGTAAATTCGTTGAAGTAGCTTTCGTCATAACAAGCATGAACTGTAGCACCCTTTTTATGAACAAATTTTCCTCGCATCCATGATTTTCTTTCATCATCTAGGACGTCACATCATTGCATCAATCATAATATCATCATCATCATCAAGTTATTGTGAACTTGCTTCGAAATGGGTTAAAATGGCGGGCAAACAATACAAACCACGCGGTCATTTCCGCATGACATCAATTTTTAATATGTGCAATTACAACGCGGTTTTTGATCGACATGTAACGGTTCGTCGCCGACTTCCACGCTTTAGCAACCAACAAAATCTATCGATTTCGATCTGTCAACTTTCTAGAAAAAAAAACCTTTGCTGTGTTCTTATTGCGGTCACCTTCTCACAGATCATTAATAAATCTGTTCCTGATATTAGGTTTTGTTTATCGAATACGCTGATTAACGTAATCACAGGAAATTATGACGCTACAACGCAACAATTATATGGCTTTGCCAGTTACTTAAGCAATGTAGTGTTACATACTTACTACCGTGTTGAGAAATTGTACAAAATGAGAGTATGTGCATTTTCCCCGACAAAGATCTGACAATGTTGTACTTTTACAGAATTTCCATTGTTTTTAATGGTGGTCGGTACGTTATAAAAATATTTGTAATCCAGTAAAGAATTCCTCGTTACTTGAGAAAGGTTAATTTAAACAACTCAACTTGGAGTTTTGAGATTCTGCAAATACTGTTATGTAACATTCCATTACTGGAATTTTAAGGCAGATTTTAATTACTTATTATTACAAGGCTGTGTTGCAATATTACCATGAAAAATTTCCAAAGGTGGTTCACAAATTACTTTTCAACAATCTCTTTTTTGGCAATTGAAACCCGCGTACACGGCTAGTAGGTAACAATGAATTAACTTTTTAATCGGCACAATGAAATTTTAAATGACTCCAAAAATTGAAAACCACCTACTATTGCTTCGAATAATCATGAAATATCATTTTACGATCATCATCTTAGACATTATTAATTTAACAAAAAAAATGCAGAAATTCATTAGGCCAAAGATAATGTGCGATCGCTTTAACGATATTTATTATATAAAATTTCACTCATTGTCAGAGGCAACCACCTATGATAAGTTCAATTTTTCCTACGATTAATTAACATCGTTAATAGATTAATTACAGGTAAAACAGCTCGAAGAGTGCTAATTAGGTGGTAATTACGATAAGGAATGCAAACGTAAAAAGTGCAAAATATAATTTCGATTTCAATGTGACCAAGAATCACGATATCTCTTTTATGCTTCTTCTTCAAAAAAATACTGAAATAATCAGTGTAATAAAATTACAATTTATCTCTCGCTAAGTATTGATGACGTTGGGACGCTATTATAATCGTATTTGGTGTGGAAAACAACAAATTTAACATTAAATGCGTATCTGGCAACGAACCATTTTTCAATATATAGGCGTTTTCGAAAAAGTTTCGAAATTGTCCTTGAGGCAGTGAAACTTGTCACTTTAACTAGGAAATTAGCCATCAAACTCTACCAAACCCAAATAGCACGTTAATATTTTTAGTTTTGGGATGTCGTTTTAGTTGAGAAAATTTCGAAATGTATTACAATTGTACACGAATTTTCCAAAATTGCAAAAGCGTCATTCAAACAACAGATTAATGATTAGATTTCTTGCTGTACTTACATCTCTGAGAGACAAGTAAAAAGTCTCTGAAAGGTAAGCAAATGAGAATTTTCTGGTATCCAAATTTCGGTTAATCCAAGCCATCAATCGTCCTCGTTCAACAAAATAAAACCACTAAAAATGTTATATCACATAAACTAAGAAACATTAACAAATATATATTTTGGAATGCTTGTCTGAGTTAAACTAACTGCGCATACTACTCTATCTTATCATAAGTATGCAGTAATCAAAAGTTTTTTCCAAATTTTTTCATAAAATAAATAAGGGTGCGACTTAAAACAGGCTCCTGGAACAAATTTATCTTAAAGTAATAGAGCCTAAAAATTATCTACAAGTAGAGGGCCATCTAATAAACACTTGGCAAATTCGATAACGTTATTATCAAAATAAATAAATTATTATCAATCAGTTCGCAGGCCTTGACCGGTAAAACGTTTTGGTTTTCGTTTCCTGCGGTGATTAAGTCTTTTTAGGAAAATATGATTTCGCTTCGTTCGAGTTGAATGGAACAGTATTAGTACTCAGAACAATGACTCTTTGATGATGGCTCACTCCCTTCGGTTCTCTTATCATCAGCACAACAGGGGTAGCAAATTAACAAAGTTATTTAAGGGATTAACATTATCGACCGCCAACAATGGGGTTGCAAATTAATTTCCAAAAACGTGACTCATATTATTTAGATAAGACTGCACAAATGTAATTCGAAAACAAACTTTTTTCTTTAGACAGGATGTGGCAGCTTTCAATGGAAGCATACCAATTCGTCGCGGTTATTTCAAGTGTGAGCTTGCAATTTTGTTCCAAAAGCAATTTCTTGTTTTTTACGTCCAAAGATGATGGATACAAATCGATGTGGTTTTGCTCGATATCCAAAAACTGATCTAGGTTAATAATTTCTGGTCCAGTTCGAAAACGAAAAAATGTTCCGACGTGGCCCACAATATAAGAAAATAATTGGCAGTAACCAACGCAACAAAAATGATAAACGGTGTAATGTGCCTTAATCTTTATTTTAGTAGAAAATTCCCTGAATACAAAAACAAATTGCTTCTTAATGTGATGGGTTTGTTTTGGTTCAAATATAATTATTAATTACTACCCAAGCTTGAAACTACCAAGGCCAATTTGAATTCTAAATTCGCGTGTTTAAACAGAAATAGGTAACAATATTTATTCAAGCAAATCTTTTGCTTGTCTGTGAATCCGTAAGCCACTTAAAAAGGCTATGCAAAGATACATAATTCGGAGTATTCGTCATCTAAAATAGAAATTAATTATTACCAGACTGATAATTGAGTTATTTGAGACCATGTAGCAATCTGCACAATTATAGATCAGGCAGATTAATGGATACAATTGAACACAATTTCGCGCACGAATCATTGCTAATAAAACCAATTCCTCATTTTAGGTTGTACTTTCAGTGAAATTTCAGAGCACTGCACCCTTTCCTCCCCCACAAGCCGCCCTTACTGCATTACTCATTTGACCGTAACTCGCAGCCTCCGATCAATGAATCGCAAATCGAATGCCTCTAAACCGGTCGAACATCTATTGATTCCTGGGACAGAGCCAATGCATTTAGATCGCTTCCTCATACCGGAGGCGGCAAAAACCCGCCACACTTCACTGACGAATTTATTATGCAACGGAAAGCAACCGAAATACTCACATCATTCTTGACAGGTAAATTCCTAAGACGCGCCCTTGGCGGTTTCCGTTTTCCCTTCCAAGGGGTGGTATTGTTGGTATTAGCACCGCTGCCGCCACCACCGGTGCATAGGATGCTCTCCCATGGAGACGGCGGATTTGGAGTCCTTGGAGGCGGCAGGATGTACAGCATTGTCACCAACTAATCACAAGACATTGCAATTCGGTTCAATGAGGGGGTTTGTATTTTGGGTTTGAGTTCGTAACGCACGCACACTACCACCGAGGCTGCCTGAAGCAAACTGACAGAACAGCTGCGAATGCGATGAGAGCTCCAATACGACAACTGCACGGTACTAAAAACCCTGATACCGTTATTGTCCAAGTTGGGAAAAAACAGGTCAAAAAAGGTGACAGCGGTGGCTTAATGCCTTTTTAGGAAGGTGATTTTGTTAATATGGAAAATGTAATTTATTATGAAGTTTTGATACTGTTCAATGAAATATGTTATTGTTTATGTTATGACTTTGACAAGATTAGATAAGATCTTAATTAAATATAACCTAAATAGATTCGCTTTAAATACTCAATACTGACAGCGATGATTATTAATTTTCCCGCACTTTTAAAGTGTTTCTAAATATAAACAATGACAGGGAAGGAAATAACTTGGGACTTACGAGGCTGGTTGGTGAATTATTGATGCTGGGACTTCTTTGCACCGTGACTAGAGCCATTCTTTACAATTTCCATTACACAACCACATCGGTCTCGTTCACGAAACTCCCACAATTCAACAACACTCTTTTAAAAATCTTTTATTATTTTTGACAATAAACTAAAAGACAACAAACGTCATACAGGGTCATGTTCAATACTTTCATTTCGACCAATCACGAGGGCTCTTATAAAAATTAACCAATCATCGTGTCAAATGACCCAAAGCGTCCTCTGTATTTCAAGTTACCAAACTCTCACCATAACTGTAAGTTATCAAGTGTCAAAACAAACTTAAAATGTCGAAAATTTTCACTCCAACAAACCAAATCAGATTAACTAACATAGCCGTGGTGCGTATAAAAAAAGGAGGAAAACGTTTCGAGATCGCCTGTTACAGAAACAAGGTTGTGTCATGGAGAAATCAGGTGTAAGTAGAGCGCATATTACGAATTATTGTACAATTTAATTTAGCGATTTTTAGCGAGAAAGACATCGATGAAGTCCTTCAGTCCCATACTGTTTTCACAAACGTTTCTAAAGGCCAGGTCGCAAAAAAAGAAGATTTAATTAAAGCTTTTGGTAAAGACGATCAAACAGAAATCTGTAAAGAAATCTTAACGAAAGGCGAGTTACAAGTGTCAGATAAAGAGCGCCAAAGTCAAATTGATCAACTCTTCAAGGACATTGCCACCACAGTTTCTGAAAAATGTATAAACCCGGAATTAAAACGACCTTACCCTGTCACGATTATAGAAAAGGGCATGAAAGATGTTCATTATTCAGTGAAACCCAACCAGTCTGCTAAACAACAAGCACTCCAAGTTATCAAGTTATTAAAAGAGCAGATACCTTTAGAGCGAGCAAAGATGAGGCTCAAAGTGATTTCCAGAGGAAAAACAGCCAAAAAGTTCAAAGATAAGATTAGTAAGATGGACAGTGTGGAAATTGAAAAAGAAGATCGCGATGAAGACCAACTGACACTTATTTTTGTAGTAGATCCTGGATTTTTCAAAGAAATTGATCAAATGGTGCAGGCAGAAACAAAAAATGGGTCATATCTCGAAGTACTATCGTACAAAGAAATAGCGTCAGGCCTTGAATACATGTAAATTAGTTTTATTAAAATCATATGTAAACTGTTCTATTTTTGTCGTTACTATAATAATATATATATATATATACACCATATTCACAAAACTTAACTACTATTGAGCTTGAATCTTTTCATCGCGCTTGGGGATGTAAATTGACTCAGTTCTTTTGTCCAACTTGGCAGCCATTCGTGACACAACGAATAAAAAATCGCCCAACCTATTCAAGTAACTAAGAGCCTCATTATGTAGTTGTCCATCTCTAACAAGTGGTACTATTATCCGTTCTGTTTTGCGACAAATTGAGCGTGCAACATGCAATGATGCACTAGCTACGCCTCCTCCCTGCAACACTTTTATAATTATTTGAAACAAACCTTAGAAAACCTACTGGAATAATGTATTGCTCTGGTGGTGGCAGTTCTTTTGAGTATTCATGAATCCAGTCTTCTAGCTCTTTAGTGTAATTTGTTGGTATAAGTTTATTTGACACATCACTTGAACGTGATATTGCTGTACTTAAATCTATAATTATTGTTTGAATCCGCTTGAGTTTATCAGAGTATTCATGTTCAGATTCTTGGGCGTATGCACGCGCCAATCCTATATAACTAAGGAGTTCTTCAGTGGCCCCTATTGCATTAAAAATTCGATCATCTTTAGGTAACGTTTCCTCGGATAAAATACGAGAAGTTCCTTTATCACCGTCCCGGTTAAAATACTGAGGACAGGATTTCCTTGAATTGAAAGAATAGTATGTTAGAAAAGACAGATAATGAAAACTTACTTGTCGCAAAATTTTCTCAAAGCACTCGTTAGTTGGGGCTGAAAGAGGCGCCGAAAAACCATCTCCGATACTAAAATAACAAGACAACACAAAACAGGAAATGAGGTTAGGGTAACAGGATTTGACAGCTGTGTCAAAGGTTACGTCACTCATAAATAAAGAATATTTTCCAATTAATTAGCACCAAGACGCTGTTAGACCAATAAGACTAATAATTAACACTCCACAAGGAACTTACGTGCATCAAAAATATAATAATTAACTTATTTCTAACGACATGTTCAACATAACCTTATATAACCTCAAACTCTGTACATGTGTAAAAAACCTGTTCACAGTGTTAGCGAGGCGAAATTACTGCAGTCCTAAAGGTGACACTCCTCCAAAAGTTTTATATAAATATTTAATTCGTCAATGTGATCAGTTACCAGAGGGCCCCAAAAACTATTACAAGTTCATGATCAAACAGGTGTGTTTTTACCTGTCTGTAACACAAGTTAACTATTAGTTTTAGAGCTTCAAACAACACGTTAAGGAGACGGATCCTGAAAGAATAAGACAAATTGTAGCACGTTCATATGAGGATGCTGATTGGGTTTTGAAAAAAGTAAGTTGTATAAGTAATAACCACATCATTCACGTCTTTTTTTAGTATCTTCCAAAGAAGTAAAATGGATCAAATTCCGTTAGTCATGAGTTCTAATTTAATTCGCTTAGAGAATTTCTGGAATGCTGTTTTGATTTATTATGATAGACCTAATGTAGTGAACAGAAAATTAGCCGCAGTTACACCCGTTTTGTTCTGTCGAATTTCTCTCCACTGCGCTCGCATTAAACGAATCCATGAAATGTTCACGCGAGAAGCTCTTCTATATGAGATTAGAAAAATGCAAGACTTCACAAAACTTAATTTAGAATTTATCAGAAGTATAACACAAGTGTATGATAAAAACGCTGTAATTGAAGAAACTGAGTGGAGTGATTTTGTGCAGAGTACTGCTGGCGAATTCATATCTTTACGCTTATTATGTCCTCGCAGTTCGCAAGTTAAATCTTTAGAGATTGTTATTTTTGATAAAGAGAGGAGATCCATGACATTTTTTGCTCCCCAAGAGCAAACTTCTCAAACTGTAGCTCCACCGTTTGCGTATCACGTTGAACTAACTCCAACTGGTAATCTTAAGATTAATGTAAACTCATTTGAAGACGCAGATACTGCAAGTGCCGAGTGGTTAGCTGATAAATTATTCCCGAAGATTTTGAAATGGGTTGAGAATGAAATTCTTGAAGATACAAGTATCAAGTCTTTGGGACTGATAGCACCAGATTCATACTACGCTCTTTACTCAGAATTGAAACTCAGATATGGAGAGAATCTTGTCAAGCGATGGCCTCAGAAGGCTAAAACAGACCCTCACAAATACGTGTATGAAGACATAGGAATTGCAGCGTACTTAATTTGTTTATGGCGCAAAATTGGGGCTCGGGATATCAATTTTGTAGATTGCGGCTGTGGGAATGGTCTTCTGGTCTACATATTAAATAAAGAGGGCTATAAAGGGAGCGGTTATGATATTAGAAAACGGGAAGTCTGGGAACTCTACTCAAATGAAGCTGACGTACGAATAGGAACGATCACGCCAAAGTCGGTTTTTCCCGAAGCCACATGGATCATTGGAAATCATTCTGATGAGTTGACGCCTTGGATTCCTGTAATAGCCTTGAATAGCTCACCCAAAACCAGCTATTTTGTCTTACCATGTTGCACATACGATTTCAGCGGACGCAAGTATATGAGGATTAACAACAAAACGAGTCAATACAGGGATTACATAGATTATATTAAAAAAATTTCAGATACGTGCGGATTTACAACGTGTGTTGATAAACTTAGAATACCATCAACAAGAAGGACGTGTTTAGTTGGGACTAGATGTGAAAACCCACTTGATGATAATATTAGAAAGAACATTTCTGATTTTATTGCTGAACGTTTAAATGGGACTTTCGAGCCTAGAAAGGCAATTGAAACAGTACGCAACTGCACTCATCTAAATAAATATTTGATAGAAAGAATTGTGAATTTAGTGGTGCAAGAGATTTTAGACACTCCTTGCCTTGTTCTAAAATCAGGTACTACACAATCATGGAATAAAGGGGGAACAAAGAACTTGAAAGATTTGTGTGATAAAATTTCTGTAGAAGATAAAGAACAACTAAAGAAGGAATATGGGGGTCTGCAAACTTTGCTCAAAAACCATAAATATATATTTCATGTTCATGATGGTGCTGTGAGCTTACAAAGTCCTAGAAGTATCAAGGATTTTGATAAATACAGGGAGAAGATGTGCTGGTTCATGGATCATCATCCAGATGGGTGTTTTTTTGAGGCAGAAGACTGTGCTTACAAACACTGAGAAACGCAATCATTAAACAGAAATATATATATATATATATATATATATATATATATATAGTGTATCTTGAAACATTGTTCTTTTGAATAGTTTAAGTTTCTTGTTCAAATAATTGATATTGAACACATTAAGTGCAAAAAATTGTTGGATTTTGGACCTACAAACACTGAAACTACTTCAAAATTTATTTTGTAAAAAGTTAAACAATAAACTTTACTTATGAGCATCTCCAACTTTTATTCATACGTCATAAATGTACAAAAAAATAAAATTGAAGATACCTCTTATATTATTCCAATCTTGTTAGCCACATCTAAAGCGTCATAATCCCTGGCTAGTCTCACATACGCCTTCTTCTTACCATCTGGCCTAATCAACGTATTAACCTTAGCGACATTAATGTCATACAATTTTTTAACTGCAGCCCGAATGTGGTGCTTATTAGCCCTAGTGTGTACCAAAAACACCAAAGTATTGTTATCTTCAATCTTCTTCATCGCGGCTTCAGTAGTCAAGGGAAATTTAATAATATTGTACGCATCCATCCTAGTCCTGCTGGGTACAGACTTCCTGGGATATTTAGGGTTCCTTGGAGGTCTGAACGTGGGTGGACGATGGAAGTGCACCGACGTTCTGATTTTCCTAGCATGAGTTCCATGAGGTCCCTTAATCACCTTCTTTTGGACTTTCAAAGCTTTTTGAACAGGTGTTGCAGGCGTCGCGACTTTCTTTCCTACACCTTTCTGTTGTTTCACAGGAACGGTCTTCTTAGGCTTTGTGACGATGGCCTTTGGTGGTACCTTGGGTTTAGCACCAGCCTTAGTAGTCGCCGGTTTCTTGGCTGCCGCTTTGGCTGCAGGCTTGGCAGCGGCGGCTTTAGCGGTGGGTTTCGCGCCCGCTTTGGCGGCGGGTTTGGCCGCACTTTTAGCCTTTGAAGCAGCAGCAGGCGCCGGCGCAGCTTTACTGGCTCCTGATGCTTTCGCAGCCGCTGCTGGTTTGGGTGCTGGGGTTTTAGAAGAGGGTTTCTTCTCTGCAGGTTTAGAAGTGGTACTGCTTGATGATGCTTTTGCAGCAGCTTTTGGGGCTGGGGCTGGAGCCTTCGATGAAGTGCTCGCACCGGAAGCGGCCGGAGCTGACGCAGGCTTCTTCTTTTCCTCTTTCTTCGCAGCTGGAAAATTGTTTTAGTTAGAAAAGGTGGAACATAACCTCAATACTTGAGGTTGTAAACAGGCTCAGATTTGTGTATTAAAGGTGTTTTCACGGTTCTCAAAGAGATTCCCACACAACTAATCATCATTAAAACAAGTATATATGGCGACTTTATGGTTGTTTTTGAAGAAAAAGTCAAGACATGTGGATCATTCCGCGTGGTCTTTCACCCAAGCGAATTTTACTAAATATGCGGTATAAAATACACCAAAATTTATGGAAAATGACAGGCTCTAATAGTAATTACGAATTTTAGCGCATTTACGGGCGAAATCTGTTAACTTACCGGGTTTTTCCGCTGATTTTGGCTTTGTAGGAGCCATGTTTGTCACGAACACACAGTAAAAGAGGTAGTTGTTGTAGTGACCGCAGGAAGTTAAAGGCGCAACAACACAGAACTGACAGAGCGGGAACTTTGAAACAACAAAACCACTTCTTTCGCCTAATAAATATATAATTTTTTAAACCACGTGGGTCCTGAATTATTTGAATCTGGATCTATACATTCAGAACATTCAACATATACCGCTAAATTTGCTTGTTTTACTCGAATTGTGCACTTTTTACAAAACAGTTCAGGATACATTTCTTCATACAAGGGATTAATAATTTTATCACGTGTGAGAACCAAAGCTCCTACTGAATTTTTCAGTTTATCCTGTTCTCCTAGTCTTGTGGCGTTGGTGTAATTGCGAGAGGATTCCAAATGTTCCAACGTACATCGTAGGGTGTCAATATCACTTTCATCGTAATAAGCGTATTCTCCACCGCACGGTAAAACACTTGAAGTCAGTCGACAAAAATACATAAAAAATATACATATATATAGCGAAAATGACTTCCTAAACATTGTAAATATTCTGACTTATTCACTACGAATTTTGACAATTTGAAAGATAAAAAAATGCTCTTGATTTGTCGTCACGTTTCTAAATAAAAATATTTCAATTACTTTAAAATTTCAAGCAACATGTCTTTAGTTGGACAAGGATCTTCCTAAGTTACAAAAATCTAAAAATTTAAGGTCTGAATCTATATGGGACCTTAAGTCCTTTAAACAAAACTATGGAAAAATTCTGAAACTTTGAGGAGCGTCGTACAGTGGTATGAAAAGAGTTTCTCTTGAAACTGCTGTTTTGCATGTTAATTACTTGAAAATGTCTCTTTGATGTTTTGAATTTAGGTACGTACCCGCAAGGAGTAAAATATTAAATAATGTTGTGTAAGACGTTTTAATTTAGATGCCTAATCAACTCTTTCTGCTCCGACTTTATACAGGTGCAAAACTGTAAAAGTTTTCACCATTTGCATAAATTCTTTAAATATTTTTCGACAGTTTTGTTTATGCACTGTTATAAAAGAGATTAATGAACTTGTATAAAACGTTTATTTCTTTCAAAATTAATGCGAATTTATTAGTGACATTGAGGGGTGATAATGTTGAAATGAAGTTCTTAAATGTCATCTAAAATAATAAAAAAATTATAATTATAGGTAATATTTTAAAAAAATAAAAATTAAATATTTTTTTTAGAAGAAATATTTCCACGATTTGTTTAAATTTTATTGCGGTGGCCCCATTAAAAAAACTCAAATAGAAGAAATTAAGTACAAGAAGTCAACCAGTCTCTTAGTCCGTGGTAGATCTTAGGTTTAGTTCAACTTAGTCCAAGTTAATTCATTTAGTTCTGGTAAGTTTAGTGATTTATATTGAATCAATGTCGTTTACTTTGGTCTGTCTAATCAGCTTTAACTTGTACGACTTAATCCACTTAGTCTAATTTAATCAGTTTAGACTGACTCAGCCTATCTAAATCTACTTAGTCCAACCTAGATTAGATTTTTAGTACACTCGACCGAAACGTGCTTGATTTCCTCGATTAAGTACACATTAACTCAAATATTTACTTTTTTATTCCAAAAAAAAAACATGATTAGTATTTTTTTTCGACTTTTTTGGATTCAGTTTTTCTCATTTTTTTTTGTTGTTTGTTAAAGTCTTTATAAATGTAAAACACCAATGATTGATTTTGACACTGACACTTTTCTCCATAACCCTACTCTTTAATAGTTCTCACAAGATTATCGTTACCAAATATTTCCACTCTAAAATCCCTTCCTTATTTGGTCGAGAAGTACAAGTTTGGTTTAGTAGATTCAGTATTAAATGAGGCGGAAAGGACACATTGTTGGTGACACTACTACAACTTTCCACCAAATATAGCCGCCCATTTACAGGTTGTAATCGATAACCTGTGAAATAATTACTTAGAAACTTTTACATGCTGCGGTTTTTACACAAAAAAAAATGGAAATTTATAGACTTTTTTAAAATTTTATTCAGTTCTTGGGTTTCAGATATTTATGAGTATTTTTTTTTTATGCATGTTTTAATCATTATTGTTAACATGCTAATAATAATGAATATCAATATAGTCAACAAAAATACGATTAGGCCAATAAACTGCGTTGTCTCCAGGTGCTCTCTTTCTTATTTTGTCAAAAATTAGAACCCCTCGGACGTACTTCCGGCTGTAGGTTCCCCCTACTCTTTCGAATGGTCAATTCGTAACTTTCCTTTACCGTAAAAATCCAGATTGTGTGTATTCGATTACTTTATAGTTCGATGTAATTTCCATTTTCTGCACCTTTTCTGTGATCCTAACACCGTCGCAGGTACCTTTTATAATCAGCTATGTCATTTCAAAACTCCAAAGTCTATGGTTGGTCCCCGGTACCATTAAAGGTAACTAAATGCAGCAAAGCCTTGGCGTGTGCCCCTTCCATAGCACAATCGTCTCAGCGGGACGAGGGGACCTCAACACAAACAACAACCAGCACACAACATGGTGCCCGAGTCAGTTAAACACCGTCTGTCTTTCGGGCAACTTTGTTGCCACCATTGCCCTCGTTGTTTACGTCAGTCGGTGTCTTCATTTCGATTAGTGCGTCCGCAAGAGTTTAAAGAATGTGTTGGACTTGGTGTGCCCTCCCATGTCGTGCTCCGGTGACCAGGTGAATCTCTTCGACAGAATGTACGCCAGACATCGTAGGTTATTACAGACTATTTCTTTGGCCGCTCTTCTGGCGTACAGCGCGCTTCTCGCTTACCAGACGCTGTCACGTGGAATTCTCGATGAAGAGGTAAAGTACCTTTTTGTGTCTTAGAAAAAATTGTCACGTAAATTGCGTCTCATTGGTATTCTTTGACGTAGAACACTCTTGTTTGACTGTCACCACTTGTTGATGCCAAGTCGTCTTAGTGGTGATGCGCGCCTGGCACCGGCCATCAAGAGGGTGGCTATCCCTTGAGAATAAACACGCGAGAAGATCATTTCCATTTGTTAGGAACTCAGTTTTATTATCGAACATCAATCTGAACAGACTTTCTACATTAGAAAGTGTCGTGTAAACTGGATTGTTTAAAGGCGTTTGTCTTGTACGAATACTGGTATAAAGGAAATTTTAAACACGGAAAAGGTGACATATCGCGTTATAATTTACCGAGACACGAAACCCTTTAAACATGCTTCGTACTACGCCGGATATTCTTCAACCCCCAAAAGAACCATTCCAACAATTCAAAAGTTTATCCGATAAAATTTAATATTTTACTGCACTTTTTGTTTTCAATAACATCCAGCAACAAATCTTGGAGTTTACACTGTCAAGCACAGCGATTTATGGTCTGGCACCCAACTTGCATATAATTTAAACTGAAGCCATTAAACTAATGATATATATACCTACATACCTTCCACAAATAATATTCGGGGTGCCCAAATATCACCGCAACTTTATCGACCAGTATTTGCATGCAGTCAATTATTAAAGAGTGTGAGCTTTCATTTTTGTGTTTCCAGCTCTGCTTTTCCATTTTTGATGCTAGTCCTATTATTGGAAACATTGATCCGTTTTGATAAACTTGTTATCTTGCACCTTATTTTTTCTCTGCTGGAACAAATAAAGTAACTTCCCTTTCAAGTTTTTAGGTAGCTTTATTCGAAATGTTTTTGAGAGCTCGGGTATGTTAAAAGGGGTCTTTGTAGTGTAAACAATTCTGTGGTTGAAATAAACTGGGGGAAAGAAATATTCATAGGCGTACTTGAATGCGCCAAGGGTTACGAAGTCGCAACGGCGTGTTTTCATTCCGGGATAAAAAGATAAAAAGTAAAAGCTGATAGAAGCATTCGTGAATGGGTTTTATCGTGGTTACATTATCGGAAGTGAACAGTGAATTAAGACGTCTGCCTTGGCTTTGATATTTAAAAAATATATAAGAAAGACGTTTTCTTAAATTGCCAATCTCATCATTTTTCGATTCACATTATACATATCTAATAACTAATTATTTGATAATTTTGCCACCTTCGACACTTGCTACAATCTGCTCGCTTGAAAAAAGTCATTTCCATAACACGTCGCTGGAAATAACAACCTATTCTTCTTTAAACTTTACTTTTTGATGAATTCATATCATTTGTTGCTTTGCTAAGGAAATTTTATAGCATTTTTTATTACTTAGTGCAGGCAATTGGATCATGAATTTCCACATTTCATTCACAGCACTTTGCACAAAACAAATTGAATTTGCGCAGCTTTTTATTGTTGAAAAAATGGGTTATAAATTCATATTGAAAATTGTTATCAATCTTTCGGTTTTGCGTGAATTTGTTCATTAATAAACTGATGAATAAATTGACACGTACAAAGCGAGTAGTAGATAAAAATCACCGATATGGTGTTATTCAATTTAAATAACATCTGCGAATTAAATTTTTACGGCCGTTTCAAGCAGCCACATTTATTTATATCTGTTTTATAGATTCCTCATAAATTTTTATGCATAAAAATGTAACGAACTTAGTAGTTGAAGAAACATATATTTGATAGAACCATTTAAAAATTATTACAATGTCGATCAAGAAAAAAAAACTAAAAAACTACTTGAGAATTTCGTAAAAATTTAGACCAGGAGCAATATAGTAATTCAACCTATCTAATTGTGAGAAATTAAATTGAAATTTTTGTGTTCTCTATTCAAATTTAAGAATTTTTTTTTACTGAATCTAATAATTTAGTTTTATTTACTATTTATTTATTTACTAATTTAATTAATCATTAAAAATTTCAGAATTTCCCTTGGTTTATTTAGAAAACTTAGTTAACTTAATTTCTCGACTTTCTTAGTAAGTAAACTTAGTTTAGTAGTAGAAAAGTCGTAGGTACTATAAATTTGTCGGTTTCTAACAGTCTAATTTTTTGAAATATTCGAGAGTAAAAACATTGAATGCATCTTGTGGCAAGAGCGCAAGGTGAAAACACCTTCAAATTGATTAATCACTCAAAATTTAAAAATCATTGTACGATTGATTGATTTTTGCAGTTTTTCGTGCAAGTGCAGATGTTATACTTTCCAGGTGACGATTTTTTGTGTAATTTGAAACTTTGTTGTGTTTTTTTGGTATCACAGTGCTTTATTATTGAAAGTTAACGTAAAAAATAGAAGTGCCTCCTTTCAGGTCGACAATTGCTGCTGGCAAAATAAAATTAACATTGCGTTTTGTTGAAAAATAATCACTAACACAACGGAAATTTCACAATACAAATGTTTAAGCAACACCTTTGTTTCCGCCAGTAATGAATTTTGTCCACGCCAGTGCACAAAATGATAATTCTTGATCTACCGAAGCTTTGTAAAGATATTTTATTTCTCTTAAAACATCACACCGAGCTTCAGCTAATATTGATATAACCAGGATGATTCTTGAAGCTTCTGCATGGATCATTTACAGTTCACTGCTGTTACCGCTCCAAGCTTTAATCGTAGCAAGATTATTTAGATTATTCCAACAGAGAGCATAACCTCTTCAAAATACACATTTGTGGCTCCCAGCAAATACCATATTTGTCTTTCTAAATAAAATAATTTTGTTTAATTGAGGAAACCACTCCTATTCTCGTGATCTGAATGTGCCCATAAATCAAAATGATGTACATGTATAGGTCAATTTCGGTAACGTGTGAATGAGAACCTCCGCCCTCCACTTTCGCCCACCTAAAAGACAATCGTAAATATACTTTGCCTACTTTTGTAAATCGTGGGTCGTGTCCCATGGGAAAGTGATTTAAAGAATCCGTGGAACCACGAAATTTGAGCTCGAAGAAATAATTCAGATGCTCGAAGAAAAGAATGAAGAAGCTCATGGTTACATAATGGTTGGGTTATTATCGGAAATGTTGGAGTGCATAATTTGTAATTTAGCAATTAAGTTGCTGGTATCTGCAGCGACGATTCTCCGAGGATTCCTTCAATTCCGATGTCACCTGAGTGGCTACTGTTTGTATTAAAGGTTTAAGCTTGAAGTGAAAAATGTCTGGGATTTGGTGGCTGCAATTTACGTAATATATTTGTAAATCATTGGAGAATTTCACTCAGGATTTAACTGCCGTACGCTGTAATTCGGGGTTTTGGTGGACATAAGGTGGTTTCAACTATGCTTATTTTAATCTTCGGTTAGGTCCACTGGACCCTGTTTACCTACCAATTATCGCTACAGTGCAGATGGAATCGACCGTGGGTTGATACAAGTGTCAATATACGACATCAGCTGTAGGATAATCCTCTTTCTATTTTTTTCATTGCCGGAAGTTAATAATAACACGTGTTGCATATTCATTTCATTACTTGTAACTAGTTTTATTAGTACTCTTCTTATGTTTCCAGGAAATCTTGACAGAAAAACTGGCACGAAGGAGAGCGCCATTTGATCGAAGTCTTCATGAAGATCCTGCCGTGACCAGTGAAGCCTCCTCAGCTACAGCAACATTACGTCCTCCGACGACCGTCCTTGATGACCTCTTCATTAGTGTAAAAACTACGAAAAGCTATCATCGTCAAAGACTGCCTATTATCTTGAAGACTTGGTTCCAATTAGCGAAAGCCCAGGTAGATAATAACAAATTGCTTTGAATGATTGACCTAATTTATTTTGTGTTTAATTATTGAGCTAAAGAGAACAAAACGGCCGAGATTTTCGAATGACCATTTGCTGGTCGCGTGTATGAAATAAATAGAGAACTGGTAACAGTTACATTACTGCAACGAATTTATGTTCATGTAGAGATAATTGAATCGAGCAACAGCTCTCGGATAAATCTGACACTGGAATCGAAATAAAATGGTATATTTATCGCAGTTGCAAAGGAATCATGGATTTCCATTGTTTTTATTAAAGAGGTGCTAATTTTTTTTGGTACAAGGAGCCACAAATAGAAAGCTTTTTTTCTGTGGTTTATTTCGATAAATACTCTATCTAAAATTGAATTGATCATACATCTTATTCACCCAATCCGTCTGTGACCGAATTGAGCCCATTTTAATCGTTTCCTTTCCGCAAAAATCCTCTTTTCTCCTAAGCTATCATTTCCGTAGCGGATACGGCCCCAAATTGACTTGCAAGGTAAACGTAGAATATAACGTATGCTGGACGCGTGTCAGCCCCGTGGGAACGTTTGGTTCCCCGATGAATTATCAAGGGGCGCTTATTAGGACCCATCGACCGGAACGCGTTACGTTCACCCTATTATCCACAAAACAAAAACCCCGATCACACTCCCACGGGTGGCATTGGGGCCCCCCGCCGCCGAATTTCCATGGACGTCGTGGTCCGAACACTAAATTGACGACATCCTCGTAATTATTATAATAAACATTACTGGTCCGGAGTCTAACTAGGTTCATTGTGTTTGTGTTGAGTGCTATTCCGTTCTCTCCAATTCCCACGGGTTTTATCTCTCCGCGGCACAAATTTCGATGACCAACTCTGCCTTATCACGGAAGACGTTGAGTTTACTTTCTGCTATCTTATTCTTAGGATTGTGTTTGTTCAGACTTGGATAAGGGATTCTTTCGTGCAAAAAATCAAGGAAATTGCGCAATTTCGTGCGATAAAATCAGACAAGTTCCCACCTGCATTGTGACGCAGAAGACGAATTGTACATTATATGCAAAAATCAACGGTTTTTTTAATTTTAGGAGGCTTACTCTGACGGACGTTGCTAACCCAGCAAAATGTAATTACAGACACAGTAAAAAACTTAAAATAATGTAATAAAAATACGGTGTATCCGGGAACTCGCTTTTTTATTATTTACCTTTTGCTGAATTCATCTTGGTTTTTATTTATCTTGTGCGGTTTCTTTGCTTTAATTATATCATAATCCTTTTTCTTTTCCGCCATTCGTGGAGATATTTAATTAATTAAAATAATAAAATTATTATACACAAACAAACCAACCTCGGTACAAAAATTTTTGTTTTCCACAATGAAAGTTTTTTATTGGACAACTATTAGGCGTCCAACAGAAAATGTTTTCTCATTGAAGAGACTTCTAGCAAATATTTCCATTTGTTTTATGGATTTTCATTGAGGCATTATTGTTTACTTATCGGGGTATGTAAACAACGTCTTGATAAGCCAAAATAAATAAACATCAACATTAAAAATTAATTTCATGGAACCACATAAATTGAGTGCAAACAAACATTAAATCCTTGGCTTTATGTGAGCATTTTTTGTATTGTTGCCTGCAGCGCTCCGACGAACACCAAAATCAATGACGATTAATTATTAAAAGTTGGAGAGGTGTCCAATCATAAATATTCAAAGAGGAATTACAAATACTGAATTAAAACGATAGTAAAATTTTTGATTACATTAATCGATCTGATGGGAAATGGTTGGAAATAAGTTTGTCGTAACCCTTCAAAAGATGGTCATTCAACCGCGAATTTCCGGAAGTCCTGAGAGAATTCGCTTTGAGTCTTTTTTTCCGTGTTTATAAAAGGGATTTTTTAACTTGATGGTATTTTCCGGTGATATCTGAAGATATGGCAGTATATGAGTTTTTACGTATTTGTACCTAGTTATAAATTTCAAATTGAGGTTTTTCACTTCCTGGTCAGATCTGTTAACTTGAGATATGTAGATTTTATATGGTTTATATGGTTTAAGCCTCTTTCGCATTTTCCGTTTCTGGTGGTCAAACGTAACAAGTTCGACTTAATTAAGTTTATCAACGTCAATCAAGCCAACGCCATATGTGAGCATACGTCAGTTATAGTTAATAACATGTGGAGAAAGCAGATTTCATATAGTTATAAAAGTAAGTGATCACGATTTTTTTTTGTTGATGACAAAATTTAAAGTAAGCCAGTGAACAAAAAAAATCAACAATTCCTAAAACATGATCATTGAAAATTCCACGTAAAAATATGAATCCACGATAAAAATAAACAATTCTAACAATAAGTTTGATACAAGACCAGAATAGTTGATTTGAGATAGAAGCGATATTTGAGATTTCATTAATAATATAGAAGATTTTTCTACTGCCTTTTTGTATTATTTATGCGATAAGTTTGAAAATAACTTCAGTTTATCTTGTTACTTATAAATATTTAAGCAGCAATGCCACAGTTTTAAGGAGAACGGTATTTTTAATACAGAAAATTCGATTAGGGATCGACAGGGTAAAACCACCTCATTTTAAACAGCAGTGATGTTGCCTTCAGAATTATTGATATTGAACGCTATTTTTCTTCGTAACTCTTATGCGGCACAAAAATGGATTATGATTATCAAAATGCAAGTTTTTAAAATTATTTTTCCAAACATTCCAAAATGTTTTCCTTAAAAATTATACCTGATAAAATTTTGGGGAAAATTGTTAGAATTTCAAACCTGAAGTTAAAGACCTAAAATTAGAATTGAAAGTTGTCTGAAGTGCTTTAAAATTTGTTGATTGTAGCTGATTTAGATGTTTATTATTCGTAATATTTTAAGTTTAGAAAACATGCAATTTTGAAAATCTTATAAATCAATAACCATAATAACTCAAAGTAATAGTCTAGTAATAGTATGTTTAATTTTAAATTAAAGAAGAAACAAACTGAAGATGTCGAAAAACTCGAAAAATTCGAAGATTTTGAGAAAACCAAATACAAGTAACTAAAAAATACAATACATCCAAAAAATCTGTCCATGGAATACAAGTTGCAAAACCCACAGAATTTAGAGAGAAACGAAAATCTAGAAGATTTGTTGAATTAAGTCTGACGAATTTAGAAAATGGAAAAGAAGAATCCAAAGCAGACAAAGGTTTTTAAAGAAATACAAAGGAACCATAGAATATAAAATTCCTACAAATAATTGAAACAAAAGTTTAAAAAATTCTAAGAATCTAAATAAACTAGAGCACTTAAAAATCCTGAAAGTTTAAAGGATAGCAGAATGCTAAAAATCTGTTAATTTTGAGAGAATGTAAAAAATCCATAGGATGTCTAAACTATAATAAATCTACAGCACGTGGAAAATCTAAAAACTATCTAAAAAAGAATTCAGACCATCCAAAGGATACAAAATTTTCAAAAGACAAAAAATTCAAAAATAAGGTTTCCAACATTTGGAAAAATGCAATAACTTACTCGTTAAACGAATCTAGATAATCTGAGAATGCAGAGAATAGAAATCGAACAGAATCCAAGCACTACAAAAATGCAAAGAATTGACGAAAACGGGAAAACATCAAAAATCTAAAAAAAAAAACTAGGGAATTTAAAAAAGGAAAACTAACAGGACACAAAGTTCTGAAAAGAATATAGAAAATGTTGATAAAGAGAAATGTAATGAGTCGGGAGATACCAAGAATCTAAAAAATCTAAAATATCCAAGGGATTTAAAGAAAAAAATCAAGATCCTGACAAGAATGGGAAAACTGTAAAATCTAAAGAGAATTGAAAATTAGAAGAGAATTGTAGAAATTACATGTAAAGAAATTGAAGCACTCAAGTGATTTCAAAGGTTTAAGAAATACAAAAATTCCAAAGAATTTCAACATTCATGGAATATAAAGAATCCAAAAAATCTTAGATTAAATTAAATTTAAAGAAACTAATGCAAGCAAAAATTTAAAGAAATTAGACAATATAGGAAATCTAAACGATCTAGAGGATTCCAAGAATACAAAGAAAAGAAATTTAAAGTATCTAATGGACCCAAAAAAATCAGGAAACTCAAACAGACCCAGTTTTTCGCAAAATCTAACCATTCTACAAAGAAATTGGAAAATTTATGGAATCTTCTTATCAGCTTGCATAAAATCTTTGATTGAAGTTGCTTTTTCCACAAAAGGACATTTAAAAGTGCAACCCGCTTTGGTGATTCCCAATTGGCTTTTTTTTATTCTGAAACCAACAATTTAAAACCTGTTAAAGTATTTACAGACCCCTATATCTGCCTCTCCGGAATTCAGGTGCGCACGTATGGGGGTCGAGATGCAAACATCGATTAGAAATTCGATACTCTCTGAATAGGGGTTTAACAGGGTATGCTGACTGAGCACATGGGGGTGAGACATTTTAATGGTTTTAGGCGAGGCACCAACGTTTGTTGTTTTAATTTGAGAGCTCCGAATGGACCAGCCCGCCGAAAATGTGTGCTCAAGCATTTTCCGGAGATACCTATTGTAAAATATTTGGATAAGTGGCAAAGAGCAGGGTTTGGGCTTTGCATACAATCAAGTAAATAAATAAGGGAGGAATGCACGTTACGCGGGATACCTGCACAGATTGGGGTTTTATTTGCCATAAAAATACATTAGACTACGCTTGCGCCTAACACAATTTTTCTTTTAGATGGATCGGGGGAAAAGGTTGAGTTCGTGAAAAAAAAGAGTAAACATTGTACTTAAAGTTAGTGTGTAAATATGTACATTTGCAAACAAGAACTTTTTTTGGATGATTTCCTAATCAAAGCTGGAAAGTAACAAGAGTGTGTCTGTTTAAATTAAACGAACTTAAATAAACCCGTGGGAAACGGCACACACCCCTAATGCGGCGCCCCAAAAACAAGAGACGCCTTTCATTAGCTCCTGTCGACTTCAAGTTGCTCTTCACTTTGTGGAATCCAAAGAGTCGGTAATAAAACCGGTGGAAAAATATTGGTAATTTCGGTTCCCAATAGCCGGAAATCGTAGAACTGTGAAAAAACGAAGTCATTATTTTAAACCGCGAATAATTAAAGATGACTTCAGCAATATGACAATGACTCAGTAGTTTGTATGAAAAAGTTAATACTACGTTGGTTATGTAAGTGTATAAGAAAACAGCGCGATTGTGACACTTAATTAACTGCCATTCATCTCACATCCTTGCTTATTCATTTTTTATTGTTTCAGACTTGGTTCTTCACCGACACTGATGACCCGGAGTTCCAGTTAAAAACAAGTAAGTTATTACGATGGTCGAGACAGATAAGTTCCGTGCAATTTCTGAGATTAAATTTTACCAAAAGTTTTATGAACATATACCGAAGTGTTGTAAATACTGGACTTAAAATAATGAAATTTGTTCGACTTGTCTTCAACTTTGTCTATATTTTTTCTCTTTATTGTGTCAAAGTGATAGTTTTAATACACAGAATTCGATCATTTAAAAAAATCGATTTACATGAAAAATTGGTCAGAGAACATCTACTACGCTTATCCATTTTTTTTTAAGTTTCGAGTTGTTTGTTCTTTTGAGGGCTCAAATTTATAATTAATAAAATCGTAGTGAAATATTCAGTTTGATCGAAATTTTTATCAAAAGGTTAAAAAAATACGTAGGAAATTTTAGATTTTATATATAAATTAAGAAAAAAGACTAATTGTAGTACATTCTCAGGTAAAAATACCATTAAATTGCCAAATTCAATAACATTAGAACATTTTTGTACTTAATTAAAAAGCTGATTAAAATATTTCCAAATTGCAATAAAAAAAATCTTTCAATCTCAAATGATTTCAAATGGAATGGAATAGAAAATTCCTGTTAGTAGGTATACAGTACATACCTTACATATTTTATGTAAGTGCGAAAGTTTAAATCTTTCAACAACAAAAAAACGAAGTGATCATAAAATATATTTTGGGACTATAATAAAAAATATAGAAAAATGATAAGATCAGAAAAAATATATACAAAAAATGTCAGAATTTGAGTACAAAGTTCACAATCCAACGCCTAGGTATTCATCGTCGACAACTTTAAAGAAGGAACAAGGTAAGCACAGAAAGTGTAAAACGAGTAAAGATGGGATAAGAAATAAAATAATTGTACAGCGAATCATAGAAATAGATACATAACTGGAATAGATAAATAGTTAAGAAAGAACAAACATGAGCAACAGAAAGGGAAGACCACAAAAGGATAGAGAAGAAGTGAAACATGTAATAAAGTAAAAACGCTCACCGAAGATAGAAAAAGATATCTAGTACTATGGAAGGCAGATCCCCTATTACGAAACTCTATTAAAAAAAACTCCAAAGAAAGCTTGAAACATATTGGGAATCTGTCAAAAATAGTTTTAACGCTACCATGTAAGAATATATATAAAAGAAGAAAATTAGGATTAGAGCACGTTGTTGTTTTTAGATAGAAACTGTAATCAATCACTTTTGAAATAAATGATCACTTTTCGTACAATTGACCGTCTGTGGGCCTCTCTGGTTTGTAATTTTCCCCAATTGCGTCAACAATAATTTTATTCAACCTACGATAGTTCGGAATAGTTGCGACCGCAATAATGTGGTTTCTTATTACTTGACAACACCTACGATTTGTAGGTAGCGAAACGCCACGTTCTCCGAGTTAATATTTATACGATGAATTTAATTATAATAAAACCGTGTTTGTATTGTTACGCTTGAAATAAGAGATCATCACGTTTTGCCTTAATCGAGTCCGTCTCTGCACTCCAGCTTTTAATGTAAAATAGGCACAATAAAGAAGATCTCTAATCAAAGAGTTTCCTGTACTTGCTTTCTGGGTGGAACGAACAGGGAGCTGATATTATGCAGGTGCTCTCCATGCATCAGTTACCACATTTATTTATAAAATCGCCACATTCCAAGCCCTTTGTGTAGTGGCTGTCGCTTCAAAGTTCTTTAAAACACTTTTGTTTCAATGCAAGGTTCTAAGGTCATTGCCATGGATTATGTTTTTTTTTTGAAAAATGTGGTGCATATGTGCGTCTGGTTTATAACACACGCACTTGGAAGAAAGTCACTAATTCACTCTTGATTCCAGATGGCCATATGATCAACACCAACTGTTCCTCGTCACACAACAGGAAGGCTCTATGTTGTAAGATGTCGGTGGAGTTTGACACATTCATCGAAACGGACAAAAAGTAAGTATGACCTTCTTCCCCATTTATAATCCTTTTGACGGTTGTGTTGGCACGACGAACCGAATCCCTAGGGATGTCCTTAATGGTGTGAAATCAACGTTTTCGCGGGTAAATTTTCGTAGATTCTTTGTTTGTACACACCTGCTGTCGGCGACCAATTCCGGACCTGTTTGAATATTCATGACGTTACGCAAGCTCGTGTGGAGGTAACTACATCTAAAACTAGTCCGTTTTGTTTTTCGCGTACCCTTTTCATCTTTGGGACAGAATCGTTACATCCTCTTAAAGCGACGTGTTAAAATAACAAACCTTTCCCTCTTTGCAGACTCCGAGCCAAATTTAGGTATTATTCTAATTCGAAACTTTGTAACAGTGAGGTGATAAATGATACTCAAATTAAGCCGTAAATTATCTTGAAACTCGCACACAAAGAACCGTAGGCTTGAAATATTGTTTCTTTAACTATAAAGGAGCTGTAACTTTGCGCTCTGACGAAGTTGTTTTGGATTTTGATGGTTGCAAACTTTGTCACCACAGTTCACATGACCCAAAGAAAGAGTGCCCTTTGCTTGATAAGCGGTTTTGTTGTTTGCGCGCTAGCGTCGTCGTGGATCCTAGATAACGAAAGAAAATTGAAAACTAAAATGCGACTGCATTGTGGAACGATGCCATTGTCGACTCGTACTCGTCAACTTTTGTAATTATCGATTATCTATTTGAGGAAAGAAGAGAATGGTGAAGGGGTATTGTACGTTGCGAATCGATAGTGACAATATGTTTAATTTTCATGAGTTTGTGAATGACAGGTGGTCCTGAAAATACCTGAAATTTAATACTTGGATGAAGACTCAGGAAGCACGATGACATGTAATGTGCAAGGTTGAATTGGGGAGCCCGCTCTACCTGCAACCACCAGGGCCGGATTATATTTATAAAGCGTTTAATACAAATTGGTAACATTCTTAGATTGACAGGTTAAATTTGGGACTATTCTTAACATGTACTGCGTTTTTTTTTTACCAGAAATCTTAGTTATATTTTCAACCTTTAAACATATTTAGATTCTGAGAATTTTTGAGATAAGAAATTCAAAATTCGAGTAACAAATCAAAAAAATTGCTCAAGAATTAATACTCGCATTAAATAAATTAGTGTGCCATTTTATTTGAAAACTGGAGCTAAGTTACGATTCAGCTTTTTATAACACCATGTACAACAAACTGACAACTAAAATCTTCAAAATTAAATTTTATTCCATATACACGCAAATTTCTTGTTTATTAACTATATCTTGTCAGATTTTTCTACATTTTCTGGAGTGATTTATTATCGAAAAATGTTCTTGAAATTTATGCACCATATGTCGAAACTATTTTCGACTAAACTAAACTTGGAAAATGTACATTAAGTAAATAAGATTCCTTTTTTTTAGATCATTGGTGGCTGTGCAATAAATTTAAATTTATTTTCTTTAATTAAAAAAAGTAAAAGGAAGGTAACGTTAAACTATTTAAAACTTACAAAATTTCAAGTCGGTAGGGACTCCACAACATGTCTACAATAGACCTCTACATTTCGTTTTTTTTTTTCTAATTTGCTGTTATAATAAAGCTGTTAAGGCACTCATTTTGAATACGTTAAAAGACCAAACTCAAACTCTACAAAAAAAAAAGATTGGTAACACACATTGGGGGAAATGTCAAATGTCAGTGTAAATTTAATCTTATAATTACAAGTCAGACACAGAAAAGCCTCATTGGCAACAAATTATCCGTGCCATCTTCGGCATTTCGCCGTATTTCTAGCGGAGTGCAGGTAATTTCTGAATTCATCTTAGAACACTAATTTTGCAATTTAATTTGGAAAAAACATAATGATGTTTAGTGTCTTGATCCAACCTTAAAAAGTCGACTTTGAAAGGTTTCACCTACAAGTACAAAAATCCCTAAATTATCAAATTTGATTTTATTTGTAAACAAATGTATTTAATATGTAAATTAGAAAAAATAACGTAAACAGCTCGTTTTATAAAACTTAAGACCACTCGTGCACTCCTGGCTACGGCACTCGTGCTGCAAACTTAGACATGTTTCATAATATAAGTTTTATAAAACTCGTTTTTTAGCATACAGGATCCGCCAACCCTGACCTGACCAATAATTTAATTATTAAGTTATAAATATATTTTTTTTTATAGAGAAGCAATGTAGCACTACAAACTGATCCAATCACAATTTCTATGTTACACATATGTGAGATATATGCAATAAATCGCTTTTTCTAAAATCAAAAGCCCTAAAATAGAGGCAAATTTAATATACCTTGTTTTAATGTACATCAATATGGTGCCGAGAAATTAATTAATATTTTATTTTCTAATAAGATTTATGGTCTTGATTGTTAAATCATAAACTGCCCCTCAAGTAATTTATAACATGCAATAATTTTTCACTTGAAATCTTTAACTTGTAGCTGATATCCAGTGTCGGCATGAAACTTTTCTTGGTATGGACCGTTTATTATTAGTATTACCTGTAAAAAAAAAAGTTTTCATCCCAACCCTGGATTTCGCAGATCATTTATGCTAATGAGGGTACAAGTATTAGTATTATAAATTACTTTGGAAGCAGCTTATGGTTTACTAGTCAATGCCATAAATCTTATCTGAACATAAAATATTAATTAATTGCTCGGCGCCACATGTTTGAATTTATGTTTCAATTTCATTCTTATGCTTTTTAATGTAAAAAGAACAAAGTAGGTTGTTTACCTTCATTTTATTGCTTTTAAATTTTGAAAATGGAGATTTTTTTGTATACATTCCGAACATGGTTAACAATAGAAAAAATATGTTCAGGTCAATTTGTAGGGCTACCTTGCTACCTTATGTACCTAAAAAAAACATATTTATAACTTTTACCATTGATGTAGTATTAAAATCTCGACCTGAAAGTAGAATTTGCTAAATTTACTGTATCAAATCTGATACCTGAAAAATTTCTGATTTTATAGAATCTCAATTTTTCTTTCTATAATTGTGTATTATTTTATTTGTTAATTAAGCTAATTTCTATTTATTCGATGTCGTTCGATTCAAGGTGTTTATTTTGGCTGCTCCGCCCCTGGCAACCAGTGATAAATTAAAGGGGAATTTCCTTCTTAAATTTGGTCCTAACTATTAAGACCTAACCACTTGCCTACCACCATAACGAATAGTCCATCTGGCAAAAATAATTGGACTCATAATTATCCGAAATCACTGGGTTTTAGAGACGGTACAAAACATCTGCTGCTGTGAATATGGGGTTGCCTCTCAGACCTTAAAACAGCAAAAACGAGAATTATTAGATAGGCATGGAGGCAAAGTAAATCTACGTTTAAATCAGAAAAGTCCCTACGGTCCGTTTTCCAACCCCTGAAAATTCAATTTTGGCATAATAAACACCCAGTGTACTTTCTTGTACTTCACAACAGTTCTAGACCTTTTAACACCTATATATTTAGTAATTTCGTACGCAAGCAACGTTAACTTCGTTTCGCTTCACGTTTTAACTTGAAACAAGGGTGCGATAAAGTTGTTGGTTTTTGTGTATCATCCTGCATTTCGTGCCAAGCATCATCCTTCGGCGCGAATCCGTAGAGAAGCTCATCTGGTAATTGGCGGACCGGTTGTGGCAATTTATTCACAGATTACGGTTCATAAACACACAATTGAAACATCCGTTCTTCATTGCCTTCTACGCCTCACATCAAAAAATGTATATATATATAACACTACGGTTTTCAAAGAGAGAGATTAATTTTATGGTAATCACTGGGAAGCAGACACGTAGGTGTTACTATAACTCATTCTTACTGAAATTAAGCACGCAAAAATTTCTGTATTTTATAAAACCTGTATTCGTAACACATGTTTGTTGAAGGAAAACCAAAAAATAAGAATAGCAGTGCAGGCTGGAGAAAGTGTTAGAATTATAATGCAATTCTGTGAACCCCTTCAGGTGTTCAGCGCGAGAACATCTGGTCACACCTGAATTGCTCTTCCTTGTATCATAATAATAGTAATAATAAATCTTTGAATTCCATTACAAAGTATCCAGTCATCAAGTAAAAGCTTAAATAATTTTGTAGTCACTTTGAACGATTGCTTAGTTTTATAATAATTTCAGTAATTATTTTTCTACCATAGCTCATGGTCGAACTAATGACGTACTCTGTTACAAATATGAAAAAGTGATCTTGGTTGAAGCTATCTAATAATATTCGTATTATATCATTAGCGACGAAATCGAAGGGGTCCCTAGACAGACCCTTGTGGACCACCGTCCGTCTTCCGCCTCTTGTATGTTCAACCTTCGAATTATCCTCGAATTAACACGTCGAGGCGGTGCATCCGACTGGCTACTTAAATTTAAATTTGAATACATCTCGCGTTACTGTCAGGACCCAAATTAAAATTTACGATAATAATCTCGATAAAATGGGAGTTTCATGATAATTGCTTGTATATTTTTGTCCGTGGGGCGAGTTATTTATCTCTCCAACAAAAAAAATCACTATCTCGTTCGAGTTTTAACACCGAATCACGACCGTTTTAATTGGAAAGTTAATTCGAATCCAGTTATTAAAACCGAACGGAAGATACACACGTAACATTTTTGTCTTGAAAATAAATCACCTCTCGTGATTAAAATCGATTAAGTTCGGATGATTTGCGGCCATCTCGTAAATTGCGTTGACTTACCGAATTTGACACGTCCTAAATTTCCATTCCTTTCGTCTCTCGTCTTTTTGCAATAGGCGTTTCTTTAACGTGTTTACGATTTCAAGCACGTAGTTGAAGGCTCGGTTTTCGGTTTTTATCGGTGAGTAGTGGTCCGTTTGTTTGGTAGCAATTTCGGAATGTCAGAATTGTTTTATTGTTTGTGTTACCGTTACGTTTTAATTAAAGCTCGCTCACTTAAATGCTGATGAGTTTTCATTTTAAGTGGCAGATTCGGGCGAAGTTCTTCGGGTATAAGACAGCGTCGAAAAACTTTACCACGCTTCCGCGATGGCTGAGGTTGAAGACTTGATTGTTGTTCTTCCACTTGTTTATCGGCGTTTTTAAGTTAAACTGACAGGCTTCATCTGAAGAACTTGATTACGATTGCAGTAATAATCCACTTTTTGTGTTAATTGACTTCGAAGCAGTGGACGTTGTTGACGCGGCTGCTCCGATTACAGGGGATTCTGATAAAAACCGTAATAAAAAGCCTCGGGTAAACGTAGTTTGAGTTGATTAATTCAAACCTGTAGGATATTTCATTCAGAACCAGAAAAATGCAACTATACTTCTTTATGTTTCTTTAGTATGTTATCTTCGACGATTTTAAGCTTCGGGTGGGCAGATATTTATGAGGGAAAATTATAACCTTGGGGGTGACGAAGTTATGCTGTTATGTTGGTCTGAAATATTTTGCCAAGTTCGAAGCTTGAAATTGATTTGGGGAGCTTCGTCACGTTAATTTTTTGACCACTTTAACTTGGTGCTGTAAAAATTTGTAGAAAAACACTTCGTTTTTTGTGTTTTTACCATTTAAAAAAACCCAAGAGGGCTTGTGGTATCGAAGAGCTAATATGGAAATGACTGCCATTGTTAGGAAGTATTGTCCTGTTTTGTAGGGATAATTCTACGAGACAAAAATAAACCTGCATTAATTTAGGCACATAGTTAGTTTCATGAAAGTGACAATGTACGGCATTGTTAAATAGGCAATTTACGTGATGTTTACTTAATTCAGCTTTAATATCACGTCCATTAATTTTGCAGTGAAAATTCATAAGTTATTTTAACAATGACAGCATATTTTAATGAACTCGAGCGTATTTAGTGAATTAACTCTCATTGTCAGTCTAATGCAGTTTGTAATCAACTTTGAATACAGCGCATTTCAAAAATGTCAGCCATAGTGAATCAAATAGAAATAAGAAAAAGACTGACAGTAAAGGATGAGATTGGAGTGATATCATGGTTATTAACTTAACTTAAATCAAGCATTCAAAGTATTAGCATAATCTTGTTTGATTTGAATTTAAGACATTATTTTATAATGTTTCCGCGAATGCTTACTCGCCTTTCTCTACGTGAATCGTTGACTTATTCAACTGTCTGTAAGAATTTATCGATAATTCATTGAACATTTTTGTTGATCCAGTTATCACGAATATTTACGATATTGAATGTACATGACAAGCACACCAACTTAACCACGGAATTTACGATAAGGTGGGAAAATTCGCCGCTCCATTTGCCATTTTCCATTTTTTCTTGGACATTCTTACGGTTGGATAAAAAAGACAATAACTTAGAGAGATCCGTTTTTTTATGGTTTCACGATTGAGCAGCGCCGTCCAAGAGAACAACTTCCGTTTCTTCCAAGCTTAAATAATTGACAACGATCTGGTTGCTCAACCTTTGCGTGGTTGGTATAATTACAAGTTTTCTGGAACCCCAAGGGGACAAAATATGAAATAATGCCGTTGATGTAGATGGACGATGCGGGCACACTATGTGACCTACGTCTAAAATTTCTAAATGCGCGAGGTCACCCTTCTGATGGCCCATCATAGTTTGAATAATCCTTCGTTGCTGTCGGCTTTTCAATTCACCACAAAGATAAACCGTCTCTGTTGTTGTATGATTGATAAAATGAGAGACACGTAAGTTTGGAGCTTGTCTTGCTTATTGTTGCGTTAAAGGAAGATGTGGGACCAACGCTGGTCGACGGTTTTTTCAGACATTGTTATGGATGAGTGTTAAAAATATGAATATACAAAGTTTGTCGGAGTACTAATCTTCCTAATTTAAAGTAAAACCGAGTAAAATTAGTTCAGTTGTTAGACATTGTTTTTTACATTCGTAAAAATCACTTTTTCCAATTTTAAGAAAAATTTGATTTTAGGTTTTTAGTCATGACTTAGTTTTATATTTTTCTATTAATTGAGCTATCAAATTTTTTTCAGGTTTCATTTTTACACGATTTATAAAGGTTTTTTTGTGTTGTACTAACAAAATTTATTTACGTAGTATAAAATTTATTAATTGAGACAAATTTTAAAACGAAGTTTGGGTTGGAAACCCTCGTCTCTAGAGTGCTTATCCTGCATTAAGCTTTGATCCAACTTAATACATTACATAATATTAAGTTACTTGGATCAATAACGCCTCCAACTTTCAGAAGTGTTCGTCGCACTTTTGATCTGCTGGAACTATATTTTTAATGGTATTCAGGATATTGAGGCTGATGCTGAATGAATGAGAGTTTGTTTCTCTTTTTGGTGGCACCACAAAGTGTAGAACATTTTCTCAAATATTAATTTTAATATCTTAAAGTGGTGAAAAAGGGATAAAATTATTGATTCCTATTCTGTAACATTGGCTGTGACATAAACATGCTCTACTTTTGTTAATTATTTGTATTGAAGACACGTGTCCATATCGGGAAGAGGAAGTATTTCTACTATTTATTATATTTATCAGATTTTTAAATATTGATTTATTCTTTTTCAACAAGAGGATTTTTCAGAAAAAAAACTGTGTACTTTGTGTAAGCCCATTGAAAAAAATAAAACAAAAACAAAAAGAAGCTCTTTTACTTTCTTCTGAACAAAGCTGGGGTAATGCATTTGCTTGTATCTTGAAATTAAAAAAAAATATATTCGTGTAAGACGTCATCGTAGGGAACTTGTTTCCCCTGCTTTCTGAGGAAGTTTGTTAAGATTTTCTTTTGTCGGGATATTTTAATATCTTAATCTTAATATCTTTAATATTTCGCTATCACTTTGATTTTTTTAAATACTCATGGATCAGAATATTGTCAAAGAAAAACTGCATCCGTCTTCCGAACGAAACGGAGTAAATATTAATTAATTAATTATGTTTTGACTTTGCTCGAAGTAACTTTTTTTTGATTAATAAATACTTTTAATATATGCAAGTTTAACATTTTTTAATGTTATAAATTTTAGAGTTTATAGCAGACTTTTTTTTGTATATATTTTTTACTAATTTTTGAATATAACCGTAAATGTTTTGACTAATTTATCAATAATTTCAAATAGCATAATTTACACAACATGAAAATTTATGATTTTGTTAAACGATATTTTTCAATATTGTCAAATTATTTATTATTTTATTTATTTATTGAATGGCTCCCAGTATTCGAAATGCTAACATTTTAACTATTTGATCAATTTTGTGCACGTATATCCTATTGGTATACACATACGATGCTTAAATATTTTAGTTATATTATTAATTAACCTTTTACATGATTTATTGGTTGTGACTTGACAATGCACGTTTTAATTTGTGTATTTTATACCTATCGGAATAATAATAGCCCTCCCATAAAATTCAATATTTGCAAGTTTGAAAACAATCCTATATCAATATGTTCGTGGTATGATTAGAGAACAGAGTAAATAGTTCTCCGGGTATCTTCATAATACCAGGCGTTGCATTAATCTATTTTTTCTGACTCTGATTAAAGCTTAGCAACTTTGAGGCAAAAACATCCATTGTCACTTTTTAATCACGCCTTAAAATTCCAAGAGTAAAGCTGCGTTTACATTAAAGTTGGATACAGTTACTTGTGTTAGTGCTAGAGTAGTTTTTACAGTAACACATAGCCGTGTTTTTTGCATTTCGAGAGGTCAAAGGTCGCCCTAAACTTATGCAAAATTAGATTAATTTTCATGTACTTTTCACCCCTAGTCTAAATATTCTTGACGATGATTTGTATCTTTGACCTAGATATTGGAAAAGGACTGAAAATTGTCTGACAATAAGCCAACAACTATGCGAGTGTAAACCCAGCTTAATAATTCTTCCCTTCAATTCCAGTACGAGTTCTCGATCGATCTAAAAATATTAATTACCGTGTTTAGCACTGCGGGTCTCACTAAACAACAGCTTTCGAGTCCTACACGTAGTCAATATAATCACAAGCGCAATTAATCTGAGACGGTATCAATAAAATCGACCGACGTCCTACACGATTCGCCCGTTTATTAATCTTATTATCGTCGGACGGGCGATGTCCATGACTGATCCCTTCTCATTTTTCATTCGAAAACGATTATGTCTGACCCAGGGGGTATACGCAACAAGTTCTCTGCTTGCGGAAGAGACGGCTGTTTGATCGCTGCCAACTGCTGTCAGTTGCAAGTGGCAATAACGCAAGTTACATTGTATGGAATGCGAAGTTTTCAGTCGACCGTTTTGGTGGCTAACTTTCTGAATTTGCTGGGGATTTACGGGAAATGCGATGTGGTACGAAAAAGAATGGATCAAAGCTTTATCTAGTACGTTCGAAGAGATTTACAAGGTGTCCTTATCTGTTCCGAAACTGAAAATTACGGAAAGTGGGTAATTAAGCTTTTGGTGTGGGAAGTAGGAGCAATTAGTTAAACGGTGGGATAAAGATGAAACAATAAAATTAAATATAGAGGCTGAAATTATGAGTGGTCGTATAAATTGAGGATGACAGGAGATGAATAATGTATGAGAAAAAGGTGAACAAAAATTTCATTAATAGATACCAAAATGTATAACATTTCCAAATACCACATATGGAATTAGAAGAGTGTTTAAGAAAGCTGAAACTTTATTTCAGAATCAGCAGTTCCTGTAAATATTTTGAAAAATACGAAATACGATTACGGGCACGCTGCAAATCCTCTACATCGGCTAAAACTCATTAAATCCTCAAATGCATCTAAGTCCAGATAAATAACGTAAATAAATAAGAACCTTGGTCTAAATGTCTTCTCTAATGAAAATTACGTAGCGCAACTAAGCTCACTCCTTTTCAGTCACTTTACATTAACTACTTCAACGCATGTTCTTTATTACAAAATATCCCGAGGTGGTCTCTAAATTTCTCATTTTGAAAAATTTAATTTACCCGCTTTAATAAAACGGCGATATATCCGCTTTCGTCTTACTAAAGCCGCTTATATTAATATGTTTGCTTCACCTGAATGTCACCCCCTAAAGTTGAGCTTCTCCCGCCATTAAACTCCTATTTTCTTAACTTCAAATTTCGTGTTAATTGTTACGTTAAAGACGTGAATCGAATTTGCACGATACGCTCATAATCCACCGAACAATTACAAAATGAATGAAATTTGTATGCACGATTTCTAGCTTTAATGGTGCACAAATTCAGTAACTGGCCAAATAAAACGGTTTAATTCCTGATCCGCCGTTTAAAAGATCGCTTTCCGGTGGTTAACTAAAAAAAAATTTACAGAAATTTGAGTCGTTCCGGCTGTCTGAGAAGCACATGTCGCGAATATTTTATTACATGATGGTAGCACTTTGTTCGTTGTAACGTGAGAAGAGGTAGATGGTTACGAAGACACCGGAAAATTGTAGCGTTTAGGGAGAAATTCAATGAACGTCAAAAGATCGATGAGACGACCGAGTTGAATTTTCGTGTTTTTTTCAGTCATTGCTAAGATCACAAAGATCTTAAAAATGAATATTAGTGTAATTTCAACACATTTGAAGATTTTTTAAAGTAGCAGATTTGGACCATTGATTATAAACATTTTTGGTGTGAAGTAGAGAATTTATAATCTTTTTAAACTCAAAAAGTGCTGTGAAATTTATAGAAAAGCGACCTGAAATGGCACACATCAAAAAGTTTTTATGAAGAAATAAGCACGGTTAAAACATTGTTAATTTTTTCCGTCTGCTCGTTAAGAATTACCAACCAGTTAACAAGACCAATTTATCAATTAAAGTCACCTGTTTTATTGTCTTTAATTGCTGACGGTTATCACTACAATACCGCTTGCATAATTGCAGTTTGCTCGAATTAACCAATTTATTAGGTACGGTTTAAGCTAATTAATTAATGGCGAACGTGAAGATACTCCCAATTACCATGGTCATAATCAGAACTAACGTATTTATTCACGATATTTCAATCACGCATTAAAAACTCTTCAGCCGACGAAATGAAGAAGTAATTCATTTGGTCCGGTGTTAATCAAGCAAGAAGTACGGCCTCTGTTTTAATTACGTATTAGAACAAGCGTGATGGATGATAGTCCGAGTAGAAAGTAAACTATTAAAGAGCACAAAAAATTCTCAAGCATAATTAATGAAAACAGTGAAACATTTTGGGTGCGGCTTTAAAATTAACCGTGTCATAATCGACAGTAATCCGTGATCATAAAACCTGAAATTTCGGCTAATTAAAATAAATTAGTGTTGTTTTTCGGGCCTTCGAAGATATAATTATGACCGGCAGGGAAAAAAATTGAAGGTAACCTATAAAGAAATTTAAACTAAGCGAGTTCTTTGCGTAGTCTGTTAATTAAATTCTGAACTAAAGGACAAAATGTGTTTTGAAACCATTAAAGGAGCCTAATTCTAAAATTTCAAGAATTCCATAAGTTCCATAATGTCCATGAAATTTTTTAACGTGTAAGATAAATAATACACAATCAGAAGGAAAACGTACAAATTCCCTGGATTTTTACAATTTTTTGGCCTGAACAGTTCTGAAATGAGCAAGTTTCCAAAAAACTGTTGATGAAATCCTTCTCTATAGTTTAATTCATTATATTTTGGTCAAAATTATAATCGAACCTTAACTGCGAGATGTTCAAGCCGTTTAGAAAACTCAAAAATTACAAGGAAGCAATATTTTCTAAAATTGAAAAAAAAAATTATAAATCTATAAATAATTTAAAAACAATTTTTACCACATCGATTTGATAATAAAAGAAAAATGTCATTATCGTTTACTGGTAAAATATCTTAAGAAAGCACACATTAGTAGCTTATAATTTCTATTCTTACATATTATTTTTTATCGCTGTTTCGTTAGATCCCGTAATTTATTTCCATCTCAAAGAAAATGGCACTGAAGATGTCAGACAACGTCTAAATTACTGTTTTTTTTTTTACATAAAAAGTTTACTTGTTTTTTATTCAACTTAACGTAAAACATTTTCCTCGAAATTATGTTTTTGAATTATTCTTTTGCTACCTAAAATTTTTCAGAGAAATGTAATTTTCGCATTTATGATAAACAGTAGAAGCAACAACTTCAACCGCTTACGGCAAAATTCATTTCAAATACTTTTCTACACCCTTTTACGGCAACGTGAGTGGGTTTGATGTTGATGAAACAGCTTCCAGTAATGCGGTCTAATTTAAATTATGGAAATAACATTGGACCTACTATAATTATTGGAATACTGTGGTATTAGTCCAGTAACCGAACGTCGGAATTAAATCCAACATTACTTTTTGAGTGGTCAGTCCTTCCACCTACATTTCTTGCTTCGCAGCATCTCGTGAATAAATTTCAGCGCATCTCTCGTAAAATATGAAACCAATTTCGAAATGCGAGTTATGGCTCATCCGAGACTAGAAATGAGACAATGCGATCCGCTAAAATATTACGAAGCCATAAACTTCTCGGCCTTGGTTTAATTGAAATCGAATCTGTTTAATATGTGATATTAGATAAAGTTTTAGGACGTGAAGAAAACGAGTTTTGTTAATTACAATCCTGTCCGCATCTGCCCCACGTCGCCCCATCGGAGATTATAAATCACTACCATGGATACGCAATGATCGGATAATTGGTGCCCCCGTTGCGATTTTATAATTTATTCAGAAGGAGAATGCGCTCGCGGTGCGTCGTAATTTTTGTGTTTGACTTTTTTGTCGATTTAGTTATGTACATCCTGTAGCAGGCATCGACCGGGGGCCCATTATGTATCGTGAAAATACCATTAAGTAATTGAAGTAAAAAGGCGCTGGAAGAGGGAAGTACGTAAATGTAGTGTTTTCACGTAATTTACACTCGACTTTGTAAGGTAAGCGTACCGGTTTTGGGTAATTTTCGAAACGCGAGCGATTTTTTATTGGCTTAATCAGAATTTAAATATTCACGATGAGATGTTAAAGAGATGAAAAACAGTAAGCATATAAAATTATGAAACATGAAAAAACGGTCCAGATAAGTTAGTCTAACTATTTTTTATCGCCATGGACACGGACGAACTACTATTGGAATCTTCATCTGTAACAAAAATTCAATGCATACCTTAACAATTTCTTATCAGTGTGTACAACTTCTACACGTCGGAACATCGCAATTACATTGTTCTTTGACAAGACAAAACTTTCCTGTGGTGTAGATCCGTGTTTTGTCAACTTGATTAGGACATTTTTCTTTTTTTAACCGTCTAATCAAATAAGAAATCTCCGTTTAAGCATTCATCAGTCACGAGTCAGTTCCGTATTTATCAACTGCACAGTATCTGCTTATCCGTCCAGTTATCCATCAAAGCCCAACTCAACTGTCAGCTTCTCTTCTGTACTCTGATCTTTATATGTAAATCATAGAAATTCCCTTGCGATGGACTGAAACGTCTCGCTTACGATCAATCATTTGCTCGCAGGTGGTTTTGCCATTTCGATGACGACAACTACGTGAATGTACCACGGCTGGTACGATTCCTGGGGGATTATAATCCGAGAGAAGATTGGTACTTGGGGAAGCCCAGTATTCAAGCACCGTTGGAGATTATCAACAAGGAGAAAAAGCCCACGGTGAGTTTCCAGTTTTTGAGAGTTTTTTTTTTAACTAATCATTGCAAATTTTCAATCATCTCGACGTGACATGACTGAGCAGATTTCACGGTCTTCGCATTTTCTTAAAGTTGTAAAGTCACGTCTTATTTTCATATAAAACGAAAATAAATGCCTATATTTGCAACACAAAATACGCGGAAAAAATTCATTGAGAAAGTTGGAGTAAGAAACACTAGATAAATAATAAATTCATTAAACTTCAAATGAATAATTTTTACATAAAAAGGATTTTATTATTCAATCGGCACTTTTTTAACCTAATATTGTTGTTTTTTTTATTATTTATTGATGTGAAAATTTCTAGTTCGATTATTCGATATTTTAATATGCGAATTGTAAATGTATGAGGAATTGCCAGCATGTTCCAATCTTTTAAAGATTCTATTTTAATTAGAAGGGCTCTAATTCTATAAGATCCAAAATGGGCTTTATATCATCCTAGGATTCTAGAAATATTTAGTTTTTATATTTTTCTCGAGAGTTAGCCGAAGAGGCCAAAGAAGGTGCTAATAAAATATCTGTAATTCTAAAAAAGTTGATTAAAAAAAAAATGTTTCAAGTTTTTTACATTACGAAAATTTTGAAAAACAATTATAGAAGGGCAAAATATCTGTAAAATTGCATTCTTAAAATTCTTAAAATTCTTAAAATTCTTAAAAAAAATTTAAATAGGAGATAATTCTCTATTTAAATGCGCAATGTTGATATTCAAATATGGGAGTTTTGATATTTAGGCCGTGGAAATTTTTATTTTAAACTTTTATAAAACTGCATACGTTCAGCTTTGAGTTAAAATTCTGCATATGCTAGTATTCGAGAACATGCAACTATAATATTTAAACGAAAAAAAAAAAGACAAAAAATGAAAACAAAAAGTAAATGTAGTTTTTAACACAGAGTGTGAAAGTATCTATACATTTTAAAAAAAATTGTTCATTTCTTTATATATTTTTGATTTCATTTTTCATTTTTAGTTTACATTTCTTGTTATATATTTTATAAAATATATAAAAAATTTATATTCCAAAAAGTGCAAATTTGAAATAAAAAAGAAAGCTGTCTCAAAATTTTAACAAATGATTTGAGCAAAATTTGTCATTTTTATGTTCCAAAACTACCTTACCCAAGGTCTAAAAAAACGGACTTCAGAATTTCATTTTCAACTTTTAGTGTAAAAAAGAAACAAATTTAACACTTTTCAAAAGTATCCAAAAATTGCAAATTAAAATTGAGAATGTTTTATATATTTTCAAAATTAGGAATATAGACGTTTGCAGATCATCGGCTGGTTAGAAATTTTCGATTTTGTAAGATTTATCAATTTTTAAATTCAGTAAAAGATGGTTAGTATTACTTAGATAATACATAATTGTTGAGAAAAATAAAGTGATTAATTTTTTTTAAGCATAAGTAGAGAAAAATAAATTAACACATGGAACAGTGGGCAAAGGTACCCAAAAATCTGGCTTTGTATTCTTATAAAATTCATTCGATTTCTATATCTATTTATAACATTTCTCTTTTTTAGGGTGTACCTTTCTTTTTAAAACCTTAAATTCTCTCAATAGAGCAGTTTTTTTTTTAATTTAATGCCTAGATTTTGCATTATGAATTATTTTTATAGACATTTTTCGACATTTTCTTCCAAGAACTCTTCAATTTTCAACATTAATTCTCACTCCTTTTGTAATTTGGCAAACCTAAAAAGAAAAAAAAGACATCTGTTATAGGAAGAATTCTTTACGTTATAGCGACCTGTAAATTTTTTCTTTGAAGTGTGAATAAACATGATTGAAACTCAAAACCTGTAGAATAAATTTTCCGGATAATTAATTTATTAAAAGCTTGATTCCACGTGTTTGTAGTACGAGCTTTTGTAAGCTGGTTTTTAATTTCAATGTCAGTAATAAGATATTTCCATGTACCCGCTTTTTATATGTAACGCTTCTTTATGTGTTACAACACCGTTCACATTCTTATCTCGAATACTCCTTTCCACTTTTAATTACATTTTCCGCTGGTTTGAATTCAAGCTCTACTTAAGTAAACCTTCTCTTAAATGCGGAACTCATGGGTTCATAAATCGTAGCGTGGCAAGAGTATGACCTATGAGCCCGGTAGCGCAGCCTCAAGCTTTTCCTGGTGGACCACGCCTCGGTATGCACGCGAGTGGCGTGCGTGCCATAACCAGTGGCGTCGCGTTACGTTACCTTAACAAGAGCCTCTACCGTCAAAAAAGCGTCATGAACGCATAACAAGTTTGATTGAAGACTTGGATACATTTCTAATTCAGTGATTCGCCAAAGGCTGTTTGTGTTTAGTTGTTTCAATAGTTAATGCAGACATGGAGCGTTTGTATTTGTGTTTGCGTTTACGGAAGTTAAGAGATCCTTTCAACCGCCTAGAATCGTATTGGTCAGCCATGAAATCAAGTTGATTCTCTGTTACATCTGCTTCATTCCACAAATTTGTGCTTTCATTAGTAGATCGGTGCAGTGGGAAGTCTGGATCGCCAATTTGCACCTTGTTAACAAAGGTGCATGCTCCTCTGAGTGCTAACGGGCGGTGAAAAGAGTAGTGTTTGCATTTTAAATGAATATTTTGTACGAAAGCGTTTAAAGGAGTGTTTCTTTCATCTTGAATATTTTCTGTTAAAGCAACGGACTTTTTCATTCTTTTAGGTCCTGCTTCTGTGGTCACAGAAGATCTGTTCGCAGGGAAATTTTACAAAGCACGTTTTAATTAGATTAACTGTGAAAAGCTGAGACTGTTTAAATAAAAAAGTTCGATACTGGTACAACTCTTTTGATTTTTCTAATTGTGATATTCTGTTCCCCAATGGTTCTTCAAACAATATTTCGTCTATAAATCTTTTGAAACCGATGCAATGGGAACCGCAAATGGCCAATTATTGGCGCCTTGTTAGTCAAAGCTGGCTTCTAACAAGTTGCAAAAATAGTGTTTGAATTCTAAATGAACGACTTTTACGAACATTGACATCAAAAGCGTCATCCTTTCATCCTAAATATCCTCTTTATTAAAGCAACGCCCTTTTCCATTCCTGGAGGCCCTGCTTTGCGGGCACCGAACAACCGAGGAACATCTGTCGGTAGTAAAATTTTATAAAGCAACATTTCAGACTAACTGCAATCTCTTGATGGTTTTTAGGTCCTAGTGGTCGAAACCCTCGGGTCCCGTAAATGATTTCGCCTTTCGAAGTCTTTTTATGACTGCGTTCGATTGCCAACTCTGAAATAATTTCTTCCTGCTGCGTTATATAATTACAATTAGACCGCAACCGCGGTAATAAAGTCGGTTTTAGCGTTTTCATAGTGGTGGAGCAGGAAAAAACAAACGACGCGTTCCAATTAGAAAATGACAGGAGTGAGAGCGAAAATACTTCGATGGTAGATTAGTAAAAGTCGTTGATTGCAATTTATTAACTTCAAACGTAGTTGTGGATCGCTTCCTGGCCAGCAGCCAGGTCGTCCACAGATAGCTGGAGGTGATAGGGACGGACTTTCCACTTGGGTGAGCGCGCCTACAGATCTGGCACACGCAGTCGTTCATCAACGAGTGCCGTAGGTGCACTTTGATACGTATTATTAAATGGCGATCGCGAAATCGACGCCGTTACAAAAAGATTGCTTTAGGACACATGTCTATACATGGAACATTGTGTCCTTTTTCAGTTTTAATCTTTTGTTGCGAAGAAATCACGTGGGAGTGATTAATGACCAAATGAACTTCCGAGATGAGAGATTGAGGGGAATCTTATTACCAACTGTAAAACTTTAACGGGTGGTGTCATAAAAGTGATGTTCTTTAAAACTGATATAAGTTATACACACTGCATGGGTTTTAATACCGACTTACCATTTGAACTATATCATAATTTTATAGCTGCTTAGAATTGTTGCATAACGCACAGGGTCGGCTTTAGATACCGATCAAACAATGTAATGTAATATGAAGGAAGCCTTCGCTATATATGCAGAATTTATACCTATACTTATGAGTAAATCATTTTTAGATGACTTCAGAAAAGGCAAATTTTAGCTGCAGAGCACTAGTTGCATAATTAGTTCCTTTCATATGGGAACTGTAAATTACGGTTAAGCCATTTTATGGTACACCTGTGTCTTACAAAAATTATTGTAGGTAAATAATTAATTCACTAAATTCCTTTTCCAGGTTATACATATTAAATTTGGTTTTATGCGAATTTTTGTTTAAAATATTCCGATGCCCAAATTTCTGAACTTACGGTGGTCCGTTATCTAAATAATTGACGTTTAACATGGCCCAAATTTGGACAACTATTACTTAGATTACACGTCGTTCCTTTTTGAAGCCTCACATTTTCGTGCTTTTTAGAGATCGTTAAGTTCATGTAGCTGTCGATTACATTTAAGCTTCGTTTTAAGTTTCCGTTTTTATGAAAGCTTCAAATTGTTTTGTGAAAGTTTTCTGTTTTAGATTTGTACGTTTTAACTCGGTGAAACTTTATTGAAGAGTTCAGTAGTTTTACATGGTTTTTTCTGCTTTTTAGGTTATCTGAAGGTATATATCAGTTGCTTTTGTACCTTTTGCTGTCAAGGTGTGGTTTTCACATCAAATTCTTTACAACGTTCCGCCAGCGCGTTCGGTCTGTCTATAGTAATTATTACAGCCTCCTTTCATGTAGATTCGTTCTATTTTAGTAGTTTAACTAATATTCGTTTTCCACTCCTTGCAAGGTCTACAACTTCTCCGTTTGCCGGTTTTTATAACCTTCCATACTTTTCGTACTTGTTTGTGTCCATTTAATCTATCTTTTTGCCCCTAGTTTCTCCCATCAGTTTTCTCACACGAGTGCGCATCTTCCTCTTCTTTTGATTATTTAGAAATTTTTGCTGGTACACTAATTAAACGCTAGTATCCATCATCCTTTGTGCTATCCTTTTTATCCACTGGTATTTTTGTTGAGATGCTCTAATCTTGTGGCACCTCCTTCCTCTTCCACATTTATTCAAATATTTTGTATAAAAACTTTTTGCTTTGTTTACCCATGTATCTTATGATTTCAGGATTTATCAGGTTTATTCCTGACGCTTTTTTGACTCTGATCAATTTTCTTTTCTTATCTAAATACCTTTTTTCTTCGAATTTGCGTATCTGTTTCTTTTTCCATTGTCGTAATTGCTTTTAATGACACACTTTGCAGTAATTTTTAATAAAACCAAAAAATTTACTACTACTTTTTATTCTTTTCTCTGTTGGTTGTTTCTGGTTTGTAATTTTACTTGTCTTTTCTCATTTTTTTGGGCTTTTCTATTCTACTCTACTCTACTCTACTCTACTCTACTCTACTCTACTCTACTCTAGTCTACTTCTTTTGTTTTGACCTGTTTTACTTTGTCTCTTGCGTAAGTTCTTGCGTTTTTACAGTAAGTTCTTGGAAGAATGAGCACTGATCATAGTTCTCCAATGCCTCCACTCTATACTTGGTCTGAACATTATTTTTATTTCTTGTTCATAACTAGCTCTTCCTGATTGTTCTGAGAGCGTATACGTCCTCGACCTTTTTGGTATCTTTGATATCTTATTTTTGCTTTTACCTTTTTACCTCGTGGTGCTCGGTATTGCTCATTTTTTACGTTATTAGGTTTAATTAGTTGGATTTTTAAAGCAGGCAAATTTCGACGCGAGTTTTTTAATTTAGCCCGTTTCAATTAGTCTCTGTCCATTTAATTTTTTCCCGATTGTCGTTGGTGATGAGGGCGAGGCTTCCTCTCGGACACGTCTGATTTATTTAAGGCCTCATTTAACGGTCGACCGCACTCGACATTTGCTTTGAAAAGTCGAAATCTGGGCGTGTTCACCGAGATACTGACGACCGACAACGTTGCTAACACACATGTCAGATAGAAATAAATTGATATACAAGACAAAGTGCGCGAATCGTGACTGGAACACTTAGACCTTTCTAATTTCTGCACAGAAAGAGAACCGTTAGAATCAGCGACTGAACCACGGGGATCTCTGCCAACGCCCATCATAAAATCTACGAAAAAATCCACTTCTGGTATTTCGAACTACCGTCGTCAATTACAGATCACATCCATAACGTGCCAGTTATCATCCCATAAAACGTTCACACTGCTCGTTTATTTGGTCGTTCATCTAAAATTTCGTGCAATTTGCGGATTCGAATGTGCAATCTACAATTTTAGGGGCAAGGGTCAGAGTTTTGATTGGATTTAAACAAACATGGCCTCGGTGGGATTAGCGATTCTTGTGAATAGTTTACACAATTGCCTATAAAATTAATTGGTTGTTAAGGAAGCACCAGTTCTCGGTAAACTAGCTCGCCAATTACGCTGGGTATTTTATGTAACGATTTTTTACTCGACTGGAAAAATTATAGAAGACTTGAACAGTTTTTCGAGTTCAGAATCATCCACATTCAAGATTCTTGAAATTGGACTGCCAAATGAATTTTTACTCGTCACTTAATTTCATTATCTCTTGCTCGAGACGGAGCCCAATTTCCTTTTTGTTCGGAACTTCAATATTCTAGTACGCTGTCTTTTCTAGGACCATTACAGGTTTCCGCATTAATGGATCTCTGTAACTTTCCAGTTACGGATTACGTGTGGGTGTAAAAATGTTTAAATTATAACATATTCATGTTAGTAGTAATAATTTACGACTTGTTAAAAGATAGATGATGGGTTATTATATTATATTAATAGATTCAAGATTGACGGATCATGGACCTAATGTTTGAAGACAGTTTGTTAGGTTACCTCATTAATTTATCTATTAATAAATTAATTGTTTTCTTGAGCGGGAACAAAGTGAAACAAAAAAAAAAACACCTCCCAAATATGAGAAAATCCAATCAACGTTATCCTTTTTCTTGTTTGTTTAAATTTGAGATATACAACGAGTTCAGTCATTTAAAGGCTCCGTTTATAAATTAGCAATAATTCCATAATTGAATTCCTATTTTGTCATTGCTGCGAGGGCAATTTTTGCTCATTAATTGTTGATAACAAATTCCTCTTTGATTTAGCAGGAAATTCGAAATAAGCGGACGCATACAGCATAATTTGTGTTAAGCGAAGAATAAAATTACTAATTACTTTGTGTCCGAACACAGTGTTCCAATCGTTAATCGCTGTAAGTAGTCACTCGCAGTTGCATCGTTTAATTGTAATTTATTGTATGCACAGGTGTTCAGTGGCTGGTATTCTTAAGTACTTTTTAAGGTATGATAAACGATTTTTGCCGTTTCAAACATTTGACAATAATGAACCTGTACAGGATGACTTATGGGCATCTATTTTTGAAAAGTGTTACTAATGTATCTGGAAAATAAACGGGAGACACTGTAAGAAAGATGAAATACTGCTTTAAGGACGCTGCAGTGTGACTCTAAAAAAATGTGGATTAATTGAAAATATTTCATTATTTCCGTTATAATGAAGTGGAAGATCTACTATGCATGGAAATAATTTCCCCATTTCTCTCTTGTCTCGTAGCGGAGATTTGAGAGCTCGTTACCCTAAGAAAGTCATATTGGTCGCCAAATTCTCTCCTCTGGAATTTCATAGAAATTCCGGTTCCGGCTTCAAACAAGGGTTTTATGCTGAACAAGGCGCGACCCCATCAGTTAATAAATTTTATCCATTCGCAACTTGCATTTACATACAACTATGATGATAGAATTACAAGAATGAAATTGAACTAAAAGTTCAGACGCTCCATAAACATTATGCATAAAGTAACTTAATCTATTTTATTAGATGCATGTGGATAAGTACTTAGAAAGAAAAGGTTAGCACAAAAATGACACAGTCATGAATAATCATGTTTCATGGGTAAGTTAGATCACGAAACGCATAATTTCTGCGTATATGTTGTGATCTTTCCAACTCTAATGAACTTGTAAAGTTTGTATTACGAGCGATAAATCTGCTTGGTTTCATGGTGGGCAACAATTTAACTTTCCGAAATGTTTTTATCGTGGAACAAGGTGGCAAGTTTTTAGAGATTCTACAAGTCATATCTAATAACGCGAGAAATTTCCTGTTTGTTGTCTAATTTATTGAGCTGGGAGACCACACGAATGGAAGTTGGGAAAAATTTAAACCGTGTATTACAGAATGTAGCATATAATTTAGATTTTCACAATAACTTACAGGTGAACTCTATAGTCGTTGCTGGTCGCACAAAAAGCTGATAGTAACGAGTTTGAAGTTTAAAGTTTAAACTCAATTAGAACTTTTCCCACTGTTCCTAAATTAAGTATATAATTGCAGACCTTAACAAATAGCCCCATTTACGGTGGTACCGTATACAGTCGAATTCATTCAAACGGATGTGGTTCGATTTGTGATGTTGTCTCGCCACATCAATTCGAATCGCTTTAATTAGATTAAAAACGTCACCAATTTGTTACAGATAGAGAAAGCATCCGTTTCATTCCGCTCACGCCGATTTTGTTCATTATTTAATTGTGTGGGCATCGCGGTCACCGTCCTCCAAACTCTAAGGATCTAGTTCTAATAGCTTTTGATTTTTTCAGCAAAAAATCAAGTTCTGGTTCGCCACAGGCGGCGCAGGTTTCTGCCTAAGTCGGGCGTTAGCCTTGAAGATGATGCCGGTAGCCAGGTGAGTCCTTGAAATTTATTATAATTTGGGAATGTTACCGTGGGGGTGGAAGTTAATCAAACGCGACACTAACTTCTACTTGGTAAAGCGACACTAATTGCCAGACATGAAGAATTTCCATCACCATAAACAATATCGCGTTTACCAAAGGGAGCGTCGATTTAGATTACTGTGAAAAATAACAAGGGTGTTATGGGTTGGGTTTCAGACGAAACGGAGCATGAAGGCATCTGATGTCTAGATGCGAAATTGTTACAAGTAATGGAAACATTTAATAAAAAAAAAAAGCTGGAGACCGATGCTTATGGGACATTTTGTTTTACTATTTTACGTATTTTAGTCGATGAAACTTTTTTTTTTTAATCAGTGTAAGATTTTATTGATCTGCTTTCAGCATGAAAACTGCTGACATAAAAGTTGTAAGGTGTAAATTTTCATAGTAATTATTTTATGTGAGATGCAATGGAAAGCATTTTTGAGGCTGTAAAATAAAAAAATTAAGTGTTTCTTTTTTTTAAACCATTTATGATGAATAACATTAATTTTGTAAAAAAAAATGGAGTCGTATTTACATAATCATTTCTTTAATTTTCACGTACAAAGTTGAGTAAAAAAATATTTCTAAATAGTGTGAAACGAAAATGTGAAATTTTCCCTTTGGTGGACTATAATTCCCTAAAGAAAGAAAACGACAAAAATGACAAAACTGTCATTGACTACTGACATCTTGAAAGTCTTTCAAAAGCTGTATGATCATAAACTTTAGATATTTTAAGCATCATTTTTAGAATCTGAAAATTGGAGTCAGGAAAATTTGGACAATTTTTGATATTTTTTTTAGAATTCACTCCGCTATAAAAAATGTGCTTATAGATAAAATTTGTAGTACTTAAATACCTAAGATTCTCAAAAATACTGGAGGTTTTAAAAAATATTAATATTAAGTTCTAATATACTCTAAAATACTTGCTAGTCTAATTTAATTCAGCCAATAATTTTTTCTAAACCTAAGATGGATGAATAATATGTAATATTATAAAATTCACAAATAATTTACCGAAAGGTTCGCTGTTGTGAGATTTTTTTAATTTTTATTTTTCAACAAACTTTCGAACAAAAACGGAAAAATGTTTTAAAAATTCGTATTTTTGTTGTTATATATTTTCTTAGAAACCTCACTGGAATAGTGTTCGAAAAATAATTCTAAAAATAGAAAAGATAGAGAATGGCAAAAATAAATTACCCAATTAAACTTAAGTATCGGTTCCGTTGGTTAGCTTTAAAGAAAATTTGTAGAAGGTGCAAATAATAACAAAAAGACAAATACAAATATGTTTTCATCACTAAATTACAAAATTAATTTTTATGAAAAATATAAAGTTACAAAATTTTCAGGCACTAAAAAATTTATTTATTTATTTTATTTATTCTAAAATTTCAAAACCTAAAAGTTGTTACTAAATTCGAGAAATTTGACAATCCAAACTCTATAAAAAGCTCTAAAATATGTGTCAACAAATTAATTAATTTCTATTATCATTTCTAGAATTTCCAAACAATAAAATTTGGTCATCAAACTTGTAAAAAAAATCTAGTAATTTTTTAAAATACATACTTATGTTATATAGAGCTTAAGTGTTGTTAAAATTGTTAAATAGCTTGAAGATTAATTATATTTATTATATAATGTCGAACTTTATAATCCTTGTTGAGAATAACAATTTATTTTTTTAGTGGACAACAAATGAAAAGATTTTTGTTCATCACCAGAAACACACACCACACAGCTCAAATTTTCTTGAGGCATGTTTTGTGGATATAAAGATAAAGCGTAACAATTCAATAAACATTTTCCCACCTAGCATTTGTCTAGCTTAAATTCTCTATAAATTATTAAAAGAGAATTGATCAATTTTCATGTAGCATAAGTCATAAATACAGTTTGAATTCGATATTACAGATCGAACGTGTCTCGAATCAGTCCATTGAATCAATTTTTCAAAGTAACATAAAATGACCCCCGCCAGATATAAAAAGACAAGATCCAAATAAACCCCGACTAAACACTTTTATAGTTCATTAACGCCAACATCACCCGTTCATTACGAAACAACCGTTTAACTGTTTATACACATATGTAAGAAAACGTAAATTTGTTAATAATTCAGCTTTTGGGGGTAAGTGCACATAAACTGATGAATGTCTTGTTGGACATAAAACCGAAATAAACTGTTTAACGGTCGATTACCGACAATTTATACAATGTCGATGTCGTGTGCTTAATTTAACGACATTTGACTGATGGTCCGCACTGGTCGTCTTTACTATTAGATTAACTGAAAAATCACATGCACGTGCATTTTATGGCGCTGATCTCTCTTTAAGCCACCTCTCGATAGTTCCAATTATGTCATTAAGTGGTCCGGTTTGACGTGTAATTACGACGGGCTGGCCGTTAAACTGTTAATGAAGTAGATCTATAAGTGACCAAAGGTCTTATTACCTAAGTCCTCAAACTTTGATCGGCTTCTATATTAGTCACCGATCCGTGATTTACGTGAATTTTACTAGGCATAAATAATTCAAGACCAAGGAAAAAGGAAAGGAAGAACGTTTCTACTACAGAATGAAGTGTTTGTAAGCGTCGAGCTTTATTAAATTTACAGTACTATATTTACCTCTTTAGAACCGGTTAACTTTTTTCATATTCGAGTTGTTGAAGATGTTGTTCTTGTCGTTATTATGGAGCGTTTAGTTTAATTAAGCGAGTTATTAAAAAAAGAACGGTTGTTTAGGATGCACGATAACAATCTCGAATTTTTTAGACGAGTTAAAGTAATGGTTTTAATGATGTAATTATGGGACGAGACAAGTCGAGATTGCATGTTGAAAAGGTTGAATTTTTTAGCAGAAAAAATGGGCGAAAAAAGCTGTTTATTTAAATAATACTTTTCCTATTTTTAGATGGCTGGAAATCTCTAGTTTTTAGTACCAGTTTTTAGCAAGTTTTGAAAGGAAATGATAATAAAGGGATTAATTTTTCAACGAAGTAAAGTTTCCAAAGCAAAAGTCCAAATTCAACTAGTGAAGTTGAAATAAATTTGACTGGAATTTTACTAAAAGAAAAAAACAAAATTAGAAGAAGTTAAACAAGTTTGGCACCAAAGCGCAAAGATTTATGAATCCTCTTTCTACGGTCGAAGTATTTAGCGATTTCTAATTTAAACTCAGATCTTTTGTTTATATGAGCCTTTTATTTAGACTAATAAAATACGAAGAACGATGTGAGCTTCTACTTCAATTTAAAAGCTCAAAAGATACAAAGTTTGCTGAACCTCTATAATTTCAAGAATATGAATATAATTGTTCTGAAAAAATTCAAAAATTGCAAAATTATCATTAAGTTTGTAAAGTCTCGAATTTGTACAATTTCTAAATAACTCTAAGATGTGTTCTATAAAAAAGCGCAGGCTCTATTATTATAAATTTTCTCCAAGAACTAATCAATAAATGTATACATTTTCTAAAGTTTTTGCAAAATATTTTCGAAATTTTACAAAAAACTAAAATCTGTAACAATGATTTTTCTAAATCGTATAGAAAGTAGACAAAATTTACGTACAGTTCTCTAGAGTTGCTAGAATTTCTACAATCACCAAGAAAATTTAATAATTTAGATATCAGAAACTTAAAATACCCTTCCTTACTTCAAATTTCTATTAAATTTTTCTACCAAAAGCTTAGATGCAAAAATTGCATGCCCAACTTTTTCAATACTGTCCTGGAACTCCTGTAGAGCTCATGACATCTTATCAAATATGATATCGCGTTTACAAATGTAAGTACCAATAAAACAGCAAGACCAAATTTATTTCAGTTTGTATTTCTCAGAAATTTCTAGTCATTTTTTGAAAAGTATCTGAAATAACGAGAGTAAAAAAGTTGTTTGACCACGAAGACCACGCGAAAAACGAGCAGCTAAATGATGGATAGTTGTTGCTTTGGATAAAAAAATCGAACATTTCGTAGAAAAGAACGTCAAGAATTCGCCTTAACATTTGACCCACAATTTATGAGTTATTAAGTGTGTTAATCTGGTTCTACTTTTGTAATTGGTTTCGAATTTAGAATAATATTTTTCTCAAATTATATAATAATTGCTAGAGTCGAAAGGAAAATATTTTTTTAAGAGAAAAGGTTGATTTAGGAGTTGGAATTGGTTTTAGAAAGATAGATGAGTTCGAAGCATGAAAATCTCTAGCTCCACCATAAAAAATCGAAGAATAATTTAGCATCTACAAAATTCGAAGGCAAGTTGATTGATAACTTCTTTGTTTAAGAAAAAACGTTCCTAGTTTCGTTTTTCCGGCGAGAATTCGATGTCGGTAGGCATTTTTTGAACGCCTTAGATTGGAAGGCTCTTAACAAAAGCTCATTGCACTTCAACCGCTATAAGAATGTCCATTACGCCGAGCCACAGGTCGATAAATTCCCCTAATCGTACGAAAGGTCGCTTCAACATCCCAAAAAATTGTATTCTCCATGTTCAACTACAGGGCAAAACCGCCTTATTACCCAGTTACACCTTAAGCATCCTGACTCCGAGCTTTTGAATCCTTTTATGACGTCATAAAGTTCCGAGTCGGAAATAAAGAAGAGTGATGGATCCTTGATACCGTGGCTTTTTTTCGCAGTTCTAAATTGACAAACGTGATCGAAAGTTTTTCGAACGAACCCTTCGGTTTGCCACTTAAAATTCTTCGCTACAAAAAGTGGCGGTCGGGCGAAATCGATTAATCCTTACTAAAGGTTGAAAAGAGTGCTCATTACGGAATACTCGGGCTGTTCTAATTCCGACAACAACAGAAACACAATATTTTATGGGCTCGTTAGGGAACGACTGGCATATTTCAGATTATCCGCATTACTGACGGCGATTTTGTCGGCCAATTATCGAACTATAATTATTCTTTGCAAATCTTAGACGCGTTACATCGAGGAATTCTAGAAAAACCGACTTCACTCATATTACAAGCGAAAATCTATGTAGATGTCTAGTAGCAAAGTAATTTCTATTATTATCGAAGCAGTGAACGCTGCAATTTACAGCGTCAAGTACGTATATTTATTTGGTATGCATATGACGGCTCATGTCGCGGCGATCTGATGGGAAACGCAAGTTTTTCTTATTGTGGTGGTGTTAAACTTCAAAAACGAAATAACCACGGATTGTCGACGATACAAACGTGGAAGAATCCAGCGAATAAATTGGCTTTGTTCATTTCACACTTGTCTATTATCATAATACCGAGACAGGAATGAAATTACGCGGTTTAACCGAAATGGGTGGTCAACGGACAAAAACGTTGGGAAAAAAGAAAAACAGAAACGACTTTACCCGCCTGTAATAACACAAAGAAAAAACGCGCTCGCTAAATTGAAATTAAATTTGATTATTCGCACACAAGCTCTTCTTCTTATAGAGCAATTTTCTCCTCCTTATTTCTTGATGAAAAACGCGAAATTTGAATATTTTCCTCGTTAGCAGAGTCATTCTCAATTAATGCTAGGATACTTATTTAGCAATTCTTGCTTAATAACTGCGAGCGGGTGAAACGCATTATGGAAAAGGAAAATTTTTCCCGCTAAGTAAACGGTCAGAATCGAAGCTTTTGAAATTCATAGTTAGCGGCCGATAAATTAGGTTAATATTGACGTACAGCTTTAAAGAAAATTGCTGTTTTCATCCTTGTTTCTTCGGTTTATTAGCCCGCAGAGCATAAAGTCCAATTTAGAGAAATTATTAATTAATTTACACCCAGATTTATTATCTTATAATAAAAGTAGTCGCTAATAAATCATTGTCTGTCAATTAAAAATTTCATCTCAACGTTATTACAACAGATTTTCATGCAATATTCTAGTAATCTGATCAAAGAATTAACTAGCCGTAGGTAGTACAAAAAATTAAAATAATAGCGTCTCAGGCTAGGTATTTTCTAGCGGGAGCAAACAAAATTGTTGATTAAAATTTATTGTGTGTTTGGCAGCAAGGAAAAGGGTTATTATGTATGAATGTAGTGTGTAATGTGATACTTTCTCCTTTTACAATTGGAGTCCTTTTCAGGAAATAATTACAGCTTGTGGCAGCAGCGCAAGCCAAGCTATTCTTAATTTTCTTTTTACTGCATACGATTTGATTGCAATTTTGTAATGCCTTCCATATAAAATTTGTAGCTTTTGAATGTTATGTAATTTTTCTTATTTTACAAATCCTTTTCAGGAAATAATTACAACCTGAGCCAGGATACGAAGTCTCTTTATTTCCTTAGTTATAGCCGCATAAACCCAAAGTTTCCTCACCTTTCGTGCCACTGTATCAATAAAGCAAGATTTATTTGAAATCTGTCAAACGAGCAGAGGAAGGGCAGATATAGAGACTAAGCGTCCCTTAGTGACAGTTTTTCATATTTGTGAAAAACACAGACACAGACGTAGCTTCAGACAAAGTAAACACTTCTTTGAAGCCTTCTTTGTATGTGCAATGGAGTATGTGGCCCATAAGGGAGTTGTTAATTTAAAAAAAATCTCGTTTTTGTGATGGGGGTCTATCATTACATCCTTCGTGGGCGTGAACAAATATTGACTTTCAAACTCTTGTTTGTATTTATTGAAAACAACGTCGTGAGCCACAATATTTTGGTCAAACATGAAATTGTTTTTTAATTAAGTTGGAACTTGGGCTACAAATAGTTTTGCTCCGATCTGCTTGTATTAATAATGTAACGCTAGGCAGTGCAATCGATAATTTAATGTACACATTTTCCATCTGAAATGGTAAATAATAAACGAAGCGCCCGTTTGCTGCAGTGGATATTGATTCTTTTCATTTTTATTTCCTTCATATACTTTTGTGGCGTTGCTTTTAGTGTCTCGTTCTTCATTTTCTTTTTCAATCTCAAGTTCTCGCAATAATCTTGGAATCAATCACGAATCAGCACACGTGGAGAAATTGTTAGTCATCAAAATGTTTGGGTGGTAAAATATGTGGTTCATAATCGAAATTGACACCATTCATAAATCAACAATTTTCGCTTTTTAGCAGTTTCCGTTGCTGGGAGCAGGAAATTAAATAAATTTTAATTTAACATGATCGAGGAAGCTATAATGACAGTATAATGTTTGTTTTAATTAAGACCGTTACGTGCATACCTACTTACAGCCATTTTTAGATAAACTAACCGAACTCGTCATTGCTAACGTTTAAGTGCTTCATTAGTGTAATTGTCTACAATCTCCCGAATAAAATTGATTTAAGTTTTTTAAGTGAGTCATTTTTCTTAATTATCACCGTTTCCGCAATCCTAAGTATAATCTCGTTCGACTCTCATCCTTATAATTCATGCAACGGTGTTAAATTGTTAAAATATTCCGTCTTAATTTCCATCTCTGTAAAATCCAATGTATCAGACAACTTAAAGACCCACGCGTTTTTAATTGGGTCCGGATTTTTCGGTCCTCATTAATTTTTATCTAAAGACATTTTAGGAATTTTTTCGTTGAGTTCCGACCGACGAATTAAAGCGATCCGTTCATTATCTAATCAGTTGTCAATTAAAGAGATCACCTCTTTGAAAATTTGTCGAATAGTTCGGATGCGAATTTTTCCGTTGAGAGGAGGATGCCGCTGGACGTTGTCTTCTTCGTTAGATGAGATTGGAACGATCGACCGTAGCAATTTCGAGATAATGATGGACTCACACGACCACCACCTGCCACCTGCCGATTCTCTATCTCAGAAATGGACACGACCTGACACATGTGGTGCTTCGGAGTTGTATGCAACATCGCAAAGGAGAGATTAGAATAGAGTTTTTTGGACGGATAATAGATTAGTCTACGCGGAAAATTGAAGTTTTATTGTTAAAGTCTCTTTTTATGTTAAGATTGAATTTAATTTGATAGTACGGCGAAAAAACGGTCAGGCTCTAAAGGATTTCAAAAGAGGCAAATTATTCGCTCTCAAATAATGTAATAATAAATCATCTTACAAAGAATTCTTATAAAATTTACAATTTTTTTTGAGAATAAGTTTAAAAAAAACTGAAAAGTTTTTTTTTGCTGATGTCGTTTCCAGTTTCCCACTACATTTTAATTACCGCGATGGACCCACTGTTTTTCTTCTTTACTGAAAATTGCATTGAGTGAAAAATCTAACAAAGATGATCCCAAATCGTTTCAGGGGTTTGTACTCTCCGTCACTTTTCGTCCAAAATAATTTTTTGCTGATGGCAAAATGATATCAACGAGAAAAAATGAATTATGGATGAACTAGAAACAGCACTTTGGCTTTTCAAAATTCAATCCTATTACAGTTTGACAATACTTGTCTGTTTATATTCTGTATAGCTATCTATTCTTGCATTGACCACGATTTCATCGGCAAATTATTGGTCAATTGCAATGTTAAATACAAATCGCAAGCTCAGGTTGTTAGAAGAACAGTTAGTTCAATTTGTCTTTTGATACTTAACAAGCCATAATAAGGCCTGAATGGATTATGATGATAATAAAAAAAATCGACCTATAAGATAACAAGAATTTAATTTAATAAGAATTTACTGAATGTTTAACCAATCTTTATTAAATCTTAAATCGTGGTAAAAAAGAAGAAAATATTTAAATAACATGCTCGATAATATACATATGTCAATTGGTAATTCCACATAATCAGGACAAATAAATTATTGAATAATAATAACATTAATATTTAATATTTTTTTGAATATTTGGTTAAAAGAGAAAGAGAGACTCCTGACTTTATAAACATTTATTGTTAGGAAAGCCTTTAGTCATTTTAAAAACTGAAGGGAATACCTTTAAATGAATATTGATTAGGCCTAATTATGTCTGAAAAATTCTTACACCTAATAGCGCTGAACTATTTTGGTGCAATTTTATTTTTCTGAATTTTTAAATGCACGTGTTAATTCAAACCCAGAAAGAAATATAAATTGTAGCAGGTTTTCTGAATATACAAAATTTGAAGAATTTAAGGAATGTAGAAAATAAAACGCATACAAAGATCTAAGCATTCCAAAAAATTAAAGAATCTATGGTCCATACCTGTAAAAGAGTATAAAGCATTCAAAGAAACCGAAAAAAGGTCAAAAGATCGAAAAACTGCAACTGGTACAGATATTTGAACCACAACTGAAAAAATCTAAACGGTTTAAGGTATCTACAATTTTAAAGAATTTATAGATAATAAAGAACGGAAATAATACAAATATTTTAACGAATATAAGGAACAAAAAGAAATGAAAAAACTTGAAGGTAACAAAGAATCCAAAGAATCTGGACATTATAAAAAACTACAAAGGATTTGTTCTATAGGATCTAGGGAATATATGAAAATTGAATCAATTTTAAAAGAAAAGAATTGAAACACTGCATTTTACATTTTAAGTACAATCTAAACATGTTGGATCTAAAAGCTTTAACCAATGTAAATAACCCAAAAAATTAATAAATTCCAAGAAAATTCAAGGAAGCTAAGTCTGTGGAGTATTGAAAAGTCTTAAGGGAGCTAACGAATTTTAAGGATCAAGAGCATATTAATAATACAAAGAGGTTATAAAATATCCAAATAATATTCACATTATGTTGCATATCTGTGCATTTTTTTTACGTTTGGACGTTTTAGAATAATTTGATGCATTTGTTAATTTTGAAAATCTGTGTTGTATTTTGTCAAGAACAGCATTGTAAATTTTGTACAATGAATTCCGAAATTCTTTTCGTCAAAAGCCATTGAATCTATACAAATATGTCGGTACTAGATATGTAGAATATTAAACTGCAATGAATGAACTGCGCCTATTAACATTCAAGAACCGTTTACACGAACCGAAACTTCACCTAAGTCTTTAGGGCATACCAATAAGGCACATTTTCTGCGTTTTTTATTTAAAGAGTTTGACAAAAATATACATATATAATACATTTTGGGTAAGCATTCAATGTAGACGTTTTGGGCAACATATCCTTCCGAATAACTGAAAATTAACGACGATTGTAAAACCGGCCTTAAATTTATAAATTTCTAATTTCCTCTTTACGTACTTTTGTGGGACAATGAACCCACTACTATTTTTCGCCAGAGATTGTAATGAGATTAGGCTAATTAAATAAAAAATATTTTCGTAGAACTGTAATGGCAAATTTGGCAAATTTATTTGCATAATACTCAGTGATTTTTCGTTAACAAGTTTGTTAACCATTTATGGTTGCATGAGTCTTCTAGTCTCAAAAAAGTGCTTTACAAATATATTGTACCCAATTACAGCTTACATTTTTAGGTTTGTCTAACTTCAAATGTGGCAGCTAAAAATTAATGTAAATTGTCTTAAAAAATAAATTAAAATTTAATCTCTTTTCTACAGTCGCCGCTCATATTAAAATAGCGCTTGAACTTGCAGTTGCTTAAATTCGTGTTTTGAAGTTTAATATGGGCTTTAATGTCCTAATCGCATTAAGACCTGGAAATTTGAGGCAAAGATAGTCTGCCTCACCACTGTGCCGCCTTATTCGCTCTGGAGATTACAGAACTGGTTGTTTTATATGCACGTTTATCACTTCTCGGTTCTCCCTTTAATACTGATTTACTTCTTGTTTCAGTGGTGGTAAATTCATCAGTACGGGAGAAAAAATACGATTGCCAGACGACGTCACCATGGGCTATATCATTGGTAAGTGAATAAAATACAACAGTGCTCGAGAGACTTTTACGAATCAAATGCTTTTAACCAGTACCCAGGACTTATCGTAAATTCAAATATGTTGTCTATTTACCGTCCGTGATAATTGAAGTCGCAAGGTCGTTTCAATAAGGGAGAGCGCGCGGTGAAGAGAGAATAAACGAGTATTTCTTCTACTACAGACATAAATATTTATTTAGTTTTTTTACTATGTGTGTGGTAACATTGATGATTTTCTATCGACTTTGGCGACTTATCCACAGTTACAAATTATAAGTTATGAAGCAATCTGAACGGAAATGCACGATTTTAATCAACGCCTACAAATTATTGCAGAGCACCTGCTGAAGAAGCCATTGACGGTCGTCGACCAGTTCCACTCTCATCTCGAGCCGATGAAGTTCATCAGGCGAGATATTCTCGAAGACCAGGTATGCACACAAGATAATAAAATGTAACCACCCGGGGCCTAAATTTATGGTTTCCTTTCGCCAAAACCATAAAAATCCAATATAATCCGAGCTAATTAGGAGGAACTCCCGCTGGCCATTTCTGAATTAATTAATAGAAGCAACGAAAAATCAGTCTTGCTGATCGAAATTTTGAAGATGTTTGTCTTCATTCCGAATGTAAGAGAAGTAGCAACTTTGCGCTGCGGGATTAGAATCATGACAAGCTCGCGAGAATTTTAATTCGATAACGGAATAGCACGTTTTTTCGATAAATATTTTTCAAGGAATATTTTAATTCAATTAAAAGAGAACTCTTTTAGGTTTAGATGTCAAAATGAAAATTTTTAAGACCATGTCGGAACCGTTTTCTCCGCGGTGTGTCCTTTACGAATCCTTCTTCCTGCTCTTGTTGCTTTGACATGAATTAATTTATTAATTATTTTTCGCAGATCTCGTTCAGTTACGCCCGTAACAAAGATGAATGGAACGTCGTCAAGATCGAAGGATTCGATACGAAATACGACACGAACAGGTAAATATCTCGTCGGACAGGAAACGGTCGTCTTTAATTAGAGGGAATTTATCGCCCCACGAATTAAACATCACCTTTGAAAAGACAGTCTTTTTCGTTCGCTCGATTGTAGACCCTTATTATAGGCGATGACGGGTCATTTTATTAAATTTTTACAGGTTCCTGTCGCTCCACTGCTTCTTGTTCCCGCATTTCAACTTCTGTCCAAGATGAGAACGGGCCGATACTTGAGGGTTTCGAGGATTATTATTTTGCTGTTCACCCAATTTGTCTGTGATGTTGTAAATAAGCTAAAATCATATTGGTATACCTTAATTCTACGTCGGTTTTGTGGTGACTAGTCGATAGAGAGCATCTTAATATTAGTCTATTTTTTGTAAAATGGCGCTTGTAGTCGCTGATTACAGGATATCCTAACAACCAAGAATTAACATATTATTAATGATTTTTAGTTGAATGGCAATTTTTTGTGATAACCAAATTGTGTAGCTATTTTACCTTTTGTATCTTCTATAGGTCTTAGGTGCAATTATATTATTTTCTATATTATTTGCTCAAAGTGTATCATATTTTGTTGTAAATTTTGTACATACAGGATGAATGTTGAATGTTTTTATAAATTTTTAAAATAAACTTTAATGTTATGAATGGTTTATTTTATTGCGCACACATGGCTCAACATAAAACAACCTGTTTATTAAAAAAAGTGAGAAAACGGTCTCACCCGTAGTTAAAGAAGATAGATATGCAGCCAGCTGTACGTTCAACACTATAATAGAACACGGAAATACTATTACGGCATCTGTCGTGTAGTCTCTCTGTGGGCAAAACTAATTCGTAGTTAACCGTTTCTCTGTAACTTTGAAATCATAGATCAATAATTTGTCCATCCCTCTCAAAAAATCTTGTTTCTAAATATAAAGTGATAAAGTAGTGAGTTTAAATCTTGACCATCGGTCGTTTGTATTTCTTTATATAGCTCGTTATCGCCTAATAAATTTTATTTCTATATATATCAGCGTGAACCTCAACTAACCCGATAACAACTTTAATGTAAACTGTACACACGCATTATAAACTCACCCCTTCGCCTAACACTTTTTATCTGTACATGAAATCAGGAAAAGTAAATTACCTAGTTTTACATTCGCCCCCGACTAATGCACAGGAAGTGTGAATCAGATAAATTTCGTCCCCTACTTATTTTAAGAACAAAACATAAAATTACCCGGCAATTTATGCAGGGACGTACTTATCTCTTTTTTTTGTGCAAATGGCTCATCGCCGCACACAAATCATCTCCAGAAACGCGCCGACTTTAATATAACCAAATGCGCATTTATACGATCGGTTTATTACCGGTTACTTCCACCCGCAAAAGCCCTTTGCTCACTAGATACGGTCATATTTAACTTAGATTTGCGCAAACAATCAAATACGATTATTCAAATTTCAAGCTCAACGGCGCCTATTGTGTTCGTAACGTAAATGCTCCGTTTTGCGGCGATAATTTCGCTGGAGAAAAAATCAATTTTCTTTATGGCATCAAATAGATCCCCTATGGAAAAAAATTCAGGTCCAGAAGGGATTCAGAATGATTGTAATACATTTTTGAGGGGCGGAGAGTTGAAGGTGCCGGACGCGGTATACCGTGTGGGCTCACCTATATTCAGGATCAAATATGGAAACTAGACGTGAATAAAGGGCATCTGTAGAAGATCCAGGCACAGTCGCGTTGAAATGTCAATAGCAGTGCTACGCGACGGAGAAAAAGTTCATTTCTTATATAGAAAAAAAAGGGGATGTGATATATGACGCAGACTGAACTTTCAAATAAATCACGCATGATGGGACGTTAGGAATTGTTTCTATGCACCGTAGAATATTTCGCTGTAAAAAATCGACAGCTGCATTTCCATCAATTTTTTTAATAAAATAAATTCGTGCTTGCTATTATAGATATAACGTCACGCCCAACGCCCAACGCCTTGGTAAATGTCAGTTATTTTTCGTAACATGTTTTAGTCAACAAGAATGAAAGAACGGTGTGTGAAAAAAAAATGGCAAAAACCTGCTTTTAGATTAAAAGTGTATTAAACCAGTGGGTATAACCCCTGTAACTTTAAAATAAATCTTATCCAGCAGGAAGTCAGCCTTTGGTGATAATATCCGTAAGTCAACTAAAACTGTTGTGTAATCCAGCTGAAAATGTTAAAACGATTACCCCTTTTCATAGTTTATTTTTAATTAGAGCAAACTAATTCGGACGCAATGAATCACCCTCGTGCACTGATCAAATTATCGGCGACATAAAATGGGTTCACCCATTTATAAACCAATTATGAGTTGACGCACATGAAGGCCACCCAACTGTATGCTGTGAGATTAACAAAACTAAAGCCGCTCCCGGATGATCGATACAACTGTTGATGGAGGCGGCAGAGTGCTCGCAGACGACACGGGTTAAAGGCTCACTCAGAATCACTTTATCTAAGAGGGCAATCAACGAGTGAGAATTTTGACAGGAGATGGGGCAATTTTGAGACTCCGGCTCGGTGACAATGTAATAACTTTTTGGCAACGAGAGAAGATCAAATTTTTATTTGGATCTGGATTGCTAAAAAGTCTATTCTTGCAGAGGAAGAAAAGTTTTTACGTTTGTTCTTTTGTGTAATGTAACATACAACGCGATATTTCATTGAAAGTTCTAACACTAAAACTTCGAGTTGTAAACCAAAATAAAATAAGTGGAAGAGTTAAAGATGGTCGTTTTATAGTTCCAGGTTAGTACTGTGGAATCCTCGGGCGATACAATCTTGGAAAAGTTTACTTCTCACCAAGAACAGATTTAAAAAAGGGGCGTTTTTCATTATCTCGTAAATTAAAAACGTTCTACTTCATCAGGTTTCAAGGTCCCAGAGTTTATTACCATTTAATTGTTATCTTAATCTTTTCAACAAAAAAAAAAATACTAAAAGCGTTTTACTGCTTGAAATTGAATAAAACTGTAACTTCATACAGATTTGAGGTTGTTTAAATAAACATTTTTCACTTATTAATTATATTAACTTCGGAACAGTTTTATTACATCAAAAAAAATGTTTCCTACAAATACATAGAACATTTTTGAGGTTCGAGATATTAAAAACAGAAAACTTGCCAACAAGAAAAGGTAATTAAAGGTAAGCTATCTTGGAAATGGAGGTAATTTTTGCCTTAAAACTGTTGTAAATAAATACAAAAATTCAGTCAATTAATATTTGGATTCTTTAGATTTCTTTATATTTTTTTAAATTAAGATTCTTCTTCTCTAACCGGGCGCATCCAGCAAAATTTTATACATTATGTATTTTCATTTCCCCATTTTGAATTTTTTTAGTGACAACACTAAAAATTTCTTAAAAAATTAACAGTGCACCTATGTTGCCATATTTGTTCTTTAAACAAAAAATATACAAAGAAATTTTTGAAAAGGAATCAGAACTTCAAGGGCTTAAAAAAGTAATTCTTTTTTGGTGAGTTTTCTATTCAAAATGGTGGAAATTTGATTTAAAAGTTTGTTTGCAGTTAAATAAAAAGTGGAAAAGATGTCAAATTTCCCCCCCAGTTTTTCTTTTAAAACGTTTTGTATGATATAGATTAAAAATATCTTTATTCTCCTTTAATTTTTGCTTTTGGAAACAAAACGTTATGTAATGACAATTTTAGTTTGTTTCTTTTTTTGTTTGATAATCACATACGTCCATTTGCAAAAAAAGATTTATTGTCCCATAATTTAAAAAATTGTCTTACAATAAATTAAAAAATTAACGTTTAGTTACAACATAATATAAAATCAAACCAAGTTAAAAAAAAGTTAGTTAAATAAAAACAAACATCAGAATTAAAATTTTAGAACCTACGTTTCAAACTAATTATAATGGTGGATGCGCCGGGACAATCTGCAATTTTTTGAATCAATTAACTAATTTTTGTTCTAATAAAATTATATTAGTAGGCTGATATGCAGTTTGTCGGTTTTTGCAAATATTTGATGTTTCTAAATTTTTGGAAATCAACGAATTATACCAAGAACTTTTTTAAATATTCATTGGATTTGTTGGTACCTAAATCATTTTAGAAAAGTCGAAATTTATAATTCTTGTGAAGATAAACGAGATTTTTTCTCAAGAATTATAAATATAAGTTGAAAATTCGGCATTTGACTAAATTTGAAAAAAAACTTCAATTAAGCACCAGATAAATTATTAAGCTAATAGTTTCTTGTATGTTTCAATTATTTAAATAAATCACTGAAAAGTACGTCACTATTCCTGAGGGAGGAGTCGACAAAAGAGCTGATAACTTGCTGAATGCCAAATTTATTCTTTCAAACTTTTATAGAAATTACTTGAAATATAATCTTGAATCTTGGTATAGTTAATTAAATAATAAACATTATGCGACAATAAAGAAAAAATGTTTTTTTTTCACGCTTTTTAGTAGCATTTTCGATCCGAATAAAATTTTGTTAATTTTTAAAAAGTTGGAGATTTGCTCTTGACCAGCACGTTGAAGTAAGTCAACCAAACTAAGCTATATTTTTTGAAAATTGTGTTCTTAGTACTGATAAATATCAATTGTGGATATATGTCAACAGTTAATAAATGACAAACTTTTCATACTGCGACAAATACAAGCATTCGTGAACTTCATAATTTTTGAGTTCATATAATCACGTTATGATTCAAATAGCTGTAATTTACTTATTTTTTCCAACTTTTTCTTTGAATCTCATTTGCTAGAATTGCACGCCACGGTATGCTTTCATCACATTCTATTTTCTGTATTTCTTTATTACTTTTAACATTCCTTGTATTTTCCTGTTGCTGCATAATTTTTCTATTAACCATTTGAACATATTTGATTGCAAAGACAGAATTATACAATGTAATCTTTCTAAGCAGAACGTTTTAATTAATTCTATGTATTCTAGGCTCCTACTAAAGACTAAAGTTTTATTAATAGTCTGCTTCGAAATTCAGAAACACATGAATAATTTTGTTAGCCTTTAATCACACTGTTGCATGTTAAAAAATCAATAGTTTCCATTATTCGAAATTTAAGATCTTTGTTAATTGTTGTAACACCAGATATATATTCCAAATATATTCTATAAATGCCCTAATCTATATTGTGTTGCCTCATTTACCCTAATGTTCGTAGTACGGAAACACTAATATGCTTTTCTCACGAGCGCAGTTACAACAAATGCCAGGAAAATGAAGTTCGTACATGTTGAGACCAGCCCCAAATCTACCCTAACTTAGTTACAGCCTTTCAACCTTATGTCCTTTACAATTTCCAACATGTAAGTTGTCCAGGAAGCACCGAGGATATCACTCTATTAGCGGACATTTCGCATGAGTGGGACGCGGCCACTGTCTCGCTATAAAACAATTCACTTTGATTCAGTGAGGAAGTTTTTTAGAAGAGTTTATGTACTTAGGACGAAGGAGAAAATTGGACGTAAAGCTGTATATTCTGTTCCAGTTATGACATAATCAAAATCGAAGTTCCGGTTTAAAATTTAAATTTATGGCCACGTTCTCCATTTAGGAAACGCTGATAACAACACGGCAATTTGATGTTCAGACAAATAAACACTTTTTCGAGTTGTGAAGAGATTTATTCGACAATAAAATATTTCCATATGACGGCTAATTGTAACACGGGCGTAAACTCGGTGTGGTCGGATGCAACAACTGAAAGCAATCTGCGTATATTTTGTTCTAGGATTTGTCACTTTTTATGATGAGAAAATACCTCTGATTCGTTGTCGAGGATAATTTTTCAGACAAGAGCCGTGGGTGTTTTAACTACAATAACCATAAAACTCTGCTAAATTAAAATTCCCATAATATCAAGCTCGAACATGTTAAGCAGAGCTGTTACGGTACACAGTGATTTGCATGTACACCAACAGCTTTATTCCTTCCTCTAAATTCCAATATCATGCAAACCCATCATTCATCTTGTTTTCTCTGCTCAATCAGCAACCCACAGACCGCTCTATCACTACGGGTTGCATATACATCTACCGCCCATTCATAACTTTTCCTCCAACTCCTATTATCCTTTACCAAAAAGCGTGTTGTCCCAGCAACAATGAACCAGGACATCGATCGTTAGACCGCGGCCTAATGACATAATTCCTGCATCAATATCTCCAAGTTTGATATAGGAGAGGTCGTAACCTCGCATTAGTAGCTTATTAGACCTCCCGTGATTTTTTTTAAGGTGCTCGTTAAGGTGAATATCCACTGACGATCTTTTTACTGCATTTACCAAGGCGAACTCTGATTTCCCCTTTGGCACGAGAAGACAATCCCCTTGAGATTTCTGCTGTCTTCACCTGCCTCGTAACTTTGAGCTATAAACGTTGCTGCAGTCGATAACCAATAGGAGAAACTGGACCAACCGTAAAAGAAAGCTTTATAACATCATCATACAGCCAAGTTAAATTTCAGCGGCAGGCACTTGTGAACGCAAAGCGAAGGACGAATCTATAATTTCAACAGAGATATATTTGGACTGCTGTAGTAGCTGTGGGTTATTGTTGCTCATGTTGTCAATTTTCACCACAACTTGAAAATGCAACTTTTTGTCAACATGTGTAGTATTCGATTATGTTGTTTAGTTTTCTCGTTTAACTGAAATTCCCTGTAGGTACATCGTTGGAAAGTTTTGCACAAAGCTAATAAGTACAAGCGGTACAAAGAGATGTACTACAATGGAAATTGTTTTACCAGAACGTACAAGTTGTACGAAAATAAATCTAATGACGGAGAACTTTCCATAGTCTGTGAATATTTATTTAAAAATGTGATAAAAGTGTTAACAAACAGTTCCGATTTTGTTACGAATTTTGATCGGCAGTTTGCCCTGTTAGTAAAGCTGGAAGCTTTTACATTGTTTTAAATTGGTTAGTTACCATTATTTGGTTTTATGTTTAAAATACCAAAAATTGGGACTGCGGTTTTACAAAATGAAGTTAATCAATTATTATTGTTACTAAATTTTCAATCCTATTTTAAAAATTAATTTGGCAAAAAAAGTACAATACAATTGTATATCATGATATTACTTTATAATGGAAGGGATTATGGTGCTAACGAAAGTTTAGTGCAGGAGCGTAGCGCTACGCTGTAATGTCATAATCCTGCATTATAAACGAATATCTTACGCTATTCTGTAGTCGAAGTAGGAAAAACAGAACATTTGTTACTGAATTTTATTGTTATTTTCCCCTGAATAAAATAACAAATGGCAATTCATGGTTGTTGCTATGACGTTTTTTCAAACAATTCAATGGATGAAGTTAGAAGGCTGCAGAACCGGAGCTGAGTTTAGTTCCTAGAAAATACAAAACTGTATATCCCAAAAAATTTGAAAAATTTGGCCACTTGGTTGAAATAGAAAAATGTGGAAACTGTGACGAAACAGAAGGTAGTTCTACCCTGATATTAATTTTGTTTTCTCAGTTTTGTTTCTCATCATTGTGTACGTTTTCAAAGCTGCGTACGCTACAAATAAAAAATAATGTGGATATGGATTAACATATTTGCTTTTGATGGTACGACTTCAATGTGTCAAAGTTTCGGTCATAAAACTACTATTGCTTTAGGTGCTTGCCATTTTTGCTTTGTTTAGGGCTGCAAAATAGTAGAATTTTACAATTTACGTGTAGACAATTAAAAAGGAAGGTTTAAAATTTTGCGAACAAAACATGTTAAAATATACCTGCTATCTCGTAGGAATCAACACATTTCCCCCAAAAAAATGCAACCTACTTGAAGTTACATAATACTGACCATTTCATGGGGCACTCCTTCAGGAGGGTGTCTGCCACAATTTTTGCGGATTTTACGCCGATATTTAAAAGACACGGCGACTTGGAAAATGGTGCTGTTGCGGAAAGATATGTTACAGATTCCATAAAAAATAAACAGAAAATTGCCCGAACACTTGGATCGTTTGAAATTGTCTGAAAAATTGAAGCAGCTGGAAATACTTGTATTTCTTCAACAAGTGAATCTACCATCAAAACTTCCGGATTTACAAATACCGGAAATTTCAATTGTATATTTGCATATTAATACATATTAGTATAAATTAATTTGCTGTTTTTTTTTTGTTCTTAATAAACATAAATTTTTGACCCGAGATAAGAGTATAGGTAATTTGGTTCTACCTAAAGTTGTCATGACGACTTTATGACACTATAAATCGTGCCATAATGTGACGGGACAATTAAATGGAACAGGTTCCACAATTTTCTTTTCGTTAATTTCCAAAATTTTCAATAAAACTAAAACCATTTGATAGCAAGAAGGATCCTACTCTATAAATTGCTGAATTTTTGATATTTTTTCATATTTAACTAAAACAATTAAAGTGCTTTAGATAAATTATAGAAAATGTATTTGTAAAATATGTTTAAGAAGTCTACAGTATTTGAACGCATTTACGGTGATTTCGAACTTTGAAAAATGAACAAATATCGTGAGTTAGGATTTCTGAAAAATGTAAACATAAAAATCATAATTTTTATAGAATCTCTCTATTCTTGGGCTTTTTCAAACTTCCTTAGATTCTATACTTCTTGGACCTACTGTATAGTGTATATTCGCTAAATTTTTCAAATTTCCTACTCCTTTTAGATTTTATTCAATGTTTGGATCTATTGCGGTTATTCAATGTCTTAAATTTTAGTTAGGTTCCTTCCTCCTTTCTATATTCCATAAAGTTTCAATTTTTTAGGTCTAGAGTTTTAATTTAGAATTTTTTAAGGACATTTAAATTGTTTGGAACCTTTGAAGGTCTTCGAGTTTGTAGTTTTTTTTCTCTATTAAAATTTTGTGTTTGCAGAATGCTGAGTTTTGAACTACAAGTAAAACATAGTTAAAAATATCACAAAAATAGTGCCAAAATAGCCAGTGTGTTATAAACATGAAAATTTTTCACGAGCTAATTTGGAATTTGCTCCGCGCATAATTTAACTTCAACTTAAAATTAAGTTCCTTAGCACCAATTGTCAAGCCAACTATGCAATTAGCAGCTTATTTAGTAACTTTCCTGTGTTAAAATTCTTAATCGACCAATCGACTCATCATAGTTTTCACTGTTAAAAAAAATAATTCTAAAAGTTTTAGAATACGCCCATATTATTACGTCTTAACAAATTTCCAGTTGGTTTAATTTTTCTGACTTTTAAATTTTGTGTTCTTCTACTGGATCTATACGAAAGATTTCTAAAATTAGTATGTAAAATTTCCAACTTTTAGTATACAGTATTCAAAATATAAAAAAATGCAAAAGAATAAATTAGTATTTTTAAATTTTAATCAAAAAAGTCTTTTAAATTTTTACCACTTTTGACTTGGGTAATAAATTTGTGAGCTTCGAGTTTTCTGTTTTTAGAAATATAAATTTTTTGTCGGATTTCAAACAATCACAGAATGTGTTAAGATTTTTATTTCCTTACCTATTTGTAGCAGTGTTGTAAGTTTTCTTGTTAAGTTGATAAGTTATTAAATTTTCATACAGATTTGAGTCTCTACATATTTTTATTCAAAATTTGCGACATTTCAATGTAGAATATTTTATAATATTATAAACTGTGGTTATTCATTTTGTCAAGACAAAATAAAAGTTGGTCCCTGCTGAACGTATTGTGTAAAAAATGCTGATGTTGTCATCATCCTAGCAAATATTTTTGTGTGCAAGACCGACACATAGTATTAAATCTTCATAGCAGTAAGAATCTTATAAAACTTAATTTTATCTAAAACGTCTCATGAAAACTTCTTCCATAGCATTTTTAATGTCTATCACCAACTCTTTGCTCCACGAGGTTATTTCTTGTACACTCAAGACGTTCAATATCCGTTATTACGACCGATGTGGTTAGAATGGCCTTCGTTTACGAGATAATTTAACCAATTTAACTTTGCTCTGTTTAATGAAAGATAGTTTTCGTGGAAAGAGGTGAGGGGGTCAGCGGGACATAACGATCCCTCCGGACGAATGGTGTTTGTGTTTGGAAGAAAAGTTAATTGAGAAAATTTCCCGTGTTGGTGATGCAAACGTAGACCCAAAGCAAACATGACATTCGAGGTATGATGGATTAGCTTTAGCTGTACGATAAAATCTTTCATCTGAAGCTAACGCTAATCAGAATATGAAAACTGACGTGTTTTAGTTCCAACGCAGTGATTATGCTTTTTGCTTTGAAAATTATTGCACATTGTTTACCCTCAGCTGACGGTCCTGTAATTCATTTTATTTGAACAAGAAAAGATTCTTGATCAACGTTGGTGATTTAAAATAGACATAGAGAAATTTATTTAGATAAGGGAATATTATGTTTAGATTAAGTAAATAACGATTTTACTTTCAGTGTTTTAATTCTCATCGTAATAACGTTTTTCGTTTACATGTGACTGAAGTCGCTCAAGTATTTCCTAATATTGAATCCTACCATTTTAGAAACGACTTGAATAAAATCGAAATTGACGTTACATTTGTATTTGGCTCCATCCAGGCTTGTGCCATCAGACAAACTTGAAAGTAATTGCAATTCTACTAAACTCGACACTTGAACGAGTAGATTATTGTTGAATCCAACCTTGTCGTCGACAATGGAATAAAAAATCGCCAACAATCTATCAAAACCAAAAGGTTTGGGTCCCAGCAGTGTATTCAACTGCTCTGTCACTTTATTTTTCTTCTTGACATCTCTCATGGTTTTCTTTTTCTTTCCATGATACTTCATAAATAGTCTCTTGTCGTCTTTTGCAGGGTTATAACTAGCTAAATATGCAGCAATTAAGAGATACTTTGCGTAGAAAGGTAGTTCTACATTTCGAGCGAGATGTTCTTTATTGAAAACTCCTTCGGTATGTTGCGTGGATATTCTCAAATAAAGATTTTGAAGTGACTGTTTGAAGGACGGGACGATTTTACGCCAGAGAGCCACAGAGTCGTCGACTGTATTTTCTTTCTGGATGATCGGTTGACAGTAGTTAAGGAAGTTCGCTCGGGCTATATAACGTAACTCAGATAAGTCCCTGCAGTTCCGATAAAACACTGAAAGGAATACATTCAAGTAGTTCTGATAAAAGTTTAGATCAAAATGGAAACTCTCGTCCGGGCTGTTATTTATTATAAGCGATCGTGCGAAGTTTATATCTAATGAAAGGATTTTTAATAATTCATCCTTGTTGTATTGTGGAAACGTGATTTCAATCGGATCGCTCATAATCATCTTCGAGTAAAATTTCTGGAGGATGATTTGTGATAGGAAGATGACGCTTATGGGGATCCCTCCGGTGAGCTCCTTCAGTTTGAGGAACCCAGGAAATAAGTTGAAATCCATAGTTCTGAGTTTCTCGGCTTTGTCGATAATTAGGACCGATTGGTCTATTTCATCCCGATTCCGTTGCAAATAATCAATGAAATCCATCATGTTGTCACATTTGCAACCGACAAGCCCAAATAACTTATTCAAGATAGTTTCCAAGAGTATTTTGCTAGTGTAGCATTCAATCAAATTGATAACAACATGCTTCACACCCAGTTGCTCTAAAACTGTCTTGACCACAACGGATTTACCAACACTTGGACCCCCGTTAATGTAAACGCTATCAGGAAAATGTTCCCCTTTGTGTCCAAAGAGATTATAAAGTTGACTGATTTGGGCGGAGCGACACGGCAAGTTTGCTTCAAGCCTAGATAATATAGACGTCATCGCAATTAACCTGAAACAAGCAGAACAAACAGAATGAATGGCCCGTTGTGAAAAGAATGGAGAAGCTATCAAAAAAACAATATGATGAAATATAATTTCCCGGTTGAAAGAAAAAGAACGAAATCCGGTCGAATCCTCCGGGAAAACCGACAAAAAAGTCGAGTTGGAGCTGTAGAGCACGACATCGCCTAAAAACACGATAATTAATTTTGAAATCTGGAGGTGGATAGACGTTGGCGTTTAAAATTTATAAATCTGTGTCGATATCCGGACCGCAAAACAAATCCCATTCCGAACCATTAAAGCCAAGTATTCACACGACGGGGGCGCCGAATCGATACTAAACACACGAATGCAATATCCGCATCAAATTACTAATCCGACCGAGGAAAAAGTGTATCGCGGCCGGACCAACCAACAAAGGCTCACGTCGTCATCAATTCAGGACGATGGGGGAGCGTGCCGGGAATACCACACACTTTATATATCGACTTTCTTCGATTATCTCTTGATTTACACTGCGCGATGTGGAAACAGTGCGCATTTTGAACTAGGCGTGATAAATAATGTGTAACATGTATGTACAGCTAAAATATAGCAGCGTCCGAAATTAACGAACAGATTTGAGAATAAACTGAACTACAAGTGAATGATAGATAATAAAAGAGCATGAAATTTTTAAAAACTTTCAAATGGTTTTCGGAATAAAAATACCTAAAGTTAAGTAAATTTTTTCTTTCTTAGAATTTTCTTCTGCTTAAAAAAGTTACTACGCTTAGCCTGTGTTTCGATAATTTTAAAAAAATGAGATTGAGCAGGCCCGGAATTTAGGAACAATTTGTTTAAAATAAAAATGATTGACAACTCAGTTCGAAATATGTATATAATATATATAACTCAAGAATGTAGAATATAAGAAACTTATGAATGTCGCCAATCAAATTTTTTTTAAAGTAACAGATTCAATTATTGAATCCTTAATTTATTTCAAAACTAGCATCAGAAAATCTAGATATCTCAAATATGGGAAATTTAGAATTCTATAATCTCAGAATCTAAATACCGAGCGATCAAGATAATTTGTAATCGAGTCATCTTTGGAACCGATAACGTATGTCTTTTGCGATTGATACGTTATGTTGCGATGTGTATTTTAACAGACGAATAAAATAATGTATTTTTCTTGAAAATTTACGTAATTTTTACAATAAAATCCTGTTTTTTAACTGCCATTTTATTTAACATGTATAAGTGTGAATTAAATATAGACATACGTTTTTGATTTCAAGAATGACTGAATTACAAATTATTTTGATCGCTGGGCATATTTTGAAGTACTATAAGTATAGGATACGAGAATTTAATAAAATATGAGAGTAATGAAAATTCAGTATCGAAAAATCCAGTAATCTAGAATGATCAGTAATCGATTTGATAATGCAAAATTTTAAAATTTCAAATTAGAAAATCCAAATTCTAAGACTCCCAAATAAAAAGAGGTCAAAGTCAAAAGATCAAGAATGTAAGATTAAGGAAACATAAAATCTCAAAATTTAAAAGTTTCTAAAGGTTTTAGAACTTAAATCTAAATATCTAAGAATCTACATCCCAAAATTGAAAATGTTACTTAAAAACGTTAAAAACGACTCTGAGTATTATTGAGTAATTCCCCAAAGTATTTTAATCCAACCAGACCTGTCAAAACTTTTTTTTTTGGTTGATAAACTAGTAAAAAATGTTAGATGGAAATTCAAAGGTGTTTTTCTAATAATACAAATCATCGAGTTTGATATTTCGGGCTACATGGATTTTCTGTAGAATACAATACACCGCAAGCTCAATATACGTTCATTGAAAGTTGTGACTTCACGTGAGATATAAAAATAGCGAGCATTTTCAAGTAAACAAGATAAACTCATTCAGAAATTTTAAGTATTTTGAATATTTATACAATGCATTTCATCTTTTATCAATATTCAAAGTTGTCAATAATTGAAAAGAGTTTCCCCAATTCCTTCTGATATATTTAAAATAAAAATGTTCTTCCTTATATAAAAAATGATAGATAAAACCATCAATTGTCGGTTCTCGCCCGGCGCCCCCACCATTTTTACCACTTTCTTTGCTCATTTTTAGTTTCCATTGTGATGCTAATTGCAGTTAATTTAATATGTTAATTTGTTACTTAAACAAGAGTAAAAAAACAATAGAAGACAACCAACCAACCATCCACGTCTTTAGGAAAGCTCAATTTGCATCACGACAATGCAATAAAGAAACTTTGAAAAGAAGAACACAATTAGCACATAAAAACTTTTTCTCAGCAAATATTTAACTCACACAACTCTAATGCAATTCTATCGTTAGTACGTGTCTTGTACGTCGCAATTTAAATACTTTTTGCAAATCCTCTAACCTCGTATCTCCCGTTTACATTTCAGATTCCAGTGCATAATGTTATACCCCTAAGTCGAGTTTTGTGTAACTTGTTCTAAATTGAAAGCACTCCAAACTGGTAACAAAGTTGTACCTAGTAAAAACCGGTCGATTCTTCGATTCTCCCAGACAAAACCCCTCATCTTTCATTCCGTACACGACCATCTTCAAGTGAAAAAACCTCCGAAAATTGCTAATTACAGAGTCGTGTGTCCGATTGCAACCAGATGCAAAAAATATGTGGGATCGGGGCGCCAGTGACAGTCGCTGGAGCTTGCGTACTGCGCCCTATCGATTTGCGCCCCGCTTGCAGACTCCTGGTGGAAGCGGTTGTGACCTCGAGCCTCCTGCAGTCGAGATTCGTGCTCGCGAAGACGATCACCTGCCGCCGCGACTTGTGTTCGAAAAGCACCACTGCCTTCACGTCCATCACCATCGACCAAGACGTAATTTATAAGAGGACCTCACATGCACGCGCGATGTGAGTGTTCCGCATTGACTTTAAAACGCAAGAAATGAATTTACGGCGCGATTGAGTGACGATGGAAAGGGGTGAGCGCACAGTTTGTCATTACGATAGACCACATTTACAGCCAAAGGCGAAAACAATCACTTCGAAACCAAGCTTTGCTTTTTCATATTTCAGGTGAATCGTGGTCAAAGCGAAGAGAGAGAAGATATACAGTATACACCCATAAAAAGGTAGCTCGGATTTAGATTCATGACCGTAAAAATGATAACTTCAATTCCAAACTCATTTGCTTTTACGCCCAAAATTTATTGTTGCAAACAATTTTGACAATGCCAAAACTTCCAAATCTAATCTTCTTTTTTCTTACTTGCGATCAAAAAACATTTTAAACGAAATCAAAACGACATCAAAAGTAACCCACTCTATATCCAGAGCTGCAAACACTAACTTTCACCCACCTTCAGCCTCCATTTATTTTTTCTTATTTCAAGTCAATTATAATTTCAATCTTAGACTTCGAAGTTTTTGCATATCAGTTTCAAAAGATATACCTGTGTCACTGTCAAAACGGACTTTGAGACCTCACTTTCAATTAACGAAAAAATATAAACGTCACAGAGTTCTTGACGGCGTTCTTCCGGCCTGAGATACGATTCCCTCTTTGACATAATAAAGAATTATGGACTTAAGGGGAGTCCGCTTTATGGACCTATAAAAAATCGTCTAGTCAGAGATCCATTGAAACGAACATTGTCGTTCGATAGTAGAATTAAACACATCAAGTTAAACGTATTTAACATAATGTTTCCTAATTGCCCAGAAACTGGCCAATCGCATGATGTAATTAGTTGCCTGTCCAGATTTCCTGAATCTGGATCTAAGAAGCTCCGGGGAGGTTTCCAATTTTTGTTATCTCTCCCGGAATCCGAAATTGTCTTACGCCTCCATATTTTTTATACTTCCAACTTGGCAAAAATTTGAATAAAACCCGCGACCTACTTGAGTTTTTTGTAGTTAGTGATTAAATTCTGTAGGCTCATAGGGTCTATAATTTCATGCTTTGTTCTTAAGCAGAAGAATGAACGTGAGTGACAGTTAAACTCGTTCGTTAATTAAAATGGTGCAACGGAAATTTTTCGAGAATTCATACCGACTTTCGAACTGGATAAAATAACTAATTGTAATTAATTCACTCCGGACTCAATTACTCGGAAGGGTGGAACGACTCGTTTTTAATAGCTCTAAAATAAACAAGTTTATTTTATAGAAAAAACAAAAAACAAACATCGGGGATGCCAAAAGAAAATAAATTTCCGCAGAATTAGAAAAAATGTTGTTTTTAAAGAAAAGTAAAATTACACTTTTGGTATTTAATCTAATTACAAAACTCCCTCGTATTTTACGAATTAAATTCGCGAACATTTTGAGATGAAAGACGACACTCCCACGATTTACAAAGAGGAGAAAGTGGGTTGTTTCGACCTAAAATTTTCTCATTTTTATTCATTAATTTAATAATCACATTTAAACTGAGACGGCAAAAGAAGATTTTTTTAAAAATATAAATCCTTGTATGCTGCGAGCTAAGACCCTGTGAACGTGTCCAAATGAACCCGTTGGGCTAATGAACTGAATTGCCGAAATTGACCTATTTCGCACCTCTAAATGAAATCGGTTTTTTTTACAGTTATTGTTACTTCTTTTTCGGGCACGCAAAATAAAAATTGAAATAAAAACAAAATTATGTTTTTTTTTATCTCTTTAGTTTTTACATGATGTCTAGCCTGTGAATATAAATTTTATAAAAAAAAAATAGCTGGGGCGGTATAAACCTATAACTAAAGGTACATACATATTACAAATAAAATATTTACGGGTACAAGAAGGTTTTGTCCATTTTCATTTCATTATTGTGTACTTTTGTTCTAAAAATAATAATAAAAGAATATCAATAAAAATTCTTAATATCGTTCTGTTTTGTAATCAGTTCTATTGATTATAATATTATACATAATAATTCATTTTACTAGTTGGTTAATGTGAGAGTGTTTATAAAAAACTTCATAGAAATGTACATCAATTAGTATAAAAAATACAATATTTCTATCGTAACTGCTAAAAGTAACATTTCTCAATTATCCTATCACAATACAGCGTTACAAAATTAGAAACACTTTTTATAAAAAGTCCACTAATTTCCCCGCATTTGGGTATTAATACATGGGACCAATTAAACGTTTCACATCGTTTCAATGAAAAAAAAAGGCCCGGCGCATCCACCATTTCAGCTATAAAATATATTTTTTAAAACCTCTTTCACTTGGTAAAAAAAAATGTAATAGGCTAGTAAAACCATTAGTAAATAACTCTGACCCACCAAATTGAAAACATAATAGCCCGCGGCCACCCCAAATTATTAATATCGGCATCAATCATAAATTCGCTTGTAATTTCCGATAAAATTGTACTCGGCGTGTTTGCGACGATTCAGGTGTTAACTTTCGGCGTAACGTTTTAATGAACAATACATTTTCGTGAGTGAGTTAAAAATAGCCCGTCGCTATTTTCGGCTTCTTAATTAAATTCGTGTCATGAATTAAGAAAATTAGCATTAAACGGATCGAGGTCGATTGGTCTTTTAAAATTTGATTCTTGTTATCATGGATGATATGCTTGTTTTACATTTCATGTTACCATAACAATAGTAAAACACATATTAAAACTTCTTCTTCGTTTACATGTATATACATCCCATTAAAGTAGCTTACAATGATAGACATGAGTGGCATATTACCATCCGTTCTCGGCCAGAAACGCTGCGAAAAAGCTGTTGGAATTTATTTTACATCCGCATTGCTGATCAAGCTGGCGGCATACTTGAGAGAGTCTTGTTCTTTTTGTTTTATTTTCAGCCACTCAGTATGACAAAATCGTACAAAACACTTTAAGATAATTTCCATGTGTTTGGAAAACCGGGACGATAAAAAAAGCAGACGACAAGGACTCCCTTTTATTCCTTAATTTCCCACAAAAAAACCTGATCAATGCGATGCTATTTATTGTTGCCTTGCTTCGTCCAAACCCTCATTTTTTACAGCGACGTTTATATTATTCAGGCTGAATTCATGCTGATCTGTCCCACGATATTTTATTAAAGTGTTCTGTGTTTTAGCCCATTTCTAATTTTTATTTAAAAAATTTTCACTTCGTTTTCATTCATGCATTAATAATGGGCATACAGGAAATGTTTCTCAAACGTTGAAATACTACAAGTTTTTATCGGCCAATTGGGGTTTCTCGCATGTTGATTTTAAAATTCCACAATTTCGTATACAAGCTCTTAGTTCCTTTGGCACTCTTCATCATTCACATGGCAGAATTTGTTATGGCGAGACATGTTACATTTATACAATGCTTTTAAAGTATTCACATTTGTCACTTCTGTTATCTGACACGTTTGTTTTCGAAGAAATTCGTGAAAAATACTAAAACATTACTTATTTGTGCTCAGAATAAAATTAATTTACGATTATAATTCAGTCTTAAAGTTTCCTGGACACAAACATATTAAGAAGTGGGGAAAAATTTTCTAGGACATCAACAAAGTGCTCCTAAAGATAAAGTATCCGAGCTGCCTTTTAAAGTTCAGACAAACATAACAAAATTCTTTCTACTAGTATTGTAAGATTATTTAATATAAATATTTAGGCAGAATGGAAGCAGATAGTTTGGTCCAGTCAATCGGAGTTGCAGAATAAATATTGAGCTATCGAGTTTGTAGTTGTGCATGTTAGTACTTGTCAAACATAATAGTATCTATTAACAAAACTGAGAACATTATGAATTAATATCAAAGGAGATACAGATTTATTCCGCCAAGTTGAAAAAGTAACCCGTGTTCAATACTTTCAAGATATAAGATATTAATGGTATAGAAATTTATGTTACCTTAAAATTCTCATTATGTACGAAAGAAATGTTCAAAAAATTCCATGTCTTTATTTTTCATACAATATGATGGTTCAAAAAATAAAGAATTAACACCAAAAATGAGGATCTTCACCTTAATTATTTGTAAATTAGATTAATCTCAGGCATGAAATGAGGTGCTTGAAGACAACCGAACGAAAATAGAAAAAAAATCATTATTAATACATTAATAAATTTTCTACAACAATAATAAATGCAACGCAATTCTGGCATCAGATTGACTGAACAGTTCTCAACAATGTGTTACGTTAATTAATATAAATTAAACTTCTGACATTAAATTTTTAAAAGTCAAATTTGTAAATTGTTTATGTACCGAGACTATGATTATGATTACCATTGCAGGTTTTTACGTATTAGTTCTTTTTCTTTTCTTAGTTGCAAACCGTCTCTAGCTTCCTATTTGAAAAAAAATATATCATTGGTTCTCTATGAATTATTTCTTTTTTTTTTGTTTGTAAAATTCTCAGATTTATTACATTGCTGCCCACTTTCTTAATTAGTTAATTTACTTGTAAATCGAAAATAAAAGTCAACGGATTTTTTTCATATTATTCTGGCATTGTACTACATCGTTCCATGTTGTATCTCTGAGGACGAGCGTGAAATTCCGGACACTGTATGTTTTCCGCCTCCATCGCCCGAAACTGTTTTTTTATATATAAAGTTCTTGCTTTGAACACCAGTTTTGTGTTGTTCTGTGGTTCATTTCTTATGGTTGCCAGTTAATTTTTGTTTACTGAGGTTTTTTTTTAATGTTCAAAAACAGAAGCCTTTGCCAACTTTGTAAGTGTCATTGTCAAAAAAACACTTTTAAATCAATTTCCTTATTTTTCTTCTATTTGAGTTGTAATATCTAATATATATTTTTTTATCGCTTCGCTCACAATAAACATTCGAGAAATTCTGTGCAAATTTTCGAAATTACTAATATTTTAATGAGCTATTATTGTCAAGAAAAAATCAATTTTTTTTGGTGAGAAACTGGAAAAAAAAACTGATATTCCAAGGATTTCGTTACGATTTTTTTAACTCTCTAACTTTTAGAAATCCGACAAGAAAAAAATCTCTAATAACACTAATTAACTTTGGGGCAATGAAGAATAAACACCATAATTTTTTTGTAACTAAGCGAGCAATATTTACTGCTAGATCAGTTCTCATTTTCGAGAAAATAGTTGCATAAAATATAAAAACTCTTAACCATTACTTGATTATATCGTTATAACATCACAAAAACACACAAAAGGCTCAAATTTAAGCACATAGCTTTATATAAAATATAATACAACATATAAAATCATTTTTAGAAAATTTTAAAGGCCGTATTCAGCCGTCTTTTCTAATCTGTTATTACCTGAACACGATAATCGTTTTTTATACTTAGAAAGTAGTTAAGGAAAAGTATTTCAGGTGTAGATTAAAACTGAACAATCAACGAAAATTTAGCTCATAAATCCTAGTTATATGGTAGATAACCTTAGAATTGTAACTTAACGAGAAAACTGAAGTAGCTATGTGCATGTTTAAAGACTCCTGCAAATTATTCAATAATTAATTGAACGTGTTATGTAAATTTACCTAGTCCATACATATTAACACATTTTTCGTAATTGTCAAAATTCTATTTTTTCGGCGATTGTAGAACTTAATTCATTTTCGAAATAACAAAACCAAAATCTTACTTTAGAAAAGCACTTTACAATTCCGATTGAAGATTTAATATTAACGTGGTATGAACCTAATGTTACACTTAACGGTAAATGCTTCTTAATTAATTAACTTGATATCACGACTATAGAATGGCATTTTTTCTCTAATTTGAAATAAAATGTATCTGAAAAAGTGAAAGATTTCAGCTACGTGTGTATAAGAAATTTCGGGCTTGTATCTTTAAAAATAAAAGCTTTTTTGAGAGGTGGCTATAAGTATTAGTCAATTTAACACTGACAGCAAAATTTCGTTTCTTCTCATTGGAATGAGCCAAGTGAACCAAGAAATCTGTAACTGACGAATATAACAGACAATTTACTGATCTACGATGAACTGCTACTCTCAAATACTGCCATGTTTACATATTTTACCCACAGCTGCCAACCTCGTAAAAATTCGGGACAAATGACCGCATTTCAACAAATTTGGGTTAATGTACTGAAAAACGAACATTTCAATAAACGGAGTACAATTCTAGATTAAAATTTAACAAGGGTTGGGTTATCCATATTTGAACGACGTACTGATCTCTGAAATTTTAATAAACATAATGAATTATAAAATTAGAGCTACCAAAAAAACAAACTCTTGGCCCATTTTAATCAATATCATAGAGAAAATTCTGGCAAACAGCCTACATTTAAAGATAAGATACTTATTATTAGTAACGATAATAAATCTGTACGAAAATCGTACTCTTTACAAAGAAAAGTGAACCTGAATGTTATGATGATTGAAAGCAATAAAAAACCGAATTGAATCAACAAAAAGGTGAAAACTCAAAAACATATGAAGATTTCAAAGATCTGAAAATTTCAATTTCTGAAAAAGAAAACTTTAAACAAAGCAAAATTTTTACAAATAGAATATTAGGCAATAAAGAAATGCAGTGCCTAATCACTTACATGCCAAATAAATATAAAATTTTGGTAGGGTTAAATAACTTAAAAAACTGAAGTTTTCAACAAAAATTAAGAACGCAAAATAAATGGAAAATCAGTTGAACTAAACACTATTCACTAATAATAAATATTTCAAAATTGGTGACATATTATTTTACAGAAATACAAAATGTATCTTTCTAGAGACAAACACAAAAATATCTAAACCTATCATGAAATTTTATTAATATTTTTTATTAATCAAATGTATCATTCATTTTAGTATCTTGTTAATACATAGTATTTTTATTCTACTTATTACCATGGTTTCGAGTCAACAAGAAGTGTGTGCGGTGAAATTTACTAACAAAACTAATCCAAAATTTATCCTCAGTTTGAAATAAATGTGAAAACCGAAGCAAAATCAGAGTACTTATCTGCTGGTCATTCCAAACTGACCTAATTTTCATCTCTCATACAAAACTAATAACCGGTCTAAATATAAATCCATCGATCTCATACTAAACGGAACAAATCATAATGAACTGTAAATTTCCCAATAGCGCGATCAGAGAGTATTCAAGTTATCCCCTCAGTATGAAGATAAAAAGTGTTACAAATGTGGTAATCTTCAATTTGCTACTTTCATGTTCTCTGGCAATTAAAATTATGTTCTACCTAAAAGGCCTCAGATTTGTGCTCTCTTTTAATCGAATTCGATTAGAGCTATACTAGGTCGTGAACAGGTTAAACAACAGCGATTTTCAGTCGGCCGCCGCAATTACTAAATAAATCATGCAGAGGGTGATTACGGCTAATGGATGCTTAATTAGAATGTCCCGAGTGGCACGTTCCTGGGGTTGCAACCGCGACGACTAGACAACAGTTTCCAACTCATAAAATATTCTCTTAATAAAATATTTTCAAACAAAACCTGTGCCAAAAAGGATATTGAGAGTATTGAATTAGCAACATTTCTCTGTGCACCCGAGAGCTCTGAGCACAATAAGATGACCAGTGGCTAGGGTCTGTTCTGGCTCCACGCCAACCTCTTTTACACTTTACAGTAAACAGGACTCAAGGTCGTTGTAAAAAGGAGCCGAGCCCTGGATTGGGTTTGGATCGTTGCCAATTTCTACATGATGGCGTTAGTTAACACAAATAAGCGCATTTATACGCAATTTGTGAAAAAAGTGCCGAGTAAGTTTTAAAATGTCAGCTCTTGTTATTATTCAACTTCTAGTTGTCTCCAGTCAGAAGGAAGATTGTTAGTGATGGTCGATTTTTCGATTTCGGCACGAACGATGACGATAGTCAATTAAATAAAATTTCAGGGTGACATATGTTACACTTTATTGAGCACAAGAATAAAATTTCTGTTTTATTCACGGTAATGTGTGTTAATTAAAGGGTGGAGTCAGGACAAGAGTCGCTTTGAAAGGGACACTAACATGGTTTAGAGAATAAATGAGAGGCAAATAAACCGTGTACTACGTAAGAAGAATGATTAATGCCGCTGTGGATGACAGTAGACAGAAACGGCAAATCATTTTAATTACCTACAATCCTGTAGTTAAAAGTTACACAAATAAAAAAAAACTTTTAGTTTTTAAACCTCAACTGTGATATTTTACACGCTTTTAGCGTTTTAAAAACAAAAAAATGTGTTGTGTTTGACCAAAAACACAATTTAAAATTTAAGTTGACAATTTTTTAACATCTTTAATGATAAAAATTATTACGCTTAATAATATTGTAATAACACATTAATTTGTAATTTATAAATTAAAATGATTAGCTTATTAACTTAGTGTTAAAAAACCGCTGCTTTTACAAATTCTAAAACCCGTGTAGATCGACTCAAGTTTCAATTACAGGGAGTGCTCTGACTATCATTTTCAAGCTGTACGTATCCCAAACGAAGTTCAAGTTAAGCGAAGTTTAAAGTTCTATGTTCAGATCAATCAAAATTATCTACTGTTAGTTAATAAGTTAAGCCACACTGATGTACAAATTAAGTTTGATAAACTTGCTGTTTTAGTCCAGATTTTGTGAGTTCTTTTAACTTTCCTTACGACAGAATACCCACATGGAAGACCGTAATATCTAAAATCTATCAAAATGTATTCGCTAGATCTCTGTGGAGCACAATGGGAAACAGGAAGTGACGTAATCAATAGCAGCAGGTTGTTGTCGTCATAATACTCCGATTATTTCAGCCGTCAGATAATTACTGCTTCAATTACCTTCACAATGTTGAACGTCTCCATTATAAGGACGAATATTATATCTGACGCACTGGGCCGCCATTTCTCTTCAGATTACGTCTCCTTTTGTCAAAATCATTGCTGACACCTCCGAGATCTTGGAAGATAGAAAAAATGAAGCCACAACAAAAAACGTAATGAAGTGTAAATCTCGACCATTAAATCAGGTTAGATTTCCTTGAGGGTTCGATACGCAAACCATCATGGGAATACTCGAAGAAAGGTGGTATAAAACAATTACTTTACGCACACAACATCGACACGTGTCGCAACTAACCGCAAAAAACGAGTTTGAACTCTTAATGATGATCCTGAATGAACTCCAACCTTTAAAAACTTCATTGCAAAATATGGATCCAAGAAGTCGATTAAACTTAGGTGGCTTAAGGGCGAGTGTTGTAAGCACCTGGTATCAGCCTATCTCGGTTATTAATTACAAAACCTTTCGGAAGTTTGAAAGACTTTATGTCGCAATCAGTGCAATGGTTCTGTCAAAAAAAGCCGTAAGAAATTCGGATGATTAAAGAGTTCCCTGTACCAAAAATTTAATTTTAATTTTACCGGGTACTGTAATGAACGTCAGAATCCCCTGATCCTCTGTGATTATACGACGTGCTACAAATTGTTGCTAATTACGAAAGTTGCGTGCTCGGTCAAACGGCGCTTTTGTGCCCAGGTTGAACCGTATCCAATTATTTTTATTGAAAACTGGCACAAAAAAAGACCAGTAAATTGCAAAGAAAAAAAAACATTTACTCCTTGATACAACAGCTGAGCTTTCGGATCGATAAAACAAGTGTACCAACGGAACCATTTTTAAGAAGAAATATAAGCCAAACAAGTAAAAAGAATATGATAGCCACCATCATATGTTTTTGCTATAAATTTTGATTTCAAAAATTTCTTTATATTCAGTTTCATCCATTTGACAATAACTGGCGGATGCGCCGGGCCATGATAGTATATTTAGACAGTATTTACAGAGCGGCTTACTCCAGTTTAATGAATCTGAGATGAGCTTGTGACAAAATCTTCATAGCATACGTGCAATTTCTTCCGAATATTTGATGTTTTCGAACAACTCTAAAAAAAATTAAATCGAACAATCAACGCTAATTAAAAAAAGAAGATACAGTTACTTCTGAGCTAAGCTCTTGGATCAACAAAACTGTCCAGTAATCCGATTATTTCTGAAAATTTCTAAACAGAAAAGACGACATGACTCACTGAAGAGAATAATTTTATAAATGATCGTGGACAAATTTCTGTCTTGCTTTATACAGTAATCGATCAAAGTTCTGGACAGTGATGTCATACCTCAGCGAAGCTGTCATCTACAGCTAAACCACGATTTTTATTCTTGAAATGGCATTTCTGCAGCCGTCTTCCATTTTACAACTCACTCCAAAAGCAATGCATCAAATTTAAACATAAAAACGTTTGTAGTTATTGCATTACTTAAATATAACTGCGATTCTTTGTCTTTACTTTGTTGTCTGGAAATTCTTGCTAATTCAAGAAACAAATTTAACAAATTTATAAAAACAGAGACAAAACCAAGCCGTAGCTTCCCTCTTCCAGCTCTTTGATCTCCGTTGCTTAAAAAAAACGAGGCGTTTTCTGTGTCAGCTCTAAATTGCAACATCAGCTCCGATATATTTTGAACACGTCACTTTGGAAATTTTTGTGACTTTCAATTCATGATCGTAAATTTTTCAGCTTTTAGATTCTCTGCAGATTAAGGGAAGATAATCCAGTTTCCATAAAAATTCTGATATCGAGAGACATTTTTCAGCGCTTTAGGAGCGACAAAATCTCACGTTAAGTAAATATTTTTTCTTTTATATTTTTATCCGTAAGCTGAGAAGTGATAAAACAAACTCAATTTACTTTCAACCTCCCCAAGAATTCATTATTTTCAATATTCAGAGGTTTTAAAATGTGTTTAAATTGGGAATCAGTGGCTGTTTGTAGAAACTATTTTGACTTGGTGAGGTTTGCCGTTAAATTACGTAAAACAGAATTTTACAACTACAATCATTTTAATAGTTATTTCAAGTTTAACACATTTTCGTAATTTTTATTGTACATCACTTTGCTTTATTACTATGAATTCATGGCCGCGGCACCTCCGCTATGGTTCCTCCGTAACTTAAAAATATTGAACGGAAAAACAACACTAATAAATGTATGATGGTGCCGCCTCCACAACTCAACACTTTTAGTTACCTTGTTTACGAGTCGGCTAAAGCATTGCCCTCTCCGCAGAATTTATTTGTTGGAGGATGGCAAAGAAATGTTGTGAAATAATTCACCGGCCTGAAGTCCTCAGATAAGAGGAAGGAAAGTCTATTCTACAGAACAATTTACTTTGGCTTGCAATTGCAGTGTTGTTTCGGCTGTGACCGAGATAAACGAATCGTTGCCAAAATGAGCTTCTTAAAGATGTGCTCAATGGTAGAAATGGATTTTATTTTGTTGGAAACACGAGACACAAAAGATTTATACCAAAAAGTGTCCTATTTTTGGCTGAACAAACAGAATGATCTACGGCGAGTGTAATATGTGAATTGACATCGATACTCTTCTGTGACGTCATAGGCATCATTCTATTAATGAAAAAAGAGTGGGCATTTGAGCGACAGACGTATTCAGTCGAAACGATTGTTACTATAGGAACAAACAATACAATGATAACAATGAAAGATAATAGAAAAAAGATTGATGGGAAATTCATTAATATCCAAGTTCGACACATGCAGTGTTAAATTTAAATAGGTGCGATCTAGAAAATGGCAAATAGGGAACAAATTACTTAAAGAATTGATCGAGCCACATGACGGCCTCTTATTACGAAAGCTAACGAACTAGTTAACTCATTAAACGCACCGTGTACCCGTTGCGAGATTGCTCAACTTGGTGGAGTAAATTATCCAACAACTCGGGACAATGAAGTTTTTAATTCGACGTATTCTAGAGAACCTTTAATTAATTTCGTTTTATCTTCGGCATAAATTCTGCGTAGTATGAGCCTTGCCTTATTTATTCACAATGGGTCGCCAGCGTGGCAATAAAATTAATAAAACAACTAAGATCCGAAATCGGGTTTATACGAAAGCGAGAAGGAACCAAAGACGGGACCTTCCATTCATCAATGTCTATTACGAAGCGCGCCTCTTCCATAAATCTTTGATTTTTCAACCGCACATTTCATTCTACTCTTCACTTTAATGTCCCGGAAACGTCGCCGCTTTTGTCCTGGGAATAGGAAATTATTGAAAAAAACAGGTAGACCGTCCTAACAGATTACGGGGTTGGTGGTGTTTTGCCTCCTTACATCCCTCGGGAGTCATTCTTGACTAAATAAGGAATTATTTCCAGACACTGTGTCTCTAGAAGTTGTTTACATCTGTCGAAAACAACACCGTAACATGTGCCATAAAATGCCAAATGATCGATCCCTTTTTTTTCGTGACTTTTTTTTCATCCCCCATTCGATATTTATTAAGTTCGCTAAGTTTATATTTCAATCGGTGGTGGCGCCATTATTAAATAAACGCTTGATTGACGTTTATACAATTGGCAGCTACCAGACAGAAGCATTAATAATTCGCCGACACCACTCAGCGACTAAAACTAATTTGAATTAATCGAGATGATAATGAAATTTATTTGAAACCGGTGCGAGCAAATTCCTTTTCGACACAGTGTGACGGCTAGTAGAGAATTTTAAGAGCTTGCACAAATGGCTAAGGCTCTTTTCACAGAAAACTGAATTCAACACCAGCTTTGTAATTTATTCGCGCTCTACTCTGCTATCATCAGACCATGCAGTTTCAGCTTTCATTATTCAATCTATTGCCGGGAATTGTATATTATTTCGGGTTGCAACACTGGCGACAGATAATCATAAATAGATAATAGATGAAAATCATAATTGTGGCGCAGTTTTGCAAAACCCTACATTTACAAAGTTTAATTATTTAAAAATCAAAGGAAAAAAACGTTTAGTTTATATTTAAATCATTTGATGGAAATAATTTCAGTTTCACGACGAGATTCGATTCATGTCTCCACATTATGAAAAGTGGAAAGTTTTTGCAAAATCTTATAAACCCAAAAATCAAAAGCCCTTGATTTTTTTAAATAAAAAGGAAAATAGGTACAATCAAATAGTTATCGCTCATTTAGCTGTCATTACACAGTAAACAGTTCGTTTTTAAAAAATTAAATACTCTTATATAAAATTTTCTACGTATAATAAAGATTTAAAGTACTAATAAAAATGACAAATTTTAAAACAGCTACGTATATCGATATTATACTATCATCGATAAGCTGATAACAAAGGGTAAAAATGGAGCAACTTTCTTCACATTCGTTCAAGATTTGTTGTGTTTTGTAAAAATTGACTTATCAATCGATCATGTTTTGAAAAACCGTAATGTTACTATTTGAATCAGCTTGAAATATTACAAAAAAAAATCAACATTTTTTTCTGAGTTAGTCTTTATCGAACTCGATATATGATTTTAATTTCAAAAAATTTCATTTTCTTGATTTTAATATTTTGTGGACTAATAATGGATTTTAGAACGTTCAAGAAAAACCGGATTGTGAACGTCAAAAATATGCACTAAATTACTCCAAAAATGACGTTTGTGACGCTTTTTTCTTGCGTAATTAAATTCTCCGGATTCTATACTAAATGTTTTACTTTCTAGATTAATTTCTAGATTTTCTATACTCTTTTAAAACAAATTATTTTCAAATTTCAATTTTCAATTCTGCAATATTTCTTTCGGTTTTGATTTTCCACAACAAATATCAACAAAGAAAGCCTAAAAGATGCTTTAAGATCTAACTAAACTTTTAATCAGAAAATTTCCGCCAAACTTAGTTTTTTAAATGAAAAATAAGTTCCTTTTTATTTAGTTTCTGAATTATGTAGTAAGTAGTTTTGTATACATAATAATGAAACCATTGTAAAAATTGACTTTTTTTAGCACTTCCGGAAATAATTTATCACTTTGAAAAAACATTAAGTGTTTTCAAGAACAAAATATTAACGAACCCAAGATGAGCTTGTCGATGTCATTATCCCCTTCTTATTTAAGAAATATGAGTACTAAAAAGTTTTGACAGGAGACGTATTCTACCGCCTCCAATATATTTTATAGCACAGGTAGGTACACAACTAATTATCCTAAACCTTAATACAACCTCTACGATTTCACCATAATTATAGTTCCTACAATAATAACACTCTTCTGCGAACCAAATTTGCGGCTTTCATTAGGATAAAACGTGTTGATTAAGGGGTGTATATGTGGGGTTAGTTACTTATTGTTTGATGAAATTACTGGTAGCTGCCCCCGATCGAACCAGTGACAAGTAACGAGGGGTTGATTGACATTCGCTTAATTAAGCGCAAGTTCTGAACAAGTAAAATATACCCTCCCGGTCTAAAGTAATGATTTTGGGTGAAAGCAAGAGAGAGTCACGCAAGATGTCCTGTTTCAGGATAATACGGCTTATCAGTAAAAGCAATAAATGTTAAATCTCAAGGAAATTATTATGTACGCAAATTACCTATGCTAAATTCATTTTATTGCTTGAGAATGTAATGAATTACGTTGGTTTATTAGTCCTGTGGAGAATTTATAAGTGCAAAGTTGTGTGACTAATGTTCAAATTGCAATCTCTCAAAGTAAAATATAACCTACTTTAACACTCGTGCACTCAAGTACTTATTATTTTAAAAAATGCTTTATGGAAAAATAAACGTTTACTACTAGAGTTTGAGCTTTATTTAATTCACGAAGCTGTAAAAATGTTGACAATGAAGGTATGATTACGTATTCCAGAGGCCATAAAAAAACGTGATCTGCGTTCAAAATATCCACGTTCTATTGATCAAATTGTGCGCATAAAATTACGTAATGTATTTAGCTAGTAATTCTATATACATATTTGCGTAGCTGAATCCAATTTTGAAAAAATCTCCACTATACAAAAACATGACAAACCATTTATATTTTCATACGTAATGGGTGGTCCCATATTTCACGATGTATTTTCATCTTTTCTGTGCTGTTTTTATCCTTGCACTAAGAGTTATCGATCACTCGCAATTTTACCTTCTCCTTTCACATCATCATTTTTCTTCCAGCTGTCACAATTACGTAATTTAACGTCAATATATACTGTGTTGTTTCTTTTATTTCACTATTTTTATGTTTATGCATGAAAGCTTCTTGATCAAAGCGATCTCTCTTCTGGTCTCTATTACCTGCTCTTAATAAAACTTTTATCTTCATTAGCTGCGCATCATGGTATTATAATAATCAATTCTTCTTTTTCCCTAGCGAGAATATTCACCATCATTAGTCTTCTTGAGCGCTTCCTCTGTGTAATTCTACTCACATAATCCTTATCTGTTATACCATTATAATATAGCTTTCTTTGCTCGTTTTCTGCGTAGTTTACCAACTCCAATAGTTTGGTCCATCAACTTTAGCACGATCTCAATCAATAATTGCAAAAATTAATATCAACATACGATTAGCTTTTAAATCACTCCATTAACCCTCTTAACTACCGGGAGATTTATGACACCAGCCATTAAAATTAACGAGGCGAGAGTATATTTTTTAATATCTGTGATATAGGGAGCGGTTTCTGGAGGCGGTATAAATGGTTTAATGAAAAATCTTAGGGGAAAGATTTTGAACTTTAGAGACTATTGATTTATCCGCTTGAGTTTAAACACAACTCTCGTCCACAAATTAAAAATATTAATAATAAATATTTAATATTAATATTAAAAATACTCTGGAAGCTCAATTCCTAATTTAAAAGCAGCACCAACTCCCACTTTATGGTTTTACACAGACGCGTAGGCTATTTAAATAAATCACACAAATTAGTCTGCCTTTTATTTTAATAACAAATGGTAAAGTTGAAATTTAAGTTTATTTTTTCTTTTTTTTTGGCTTTAAAATAACCATTGAATAGATCGAATCCATAATAATGGATATTTATCTTTAACTTTAACTTAAAAAAATTACTAAAATTACTAAAAACAAAAAAAATTGACACATAAAATTTACAATAAAAAATGATTTTTCACGTGTGTTTAGTAAAAAAAAAAAAAAACGATACTGTTGTTATAGACAGTATAGAATTTTACGATAATACGATTATTACAAATCAATGTTTACTTTAAAATTTTTGTTTCACAGATTTGAAAACTAAGCCCGCAAAAAAATTGCATGTGCAACGCGTATAAAAAATGCGCCATACTTATGGAATTAAACCTGTTCGCTCGCTGGATCACTTTTATTTATTTATGTTATTTTACTCTTTTCTCCTAGCATGTGAAAAATAGCATTTCCCGTAATCCAAAAGTATGCGTGAAACAAACAAACATTAAAAAATCCTTTTGTAAAAATTGCTACTTTTACTATATTCACACAATTTAAGTAAAAAAATGAAACCGAAAGTTCCCAGGAAATCTTGGGCCTGTAAAGATTGTAGAACCATTTTCTGGAATAAATTTACGATATAATTTTTGTCAGTTGCTGCTACGTTTCTTCAGTTACTATAAAAAAAAAAAATCTAAAATGTTTTTTCACTTTAAAAATGAAGTTATAGTGAAATTGTTGATGATAATTTGAAAAATTTAAGAAAATGTTACACCATAGAACTATGGAGGTTTCAAATACAATTTTAATAAGAAAATTCGATAATGGCGCATGTGAAATTTCTGAAAGTTAGTATTAAATTTCCAATAATATGAATCAGTAACCATCGCCAAAAATATACTAGTTGTAAATCCGTAGCTTTATTTATAAAGAGTAAGTCCGTTGTGATAAAACAGAATAAAGAAAAAAAACGAGACTAGAAAGTCAAGATCAATTGTTAATACAAAAAAATACATTACAGAATTCGATAAAATAAATATGCCATATGAGACTGGAACGTTAAAGGGTCTTTAACAGGTCTCGAACGTTATATGAACTCGCCTATTTCGAAAAAAAGATCCATCACAAGATCTTCATTTCTTTGGCATTAAACCTAACATTACTATTTCAATTTCACTTTTTTGCCATTTAATCATTTTGATTGAAGAATCGTTTATAGAAAATTGTGAATTCCTGTAAGTACATAAAAAAAATACTTGTGTTTTTATAAATCTTCTGTATTTCTAGTCAACATTTTTAAAACGTTAAATGAATTTTCCCATAAAACCTTAGGTATCAAAAACCAAAATAAAAGCATATGTACACAAGTCGAAACTTTATCGAAACGTATGCTGATTGAATTTTATGCTAAAATTACAAAAACAATATGGTTTATTATTCCGAAACTTCCTTCTTCCTCCATCATTATAATGTGTAAAATCTCTGAATATTTTAAGGTAGGAGAATCTGTAATTCAAATAGCGTTCGTGTGGTCGGTTATTATTCGGACGAGCACTCGAATGAAATGCGATCTGCAATTACGCGAGATTGTTTGACAAGGGTTTAACCGCAACGGCCGTTAGTTAACAGTGTTGGATTCGTGACGTTTTCCATTACGCATACCGTACCGGATTCAGATCCGGTATGACGGTAAGTGAACGGTCAAAACGGTAGTGAGGTGAGGTTTCCGGAAACTGATGCGACTTGGTCGACAATTTTATTTCGTTTACTTAACCCGATACATCACCGGAACCTTTGAGGTCGACCAGCGCCGCAATTCGGACCCTCTTCCGACATTCCAGAGTGATAAATACCTACGTGAAAGGTATCGAAAATTCAATTTAACCGGGAGCTGAATGAAAATTTCACGAGATTACCAGATGGTGAGAAAATATTTGATGTGAAAATGGTTAATTGTCGGGATTTTTCTTGAGGGGAACTGGACCATCGAAAGAATAAACTGTTACACACAACTTCAGTTAAGCCTCTCAAATGTAACTCTCATGTCTTAATTGCCACTTTCCGTCCTCAGAAGTTATTGTTATTAAAATTCTTGTTGTATTTAGCGGAGCAGCGAGCGCTTCGCGGTTAAACAACGCAAATTATCCAATTCCGCATGACAACAATTCTTGGGCTCCAGGGAAGGATTAATTCAGCCTGAACCTTATGTGCCATTTTCAAGCATTCACTTCAAGTACCTATTAGTTCTGCCTAAAATTCCGGACTCCCAGAGCGAATTTGGGCTAATTTATAGCCCACAGAGATTTTCCTTTAGTTCTCGTATGTCATTCATCTCTCTCAATCACAGCTGTGGATTCTGGACATGCCACGCCTTTTATTGCTGACTTGCTCACTAGTCATATGTTCAGAAGCCATCTTACGTTTTATTATTTCTGGAACTGTTATTGACGATGTGGTTTTCCAAGGCTGCGGAAAAAGAATGAGCGACTTCCCGCTAACAAAATTTACACAAATAAAATTTTAAAAAGACTCCGTTACGCAGGAGACGGAGCAAATAAAAATGTACCTTCGTTATTTTTCCTTGGCGCATTTTTTACTTTCAAGAAAGGTCGAAATGATGTGCCGCAAGTAGACTACAGGTTTATTTAAAATTTAAACATTGGGTTGGCGGCAAAGCATGTGAATACTAAGGGATCCGCTTTGTGTCTTTTTAACCGTACCTCTGCATACCATTGAGTTAGCAGTATTCTAAATATTTTAGTGTCATTCTGTGGACAAGATCATCCAATGCATGGAATAAAGCTTGCGTCACGTAGGTTTACAAAATATATTAAAAGAGTAATTAGCCGCTTTTTAAGAATATTTGTGTTGACTCTTGAATTCATCGAATTAAATTAGCTTAACTATCCAGAAAACAAACATGGAAATGTTTGAACTCAAAGTCCTAAAGCAAAGTTTTGTATATGCAAATGCTCAGGGGACCGTCCACTACAGGTCATCTAGAGTTCGCGTAACAGCAGTACTTTACAGTTACTTTACCGAGTGTGGTTTGTTTACCCCAAAAACCGATTTAGCTCTCCACACATGTAAACATTTAAAATTCTACTTTAAAGCTGATGAAATTACTCAGGATATTTTAAAATGCAAGACAGTAAAATTTACTGTAAAATTACATCACAGTACTTGTTAATGCAGAAAAACAACGCCCTGAGTAAATATAAAGCTTGCTAAATATATACACTACTAATTAATGTTTTCATTAAAATGAAAAGATAATTCAATATTCATGTAAACATTATTCCAGGTATACTACCTCTTGTATACTATTCAGCACGATCTGTAGCCACGAGAACAAAATAACATGTAATTAAACGTCTGTTACTGCAGCTAATTTAATTAACGTCAAAATATTTTTAGACTCATATGCCAAAAGCATTTTAAGCCCACAAAATGCTAATGTAACACTACTCACTTATCTTAGAAATTTCCTAATCACAATTCCTTATATCCTTAAAATGTAGTCAGCTTCAAAAAGACGCCTTACGATGTAAACGCGAGATACTACTTTGACAAACTCGAGACTTATTGATAAAACTTTAATCTGAAGCTTTATTGAATTTCATTAAGTTCTTTAATAGCAATGCTTGAAATTCCCAATATTTTCCCCCATAATTGCATTAGAAACACGAACGCTGATTTTCCGTCTCTGGGAGCGTGAACTTTTTGCGATCAGCTCTCGAATAACAACTTAATTTCAGAAACACGTGACAGTTACAAATAAAGCGGCAATAAATTTAGACACAAAATTCGAGTTTTTCGGTTAAAAAAGTAAAATAACCGAAACTGGTGTGATTGTAATTTATTGGAAGGGATTTTGCGATCACTGAAAAAACTCATCGGAAACTGTCTGCAACAGTATAGAACAAGATAAGTTTTAACGATAGTATCATATGAGAGATTGTTCCTGGTTGATGGCCGCTCGTCGCTTTTGTGTGATATTCTTTATAAAATAGCACGCAATCAATCGTGAACAGAAATAGAATTGTAATGTTGGATCTCAGACAATGTTGCGTGCACGCAAACATGCTTCGACATGGAAAATCTAACATCTTGAGAGGAAACATAAATGTGATTGTAATACTTTCTCGAAATAAGCTCAATAATTTTATACGTCCCTGCAAAGTCGGTAAAACTCCCAGGTAACGTCTTAGGAAGTCCTGAGAACATAATACTCTTATCTCCACGATCCTCTGCGAATTTTGTCTGGATCTTCACTTCTTGGAAGGTTTATGGACAGAGTCAAGACAACAATAAAATAAATGATGTCATTTCGTCACCCCTATCAACGCAATTATAGTCCATTTATAAGAGTGTTCTTATGCTGATTGAAAAAAAGTTGCCTACTAAACAAACGGAGGAAAAACAGATCGTCGGTATCGACCAAGCAGGTTCGAAATTTATTAAAGACGACCTCAATATATGAAGATGTTAACTAACTTAATTAAGAATCAGAGTTTTGTAAAGCTGTTGCAACTTGTTTCTAAATCTAGTGTACGACAAAAAACACAAGAATTGAAACGAAAGTTGTCTGAGCCCACACTAAACCTTGGTTTGTATTATATAAAACTTTTATTAGAATATTGGGAAAGGGGTCAAATTAATTTTCGGTGCTAAAGCTGAGAAATTAGGTCCGTTTAGTATTTAAATGTTCTATTTTTAACATCGAATATATAAATAATAAGCGCGATTTCATTAATACATTAATAGGAATGAACGTTAATGTCGGAACATGAAAGTCCGACTAAACATCAGTGCTGTCAATTCCCTAAACATCATTTCAACATGTGCTTAGTGTAAACGTCAAATTTTATTACAGATGTATAAACATAAATCGTTAGATTAATCTAATATTCGAAATTATTAGTTTCCAAATTTCCATTGAATTGTGTTAAAACGCAACTCACTGCTACTGTTGGCAAAACACCAATAATCATTTTGTTGCTAATATTTTAGAAAAAATGATGAGTTTGTTGTTTCAATGCTTTGAATTTGAGTCTAGAAAATCGTTATTCCTTTCCCTCGGTGTTTTATCATAAAATCAGGCACCACTTGGTCATTCCCACGCTTGTAAACTACCAATACTACTTCACCTCAAAAACTTATATTTACATAAGCTTGTCTCATCAATCACGCTCTAGAAGCCGTGTAGTAGTCGCTTGATATGCAAAACACCTCGTCTTAAATCCACAATAGCGACAAGTTTCTAGTGCAAGAGTCGGTAATCTGGTACATTGTAATATCGCACCATCATCACAATCTAGTTCAATGAGAGGCGAATCGTGTCTTGCGCCTTTAACGTTTCGCGAATTAATCATGTGTATTGTTCCAGGGCTGCGCTGGCAAATGACGAGCTACGCTACGTCACTGCTTTTCCTGCTGGCTCTGGCCGAAGCTGGCGCCCCCAAATGCAAATTATCGGAGTTCGCATGCAACAACGGCCGATGCATCCCCCTCAACAAATTCTGCAACATCGTCAACGATTGCGGAGATTCGTCTGACGAACCGAGATATTGCACACGTGAGTGAGAAACCAAAAGCTATTTTTAAAATGTCCTTTACTTCCCACACATGTTATACGGATTTACAATACCGGCAAATGTTACCACTTTCTTCCTGGTTTTATGAGCGAGTGCACTTTTGCCCCTGTTATGTACGTCCGCTACCATATCGGAATTTAAATGGTAGTCCTGCAGAGTGTAATAAAAAAAGTTACGGAACAGCCGCTTTATGCCTCGTTTATATTCAGCAGGAATTTAAGTGCATGCCACCGAGAATAAAACGTTTAGAACCAATTCGAGTATCAAGTGAATGTGTACTTTATGAAAATGGGAAATCAAGTTAAAGATTGGTGGATGCGCCGGGCACAACAAAAACTAATTTTGTTGTAGCAGAATTTTGAGATATTTAGTACAACAGAGTGCATGCTTGAAGCTACACTCAAAGCATTTTTAGCGAAGCAAAATGGTAAAGTTTTGAGCGGACGAATGGAGTAACATTTGTAATTTTCTTTTTTAAGTGAATTTGTGCAAATTGCATTATTTTTCATCTTCAAAAAGTAGTTACAACTTTGAAATATAACAAGAGCAGTTCGGAATCAAGCGCCAACATAAATGAAGTAAAATGACTGATGGAGATCTTTAAACAGAACCAAACTTACTATTTTTTTATGGCAGAGTTGCAATGCGTCAAATCCCGTAGAACCTGCAACACCCAAAAATTAAATTTTAATAGTAATTCAAAACTACTTCTATTTATATAAATTTAATAAAATTTTAATTTCAAAAATTAGATAAAAACTACCTTGAAAAGGTGCACCGTAAACCCAGTTAATTATTCAACTTCTATTTAATATACTTAGAAAATACTTTATAGCTATATAATATGTAAATTAAATACAAACTTTCTAACAATAATTAATTGTTAATTATTATCACTCCTACCAACTTTCCTCTTTTGATTAATCAAAGTTCCCGTGGGACATGCGAACACATTATGAATGAAAAGCAAGTAAAGCGCTGCGCTAAAATTAGAACCGCTCACAAAATAATTGTACCTTTGTTTGCGTCCCGTTCTTTAACGAATCAAATAGATTTATCTTTGCAGGTTGTAATCGCACCTACTACGGCGAAGCCGGAAAAACATACGACTTGGAACTACATCGTCCCAAAGAAGACAAGATACCCTTCATCTGTCACATAACTTTTACTGCTGGAGGAGGAGACTTTGGCGACCTCATCCAGGTATACATTAATCCCCAGAATTAAAAATCTAAATCCCACGCAGATTCCTGATTAAAAAACCAACCAACGGAAAGCTCCTTCAAAAATTTGTACGCAAAAATCTAATTAATTTTTTTTTAACTTGACTGTTCTTAAATTCTGTAACACAGTTACGAAGTCAAGTGTGCACATAAAAGCTCGGGGTTGAAAACAATAGAATTTAATTAAATTAATTACTACGTGTACAATTGCTCAGGTGCTATAAAACTTGGATTATATTAAGTAAAGCTTTTTAATCGAATCATTTAGTCTAGTACTCGTAAATTTTGATCCCTTTTAATACGTTCTTGTTCAGGCTAACAGAATGATATTAACTATTCTTGTACCATGCACGGCTTGTTAATAATTCAAGGCTGCGTAATTACATACGCTCTGGTTACAGTAGCAGCCGTCGTTTAGTTGGGAACGTATTGCACCATACACGTAAATGGCAAACTACGGTGCATATTAATTCTAAGTTCGAGCTGTCATTACGGTAAAACGCTAATTAAAATATTTCAGATTTAACGCAATAGTATATAAATTCGTTCGTATATGATCAGATTATAAAATTTATTTATGACGTTCAACATGATGAACATTTATGCAGAAAAATTAACGTCATTTCGGGAATACTATTTGAATATCAAAACGTGCATTGTTTGCCTTTCAACTTCATTACATTGTGTTAAACATCAATAATAGCTTCCCAAAAAAATTTAATTTAGACTGTATACAAATTAAGTGTTTAAATTATCATGATCTTTCTCAAAACCGTTACCTATCTCCTTTATCTCTCTTGAAGAAAAGGAGCGCAGTTAGAGACTAAAACGTCGGTGCAAATAAAGACATTTTGTTCATTTTCCTGAACAACTTTTTATAGATAGCTTCATAACAAATTTTTATAGATTCAATAAATAAATTACACATGTTTCTATGATTTGCCAGAGATTTTGTCTTGTTTTCTCCGCCGCTGTCCGCAGTACTTGCCTCCGGTCTAAATCTCTTTTTCTTCCAGCTTTATTCGTTTCAAATTACTTCACACTTTTCTCCTTGAGGTACTTTTTTCTTCGGAATGTTTCTCTTTATGCTATTATATAATCTACCCATCTTTCCTACCATTTCGTTTATTTAATTCTGTAATTTACTATACCTATTTATTATTACACCACAGTATTTCAACTTAACCAGTGGTTATAGTTCTTCTTCTATTTCATGACCTTTTCAGATTTTTTTTAAATTCTTTGTTTTAGCACATTTTGTGTTTCTCGTTCCTTCTGTGTTACTTCATTGTTTATGTAAATTTATTCTTATTGTTAGTGTTAGATGGGCATCGTTTTTAGTTTCCATTTCTTTAATTTGCATCTTCTTTGTTTACCTTTTTGCTTTTTCCAAAGAAATTTTCCACTAGTTTTTTTTTATCTACTTACTTTTAAAAATGTTTTAAATAAATAATTCTTAAAGACTTAATGCTGTTTTCTAAAATTACTATAAATGAGTGAAATTTAAAATATAAGTGGCCCTTTTATGGTCTTTTTAGTTGTGAGCTTTACATATAAATTATGTAAATATTTCCTACGGACACAGTTATGAAGATTAATTATATCAATAGTAGGTCATCTAGCTTTAGCCTTGATCAACAAACTCTGTTTTAATCAGAATTTACTATTTACTACAATTATATGAGAAACCACACTTTGAATGAATAGTTTTAGGATGCTCGGCCTAAGTTAGCAGACTTTTCCGTTTCATCCATTAGAGTTATCGGATCACGTCTACACTTTCTATAAGTTATAACATGAAATTAAATTAATTTCTTGTTCTTCGTTTCATCTTTCATCAAACAGCAGCAGCAATCAACTCATCGTAAAGTTTCTTAAAACTTAATAACATCTTGCACCGATATTGGAAATTTGATTTCAATTCATTATCGACAAGAATTGGATATACGAGTGGTAGTTGTTGGCAAGAGACTTCCAAGTCTCCTAATTCGACAAAAAAAAAAAAACAATTTTGTTCATATCAGAAAGCGTGACAGAGTCTAGTCTCGCCACAAAAGCTTTCTGGAGGAAATTAGTCTAATTACCTCGTGCGAGATAGAAGTTCTAAGTTCTGACATAAAAAACTTTCTAATTGCGTAAAAAATCAGGTCTTGTCACGCAGACGTTAATCAAGCCACTTAATGACTTGATTTTATCCTCAAATTCTTTGTGTCATGTTATAGTTGAAGTAGTGATGTTATTTTGTAATCAGAGGCCCGATGCAAGTGCGGAAATTGCTTTTGTTTATGACCAAATGCGATCTCATCAGCTCGGATGTTCAATTCAAGTTAGCAAATTGGAGCAAATAGTTCGAGCTAATCTTGTTCTTCAAATTTTCCTCGTTATCTCATTGATATAGCCCGAAATTGTCATTCATTAATATGCATGAATCCCCGTAAACTTTGGCTATTACACGAAATTACGAGCACCCATTCCTGCCAAGGTAAAATTTGAGTAATGAATCTTTATTGTTGTACTAACGCAAAAATTAACTGTTTCAAAAGAGATATCCATTAATAAAATGAAAAGTTCTGAGGCCAGTTCCAGCAGTAGTATGCCTGCTTTTCATTTGCATCAAGATACGAGTATCTTCAGAATGAAAACATCTCTAGGGATTCGTTATTCATTTGTAAAAAGCAGTCGACGGCTGCGTTGAAATTCCATCGGACCGACGCGTATTTATCTTGGGATTTTTGAGCAAAGTTGAATTTTACGCCGGAAGGGCATTGCAGAAGACGATTTAAATGCACGACGGGATGTTTCAGACTGCCGCAACCGAGATTAAAATTCTCAGGAAGAGCAGCATTACATACATCCTGCACCGGTCCACCACAAGCACACGAATCCTGTTTATATCAACTTACATTCTTGGGCGAAAAATTAAGCGGTGGATTTCTAAAAGGAAACCGACATTTTGATTTATTTTCTTTCGACGAAACGGTTTCCAAATAGTATAAATCAAACGTTCGTTATATCAGTAGTGCATTGACATCACCTCAAGCTGTCATGTTCGAAAGCGGGCCCTGAAGCATAAAAAAACCACTCTAGGAATAAAAGTTCAAAAAAATAATAAAAATTTAGCCCCCGTATCTTTCCTTTGCGTTTAAACATTTCAAGTCTTGAATTGGAGAAGTCTCAACATTCAAACTTTTTTTTATTCCAGCTCACGTTCGACAGTTTCACGTTGGGTAGATTTGTGTCTTTTACTTCTGACGGTTGTCCAGACGGTGCCTTACAAATAACGGAAGCAAATAGGCCCCAAGTAGGAGGATCTTGGTGCGGGACGTCGTGGGTTCCCGCCATTTATTACAGCGAAACTAAAAGTGTTACAATTTATGTTAATTTACTCCGACTCGCCAAAGATCAAAATGGTTACAATTTCGACTTCCGTTTGGAGTATAAATTTCTACGGAAGAAGTTAGCCACTGTTCGATATGGAGGAGGTGAGTTTCTGTTCACACGGAATGAATAAAAATCGGTGGCGTGTGACTCGAGACGGGTCCGTCTAAGAACTGTAGTTACATGTTATTGATTATTCAAAAAGTGAAGGATGCTGACTAAAGATGGTCGTCCAGAGGAGTGAGGTGTCGTTTCAGGAAAGTCGTGAGCTGAAAGGCTATAAGACTATTTTTTAGCTCATAAAAAGGATGAAATACCAATAGATATTAAAAACTTTTATATTAGGGTCAAAGTAAATCTAATAAATAAGATGAGCTTTCTTCTTTAAAAATATGAAACGTAAAAAATTGGAATATCTCGCTACGAAAAATTTTACTAATTCAACATACCAGATCTCAATATACTCGTAATACAGATTGCTTTTTTAGCAGAACTCCTTTTGAACAATAAACAAATTCATTTCAAGCAGCAAATAAGACGTTATCAACTTTATACCGGATGGAATATAAAAAACCTTTAGTGTTGTAATTTCCTTATTTTTTATCCGATTTTAATAAATCATACGTAAAACAAAATTATTTCAAAAATGCTACATTTAGATCGATTTAATAATTTTTTCTTAAGTTTTGATTTTGACAGATGAGATTCAACTCAACCATACCCAAGCACAGAAAAAAAACTGAGAAATTAAGAAATGAATGTAAAATATTTGAAAATCCAGTAGTCACCAGTAATCAATAATAAAATTCATTATAATTTCACGAAATAAAGTGAGCTGTGGACATCCGCCAGTCATGCATTTTATTCAAACTGTTTAATTATTGATACTAAAGTTCTACATTTTGTAATTAAAATCGATATCGAGAAATGTGTAAATATGATCATCTAAGCACTAAGTACTAAGTACCAAGTGCCAATAAATTTGGAAGACTGGTTCAAAATCTACGAAATTTTGAATCTACAAAGAAACCCAAAACTAACATTCGTGAAATTCAAGATCAATCCTGGAAGGGTTCTGCCAGGAAAAGAAATTCGATAAAGTTGCTTTGCAGCATTTTTCCCGCATTCAAAATTTGCTTCAATTATATTTAAACATTTCGCGTTACCGATTTTACTAAAAAAATGTGAAAATTTATTATTAATAATTAGACAGTTTGAATAAAATGCATTACTGAAAAACGTCCACAGCTCAATTATTCACTTCGTAAAATTAAAATGCATATCATATCTATACTTTACATATACTTTTATTATTGTTTACTGTGTTTATTATTATTTCCCGTTTTTTTTATGCATGGGTATAGCTGTTTACATTTTCATAATTTTCATATCTAAAACAAAAAAGGAATAAGCCATTTACAAAAAAAAGTTGAGTCTCAACTGTCAAAATTAAAACTTATTATTAAAAATTATTAAATTAATCCATATGTTGAGTTTTTAAAATAATTTGTTTTGACGTATCATTTATTAAAATCGGATGAAAAGGAAGGAAATTATAACACCAAAAATTTTTCATACACCCGGTACACCCGGTATATAAAAATTTCACGACTTGACAAGCTGTATTCAGTGTGTTCCAGTTAAACAGACGAGATGTAATTGCTCACCTAGACATTTCCATAATTTACCAGTGCTATATATCTTTCAGATTTCGGTTTAATTCACAAGAAGATGTCAAGGATAAAGATAAATATTTCAGAGCAAACATTTCGCGCTTCTCTTTATTAATAACGACAGAAAATAATAAAATAAACCATACAAGCAAACGTACATCATGCTTGCATTTTGCAAGTTAAAGACAAACCAAACAATTGTGGTTTTTAAACTTTCGCTATCGTAAAAATAAAGTCGTCTCGCAAAAGTATTAGCGTGAATCGTTGAATTTTGTAGCAATGAGAACAGTTAAAATAAGCATGCTGCTGTGAAACAATACACTTTTTGCGGTATCTCGACGGTGATTTATAGGTATAATTCGTGTTCGTTATAGGTCTGCCATTCCTGAACACAACAGCACCCTCTGTGGAACCCGAGCCCGAATACTACTTGGGAGATTTAATAACGGGTACATATTGTTCCCGAATTTTCAGCGACTGTGATAGGAAGCACTGCCGTCTCCAGTCCCCCAATTTCCCGGGGGTTTACCCGCGCAATTTAACGTGCTATTACGCAGTACGCCAGCATGAGATTCCGCAGGGTAAACATGCCCTCATCATTGTACGACAACTCAAAGGCCAACTAGTCTCTATTAGAAGTCAATCAGCTCTTTATGGTACTGCGAGCACCCGCGAGCTTAAAGTTTGGGACGATTGCAACGACGTCCAAGACTACGTTACTGTTTACGATGGATATACTACTCGAGATCCGGTAATTTTGAAATTCTGTGGAGGAGGAGAAGCTGTTCCTGAAGCCATTTCAAGTGGGCACGAACTCCTGGTGGAGTTTTCTACTTCGCCGTATGGAACCTTTCTTTATCCGACACCTTCGCAGGCGTTGCACGGTTTCCAGCTCGAAGTAGAAGTAAGAGAAATGGAGTTGGATTAAACGATATTAAGGTGATTGTATGCAGGTCAAGTTTGTGGATCAACAATCACCGACGTACGTGAAAACAAAGCGTCAATGTGAATTCTCCCTGCGGGGCACCAACAAAGGAGTATTGGAGAGCCCTCTGCATTCCTTGCCAGCCAACACTACCTGCCTCTACCACCTCCAAGGCATTGACACGTCAGTTTCTCCATCCCCTATACCTTTCCGACCCCTTTCTTCTCGATTTCCAGACTGGAGGCACGCTGGCATGATACTCCCACCTCCTCGCTACCGGGTTTGGCTCAGCATCGTCAAATTCCACGCTTCTGGATCCAGAGACCCCCAAAAAATCGATCAAGAGATGTGTCGCAGCTACTTAAATGTCTGGGATGGTCAGCTATGGGCACCATCTAATTGCAACGATCTTTTCTGGTAAGTTTTTGATCCACAACTACATTAAAAGTGTTTCCAAACCCAAGCTTAGATGGTGTCTGAGCTGTATTTATGTCTCTTTCTAAATCAGATCTGTTTCAGTGGCAGAGATAAATCTAAAAACGTTCCTCGAACGGGTTTATCTGGCGGGTCTGTAAGCGGTAAGAAAAAGAACGTGACTTTGCTGGCACGCTACTGCAGAGAACACGTGCCCCGAAGCTGCGACCATTCGCTTTTGTCTAACGGAACTCGATTTCCCAGGCCATGCACGCTGGCCGAAAGCTTCCTGACCTCTGGAGACAGCCTCACGTTGGAGTTGCGGCTGGCAGACTCAACGGCGCTCAGGTTATTACTTTGAATAAATTGCAACAAACTCAAACACGGGATTTCGCGTCCGAACTAAATTCCTGCGTTCCCTTTAAATAGATAGGGCCATTCAGATAACTCGTTCGGGTTATTTCAGTATTCGATGAACATTTATCTATCCAGAGAAACGTCAGAGTGTGTTTTAGAACTAAATGGTGCTTTGTTTTCTTGATCTAATTACCTAGGTCGTTTTTTCAACCGAGCAACAACGGCTTAGAAGTCGCATATATTTCCTTGGAAAGATATTAGATGTATGAAATGTTATTTGTATTTATCACGAAACGGGTGGTCGTAAAATAATAGAAGTTTTCCGAACCACAAATGGTGGGCGCTTTTTTTTAACCCAAATATAAGTGATTGTAGTCTATAAAAATGTAGCAAAAAGAATATAACTTGAACTGCTTTTCTGAACCTAAACAGATATTTTTTTTAGTAAATCATAAGAATAATTGCACCAAGCACCTAAATGTATGCACCTTTGGAACCAGGGCAGTTAATAATCTGATATTTTTCCTTAATAGCAGATTACGAAGCGAGAACGGTGAGCGCTTCCCAACAGTTTGAGAAAAAGATAAGTCAATATCTGTTCAAAACTGCTAATCATTTGAGGGTCGTGTAACACCGACACAAATGAAAACAATTAATTTGGATTGGTCAAACATGAAATTTGACAGAGTTGAATTTATATTGTTTTGGTAGCAAAACCTAATCCAGTAAGTTGCTTTGAAAATTAATTTAGGTGGTGTAAAAATAACTAAGTTCATCTCCTCTCATCTTCCAGGCCAGTGGAATTCCGAGCCCTTTACGAGTTTGTTGATTTGCATCTCGATGGTGAGCCCTTCGGTCCGGATGCATGTTCCCGAAAATTCAGTAGCGCCACTCAGGAGGCCCCGCAAAAATTCAGATCTCCCAGAGACATATTTCTTTACGGGAGAGGCGGAGCAAAAAACATAAGGTAAAATGTCATGTTACTCTACCATAAATCTTTTGAACCGGACCGACGGATGTTTCCAGTTGCGTGTATCGCTTCGAAGCCCAAAAAGACGAACGGATCAAGATAACGATAACCCAAATGACGATAAAAAATCGCGATTGCAAAACGAAAGTGAGCAAAGACACTGATCGACTAGAATGCTACGGAAACACGACGGCGACGGTGCGTCTGTTTGAAGTTCCTTGGGCCGATGTACCTGGAGTTCCGAGAGACTGTCTCTGCTCCGTAGACAAGGATAAACTAATGCCGTTCACTTACGTTTCTACATCCAACGTGGTCGAATTGCGTTTTGACGTGACTGGCATGAACGCTTCGGATGATTTCACTACTTTGTCGTTTGAAGGGACATGGAAGCTCATACAAACTCCGGTTTGTCCTAGCAATCTACGAATGCATGGACCGAGCGGAGAACTACTCTTGAACTACCCCAACAAATCACCAAAGGAGGTAAGTAAGATCGGTCGTCACACGCTAACCACAAATTTCATGATCTGTGCAAAGTTGGTTGCCTGACGATTTTCATATTAACGTAAAGGGATTCAGTTTTTCAAAGATATAAATTTAAAATCTCTCAATTTATTTATTATGTCATAAGTGGTCTTCACCCCATATAGAAAAAATATAACTTTCTTATTAACAAAAACCAATTTCAGCTGAGCTCTAGTTCTTCCCACGTCTTAAAAAAAAATCACAACTCTTGAAATCGAAGGGAATTGTGCTTATAACTCGTCTTACAATACATCATAAAAAAATATATTTTCACTTGCACCATATTAGGCCCGTAAAAATATTACAGTTTCGCAGCGAAAATCTCAAGCAAAGACTTCATTACTTTACGACTTAATTTCATGAAATTTCCACATTGGTCGCGCTGTTTAATTGTTTTAATTTGGTTATTCGTCAGAAACAAATGGGCTCATTAAATTTTACAAGAGTAATTCATACTAGCTTGTTTTGTAATGAACGTCACTTTTTAAAGTCGTTCAGTTGTCCAACGACTAAATACTAAAATCAAATCGATTTTGATGGATCACTTCAACTTTATTTGGAATTCTGCTGGTTGCTGCACTACTGGAGAAGCACGTGTCAGCTATAAAAAGTTGTGCGCTTCTGTCTGGGGTAGTAAAATTTGTAAAAACTGTCAAAGTAGGGTTCTGTTATTGACCTAATTTCCTGTAATGGGGATATTACTTTGGAATTCTCTAATCCGATAAGTAATAAAATAACAAAAACATATTCAACATGCAGAAATAATTGAAATTAATTATGAATGATTGTTTAAAATATGTTATTTATTTAATATGGTTTAAAAGAAATCTTATCTACTTAAGCTGAATGGCTTTATCAATAAATAAATTAAGATGAGATCCTGCAAGTTTCAAAAACTTCAACCAAGGTAACGAGAAAATTCTGAAAAAAAAAAGACAATGCAATTTTTTAAAGTGAAAATTTGTACATTACAATTTGTGAAAATTTTCGAACTAGTTTATTTTAATATTTTTTACTACAAGATATAGCCTGTAACATGGACGCTTGGACCAAAAAATTTTTAATATAAATATTTTGTGGTCACCAAAATTTGCATATTTAAAGTAAAAATATTTTTTATTGTTCAATAATAAACCAAACTCTTGAACTAAATTCAAGCGAACGTATTTTCATCAAGCTACATACATAATTTTACACTATAAACGTTCAAAGGCCTACTTTAAGCGGCTTTCGCTGCTTTTAAGCTCATTATAAAGTTGTGGTGACCAGTTCATACGACAATGTTTAAATGGTCCCAATTATTCAATGGCAGAAAAAACAATTGCGAGTTTTCAAAGTCGGTATTCTATTAGATTACGCAAACAAACAGTTTTACTGATGATAAAAAATAATGAAGTACGACATTAACAAAACTCTTATTTAAATTACAAAAATTAATAAGTGTTACGATTAAAATATGAGCAAAGTGCATCGAGGTCCAAATGCGTTCCATCAAACAAAACAAAATAATCTGTACAAGAAAAGGCAATTAAACAGCTATCAAAATACTCTGTTCTAATTGAAATGTGTATGCCACTAATGATAGTTGGTCATTGTATTTTCATTACGAAAACTGTAGTCCACAAGTAAATAACTAGTTTAAAATTTTCGCTAGTTTGTTACTATCTAAATGCTTTATTCGGTGTCCCGTTCACGTAAAAGAGATAAAAATCCCAAAACTTCTCAATTAACCTTCCAATTCCATTAAAATCGACGAAAAGTTTTATCAGCAGCAAACCTCGCCACGTTGGAATGAAATGGTCGTTTTTGCATTTGGATTTAATCTGACCCATTTAGCCGCCCGATTCGCTTCTGAACATCATTTCCTGAATTTCCAGACCAACTGCGAGAACAGCCCTCGTGTGATAATTCCATCGCCAAACAAGTATCTTTACGTGAAGATCAGCGGTGTGATAATGAAACACTCGAGCCGGCTTGGAACCGGCAACACTCGGAGTGTCTCCTCCGGAAGATGCGGAACTTCTAATCGGATTAAGGTGCACACGGCCCTTTACTCAGCTCTCATTTGCCCTTACAGCTCTTCGTCTCGAAACAATCTCGTCGAAGTCTTTTCTGAAGGATGGAGCGTCGGCAAAGTCGATGGCCATTCCATAGGAAATCTTGCTCTAGACAAAATTGAAATCGATCGTCTCGGAAAAGATCTACCGAGGTCTATCGTCGTCGAGTTTATAGGCAAAGAAGAAGCTTCTTATTCCATCATGTGGTTAGAGCTCGGCAGACGGTAAAAACAGCCAAAGCTAGAAACTTAATCCTATTGAATGTTCTTCTAGGCGTGATGTTCCTCCGAACGGAATGGGATTATTCCTTCTCAAACCCGACGAATGTCAATATCGCTGCCCAGAATTAGACGCTTGTATCAACGCTACAGTGTGGTGTGATGGAACTGAAGATTGTCCATCGGGTATCGACGAAGCTCTCACTCACTGTTCCATGATCCTCCAACTGCCACCTCTATATCTCTTCTTAGGAGCTTGTGGGATTCTTATTTCTAGTTTCGGAACGTGCATGGCCGTGTGGAAAACTTGCCGACGAAGACCGCGGTCGATATTGCAGACGCGCTTGAAGAGTCTTTCCTCAGACACTGCCATTATCGACGAAAAGGGAGTGATTTGCTGACACAGCGACAATTCTGTGCGTTACGTCGAGGTCGACAGAGTGACGACAGTCTGACGATCACACTTCGAAACCGACGTAACGTGCAGAATTGGTATTAGACTTTTATACATTTCGTAATTTAGAAACGGACCAAGCAAATAAAGCGAATTTTTAGCGTTGTGATTTTGATAGAAGTACCTGTTAGAGGATGATGATCATAGAGCTTTTAATCTCGAGCCGGTTCCGTAAAGCATGAAGCGATTCTATTTCAACAGTGAAGTGTTTTTATTCAAAGCATTCGTTAAAGAAACACGATTCCAAAGTTATTTTGATAAAAGCAGGAACATATAAATTTTAGTCCACGCAATCTAGCAAGAAAGAAATTTTATACTGGGGATAAGTGGCTGTCAACGATAACTACTTCACCCCAATTCTACCAAAAACATAACCCGAGGAGTGTTTTTCTGTCAAGCCGAACCAAAAAAAAGTACTCTCTTACCCTGAATAAGCAACTGAAACGAAACAGTTCTTTTTCGTCCAATAGTTAAAAAATGATACAGGAAAATCAATTACCAAAGTACCTGAAGAGTAAACCCGTATTATTATTAAATTTTAGCATGTTATTTAATTTATAAAAACGTGCATTTTTCAATATAATTTCACACACTACCTTTGAAGTAGGTTTTCTGCCTACTTCTCTTAGTACTCTCTTTGGGCAATTTCCACCGATATGTAGGTATCAAGGGTCGGTCAGTAACGTTTCAGCACTTAACAAGCTGTGATCGATGCAACTAATGATCTCCAATTTAGTTTCACCCTTGCGACTATGTAAAGTCCGAGTACATTTTCTTATGTTGGCCCTAATTTAATTTGGTTCTTGTTTTTCCTCTAAGCATTATTTGCTTTCTGTCTAAAAATTATATCTTAGCTGCAAGAGAAAATGCACTAATATATTTTAGTCTTGTCATTTAATTGTTAGTTTGAGAGATCAGTGTAATAAATCATCGCCGTCACGTCGGAGATGATTTTTATCGAAATTGGGGCTGGTTTGAGACGATGACACCCCTAGAAGGATTTTCTTTCTATTTATTCATCAGACTTTCGTCTAAATTTCGTGGACTATTAACAGTCGAGAAAATAGAACTTCAGCTTCATTTTCCCGACATTTGGCACTGTACTGTCGAGTACAATGACTGATGACACGTTTTGTAAATACTTAGAGAAATCAAAACTAGCAAATTTCGCATTTATTAGGTAATAAAAAGCGTGCGCCGAAGTTACACCGTAATCCCTTCATTTTTTCTGTGCGTAGCGAGACTGACGAGTTTCATTACAACCGCATTAATTTTTCAGTGATTTCACACAAAACCTACCATTGAATTACATCGTGGAACTTCGATTTGTCGTCGTATTAATATTTGATCCCAAGAGAACCTCCGCGATTACAACCCTTCGCGCGATGTAACTGTGGCGTCGCAGGAATATTTTCAGCTGAAAATAATTACGAAAATGCATATCAAATATGCTAACAATGCTTAAAGTTACACTGCCATAGCTGTGGCGCGAAAATCATTTTGTTGGTTTGGTCGATTAAAAGCTTAGTTTAGATCCACCGACAATCGCACAAGCTAACAAAATTCATATCAAAATTTTTACACCAAACATGCGTTTGTTTACTATCGAGGCCATTTTTACGATTAAGTTGTCTTTCGATATTATAAAAAAGTAACCCAAAAATTTCCTCCAGTAGAATTGTTGATATTTGAAATAGACAAATAGTCTCGTTTTTCATTGTACATAACTCCCATAATAAAACTTTTGAATACGTATATGGAGCTATTTTAAGTGGTAGCACAAGTTGGTCAGGTGAACTGACAATAACGTAGATGATTTTAAACAATAAACCTATGATTAGAACGAAATTTTGTTACAAAGTAAGATGAGAATGTTATACCGAGAGTGTGTTGTGACTGTTAAAAATCTACAATATAGAAAAATAAATTATTTTAAAAAAGTGCAGAACTCGATTCATTTCCCACCATCCAATTTCCTGACAACAATGACTACACGACGATTCAATTTAAAAGTTTCAAATTGAAATTTATCATACTTCTTTCATCTTCCCTGACATCCGTAATGACATACTCTAGAATTAATAATTACAAGAGAGGAAAACTTGCATTCGCGAAAGTGAAAACACTCATCTCAAGTATCATTTACTAGACTGTCGCTTCGTTTTTTCCATGAACTGACCAACTGAGACTTGTGAGAGCGCAAATAACCATAGCGTACGTCAACAGCAGGAGGACGGATTTGAATCAACACTAAAAATAGGTGCGCGCAAGCGCTCGTTTTCCTGCTTTCTTCTATTCAACAATTTATAACCGCGACGAGGTTCGAGGTTATTCGTCTTATTCCCGCATCAAGAACATCAACGAACAAAAATGACCGGCTCTGTAAGTGCTTGAAACTTTTTAGTGCAATCATCTTAAGTAATTTCCTGCAGCCAACAGTTTATCATTACCCTGATTTCAACGCCGAAGAAGACTCTTCAGCTCTAAAACAGGCGTTTAAAGGATTAGGGTCAGACGAAGATGCAATTATCGAAATCATCACGAAAAGAAGCAACGCACAGCGTCAGGAAATCGCCTCTCAATTTAAAACCATGTACGGGAAAGTAGGTAGATTATAGAATTAAACCTTCACCTTTTGATTTTCGCGCTTGATTTTAGGACTTGATTAAAGAATTGAAATGCGAACTTCGAGGACACTTTGAAGATGTAATCGTTGCTTTAATGACTGAACCGATCGAATTCCAAGCGAAAGAGCTGCATAAAGCCATCTGCGGTCTAGGTACCGATGAAGCAACCATCGTTGAAATTTTGAGCATCCATAATAACGAAGATGTCATCAAAATATCGCAAACGTACGAAGGATGTGAGTATTTTTACCTTAATCACTTCCGTGAAAAACTCTAGCTTTTAGTGTTCCAAAAATCGCTAGAAAAAGACATAAAAGGTGATACATCCGGAACTGTTAAAAGACTTCTCGTCTCTTTATCAAATGTAAGTTGACAGCTCAGTCATCATTTTTCTTATACGTCCATTGCAGGGCCATCGCGACGAATCGGAAACGATCGATCCAGAAAATGCTTTTCAAGACGCCCAAACATTGTTGAGAGCCGGCGAACTTATCCAAGGCACTGAAGAGTCCACATTTAATGCCATCCTTTGTCAAAGAAATCGCTCCCAATTGAAAGTAATTTTCGAAGAGTACGAAAAAATCACAGGACATTCTTTTGAAAAAGCGATTGAGAATGAGTTTTCGCTAACATCCAAAGAATCTCTGCTGGCTTTGGTACACGCAATAAAAGATAAAACGGATTATTTAGCAACTCGTTTACACGATAGCATGGCAGGAATTGGTACTGACGATCGTACTCTCATTAGGATAGTAGTAGGAAGATCGGAAATCGATCTGGGAGACATCAAGGAAGCTTTCCAGAATAAATACGGAAAAACTTTGGCTGAATTTATTCAAGATGATTGCTCAGGAGACTACAAAAATTGTTTGCTGACGATTGTTGGCTAAACGAAGAAAATCAGTGATTAAATAATTGAAAATAAAATCTAGGTTCAAAATGTAACCTTATTTTGATTTGAATTTTATCCATTATGCAGTATTTCTTAAATTAAAATGTTTCAAAGTTTACAGTTTATCTGTTCGTTCTTCCATATCACTTGTTAACTTTTTGCGGTAAAAAAATCAAGGACATGTGGTTTGTGTGAAGTGAAGTGTGATATGACGCATTGTTTGAAAATCTTATCGTACATAATTAAAAACGACAAAATTTATTGTACTCTGAAATACGTTATTAAAACAAATAAGACTAAGACATGACCTCAAAGAAAATATTTAAATCACTAACATAACAGCAACAATGAAAAATAATTTTACTTAACTAGTTATGAGAACATGTTAATAAATCTTAGTGTGAATGCAAATTTGTTGGCAACGTCCTATAAATTTAAAATTACAACACAGAAAACCCATCAAATATTCTCTTGTATTGTTGGTTCTCTATACATCGTGAAACTCGACGTAAAAAATGTTGGTAAGCAAACTTACAACTAAAAGGAACGGATTAAACAGGTGTTTTTCCTGCTAAATTAAACACACAATGGCCATTGAAAGATAATGACTGTTATTTTTCTTGTGATGAATAAAATATTATTGACATTCACACAACTGTTTTCATACAAGATAATGAAAACATTTAAATTAGACTTAAAACTTGAAGACAAACAAATTATAAAGATAATTTTTTTAATAATAAAAATTATAAGGCATTCCACGAAAATCCTTTAAAAGAAAACAGAAAATATATGTATACGTATACAATAAAGAGCATATTTTTAGAGAATATTTGATCCCAAAAATTACAAAAAGTCCCTGTTCGTTCAATTCGTATGAAAGTAATGGTAAAATCACAAAATAATGCAAAGAAAATTGAAGATAAAATAATCTAAATAATTACATACTTTATTTTTTAGTCTCTGTAGTACTGAACTGTATGAGAATCTTGAAATAACTGTTTGTTCTGATCAATATTGGTACTCAAAGTGATATGAATCAAATCAATAATTCAGTTCGAGAGTGCAAACACATCTTATATGTACTGTAGTAAATGATTATTAAGTTACTACTATTACTATTAAATTATTACTATGGTAATACGCCAAAGTTACTCTGTAATTATAAATTGAAGATATGCTGTACAATTAGTAATTCTAGAAAACAGACCCAATATTGACTTTTTAAACTAGTTTCAAATCAAGTTTTATCCTAATCCATTAATTTTCCAGTATTGGTTTTTAAAGAATTATATCCATTAGTTAATTTTGTTAATGCTTCTAATTTAAAACTGTTTTTAAATACTTGATGATCTGTGAGGCGTGTTCATTTAAATTCCCCTTAGTAGTCCAATATCAGATTAAAAATACATCAACGTCATGGTCACAGAACAATTTTATTTTCTACTACAACAACAGACCAATTTTTACACGCATGAAAATAATTTAACAGGCACACTGCAGATAATTTCAATGTGTCTAGCGACATACAATTTTGCATAGTTAGTAAACAAACAAATCATACTTTCAGAAATTAATTCTATGTAATCTCCTAATTATTTTTGTTAAACTGAGATAATAATCTAGATTTGACTATGCTTATTTTCGTATTAGTTTGCTACTGCATTTAGCTTTGGTAAACATCGTAGAATGTAACTTTATTGTTGCGCATGAACTGAAAAGCTATGAGCCCAAATCAGTTAATTAGCTGAAGAACCTCTGCGGCATAGTAAACAATTACACATTCATCTTTTTATTATGGCAATGAATTTTCCTCTATTACGAGTGTACGTTGCAACCAGTCTTTATCTTGCCGACTAAACAAAGATAATAAAAAAATTATGATTATCGACTTTTTGAAGTTCTAAAAGTTGGATATACCCAGCACCGTAACAAGAGTTAAATATCGAAACATTGGCCTTCAATTTATATCGACCCGGGTAAAAGACAACGAAATGTCCCTTAACATCTCCATAATAAATATACTTTCTCTACAAGTCACGTGATATATAACGACCTTGTTTTGCTGGCATTGTGAAATTGTGATGCTAGTTTGACGTTAGTAGTCAACCGAAGAAGCGAGTGAGTCAGAGTGTCGTTCGTCTACGGAAATTCGTCTTATTCATACAATTAGAAAATAAATACATTTGATTATAAAAGGTGGGTATAGTTACTGTTGGCTAACATTTTATAGAACACGTGGCAGTTAGAGGAGTGGTCTGACCCAGCTTTAAATAGAACAACTTTGAAGCCGGTATAGTAGTAGAAGATGCAACAGATTCTGTTATATATTCGTATTAATTACATTGTTTTTAATTGCAGATCAATATGAGTTATCCAGGTTATCCTCCATATCAACAAGTAAGTTCATAGAAAAAATATTAGTTAGGTGTGGCTACTAACATCATTAAAACAAAAATATTTGATAAGAACTTCCTCCACCTTCACAAATTTGATAAGGTGTGCTTGTTTGGAATGTAAATGCTTAGAAATACAACAAAAAGCTAAATAGTGACGTCAATGATACGTTGAACCTGAATGATGTCACTGAAGTTCGAACTTTCGCGGGTTATCATTTTATTTTTGACTTCTAAAAACATAATACGCATGCAATTTGAAATTCCAGCCCATAATCGTTTGTTTAAATTGTCTAGTTCACTGTCGTGATAACAATTTAAAATTGTAAATACAATCTAGTCTGGTAGTTTCAAAGTTGAATGACAATGAAGCTACGACGCCGGCCGTTCTGGCGCCAAAACCTAAAAGTATCGATTTTTGTTAGGGCTCGACTCCATATCCGCAGCAACCAAACACGGGAGCTCCTTACCCTCCCAACTCCGCCCCGTATCCTCCACAAGGGGGTGTTTTTCCGCCGAGTGTGGGGTATAACTATGGCTCTCCCATGTATATGCCGCAACTTTACGTTGGCGGCGCAGGTTATCCCCCACCATCAGGTGGAGCACCTTACCCTTCAGGAGGTGCTGGTTACCCTGCACAAGGAGGTTCCCCCTATCCCAGTCAAGGAGCTCCTTATCCCGGACAGGGAGGTTCCCCCTATCCCAGTCAAGGAACTCCTTATCCCGGACAGGGAGGTTCCCCCTATCCCAGTCAAGCAACTCCTCATCCTGGCCAAGGAAGTTCTCCCTATCCTGGTAATCAAGAACAATATGGCGCTGGACATGTAACACCTAACTATTCACCTTCCCCTAGTCACGGACAACATGCACCGAAGGTACTGTAAGCCTTGTATTAATATCATGAATTCATTTTGTGGTTACAGAGGACACCAACAGTGGTTCCTGCACATCCATTCAATCCCCGAGAAGATGCTGAAGTGCTAAGAAAAGCCATGAAAGGTTTCGGCACCGATGAAAAGGCCATCATCAATGTCTTATCAAGACGTACAAATGCGCAACGTCTAGAGATCGAGGTACAGTTCAAGACTCTCTATGGAAAAGACCTCATCAGCGACTTGAAGAGTGAACTAGGTGGAAATTTCGAAAACTTGGTCGTGGCGATGATGACCCCTCTACCACAGTTCTACGCTAAAGAACTCCACGACGCTATCAGTGGTTTGGGCACAGATGAAACAGTTCTTATTGAAGTGTTGTGTACACTCAGCAACGCAGAAATCAGATGCATCAGAGAAGCATACCACAAAAGTAATCCACAAAACACCAAAAATCACAACTTTTACTAATTCAATTTCTAGCTTACTACCAGAACTTGGAAAGCGACCTCAAAGGAGACACTGGGGGTCACTTCAAACGATTAATGGTATCTCTGTGCTGCGGAGGGCGTGATGAAAGCATGACAACAAACGCTCAAGCTGCTACAGCTGACGCTCAAGCACTTCTTCGTGCTGGTGAACTTCGCATTGGAACCGACGAATCGACCTTCAATATGATCTTATGTCAGAGAAATCATGCCCAACTTCGCTTGGTCTTCGACGAATATCAACGTCTGGCTGGTCACGACATTGAAAAAGCGATCAAAAATGAGTTCTCTGGAGACGTTGAAGATGGTCTCTTGGCGGTGGTGCGTTCAATCAAAAACCAACCCGCTTTCTTCGCCAAATGTTTAAATAAGAGCATGAAGGGAATGGGTACTAATGATCGGGATCTCATCAGATTAGTGGTGACGAGATGTGAAATTGATATGGGTGACATCAAGAGGGAGTATGCTGCGAAATTTGGAGAATCGCTTGCGGATGCTATTAAGGTAGATGTATTTAGACAACAAAACGGACTTTATTAACAAATGATATTTTTCAGAGTGACTGCTCTGGTGACTATAAGAAGTGTCTATTGGCCTTAATTGGAGAGTCGTAATTGCCTTCTGATTGTGTCAAATTATAAAATTTCCGAAGAATGTTTTACAAATACTCTTTTTTATATGTAGCGTGTTTCAAAGTGTTGTTATTCTCTATACAATTCTATTGTTGTTCTATAGAAATATTTACTCTTCTAGAATGTGAATGTATTTTTATACAAGTATACTCTAAGTGTGAATTTGTAAACAAATCTCATTTACCTATATACTGATGGTACAAAAATTATAATCATACGAACGATATGTCAAGTAACATTGAATAAACTATTCCATATTCAACTTTTTTTTTTAATTTCCGTAAACGATTACATCATATATGCTAAAACTGCTTTAATATAGTTTTTTAATTTTACAAGCCTTTTACCAACGGTTTTTGGTAGAAGATTTTTTTGTATCAAAATTCATAATGAAAAACAGCTTTCACATTAATTTTAATTAATTTTCACATTTCACATTAATGTTAAGATTACTTGACGTAATCTTAACATTAACGTGTACAATTCGTGGTTACAACGTTTAACATCTTCGTTTCAAAATATTCTTGGTAACAGATGGCGTAGGCTTGACAATTACAACAACACATCAGGTATAAACAAACAAGGCGTTACCCTTGTGTGAAACACGTAAAAAATCTCGCTTTGTTATCACTTATCACCTGCTCAGTTACTCAGTGAGTTTGTTCCTAATATTATAACAACCTTGAAACATACATTTACAATGTTTCGACAAAACATTGAGATTTAAAATTTGACCTTAATACTCAACAGCTGGAATCCAACATTGTTCAAGTAAAAATTGAAAGTATTCTCGATACTCCAACGTTGTGAAATTTTAAGTATGACGCATTGTAGTAGATATTTTCCACATAAATGTTATGAGTAGTGACGTAGAAATAGTTAGTCATACATATCTTCCAATTATTGCTTTATTTATTGCAGGTTTTTATACGTCGCAGTGTCCGCGTTTCATTGGAAAGAACACTGGTGATTGTTATTTTTGTGCTTAATTTGGAAACAGGGTGAGTAAAAACGCTATTAGTGTCAAGAGTTACAAAGGTAAAATCTTGATATTCTGTTTGATTAAGACAACACAATGCCATATAATTTGACCCACTTTTTATTTATTGATTTTGATATGAAGGTTTAGAATGTTTAGAAAAAGACTCAAAGGGCCAAAACTTCCTTTAAATCGTTTTTCAAACTGTCTTCAGAATAAACACGTAACCACCTGTCGACAAACAAATTTACTTTGCGATTAACTCGTATCGTAAAAAATAACAACCCAACAAGAACATCAAAAATTCGAATAAAAAAATAAAATTTCTAAAATTTGTATCCTGTGCGTGTAGTAACCTGCTCAAATTTCATTAGTAAAAGGTTGAAATTTACAGCATTACTGTCATAAATAAGTTGCAAATTATTGCTTTGTCCTACAAATTTGTTTCTTCTGTACTATAATTTTGTAATTCGGCTTAATTAGTAAGCATATCAAAAATAGCCGCCTCCCCAAAATAATAAACGAAATTATATTAAACGTAGAAGTACTATAGGCGAATGACTGATCAACAAGTAGCTTTTGACTTTATCAGATCCATCTAAACTTAAGTGGGCGAAAATAAATAGTAAAAACGATAAGCACGCAAGACACAACTTTAACTAGTAAAACAGTCCAAAGTATTATTACCAAAGGGCTGTTTAATAAAACCATGGAGTAATAACTACGAGTTAATTTCAGGATCTTTTAAAAAGTAATCGGTAAAGTAGAGTTAATCATAGCAATATTTTACCCACTTATGTCTTTTTTCTAATTTCGGGCGTTGACTTACGTTAATCTTAGATTTAAAACAGTGCATTAACATCCGTAAAAATAATAGAATTAATAATTCATTTGATTTTGGTGTAGTAAATTTTCTGGTATTGTACAAAACAATAATAAAACAAAAATTCGCAAATATGTTTGTAGCTAAACACTTCATAAAATTAACTCATTTGATATTTGTTTTTCTTTTTGTGTTATTGTTTGTATTATTTTACTGTTAACATTCAAATCAAAATTTGCAAATTTTCTACCATTGTTAAAAACACAGAAAAACTAATAATAAATAATAGTAGCAAATCCAAACGGATCATATTTATGCACAAATTATTTCATTATTATGCTGGTTTGATATCTTTATTTTTTGTTCTAGGTCGTTATGAGTAATCCAGGGTATCCTTATCCACAGGTATGTTGTTTTTTTTTTACCTGGCAAATTTTGTCGTTAAGTTTGACTCACATTTCCTTAACACTATCAAAACAGGAAAATGGCTTTACATGTCCTAGTTTGTTCTGCTAAATGTTTAAATACCAAACAGAGTACTCATTTAATTGTTTTATCATTTTTGTCAGGGTTCGGCTTCACATCCTAGGTACCCACAGTCTAGTGCCCCATATCCTCAACATTCAGCCCCATATCCTACACAAAACGGTGTTTTTGCCCCTAGCTTAGGGTTTAATGTTGGTTCACCAATGTACATGCCTCAACCTTATGCCGGAGTAGGCTACCCTTTATCTACCGGTGGTGCGTCATACAACCCTTACCCGCAATCATCTCCCTATCCAAGCAGTCAAAGTCACACATATTCTCAACATCAAACATCTTACCCTTCTGCCTCTGGATATCCTCAACAACAAGGACAAACTTCATCACTATATCCATCTTACCCTAGCTTTCAAGGAGAAACATCCCACCCTAATACCAAAGGACAAACCTCATCACCATATCCATCCTACCCTAATCCTCAAAAACAAATCTCATCACCGTATCCCGGCTCTACTCCTTCGTACCCCACCAACCAAAATCAAGGATATAGCGGATACTCCCTTTATTCTCGTTCTATAAAGGTACCCTACTTTGCCCATCGAGGATAAACTCAAATCTAGTAATTACAGAGATCTCCTACTGTGGTCCCAGCCCAGCCATTCAATCCTCGGGAAGATGCTGAAGTGCTTCGCAAAGCCATGAAAGGCTTTGGTACCGACGAAAAAACCATTATTAATGTCTTGACGAAACGATCCAATGCCCAACGCTTAGAAATCGCAGTCCAATTTAAAGCCCTCTACGGCAAAGATTTGATAAAAGAGTTGAAGAGTGAACTAAGCGGAAATTTTGAGAATTTAATCATCGCATTGATGACTCCACTTCCACAGTTCTACGCTAAAGAACTCCACGATGCTATTAGTGGTTTAGGCACAGACGAAACCGTTTTGATAGAAGTTTTATGTAGTTTGAGCAACAGTGAAATCAAGACCATTAGAGAGGCCTATCAGACAAGTAAGACGTTGACTACCAACAAAAGTGTTTTTACCCATTAGTTTACAGCATACAGACAAAATCTTGAAAGTGACCTCAAAGGAGACACTAGTGGACATTTCCGGCGTTTGATGGTATCCCTCTGTAATGCTGGACGGGACGAGAGCATGGTCACTAATCCTTTAGCTGCTGCCTCTGACGCCCAAGCACTTTACAGTGCTGGAGAGAGTCGTTGGGGAACAGATGAATCAACTTTCAACATGATATTGTGTCAAAGGAATCATGAACAACTACGACTGGTTTTCCAAGAGTATCAAAAAATTGCAGGTCATGATTTAGAAGTGACAATTAAAAGTGAGTTCTCTGGAGACATCCAAAACGGTCTTCTTGCTGTTATACGTTCTATCAAGCACCAACAGAAGTTCTATGCCGAGAGACTTTACAAGAGCATGAAAGGATTGGGAACAAATGATCGAGATCTAATCAGACTAGTAGTGACAAGATGTGAAATAGACATGGGCGACATAAAAAGAGAATATGCTGCTAACCACAAGGAATCACTTGCTGCTGCCATTAAGGTAATATAGAAACGTCATCATTTCAGAATTTAATTTAATTTTTGCAGGGAGACACCTCTGGGGACTACAAAAAATGTCTTTTGGCACTTATTGGCGAATCGTAACTAATTACATGTACAATTTCTGCAATAAATGTAAATAAGAAAAAACATGATGTAGATACCTTTCCAAAAAATATTTTTCAGTAGTATTAAAAATTAGTTCTCGTGTACGTTTCCGGCAATTACAAATTTTAAATGTGATACTAGTGGGCCAAAATATATTATCGAACAAAATAAACTTGACATTCGATTTGCCGTCTCAATTTTCTTGCAACTTGAATATTTTTTTATTGTTTATTTATGACCAAACTCATCAGTTTTTCCAGAACTGTAGTGTTAAAAAAGAGGGCGTTTCTGTTAGTTCCGATCAATTTTTAATCTCCTATCCTCTATCCTCCGATAAGACCCCTCAAGATAAGTATCTCCAAATTATATTCTATTAACATTAATATTCGATTAATAATTAAATTAAAAATAGTAGACATAGATTCGAAAATATTTCTGTAAACTGCAGTTCTCCAAAAACGACAAAAATGTTTTACTTTTCAAATTCTTTAAATGAAATTTTTAATTTTTACTCAACGCAATAACAAATGTAAATATAAATAAACGTAACGTATTTAAGTTTACTTTTAAAGATTTTGTTTGCAGTGACGTTGTTAGTATTGAATTATAGATTAAATATATCATAGAGCACCTATACTTTTCTGTATTTACAATTTAAAAAATGAACAAGACCGGAAACTGTTATTTTCAGAAGGTGTGTATTAAACAGTTTCTTTTTTCCTGTTACTAAAAACTTGGCAAATTTTCTACCATTATTAAGAACACAAAAAAACTAAAAGTAAATAACAGTAGCAAATCCAAGCGACTCATAGATTATACGCAAATATAACTTGGTCAAAATAAATAAAAACTGAAAAATACCAAACATCCAGATAAGATTTAGAAGCTCAAAAATTCGATTAAATTACCAGTTTCACAAATTAAAAGACAAAATGTTAGTGTCTCGACGATACAAAAGGAATGCAAATTTAATGGTTTTAATGAAGACAACAAAGAAGTACTTAAAGTTATCAGAATTTTAAGCAATTTTATGTCTAACGCGCATATATAGAACAAAAGAAGTAGACAAAGCACTACATAGAAATGAAGAAGAATGCTTTGGAACCGATGAAAAAGTTTTCATTGAAGTTCTATAACAAGAAAATTTCGCAAAAACAAAATATTTAAAAACAGAAACATATTGCAAACCACAAAGGCAAAGACGCGATGAAATCTAAATCTTCCGAGAAACTTGAAGACGGTCTTTTAGCTATTTTGCAAATTGCATTCTTTGTCAGAAAAATAAAAAAATGTGAAAGGGCTAGGAACGAGACTGAAGGCGAAATAAGGTAGTAAAAATTCTGTGGAATTAGAAAATTTTGATCTAAAGCGTTTGTTCTTAAAGAATATAGAAAATATGTTTCTGAACCGACAACAGAAAAGTAAAAAAAAATTATAAAAAGAATTTAATGCAAAAATAAAAATAAGTTACTGGTTGCAGAAACAATAAATTATTTTGCAAATTTACTACCAAAATTTACCATAATTTTCATTCTAATAATGTACCAACTTTTGTTTGTACTTATTTTTATATTCTGCTTAAAACTTCATGACATGTCTTTACTGATAAAAGTAAAGTACATAAATATGTGCTTCAAAAATAAAAAAAATCAATACAAGTTGCTTCTTCACACTTCATAAAAAAGTCATTCTTAGAGAATGAGCTGTACGTACACGAGTTTGATTTATCATCACTTTTCTTCAAATGAAGTCTTATCTTGGAGATTTATCATTTCCGATATTTATGTAATTCACTTTTTTGTAAATTTTTGAAAATTCTATAAATTACGAGGAAAAATCATTTTTCGGTGGTATTAAAAATTAATTCTAGTTGTACGTTTCTGGCAATGTAGAAATTTAAATGTGATATAAGTGGGTCCAAATAATTTGTCGAACAAGATAAACTTGACATTAACAATTAGAAAATAATACAAAAAAATCAACAGTGAATAATAAATTGACTCGGTTTGCTATGTCTCAATTTTCTTGCAACTTGAATATCCTTTTATTGTTTACTTATGACAAAACGCATCAGTTTTTCTGGAACTATTATGTTAACAAAGTTCGGGAAATTTTAAAGATAAATAATATAAATAATAATAAAGATAAACTTCCATATAAAAGAGTGTGTTTCCGTTAGTTCCGAACAGTTTTTAATCTCCTATCGACAAGACAGCCCTCAAGGTGAATATTTCCAAATTAATTAAAAGAAAATCTTGTAAAGGTGTTTGGTGTTTCTAAAAACAAACAAAATATTAATTATGAAACCCACACGCCAAAATTTCAGATTATTAGCTAATAAACTGACAGCATGTTGTGTGGGTTTCAAATAATAAAATTCTTTAAATGAAATTTTAAATTTGAATTTTTCAATTTTTACTCCACGCAATAAAAAATGTTAATATTAATAAACGTAACGTATTTAAGTTTACTTTTAAAGATTTTATTTGCAGTAACGTTGTTAGTATTGAATTATAGATTAAAGGTATCATAGAGAACATGGACTAACATTTTTCTGTATTTACAGTTCAAAACGTGGACATGACCGGAAACTGTTGTTATCAGAAGGTGTGTATTAAACAATTCCATTTTTCTTGTTACTAAAAAACACCAACAGCCTTTCCAGCGAGGCAGGGCACCAACGGTGCACCCTATTAATTTTTTCCTACAAAATGAAGATGCAGAAGACTTATGGAAAACACTCCATGCCAATGTATTAGATGTGCCAATAATTATTAAGATTTTGGCCAAACGTTCCCTTGCCCAACGTTTAGACATCATTGGTGCATATCAAACCTTACACAATGCAAATCTTGTAGAAGAGCTCCAAAACAAACTCAGTGGAGATATCAAGAATCTAATCGTAGCCATGATGACACCACTTGACGAATATTATGCTCAACAACTACATAAAGCTGTTGCCGGCTTAGGTACTGACGAAAGCGATTTAATCGAAGTGTTATGTAGTTTAAACAACATAGAGATCACAGCGATTAAACATGCATATTCCAAAAGTAAATACATGGTAAATGAAACAATCAAAATTTAATTTGTTTATTTCGTAGTTTATAAAGCCAAACTGGAAGCTGATATCAAAAATGACACCAGCGGTAATTTCAGAAAGCTCTTGGTCTCGCTTTGTCACGCCGACCGTGACGATAGTATATATGCAGACACTAAAGAGGCTGTCATCGACGCTCAAACTCTTAATGCATCGACATCTAATGACCGCTGGGAAATTTTCAGCTGTATTCTCCTACACCGCAGTTTTACACAACTCCGTCTTATATTCAAAGAATTTGAGCTTCTGTCCGGAAAGGATATTGAACAAACTCTTAAAAACGACTTTTCAGGTGATGTTGAAGAAGGTCTTTTGGCTATTGTTAGTGTAGTGAAAAACCCAGCAGGATTCTTTGCTAAAAAGTTAAAACAAAGCATGGCAGGACTGGGGACCAGAGACAATGATTTAATTAGAATAGTTGTGACGAGGAGCGAAGTTGATATGGGAGATATTAAGAAAGAGTATGAAGCTCAATTCTCGAAAACTTTAGCTGCTGCAATTATTGTAAGTAATTAAAGTAATAAACCTGATAGTTGGAATGATTGGATTTTCGCAGGACGACACTTCTGGGGACTATAAAACCTGCCTTCTGACTCTCATTGGAGAAGAAAAGTGTTACAGTGGATAAAGAACATTTAATTGTTCCGCAAACATTGTACACAATATAGGAAAAACTGCACTTTAATCCTTGAATAAAAGCTACACTATCTGCGTTAAATAAGAAATGATGTTTTTTGTATCAATTGTATTAAAATTCGCGTTTCTTTATATTAATTTAAGATTAAATAAATTATAATTAATTAAATTATAGTTTAAGTTTTAATAAAAGATTTCATGTACGTATTTGGCTTTGAGCTATGTTTTACTTTTATTTTATTTAGCATGATTGTATCGATAGTTTTTCCAAATTTTACATGAGCGATTTCTCTTATTATCAGATATAAGTTCACATCTTTTCCAGAAAATGAACATCATGTATAACCTTAGAAAAAAAAACAAAGGCAATCAAATCGCCGAAAACAAGTCTCAATAAAACAAACATTTAAACAGATATTGAAATTTTGGCCACACGTAGTTTCGATCAACGCTTAAGTCTCAGCAACAGGACAAAGTATAATACGAAAGAAATCTGGTTGATGATATTGAAATGAAACTTCGCTGTGAAGAATGAATGAATGTTGAAGAATTACATACTGCAGTTGCTGCCCTGGGCACTAATAAAAGCACTTTGTTTGAAATCTTATACAGTGTGGACATTACAACAATCGTCAATAGTAAAAGTTCATACAAATGCAGTAAGTATCATCAAACTGAATCAACGTCAAGTCATGAAGTCGTTTTGGAAGAAGACATGAAGAACAACAATAGTGGTACCTTCAGAAAGCTCTTAGTTTCGCTGTGTAACATCAAACGTAACAAAACAATAACCACTAGCAACGAAGAAGCTCTAACCGACGACAAAGCACTGAAAACCGTTGGAATGCCTACGTTTTATATTTGCTGCTTTAAAAATATTACTATTGAAAAAGCAATCGACAGTAACTTTTGAGAAGATGTTAAGGGACTTTTGGCGATCACGGCAGTGGTGAAAAACCCAGCAGAATTCTTTGCAAAAAGGTTGGCTAAATGCATGACGGGGCTTAAAGCTAAAGAAATTTTCAAATTATATGTATAATAAATGTCAAAACCCTTGAGAAAAATCACTTCATTCAACATAAAAGTTTAAAGAGCTTGTTACGTCGTCAACTAACGTTTGCACAATTATTTATTTTTTATATTATTTCATTGTTCTTAATTTTATCATAATAATTTATATCTTTACAATTTACATCATGTAAGTTTAAGATCTATTCTATGTCTTTACTCATGTTCTGTTCGTGTGTTCGGAATTTCCAAAGCTTCATAAAAATTTACTTGGGTTTTTGGCAATAAACCGATTTATTCGGTATTCTAGAAACTGTTCACATTTTGTAAGGAATAGTTAAACATAATTTATTGTCAACCTTCCGCCTTAATCCTCAACATTTGGTAATTCCACTTTGGCCCTACACCATAAAACTTTTCTGTACCTGGATCCTTCGTCTCACTACAAGTGCTTTTTTTTACCAATAGATGCTTTCCAATTTTAGCTCCACTTTCATTTTGAAATTTAGAATTAGGAAACTTTTGTTAATAATTTTAGTATTAAATTTCTTCTACGTTAAAAGAAGTCTCTCTTCAACTTTCAAACAAGGAACATTCATTTTACATAAACTATTGTCAAATTACATTTTGTGAATCTAAGCGATTTTCACGTTTTTATTAATGTTTTGTTGTTATAGCAAATAATGAACGATTTTCGCATATCATCTAATGGCTTAAAGTGTTTTAATAGACTATGAATAATTCAAACTAAAAGAGATTTTATTTAAATATAAAGACATCGATAAATTTAGGTTTCCCATATTTGTTAAAGAAATAAATCTTAAATAAAAACCAATTTGAATGTATAAAACTAAATTTACGTTACAAAATGTATTAATCAAATAAAACGCCCTTATTTATATGAGCCTCAGAAATTGAAGATAAATCCAAATGAGTTGTCAGTTTTTGAATATTCAAATTTTAAAAAGTCGCGCCGTGAAAATGACCGTTAAAAGTTGACAGCGACCATATAAACCGTAAATCCCTTCCCTGGCAACGTTATCTCTTTCTTTTTCTTTCGTGTTGTTGATTCTCACCATCATGCGTCTCTCTTTGTCTGCAAGTCTACCAGCAAAAACTTACATATTCCCCTAGTATTAACATCTAAAAATTAAATCTACGAACATCAACAACTACAGTAACTACATTTATATATCTTTTTATTAATGTCGATAACCGTTTTGTTAACAGAACATGGCTCGCGAAAAGGGTACACCAAAGAAAAAGAAGTCTACATCTAAAAGGTCAGTGAACATGTTTGTTGGGCAAAAAAAATACAAGATAGGTCGGCGAGTATGGAATATGATAAAAGTTCTTCAGACAACTACAAACAACTGTATTCCAAGGGCACCTTTCTATACCCTTATTCGTGAAATTTTACAAGAACGCTCTGTACTATACCCGCAAATGAGAGTACAGAGACGAGCACTTGAAGCTTTACAAGAAGCAGCTGAACTTTATATTGTGGGGATTTTTGAAGACTCTAACCTTCTAGCGGCACATGCCAAACGTATCACAGTTAGGGCTGTTGATATACAACTTACACTTACACTTCGAGAAAACAACGAACTTTCCCGGTAAGAAGGAAGTAACTTTTGTATATGTAATATTCGTTTTAATCGTTTATTTTAATGTTTAAATTTGACTAATGTAATGTCTAATTACATGTATTGTAACTCCCAAACTTACGTGTCTGGAACATCATATTCTGTAAATACAGACCTAGAGTGTACTACTAGTTTAAGGCTAAATGTAATAAAGTTTTGATATTAACATTTGTAGTACTTTTATCTAAAAATTTTAAATTTCCTTGAAATATTTTGTGCATTTTACACAAACAAATGTTCAAAATTACTTTAAAGGTGTCGTCAGAATTTACTCATTTGGTCAGTACTAAATCTTTTTTAACTTCACATTTAAACTCGAAATAGATTAAGATTCATAGGAACTGGAACAAACGTAACCTCAAAATTTCATTACCGGCATAGTAACTTGGCATCTGCATATGTAGCGGATATTTGATAACACAACCATTTTTAGCAACTCAATAATCACAATTAATAAAAATTTACTTACATAAAGTGCCAAAACGTTCAACTTTGAGTATTTGAACCACAATTCAACACAATCAAATTTGACGTAAATTTGTATTTATCAATGCTGCCACCATTGCTACCAACAACAAATGTTCCCAAACTACTACTACAACAACGAAATTCAAGCCGAAATTTAACTTATAATAGTTAAAAATATTAAAACTCATGCGCTTGTATTATTTTTTATTTATATTTATTTTAACTTATTTTTTAAAGCGAAGTTTGTACTATAACTTGACAGATCACGTCCTGAGAACAGCGTTCTCAACGACACGATCAACAACATAAACAAAAAAGAGGCGTGACACTTATATTGTCAAATTATTAAATCAAGTTTATTACTTTCACTCTCTGTTTTTACATAATTCCAAAATGTCACAGAATATTGTTTTATCAGGTAAGTACGAAAAAATCTGCTTTTTATCCGTATGGCATGATTCCAGTACTTTGTTTTTTTAGGAACTTTGGATATGCTGCATAGTTTGTATGATTTTAAAGCAACATACGCGAAAACTTTGAGTTTTCGAAACAACGATTACTTTATTTTATATCAGACAAATACTAAACATAAGAATTGGTGGGAAGTAATCAATGAAGATGGAGAAATGGGATTTATCCCTTCAAATTATGTGGAGACAGTGACAGTAAACCCCTCTTTTTATTTAGAATTTCTTGATACATGCCTCCATAATTTGAAACAGAGAGCTGCTATAGAGGATGTTGACGGAAAACAGGAAGTTATAGAAAGACTTAATGAAATGAGGAATCAAATTGAACAGATGCCAGAGGTTTCTAATAGTAGAGGTGATGGAAATGATGTTAAAACATTATCTTACAAAAACTCGGATGGGCCACACCTTCAAAGTTTAAGGTCCTCCCCAAGCTCACATTCTTCTCTTTTGTCTGAAATAAAGGAGGCAAAAGAAGTCCCAATCACACCTATTCAAAGACCTACTAAAGAAATAATTAGAAAATCTATTGAAAACATTCATGAAGAAGTTAGTTCTGAAGTTTACAATGATAGACGAAAATCTGATGTTTCTTCTCCTGCAATCACTCATCAATCAGTTTATGAATTAGTTGAAAGTGTGAGAATTAACACTCAGTTGTCCCATGAAATGTCAAGAGTGGCTGTGGTTACAGTAGTGCAAGGACTTCATGAGCTCCTTCCAGCATCTGTCTTTCCATATCTCAGCACCATTTTATCCCAAGTACAAACTTCTCTTGTTGTTGATGATGTACAGATTGACCAAACCCATGATGCTAGTCGTTTGAAAATAATTTTCACAGAGTTAACTTCTTGTAAAGAAGATTCTCAGCAGCGCAGCTGGATGCTTCATGAAGACGAGGACGTTATCAAAGAGTACCTGCTTGAACTTATTTCTATTCTGGTTTGTTAATATTAATAATGAAAACACAAGACTACTATTTTCTGTTCCAGTCAAATGCAGACGCTAGCATTTCTAGACATGTGATTTCTTCTGATCAGTACCATTGTATAATAACGTTAATACAGTTCTACCAAATGGAGATTCGATGGTCTATACGCCAACTTTTATTACAAACATTTGGTGTCTTGTGCAGCTTGGATAAGACTGTTGTCAACATCATGTTAAATTCAATTTTACCAGGAGAACTTGCCAGGTTATTATTTATTTTATCATATTCGTGCCAAACATCTTGACTCAGCAAAAATTATCATTTTGTTTTGATGCTATAAGAAAACGAATTAGTCACTTGCGAGACAAAAAACGAGGATTCGGGAAAATTTTAGGAAAATGTGGGTTGCATAAGCTGTGTTTGCGATTTAAGAAAATATAAATAGTGGATGTTTCGGCGCTCTAGACAGACGAAGATATAAGTAGAATTCTTTGAAAAGTGGTGATATTTTTTGTGTTATTAAGTGGCAGCGGAATCTTCCATATTTTTCTAATTTTGGAAAATAGATTTTCTATGAACTGCTTGGCAGTCGTTGATTTATGAATCATTCAAATTACTATTCTATATATTTTTAAACAGTTTTTTTTTCCAAAGATAGGAAATGCTTAATAATTTTAAAATCATTAGTAAAGTATCTGTTGTCCAATAATAATTGAAAGAAATGTTTTCACCTATCAGATTCTTCTTGAGTATGGGACTTATATGTAAATTTTTCAATTTTTAGATTTTACTCAGAGCTTGAATTTTCAGATTTTGAGCTTGAAAAAAATTCTGAAAGATCAGTTTTCTTAAAAAATGCGTCAATTTAACAAAAATCTATTATATATTTTTTTATTTTGTTTTTGGATAGTAAGATTTAATATTTTTCAAATAGTAAAAACGTTTCAATTTCAAAAATAATCTTCAAATTTGTTTATTTTGGATTTTTATAATTAGGTATTTAGCATTATTACTTTTTTTTTAATTGGGGATTGTAATTCCATGTTGCGTGTGCTAAAAATGGAAATTTAAGGAAGATGTAAAAACTTTTTTCATGTAAATATTTTTAAATATTTTTTATCTGATTATATGAAATAATTTCTTTCAATTGAGGAAAACACACCTATTGAAAAATAATGACCAGATTGAAAGCTGTATACTTCAAGCTCTATTTTTTTGTTTTGGATTTAGCTTCTATGAAATAGAAATAACCAGATATGATTTCAATATTTATCTAACTTTTTTGGATATCGCAGGAAACAATAAATTTTTATCCATGACCGTGGACTGACTAAATATTTATTTAATAAAATAAAAAAACATTTTATTATAATCAAATAATCTGGTATCAATTGCTTTATACTGTTTTGCATTATTTTATTAATTTATGATAAACATTCCAACTAAGAAACATTTATTAAGTATTGAATAAGAGTATTTTTTTCTGCTAGAGATATCCAGTATCAAAGACACATTTTCTTTTTCACAGGCTTACGAAAAATAAGTGCGTAGTGCGTCTAAACTCGGGGCACTAAATTTTCTTTGGCATTTGTTTTATCGAGAATTTTCCAACATCTGAAAACAAAAATTTGTAAAACAAAATGATCGCGTGGGCGCCAGGACATCATAAACATGTTTTGATAAAGGATTTCGAAATTCATGCAATTTTCTAAAATCGTTGTTTTGATGACAATACGCCGTGTGAAAAATTGCCCAACTTCATATCCAAGATAAATAGAATCTGTTTTTAAAAGCTCCAATCATTTGGGTCATGCTTTCGTTGCGATTGCATTTATAATAAATCGTATCAACCTGTTGGGAGCCGCGCCCGCCAGATTCTTGAAATAACACATTTTTAATTGCTGGCATGTTGTTTTATTGTTGTGTTAAAATAGATTTTATACTATTGGTTGTGGTATTGTACCATTGGTAATGTGGCGGCGTGGGGTGTTTTATTTCAGGGACATGATGGCGAACGCTCGCAACATTCCCAAATTAAACTACTCGTCAATACTGTTAACGATGATATTTTCGATGGGAGAACCAATGCCGATCACGCATCACGGTAACCGACTGATTTATCACGACGGGAAATTCTGACATGCATTTGCAGAGTTACTGGGAAGAAATTTTATCTCCTTTCTTCTGAACAATATCGAATATCCCCCGGACACGGATATAGATGAGCAGATCCCGGATTTGTTTCTAAACTGCATCATTTCTTTTAATTTGCAATTCGAGGACTGTAATGAAAATCCAGTTTTAAATGCTCTGGAAGAACGTGACGTTGCGAAGACGTTCACGGAAAAGATACTTCTTTTACTCAATCGAGAACGTGAGTATTTGGACGAGTTTTGGTCTCGGGAGTTATAATTAGGTTCCAGATGATCCTGTAAGAATTTTCGAACACGAACCCGCACCTCCACATTCGCTCCTTAAGTTGTTTATTGATTTATTGAGCCGACAGACAACAGCCGATTTGTTCTATACCAATGATATTAAAGTTTTGATCGATATTGTGGTCAGAAATATAGCCGATTTATCTCCGGGAGATAAGGTATGGTGTGCGGGATTCGAATCTAAAATAAACTAACGATTTTTGATTGTAGAGAAGGCATCAGTACATTGAACTGTGCAGAAGAGTGATGCGAAACACGAATTACGACGAACACAGACACAGAATCGATGATATTCTAAAATGTTTTACTAGGATCTTCTGTGAAGAGAGTGAGTTGAGTAAAAATGACCAAAAATTAGTTCGGGAAATCTCCCACGAGTTTCCCCAGTTCTTTAAATAATTTTGTGATATTTTTTTTTTTTATTAAATTTTATTGATGTACTAGTGGTTGATTTTCATACCCATGTTCGAAATTGTATGTGATATCCTACCTCATGTAGTTTCAATTCATTGCCGTTGTAGGGTCAATGAATCGCTTGCGCGTTCTCGTATATGCAGCTGTGAGTTTTAAGAAAAACGAATCTACTTAATTTAAAACTGTCATGTGATTCGTACCAAAGTTTAATTGAGTATAGCTTTAAGTGATCTGTTCGGCGGTACAAACTGTAAACGACGATAAAGTCAATAAATTTATTTATGAAATAAATACAAATATATTGTAATTAAAATAAAATCTTATGTAACACTGCGTTCACATAGCGTTTTCTTCTTCCTTAACAAATAAAATGCACTGTAGTGAGTAAAAGTTGCCAAGGTCTTAGACTTCTCCGGTCATCATCTCCATGAATTCTAAAACATTAGCGATAGAGATTGACGTCAACACATCCAAAATTAGATCTCACCATCGAAATCCACGGTTCCAGAACCGTCAGTATCGATTTCTTCAATCATCATGTCCAACTCTTTATCTGTGAGTTGATCATCCAGTTCTCTCAAAATTTCGCGGAGGCAGGTGGTAGGGATGTAGCCATTACCCTCCTTGTCGTAGAGCCTGAAGGCTTCTTTGAGCTCTTTTTGCATGGCTTCATCATCTTCTTCAACGATGAACTTAGCAGCCAAAGTAACGAATTCTTCAAACTCGAGACGACCGGACTCTGAAAAATTCATTCTGTAACAACAGAAACAGTGGCGGTAGAGACTCACTGTCAGCATCTACTTCTTCAATGAGTTCTTCTAAGATCTTCTTATCGAAGGGTTGACCCATAAGACGAAGGATATCTGAAACCATATCGCAAGGGATGCTGCCAGATTTTTGGTTGTCGAAAGCTTCAAAGGCTTTGCGGAGGACTGAAAATAAATTTCATGGATATCAAACCCATCGTTTATTAATTTTTGTTTGCAAACTCACGACGGGCGCGTATACGCGATCTCTACATGTTTATACAAAATGTTGAGCAAGAATAGAATCAAATGGAACAGCTGCAACTGAAAAACGCGTTTACACCCACAAATGTCGAAATATCAATGCCAAGACATTTTTCAAAAAAGAAACGGAAGCTTGTAATTAAAGGAAATGCTCTCAATTAGACGCAAACGAACTTCCTTGGAGTGGTTCCACAAAAAATGAAAGAATGAGAATCCAAAAATAAAAGTAGACTATCATCATGTCATTGTTGTGAAAGCTCGGAAATTTCCAGTTTCAATCGTCTGGCAGATTTATTTAGACGCGCCTGGCTGAAATTATGATTTTTTTCGTTTGTGGGTGGGCTAAGTCGCTGTTTTGGTTACTGAAATTTTAAATAGATTACACCTGTCAAAAATTGAGTTTATTTGAATGAATTTGCTTAAATGAGCACAGGTGGTGGCGTCGCGACGTATCGAGCGCTCCAATTTTGGAAAGGACTTTAAAATAAAATACTATTTATTACGGAGATTACACAAAAACTGACAGATTTAAAGCGATGGAAGAGTACGCAAGTACACACTGCAATAAATTTTCTGATCTCGTAAAAAGAATTTTAAATTTTGGAGCCGTTGCATTTTTTAGCTGTTCTCAAAATGAGCAGTTCTGTGATATACGATTTTCTTAAATGTTTACCACTCAAGTATGCGCCAAAAAATAAACATAACAATAAAGTTTATGTGTGAAAAACATATAAAAACCGCGAAAAAATGATTTCACTATTATAGCTACGTTCACTGAAAGACTTACCGGCAATTTGTTCTGGAGGAAGCTCATCCTAAAATAAAAAAGAGATTAATTCGTGCGTAAAAACTATGAAATAGCAATCTGGCAAAGAGCAGCATTTCCGGATGAAATTCCGGAGTTAATAAATCACCAATTGATTGTGTTTGCCAAAATTCACTATCCACTAATCACATTTTAATTAGAATTGATATGTACCATTTCTGTGTGTGTTGTAAACGGAATTCACCCTGAAACTTGTGTCGGGACCAAGAGTCTGAGAAGAACTAGATGGATCCCCGACTGTTAATCTGTTATTATTTTAGAGTTATAGTGGATTTCTAGCGTTTCCCCGTCCCCCTGGGTTTTTCAAGTCTTTTGCAGAGTATATTTCAGCCCACACTCTAGCATCCTTCTACCAATCAGGAACGTTGAGAAAACGGCAGCAAAATCAAGTAACCCATGCTTATATTTTTAGATATTTCAGTTAAAACAAATGCAGCAGTTGCTTGAAATCCGCCCGATTTATTTTCTCCAGCAAAACAGCTACACTTGACTTTACCTACTTACAGATTATTATTTTTCACTCTTTTCAAAGTCACTGATAACATTCTCTTATTTGTATTTTAAGTTTAATCCACCTCAGTTCTCTTAGCCTAAGATGGACCGATATAGAAAGAGGTCTAGAGTATTTAATTACATTTTTACAGTAAACAAACAAGAATTGAAAATAGCGGGGCTTAGTAAAGGAAACTGACTCGATTAGTTTTCACCAGTTTGTTAGCAATTTAATACAGATTTGATCGCATATATTTATAACATTTGTAAAGTATTCAGAACGTGTCCTCCCACGGTAGGTGTCGTTCACTTTTCTATATCTGTTCTACTATGTGTCTATACCTGTTGGAGATAAAGTGAAATTTTAACTAAAAATACCTACATTTTTTAGTATCATATTTTATTTAAGTAATTTAAAGTAATAAATCTAATTTTCTCTGAAATAGACAGTCTTAAATATGAATTTACAGGATACCTAAATTGTTATTTTTAAACAAAATATCTGACTTAGAATCGGGTGTGTTCAAAAGTTCGAGATTGGAGCAGGCTATACATATTTTAGAATGAATAATTTGAACTGCAATTAAATCTGTGGGGCAGCGAAACAGCTAGAATTTAACGGTTTTAAACCACGATTTTAGTACCTTTTAAGATAAAACTAAGTTGATAATTTACCGGCTAGACATTAAAATCCTCGAAAATTTGTTAAAAAAAACGTTGAAGAGATAATGATTTCTACAATTAATTACTAAATTCCATATTAAGTTTTTAAGGACTACTTAGGATAAGAGTTCTAATTTGAGCTTTTAAACACTGATTTTAAATTTTAATGCAAGTGACAATTGTATTAAAATGTAAAACGTATTTCATCTTTTAATATTCTTTTATGGATAGAATTTTGAAGAACCCTGGAAACATTTTTTATAAAGATTCTAGAAATCCACCAATGGAGAGAAAAATAATATTTTAACTAAACAAACACCGAAGATATAAAAGATTCTAGTAACTATTCTACTTTTTTTTATTAAAGTAATACTTTTGAAGTCCGAACCGTTTCTTAAAAAGCAAGTTATTATCCAAACGTTTATCTACGCGAATTCAGCAGTATGTAAGTAAAAATTTATATAGAAAAATGTAATTTAAGAGCAATCAGTAAATTCCTATTGAGTTTTTAATTTTTTAAGATGACGATTTCAGAAAAAAGGTGTGCCCAGTTTTTACTCAAAATTTACTAAGCAAATTAAATACAAACTTTGGAGATATTAGTCTAAAGAAAAGTTGATAAAACAAAGCCTCATGGAAAATAGAGTGGTGCAGGAATATATTGCGTAGAACCTGTAATAAAATCTGGAAAAACATCTAAAGTTAATTTTAAAGACAGATGATTTTTGTGTGAGTTTAATAAAGTTTAGGACAGCTGCAGTTTGTGAAATTAGATTTCGCAAATTGTCACAAAAAAAGAAAATTTAGATGTTACCGTATATATTTAGACTATGAAATAAATCAAATGAATTTACCATGTTTAACTCATACTAATTATGTCAATTTAAATTTTTAGAAAAATGTTATTAAGTTGATTATAATGAACATTTTTGGTCAAAACGAACAAACCTCGAATGGCACAAACAATGAGCTTTCACTTAACCCTAATAATTTTGTCAAAATTGCAAAACAGACAATTTATATTCTCAAACTTGTTGACAGATCAGTGATACACAAGCCTGATTTTCAGTAGTTCCCTCAGATAGAGTAATTGATGAAAAATCGATGATAGAAGTCAAATGTTCTCACTCGGTTAGAAATTTAAACATTAAAACAGTTAATAAATAAATCATAACTCGTTGGACAATTGATAAAGGACACCCCAAGCTAAAACTGTCACATAAATATATATACTAAATTCGGGTATAGGGTTTGCAAACACTTATGTGCTGGCACAGAACTTCTTCTAATTATTAAGTTATAAATTCGATTTTTTACGCATAAAAGCAATGTAGCGCTATAAACTATTCCAATCACATTTTCTCTATTGTTAATCGTAAGCGAGAGATACGCATTTTTATTTTTTTAAATTAAAAGAAATAAAACAAATGCAAACTTAACTTATCTTGTCCTTTTTATAGTAAAAAGCATAAAAATGAAATTGAAACATGAATTAAAACATGTGTTGCCGAGAAATTAATTATTACTTCATCTCTCATTAAGATTTATGTATTGGCTGATACACCATAAACTGTCCCTAGAGTAATTTATAACATGCAATAATTTTTGCCCTGAAACCTTCAGGATCTAGGAAATAAAGGGTCGGCATGAAAACATTTTTTGGTATTGACTGTTTGCAACTATTAGTACCTGCAAAAAAAAGTTTTAATGCCGACCCTGGAAATGAGGGTAGAAGTATTGGGTACTATAAATCACTTTAGAGGTAGCTTGTATAATATAACAAATTCAATTTTTTTATTTTGGATATATACAAATTTAGATCTTTAATTTTGTGCGGTGGAAAAGGATATTTTGATTTGGAAAAAATTGTGGCACATTTCTTTTATTAACTTTCCTTTAGTGTTAAATCTAATCGGAAGATTACTGAAAAAAGTTACCTTGGCTCTACCTTTTGAATAGTGTAGAAAATAACATTATTCAGTTTATTAGAAATACGGGTTTGAGTTTCTGCATCCTACATATTCGCACATTCTCAGTTCAGACTATAAATTCATTATTCACCGTCAAAACTGTCTAAACCAGAAACAAAACCGAGCCTTTCTTGACCCAAAAGATGGCAATCATAATAGGGATAATTTCCTGCTATAAATCATTCCACGCAGAACATAAAATTCAAGATGAAAGTATTTATAACGTTGGCTTGTTAATTTTTTGTCTGTTCAGTATCTAAACATCTACAAAGAAATTGGAAAATCGACGTCAATACCCCATTGCGATTTTCACAAGTTACTGCCCGAATACGTTTTGTGAAAATATTAATTAATATAATAATTTATTGATTAAAACAAGGACCTAGATTTGGATTTATTACTTATAAACTTATTTTTTTGTGTTTATAAAAGGGTTTAGATTAGAATTTTTTGTTTAAAAGTCAGCATAGCATAGCATTCAGCATTATTCGATTTGTTTTTAATTTTAGATTTAAGTAAAACATAAGCGCCTCGTTCTCAATCGTTTTCAAACATCTGGTGTGCCATCAATTTCTTTGAAGTGTGTAAAACATATTCATCTAATTGATTTTTTGATGTCGGTTCTTTCCATCAATCGATGATGAAGTCACAACAATTGGCGCCGACGTCCATCTATCCCAGCACGACGAGAAAAACAAATTATAAGAGTATTTAACAATTTTATTTATTTGCCAGACATGCGCTTGGCAGCATCTCGACAATTTAATCTAACTAATGTATAGGCAGAAGCGGAGGCACACCCTTTTTGACACTACAAGAGAATCTTGCCAAAAATACAGTGTGAACGCAACAAATGCAACAATTTTCGAAATCCACAAGACGCTTCATCTTGCGTAAGAATAAGAAAACAAGTGCAGCGGACTTCATTTAGAATGAACGCGTTTGTTATTAATCTGTGGCGCGAAACACGGCAACATATACATCAAAACGAATTTAATAAATTATCGGCTATTCATAATCATAATCACAAGTAAACAGTCGAAAATCCCGCCAATTTTTTTATAAGTAAGTGTTCTGTGAGTAGTGCTTCTACGCATGCGTGCGTCACACTGTCGATCATTTCAATTAAATAAACGTCAAATTTGTTAAAGTTATTTGGTTTTATAGATTACTACACTGTCTTGTGGTTGTTAGTTTAATTTCTCTTGAATTTTTTTTAAACGATGGTAGATTGTGAAAAGGAAGAAGCGCTGAACTTGGTAATTATTTTTTTGTGTAAAACCACGAAAAGTTAGGTTACGTGCAACTTTCTGTTTAAAGCAAAAGGAATTTGAATGGGTACTGCATCAGGAGGTGCATAAAGGCTTAGAACAGATCCATCAGATTCTTGCGGTAGGTCCGAAATTGTTGTTGGTAACATTTTAAGAATGATTGTAGGAATGTGCTGGGCGGTTTCCTGTCAGACTTTATGATAAAGATAATTCTAACAGACAGGACAAATTCGTGCTTTCCGTTCCATCAGATCAAGTAAAATGTGTTGTTACGTTAACAGGTGATAGTATTACACACGCTGTAAGTGTCTAAATTGATTCAACCTATTTTGACCCACTTCTGTTCAAGGATATTAATTTTAAAGTGACCAGGCAAACAAATACGACAATTGTTCGCACTAGCATTCAGAACGACTGTCCTTGGAAGTTGCAACAAGTACAGGACGCAGCTAATCATCTCCAGCAAGCTATTAATCATATCGATGATGTTGGAAAAAATTATAAATTTAAGTGGGTTACTTTGATTTATTTGAGTGACATTTGTGATTAAATTCAATTTTGTAGATCATCTGATGAAGTTTTGCATATTTTGGGCAATATTTTAGGTAGCTTACAAAGGGGGCGTACTAGTTTGATAGTACCCAGAAAGAGAGCCATAGATGATCTTATGAGGAGTTTAAATATGGTAAAACTATAGTTCTTTATCAACCATGTGCCAAATTATTTGATTTTAGAAATCACTAAACCCAAATTTAAGTGAAGATTTAGCTATTAGTTTCTATATCCAGAGCCATAAATTGATATTTGCAATCTACCAACTGACAAATATTCATGGAACTATGAAATATGATTGCACTCATGCGGAAAGCACAGTGCCTTGGTTGAATGAGGTGCTAGTATTTTTCACTGTTGGCTTACAACTTTGTCAACAACTTAAAGATAAGGTGAGTATTATCAAATAAAATCAATGAAAGTGATTGCTTTGATTTCTCATGTTTGCAGATCTGTGTATTCTCTCAGTATAAAGATTTTACAGTAGGCTCACGTCCTTCTAGTCCACATTAGTTGTAATCTCATTAATTCCAAGCAAAATGTAGATAATGATATTGTCAATTTAATTGATAACGTGTATATAAGTGTCCGTCAGGACATGTTACGAATCTATTATTGTTTAGGCATAACGCGATTTAATGTATGTATTTATTTTTTGTTTTTTCCTTTTGAATTGTAAATCTCCAAGTTTAGAAGTTGGAGACGTTGACAAACTCTGTATTTTGCTTTGTACAATTTTTTAAGTGATAGTTGTGGAAGTAAGTAGTTACTAATTTTATAAGACAATAATTGAATTTTGCACATTCAAATCTACACTTCTATAATTGTAATTGTTAAAGCAATAAAGCCCTGTTTAATGTTGTCATTGTTTTCATGTCAAGTTAAGTATGGAGATGTCATGAAAAAAGCGAGATCTGATAATTACAGACGTCATTTTAAACTTGAGATTACATATTTTCTAGCTTGCAGAAAAAAACAAATTGAAACGGAAGAATATATTTCCTAACAGATAAAATTTTTTGCTTTTCTAAAGCAATTTAAATGTGGAAGCTACGTTTGTGATTTTTCATTTAGGTTATAATTTTTAAAGATATGACATTTAAAAGTATTATACATTATGAAGAGAACATAAATAGCAATTTTATTTAAAAAAAAATTCGTCTAAATATTCGTTTTTCTAATATTTGATGGTCCCATTTCTCAGTGTTGTGTCAATGGAAAATAAACAGTTTATACATAGCTGATTTTTGTCTGATTAGCATCACAATTTGTTTATTTATGTAATCTCGGTCAAAGTATTTGCAGCAAGAAAAATCGTTTCAACCACAACCGGTTGCAAAAACTATTTTGGGCTCATAATGTGTAGCCTTGACCGTCAAATTTGATACAAACAATGATGTTTTAAGTTTGATAAAAAAGATAAAGATATATTTTCTGAAGTTTATTGAATTGGAAGTATAATAAATAACGGATGTGATTTTATTACAACTTCATTTTTAAAAACTCATAAAACTGAAATGGTATTTTTAAAATATTAATCATCAACGATTATAACAAAACTGTTTAAGTGATTTATTTAACTAGCAAATTTAAAATATTTGTAAGCGCCAATTTTTGAAGTAATAAACCAATCAAATAGTAATCCAAATGACAGATTGTGACCGTTCCAACCAATGAGAAAAGTTACCTCCACAGGATCTGTTCCGCGTTCTTTTTGTTGTGAAGAATGTACATAACCTCAAACCACTTTCAGTTTTAAATAATTTTACTTTTTGTATAATATTCCTTAATCCATTTATTTTTATAATGAATGCCGAAGCATATAACGATTGGGTTTCAATTTTCAACGAAGAATTCAAAAATGTGTGGGAACAAGAAAGAACGGAACTTCGAAAAATGTCCATGATCTACTTTGCTTTCCAGAAGGAATTAGACAGTAATTTCTTTAAAACCAATTTAAGTTTGTTATTATTAATCCAGATTATTTTAGAACTTAAAAGTGATTTAAGTGAAGAAGTGTCAACAATAAAGTTAGAATTTAAAAAGAAGGATTTTGCTGAGAAACGCAAGAAGTTCTCAGGATTGTAAGAATTCACAAATCTTTAATTGTAAAACGTTATTTTGCTTATACTTTTAGGGCCCAATCTGAAAAATTTGATATTGATATCCTTGGTAAAGGTAAGCAATAAGCAATTTATTTTACAATTTGGTTGTAAAAGTTGTAAACAACGTTAATTAGAACAGTAATCAGCAAGGACTTTGATTAGATCGTCAATTCTTTTATTGCAACAATAAAGTATTTAAGTTTTGCTAAATTAGTAACGTTTGTTTTTTAATGTGTGAATTAAATGAGAAATGGATTTGCCCCTACCAAATTGTTGTTTTAGAAATATTATGTTTTTGCATAATCATCTCTTTATCTCCTTTTACTTTTCAGAAAACCAAACCCCTTCTATTGTGCCATTAAAGCAAGACTTTATTGACGTAAAGACTGAAGATTTTTTTATTGAATCGCCCAATACTCGTCCATTTGTTAAAGACTACACACCTCAACCCTCAAGTACACCCCTAACTGCCAACAGCCCCATTCTAAACAAAAATAGTTTTAATGCTAAGAGAAAAAAATCAACTAGTCCTGCATCTTTAAATCATCAAAATATTAAAACGTCTAAGATTAAGCAACCGGTAAAAATGTTGACGACACCTAACAATCCTGACGACTCTAATATTATGGAATGCTCAATTATTGAAGATACACCTGATTTAAAAGTACAGAAGAATTCCAAAAAGTCGCGTTTAAAATTGAAGAGACCAGAAAACTCTAAGCTAAATAAAAGCAAACCGACTACAACGTTAACGCAAATGTTTTTCGAGTCCAAAAAGACAAGGTATGAATTTTATACTCACAAACTCTTTTATAAACTGTTCTGTTTTTAGGCACATTGACTCCAATTTGCCTTCAATGACTGCCACAGAATTAATTAATCTTATTAACGAAAGCAGCGAGTCTGGTGCGGAATCAGATGCAACCGTAGATGATCTTCAAGTTCCAACGCCCGCTAAAAACCATCAAAATAATGTGATAAGAGCAGAGTCTCCTAATAAGTACGTTAGTTAAGTCCAGGGTGAAAAATAAGTTTGATTTTCAGGTTGTCAAATCAATATGCTTATCAAGAAGTAGTTAGAGGAAAAGAAAGGCAAAAATTAAAAGGTTGGTCTTGTAATGAATGCAAAGATTATTATGAAGGATTGGAATTATCACCTGATGAATTACAAAAAAAGAAAGATCAGTGCTCAAGACATAGAAATAGGTTTCAACCAAGAGAAGAAACGTGGGATGGTTTCTGGGACCTTAGTTTTGGACCCACACCAAGGCCTCAGGATGAAGAAGAGTCTTTGGTGTTGTTCAAATTGTAAGGTGTAAAACTAGTCATATTACAAACTTATATTTTTCTGTGTAATATGAGTAGGTAGCTATCGTTTACTTTTAAAAAAATAGCATTGAAGTTTCAAAAGTTTCTAAACTTTGTTTTCTGATTTCTGGGGAAAATGTAAAAAGTTGGCAACAATGTACATTAGTGAGAACTTTATTTTGTACAAGCATTTATAATATATCACTCTCTTAACTAGTTAAATTCGACTTACAAGTTTCCTCGTTTTGCCTGTTCTATTTCAATTGCCTCAAACAACGCCTTAAAGTTTCCAGCTCCAAATCCCTGCAATAATATTTTCATCCCAAACGTAAACGAGAGCTATAACTTACATTGTGATTCCGTCTCTGGATTACTTCCAAAAACAGCGTCGGCCTATCTTGCATGTTTTTCGTGAAGATCTGCAATAAATAGCCGTTTTCGTCATAATCAATCAAGATCTTTAACTTTTGTAGAATGTTTAAATCTTCGGCCACCTTCACTTTACTGAGTTTCAACTTTTCTCTTAGAATGTCGTAGTAGCTATCAGGGACTTGAAGAAACTCGACTCCTCGGTCTTGTAAATTTTGCACTGATTTGATTATGTCTTGAGTGTTAAGAGCGATGTGTTGCACTCCTGCTCCTCCGTAATACTCGACGTACTCCTGGATTTGGCTTTTTTTCTTGCCGGAAGCAGGTTCGTTGATTGGAAGTTTGATGTTTTCCTCCCAGTTACTCATGACAATAGAACGTAGTGCGGAGTATTCCGTGTGGACTTGTTTATCATCAACTGACCAAAATCTGTGGAACTGGAGGACGTTTTCGTACCATTTTGCGATGGATTCCATTTCACCGTCTGGTTGGTTTCCGACGACATGGTCAATGAAGTCTAATTTTCCAGGAGGGCTAAAAGAAGACGCATTAAAGAAACATCGTAGAAATATTTGAGAATTACAGTTGCTTGGATAGTTTGTCGACTTGGCACATAACGTAACCAGGAAGAAAAGGTCCACGGTACAAACTTCTGTCAATGAAAGTGTGTGTTGTATCACCGTACTGAAAGTTTATTTTTAATTTATAGAAGAATACTTTTGTTTTAATTCACCGTTTGGATGGTAGCAAATCGGACAATCCCATGAAAGTCGCTCTCTTCCCAAATATCTTTGATTATTTTAGCACCTTTTTCTTTGGCTCTCTGAAACGGATGTTCAAGAAAGAAGAAGAAAGTTTCCTGTTCTTACCAAGACGATGCTATTCAAGTCTTCCACAGCCATCGCAATGTCTTTGACGCCATCTCCGTGTTTGACTAAGTGGGGTCCAACTTCATTATCGCCGGGTTCATATGGAGAAACAAATACAAATACTACCTAAAATTGATCCAGGTAAATTATTGGTCTAACACCACTTCAGATTTACTTGATTTTGTCGCACGACATGAGCTGCATATTTCCGACTATTACTTTCAAGTCCTTTGTACGCTAAAGGTTCGAATCCTAGTCTAGTAACGTAGTAACTGGCAGCTTGTTTTGCATTTCCCACGTAAAAAGTTAAATGATCGAAAGATAAAAATCTTCCGTTTTTAGGCTGTAGGAAAAAAATAAGTTGTATTCAATTTGTTGTGAAACATACCTTAGGCCCTTTGTTAGTGTAACTTGTCTAAAAAAAAAAATAATAATTGTTTGTTTGCAGGGACGTAATCTTACCATTATCACTAGCTGAAACTGGCTGAAATATGCGGAATAAGAGCTTAGTTCATTTCTTATATAACTTCGGACAAACAACTTTGTTTATCGGATTAATAATTAATTTAGAGAATGCTAATATAAAAAGTTAGAGGGGAGGATTAGCATTTGCTTATGACTAAGGGATTTTAACATCAACAATTTAAAAGATAGTTTTTTCAATTGGAATTCTGTTCTGCCTGGACAATTTTGTTAAAAAAATTTAAAAAGGTCTGGTCTGCATACTTTTTCTGTCGTCAGTATTAATTCTTTTTTTTTTTCGTCTTGAAATCTTACGAGTAAGTCTTCCTTTTATTAATTAGTTGTAACGAAAAAGCATTAATATGTTAAATTTGATATTGATTTTTTAAGATCTTTGATATCGTGTATATCCAGTTTTCTATTAGTGTAAAAGAAAAGGGCAGAATTTTATAATTTTCGTGTATTTTAAATACATTTTTTTAATGATTAATACAGTGTTTGGAGTATAATTCTCGAACTTTGGGGTTACTTATTTTACTGGTCTATTAATTAATTTCTGGCTTTTTCTTATTTATTTATTTTTTTCATAATTAAGCAACATTTTCATTGAGGCGCCAAGCCGATGAAATATTTCAAAGTAAGTAAACAAAAATTTAATTATCAAACGCACTGTTTACTCAGCGTGTGATTTTTGAAAACACGGAATTTATTCTTCCATGACTTGCAGAAAAAGTTTACAATAAATTATGTTTATTTGACTTCTATTTAAATTTATAATAAATACATAATTAAGTGTGTTATCTACGAAGGTGGTTTGTCATCAGGTGTGTCTGCTTCACCAATCAAAGCGAGGAGAAATGTAGCCTTTAGCATTTTTGTTGTTTATCAGAGTTCACTACTTTTAAATATTCATTGATTTTTACAAGATCTGTGCATGGCAACAAGATTTTGTTGTGCGTCAATATCGATGTTTTCTACTGTAGAATGTGAGTGTTTTAGACACATGAGCTTTTCTTGTTTTCAAGCAAAAATAATCAAGAGCAGTCGTAGTTTCAAATTTTAGTTAGGTTTTTCATTGTCGAACTTTTAGAGTTGTTCTTTTCAATTAACTGTTTGAAACTGAATTGAGACATTGAATATTTTTTTATTGGGCTACTGACGTTTAAAAAGTTGTCAAATGCACATTGCACATCTCACATCCTGTCACTTACAATACTTAAGATACCACCATTACGTCATTTTTTTTATTATTTTTTTTTAATTGATTAAATAAAAATATTACTTCCGGACAAGTAAACAGTTGTTATTATCGCCTTGACATCATTGTCTACAGAATTCACGAAACTTGGAAACCTTTAAAAGACAATACCAGGTCTAGATTTTACGGAAAATTGCACTTTTTGCATAGGACTTGTGAAAAATTCAAATTTTATTTTTTTATTAAGTTATTTGTTCAATTATGAGCTATACTCATCTACTAACAATAGTATATTGTTTTATTAGGATTAAAAGTGTGATTTTTTTGTCGAACAAAAAAAAAACACTTTTAACCCGAATAAAATATGCTATTTTTGCTTCAGCCGGATTAAAACATTTTTCGAAAACATTTCAAAATTAGAAAAGAATTGATAATGAATAGGCAGAATGAATTTTGGACGCAGTACCTGGGATTCAGGTAGTCATGACTTTGTTTACTCTTACATTTGTTTTGCGAAAAAATAACAGTCAATTTAATGCGTTTAAAGTGCAATTAATGAGTTAATAACGATGCAATCTGAAGAAGAATTACCCTCAGACGTGACAGAAACCACACAGGAAATCATTTTAAACTTACTTCCGTCGTAATCTCGCGATATCTATGAGTGTGCCTACAAACGATTCATGAAATGGTGCCAAGAAAAAAATGTAAAAACCTATTCAGATGCTTTATTAGCGTACTTTGTCGAACTGGCGACGCACATGAAGTCATCAATATTATGGTCGCAATTCTCAAAGATCAAAACAACTTTAAGTGTGAAACTACGTGCTTTTTTAAAATGAAAAAGTGAGGGTTACACTTAGAAGAGCACATAGGACTAGCTCTTACGAATATTGTTAACAACGCCAGTGAACATGTTAACGGCGCCGACGATTGCAAATCGTTATTTAAATTTGAAAATTATTCAAATTGCGCTTTGAATATTACTTACAATAATTAGAAATTATTGTAATTCATTTGAATAAATATTAAATGAAAAATCATTTTATTTTTAAGGGTAGGATTAAAAGATTCCTTTGGTAACGAACTTTTTTCCTAGTTATAAAAACGTCAATTTTATCTTTCAGAAATGACATAGTTTCTTGGTTTCATATAAATATATTATGGGTTATCCTGACCACCGCGAGAATACTTTTTTTAAGAGGTATTCGAACATTAGGTCCCAGTGGCTGAAATTTCAAAATTTTTATGTGAAAATCTAATAAAATATTGTTCAAATGTTGTTTTTTTTATACTTAAAAATTGAATAAAATACTTCTTTTATTACAAAAAAAAGATAATAATAATGAGCAAATATGCTTTTTTCTACCTTCAAAACCTATGTAACCCCTTAAGAATAATAAATTAAAAATTTCTGACGTTTGAATGGAAATGGATTACGTTTTAAAAGAAATTGTCTAAAAAATACATGACAAGCGCAAGAGTCGATTTGCCGTTTCCATCACTTCAGCAACCAAATCAAAATAAAGTAAACATTAGTTTTCCTGAATACATTTATAAATTTTCAAGTTTTATCTTTGTATGCGATTTCAGGTTGCAAGACTAAAATCGTTCATGCTGTGGTGAACATAGTCCATGTTGAAAAGTACGTTAAGAGTCAAAGAAAACGTCGATATATCGAATTATGGGAAGTTACTGTTAAAGTGCCACAGTGAGGGATATGAAGAAAAAAAAATCTGTCGTAGGATAATGTGATTGAAACCAGCACCTGATGATACCTGTCTACTGAATAAAGTTGCGTTAGTTTTCGGTTTGCATGATGCTTGTCGCAGTAAGAAGCTAAGAAAGTTAAATGTGGAAGATATGGCGGGTACTGGCTCTATTTTGGTTGTTACCCTCCCTGACACTAAGCCAACCGTTATGACGGAAATGGGAGGAATTAATGAGATTTACTTGTCCAGGAGATATGTAAGCTTGACTCCAATTACCTAAGATTCTTCATATTTTATATAAACAATAAATGTACAGGGAAATCTGTAAGGGTCCACATTTTGTATAAGATGCCGATGAAAATTCGCAATTATTTGAAACTTCGAAAAGTCGTGTTTTGACCCGGCGCATTCACCATTTCCGCTTTTTAAAAATTTAGTTAAATATCTTTTTAAATTTATGCAAACTTGCTTCTAGGCTAATTATAATTACAAAACAACAAGAGAATTGTTTATTTCTATCCCTACCCAACAAACTTCCATTGTTTTTTTTTAATTTGAAAGTAATTTCTGTTTAATACCTAAAATTACAAACATTAAGTTAGATAATTAAAATACTGTAAATAAGTCGGATCGGTAGTTCCTATTTTTTTTCTGTGGGTGACGAGTACTTTTATTTATTGCATAGAAATTTATTTAATTTTGTTACGATAAAACTAGTTTGCGTATTCAATGTTATCTTTAATGTGGATATTTTTTACACTCATAAAAATTGCATCTTTTATCTCTCAGATAATAAAATACATTATACTTCTATTTTTACACGATAAGAATTGAATCAGGAAATCCATTCATTTTAATTAACTTTTGAAATATTTCTGGCATATAAGCTTGTCGAAATTAATGGCTAACGCGATATTCTTAAGCTAAATTAAACACATTTGATATCTTTGTTATTTGTTACTCAATTAATGAAAACGCTTTTTGATCTTTATTTGCTTTGTTTAGATACCTGAATGAATCCCGGCATTCAATTTCAAATACAATAGCTTTAAAAAAAAAACAGGAAAACCCCATTCTTCTATCCTTTTGAAAAAATGCGTTGTACGAGTTTGCAATCTTCAATGAGCTTTGGGCGTGTGTGTCTCCGTGGGCGTTCATTGATCCTAGCGAGTCCTTATCATAGTGGGTCGACGGGGATCAACATGGCTGCTACCTGAATTTCTCAAGTGACCGAATTTTTCTGTCTCTCGTGTTTACGTCATCTTTCAAGAGCACATATGGTATTGAAGGTGGAGCGCAACAGGAATCAATTCGGTATGTCATCAAGTAGAATTATTCTTTAATTCGATTGATCTCAGTGTCGGCAGGATGGCAGCCGACGATAGTATGGACGACGATGTGTTTGAAGATGTCGATAGTTTGAGAGTTTCGGGGAAGAAAGCTAACACCCCCTCTCCAACAGGGTATCGAGATTATAAGCCCCCAGCTGAAGTTCTCAAACTGTGCCAGACCGATGTCATTGAAGATACAGAAACAATTGTGCATAAGGTACTCAATATGTGTTTTTTTTAACTATTAATAAAAAAATTAAGAACGTTTTGTCAGGTTTTGAATAATTCAAATTTAACAGTACTTGTACGAGTTTGAAACTTAACAACTAGCTACAATTAAAGTCATTGAATTAATTATTTCTCAGTTTGTTTTTGTAATTATGTACAAAGGATGAGTTTTGTAGGAATCTAGTTTAATAATGCAGCTTAAGGTCAAGCAGATTGTTTTATGTAGTAATGGAAACAGTGGAATTATTTCCTGGAAACAAAAAGTTGGTTAATTCTGATATCTCTGTGACATTTTTGGAACAATTACAATATCATTGTATCTAGAAAATATTTTTTCACATTTTAGTAAAATTTCAATATTGTACAACAAAAATTTTTTGTATAACGCCACTTTGGACTCTAAGACTGGCGCAATGAACAAAATTAAAAGTGTTAGCAGTCTACTAGCTTGATCCATTTCAGGCTTATCTTCTAATCCAAATTCGCAATTTTCATAATAATTACATCATTTTAAATGTTAGTGCTTTCTAGTTGCAGTCTCTCCAACTTATTGTTTAGAAAAACTGGGAAGAGTTAGATTTTTTTTAGATTTTTTTTGCAATCTGCAGCGGTGTTTTTTTAACACGACAGCGACGTCTTAATTTACGCAAAAAAACAATCAGGAATTCAAAGATACTTTGGGATTTTGAGCTTTCTATAATGTTTTGTTTCGTTAAAACTTTACAAAAACAATTTTTTTTTCGATGACGCTAGGTTTCTAAGTACACCTGTATTTTTTTTATACAGTTTTTTTTTGTAGTTTTCTAATTCTAATTCCAATTTTTTTATTGCTACCGGAAATTTTATATATGGCGTTAGAACTGATTCATAAATAACGTAACCAATTTGCAGAAATTTAAAACAGACAAAAATTCGACTGTCTGGAATGTTTTACAGCTTGGAAACATTTTTATTTTTGACAATTTCGGCTTAATATTATCTAATCCAATCCAGCAATTTCAACAATCATTACATAAAGATAACCAATTTAGCGAAATTTAAAAACAAAGATTCGACTGCCTGGAATGTTTTACAGCTTGGAAACTTTTTTATTTTTGACAAGTTCGGCTTAATATTAGCTAATCCAATCCAGCAATTTCAACGATCATTACATAATTTTAAAGCAAAGTTGTGTAGTTCATCTGTAGAGGTTTTCTAGTTACAGTCATTTTGATAAAAACTGAGTAGTTACAAAAATTATTGATTTTTCTACAATTAATAATAATTTTTAGGATGACGTTTCAACTGTTTCAGAAATTAAATTAGAACGAATAGAAATTTTGAAGATTTATAAACAGACAATGGTTCAGAAATTTTAGTTTTCTGCGTGATTCGTAGCTTGAAAATTTGAAAGAGTGAACTCAAATCTGCTTCAGAACTGTCTGAAATCGAAGTTTTAGCTGTCTGCATTGTTTGGGAGTTTGAGATTTTTGCTGGAGCTACTATTCTGGCTCAATATTTTTTAGTGACAGTTACGTCATTTTAAAGGCCAAGTTTCAGTTTTTTTTACACTCTTCAAAAGCACTTGCTATCCTACACATCAAGAGCCAGCAAGTTTCTGACAATTTTTTTGTATGAACACCAAGTAAAATATTGAACTTTCAAAAACTAATATATACACAATTTTCGAAATTGGTTGTGTAACCTGAAAAAATTGAATTTTCCACGAATTTAAAGTACGAGTTGAATATTTTTTGGTCTAGTTCTGCATTTTCAAAAATAACAGTTACGTAATTTTTCTCTCTTTTTATTTGGTTGATTTAGTTGCCCAAATTTACGTTTTGAAAATTCTGACTTTGTAAGATGGCGTCAGAACCGTTTCAGGAATAAAACTAGAGGATAAGATGGAGATTAGAATAGGCTACACAAATCCACTTTTGTATATTTTATTATTATTACTTGCAATATTAAGGCAAAGGTTAAACTGTAAATTTGTTCTATAACAACTAATCATATTAAGCGTTAATGTGATTTAAATAGGTATTCTAAAAGAGGATAATAAAGTTTAATTTATAACGTGATTTCAATTTGATTACTCTCAATTAATTTCCAAGTCAGTCTGAAATGACGCATTAAATTAGTCGCAAATTGAATCTTTTATGAAATTTCTATAAACAACTGAGTAAAATCAGATTTCAGAAAATTCATCATACACGATGAAATTATTAATATTGTTTAATATTTCGTGTTTGGAGGAATTTCATTATTTCAGGTATCCACGTCTTCTCCCCCTTAGTTGACAGCTTCACTTACTCTTTATATTGAAATTTTATTTAGCTTCTATTACGGGAGAAAAGAATTTGATATTTCCTTTTACACTTTGAATTTTAATGTAATATTGTAGCAGTTGTCATTTGAAACCAGCACCCTTTTTCTTATCACGTGAAACTTGACATTTTATTAGAAATGTATATTTTAGGGGGCTATTATAATCTCTTGTCAAGGGACAAAATAATCAATATTGTAACGTCTATCTAAAATTAGAGGGTCAAACGTGGCATAGATTCAATGGACGACATGCCCCTATGTGTTTGATTGAAGCGATATTTTTTAGCTAGCTCTCATTATATTGCTAAAACAACATTGAGATAAAGTTCCACTTTAGCTACTCTTGAATTATTAACAATAATTATTTAAAAATGGCTATGATGGGTTTTATGCATTTATCTGTTAAAAGCGCTAGTATGCTAAAAGCTTTTCCTTGTCGATAAACCGTCTCATTTTCGTCTTATCTACTAAACATTTGCTATTAATTTTTTTTTTCATTTTTTTCTTAACTTTTGTACACATATTGAGACGAACGTTTCACATGCAACAATCTCATTATAATTCCTAATAAATTTTTCAGACAATCCTTCTCGGAGACAGCGGCGTGGGAAAAACCTCTCTTCTCGTCAAATTCGACACTGGAAAATTTCAATCGGGAAATTTTTCTGCCACAGTGGGGATCGGTTTTACGGTAAGTCCTATCCGAGCAATGCATTCTCTAATGACGTCACCTGCCTCCAATTATTCACTTTTGTGACGAGAGGACGACACAAATTCGCGATAGAAGAGAACGTCAGGTGAACAGTATCCATAGAAACATCAAATGACTGGGTTAGTAAGCGCTCGGCGCAATATCGAAAGCTTTCATTAAGCTCAGTAAACAGACGAGTTTTCAGCGGGTGTCCCCTAATAAACTGCGATTTTTTATTATCGACCTAGAAAGGAAATGCTTTTATCGCTGGGAATGTATTAGACTTACCATATGTCATGCGAGGTTTATTGCTTATTTAAAATTCGGTTATCAGTTCGTGTAACGCTATGAATGGTGAAGAGGCTAATTATTACAGGCGAGTGGTGCGTGTGAAACCTAATAAGAAGCTTTGTTATGAAGAGGAGACTTGCAAAACATACACGGATACGGTGGCGGGTAATGAAGAACATGGTTTTTATACAAGGAGGGAATCAATTAAAAATGATGATACGTACGATTTGTTTGTCAAGGTAAAGTGATAAGACGTGAACCATTTAGTGTTAAAACTTAGTAAAGGCTCACAAGTAATTTTTTCAGAATTCAATTTAATTTTGGGAGTGTAATAAAACGTTTGTCTTAAAGTTTTCGCTTTGTGCTGCAGTAAAAATAAAATTAACTACTACTGTTCATTTATAGTAAAATGCCAAAACAGAACTATGAAAAAAGTTTGTATTAACAATACATTTTGTTTTCTTGGCTCCGTATTCAAGATATTGATCAACGTATTGTTTCCTTTGATACGTTTAGGGTAATAAAATTAACCCTTCCCTTGACGTTATTATAAATTTGAAATTAATTGATTTAATAAGGTGTATCGAACCTACTAAATTTGACCTCTAATAAGTTCTCAGAAGCATATTTCACTTTTCTTTTGTTAGTTGTGATAATTAATCATCAACTTTGTCGGCGAGTTTTTCTAATATTGACTTTTTTGGTGAATAAATGTTTTCTTCGTCTTTTTCTTTAATTTATAATAATCACATCTTTGTTTTTTATATTTCTGATTTCTGCTCTATTTTTACAACATTGATCTAAGCTCAAAGCAAATCACGGAAAACGGATTTATTCACATTTATGTTAGCACTGTTAAACTGTCCATTAAACTCACAGAACCCAGAAATTGAATTATTAATGCATCGAACTGTAGTTTGACCCCAGAACTGCCTCTTAAATGATTTCCAGTGGAATATAAAGCGTAAAGAGCACTTTCTGGAAATTTAATTTCACCAGCACATTGGAGCATATCTACACATATTTTATTCAGCAGTTTGAAAATGTTTAATGTTCTATAAAAAAAGCGAATTATTTCGCACAACAGAATTAGTAAAATAGTCTACATTTCTAGTATTTATTTTATGTTATTTGAATTATTCAAAATTTGTATGGCAAATGTGCAAACACTGATTTCACTGATTCCAGTTTGGTCGAATGAATTCCTAGAACCACAGTATTGATTTTCCAGACTCATATTTGATATTTTGTGGAATACGTTTCTTTTAAGACTGTAGACACGTACTTTTTAATTTTACGAAGGTTAGTTCGGAAGAGCGGGAAATTACGAACTTTTATCATCAGAGCAATCACAAATTTCAAACTTTTTCTAGTTTACGTTGAGTAAAGTAAAAAATATCGAAACTTGAATTTGAAACGCAATTTTAAACAAATAGGTATTAATTATTTTTAGTTTTGCATTGAACTAAGTATATACATTTGTTAATTAAAGCACAATGTTGTTCGCAATTTTTTTACCGGATGAAAATCTCCTTTTAAACAGTGGTAGTAACTCCAGGCGTAATGTTATTTTCATGTAAAGAACTATGTATAATAATTTGAAAGAACCTTTTTTAAGTTTTTTTTTCAAATCTTTCGCATTGTTCCATTTTGATGTTTACTTTAATTTTAAATTTTAGTTTTTACTTTTGTAGCTAGATATTTCTTCTGATCCGGAAATAAAACGTGAATTTTTGATTCTTACAAAAATAGAGTGAATCTTTTTTATAGATTTTGAGCTTGTATTTTTGAGTTTGCTTAACAAATTTATAACAAACTTGAATCAATTTTGAGTAATAAGATATAAATTCTTCTATAAACAATTCTTCTTATGATGATATAAGACCACATAAGAAAACCGAAAAAAATTGGAGTTGAAAACATGACAATTTTAAATCGTTTTTTGACAATGTAGAATTCAAAATTTTAAAAAGTAAACGACTTTAGTACTCGTGAACTTTAAATGAATGAAGTTTAGAAGTTGGGAGTTTGTTGTTTAAAAATGAAAATTTTAAAATTTCTTAATTTGCTTTTTTAATATATAGTTTTAAAAATATTATATTATTTTTTGTTTTTATTTTAAAAATATTATTAAAACGATCTGAAATTTCGTATCATGAAACTTATCAAATTTTACTCAAGTTGTACTTTGGGCTCAATATTTTTTAATCCACTCCTGCTATTTTAGTTGCTTCATTTTACAGGAGTATCAGCGACTCAAATTTTCGTTTTAAAAAAAATGTTTTAAATTATGACGAGAATTTAAGGAATTAAATTTTAGGATTTTAAATTCTTTAATGCAAGGATGTAAAAATTGAAAGAACTAGGAAAATTTCTATCGAATTTAAATTATCACAATTCTTATTTTAACATTTGAAGCTCCTGTAAATCATATTTTCAACTTAACTTTTTTATGGGCCTAAGTGAGTAGTCCAGCAAATTTGTTTTTTGTTTTTCTCAAAATCATTGTTAGTTGACATTGATGATTTATCCCCTGGATCCCTCAATTATTTATTTCGAACGTCTAGTATAAAATGTTAATTAAATTGAATATTTTAGTATTCAATTGTGGCTATTGTCAAACTTTAATTAAATTTACATATATGCACTGTTCTGCTCCCTATTATTATTTAAATCAATAGGTAATGTTACTGGGCGACTCCGGAGTTGGTAAAACGTGTATTTTGATGCAATTCCGAGACGGCTTATTTCTTGGCGGTAACTTTATTTCAACCGTAGGCATTGATTTCAGGGTGAGAATGCATTGTTGATATTCTTCAATCATTTTCGGCCCAACATTCCAAATCTTATTTTTTAGAATAAAGTAGTAACAGTAGATGAGACTAAAGTCAAATTACAAATATGGGACACCGCTGGCCAGGAGAGATTCAGAAGTGTCACCCATGCCTATTATAGAGACGCACATGGTGAGTTTGTCTGAAACAGTATTAAGATAATCAGTTTGGTTTTTAGCCCTTTTACTTTTATACGATGTGACCAATAAGACTAGTTTTGATAACATCCGAGCTTGGCTGAGTGAAATCAGGGAGTACGCTCAAGACGACGTGGTGATAATGTTGCTAGGTAAAGTTGAATTTCTACACAATGAAAATTATAGTTCAAAGTAATTTCAGGCAATAAAGCAGACTGCGGAAGTGATCGAGCTGTTCGAAGAGAAGAAGGCGAGAGATTAGCACGTGAATACAATGTAGCTTTCATGGAAACATCCGCAAAAAGTGGACAAAACGTAGAACTGGCTTTCTTGGCAGTAGCAAGGTATTTGTCTCAACGAGAGTATGTTTATTTCTTGTTTGTTTGTTAGGGAGTTGAAGTATCGACAAAGTGGCAATCGTCCTGACAACTCCACGTTTTCAGTTCAAGATTATGTTAGAGAACAAACACAAAAACCGCCTTGTCCTCCTTGTATTACATAAGTAACAATTCCACTGGGACCCACAATTACTAAGCCTGAACTGAACAATATGAACAACACCAAGAAAAGCAGTTTCTTTGTGACTATGATGACAGTCTGTGATAAAAACAGACTGGGACAAAGTAGGTTGGCTGTACAGCTGCTTAATATCACAATGTCGTAGTGTGCAAAACATTTTTACTACCATATTCTTGTACACTAATGTGGTTAATTCCAATTACGTGTCCTCTACATCTAGCGTTTGCTGCAATTAGAGAACAGGTAATTGGTAGGTGTGCCCCTGTATTCATATCATTTGTACTGAAAATTAAGAATATCTGCTATTGATAGAATATGTACCAATCGAATTATTAGAGGACTACTGATATTATTGATGACATTGTTAGAACAATAATTTTTAAATAATATACACTCTGGATAGAACTCTTGAGTATATTGTTTGTATAGCGTTAGGTAATTAAAATATCTATATTCTGTTACTTGATGTATAATATCGGAAAGTCTTTAAATAAATTATTTCTATGGTCACTGCACAATTTCTATTCACCAAAATTGCGTTTACAGTAGATTTATTTAAAGAAAATAACTTATACAACAAAAAATTACTAAAATTGTGGTTACATCTGGCTAACAATAATTTTGGCCATTTTTTGAACAAAAGGAAGATTTGGATTATGTTATGGACCTTCGGTTTCTGTTTCAAGAAATATCTCTAGATAAATGACTATTCTATTTCACAGAACATCATCTAAATTATTCAGTCTTAGTACATTTAGTTTTAAAATTAAATTACACCGACGAAGCACCTCTTGAGAATCTTTGATGACGACAGCGCACTCTTTCCAAAACTGATACTTCTTGTCTTCTGATTTAGATCCTTCATTTGATTCCTCTTCAAGTAATCGACCAACTGTCTTTCTTACTGTCACAATTCTGTCTTCGTCAATAAGTGAAATCCTATTTCCTTTAACTCGTCCTTTGAAGAACACTTCAACTTTGCGCTTTTCACGCGTTGAAAAAAACTCTTCGCAAAATTTCCTCATTAGTTCTAAATCGACTTCAGCATACTGGAGAGGTCTATTTTTTCTAATGATATTTCGTGTAACATGTGCCATTGTCTTCATCCTATTTGTTCTTATTGCAAAACTGTTTAAATAAAGAAACTTTTCAGGTTTAGGGCGAATTTTTCTTTTATCGTCTTGTCCCGCTTTCAAACGAGAGTACTTATAGCGGAGCAAACGAGGCAAATAATTTATTCGTTCTTGGATATAATGTCTGATGTTGTATTCTTGCACATTAGCGGAGAATTCTAGCTGTGCCTCAGAGTACGACATGACAATTATCATTATTAAAAGGACCGCACTTGATTTCAGAACAACAATATATAAACTTAGATAGAAATATGAGATTGTGTTCAACGTGAATCTACGTATATTAACCTTTTTTGCTTGAAGGTACATCACAATTAACTGTCTCAAAATGCTTGAAAATGCATGTGCATCTTTATGTTCATTTCCAAATAAAAGCATAATCATCATCGCATATGTGACCACTATGATAAAATAGCATATAAGAACAGTAAGAACGGAAACTGTAGATAAGACTAACGTTCGTTCCAATATCCTGAACATTAATCCGAAACGAAGGAACTTCCAGAGCCGGGCAGTAGAAATACATATTAAAATGGCAGCAAATATTTTCATAAAGTCGTCTACATAAAAGATGTAAAAATAGTTCACGAACTGGTTCTTTTTCGCGCGTTCTAGTTCGTCAAGATAACTTTTGATCATTCTCATTCTTAGAATAAAGAATACAATACAAACTATACTCATTGTGATAATAAGAAAATCCAGCAAAAACCAAAGATCTTTGTAAAAGTATCGAATCTTCTTAATAGTTCCGAAGGTTTGTTTCAAGAACAACACTATAACCCATATTACAAAAAAAAAGAGGGAGATAAAAGAGACCGTCAGTATTTCGTTTTTAAGAAAGAGCATCCTGGCTGTTACCACCTAAAAAATAAAAATAAGCTTTTGGTAGTCACGTCTTTTACTTACTTTAACTCTTGTAAATGTGTATCCGCTTACACTGCGTTCAAACAAAAGCTCCACTGCGTTAAACATATTATAATTTGCGTTGTAAGTCAAAAACTCAATAAAAATTCCTCTGCTTTTGTCATCGAGCCAAACTTTTCGGATAAGCTCTCGGAAATTAGCGTATGAGTTATAAAGGCTTCGACCTAAATAACTGATGTAGCCTCCACCAGAATAGATGCTAAATTTTCCTAAACAAAATATTTTTTTAACCACAAGTGAATAATTTAGTACCAATAGTTCCAAGCGACCCAGATTTTAGCACAGAAACATACGTCCAAATTCGTCGCAACCGATCAAACTTCAAATATTGCAGTAGGGCTTTTTTGCCGTAACCAAAAAATCCTACCTCGTAGTTGTATATCGAAATTTCACGAGAACAGTTTACTCCTAAGAAAATCATAGGTTTAGCCACTACACAAAGGTTAGGTTTAATTCTTTGTTGTCTCAATCTTATGACTCCCATGTATTTATTATTCATGTCTATTGTCATTGCAGGTTCTGATATTACAAAGTTTCCGTACCACCTAATGGGTTGAACTGATGGTAGAAGAGTAGAATTCACATATTCGTAGAATCTTAAAAAACTAGTTACAATTTTTCTTTAAAAATGTCTACGTACTCGTGGATAGATTTGATGTCATGAAAATCGCCAGTTCTTGTGTACACAGCCTGTAGCATGTTTTCAACGGTAGTTTTCCCTAATACCAAACGACTATCCTTATCGCTTAAGACCACTAAATATAAAATGACAATGTAGATACCAAACATTACGAGATCTTCAAGTTCGGAAGCAACACTACGTCGGTGTTTCACTACTTTCTGTTTTATCTAGAAAAATCTTTGCATTGTGATGTAGATGTATAAAAAACTCACTTGTATTGTTGTTGTCTTCATAGGTTCATACAGATGAGTAAAGTAAGGTCGTAACAACAAAGCATCAAAGTTTTCATACAAAATTTCTCTTTGACACTCTGTCGCTTTCCAAATTTCATTCAATTTCTTGCCGATATTGTACTGTAACAAAGTCTGAATAATTTGTCTTAAACAATCAGTTCTTTACCGTTCCAACTTGACAGAAAAGATTTTGGATAAATGCGAAAATAGTTTCATAAATGAAAATGTCGAATACTAGAGCTATAGCACACGTTGTGAGCCACATTAGACTTTTGTTGTAGGGTGTCCAAAAGGCGGCAACAATCAATAGAGATACGGAGGTGGTTATCTGCAGAACTAAAATAATCCTAGAACACAAAAAAACGGACACTATAAAAGCTAAAAAACCTTAAATTTGTTTGTTTTCTAAAATGTAACTTTGTCTACACTTTATGCCTTATTTTATTTACTCTATAAAAATACATACCAACAAACGAAGGTAATTCGGGAAATTAATTCTTTCAAGATCTCTTGCTTAAAAAGCTGCATTTTGGAAAAACTAAAATAAGAACCTGCACTTCGTACATATTACAAATTCTAATAAAATTAAACCGAAACCCCCAGACAAAAACCATATGAATCAAAAATGTGGGAAGCGAGCCGATAACAGCGTCAAAAACGGTACCACCGTCAACTTTATACTCTTCATCAAAGCTATCCTGCAACTCAAGCTGCGGTACTCCTACCAATATTAAAATAATCGTGAATGTTGTCAGGACCATCGAAAGTAGAACTGTGAGTCTATTCACATATGAAAAATTTTCCTCGTCTTGTAAAAACCACCAAGTATGATAATTTCTAACAAATTTAATTTTATTAACCCAATTAGTTTTTGTTGGTGTTAATTCGACGTAAGCATCACCATTAAGGACAGCTAAACGTTTTTTCACTTTAAAGTACGAACTTGAGTATTGTTGCATGTCGTAGATTGTAATATCTTTACAAAACCTAAAAATTGGGTTTTCTTTAGTTAATAACAAAAACTTAAAAAACACACCAATCTGGACTTGGTCCCGAACAGTCGAACCACAATTCAAGTTTGTTTATAAAACCGAGATGGTGTTTTGTAGTCAGTACAAACATGTCAGTGTTAAACTTTTGCAATAAACGTAGTTTTGGGTCAGGATAATTTAGCACGTGCGGCTAAAAAATGCGATGACCAAAAATGAAGTTGAAGTATTAAAAGTGTCTTACGTCGCTACTTGCATTCTTTCCAACAAGTCGAACCGTTACGTTGGAAGTGGTACCAGAGTGAGGATATCCCCTAGTCTGTACAGAAATCAAGTACGCAAAAAGATGATTTCTGTTGTTATCGGCTAAATAGTACACCTCGCTCTTGTAAAACAAAAAAAATTATTAATGTAAATGTTACAAACATACTTACCTGTTTTTTACCCGCGGCGAAAATAAGTAAAAAGCAATAAAGCCCAACTGTAGTTGCGAGGGTTATAAAAATAATGTACCATCTATGGAGTTTCATTTCTAAGTCGCCACGCATAACTTCTTGCAAAAATGTTTTAACATTGTTTTCGTGAGCGGCAATAACAGAAAAGTTTGTACATCCACACTTGATGAGACTGCTATTCTGTACAGCTACGGACTTAGAAACATTTAGTGAGGACCAACAGTGCTGTGGCGCAAAACGGAATCTTAATATTTTTGTTTTGTGGATTTGGTGATTGACTTAAAAAAAGTTTAATTGTTTCAAATTTTAATTTTTAATTGCTTAATTTTAAAACTACCTGAACTAAGCGTAGGATTACAAAATGTAACACTATTTTTTTTAAATATAAATTAATAAAATTGGTGGATGCGCCCGGAAAATTAAAAACCTCGTTATTCTTATACGTTTACTCATGAGCTGTGTTGCCTGAGATAATACAAATTTGAAATAGCAAAAGTAAACTGCAAAGTGAAGTGTTGTCAAAGAAGTTTTCTTGTTATTAATTTTTAACCTTAAATGTCTGCTATAAAAAATCATACAATACACCATGACTGAAAATGACCAAAATCGAATTTTTATACCATTAGTTTTTTTTAAACTCGTAAACTGAACGTATCACAGATTCCCTTTCAGCACCATGTTTTAATACCTTGCAATACAACTCCCACGAATTTTGCGACTCCACCCAATGAATACAGTTCGTAACAACTGCACTAAAATTATAATCAATTGATTCGATTGATTTCCGAGCTACAAATTGCCTATTCGCCAAAACTCCCATAAAACACCAGATATTAAAATCATTCTTGTTTTGGAATTGCACAACATTATTAGCTTCCGTAATAATTGTACTGTTTGCAAAATCTTCAACGGTTGGGAATCTAAAGTTGGTCAGCACGATCTGTAATAAACAGTTAAAAAATGGTTAATTACTTTACCTAAAATCACACTTCTAAGATTTGCTCCTTAGGCGCTTTACTAAACTCGACTCTTAGATTTTGTCCTTTCGCCAGTTCGATTCGCCTAACTTTAATGACTCGATTTAATTCTTCCCAGGATAAAGATTCGTACTTCTCTGGAACAAGAAATGTGTCCTGGGTGTAATCAACAACGAAATGTGACTGATTCTTTATGGTGAAAATTAAATATGCGGGCTCCTCAAAAGTTGTGATTCGTTCCTTGCAAGTTGAATGCCAAAATTCAACATTTACAATGTTTGTTGATACTGGAAGATGTCTACGGTTCCACCAGAAGATATCTTTGCTCCATACTGACATTAAAATGTCATAATAATGATCATCGTTTAAAAAATCTTTAGGTGGGAGTAAAACTACTCCTTGTGAAGTAATATCACTTTTGAATAAGATTCTTCCTTCATCTTTGGCTACCATAGTTAAGCTTTGTTCGCCAACAACCTCAATAAACTTTTCACCAGGGGCTGTAGTCATGGCGGTGATTTTCGCTGCAATACTTGACGACTTAACGATGTTATAAGTTGCTTCTTTTAGCTGTAATTAACCATTATTTTTTAATGTTTTACAGAAAGAGGCTTACATTTTGAATGTGCTTATAATAGTCTTCTTGATAATCAATATAATTGTCGTAGTTTTCTGTAATAACAATTTCATTTATTGTTGGAATTTCCGTCGAAATGTTGTATTCGATAGGTGCGATAACACCAAAGTTTGGGTTAGTGTTGGTTTCTAGACACTTGTTTAGGTTGTTTGACACTTCTCTTGACTTTTCATCGAGGCTGAGAGGAGATCTTTCCTTTTTTACAAACTCCATGTGTTTTTCTATCATTTTTCTGCAAAGTGTTGTACTGAGTTTAGCAAGTTGAGGATCTGAGTCTGTTGGTGCATTTTTATTCATGAGTTTCGTAATAGATTGTCCTATTCTATCTATTTCACTAAGCGAAGTTATTTTTGTCTGAAAATTTCAATTAAACTTTTATGTATAAAAATGAATTTACTACATTTAGTAGATCTAATGCTGCGTTATATTTTAAGTTTTCAATAAAATCGGTGATGTTGCTATCATTGGAGTTTGTTGTCACCAAGTGATCAACTAATGCTTGAAACTTGCTTATTCCTTTTTCTGTGTTTTTAGTGTGAGTACTTGTTAATAATTCTTGTATCGAACCCTTGTAAAACTTATCAAAATCTTCGGTTGTTGACATTTTACTTTCGTAAACTTCCATGTCTATCTTCAATTCTATATGAGGCCCATTTTGAAAAGAAACTCTAACAAAAAAATCGTACATCCTAGAAACAGGTAGAACAAATTCCATTTCAAAAGCGCGAGGGTAATAGTCATCCATACTTATTAATTCTTTGGATGGATCTAAAAATCAACAGTCTTACATGTTTTTTTTAATTATCATACACCTTTTTTTTCCGCAGCTACAAATTCGTAGTGATTTCTTTGGCGCTTTCCTTGTTCGCAGTTCAGTCTAAAAAAAGTGACCATGCTTTCACCAACTGATGGGGTTACTTTACAACCACTAATTATAGGAGGCGCTATAAAATTTAAATTAAAAGAAGCCTCCCCTAACCGAGGCGCTGTATTTTTTAGTGTGACGGTTACGACGTATTTTCCAGGTTGAAGAACGTTCTTCAGAATTAAAAATTTCATTCCGTTTCTTCCGAACTCTGTATTTTTCTCATAATCAAATTGAAAATTTTCGTTATTTTCAATCGGTTCACGTTGAATTGTCCATTCATAGTGGTTGGGTAATATACTGAGACAGTTCAAAACGCATTTTGCGTGTAAGAAAGTTGGGTGAAAGTAGTTTAAAACGTCAGTAACAGGAAGACAGTTCTTGCCACACAAAATTTCAATTTCCGCTGCGGCACCTTTGACGTGGATTATTTGAACCGTGTTTGCTGTGGTTTTAAACTGTGACAATACAGTCAAAGTAACTTCAAATTTTTGGCTTTCTACCATAAATTCAGAAGGAATCCTTAAGTTACTCTCTGTTGAGATTGCGCCATTAGTACAGAACATTGGTACCTTTACTGTTTGAGAGCATGTCCATTCAAATTTTAGATCTTCTACAGTACTTTGTTTCAAGTTGGGATCTACTGAATGAGCTCCGTTTAATTCTAATTCGTTGTGACTCGAAACAATTCTGCTACTTCCTCCAACGATATTAGCTATTGGCGAAAGAGCAACGTAGTCAAAGTAACACACCATCTCTTTCATATGTGGTAAATCTTCGTTCTAAAGCAACAAGAAATCAATAACAGAAAGTAGTAATGTAGCTGGTAACACACTGGATCTTTTAACGTAGCTGTTACGTTGACAAAATAGGAACCTGGTTTGACGGAATATTTGTCAAATCTAAGTATGTTTGACCCTTGGTAGGAAGTTATAAATTTTTTTACATCTAGTTCTGTTTTAGTTTCTTCATTTACCCATTTGTAGTGAAAATTGTATCTTTCTAGAGGTTTTTTCTTCTGTTCATCTGTATGGCTCCAAAATGGAAGCACGGAATATTCGTCATTGGGGTGCATTACAAGAGTTTCATTTTTTTTGTAACTGAAAACAAATGTTTTTTATTCCAAATTTTCGTGTTTTTTTTTCACTGAAAAACAAAATATGACTTACCAGTTTCCCACATATGGAAATCCCTCCCAAGCTTTAGTCAGTTCTAAACAAAACATTTTTACCTGAATATTAATATTAATATTATACCACTACTTACTGATAAAGTTTTCAAAAACTAAAATAAGAATCACAAAGTATTGCCAATATGACATTTTGAACATTAATAAATAATTATCACCAACTTGATTTTAATGGTCAGTGCTATCCCTCCCGAGCCTTAGTCAATTCTAACTTAAACTTTTTTATTTGAGTAATGAAATTATAGCAGTACTTACCGGTGAAGCTTCCAAAAAGTAAAATAAGAAACACAAAATAACTCCGGCATGGCATTTTTGACATCAAACAAATATCACTAATTTGATTATAATAAAAAGTTTACTATTCCGTGATTTTTAGGGTACGAATGGAAGTTGAAGCTCTTTGGATTCTTGAATTTTTAAGACTAGACTTCTTAAATTATTACAATTTTTCAATTTTCAGATTTGTCTATTATTATCTGTATCCTAGTTCTAGAACCTTTTATATTTTTTGACTTTTTCTTACACTTTCAGACTTTTACAAGGCATTTTCTTTATTAATATTAATCTGAGGATGTGTTTCTGCATCCTAAGAATAAGAATCCTTGGAAAACATGTTCCTTTATAATGACAATTTACATAACTCAAATATTGTAGGCTGACAAAATTAAGACATGTATTTCGCGTAAGTAAATGGTTACAAAAAGCCATTTTTTTAAATCTTATGTACAATCTTTATTCATATATAATATAGTAAAAAATATAAATAGATAATATAGATATAAAAACATGCCGCGCAGTACAAATATTCAGTATTTGGCAAGAACACGTGTATGCTTTAATACTGCCATACGTTAGTACTTAAGCCTATAAATAAGTCCTCATCTTTGCAAAATTAGACTCTCAAGAGTATTTTTTAATCTTAAAACATACGTTATCAGAAAATAAAACTTTACATTCACATTAATATTAACATACGCGTATGAAAGCAAAACTTTCTTTTTTAGCCTAACAAGCCTATAATCCAAATCGAGAATATTTTTCAGATCTTTATAAATTACACCGGGACTGCCCTTTTTTGAAAAACACAAACTTACGTTCCATTATTGCTTGATTAAAAAAACGCAAGTTGTGGAATGTTGTGATTTCAGTCCTAAAGAGTATATTGAACACTACCTTGATGGGAAAAGACTGTCATAAGAAGGTGGTAAGTCTTTATCCTCATCTACTTGGTTGACGCTACTGTTAGGTTGGGAAACTGATGACCTAGCGCCTACTTGTTCATTCATCTCAATAACTCTAGGCTACAATTAAAGTTGTTAAAAGTCATGAAAGATTAAAGAGAAAACTTACAGTTTCATTTATTTGACTCTGAGGCGTTGTTGTACTTGGACTAGCAAAACTTTGTGACCAACAGAATATTTTGTACGTTTTACAGATCCATAAACATAAAATAAATAGTGCAAATACCACAAACACTGAAGAAACTGCTCCTATTAGTACTTTATTACCATAGTAATAATCAATCACATCCTGCAATCACTTAGTTAATTTAGAAATTAAAAAAAATATATATAATCACTGTTGTTTTTGAACATCCATTCTCATCCTCACAGTCTGGTAAAGGGCAGTTAATATAAGAGTCTAAAAAGAACCCTGAATAGATACAGAATTCTTTTCTATCTTTACTGCAAGGCTTATATGAAGAGTCCCTCTTTGACACTTGTGAACAATCTAAAATTTCCTTGTTAGCATCTTTTTGAATTAATAAATACATACGTTTATAAGCTGTAAAAACAATACTAAGATCTGTCTCTTCTTCATTTTTAAGGTGCTCTTTTGACACTGAAATTGTGACATCTAATTCACCCCTTTCATCAACAAAGGCTGTCCCAGATGATATAGGCTCTAAAGGATTGGCAAAATTATGATCCATATACAAAGCTGCGTTAAATCTCCCACAAAACTTCTGACTTGAAGATCCATCTTTCCGTTCAAATTGTATATAGTCTATGCATTCATCATTAGTAACGTTTTTACGAAAAATTAAATGTTGTATCACAGCAATAATTCCTTCACGGGAAGACGAGGTTGTCACTTTAAATCTGCACCTCTGGTTCACTTCCCAGTCTAAGGCATGATTGTTTAACTGAGTTTGTGTAACAATTAAACCAGAACGTGGCCCTTTCTCTAATTTTATTTTAGATTTTCGTATTGGTGAACACAAAGCTTCGTTTTCCACTGTCACTAAAAATTAGAAGTCAGATTATGACAGAACAAGGGGGCTCACCTTACTTTCCACATATTGGGAAGAATATGGAATCATTATAAATAGAAAAAAGCTGCATCTGGCTAAATTTAACTCCATGGTGGTTCCAGTTATTTATTTACATTGTTTAAAAACGGAAAAGAGTTGCACATTTTTGTATAATTGACACAAGAGTGACAGATGTCAAGTAAAATGTCAAACGCACATTTTACAAAACAAAGAAAATAACTTGTCACCAATTAATTCCAGAAATACTTTAGATAATTCCAAGAACATTGCCAAGGTTGAGAGTTTCTTCCTGTTGCTTCGTTGGAGGTCAATTTTTAATTTGTACCAAAAATCTTTTCAGTAACTTTTGTTAGACCGGTTGGCAATGCTGTGACAAGTTCGTTATGTTTGACATGCGCCATATTTAATCTGATTTGAAATTTTGAACAAGATGAGCACTGTTTCTGGGGGTTCTTTTTTATCTAGTAACCAACCTGCGAATAATCCAGTTCATGAAAGAAACGCCTTAAGCACAGTTAAAAGGTAAATAGAAAGTTAAAAGTATTTTTTATGAAAGTTTGTGTTTTTAGGCACCGACAATGTCTACGACGTAAATTTCTGGATATAACTCCTTTAAAACTCGATGAAATTCAACGGGAAATAGACGAAGCCGATACTGAATGCGAATGGAATCCAGTATTTAAAGATTCAGAAACAGATAGTTCAAATAAAGAGAATAAACAAGGTGATCAAGAAGCACAAGGACAGAGAAATTTCAAGTTACACATCCATGATGCCCCAGTACAAACACCTGCTAAACCACCTGAAATAAAAGTTACCAACTTTGCAACTCCATGCATTCAAACTAAACATGTAGAGCCTGTGAAAGTAAATCGAGCTCTAGACTTTCAATATGTGACTCCTAACAACAAAATTCCAACTAAAGTACAATGTAGTGTAAAAGTGCCGCATATGAAGACACCTATAACAAAGCTATTTGCTCCTAAAACACCACTAAAATCATGTGTGCAATCACCAGAATCAAAATTCAAGGAAATCATTATCAATAATGTGTTTTATAGAGTTTTAAATCAGTTAGGGAAAGGAGGAAGTTCACAAGTCTTTCACTGCTATAATCCTGTCCTAAAAACACACCGTGCTGTTAAAGTTGTTTCTTTAGGTAATCAGGAATCTGCAGCAGGATTTGTTAAGGAAGTGGCAATGTTAAAGAAGTTGCAGGGCTGCAATAGGATTATTAAGATGTTTGATTAGTAAGTATATATAGTTATTGATGGTTAAACTAAAATTACAGTATATGAAAATTTTGCTTTTTGTGTCAGTGACATAATGTTTAATATTCTTGTCATCTTATATTTAAAAAAAAATGTGTCAATACCCTGTAATTGAAATTTTCTTTTTTCTCAGTGAAATTAAGGAAAATGAGAAAATTCTTTTGGTAGTACTGGAAGTTGGAGGCACTGATCTATCCAAAATTCTCAAAGAATCAATGCTAAACACAACTCATATGCCTTTATACAGACTTCTCTACTATTGGATGGAAATGTTATATGCAGTTCAACAAATGCACTCCCATGGAATCATCCATTCTGATCTCAAACCCGCAAATTTCTTGAAAGTTGAAGGTTACCTGAAATTAATTGATTTTGGAATTGCAACATGTATCCAAAGTGACATGACTAGTGTTGTTAAATCTGTGCCAGAAGGTTCATTCAATTATATAAGTCCAGAAGCTTTAAACAATGTCAGTTCAAATGTGAGCAGTCCAAATGGAAAAGCAAAGTACAAGGTCTGATTGTGTACATTTTTATCGTTGTTTGCTAACTATTTCTGTTTTAGTTAAGTTATAAGTCTGACGTATGGTCCTTAGGATGTATTTTATACCAATTGGTGTACAGGCGAACACCTTTCCAGCATATAACACAACTTTGGATTAAGTTAGCTACAATTGCGAATCCCGACCACAAGATTGAATATCCAAAGGCAGATTGGGTTCCTCCGGTAGTTGTTGAGACTATTAAGAGATGTTTACAAGTTAATGTGAAGTTAAGACCTTCAGTGGACGAATTGATCTCACAGTATGAAAGTCTTTTTCATTCTATAGGTTAAAACTTTTTTATTAATTAATTCAGCGACAAATGTAATAGATTTATAATTATAGTAATTTTATATACAACTCAACTAGTCGATTTCATTTATAATCTCATATTTTCGTTAAAAGGAATCCAAAATTTTGGAGTTACTATAGAAAAATAACCAAAAAAAAATGTACAAACATAAAAACTTACAAGAAAATAAATGACGAACATTCAATATTACAAAGTAAAGGTACAGTAACATGTTTTTCAAATAATTTTTGTTACGAATTTTTCTTTGCTTTCAGTCTGCTCAATAACTCGAGGCAATTGTCCATTTTAGTATCTGCGATTTTTTTCTAACAGCAGTCTTCAACTAAAACAGCCAAACAGTTTTTGATTAAATTTTTGTAATTCAGAATTTTTGCCAATCGTTGAAAAGTTTAAATCAAGTTTATAAAATGATGGATATTAAAAACACCACACAATGAACGCATAGGAAGTGACTAAGTGTACTTCTTTGGTGATAAATCTAAAAATTTTATAATAAAAACACTTTATTCAGACTGCTTTAAATTGAAATAACAACCACTGGGAATAAATAAAACCTAAAGCATATTAGGATTCTATAATATTTTTAAAGCATACCATATAATCCATAATGAATATGGGAAATCAAGTTACTTTTCTGTGATATAAAAACATCTAAACCTACTCTACACAAATTTACAATTTTACTTGGATATTTCACAGGTGTAGTTCTTCAATTTGACTGTTTTATAAATATAAATTGGCAGTATTTTTTACATGACTGTTAACCTCTACCTTCGTTACAGTCTCCTCCTTGCCCGCTTCTTAATTCTTTTATTTTTCGTTATAGAGGTGTCGGTACTTGACGCTGTATTTTCGTCCTGTTTCGGTGTGTTTAATGGAGTTGACGTTTTGCAGTCGTTTAATCTCATACTCAAATTCATAGAATCGAGTTCGTCTTTTGAATCAGGAACCGCAGTAGTTGTCTCTCTCATCTGTAACTTGCCCTTAAAAAACTATTGAGTGAAAGAATAATTTCTTACCGGATCATGATCGGAACAGACAAATCCTAGTGATTTATCGTATCGAACGTTTCCTTGAGAATGTGAAGGACAGTAGGAGTTTACACATTTAATACAACATCTGATGGTGCGTTTCGAACAAATGTTGCAGTTATGCCATGGACACACCCATTTTCCACCTAAATTAAATTAATTTTAGATATATATAATTTAGAGATATAGAATTACCATCAGGCCACGATTTTAAGCCCACACATCCCAAGTGATAATACTTTGTACAAATCTTATTATTACAAGCACCAACATCTCCCATTTTTCCACAAATGAAACAGGGATCTTCAATAATGATCACATCAGGTGTCGTTATCTTCTTCTTCTTCGGTGGTTTGTTCGATTTTCTTGGAGGAGCATCCTAGCACGCAAAAATTACTTATATGTCAAAAAGTTATCATAAACTCACTGGTTTGACTTTAACTCCAATGAAACCGCTACAATTCGGGGCGCCACATTTACAAATCTTTTTCTCTTTCCCTATACATTCCAAATTGTAGTTAAATGTCAGTTCTGTGTCAGCAGGAATATCACAATTGGCGAAGAGACCGACTCTAGTATCACCGTTGACAGTCCATTTCTGTGTCTCACAATTTGGTTGACAAGAATGGTTCATGAAGCGTGCCACATTTCCCTTGGGACCTGCGTCCAACATCCTATCTTTGTCAATAGTTAAAAAGTAGTAGTTCTCTTCTTTCTGTTCGTGCATTTTTTGAATACGTCGTTGATATTCTTGTTCATCTATTAATTCGCCAACGTATTCAATCACGAATTGACCTTTGCGAATGGGGGCCAAAGTTTTCAGACCCCAACCACGGACTGCTGTGCGGTGGGGTACTAAAGGTGGATATTCACGTTTTTCGAAACATTGGTTATTGCAGCGTTCGCCGGCTGGGCAGACATCGGGGTTGCATTCGGTTAGCAGAAGTCTAAAAAATGAGTGTCAAGAGTTTATAAAAGTCAGAGATGGTATTTGTACTAGAATTTTTAATAGTTGGTATCTGTTATGGCTTGTTCTACAGATAAAGGAATTCTATTGGGGTCATCTCGTAGTTCTTTCAGTCGCTTCTCTGACCTCTAAAGATTTAAAAATAACTATAATGAATATGAATATTTACCATTATTTTGTCTGACCTTAAAGTTAGATTATCTACGATACAACATGACATGAAATGCCAAAAAAATCTCATTTTATTCCATCGTCTGTAGAACTAGTCATATATGGAAAATCAAACACTTGGATAAACTAACAAGACAATCTCAAAATGATAAAAATTTAGAACTGTTTTGATAACCAAACATCAAGTTCCTTCCATTTATCTATTTTCTTAACATGTCTGCAGAAACTCGCCAAAAAACATTTGGAGTGAAAGTTTACTTCTTGATATTACGCACCTATTAAGACAATCACTATCAGGTCCACAAGGATGCGGCTGATTAGGGTCACAATCACAAGACGTCGTATTACTGGTGTTTCCATCAAACAACCTAACATTACCCACTGGTTTATTAACTTTGATTCTAATATATGGCGGTGGTTTGAGTCCATTTTTCTTTTCCGCTACCATCGTAAGTTTAAATTCTGTAAAACAAACATTTAAACAAACATCTCAAAAGAATGATCAACTGACGTTTTTTTAATTCATGTGCGGCTGCTGCTTCTTCTATGGCTTTGACGAACGCATTATCCACTCTCTTTCTCGCCGAATTCGAGTGCCCCTTATCACCTTCTTGAAACAAGAAAGTCCTCCCTCTAGATACCCAATAGTGGTCGTAGGTACCGAAGAACTTTACCACAAACTCGCCTTTATTATGTGCAATATTTCGAACATTATCTGGAATTTCGTTAGGGAAAAGTATAACAGCCGGCCACCACCTGAAAGTTCCCAGTTTCACCCAAACGATTTCATCGTAGAGTGGTAAACGTCCCGATTGGCAGTCTTCGCAGAAAAAGGTGTCGTCTTTGTTGAGGTCACCCGGTAGACATTCAATATGAACACTAGTTGGGCATGTTTCGCAACAAATCAGATTGCCACCTTTCGAACAGATGAAGCACCAGTTTGTGTTGATGGTCTGCTGCATCCGTTTCCGTGACTTGTCTTTGTAGAAGTGTCTTGGACATATAATTTGAGAGGAGCTCAAAATTTCGGTAGCTGCAGGAACACAGAAACTACTGGAATGGTACGTTGCTGGACATCTAAGACATTTGACCACTTTGTCGCTTGTACACCGAGAATTTGAGGTGTGTGGATCATCTGATATGCACGTGTGGCAAACATGATTGGGACACACAAATGTATCGTATTTTGCATCGGACTGTTTGTCTTTAGTGCTCTGAATCAGAGACCACTGTGTCTGTGGCCACGCTTTTAAGCATTCGGGATGATAGTACTTCCCGCACTGATGTAATGAACATTTTTGGCGGAATTTAGAACCGCTAGCTGATTCTTCTTTCTTACAAACCAAACAGTTTGGAGTTTCACCTGTTGAACACCAAGCACATTTAAGGTTCTTTAAGCTATCTTCAATTAATTCGGAAAAATTTTCTTCTTTAGGGTTCTCGTTAGTTACACAAATGTAGCTAATGTTGTCTGCCGTTACGTGTTTTATAATAGGGACTTCTTTTTTTGATGGTTTCTGTGTTACCGTTAATGACAATTTCGATTGGTTGGGAAGCTTTTCCAAAGAATCGTCTAATAAAATCTCCTCGCTGCTTGAATCCGTAGATTCCGCGTACACGGACTGGTAGTCAAAATTCTTCATGATTTCTTTCATGCGGAAGTCGATTTTCTCTGCCAATGACATTCCTTTATAGTTGGGGGAGTCACTCAAATTCGGTAAAGATTTCTTAGAACCAACGGAAATGATTTCTACGTTGTTTTGTTTGCTCCCTAAAAAATAATTTACGACTTTTGAACATGTTGTAAGTACGATAGTATTGTCTAATTCAAATTATGAAAACCATAAAGCAAGAAAAACGAAAGTATCTCTTACCCTGTTCTAGGTCTATAATTTCTTCCTTGACGACTTTCACTTCTGCACTTGTCTCTGTTTTGACCAGATTTTGTGCACATTTGTGATGATAAACTCCATTGCATGACCCCTTACATTTAAAAACTTCGCCCCCTTGCTCACAGATCTGACATACTTTTTCCTTAGGAATTCCTCTGAAAATATTATTACGTCTATACATCGCTGCTTGCGACTTCAAAGACACTGGTACAGAACTATTATCACTAAATTTTGAATCAGTGTCCGAATTCGAGTATTCACCAGGAATTTGATGTCGCTTATTAAGAACTTTGGAATCTTTCTCTTCCTGTTCCTGTATAAAGTTCTCTGTTGAATCTCTTTTACTAATTTTTGGTAAATCTACATCTTTACTAGTTTCCTGTACAATTTCTACAGATTCATTTTTACTGCTACGCAGTTTCTTGCGTGCTTCTAAAGCCTCCTTTGAAAACTCTTCTTCCCGTACGAATTTTTTGGGAATTTTAGAAACCTGAATGCTATCTTCTGTCAGATCTATGGTTACATTTTCAAGGGTGAAGTCGTCTTTTTTGCTGGATCTTGTACGTTTTTCAGGAGAAAGAGTTCTGTCACTCAAAATACTGTGGATTTCTCCGTTATATTTCGATTCGACGATTCCATTTTCGGAGATGAAGACGTCTGCGGAGGTATTTGCGTGCTTGAATTTCTTGCGTCTACCTGGATTAACGGCTTCTTCTGTTGAGTTTTCTCTCGAGCTATCAGTGCATAGTCTTTTGGGTAGTTTTCTTCGTTCTTGTGGACTAGTAAGTTTTTCGCTTGACATCGATTTGTTCATTTTACGTGGGGATTCGGGAAGAGTTTCTTTTTGCATCTCCAATGAATTGGCGTCTACTTCTACAACTTCTGGAAGTTCCTCTTTGATCACGACTTCAGTTTTTATTTCGATATCATCTATTTTTATTTTTTTGTTGATCACATTAAAATCTCCAGAAAGTCTAGTTCTCTTTTTACTTTTACTTTCTGCATAATCATCTAGAATTTCTTTTTTTATATTCAGTTGGTCGAAAGATTCATTCTTGATACGTTTACAGTCGTATGTGGTAAAAAAATAATCTAGACGTTCTTGAACTGACCTATACTTTAAACTTTCTGCTTCATCCACGCCACTTTGCCATTTTGCTAACTTTGTGCCTTTGACGACGTAGGATTCTTTAATATATGCAGCCTTAACTTTGTTCTGAAAACGAGAAACACAATAAAGAAATTTGTTTGTAGATTTACATTTTATTACTTCTGCTTTGAGGACTTTGGCCAATCTATCCAGGTCGTCTATTGCATAATATAACATCACATACTGCTGGGATACCCACGACCTCCTACCCCTATCACCAAAGAATCGGACGTGGTACAGAGGCTGCGTGCGATTGACAACTAAAACAAACCAACTATTAGAGAACATTTGTTTTTATTTTTTTATGAGTATTTTGAGATACGGATCTTTACCTACCATCGGTAGTCTTATATGGATGAAAAAGTTTAAATGTCTTGGTACTTACCAAATTTCTTGTAGATTTGGGTCAAAGGCTCCTCAGTTATCATACAGGGCCAATATGGATGTGTTCCAATTTTGGCCCAAACCAAATCCCCCACTTGGAAATCTACAGGTTCTACAAAATATCGAGTTAAGAGAATCAAAAATTAATTTCCTTAGTTTCACCTAATTTAATATCCTTAATATCAATCTCCTGTTTTATTTCTAAATTTTTCGGGTGAGACAATCCACTTTTCTTAAGAGCTTTTGAATTTGGTCCTAGAAGAGCTTCAGTTACCCCTCCAATTGGCTCTTTTGAGGGAGATTTACTCTTGTTTTGTTTTCTTTTTATCTTAAAAGGATTCCTCACTAAATTTGTCTTTTCATGTGTGTTTTCTGTACAGGCCAAGGGATTGAGGATTATCCTAACTTGTGATTTGCATATATCTTCTGAGACTTTAACAGGATTTATAACTTGAGACTGTGAGGTTGATGGCAATGCTTCTATTTTTATTTCATGATTATTATTGTCGACATTGGACCTTAAGATTCTAGGAGATTTCTCAACGATGCGTTTCTTCTTAATTTTGTCTAATATTTTGGGCAGTTTGTTTTTCTCTTCTGATGCTTCATTAGCCTTCAAGTTAGCTTGGTTTTGAGATGTAGACTTTGATTTTTGGTTGGATTTAGTATAAATATTTGTAGTTTCCAATTCCTGAATCTTTTTTGTAATAACTTTCTCCACCCTTCTTACGGAATTTTCTGGTTTATTTACTAGGATAGGAATTCGTGACTTTTCAAAGTTGGTGTCGTCCTGACAATCAAAAACTTTGTCTACTTCTACTTTGTCACCCATTAATTCATTATAAGACAACAAATCAAGCATACCACCCCGACTGAAATGAATCTCATCTATGGTAGAAACTTTGCAAGGTTCACTTGCATAAAGTGGCACGGGATCAAATTCTTCGAAACTCCAAGGATTAAGCAAATTCACATCATCTTCACAATTGACACTAATATCAATTTTATTATTCCTTTCAATCCTTGAAGGGCTTTTAATAGGAATGATTGGCTCATCTGGTAACCCAAAACTTTCAACAATAAAACAGTCATTATCATGTGGTTGCTTCCTCCTATTAGAATATGTTTTTAATACCGATTTTGGTGTGGTTTTTGTCTCACGCATCTCCACAACTGTTGGTTTTGTGGATATAAGTTTCAATACTTTGGTCACATCAACTACATTAGAAACTTCAGTTTTGCTCTCAAGCATGCTCTTAAAAAATTTCCGTTCTTTAATAGTGTCATCCAAACCTCTTTGCAGATTAGCCTTGAAGTTGTTGGCCACCTTCATTTCTAAATCTTCGAGTTTGGTAAATTCATTATTCATTTCAAAGACCAGCTCTCTTCCAACAGGCGACTTCGGTGGCTGCTTGAATTTCGATGGAGAGTGACGAAGTGGAGGCTTCTCGTCAATAACAACATCGTCGATGTTGTAGAAGTCCCGCGAAATTTTCGGTCGCCGAGTTCTGCCATAGCGACTTTTGCCTCCAGGACTGAGAGTTTCAGGACTAGAGGACACCACAACTGCCGAGGAGCCGACAGAGTGGTCTTGAGTTGACTCCATCACACAATGTCTGCATGGAAGCAAACAGCTTACAACACCAAAGTGAGGTTATGACATCGTTTACAAGAAGCTCCCATGAGTGCTGGCTTGCGATTTTCTAGCGAAATACTACAGACTCACTCCAACTAAGCGTGTCCCAATGTTATTCTCTACTGAAATATGTCATTTTTAACGAACAAAAACGGAACAAGTGTTATGGGAAAGTTGACTAACGGAACATGGAACTCACCATTTCATTGACTAAATCATCCGCCTTTGAGCATTTCATTCAAATTATCAAAATGAATTACACATATGATTTAATGTTTTGAGAATTTTCAACGTCGTTAATTTTAATAAAGTTACCGTGTGAAGTATGCCGCGAATTCTTTTTGCACTTTCCCGCGTTTTGACAACACAAATATAGTGAAGTTAGTTGTCATTCATTTCATTACAAAATTTAAAAAATCTAACCATTTGTGAGAATGAACAAAACATTCAAATTAGCGTTGTTCAATGGAGCAAAATTTTAAGTTCTGTTTAGTGGTAATTCTAAATGTTAGACAACCGTGATCCGTTTCCATTTATCGATAAAATGCGTACAATTTTTAATGCGAGGGTGTTCAAAATTACGGATAATTTCGAGTCTATTCTATTTTTTCAAAATAACACGATGATAAGATTATTAAGTAAAAATAAGGTATTTTTTAAAAAATTACAAGTTGACACCAATAAATGTTGCCAACACAAGAGCAAAAAATATAAAATTGAATTTCTTATTTTACTTTTTATTGCGTAGATGGCGCACGACAAATCGTAATTGTAGATGAAAATGCTTGCCACCCGAGCGTAGAACGGGTACTTTAGGTAGAACAGTTGTACCCACCAACGAAAGGGACGGACGTAGAGGTGGTGGCAAAATTTTGGTATTTCAAGAAAGTGTTGTTTAAAATAACAAAACTAATCACAAAATTACAATAATGGAGAACTGAAGTAGAAAACGATACGAAAAACTGCGTAGGAAAGTTACTGCCGCACCTTTTGTAAGGCAAAATAACCCACTAACTGGACTATCACCCCCATCTCATTTGTATTGATTATTTTTAAAATTGGGCAGCTTTGGAACAAAAATTCAGTCACCCTGACAACGGGCGATAAACAGTTACTTTAAGAAAATTTTCAGTCGCATTCGGCCGCCAAGCTCAAAATTCTCAGTGTTTTTTTCCAATTAAAAGAAGCAATCCCCAAAAATGTCTTGCTGCCCCTCTAACGGCTGCTCCCCCTGTTGTCCTCCATGCTGCACACCCTGTTGTGCACCTTGCTGCATTCCATGTTGCTGCCCTCCACCATGCGTCTACGTACCATGTGTTGTGCCCTGCTGTGCCCCCTGCTGCCCAACACCTTGCTGTTCACCTAAGAAATGCTGCTAGCAATGGAGATGTTGCCCACCCAAGCATACGTTTTTGGAACATTTTTTCGGCCGTTTGTCTAAATTTTTTGTTATATAATTAATATAAATACAGTGCTTCTCGCAAAATGTGTATAAATTATCAAAATTTTGCATAAAAAGTAAAAAAAAAAACAAAATTAATAATAAAAATTTGTTATGATGTTTGGGTTTTTATTCATGGGTAACCAAAGTTTTTTATTTTTTATTTCGGGAGTTATCCATGGAACGTATCTCCTTGGTTACTTCTAAACAAATCAGTTCAGAAATTTCTGTTCATCTTTTTGGTTGCTTTTCAAAATTCTCAGTAATATTATATCGTTAAGATGTCTTGCTGCACCCCAGTTTGCCCTCCCTGCGCCCCCACATCTTGTTGTGTTCCCGTACAAGTGTGTCCTTGTGCGCCTCCTTGCCCTTGCCCTTGTGCACCTCTTTGTGTCCCTTGTTGTCCACAACCATGTGTGTACGTGCAGTGCCCTCAAATTTGCTGTCCACCCTGCTGTGCTCCCTGCTGCTCTCCAAGTTGTCCATCTTGTTAAGATCTGTTAAGATGTATTCCTGAATAATAAAAAATTTCTTTCCTTGGTAGTACCAAGGTTTATCATAAAACAAATTAAAGTTTCAATGAATTATAAATTTTCATTTGTTTTCGGCTACCGACATATCTACAATTGTTAACATTATTTTTTCACGTTATTAACCATTCTATAGATAGCACGGCGTACTTGAAGGTTATTTGTTGTGCTCTAGATACCTAATATACCAAAGTAACGTGGTTAGAATATTACGTACTAACTTTCGGTGTGGTTTTAGTGTACAATGAACCATCTGCCCAAAACTAAACGAAGACGTCATCCACTAGAGTCTGCAAACTTCTTATCACAGTTGTTCTTCTTGTACGTATAACCTTGATCTATTATCTTGTCTGTATCTGCTTGCATAGATACACTACGACTTTTTTTCGAAGAGAATACGGAAGAGATCTAGAAGATGAAGATCTACATGAAGTACCTTTAAGTCTTAAGTCACAGAAACTTGCAGATAACTTTGAAGAGTTGTGGAGAAAATATGAAACAAACTACGAAAACCGTACAATAATTAGAGTTTTCTTAGGCAGTTATGGTTTATGCTATTTTTTGCTGGGAATTAGTCAGGTTGTTGTGAAGACTTCATTAATGTAAGTAGTACAATTGTTTTGTACAAAAAAAATAGAACCTAATTAGAGACAAAACCAGTTGAGTTGATCTTTGTGCTCGAATTGTAAACAACTTTTCTTATAATTTCTCATACCATGGACACTTTTTACTTTTTAGAATTGTTCGCCCGTTTCTTGTCGAAACATTCGCTTCATTCTATTCATCAAACCAAACAAACATAAACAATATCGCTGGTTTATATGGCTTCTCCATCATCATTTTGGTTCTTGCAAACTGCTGGTACGACCAATGGTACACTTTTAAACTAATGAATCTAGGACTCCAAACTCGAACAACCATGACTGCACTTTTCTATAGAAAAATCTTAAAATTGTCATCTTTTAGTCTTAAAAATACATCTACAGGAAAAATCATCACTCTCATAACCAAAGATCTGAACAGCATCGAAATTTGTATCAGGAATGCAAACGAGATTTGGTCCAGCATTTTTCAAATTTTCATTCTGTTTTACGTTCTTTTCACAAGAGTTGGGTTTTTAGTTTTTGTTGCAATCTTTATCGCAATGTTAATACCAAAACAGGGTATTCCATTCCTGGATTCACAGAAAAAATTTAACTATTTATAATTTTTAGTTTGTTTGGCGTTAAAATGCGCAGCCATAAAAGAAAAAATGCTTAAAGAAACAGATTCTAGGCTCCAAACAGCCAACGATGTCCTTGCAAGTCTTAAGGTGATTAAAATGTACGCTTGGGAAAAATTCTTCACGTTGAAGTTACACGATATTCGAATGTATACTGCCTCGATCGATTTTCTAACGTTTTAGAAGTTTATTTTAGGAACGAAATGCAGTTAACCCACCAAATATTTTTTCTCAAGTCTGTTATCTACATCAATGGATTTGTGTGGACGTTCGCTACTTTTTTTGTTCTGTTGACCATGTTTACAGCTTTTGGAAAAGGAATAACCTCCGAGTTTGTCTTTTTTATCTTCGATACTTACCGAAACGTGGGTTATTTAATCACCATTGTCATACCTTTAGCATTGTGTAATTTCGCTCAAGCTGCACCTACTCTTAAACGCATCAATACATTTATGTCAATTAAAGAACTACCCCGATATCGGCGTCCAAGGGACTCAAAAATTGTAATGAAAGAGGTCAAAGTTACAATGAAGAAAGAACAGATATTAAATGGTATTAATTTAGATCTTATTAGCGGAATCGTGTTAGTAACAGGCCCAATGGGTTGTGGAAAAACTGTTCTGTTAAAAACAATTCTTGGTGAGTGTGAATTGGCGAAAGGAAAAGTTGTAACAGAAGGTACTGTGTCTTATGCGTCTCAGAAACCGTGGGTGTTTCCTGGGACTCTTCGCCAAAATATAGTTTTTGGAGAGAAATTCAACCAAAGAAGATATAACCAAGTGTTAGCAGCCTGTGACTTAGATAATGATTTTTTCTGGTTTGAACATGGTGACCACACAATTAGCACGAAGCTGAGTAACAGTCAGAGAGTTAGAATTAACTTAGCACGAGCACTCTATAAAGATAGTGATATTTATGTCTTAGATGATCCTCTAGCCTCTTTAGATTCATTTATGAGAGAGCACATTATTAATCAATGCCTTGCAAACTTTTTCCACAACAAACTAGTAGTTTTAGTAACCCAACACACGCATCTTTTTACAAATTGTCAAACTCTTGTTCTTGATGAGGGTGAAGCTAGTTTGAGTCAGCAAGCTACACATGCGACGATTTTTAAAGAATTGACACACTCTTCAAGAAACCACTTTGAGAGTTTTGAAGATGACGCCAATGAAGAATCCAAGTTGTTGCCCACTTTTTCAAAAAAACGCATAAATGACTGTAATCTAAGCGGATCTGTAAGCTGTAATGTGTACAACTGGTGGTGGCAATGTGGGGGCGGTTTTACGCTGTTTGTTATAATAGTTTTTCTCTTATTTTCCATTCCAGTGATTATGATCCTCATTGAAGAATCTATATTTTTCTGGTAAGCAACTAAGTGTAGTGGTAATTTCAATAATCTTGTGACTTCAGGTCCACCAACGAAGAAAAGTTAGCGAATTACACAAACATAGATTTCGAAGCAAAGGTGTTATTAAATCAAAGAAGAAATATTATAACGTTATTAATCTTTTTATTGCTTGTTCTGCTGATCTTCACTTTGTGCTTCAGTGTAGCATTTCTAAGTTTCGTCAAGAGAGCTTCAGTGAGAGCGCACGATATTATTACCAAAGCACTACTTGGTGTCAATTTGCATTTCTTTAATACTACAACAGGAAATGTTTTAAATAAGTTCTCAAAAGACTTACTGAATACTGATGAGCGTGTTCCTTTCTTATTCTTCAATCTCTTCAAGGTAGGTGAACTGACAAACTTATTTGAACTGTGATTTCTTATAGATGATGGTACCCATGGTTTCTGTGTTAATCTTGATAGTACAAGCCCAAATTATATTTTTACCGTTGCTAGCACTTCTATTTTTTATATTAATGACGTTGAGAAAGATATATGTTTCTGTAGGACGAAATTTTAAAAGACTAGAAGCCTCTAGTAAGAACGTGGTACCATGTAAAAAGAAAGCTGTAGCTCTATTTTAGGTAGAAGCGCAGTTGTAGAGTATTTCACCACGACTATGGATGGTATTTCTACGATTAAAGCTCAAGGATCTGAAAACAAGGTACAAGAGGAGTTTGAAACTCATTTAGATTTACACATTTCTGCGTGTTTTACCTACTTGTGTACAACTAGAGCCTTCTGTTTGGCTGTTGGCTGGATTTCTTCAATCTTTTTCGGGATCGTCGTCAGTAGATTTTTAGTAGTAGCATCTGGTAATCTCCAAAAATTGTATTAACTTTAATTCTTTAGTATCATCATTTCTAGTTGCTGTAACAGTAAACTTAACTCTCTCTCAAAGTCTCCTTCTTGTGGAAATTCTGAGTACAATTTTCCTGAAATGGGGGGAGCTTGAAAATTACATGACTTCCCCAGAACGTCTACTACAGTTAACTGAAATCCGACAAGAACAAATTTGTGGACTAGAAATTAAAGCGTGGCCAACATTAGGACAGATCAAATTCCAAAATGTATTTTTAACCCACGATGGTCTGAGACGACCAGTTTTAAAAGACATAAATTTCACAATTAAATCCACAGAAAAAATAGGAATTGTTGGTAGAAATACAGCAGGAAAATCGTCTTTAATTTCTGCTTTGCTAGGAGTTACTCCATTTACTGGTAGAATAAGCATTAATGGTGTTGATACGAAAACGTTATCTTTAAATGCTCTTCGTTCAGCTATTTCCATAATACCAAAAGAATATGTTATTTTCAAAGGTACGATCAGGGAAAATTTAGATCCATTAAACAAACATTCAAACGAAGAACTTTGGAAGGCTTTGGAATTTGTTAACTTGAAGAAGTTTATTTGGGATTTAAACATAAACATTTATGATACTTATATTGTTAGCAATCATTGTCACAAACAGAAGCTAGAAGTGGCCAGAATCATCTTAGAAAAGAAAAGTATTGTAGTTTTAGACGACTTCCTTGGAAATACGGATTTTGAGACTGAATCTTTAGTGTTGAAGTCGTTTGAAACAGCATTCAAAGAGTGTACAGTATTGGTTGTAACACAGAATGTGAAAATACTTTCTTGTTGTGATCGAGTTATGGTGTTGGATGAAGGTAAACTTGTTAATTTTGGCAGTCCTTTAACACTTGTGAGTGACCACAATGAATTGTTTTATAAATTACTGTGCAGGGAAAGCATAACATAAAAATTGTAGCTAAGAGGAAGTTGTTTTACAGTTCATTAAATGAACGTTAATAACTCCAGGAGTGCTGTTATTGGTGTGTTACTTGATTGAAACGTCATAAAGTTTTTAACAATAACGCGTAAACTGATAATACACCTTAATAATTACCTACACATTTTTTATTTCACTTGGTGGAAATTACAGTAATTTTAATAAAACTTGTTAAATCTTAAATTTAAATGATTATTGTTTAATTTAACAAAACAATCGAAAGTAATGTTATCTCAATAAGTTTTTGCATTGTTTTACTATAATAAAATAAAGAAGGCTACGCGTTTATTTTTCGTTTCTTTATTATTTATATTTGTAATTCTAATTTTATTCTTTGTAAATAAAAACAAATTTTAATTTCTTACTGCTTTTATGCTTCAATCAGTGATAACAGTGAACCTATCCTAGAACCTCGTCTCACTGCCTTTGTTTGGAGGTATTCAAATTTTATTCTTTCTTGAGAAAAGCCTCCAGCTTTTACAGTTTCTACCGTTAGGTCATCTAAACCTGGTACTTTGACCACTTTCATTTCTCAATCTCCACAAATGTGCCGTTATTCTTCACTTTTATTACAGTGTGTTGGCTTCTGGGTTGTGTTTTTTGACATTTTCGAAGTACTGTCTTCATTACATCATCTCTTCCTTTGTTATAGCTTTAGTCTCTTTCTATTTTACCTAATTTTGACATTTCGTTCTTATAGTTTTGCGTTTTTTCTATACCAAAGCAAATTTTCCGTTTATGTTTTTTCCGTTTGACTGTGTTTTTTTTATTTCCACGTTCTATTAAAGTGTTGTGGTAAATTTCGTTTTATTTTTTATAGTTTCATGCAGCAATTTTGCTACCTAGAGATATTTTTTTTATTTCTACCCACATTTGTTCTATCGTGTTTTATACATTAATATCCTGCAGTTTTATTTCAGGTACATTTGATACTTCTCTTACGTTTGTAGTTTTTCTTTTTTAAAATTTAATCTGTTCGTTTCGTTCTACCAAAAAATAATTATTCATTTTTGAACCAGCTTCTGCAAACTTATTTTTTATTGTTTTGTTTTTAACAATTTACATAATTGCAAACAATAAATTTCAGGCACTAACTGAATTTTTACATCAAGAATATTTTGTTCATCACTACATAATTTATTTTTCTGATAAAACGTGTGATTTGAAAACCCATTTCGACAAAAATTTCGTAAAAATTAAAGACTTTATTCATAATTTAATCAATAATCAAATCGTTGGGATAATGCTTAATGTAACAGAAAGAAACAAATGTTTGGTACTTTATTCACTTCAAGTGCCACATTAATCTTCTAAAAATGTCAAAAAAACCGGGTCAAGTTTTCGTACCAAATGAACTGACTTTTATTTTAAAGATTTATTTATTTTAAATGTTAAATTTTATAACAGTCATGATTTTCTGAATCTTGTAAAAAATACTTCAAAGATTCTTAAGATGTAATCTTTTTTATTATTTCCAGTTTTCTTTCTTTTCACATTTTAGGTAACAACAAATAATAAATAATAAATAATACCCCAAAATAATAAATAATAATAAATTCACAACATTGAAATGACAATTCTAACCAATGCAAACCGTGCGCGCGCCACTTTATGTCGAAGGTGCACCTCACTTTCTCGAACGCGCATTAGTTAGAAAATGGTTGTTGACTTTTAACCTGGTCTTTCGATAAAACCGACGTCATTTATTATTCGCGTTTTTGGTGTGAATACAAGAAAAATGGTCCTGTCAAAGCCACTCTTTAACGCCCTAGGTTTCTATTTGGAGCAACTTTTTAATCATCCCATTCGAACAAAAGCAGTTACCTGGTAAGTAAATTGTTTACACTAATTAATATCTTTATCACAATAATTTTTAGCTGTGTAATTGCCACAGCCGGCAATTATGCTTCCCAGTGCATTGCTGGTAATAAAGTATTAAACCAACAGAGCCTTTTAGCTTATGGAATTTTTGGGTAAATTTGGAATTAGTTTAAGTTCTTTTTATGCTAAGGTTTTCTATGTTAAGATTGTTGTTTGGGGGTACCATTCCACATTATTTTTACTCATGGTTGGAAAACGTTGTCTCTGAAGAAGTCGCTTTTCCAGTCGTCAAGAAGCTGTTTTTGGAAAGACTGATTTACTCACCTTTGTATCAAGCATTCACATTGTATGTTCTCGCACGATTGGAGGGGAAAAGTCATGATGACGCTGTCGATCAACTTCAAAGTTTATACTGGACTGTTCTTTCATCCAGTTGGAAGTATTTGACTATTATCCAGTTGTTGAACTTGAGTTTTGTACCGCCCATGGTAAGTTCACACACGATGTATAATTGGTTGCCTATACTAAGTTTATATACATATCAAGAATTTAAAACTTAAACATTTCCACGAGTCTTGATTTCTGCCGTTAATGTTTCAGTTGCGAGTCTTCATTATCAACCTCGTTGGATTTTTCTGGACTGTGTACATAGCTAATAAAAGACGCCAACAACAAGCTAAAAGTGATAAAAAATAAACATGCACGAGGGATTAACCAAGTACCTAATTATCGCATTTAATGGGAGGGTTTGTTACGGTTTATATAACTTTGTTTGGTTACAATAAAAACAAATTGTGGTTAATAGCGTCTTAATTCTGTTGCCCAACACTTACAAACTCACGTCTCTTTTGAAGTCGGCAAGTGTTTATTTGCGGTGCGATAAAGCGGGAATCGAAAATAAACATATTTTTTAAGTAAAGCACATGGCTTGAAAGAAAATTAGGGAGTCCCAGGTTCCCCTCCAGTATGGCACGCACCGATGGTTCTTGTAGCGGCCCAGCCCAAAAGCTCGTTAGTCTTGCGCGAACCGATCTTGTACGTGAATGAGGAACTTGAACTCTCGGTCTGCGAAGAACAACGCACGGATTATCTGTTTAGTTTGTGCTTTTTAAAAAATTTTGGGGATTGGACTACATCTCCTGGAGGTGAGTTCAAGTTTTAAAAAAAGTTTTACAATTTTGATAGTTGTTCTACTTAAGGTTTATGCTCACCGTAAATCTTTTATTATTTTTTTTGAGAAATAAACACAATGCGTTTCGAGATAAAATTACGGCAGTGGAACTATCATTTTCGTTCATGCGACATAGAAATACAGTTGTTGGGACTTTTAAAATTATACCCCCTCTGGAGTCACGTGGATGCTATTTTCATTAATAACTATGTTAACGGTAAGGCGTAATCGTAAATGTTTGTAGGCATAATGTTGGTATATCTTTAAACTACAGTTTTAAGCAAAACACATTCCCACTCTTCTGCTAGATCTTAAAATTAATTTTATTTTAGTTCTAGATAGATTTTGATTCGTGACAATACAACTACAAGTTTAGCTGCAATTATTTTATTAGCATTTTTTGATGATTATTTTAGTATGTGTGATAACACTGATAACAGCTATCTCAACACATTTCTTCTTCTTCTTTTCCTCTTGATCTATTTCACTCGGAGATTTCAAATCACTTCAATTCATTCTAAATAAATATTATCAATGTTTATTTAGAACATGGAGACTGAAAATTCAAGTTTTCAGTAAAATTTTATAACATTTTAAAATATAAAATTGGTGTCAAAAACACGCAATGGAAAATGCAAAAGAATTGTTGGAGGTTGTAATTAGACAAAGCGATCAGCATCGTATTTGTCTACGATAATTCCGATTTAAAGCGATCTTCGGCATTTCCATGATAAATACGGAGTAACTTTGTCGTTTGTAGTCTTAAGGAAATAAACGTTAAACGTTACGTAAAACGCTGTAGAATTTCTATTTGAAGCGATTTAAGCATTTCCGTGTCATTTTGATGTCATTACTTTAAAAATTTTGGGGTGCAATTTATTTTTGTGGATCAACGACTATGAAGCAAAATTTGACTATAATAACTGCTAATTACATTGTATATAATACTTAAATTAAATTATAATGTTTGCAAATTTTCAATTTGTCCAGTTGGTACCAAGCTGATTTTGAGATCATCTTCATAAGGCTTCTACTAATCCACCGCCCCAAATACCCATACTAGCAATCATAAATATCATTAACATTAACAGTTGCCAGTGGTCTTTCTTCATCTGGGATGCTTAAAAATAAATAAAAAATATTTTGTTCTTCATTTCTTCAGTCTACATACGTAGACATGTATTAAACACAAATATTTAGTAGAAAGTCGTGCGTGTAAGCAACAATAATTATAAAAATAATTCAATGGTAATCTTTATTGAAGACTTCAGGCAGATAATTGCGTGGTTGGGCATTACATAACATGATCATGGGTACTAGAGCCACGCCAATGCAACTTAAACCTAATACAATGAATCCATTGCTAGGCTAAAATTGTAACGTTAAAAAAAATTCAACGACATGATTTTCTAACCTTTCTAAAAACCACAGCAGTTTGTCTTCCAATAAAATCTGCTCAATACTGAATTAAGAATGTAGATACAGGTCTAAAATACACATCTAAAATAAAGAAACTTACCACATTTTGCTAGTTTGCTAGTTTTACTCACTGCTCCATTGATTGCTATTGTCTTTGTTCACAAACACTATTAGTGACGTAACAGTAGGATGTATCATAACTGAAGATCCACCTGATATAAACATAGCCAAAAAATATTATTATCTTTTTTAAATATTGAAACATATAGCTTGTCCCACTAGTATCACTGCCAATTAACTTGAAGGGAATTTAGGGGCTAATTGGAAGACTGTTACTAGTAAAAGGCTACAACAACCTGGAGAAATTTGAACTTAGCAAAAACTACTAAGCAGAAAAATAAATACCTGTGAGCAGACATCCAGATATTAAAGTTGTCACCATATAACCCATTTGCCCTGAAATCCAAAAATGAGGAAAAGTTTAACAAAAATGAATACCTTACATGAATCTGTATCAACTTTAACAAAAATACAAGTCAAAGTAAAAATTAGTACTCCTCCACAAAGTCCTGCAGTCATTTTCTTTTCTACTGTGAACTTTTTTAGAAGAAGTCTGGGTCTCGAAATTTATACATCCAGTACTAAAAAATAAAAAGTAGAATGAAAATTAGAAAGGTGAGTTTTCAATATAAATGGTATCGTAAAGAAGTGAAAAGGAATTAAAGTCACAGTGCTTAACGCATAGAAAAAGATGTACGTTCGATAAAATTTGTTTTTGACGGTTTGGGTATTGTCTTGCTTGTCTATGTTTGCACTGTGAAACTGTTTCAACATGTGTAACAAAATTTCTTAATCGGCTTCTTATACGCGTTTATAAATAATTAACTAACTCGCGACTTTAGATAACGTTGATTTAAAATAAATAGTGGTCACAGCTTTGCAATATTCAGGAATGTACTTGGGGATGCTGAAAAGCACATTTTGTGTAACACATAATTGGTGTAATTAACATTCATTGCTTACAAGAATTAATAAAAAAATTAGATTGTCTGTGAGAAAGTAATTTTTCTGCAAAAATTAATAAAACTGATACAAGGCTATTTATTGCTTGTGAGTTATGACTAGTTTTTCTCAAACTTTTGAATTTTTATTGTACTTTATGATTGTTTCTAATAATCATCTAAAATTAATATTAAGAAATGGCAACAGGGCTCTTCGGATTGTTTACTGGAAGCAAAGCCAGCGAGACTAAGTATTGTTTAGTACTCAAATTTTTTTTATGTATTCTCGAAAGGATGATTTTTTAAAAATATTTAGATTTAGATTTTAGATAACGTTTATTAAGAGCGAGTCACGGTCATATCTAAACAATTGTCAGAATGATATACAAAATCGCTAAAAAGACAATAGGATTACAATGAGTCATGATAGCAGGTGTTTTAAAAGTTAGAAGATATTACTTTCAGCGGCGGTTTTTCTTTAATCACTCAGTGCTAACTACATGTAATGTTTTGTTTATAGAAATAAAGCCGAACATAGTTCCTCATGTTTTTTTTTATTTTCAGTGTACTTTATGACTTTAGAGAATTTTTCTAACATTAATTTAAAATACAAAAGCTTTTTAATATATTGCTCTTTGTATTTCTTAAATATAACATATTTCGCACATTAATATTTTTACTTTTGATCCACTTTTTGACTTTAGAGATTTTCCCTATGACATTTTTTTAATATAAACGATTAAGAATGTAATAGGGTTTCCTGGACTGTTCATAGCAAACGAACTTCTTAGCAATTAAAATAAACACATAAATATTCTTGTTTGGTGCCTTTGATTGTTTGGGCATTGTCTTGCTTGTCCATGTTTCCACCGTGATATCGTGCAATTGTTGAAACGCGCGACTTTAGATAATGTTTATTGGAAATAAATCATTGTCATATTTTAGCGGGTATCAGAAAGATGCTGGAGATAACTCAAAACACGATTATGATATCAATCAGTCACTATTATGAGAGTTTTATTTGATGTTTACTGAATTTAATAAAAATTATGTGTCATGTGTATACACAGATTTTTTTTTAATTAACTACCTACGTTGCCCAAATGTGCCCGCTAACAAAAAAAATTTCCAGTCAAATTTTAAGGTCCAATTCTAGAACTTTAACTGTCTTTACATGGTTTCATTTTCAAAGTCTCTGTTACTGTCAGTAAAAAGATTTTATTTTAAATTTTAATAAAGCATTTAGATTTTAAAAAATATTAAAATATGAAAAATCTACAACGATAACTGCAGTTGTAGGGCTTAAAAAGTCAAAAAAAAATCATTTTTACTTTAAAAAAAAAAGTTTTTTTTTGTTATAAATGAGCCAAAGTAAAAGAGGTACTAGTACTGGCGCTTTTAAACAAAGAGAGCTGCTTAAGCAGTATCTAATCATAGTTTTATATGTTTCCTAATAATAATTTAAATTTTACTGTATTTTAGCTCTACTCGATATAATTCTCTAAGTCTTTCTGAACTAGATTTGAAAAATTAAAGATATAAAATTTCAAATAATATAGAAATATATGGTCATATTTTCAAACTGTCTTGTTAGCTTTTAAAAAATGAGTTTATTATAGTTCTATATGAGTCAAGGTTATAGATAGTTGGATACAGAGAAGTGTAAGGGAAAACTGTTGCTCGGATACTTAAATTTCATTGTTCACAGAATGCTCTTACTGTCTTTTTATGGTAAATTCTTTGTCAAAATCGGAGATGAATGGTGACTGATGGCGCAGTTTTGAGAAACCAATGACATGTTGACAGCGTGCAATACAAGGGAATATTTTGTTGCTAAGTTCCTTGCAAAAATTTTTACTTCCAATAATATTTTAATCAATTTGTTACTTGCTAACTTGATTCAGATTTTGATTCGATGACAATTGCATCTTTTAAAATGTCAAATATTTTGACTTAATGGCAGAGCAGAGTTCAACTTAAAAAATGCTGCTTTTTTAAAAAGAACTAAATAAAATTTAGTGAGTGACTATAAAAGATTATTTTTTTTAGTTAGGTTAGCAACATTAATAATGACAAAAGTTGTTTAAAGAAAGTGCGAGCGCTCTGAGACAACTTATTATACAGCCATCACAAATAAACATAAAAACTGTTCTTCTTTACTGATGGGTAAAGTTTCTACATAGACTTAAATGACACCCTGTATATGTAGATCTTAACAATCTAGCACTCTTACCACTCTCTGAACTAGAATAAAATTTAAAATTTCGGAGAGATCTAAAATTAAGTTACAACTACGGACCCTAAATTTTAAACTAAATAATGAAAAATTATGATCACATTTTCTAGCCCTTTAAAAAATATTTTATTATAGTTCTAGAATCAACAAGAATTATATCAACTAGAATCAGATTTCCGGAGATTATAATAACAACACATAATGACTTTATTTTAGTTTTATTGCTGATATTTTTGGTTCCTGAAAACTATATTTACAACAAAAACAATGGTTTGGTCTATCGTTCAGAAAATTCAAAAAAATAAAGATCAATAGGTATCGTCGTCTTTGAAATGGTATACATGCGCTCACAATTAATCCATACTGACTTTTTAATATCATTTATCTTAAAATTTTGATTTTGATGTGGTTCAATTTCTTTTTTTAAACTAACGAGTATCATGCCAAAGTTGACTATAACAATTGCTGATTACCTGTATACAATATTAAAACGAGATAAAAATTTTCCTTAGCATCTCGCTGATCTTGAGAACATCTTCACAAGGCCTGTACTAGTGCACTGCCCACAAATGAACAAGCAGCCATACTAATAATCATAAACAACATTATTATTACCATAGCCAGTGGTTTCTCTTCATCTGTAGGAATACTAAAAAATCAGTAAAAATTATTATATTCTTCACTCACTCGATCTTCATACTTAGACATGCAGTAAACAGTAATATTTAGTATATATCCGTGCGTGAAAGCAAGAATAATTATAAGAATAATGTAGTCATAATCTTCATTGAAGACTACAGACATATGGTTACGTGGTTGGGCATTACATAACATGATCATGGGTACTAGAGCCACGCGAATACAACTTACACCTAATAGAATCAATCCATTGGTAGGCTAAAATCGTAATGTTAAAAAAATTCAACGAGAAAATTATGTAACCTTTTTTAAAATCACGGCAGTTTGTCTCCCAATCAAATCTATTAAACACTGAATGAAGAATGTAATCACTGGTCTAAAATACACACCTGAAATGAAGAAAATTACATTTTTTTCGCTGTTTTTCTAATTTTACTCACTGCTCCATTGATCGCCATTGTCTTTGTTTACAGACACTACAAGTGAAGTCACACTAGGATGTATCATAACTGTAGATCCATTTGATATAAACATGGTCAAAATATAATACTTAATTTTATTTACTATTAAAATAATGTTTTTTCTATTAACTTCAAACTTTTCATCTTTCGGTTCTTTTTTGAAATGGTGTTTAAAAAACTGACACTTTTTCAAGCAGCCCAAATAACATATCAAAGTGAAAGTTACGAAAGCTAATGCAGAACCAAAGTACACCATTCCTTGGACTTCTGGATCGTCATTGACACTCAACGAAATAATTTGCGCTACAGCTGCTAATAATCCACATAGAGCTTGTCCCACTAATATCACTGCCAAATAACTTGAAGGGAATTGAGGGGCAAATTGGAAGACTGTTACTAGTAAAGTGCTAGAACAACCTGGGGGAAATTTTAACTTAGTGCCTAGTAAAAAAGAAAAAATACCTGTAAGAAGACATCCAGTTATTAAAGTTGTGACCATAAAACCCATCTGCCCTGAAATGTAAAAATCAGGAAAAGTTCAACGACAATGCATAACTTACAAGTATCTGTATCAACTTTAATAAAAATACAAGTGATAGCAAAAAATACCAAACTTCCACCAAGCCCTCCAGTTATTTTCGTTTGTGTTGTCAATTTCTTCAGGAACAAAACAGTAAGTACAATGAAAACCGCACTGCTGACGCTTGTGACTATAGAGAAATTTGCGGTAAACTGTGCTTGCAAGCCAGTTCTGTTATTACTATCGTAGCTCACATTGCTTTGTGGGTCTCGAAATTTATACATCCAGTACTAAAAAAATTAATGGAAAGATGAAATTTCATACATAAAACTTACATCAGTTGCTGTGGTAAAGAAGTATGTAGGAATTAAAGTTACAGTACCCAAAGCGTAGAAAAGAATGTATGTCATAAAAAATTTGTCTTTTACATTTTCAGTATTCTCTTGCTTGTCCATGTTTGCACTGTAAATCTGTTTTAACGTTGTGTACCAAGTTTATAACGGAATTCTCTAAAGTATTTTAAAACTTTTATCTAATTAGAAATTGTAGATAAAATGCGTTGAAGGCAAATCATCATCACATCTTATTGATTATCAGTAATTGCTACAAATACATTGATGATAACAATGCTCATTTATTACGGATGTTTTAAAACTTATCACATTTATATCACATGTGTCCACTCAGCATTATTTACATTTATTGTTTACAAAAATTAATAAAAAATGCGTGATTTACGTGTATAAGCATATTCTCTTCGACAATTTCTGAACTAGAAATAATCAAAAAAATTGAAACAAAGTTGTGCAACTGTTTTTTTCTAGGTAATTTTCATAGTGTCTCACACATTTGTTTTGTGAACTTTATGACTTGTGAATCTTTCTGAAAATAATCTAAAATTTAAAATAAAGAAATTTTATTATACCTCTTCTGTTACACCCATTTTTTTGATCTACTCGTTGGAAAGGGTTTTTTCGAAAGCTATGCCCTAAGACTTTCAAGTTTTGCTTTTTTGCAAAATCCATTAAGTCGTTTTATTTTTTATTATTGTAGAAAAATTCATATAAGCGATTAAATAAATTTTCTTTTTTATATACTTTGACCAGATTTTCTTTATGACCTAAAAATTGTATCAAAATTCTCTGAACTAGAATGTTTTCTAGAGATTAAGCTAAACATTGTTCTTCATATGAATATTTTTATTTGGTTTACTTTAGGGCTTTGGAGAGGTTTTTCTTTAAAAATTCTCTAAATTTTATTCTTAATTATAAATATTAATTATTTTTTACGCAAATTGTTATAAGACTCATTATACTATTCTTTAGATTTTTTTATAAAATATCTAAACATGTGTTAGAAGTATATTTTTATAGACATATAAAACTGCTATGAAACCATAATGCATAAAATATTTGAATGTTTACAGAATTGATTTATAATTTAACCGATACATTGTTGTTTCAATAAGCTCATAATTGTAATGATAATAAATCACCAATCAGTACTATAAATCTTATTAGAAGATGAAATAATAATTAATTTCTTTGCAGCACATGTTTTAATTCATGTTTCAATTTCATTTTTATATTTTTCATTATAACAAGAACAAGGTAAGTTAAATTTTAGTCTATGTTATTGCTTTTGATTTTTGAAAAAAGAGATTATTTGTAGATATCTCACATATGGCTAAGAGGAGAGGAAAAGTGATTAGGTCAGTCTGCAGAGCTACATTGCTTCTATATGTAAAAAAATCGAATTTATAATTTAATAATTAAATGAGGCTTTGGGCCGAGACATAAGTGTATATGAACAAGCTTTTGTAAATTACGAACCAAAATGCAACTTAATATTATAAAGTCAACAGTGGCAATTTATTATATCTAGAACTAGATACAATAACAATAACGGTGTACAATAAACATTAAAGATAACATCTATAAGTGACACATTCTTTATCTTCCGTTATATAATCAATGTTTAATATAAGTGATTTTTGTGCTGAATTCTCCGAATGCAGAAAGCTCTAAATATGTATTTCAATTTTTTTTCTCGTTTTCTTATTTGCAATTGGTGTGGTAAATTTCGCCAGACGTTCCTCTCCAAAGTAGTTTATTTGTTCTCACCTTGAAGATATTTCCCGATCTCATATCTTCTTTTTTTTGTTGTCGAAATCGTACATAAAACCCGCAACCCGATCCCCATCGAAGCCGTAGTTTGATATTATCTCGACACCAACAACAGTCATTGAACTCTTCACATATAATAATTAATGAGCATTTATAAAAGACATTACCCATAAACCCTACTGCGTCGAGAAAAATTATAACCGCCTCCAGCGTGCGTTTAAATACTAACCCTCATTATTCTTTTCCATCAGGAGTGACCGCAACGCCCGCCACCGCTCGTCCTTCAACCGTCCAGCGCGATGTTGCGATGAATTCGCCGCTCCCGTCAAGTGCACGTTTCCGTAGCCAGGCAGGGGGTGGTCGTGTCGAGAGCCGCCCCACACTGCACTCGGATTGAAGTGGAAGGACGTGATGGGTAGGGTGGTTTAATGTTGAGGAAGTTTATTACGAACTCACTTGTGGGAAAAAAAACGTTTACAGTTTAATTGTTAAAGAAACTGAGGAAAATGAGGTTTTCTTCGAACTTCTGGGCGCTTCCATTGACCTGTAACTTTGTCTTGGATATAAGCGAGTGGAAGTAATTCCTACCTTAAATTCTAAGTTATGATGTCGGCTCACTAATAAATATAACATAAAATTACTAAAACTTTTTGCATTTGCATTATCCACAGTTTTAAAGTAATAATAGTGTAAACTTGATAGCATTTAGAAGCTAACTAGTTCTAATTAGTGCTAATTATTGGATCAAAGCAAAAAAACGCCAAAGTTTATATTAATTTGCTACTAATATCTTTAACACAAATTGTTTTCCACTATGTCTGTATCTACTTAATTTTAGAAAACACCTGTTTGCTAATGTTATTTAGAAATCACACAATGCTCTGACAAAACGCCAACCAATCAACAACTTAAGAAGCAAAAGCTTTGATCAAAATCATTACCACCAATTAGAAATCACAAAATTTAAGTGGATAAATTTTGGATAACATTAGAGAACAAGGAACACCATTGTGAATTAATCAAAATTAGTTAGGGACATTGACGGTTGTACCCATTAATAAATAACAGAAAATTTGTTAATAAAATATAAGTGAAGTGTGCCCATTTGTTTCATTAATCTTTCCTATCACAAGACGGCCTCACTAGAACTTGGATGCTACGAAAAGTATTTTTGTTTAACACAACACAACGTAGAAATTTGGGTCCATAAATTTATTATAAAAAAAAAACACACATTCAAACGAAGAACTTTGGAAGGCTTTGTAATTTGTTTACTTGAAGAAGTTTATTTGGGATTTAAACATAAACATTTATGATACTTATATTGTTAGCAATCATTGTCACAAACAGAAGCTAGAAGTGGCCAGAATTATCTTAGAAAAGAAAAGTATTGTAGCTTTAGACGACTTCCTTGGAAATACGGATTTTGAGACTGAGTCTTTAGTCTTGAAGTCGTTTAAAACAACACTCAAAGAGTGTACAGTATTGGTTGTAACACAGAATGTAAAAACACTTTCTTGTTGTGATCGAGTTATAGTGTTGGATGAAGGTAAACTTGTTAATTTTGGTAGTCCTTTGACACTTATAACAATTGATTGTTTTATAAATTACTGTGCAGCTGTAACGCAGTGAAAGCATAACATAAAAATTGTAGCTGAGAGGAAGTTGTTTTACAGTTCATTAAATGAACGTTAATAACTTCAGGAGTGCTGTTATTGGTGTGTTACTTGATTGGAACGTCATAAAGTTTTTAACAATAACGCGTAAACTGATAATACATCTTAATAATTGCCTACACATTTTTTATTTTAATTAACGTATTTTTAATAAAACTTGTTAAATCTTAAATTTAAATGATTAATTTAAAATTTAAAATCAAGCGAAAGTAATGTTAAAACCGACGTCATTTATTATTTGCGTTTTTGGTGTGAATACAAGAAAAATTGTCCTGTCAAAGCCACTCTTTAATGCCTTAGGTTTGTATTTGGAACAACTTTTTAATCATCCTATTCGAACGAAAGCAGTTACCTGGTAAGTAAATTGTTTACACTAATTAATATCTTTATCACAATAATTTTTAGCTGTGTAATTGTCACAGTCGGCAATTATGCTTTCCAGTGCATTGCTGGTAATAAAGTATTAAACCAACAGAGCCTTTTAGCTTATGGAATTTTTGGGTAATTTTGGAGTTAGTTTAAGTTCTTTTTATGCTAAGGTTTCTATGTTAAGATTGTTGTTTGGGGGTACCATTCCTCATTATTTTTACTCATGGTTGAAAAACGTTGTCTCTGAAGAAGCCGCTTTTCCAGTCGTCAATAAGCTGTTTTTGGAAAGACTGATTTACTCCCCGTTGTATCAAGCATTTACATTTTATGTTCTCGCACGATTGGAGCGGAAAAGTCACGATGACGCTGTCGATCAACTTCAAAGTTTATACTGGACTGTTCTTTCATCTAGCTGGAAGTATTTGACTGTTATCCAGTTGTTAAACTTGAGTTTTGTACCGCCTATGGTAAGTTCACACATGGTGTATAATTGGTTGCCTATACGAAGTTTATATACATATCAAGGATTTAAAACATTTGCAATGGTCTTGACTTCTACCGTTAATATTTCAGTTGAGAGTCTTCATTATCAACCTCGTTGGATTTTTCTGGACTGTGTATATAACTAATAAAAGACGCCAACAACAAGCTAAAAGTGATAAAAAATAAACATGCACGAGGGATTAACCAACTACCTAATTATCGCATTTAATGGGAGGGTTTGTTACGGTTTATATAACTTTGTTTGGTTACAATAAAAACAAATTGTGGTTAATAGCGTCTTAATTCTGTTGCCCAACACTTCCAAATTCCCGTCTCTTTTGAAGTCGGCAAGTGTTTATTTCCGGTGCGATAAAGCGGGAATCGAAAATAAACACATTTTTTTTAAGTACAAACACATCCCATGTGTTTAGGTGTAAAAGTCGCTAAGCACATGGCTTGAAAGAAAATTAGGGAGTCCCAGGTTCCCCTCCAGTGTGGCACGCACCGATGGTTCTTGTAGCGGCCCAGTCCAAAAGCTCGTTAGTCTTGCGCGAACCGATCTTGTACGTGAATGAGGAACTTGAACTCTCGGTCCGCGAAGAACAACGCACGGATTATCTGTTTAGTTTGTGCTTTTTTAAAAATTTTGGGGATTAGACTACATCTCCTGCAGGTGAGTTCAGGTTTAAGAAAAAGTCAAGTTTTACAGTTTTGATGGCTGTTCTACTTAAGGTTTATACTCACGGTAAATCTTTTATTATTTTTCTTTGAGAAATAAACACAATGTGTTTCGAGATAAAATTGCGGCAGTGGAACTATCATTTTCGTTCACGCGACTTAGAAATACAGTTGTTGGGACTTTTAAAATTATACCCCCTCTGGAGTCACGTGGATGCTATTTTCATTAATAACTATCGGGCCAATTTCAAGTTGAGTTGCGACGTCGCAAACTGCGACGTTACCATGGAGATGTCGCAACTGTGATGAAGCAAAGATGCGTCGAATTTCAAGTCGTATTACCGCTCGAACTTGCGACAAAATTTTGCGATACCTCAAAGAGGTGGCGCAACCAGTTGCCGCATACGTCAATTAGAAAAATGGCTGCAGCTCGGCAAGTTTTGGCGGGTTTAGCTCTCGATCTAATCGAAAATTCCAGCGATAGTGATAGTGAGAATGAAGAAAGAATACCAAGAGTACCGTTTAATATACAGCAAATAACGGAACAGCTTCTTTTTCAACGTACAAGGTTGACAAGGCATGTTTTTAACCTTGTTTTACAGGTTATTTCGCCGGCGTTGACCAAAAATACGAAAAAGGGACGTTACCAGCATCTAACACCGATGCATAAATTGTATGTGGCTCTCCAGTTTTATGCCACAGGTTCTTACCAGTGGTTAGTCGGTAGTAGTGGCCAAATTTCACAATCTGCAACATCTCATGCCATTCGGGAAGTTACCAGTGCTTTGGTTGCTGTATCTTCTGATTTTATATCTTTTCCAGATGCAAGAGAATATGCAGCAGTGAAACTTGCATTTTACCGACTCGGACTAACAAGACATGGGTCTGGATTTCCGAATGTACTGGGTGCAATTGATTGCACTCATATTCGAATCCAAGCACCTTCGACTTCACCCGAACAATACCTAAACAGACATTTGTACCACTCTATTAATGTTCAACTCATTGTAGGGCCAAATTTAAAGATCTTTAACGCATTTGCCGAATATCCTGGGTCCAATCATGATTCTTTTATTTGGAGAAATTCATCTGTCCGAGAAGCATTAGCTGAAGGTAATTTTCCAGAAGGCTGGCTTATTGGTGACTCTGGATATCCACAAGAACCATGGCTTATGACTCCAGTGGCAAATGCTAACACACCAGCAGAGATATTGTACAATTCAGTACATATCTCGACAAGAAATGTTGTCGAAAGAGCAAATGGTGTGTTAAAAAGTAGATGGCATGTTTTAGATTCTCCTTTAGCCTACACTCCCGCAAAAGTATGTGCAATCACGATAGCATGTTGTGTTCTGCACAACATTTGTATGCACAATAATATCGATGTGGAAAATCTACAAGAACATCCGCTTCAAGATGATTTTCCGCATCAAGAACGTGAAAATTTGAATTATGACCACTACAGGACTGAACTAATTAGACATCACTTTTCTCGATAACGACCAATTTACACAGACACTTTACACAGACAATGACGAAATGCAAATAATAATTGTTGAAGCAATCAGCAGAGGGTGAAAGCCCCATGGTAAGTTACTGTTATATTCATATTCAAAGTATGTGTCACCATTTTTTGTTACGAGTACTCTGGAGGATGACATTCTGTTATGAATTTAAACTTAGAACTATGGTCCAAGATGTGGTGAGTCGTTAGTTAATACTAATTAAATAATATCTACTAGACATGTATAAATTATTTTAAGTGCATCTATGTTGTTAGGCTAGTTTTATTAAAATTTATTGCAGTTACTTCTACTAATTTGTTTCTAGCAATTTACACATTATCTATTGCTTCAGGGCCTTAAATCTAGAGATTATCAACCAATGTTAAGCCGTAATATTGTTACAACGTAGACACAAGCAACGAAAAATGTGTTCTTTATACTATTTTATATTACAAATTTCAATAAGTTTTATGTACCTTATGTTTGTTGCTTCATTGTATAACTGAAGTGAATAAAGAAACTGATACTTTTATAACTTTTAATGATTAGAAAACGAAGAAACACAATGTAACTAAACCAAAACAAAATAAGGAATTTAAGAAAAATAATTTAACGTAAACACAATAAAACATTAACAACGTTATATAATAACAAATAATAATTAATTTGTTCTTCTTTTTTTTGATTCCACATGTGCTTGCATAATTTCGATTTCTTTTTTTTTCAGTTCCAAGAATTGTTGCTTAAAATCACGGAATTCAATCAACAATTCTTGGAACATTTGATTTTGGTGCGCTTGCAACTCTATAGTTTGTCTAATTTCCTGTACCACGGATTTTCTTTTTCTTTTTGTTTTAACTGAATCGGAAAACCCGAGTGGAGGTACGGTAGTAACTGCCAAGGAAGGATATTTGATATCCGGTGAAGGTGATGGAGGTGACAAAAGTCGTGAAGAAATTATAGGTGAAGGAGGAGGGCTTGCAGGTTCTAGGAAATGGTTAAAGCTTTATTAAATTAAATAAATATGCAGAAAGGAGCGTACCTGCTTTTGACGTGCTAGGACTTTCGGGAGATGGTTCAGGCATGTTAAAAACTACAATAATATATTCATTAGTTTTAATATAATAAATCTTTATTTATGCAGTATAATATATTTTGATAAAAACCTCAAACCTAAAATTGACGATATTTAAAGTACTTACTGTTTTTTCGAAAGGTATCTATTCCTCCTGTAATCCCCTCAATGCTGTCGTTGCCTATGAAGGAAATTACTTTTTCTTCTTCGGCATTGAGGGGAGCAGCGTCGTTTTGACCTCCACCAGTTTTTCTGGCTTCCCTCTTCATTAAATTTGCTTTTTGTTTCGTCCTACTTTTAAGGTCACGAAATTTTTTTTTTAAGTCTTCCACCGTTCGTTTGGTTGGTGAGACGGCGTTAACTGCCTCCAAAACCTTTTCCCAAGCTCTGTCTTTATGATTTTGTGTTAAACATGAGCCCTTTAGAGGCCCAAATAAAGTGGTTCTCCTCTTTTCTATTTCTGCAACCAGTGCAGTTATTTCACTATTCGTAAAATTTTTTGATCTTTTCGTTCTAAAATAAAAAACATTAATTATTCTGCGTTACATTTAATTGCAAATTGTCCAAAAATGTTGTACTTACGACTTTTTCTCCATTTTATATTTAAAAATTAAACTTTGACTTAACCGCGTCTACACAAAATCAAACTTTTAACTTGCTACACATCACGTGACCGACGCAAAATATTGTGGCTAAAGTTCCGCACTTGCAATGTCGTTGCGACATCGCAACTTTTGAACTTGAAATTAGGTGGCAAAATTTGACGCAGTGGTATTGCAAATCAGTGTCGCAAAGTTGCGATGCGTCACTTACTTGCGACATCGCAAAATGACAACTTGAAATTGGCCCGTATGTTAACTGTAAGGCGTAATCGTAATCGTTTGTAGGCGTAATATTTTGTAACAACACATAATTGAACGTGTTCCTTTAATAATTCATTAGAGAGATTGATTGATAAGTTCATTCATTGACTCGATATTCTACTGCGATAATCCTACGTTTCTCAATCTTTTATTCTTTTAAACGGATGTGATTTCCGTACAAAAACAATTTAGGTAAATACAATGTCAAGTGGTGGTTTGTTTACCAGACAAGAAAATGATACAATAATCTCGAGTGAATGGAGGCAGAAACCACAATGAAAGCCGCCACAGAGGGCGAATGCTACTGTAGTTTATTACGAGATGACTCGAGTTTTTTCTCTCGATAGGAGATGGTAACAAAAAAAATGCACTTGTCAATCAATCGAATCGATTTGGTGTGGTTAGAAGCGTGTGACGAAGAAAAAGGGAAAATTATACAATGAATCGGCGACGTTTACGTAAATCAGACACGAATTTGTTGTTTGCTTAGAAATCATTTGCTACATGACAGATGTTTGCTACAGGCATTTAACTTTTTTCTGATACAAACTAGTCATTTTAGTATTCATTGTGTTTCGGTTAGATTTGAAAGTTTCCAGTTATGTTGTTATTAGAATATTAATCGTAACTTTGACATTGGCTCAGTTTGGTTTTTATGACAAACAATGGAAATGATTGATTGGGTTAATATTATATTTGAATAATTTAACGATTTTCACCCAAGGTTTGTGGCGTTTACTTCACGAATTCTTCTGTTTTAAATAAGGGTAATGGTCGGAATTAGTTTTTTATTTAAATGTGTTACGTTTCTTGGAAATTTCGGTGAAGCTTGCATATGAAAACCATCATTTATTAAATTTATATGTTTACTCGTTTTACCGAATATTAGGCGAAAGGTTAGATTTTATTTTTTAATAACACGCTGAAGGTAAACCAAATTAAGAGGACACAGAAAAATTGATTTAAGTAAACTAGTGTATAATGCGTGTAGTTTTGATTTTGTTTTTTGAAATAGATAGTTGAATTTATTACTTTTCAATTAGGTTCCAAACCACAGAATCCTATCATGTTTTATGTTAGCAGTGTTCACTCATACATATTAGGTACTTAGTGAAACAGGAAACGTTTACGTCGAGTGTAAAATTTTGTTACTAATTAAACGCGACACGCAGTATAGAATGACATAAAAGTTTATATATGTCTTTGCTTTTATTTTAATGTCCATAAGTTTTGACTTTTAACTTCTTTTGTTACTTTTTGTACGTTAATAAAATAAAATAAATAGCCGTAGTGTAATTGAGATGTCTTAGAACATTAAAATGATTCTAGCACTTGAATTTAGTCTCTAAATGAATGTAATTGAAATGTACAAAAAATCTACAAAAATTCTAAGCTCAAACTTCTTAGTAATGTTTATTTTCTAACATATTTAAAATTCTTAGCTATTTAGGGTTCACCGAAATCATGGTTCAAACCTTTATTTATTTTCTGGTTTTACTTTCATTGTCGTTGAAACGGTTTATTTTTTTGTTTTTGTTTTTTTTAATTTTAATTTTTTTAATCAATTTTAATTTTCAACAACTGCATTAATTGCAATAAATCCGGTTCAACTTTCTAAGGACCTCTTGGTTGTTTTTTGTAAAATAATAAAAAAAGCTAAAGATATTTGACTGGACTTAATCGTTTTGCAATATGCTGAACATTTTCAAATTTTAAAAATAAAATGATTTGAAGAGCTTTAAAGCCCAGGAAAAGTCGAATTTTTAAAACTTAATTTTATATTTAGAAATCCACAGAAACATTTGGCATTTTTATAATATCTAAAAGCTAAAAATTTGAAGATTTCAGGCAGTTTACAGAATCACCAAAATTTCATTGATTAAATGAAATCCATTAGATCTAAAATTATTCATCCACCAGTTTTTTCAGTTTCTTTTGAAGTCTTTCAAAACCGAAAATGAAAGTACTGAAATTATTGCAGGCCAAACGGTTCTAGGAATGCAAAAAGCTCTAAAAAAAAAAATAAGATTTCTACTTTACATATGAAGTTGGGATTTTAGAGCTTCGGACTCATTTTAAAATTGACTAGAATCTGAGAAATTACAAAATCTCGAAAATTGAAGATTAATAATTTTCAGAGAGTTAAATATGTCAAACTATTTAGAAAACTTAGAATAAGTAACTTAATCGTAAAGATTAATTGATGGCATCTAAATTGTTGCAAGCATTTCAACATTTATGAAGTTAAGGTTTGTATATTTTGCACAACGTTTAGAGCTTTGGAAGATCCTGGAAGATTTATTAATATTAAAAATAGTAGTAATTTTTTTCAGTTTGTACGTATTTGTTTCAAAAATTGAAAATTTAAAAAAAAGAGAAAAAACTCGTAGAATAAAAATTTATAAAGATCTTTTGAAAAGAGTCCACTCCAACTTTAGTTGTTTGCTTTAGTTTTAGTACTTTTGTAAAACAGATGCGGCCGCAGATAACAAATCTCATAGTTTTCTAGGTCCGGTAAACAAAAGTGTTCCAAAATAATAAAAAATAATTTTTCACTTCAAACCGCGTTGAATACCTTTAGTGATTTCGACGCTACAGTAAGCGACGAACCCTCTTGTCACTCTTTGACGTATGTTTCCTCTTGTTTACAAGAACAGGTGTTTAATTGTTATTCCATGGTGGTGCAGGGTGTATAGAAACGTCAGTTTTGACATTTGTGAAAGTAGATGAAAGCTAATAACAAAAATTGCAGATTTGCGTGTTTAAAATGTCGAAATTGTTCTGTCGGTCAAAATTCACGTGAATTTATACCACTACATCCCATGCGTACATAAAGACAGAGCACTATGGATGAGGTCTCAAACTTCTTATCGTCAAGGTTAAGTTGAAAATGTGATGTAAGAGCTCAAATTATTACAATTATCTCGCTCATCCAAGACATAAAATCCGGTTTTAATTGCATCTCTTTCAACATAACACGGTAGCTAAGATGACTGTTATGTTTTGGCAATCTCTTGCCTCACCTCGAATTCTTTCCTTGTTACCACGAAATTTATCTTGCAGGAAAAATTGCTATTTTGTAATAATAAATTCTATTGAACAGCTTGAAGATGTATCGTCCAGGAAGAACAAATATTTCAATCAATACGGAACCGATCGTAACGGTAATAATTGATGATATCCATTTTTCTGCAGTTACAAAATAATGAGACATTTCTCGTTAGAAAGTAATAATTTCCTTAATTGGTATAAGCGATTTTGCAATTTTATGTTTGAATCGAATCCGATGAAGTACCTTCTGAAATGAAATCTAGTTACGCAATTAATTGTAACAAATTTATTTTATGATATTGTTTCATGTCGTGTTTTAAATGCGAGGATTTTATAATTTATATTATCGAACGGCGTAATACAATCACCAGAATGATCGTTTACAATCAGCGCAAACTTGTTTATTCTTTTTAAGGCGAACGATAAAAAAAGGAGTAATTAAATGGACGTCATTTTCCAGGCGATGTAGATTAATGGAAGAGGAGGGTACTTCGTTTATGGATAATTAAATTATTAGCAGACACGAGATTTCTCAAGATACGAGCCTGCAACTGATTGCTGGCATCGAACAAAATGTGGAATTTAATGTTGCACTTCCTGAAATATGTTATTGAGGAAGTTATCCATAATAATTGAACAGTGCTTACTTCAGAAGCTGATTAAAAAAGAAACACAAATCTAGGGGTTTAATAGAAAAATTAGACAAAGAAAACAAGGCATTTAGGAAGAATAACAATGTTTACTTGTCAAGTGTTTCCAATTTGGCATTGTGCGTGTTAAAATTTATAGGAGTTTGCATTTAGGTATCAATTTTCTAGAATATTTTTTTTCTGTGCTCCCAGTGAGATTAATTTTTAAACTCTGATTTATTGGACTTCGAATTGAATAAGCGAAGCCGTAAAACGATCCAAACAAAGCTAGCAAATCATAGCCGCTGAAACGGGTTTAATTTTTCCGATAGGAGGAACACGTGATAAATCATCCGTTTAGAGAGAAGAATGTTGGTAATCTCACACTTGGAGTAATGCGATATATAAAGGGCTCACCTTGATTTATATAAATGACGACACTGCTCTCAGACATTCCGTTGGGTTCCATAATTTCCAGAGTTATCCACCGGAAGAATAATTACAGTTTTTGAGGCAAGCTCGGACTCACAATTTTAATTGATTCAACTTCTTCATTAACTCAGTTTTTGACATATAATGATATGCAATTTGCCTTATAATTTGCATTTAAATTACTGACCGAGGACAGGAATTCTCGAGCAGTACCATGATTTACTGCTTAATTGTACGAAATTATACAGGGAGAGTTTTTTTACTCCTTTTTGCAATCGTAAAGTTCGCCCTCTACAAAAGTTGCAACGGTCGCAAGCAACCACCCGTGTCCAGAGCAGATGGTCTATTTAACAGCGAGGGGAGAATTCTTGCAAACAAAACGTTTTCTTTAATGATGTATTGATGAAAGGGCCACGCCATCATTTTGTTTTATTATCAGATATAAATCTCGAGATATGCAACAGCACGCCCAACCCACAGACTATTTCTCCATTAACAATGACACTTGTTTATGGTAAAGACCGTTTAAACTGATGCAAATTTATTCGTTTTTCCCCAGATTGCAGATAAACATGGTCTTACAAAATACCTAATTAAAGCCAAAAAAGGGACATCTAGGACGCCACTCTCAAAAAACAGCAAAAATTCTAAACATAAATTCTTCTCTTCTGCTGAGCAATCACTGCTGATATGATCTTCGATCATCTTGATCCTCCGATATGAACTCTGAACTCTCTCAAGTTCACACGGTCGGTTAAAGCTCCGACTTTGTTTTTGTTTACAATAATCGATTCGATTTCCGTGGCGCCTCTTCAGGAAGAAACACTCCTATTGACCAGTCGTTATTAATTATAAACAGTTTCTCTGAATAAATCATCATAATAAATGATTATAATTTCAAATTCTCGCGATTTTGTACGCCTGAACAATACCGAAACTGGAGGACAAGGCTTTTCCCAGAATTTTTTCACACCCATCAACACTAGTTGGATAGCATCAGTGAAAGGTATGATAATTTAACCCCATTTTTGACCGTTTGATGGTCGGAATTACCACGCCTGTGTTTATTCACGATTTACACGTGAAAAGATCAAATTATGATATAACAACCAGAACAGTCGCTGGTACCGTAAATATTAACTAATTGCTCTTGTTTGTACACCTGGTGCCTCTTTACACGTTTTGTAAAAAAGGATTGAAATAATTCAAGAGGGATGCAATCCGAGAGCAGGTTTTGTTGGTACAAGAATTACGTTTTATGGTGCATTGTCGTGTTTTGATGAAATTTAATACTCGCTATTATGTTGACACAAAATACTTACTTAACAGCTCAGTAACAGTTATGACGATGATTTTACAAGCTTTGCTGTTGTAATATTGGATATCAAAATCAAAATTGCGACAGCATTTAGAAATCTTTGTTTAATGTTTTTTCATGGTAACATCGTGTAATTCATCGAGAAGTATTTAATGTTCAATCAATTACCGGTTTATACCTACAAAAGAATTAATAAACAAAAAAAGTTATTAACTACTTCTTAACATCTTTTAGAATTTATAGACTTATTTATTAATATCAAAGCAGGAGGTATTAAAACTTGCACTATTAAGCACAGAAATGTTAAAGTGTCAATTTTAGTAGGTGAACACTTATATTTTATATTATATTTACTTGTATCTTACTTTTGATTACGTTAGTTTGATGTTGAAACACTTATCAGCATTCAAATATTGTATTACTTAAAATTGTGAAAACTGCCTGACATCGCCTGGGATTTAAATATGACTGAAATTTATTAATACTTAAAGAAACAGATTCTGAGAATCCTATTCTTTTTAAGGAACTACTAGGAATTCTCGACTCATTGTATGCGAGCTAATGAAACGTTATTTTAATGACACAAACTTACTGTAAAAATGGCGATAATACTACAGAGGGGATAAAACACTTAAGGCGGGTTTTTCAAGCCTTAATTGGCGCTAATTAGAAGTTAAGTGTTATGGTTACCACTGCTGTAACAATTGTTACGGCTACTAAATTACGATTGGAAGTTAATTAACGATTGAAAAAAAAGGCTCTTATTGTTGCTGTCAAAAACGAAAAAAAAAGTGTTATCAGAACGTCGGGAAACTCATATTTTGCAATAAATTGGATTATTTTAGTTTAAGTTCATATTTTATATACCCACTATATTTTACTTTTAATAGATCTAGTACTGTAACTTTCTACCTATAAACAAGATTCCATTGTAGGAAATTTATTTCAGATACGGGTCTTACATTTTCAAATCTTGCTACATCATAAAAAAATATTTATTTTGATTTTGAATGGAACAGTGATCTAGTATTTTGACAAAAGTTTTCTAAAAAATATAAAGATTAGTAAAAGACTTCTGTTCCAGCAAAGCAGTAATTATTTAAAACTTTAATGTTCTAGTTCTATATTCTCTAACTGTATTTTATATTATCGTATTTTCAAAGTCTCTTTAACTGTGAATAAAAACTTAGCAAAAAATACTGAGCAGAAAAATAAATACCTGTGAGCAGTAATCCAGTTATTAAAGTTGTCACCATATAACCCATTTTCTCTGAAATCTAAAAATAAGGAAAAGTTTAACAAAAATGAATACCTTAAATGAGTCTGTATTAACTTTAACAAAAATACAAATCAAAGTAAAAATTAGTACTCCTCCACAAATTCCTGCAGTCATTTTTTTTCTACTATGAAGAAGTAGCCTAACAACTATAAAAATTTGCAGTAAACTCTTTTTGTAACGCGGTTCTGTTATTACTGTCGTAGCTCCCATTGCTTTGTGGGTCTCGAAATTTATACATCCAGTACTAAAAAATAAAAAACCCAATGCATAGAAAAAGATGTACGTTAGATAAAATTTGTGTTTGACGGTTTGGGTATTGTCTTGCTTGTCCAGGTTTGCACTGTGTTTCAACATGTGTAACAAAATTTCTTAATCGGCTTCTTATACGCGTTTATAAATAATTAACTAACCGGTGACTTTAGATATCGTTGATTTAAAGTGAATCGTGGTCACAGCTTTGCAATATTCAGGAATATTCTTGGGGATGCTGAAAAACACATTTCGTGTAACATATAATTAGTATAATTAACATTTATTGTTTACAAGAATTAATAAAAAAATTAGATTTGCCTGTGAGAAAGTAATTTTTCTGCAAAAATTAATAAAACTGAAACAAGGCTATTTATTGCTTGTGAGTTGTGACTAGTTTCTCTCAAACTTTTTAATTTTTATTGTACTTTATGATATTTTTCTAACAACAATCTAAAATTAATATTAAGAAATGGCAACAGAGCTTTTCGGATTGTTTACTGGAAGCAAAGGCAGCAAGACTAAGTATTGTTTAGTACACAAATATTTTTTATGTACTCCCGAATGGGCGTTTTTTTTTAAATATTTATTTTTAAATTTTAGATAACGTTTTAGATAACGTTTATTAAGAGTGAGTGATATCTAAACAATTGTCAGAACGATATACAAAATCGCAAAAAACACAATACGATTACAATGAGTCATAATTGTAGGTGTTGTAAAAGTTAGAAGATATTACTTTCAGCGGCGGTTTTTCTTTCATTACTCAATGCTAACTGAACGTAGTATTTTGGTTACCATTGTTGTCTAAATTCTTGTTATTATTATGATGTACAATTGAAAGATAACTAACAACTGAAAGTGTTAGTGTTAGTGTAGAACATAACTAACATAATTCCATTTATTGTTCCCTTGAATTAATAAATAGTTATTTAAACATTAAGGGAGGTAAGTAATATTTACCAGACGAGAACGTGAATGCGCCCGAGGGGGTACCCCGAGGGCAAGCAATAGAGTTCGAGGCTGGTTAATATTCTAGCTCCCAAATTGTTTATAAAATTTTCCCACTCCCCAGACGATAAAATTTTCATGAAGAAAAGTAATTAATTAATTTATGTTAATAGTACAAATACATCTGAAATGTTATTAGTCAGCATACATCCATACAAAATTCAAGGCTCCATCCAGTTTGTGGTGCGAATACTCGATGCTTAAGAGTACATTATTCATAAATGAAAGTATCGACATATCAAAGTATCCCAAACTACGTGCGTTTTTGAAAAGAAAAAATGATGTGTATGGGCCGAAAAAGGCCTCTGTGTTCACAAGAGACGGGATAAATTTATTTCTTGAAGGGGCTCCGGATGATATGTACTTACTTATGAAGGTATGCTAAACTTTTAATTGTAATCTCGTCTAAATCAAACACTGTAGGTAGTCATGATTATGGGAATTGCTGGGGCATGTCGTGGCCAGGAATTGTGCGAAATGAAATTGACGGATGTGAAGGAAACAGACAAAATAATTCTTGTTAAAATACCAGATTCGAAAAATGGAATGCCGCGTACCTTTACAATTACGGCCTGTAGAGAAAATAAAGTTTGCTATTTGCAAATTGTCAAAAAAATTTATCAATATTAGATCCAAAATTGTAAATGTACGTTTTTTCATGCGTTATCAGGGAGGAAGATGTGTTAATCAACTCGTCGGCAAAAATAAAATCGCTGAAATCCCCTGTAAGATAGCAACATATTTGAATTTAGACAACCTTAAAACCTATACAGGCCATTCTTTCAGAAGAACCTCAACAACTTTGTTAGCAAATACGGGAGCAGAAGTAAACACTAAAGAGACATGAGGGTTGGAAGTCCGGTAGTATTGCGGAAACGTACGTTGCTCGGTCTATTGCTAATAAAAAAGCGATTGCTAATAAAGTTTTATATGATAATCAGAGTACAAATTCTGCTGAAGCCTCCTCGGCGGAACTACGTTTTGCTGATAAAAATGGTGATAACAACATTGAAGTATCCTCGGCGAAGATAGTGTCAAATGAGACTACGGAACTAATTTTGCGGATAAAGAAGGTGATAATAACATTGAATTATCAAAAAATGTACCAAATAAATATCCCAATTTTGTTAAGAATGTTAGTAATTGTACAAACTGTAACATTACCATAAATATAAATTAACAGAGCACGTGTCCTGATGCACTTTTTTTCCTAAGGGACGTAAGTAAATCACTTACGCCCCGTCGTCATTAACAACCATAACCATTTCGTAAAACGAACTTACGTCAATGGAAACCATGTATTAATGGTATGATTACGATAAGGGAAGTGGGAAAAATATGTTTCTAGTGAGTCTATACATTATGTTTAACTACCTCCGTTACTCCAATTTGTCCACGAGAAAGCTGTAGTTTTTATTTTACAATATTTAACTATGAACAATTTAGAAAATTAAAACAAAGCTATCTGATGCGATCAAGCTTCCCAGAAATAAAGCCAAACATAGTTCCTCATTTTTTTTTATTTTCAGTGTACTTTATGATTTTAGAGAATTTTTCTAACATTAATTTAAAATACAAAAGCTTTTTAATACATTGCTCTTTGTATTTCTTAAATATAACATTTTTCGCACATTAATATTTTTACTTTTAGTCCACTTTTTGACTTTAGAGATTTTCCGTATAACTTTTTGTTTAATACCTATAAAAGATTAATAATGTAATAGGATTTCCTAGACTGTTCATAGCAAACGATCTTCTTAGCAATTAAAGCAAACATAAAAATATTCTTGTTTGGTGTCTTTGATTGTTTGGGTATTATTTTGCTTGTTCATGTTTCCGCCGTGATATCGTGCAATTGTTTAAACGCGCGACTTTAGATAATGTTTATTAGAAATTAATCATAGTTCTATTTTAGCGGGTATCAGAAAGATACTCGAAATAACTCAAAGCTCGATTATGATACCAATGAGTCATTATTATGAGAGTTTTATTTTATGTTTACTAAATTTAATAAAAAATACACGTGACATGTGTATACGCAGATTTTTTATATTTAACTATCTACGTTGCCCAGATCTGCCGCCAACAAAAAAAATTAAAGTCCAATTCTAGAACTCTAACTGTTCTTTACATGGCTTCATTTTTAAAGTTAGTAAAAAGATTTTATTTTAAATTTTAATTAGCCATCTAGATTTTTAAATATATTAAAATATGAGAAATTGTAAAAATCTACAACGATAACTGCAGTTGTAGGGCTTAAAACGTCAAAAAAAACTTCTTTTTTGTTATAAATGAGCGAAAGTACAAGAAGTACTAGTACTAGCGCTTTTGAACAAAGAGAGCTGCTTAAGCAGTATCTAATCCTAGTTTTATATGTTTTCTAATAATAATTTAAATTTAACTGTATTTTAGCTCTACTGGATATAATTCTGTCTTTCTGAACTAGATTTGAAAAATTAAAGATATAAAATTTCAAACAATATAGAAATAAATGGTCATATTTTCAGTGTCTTGTTAGCTTTTAAAAATGACTTTATTATAGTTCTACATGAGTAAAGGTTATAGATTTTTATTGAGAGTTGGATACAGATAAGTGTTATAGTTGCTCGGATACTTAAATTTCACTTTTCCCAGAATGCTCTTATTGTCTTTTAATAATAAATTCCTTGTCAAAATCGGAGATGAATGGTGGCTAATGGCGCAGTTTTGAGAAACCAATGACATGTTAAGATAACGAGCGATTACAACTGACCAATCACAGCGTGCAATACAAGGGAATATTTTGTTGTAAAGTTACGTGCAAAAATTTTTACTTTCAATAATATTTTAATCAATTTGTTTTTTGTTAACTTGATTCAGATTTTGATTCGATGGCAATTGCATCTTTTAAAATGTCAAAGCGAATTCGAATATTTTAACTTAATGGCAGAGCAGAGTTCAACTTAAAAAATGCTTTTAAAAAGAACTAAATAAAGTTTAGTGAGTGACTATAAAAGTTTTTTTTTTTAGTTAGGTTAGCAACATTAGTAATGACAAAAGTTGTTTAAAGAAAGTGCGAGCGTTCTGACAACATATTATACAGCCATCAAGTAAATATAAAAACTGTTCGATTTTCTTCTTTATTGGTGGGTAAAGTTTCTACATAGACTTAAATAAGACCCTGTATATGTAGATCTTAACAATCTATCAGTCTTACCACTCTCTGAACTAGAATAAAATGGATAGATCTAAAATTAAATTACAACTACGGACCCTAAATTTTAAACTAAATAGTGAAAAATTATGATCACATTTTCTAGCCCTTTAAAAAATATTTTATTAAAGTTCTAGAATCAACAAGAACTATATCAACTAGAATCACATTTCCGGAGATTATAATAATAACACATAATAACTATTTTAGTCTGATTGCTGATATTTTTGGTTCTTAAAAATTATATTTACAACGAAAACAATGGTTTGGTCTAGCGTTCAGAAAATTTAAAAAAAAAGAAATCAGTATTTATCGTCGTCTTTGAAATGGTGAAATTTGGATTTTTATGTGGTACAATTTCTTTTTTAAACTAACGAGTATAATGTAAAATATGACTATAATAATTGCCTGATTACCCTGTATACAATATTAAAACGAGATAAAATTTTCCTTAGCATCTCGCTGATCTTGAGAACATCTTCATAAGGCCTGTACTAGTGCCCTGCCCACAAATGAACAAGCAGCCATACTAACAATCATAAACAACGATATTATTAACATAGCCAGTGGTTTTTCTTCATCTGTAGGAATACTAAAAAATCAGTAAAAATTATTATATTCTTCACTCCCTCGATCTTCATACGTAGACATGCAGTAAACAGAAATATTTAGTATATATCCGTGCGTGAAAGCAAGAATAATTATAAAAATAATGTAGTCATAATCTTCATTGAAGACTACAGGCATATGGTTACGTGGTTGGGCATTACATAACATGATCATGGGTACTAGAGCCACGCGGATACAACTTACACCTAATAGAATCAATCCATTGGTAGGCTAAAATCGTAATGTTAAAAAAATTCAACGAGAAAATTATGTAACCTTTTTTAAAATCCCGGCAGTTTGTCTCCCAATCACATCTATTAAACACTGAATGAAGAATGTAATCACTGGTCTAAAATACACACCTGAAATGAAGAAAATTACATTTTTTTCGCTGTTTTTCTAATTTTACTTACTGCTCCATTGATCGTCATCGTCTTTGTTTACAGACACTACGAGTGAAGTCACACTAGGATGTATCATAACTGTAGATCCATTTGATATAAACATGGTCAAAATATAATACTTAATTTTATTTACTATTAAAATAATGTTTTTGCTATTAATATCAAACTTTTCTTCTTTCATTTCTTTTTTGAAATGGTGTTTAAAAAACTGAGATTTTTTCAAGCAGCCCAAATAAGATATGAAAGTGAAAGCTGCAAAAGCTAATGCAAAACCAAAGTACACCATTCCTTGGACTTCTGGATCCTCATTGACACTCAACGAAATAATTTGCGCCACAGCTGCTAATAGTCCACAAAGAGCTTGTCCCACTAATACCGCTGCCAAATAATTTGGAGGGAACTGAGGGCCTACTTGGAAGACTGTTACTAGTAAAGTGCTAGAACAACCTGGGGGAAATTTTAACTTAGTGCCTAGTAAAAAAAAAAATACCTGTAAGAAGACATCCAGTTATTAAATTTGTGACCATAAAACCCATCTGCCCTGAAATGTAAAAATCAGGAAAAGTTCAACGACAATGCATAACTTACAAGGATCTGTATCAACTTTAACAAAAATACAAGTGATAGCAAATAATAACAAACCCCCAGCAAGCGATGCAGTTATTTTTATTTGTGTTTTCAATTTCTTCAGGAAGAAAACAGTAACTACAATGAAAATCGCACTGCTGACGTTTGTGGCTATAGAGAAATCTGCGGTAAACTGTACTTGCAAGCTAGTTCTGTTATTACTATCGTAGCTCACATTGCTTTGTGGGTCTCGAAATTTATACATCCAGTACTAAAAAAATTAATGGAAAGAAGAAATTTTATGCAGAAACTTACATCAGTTGCTGTGGTAAAGAAGTATGAAGGAATTAAACTTATAGTACCCCAAGCGTAGAAAAGGATGTATGTCATAAAAAAATTGTCTTTTACATTTTCAGTATTCTCTTGCTTGTCCATGTTTGCACTGTAAAATTGTTTTAACGTGTGTAACAAGTTTTCAATGGAATTTTCAAAAGTAGCTTAAAGCATTTATATAATTAGCGATTGTAGATAACATACGCAGAAACTCATCGTGATTATTAAGACAATACTCGAGATTGCTACAAATACAATTATGATAACAATGCTCACTTATTACGGATGTTTTAAAACATAGAAGATATCACATTTAATGTCTCCACTCAGTATTATTCACATTTATTGTTTACGAAAATTAATAAAAAATGCGTGAGTTACGTGTATAAACATATTTTCTTTAACAATTTCTGAACTAGAAATAACTAAGAAAATTGAAACAAAGTTGCAACTGCTTTTGTCTAGGTAATCTTCAAACAGTGTCTAACACATTTTTTTGTGTAGTTTATGAGTTTGGAGAATCATTCTGAAAATAACCCAAAATCTAAAATATCACAGCTCTTCTATTACACCAATTTTTTTGATGTACTCGTTGGAACGGGTCTTTTCGAAAGCTATGTCTTGAGACCTTCAAGTTTTATGGGATAAAACTCCTTTTACAAAAATCAAAAGCAACAAAATGGAGCTGACTTACCTTGTTCTTTTTATAGTAAAAAGCAAAATAATGAAATTAAAACACGAATTAAAACATGTGGTGCTGAGAAATTAATCATTTTTGAGTAAAATTTATAGTCTTGACTGGTAAATCACAAGCTACTCCTAAAGTAATTTATAATACCCAATATTTCCACCCTGATTTCCAGGGTCGGCATTAAAATTTTTTTTTGCAAGTGGTAATAGTTTTCATTTCAAGAGAAAAATTATTGCATGTTATAAATTACTCTAGGGGCAGTTTATGGTGTACCAGTCAGTGCGATAAATCTTATTAGAAGATGAAATAATAATTAATTTCTTCGCAGCACATGTTTTAATTCATGTTTCAATTTCATTTTTATATTTTTCATTATAAAAAGAACAAGGTAAGTTAAGTTTTAGTCTATGTTATTGCTTTTGATTTTTGAAAAAAGAGATTTTTTTTCGTTTTCTTATTTGCAATTGGTGTGGTAAATTTCGCCAGGCGTTCCTCTCCAAAGTAGTTTATTTGTTCTCACCTTGAAGATGTTTCCCGATCTCATATCTTCTTTTTTTTTTGTTGTCGAAATCGTACATAAAACCCGCAACCCGATCCCCATCGAAGCCGTAGTTTGATATTATCTCGACACCAACAACAGTCATTGAACTCTTCACATATAATAATTAATGAGCATTTATAAAAGACATTACCCATAAACCCTACTGCGTCGAGACAAATTATAACCGCCTCCAGCGTGCGTTTAAATACTAACCCTCATTATTCTTTTCCTTCAGGAGAGACCGCAACGCCCGCCACCGCTCGTCCTTCAACCGCCCAGCGCGATGTTGCGATGAATTCGCCGCTCCCGTCAAGTCCACGTTCCCGTAGCCAGGCAGGGGGTCGTCGTGTCGGCAGCCGCCCCGCACTGCACTCGGATTGTCCACCAGAACCAGAAGACTCGCCTGGTCTGGGACAGAGATCGGTTTCTTTGGTAAGTCTTGTGTTTCTTCGATCGAATTCTTTTTGTCCGCGTAGACGAGTCACGAAGTCGTGCATGAAGATGAGGAAAGGTCAGCGTACGTGCAGACTTAATTGAAGTGGAAGGACGTGATGGGTAGGGTGGTTCAATGTTGAGGAAGTTTATTAAGAACTCACTTGTGGGAAAAAATACGTTTACAGTTTAATTGTTAAAGAAACTGAGGAAAATGAGGTTTTCTTCGACCTTCTGGGCGGTTCCATTGACCTGTAACTTTGTCTTGGATATAAGCAAGTGGAAGCATATTCCTACCTTAAATTCTAAGTTATGATGCCGGCTCACCAATAAATATAACATAAAATTACTAAAACTTTTTGCATTTGCATTATCCACACTTTTAAAGTAATAATAGTATAAACTTGATAGCTTTTAGAAGCTAACTAGTCCTAATTAATGCTAATTATTGGATCAAAGCAAAAAAACGCCAAAGTTTATGTTAATTTGCTACTAATATCTTTCACACAAATTGTTTTCCACTAAGTCTGTATCTATTTAATTTTAGAAAACACCTGTTTGCTAATGTTATTTAGAAATAAAATGGATTTCAAATCAAGAATTTGATTTATTACACTCCACTTACTGAGATTAAAAATGTACCAACATGTTGAATGGATAATTTTTCTTCGTTGTTTCTTCACCACGTGGAACTGTTATGCTTGAGAGTTTTTGAATAGATATTTGATTTATATTCTCCACACAAAAAGAAAAATTGTAATAAATCTAAAATCTCTATTCATATTTTTGGTCATCTGCTTGAGAGAATTATTCAATTCTTGTCACAAAAATCAGCGCCTAAATTACTCTACAAAATGTAATTATCTGGTAATTTAATTTACCTATATTTGTAAATATTTTAGAATAAAATACGTTTTTAACAATAGTTTGTAAAGGGTATGAATTATTGATTTATAACAATACAAAAAATTAGACAATAAACTATTAAAACGAAAATATTAAACATTTTAAAAAAATTTAGAAGAAAACACAAAATTGAAAAAAAAATTACCACTTTTCCTCCAAGCCTAAAAATTTGTCAATTTTTTATGGTCTACGCTAATTATTTCAAACAAATTTCAAAGTATGATAAATTGGTCATTGAAATGTACTAATTGTAAAAGAAAAGCCAAATTTTATTTGAACACTTAAACCTGCCTGAAATATTTGAGTCTCAAAAAATTGGAAAAGGTACTATAAAAATAATTGTGATTTTAATAATAAATAATATATAATAAAATAATAATAAATAATAATAATAAATTTAGTAATAATACAATATTTTAATAAAATTTTTAATATTTTTTTAACGATCTCAAGAAACTGATGTAAGATGTAAGATGCAGAATGTAAAAAATTGAAGTTCAGTCCATAAATTATATTTTGATAGATTATTCTATAAAATTCATTTTTATGACTGCAAAACAGTCCGTAAAGTGAACGTTTATGGAGTGGCCACCAAAAAAATTAATACTAAATGCTCTAAAAACCGTAACATATAAAATTCTAAAACTACTCACAACAGAAATGCATAAAATCGGCGCTCGACTTTAAGTCCAAAAATCAAATAATTTTTCTGATGATAAATTTTCATTAAAAAAAAAACTATATTATAACAATTTTATAATTTTAAATTGAACTGTCAATAACAAAATTTTAAAAATTTTAAAAGCTCTAAAAAGCGCGATAACAAATCCTTTACCCCAAATATAGAAATAAATAGAAATAGAAATAAAATCCATTTTTTTTCAGTTTGTTCATTTTTTTTGTAGATAGAGGTAAATATTACAGATCTTAACAGCTCTTAAACAGCAGATAAATTGAAAATACTGAAAAATGCGGAAGTTGGCAAAATATATGCTGCAGAATTTTTTTTTTTCATATTGTAAAATCTATTTTTCAATTATAAATCTTCAGAAATAATACTGGCAAAATAATAAAAACTCCAAAAATTGTTATTTCACTACTTGCCTTCGAGTCCAAAAATTTGATATTTCTGGTTATAAAATCTCAAATTTATTAATGACGTCTAATTTTTTTGCACAAATGTTGGGAACTATAAAAATTTTTGAAGCCTGTGAACTCCTAAAAGTATGCGAAATTGCAAAATATGTTTAGGTATGTAAACTTTTTTGAAATTCTAGACATTCTAAGAATACTAAAAAATTGTAGAAAACGCAATGCAAATTAAAAATATTAAACACTTTAAAGAACGATCAGACTAATTTTGGTGGAACACTTCTTCCTTTAAACCACAAAAATTTATCAGTTTAACTATTTTGGAGTTTCCTAAGTATTGTGCATCTAAAATTATCACAAAAATGCAAAATTTAAAGGAGTTAGGGAGTTAGAATTACAAAAAAAAGCTATAGAACCTTGAAAGAAATTTTGTACTAGTTATTCTACCTACAAAAATCACTCCGTAGGTTCATTTAATTTCTGTAACATTGAGTATTATATATATTTGTTACTTACCTACTTATAATTCTGAATGATGTTGCTAAATAAAAAAAGCTTTATAACCGTGTTCTTTCAAATTATGAGAAATAACACTTTACTTAAATTTTTTTGGGAAATCACTAAACATTACGTGGCCTTTGAGAAAAATTCCTGAATCTAGAGAACAAAGCATTCATCTTTGGGAAAAATGTTCTTTGTCACAATTTATATTACAGTTACCTAACATAACATTTTTCTTAATACTAGACTGTGATCTAAAAATAGCAACCATCATAACAGTAGACAGTTACTTTTCTGAATATAAAATTTTCTGTATAAATTAAATTTAGTTTTTAGAATTCAAGCTTCAAGCGGAAATGATTGGCAGTGAAGTATATCGTAAGACGATCTCTGGTGATCGTAATGGCATTGGCATTATGAATTATAAAATCTGTGTCGTATGTTAATAAAAGCATAATTGTTTTGTTCTGTCATTGTTCTCCTACTGAGCGCATATATTACAAGTAAGGTATTCAGGCAGTGTGGTTCTGTTGGCTACAAGCACCAGAAGCTGGATTCAACATTTTACGATCTTTGGATTATTATTTCTCTAAAAATAAATATCATACAGGTTCTGTACTCGCTTCTTGCTCAATCTATTCGCATTTAAATAAAGAAAAAGAAATTTTATAGCAAATGGTGTCACTTTATTTACATTCTTGTCCAAATCAGCGCCCATCATTTCTAACATTACGGCATCCGCAGCAAATAAAACCCTGTTATCGAACACTTTCCATTTCCGATATGTAAATTTCAGACGTTTCAACAACACATCGTAGGCGTTCATCGTAAAGCCGTCAAAGTAGTCGAAAATCCCGCATTTCGAAACGATAGTATAATTAAAACCGACCAAAAAAATGTAGGTGTGTTGACATTAGTGTTATTTGTCGACAGCTCGTTATTAGATTCCGCACTAATTATCATAGAGGAGGTCGCAATGTTCTGGCGCCAAAGCGTGGGTTGATTCGCATTGTTTCGGTACCAATAACCCACCCATCCGACCTCCGGAATCCCAACAATTTTTCACCGCTTTCGCTATCGAAAAAAGCGGAGCTTCAAAGCTTGGTACTACGGGAGAGAGGCTTGGCCGCTTGCTTTGAATAATTACAAGTTTCGTGCCCACGGAATGGTCAGTGAGTAATGACGTGCCGGAGCACAAGCAGTTTCGGTTGATGTAATGGTACTTCTTATCCGATATGACAACCATTCTAATCGTTTTACGAATTTTCACAGGAAATTGTAAATTTAAATCGTGAGAGGAATGTCGAGCAGTCAAACCATCATTTTCGTCAGTTCTTCATTATTATCTTATTTTCAGGCCCATGAAGAGAATTTCCCAGAAGTCTGGCCATCTTGAACGTGTTTATCTTAAAATTAACTAAAATAAGCGATATAAGTAAATCTCCTTCTACAGCAAGTACAGCTGAAACTTGACGCTAATACCCGGTAGATATGTGTATTTAATTATAATTAGCCTGCCGGAATGCTATTAGTAAACTCCTGCAAAATAGCAATTTGTAAGAAGTGGCTAGTGAGAAAGATTTAGAATGAATTTGTTATTGCCGGAAGAATATTACGTTTCAATTCAGTTTATTAACATCAGTTTTTTATAGCAACAACTAATTCTTAAGTTATTGCCAGAGTTTTTAGTATTATGGCATTGTTCCATAAAACGTCGAACATTGCGTACGAACAACTGCTGTTTTTAAAAAAGGATATTAAAGTGGTATTTAGAGACATAAGTGCGTTCTTAAAAGGCTGCAACGACATATAAAAGTAAATCTAACAGTCGAGAGAAATGATAATAAAGCCGACAATGAAAAATAACTCAACGCTATTAAAAGCAAACAGTAAAATAAAAATTATTTAATAATGATTAATAATACTAAAAATTTTTAAGAATTATTTTTAATTGCATAAGCTGCAATAAATTTATTTTTGTGAAATTAGTCAGATTAGCTGAGTAGCTTAAAATTTACCAAAGTTTTAAATGAGCTTTTAAAAACATATATTTAAATATTTATATCTTAAAACAAATAATATCAATATTTAATGAACGATTTTACGATCTCACGATTTAACACACACATATAAATAAAAAAAATGTGTAACTCACAGATCACTGAAATAATTTGCAAAATCAATTTCAGTATAACATCAATATCATTGCTCTGATGATGGTGGCTTTGCTACCGAAACGCGCGTTAGCTAATAAACTGATTTTTTGGTGTGCGGGGTAACATTTTTTTTACTATAAATTAAATTATTGTCACCGTGTTTTTTTTTAACATTAGACTCATTATTTTGCAATCAAAAATAGCTCACGTCCTGCACACATTCTTTACCTTTCCCACGATGCCCAACTTTTGTCATTTTATCTAGTATTTTGCCCATGTTTGGCTCTGAAAAGTAGTCCTGCAAAATTGTGATGCCACTCCCCGTTTACATAAGCTTTTTCCCGCCTCTTTTAGCCCAAGATCGCACCCTTAAGTGTTAAAATTAAGAAAAATATTTTTTATTAAGTTTGCCAAAGAAACCAGAAAAAATACCAATACTGTAAATATCATTTTCCAAAATATTTCTTTCTTTTAATAATTTTAATATTTTAAAAAACTTAAAACTCAGTTATTATTTTATATTATTAGTTATTACTTATTTTAGATAAAGCATTTTTTAAGTTAAATAGAAAACATTCAAACCATAGATTTTATGATATATAAAAGGCTTAAAAAATATCGTAAAAGTAATAGAGCTACAAGCAATTTTTATTCGAAGATTGCTATAAGCTCAAATAAGAAATTTAATTCGACTCGACGTTTGAATGCAAAAATAGTAACATTTTAGAAAAACTATAAGCGAAGTGTAAAAAAATAAAGATTAAGAGAACAAGTTAAAAAATTAGTCAAGTGTCAGTGTTGCTTCTGAAGGTTACAGGTTATCATTTTTCTGTATTTTAGAAATTTTTACGCTTTTGAAGAGAAATTTCGAGCATTTTGGAATTTTGTAAATTTTTGCTGAATTTCAGAACTTTTATAAAAAGGAAAAATAAAGTTATAAATTTTTGTTTTATGGATTTTTTAGCAATTCTGAATCCAAATGAGATTTAAAAGGCATTATGAAGGTTGAGTAAAAAGATTTTAAAACAATAGAAAAAAATAATAATCTCTCAAAATTTTAAAGCAAAAACTAGAAAGTTATTATTGCTGGTAAAAAAAATACACTTGTGTCGTTAGCTTATTACATTTTAGATTTACCCATTATTAGTATCTGCATTTGAATACATTGTTCTTATAACTAAGGTTAAATAACAGAAATAACAGGGATTTTGCTGTAAAAGAATAGCTATTAATAATTTAGAAACAGTATAATCAAAATATCAAAAAATAAAGATCCTCAAAAAATCGGAATAAATTTATAAATTGTTGTTTACTTTTTGAGGAACACTGTCGACAAGGTATAAATGGGAAATTTTCAACTTTTGAAGAGAAATCTTAGAGATTTTTACAATTTTCAGAATTTTTGAAAATTTTAGAACGCTTGAAGAAAAAAAATCTATTCAGTGCTTGAAAACGTTATAAATCCTGTTTTTTTTTAATATCTTGGAAATTTTGAAGCCTCAGAAAATAGATTTTGAGAAAAATTTAGAAAAAAAAGTGGAATTTTGGAAAATATTCACACTGTTTGAGATTTCATAATAAAAATGCAAAACATAATAATATGAGAATTTAACCTAAAAAGTTTACTTCCTTATAATTATGGGTCCAAGATATCCATTACAAAAACTGTGTGTTTAAGAGTCTCTGGTTTAAAAACATGGAATTTAAGAATCTTCACAAAGTTAGAACTTAGAAGCTCAAGTTGTAGAATGTAGAATCTGAGAAATTTAAAATTACAAATATAAGACTGAAAATATGAGAATCTAAAAAGCAAAAATTCTAGCATTTGAAAATCTAATTTCAAAAGAATATATGTGGATTTTAAGTCTAAAAATTTGTCTCGTCTAAGAATTTTGACAAAATTGAAGTATATAACGAATTTTTGATCCTATAATTTTATTAAAAAAAAAACAACATAACAATTACTTGCATCGATAAAAACTGATAATTTAATAGTATTATTTAGTGGTTTCGTGGTAACTATAATTTAAGAAAAAAATTCCAGATGTACATCCTGCACAGCTAGATACTTCGATTAATACTAATTTTAAAACTACGCGACTTCGTAAGTCCAAAACCTTGTAAAAAAGAACAATCAATAAAGTAAAATAGCTTTCAATAGAAAATCTAATTCGACAACGTCAATATACTAGGTGCAGCTGTGTTTATGGGCATTTTAATAACGCGCTTTGGAGAAGTTGCAACCAACAAAAATTGTCTTTACAAAAATAGCTACTTTCGTTGCAAATTCGTACGTAGCTTTCATCTGTCAACAGCATTATTTGAGCATTAAACAAACACCACCAAAGGAAAATTCTTGTAAGAGAAAATATCGTTACTTAGCGACCTGGAAAAACCACATGTTAGAGAGAGCATGATTTTTTTCATTCATTTAAAATACCGTGCTCAATTTTTAGAACTTCTGGTCTGAATGTGTTTTCACATATTAAAGTGTTTTTGCAAGTTATTTTTAGCACAACTCAATTAATTATAATTCAATGCGTTTTTAATGATTGCTACCGTCTATAGGCAATATTAAAATAATCGTAAACTCTACATAAAAAATCAAAAATTATTGCTCAGCCTACCAGGATAATATACTTTAATCCAATTTTAAAACGAGTTGTTAATCTTGAATGCAGAAAAGAGCAGAAAAAAATATTTTGCGCTTGTTTCCTTTAGCATCCTGTCATCCTCTTATTTTATTTTATTGTATTTTTAATTGATGGCATTAAAGTACACGCTTTGTAGAAAAAAGTAACAATTTCGATGCTAACGGAAGATAAGAGCTTATTCCACTTTTTAGCTTTATTTTTATGCAAAACTACTTCAATAATTCTACCAGTACTGACAAGAAGTATTAGCGGACATTAAGAAACTGAGGATGTCTTGATACATGTACGAAACCGGTTCAAAGATGTTCTTATTGAATTACGGTTGTTTGTTTCTGCAATTACATAATAAAAATTGTGAAGCGCAGTTTAATGGAAAATTGTAATATCTCTAATGTGCAAGTAAAGTTAGAATTGATAGTGTATTTTTAGTGTAATTAATTCGATTAAACCGATGCAAATGAATTAATTACGCAGCGGAAAATAGTACTAATTACGTGACTAATCAGTAAAATGTTTGATATGAAATTGTGATTTTATGAGAAAGAAATAAATCATTGATAGCAATTCAATTTTTTCTTCAAGTCGTTTGACTTTTACTTTGTGCAAAGGTGGGCGGCTACATGAGGATTATGGGGGGTTCTTATCTATAATGACAATTTCGAATATTTTAAAGTGGCACTTAAGGCATTAAATACGTAGGCAGTTTATCCTATATATTTGAAACTATTATTTCTATTAGGAATTCCTCTACACAAGTTGTAGGACGCACAGGAAAATTTAAAATTCTTCTTTGACTTTTTTTGACAATATTTAAGATTTTTAAATTATGAATTAAATTAATTTTAAATAACATGAGGGTTGAAATTGAGCTCTTTCAGTTTTCCATATTAGTCTGGCTTTGTGCATTATAATTATCTTCATCTATCTTAGAAATAGATCATTGCCCCTGAAAATTCTAAACTAATGCCTCACACCTATTATTTAAAAATGTGCTTTTTCAAGCATATCCATCCAAAACGTCTGGAAATTCTTTCATTGCATGTCTCGTTCCATTTGTTCCTTTTCCTTTTTGAATATTAAAATATTCAAATTTAAACTACCGCACCCGTCGTCCAATTACTCTTCGCATCTCCACATTTTACGAAACCGATATCTCTTGGAATGGATCGTTTTTTTCCCAGAACTGTTACATAATTAACGACTTGTCCACCTAATGAACCGCCACATAAACTATGTCATAACTTTAGCTACCTTAAAAGGAATCATGTCAGTAGTGACAAGTTTTGATCTTCGCAAATTCAGTTCACGGAAGCTTTAAAGTGGTATAAATAACTGTCTTACTCCCCGTTAGCGAGATTCTTGTTCCATCTCGTGGTGTGGATGTTCCGATATAAATTGTGATGTCTGTATTATTCACGGTTAATTGCGGTCTATACGATAAGGCCACTTTATTGATTCTTTACGGGTAAAACAGATGCTCTGAAGATGATTTTGTACAACGGCAGTGCACCGGTTTACGATCGGTGATGGAATGTTAAATATCTGGATAAAAGGATGCGACTTGGTGTTGTTTTATCGCTAACCAAAAGAGGAAGACGCGAAAATGGAAGTGTGCAGGTATGTAAAGGTTAACTTTTTCTAAGGACGTAGATTTCAAAATTGCGGTAATAGCCTGTCTGGGAATTCGTGAAGGAAGTTACGCAATGAAAGACATGGAAAACATTTCCATTTTAAGGTTGACAAATCACAATTGCTTGATTAATACACGACTAAATTCCTTTATAAGTGGAACAGATATTTTAGTGCAAATCACTCTAATTTTCCAAAAAAGGGACTGATAAATATGCATCTTATATTTCACTTTCCAAAGTCAAAAATGAACCCAGCTCTTTTATCAATTACTACTTTGAAATGCCAGTTCGTGTAATAACTAAACTAAATATTTATCCATAGTTAATAGCCCAGAATGGGATGTATGCAAATAAGAGATAAAACTAGAATAAAATAAAACTTTAGTAAATTTATTAGAATTGTGCATATTGGAACAATTAAAAATAAATAATTTTTAGGTATTAGATAAAGAATAAAAACATAGATAAATTTAAATTTTTATTGCTTACCTTTTTTTTGCTATTTATGTATCTATGAATTTTTTGCAATAATAAAATTTCTTAAAAATTGATAGATTAACAGAATACAGATTATTTCGATAAGTACCATTGTGAAACCGGATATTCTAAAAAACCAGGAAAAAAGAAAATTTTATCAAAATTACTCTGGGAATTTTAATCTACTTGTAAGAACGGAACATGACAACATAATATGGAATAGAATCTAGAATCAGATTTTAGATCTTTGAATTTTTGCATTTTTTTACATTTCTAAATTGTTTTCTGGAATTTGTATATCTACTTTTTGGATGCTTTTTTTTATTTTGGAGTTTTTGAGTTTTTCAATTTTCAAATTTTTGCTTTTATCTAAAACATTTTATGGATTTTTATTCTTGTTTTGTTTAGATTTATATTCTCTGCATTTTAAAATATTTGTTTCTATTGCAATTGCTGGATTTTTTGGAGTCTTTAAATCATTGTAAAAGTTAGGGTTCTTTATTGTTTTAGATTCTTAAACTCTCGTTTTTTTTTTAGTTTTTTAAACTTTCAAATTAAATTCTTAAAATTTTTCAAATGCTTTTTTCAAATATTTTTTTCCTGTCCTTTTTCCGTTTACTAGAATCTCGATGCTTTGTTTTCCATATCTCTCAAATTGTTTCCCTAGATAATTCTTTAGATTTTTACATTCTCAAATTTCATTAGATTCTTTCTACGTTTTCAATTTTTTTCTTTAAATTCTTTAAATTATTTAACCTTTATTTATTCTATGGTATATTGTTTAGGTTTTTCATACACTTTTTTGTATTTTCTTTTCAATTCTACGGTTTTGTGTCCCTAAAATTTCTTTTAGATTTTTTGGATAATTCTTTAGCCTGGATCATTGAACTCGGATGCTTTATATTTTCTGCACTCTTTGGCTTTAAGACATAAACTAGAAATTTTAAATATGGAATTAAACAAAACACATTAGACCAAGAATGCATTTACGACAGTAGCTACGACCGATTCACATGATTCTCCACCAAGAAGTGAAACTTAGTTTTAATTGCAATTACAATAAATTAATGAAAGCGTCGCATTGAATTCTGTTTACCTTCATTAATTAACAATTAATCGGAAAAAGAAACGATCAAAGTGGTGATAAGAAACCTATTAACGTATTAGTCAGCAAAAGAGGTTTCGTCCCAATTATCTTTTAAAAGTGAGACACAGTCCAAGTTTATCTATTTTCAGAAAAATTATATTTTCTTCTTTTAATAATTAACTGTTTTATTAGAATTAATTTTTGTAGGTAATTTCTGTTTTTCTAATTTTTTCAAATATCAAATTGTTAACTTTTTTAATTCTTCTAATCAAACTTTTTCAAAATATAACTTTATTGTTTCTGAGCGGTTATGTTTTGAATCAATTGCCTCAAAATTTTAAATTTTTAGTTTAAAGTTTACGTTTGAAATTCAAAAGATTTTGTATTTATTTAATTTGTTTGTGTAACTTCTATTAGGCCTTCTTAAAAAAAACACTGCCAAAGTCAATTACGATGTTAAAAAAAAAGTTGCCAGTTCTAAGAATTCTAAAAGATGTGGTATTTGGTAGTAGTTGCCGCAGATTACACATTTTCCCACATACTTAAAACAGAATATGCAGATTTTTTCCTCCAAAGAATTTCCTACTTAGAAGCGATTACAAATTGTATCTTTAATCCAAGTTTTTGTTACAAATCGACATTCCTTAAACATTACTAATTATCATTTTCAAAAAACCGACAGTAATTAGTGTTGAAAACTGTATTTTCTTCTCAATCCCATCTAATTAAAATCTATTTTTTTTGGTAATTTTTTTTATTCATGACTATACGGAGAATACCATCTACAGAAAACATGTTCAATTTTTTTTATTTAATTTGACGGATAAACAAGTATAATTTACCATAAATCCATTAAAACAGAAAGCATGTTTTTTTGGACTTTTTGATTTTTTGTGGCTCCAGACATCTGTCAATTTATATGATTGACGCAGGCTGTCAATTAAAGTGGTTTGAATCACATTTTTAAGCACCACTTCGTAAACAATCGGCACCTATTTCAGATTAGAATACAATAACACCTATCGATTATATAAGCGGTGATTAGTTCTTATTACACCCATTGACTGTCAAATCTAATTTAACACTTTCGAATGACTTAAACATTCAGAGGATTAAATATTTATCAAATTCCGTAAAAGACAAATTAGTTGCGAAGGCATTCGAGCCTATAACGAAAAAACAGATTGCTTGTTTCTTAATTAATTTAAATTCTAAACTATTGCTCGGAATTTTGTGAGCGTAACAGATCACTTGGAGGATTCATCATAAATGTGGGTGTTGGCTATTCCTTTGATTATCACGTAATTAAAAGGCGTGGAACGAAGAAAATTAACAACGGGTTATGCAATAGCCTTTATTATAATATGCAAATTGTTTTATTATGTTATTGAGCGGTTGTATCGAATTATAATAGCAACGCATAGACCAATTTATGAACGGATAGAAAGGTGAGTCTGAAATAGAACAATTTTCATAACTTTATACTGGTATTGTACCTGCTGCTCTTACAAAGATTAATTACGATGCCTGTCAGACATTTGAATTTCGTTTACACGCAACATTAATTATCCCCTAGCACAGATTGAAAGTGACCTCTTCGTCTATATTGATATATTTTTTGTCGCTTCTATAAATCATGCTCTGATGTATCCAACAGATAGTGTAATTGTATCCTGTTCTGAGCAGCTTAATAATAAAAAATAATTCCACTGAGAGCTAGAAAAATCCCGTGATATGAAAATTTTTAGCGTGACTAACACGACAATTTCCGTTTTGTTACAGACAACATTGCAACCGACCATAATCCAACCCAGGATGGCCCAACTAGAAACGCTGGAAGCCAAGGTGAGCCAAAAGTCCGAAATTCCGTTCATCTGAAATAAAATTATCATAAGAGACCGTTAGTTAATTCAGGATTAGCCGTGACATTTCGTCATTATTAAAAAAATGTTGGATTTATTGAGTCATTCTAGCTAACCAGACACATAAAAAATTCTTAATGTGGTAAAAACTACTTGCAAGATAATTACTTTGTTGGGACTAAATTGGTCGTGTGTGCCATTAAAGAAACATTACATAGCAGAACAACCAGAATTTTTAAGTTTTGACACCACCGACTGTAATGAAGAAATTTCATAAACCCTGTGGCTTTGATATTAAAGCTCAAGCATATTTCTCCTTAGTTTATGTCTTTTTAATGTGGAGCCAAGTCGTCGTCTAGTCTTAGTGACCTCACGCAAACTGCGATTATTAAATAACTGTTCAAAAGCAATTGAAACACGCACGATTTTGTATTTTCCCATCTTCTTCATAACATTAACATTTTTGTGTGAGACTTAATTGAACCAATTAAAAAGATAATAAGAAAAATTGAAAAAATAATTGGTTTACTGTAGCGAAACGAGCAAAATGTACAAAACCGTAAAACGTGCGAAGATGTTTCCATTCAATTTCCTAATAACAGTTTACAAATGACCAATGGCTTGCTTAGCTGGAGAAGAAAAACGTTAATGATTACTTTTATAGTCCTTCTTTGTTGGTGGTAAAACTAAAAAACCGACGTTTTGTTGAAGAGCAAAGGGATAGTAGAGGACAATTTTCTACTTGTTATTGCCTTAACTAATCTTTTTAATGGACTCGAACAGATGGAATACGTTAATTTTAATATTTTCTTGTGGGCATCGGACAGCTCAAACATCTTTTTCAGCAACGATCAGATTGTGGCTTTGAACATAAAACGAATGATTTATTGTAGTCTTCCTAAATTATTTCGTTTTTCTTTCTTTTTCTAGTTCGGTGGCAAATGAATGGCATGGCGATTTTTTATTTCAAACCTAATGGTAATAAATGTGAAGAAATACTTCAGTGCTCTATGTCGTTAAATCTAACATTTTTCTAAATTGTTCATTTACTATTTAAAATTTTGTTTAGAATTCGTCTATAAAATCAAGTGCTACAATTAACTTTTTCTGATAGATTCACAAAGGTAAATTTAAAATTGAAATAATTATTGAAAATTTTTGTTAAAAATCTACAAATGATTGTTCACACGCTCCATTTTAGTGTAAAAGTACAGCTCTTCTCTATTGAAGAATGCAAATTTAGAATTAGATATCATATGATATTCAGAAAATTCATCAAATTTGTTTCATAAAGAACTAAAGTTATGGATTTTTTTCTATAACGTCTGTTGGTTTCAAATAAATAGAAAATTAATTCGCAGGAAAAGATACTTGAATACTGTTCTCGTCAAAGTCATGAAATATTTAAATCTACTGACAATCAATTTAATGAATGAAACTAAATAATAAATACCAGTTAGAATTTTTTTATAGGGGGAAAGTTGGGAAAAAATAACGTCAAAGTTTAAAGCTATTGAATTATTGAACTATAAAATTCATCCTAAAAGATGCATGTTCCAAGAAATAAAATAAAAAACTGCAAATATCCGAGGGCATAATTATTGTATTATTTTTAGTCTTTTAGATTTTTCGATAATATTTAAATAATTGGATCTACTTTTTTTCAATTTCTATTTAAAATTAGAGAAGTAACAGTTTTTGATTTTGAGAATAGAAAATTTTTAATTTTCATTGTCATTTTTTCTCTTTAAATCAATGTGATGGCTTTTTTATTCTATAACATAGCAGACTTCTAACCTTTTTTTTTTAATTTCATCCATCACAAGATTTACATAAAGAAGATATTTACATAAAAATATACAATCACAGGATTTAGAACTCGAAGCATTAGCATCTAAAAATAGACAAAAATCTCAGAATCTCAAATATAAGAATTCAAAACTTGAGCTATACTAGTTAAAAATCTAAAATTTACATAGCCAGAAAATCTAATATACGTTTTAGAGATTTTACATTTGAGATTCTTATCATATAAAATTTGACAGCATCCAAAAACCAACAATTTTAAAAAATTAAAAGTATAAGGTTCTACCAAAAACAAAATTTTGAAATTTACCATTTTTAATTATAAAGTCTAAAAATGTGGATATTGAATTAGCGAGAACTTAGGATAATCTGGGAGAATGTTGGAAATTAAAATTTGAACAATCAGAATTTTAGAAAAAATAAGATCTAGAAATTTAAAATCTAGACTCTGCGAAGTCAGCATTTAGACATTTCGAAATCGGGAAAATATAAGGTATGGAGACAGAATTTTAGAATAAATATAAAAAATCTGGAATTTAGTCATACAATTTTAATAATCTAAGACTCAGTTCTGAAAATTTAGTTCAATATTTGAGACTCACTGAAAGATTCAAACACAAGTTTAAAGTAGTACCACCATTTAAAATTATGATTACATGGTTCGCTCAGAGCAAATTTGCTTGAAAAAGTGAGCTGTTTCGGAATTCTGCGTGTTGTCATAGAAAACGTGCTAAAACTGTACGTTCTTACTTGTTCTGAAAAGACTTCTTTCTTGTACTAATAAAACAAATAACTACTGAAAAAGGGAGACTTATTGGATAACTTAAATTTCTAGATGACCCTAAAAAATCGGTCTATTTTTTATACTTTTATGAAAAAGCGAAATCTGGCCCAATATTTTGTGTGTTGTTATTTCAAAATTCTGCGTTTCATTTTTAAAATTCAAAATAGTTTTTAAATTAATTCAATTTAGAATTGTTCAATAATTTTCTAGTGGTATTTTTTAACTGTTTTTACGCAGATTAGGAATTTTTCGAACAATCGGTGATTTTTGCACAGTCCTTGAAGTCATTAAAACGGAACCATTAAAAAAATAAGGTCATGTTTTTGATTCTTAACGGTTTGATGTGAAACGATGTTAACATAATAAGCAATTGCATTATTAGGTACCAACGTAACAATTTAGCATAAAACAATGAACATTTTGAACCTTGCCTGAATTCGCTACACGTCTCTGTCTCATTGTAATCTCCAAGATCAATTCCACGTTTACCATCACCTTCTCTCCATAAATCCATTTCTTCCTTTCTATTTATACAACAGGAGGATAGCCACGGACAAGCGAAACTCCTCTTATAACCATGATTTATAAATACGGGTACGACGAGCTCCATAATCCAACAACATAAACATTCCACGCTATTGTGTTTTAGGGCATGTGGGTGGGTGGTTGCGAACTCACTCTTGAAACGCCTCAGGTTAAACATGTTGGTCGACGCCATGCATACTCTATACTGTTGTTGCAACTTTTGTATTTTTCTACGTTGTAGATGGCCAGTATAGAGGTGTCCCTCTCGAGCACACCCAGACGGAAAAAAAATGGCAGCTTGAGTGGAATCAACTCTTCGATTCGATCGATACCGAAAGAAATCGCAGCCAAAGAATTGGAGACTTTGAGAAACGCGCTGAGAGATAAAGAAAATATTATACAGAGTTTAAAAGGACAGCTGACGATTCCGGGGCTGCGTTTATCTGCGATTAGAAATGCCAATAGTAATAGTAACAGAGATTTGACGGAGGTGGAGAAAAAACAAGCTGAGGAGAGACTCACGAGGCTCAAGACCGATGTGGACAACAAGAGGCTGGCGATTAAGAACCTCAAGATGGCTCTTGAACGCCTGGACATTACCGAGTAAGAGCCCTATTTTTTCATTCCTTTTTATAAAAATCTCGGTGAAATTACTGCAAGCTTCCTAAAATACTGACAGCTTACATTTCGTTTTCGTTAAATATCTCTAATTAAAATTTTGCTATTTACAGTAACATTGACGTGCGGATCCAGCAGGCCGAATTGGAATACCAGCTAGGCCGCGAGGAGCTCAATTTGTTAACATTGCTGGAGGAAACACGCGCTCTTCAATTATGTCTAGATGAGTCGAATAAAAACTCGTCGGAATCTCATACTTTGTACAGGTAAGCTTTTTGTAGACCTGCCTAATCAAGAAAAACTGAACCTGATTTCGTAGCTGCGTTAATGGAAGCCTTCATGTGATATTATTGGGTGTTGAGGTCAACTACGACCCTAAAAGTCCCAAATTTGGTGCTAGCCAAAAGGACAATATAATGGGACTTTGGGTAGATTGGGCTCTGGAAGAAACGGGACTCTGCAAAGGAGACAGGTAAAGTTTATTGTCATCACCTTAATTGAAATTAAGTAGACGCGATAATGTGGGAACGGGTGGATAATCAGCTATTATTTTTGCTTTCTTGATGATTACGTGGCTATTGTTGAGATGATCTAATGAAACGTGGAACAAGCTATAAAGTTAGTGGTACTGTTAGTACTCTATGCTAATTATCTATCAAGCGAGAAGTTACTTCCCTGTGGAGTAATTTTGTGAATTCGTGGGAACAGGGCCGCTCCAGTTACTTTTGACTGATGTTTGACACAAATTAGATTATCGTATTCAAAGGAAGGATTCGGTGAATGACCCGTTACGCATATAAAAATGATATTATAATGGAAAGGAAAGCTTAGAATGTACACTACGACAAGTCACAGTAACATTTACAAGCAATTTTCATTTTGTTTCACTTTTATACCGAAACGAGTTCTCGAGACCAATTTAGTAGACACAACATTATCCTGAGCCTTCGGTATTTTCATAATTTATTGTGTAAACATTTCTAGCTAAATTTAGAGCCTTTTTTCCCTACAACTCTAAGAAAAAAATATTTTCCGATGGATTTTTTTGGAATTTTTTATGTAAAGTCTGAAAAATTTCCCCACACATAAGTTTCGAATATTTTTGACTTGTTCTAAAGAGAACATGTTGGTTTAAACAAAATTTATGATGATATGTGGAAATTCAAACATTTCTAGTAAATTGTAATAGCACTTTTATTTAAAATATTAATTTCATAGTTAATTAATTTTAATTTTTGTGGTTTTGAGCGTTTTAAGAACATTTTGATAACAATTTTACGACCTTGGACTTGGACAAACTTGAACACTTTTGAAGTTTGAAATTGAAGATATTCTTTCTAGTTTGCGTTTAAAACTAGTTTGGTTTTTAAAAACTTTGTACATTTTGGTATTTTAGAAGTCAAATTGTCAAAAAAAAACTAGCTGTCTTGTTTCATTGTGCGTAATTGGTATTTTTTTATTTCAAGATTTACCGCTAAATAAGCTCTTACAACTACAGAAAATGACAGCGACAGCTGTTTTTTTTTACTGTTCAAGTCCCGTACACTAAATTCTTGATGTAATTTTTACTAAATCATTCACTGATTTTATTCAAGAGATTTATTTCGCTTTTATTTCCTATAGAGTGAATTTTTGACCGACTGGCGTCCAGTTTAATTCAACAAATTTTACGTGAGAATGTTCCGACTTGTCGTAGTCATATGCCTTACACTTTTAGCATTTTGAGGGGACCATGTTAAAACACAGAAGGTATATTTTATTTTACTTTGAAAAAATAATTGCACAATAATCCTTTCGAATTCTTTCCTAATTAAATGAGTTTTTCTTTTAATAGGAGGTAATCCGTTTTTTAAAAAAATATTTTTTTTAAATGATTAGGATCAATTGAACAGTAGCAAAGCCTCGTTTCCGGTTAATATTTTTTGTCGACTGTGTAATAACCTACGCTTGATTATAGTTATTACAATTCATACAAGGTTTCAATGCAATGTCAGCAGTAGAACTGTAATTTGTCAATGGAGACACTAATCACATTAAAATTACTGAAATTGTCTATTATAAGTTTTTCTTTTAAAAAAGCGTGGAATTAATAGCATTTTTTAATGTGAACCCAAAATAAATTTTAGCTTAGCTTACAGCATTGTAGCATGCGAACCTGCTCCGTAGAAAGGATACAACATTGCGTGTATTTCTTAGAAAATGAATGTACTTTTTTACACGACTTCAAATGGTTTTTGTGCGAATGAGTAATAAAAGATTCCATCCACGAACACTTTTTTTAATAACTTCTTTGTCATTTATCTCCGCAATGGGAAACGATGTAATTCCTCACAAGTTTATTTTAAAAGCTCAATAACGAGAAAACCATGATCTGATCCAGTGTCATTTTTAAACACTTTCTCTATTCAGAACTTAATAAATCACAAACTATTGTAAAAGCCAACTGTATGGCTTTGAGCCTTGAGTGCTGTAATTTTGCGGTTGGAAAAGCGTGCTTCTAACAGATAAGCCACCGGAAACTCTGACAATGGGAACCGGAGTCAACACTCGTAACCTTCCACCCGTATATCCGGCCGCACTTGTTTTTACCACCAAAGAATCAGACATACACGTATTAAAGCGTTAAAAATCAACAGTTATTTTAAAAGAAAGCGCACGCTGTGTCATTCACTTTTCAAACTTCTTCGGAAATCAATAGCGACTGTTCTGATACGTGCAGGTTGTACTGACTTCATTGCTGAAATAGCTAGAGCATGTTTGCGTGTAGTTACTAATTAAAGACGTTTATACACTATTGTCTACTGTTCTGAGAAAAATAGCAATCAAAAGAGGCTTTAGATGGAATTACGCTTCTTTTTGCTGGAAAGAAGATGCTTTCATTATGCAGTCATTATTATAGATAATGATCGTTCAGAAAATAAAAGTAGACACATTTCGTGTTTTCCAACTCAGGCATTTTTAGCTTATTTTAAAAATAAAATCATAGGTGCTTTAAAATTCGTACATTTTCACGTAATTTTTAATTATTAGAAACACGCTTCTCGTCGTTATTATTGTCCACTAACAATATAAATTCGCTCTTCTAATTAGCAATCGGATACCAAAAAAGTAGGTAGCACACATCCATGTGTCAAGTCTGTGTCGTTCTCACAAATGGCCGCAATTAACCCCGATCTCCCCTACATAAATCGTGATAATTTTCTTGTTTCCCGCTAGAGACAGTTACGTCTTCGTGAGATCGAAATCATTGATTTAATCTCCATTTTCTGAGAATCTCATGGAACTATGTTGGTGGCGACAAATTGTAGGTAAAATAAATTATCGCTTAGTACTTAAGTCGTATATCACATGCTTAGTGTAGTGTAAAGAGTGGGAGTCTGATTATTTAAATTGCAGATTGGTTGAAGTCAACGGGAAAATTGTCTTAACGAAGAATCGAGACGACTTAAGTCGACTTCTTGTTGCCGCACCCGATCCAGCTCAGATTGTGATCTTGAGGAAGTTATCTGAAAATGGTACTAACATTTCCTTGGGGACTACAAACAAAGAAGTGGCGTCGCTGCGATGCGAACTCGAAGCTGTGAGAGAAAGAGCCGAAGAAGCTCAGAAAACTAAAGAAGGACTCATTAGCGATAATATTAGATTAACACACAGAATTTCGTACTTGGAGGAACAGGTAAATAAAGTTGACGTTTTCACCTCTGTGCAAACATGCAGTCTGAGTAAATGTGATAAAAGCAAATGGGGAAAAGAGCGTATTTATATAAGTTTTTTTTTCCCAGGTCTCTGAATTACTGTCCCGAAATAAATCCGACCAAGACATCCGAGTTCTTGCCAAAACCCCTGTGATTTCCACCGTGAAGACGAATCAAAACATCACCAACATCAATATAACAACGCAGCCTCCAGCTCCGGTCACCACAAACTCTCAAAACTCCAAAGAAGTGCAAGTTTTCCAAAAAGGACAAGTTACGGCGTTGGTAGCAAACATCCCTGGTTTGGAAGCATCCAAAGACACTCACTCGTCACTTCCAGTGAGATCAAAGAGTAGTCTCTCCAATGTGTCTAACACACATATTGTGGCACCAAGTCCTCAGCCTTCTGAAGGATATCATTGCCATAAAAATCATCGGCATAAACACAGGTCGTCGAAACACGGTCTCCAAACCTGTGCCAGCACCCAGAACTTGGACTCTAACGACAAAGTCGCGTTTAGAAAACATAACCATCATCATCACCACAGAGAAAAAGATTACAGCTCCGAGACCAACTCGGCTGTTGAACACGTGAGCCGATACAATAAAAGAAATACTGAGAACGGTCACAGATACTCCTCGAATATGGAAAATCACAGATATTCCACGAATTCGGAGAAAGAATTCGGTTCGGATATCATGGACCAGAGTTATAAGAAAGCGACGAAGATCGTCCACGAACTGACAAGAACTAACAGAGACAGCTTGTACGAGAAACACCGACAAAAATGCATCACCGCCTCCGAGAAATACAACTCCGACATTCTCAAACATTACAACGCACGTAAATCAACATCTGTCTTAGACTTTCGCTCCGAAATTCACATTGGTCCCAAATACCCCGATTCGAAAAGCGTAGAAGAATTGGACGCGACATCGAACAGTGACAAGCGAATATACAAGAGGATACAAGACAGCCGCAGCGTCAAATCTTTAGATTTCGACAGCGACTGTAATTCTACGACTAACAGTTACAAAGCGAAGAGCGTTGATTACACATCTGAGCCCATCGAAAATAACCGGAAGTTATCAAGTTACACTAATTATTATGGAGATATTAAACCACGACCGACTCCACCCAAAAAACCAATCAGACTGTCGTTACACAAAACTCAAAGTTTGCAGTCGGTGGAAACACCGCCGATCACCCCAAATAGTTCTCCTCCAAAAAATGAATCGAGAAAGAGGAATCACAAGGGGGAAATCCCGAAAGAACAGAATGGTGTGAATGGGTATCAAGAGGTCACTAAATGGACCGGGTTTGGCCGAAAAATGGTGGAAAATAGTACAGACAGTGGGAGTTGGTGTTGAGTCGAACTCGACTAAGTTTAATGTTAGGTAGATGATGTATGTACAAACTTTTCTTTTTATGGCGTGTAGCTTTAATTGAGGTGTAACTTAATTGTAATGACTGATGAGAATATAATAACAGTAAATGTCGTTTTATTTTCTTTTACAATAATGATGTTTTGTGGAGAGAAGCAGTTTTACAGCCAGTAAAGATGCTACGGATACCTTAGAGTTATAATTACTTACTCTAGTAATCAAATTGTAATTTTTATTTTGTTGAATATTAAATTTGTTGATTGGCTCTAATCACCGGAGACTTTGAACTTAAACATTTAATTTTTGTTGAATCTGTGTAGTTTTTGCAAATTATGATTTTCTCATGAATAAATAAACCCCGACATCTGCTTTTTCATTCGATTTGAGATTGTAACTTGTTCCATTACTCTGATGAATCGGTCTTTAAAATATAAGAGATAGAAGAACTAAGAGTGGAAGTTGTTTAGTGTAGTTATTAGCGTTAAATAGCGGTGCAGTTAACCCTTTTAGCATCTGCTTAACTTTAATTTCCAAGTAGAGTAAGTAAACTTGTTTCATTCAAGACGACTCACTCTAACACTAAGTTAACTAGGTGCAAATTGGAACATATTGCATAATTACGGTTAAATAACCCCCACATAATAATTGTAATAGGTACAACCACTTAAATTAACATATTGGATGAGAGAAAAATTAATTCAAAGGGCATAAAATAAAATTTCACCTCTGCTTAAATCGGCCAGAAATTTATATTCATTCGAACCAACCATAAATAAAGAAAACTGGTTTATGTCTGGAAAAACTATTTTTTTGCAGCATATTTTTTCCTGCCTTGTTCACTGTGATGAATGCAACCTTTTTTTTTACAAATTTTGAACAAAAGTTGTATCTTTATTTCAAATACTTTATTATATTTTACAAAAATCGTTTGTTTACCTACACATTAAAACATCGCTGACGCGCCACCATCATCAGAGCGATGATTAAACTGGTTTAGTGTAGTCGTCACTCTTATGGTGGTAGCTTTGATATCGAAACACGCGTAATCGAAATATTTGACAATTTTTTGATGTGTGGGTGAACAAGTGAATTTTGTAAAGTGTGCACACCAAGTGAGATCCAAGAAAATTCACTGAATTCTTTGTTAGTTTATTTAGAACCTGTTCTAGAGAATTAAATTTAAACTTACAAGAAGACACAAAAAGAAAAGGAACACAATCTTGTTGATAGAATGTAAAAAATAATGAAAAATGGATAAGACAGAGAAAAAATAGATTACAACGATAACTGAGAGAAAACAGAAAAGAATAACAAACTGTATAAATACAAAATAGATCATGGAAATAATTAAAACGCTCAAGAGGTCATGACAAAATATCTCTAGAGATGTTGTAAAGTAATAAAATAGTTAAGGAGACAGAAGCGCAAAAAAAGGCATAAACAAAAAATAGTGGACAAAGTTTATATTCAAAACTGAAATAAAACGAAAAGAAATCTTGTGTCTATGAACATACAAATCGATACATACTCATTTTCACTATTGAAATTTATATCGAAAGAATTTAAACCTTTAAACCTTAGAAAGATTATTCGATAAACCATCATCCACTGGCATTCACTCGCTTTTTACTTCGTTTTCTATCTTTTTTTTTCCATAAAACGATGATTTTCTTTTTAATGGATTCGGAATCGACGAAAATGTTCATCATTTTTAGACTGTCCACTCAATCTCTGCAAAAAAAAATCTGTTTATGAAATATACATGTCTACTTTAATACCGGATGATATAAAACTATTTTGAAGCGTGAAATTTACCCATTCTGCGCATTTTCTACAAAATTGGTATACTATTCTTTATTTAATCTTTGGATATACATCATTTGATCTAATCGATAAACATTGACATGCTGAACATGTTAGTATGGATGTTGATCTCTTTTACTGAAGTCACACGTTAAAGGAATAAATTTAAACTTTACTAGCATTATCCTGAGAATGCGTCTCATACAATCCTCAAAATTTCAGACTTTGCGTCTAAAATTCTTCCCTGTTCGTCATTCTAACAATTTATTCATGGGCTACCATGTTTATTTCGTATATACATTTCAAAAAATGTTTTTTCTTTAAATTTGTATTGGCACAAATTCGGTTAACTAAATTTCACTTAAATTTAGGGCATTTTAAAACCACATTCTGATTACTTTTGGTAGAGAATATCAATTTCAAAGATTTGTGGGTTTTAGTGTGTGAATAAATAAAACAATAAATATTTTCTGTATTGTCACTGTCAGTAACAACCATATCAAAGTTTTATTGCTACAATTTCCTAAAATCACGATCAATGTCTCATTGGATGAATAAAAAACAACAAAACTATATTTTTTGTATTATTGAAAATGTATAACAATTGTATGAGTTACAGCAATTTAGAATATGTCCAATTTGTAATTAAGGAATGTATAATTGTAAACAATTAGAGAAAACAAAGAGAAACAATGGAAACACCTTAATGGTCCTATATCAAACCAAATTTCACAACAATTTATTTGGTGTCTTATCATAACCATCTTACAACTAAATTATAATTTAAAATTAACTTAAATTATTATTAGTAGACGTACTGTATTGATTTAATGTATTTCGCAAGCTCAAAAGCTTCACCGCAAGGATTTGAAAATAAAAATGAAATTTCAACAAATGGCACTGTAAGGCAAATCGCTCCATAATATCGTTCATATTCAGAAACTGGTTTTCTGCTTAAAATATCTACGTTTTCGGAAAAAATAGTAAATAAAAATGCGAACTACATTGGAAAAACATCATACTGGTAAAAAAAGTAATTCTGTATATATTATTTACAATTTGTACAATATTTCAATATTTTTATGGCTAATATGTTACATTAAAATACCATACAACGAAATCCGTAGCAAGCAATAAACAGACATTGATAAGCACTTGTTGGAAGGGGTAGTTTCCCTCTAATATCATAAAGCAGACACTGCTGTCGGTCATAAAATAAGCACACAAAATTTTGGTAATAATTTATTAGTTTGTAAAAAAAACTTACTTATAAAAACATACAATTTTCGCTATTAGAGGTAAACTGTTCGGATTTGGGAAAAATATCTCAGCCAGTACAACTTTTGAAGTAAAAATAAAACTTGGCTACACCACATCTTCCATATCACAATTATAATAACGAAAGCTTGAATATAAAATTCCGTTGCATGATAAAACGAACTTTTACTAGAGCGTTGCTGCCGCAAACATTCAGACAGAAATGAAATTTGACAAATTCGAAAAAAAACCTGAATATGAGACGAAAGATTGATTAATTACACTAGAACTTATCCTGAAATAAAAATAAGTTATTAGTTGCCGCCACTGCAATGACATTTTCTGTAGGATGCCAGGCTGTATGTAATATTTTTTTATTAAAATCTAAACAGTCCACACTAATTTCATCTTTTTTACGTTTCCCTCCCGAACACACTTTTCTCGGTTTTAAAATTGTTTTAGGTTTTGCGATGTCCTTCGAAGCTTCCAGTGTCACTTCTCGTTTCGTTGTCCTATCGAACATCCTAAAGAAATTGTTGTATGAACCAGTCATTATTGCCATATCGTTGCCGTTCCAGCAGCACTCGAACTTATCAAATATGCAGTCGTTCTCGTACAGTGAACACAGCTTCGATCTGAGATATTCGTGAACCTGGAAATAACAACCAATTCAAAATACAGTTTTCACGTGACTACATATATTAGGGGGCTATATTTATGTATCTTAACGGTCAATCAAATAAAAGGGAATTTATTAGTCCACATTTTGAATAGAAGCGACTTTTTAGGTCACTAGAAATAAATAGTTTCGTACGAGTTTTTTTTTTCTTTTTTAAAATATACCTTTATGCTGAAAGAACTTTGCTCTTATTATCATAATTATTATACATAATAAACAAAAAACAAGTATTAATAACTAATAACATCGACGTTATTTTACAATTCTATTTATATCACTACTGCTTATTTTAATTGATTGTCATGTTAAGATATTATTTGTAAATATTAGCAAACCCTTGATGTCTCCAACTCAGGAAATAAATTATCAACAAAATTGTTGTCACCTCAACATTATTAAGTGATAAGTTCATGAACTTATCATTAAATTTAATTAACATTTTATTTTTTATAATTATGATGAAGAAAAATTTGAAAATGCATAAAGCGACATTTTGTCTAATTATTTTTTTCCTGATTTGAAGTATGATAAACATTACAGTATTCTACTTTATTTAAACCAGAAATCCCAAGAATGTTTTTAAAGACTTTCAGTCACAAAGACTGAGTAACTTGGTGAAAAAAAAAATACTTATAGCGTTTTTTCAAAATTATTTGAAATCTTGTCATTGTCACCACGTATTTACTTAAACGACATTCAACTTAAATAGAATTTTCTCATAATAATCTTAATGTCTCTGAAAAATCATTTTATTTTCGAAAAACCTCGAACACACATTTTCTATACCAACGTGAAAAAAAAATAAATAAAAATCGAGAATCGATTTAAAAAATAATAATTTAGCACACTTAAAAAAAAGTTTATCTAACTGAAGTTAGAAAAACGTCGACTTATTGAGAAAATAACATTTTAAAATTATTTTAAATATCTAATGTAATTAGAGATTCTTCGGTTTTCATAATACACCTTGTATATAATAGATAAAACTGTATCTTAGTTTAAAACTTTGATAAACAAAGAATACCTTTTTCTACTTCACTACGACACCAAAAACAGTTTCACAATAAGATGTATAGTGAGATTGTTTTTGGAATTTTTCGCTGATGCCACAAAAGTTAGTGTTATATTCCTCTTGTGTGGTCACAACTATTTTTGTTGGCATTGTCAATTTGGTTACGTATCAGGTTTGAAAATTTTGTGAAAATCAAAGTGTGTGCACCTATCACCTTCGTTTTCCGTATCCGTAAGACAACTTGTTGCCTTAAATTTAAAATCGGGACAAATTAAATGCGATATTAAACAGGTAGGCACCGTAACTTAGGTGCCTGAAAGAACATATTTATATCTTGAGTTAGTTGACTAATCTGAACATATTCACAATACAGTACGAGTACCATTCCTATCTGGTAACTGTCAATTTGACAAATTTACGTTAATACTATCAATCCTGACAATTTAACAACCCTTTTCCATAACGTATCTTTGAAACCAAGATAAAATCAAGTGGGCTTAATATTATTGTACATTAGAAAATTACTGTTTATGAGAAATCAATACGACTATTTATACAATCCCAGAAACCTATCAATTTTTACGTGTTTTTTCAAAGTTAAAAATTTACGTAAAATGTAATGATAACGATTATTTTGTTAGCAGACTCGATTTTTTACGGCCTCAATAATACATGCTTCGATAGGATAAAGTAACAAGATAAAAAAAAACATGCTATTTACATGAGTGTCCCAATTAGTACGTTTTGATTTATGTCAAAATATTAGCTTTTACTTATTTTCTTTAATCGATAACATATAGCAACAAAGTCGACAGGATATCTTAAAATTCTATCTACAGGAAACTGATGTAGACCTATCGACGATATATGTACGATAAGCAATCACAATCAGATTTTTTTTAACACGGGTTTTAGTTCGTCTGCTAACATTTCTGCATTTTTCAAAAGAATGTAATAAATCTCCTTTTCACGGATTCATAAAATTTTCTGCCACATTCACCACCACATCACAACAAAATCAACAATGTCGGAAATTACTTTTTCATTACTCCCACAAACTGAAATCTAAATTACTTTATAAACGTAGAAATTACAAACGAATTTCGTTCAAAAATAAACAGTTACAGCTTTTTAATCCATGTATCGAATCACCATTTAGCCGCCCGCCAATCAAGTTCAATAAACCCATTACAACATGCCTACGAAAATTTATTTTTGCTGGAAATTTGTAGTGTTAACTCATGTTTTTTGGTTTGTATATGGACTGGTACAGGATCGAAGATTACTTTGATTTGAATCAATCTAGTAGCAAAAATAAACGTTAGTGGAAACGTTTGAAATGTGTACAAGGTGGATCTGCTTCGAATTAACTCCGGCGAAAGCAAAGGTTTAGCGAGTGCCGATGTAATCTTGGCAAGAAAGGTCAAGTTTAAATAACTATGTCTACATGAAATTGTCTGATTTATCAGATGCAATTGGGGATTGTACTCGAGTTTCTAAAAATAAATCACATACAGAAAACCATTTATTCGGCGTGTTGTTTACAGCAGCCTAGTTTATGCTACATTGTTTCATTTCGAGCAAAAAACAACACAGGCACACAACCAAACTCTTTAAAGGAAATCCGTTTTATTTTGTTTACTGTACGTAAATTTTAACTGTTTAATAATGCGGATATAATATAAAAGAACAAATGCGTGGTGTTATAAAATACGTGGATAGTTCGGTCCATGGTTCGTGACCAATTTCTTGAACTTAAATATTTTCAAGTTTACAAACTTTTGTAAAATAACAAACTCAACGTGACTTTGTTTGGGAAATTTCCAACAACTGTTGTAGTTGTAAATGTGTTTTTCCGTGAAATAACAGAACAGTTTACATATTTTTGGTAACTATTGCAAAGTTTATAGCTTTGGTTTTATCAGAAAAGTAGACCAAGTTTTCGAGTATTTCGTCATAAACTACGTATTGATTTTAATAATGAAAACAATCCTAATCGCAGATTAATCTGTTGCGGGCGGAATGTAACTATCCCAGTCGGAAATGTTGATTTCCGACATCTTGGAAATTGTTTGGTTTAGTAAATTGCAGAGCAGTTCGAGAATTTATTCTCGGCTATGATAGGCAATTAATCTCAATACCAATTTCCCGACTTTATCTCGCTAAATTTCCGCTTCTAAATAAAAAGGTAAATATATACATTCGATTAAATGCGCTCTACATTTGATTAAATGAACTATTTTGTGCCTTGCAGTTTGTACCCGCCTTCGTTTTTTATCAATTCGCGTCAGTGTACAATCAATCCACCTAGTAAATTTTAACAGTAAACAAATAAAGAAGTGTCAAAAATCAACGTTTAACATTTCTTTTAATTGTTCGACAGTGACTATCAGAGTTTTACGAAACGTTTGTGTCAGTTTTATAAAGACAAAATTATTAATTTACTTTACACATTTGAACTATACACTTGTGGGAACAAGTGGACTAAAAACTCGAAAATGTGATGAAAGCAAATTGGTTTAAGGATGAAACCCACTGACAAATGACAATAGGTGTAAAACCCGAGATCAAATTGGTTGTTTAGTGGATAATACATCAAGAAAAACAAAACACATCCTATTTAAAAAACAATAAAAGCAACATTAAAAACAAGGCAAACATAAAAAAGGTCTACATCCTGTTTATAAAAAAATTGTACAGTTCAATAAGTACTTAAAGTTTTTATAAACAGGTGATGACGTATTGACTAGTTTTCATGTAGAGTATTTTAAACCATTAGCTTCAGCAAGTGTCCTGCCATATTAGAAGTCGTTTAACATCTGGTTCAACTGTAGACTTTATCGCTACATAAACGGAAATGTATTGCAACCATTTTGTGGATTTATGTGCAATTTATTATGATAGCTTAAAAGGAATAGGAATTCGTTTTCATCTAATCGCTACCATTCAACATCATGTATTTATTGAATTCCGATTTAGCTTGGTTGAACTTTCTCGGCTGTGGTAACAAGCCATTTTTCTATGAAATCGTAAAGTGTAAATTACCCGTTTGTTAACAGTCCAACACGTTACAATACGTGTTCGTAATATACAACCCTAGTTTAAAAGGTAAGTACTTACTGGATAAGTCTCTATAGGTTTGGTTTCCATGTGTAGATCCCAAACTTTAACTGATAAATAGTCCCTAGATATCATGTATCTGCCGTTATTCGACAACTTCACATCGGAAATACTCGATATAATTTCGGAAAAGAAACTTCTATTCGTCGGATCTTCGGGCTCTTCAAAAAGTTTAGCATGTCTGTCGCAAAGGGCCGCGGCTCTCATGTCACATAACCTAATAGTACCCTTACTACTACTGTAAACGAACAAGTTGCACTCGACCGGATGAAACTCCGCCGCCGTAATAACCTCCGTCAACTCCTCCATATTCGTTGGTTTGATATCTACGATATTAAAACTTTGATCGGTAATCTCCAGATGCCACAGATTAATTCTGAGATCGTCCGCGGAGAGATACGTTTCTTGATCGGAATTGACCGAAATTGAATTTATGTGGTACGTGTGCGCGTTGGCGAAGATCCTCCTCGGTGACGCTTCCACCATCAACTCCATGGGTTTGATAGTCGGCACTCGGAGCGTGCTCACGTTCACCGGATCAATCAACGAGCCGTTTTCCAAACGCGTGTTGTACCCTTCAACCTTCTTATCCCTTTCAGACACCTTCCACAACTTAATAGTCTTGTCGTTTGTGGACAAAAGAAAATGAGCGGGGTTCCGTCGCTTAAGCCATCGTATCTTGTTGATTTTTTCTTCTATCTCCAAACTTTTGAGGTAGTCGAATTCTGGCTCGTGCGATTGAAACGTTGAGTAGACAGTGTATTCGCCGCTGCGACGTTGGAAATTATTCTTAGACCCAGCTTCGCGTTGGAATATGACAACACGACCACCCTTGTCACCTGTCGCAAGGAGCTCGCCGTCATGGTTGAATTCCACGCAGGAGATTATGTCGGCTTCCGTTACGTCATCGTCGAGGGTTCCCTTCACTTGAGCAAAGCACCACTGCACGTCTCCATTGCCTACAAACAAAATTTACATTAATGTCAAATTACTGATCAATAGTTATGGCTTGTTTGTATTTTATTATCGTAGAGTAGACGATGCTGATGGGGGAGGTTTGGCGGAGAGCGGGCTACGTCCATAACACGCGCGCCGTCGTGTCTAGGGGCTGTTGTACAGCTAGAACTTTCCACAAAAAGACCGACGAAGGATTCAAGATGGATTTACGTGAGCCAGTATATGTTGCCAACAGTTTAGATAACTAACTAATCTCCTGACGCCATAAAGCATGTAGATGAAATATTGATGGTGGAGCGCTAAATATACCATGCGACTAAATAATCTAAACGAAGGGCGGAAGAATGAATTAATAAATTATAGATGGAAGTGAGCGCTGACCTTTCACTCGAATTATTTTTTCCATAAAACCAAAAATGTACAAAAACACGATTTTAATCAGATTAGCACCGACCACTGCTTTTATTAGTTTCATAAATAAACTAGTACAATATGGTTGCTCGAACAGGAAGTTTGAAAAACAAAACCCTTTCAATTTTCAAGACCAATATAAATCGTGTGAAGTTCGAGTGTTTGTTGAAGTTCTGTCGTTGGTTACACTATCAAAGTGCATGAGCTACATGAAAATAACCCTTCTGGGTTCCTCTCATAAATAAGGTTCCACTGAGACCATAGTACTCTTGTTAACACCTATTTTGAAAGTCATAAGCAGTATTATCCTGACGCACATTTCCATTCAGAAACTCATTTAGTGAGGTGTTGTGTAAATGCACAATGAACTGTTCTTGTTTACATAAATGTCAGTCTTCCTGCATTCACAGATAAGGCACTGAACGTTATTTCTATTAAAACTATACAATGCAGTAGCATACTCCTTTAGAGAAACTCATTCTACAATAATTACTAAAATTAAATTTGATAACTAAAATAGAAGAAAAATCAATGAGATCTTGGATCTCTCAAGACTTTAATATCCTTGTCCCGTAACTTTCATTAGCTGATTTGCATTTAAGTTTCACTCTTATGCATACTTAATTAATATAGAAACCTTCATTAAACATCATTACATAAATCATTAGTGATTTATTAAATCATGGTCGATCTTCACTGTCCTACTTAGCACCAATTCACCTTTAATTTTTGTGTAGACAAACGCATGTTAGATAGTTCAGTGAGTGGTTTTGGAGTGTTTGCGAAAATTTTTGATTCCAAGCCAACGACTCTTCAAGGTTAAATTTCAACAGTTCATAGGTTAATGTTTACATAATTCAATGAAAAGCGCGCAAAATTATGGGAATTTTATTTCAACCAAGCAATTGCACATGTTTCAACTTTAATCAAAGTTTATTTTGTGCGTCCCAACGGTACTGAAAATTATTCGGACAGCAGGGTGGCGATTTGAAATTCAAAAATATTATTTACATAGAGATTAAACTGTTGAAAAATCAATAAATTAAGAGCAGATTTAAATGATAAAAATAGAATCTGACGATTGGAAGGCGAGACAACATAGAATGAAAGATGTTTTTCCGGGCAAAATTTAATTTGTAGCAAGTGAGAATTGAAGGAATTTTAATTAAAACCTAATGAGACGGATTATAGACAACTACAAATGCGCTAATTAAAAATTAACGTGTAAGAGAATGATATCTAACATTGCAATACTGAATTAATTTATTAGACGTAGTGTGTAGTGCGTTAGTGTTTTAAAACAGCAAAAGCTAAAAAAATATCAAAGCTGAGTAAGACGCTGTCCTAACCCACAATCCCTTTTTTTCTTCACCAATTTTTTGTTTGTTTACGAATTTGACATCACACAGAATACACAAAAAAAACATCAAATTTATCTACATTCAGCCGACCTGACTTGAAAAAAAGTGGCATTTTCACTACAAAAGTAAGAAACTGTAATCACATTCCACCCACTGTCTCGACTGAGTGCAAAAAAAGTGATAAGATCTGATAAAAAGTGAGACCTGTGACAACAAGCATTATTTATTTACACATAAATAAATTTAAAGTAAATGTTTGTAAAAGATCTCATAATTACAGTTAAAATACGCATGGTTGCGGTTACGTCAAATATTGTGTAGAAAATAAACAGATAATGTTCTTGTGTTGAATTTGTGGCCATGACAGATTACGAACAGCCCTTGCAATGAATGTCCCGGCTTTACCGATGATTCACAATCAGTGTCAATATCGCAATCACATTTAATCTTGTTGTTCCGTATTATTTATTATTAATGCATTAATGTACATTTACAAGCCACTAAAATTGAGAAATGTTTTTCTGTGAAGTGAGAGTAGGTATGTCTACTTAACAAATTGTGTTTAAATAAACGATATCAAACAAGAAAATCTATTTCTTTTTTTTATCAGTCGATAACTTCAATGAGTCTCAAGATTGATTAAAACAGGATTAAATTTTTAAAACCACAAACGTTAATTTTAGAACAAAAAAAAAAGAAAGTTATAGGAAGAAAATACAAAAATTGAACATGAACTTCCCACTGATAATGACATCCGTTATGACATCCATGGAGGTAATTATTATTCATGATTGCGTAAAACGATTTTATAATTATCCTAAATCTGTATACTTCTTCTTCAGAGAAATATTTAAATATTTATATTTATATTACTTATATATATTTATAAATTTAAATGTATGCACGTATTTTAAAAGCCGTGTTTAACTAGTCGATATTATTACTAATTGGTTAAGTGAGTGTGGAACAATAACCGACTAGATTCGAACTGATTTGCAATAATTGAAGGCAAACGCTAATGATTGGATAAATCGTAGAGAAATAGCATCAAGAGAAAAAAAAACGTATAATAAATTTTCTGTTCATATGTTGGTGACATGTGTTCCAAAATAGCAGGATTACTCAGAACAACTTTTTATGTATTAAAAATGATCTGTCCTAACTTTAAATCCCCTCTCATAATTTTTACATGCTTTTTCAAAAAGCTACCACCTGTGAAATTCTCTAAGTACAATCTTATGAGTAGAGGATAAGAGCGACAGTAATTCGCAGATTTTGTAGTAAGATAAAATTATTGTTAAGAACTGTAATAAAACGCACTTAATTTGTTTAAGCAAATTTAATGTGTTCTGAAGTGCAAATAATGTCAAGATTTTCGTACAAGCTATTCAATTTGCCAAATATCATAGAGTTAAATTGTGCTACATGTAATGTATTTTATAAAATTACGCGGATATTATTATATTATCAACGAAAATTAGAACTAGAGTAAGTTCTGGAATAAAGTGTAATATAAAAATGATGTGGGAAAAACAGGTTTCTGTAGATGTCACTATTGTTCCATACACTAGAAGTATATTTTTTATACGAAACTGTACTTGTTAAATTGTCAATATCACGTCAGCTTTCCTTAATATAACCTCAATTATGTCAATAAATGCCTGAAGGAACAGTATTGTATTAAATATTACTACCACTAGTCCCACTAGACTTTCTTGATAAATTTATTATAATATTTAAGCTTAAACTAATTTAACATTCTGAAGTTCAATTTGTGAAATTACCGATAACAAAGACAGATAAGATTCAGCAATGTAACGCTGATTTTAATCACAAATTTTGTTTATTGGCCAGCTGTTGAAAACGCTGTTGTAAAAATGAACTTTAAGTGACCCTACAAGTACATTGTCAATTTAAGTACCAAAACTGGCAATTGACAGCAAATAACATTTTGTCTAATCACGCTGTCAAATTCTCATAACCTTCTAGGTATGTTCTCATATTAGGCAGTGAAGGGAGTATAGGACAATCAGTTTCTACTTGGTTAGGCATCAATAGATTCATTGCGTATTCACATGCCTAAAACATGAAAATATAAATATCACTATTGAAAATAATAATAATTATGTTTTACTACGTGATCGAAAGACATCATGGGCACTGCGTCCTGTTTTCATTTCCCATTCTTTCAGCAATAACTGATTCCCCGGTAAAGCGCCCCCTTGTATAAAGAATGATAGCGCGGATTGCGTATGTAATAACCGTGCTAATTGTAGACCAAATATTAGAAAAACGTTAATTATCAGATAACTGACATGAATACGATTATCTAAACAAATCGCACGCCGCCACTGACTAAAATTTTAAACAAATGACAGAATTGACAGCTTGTTTCTTTCTCGGGACTTGTGGGGTTGTCTCTGACCCGTTAACGGGTTGGGTAAGGACAGTGCGTCTTAGGACAACATGGTATCGCAGCGGCCGCCGCCGCCAAAACGATCGAACCGGGGGCGGCGCGGTCGGCGCCACCACTACACAACCATCAAATTACCTTCCATCATTTATAGGAAAAGAGTATCAGCGGCGTACACTTGCCAATATCACACATAATATCCCCGCAACAACGGGGTCACGGCTGGCGACGGTGGCAAACAACGGCGACGTTGCAACACTTACCGGCCATAACACGACTCGCGGGCGGGCTATGCGAGGTGCGCGAACGTTTCGATGATTCGTAGCCAAATTTATCGACGGCGTTGGTCCTTTGACGATACTTCATGTGCAAAAATGTCGCGTTTCACTGAAAAATGGCCGCCACACGAGGAATACTTTCGCACTCACTGAACTGCAAGCTGACGTCACGACATAAATGGGCCAATGGCGGCGCGCGATTCGAGACAAGTGTACCGGCCGGTAAAAAAGATCACCGATTGTTCCAACAGGTGGCGCCAGACCACCGGTTAACGATCTTACAGTTTGTTTTTTGAACCCAGATCCGTTACTACTTCACATTTTATTCATTTACTTGCATAATTTGAACCGGTGGTACCACGGGCTTGACAAATTGTTGGCAATCGAAGTGGGCGTGATTATGATTTATGTGACAACACTGTAATTATGGAATATTTATGACTGCTTTATGGACAATGTCAATACGCGGGCTTTTTGAATTTTTAAATTCATTAGCGGTAGACAAAACGTGATGAAACAGAGTGGTGGGGATCCGAACAACAAATATTTACAAACGACGTGTTCACCGTAAAAATAAGAACACAAACTAGATGTAGGAGGAGCAGATAAACACAATAAATTCAAATTTAACACGATATTCAAGGTAAAGATAATATACAAAACAGCTTTCCAAGAAAATACAGTCCAAAAATAAAAATAAATTGTAGATATTTTGGTTTTTTAAAAAATAAACAAGTCCCACATTTTATTTATCTTCTATTGTGAAGCATAATAGGGTGAACGATGATAAAAATCAAAGCCGTCTAAAGCGATTTTGACGAATATTTTCCATGTTTTTTTAATTTTTGTATTCACTACTCATCCCGTTTTACGTCTTTGCGTCGACCAAAGTAATTTTTATTAAATTAAAAAGTAAATGTGATAAAACAAGCCTTTTAATAAATTAAAAATAATACGAAAACTGTGTAATTTCTCTTTATCTGTTAATCTGGCTCCCATACAGTTTTTCGATAAAAAGCATATAATTTTAAAGCAAAACTTCATTTAGGATACATATTTGCATACAGTATCATCTTTCTACAAACAAGTTTTTCCATTCTTAACCAAGAGCAAAATGGATATAGATTACGTTCATACAACATTTTTCCATAAATAAATTGTTTCAGAAAACCATTTGCGATAAAGCAGATAATAAATACGTATATATATCTTCAAAATATTACAAAATAAAATAATACGTTTGATTTTCTAATGACCGTTGTGTTTTAATGCAAAGTGAAAACGCAGAAACGCAGTGTTTAAAAAAACTCGAAAAATACATATATCTTTAAATATCAATCAAAATTAAATAAAACGAATGTTGTCATAAACGTTAATGTTCTTCCGCCATCGATTTCTATAGCTAGTTATTGACATATATAATTTATAATATGTACTTCCTTTACATTAGTAATGTGAATGTGTGAGAAATAATGAAGTTCACGTGTAACTTCCACAATAATTACCTACCCAATTATTTATCGAAAAATACAATGAAGGTATTAAAACACCACAAAAATGCACCTTCAGAAAATAAACGAACAGGCTTGTATGGTAAACAATATAAAAATTATTATATGAATTTCAAACATTTGCATGTTTGGATTGGAGCTTATACGTGCTTTGGGAAGGTTATACATTTAATTCTTAACGGATTTATCCGCATATTTTGAGAAAACTACGAACTCCTAAATTAAATTTTAATAATTCAGTCATGGAATTTTCTTTACATATGCCTAGATTAAAATTTTAATAATAAATTTTTAAGATAAAAAATAAAAATCGCTACTCGATGTACACTTTTAATAATAAATGGTTTTTACATCCTTTCAGTTCCAGCGAAACATTTTTTCAACAATTAATTAATACAACAAAAATGTCTGTTTATTATTGCCAGTATACTTAACACATCATTCTTTATTTAGATAATATACCACAATTACGTTTGCACAAACGTCTGTGCCGCTAGAAAAACATTTATCAAAGAAGAATTTTAAACAAAATCCAGAGACGTTATTCCAAGAATAGTTTACACTTCGATGTAATCAAAATGCCCATACTCCAACAAAAGATCTATTTTACGAACAGAATTTTATTTTATAACATCCGTGTTTTTATGTATTAGGTCAAACATCACTCTGCATCAATCGATAACTGTGCTCATCAATAATTACCATGCTGTTATCTGAAACTTTTAGAGACACTGTGAATTTGAAAAAGGTTAACACGAATCTTTCGAAAAAAAACTACCAACATTAAGCTGTTTTTTTTAGTGGGAAAAGGCAGACGGCGACGTCTCTGATTCTGTTCCACTTTAAAGACCATAAGCTTAGCTTTAGCTCTTAAGCTTCTTGTGATTGACTTTAAGAAGATTTTGTGAAAGGAAATGGTTAAACGGAGTCGAATGACCTTTTGGTTTGAAACTGTACATTTCGGAGTCAGTTGTGTGGAATAAACCACCACAAAATTATTTCTGTCCAAAAAAATATATTTTAAGTAAGTATCAATGTAAACTGAAAAATTTATTACACTAAATGCTATAAAAAATAGCTTCCTTAATTTATTTTGGCAGTTACTTTCTAAAAATGTCATTTCAGGAAAAACCTAGAAATGTAGTGGTGTCACTAAATTTTCTCTCAGACGAAAACTTAATGAAAGTGTCCACATTCACAACAATCTATATATAGTTTGCCAAATTGCAAGATTACTTTATTTTAGACGTAAAAGCAACATACATAGAAAATAGAACTGGTTTAAATATTTAAAATCCCTCAGCTTCAGATCCTTTCTGTGCAAAAATTCACCCTAAGGATATAAATTTTGTAATTTGTTTTCAAATACGTAGCTGACATGCGCTTCCTGTAATTGAACATTAACTATTATTAAACCTCCACTAATTAACGAGATTTCACAATAGCACAAAGGTGTTGAGATTAAATTGCCGTGGTGTTAATAATAATTTTTCGTGCTAGCTTTTATCTGATATTATTCATAGTCTGCCGCCGAATTTAGGGACATTTCTCCTTTTCAAGGCAAAACTATGGTAAAATATTACTATAATTAAGTATTACGTTCGCACAATTATGATGAAATGAGGTTCGTGGAGGTAAAATAGTATTTGTACCACCAACTGTAAAGCACTAAAATAACATTCAAATTCAACATAAATGTGAAAACTACTCTTGACAGCCTCTAGCTGAACGCAAAATTCGTCAAAAAACATACATTTAGGTAAGTAGGCCAATTTTCACGTCCATCATGAACGTGTGAAATTGTCCTTTCCATCGACAATAAATTTTAGATTGTAGATAACCAACAAACATTTTCTTGCGTTATAACGAGGTCATGACATCAGTATGCAATAATTTTTCCCTGTTATTAGAACACACTGTCCCTTTAGTAATATTTCCCTTAAACTTGTTATTTCATCTCGCAGTGATTTACAGTTGCAGCGCTGTAATCATCATCAAAACTTAATCAAGCGAATGCAAAAAATAATTATCACAGAGCATTTGTCATGGGCGAAAATTTATTGTAAAGCTCGCAAACTGTCTATGAAAATGAAAAGCACGTCGGAGCGATAAAAGATGGAATTCTGCTAGATATTCATGGCAGATGCACGAACAGTGTGCCAAAATTTTTAATGGATTAGCCGTAAGTTATAAAAAAAGCCATGAAAAATAGAAGCAGACACATTGGTGGTTAATTTTATTTCGAAATTAAACCGCGGTCTTAGAGATCATAAAAATATTTAATGGGGTGTCATGGCGAAATGACTTTCATTTTTTCGAAACAGCTAGGAATTCGTTGCGTTGTTAGTCTGTTATTTTTCCATAAATCGGACGAGAAAAATGTGGAAAATTTACTGTTATCAAGCTAAACACGGTACCGTTATAAAACGTGCAATTTGAAACCTTTAAAATAGACTGGAAAGCAGAAACAAAGTTATGTTTGGTTGTGAATCTAAACGTACAGTCACAGTATTAACAAACACAGGAACGAGGTGGTCACAGCTGATAAAATTAATAGATAAAGAGATAAGGCGTTTGTAAATAAATTACAAAATACATTATTTGTAACATTCTTAAAAAAAAAGTAGTCGAGTTGCAAAATTTAAATTCTATTTAATGTGGCAACATAAGGAACATAAGGAAAAAAACAAATAACAAGATTCTTAAAAACGTTATAAAATTTTATAGACCAAGATATCACTTATTTTCTACCCGGATATATTATGATGCTATTAATTTAGCACAAACCTGATTCACAGAATAAACTTTCCACATTATTTACCCCAATATTTAAATCACCTTATTCTCCAGAATTCAGGGTTATGAAACGCACCGTATGTTTAAGCATTCCTCTGCCACTTTTGACAGTTGGATGATAAATTTCACTTAAACTCACCTGGTGTTCGTTTGGTGGCATGCACGGCCGTGTTGATGAGCCCCCCTAGTTTTCCAAAACCCGTGTGGCGCATAGTTGGGGGCCCGGGCTTTCCCCCCGCCTTTTTTCCGTTCACAGGAGAGGCCCATAGGCCGATGACTCCCGCGTGACGTATCGTGGTCCCCAAATTAAATGAATTCTGTAAAAAAAAAATACTAATAAATCAGTCAATGCCATCCGCAGTCTTTTTCGATGTCGCGTATGGAAAATAACTAAGCAATTGTTTCGAAGGAAATATAGGACATTCCAGTTATATTAGTAACACCTGAAGAACTTGATATGGTTGACAGGTAAATAATTTACACGCCGAATCGATAACACGTTCCTTATGTTAACGCTGAGGAATGAAGAGAGTTCTAAATTCGTTTAAGTGATCTGAGGAAAATTTGCTACTTTGAGCTGGGAACGCTAATTGAATGAAACTGCTTTTGAAATGTTTACTTTAACCATTTAGAAGTGTGCACAACTATTAATGTGCCATTCTATGTGTAGATGTAAGAAATCAATTAAACATTTTTTGGTGCTAATTGGTGGCAGCTGAAGCAAGCTTATCTCCAACGATAAAAAAATTGTGTTGTGGCATTCCGGCGATCAATACCTACCCAATAATTTGCGTGAATATTGCAACGGGCGTAAAAGTTTATTATGTAGGATAACAAAAAGAGAAAGGAGAGATCCTGGATCATCTGCGACAGCTTTTTCTCATCGGATATAACGAAGATATCTCCAGAAAAATCCATACATCAGGTTCATTTATTTTATAAAATATAAAAATTTCATGAAATTGACTGAAAGATCTGAAACCGCAAAAACAAATACCAATAGTTTCTTAAAACAACTAGTGTCAAAAATCAATTTTCCGTATTATAAAAATTAAGTCCTTTTTGTTGAAGTGGTAACAAGCGCTCTCCGAACCTTAATTACAGCTACTGAATTAATAGAACTGCGCTTCTTTTTATATCAAAATTCTGAAATGCTTCAGACAAAGATCTGAATCAAAATCCATTTGATTAATTTTTTACATCGGCAATGAATTTCGCTCCCAGCCTAAGAAAATTCTAGCGAATCAGGTCAAAAAAAACCTCTTCACCTCTTCAATATTACTAAGCAGATTTTATGACTGGTCGCTGCAATGAGTTGTATTCAGGGTTGAATAAATGAATGTAATCGCACTTGTCCCAAAAGTAAAAAACGCTTGTTTACTAAACGGTGACGAGAGCTATTTTTAGTCCTTCTAATGGCTACAGCGGACTAATTAAATTATTTCATCATTCATAAATGTAGTTCATAAAAGTGCTTTGAATGAAATAAACCTCGCTGCCGCTTTCTTTTTAATTGCACGAATGAATTGTGCGCTTAGAAACAAAGATACGTAATTTCACAACGAAATCCATCAGTAGCAACGCGTCAAAATCAACAAGAATCTAGTTAACACCAGATTTCACTACATAAATCACAGTTCATTTAATACCTTGGATCGGAGATAAAAAAGTGAAGACGCAAGCTTGTTTGTTACAACATTGCAACTATCCACCCCACAGCATGATTAACAAATGCAAAATCTGTAGGTCACTGCTGGCGACCATGCCCCCAAAAAGCACAATAATTGGAATAAGGTCAGCAAGTACAGATTCGTCTGTAGCCGATCTAAGAACTTGAATATGCAAATAAACGGCATTCACTGAAACACACGACTCATTACTGCTCGAAAATAGAAACACCGTCCAAATATTTATGGGGTACAAATCAAATTGGACCACACGTCCACGAAAATAACGTGAAATGACGAGCACGTCGTACAAGAACGGAAAAATCTAGGTTTGGAGTCTAATGGAGTTTAAAATTTTACGTAATGGATTACGTGACAGGAGATGTTAACTCTGAGGGGCTTCTTTTTGTACTGTGACAAATAACTTGTTGTCTTAGGTTCAGGTGATGATCTCTACTCTAATTCGTTGTCTAAATTAATTTGAATAAAGCTGTTTCGGAGAACTGAGGTGTTAATAAATAATTCGAAGTAAGCAGATTACTTCAGAAGCTGTTTTTAGTAAACATGAACAAACGTGTTAATGTAATTAGTAAAACACATAACGTTGACTACAATTACCTAGATTTTTTGTAGCAGTTTTTTTTTCCGAATTTTGGAGGAGGTACTGTGAAACTATTCAGTTCTTTTTCCGCAGTTCTAACTAAATTTAGGCTAAAAGCGTAAAATCGCTTAGTAATTTATCTAACCGTAGCCAAATTAAACTCGTATCATAAATCTGAGACAGAAATATGTACTTATATCGATAGTTCGATAAAAAAGGGAGGTAACTGTGAAATAAAATCACTTTATTGCACTAACTATAATGTATCACTTTGCGGCCACAAATGATGTCATAAAGAGTGATTTATGTATATTGCAATCGAGGATAAAAAAATTAAATAAAAAATTGTTTTTTGAACAGTACACCTTCAATCGTTTATCTTATCTCCTAAATTACGTATTTTTGTGAAAATTAGGTTGACTTTGTGCTAATCAACAAACAGTTTTTCACTCCAGTATTTTTGTAAACAGAAGGTTGCTTCCTTTTAGATCTCATAAGCGCTTGTCATAAACTCTTTTAATCTACAAAATTCCATTTTTGTTTAACATTAATGGAAGTAATCTTTTTTAGCTAAACATATAAAATTTTTAGAAAATAATTCAAAAATGTATGAGCTTTTAAAGCAAAATGCCAACATTGAAAATTAGAAGCTTTATAAAAATACAAAATCGCTTTAATAACCCAAAAAATGACAAAGTGAACAGACTAAAATAACACTACAGAAAAAAAAACAGGTTTTAGCGAAAATTACTTGGCTACTATTAATGTAAGATATAAGTTATCTTTAAAATTGAGAAATCATGTAAAAGGCAAGCTAAAACTAACTAACTGAAATCCTGTTTTCAAAAATAGTAAAAAAAAGAGAGTACTTCAGCAACTGTATACAAGGTGATTTTTAACACACCCTACAAACTAGTGTTTATATTAAAATTTGATTTTTCGGAAGAACAAAAATAACGATTTCGGCTCTATTCTACGTTTACACGTCTCTTATTAAAGTTAAAGAATCACTTGTACTTATTGTTTATCAAAGTGTTAAAAAGTTGGGAAAATCTCAGAGCACTTAATTGAAATGTTAATCCTGAGCTTATTTTTCACATTGACAAAAAGCTGTATAACTGTTAAGAATTTTCTTAAATGGTTTTTAAAATGAAAGTATAATTTTTTTTCGTTTATTTTTTCGAATTCAACGTCCCAAATGATCACCTAAAACCAATAATTTATTAAAAACCAATTCCAAGGGCAAATCTCCACATTTTCCTTATTTTTTAGATCAGATCTATAAATCACTATCAACAAGCTTAAAAGATTCATAAATTTACCTTATAAATGTCACAAGATGGTAAAATTCTAAGCGGCTCTGTGCGCGTTTTACAAAAATAACATGTCTTATTACCCTGAAGGCCTAAAATGACAAATAGAAAATACCAAACATTTTTTAATAAACTTTCCACGGAAAACTGACGTCTTCGAGATGTTTTCAAGTGAATTTATTAAAAGGAGTTTAACCTCGTGTTGTTTTGTTCCAAACCGTCGTCTCGTGGGATTTGCTCGACGGATGGAGAAAAACAGTTTTGTACCAATTAAACAACATTTCCGAGTAATTTTGCGTATGTAAAAACAAGCTTGTTGCATCTCATACTTTAATATTTTCGTCTTATTTCATTTATTACAAAATTTAAAACGGACAATTTATTCCTAATGTAGTGTGACCCTTAAATTAACTTTGTCACCTTCCCCCAGAAGAGCGACGAAACTGCCATAACTAACAAAAAGACAATTCATGTTTTTTGCTACTTCTTCGACTGTGCGACTTTCATGTAATCCTACCGTACTGCAAAAGCTCGACATACTGATTTTGTCGTTTCTCGACGACAACTCTATGGTGCACCAGTAGCGATCTTCGGTGTTGGAATACAACCAAAAAATGACATAGGAAGTACTTTTCTGATAATCTCTAGAACCGCTCATCATTAACCAGAAGGTGTTGATTGGTATCCGCCCAGATAGTTTACTGCACGTGTTGATAACGCTTTGGGAACTCCTCGAGCGAACGACGTCAATTTTGTTGAATTCGTATACAGTTATCATTGCCAGACAAAAGGTGCGGTCATGTTCCACCATAGACACGTCAAATATTAGTCTTAGTTCTTGTCCTTTTTCGATACCAAAGCAAGGTACATTGCCATGTTCGTGTTTGAAATGGCTTACAAGAGAAGAAACGGCGACTGATTTTCTACAACCGTCGTGGAGACATGTGAGGGGTCGTCTAGACATGCTAGTGGCACTAACACATCGCATCATTCTTGACGATTTACTCAAACCATCTCCTTGGCTTTTTTGATTTTCATCATGATTTTCAACAGTGCTATTAGCATTGCATCCTCCGTCAAAAGAACTAGTTTTGTGCGTGTTGTACCGGCAAGGACGTCCTATTCCCGGTTTTATTTTCAACTTCTTCAAAAAATCTGTATTGACATCGCTGCGCTCAAAGTTTCCCGCGTACTTACAAATTAGACAACAGCCTCCACCATCAATGGTACCTACAGAACCATGTAAACAACCAGAAGGTGATCACTGCAGCTTACCTCGATAAAGTCTTTGCAACTTTCGAAAGCATTCGTTACAATAGTGATGTGCGTTAGGACAATGGTACATCGGAGCTGTTTCCGGGATATCGCAACAAAAATTGCATCTGTATGCGGCGTATAAGTGGGCCATTCGGTCTCCAAATCCGGCAATTTATACAAAAAATTTTGTTTCATTTACTGACATCTGTTTGACGATTTTGACAAATATCGGACTGTCACCAGGACTGATGAGAAGCGTGCGAGCTCGACACACTGTAAATTTCAACTAAAAAGGTCACGCTCGCGTGACGTTTAAAAATGTGTTTATTGAAAATTCAATTAACAAATTTACAAGAGTAAGTTTCACTATCTTGATGCTAGTTTTGACTGTCGTAACTGGTAAATACGAATTTGAAATTTTCACACGAAGCTTTACAAGTAGCTGAAAATTTGTGATTGATACAATATTTATCAATAAACGAAATAATATTCATGTTTTTATTTTTAACGCAACACTTAACTGACGATTTCTGAATTAAGCATCTTATTAAATCTTTTTATTTAATTATTTCGGGTGAAATAATTTTTTGGGAAAGCCACCAGCACACATCGGTATGTTTGTGAAGTTCTAACCGCAATTTGTGCTTTCCGAGAACAAAATTGTTCAGGAAGGTGGATTTTTCCATTTTTTGTTTTGCGTCTTCACGCATCAGGAAGTGACTTTTAGGTTTTGAAATGGAGTTTGTCGAAACAAGTTGAAAATCATGAGGTTTTGACACCCACGTTAAAATTTTTCGAGGCATTGTGACCGATAAGTTTTAAAACGTAAAAAACTTAAAAAAAATGGTTTAATCTCAAAAAAAAACAAAAACAGGCTTCAAAAATTTTTAATAACTTGTAAACTATAAGAAAAGAAGTCAATTTTAATTATACAGATAAATTTTATAGCACCTTCCTTTACCGTGGATGATAAAACAGAAAACGATTGCATGCAGTGTTAAAAAAATAATACCATGGAATATTGGCAAAAAACTTTTCATAAAAAAAAATGTTTTCAAATATTGCACAATATTCTAAAAACTTTCCGGCTCTTGGAAAAGCCTTAGGATATGTTCTGGTACCAATACATTTTTCAGCTTAGTAGAAATTTCATTTTTTTTTTAATTTACAGCTGGAGTTGGACTTTCAAAAGAAGTATGGAGAACTAGCAGATACTAGTGGAAAAATTAGATAAAGTTTGTGAAAGAAAAAACGACAATATAACCGTGAAAAACTTCTTGAAAGACGTAAATTATCATTCATTTAACGAAAGTAGTCTATTTTATAAATTAAGAGACAAAATTGTACTGTATTTATTTTAGAGCAAAAATAAACTTTAGGATTTCTCATTTTTATAATGGTACTGCTTTTATGTTTGTATAAAGGTTTCTTCATCTCCCCACTTATCAATTTCAGTAAAAGTATAAAATATTAATAACCAAAATATGTAAAATTAAGTATTAAAAATATTGTAAAGAGCGGTATTTTAAAAACTGGGAACATAATTATTTGAAAAATTTAAATTCAAATTGAGACACAAATTAAAACAGTTAAAGATGAACTTTGAAAGTTAATAGTTAAATATTTAGTATTATTAAACAAAGTAGTTTTTGTTCCGTGCTTAAAACTATTAAAAAAATCGTAATGGCTGAAATCAATGTATTTTTTAGTCTAAGTGAGACAAGTACATAAAGATTTCGTTTGATTGACGAAGATAACAAATAAGCCATTTGAATCAATACCAAAGATTCCTGTTCATTGTTTGACGATTAAACTACATAATAATGTTAGATACTGATTTATAAGTTTGTTTTAATAAAATTTTGAAGTTTTTTTAAAAATCTTTTTTATTTTGTAGGGACATGTGTTATATGTGGACATATTTGTTATATGTTTATTATCATTTATGATAAAAACTGTAATAATGTAGTAATGTTGTTTTTTAGGTACTAAATAAAATGTATACATTTTTTTTTAATTTTCATATTCCTAATTTATCCAGTACGTATTTAAGTATTTAAAATTATTGGACTCAAGACAATATATTATTAACATTACAAATGTATAGCATAAACCAAAAGTACAAGAGGGAAGAGCACTTTTAGTTTGAATGTGAATCACTGTCTGCATTACCTACTTTGTTAGAATTCCAAAAATAATAGTGTATGTGTGAATAACATTAGTCCATATACAAATTTGTTGTTATAGTAACAAAACGTTGTTGGTGTCACGCATTTAACCATAAATTTGTCCAATAATTGGGCACATTCTTCCAACTTTTTTTCCGTGCACTTAGAATGTTTACCCACAATAAATAAAAAAAAAAAAACGTGTCACAAGAGATAAACACTTCAATTTTGGAAAGAGTCGCACGTTTACCCGAACAATTTTAATTTTGATAACAGCTTTATAAAATTTTGCCATTTTTTCCCGCTCTTCTGTCAACATATTCGCAAACGCTACTCTCGATTTATGCACACTCTTCCTTTTACTGCAGATAAAGTCATGAATTTCTTGATGTCTTTTACGTGTGGTGGGACTATAATTTTTAATTTATCTTTGTACTCGGTTTACCAAGAGAGTAAAAAAAGAGACTGATTTGCACTGAGAAATATGATACTGCGTTTTAATATTTTGTGAGATTAATCATTCAGGATGTCATATCGAAGAAGTTTTTTTTATTTTTTGACATAAAACCAGAAGGTTCCTTCCGTACACACCTATCGATTAACTGTAATAACTGCATTCAACAGACAAAATGGTCGAAGAAACTAGAATATTGTAATGGTGGAACTCTCCCCTTAAACATATTTAATTTTTTCCAACTTTAGTGGTTTTTAACCTCGATTAAAGCAGCAATTACAGATCATCTTAAAAGGTAAAAGTGGTTTCTTTTATAAAATTAGTACGCTGTCATTGTATACTTCGAATTCTTCGTGGTTTTTAAGTTCAATATCTCTGAATTTTGCCTAAAAGTCTAGCAAAAAAACGATTGTTATGTACGTGTGCATGTTTCTAAACCATTATGATTTTCATATTTGATAAAAATTCAACAATGCAAAGTAAGAAATAATCTCCCACAATTTAAAAATATAGCCAACAATAACACCCTCAAGTGGAATTTAAAAACGTTTTCAATCCATACTAAAACCACTTTACAGTAAAAATCAACGTGGGAATATGTTATTTTAATGTACGCTCTCTTGAGACTGTTCAACATTATGTTTTCACCCCAATGTATAAATAATACAGATCTTACAAGATAACGTCCTTTACCAATACCACCCACATTTCGATTAAAGCACGTTTCCGGGGGATTTCTATATTTCCTCATGGAGACAACGTCACTCAAACTCGGCTGTGACAAATGAAAAAATATACACGGAATAAATTATAAGCTTGAGGCTTGGTTCTACAGTTTCCAGTTCTGTTAAAGTTTGAGAGTAGCAAATTTGGAAGAACTTCAACCCCATTAAAAGCCTGGCTGAATCTATTGACCTGCTTTATAAAATTAGAATTTAATTCGTGATGTTGAAGAGTCTTCTGTTATGCCAAAACACATTTATTTTATTGTGCAATTAAATTGATGTATTTAGGTTTATACCACGGTTTTGTTGGAAGTTGAATTGCATATAACACTAAAATGACGTCAATAGCAGTAATTTGCATGTGGAGAGTTGGGCTGGATCTGAAAGCAAATGGGTTAAGAAAAGAAAACGACTATAAATGTTACTGACGTATTGTTTGTTATTGTTGAAATTGATTTCCCTTGCACTTTGTGAGTTTCTATTGTCATAGATTTTCCACGCTTGGCCTTTTTTGGTGATTGCTAATGTATCTGCATTTCTCACATTTCGGCCTTAATTACGTTGTAAATCCTGAGGCGATTTAACACAACTACAACTTTTGCAGTTTTAATTGATGGAAGTGTATTTTTTTCTTTAACTCTAGATTAACAATGCATAATACAATCGTATCATCCAAAGTAACATTTTTTTTCATTCGGGTTTGTAGTTGTTTTAACAAGACAAAAATACAAAATACCACGAACTATTGGATTTGCGAGGTTGCGACAGAAATCTGTTATCTAGACGGTTTGAATTAAAATTAATTCCGTAATGATAATGATTTTTGTCTACAATCTTTTCGAATGTTTTCCGATCCTACAACTACCCAGTGGGTAGCACAAACGAGCTAATTGTCACTAATTACTTTATTACATAGTATTAAAAAAAATTCTAGCCGGAATTAACGCAAATTTGTACACACTGTGTCTTAAAATGTTCAGATCAGTCGTGATAGAAGAAAGTCTGAAAATGTTGATGCTCGTATCGTCAAAATATAAAAAGAAAAAAATTATACAACTTTCCTAATTTTGACTATTTTTTTTAAGTTACCAATAAATATAGTTCCCTTAAATTTAAGATTTTCCATGATAAATAGCAAATATTCTTGTACATTTATTTTTTAAAAATACAATGCTAAAATTATATTTTCAACCGCAATATTGTATGAAAAACACTACTCAATAGTAATTACATTTTTTGGTCATAGTTTTTTAACTTCTTTAAAAATCAAACGTGCACCATAATTCATTCATAATAATCAATACTTATTGGATTACATCTGGATTTGTTTGAAATGTTAAACATATCTAGAATTAAGCGATGTTTTTGTCTACCTCTGGTACAGTTGAGACTTAATTTTACAATGTTTTTCTGTAAAAATTAACTATCAAAACTAAAGGCTCAAGTATTAAAAACAATCAAAAACGTCTGAAAACAATCAGTAAGGTAGAAATTTCGCAGCTTCTGGGTAAATTTTGAATGTTTAGAAAGTTTTAGGTTAGCTAGTTTTTTAGATTAGAAAATTTAAAATTCCAAAAACCAAAAAGTTAACTTTACAAAAACTGTAGATTTAAGTCACGAGGTTAAAAATACACGTAATTTTAGAATATGTTATGCTATCAATATTTTAGATTCAAGAATTTCAAAATACAAAATCTAAAAATATGAAAATTTGCACGTAAAAAGTAGTATCTGAAAACTGAACCCCCAAGAAATCAGAATTAAATTACTTCTGCGAGGATCAATTAATTTTGATTTTGGCCACTTTGAATTATATAATCTAAACTTCTAAACTAATAAAAATAAAAATAAAATAAGCATGATTTTTCCAAACTGAAAATCAGTCAGTCGGAGAAAACGTCTTTAATTTAATTTTTTAAATGCTTTAAAAGTAAAGCAGAGTTACGATTTTAGCCATTTATCGAGGGGGTCGATCGTCTGGACTAATTAAATAATTAATCCAGACGATTAATAATTAATAATAATTACTTAATTTCGGTACAATTGTTGTATTAAATTTGAAGTATTTGTTATTTAGTGTTCAGGCTGCATAAGAGTATAAAAACATTATGGCTAATGTTTGTTGCCTAAATTAGAATTTTTATTTAAAAAACTTGTCGAATTATTTTAAGATGAGCTTGTATCTTTTTGAATTACAAAAAACGAGCAAACCTACAGCTCTGTTATTTTCTTCCGATTTTAATAACTCAGGATTTAAATAAAATTGTTTTAGGAAGTTAGAATTTTAGTCATATTTTGTCTACATATAAAAAAATATAAAATGTAAGTAGATTTTCTCTTAAAATTAGAAAAAATTAAGCAATAAGGAAATTGTACCTAAAATGTCATTTGACGCTTTGTAATTTCGATTGTCAATAATTAAATCAACCGAAACGCGCTAAATCAACAAAATTAGAAAATTCACGGACATATTAGAAGTCATAGTCAAAAAAAAATTCTCTCGCTACCAAGGTGATACGAATTTCGTTGATTTATTATCATTTTCCCTTTATAAATATACAGGGAATTTACAAAAAAAAAAAATCCAATGAGAACACAATATGACTATCGAGTTACTAAAATTGTATGAAATTACTGAAGCCATGACTTCGCGCGTTTTTATAGTTCACCTATATATGTCATAACCACCCTACAAAATCTGAAATTATAATGTACCCTTCTGCAACAAGTGCTGAAATTCAGTTTTTTTTTCAGAAGCAGTCTCGGTCTTTCGAGCTTAAATTGGGCCATTTTTGTGATCGATTCATTTTCCATGGTCTGCTGAACACGACAATTGGATAGCAAATTCCAAGAAGTCATTTACAGTTAAAGAAAAATAATGAATCAACGTGAATCGTTAACTTTCTTAATACATAAAAACAAGACTTGCTGAAACACAATAATGTAAAAAAAGCTAATAAAATGGAATGAAATAAAAGCTTCATAAGAACTCAATTTAATTAGCACGAGCTAATTATCGATTAAACAAGTCACCTAGTTACAACCCTGATTTTCTTCAGCGGGTGGCACTAATCTGGTTCAAATTACACATTTTCGAAAATGAAAAAAAAAACTTTTGAAAAAAAAAATAACTTACAATTTTGATAAAAAGTTGCTCCGTTGACTTTTTTCTCTGTTCACTAGCTGTGTGGGGTTTCAAGTCGCATTCCGCGCCCTAATTAAATTTTTTTATTATTTATTCGGCCGCACAGATATGACCCGATATCAACAGGTTAATCATAACAATTGGCAAGATGCAATAGACGACTGCATTCTCTATCTCACACACGTTGAGCGTTTTACATCACTATAGTCAACGCGACATTCAAATGTCAACTATCAACCAATCGTGCATCGATCCCGCACTAATCTCCATCCTCCGAACTGGCCAAAGTGTGTTTTATAATGGAGAGGTTAGGTTTATTTACACGGGGCCGAAAAGTCGATATTACCCGAACCCGAAGAATGCGAGCGCAAATATCAAAATTGTCTTCCACTACAGTTATTCTGCCGACCACACTTTAATTCGTGGTGGCAATAACGTGTTGCATACTCTATGCTAGCACCATCTGTAGCAAATCCACAGAAGTTTAAAAAAGGACCTAAAATTCTTAGAACTGTTGCTGAGATGTAGATAATTACATTGTATTTAGATGTAAACAACTATACTGTATTGTTTACATGTAGATATTCTGTTTGTACTTACATGAAACCAATTGTATTTTATGGTTTACATGTAAATATTCAGATCGTATTTACACGGAAACAATTATATTTCAAAACTGCATTTCTATTAACCAGATTTTAGACTTTGGCATGTAATCTCCATACAATATAAATATCTGCATGGAAACATTGAACAATTGTACTGTATTGTTTACGTGTAAAGAAACTATTGGTTAGTGTTCTACATTAACTTAAATTGTCAGTAAAAATCCTCTGAGGATCCTGAAAATTGACCACAGGGCAACAGTAAACTCCTCTTCTATCCAAAGATTTATTACAAAAATAAGATCACGGATCTGCTAAATCTAGTTGATTGAAAAATCTGGCCACAACACATATAAACAAATTCAGTGGAGTGACTAACTCTTCACCTGCGCCTTCATCTAAATTTGACCTAACAATCAGACATCGTTTAGCGAATTCCCGAAGACTATAACAGGAATCAGGACTCAAAGGCTTTTCTAACAAAGTCAAAATTGCGTAAATCCATGCCCCCATTGTGGTCCCTATACTAGATCCATGTGGGATTGTATCTAAAAATTTTGAAAGCATATGTAACATTCGCATTTTTGCAGCCTGTGTATATGAAGTAACTTCAGAAAAAACAGGATACTGAGTTTTTGCTTTCTCTATAAACGTTTTTTCATCAAATGAGTTCATTGTTGAGTTTTTACTCATTTTAAAATAAATAAATTTTCTGAAATTTGAGAAGTCTTCAATTTTGGATGTTTGCCATTCCCGTGACGGTAGGAGCATCGAAGGGGCTTTCTTTATAGAGTTTCCCTACAAATAAACATTGTAACAGAGAAATAAAAGTGTTGAAGTACCATTTCAATTTTGAATGTTTGTTGGTGTTCAAATTTAGTACGATCAATATCTGCAGTCAGCCAGGCTTTACATTTCTTTCTTTCATAAACAACATGTTGCAAGTATTCTTCACCTATAAAACGTATTGGTTTGCAAACTGTTGAATGAAAATGATAAACTAACCTGTTTGTGGGATTTTGTTAGGGTTGAAGTTAGTAGGTAGTTCAACGTGCAGGGCTTGTTTCAGAATACCAGTATCATCATTTTCATCGTCAAAACTGTCGTATTGATCGCTCATTTTAAAGAGAAAATTTCTTATTTTTAAATAATTGACATAAGAGTAGGGTTAGTTTTTTAAATGGCAGTAAACTGTCGCGAGGCTGCAAATTCCACTTAACTTTTGCACAGTTTGGCCCCTATTGGTTTTAAATAAACGTGTTTATGCGACAACCAATAGGAATCTTAGTTTACTTCGTGTTTTCAAATCGCGTGGAAATTGTACTATAAAATGTAAATATACAACGCTGACAGGTTAACCTCACTTTAACGTTTGTATTTTACCTGCAAACTGTGAACTGTATGCTCATTGTTTATTGAAGACAGTTTATTCAGTGTCTGTATTTTTAAGATGTGAACAAGTGAACGAAATACTTTATATGAAAACAGTCTAACTTTTTGTTGACATAACCTCAAATCTGTACACGTGCCCCCTCGGTCTTCCAGAATGGCAGATATTGAATGCGAGCATTGCGGTGGCACCGATTTTTATAAAGAGGCTGGTTTCTTTTTCTGTAAAGGATGTCAAATTCAATCTCAGGAAGTCCAAGAAATCGGTTTTGAACAATTTGTGGAAGATCAGCGGTTACAGACCAAAAGAATACAAACCACTCAGAAAGACAAGTCTGCGGACAAAATAACAAGTTGGGAATGCTATAATTACATTTTGCTAGGACTAACAGAAGAGTTAATTAATTTGGGAGCTGACCGAAAACTGAAAAGTGTTGTCAAAAGTTTGTGGATGTGCTATCTTGAAAAAATGAGAGTTTTCAAATTAGGCGGAGATCACATGCCAAAGTTGCAAGCTGTAGCTAGTGGAAAGTAAGTTTAGGAATTATTTTCACATGAAATTGTTTTTTTATTTTGGGTAGGGATGGCGAGATTGTCTATGGAAAATTGGCAAAGGGTAAAAGAAAACGACGACAGTCGTCATCAAGTGACGCTACATCCATGGATTCGTCAGCATTGCAAAGGGAACGAGGTAGAAGAAAACGAGCTTTGGTCAAGGCACAATATGAAGATTTCAGTCAAAAGTCCCAAGGGACATCATCTTTGCATAATGAGACATTGACGAGTTTGAAAACTCCTTCAGAGAAAAGTTCAAAGCGCTCAGTTTCTATAAAGTACAACATATTCGCTGCGAAAGAAATGCGGCGCTTGCAAAAATCCAAATTTCATTGGCATAAACATGGCGTGGATTTTGAACATGTTCTAAAATGCCATCAAATGAGTTACAGGAAGATTTCACACAAATATCGCTCAAGTCCGTATGTTCTTTCCTTAAATAAGCTTTATTCTATTCTGTACATAGCTCTCCTAATTCTAAAAGATAAAATACAACTGGGAGATATTCTACGTTTTATTAGAGAAGGAAAACTCAGCTTCAACTGTTACAGTCACTTCTTTCCTGAAGAATTTGAAAATAAAGATCTGAATTTTAGAAACTTTAAAAAGAACAGCGTCTTTGCGAACACACCATTTCGGGTTATTACCTCAGAAATGTCGATTTTCCTGCAGGTACAGTACTATATCACATCTCCAGATCTTGTGGAACTGTCAGATAGATACTGTAGAGAACTAAACCTTCCCCATGGAATCTCTAACTGCGTAAAAAACATTTTAGCAAGAACTGAAGTTAAAATGTCGTTCCGGAAAAGATTCGCTAAAGTTCCCAATTATGAAGGACGAGTGCTGAGCATTATTCTTTTTGTTATAAAATTGTTGTTTGGTCTAGACGACACAACCGAGTTTCATCTAGGAAAATACGCTGATATTTTGAACCAAAGTGACTTTTTCAATCCAAAAATGTTCAACGTGATCGATTGGTTGAAACACATTGAATATCGCAATCTAGTCATGATTGAAGAGCACTTTCCTACGAATTTTACTCAACACAGCGACATCAACAACGTGGATTTAGCAGTTGGTCATCTTTTTAAAAAAGAGTATCCTGAGCTCAGATTCTATGAAGCTAAAGACACAGTTAAACAACTGTTGACGAAACTAAAGAGTGTAATGTACGACCCTGACGAAACAGATTTTCCCACTACGCTGACTCCGTTTGCGGACTATGTGAAGTTGTTACCAAAAACAAAATATTTGGATATTTTGTATAGAAACTTCAGCAACGACAGTTTGGATCACATTTTAAAACCGTCACAATTTCTTGAAATCATTAATAAGGACCTTGAGATAGTGCACGGGGGGGCAAACGAAAACTGGTACGTTGAAAAACTCACCTCTTTAAAGCAACAGCTTAAACACAATCTAAAAGAAAAGAGAAAACTTGTAACCGTGAAACTGAATTTTGGTGCAACCAAAAGCAAGACTCAAGAACGTGAAACAGTGATTAACAGTGAGATGATGAAAAATGATTTCAATTTGGCTAACGAAGCGAGATTTAAAGAGGAAGAACTTCGTAACAAGCAACCGATCAATAGTACAAATTTTGATGTCGATGAAATGAAAAAGTACATTTCTGGAGAAGATTATCCAAAGCATTACAACCCGCATCAGAGATTCTGGATGAGAACGAAAGTCTGGATCGAGGCCTCAAGCCAGAAATATTGTAAGAAGTTCCTCGAGAAGTTTCCCTACAATTTTCGGCTAGTGTTTAAAGAGTGTCAGCGAATCGCCCAACAAAATGAATACGAACTGTTAACAGAGTACCAAATGACAGAACTTCATCTAGTTTATTTAGCAAACTACGGAAAGAAAACTAGGAACCATGAGATTATTATTGATAAACTCATAGGCAGTCGCGTGAAGAAATCTGTAGATTTATGGTGATCATCTATATTGAATAAAATTTCTCCTACATTTCATTTTTTGTTGTTTCAGATGCTGCGTTAGCGGATTGGAAAAACGCAAAAAATTTAGATCCTTGTCCAGAATCAGGCCTGACTGTAGTATTCACAATAGTCTGAAGTTGTATAGTTAGGTCTTTGATTCTTTCTTCCTTTACGTTCACTAAGTTTTCTAAATGACTAACTTTATTTTTGAGAGTTGTAATCGCTTCGTCCTTTTCAGCAAGATCAGACTGCATTTGTTCAATGGCTGCCCACGAGATTTTCCTGTTAACCGGTGCTTTTTCCTTTGAAGCTAAAATACAGAAGTCGAGATATATAAAGCTTTTTAAAGTTCTTACAGCCAGTGTTTGCTCCATCTAAATAAAAAACTTCACAGTTATCTCCATTCGGTGATCTTGTTTCGATTTGGTGCTTAATTTCGCTCAATAACTTTTCAATCGCTCCTGGCTCTCCTTTTGCTAACTGACTGATTCGCTTTTTTGTTAAATTTAATTTAATTTTTTTCAATACTTTGTGGTTTAGAGTCTCCCAATTAACTATTTTTTGTGCGAATGAGTTTCTAGGGCTGTAATTGTGTATATCAACAAGTTTGGGGTAATGATGTTTTAGGATTTCAACGAGTGGTACTGTAATTTTGACACTTAACGGTTTGGAATTGTGGAAAGTTAGACGTACCTGCATCTGCAAAGTCACGATTTATGTTGCGTTTGGGTCGAGTTATTGTGTGTTGTTCGATCCATTTGTAAAGTTCTTCATAATCACCTTCCATGATTTTTAGATAAATAATTACAGAAAAAAATGTGAAAGATAGGATGACAAGAAATGTCTCAATTTTTTGAATTTTGTATAAATAATAGTGTTGCCCGGATTTGAATTATAGATAATAAATAAATAATAGCAGCAGTGGTTTTTAAGAAATGATAGTCTATCATTCCTCTTTTGTTCCTGCTTCTCTTCTTTCTTTTCTTCCTGCCCGATCTGATGGTAGTCTCATAACGTGTCCAATTCAATTATTTCTTAGAATTTAATTGTGGTTACAATGCTTGGTCCTCTGTGCAAGTTAAATATTTCATTACATTTCATATTCTTTTTAAAAAATTTCTTTCATATCTGAAACTGTCTTTTTGCTTAATTTCTAAAACCGTTTAGATTTTTCCAAGCAATACAATTCTGTTTGGGCTAACATAGGTACTATTTTTTTTCTTTAGTTCTTTAAACTTAGTATGTACTCTATTTTTTTTTATTATAAAAGAAACGTCTATATTTTCTGAATTGCAACGATTTTTATTGGTTAACTGTATCTTATGGTCGTTAAGAAATGGAGCAAATTTTTGAGACGAAATAAAAAAGAATATTAAAATAGAGGATGCAAATGCCAAAATAGGTAGAGAAAAATATGTGAGAGTATAGGAGAAAGGAGTGCAAGGGCAAACACGAGCAAGCAATAACAAAGGAACAAAAGTAATACACTTTAAAATTGAAAAAAAAAAAGATTATTCGGAGTGAATTTACTTTATGCAGAAAAATATTTCTAAAGACACATACATTATTCCAAGGATTAAAGAAAAATATTATGTAGATAGATTATATATTAATCGAGGAAAGTTATAAAGATATTGAAAAACGTAAGCTCTTATTGCGGTGTAGAAACAAATTGGAATCATTTTTTAGCTGCTAATATGAGTAAAAAAAGAGGAGAAAACAATATAGACAGAGAAATGGCAAACAAGAATGAAAACAGAAAGGAAAGAAAGGCAATAAGCTAAAAGTTTCTAAAAACAAGAAATGAAAGGAAACTGGTAGAAACGGAAAGTATAGAAAAGTATTAAGAGGAACTTTTGAAAGCCAAGTCAACGATAGGTTTTTTTTTAAATTAGGCGGGCTATCAAAGAGGAACGCTCCTGGTAAAAGGTGATCTATCCACAGGTCTTTTCAATCTAGGATTAGATCGGCCAAAAATAGCGGCTTAAACACGGAACTCTAATAAATAAAAGTTACCAAGTTTTAGCTTACGCTGATTAGTTCTACTTAGTTCCACATTTTTTGGCTCAGTTATTTTTGTTCATTCTTTTGCCCTGTTAGTTGTTTTCTCATATCGTTATTTTTTTGATACTCTTATTTTATCTTCTATCTGAACTTTTTATGTATTAAATCTTGCTTTTCTGTTATCTGTAAACAGTGACTGTAATATTTGTTATCGTCTTTTGAAGTTTTGTCCTTGCATTGTTTTCTTATACCCGTTGATACAAAACTTCATTTCGAATTCGGTCAGAAACCTATTTTGGAGAACTCTGTGGTTTTGTTACAGTTGCAAAGTAAAAGGCAATTATTGTTCATTTTCAATGTGGGAGCACTTACTTTTGTTCATTGTGTGATAAAATCCTACTTACAAATTTAATATCATAATAACAATTAAGAAATTAATTAACAGTATTGTTTGCACTATATAAAACTTTAACACACAAATAAGAGATTATAAATGCTGCCTGTCGATTGGACACGTGTTCGGAAATTAGAGCAAGGACAGAACATTGAATATCTGAACTGGAAACTTATTCAAGGATAAATGAATTATTTTTGAATACTCCTAATTAAGTGTTATAAATTGTATAACTTTTGGAGTTTACCAACCGGAAATATAGAACATTTTGGAGGCTTTTTGTTGTAGGTAACAGTGTAGGTAAACTTTTTTTGAAAAAAAAAAAAACTCAATGATTTTTCATGACATTACCATGAATATGTCTTTAGTTAAGTGCAAATAATTTTTGGCTGTTGATTCTTCAGCCCAAATTCTTACAATTATATGTGTAAAAGCAGAAAAACAAAGATTTTAATAAAATTTGATATTTTTAGAATTTTGTTTCATGACAATATTTATTGTAACTAATAAAGAATATAAAAGTAAATCTAAACGTGAGTTACTTTCATAATTTTAATATTCTTTAAACTACATAATTTTTTAAATTGAATCGACACCACACTTTTCTTGTGACTTTCTTACTGTATAGAGTTTTTTAATTTTCCAATATTGACCACAACATGGTATTAATCGTAATTTTATGTAAATGAACGCAAAAGGTAAAGCCACCGAAAATTAGGCGTTCTCAATTTTTCATTATCCATTTAACCTAATTAGGTATATTTCTCAAACCAGAAGTTACTATCATATCAAAAACTCATTTGCCATTCAAATATTTATAATTTATGCTATACATGTTTTTGTTAATTGTGATAGATAAAAAATATATAGTACTATCCTTCTAGGACAATATTAAAGGAAGTAATTATTTGCAGACAAATTGTATCGGTAGTATAAAAATAATGTACTCTTGTTAATTGGAAACGTATTTGTCCAAAAATGTTTCGTGTTTTATTCATTATCTCTTCTCTATGTAGGCTCGGTGTATTTTAATTACACAGTAAACATCTTACAATTCCAGGGATAATTGGATTATGTCTGCATTATAGCAGAGAAGAACTTGAAGCCAAGTATCCAGAATATGGTACAGGATGGATCCCAATGGGTCAAACCGACGACGGGGAGTTGATTATTGGTTATTTAAACAATGATATGGGTGAGGGTAAAATTTTTACGCCCGAACCACGCGAAGTTGTTACTTTCACACTTTTTACAAGGTAACATTGATTAGGTTTTCGCTTATTCTTAATTGTAAAAATTTAGGCAACATCCTAACGGTACCATCATCGAAGACTCCATTAAAAACTACGACAAAATCTTCGACAAAAATAAACCTGTAAAGTTTGTGACACATGGCTGGATGGCTGCTGGCAGCGCCGATACTTGCATACAAATCAAAGACGGGTTCTTACAAAAGTATGATGCTAACGTTTTCATAATGGACTGGAGTGAAATTTCCAAGAATGTTTTTTATCCGGTACCAATGGCAGCAACTAAATCTGTGGGTGACTACTATGCTTCATTTCTTAATGACATGGTGGTTCTTGGAATCGAACCCCACAATATTCATTTAGTTGGACACAGTTTAGGTGCTCACGTGTCTGGTTTTGCTGCACGAGGTGTAAAAGAAGGTAAAGTAGGAAGAGTGACAGGCTTAGATCCCGCTTTGCCTGGTTTCAACAACATAGAGTTGGTAAACGGGGGTCGTTTGACTAAAACTGATGCTGACTTTGTGGATGTGATACATACTTGTGCTGGTTATTTAGGTATGAAAGATTCTATAGGACACGTGGATTTTTATCCTAACGGAGGAAATCTTCCACAACCTGGATGTGAAAATATTTTTGAAGTACTAGAGGTTAATTTTTTAAACTAAATTTACAAGGAGAAGTTGTAGATGATGGAAGCTTGTAGTCACGGACGTAGCTGGAAATATTTTGCGGAGAGTCTTAGTTCAGAAATTCCTTTCATGGCTTATCCTTGTGATTCTTTCGACACGTTTATGCAAAACAAAAAGTGTAACAGAGACGGTGTTCCTATGGGTGATCCTACTCCTACTAATGCACGGGGTGATTATTACTTGAAAACGAATAGTATGGCGTTATTTGCGTTGAAGGAGATTAACAACGAGGTTGATAATTCGGCTGGGAATAAATGATATGGACGTTTTTAATTTTATTTGTTTATTTATTTTGCTTCATAACAGAATTAAATTTGTTTTCAAATAAAGAGCTGTATTGTCATACCTTTGTTAAAATTGTGATCAAAGTTTCACTACTTTTAGGTAGTATAAACTGTGTGGAAAAAAGTGAAAGTTTCAAAACGGAATGAAATAGAAAAAAAGTTCTAGAGAAAAAAAAAGAAATTGTTTTACTAAATGGGGGAATACCAAAGCATGAAATCAGTACAATACTAATAAGCGATCTCGAGAAAATAATTCAAAGATAGAAGGAGTGACTCCAAGAATTATCAATCAGTGAGAAGAAATGTAAAAGCAACGACAAAGAAGAAATTATAAGCATGAAGAATAACAAAAAACAAGTGAGCACCAAATAGTGGCGAAAATGCTGAAGTTAAGAGGAAAAGAGGTATTAAAGTAAATTAATGAATCAAAACAATAGCTATAAAAAGGTTGGTAACGGATATGTTTTTTTTTAAGAAATGTAAAACACATTCATGATCATAGGTTGTTAGTACTTACACTGATTGATGATTGACAGAGAAGATGATATGCTATAAACGTGTAGACATGTAGACAGTGAACAAGACAGCTGCAAATACACATTTAATAAGAAAGCGTCTCTTAGAACTTACAAGTTCTTTTTTTCTCAACTTAACAACCATTGGTCCTTCGAGTTAAAATCTGCGGGTACACAAACCGTACAAAACACTAGGTAAATATATTATTTGTGCTCAAGTTTTACATGTAGCGTGATAATCATTAATACTGTTAATCAAATCAAAGTATATCTGAACAAAAATTTTATCTTGCACATTTTTTTTATTTTTATAAATTTCGGCTTTTTTTGATTTGCTGATAAAAATAAAACTAGGTTTGTTAAAATTACAAGAAATTTATATTTCCCAGTCGAGTTAGAAATGGTGAGTTGGTATTACTATTATGAACGTAACATTTTTTCTTATTCTATAACATATTGTAATATGTTCGTTTGAAATTTATAAAAATAGTCTATCATAACAAACATATAGAAATGTAGATAAAAGCTGGCCTTTGTTGTTTTTTTTCATTTGTTAAGGTTATTACCTACGTTGTGATAAAATTAACAAGAAAGGTAAATTAACTAAACATTGAAAAGATAATTTTAATTATTATTACTAAAAAAAAATTAAACTAAAATAAAAATAGATTTGATAAGTAAACTAAAATTAAATTAGATTGAAATAAAAAACTTACTTTCTTTTTTTTCTAATTAGGCCAAGAAAGTTTAGGGCTATAAGTGGTCAATACAGAGTTAGTAACACTAAATTGGGCTGAAGATTTAATAGCTTAAACTAAACTAGATTAAACTAAGAAAACTAATTGTGGTTGAGCCTGGGGTAGATTAATACACCAAATTGGTGGTAAAAGACGTCTCAGTAATTTAAATTGGTAATTTTTTTATAGGATTTTATTGAATTTTCAAACATTTTTTAAATAATGCTATTAAAATCTTTAGTTTTCACTTTTTTTTCTAGTGTTAGAAAACAAATGCTTTAATTGAACTTATCTAAAATGAGACCACACAGATATGATTACAACTATTAAACTGTTAAGATTATTTTTTTACTAAAAATAGAAAATTACACGCATTGTTGCCAAAATAAAATTAGATTTCTATTAACTGAGATTTTAAGAAACCGCTTGCCTTGATTTTTTTTATTTATTCATTTCTAACGTTTGAAATGTGAGAGTTCTGTTTTTTTATTGGCGGTCTAACTCGGTCATATTAAGCACCTAATTTGAAAAAATAATGTTTCTTAATTTATACCGCAATCAGAATTTTTTTTTTTTTTGGATAAAAAAACAATGATGTATATTTGTTATAGTCCGTGACTATTTCTAAAAATAAGTAATAAACATCAAACTACAGGTGAAAACTGTCTTCATTTTTTAGTTCAGAATAATAAAACAAGCAGCATACCTCAGTGATAATTCTACAATACAAAAAGGAAGGTAAATTATCTAAACTCTGAAACGTTAAAGATAAAATATTCACGCACCACTTAATTAAAAAAAGAACATTATAGTTTTAAGTTTAAACGATACGTGTGTTTCTGAAATGTTTCTAATTTTCTTCACTTTTTTGGAGAGATAAAACTACAACATTGTTATAGAAAACCAAATCACTGCTTTTCTCGTTTTTCACGAAAATTTGCATTTTGCGGAACATATTATTTACTATTCATGGTGTAGTGATTGAATTTGTGCTGTTTAGATTTGATAGTTAAAATAGATTTATTGATTACTCGCAAACATTTTATGCACAATACTATCAAAACTATAGTTCATAAATTTTTTGAAAAGTTTATAAAAGGTTTAGAAAAACACAATTCATATGAATAGAAATAAATAATGTTTGGAGTTCTACTTGTAAACTCTGCTTACAATAGCTATCTTCGAAATATAATCTACATTGAATGCCACCGTTATCGCCACTTATCATTATTTAACAGCTGTAGGTCGATGTTGAATGTGTTGTTAAAACCTCAAACTTAAATAATCATGGGATGGTTTGTGCCTATTTTCTTAACAGTTGCTGTGGTCGCTGCTCTAAAACTCTACATCAAATTAACAACAGGATGGTGCAGAAGTCAGACTTGTTTAGTTGGAAAAACTGCAATAGTAACAGGAGCCAACACAGGTAATATTGACCCTTTAATCCAAATGTATGTATGTACTAATGTTAATTAGGAATTGGTTATGAGACAGCCATAGATTTTGCAAAAAGGGGCGCTCGGGTAATTTTGGCATGTCGAGATGAACAACGTGCAGAAGAAGCACGGAGTAAAATTGTGAATGAAACAGGAAATGATAATGTCGTTGTAAGATTGGTAAATATGAGCTCATTTAAATCAGTACGAGCCTTTGCTAAGAACATAAATGAAACGGAAGATCGGTTAGACATTCTTGTCAATAATGCAGGAGCTGGAGGAATTGGTGACAGAAAAAGTGAAGACGGACACGTGTTGCTGATGCAGATTAATTATTTTTCAGCCTTTCTTTTAACGCAACTTTTAATAGGTCTGTTACTTTTTTTTATATCTGAATAATTACTATTTTTTGATAGGTTTAATTAAGAAAACAAAAAATGGTCGCGTGGTTAATGTATCATCTATAGCTGCTAAATATGCCAAAGATTTTGATGTTAATAATGTTGATAAGTTTCCGGGAATTTATTACGTGTATTATTACTCCAAGTTATGTAATATTTTATTTACCATTGAACTTGCAAGAAGACTAGAAGGAACAGGAATCACTACCTACTCTCTCCATCCAGGAGCTGTAAAAACTGAAATCTTTAGACATGCGGTGGGTGGCATGAAACTGATAATTGATACATTGAAAAATGTCTTTTTTAAAGTAAGTATTATCACTCTCTTAATACTTTTTTTTATGTGCATGTTGTTTCTAGACAAGCGAAGAAGGAGCTCAAACTAGCATTTATTGTTCTGTTGCAAAAGGAATTGAAAAATACAACGGGGAACATTTTGAAGATTGCCGTAGAATAGTACCTTACAAAACTGCAACAATTCCTGGTCTTTCAAGAAAACTATGGGAAATGACGCAAGATATTGTTCAGCTCAAACCTGAGGAAATGAATATTTAAAAAAAAAATTGTTTACAAAATTGGTGATAATGGGAAGTAGTAATGGGTACGTTTAAATTTTTTTGTTATTATAAATTGTTGTTTATATAAAATCTAACTATTTTAACAGAATTCTTATTTTAATTCTTAATTTAATTAATTATTAAGTCTAATTTACCAACATTTAAAGCTAAATAGGTTTAGTGCAATACATTCTTACATTCGTCTTGTGGCGAATTTTATCTATTTTGTACAATATTTATATTTACATTTTTTATATATTTAAAAAAAATATAAAGCAATATTTTAGTTTGTAATATTACTACATTTTCTCAAAAGGAAAATGCTTTAGCGTTTTGTTAAAATTAATGCGTTTTATTAAAGATCTATGTTGTATGTGTAAAATCTACTTATTTTTACAAAACGTTTATTTCAATAGTACAAAGTGATTTATCTATATTTAGAGATAAAATTTATGAATATTAAACTTCCTACATTACTACAGGAAAACGGAAAGAGTTATCATGATTTGGTTTGTTGCAAATCAAAGAGCATACATTTTTAAAATAACGTTAGTCTATCAATTTTTTACAATATTTTTATTTATTACAAAAAAAAACAAAATAAAATTTTAGTTAGTAAAGTCGCTATATCGCAAAATAAAAATATTGGCAAAAAAAATGTTGTGGAAATTCACATGCGTTTTATTACAATTTCCAGTTTGACTTGTAAGCATTACTCGGTATAAATTAGTATATTAACCAACATTTAATGGCCGAAAAGCTGTAATTGAACATTTACATATACATGTACAAATATACAACATGTAATTAGAATTTACTTGTTTTAGCTTTTTATACATAATTATAAAACTGTTTTTATTTATTGATAAAAAGTGTCAAGTATAAAGTGTGTTTTTCTTTAGAGATTGCAGTGTGTACTATAATACTAAAGGTAATTTGTTTTATGACGATTTATAGTGCCTGATTTTTGTGCTAGAAACTGATAAATGTTGGTTACACAGTTATTAATGTAAAAACGTTGGTAAAATATTTTGAAATTTATGAAAATTATTTATTATATTAACACATCAAATATCAGAAAAGAACAACAGAACTGTTCTTTAATCTTCAAGCTTTAGTGCACGGTAATGACCTAGGATGACTCAGTGTTAATCCTCTAATTAAACAAGAAAGGTAAATTAGGTTAACAGTACATGTATTTTTGGAATGTTTGTAGTTTTGTCTGCAATTTCGAGAGAAAAACTTATGGTCTTTAGTCTACTAACGAAATCATTAAAAAAACACAGTCGGTGCTTCTTTTTTCTTCTATTTATTTTCACAGATTTACATTGTGCAGAACATTTTATTTAATATTTATCAAATAAATATATGTGTATAATCTTATCAAATCAGTAGTATTTAAATTTATAAATTCTAACAGGTAATTTCCATTTAGTAAAACACATTAAGAATTGACGTTGAACAAAAATCAGCCAAAATAAACTCATTCTTTGTTTAAAAATTTCAAATTAATATTATTTTATAATAAGTTTGTTTTAAAATTTTTCTTATCTATGCTAATCAATTTTACTTACTTCAGCTTTCTACGTAACACGGTATGCATTCTCTCCTATCTATAATTCATATTTAACAGTTGTAAGCTATTGCTGGACGTGTCCTTAAAACGTTAAAAAAGGTCACAATGGGATTTTTTGTGCCTTTTATTTTCCTCACAATCGCTATAGTTATTGCACTTAAAATATATACCAAATTAACAACAGGATGGTGCAAAAGTCAGACATGCTTAGTTGGAAAAAGTACAATAGTCACTGGAGCTAACACAGGTGATATTGTTTTTTTTTTTTTTCAAATTGATACTATTATTAACTAGGAATCGGTTTCGAGACGGCTATAGATTTTGCAAAAAGAGGAGCCCGAGTGATTTTGGCATGTCGAGATGAACAACGTGGAGAAGAAGCACGGATTAAAATTGTGAATGAAACAGGAAATGAAAATGTTGTTGTAAGATTGGTAAATATGAACTCATTTAAATCAGTACGAGCCTTTGCTAAGAACATAAATGAAACAGAAGATCGGTTAGACATTCTTGTTAATAATGCTGGAGTAATTGGAATTGGTGACAACAAAAGTGAAGACGGACACGTGTTGCTGATGCAGATTAATTATTTTTCAGCGTTTCTTATAACGCAACTTTTAATAGGTTTGTTATTTTTATTTTATATCTGAATAATTACTATTTTTTATAGGTTTAATTAAGAAAACAAAAAATGGTCGCGTGGTTAATGTATCATCTATAGCTGCTAAATATGCCAAAGATTTTGATGTCAATAATGTTGATAAGTTTCCGGGAATTTATTCCGTGTATTATTACTCCAAGTTATGTAATATTTTATTTACTATTGAACTTGCGAAAAGATTAGAAGGAACAGGAATCACCACATACTCTCTTCATCCAGGAGTTGTGAAAACTGAAATCTTTAGATATGCAGTGGGTGGCCTGAAATTGGTAATTGATGTATCAAAAAATTTCTTTTTTAAAGTTAGTTTTATCAACTTCTTATTGAAACTTTTTTTTTAATGTTGATTTTTTTTAGACAAGTGAAGAAGGAGCTCAAACTAGCATTTATTGTTCTGTTGCAAAAGGAATTGAAAGGTATAATGGAGAACATTTTGAAGACTGCTGTAGAGTTGAACCTTACAAAACTGCAACAATTCCTGGTCTTCCAAAAAAACTATGGGAAAGGACGCAAGATATTATTCAGCTCAAACCCGAGGAAATAAATATTTAGTGTTTTTTTTTAATTTTAAAATCAGTAATGAGTTTCTAAACATAACTTACTATAAATAAATAAATATCACTGCTTTAATTAAGTCAGGTCCAGCGTCCTAATGAAAAAACAATTTTAAAGTACTTATAAATTGAATCTTAAAATGTCTTCTTGTTATCCTTAAAATTTTTAGAAATTTTTTAACATTTTTTCGTGGCTCCACTTGTGAACGACTACCTTGGGAGTGCCGAGGAAATACGATCTACATTGCACGACATTGTTATCGCATCTTATCAGTTATTTAGCAGTGTAGGTCGTTGTTGAAGGTGTTGTTAAAACTTTAAACATACGTCACATTATCAGGGGATTTTGTTTTTGTTTTTTATTCTCTTCACAATAGCCGTCATTGCTGCTTTAAAAGTCTAATAATAAAAATAATAGTGATTGTCATACTACAGCCTACACTAACAACGAAAGGACTTTGAATGTGAACCTCCTTTAAAATACGTAAAATTTAACACAACTCTCATTGCAAATTTAACGTTTGGGAACAACGTTCAGGATTTTTTTTACAAAGAGCTATAAACTACAAGCAATTACAGAGGGGAGTAAAAACGCAATAAAACCTTCGGATCGCGAAAGAATTTTAAGGGTGTAAGTGAATGTATAGGACGGCGTATTTTACGAATTTTTTTTACACATAAGGAATAAATATATTTCATTTATATTATGGAATTATGTTATGCATATGTTCAAGAGTATATTATGAAATTTTCAAACATTTTCCTCGAAAAATTTCGGAGAGGTCAGCTGCCGTGCATTGTAAGTCGCCATCCGGCTGGCTAATTTGTGTACATCCTGGAGGTCACAATTTTCATCCGAAATCAATTTTTCAAAAAAATCTACTTTCTTTATAAGTGTTTCTTCTATGTGAACCTCAATCCCCCCCAAAAAATATCGAAAATTATTTCTTTTCTGAGGAATGTGGAAATTTAGTATGATTTTTTACCATTTTTTGCAATGAAAAAATTTGAAAATAATAAAGATATTGTTTATGTTTGAGGTTCACATAGAGCGTAATTATTTAAAGCAACTATGTGCTGAGTTTGATAACGAATGATCAAAAACTGTAGAAGCTAGAGTGTACACAAATTCGAAAAAAGTGATTTGAGAAAAACGCGTTTATTTGTGTACCTAAGGAAACGCTTGCGATAAAAGTCGGTGTGAAATTTAAAAATTTTCACACTTCTAAAATTTTTTTCCAACGAACAAAAAATCATCTTTGATGTGTTTTTTATCTTTAATACCTTCCACATAGATCTGGAGTGACTAGCTGCTCGACGGCTCCGTAGTAGATGCCACGCGCTCCAACTCTTCGACAGAGGGACATTCACTCTATCGCTTATAACTCTTAAACCGCATAAAATTTTGTTTTGAAATTTTGAAAATATATTTTTGAATGGTTCTACGATCGATTTATGAAAAGAAAAAAAAATGAATTTTTTGAAGTTTCTACACCTATTTTCTCCCTTAAATAATTCGACCATTCGTAATTCTGTAAGAACTATTATTAAAAAGGAACTCCGTATTGCCTGTTTTTATCCATGTGGTTAAAATTCACTGTTTATATGCATGCAGAAATTGATTAATTACAACACAAAAAATTGCCTAGTTGTTATAAAAAATGATTTGTATATACTTTGTGTGTACTTATGTTTAATTTTCATAACTAACTTGTAAAAATTATAAACGTCAAAATATAGATAAACTTTGAGCTGTCATATTAATACCAACTCATTGAAATTAAGAACAAAAAAAGATTGCTCAAAAGCTGATTGTGCAGGTATGTTCTTGTTGTTTGTTTAATTTTTTATAAAACTCATACTTAAGCACCATTTATTTAAATTTTTGATGCATATAAAAACTTTTTCAACTTTCAAATATTTTTTGTAATTTAAATGTTTTTTTTTAAAGATTGATTTCAAAGTTATATGATTTTTTCCTCCTTTTGTTTTACACTGTTTTTTGGTAGTTTTAAACGGTTTGTCTACTTTTGTTAAATGCGAATGAAAAACTCAAAAAATTTTAGTGTTTGGTAAAAAACAACTGGTAATGAAATGGTAACTATTACTCACCTTCAAAACACAAAAACACATTAAAATGACGTTTTTATCGCGACTATCAATTATTTAACGATTGTAGCCCACTTTTTGTATGTGCTGTTAAAAAATAATTCTATTCTATTTCTAATTTTTGTTGCCGCCGCTGTAAAAAATTATGCGAGGTTAACAACAAGATGGTGTTAAAATCAGACTTGTTTGGTTAGAAAAACTGCAACTGGAGCCAACACAGATAATATTGAGTTTTTAATCCAAATTTGTACTTATATTAATTAGGAATCGGTTATGAGACGGCTTTAGATTTTGCAAAAAGAGGCGCTCGAGTAATTTTAGCATGCTGAAACGAAAACCGTGCAGAAGAGGCACGTGCTAGAATTGTAAACGAAACAGGAAATGACAATATCGTTGTGAGACTGGTAAATATGGACTCATTTGAATCAGTGCGAGCTTTTGCTAAGAAGATAAATGAAACCGAAGATCGGTTAGGGTTCTTTGTTAACAACGCAGGAGCTGGCGGAATTGGCGATAAAAAAGTGAAGTTGGACACGTGTTGTTAAAGCAAATCAATTATTTTTCAGCGTTTCTTTTAACGCAACTTTTGATAGGTTCGTGTTTTTATGTTTCCTTCTTGACACTTTTCATTGCCGATTTAGGCTGATGAAGTTCATTATGCGTACACGCACTCCAAGTTGTGTAACATTTTGTTTACAATGCAACTAGCCGAAAAACTAGAGGGTACTGGAATTACTACATATTCCCTGCATGGTTTGCCTATGTGTTAACTGAAAAAAATAGTGTTGTATTGCTCGTAGACATGTGAAGAAGGAGCTTAGACTATGATATTCTATTCTGTGGCAAAAGGAATTGAAGAAGATAGCGGGGCACACTTTGAAGACTGAAAGAAAGTCGCGACTTAAAAAACTGCAAAAAGTCTTAGTCTTCCAGAAAAGTTGTGGAACAAGACTCTGGAGGTTATTCAGTTAAAGCCTGAAGAAATCAACATCTAATGTTTTGTTATTTAATAATAACGACAAGTTGTTTTTAGTTTAAAGGATTTTATGTTTATTTTAAAAATTAAATTTTTTGGGGTCTAATGTTCAGCACCTTCTGGAATTTTTTTCTTGAATTATTGTCTATTATGTTGAATTAAAAAGAATACCTATATTTAACAGTTTAGATCCTCCATTACATTATAATTTTCTCCTGTGATGCACAGATGGCGCAACACTTATAGACATCACTAAAATTCATTTCCCCAATTCTGTTGTTACTATTCCAAAGTAATTATAGGAATGCTAAAATCAATTAATTATTTACCAAACGAAATGGGCTTTGTTACTCAATGTTAAATCGATCAGGTGAATCTTAATGTTTCATTAATGAATTCTGTTCAGCTAACTAATTGCTATTTGTCTTCCAGTAAGACTGCAAAACAATGGGTGCTACTGCAAACACATAGTTTACACAATTTTAGCTAAGAATTATCAATCACAGGCTTGTCTTTTTATTACTACCACCAATTTTAGAATAAACTAATACATCAATATCGGAGCTAAGTGCACCTGATGGAGGAGTTCAAACAGTTCACTAGACGGGTGTCACTTCACATTGTCTCTAAGTGCTTTTTTCAGTATCCATTAAAGGGAGACATTAAAGATAGTTTGCACTATTTTAAGATGACATCGTCTGATGGTAGTATATTGCTAATCTAAATAAATAAGAACAAAATTTAATCTGACTTTAAAAAATTGCAAACTTTTAAACGAGCTAAGCACCTGATTTTTAGTAGAAAAACCAAAAGACTGAAAAAATTAAAACTTGCTACCGCACGTTTTTAAACGTCCATTTTATATTTTAATTGCAAACTGTATAGATCTGCATCCCTCGTCTGAGAAAGCCCGATGGCCGCATTCAGGCCTAGAAATCCTCTGCGTGAGGTCCTTTTCCCGTGGTTTATTCAGTTACACAGTGACAAGATATTTAGCGATCTCGGTGGGATATCGGCGTCATCCTTTTGTCAACTAACCGCATGTCGACCCTACCAAAAAGTCGCTTTATTACATCACAACCGAGATTTCATTGTGCGTTTCGTATACGAAATTGTTGCTTTCATCGCGACACTAATCGATCTACAAGGGGGAAATTCATTGACGTTCTCAAATTATTTTAATATGACTCGGAATAACGGTTGTGGATTATCTGTGATCATTTTTTTCGATTAAATCAGATAAGAGAAAATCAAAATTTACATTTTTTAATTGATTGGCTTCGGTATCTTCGAGTTTGTAAGTGGTTCTATCTAAAATGAACGATTTAGAAACTAAACTTGTTTATTTCGTGCAGTGAGACTGAAAAAAGTGAAATAAATCAACGACGTGTCGAGAGGTTTTCGTTTACTGTAGATGTAACCAAGAGGGATATTAGAGAAATTTCCAATTTCGTCGGAACGTAAATTTGAGTGTTTTCACGGTTTTTAAAAGTTTCATTTTAATGACTGCATTTTATCGCTTGTTGAACCATTGTTACAATTTGTGTCATCAACGATAAAATTATTAAAGTTTATTGCTTGGAAGAGAAACTCTTAAAATACTACAGTATGTTTTTTCCCAGATAACAGTTTAAAGAAATATTTTCGTTGCTGTAATTAAGAAATAATTTTAATTCTCTTCCAACTTGAGACATGAAAAAGTACTCTGTGACCAATTGTTTCTTCACAGCTCTTTAACTCCATCTCCTTTATTCTTTATTTACGAGCCACACCAAGTTCAAATTGACTTAATCAATTAACCGCTTTCTGATATCTCCACAATTCTTCAACTTTTAAAAAAGCATTTTGTACCATTTTATTTTCCAGATGGAGCACATTGGTGCTTATGAATACAAAGTAGCTGAAATCAATTTCTCAAATCGTTCATGTAAAAGATGCACGTAAAAAAATAAACCTGGAATTGAAAGATTAAAAAAAATATTTGTGTTTCGTGAAATCGTTAAAAATTCATTTCCCGATAGACTGCGGCGTCGATATCTATTTAATTTGATTGATTCACCTAACTTTCAACAATCGACTTTTATTTATGTTTGAAACCTTTACGAAAATTTTAGGAGAATATATTAATTAATCATTTTGTGATTAATATCTGCGGTGATAATGTTGACATTAGAGTTTGGATATGTTTTAATATGCATACTCAGCAAGAATGATATTGAATTATGTCTGGTGTGTGGTGAATATTAAATTCATGCGTACAGACAGCGAGAATTTGATGAAACATAGTTTTAACTAGAACTTTTTTCTTGGTTTGCTCGGTAATGTAAAAGCAGTATTTTAGTATTTTATTAAAACTAGAGCCACTGATTAGAAACTTGGGATATCAAAGTTAGGACTTTTTTCACAACTTTACGTGAGGTTAGAGACCACTTTCAGAGCGTCTAAAATATTTGCCCATAAAGAAAGGACTAGAAATTGAAGTAATGACACAATAGTCCAACGAAAGTATTAACAATAGTATCTAATTATATTTAACAGTTGATTGACTGATTGATTGATTGATTTTCTTAGATGCAATTATATAAACTTGGTGCTTTATAAAACTTTAAACTTATTTAAGAATTCTGTTTCGCATCATTTTGCGCTAATTCTTTTCTCTTTTTTATTTGTTTCTTCACTTATATATCTTTTACGAGCATTTCCGTGTTCAGTTTTTCAATATTTGTCTGTTCTTCTCTAATTAATTTGTTTCTCCTAGTGGATGTTTTTTTGGGGATTTTCTGGAAACTTCTTAATTTTGCAATATTGGGTGAGTCACTTTTCTACTGCATTTTAGTAAAATATTATTGTAAATGCATTTTAAAATTGATTTTAAATGTGGAGGCTGTTTTTTTTGCAGTCGATTGATTGATGATATTTTTTTTAATAAATAAAAAAATAAACATAGTTTTTGTTATGTTATTTACTCATTTATGTTATTTTTAATCATTTACCAAAAAAAAAATTGCTGAGCCAATTTTTCTATTTAATTTTTTTTTAATGTTTTAGTGTTTTTTTCTTTCTTTAACTGAACAAAGCTTCAAATTTTACAAACTTACAAGTTTGTTTTTATTCAATTGCTAGTTATTATTAAATATTATTAAATATTCAAAAAACTATTAGTTTTAGTGGTCACATGCTTTCGGTAAATATTAGGAAAAAAATTAAGTCAATCTAAAACATTAAAAATAAGCAGTTAACGCTGTTTGAAATTAATGAGAATAATTGCATTGAAGATTTTTATGTTTGAGTAATTGCTGTAATAAACGGCAAAAGAACTTTAGTTGCTATATCTACCAAGTTTTATTGCAAGATTTTAGAAATTAATTAAAAAAATGAAAAAGAAAAAAAATTGGCCACATGGCAAAGAAATAAACTTGGAAAAAAAATCTGCAGAAAAAGACAGTTCGCCACATATAAAACTAAATTTAATTCATACATTATTTTCATAGATTTACGCTAGTATTTGAAAAATGATTCTAAAAAAATATATTTCGTTTCAATAAAAGCTTTAATTAATATTTTGTGTGTCAATTTAACTCGACAACGATTACATTTACATTACATTTATACCACTTTTTATCAGTTTGAATTTTATTTCTCAAAAACATATTATTTTGCAGGTTGTAAAATTTATTCACTTTTCTTAACGTTTTTAATACTATTTCTTTATTTAAATTATGTAAATTATTTAAAATAAGTTTTACTTAATTAATTTAAAAATAATTCATTTTCATAGCAAAGGATTTTTTTTTTGAATAACTGTTTCAGATTGTTTTTCTAATTTATTAGCACAATAGCTTCTGAATTTCTTTATTGTTGTTTCATTGTATTTTGCTTTATGAGTTCGATAAAACATTGCAATTAGTGCTAAAAGTGAATATATTGTGTCCTTCATTAGAATGATTGAGAACGTTATAAATCGATGGAAATTGTGATACAGTATTAGCTTGATGTCAATAAAGGCCACCTATCATGTTACGGTTAATGGTTAATTAAATAGAGACTAGCGTAAATTTCTGTCATTTTGCAGCCAGGATCGAACAACTATTAACTGTACAGATAAATTTGGTCTATTAAAATGCAATTTTTAGTCTGATTATTAACTCTGAACGTGAATTAGATCTGAAAGTTTGAAAGTACGCATTTCAATTGATAATTTTTTTCTGGCATCTAAAAAAGGAACAGGCACTTTTGCTTTCAGATTTAAAAAATCTTTAGTAATACTTTTATTTTATGTCATAGCTCAACGTTGATCATATTTTTCTGTTTCCATTGTGTTCTAAAAGGCTACTCAACCCCACCTAACGCACCAATAATTTAATATGCGAAGATTTCACGCTGCACGCCCTCGCCACTGTCGGACAATCCTAGGTCAACACCTGTACCCAAAAAAATGCCATTCATTCCGTGAGAACTGACGCAATTCGTCTTTGTCCTTTTTAGCTTAACTCAATTGAACTCTCAAAGTCCACCTCGATGGATTTTTAGCGATTTTCCATTCATTTGAGTTTTTTTTTCCTCATGCTATATGGACACAGTGAACAATTAAACCCGGATCGATTTTTTATTGGGGGCGTAAACGTATCCATCATAAAAGTTAGACCGATCACCCATTCTGCAATCATGGACAGTTCTTGTCGGATTTATGCGGTTTTTATTCACTCCAGTTTATTCTTCTATTCAACGAATTTAGTTGATGTGCGAAACGTGTCTTTCATTCACATTAAGGAGTGGACATTTTATTCCAACGTGGGTGGTAATTTATGTGATTTGTTGACCATGGTTAACCGCATTGCTATTATCTTCTTGGGACCTTTGATTGTAAGCTCTTTAATGCCGTGGAATTTATGGCAAAGACTCGGACTTTGTAAGTTAATAATAGTATGAACACCGATGGCAAAAATTCGAAGAGTTTCAGCTCCACTACTTACATTTTATTAAAAAATTTTGCGAGGAATAATGTATCTTCGCTTTTCTTTGACAAAATCCGGAAGCTCTTGTAACACGATTACAGAATAAGTCGAGAAAATCAGAATGAAGCCAATCACATTAATCTCGGAAGACAGGGTTATTGTTACGTAAACTGGTCTAAAAGCCCCCATTCAGAGCTTACAAATAATTTTATTTCGTTGCACTTGGCAACTCTGGGACATTTTACTTTGAAAAGGTAAAGACCTCCTGCTGAGAGGATCATCGGATGTTTTGACAATTCTCGTTCTGTACGGAAGTTAGAAGCGAGATTATTGTCAACACTCAGGCACCCAACTGCGCTCTAATCACCAAAGCACAATTCCTCCCGATGGCCGTTAGGATGGACATTGAGTGTAATCGATCGGTGCTGGACCAGAGGTTTTTGTGACAACTTTGATGTAGTTTATCACTCTAATTTGTTGAAAACCAGTGTGATTTTCATTAGTGTTAAACCTGTTTAGTTGTTAGTTATTTCGTGGAAGTGGCTTAGGATATTTTGGGAGAATAAATAGTAATAAAATAAAGTTTTTGGGAACTAATTTTTTTTTCCATTTAAAATTTCTATGTACAAGAATAATCACTTCTCATACTGATGCCAGTTTACTTTCCTTTTGTCGTATAAATTATGGACTTTTTCAATCATCCGAAAAAGTCGCTATCTTTCGGTATATTTATCTGCCGTATAAATTTGGTGATTTACACCCCCGATAACACGTTTTTTCTCTTACGGTTCTTACTCGGCGTTAAAACGGCACGTTAGGCCCTGTTTACACCCGTTTATATACGCCGTAAAAATATCCGCTTATTTTGACAAAACTCACGATTAATTGTGATGAATCGCTATAACCCTTCAAACGTTCACAATTTTAAAATCTGTCAACGGATTCCACCTAAATTTATTTCCAATCGATCAAAAAATGTCACAGGACGGGTAAGCACTTCGACTGTTCCAAATTAAATTTAAATCACTAGATTTCCAGCGAAGAAAAGGGTGTGTATGGAGTTGTCATTCGAGATTACCTGAGACGAAATTACAACAAAATCTCACCACAAATGCTTCAGATTAACGAGACAACCGTGCAAAATGGTAGCACTTACCTTTCAACATAAATCCCATAGAGTCACCCTTAGAGCCGCCCTACAACAATACCCACCCCAATACGGTCGAAAGTCGTGCAAACTATACATTTCATTCAATAACACAAAGCTGGGGGTTACAAGTTATTGTTGCGGATCCTCGACGTACCCCCACTTGCCTAGCCCTGCCCCTTTAACTTTATATACCCTTGTACATTTTAATTTTGTTTAGTTTGCAATTGTGACTCAAGTGCTCTTAAGTGCCGAAATGTGCCCTTCCAACGGAGACACCTCCGCCAAGTGCCACAAGATTTTCAGGTACTACAAAAAAATTTGTTATAAAAGAAACCAACGAAAAAACAATCTACACACAAACTAAAGGACTTATTTAATGCCAGAAATTACTAATAACTGAAATTGTTCAGATTTGTATCCAAAATTAATACTAACTATAGGAGGCAATACATCAATGTTTGATGCAAAATATAAAATGAACCGGAAATAACTAAATTAGAAATTGATTCATGTGTCAATTTAGATTTTTTTTTATTGCCATATTTTTAAAATATTTTTATTACGAACATGATCACTAGGTGCTGTTATTCACAACGGAAATCTGAAAACATTTTTTGGTATTTTTGGTAGATTTTATTTTTATAGTTCTAACCGTAGAGTTTTATAACAATCTTCAGCGATTTTATTTTATACTAAACAAAATAAAAGAAAGATACTTTATCCTTTCAAATAAACATTTTCTGAACATTTTATATAACTTCTAGACGACTTGTTCATGAAAACGACAACTTTAAAAGATTTGGTTAGTTTCCAGCGTATTTTTTATATGCTTGTACATTTTAAATTTTGAATGTGTAAATTGTATTTTTTTTTTTATTATTTTATCATTTCATTTAAACACCACAAAGAATAACTGGCACTCAAAAGATCTAGAAGGAAGAACAAACTAAAAAACGAAGTATTATTATAAGGATTTTACGGTACATTTTTTTCTTTTGAATGAAAATTATCGTATTTTTAGACCATGGGACACTTACAACCAAGACTCGACAGTCACCACAACTTCTCCCCCTGAAGAAAAATCAGGATTTCGCCCCACCGACCCTAACTATTTTCTTCCTTCATATTCCGACTCAGCCCTTTTGGAAACTCTTGCCAACGGTTACGCTCTGGAAGAATACGCTCGTGTCTTAAATCAAGAGCACCAAGTCAAAATTTTAAACTCTCGAAAGCAACGCCCTAAAAAGTATAAATGTCCGCACTGCGACGTCGGCTTCTCGAATAACGGACAACTAAAAGGGCATATCAGGATACACACAGGTTGGTTCGTCGGTCCTGGTTAAAAGGACAACTTAATGGGAATTTTTTTGTTTAGGTGAACGTCCTTTCAAATGCGACGAAAAGGATTGCGGCAAAACTTTCACGAGAAACGAGGAATTGACACGACACAAAAGGATACACAGTGGACTTCGTCCTTTTCCTTGTACGCATTGTGGAAAGCGGTTCGGGAGAAAGGATCACCTTAAAAAGCACTCTAGGACGCATTTTCAACCAAGAGGCGTTTATGCTGTGCCGGTGATGTTACCGTTCGATGCCTGGGCATCGACATACCCATATGTGCCGCCCATGTATGGGTTTTAATGAAACTGTGATGTATAAAGAGAATGTATATTTTTGTAAATTTTGTGACAGAGTTTATTTTAATAAAGAGATTTGATTAGGAAATGTTGATTTTTGGATTGGGGGGACATTGTTAGGCCATCAGGTCGAATGATGGAACGAGGCAACCGGGAATTTTGGGAGATGGGAACAATAAATTTAATTTCGCAAAATCTGGAAACGTGTGATGGATCACCAATTCGATTGCATTGTGGGCTAAAAAAGAAATGATTCGAGGAAATTTTACGTGGCCGTGCGTTTTATCTGCGGGTTAAGATAAAAAGAAAGGTAATGGGAAACTTCAGGTCTTCTTTCGGAGGTAAAACAATAAAATTTTCTTGACGCAAATATCACAGATATAATTTTTGATTCATTCTTTAACATTCTGAAAATGGAAAACGTCTTCTTATAAGAATGTGATGGATCTGAAAACTTATTTCTTAAACTTATTGTTTCCGAAACTTGAAACTGTGCGCACCTTAAAGAAGCGTGATGGATGTTTCTGTTGTTTGTTAATTAAACACTAAAACACGGTTCTGTTACTATAGCGCAGAAAAAATCTTCGTGAATTGTTTTATTTTATTTTTGTCAAGTCGGGTAATAAGACCATTTGCCAACTAATTTTTAATGATTCTTATTCTTCGAGCTTTTTCGTGTCTACAAATCGTACAAAAATAAACATGAAACCCTAAAAATATTTACAGCTCTTGCAAGCCGTCGTCTACACATCAAAAATTCAATTTGTGCATAAAAGGATCCTCGTGCACGTGCTCTGAAGGAATCCGTCTTCGAGATCTGAAAGAACTGGAATTATCCCTATTGCAGCACACTCACATAAACTTCTCTTGTAAATAATAGAACAAACATAATAGAAGAAATCAATCATTTTTTTCCTCCTCTCCTCAGACGCCAAATTTCATAATCAATTCTATCTCTCCACGCACGTTCTCTACACATCTTCCAAGATATTATTGTTTATAGCCTCCTCACCCATTTTGACCCTTGAAGGGGTGCGATTCAAAATGGCCGCTCATGCTAATTCGCGTCATCCGTTGGGGAAATAGTCGCTGTTGTGGTTGGGGTGACACATGAGTGCTAAAGGCGGGGGGAGGCGACCCTACTTGTGATAAAAGGGCGGTTGAAAAGAAGGGTACTTAATTGGTTTAGTTTCAGGCCCTGGGGCTGGAAAGGGCCACCTATAGGATCATGGTCTTTTATTTTTTGGACTAGTGTGTTATGTGGGAATCAGCGATTTGGGGATGGGGTAGTTCGACGTAAATTATTCAGGGGTAAATGGACTCGTACGCATGAATTATTCTTAGATGCGGTCATGGAAGAAATCTCGGCGGCGTGTGAGTTGAATAAAAAGAATATTTTCCGTCAATAAGTGCTGAAAGCAGAAAATAATCTAGTGGTTGTAAAAAATGGCAAAATATGATTTGAAAACACTTCTAAATTAGTTAACAATTATGTAGTAGATTTTAAACGAAAATTCTTAGAACTATAAGAAGACTAAGGGTCATTTATTATCCTACTGTAGCTTTAACGGCAATAAAATATGTGGGTAATTTATGTAAGTTATGACATAAATTTTAATAGCTTATCACATTTTTATAAAAACAAATTAAGCTGTCCGTGCCCTACATTGATAAAGCAGAGGAAGAACCTAAAAACGGAGCAATAAAATGGAATTGCACTTGAATCCAGTCCTAAAATAACTAGTTAAAAGTTTATAGTTCACATTTAAATACAATGATTATATGTAAAATGGTTATATGCACGTTTTTTCGAAGTCTGTAAGACTGAGCTTTATGTAACTATTCTAATATTAAATAATTATTACTTTCTTAACCATGATTAATCTTTACTTATACTCTTGTTTTTATTTTAACAATTATTATGCATTTTAATTTTAAATTTGGAGTTTTTTAGTACTTACATTTGCATTAAGTTATGCATTATAATGTATATTTCAGCGTATTTTATGGTATAACGAACAGGAGGAAATAACGCTTTTACTTTTTTTTGAAACCAGTCGACCGAGCACAGCGCTTGTAAACACATTTAACTTTGGAATTTTTCTATTTGCTCAATTCTGGTCCAACTTTAAATTAAGCATAAATTCATCTGCTCCAAACCTTGAAAATCATGGAAGCTCAGTCATAATTAATCTGCAAAACCGCAATAAATCTATTTCCATTCCAAAACATGGAACCATTCGATTTGATTATATGCTTGAATGGAATTAGATCGTTTACATGAGTTACATCGCTTACAGTAGACAAGAGCCTCTGATTTACATACTCATATGATGGAGACCAGACATTTCCCGAGGAGGTGGTGCTGCTGCCAATTATTGAATTACGCCGATCGCAATTGGGTTTCAGCTGCTCGTTTCAGCGAATTTTTCATTTATCGATTAGAAGATTAGAAATTCGTGATTTATTTCTGATTCCGATTTGGAACTTAGACCGCCGAGATATTGATTTTATTTTATTAAAAAAAGAGCTTTCAGTACGTATTCGTAAATCATTCTTTACGCGGTCATAACCGCCGCTTCATTCGTAGACACAAGTCAAAAATGCGAAAGTCAGTATCACCTTTGTCGGTGTAATAACTAAACCAAATTACGTTTAGTTGAATGGGTCCATTGAGTTGCCGATATTCGGTGTCGGGCCCTTTGGTGCGGCGACCGTAAAGTACCGCATCGGGGTACGACCATTGTACTACTGTCAAACGTGCTTCACAGTTGGCAAAAGACACAATGTCATTTTCACACAATTTCCACTGTTTATTGTTTGTGTGTTTGCCAGATTAGGAACGCGTACAATGAGAAACATATAGCGACACCATCGGAACACTTACAATACGCTGAGAATGCTAACTAGCTAGCACTTGGATTCGACAACGGCTCTATTTAGAAAAAGGACATCAGAGAATAACACTTTTTCAAACGTTTAAAATTTTTTCTACCTAATTTGGCACTATAGTTGTAAGCTTCTAATTAAAAAAATAAGAATGTGATACTCTTATGAGAAAAAAATATCATAGAAAATAACAAAAATTTCTCAGGTTAGTCTGTAAGTTTTTGAATTTACAAAATCAATAAATATTGGATTTTTGAAATGTTTAACTTTTAAGGTTTGCAGGTTCTAAAACTTTTACGCTCTCAAATTTTCTAATATTTTGTCTTCCCAATTCTTAAATTTTAGGTTTTTAGATTTTTATATACTTTTGTTTAGTTTCTTAAGTCTTCCAATTAAAAAAAAATGAAAATTTTCTAAGTTCTAAGTTCTAAGTTTGACAAATATTTATTTTTCTAGGTAAGCTATTAATTTAATCTAATCCAAATATCTAAAAAATCTATTGTAGATAATGGTTTAAAAACTATTTTATTTTTATTTTATTTATTTATTTTTATTTTTTATTTTTATATTTATTAAGAAGTTATTAGAAGTTTTCTAAATATTTACGGTGTCAGATACACATGATTTGAAATATTCAGGTCAAGTAAAAGTTTAACATTTAATTTTTAATTTTTAATATTAAACAAAGTTAATTATTAATTTTACTTTACTAAAACTAATTCTTAATATCAAATATTAAAATTATTAATTAATTAATTAATTAATTATTAAATAAAAAATTATTATCTTCGCAAATTTTTCGAGGTGTTGTCGTTAAAAATTCTTCGGCTCTTAGGTTTTTATGTTGTTGTGTAGTAGGCAAAGTATTCTTTTACATTACAAAGATTTCATTCTCTGTCTTTTGAGATTTTGATATCTTAATAATCTGGAATTTTTATTTTTAATTTTTAGGAAATTTATTTTCTGCTAAGGATCTTAAAAAATCTAAATAACTGTAAACATCTGAGAAGCAAGAAATCTACGAATCTGCAAGTTTAAAAATTTGAAAACCAAAAAAAAACAACTATGATAATAATTAGTAAAACTCAGAAAGTTAAAATCTGAGAAGATAAATTTTTAAAACAATGAAAATCTGGCAAACACAATATTAAAATCTGAGAAGCAGAGAGCTTGAAACTGAAAAGTTGAAATTATAAAACAGCAAACACGAAATCTGATAAGCAGTGAGCCTAAAACTGAAAAGTTGAAATTTTAAAACCCTTAAAACTTGACAAACACAAAATCTGAGAAGAAGAAAACCTAGAACTGAAAAGTTGAAATTCTGAAAACCTAGTAAACATAAAATGGATGAAACAAGAAGCCTAGAATGAAAATCGAAAAATCTCGGGCAACCGATAAACTTAAAATTTCAAGAAGATGAAAATTAAATTTCAGAAACTGAAAATGTGGGAACCTGAGATTTTTAAAACTTAAAACTTGAGAAAATATTATGTAGCAATCTAAGAACTTGAATATGATAAAATCTAAGAATTTTAAATTTATATTTTAAAAACCTTTAGAAACAAGAAGCCTAAAAACCTAAAACGATTAAAGAAACTTGAAATTTAAACAGATCAAAACCTAGAAGCTTAAAAGTTTTAAACATTAGAGAACCAAAAAAACTAAGAACTTGTAAATATTATAATCTGGAATCTCAACATTTTAAGATTGTCTTTAAGAAACTAAAAATTTGAAAATTAGGTTTTCGAGAAATCCAGGACCTTAAAAACCTGATATACTGAAAAATTATGAATGTTGAAATCTGGAAACGGAGATATATCTAAAAAATAAAAAAAATTATATAAATTCAAAATCTAGAACTTTGCAAAATTAAAATTTCAAGCTTGACAAGCTAAAAAGCTAAAATATAGAGAAAAAACGCTGATCTGAAAGCTTTTGATTTTCAACTGAGAACTTAAAATTTTAGAAACTGAAGTCTCTAAGTATGTAGATTTTTAGAATTAAGTAGTTTTGAATGCTAAAGATTATATCTAAAAAACTTAAGCTTGATAATCTAAAAACCAGAAATTTTGAAAAACTGATAACACTGAAGAGTAATGAATTAAGATTATAAAAATAAGATAGTCATTTTATCATTTGCTATAAAAATAGAAAATCTGAATGTTTAAAAAAATTGAATATAAAATTTTAGAGTTAAAAATATCTGAAACTTGATAAGCTCAAGAAGAAAATAAAAAAAAAAGCTTGGAACATTTGAACTTGAAAAACATTTATGTGTACTGTACCTGTATTTTGTATAAGCTTACGAAATGCACTTAAACAAACGATGATATTTCTGGCACCAGTTTCCGTCTATTAGAAAGATTCGCCAATTAAATCTCACAATTTTGGTCAGCCTTAATAATGTTCGCCAGTTTTTATTGAGCCAAGCAAAAATGACAAATCTCTTGCATTAATCTTATAATAACACAACGCTTCATTAAACTCCAGTAAACTTTTCAAACTCAGACTGACATAATTCCGGATGAAAATTAAAATGACTAAATGTGTGAGTGCTTCTTTTCTGAATTTATTTCTGAAGTATAATCACGTATTTGCATGTAAAACGAACAAGCTCGTGTATAAGCTTATCAATTTATAACAGCAAAAGTATTCTTCAGTCTACCATATATAAAGTTCTCGCCCTCAACTTGGAGCAGCAATAATAGTCGGAGCTTACTTCAACTTATTTCATATAGCTCTGTCTAAAATGCCATCCGAACGCTACACGTTTTTTGTCATTTTGACGCCATATTTCTTTCTCCTTTTCCCGTGTATTCTTTCAGTGGAGGATTATTAGATAATGCCAGAATTTGCACTTAAACCTAAGAAAAGATGATAGAGAACAAACAGTGGGGTGAGCCAGTGATGAAATTTCACGACCTCAGAGAGAATCTTGTTTAAAACGAATTTTCTACTAAAAACCGGTGAACGAGTTTTTGTAAACAAAAAATACTTTTTCTTATTAACTTTGTGTGGTTCAGGTTTCGAGTTTTTTAGACTTTAAAAGGACACTGATGATGTTAATAAAGTAAGGAAAAGAGATATCTACAACCAAAAAGGAGCACAAGCAAATTTAATATCTCACCAGTTGTTAGAGAAAATAAAAAAACTTCACACCGAATTTAAATAATAAAAATTCACATTTCATACAAAATTAACCAACAGATGTGCTTTAAAATGAAAGTGTACTTCAAATTTTACTGTTATAATAAAAATGATTTTTAATAAATACGGGGTGATAAATTTTGAGGCATTATTTTCGCGCTGACTAAAATAGAGCACCAGCTATATCATTTTGACCTAGATCTTCCTTTTTACGAGAGTCTCTTCAAAGCAGGCAGCGAATTAAATCAATTAATAATATAATTAAACACAGACGTTTTCTTAATTGCTACCTTTCTTAAGGGGGATAAAACGGAATGAATACGTTTGACTTTAAGTCAGAAATGACAGAAATTAAAGAGAAGTAAGTAGTTTTGAATAATTTTAGAGATTTGCGTAAGATTTTGTGGAATTAAGATACTTGCTCTTGTAAAAATTTAGATATTTCGTAAATGAAAAAATATTATAATGTGAAAATATATATGTGAGCGAAACATTTCATGTTTTGTAAACTTATTACTAATATTCGAAGATTTGATACAACCTTTTTTTTTTAATTTTCTGTCGGGTATAAAATAGTATATGTAGACATTTTTAAAAATTTGCAACACTTTTAGAGCTTTTAGAAAGACATTATTTTAAATTTAAAAATGTTTCGACTGTTTTAATTAGTTTTTAAATTCTGTTTAATTTTTAAAAGTTATATACATATTTTGAATTAGTAATTTATTAGTGTAATTTAGATCATTATAATTCAAAAAAAATTTTATTTTTATTTTAGAATTTCACAATTAAGAGATAAGAATAATTTTTAAAAATTTGTCTTTTCTAAAATTTTGTTGTATATTTAATATATGTATTAAAAAAAGTTTTATTTTTTTATTTTATTTGGTATTAAGAGAAAACGGTTTTTATAGAAATTTTAGAAAAGGAAAATTGTGTATCTGAAATTTTTTAAAGAATTTTATTATGTTTAAAATTATGCCGAATAATTAATTTAAAAATTTATTAATTATTGAAATTTCAGCAAATTGTGTCTTAAAAACCAAAAAAAAAATATGACAGAAGCATTGATAAACATTTTTTTTAAGTAATTCGGACAGTGAATTCTAAGTAATAAAATAACTATGTTTTATAAATATAAATTTCTAAGCTCAAAAAATTTAAAAAATGATTTTTAAATTATTTAGATCTTGAAGAAAAAGTTTTCAAAACTGAGTCAATTTTAAAAACCGATAATATTTTGAAAATAATTTATTTTAATACTTTAAATAACCCGCAAATTGTATTATGTATAATAAGAAAAATCAAAGTATGTAATTGTAATTTTCAACATTTTAACACTTTTGAAGTCTTATTACAGCATTTGTACGAGACGATTTGCAAAAGATTTTATACAAAACCCAATTTGGTATTGTTTTAAAAAATGTGAATCAAATATTACAGAAATTTATGTATTTGAGATATTCCAATACTAAAATTTTTAAATGTTTTATTTTACATATGTACAGATGACTCAATTTGAGCTTTAGTAAAAATTTGTCTTCAGCAAGGAGTTAAAAATTTCAGGAATTATTAATATTTTCGAAATCAAGTAGAACTAAGAAACAATAAATCTGAATATTCAAATTTAATCTAAAAAAATATTCAAAAATTAAAAAATAAAATAAAAATTGATTTTAAGTCTAATATTTTGGAAACCATACAAACTTTTAGGAATTTAATTCAAAACATTTTGTTAACTAAATAATTGTAGCAGCAAGATAATTTTTTTTAGGGCTGTTGACTATATTTTTAATTTTAGATAATATTTTCAGTTTAATTTTTAATATTTTGACACTTTGATAGTTTAAAAAAACCTAAAAATATTTTATTTTTTATTCAAAAAAGCCTTGGCAGACTTATTACAAATTGGAGAATTAAACTTAGTAATAAAAATATTTTGATCATTTATAGACTTTGTACATATATTTTCACATATGATACATTTCAATTTCAAAAACATTACGGAGCCTTACGTGTATTTTGGTGAACAACGAAAGTGGGTTTTTATATACATAGCACATCGTTATAAATGTTATTACAGTCTTAAAAGCGCACCTGTACCTCTTAGTTTGTTTTTAATTAATTAAAAATAAATCAAAAATATCTCTTTTATTTTGCTTCTAAATATTGCGAGAACGCGGTTGCATTATAAAATGTAATTGTCTGTCTGTGTCTACCCTTCTGTAATTTTCGTCCTGTGTTGTTAAAGGTTCTTGACCGAGCGTCCCCAATTTTTGAGGAAACAATCACTGAAACTTCCTGCGGGAAAACATTTTTGTGATTTTAATTAAAAGACCCAACATGTAGCTCAAAAAGCTAGCATTTGACTGTCTCGCATAAATTTGCGTTGTTAATGAATAATGAGGAAAATTGTACACGGCCATGTCTGCGGTGTTTAATCACCATTAGTTACAAATGGATTAAAATTTGAGTTAAAAAGCACTCGGTCTGTTGAGAAATTCCCGTATAAATTCATCACTGCACCCCAAATAAATTATTTTATATTTCCTCTCTGTGTGGTGAAATGATTTATAGTCCGTATTTTTATCGAATTGAGTAAAATTAAATATCAATAAAACATTCTCGGTATTGTTGGGAGAACTGATAAAACTTTTATTTGCGTTTCGAGTTGATTCGTTTTCGTATTTTAATTTCTCTAATATATTCGCTACCGCTTGACACAGCTCAACTTCTCTGACTTTATTACGATCTCTTTATTATTTGCGGACCATGAATATTAGAATCTCTGACATTAAAGGACTCAATGTTTCAATATTCGACTTTCACTTAATAATAAAGTGAGCTGGAGGCCGGGTTTAATTATGAAACGTTTAATCGGTTGGAGTGATCTCAGTGAGGAAAATACGCAGTTTCATTATTCCTTGTAAATTGTTAATGATTCAGTGGAAACTTATGCCACATATTGCACGCAACGAACGTTCCTCGATATTTTAATAAACCCAAAAATGTAGTTCAATAAAAAAAAAAAGAATTCGGAACGAAACGTGATGAATATTTCTGCATGATTCCATCAAAGTCTTTTATTCGTTGCTTATTTCCACGTACCTACTTAAAAAGGTCGTTAAAATACAGGATTTCAAAACACGCTTATAAAATGAAAGGAAATAAAAAACATTTGTAAGCAACTTATATTTGAAAGTGAATTTGAGTTGAATGATGTTTAAGCACCATTACTTAAGTATGTTTTTTTAATTTTCGTAGCATAGCTTTTTGTAATTTTGTAAAAACTTTGTAATTTTGTAATTTTGTAAAGTTTGTATTTTATAAGAGGTCAGTTTAGTGTCCGAGGGTTCTAAAATCTCTTCGGGCTTCATTTTGGCCCATGTTTTATCCTTATTATGGGTAGCTTAACGGAATTAGTCGCTACTTCAAACTTGTGTAACCATAAGAACAAAACTTAATTGAGCGAAGCCAAATTAATGTAATAAATTGAAAGTTTCTGGTTATTTTATATTCACCATTAAAAATACGTAAGTTTTGCCACAATTTTCTGTTTTAGAACACTTATTAACACGAAATGCGGCAAACCTTAAATACAAATATTTAGATCTGTAAGAACTAAATCAGATATTTTGTAGTTTAATAGCATTGTTTGCCTACTTTTTATCTACAAAGTCATGAATCGAACAGGAAAACTTTTTAAAGCCAGATAAAAGTATTTGCAGTTGTTTTATCTAAATTTTTGTCACATAACCGAAAAGATTTCACAAGCTTTCATGTTGGTGAAATATTCGTGTTCAGAAGTATAATTTTATTTTATCATTTACTACAAAAGTATCTATGAAAGTCTTAAAAGTATATTTTCGTTAATTCAATTTTACATAAATATTAAATGAATTTCTGGTCGATTGTGTTTGATTTTACCTTAAAACAACTTTCCATATTTTATTCTACTATTTTAATTATAATTTATTTTGCATGTAAATGTGTACCGTCTTGAAAAAAAAGGCAGACACCTCTCGGATTGATTCGTGTCCAACTTTTCTCATTCCGTGAAAATCCGAAACTTGGAAAACTCTAATTGAGAACAGAGGTTGTTACAGACAAGAAACAAACTCATATCTGGCATGTGTCTGTTAAAATTGTATTGACATTTATAAAAACTTACTCTCTGAAACAAAGCTGCGCAGTTCCATTTCAACCTCAACAAGAATGTGCTTTTTTATTATTATTTTAGTGTTAGTATTGGTTTCGTGGACACTACATCAGACGAAAAAACTCAAAAAGGCAACCATACTGGAATAAACTCCTTCGGGGTGGTTGCATTATTCATGCAGACATTATAAGCGGCCCTCTCGTTCTGGCTTTTCGCTTGCAAAAGTAAAACGGGTCGGTAGTTTTAGCATAAAACCATTAAGTCGGATGGTACAAATTCAATAAGTCCGGGGGTTGTCCGGGATATGATTTTGCGGAGTAATAAATATCACGGCATGTTCAGTGACAGACCGCAGCCAATTCATAGAGGGATTGTTCCCCTAGTGCTAGACTGTCGCTAGGGTTGGAAAAATTAATCGTCACTTCGATCTTGTTAGGTTAGCGAACTGAGTGAGTAGTGTTGTAGACGGGAATGGATTAGATTGTTTTGACGTATTGATTGCGAAGACGTAATTATTGGTAGAGACATTTTTATAAAATTCTAAAAGACATTGTAAACTTTTCTATTTTTATTATAAAATTTATCACAAATAAAATGTTCGACTTAATTTCCAAGTTATTTATAACGTATATTATTTTTATATCAATGAAATTATTTATCACTTTTCACAGTTTTTTTAAAACATCCAAACATTTACTCAGGTGATTGTATTTTTAGCATTTCATTTGATTGATTGTGTGTGAGAAATTAAGTTTTGAAAGTTTTTAGTTAAAAATTTCTTGATTTTTTTTTAAATCGCCGACATACTTTTAATGCAACTGAAAGTTTAAAAAAATTGCAAGCTTATACTTAAAAAAAATACTAGTCTTATTCCGTTGACAGGTCCCAATAATTAAAAAAAAAACATTGAAAAAGCTTGATACTTTTATGTATTGATGTCGTATTCTACTTTTTTTCCGTATATTTAAAAAAATTATTGAAATGTTACGAGAATCTTCGTAGTAAAGTGGTCGATAAATGCAATATAAAAAAATGCAGTATCTAAAACTGTGTAGTTTCTGGGCGTTGAAATAATATAGATTTTTTTTAATTCCAGTGTCGTGTATCTGAAAATTTTTAAGCAGTAGAAAAACTAAATTTGGTAAAATAATCTGAGAAGTAAAATTGTTGAAGTCAACGTTGACATTAAAAATGTTTCAAAGTAGTTTTGTTTTTTTAAGATCAATACTAATTAAAGATTTTAAATGTACAAATTTCCAAATAATTGTAAAAAAATTATTGAAATGAATGAAAATTAACACCTTTTCTTTATTTTTTGTTAAATAAAAAAAAGTATTTTTCTTTCATTTTTGATCTATTACAGAGTTTTGAATATGTACGTTTTTTATAGATCGTCTTAAAAGTAATAACAAACCTTTAAAATAAAAAAAAATGTCTTTAGGTTTGTAAGGTTTATAAGAAAGCAAATTTTAGTTTTGAAAGTATTCCATGACCATACCGGTTAGCTCCTAAATTATTTTCAAAATTTCAACAAAATGTAGCTTTCTTAAAGTTAAATTTTGTCTAAAATTTTTAAGAGTATTTTAATTTCTTACATTGACGAATTTTTAGCTTTCAACTTTAATTTTTTGCAAATTTAAAAAAGTTTAGTTTTCTTAAATTTCTGCTTTTATCAATTTTTTTTTCTTTGTAGCGTTTGATTTCCCGGAAAAATTCTTGTTCTATAAATCTCTTAGGTCACTCTCTTAGAGTGAATTTATCAAATTTTATCAATTTTTATTTTATTGAGTGGCAGTTTGTTGTGTTATTAAATTAGCACAATTTGGAATTGTAGATTTTCTTAAAAATCTCTTGTTTTGTCGCTAACTTAGAGTTTAATTCTATAATTGTTGTCTTTTTTTAACTCACTGGAAAATCATAAATTTTCATGTCTTAACAGGTTTTAAACTAACTGATATTTTTCTCCTAGATTTTTAAAAACTAAATTACATATAAAATCAAATTTTTATTGGTAGGTAAATATCGACTGTAGCAAGATGTTTGTGATTAGATAAAAGAGATAATGAATTTCTGGCTCTATTTTTGCAGGTTCAATAAAATAAAAACTTAAATGAGATAATAATTTTAAGTTTTCAGTAATATTTTCGTTTAAAATTTTTATCTTGGAACGTATAAATTATAACTTATTTACTTTCTTTAACTATGTAAGGAAGAATAATTTGATAGTTTATAACATCAAATTTGAACGTATAAAAAAATTGTGGTAAAAGCATTTCACGGTTTCACAAATATTTGTTTTTTATTTTATATTCTAAAACTTAGATTTTATTAAAATTTAGAGAGGAGATTTATCTACACGTCTTTACAGGAAATGATATGTTTTTTAATAACTCAAATTTTTGATTTAACAGCTTTTGCAAAATATTTTTTTTACTTACACTCATTTGATTGACATTGTTTTTTTTCAGATAATTGGGGAGAAAACTGTTTTTTTTTTAATTCTGCATAGTACAAGTATTTGGCATCATCCAGCTAATTTTTACAATAAATTAATTTTGTTCTTAACAAAAATTTTCAGGTAATTGTGTGAGACATTAAAGGGTCAAGTTTTTGAGTTATTTATTATAATTTAATTAAAGTAGATATAACTTTTAAATTTTTATATAATAAATTTAACATGATTTTTGTTTATATTATTTTTGTGGAGGTTAAAACAGTCATTTTTTGATGATTACGCTAATGGAGCCGTCTAACTCCAAATGCACAGATCATAAATAATATTTTAATTTCAGAGCGAAAGCGAAGCAGATATAGTATTTTACATCTTTTGATGTTGTGATGTTCAAGTATGAACATTTTTAAAGTTGGATATCAAATTTATAGCGTCGGATATTTGGAATACGAATTTTAGGACAAACGCATACAAAGTAAATTAAAAAATTCTCTTTACAGTCAAACTCGTGTATATGAATTAATTTTAAAATACGCAAAAAATAAAAATGTGGTTTTTTGATAATAATCTGGAAGCAATTAACAGTCACCATTTCAAGTAGCTCGTTTCACTGCCTTAACGCTCGACATCCTTCCACGATACCTCCAGAGGTCCTCCATTCATGTCGAATCCTTGTCAGTGCCGTGTATAAATAATTCCATTTGCACACAAGACATTTATTTACGGTCTGACCGGAATCGCTTGAATACCGATCAAGACACTACCTAACCACAACGAAATCATCCGACCAGAAGAGAGAATGAAAAGATTTCGTGTCCTTTTATTATTTATGACAGAAATAAGACCCAGCTGGACTAACGGCGCGCGACAATAAGGACCGATCGCGTGGCCTTTGATTGTCTTTGGCCTTTCTCTCCCATACGCAATCTTCCAGATTCCAATTTTTAACACGTCGTCTTCGCCTTGAAATCTCGGGCGGGTTTCAGGAAAGATGGGGATGCGACCACCCAGATACGCGAGAGTGTATTGATACAGAAAATATTTATATGTTCTTTTGGAGCGTTTGGATAAATTTCGCACGCTCTGATCGAATTCAGGGTGTTTATTCTCAAGTAAAAAAATTATCAGCACCACCGATCATATGGAAGAGTATTTTTTTCTGAAAAGTTGCGAAACAGGCTCCAAGCACGCTGGAAATTTACAATGAAAGAATGGTTTATGTTGTTGAACGTAAATTTATTTTAGTTTTCTTTTTGAAATAAATTGTGAGGTTTGCGACTTTACCCAAGTAACACGGTAAGGTAATATAGAACAAATGGAATCTCTCTGGTAAAATTGCGAAGAAAAGTTCACGGTGATACACCATTTATCATAAAATTCTCCATTTTCTTCGTGTGTCTGGTGTAAACAGCCTTCAACCTGTCCTCATCCGCTTGCGTACATGCATTTACATCAACGGAATTATTAATGATGTAGAACGCTATCGAAAATGATTTGACTGAATATGGAATACAGTTCAGGATTAAATAATTGCCGCTTTGCTAATGGAATTACACTAAAATAGCTGACAAAACTACTGCTGCTGTAATTAGTAAACATGTTACATTATTTTGTGGATGCTGTTAACACTCTCTTATCAACATTAAATTTTAATGTTTCATCACATTTCTAAACAAAGTACGTATCAATTTAATACCTCAGATTAAAATGGAAATACACCTGGATCTGTTTTTTTTAACTTTCAATTGTTCCACAAAAACGTTTCAGGCGATGTTCGTCGAAAATTCAATTTTCAAACAAACGTCAATTTGAAGCACATTAAATTATCTAAGCGGTTGGGTTTACTACATCAGATTCCAACAATAGAAATAAAAAGCCAAATGGTTAATAAATATTATCTCATCGTAGATTGGTCACTTAAAATAATAGTGTCTATCTATTCAATGAAATTATAAGATACTGTGTAAATTTATAAAGCTAGTTTTTTAACGTACCGTAAAATAAAATTGTATTTTCACCCACAATTCAAATTTATGCTATTTTTATAGGTAGTAGTACGTAAAAAGTGTTTACATACTTACTTTTTTTTATTTGAAAATAATTCCCAACTTTCGATGTTTGAGACCAAAACTTTTGTTTAACGAAAATCTCATTTAATTTCTTAGTACGCAAGCAAAAAATAAAAGCGTAAAAGTTTTCAAAACACAACCCCAAAGAAAACATCTTGATTTTCTCTACATTGGATATCCAGTCGGTTGAAAACAATATGCCTTCCCAGTTCTATTATTCAGCTGTTGCAGATTAAAGCCGTCCATTTTACGAAACTAGAGACGCTGGTCTCTGTAGTTTGGTAACAATGAATTTTAAAATGAGACATCGTTTATTAACAAAAACGGAAACGTGGCTGAGCACAATATAATTCTTAAGTTTGTTTTTATTAACTTTTTGACTCACTGGCAAGAAATCGCAAATAAAAATTATTGGACATAAAGCGGCGCCGATGTCTGCCGAACTTTCAACTATATTGGAAGACCTACAAATATTGAATTTCTGATCGAAGTTTTTATTTGAAATAAAATAAAACAAAATTATTTATTTTACATAAAACGAGAGGAAAACTGGATCTCAGAATTTCGTCGATATCGAAAGGAGAAAAATGATTCTTCCGAATTGCGCTTTCTGAGAATTGAAAACCGTTTAATAAAAGTTGTAAAGAAGACGATTTTCCCATTATTGAAAGGAAAGTACGTACATCCGCGAATAAAGTTGATAATGTTAGATGTCGAGTCAGATTCGACATATTTGATTTGAACAACTTGAGGACTCGCCAGCAACATCAAAATCAGGTGTTTTATGAAGTGGCGAAAAGATTTCTATCACGTTTGTAAAATCATAAAAATTTTGTTTTATTTATTTGATATTCTGCTCAGACTTTACAAAGAAGGCTAAAGCAGGAAACCGGATTTATCGTATAGCATCAGAAGATTGTATTTTCGCTTAATTTACTTTTAATGTAAGTCGCAAACATAATATGGTAACGAGATAAGAAAGGAAAATGAATGCAAAAGGAAAACCACAAAGCTCTTGATATTATAAAGATATTCATCTTCTTTGTTGCTATAATCGGTGTTTTTCGTACGATAATTTGAATTTTAAAGTAAGGAAGCAGCTCAGGTTGTTATAATTTACACAACTAAATTAAAGACGGTTTTATAGAATTAGTCGGAAGCGCTGAATAATATTAAGGAACTTTAACGGGAGGGGGTACGATAAAGCACGGATATAAAATATAAGTATTTATGTTTTATTAGTATGTTTATTAATAATAATAAGAAAATATGTCGACAGCCTCATGAAGTAGGCAACTTATAATACACAAGCGTTGCTTCAAAGCAAACTCGTTTTACAAAGGTTTCTTTTATTAAAAACATGAAGGAAAATAAAGCACATAAGTTTTCATAGTTCAAAGGTGGAATAATTGTAAACACTTAATGTTATTAAGTCTGCATATAGTAGATGTAATTGTTCTGTCACTAGTAAAAACTATGCCACTCGTTTTTAGTCTTTTTAAATTTTTGTTACGTAATTGTACTTTTTGTTTATAAAATATGTTTTTGAAGTTTTGAAGTAAAACTTCACTGCAGCAACATTTTTTTAATGTTGTGTAACTTGCTGTAAAATATAATCTTATTATACCAATCTCATGTTTCGCCTCATTAAACAGACCTCGTGTGAGGCTCTGGATGAGCACGAACAATGTACATCCGCACAGCATTGTCTGCGCCAGAATTGGGTTAAGAGAACTATTATTTAACTTTTACGTGTCATTGTGAATAATTAACTTATAAAAAATACTTCACTAAAACGATAATAACAAAATCAATAATTTAAAAGGTGCAGCTTTAAAAAAATTGCAGTTTAAAGTTCGAATTAGTAGTTAAGGTATAAACAAGCAATGAGAATTGAGAATAATATAGATGCTTAATATTCTTAGAAAAATTTTGTCAACACGTTAATTTAATTATAATTAATACAATTTTTTTTAATACATGAAGCAAAAAAGTGCATAATATTCTAAAAATATTTTACCTTAAATAGTTCAGAATTGTTCCCAACTTAATTATTTTAAATGGAAGGCTAATTATGTTTTTACGTGTTCTGATTTATTGGATTAAATTAAATGCTTTAAATGCATATGTTGTTTTTAAATTTTAAATGCAAAATGGTCAAGTTATTTATTTTTTTTTATAAAGTTTAAAAAAACACATGTTTTATTAAAGTACATTTTTAGCAATCTTATTATTAGCAATGGATTACTAAAATTTGGTACAAAAATAAAAAAAAATATATTGCTATTTTGTATAGCACTAATATTAGTTCGTGTTATCATACAGGGTGCTCATTAGAATTAATTTTGTACAATATTGAAACAGCTATAAATTCATTTTTGTAAATGGAATACCCTATATCTTTTTGTACCATCGGTTTTTTTTGACTTTTATTTTTGTTAAATACAAAGTATACTTAGAACTTATATTTTTTGAGATATTGCAACTTTTATAAAAATTATGACATAAATGTAATATTTGTTTGTAAAAAGTAGGCTCCGTTTAGATTTTAGAAACAATAAACTTCGTGTACTCATAGGAAAATGTTAGGTGGAGTATTTCTACATTACTTCATTTAGCTCAAGAACTTTATAAAATCTTCAGAATCTAAAGAATTCAAAATTTCCAATGTTTATAACGAATCAAAAAGTTCTAAAGATACAAAAAGTACAAAGAAGTCAGAGTTTTAGAAAGAACCATACTTCAAAAAAAAACAACAAGTAATTCAAAATTTGCAACAAAACTATCAAAAAATATCGCAAAAATCAAGAATGTTAAGCAAATAATTGTAAAAAAATCTAAAGCAGCTAAAAAAGTCTCAAACATCTAAAAATTAACAAAAATAAAAATATAGATAAAATTTCTTGGGCTAAATGGATGTATGTAGGAATATTTTCCTTAATATTTTTTTTCGTATATAAATTTTATTGTTGCTAAAACCTAATCAGCCTACTTTTTACGATTACTTATAATTTTTGTCATATTTTTTAAAAAGAGGCATACTTTGCACTTAACCAAAATAAAAGATAATAGAAAAAAATCGATGGTACGAAAAAGATATAGGGTGTTCCATAAAAAAAAGAAATTATAGCCGTTTTAATATTGCACAATATTACACCGTATGATAGCATCAGCTAGCATTGGTGTCAAACGAGAGAGTAACATATTTTAGCATCATATTCAGTTTCAGTAATCAATTACTAATAATAACGTTAAAAAGTTTCTTAATTGAACCTATGCATTTTCCAGATTTTATAAAAAAATGAATAACTTGGCAATCTTGCATTAAAAGTAGAAAAACAAGATATGTATTTTGAGCATTTAATCCAAAAAATCAGAATATGTAAAAAAATTAATAGCGTTTCTTTTAAAATAATTAAGTTGAGTCCGGTCCTGAACTACTGGAAGATTCTGTCTAAATTAATATATTTGTAGAATATGCACTTGGTTGTTTAAGACAAATTTAATTCTTCATTACCTGCTAAGTCACATATCAAAATTTTTAATTTTTACTACATGTACTATAAATTTTACTTGTTTTCAAAAAAAATTCAATTAGTTTTAATTAGTAGGTTCGTATTCGTAATTTCACTTAATATAATTAAAAGCAATTCATGTTAAAAAAAGTCATAAAATTAATTTTTGCCTCACACAGCTTAGCCGGTTTCAGTCAAACCAAATTAATTTTGTTCGGTTTTAATTAATTTTAGATCAAATTTGAAGGAGTTGGCAGATCTAATCCAACTTAAGTCAACTTTAATTTTATAATTTATTTTAAATAATAAAAATATATTAATTTTGACTTTATCTTAATTTAGTTAGATTGGTTAAAAATCATAACAGTTCATAACAACACTAATTATTACGCTTAATTAAATTGCGATCCTCATTGATAAAAAATATGCGTAATTTGTATAATTTACATTTTAATTGTATAAAATAAGTAAATATTTATAAATGTAAGAAGGTAAATAATTTTGAGTTTTACAACATTTTTGGCAAAGATCAATAACGTATCTAAACTTGATTTTGTAGAACGGCTTTTGTCCAATTAACTCGTTTTCGGTTTACTTTGCAGAATGCTAATTAAATATTGGGTTTAGAATTAAACTAATTCTAATTTAGGTGAAATTTTGTAAAATATAATAAGTCGTTTACTGATACACCATGATTTTTTCTTTTTAATGTACACAATTTTTTTATGAAAAAAGCAAATCTAATTTTAAATCATTGTTTGTTGTTGATTAATCATTTGGAGTGTAATTTAACTTGCGGCTCAGCAGCTGAGAGTTGAAACGACTATGAAATTTTAATAGTTTTGACAGAACGGATATCAGAATTGCAATATTGTAGCTTTAATCCAAGCCACGTAAAGTTTAATGAATCTTTCACAACATTTGTGAAAAACTTGAGTAATGCGAAGATTGCAGGAAAAGTTGATAATTAATTATTTTCCGTCATTGTTCCAACATTAAATAAACGCGACTTTGAAAAGAAAAAGAATTTTCTATACTATCATTAACTTTTTTCCACCATTAGATTTAGCTTATCGCTTCGTATAGAAGATTATCTATTCATTTTCAGAGCACCACAATGTGGTGGCCTAATTGCGGTGGATGAAAATGAGCGGAAGCCTGAATAAATTGAAGTAAGAAAGAAAATCGCCTTCATCCTGCGAACTTATCTGAAATTTGAACAAAAGGAGGTTGGAAAGTGTTGTTTTCTTCTCGTCGATTCGGACTGTGTCTTCGTCGCTCCATTATCGATTTGTGCGTCTCGAAATGTATGGGTTACTGCTCACTCATCTTTCACCGCGAAAAAGAGAAAAACTCAACAAACTTCGGGATTAAAATGAAAAATAAAGAGCGGTCATGCAAAGTATTATGTTTGCGTTTTGGATATGTCATGAACACATCGGGGAGATTTTAGGGATGGGGTTGAAAACTTGGGAGGTATTACAAAGTCGGACGCTATGACTTCGGTAAAGTTAGGTACTGCTTTCATTATAACTTTGATAAATAAATTTGTAATTAACATTTAAGTACGGCGCGATTTTGAAGAACTTCTTCCTGTGACCGCATAGTCAATTAATCACCTCCACTATCAGAAAATAGAAAACGTTACTACAAAACATGAAAATAAAGTGCTTTAAACAGCCAGCATAACTTGTAGGGAAAAAAATAGCAAAATATACAATTTTTTTCAATTATTTTTAAAAATGTTGACAAATGGTGGAGGCGCCGGGTCAACTTCTAACATCGTTAAATTATAATAATTTCTTATTCTCCCGAATTTTCATTACATTCCTTAAAGCTACGTTAACTTAAGTGTTCTGCTATTTTTCACCTGAAAGTTTAATTAAATCGTTCGGTATGTATAAAGTTTTAAGAGCTATAATGTATTTACCTTGCGGTTTCAAATTGGTTTTCCGAAGTGTACCACCAAAACTGGCAAGGTGAGAAGATGTGAAATTACGAAACTGGATACAAAGATTACATCTATAATTAAATTTCCTTTAACACGTGTATTTCATCCTATCATTTCGTGCTCTGAAATTTCGACCAATCCCTCATCATAACATTCATCAATCTGCTTGTACCGAGTCAATTATTCACTCACTTCTGTTTGTTAGAAAACTCCAAGTCCAGAAAAATTGAGAGGCGATTTAAACAAACGTGGCCATTTGTGTTCATCGAGGTCGTGTTTGATATATCAATCTTACGGGTTATTTCTTCTTCGATATGTTTTCTGAAATTGTAATGGTGGAAAAAACCGTTCGAACGTCGCAGCTTGACAGATAAACAATAATTCTAGAGTTTTTTTTACTGCATCTGAGAAATAGGTTTCTGCGGATTTATCAAAAAAAGTCAATTCTATATGAAGACGGAAAAGCTTTGTACGATAATAAAAACCGAGTTTGGTTTGTCGAACGTGTCATATTAAAATAGAGAGGTCGAAATAATTAGATTCTTTTAGTACGGCGCTGGCCTTTCACACGCAGACAAATATGTTTTTTATTTAAATAAAAAGACGTCTTTGCATACAATTAGAACGTAATTTATTAATGTTTATATGAATTAGAGAAAACTAACTAAAAGCGTCTGTTTTGTGTGAATTAAATGAGTTTATGATTTTCTAATCTGAGTAAATTTGCTAAACTTCAAAATAAATTAACATTTTTTTTTACATTCTACTTAGTTATAAAATAATCTTAAGTTTAAATGATTATGTAATAATTGTTATATGCATTAGATTATTTAAAATTTTTAGCTATTATTTTATTTATTTTAATTTTGGTAAATTTCGTTCTTTGTACCACAGATTTTTTTAAATGTTTAGATTTTTAAATTGTCAAGTTTTTTTGTTTTTTTGCAAAACGTTAATCTGAAGATGAGTTTTATTTTTGAATTGTTAACATTTTTTAAATGTTTATAGTTCGTTTTTTTTCTCGTGGGTTGAATTTTATAGTCAAAAAAAATCGAAAAAAATTTTAAATTAATTCATATGCTGTACGACATCAACTGTTCAAAAATTAAAATCATAATTTCAAAAATCACATTTTCGATAATAAGTAAGAAATATGACAATGAAACAAAGTCTAAAAATTCCGATTTTAAAATAAGCAATAAAATTTTAAAATTGTTTAAACTTTTAAGATTCCTAAACAGTTAAAATTTTTATGTGTTCTGTAGTAATCCTAAAATATCTCAAGTGGATTTTTTAAAAAAAATTTAAAAACTTTTTATTGCTCTAGGCATCATAATTTTGGAAAGTTTTAAATTGTAGTTAAATTTTCAAAAAATAAAAAATATTGCAATAATTTTTAAAATTCTTCTAGTTGTAAGCAAATCTTAATAATTTTGGAAAAAAATGTAATAAAAATAAAAACAATAATTAATAATTTAAAAAAATATATTACTAGGAACACTTACTTATTACTTAATTATTACTTAAACTTATTTAAGTTTTTCTGAAAGCCTACTGTTATTAATTTTTGGGTTTTTAGATATTTCGAGTTTTTTGATTTTTAAAGTCTTTTAAACTTTTACACCTTTTAGTGCACATTTATTTTTTTTTTGTACTTTATACAATTTTTCAATTCAGTGTTATATAGAACTTATGTCGTTTTTCTATTTTCAAGAATGGTTTTAAAATTTATAAAATGTAGATTACACATGCAGCTACGTAAGATGTGAAAGAAACTTTTGTGATATAATAACGTAGTAATTTTTATCTAATCTAATAGACAAACTGAACAAGAAGAAAAGTAAAATAAAATATCTAAAAATAAACGTATTTTTTTATAAAATCTACTTTTTATCTATATCAGAGATTAATTTCAATTTTGGTTTTTTAGTTCACAACACAACAAATTTTTTGAGTCATTTTAATTTGTCTTACAGTAGATATTAACAATTTTCAGAGCGGGTAGTTTTTTTTTAATTATTAACGTGGTTTTTAAATAAACGTAAACATGTAAACAAAGAAATCCGTTTTATTTATATACGACTACCCTAAAATTTATTATTTTGTTTACACTGCAGTTTAATTAAACCGACAAAGAGATAACGATGTTAAACTGGTTATTCAATAATTCTGCAAAACATTTTTACGACGAATTTTAATAAAAGCTCGAAAACTCGAGAATTAAGGTCTTTATTATTATAGAAACGGGCCATCTGTAAAATGTTTTTGTCTAAGCGATATTTTGTATGTACTATTCAAATATCATAATAACCGGATCGGTAAAGCGTCGAAATTTATGTCGGAAAATCTGGTATATATATTAGCAGTTTAGAACAAACCCAACAATGATATAATTAAGACAAAACGAGTTTATTTAGAACGTAGTAAATTTAAAAACATTAGCGGTTAAATATAATGAACTAGCTTGACCCGGTGCATCCACCATTTTTATTCTCTCCAAGGAACATTTTATTAACTGTGTGAACAACTACGCAGATAAGTTTGTTTATCTAATTAAAGACTTAATTGTTTTTGTTTGGAGCTTAAACAGTTTTAATTTAATTCAAGAAATTATCACTTAATGAACTATTTTTCAGACAAAAGCTCTATGGAGTGCTAAATTGCAGCGATACAATAGATACACAATTACTGTACGCTTTCCCTGTTTGAGCTCGATTTAAACCACAAAAGATAGTTTCTCACTTACTCTAGAATTGTTCTTCGACGTAATGGATTCACCGATACGTTATAAGTATACAGAAAATAATGCACACATGGAAATGTCTTAAAAATCAATTAACTTATATTTTTAGCTACTCATAATACTTTTATTTTTATTTAATTGTTAAACGAAAAATGTAAGAAAAGTTTGTTTAGAAGTAAGTACCATCTCTACCATTTATTTTATGTGATTTTTAAAGTTGATGGTACTTTCAATTTTGTAATTTTCTAAATTCTATTAGCACGTCATTTTTCAAAAACTTTCTTAAGATTTCTGTGGCAACAGCTACGACAAGAATCATGAATCAATGTCCGCAAACCTAATCTGTGCACATGGCTGTAGAAAAAGTTTATTTCTTATACAACACAAACTCTTGTCCATTTTAGTAGAGAATTTCGATCATTCTTCTTTGTTAGGACACAACTTTAATACCACATTTTTTTAACTTAATTCAACGACCTACAAATGTAACACCAAAAGCCGAGTCCCTTTCAACGTTGAATTAAAGTCTTTTCCCGCAAAACCAAGAAAAGCAAAATAATATATGTAAAATATGACATGTCTGGTCTTGACGTGCAAAAATATGATATTATGTCATTTCGTTGTCTTCAGGCGACGCGACGTTGGAAACTTAATTTTCTTTATTTTTAAATGGTTGTTTAGAATACGTAATTTAATAAAGTAACATCCATTTGTTCTCTCGAACTTCCAGTCCGAAATTTTTTTTTAGTGAAAATTTCATGACAGATGTCTGAAGTCGTCATACGGTTATAGCTTAGCTGCGCCGTTACAAATTTTTAAAACCCCAATGAAGCGTGTTTTTCTTTTTTCCGAACGTCAGTTTTTTCTTGAACAAGAGTTTTGTACTACTATTTAACTTTCAATAAAATTAATAGAAAATTGGTCGTTATAAAAATGGTTGTGTTGTCGACTCAGATTTTTTTCGCAACATTCTTTGAGGGTTCAAATCTAACCTCGGGTTTTATTGAAGCCTCTCTTCATTAATTTAACAGTGTTGTGGAAACTTGTAGCAATCTTTCTAATTTTCAAGATAAGTAATGATGAGGAAGACTAAAGCAGTACGAAAATCGTGATCAATAGCTCAAACTTTGTTCGTTATTTTAATTTGAATAAAATCTGTATAAAAGAGTCATAAAGTAATATTGTAGCAGTTGATTTCGATTTTACAGTCAGAGCACGCTGAAAAGAAGGGTGATTTTCAGCGATTTTAAAGATAACACAACAGCTTTTGTAGCGTCTGGAGTGATTGAAAATGCCGATGTGCGTCGTTGAGTCGGTTTTCTTTTCAACGTACGAATGGGATGCTTTTTATTTGAGTGAGAATTAAAGGATTAAATAAAAACAACAACGTGCTAATATTCTTAATTAAGCCACTTGCGATAAAATGTAATACTTTCAAACTTTTTTATCTGTAGCGCCAATCAACTTTTGATAGATCCATCTCATTTGCAACCGTCACGTGCGAACATTCAAAATGTCGATAACATAAAACTCGGAATATTGTAAATCGATCATATTTGAATTTCAAAGCAGACATCAAACTAAAGCATCAATTCAAAGCATGAAATGTGCATTAAAAGCTCATGTCTTTACGACGTGATTAGTTCTAGTTCATCGAACCAGATCATCTAGAAACATTTACAAATGTAGCGCAATCTTCTGATTGCTTGTTTCGGAGTTATTTTTGATTATCGAGATTAGTGAAACTATAATCTGGTTTTTGTGTAACAGCGTTTCTACAAATTAAATAACCACTATAATACCCTCCGTAAAATAATTACAGTTCACTCAGGCAAATGAGAGTGAGAACTTTCTTCCCCTTTGTGACTAAAACACATTGTGAAATCCAACAAAGAACTGGTTTGAATGACGTTAATAAGGACACTTTTTAAAACCGCTTTTATGTTTTTATTTTTCTATTTTCATTGTTTATTTGCAGGTTTGTAAATGTGACATTTTAAAAGTTTTGATTATTTTTTGATGTTTCAGAGACTAAATAAAAAGCTATGAATTATTTTTATTATAAAACAAATTTTGTTGTTTAACATTTCTCTAATATTGACAAATTTATGCCTATTATGTTGCTATTATAATAATTTCACCAATGTTAACAAGATATCAAAGCTTGTGAACATTTCACTTAATTAATTAAAATTATGTTTTCAACAAATAGCGATTGATCTAGATGACAATCAATTAGCACATGTTTGTTTTAGTTCCAAGCGTTCCAAATTTAATAGGATTAATATGAAAGTTTGATATAGTGTGTTGGCATCAAAACTATTGTTTAGAAATGTTAATTTTAAACTAGAAAAAATAGCAAAATGTCAACTTAATACGTTTTAATCGAAGATTTTGTTTGTTGTTCGGTTTTAAAAAATTGAGATAAAGTTAAAAAATAATACTTTAAAATTGCTAGTCGTAATGTACACGTGGAGTATTACCAAATGCAAATAATAACTTTTTGTGTATAAATATTTTTTTTTAAATAGATTGTAGAAAATTAGATTCTTGTATCATTTATAAATTTTTAAAATTTGTGTTTTATTAATACGTAATCTTAGATTTTTTTTATATTTTAATGTTAAATAATAATTTAAACTTTTCAATTTTTACATTGTAGAAATTGTCTAAATTTTCTCAAATTTTTTGATAAAATTTATTTTTTTTAATTGTTTAGCATGATTGTATGCTTTATTTTTTAAATTTGACAAGTTTTCTAGATTTTTTTTTTAGATATTTATTCTTTGAATTTTTCCGAGTTTTGATGTTCTTTTAGTCTTCTAAATTTAACTCTTTTTTTTTTAATTCATTGACTTCTTTAAAATTTTAGATTTTTTTAATGTTTCAAATTTACATTTGTTTTTTTTTTCATTTTCTACTCTAGATTTTTTGCATTTTAATTTTTCAAGTTATTAAAATTTCTTTTAATTTTTTTTACCTAGTAATTGTTTTTTCTAGATTGTTTCCATTTAGCAATTTTTTTTGTATTTATTAGATCTTTTGTACTATATTTTTTAAATGATTGAAGTTTTACAAATTTAATGCAGTAAATATGCAATATTAATTTTTTTTATATTAACTAGATTAGGTAAGCAGTTTATTTATAATGTATAAAACCATGTAATATGCGAATATGCAAAATAAAAAATCTGTAAATAAACTCACAAACCAAAATAAAATTTCAGTTAACATTATTTAAGGTAAAATTCCATAATTCTAATCTATTATTAGATATTAGATATTTATTAGATATTATTCTGATCTAATTATTTTGTGAATGTAGGGTTTGATATTGATGTTTTTTATATCAATTAAATCTATAAATTTATTATTAACGAAAACTACGTTAAAATAAAAATAGTTTTTCGTGAAAAAATGTTTATATTGAAATTTAATAATTTTTTTAAATAAATTATTAAAATATTTATCATTTCAGAATGTAAAAATTAACGAACATGAAATTAATAAAATATTTATCTAGGTTCTGTTGTTACAATTTTGAGTAATCGAAGCTTTTATAACATTTTATAATAATATATTTATACTAAATTCTAACATCAAATTTTATTTAGTTGTACATGTTAGATACTTGATTTGCACAATGTGTTTGTGTACTAACAAGAGCAGTACAATAAATTCGTTACTGTTGTATGTTCGAAATAGACAAATTTTAAACAACAAAATAAAAATGAGAAAGTAATAAAGTGAAACAATTTTTTTGATAAAAACTAGTATAATGCTATACTTAGTTCGATTCATATTTTTTATGCAAGATTATTCTTTCTTTTCAAACCTTATTTTCAAACGGATAGTTGATGAAGTGTAAATTTAGCCTCAGGCTAGAAGATGAATCTGGAAATAAAAAATTGAAAACCGAGATGTAAATAAATTCTGTTGTCATGATTTACTCAGGTTAAAATAAGTATTTTTAGTATATACATATAATTCAGATTATTTTTGGCACAATATTTTTTATCTCTAAAGTGTTCAAAGCAAAGAACTGTAATTAACTTTTCAAGATTGAAAAGTAGCGTAAAATTTTAATCAAAGTTTACAACTTGCTAGGAAAGTGAGTTAAGTGCCGTTTCATACCAAATGCTTTCATGTTTTTTACTTTTTGTCTTTTTGATAGAAACTGGTTTCTTCATCAAAAGTATAAAATAAAAATCAAAAGAATATCAAAATTTTATATCGCTGTAAATACTAAAACATAATATAAAATTTAATTTTGTTTTATTGTTGGAATATAGCATTTGTTAGTTTGAAGTTTTCAAAGCTGTCTTAACTTCATTTCAAATATTTCGAAACTTAAACTGTGAGATAACCGAGCGTTTATGAATGTTCGTTCAACTGGAAAGCTGTGATCTTTAATTTACTTGAGACATCTCGTTCTAGTAATGATTTTTAAACTTCCATCTAACATTAATGATTGAATTTAATATTTGAGTGTGACAGATGCAGATTTCAGAACGGTTAAAAGATACAATTACAATAACAATTATTATTAGCGAGTAGAATCCACTTATAAGTATGAAGGAGCTTTAAAAATAAATTTACTAAAAAGTTTTATTTAAAACTTTAACTTTAATTATCAGATTTATTGACTCTAAATTGTACAGAGAATGATACACTTGAGTGCTCTTTTACAATTGATTAAAAATTAAAAAGAATTATAGTCGTTTTGAAGATTGAGAACTCTATCGGTGAAGCTTTCCAAATGGCTGCACCTAAGATTAATTGCCAATCTCAATTTTTAAGGTCTAAAGCTTGACGTCAGCGATTTTCCATTTTATTCTCCAGAATCAAAGCGATGTTTCGTTGTTTAATGTAGAACAAACCTTAACTATACGTCTCTATATTTCCCGCGACTGTGTTTTTTTCCCCTTCAACATTCGTCAGAAACTTTCTTCCCCTTTTACGGCTTCAACTCCCAAAGTGTCGAAGTTTTATCCGATCCGCGATGATGTTTTTAAAAGAATCCCGAAATATTGATGTCCAGGTCGAATCCGGGAACTCCGGCAAATCCTCCGTCCCGACGCCGACCAGCCCCAACTCGATTTCATGGCTGCGGCCGCGCCCGCGCCCAGGGCGGCGCCCCAGAGGGCCCCATCGCGTGTTTCACGGCACATTTGTGCCCCAACGGCGGCAAGGCATGGTCGCAAAAGGCAAAAACAAAAGAAAAATCACGTCCCGTACTAAGGGATGGGTCCCATCGATTCGGTGGAAGGGCATGCGCGCTGCGCCACCCGTCGGGGCCGGTCGCTATTCCGTGCCGCGAGAATCAAGTGTGCCGTGGCCCGAATTCTGCAAGCCGATCGTCGAAGTCGGCCGTGACGGAACAAACGCGAACAAATCGTCAAATCGGGCCGAGTTTGAATTTTTCCGGGCGATTTTTTCCGGGGTTTTTTTCCGGAAGATTTTCAGGGCTGGGCATGGTAACCGCACCGCTGAAGGTCCCGGATTAGGCCAGATGCGGAACAGGATATGAAGCGGCGATTTCCGGAGGTTTTTAAGGTAAGAAACAAGTTTTGCGAATTTGCTTGGAATTTGAGCTGGGGCATCATTGGAAGTTTTGTGGGTGTGGTATGCTACAAACAGTTTACCACCTATTATTACGAGGCATGCGAAGCATTAAACTCTCACACTTTTGCTGGCTTTTAGAAAAAAAGTTTTCAATTTTGCTTGTTTCAACGTGCGTTTACTAACAGTTTCTCACGTCATGCTCAATCAATGTCACACTATAATTTTATAGGATTAACACATTTCTGTACCCTTGAAAACTTTGCTTCTTTCATAACGATTCACCACTTCGGTCCGCCCCTCCCAAAAAACAATAGGCAGTACAACTAAAACCTAAAAGCTATCAGTTTCCAATCGATATCCTTGACGATTTGAGTTTCAAAACTTTCGCCGAGTTGATTTTACAAATTTACCACACAACTTATTATCTTATTTACTAACCTAATTAACAAATTTATTTTCTATTAATAAAACAGTCAATATATTTAAATGACTGAGACATAAAAATATATAATAAAAAAGTATTTTAGTGCAATAGATCGAAACTGAAAGAAACAAATCCATAATTTCTAAGTAAAATCTACTGTTTTTTTTTTCATTTAGATTTTACTTTCAATATATTTAATATTTTTGAAACTGTAAAATTTCAGCAAATGTTTTTCAACTGTAACTTTAAAAAAAATATATTTACTGACTCTTAGAACCTATGAAATTATAACAAAAATGCAGATAATTATTTCACCTAAAAGTGCCACATGTTTGTTTTAAGTTAAATTTATTTAAATCCGTGCACAGCTCTTCACATTTATGTTCCTTTTTTGTCTACTTTAACAAAACTTTAGCTTACGGAGTAAAAATTCATTTCCTTCGAATAGGTATTTCCGTGCAGATAATAAATCTAATGTTTTTAATTTTGGGGAGATCAGGTAACTTTATAGGCATTGTAAATTTCAAAAAGACGGGTGCGCCAGAAAAGTTGTTGCGTGAGCTTTGATATTACCAACACAAACCATTAGTGTTTTTAAGGAAACTTCCATGTGTGATGGTAAGAATTTCGTGAATTTTTTGAGAAAAGAAGAGATAAAATTCTAAGTGGTCGGATATGTGACCAGTTATGGCATGGATTAAGCTTCTACTCAAATTAAAATCTTTCTTTCATCCATAATCATAACGGTTCACCACTTCGCCCCTTTCCGAAAAACAATAGACACTACAAATAACAGATATGCATCGATATTCTCAACGATTCGAGTTTCAGAACTTCTATTGAGTTGATAATTTCACAAATTTGGCACCGACTTTGCTAACCTAATCAACGAATTTATTCATAGAATAACAACACTGTTGAAAATAGCTTTACCGAAACAAAAGTTTTAATCTAAATTCACCCAGAAATTGGCCTAGGAAAATTAATAGTTCGAAAATTGTAAAATTGGAGAGTTAATTTGTTGTAAAAAATTTCTCAAAATATAAAAAAACCAACATCATTTATAAGAAACAAAAAGAAACGTCATTTTTTGCAATATTGTTTGAGTTTGTTTACAGCACCTAATTTGTTGAATAGATACTTAAAATCCATCAAAAACGTAAAATGTTATAGCCTCTGGATTAAAAGATAATGCGTAGCGGTAGATATGGTTTTTTGAAATGTTTTTTAGAGTAATGAAAACACAGAATACTTTTCGCATAAACAATACAAGAATTAATTTGTAAAATATTATTATTTTTGGGTTAATACTGTAATATTTTGCTACAGACTAAAGTATAATTAAGACAATTAAAGTAACTAAACTTTGAAAATATAAATTCCAGATTAATTAAATTAATTAGGGTTTTAAAGCGGTTTGTTTTCCAAATTTGATTTAAAAAATACCACTAATATCTTTACAATTTTATCATTAACAATTTGTTTATGGAAAAGTACGAAATCCACACAACGCTTGCTCCATTTATAATATGGCTAGTTCACAATTTTAAATTTTGGTCAGATTGTTAACGCTGAAGCTACTTTAAGTTAAAGGTTAAATAAATTTTAATAAAATTTGTAATAAATTACAACGATAATTTTTATAAATGTCAATAAATTCAGATATAAATTTCCGGTGCCTTCACAATTTTTACAAACCTAAGCCATCAATAAATCATTTATTACACTTTCATAACCAATCATTGATTTGTTTAAACTTAACGTTAAAAACTCAGTTTTTATGAAAACAATATTATTTATTATAAATAAATTATTGTGGTTTTATTAATATGAAGTTGTGCTGAACCGAAATTACATTTTTTGTGGTAAACCACACCTAAATTAATTAACCAATTAAAATGTACAACAGCTAGTTGTTAATTGGAGCAACTGATGCCTTTTGTTGAAGTGCACCGCATGTTGCATTAACACATGATTACAGCTGTGGATCTAAGTCTGCAAGTTCGAGAGTCCTACTTGCCTCAAAACTCTAGAAATAACTCTATTAACGGAAAATATAAGTAGAACGTCACCAGAGGGTAATAAAAATTTAAGTAGATATCCAATAGAACAAAAACTGTAACAAATTAGAAATTGATTTCAGACAAGTTGTTTTAACAGAAACAAAAGTAAAAGTTACAGCTCTGTATTAATTTTATTGTTGATTGAACTGTTTCGTTTACACTTTGTGTATATAATTCACGTCACAACACAAGTTAAATTTACATCTACAAATTTGTGACCTAGGGTTGTTTCTTGTAATCGTCGCCTTTAAGGTCGATTGTATACAAAACAATTCGTCTTTGCCCTATTTGTTACAACCTAATTTGCACACCACTTTCAGATAATCATAAAATTAATTTTATTTACCTTCTTTTGTTTTGTAGATACATTATAGATTTAAGTTTTTTTACACAGCCGTTATACATATTTACGATATAATTGTTTTTTTATTTACTTTGTCATTTTTAAACGTTAAAAAAATCGTGTAATTTTTTCCGTAAGGTAAACATTAATACCCAATTACACAATTCCATCAAAATAACTCAACGATATTGTTTTGCAACGACGATCACACAAATTCATCGTTTTTATTTTTGTTGTTGTTTATCGTCACAATAGAAATGTTTCCGAAGTATGCGATTCTACTACGGCTTTGATTTTTTTTGTTAAAATTTGTTACTTTTATGTTATGATTGACGTGTGCATTTAAAAAATACATACAAGTCGGTTGAAACAAAAATCGGTTTGTGTGCTTTTCATGTTCAAAGTTTTATATTTTCTTTTAATCAGGCAGAGCTACTAATAGATGTAAAAACCCTGTATATATTTTATTCATTAGATTTTCTAAATTGGGACTAAGATTTCGCTAATTCCGCAAATTCCGCTAATAACTACCATTTAATTAAACTCTAAAAATAAACATTGAAGTCTCTTTAAAGCAGCGTTGTGCATAAAATCTTCAATCTTGATCTTGCTGCTTTCCCCAATTTCTTAATCGTAAAAACAATCGTAAATTCCACCCATCCAAAAAAATCATTGTCAAAAGCAGTAAAGTTTCGTCTCACTAATCGATAATGTAAAACAGAAGAATTGCGGATGGAAAACGAATTTGTGATGAGCCTTGTGACTTACCGAATGCACCCATCTTACTAAATGACGGATTCTCAAATATTTGTCGACGAAGCGCTCCCTTCAGTTTGCTTTTCCACATTTCTTTAATACCGACAGTTAAAGGAATTAAAATTTCGTGAAGTTGACTTTATTTGTCAGCAATAAAAAATCGCAGATTTAGCTATAGCCGCCTCTAATGAATTATAAATTTCACGATCAATTCCAGAGCAATTAGGACGCGTCAGGATATCTACTTTAAGCTCCGCTTTCAGGGTTGGTGGAAGGGAAATGGTAGCTCGAGGGACTGTACTTGTAGAGATAGTTCCATGTTTTCAAACATATACAAATTGTAGAGTAAAAAGTTCACCTGATTTACTTGTGTTTGAAAGCAGTAATTCTGTTTTGGTGGTTTCGGTATTTTACAGGAAATGTATAAAAGAGCCAAAGAGTACTGTCACATTCAAGAAGTTTTTTGTTCTTTTATTTTCAAGATATATTAGTTAGCTGGGAGAAACTTTAAGAGCAGCAGCTTCATTTTATGAATTTACCAAGTAAATGTAAGAGTTCGTTCCAATTACGAGTTCTACAGTTCTGAAATTGAAAATTAAATAATAAATTACACAAAAAACGCATTTTTTATATCTCGGTCTTACTTTCCGGCTGCATTTTACCCATTTTTTAATACATTTTTAACCTTGAAGTACAAATATAACTTACGTAAGTTCTATATTAAAACCAGAATATAAATTGTACTCGACTAGATGTTCCATCGTTTAAGTAAAAATAAGATAAGTTATCGTTCAGAAAGTTTTACTGCAAGCTTTACTCGCTATAAATTCTTTTACAGGTAATATAAATCTTGACAGTTTTCACAAATGTGTTTGGAATTGGAAGAAAACATTTTATATAAAAGTTCGTAGTATTGTACACAATTGGAACTGTCATTAAAAAAAATGTAAAAAAGCGCGTTTTTAACAATAAAAGAATAAAATTAATATTAAATACATCAATAATTCACCTTTTAGTTTTTTGCGTTTTACCTGAGAAATTTTAATGCTTGCACCTTAACGCTTGAATTTCCATGAAAGGATAAATGAAGCTTTGTTACATTTTTATTATGACGTTGATAATGCATTCAGTATTGGGGTTGTGCGTATTTAAAAAAAATTAACAAAATTATTACAACACAAGAAAGCCGAAAAATCCTATGCATTTTGCCGGTTTTAAACTCCCTCGGGATAAATACATTCTTATTAAATAAAACTAGAGTCTTTGACAACTCCGGTGTCGAGTAGTCCCTCTGGGCCCATTTTTGTTGTTAATTTCAGAGAAAGTTAACAAAGGGATTCTAACAAATGCTTCCCACAGCCGAGCAGGCTGTGCTAGATGATTATTTTATAAGGATACTTTGGCTTTGCCAATTTCAGGTTATTGTTTGAGAAGAGCGTGAAAATAGAGATAACGTAAATATGGGACAAAGAATGATGCTAAGAGGAATTTTTTATCAGGAGTTCTTGGTGTTTAGAAAATTCTAATTTTTTGTAATGGTCGTCTGTTTTTGTAGTAAATGTAAATCTTGAAACTTCTATTTAAAAACTTACTGTGAAATTGTAACATTTTTTAATTAATATTGTAAGCTTAAGAAGTTGGGGAACTTCTCTTTAAACTTGCGACACGGAAACTTTTCGGGGAACGAAATCTTTAATTAGATTATAATATCGCTTTACAATATCATTAAGTTTATCCCTTTAAGAATAGAAATTAAAACGTTGGACAATATTTAATTATCCACATAATTGAGAGACGTTTTATTATTTGCTGCGAATAACTCGTCCAAGTTTACGTCTTCAATTTGTTAAATTTGCCACGATGGGAAACCTATTGCTTCAATTTAAAGTAAATTCACACTGCTTTAGCCGATCTCTATTCAAGATAGGTATTAGAAATAACGCACCCTTACACTTAATGCATAAGAATGAAACCGGGACGCAAAGCCATTTAAGCCCTGAAACTGATCGTGTCACATGATTTAAGTTTCTGGATTTCACAGGAGTCTTTTTCCTCAGTTAATATTTTCGTTTTGTTTCAGACGATGGGGCTGAAACAAAGAAGACACCGCCTGAAAACATGATCCCATTCAAATGGAGTAAACCCAAATTCAATAAAGTGAAATTCAAGTAAAAGCAACTAAATATCGAAAAAATCAGACGCTCTCCGCCTTGTTCCAGTAACCAAAGCAATAAAACCCAGGACAAACTCAACCATTATTTCAATCATGTCGAAGACTTTGATTCTGATTATTGATTTGGATACAATAATGCGTTATTTCGTTGAACGCTGCGCCGCCCTTTTCCCAACTCCAGCATGACCGTATAAACCATTCCCCCCTCAGCTCCTTTTCCTTAAACCTAGAAAGATGGTCTTGCATCCGCGTCTCGACGAGTCTTTCTACAAGGTTATCCTCCTTCACGCTCTGTTGATGGTGCATGTAAGCGGCAGCCAGAGTGATAAGAAGATGGTCAATGACTTTCCTTCTTTTCGTCCGGGGAGGTTGTATTTTGCAATCGCGGCTTCTCCAAGTGGTCAGACGTACAGCAGAGCATTTAATAAAACGTTGATGAATATCACCCAGTCCTATTTGGCCACAAAGTCGCACAAAGACACCTTTAACTATACGCTGGAAACTTTGGTCATCGAATTACCAGAAAATGGAAGTTTTAGTGCTACTTTGTTAAGAATTCTGTGTGATCAGTTTGAAGGAAAACACGTAGTTGCTGTGTTGGTAGTCGGGGACTCCCCAGCGGCCTTCACGGTCTCGCTGACGGCCAAACATGCCGGAATTCCGGTACTCTGGGCGAGAGGACACAGCCAGTTCCTGCCAGGATTTAGAAGTTTGGTAAGTGAACAAATTTTGAAACCAGCACAGTTTCAAGAAAGTTTGTCATAACTTACACAACATTTTCATTTATTATTCCATACAAACTTTAAATTAGTAGATGCTGAATCAAATATTTATAAACGCTTATTCTCTCTATAATTTCTGTCTTTGCGTTCAAATATACATTGTTTACAGTTTGTAGATAATTTTACGAGCACTAAAGTGAATTTATTATGTATGTGCTTTTCAAATCAAATAAAATCTAACTCAAATCCAATAAACTATTCTCTCTTACATTAACATGCAAGGACTGCATAAACCACTTACTCTAACCGCAATAAAAATGTCCTCACTCACTTTTGTTTGACGGAACAAAAGATTTTTAAAGCATCCGTGGATAAAAACACGTCGTTTAATAGTTAATTATTGTTCTACAAAGCAATAATTTTTTACAATTTTTTTTTGGTTGATAAAAATGAAATTTTACTGCTTGAACAGAATAGGTCAAACTGTGATTTAATGCCAGATTTGATTTCCGGATGCGAGCTTCTCTGTTTAATGCTTATTTACGGTTGGATCGTTGCGACCTCCGGAATAGCCGGATGCTAATACCCAAAGGGTGCGGTATGGTGGAGGTGCCGAGAGATCACAGAATAGCTTTCGATGGTCGGTTTATGATGAAAGCTGGAAAAATTGGAGGTCGGGATTGAAGGCGTTTTAGTGTCTTTACAGACGACTTGGAAATGAATTAGAGCCTATCTCCGAGTTCCGTCGTTTTCCAGCCTTTGCAAGGAAGTTAATTGGTTTCAATGCAGCCACACGTAGAAAATATTTTGGACAGACTATTTGAATTGATTTTATTTTTATGTTGTTGATCAAACAAATTGTAAAAATATATTGGCAATTTAGTTATCTATTTTATTTCTGAAAAACGTCTAGATGCTAGATTTTGTAATAAATTTGTAATCAAAAGTTACATACGTTTTTGTATTGTATAAAACACAACGTGCAAAAATTGTGTGAAATTAAATTATTTAGATTTTGTTTAAAATAATATAAAAATTAAAATTAAAATAAAAATAAATACACAGTCTGACAGATTTTGAATTTTATAGGAGTTATTACATATTATTTAAATTTTGCGAATGCAGACTTTATACACAATTTAAATGTAAAAAAAGTAGTTTACTTTGCATCTAAAATCAAAATATCTGTAATTATTTGTATCATATCTTTTAGTGAATAAAGTTTCAAATAATTTGTAGATTGGCAGCAAATTGTTTACTACCTTTTTTTATTTAAAAAACACAAATCACTTTTGAACTAAATATTTTACCTACATTTTCGTAATTTTTTTCAGATGGAAATACTGAATTATTAAAAAAAAAACTTTTAACTTGTCCTTGCAAACTAATTGTACTTTTTTAAGAACATTAAGTAAATTTTGGTTTAATAATGTGAATTTCAGCACAAAATGCTTTTAATTTGTCATTACCAAAAAGCCGTTAGCATTACTAGATTATCCTAAAATCAATGTAAGTCTTCCACAACAAACTTATTCGTTGTTTGGGTTGTAACCGCACTTTGCTGAACAGTTTGTTGTTTCGATCTCTACATTTTTGTATGGACTAGGGTGATTTGGATAACAACCGTCGTCAACAGTTTTAATTTTACTTATTAATTCCATCTTAATATGCGAACTACAATGAATTCGCAAATTCTAGAAAGTTACAATCAAATATTGCGCAGAGCTTCGATTTTGATTACTCTACCCAATTTCCACAGGTTGAGATACAATACTTCAAAACTTCTAAAAAAAATTAGTCTTTTTCAAGATCCCCGGTCGAGACAGCCAAAATATAATCTCATCTACTTGCATTGTAAAAAAAAATAATAACAAATTATAGTTAATCCACACGCCAAAAAGTCAGTTTATTGGCTGACGCGGTTTCGGTAGCAAAGCCACCACCATCAGAGCGATGATACAAACTGACTTTTTGGTGTGTGGGTTAACTATATTTTTTTATATTTTAGAAACACTAAATTTTGGATCGAAGAAATTTTCATTTAGTTGCATTGTAGTCATCTGTTAGGTTGATTTCATGTTACACCTTTAGAGAATGCTACTTCTGAGTAATTGACCGGTAGTATTTTGCTGGTCAGTAAGGTTTCCAGATTATTTGTCATGTTAGATAATGCTAGAAAAGCTGGATGAAATTTGGCGAGCCTTAATCTGAATGTTGTTATAGGAAATTCTGACTCAAAGTTGAAGAAAAAACAGCAAAAAAAGAAGTAAAATTTTGAAATAGTGTCCGATTGAATTGTACACGATCTCAAGTTATGGTATGTTGGTATCGGAATTCTTAGATCGAGTGCCTGAATTATAGTTTCCTCATTATCTTATTGAGCGTGAATTATTTACATCCAGCATTGATTTGTGGAAGGCACTGTTTTGGTTATCGTTCGTTCCACTTGCATCTTAAGTCGTGGGACGAGTTGGTAGAGTTTTTGCGGTACTATTTATCTCCCTTCACTACCTCCACTACCTGTGGTCGCGTCACTTAAGAGCTGAAACGTGAATGCTCACAACTCCAGGTTTTCAACAATCGTGTCGTGTTTTATAGGCGACCTAAGTCTTCTCGTAGATTGGTAGAATCTTTGTCATCATACATAAGTTGCTAGTGTTGTATTAACAATGGCCACACAGCAAAAGCAGTCTAAGCGCTTAAGTGCTACGGAGTAAATGTCCTGGACCACTATAAGAATTGCTGACAAACGGAACCGTCGGCAACCATCGTGAAGTTTAAGTTGGTCTTATCAAACGTGGTTACAGATATGCGACTATTTATTGCTGAAGAAAAAGATTGACAGTTGTTCCAGAGTTTACGTCTTAAATTGCAGCCTAAAAAAGGTACGACTACCTTAGAAAATGGGAGGAAATGCTTGTTTGTTTGTTCTATTCTAGTCCCATTAGGCTTAAGGAATCGTGTGTTCTCAGTTAATGTTTTAGTTGCACCTGCGCTAAACTACCAATTTATTTTAAGAGGTGATTTTTGGTATTGTTTTTTTACTAACGTAAAAGCGAATAGCGAATGGTCTTCGATTCGTTAACCTCAGAGCAGAAGGCTCAGTTATAAGATCATTTAAACTGAAGAATATGGAATCAAGAATAAGTTAGGGTGTACTCATCTAGCTAAATATAAAATTGGGCTACAATTCAACGTGGTACCGGTCAAACAACGATTTAATCGCCAACCATGAAGAAAGAAGAAATGACATTATCGAATCATTCTATTCTTTTTCGACTTCATCTATAGTCATGGCAAATGAAAAAAAACAGATCTTATAGCTTCTGCGTAAACTTTAGAGAAATAAGTCCGGTTACAGAAAAGGACTCATATTCTTTTCCTTCCGTCTTCAGTTTCTTGTACAAACTCCGAATTAGTAATTTTTTTTCGTCATTAGATATTTGGACCGCTTATCGTGTCCAATAACGAATTTTAGCGCAATGGGTGGCTCTGCATTCCACCTTACACTTTCTCTTTGCTAAAAATTCTTCTTCTTTCCGCTCTCTTCTCTACCAGCTGCCTAACGACACAGAAAGAAGCACGTATAAAGGTTCTATGGGCAAATATTAATTTCCCTGATTAATAGTTCATCTAGTGCCTATGAAGATCACTACAACTAGTGTCAAATTTTAACTCTAGAATTGGAATCGTAGGCGATCCACTTGGTTAGTTGGTCGCCACCTGTAATAATTGTAAGTTTTCACGCTACGAAAAACAAACTCAAGACTTTCAAATCCGCGAGGTTCTTGCGCTTTTGTTTGGCTGGAATTAAATCTCGAGAGTCCTGGTTTTGATTAGTGCTGTTTCTTCCGCTTTGCTAAACTTAGAATCCTTGAGACAAGAAAACAAGACCGTGACGTCGTAAGGAATATAACCCGGACTACCTCGACTTGACCAGTGGGGAGCCACTTTACACCACCAGCCAAACAAATAAAAAATTTATAATCCGCTGAAACGGAATTTCATCTATTTTAAGTTAACTTTGGACCTTTAGCGTAAGCCGTTACGTATTAAACGAAATTATAGATGACCGGTCGGAAGCGAACGGTGTGGTTAGAATGTGTTTGGTGATTATGAGGTGTTGTACGAAAGTCAGCTGATCTTTCAAACACTCGTTTGCGCCACTAATTCACCACAAATATCAGTGGTGTGCCGTTTCATCCCTATAGTGTGAGTTTATCTTTTTAAAGTTGTAAATTACCTTACCAACTTGGTGGTACCTTTCTCACTTGTAAAATTTTACCGTGTTATCATATTTATTTATACTTGTTCTATTTCTTAATAGAATTTTATAGCTTCATTTGCGGATTGATTCACTGCCATCTCCCTCAGACCCCGCTCTCTCTTTCTGTTTTTGGTTTGAGTAATTCCGACTTCCGATTTGCAATTTGATTTTGTGCAAATGAACGGGCGCAAATAGTGAGGGCTGCAAAAATCATTTAAAACTCGTGGCATTTCGATACTAATAACATTTTACCCCTTAATCGCTGTTTGCTTCCGGAGCTCGATTTTTTACTCGCGCAGATCACCGGAAATCAGCTTTAGGTATTGTTAAAAGCGCCGGATTTTAATTTAATAGAGACAGTGTAACTAAAACTTTAAATTTTATAGTTAGTACAAGAATAGAAAATGAAACGTTGTTGGCGTCTACAGCAGCCTCAATTTTTGGTTGCTCAAAAGCACTTTATTTTATATTTAACCTTTATAAGTATTAAAGTTGATTGGAATTAAATTTGATTTACAGTTAATACGAGAAAAAATATTTACAATTTGTTCTGAAACGAGCTTTATGACGTAACTTATATTTTAGGTGCAATGTGGCCAGTTAAACAAGATACTTAATAGTACTTCTCTTTGCTTTGGCTTTGTGTACACAATGCTTGTCCTTTAAATGCTCAAACAGGTCAGTTTACATACGATGACCAAGACACGCAATGTTGCTATAAATCCTCGTAGATTCAAAAGTTGTCATACTATCAGTAAGAGCTTAACCAAACTCATTGTTTTAATGTTTGTATCGAGATACGAGTAAATGACTATTCTACACTCAGCTGAACCTGAACCTCATAATTATTAATTCTAAATGAGGAAAATATTTCATATAGTAGAAGCATTTTGTTTCAAACACCTGAGGCAAGACCACCAATATTTGTTTACTAGCAAAAGCAGAAACTGGTTAGTTGTAAACAGTTTTTCCAATTTTGCTTCCCTTTAAAGTCAACTTAAAATAAACATGTACATTACCAAAACAATGTAAATTAAAAAGCAAATATACTTTTTGTGCTGTGGGTAAATTCTCTTCTTAAAACTTTCTGGTAAATTCTGCACATTTCTCTCCACAGTCAAACAGGTTTTGTTTGAAGCCAGGTGTGTCATTCTCGCCTTTTATGCTAATCGCTTCTAAACGTAGAGTTGTTCATTCCGGCCATGATTTCACTTTAGCAATTCGTGGGGTTAATTAAACGACCCCTGTGCAACACCAAAGTAAAGACTCGAGCACTCGGGTTTCAATTTCGCGATAATTGCATGTGCTGCACTTAGAACGAGAAATATATAATTCCTTAGAATTGCAATAACGTATCGTTTTCAAAGCGGTCACGAGTACAAAGGAATCATGCTCGTTAAGCTCAAAGGATATGAATAACTGTGAGAGGGACTATGATGATAAGTACATACTTTTTACATAATTTTGCTGATGTACAAAAACGCATGTTTTATCACAGGGACAAATTACTCATCTCTGTTGTAATGTTCCATTTAGCACGTTGTCACTTTTAGTTTGACCACATAATGCGCAGCTCAAATACATCAACTAATTTACACAAATATTCAAACCATTTCATACAGTAATTACAATTACGAAACAAACAAGGTGAGAATAAGCGAATATGTTTTACACTGAAAACAAATTTTGGTAAATTAAAGCTCGACTTCAAGCTGAGCAAAAAGCGTACCACCCTTCTTTCTAATGATGATATTGTTTTCATTTCCTGTCATTAATTTTAACATTCAGTTCTTTTGAAAGTTTACCATTGCGGTCATTAACGGCTGTTATCTTCTTGCCACTGGTTGTTTGGGCGGTGCTATTTTTAAAATTCAGGCAATTCATAAAAAAAAATAAAAAGGTTTGAATTAAATTAAGAGAATCTGATCATTTTTTAGCTAAATTAAGAACGTAAACAATATACCTCCAATAAAATTACTTGTTTAAGGGGGGAAATAGGTGTAGAAGCTTCAAAAAATTCATTTTTTTTCTTTTCATAAATTGATCGTAGAGCTATTCATAAATATATTTTCAAAATTTCGAAACAAAATTTTATGCGGTTTAAGAGTTATAAGCGATAGAGTGAATGTCCCTCTGTCGAAGAGTTGGAGCGCGTGGCATGTAGTACGGAGCCGTCGATCAGCTAGTCACTCTAGATCTATGTGGAAGATATTAAAGACAAAAAAACACATCAAAGATGATTTTTTGTTCGTTGGAAAAAAAATTTTAGAAGTGTGAAAAATTTTAAATTTCACACCGACTTTTATCGCAAGCGTTTCCTTAGGTACATAAATAAACGCGTTTTTCTCGAACCACTTTTTTCGAATTTGTGTACACTCTAGCTTCTACAGTTTTTGATCATTCGTCATCAAACTCAGCACATAGTTGCTTTATATAATTACGCTCTATGTGAACCTCAAACATAAACAATATCTTTATTTTTACAAATTTTTTCATTGCAAAAATTGGTAAAAAATCATACTAAATTTCCACATTTCTCAGAAAAAAAATAATTTTCGATATTTTTTGAGGGGATTGAGGTTCACATAGAAGAAACACTTATAAAGAAAGTAGTTTTTTTTGAAAAATTGATTTCGGATGAAAATTGTGACCTCCAGGATGTACATAAATTAGCCAGCCGGATGGCGACTTACAATGCACGGCAGCTGACCTCTCCGAAATTTTTCGAGGAAAATGTTTGAAAATTTCATAATATACTCTTGAACATATGCATAACATAATTCCATAATATAAATGAAATATATTTATTGCTTATGTGTAAAAAAAAAACGTAAAATACGCCGTCCTATACATTCACTTACACCTATTTCCCCCCTTAACTGGATATTTTTGACTAGAAATGTTGAAATCTTTAATTGTTTTACAACTTCATAAAAGTGACGGTCTACTTTTTAAAACCATTTCGCTTAACTTTTATAGATGAACTCGTTTGTAAAAAATTTTTTCTACAGTTAATAAGATATCATATTAATTTTGTTTTGATATCAAACTTAACACTCACAAACGTAGTGCTTTAATCAAATTAGTTATCTTTTGAAGCTTATGAAACCAACTACCATCAACTTTTAAGAATCGCATTTTATTATTCTCATCACGCAAAGCTTTGTAACATTGTAATTCTTTGAAACATTTTATTTAGTTCGAACATGCACAAGTTCGGTTTTATTGGCGGAATTAACAAGTGGGAACAGAGTAATTGACTTTGGAGGAATCGATTTCAATGAGAAAGCTCGTTTTTTAGGAAAGATATGAATTATAAAGATACTTTTCAAAAATCATATTTCAATTTTTACTTGATTGATGCTGGGAACTCAACTAGAAATACCGCTTCAAGTGTAATAACCTAATAACTAAGAGAGTTTTGTAAAAAGTTCTGGTTTTTGATAACAAAATAAGGCAGATTACAGTATCAAAAGCTTGGAAAAAAGTATACATCATCGCTACATTTTTTTTTAAATATGTGATTTCAGAACTGATTAAAATATTTTGTCATATAAAAACAGAAATGTAAGTGGAGCGCATATTTTTTACATACATATATTTTCCTGAAATTTAGACTACTTTTTAAAGCTAAAGTACCAATACCAAGTGTCTGAATACAAGATATTTCAACTCAACTTTTTTTGTGGTAGACCAGCCACATATTGGGTCCGCTTTCAGTTACTTTACTCAATAACGTTCCCGTAAAAATAGAAGACTTCTTGCACTTCTAAATATTTTATATAAGTCTGATTTGCCAAAATAAGAAGTCTTTAAGCATAATACAGTTTTACACTCAAATCTATATTATCTTTGGACTTCTAGGCTTTTTTCAAAAAATATTTTATAATGTACCTGAATAAGTATCAGTTAACCAACTGACTCTTATTGTTATTTATATGTAGTATAAATAATAATTACCAAAACAAGTATATTCAATTAACCCAAAATTTAAATAAAAATAATTTACTAATGATTTTATATATATATATATATATATATTTATATATATTATACTAAGATGTACAAATCTGTTGGATGGTGATTTATTTAAGAGAAATTATAAGTATGCAAATTAATTAACTTATAAAATTTACCTTCATCGGATTCATTTCCTGCCCTTGTAGCAACTTCGTCCACAAAAAGAACAAACTTTGAATGACTTTTTGCATACTTATGAGTGTCCATCTTTAAGATACTTTTAGCAGGTTTCAGAAAATAGTTTGAAAAATGTTTCAGTGTATGTAGAAGATAAGAACAGATTTTGCTACTTCGTTATCATTAGGTGAAGTCTTAGTCGGACTTGCTTAACCACGTTAATCTCTAGCAAAATCTATTCCCACTTTTTCGATTTTAGTTTGTTTAAGTTTTCAAAGCGATTATCCCCAACGTCAATTTGAAAGTGGATCATATCCCAAAACTCATGTAAATTTTGCAGGTCATTTTTTCTCACATTCTTCCACTAGTTCCTTGAGTTGCTGGAACGTTTTAGATATTAATAGGTTTGTTTGCCCAATTGCGACGTCAATCATTAACAGTGGAGTTTACATTGTCCTGAAAAGAATAAAGTTTGAACGGAACTATTAAATAGACAAAAACTGACTTTATAATCAGTCTATTCGTCGCAAAATCTTTGTAAACTGGTGATCAGAGCCTCCTTGCTCACTTCTGTTAAAATGTAACAGAGACTGCGTTGTTAAAGCCCTCAATTGTAGAAGTTCAATATGAATCTTCTGTTTTCAATTTTCAAAGTCAACGTTTCTTTAATATTTTTTATTAAAGTTTACGAGTTTGCGTTAAAGTATCCTATTATCATATTCTACAAGAATTTCCTAAAAAATATATTTTTTATGAAATGGGAATCTATTAGTCATTTTGCAGATGCACATTAAGTTGTAGACATAAATTTTAAATGACAGAAAAAAAATTTACGATTTATTAAACATTGATAATGCTGCAAAAAAAAATATGAATAAAATCACTACTCATTAAATTTTTTATTGTTTCAAAGAATTAATTTCTTCGCCGATATTTGTCATACACACTTTTGTAAAAAAAAAAACGGAAAAATAATCTCAAAATTTTAATGCATTAACAGCCTAAACAAAACCTTTTACATACGTTATTTCTTTTTTGTTCAAAAAGAGAAAAATTAAAGAAACGTAATTTTGGTCTCTAAGATTAGAACTAGAAAAAGTGCGTCAAAAGTTCTGAAAAAATCATACATAAGTATAAAATATTCATACGTGACCGCACCAGTTTCTTCCACAGAAATAAAAATTTCTTTACAAAGTGTCACCCATTTAAAAAATAAGAATAATCAAACTTGACCACGCACACACAATCTAACAAAAAAAAAACTAAATTCTACAGTCAATAAATGTTGAGACATTTGTTATAACGGATGATCAGTCAATCAGAGCTTACGAAGAATTTAATTTTTAGATGTTTCAATCACGGCTCCCGTTATTTGGTTGAAACCATAGGCGTAATCAGCGCATAACAAAATAACTCGTAGATAAATCAAGGTAATGGATATTATTGTAGGCCCGAGGACAACCCTAAACAAATATGTAAATTAGGTTCAAAGCTAGAAAGAAATTAGAGATAAAGATTCTGTAGAAAAGTTTGACGAGTAAGAAATAAATTATACAGCGGGTAATTAAAATAATTCTAGGCTATACGAGAATTATATAAAAAAAAGAAGTTTTTAGCAGAAATTAATCCTTAACAAATAAATTGCGACAAAAAATTGTTTTATATTCTTTTAATCGTAGACAAAGTAAAAAAATAATGTGTACATTTGAAACTAGACTAGTTATTAATATGTAAATATTTTATTTTATTGTATTTATTTTTTCTCTTCTTTCTGATAGGTGTGATAGGTGATAGGTATAGACTCCCCACATTGTTTCTTATTTTATTCTCTTTTTTTTTCATTTTATTCTTATATTATTGTTTATTTTTGTTTTGTTATAATATTGTACCTATTACTGTTGCCGCTTTTTATGTCCTTTGTTTTGTCTTAAATCAATCTATTTTTTATGTTTGGTTATGGTTTTAGATTATTTTTCTACAAATTTTACCTTGTTGTAAGTTTTTCTCTATTTTTAATTCTTATTTTTAATATATATATTTTCTTATTGTTGCTATTTTTCGCTGTTTCCTTGTTCTTAGACAATTATATTTTTAGTTAGTCTTTTGCTTGTTATTTCTGCTTTTGTGTACTTTATTGCTTTTTATGGTTTTTATCATTGGATTTTTGTTTTACGTCTCTTTATTTTTTCATTCGTTTATTGCTTTTTATGCTTCACTTATTTTCTTTTTTAAGTTGTGTTTAGATTTATTTATTCAATTTTATATTTTTTGATCAATTAGTTGTTTTTTAATTAATTTCAATCTCTACTTCATTTTCTGTTAATAACGTAGGTGCTACTAATTTTAAGTTAAATATACGTATCGAATAAAAAATACTTTTATTCCGCCTTGTATGCAAAATCTCTAATATCTGTAATAATTGAGAAACCTCTGTTTTCATCCTCCGTTTTCCCTTACTTAATGTCCTCATCTAGTTGTTGCAATCTTTGATATGACTTGGCATAAAACTAGATTAAACTATTGCACACTAATTGGATGACCCTGACAGAGGCAGACTTTAATCAGATTTATATGCAAATTTGAAAAATTTATTCCAGCGAGCATGTAATTTTTATTTAAAAGCGTACTATGGTTCCAGACACGATGTAATAAATATAAGACATGATGTATTGCTTAGCGCATTTATAACTTCTCAAGAGTGTTAAGACGCCAGGAATAATTTAACGTGCTCGTATTCATTTAGTAGTAAATTCTTAACAATTTTGCTAAATGCTTTTGAGGCAGAATAAAGCATCTATCACTGCGAACACAGTTGGCGGGAATATTGGACCGCATTTTATCAGATTTTCAAGCTGCAAAATTTTAAATTATCGCTTAATATAAACGAAGAAAGTCGGGAAAAATATCAATGGTGCAACGTCGAAAGTTTATGTGCATGCGTTGTTGAGAATATTACGGAAATTCCAATAACAGTAATAGTACAATAATCTCCAAGTCCTTATCCGACTCCCGGTTTACCAAGCAAACGATTCGCGAATTTTTATTTATATTTTAATGCGAGTTGAAGCCGTTTATATGAGGAAGTTTTTACAAATTCCTGGTAATATTTTCTTAACAACAAAGCTACAGCTAAGCACCTCACATTTCTAGAAAGCTCTAATAAATTTTTATCGCAATAACCGCATGAAATATGCCATGAGCTTGTTTCTAATCCGGCTAGATTGCTATCAATTCGGAAAGCTCCGGAATTAATCTGGATTTGTAGAAATGTTCCGGATTCTGGAGTGGGGAGGTGATGCTTTATCTTGTAAATGAGGCTTCCGTTGCATTGTTGGCGTAATTTAAACTAATTTTGCGGTACCTACTGTGACAGCTTGGAAATTTTCCCCGGTGAATCCCATGATGTTCATCCACATGCGTAATCATGTTCGACGAGGAGTGATATGTTTGCCTTGTCGCATTACAAAGTCTGACGTCGATAACAATTTTGTTTTCCGCTACAGACGCCTTGGAACTTATCCGGTTCGATAAATATCCGATCACCAGAGACGGACCGAGAAATTTTTCATAAGTCAACTTGAAAATCCGGTTAATTTATAGTGGCTACGAAGCTATGAGGTTCATTTTTCTTCAGGATAAGTGAGACAAGACGCGAGAAAATTCAAGTTTTTTGATGCTTCTTTTGGTTTAGTGTAGCGAAGCATTTTTCACGGTTATTAATCTACTACATTCGCACGTACTGCAGCGTGGAAGTTGATTGGAACATAATTGAAACGTGATCTACCAATAACGGTTCAGGGTTGGGAATTCAACTGTCTTACTAATTAATTGTACGCATAGTTAATAGCTACGCTAGCAATTGAGTTATTGAAGGAGCTCATCTTATTTAAGTATTTACTTTGATGTATCATTAGCTTTGTCTTGTATTACGTTCGGTACATATGGTCTAAAAATCTTTACTTTTGGAATTGCATTTTGTGCTGCATCAATAAATCTAATTCTGGATTTTTCATTTCTATTCAACAGGTGAAAACTAAATCGAAAATATCGAAACTAAGATCTACTGAAAACGTCGAACGTGGTTCCAAAGTACGGCGTGTGTACAATTTTTATTATTTTAAATTAAAAAATATTTTTGTTTCAAATAGAACATCCCAATTTTTTAATTCTAGATCGCCATTAAATAAAAATTGTGTTGTAAGCTTACTTTCCCTAGAATCTTTGTTAAATACAAATTTGCATACATTTAATCAAAGTTTTATAAGTAGCTTACAAGTGGTGTTATATTATTTAAAACAATTAGATCAGGTCTCTATAGTAGCAGAACATCGTTTAATAGATTTATTTATCATGTGTTTTTGTTTATCATAAATTATTTATTATCACAGAAATTGAGTCAATATATTTTCGTAGAAAATTATTAAACCTTCATTCACACACAAACAGTTTTATTTAGTGTCAAAATCATAATAAACAGCTTTTTTTCTTAAATTTTAGTGTAAAATAGGCTTATGATAAATAAATTTAATGTATCTGAAAATTAAATGCATACAAATTCTGAACCATTAAAAACAAAATTTTAATACAATAAAATAATAAAACATTTTTTTTATAAAATATAAAACATGTTAAATAAAAAACATTTGTAAAATAATAAAAATAAAATAAAGATTTGAAGAATGCCCTTGGTCTTTTATACTCCCTATGTTTTTGAGATTTTCCAAATTTTTATAGAATTTATTAACTCTAGATATTTTTTTAACATTATAGATCTTTATGAATCGGTTGATGTTTTAAATTCTATAAATTTATATTTATATATTTTTTTTAAAGTTTTACATTTTTTTTATTGAATTGAAAATCTGCGTTGTTTTTAGGTATATGCTTTAAATCTTTGGATTTTCTAAAACTAGATTTTTAATAACCCAGATTCTTGTAGAACAAAATAAATAGATTTTTGGACTGTTTGCATTTTTTGGTTTTTTACATCATATGAGTTCTATACGTTATATATAAGTAAGAATTGTATAATATATAATATAATATATTTTTTTTAATTTTAGAATATTCTTTAATTGATTAATTAATTAATTCTAGAATTTTTAAATTATATATAGATCTTTTTAAATATTTTGAATTTTTTAAAACATTGTTTCAATTTATTTTTTTTATTGTTTATATTCTTATATTTTTTGTTTGTTATTGTTATTTGTTATTTGTTATATTAATAGACTATTTTTATGCTAAAATGATTTTATTAGTTTTTAAGTTTTTCTTATATTCTTTAAATTGTATATTTGTTGGATTCTTGATTTCTTAGATTTTGCATCATTTATACTTTTGTACATGTTTGCTCTTTTTTTTTAAATATCTCTTTTAAATACCATAAATCAGTTTTTCTTAGGTTGCTTGGAATTTCTATATAGGTTTTGATACCCTTTATTCTTCGATTTGTTGTAATTTTTTACATTCTTCTAATGATCGGATGTTAGGTTCCTCCTATATGTTTGGAAGTCTTTAAATATTGATATTAGTCTGTTTGTTCCCATTTCTAGATTTTTTAGGGTTTTTAGTTTTCCTTAATTGTTTGAACGTTTTAGATTTGTTAAATTAACAGACATTTTTTGATTTTTTAGAAGCTTTAGATTTTTTATATTTTTTACTTTTTTTGTATTTATCGATTAATTAAGATTGTTTAGAATCTTTAGATTTTTCAAGGCGTATTTAGAATCTTTGTATTAATTGGAATTTGTAAGTCCTGGAATTCTACATATCATTTGATTATTTGTATTTTATTTTTTTATAGATTAAGCATTTTGTAATGCAATTTGATAAATGCAGCATCAGCAAAAGGCCGTAACAACCCCATAAACCTTAAATGTAGTGGACTGCTCAGTAAATATTGCTGGTTCATAAATAATCACAGAAAAAAATAATTCTTGTAAATCAGTAATTGTTATGAAAAATTGAAATGTTTATCAAAAATATATTTTTTTAATTAGTTTGATCAAAGAAATGCTTAAAAAAAACTTTAGCATGAAATTATAGAAAAAGTACTGACATTTTGTCATTAAAAAAAAAGGTTTCGAGACAACATAAGTTGAAAGTTACTCCTGTAAACTAAAGTAATTTCTGTAATAGAAAAACAAAATACTAAAAGAGCTGTTCTGTTACATTTTACCCCTATCAACAAGAATACCACATTTTAACTTTATTAGGAGCATGTGGATGCAATCAACAAATCTCGACTTTTTGTTTGCAGGGACACTTTCAATCGAATTATTGGCACTTGAAGCGGTTGTAAGACGTGCACTGCATTTTATTATGAGTCGTAAGGTTTCTTCCACATTTTATGTCGTCATAGTAAATTGTGGTGAACTACATCTCAGAGCTTTAGGGACCCCCACAACAGACGTTATCTCCCACCGTCCATCTCAAAAGTTTTATTACATTTAGGATGTTCTCGGTCATTATAATGCTTTGAGAACACAATCCGGGCTGGCATATAACGGTTTGTGAGCATTAAGAATTTTAAATTCAAATTGCTCACTCGAAATATTTTCATTATTCAACGCACTCGACTACAGTTTTATCCGATCCAAAAAATTCTAATGGATTTTTGACGAAGTGTGAGCCATCTTGTGAATAATCTATGCTCAGTTTCGTTCGTGGCTGGTTTCTAAGTTGTCAAGTATTAGTTAATAAACACAAATAAAATTATTATGAAATGTTTGGCGGTTATTTACAGACATTTTAATGTTACATTGGGTCGTCGGTTTCCACTTCAAGCTCGCAAAAGCACTTATGCTGCTTGACTAGAACTGAATTGTCGTTTATTTTCGTATCGCGACGTTCCTCGCATTTATATTTGTCTCCGTCTTTTATTTTTACTCTTGGGAAATGTGCAGGATTGGTCCTCTAAATGATTCTTTGTCCGAATCCAACCGAAAGAAATTTTCGCTTCTTTTATACCAAAGGAACGCTTAGGATCTTCTATCTTAACAGCTCTCGCGACACGTATTAATTTAATCCGCAATCGGTAACGATCGACACTTTTGTATCTCCAAATACAATAACTTTTTACATTTTCTTGGCAAAAAGAATCATTTCTGCTAATCCAACAACATCAATTTTGTCATCGTGGTAAATTTTTTCTTTAGTAAATCCCTCATTGTCTCCAACCTTGCAAAAACTTACGTCCTGTGTGAAGATGTTTTGACACGTGGCTCATGATAAATTGTCGTATCTAGGGCAAAGTCCTTGTTTAAAGCTGCTAATTACTTTATTGTTTCAACGAACTCTTCAAACGACGTTGCAAACTTCGTCGTAGCGTATAAATCTTGAACAAAATAAGTCGTTAGTCTTAATTCGCCGTGAAAGATGCATCTTGGAAACAATTAGCTGATTGCTCAAGTTCAACAAAGCATGCACAAGTTGTTAAATTATAACATCTACAAGAGCCTGTTACTGTCACTGAAACAAAAATAACAGCCTCGAAATAATAGACTATGTCCGGAATCTTCTCTTAGGTCATTATGAGATAACGCTGTAACCTTTGGGCGATATTTCCGGGATGTTAGATTGGACACCGCAGGGTTATTTGTTAACTGGGGAAGATCTGAAACAGCTATGAGCGAGTTTTCGGGTCTTTTACATAAGCGGGAAAAAATGTACGAAGCGGGATGTGGTTGATGCGAGAAAGTTTGAGAGAGTTAAAAAATGGAGAGGAAGTGTGTCTTTCAGTTTTATTGTAATTACATGGGATGCCATCGTTGATTCATTCTTGTGCACTATGCCATCTACAATGATTCGTTTATTTCGTTGGAGCAGACGGAGCGACGCATAATCGTGTTTACGCTTCATTCGGCTTCAGAACGAATAAATGAACAGAGGTTTGAAAGCCGAAAATGAAGTTGTCATCGCGATTCGTTTTGTATTTATTAACAATTAAACGAGCTTTGCTTCTACGAGGAAGTGACAATAACAACACGATTTAATAATGGACTTTAAAAATATATCGGCACGTCTCTGTCTTTTCTTAAAGAAAAATCTTTAAGAATGAGAAAACCAGTGCTTTCGTTCAACTCTTTTAGATTGATTTGAAAAACGTTCCTGTACCAAACGTATAGAATTATTTTTTTATTTTTTTTTTATTTTCTAAATTGTTTGATCCTAATATATTTTGTATTTTTTGTATTTGTCGTCTTTTGATTTTATATTTTTTTGTGTGACCATACTTGTGATATTATTTTGGATTCGTTGAATGATTCGGATTTAGGCAATAATGTAGTTTAGCACCCTAAAAAGTGCGCATGCGCAAACTGGCACATTGCTAACATTGTTGCCAAATTGTTTCAACATCAAATTCAACCCTTGGCCATAATGGGTTGCCTAATCTATGTATAGTCCTCGCCACAACACAATATGAATATTTTCCCGCGCATTTCAAAGAAAGAGGTGTAGTAGGTAAGAATAATAAATTAGTTTATTATAATTATGGAATTATTATTATTTTTATTGTAAACATTAAATTTGCCCGACAGCGATTTATTAATACCATAAAGTATATGTATATAACATAAGAAGGTATATACTTTTATCAATATCATACGTACAATAAAATAGTAATTGAATTTAGTTTTGTAGTTTACACTTTTTTTTAATTACATTTAAATTTTCTTTAAGTCTGTGAATAAACTAAAGTTAGAAACACAATTAATTATTTTTAAGTAAAATCTCAGTGTGGACCTTGCGACTTAAGTTCCCAAAAAACAGACTTGATTATTGTTGCTTGAATTCTCGTTATTTAACATAATTGTTTATAAAAATGAACATTTTAGGGGTAGATGGAGATAGGAGTAGACGGTTAGTGTATAGCCGACGCTTCGTTTTTATGCTTTATAAGATGACATTCATCTTAAATAATTCAACTTATAATTAAACCATATAAAACTAAAGTTTTACGACAAGGATCACATTAATAAAAAATTTAAAAGACTTAGATAAACCACCTTGTATAATAAGCGTTAAAAAAAGAATCGAGTCATCTGTAATTTTTATAATAACTTATGTCGTTGTACTAAAGCAATTTTGATTAAATCAATGAAATAATCTTTTTTCGCTTTCAAATTTACCTCTTGTTTTGGCACACTGTTTTATGGAAGCAGAAACTTCCAAGATCATTTTTTGTTTGCTTATTATCCGGTTATAAAGTTGCTCGTTTAGTAAAAAAAAGTTAAGTTAATGTTGGGGAAACCATTGTTGCGCACATGTATTTAAATCAAAACAAAATGAAAGCGTCCAAAATGGGATTGTTGGAATTTGTTGCTTGATTATTGAGTTTGGCTTTGGTATTGAACTCAGGCAACCCATTATCGAGTATGTCGTGTTATTTTCAAATTCAAACTATTTGGCAACGGCGAGAGTCGGATTTCATCAATTTCATCGAACACTTGGTAAAAATGTCAATTGTCATTTTCAGGGTGCTAAACTGCATTATTACACAGATTTATTGTAGAACATGTTTTTTACATGTTATTGTTATTTTTAAAATAATGCAAAATCTAAATATTAGTCTTCTTACAATTATTCAAATGTCTTATATTTTCTAAACTCTGTAAATTTTAGACAACTTCCTATTACTTTTAAAATTTTGAATTGTTTAAATATCTATTGATTAAATATTTTAGGCGTTTTTTATTTCCTTTTTTTTCATTCATTTTCATTGTAATTTTTTTTTAATTGTTTCTATAATTTTTGTATCAATCTCAATTTATCGATTCTTCAGTGTTTAAGTGTTTCAGATTTTTAATTTTTTTGATTCTTTACACTTAGTGCTATAGATGCTTTGTATTTCTTTTATTTTGTAATTTCTCGAAATATTTTATTTTTTGTTTACTAATAGTCTTTGTGAGTATTTCAATATTTTTCAGTCTGGTTTTCCATTTTAAATTATAAATTAAATTCATTTTTGTGTTTTTTACAATCTGTAGATCCTAGTACATTCCGAATTACCGGTTCATGCTTCAAATTTTTTAATTTGTATATTTTTCAAATTTTCTTTTAGAATCTCTTAGATCTTTTAGAATTTTTGTTTTTCTAATGCTTTTTTAATTTTTCAAGTCTTTTGAATGCCATGTACGTTAATAATCTTGTGATCTTCGGATTGTTTAAATTCTCTACATGTTTCAAATTGTTCAGAATCGCTGTATGTATTTCAATCTTTTGATTTTTTGAGTCTTTTGATTGAGCTTTGTCTACCTATACCTTGGACATTTTCTATTATTTTGATATATTCTCTCACGTTTTTGCCTGGGAGTGTAAATTTTATGATTTTCGAATTTTATTTCGTGTTTTTTTTTTAATAAAAAAATCGCTTTTGATTTCTTAGATTCTTTGTATTTTTACGGCTAAAACTTTTATCTGCTTTTTAATTTTTATATTCTTTGAGATTTTTTTACTTTGCTAAACTTTTTTTAACATCTTTCTTTCCGAGCCTTTAAATTTATCTTAATTTTTTTAGATTTTTGAAATCCTAGGATGTTCACTTAGAATTTTTCAAATCTAAAAGAGAAGTAAATGTGCACTTAACTGAAAAATCTAATAACTAGTATATATTTACAAAAATAAAATAAGCTAAAGATTAAAGCAATTGACAACCAAATTAAAAATAAAGCATTCCTGAAAATACAAAAAAACATTTTTAATTAAAGAATAAATTAATTAAAAATTAAAGCTACAACGGTGAGTTCATGTTTCTCTGGAAAAAAGTTCTACTTCACAATTTAATTCGTTTCAACTGAAAACTGTTTCAAAATGCATCACGCTCTTTATAATAGCGACAAATGATAAAACACGTACCAATGAATGGACTATGATAATTATAAATTGTACCGGTAATACGTACAAAATACACAAACACAAAATAGTTGTATACTAACAAAGTTTGTGCTGTAATTTGTGAAATGAAAACATGTTTGTGAAATTGGAACCTATACATTGATTGGAAAATCCGAAAGTAATTCCGGGCAAATTAAAGGAAAATGAATAAATTACGCATCTAAAATATATGACCGCATTTTTTTTTGTTGTAATTTAAGTTTTATGGATGTTTAAGTTAGTAGAGGAAATAATACTTATTTAGGTGGTAACGTAGGAAAGAGCAAAGGTTGAACGCTTCGCATTTAACCTATCAGTTTCGCTGTGCGGCAACGGTAAAATGCTTCACAGGATTTTTTAATAACTAGGAGCTAGATTTTAGTCAAAATGCAGTTTTTACTACTTTTAGTCTTTATCGCAGTAGATGTAAATTAAGTTTTAATGCACATTTTTAATTAAAGCGTTTAATTGCATTCGTGTAATTGCTTTAAATAGGAAAGTGACAGCTGTATGTATGTTTACGTTCAGGTATGTTTACAATGTCTAAGACTATTTGAGTGAAATTCCTTTCAACATAATCTGGTAGACTTAAATGACGCCTTATCATTAAACCCATAATATCCGGCTTATGAAACATGCGAGTTTAACGATGCTCCCAACTTAGCCAATTCTGTCATTGACAAAGAAGTTATTATAAGACTTGTCGAACGTAACTACAAACTGCAAAAGCAATATACTACAACACATAATAATCCATTTTGTTTAAGCACTTAAATAAAAGTCGACTCTTTAACCTATAATTTCTAGGATTAAGTTGTTAGGATCCAATCTACAAAATTTACGGAATCGTACCCTAACTTATTTATTAGAATTAGTGATCTGGATCCCGTAGTGCAGTTTCTCATTCCGGACTTTATTGTGTTGCAGGAGTCTAGTCCTTTGGAAGTTCAACTGGCGCCGACCGGTCGTGAATTAGTCCAGGCCTTGAGAGGGCTCCTGCTGCAAGCCCACTGGCATACTTTTACCCTGCTGGTCGATCCTGCTTCAGCGACGGCCTTGAGGCGCCCGGAGCTATGGACGACGCTGACGGCACAACCTTTACATCCCAATTTGATCACATTGTCGTCGCCGTTAAGAGCACAGTCGCTTTTTAGGTAATTGCGTAGCAGGAGCAGGTGTTGACATAATATGTAACCATTCTTTCCCACTTAACCAAGTCACTTATTCTTTCTTAAAGCACGAGATTCGGAAATTTGGAAAATAATACGGTAATTTTCCAGAGGGGAAATCGCTTGAGGGAATTACATTTTTCATTCTGCAAACTTTCTTTTCATGTATTTTTTAAAAAACGTTTTATTTACTAACAGTGACTTGTTACATATTTTTCAGAAAATTTGTCTGAATATTTCGTCTTCTGCACTTTACGCTCACGTCAGATAAAACAACGTATCTAAGCTTTAATAAACATCTTTTACACGATGTTTTCGCGGCGTTGCCATGGCGTTGCCAAGGACATTTAGGACCACATCCTAGCAGGATCACTACCGAACTTCTTATTATCTCTGGTCCTAAAGCCGAGCTGTAAAAAGTTATATCGTTTCGTGGTTAACGTTCCGATTTCCGTCTTTTTTGTGTTACGACCACAGTTATGCAAAATGCGCACTTTGATTGTAAAATATCCGACTAAAATAATTGCATTCTCTGGTTCGATTGTATGGTGAGCGTTACAATGCAGCATACATCGTCGATGTGGATCCTTTGTGTTTCTTCATTGTATGTTATAATCGTGTAATTACCAGGAGAAATTTACTGCGGTTATTTGAACATCCAGACAGATTTCAGTAAATTTGTACTGTTATCCAGAGTTGTTCAATGTAAGCATTTATATTAGTGCAGGTCCAAATTTGATTTTTCATTAAATTTAGTTTTTCAGCAACGCCATTTCGACTAAAAACGACTAAAAAATGTTTGAATTAAACTAAACTATTATAAAAAAATATTTAATTAAAAATGTATTCGTTTTAATTTTTTTGCAGCGCATCCACCATTTTCAACAACTAAAGCATTTTCAACTGTGGTTCACCTGTTTTATTGGTGATAAAATTAAATAACGAGGCTATTTAATTAGTATATAATTTTATAAAAAATGCACATTTTTTTTGGCTACTGTTGAAATTTTTATACAGAGCTAACAATGTAATTGGTTGTTAGCATTTTGTTTGTACAGTAGCCAACAGAAACAACGAAAAAAGTTTGTTTTGACACAACAAAACAGTCGCATATTTTATTAACTCATCTCCGTTTTTAAAGCGGGATGAATCAATTAACGATGTGAATATTCAAAAAATTTTGAACATCAATGTAGATTTTCCAGTTTCCTCTGAATTTTCTTTAAGCATGTGTCGAAACAGTATTGTAAAAATACTTTTTAATTTGTTCGCTTATATTTAGTAAAATTCACATTATTTTTAAATCAGATTCTAAAATCGAGCTTCTAATTATTTAAAAATTCTGTGGAACATTCTACCGTTGCCGCACTGTGAAAATTATTAACTGAAATTCAAAGCGTACATTCTTTGCTGTTTTCTTTGTTAACAGTTACTTTTCGTCTTATTGTACATGTTTGAAAGTAAATATTGCTTTCTCGATCAACTTGTGTCAGATTTGCACTAAGCACGTATGAAACTACTAATGAAACCAAAATTGCAATATGGACGTAACATACAATACGAGCAGTTACTTTTAACTGGCGATCAATAATTTAAAGCTACATCATGAGCTCACATAACAGCTATTTGCTTTGTGTTGGTCTTATTTAGTTGTACTAAAACATTATAGCACAATGAATAATGAAATAAGTCGTTCTCGGCTTTTTGGAAAACACGGATGTATTTTATATTTTATTACATTTGTTGGATGGTAAACATTAATTTGCAATTCTTCACGACTGTTTAGGCTGACTGAATAATTTAATATTTATTAAAAAATCGACTGAGTAATAATAATAAATGCAAATAAAGTAAATTGTTGTAAATTACTACGTTTTTATAAGTGAATAAAATTTTTAAAAGTTATGTTTATTTATATTTAATATAAGAACAATGTTATAATTATTTTTGGTGATAGGAAAAACAGATGGGTTGCAATAAAATAAAGGTAGTTACTCTAAGTTTCAATTTTTGCATTTTATTAAAATTTTAATTTTAAATTACCGTTCAAAATCATTACTTTGTAATATTTTGGTTGATTCAAACAATGTAATTAATTGAGAGCGGTCACGATGAAAAATACAAGTCTTTTTCTTAATTATTTACTTCAATAAAACATATTTAATTAATTAATAATTAAAGCACAGTTAATTATTTTATTTCTTATTAGAGAGAAAAATCTAAAAAATCTAAAAAAATTAAATACTTAATCTGCATATTTTAAAAAAGAAATAATACAGATAATGTACAACATTTTTTACCCAAAATATCAAAATCTAGATCCCTGAAGCTTTGCAACAGATACAAAATTCGAAAATCTTTTAAAATCCAGTGAAATTTGATAATTTAGAAAATTTTGTAAATATGAAAAATACAAATAAATTTTTAGAGATATTTTATTGAGTCAGATTTTAATTTCTGATATTTAAAATTTTCAAGATTATCAAATCATTTCAGTGTACAAACACAATATTGTTTAATGAATTCAAAATACGAGAATTTTATGGACATTTTTAGAATCTTACGCTTTTTTAAAACCATACAAAATGGAAACAAATTAATTTCTAAATACTATTAATTTCTGAATGTATAAAGAAAATTTTTCAAAATTTCTAAAAATTAAAATAAAAACATATAAAGGTTCACACTTTTTTTTGTATATGTTTCTTAAAGTCGACATTCCATCTAATTCACACAAATCTAAAAGTCAAAAACATGAAGACATAAGACTGGTTTAGTTTTTGGAAAAATCTGCAAATTTTGTACACATTTTAGTAATCGAAAACATTTTGAAAAACTACAAAAAATATTTGGCTTCTTTGTACAATTTCAACATGTTTAAAATTTAAAAACTTGAAATCAATTAAAAAAATTATTTGATATCTAAAAATCGATTTTTGAAATTCTATGATATATGAATTTATAAAAAAAAAACTATAATAAGGAATCCTGAATGTTGCCAAAGTGAAAAAAAAAAGAAAGTGATTCTAATAATTAACATACACAATTTAGTATTATGAACATTTTTAAGGTGGTGCTCATTCTAAAAATCTTGGAAAAATAAAAAATAAAGATACAATTTTTAAGTTTCAAGTAGGAGCTTTTAATATGTTTACCATTTTCAAAGGTCTTTAAAGTACAACAATTTTTAATTATTTTTGAAGAGTTTTAAGCCTTCTAAGATTTTATAACTTTCATAGATTAGTATATATTTTTATTTATTTTGAAAAAAATTTCATAATAGAACTCAAGATCGGATTTTCAAGATTTCACAAAAAGTATTTAAAAACCAGATAATTTAAAAATTTTGAAAATACTGCGGCAATATTGAAAACACTTAAGATTCTAAAGAATTTAATTGTTAGATAATAATTTGCTGTACATGTAGGAGAAGGGCGGATATAGCGGCCACCCTAACGATTTTTTTGCAATCGATCTAGAAACTTTGAAAAAGTATTCAGCGGGAGTAACTTAATGCATGCCTGAATTTCTTCACTACTGTTGACAAGAGAAAAAGTACCTAAATCATCAATAATCCGAGAATTACCAAAGTGCCAATTGTGCCTGATGGCGGATGGCATAATAGCCATATAACTAAAAAATCTAAGTAACCCTCTTTCAACACAATTATGTTAAAAAAAAAAAAAAACTTCTTAAGTAAATTTGTAATAACTACATGAAGTGATGGCTTACTTTAGTTCAGAGAGTCTCAAAGCCCAAAAATGCGACTACACGAAAATGCGATGTTTTAACTTCTTTAAGTGACCAAGGATGACAGATAAAGTTTCGGGTGACACTCTTTATTATTTAAACATAGCAAAAAATATTTTTAAAGAATCTTATTGTTGAAAATTTTCAGTTTTTTTTTTACAGCTAATTACGTAAATAAATAAACTTTATGTGAATTTAAAATATGTGGCAAAAACTTTAGATGAGAAAAAAGAACTTTACAACAGAATTATGTCGATTATATGAAACTGCAAGACCGTAAGTACTCTTTATGGGCAAAGTGTATTAACTCAGGTTTTGAAGTTGTGAGAACGTGCTTTATCTTTACGCTACTTAATAAAGGATATCAAATGCGATTGTTTCCCCATGAAGAAACCAGATCTTGTCTAACGTGCAATGTACGTGCATTGTACCAGCTTAGTGAAATTATTCTAAACTTGAAATATTAAACGCATAAGACCTAAAATTGTTTGCAGCAAAATGGTGAAATAGTGCACATGTTAACCGCAGAAAGCATTATTATTGTATCGCACATCTGCTAGTGAGTTACTAAATGAAAGCTCAGCAACACGGCTTGTGGTAAAAGGTAGCATCAAAACGTATTTTTAAACTTTTTTAATTAGAAACAAGGATTTTAAATTGCAATTATCTACTCGTTGTCGGAACGAAAAAAAAATTGGTTAATTGCTCATCAAATAACTAAATACATTACACAAACACGTTGGTTTTTAATTATCAATTTTGAAATACTCGTTCTTTTAATCGTCAATTTCGCCGATACCCGTGTGGCTTTACACAAACGGCCACCAATATTCACAAAACGCCCAGTTATTTGCAAGCACTTAGTTTCCAATAATTCCTCTTTTATTCCCTTTTTCAAGTTCGATTTTTTAGCAGGCAATTTTCGCTGGGTGATTTCCAAATCGATGAGTCTCTTAATTCACTTAAGCCTCAGGGTTGATTTTAAATAGAACCACTCCAGGCAAAATTATTCTGTCAGAAATCGCGTCGTAGCTAATTTATCTCTTGCTGGTGAAAGGGTTACGCTGTTAGACGTTGATAAATAACTCCACTATTTCTTCTCCAGGAAACTGGCCGACATTTCGAGGTCGACTCGAGGGGTCGTGGTGTTGCTGAGCGATCGTTCCTCAGCGGTGCGCATCCTGGAGGACGCTAAGAGGCTAAATATGATGGACGGTCATTTCGTCTGGTTGTGGGTGGACACCGCTGCCAATATTAGCATCAGTGAAGAAGTCGACGTCAGCGATAAAGATAAACCCCCAGAGGATCGATACAAACGTAGTGTAGTTAAAAGTGATATCAGTGATATGCATGTGAATTATTTATTAAAAAACGATCAGTTTCTTTTGTTTAATCGTAATTATGGCGTTGAAAGTTCTAAATTTAAAGATCGTAACGATAGATCTCAACGTTTATTTAGTGTTGTGGATGGTGAGTTTAAAGGGGAACTTCCAGCTGGTCTACTCAGTCTCAAGCCCCTTCCGGTCAGGGTAGACAGGCATTTGGTCAAGGGCGCAGTCCGGTTGTTGATAGCTACTCTTAAGTTGGTTCTGAGGCGATCACCTTTGTGGATGCTGCAGAGCATTGCCAAAGGTCAACTTACGACCAGTTGCTGGAAACCCCTCGGGGCCAGGGAGTTCAACTTTTCCAACAGCTTTGGCAGGTAGGCATCATCACTCATACTTACATTCTGGGCTATTGTTTTAAACAGGTAAGTTGCATTTAAAAAAGATACCAAATGTTACTTTCTAACAAACTGGCTACTGCACGATGCAAAGCCCATTTTCTATAATTTAGAAGAGGTAGTAACTGCTATAAAAACGTAGTTGTACGTGGGTACAATACAACAAGATTATATTATATTATAATCATAAATAAAAAGCGAATTTGTTTTACATTGATTTTTGCAAATATGTTCTTATTCTAAGTTTTCGGGTCAATTACTGTAAGGACGTTTAGGACTAAATCATTATTTTGTATATTTGCATACGATATATGTTTTCTTAATTTTTATGCATAATTTGCGTGTTTTTGTAAAGTTTTTGAAACCCGTCTTAAAAATAATAATTTTAACAGAAATACAAAGTATGGACAAAAATACAAAGTAAGTGAAGAAATGAGAAAATATCAAAATGCGGAGAATACAACATAGCTTTAAAGAAATCGAATGAAGAAATTTTCACTGGACACGAAAGTTCATTGCTACGTAAAGTAAAAGTATTAGGAATGTAGATAATATAATTCAAAAATATGCAAAATTTACAGAATTTTTGTATATTTTTAAACATTTTTTTTTTTCAAAAAGTATCTCTAAGAGTTTAGTAATAATAATAATAAATTTATGTAGACTTTTAAAATAAAAAAAAAATAATTTCGAAATTTTCTGTTTCTGTAGCATCATTCGTCAGAATATAGCAGAGAAAACTTTAAAAGTTCAAAAGTAAAAACAATTTTGTAAAAAATAATTTTAGAAAAATACTATCAATTTACCAATTTTTACAATTTTTAATACCTAAAATTTTAAAATATCTTTTTAATTTTATCTTAAAGAATTATTTTTACATATTTTCTATTTGATTTGTTTTAGAATCTCTTGTCACATAAACTTTGTAACTTAAATTTGTAGAAACGAAAGAATTCTAAAAATTCAAAGTATTTATTGATCGCAGTTTTGATTGCAGATTTAAAAGTTCTAACTGTCTTAAAAATATTAAAAATAAAACAAAGAATAAAATTTGATTTACAAATTTTTACTTAACTTGTCCCCAAGTATCTAAAAAGTACTGGTAATTTGAACAAATAGCAATAGATTTAAGAACTCGGAAAATTTAATTTGACAAGTTTGAAATAAGTTTGAAAAAAACAGAAAATCTAAAAAAATTACAAAATACAAAATATAAGAAAAAAATAGAAAATAACAAAAATTGAAGCAATTATAAAAATAGATAATGAAGCTTCAACAATTGATTTTTTTCATTCAAAAAATCAATAGGTTTGAAAGATTACAAAAGATCTAAAAATCTACAAACAATCCTAGAATCTGGAAAGAAATTTTAAATAATGATTAAATTGCATATTTTGGCATTTTTATAAGGCTATGGCATACATTTCTGTTGAAAAAAAATGTAATTCTGTTACCTTTATTTCATTTTTTAGCCATAAGAATTAAAAAACTTCTAATATAATTTTTCCTATATTTGTTCAAATTTTTTTACTCAGTTTTATATTATTTATTCGGTAAAATTGCCTAAATAAAAGCTCGTACAATCGCACATTAATAATAATTAATTTCTCGATCTTAAGCTCGAATAAAGATATTTTTATCACACTTCGTCTTTAGTTGAATGATACTGACTAATCTTCCAACTAAAACAACAATTAATGTAACAAGTGCGAAAAATAGAAAATTTTCTTACGCGTGTGCTTATTGAATGACGAGGCGAAAAGAAATTCTGTAAGCACACAAGTAAGGAATTTTCCTAATTTTTCACATGTTAAATTCAACCTTTTATCTATATTTGCCTTCAAAGCAAAAATTGTTCTGTTTGGTTTTTTGTCAAATTTTATTTTTGCCACTCAGTAATTTCTGGCAAAAATTGAACAACTTTTTCTTTAATTTTGAGTATTTTTAGACTTTTTTTAGCAGCAGGTAATAATATATTTTACAAGATAATTTCAGTAAACGAAAAAAAACTTTCATCTCGAGATATAAATACGTTTTTTTTTTATAATTTCAATAACTGCATTGGATATTTATTTAGTAAATATGAAAATTAAACTGTGTTAAATACAGTCAATTTTTTTCAACGAGAATGTTTGTGTGAAATGAAAATATGTTTGTCTTCAGAGAAAAAAAACAAACTTTTAGGTAGGTTGGTAGGTTGTGAGAAAATGATAGATGAGAAAAAATATGGTTTTTATATATAGACTTTGCAATTATTGCAGATGTAAAAAAATAATTTGGGTTGAAATGGGTTCAATGATTTACTGCTTTTTCAATAAACTGGGTCGTCTTGGATAAAATTTACTCTAATAAAAAAATTCTAGTTCTAGCAAGTTAATAGATTTGCAGACTGCTAAAATTTGTAGCCACGGTATCAACCAATCTGAAATACTATATACTATATACTATCTCAGAGAAATGTGAACTTGAAATAAACTCTTAAGAAACTACAGATGAATGTTTTCGAAAACAAAAAAAATCTGCTTGCAGTAATCCTTACAACAGCAGTAATAAAAAGTATTTTAGCAATAGAAGATTTATTTTTTTTAAATTTCAAATTTACTATTTCGGGAACAAATTCAAAAAGAAGGGTGTTTTTACAGTCTTGTCAGAATAAGATTTGTTGCAACAGTGGAACAAGCAGTGAAAAATGTTCATGACCTTAAAAATAAAAGAGTTTAACGGCAAATGACTTCAATCCTTTGACATTTAAGAATCTACAATAGAACTCCAATAAAATTTTACACCAACTTTAATGTTGTTCGGTACTGAGACATTAATTTGAATCATCTCATAAGTTTAAATTAAGGCAGGTTTCGAAATAAAAAAAAAAGACTTTAAACTTTATAGTTTGTTAAAAAAATATATAGCTTTTAATACAACCACTATAATAGTAAAATAATATTATAGCTTTATTAAACGGATACGATCTATATGTTAATTTTTAATTGGTATTATCAAGCGTATTTTTAAATAAATTTAAACAGCTTATCGTTCTTTTAAAATTGTGATATTCTCGAAAGTTACAGCTTCTGAACAAAGTTTCAACAACTTTATAAAGAGACATAATAACTCTGAATATTAGTCATAACTTTGCCCGGTCTTAACTCGAACCGAGATAGTAATATATGCAACCTCCGGATTATCTTGTATGGTTGAAGCTTTATTAAATCAGCGGTTACCACTTTGTCAACTAAAAGCAATACGTAATGAGCACATGTTTGAAAAGCTTTGCAGAGGTTAGTTAGTGATAGAGAAGAATGTATTTGTCAATTTATTTAAAAAAAACACTACTACATTAGTATGCTCATTTTTATGTATTTTGTTTGAGAATAGTGAATTTAGAAAAAACGTTTAAATTGTATTTAATCTGATCAAAAATTGTTGAGACGAGTTTAGCCAGCAGCCGTGTGATTTTAGCAACAGTGATCAATAATCGAGCTTTTGACACCTCTCGAATTTACTTAAAATGATATTAAATTTTTGCGCGCTGAGCAGCTGTTAACTGAACTTACTTAAAAGAGTTTGTTCATTTAACATTGGCTAATAAGAAATTTTACATAAAATATTCAACTACGGTGTGTTTCCACTTAATAATTTCATAATAAGTATTCTATTTGTTTTTTTTTCTATTAGTAGTAAATTTAGAGCACCTAATAAAAAGAATATGTTCTGACTTTTGTGACATTTAAAAATCAAGCTCAAATTGCACTAGGTACACAACAACAAAGTTAGACTATAATTTGTCCTCGGTTTCATAAGCGCTCTTCCGGCAATGCACCTCAACTTATAATAGTTTCCTTCCCTCCCCCGAACTTCCCACCTTCCTCATCAATTTGAAATTAAAACGTACATTCCTGCCAGCATCGATTTATTGTAATCTCCGCCGAGTTACACCAAGAAATAATCTATCTTCTCTAGGAGCCATACCTCTCGAATACAAATTTCCTAAGTCTTTTTTTCAAATTTCGTTACAAACAAGCGTCGAAGCGTAGCTTTTCAAACAAAAGCCGTAACGTCGCTTCCGGAATAATCCGCAGACGCGTTTAGTTAAACGTCAGCTAAACCCACCCTTATCGTCTTAACTAACGATGCCTGTACTGTCCGGAATGCACAAGGAGGCTGTCGGTGGTGCGTGTGTCCGCATGATTTACACACTCTATCTCTTACAAGTTTCCTGAAACGTGAGAAGTTTATTTCATGGAAATCCCGACTGATGCGCTGAAATTATTGTTGTTATATTTGTTTCAAAATCGAGAGTAGAATTTTAGTAAAACTCGTCACGGGGAAAAATTTATTTGCATAAAGATTTGGGTGGATAAAATGTTTCTGTGCATGTCTTGTTTAACGTGTGTAATAAATTTGTAATACTTTTTTGTGATTTATAAGGCTGGCGAGAATTTTACTGCCGCCATAAATTTAGAAAATTAGAGGATGGGATGGAGTTTAGAGCTGAACTTGTGGTTGAAGTCAGCCTTGAAGCTGTTCTAAATGGAACCAGTTCTACTTGTTAAGATAACAATTATACTTGCGTGAAATTGAGTTTAATCATTATAAACACAGTATCAGTTGGGTCTAGACAATTTGGTGGGTAATACGTTACAACTGTGGTTGTTATTAATTTCATAAATTGTACGCTTAAATAGCGAAGAAAATATAGAAACAGATGAAAACTACATCGTTTTACTAAGTGTATAGAAAATTTAGCCCGGCGCATCCACCATTTATATTAAAATAAAATAAGCAATTTTCAAATAAGATGTAGTTGGTCTTGATTCTCATAAGTACAATTTTATAAAAAGTTATTCGCTGTTTTGCCCTAAGCTTCATTGTTTCACAGAAATATAAAATGGACTATAAAATATTGTGATAATAGCTTTCGAGAATGAAACATTTTTTGTCTTGACGTAATGTATTCAAAATGTTACAAGTTTGAATTCTTATTAACCTTTCAAATTCTTCCAAATATAGAAATTTTTCTAATTTTTTCAAAATTTCTGGCAATTGTAATAGTTTTTTAGAATTTTTAATTAAATTTTGCGGTTATTGGATTCAATTTTTTTCTATTAGTGTTCTATTTTTTAGATTTGTTAAAATCTCCAGATTTGTAAATTTTCTTTCATACTTATTTTTGAGAATTGCATGCAATTTTTTCTTTGCTTCTTTCAATGCTTCAGATTTTGAATACTTATTTAAATTTCTTATAATTTTGTTAAACTTTGAAATTCTTTGTATTTGTGGATTGGTGAGATGCTCGATATTGAATAAATTTGTTTTTGGATTTTGGAATTTTTAAAATTTTTTAACTTCACAGAATGGTAGAATATTACTTTCATTTTTTTTTATTTGGTCATATTATCTTTATTCCCTAAATTGTTATTTTTTTTTTGTTTTTATTAATTTAATTTGTAGATTTTTTGTTTTAATTTAGAGTTTAGTTGCCCGCACGCTTTCTATTTTTTTCTTTCAATTTTGTAATTTTTTCAATTATATCAATTCTTGTATTTAATTAACTTATTTTATTTTATTATTGTATCAGAGTTCTGTATCTTTAAGTTCTAAGAATTGTCAAACTTTCTATTTCTCTAAATACTCATTTCGATTTTATATTATTTAAAAAAAAAAATTAAATTTTAAAATAGTTTAAATGTTTTGAATTTGTACGTTAAACATATATTCGTATATTGGAAGTGTTCTAGATTTTAGACAATTTTTACACTAATTTGTATGATTCGCATGTTTTTTTTTTAATTTTAGGCTTTTAGATTCTTTCAACTTGTTAGAGTGCCTATACTTTTTGAATATTCTTACAATGGGAGTACGAAAATACGAAGTAGAATTTTGATACTTTTAATGATGAACTCATTTTGATCTAAGGTAAACGGTTCAAAAGTATGACATTTTTTGTGATAATTAGTTTTTGATATAACTCCCACAGAATAGATCTTGACAAAACGGATCGATTGGTATCCCCATATAGAGTCTAGCGAGTTTCTCACAGTCTGTTTAACAGAAGTTTATCATCGATAGTATCAAAAGCGTACTTCGTGTTTTTGTACTCCTATTATTAGACCAGACTTGATACATTTATAACAATTATTAAATTTATCATATTTTTAAATTTTGTATATTTGTCAAATTTCCTTGCATCGAATGTGTTTCATAATTTTTTTTAATTATCTTTTTATATTCGCTAGGGATTTTTTTAGTTTATTTTTATAGTTTATACAGTTTTTAGATTCTTCAAAACATTCAATGTCTCGGAATTTTTTTTAGTCAAAATTTTATATCCTTTATATTTTTTATACTAATTTTCGTTAAATTGTTGTTTATAATTTGTTATATTTTTTATTTATATTATTGATTCTAAAATTTAATTGAAAATATTCTAAAATTTCTGTATCCATTCCAACCATTTGCTGCTTCTGATTTTTTGACTTCTTAGTACATTAACTCTTTGAATAAATTACATTTTGTATTTTTAGGTTTAATATTTGTTTAGATTTTTATTTACATTTTTTAAATTTATTAGATTCTCGATATTGTACTATCTCGAACATATTAAAATTTTTAGTTTCCGATAAAATATTTTTTTAGATATTCTATAGATTTTTTAGACTTTTTAAACTATTTTTAGAACTAAGGTGTGTTTCTATTTATTGTATTTTTTTAGTCTTTCGATTTATTTTCCTTTTTTTGTTTTTTTGTTCAATACTTTCTTGTTTTTTACACTTTTTCAGATTTTTCACAATTCTTCAGATTACCGACGTTTAATATTTTATGAGTTTTTTAAACTGTATTAAAAATCTTTTTATTTGTTGTAATCGTTCAGATTCTTTATCCGAACTTCAAATAAAATACCCAATTGAGACGACATTGGAATCCATGAAAAAAATATATTATATTTGTTTCTTCGCTTCGATTCGCTTGTTTAATTCAACAACAATACAAGTGACTTTTAAAACATTAATTTAAGAAAGATTAAAAGACATTTTATGTATCCTAAAGCTCTAAAGTACAGTAATTCAAGTAAATTAAAAGTTTGAAACTGAGACAAATTTGAAAGCATTTAACTCGAAATTATGCACCCTAAAATTAGAACATTTTAAAATTATTATAATTTCTTGAAAAGAATTTATTATATTCAAAGTCATAAATTAAGTATGCCATTTTATATATTGAATAATTTAATTTGAATAGTGTTTACAAACATTTGTTCTTAAAATAAAATTTTTGGTGTATAATAATTACAAGATAAATTTAGTTTATTTTAAAATGCTTATTTTACACGTAAATCAATTAGGAAACTTCTCGTAGTATGTCAGAAAAATAAGTTGACTCAACAAAATTCACACTTTTTATTCCTTCATCTCAAAGACAACATAAAACTTGAAATAACGACCACACTCATGTTCAAAATGTAGTCCGCAGAAGTTATTTCCAAGGTGTTGACTTGTTTATCTAAAACCACACATAACAAGTTTAAAATTGCTTACTCATATTCACTAGAGCTTAATATTATGGTCATAAAACATTAATTATAACCGCTATAAAATACATGCTAACTAACTTTGAGTCGGATACTTTTTGCGCCATGAATTATAACACGTCCAACTTTTGACGTTTATCACAAATCTTAAAACTCATTAGCCTCAAACAAAAAAATATATAAATATTTCAGCTCAAGGATCTTGACGGTCATTAAAATTACATTAGAGTGTCTTTCTGTATGATTTAACACCCAACTTAAAAATAAGAAAACCCGGACAGCCTATGGATTTTTTCGTTCTGTTTACTTTAAGCCGCCCCTTATTTTCAAGTAGATAATTTATTTTTGTCAACGGGTTTTTATAAATCGCGGATACGGCTCTTAACCTACTTTTCAAAAATTACGTCAAATTTACCAGAAAACAGAGATAACCCGTGTAAAAATATTTGTTTTCCATGATGAGGGTCGAATTTGGTTTTTGTTCTGATCACCCAGACATTATTTGTACACTGCTTGACATGTGTTAAAATATTCAAGAACGAGGTCAAGTCTTATAATGTAATAAATGGAATAAAATGTTGAGCATAAAGTTTTTGTGTTTATTGAGTGCTGTAGCAATAAAAACATGTTATTTTCTCCTCTTTGTTAAATTTTTGTTTCTAGATTCGGTTTACTGTGACTTTGAAACCTGTAATATAGTACTGGAATAATTTAGTGTAAAAGATAACACCTGCGAGGTTGTTAGTTTATCACATAAAACCAAATTAACCAACTTAAAGGGAGGTGTAACGTGACGTCAAAGTTGCGAGCCTTGATTTATTATTCTGGAGTTTTTACGACGAAAGGAATCAACTAAAAGCAGGAATTACTTATTTTATTATTTTACCTTCTTGGAAAGTTAGAAACTCCAAGACAGTGAAGCAACATTAATAATTCAACAAGGATTTACATCAAGTCGTACAATCCTGCGTTGCAAAAAGCACAAAATGACTCGATTACTGCCTCTGAAACAATACGAATTGACGTGACATAAATATTTAACTTGAATGTAAAATTATAACGGTGTTAAAATGAAAAGACTAAGTTTTGTGAAATAAGAGTTATGGTTGCAATTTTCCAACTCCCAACGGTATCAGATAAATTTAATAAAGAATCCAAGAGGAAAAAAGGAATTCTTACAAAACTTGGTTTATTTTCAGGATCTATTGGTACTCTTCAGGGGACAAATCAAAATTCCAATTACGCAAATTTATCCGTCGAGTTTGAATAATTCATCAAAGAACGGTGAGAGATATTCAGTTTTCATTTAAAGCTGAATTCAGTCTCATAATTACCCACTTTATTAAAGCTCGGTGTGACGGTAAAAGAAACTTTGCTGGCTGAAATTAACTTTTTTTGTGCAACAAAACACGATGAAGACATCAGATGGCAGATTCCCATCACTCGAAAACCTTCTTAATAATACATTGTAGTAGATTTTATTTTATTTTGTACGAAAGAGTAAAACCCATCCGATCGAGTTTACGAGTTAAAATCCTGAACCACTCTGGTCCATAAAATTCGCTGATAAATATTAAAGCGCTTAGTTTGTTTCGTCGACGCAAATTACTTTAAGAGGCTTAGTTCGGTAAAATATACATCGCTTACGCCACTCCATTAATTTTTAACAACGGAAAAGTTAAGTACAGAGAAAAATGACGAGGCAACAAGGAGACTTCTTGATTTTATATTTAGGCGCGTGTTTCATAAATTTTAAGAGTAGCTGAAATGTATGTTCCTCGTTGCGTTAAATAAATAGCCTCGTCGTGAAAACACCGAAAACACACTAAAAGGGAGCGAAAAAAAGAAACAATATTTTGAGGTGACCTCTGCTGAAACATGAAACTTTACACCTCAGGAAATCTGATTTATTTATTTGTTATACGCTTTACCGTATTTTTCTGACTGTGTGGTCGATATATTTTTGTGCAGTAACTTACAATGAAATTTTCGGATTGCTATTATTAAATTGACGGGCGCTTTATATGTTTATTTTGGAACAAACTGGCCCGGCGCATCCACCATTTTTAAAAATAACAAAAATTGGTTTATTTCTCTCGAGAGTGCTACGAAATTCATTGGGCAACCTTCAAATGAACAATGTTAAAAAAATGTATTACCACGACAAAAGTAAGATTCGTGATGAGAATTTGATGCTGTTAAACTGTTAAAAAGAATTCTGTTTTATTTAGCGTCCAAAATTTATTCAAGCTATAAATTTATTTTCCACTACACATTCCATGTAAATTTATTATTTTGAAAATAAAACAGATGCAATTTAAATGCATAGAAGCAAATTTGCATTCAAAAGTTTTTGTAGTTTTTCACTAAGTTCTTACTTTGTAGACTAAGACAAATATTATATTGAGACAATGTAAGAAACAGATCTACTGTTCTGAAAATTCTTCTAAATCTGTTTTTTCATATTTTAATGGGTAAATTTAAGTAAAGGAAAATGTGCATTTTACGTTGTCGCATATTTTTTCCCTAAATAATCAAAGCTTAACTAAAAAAAATGCCTGCTCAAAAGACATTTAGAAGGTTCATCAAAACATGGTTTTACTTGATTAACATCAAAATTTATGTTAGAAACGCAAAATGAGTCGGTCGGATAAAAACGGTAAATTATTTTTCTTAAAATTACGATTTGTATGTTTAAATAACCGAGCTGCATAAAAATTGACACGTGCTTCCCAAAGTGTTAGTGTTGTTATAATGAAGTATCGTAGAAGTGCTGTTCCGAATTAAAACACAAATTTTTCGCCTTAAACTTTGTTTTATTTCGCAGTTAAATAATAAGTCACGTTTTTGCACTTAGTACGTATAATCAAGTTATGAATACTATTTTTTTTATTTTTGTAATTTCCTGTGAAATGTACAGCATTACTTCATTATTATGTAAGAAGTGAGAAAAACCGTCCGACTTTTTCACTTGTAAATACAAAGTTAAAAATGCATTTGGTCCGAACAAAAATAAAAATAGCAATATTTTCAAAGGTCAAGCTCGTTTTACGCCATTTGGAGATGATAGTACACTGCGACTGGCTTACCTTTTGACATTCTAACAGTTATAGTATGATGAACGTAATGAACGACGATAATAGAAACAACCTTCATTTATTAACGGAGGTGTTCTTATTATTAAATAATTAAAGAATTACCAACAAACTCATAGTTATTTCGTATTTATCCTGTTCCATAAAATAAGAACTTAACATAAAAAAAAAACTTTTTTTGCATTGTATACGATTAATTGAAGCATTCATGTGTAGACAACAGTACAAATAGAATTTTCAAAGCATAGAATAACCTATGTTTCTGTCCAAAATAACAGCAGAAATTTCCTGTTCACATGACGGATGGGCTGTAAATATGCCAGTGAGCGTTACCACCTTAAACTAATTATAATGGGAGTAATAACTTTGGCGCAACACAACATACTTTATCAGCAATTAGAAATGAAGGGTGTTTGAAAAACGTCTTACAACACTGCCCATCCCAATTTCATATTTCAGCAAATGTCCCATAAATCCTTATAACCGTCTGAAATACATGTTCTTCTTGTTCCACATAATAAATGGTCCTACGAACGAACACAAGGAAGAAAAGATTTCAAAACGACTCCTCCTCACTGACCGCATTTCTCTCCGGAATTCGATTAAAAACTTTCACATGGAAAAACATACCGGAATCTTGTACGCATGCATTGACTTTGTTTTTGGCCAAATTAGAGCTTTGTGACGGACAAGTTGAAAAAATATTTCTTTTTATAACAAAAGAAAAGAATGGAATCTGTATCGCCTCTGAAAATTTCAAACAAAGCTTTGTTTGATGAGTAAACTTAGAATTTCGTTCGACGAAAAGTTTTCGCAAAGAAAAATGAGTTGTGTACTTATCGAGCGTATTTGGATATCGAATTCGGAGCGACATGGATTGTTGTAAATTTATTTATCGGTGGAGTTAGCGAGAAATTGAGTCATAAAACAAATTTTATTTTATGATTTACAAGAATAAAAGGTGTAAATCATTTGTGTGAGGTAGATAACGGCAATAAAAGTTATCGTGGTCAGCTTAATAGAGAACCGTTTAATTTCCATTTCGTTAAAATCTCTCAAAACATCCCTCGTGTAAAAGTCAACTTTGTATTTAATTAATTAGACACTTAGTTAATTTTTATGAAATTTGGGGCACTAATGCGCTTCCTTTTCTACTGCTAGCTGACACCGATAAACTATCTTAAGCAATTCTGTTACAATCGGGTTTTAATCACCGAAATCGCTAATTGGTGGCAATCGGTGTTCGCATTCATCTTACGGGATGTAGGTTCCGCTACAACCATAAATCATGTCACACTCTTAGCAGAAATTGATGTGTTCTCCTTGTTAGAACTTGTTTACTCGGTAACAAGGTCGAATGAGAGAATGAAGAATAAAAGCGAGTAAAGCTGACGACATTACACATAGCTCTGGATGTAACAAAAAAGAAATCATAGAAGATCTAGATAAGCACCTGGATTTGCGTCGTCCTTTTTGAGAAAAGCGTCAGAGTAGAAACGTATAGCTTATTCGATTGGGTCGTTACGCCGACGCCGACCTTAATCAATGCTCTTCGACAAAAACCTTGCGGTTTGATTGATGCAGACGAACAAAAAGCGAAAACTCATCCAACAGACTGTGCCTAGTTCAAGGGAATCTCCGGTAATGGGCTATCAGAAATCGTCGGAAAGGTTTTAATGGAATACAATCTGGTGCGATGGGGTAGAAAAGTAATGTTTTATCTAAATCTAGTTTTGCTTTTTACGTAACTAAGTTGCAAAGCCAACAAAAAGTTTCACATTAAGTTTTTACGTTACCAAACTGAACGGGTTGTATTCTAGGTCATCACAATAAATATTCATCAGCAATTTTAAAATATCTGATAAAGATCGAATCGATAGAATGGACGTGTCAAACTAAACAATTAACCCGGCGCATCCACCATTTAGAGCAAAACACATTTTGATTTTCGTTTAGTCCTGTCGGAATCTAGTTAGTTTTTGTTTAATGCATATCATTCTAATAAAACATGGATACAAAATAAAATCTTTTTTTATCAAAAATATTCATTTTGAACAGAACCTTCCTTTACAAATTCGACATATTGAGAAGATCGAAATAATAACCTGAAACTTTATGCTTTATGTGTATGGATGCCACTGTCTACGTCTCTGCTCAAGAAATCCGTTAAATCGATGAAGCAAAAGGGCTAATTTGCGAAACCGCTTATGGAAAATTGCCGGAGAAGCAGGAACGCCACCATCTCTTGTTATTGCAATCCCTATTGGCGGTATGCCATTGTGATCATTGCGATCGAAGAGAAGAGGGTCAATTTATGACGTCACCAAGTTCAGTGGCGCGCTTGAATGTAGCTTAATTACAAGGATCAGCTTACGTAAATTTACCGGCACAATGAAGTCTCATAGGGTAGTTTAACGTAGATAAATATTTCGGGTGCTCAATTATCATTTGAATCCAATCTTGGTGGTTCCTGTATCGTGTTACCCGTACAAGAACATTTTTATAAAACTAACAAGAGCTTCTACTTTAGAATCGATAGGAATGTCGTGCACTTGCAAGTTTGCAGCTCTGTAAATAGAGGTCATAATTTAACCGTGTCTAGTTGCTGCTATTTCAACGCAGAGTGCACGATTTCGTTTCTGCGTGATTGAGTTGTTAAATTTAAACTCCGACAGTTAATTAAACGAAAGAAAGAACGCGTTAATGAATTCATAATCAAAACCGACTTAGCAGATGAATTTAATGAAACTCGTTTATTAAGTTGCATCTCTAGATTGATTTTTTGTGGGCACAGATAACAATGAATAAAATTCAATTTACAGACCCTGAAATAAACACGTTTTGTTATATTTCGAATGAAATCAAATTATTCACTTTCTAATTTGACAGATTGCCGATTGATTGCTACATCTGCAAACCAACACAAATAATAACCATGAATCATGTCATTCCTGACTGATTTAATGTTGTCTGTTTCAGAGAATTGAAAGCAGCCTGCACAGATGCTTTGGCCGGCAAAAAATTTTCACAAGAAATTGGCGTTGACAAAGTGGACAAATCATTAGTTGCGAATTTCGAAATACTTAACTTAGTTCCTGAACGTAGCACCAAAGAAAGCGACCTATTTAGCAATAGAAGCGAGACAGGTGGGTAATTATTCAAATAGTAAAAGTAAATAGTTTTTTGATTTATATAATATAAACTTTACAGTTTTCAGTTCATTAGGTTCTATTCATAAAGAATAAAGTTTATGAGTTTTATTTAATACTGTATCGATTTCATAGCATTTTCATTATTGTATTTGTTGTGTAATATTAGCTCCAATGAAACCTTTAAAACTGCCAATACTAATAAGTTACTGTTTATCATGGATAATTATTTACCAAAATTGCAAATTTCCTAGCAAATTTATCAACACGATTTTAGTTACTTTATAATTATTTTTTATCATAAACTTTTTATAAGCTGAATTTGCATTCCAAAAATAATTACATGCTTCAACAATATTTAAAAATGAAGCATTATTATAATCAATTTTGCGCTATTCATTTATCGGAAAACCAAAATTAAACTTTAAATATCATTTGTGTATAATTGATATTATGAGTTGTTATTACAAACGACAGGTATTTTTTAGAATAGCTAATGAAATAATTGAAAATTAATATAATATACTTTAATTGGGCGAGTACACAGAAGGAAAGTGTCAAAAGTCAGTAAAATCAATTATTACCAATTTTATGAAAATGCCTCAAAGCTCAGAGTAACAGGCTATGTCTATTCATCGTTTTTAACACTCCCGGAAGATTACATTAGAAATGAATGAACTACTCTTTGAATTCTGGACCCCGTTTCAAGGCATTTCTACGAATCGACATTACTTAACGGTATTAATAATAGTTATTTAAAAGTCAGGAAATCACGTTTGACAAAAATGAAGTACGAGATCTTGTTTAAAATTTTTGAATTTGTTTTGTTGTTTCTCAAGTCGTAATATACAATTATCGTCTAACGCACGTAGAAGCACTTAAGCAGCGAAAATAAGTAAAAAATTATTTTAATTACAAATATGACTAAAATTCCAGTTATTCAAAGCACAGAGGAGTTTTTTTTATATATACAGGGTGAGTCAATAGTGCGATATCGGTCAATCTTGATTTTCTCATTTATAATCTGAAATTTGTCAATATGCATATTTAAAAATTATAAATATTAAAAAATATTAAATCTAAAATTAAATATTAAAAATATTTTATTTTAGACAGGGTGGTCTAATACTCCAGGATCGTACTCAACTTAATTATTTTAAAGAAAACCCTACTTATTTTTTTGCCTGTTTTGATTTGTTCGATAATGTATATCTTATTTTTAAATTTAATGTAATATTGGCAAGTTAATCATTTTCTTTAAGTTTTGAAAATAAATTCATTGGAAACACATATTTTGTGCTATATTTGAAATATTTTTAAAATATGCACTTTTTTCTTACATGTATCATAACGTATTGAAAAGTCCCATAAAATAAATACGAAAGATCGTGGATCGACCGATATCGCACTATTGACTCACCCTGTATATTTTTAAACGGTTTTATCTTTTTGTTATTTATTTATTTATTCAGTTAGGAATGAAAAAACATTTTTTTTTAAGAAATTCCATCATTTTTCACAAACGTATATTTTAATAATGTTCAAAGATACAGGATGGGTCAATAGTGCGATATCGGACGATCTTGCCTTTTGCAAAGAATAGAATCTGATGATACAAGGAGATAATATAGGGTGTTTCATTTAAAAAATGAAGTTGTAGCTGTTGAAATATTGTACAAAACAAGTGTTTCTAATAAACACCCTGCATGATAGCATCAACTAATGCTATATACGAAAGAGAGAGGCATACGAAAGAGCAAATGATTTTTTTTTAGGTTCTTAGAAAACTGTGGTGATCAAATGCTAATAATAATGCTAAAAATGTACTTACCTTTATTGAAGAGATCTATTTTCAAAATTTTGTAAAAAATTGAATCACTTGGCAATCTTAAAATCAAAATTTAAAAACAAGATTTACATTTAAAGCACTTGATCGAACAATTCAGAATATGCACAAAAAAATCCTATTTAAAATAATTGAGTTGCGTACTGTCTGGAGTTTTTATACACTCAGTCTAAGATGTACTTAATAATAATACTTCATGTATCATAATGCATTAAAAAATCTCATATCATGAATGCGAAAGGCGAGATCGCCCGATATCGCAGTATTGACACACCCTGTATATGTGAATATGAAGATAGAGCGTTCGTTTTGTAGTTTGTAAAAACCTGAAACTTAATATATTATTTTAATTTGATTGCTTGTTTTTATTTTGTCATCACAGTTGAACCCAGCACGTCGAGCGTCAAGTGGAAAAGAGTCGGAATGGTGTCCGGAAGGTCTGTCAGATTAGATACGATCATTTGGCCCGGAGGAGACCTCTCAGTAGCGGCGGTCTCTTCAAGAGCCAGGACCGTATTCCGAGTTGTGACGGCCTTGGCGCCTCCTTTCGTCATGGAGGGCGAGTTAGACGAAGATGGACAGTGCCTGAGAGGTATTTTTATCAACGTAAACAAGTTATGAAGAATGTGAAGTTGCTGTTTAATTAAATCAATATTCGTTTCCTTTGTTCTTTTAACAAAAAACATTCTAAACAAAATTAGGCGGATATTTGACCTAGTAGCTGAAATAATTGCTTTGTAAATTTTATCGAACAAAACATAATGCTGACGTCAGTGAAGAGTGCGAACAGACGTGGAGTGGTTTAATGCCCAACACAAAAACCATTCGTTTGCGTGAAAATCTGTTCAAGCATACACCTCAAAAATCGTGCAATTAAATTGATTTTGTGCTGAATCAAGGTCTGGCTAGACAAAAGGTAATTAATCTTGAGCAGAGATGCTTTTAGCGAGAGATAATTAACAACTACAGTCACCGTAACAGAATTTTCCGGTAGCACGACTCATTAATCTCACGTTGCAGGTCTTCCATGTCATCGAGTGCTGACATCGGACAAAGACAACTTGACGTTAGTTTTCAACGAAATGCAGCGTCTCGAAGAGGAGGAAGACGAAGAGGAAGAATCAAATCCAGAGTACAAACAATTCTCGAACGATTACGAAGAAAACGAGCGATTTTTTCCGTTCCAGAAATTTAAGTATCGCACCAATTGTTGTTACGGTCTCTCAATGGATCTATTAGAAAACGTCGCACAAGAACTCGAGTTCGATTTTCGATTATACATCGTTGCTGACGGTTTTTTTGGATCAAAGATGGTGAAACATCGAAAATTGCGCGAAGTCGGGAAGAAGTATCGCTACAAGGACGAGTTTGGGGCGGCGGAAGGACGACAACGAGAGATAACAACCGATGTTGATGTTAAATGGAATGGAGTTGTTGGTGACCTTGTGTCAGGAGCGGCTCATATGTCTTTCGCAGCTTTGAGCGTCTCCAGCGCCCGGAGCGAGGTCATCGACTTCAGCGTTCCATACTATTTTAGCGGAGTGTCTTTGTTAGCTGCACCCCAACAAACATCCGAAATACCGTTGATGGCCTTTCTTCTACCGTTCTCTCCGGAACTCTGGATCGCTATTTTTACAAGCTTGAACATCACAGCGATCGCCGTTGCAATATACGAGTGGTTATCACCTTTCGGTCTAAACCCATGGGGAAGACAACGCTCAAAAAACTTTAGCATGAGTTCCGCTCTGTGGGTCATGTGGGGTCTTCTCTGTGGTCATCTTGTAGCCTTCAAAGCTCCCAAGAGTTGGCCCAACAAATTCCTCATCAACGTTTGGGGCGGATTCTCGGTCATATTCGTTGCGAGCTATACAGCCAACATCGCTGCTTTGATTGCTGGACTTTTTTTCCACAACACCGTTTACAGAGATACCAGCGTAAGTCTTTTTCTTTATTGACTAACTTCGTTAATCTCCAAAGATTGAGATGAATTAGTAAACGAGTTGGATTGAAACAGTCCTAACTTTAACAAGTAATTGCCATTAGATGATTGCTCCATTACTGTGGACGGTAACGAGCAAATTAAACGTCGTATTATTAACGCTAATATCCTTTAATTGTTGTTTTGTGTGCAGTGCGCCCTCTTGAAATGGTCTAATTTCGGTAGCGTTTTATTGTGGGGAAATGAGTGACAGCGGTAAAAAGGGAGGAAAGTGGAGCTAATTTATTTCAAAAATGACGGAGGTGCTGGAAAAATGAACTCACAAAACAATGAAAATTCACTAAATAATAACCGTTGCTGGATGCAAAATTTCAACAGCTTTCGATCGCAACATAACTTTGGTTTTAGCGTTAAAACTTTCTATTTTAATCGAAAAACGTAAATTATGTTTGTTTTCTCGAAACAAATTGTTTTACTAATCTTTCTAAAAGCTTTTCAAGTATCGTTTTTTTAGCTATTACGATTTTTTAACTTGTATTTATTTGAAAATAGTTAGTGCTTAACTATTACAATAGATATTCTGTTCTTGGCTTTGTTGTGCAACTTCCATTATCTAAACGATGACATTAACTAAGAAGTGATATCACAAAATTGTGACACTTTATGATAATTTCCTTCTAAAAGCTGTTTTGTCATCGAGGAATCACTAAATCCGATTAGGTTTTATAAAGCTCAATAAACAATATAGCTAGACTTTGTAAACATTTAAAATATTTGCTTTTACAAATAATACGAAGTTTTTTAAAAAAATGATTTATTTTGGTTCTCTAACGTTGTACCGTAATCTTCTAGCAAAAAATGCGCCGGATGAGTTTCTATCTTTAAGTTTATTTTTCCAGAAAACGGAGAGTTTTAACAAAAATCGACTTTTTCAAAGCTTTTGAGATAAGAACATAGCCAGAGAAAAGAAACAAAATATTCAGTCTGAAACTCGTCTCTTTTTCTCAGTATCAATAACTATAACCTCCCCTAGTCTCGCGTCGCTTGTAGACAACAAAGAAAGACGTTTTTTAGAATAATTTTATTTATTACTTTCTGGCTCAACCGTACTTTACTACAACTCCCAAAAAACATGATAAAACTTTTAAACTCATCCCAACAGGCTTTATTCTATACTTTATCGTTATGAACACACAACTTTAACAAGCTTGTTGACCTTGAGTGAACCCTGTGAAATTCTGTTTATGCTGATTTTCATCCCCCGTACTTCCAGTAAATAATTCTCTTCGACATCTTTACGTTGTTAAACAAAATCGTTCGATCGCACGTTTAAAACAGTCGTGGCATTTTTTCGCAGAATTATCTTAGTGTTATGAAATTCACAACCCCTAATATTTATTTTCACTCAGGGAATCCCAAGAGGAAAATTTCTTGTACATATGCGTTTTAATATTAAAAATGTAATGTGTCACATTTTTCCAGTACACCGCCTGCGAAAACGTTTATATGAAATGTTCGTTCGGGATCATTTGGGAATAACATTTCGTGAAAGGAATAGGCGCAAACATCCGTGTGAGAATCGATTTGATACGACACTGGTATATCTTGTAGCGTTATGATAATGGTGTAGGCAATCCTTCACATTTCATGCCCTTGTTTGTTTTGACGAGCTTAATGTAGCGAGTTTGCTTAACTTCTAAAACGACAATTAATTAAATGTCAGTTGCTCGACTTTGGCGTGAAACCCGCAATGTCGCAGAATGTTAAAGAAAGGAAAGAAAATTTTGACTGATTGAAATTCCCCTTAGACTTTTTGTGAAATAAAGTCGTAAAGATTTGGATTTTGGATTTTTTACGACTTTCCCAAAAATAAAAATATTCAATTCTAATTAATTAAATGTCATTCACTAAGCTCCGAAACGTGAACCCAAATGTGGACGCTAGTAAAATGAAAACAGTTCGACACTTTTTACGACTCAGGTCATAAAAATTTGACGGAGATTCAATTTCGTTAAAGTGAACGGAGATTTAGTTTATTATACTTTTATCAGTAGTTGACCGTAATACAAAAGATAAGACGAGATGTCAAGAGAATGGTTATGTCTCTTATTTTGTGCTAATATACTTGAATTAAAGTTACTAAATAAATTAAAAGCTAGTTGTCAGCCAATCTATCGGCAAATTGGTAGATGATAAACATAAAATATGACTATAATTTGATTGATTAGAATGTATATTATGTTCAAATAGATTAAATTATCGATTACACATTGTTAATTTTATAGCAAGTGAATATTTCGAAAACTGTGTAAATATAGTAGCAAAAAGCCATAAAATTTAAAAGTATCACTTAATGATAAATATGCGCATTAAATGTTTCAAACTTGCTATTATTTTAGAAAGACCAGTACCACAATCGGTGTAATAGCCATTTTATGTTTTGCGTCTCTTATTTATGTTCCAAACAAATAACAGTATCCTGTTATGTAACTTTCTAACTAAAATAAAATTGTTCCGTCCAGATGTTTTTGTACACCGGGATTTGCTACGATTCATTAATTTGCCAACTTGAAATTTTGCAATTTCTGAGAGTTGAAACACTAGTCATTTTTTTGTGCAGTTATTGAGCCAAAGAGTTGGTGCTCCGCGCTACACCGCCGCCGAATACTACGTACAGAAAGCCAACAAAATCCTTTGGCAGCACGTGAGCAAATACTCTCTCGAGAACATTGAAGATGGCATCGATAAGTTACGCAACGGCTCTCTCGATGTCCTGATAGCAGACACTCCAGTTCTCGACTACTATCGAGCAACCGATCATGGTTGCAAACTCCAAAAGTTTGGAGAGAACATCAACGAAGACACTTATGCGATTGGAATGACCAAAGGTTTTCCTCTAAAGGTCAGATGGTTCTTCACACTTTTCTATAACACCTCATGTAACTTGTTTCGCAGGACAGCATCTCGGCAGTGATCGCAAAATACTCCAGCAATGGTTACATGGACATCCTCCAAGAAAAATGGTATGGAGGACTACCATGCTTCAAACTGGCTACAGAAATCGCACAACCGCGACCTTTAGGTGTTGCCGCAGTTACTGGAGTCTTTATTCTTCTAGGTGTTGGAATTGTTCTTGGCCTTATCATCTTGCTCGTCGAGCATTTGTTCTTCCGTTATACTTTACCAATTTTACGTGACAAGCCTAAAGGTTCTATTTGGAGGAGTAGAAATATAATGTTTTTTAGCCAGGTCAGAATGGAGTGGTTTTTCAAGTAATTCAATACAATAATGTCGTTCTTTAATGTTTGTTTGCAGAAACTTTATCGTTTCATCAATTGTGTGGAGCTGGTGTCACCCCACCATGCCGCAAGAGAGCTCGTTCACACCATACGACAGGGACAAATTACTAGTTTGTTCCAAAAAAGCATCAAAAGGGTTCGTATAGGTTCAAGTGGATGTGTTTGTGTTCGTTGTTAATTTATGTCGGAGAGGGGAGCGGATGGACTCGGAAACGGATTCAATATATTTCGAATAAAATGGATCGCGAAAACAGAGAAAAACCGACAACGCACTAAAGCCATCACGTAAATTTAATCTGTTCGGTTTTTAACTTCCAGAACAAACTGAAGTGAAATTCAAAACATGAACTAGGTTTGTGAAAGCATAATAAAACGAATAAAAAACAATTTACTGCATCTATATGTTTAGTGAGTTCATTTTAAACAGTTTTATCTGTTGTGTGATTTATTTAGACATTTTTAGTTATTAATGGCATGAATGTTTTGTGTCAAGCTTCGGAGCATCTTGTAGTTGCTTTAAAAATAGTTAGCTCATTAAATTTGCAAATATTATAGATTTGTTTTTTAGCTAGTTTTGATATGTTTGTCAATGATTTTTTTACAGCATAACTGAAGAGACTAACAGTTCATAAAGTCAAGAATTTTTGTTAACGCAATCAACGTATTGTTATAATTTGTAAATAACTACATTTCTGACATTCTTAAATTATAACTTGAATTCCATAGAACTGAAAGTTACCAGTAAGGTTTCTGAGCAGAATACCAAATTAATTAGATTATATTATTATTACAGACATGTTCATTTACGAGTAATTCAATTGGTTGTTCTGATAAATTCAACATTTAAAAATACGAAGTGTTCCGGATTAACAGACGATGTAATAGAATCGGGAATTACTATAAGTTTAAAAACTTTATGGCTTCTGTTAAGCTTGAAATTAAATTGCGACACTTTGTAAAAGGTATACATTTAAACTGCTGATTTTTGCAAATAGTAATTAAAATACTTGCTTCTTTTTAAAGCTACAAATAAAAGTAAACGCTATTTAATTTGTTGACATAAAACGCTTCACTTTAAATAGTAGGAATAAATTATTTTGTTAGTAGAAGACGCAGCACTTTTTCTGACGAGTCTGCAGAATTCACTTCGTTTGTCTCACAAAGCAATGAGCCATAAAAATTACATTACATAAAATTATTTAGAACAGAACATACTGTTTATTTATTATTTATTCCAAAATTAGAACCTTTTCTACACTAGTCGAAAACTCTGAACGGAGTGTTCTCTTTGAACATTTTTTTGTGCTTTCTTACAAAATTCATCAATTCGTCAAAAAGAGTTTATCCTGTATAATATTAAGACGAATTTTGCAAAGCAAAGCTTGTGAAAATCTTAAATAATTAGATAACTTTTTAACCACCAACAAAATCTTTTACCAACAACGTCTTTATTGGTTTGCAGTTTCAGACATTTATCTGAAATTGATAAATATTTTCTTATATTCTGAAAAAAAATTAAAAATTAATTGCTAATTTATGATATTTTTCAACACAAATTTTTGTTTGCAAATTATTTCGTTATTTTGTTTTATCTTGATAAAAACGTCAGTAGAACAGATATATATATTAATACTTATTTCTTTTGGCCTTTCTGCATTCTGCTTTGACGTAAAATCTTGAAATCGCGTATATCGTCAGACTTTGATCAAAGCAGAGCTTTCACCTTACTTCACAAAAAAACTTTTATCTTCAGCTGTACAAGAATAACGAAATTACGGAACTAATTACTAATTAGCCTCTATTTTGTAGGTTTTATTTTGGTCTAGGCCATAATAATAAAGTGGAACGCCCTCCTGTCAGTGTCAATAATTAATTCAATTAGTCTAATTGTTGACGTTCGGAATCTATAAAAAGCTAATGTGAGTTCTATTTTAACAAAAAAAAAGAAAGGAGGACAAATAAGAGAATACCCTTAGAAAGTGTTTAGTATAATAACAAAGACTATTATTATTTTGTGGTTTTTACCTCATTACCTTTGCCGCAGATAAAATATTTCTCCAAAACTGATGTTGAAATGATAATTTAATTACGATAGTCTACCCACTGGCAATTTAGTTTTCAGCCAAAACCTTTTATTCTATTTTTGGCCTTTCGGTTAAAACCTTTTATTCAATTTTTCTACTTCATAATTATTTTTTACAAATGAACATTATGGGGCAAGACGGGGCATAACTACAAAACCAAAGAAAAATAAGATAAAGAGGAAAACGTTTAATGTTTACCACTTTCCTGTGCAAAGCAGAATTAGAAGAAGAGAAAAATAAGAAGCCAAAGCCAAAAAGAAAATTAAAATTTTAAAAAAATGACTAAATAAGAAAAAAAGCAAATTAAGAATAAAAAAAGAAAACGAAATAGAAAGCAACAATGTCAAATTTTAAAATCTAACAAGAAAAAAACGGACACAGAAAAACGTTTGAAGCTAACATCTAAAGATATATCTAAAGAAAATGTGACAATATAATAATAAATAAATAAAATATCCTTACAATTGTACAATATTCCAAAAATGGACTTTGCTGAGTGACAATGAGGACGAGACTGTTCATGTTTGCGTTGTGTAAACCATACTCTTAAGGGGGGAAATAGGTGTAGCAACTTCAAAAAATTCATTTTTTTTTCTTTTCATAAATCGATCGTAGAACTATTCATAAATATATTTTCAAAATTTCAAAACAAAATTTTATGCGGTTTAAGAGTTATAAGCGATAGAGTGAATGTCCCTCTGTCGAAGAGTTGGAGCGCGTGGCATGTAGTACGGAGCCGTCGAGCAGCTAGTCACTCTAGATCTATGTGGAAGGTATTGAAGATAAAAAACACATCAAAGATGATTTTTTGTTCGTTGGAAAAAAAATTTTAGAAGTGTGAAAAATTTTAAATTTCACACCGACTTTTATCGCAAGTGTTTCCTTAGGTACATAAATAAACGCGTTTTTCTCGAACCACTTTTTTCGAATTTGTGTACACTCTAGCTTCTACAGTTTTTGATCATTCGTTATCAAACTCAGCACATAGTTGCTTTATATAATTACGCTCTATGTGAACCTCAAACATAAACAATATCTTTATTTTTACAAATTTTTTTATTGCAAAGAATGGTAAAAAATCATACTAAATTTCCACAGTCCTCAGAAAAAAATTAATTTTCGGTATTTTTTGGAGGGATTGAGGTTCACATAGAAGAAACACTTATAAAGAAAGTAGATTTTTTTGAAAAATTGATTTCGGATGAAAATTGTGACCTCCAGGATGTACACAAATTAGCCAGCCGGATGGCGACTTACAATGCACGGCAGCTGACCTTTCCGAAATTTTTCGAGGAAAAATGTTTGAAAATTTCATAATATACTCTTGAACATATGCATAACATAATTCCATAATATAAATGAAATATATTTATACCTTATGTGTAAAAAAAAATCGTAAAATACGCCGTCCTATACATTCTCTTACACCTATTTCCCCCCTTAAATGAGTAAAGTCAGAAAACTACTAACAACTTTTTTTTATCATCTGGAATTTCATTGCATTGCATTTATGGCTAATATTTTATCATCAGTTGTTGATTTTTTAAGAGGAAATTCAACTTATAAAAGTGTTATTTCATATCTTATTTTACACCAGGATACTCCGTCTAACCCCACCTATGGGGCAAAATGGGGCAAAATGACTTTTCTCGTTTAAACTTTTGATTCTGCTCAAGTTAGTTAAGAAAAGTTGCTATGTTGTCAGTTGTTTAAAAAAAGACTTACCAAATTTAAATTAAACAAAATCTATTTTTCGTTTTCTTTCAAAATGTGGATTTTATTCAATATCAAACTTTAAGTACTCCGTCTTCCCTCACATTTCCCTAAATATCTTTCTTTTAAACTATCGCGATAAATTAAAGTTTATCTTGTAAACTGTATTCATAAATTTGACCTAGCAAAATTTGTTTTCAAAACAATTTCTACTGTCAAAAGTAATTCGTAATTAAAAAAATTGAAATTAAATTTTTAGTTCTATAAGTAAAAAAAAAACAATTTAGTATTTAATCACTATGAACTTCAAATAAATTGAACTAAATTTTTCTAACTATGCTAAATTGAAATGGGGTAAATCAAAATAATTTGTGAAAGTGTAAACAATGTCGCCAGCTACATTTATAGGAAACAAAATTCTAGAGAAATAATAATAAATTGATATTCCGATAAAACTAATAAAACATTTTTATATTCGCAAATATGTATACATAACTGATAGGTAGGTATTTATTTTTGGATCAAGTCCAATAAAATAAAAAGATACATTGATTGGTATCTAGGGGATAGGTAGGTATTCAAAAACCGTCTGAATTAATATGTTCCGGCGCCGTCGCGCTGCTGGCCATTCCATCCGTTCCGTGTGTTGTCTTCTTCGGTTCGAAACCCCTTGATGACTATTGTTTCAGAAGGAACACGAACAGCGTAGGAGAAGAAAAAGCAAGGCGCAGTTTTTCGAAATGATCCAGGAAATAAGAAGGTACGTATTTAGAATCTAGGAAGTAGATCATAAATCAACGTTAAAAATAAAGTACGATTCGCAGGCAACAGCAAGAAGAGCGCGAACCGCCACTCGAGCCGGTAACGGAAGTCGACTCGGAATACCAGATGTCTCCTGACGAGAAAAAATCCAAATTAAGTCCCAGCATATTACGTCGAACTTTCATGCGATCCAGTCCGAAAGCGGAGTCGCAGAAAATTAAATCGCCGACAATGATTTTCAACAAACCGTTGTTCAGTCCACGGTCCAAGAACAAAGCCAGAAGTTCAACGGCTCTTAACGTGCGAAGGTTCAGCACCGATAGTGTCTTCAATTCACAGACCATGAAACTGGATCATAGCACGGCGGTGGGACGACGGTTGAGTAAAGACGCTTCCAGTTTCCTAACGAGTAGTCCTCCGGATATAAATAGCCGGAGGTCGAGTTACTTGGATATTATCAGTTCCGGGAATAAACTTTCAGGGAAAAGTCCCGTTTTATCTATAGAAAACGTTTCGGACGCTAGTTCCAGATCTAACGAACCACTGCGGAAGCTGTCGGATTCGGAAAGTATAGGACGAAAATTGGCGACTTTACCGAAGTATCGTGAACCGGTGGAGCGACACCGTCTCCAACCCCAATATAGTCTAACTTTAGGAAAAAGTGACGAAACTCTCACAAAATCTGACAAATCTCAACCAACTCAAGTATCTTCTGCAAAAAGTTTCAACAACGTGTCAGAACCAGATGCCAACTTCTCCAACTTATCCGACGAGGAGATAGCTCGTCGGAATAAACTGACCATAGAACAACTCCAAACGCAACTCGGTAAAAAAAGACAGCAAGACAATAACGCCAAAACACAAAACACCAACCCCCAGATTAGGATACAAGTAGAAGACACAACAAGAAACGAACCAGTTCGAACGCGTCGGGTTAAAACACGCCACCAAAGTCTCGGAGACTCCGTGCAAGCTCCAGAACCGACGAAAAGAAACAGGTTGGCTGAGCAGTCCAAGTCTCTCGACGGAAACCCCAGCAAGTCGAGGAAAAAACGCGAAGAAGAACTACCGCCGGCGCCGCCACCCCCAAACTGCTCCCCCCGGAACTCCAACGGAAGATCACCATTGGAAAGGCTGTCGAAAGACGAGCTGGTGTTGCTTTGGAGGAGTTCCGAGTCGGAGTTAAGAAGTCATTTATTAAAGGCCATCAGGGACAAAGAAGAACCGGTGGAACCGCCTTGAACGCTTGTGAACGAGTCGCGGGCGCCTGATGGTATCTGATTAAATTTAAAATTATTGTAATGATCATCATCGACCATATTTTCATCTCGATTATTTCGTAGACTTTTGCGCAAGTCGTTGATTCAGGTTTAGGCACGATCGGATCGGAGTTGTGCCTACGAAATGAAGAAACGGCCTTAGATTTGTAGAGTGATAAGAAACGACCACTAAGTGTTATTAGAAGCCTTTATCTTTGGAGGTCGTTCGGACCTCGACGCCTTTTAACTAGGACTGGTTCTCTTGTAGAAATTTTGACAATTGGTTTTCGTCACTATTCGGTTCTACTTTGATTGCCATGTGTTATTGGAGATACATTTAACGTATAATCAAACTCAGTTTCATAAATTTGAATAATATATACTGCCAATTATATTTAGAATTTTTTAAGTAGATTGGTGATATTAAAGTCTTATGCAAAATGAAACAAAGGTTATAAAGATGCCAACGTTGGCAATAGCATAGAACAAAGAACATATTATAGTGTTGTTGTTTAAACGCGGACAGCTTCACATTCAAACCGTTTATCACAAAGTCGAGTCGAAACGTGTAGCTTTAAGGATTTCAAATTTTATCTAAACTCGGTTAACGTGACGCTGTTCAAGTTTTTAAGTCAATTTTAAAGATTTCTCTCCGTCTACTCACTAGGTATAAGTATTTCTCTATCCTATTGTTGATATTTTAAAGTTTATTGGAATTGAATGATATAATTTCAGATATATAAAACATATGACTTGTGATGTTTAGATACTATTTGTTTGAAATATTTTCGTAAATTTTAAAACGAACGCACTAACTTTAAATCACACGTTTAAAATGTGACGGTAGTTGAGCTCTCTAAATGTCTATAATATAAACCTTATCTAAACTTGAACGACATATTCCAGAAAATATTTTAAACAAAATTTTGTTGTAAATATTGTACATAGACACTTAAGTTATGGTCACAGATTTGTAAATTATAGCTAATTTAAAAACACTTTATTGTTGACAAATATATGAACTTAGAATAGCTCTCTTTTATTCCGCCCTATCCACGATCGATCGATTTTATTCTCCAGATCTGCGCCATCTACACAACTCTCAGCTAATTCCTGTAAAGACAAGCAAATTTAATTTAGCACCTAATGCCAAATGATTAGCAGCTTCTCAGGGGGAAACTTCAGACTTCTGCCAATTAACCTCCACAAGAGAACAACGACAAGAAGAAAAGACATTTTCTTTATTATCCTGGCACAAAATAACACTCGTAATAAGAATACACAGATAAACAGGAAAAGGAAAGTAACTACGTGCTTGTTTCTTTTATGTCGGTCTCAGTACGATGCAGTTCCGGTTTTTTGAATTGAGCGGAACAATTTTCTCAATCTACGTCAATAATAAAGGAAGACATCGTGAACATTGGGAATCTTTGAGCAAAATGCAGAGTTTCGTCATTTTCTGAGACAAATATATTGTGCATGGCATCAACTATCAGTTAAAAAATATTACATGCTTTGAAAGATTTTGGTTTTACAGATTGTGGGCTGTTTTGAAATATCTACTGGAATTTATATCTACTGATTTTCGTGAACTGTAAAACTCATCTTTTGCTTCGTACAATTTGAAGATTTATTTTTTCATAAGTCCGATAGATGCACTGGAAATTAGATTTTTCAGACAATATGTGTATTGCATAAATTGAGTCTGCATAATTTGTTTAATTCTTTAATGACAAGCGTTAACAGAGATCAGTTTTGTTGATGTTGTGAGTTTTAGTTTTCAGTATATGAAATAACAGATCCTTCAGGCATATACACTATTTTATTATACACTAATTCACAAAATAATATTTAGTATTGTACAATCCATTTAACATAACAATGAGCGCCCACTTTAAGCTTCTCGAACATAATTTCGAAAAACTTATAGTAGACTCTAGAAAATGTGCGATCCTCAGACACCCACTCCTTGACTGGCCCTAATCTGAACCCAATCTATTGTTAAGTGAGGCACAGATTTATAGAAACGTCTTCAGCTGGAGATAAATCTTCGTTATATCGCAAAACATGAATAACATCTATACTGATTGACATAAAGTTGTTTTAGAAAATCCAGCTGAAGCAATAGGAAAGTTCAATTTGAGACATTGACCAGAAGACATGGAATTTATAAATGTAGTCAACGTGATTATCTCTTTACATCGATTAAAAGGAAAAGGCGACCTGTTTCTCTGAAAGAGAGATGAAATTGGACACCTTTTGTTGATCATTCGAACTTTTCTTTACGACCGTTAAATCAAAACTTACGCTAGATGAAAGCGACTATTAACAAATCTCATTTTAACAATGTAACAAAATAAAAAATCAATCTCTAAACGTAACAGCAAAACATACAATTCCTATATTTACAAGTTCACATTTATTCTGTTGTCTTTAATTAGTAACGTAGGTAACTATATACGCATTTTTTGGTTTGGTTAAGCTTTCTCTACCTCCCTCTCCTAGATAACACAACACATAGTCTAAAACAAATTGCCTTTTAGGCCAAAGATATGATACGTCTTTTACAGAATTACATAAATGGTAACATTCAGGGTTATGTTGAAGCTGTAAAATACGCCTTATGTTGGCAACATTGGGATAAAGCGTAGTTTACGTGCAACGTACAGAGTGGCACAATTGCATGAACCCTGTTTATCTGACAGAGTGGTCTTGTCTACTCTAACACATTTTGGACACTCTGTTGAAATTTCCAACTAATCAAACCAAAACAAAAATTGAAAAAACTAATGTATAATCCCATCTATTTTACCGCTCCTGTTTACTCTAATCTAACTTTGCTAATATTGACATTATCTTGAGTAACTTTATAAATTATAAAATGCATAAAGATGTCAAGTATTGTTAAAAATGCAAATGAGACAAGACAGAACCCTCGAATTCCGTCGCTTGTCTCCTTATAAAAAATTGTTATACACGCATGCAACACCCAAGTATAGCAACATATTTCTGCAGTATACATACGCATGCGTATTGTCAGTCTCGATTAAACTAAATTATTTAAATAAGTCAAATTTCGTACATCCTGGTCGAAGTTATATCAACAGGTAAGTGTTTTTTGTCCATAAATAGCTATCAAGTGACTTGTAATTTTGGAACGCTGAGGTTATTAGCAGTTACAGTTTGCAGCTTGAGGCCCTTGGGGCGCATCTGTCAAACGTTGTCCTTTCGCACCTCCACTCATTAAAGTAGGATCTGTGTCTAAGCTATCAGACATTTTGTCGCAGATGATGTCGACGAGTCTCTCGAACACAGCCTAAGACAAAACTAGATTAGTTCGATTCATAATTTTTAGATGAAACTCACCTTGACGTTAATGTTCTCTTTTGCACTGGTTTCGAAAAATTCTACGCCGAGTTGTTCAGCTAATTGTTTGCCTCTTTCGAAGCTTATGACTCTCTCATCTTCCATGTCACATTTGTTGCCAACAAGGATGACTTGAGCATTGTCCCATGAATATGTTTTAATCTGGGTGACCCTAAAAATTTAAAATTTAAAGTGAGCACTTAATAAACCTAGCGATTTTTAACTCGGTAGTTTTTTAGAATAGTTACATAAATATAAAATTACCATGTGTAAACAAACATATTTTTGTTAAATGTGCAGATACTAGAAATTTTATGATTTGTTATGTCAAATAGATCAATATACATTGAATAAGCAGAAAGGAGTTCTACTGAGATGATATTGATTGAAATTTAAAATAAATTTAGGATAGGCATCATAAAACACACCCGACTGAGGGAAATAATGTATTATGTAACGTCCACAAATCGATAATAATGAATCTTAATTTAATTTCCAGACATTTGAGTATTCTAAAAATGTACCACAAGTGTTTGTGTTCTTTGTTCTCATTCTTTTCCTAATACCCTTTTATCAATCAATAAATTAGTTTTAGTATTTGCACGCCACGTGATTATGCCTTTGGTTTAATTAAAAATATCACATCTAATAATACATCCAGTCATTGCATTAATCAACAAAGTGATAACTAATGTTGGTGTACAAACCGCTTGTTCAATTTATTTTGATCCATTTGATCAGAGCAAAGTGTTTACTTTGGTGAAAAACCTTCATTAAACTGTACAAAGAAGAGGCATAATTTTCGACAATGACAAAGAACAGTAAAAAACGTAATCCATAATAATTATTTTTTGTGAAAGCGCTAGATGCTTTTATCAAAATAATGAGAAATAAGTATCAAAGATTTGAGCAGCTCCCATAAATCACAAAAACGCCCTTTCGGTATTTTTTACAAGCTTTGTGATCGCATCTTAATCGATACTGTGTAATTTCCGGCCATTTTTCCTTTCTCTCGATTTAGAGTTTTTTATTGACATTTTTTCAATTTTCACAACTATATTCAACGTTTAAAATACAATGTCAAATCAAAATTGTCCACGCTTCTTTTTAAATTTTTACATGCGTCAAATTATACATGCAGTAGAATATTTTTTGCTTTATCTTTCAAACTGACTATATAATTATTATATTTTTGCCGCCTTACATTAACAAATTTGGTGCCAATATCTAAGATTATTTGTACTTTTTTAATGTTTTGCAACTATAAATGAATAATTTGTAACTTTTAGTTTTGAAGTAACTAAAAACAAAAACGTTTTTCGAGCAAAAAAAATTATTTTTATTATTCAAATTCTATTTAATGCAAGATTTTCCAAGTAAGTCTCTTTTTCGAGATTTGAAACCCTAAAATCTTAGATTAACAGTTTCTAGGATTAAAATATTACAAAAGCTTGTTGTGAAGAGCTAAATAGTTACATTATAAATTTTCGTCTTCGAGATTATAAATTCACTAGTTTAAAATTTGTAAGATTTTAATTTTCAACTTTTCGAGTTTGAAACTCTCAGTTAATTTTATAAAAGGACACTTTTTAATATATTTTATAATTCTTAGGATCTAGATTTATCAATTACTTGGTTAACACGTCTTCAAGACTCAAAAAATTCAAATATTTGAAAAATTATTTAAAATTTTTAAGATAAAAAGCGATTTTTAAAATTATTCTGTTGCGCTGGAGTTTTCTGTTTTTTCTAAACATTTTTTAGAAGGTTTGTGAATTATTTTAATTATTGGCTTTTATTTTAAGGAAAGCATTTTTTATAATCAAGGTTCAATATCCTTTAATGCAAATTCTAAATCAAAATAGACGAGAAAAATTAATTGTACCAGAGAAAACAACTATAAACGTTGTAGGTACTCAACTGCTTTTTATTTTTTATTTTAGATTTTTAGATCTTGAAATGAAAATTCACAATTAAATAACCATAGATTTTAAGATTAAAGTTCTGTTTGAATATAATGGAGTAACCAAAATTTCAGCACATTTCCAAGATTCTTACAATTATATTCTAGACGCAAATCTCTAATTTTCTCAGATGTAATGTTTTCTGAATATGAATTAGTCTAATCTTAGCTTCTTAATCTAACATCTTTAAATATAGAATTCTTGGATTAAATTCTAAATGAATAGACAAAATAGAGTAAATGCAAAAAGCGGTGTATAAAAAAAAGACTAGGCATTAGGTTCCATGAAGAACATCAGAAAAAAAAATCATCTCATAAAGTTGGCAAGGATAGGTATTAAGATATTGGCTACAAAATGATAAAAAATAAACAATATCAAAGAATTTTTGAGAGAGGGAAATCCAAAAAATACAGGTATTAGAAACAAACTCAGAAAAAATAAAAATAAAGACATTAAGAAATGAAGAAATCTAAATTTTGTCTAATATATACTTACTGAACTTACTAGATTTTTTTATTTTTAGCATTTTATTTGTGGGTAAAGTTACAATACTTTTGAAGAATTAATTTAAGTAAAAAAACAGTTTATTCCGATTTTAATAACTTTGTGTTATAAATAAAAAAGTTAAGACAACGACACGAGCAATACGGTCTGATAAACGGTCGTAAAATAAATATTTACTTACTTTTATTTTGTTGAAACACGACCGTATTGCTTCACCGCTTGATGCTTTTTTATGTAAATTCTGTTTAAACAAAGCCAGAAAGCAAATTAAAGCAACGCTGCCAAAAAAACATGAAACAGAATATTTTTTCTTACAGATATCGTTATCATTAATAAATAAAAGTACAAAAACTGTTAATCTAAAAAGTGCTCGCAGTTGAGTTTGAAAAATACTTATTCCTTTTCCTAAAGGCATTTAATATTTAAAACAGACCAATGACTCCCAAAGCTCATTTAAATATAACAAAAACATGTATATATGCCTGTGCAAACACCGGGAAAATTGAGAAAAAGAGAAATGACAATAAAGCCCATGTTGAGGGTTGACGTGGAAATATTTTTATAAAACTGTATTTTATTTTCTTCAGACATTTTGCTATAAATAAACGTGTAGTTTAAGTTACTCATAATATGTCTTCCTTTTAACAAGGATGTCTCTGTTCTTAACGAATCGATACCAAGGAAGCTCTTGAGACACTAGCTTATTATTCTCAACAAATACTTCTAGATCTTCAGACGCATCGAATTGATTAAAGTGGTTTGTTTGAAGAAGTTACAGGATGTGTCAAAAGAGAACGTAAATTACTGAACGTGAATTTTTTATGATCTTAAAATAACCGTTGCTGCAAGAGAACTTAATTGGAACGAACTTACGGTTTATCTTCAAACTCTAGAGAAATCAAAGCCATTAAAATTTCCCAAGTTGGGAAAATCGTTAGGTACGTAATTTAATGGGTTCTTAAATCTCTACTTACCAGTCTTGTACACTGTTGAAAGACTCCTCGTTCGTAATATCGTACATAAGAATGAATCCCATTGCTCCCCTGTAGTATGCTGTCGTGATGGTCCTGTATCTCTCCTGTCCAGCGGTATCCTTCCAAGCCACATCATTTAACCAAATGTCTGGTGAAAATTTGATAATACTCACCCATATCTGAAGCTTCACACGCTTGTCGTGCCTGAAGACGGTTTTGACTTTGAAATCGATACCAACCGTACTGACGAAGGCCGAAGTGAAACTGTCATCAGCATATCGAAACAAGAATGACGTCTTTCCTACTGAACTGTTCCCAATGATAAGAAGTTTAAACATGTAATCAAAGTTTTGATCGGCGGCATCTTTCTGCCACTTTGGATCGGCTCCGGCCATCTGAAGCAAAAAACAGAACAGTCAACAAAGAGAGAATCGAAGAACGGAGACAATTTTAATCTTACATAACCTAAAGGTATTTCTACCCACGACAGAAGCCGAGATTGACGTTTACGAAGCTCGAACGCGTGGTCACCTAAAGTTTCACAACTTTTCAAAAAACATATCATTAAAAAAGTGATATGAAAGTTATTTACCCGCTTTTGACATCATGGAAGTTGCACCAAAGAAATATTTTTACTGGCAGCAAAAGTTACATGTTTTAGATAAAATTACCGCAAAATGAAGATAGTGTTATCTTTAGGTAACCTAGTTTAAAAAGTGACGGAATACCTACCGAGGTATCGACATTGTTGGTCTCATTCATTTGTGCACTTGTACCTAATGACTTCTTTTGCCGGAAATGATAACAAACTTGCTATCAAACACGACTTAACCACTTATCGTCTAAAAGTTGTTGTGTCGACTACAACGTATGTTAAAAATTTTGTTAACCAGCTGTGATAAAACCGTCATAAATTCGATTTGAAGGACGGTCCGACAACAGTCATTATTAATTCAAAATTAGGGGTTCATCGTTAACTCAACTTCTCTTGTACAATTTCACAAAGAATAAATCAAAGTGTGATCATACGACCAATAAATTTGCATAGATCTTTGATATTGAGACTACAGTAAAAGCGTAATAAAAGCATCCATGAATACTATAATCTGGCGCTAAATGGAACATACGTAACAAATAAAAAAATATTTCTCGTGACAGCTCCAAATTAACTTACACTTGCTGCCTCATTACACGAAAGCTCCGAAAAAAGCTCACCGATTGAATTTGAGTCTACATCAATCTTTCAGGACGTTTTTATTTTGACCCGAATAATTAATTTCGATAAATTCTTATTAATGCTCAATCGCTACGGAAGCATTTAAACTTGACTCCAATCAAGAAAAAACTTTCTATGACGCACTAATTTCTTCAAGGACACGCGAAAAAATCAACCCAGTATTACAATAACTGGGTAAACAAGTTATTACCACAACAATAGCTATAAATCAAGCACAATAAAATTTAACTCACCGCGATGTCCTTTCGAACTCCTAAAGCTCACAGCACTACTAACTATTCACAGCTTTGTTACACTAATTTTTCGATTTTAGCCCGTTTTTATGATGCGATCAAGTGTTTGTTAGTGGTACTGTAGGCTATGGTAGTTGAGCTTTCGACTGCCTCAACCAGGGAATCGATCAGCTGGAGTACACTCTCTGAAGTCAACAGAAGGAAATTTTAGGATCGATATCCGCCGGAAAACACGAACAGCGATGTTTTCTGATCTAAGCTATTTTTGAAAGAGTGCGAAAAAAAGCTTTTAAACGGAGAACAACAATAATTAAATTGACTTCGAGGGGGAGAATCCCTGGTCAATTTGGGATGATCAGTAATTGGATTCCTGCGGCTATTGGTAGTGGCAGTTTTGTATCAACTTGTCACGATTAACTTGAGGTTGAATTTTGAAAGGGAATGTATGGTAAAGAGCGCATGACGTCAAGCAGCGTCGATAATGGGCGTCGCGATGCTTGTCACATAGAGCGACATCTAGCCTGGAGTCAATAAAACGCAACAGAAAACTGTACCGAGTTTAGGTTGAGGAGAGAAATAAATGAATAGAAAACACGAAAATCTTATCACCAGAAAATGTAAAAAGAGACTTTATTTTTCCGCTCGTCGCCATCGCAGCGACATCTCGCCGGCAGCTTTTGCCGCGTCAGCAGGAACCTAACTGAACAAAACCGCGCGAAATGTTCTGAAATATTCACCTAAGCTCTCAGCTGCTCCAACATGAACTCTATCGATTTTTCCCTTAAACATTAAATACCTACATATGAATGTACTTTAAAGCATGTACTTTGAAAATATCACCACCTAATGAGTTTTCCCCTTCTGATATTCCGGTCGCAAATACTAATTAAACAAATATTTGGTCGGAAAATAACCATTCTTCGATCTTCTCAAACTTTATAAATATCATAAAACTTCTTAAAAAATTCATAAGCACCCAACAAATTTGACTGATAGAGGTCGTGCCACCGCATCACGAAAATCTTTCCTGTGACATGAGTGTCTGCCAGTACAAAATAAATTGTTCCAGTCCATTCAGTCAATAAATATGGTTAAAGGTGAGCTTGCTGTTTTTGAAACGCACTCAAACGATTTTTCTGGATTCATTTAATATGAGTGAAGCTCAACTTCTGAGTTTTACTTACTTTGATTTATTTCTTTCAATGTTGCGAAACAAAGTCGTTCATATTTCATAACAGCAGATGTAAAGAATGATCATTTAGCCACATTTCACTTTTAGAAAAAATGATAATTTAATTCTAACGAAAGAATACCTTTGGACGAGCGCACATTCATCTGGTCGATAAGAGTTGGATATTTTAGGATATAAACGCCAACTAAATAATTCGTTCAGTTGGAGCTTTTTGTTCATTAGCGGCATTTGCATGAACGGCAAAATCCATGTTCATGGAAGCAGAGAAAAAGCTTATTATTGATGGGAGCTGTTAATGTAATATAATGCAAATAGCTGATTTGCCTGAAAGCTAGTTACTCGGCTATACATCTATTGTCGAGCTTTGTTCTTGCATACATTCTGCTATTACAAAGTGATAATGCATATTAAACATTGATTGGTATAATACAAGACTGCCGGTATCCTAAAAATACAATTTTCATTCTGGAAATTTAAACTTAAATAAAATTTTGATGGAAAATTCAGCTTAAAATTTCAGGGTTGGTTCTTTAGGTTTTAATTGCGTAAATAATGTTCGTTAACAACCGCGTTGGCAAATCTAATTAAAATTTTACAGGTGATGTTTACGTCCATAACAAATTGTAATTAATTAAATTAATGCACCACTGATCTTGCACTATAATATAGCTAACTTTTTTGTAAAAATTAACGTGCTAAAAAATGGAAATTATTAAGAAATGATGTGCATTGTCGAGTTTTGTCATCATTTAAAATTTCCATAAAAATTTAAAATTTCCGTACTTTTGTACGATTTTTTTTTAAATCGAAGATCCACATTAAATAAATTTATTGTCAAATAAGCTAAGATTTTCATGGACGAAATCAATTTACTTTTTCTGGCATCGATTATTGTTGCGTTAGGGTGTTTATCATCATTCTGAATTTTTTTTATAAAAGGTGGTGAAATATCAAAACTTTTTTATATTTGAGACCAATAATCTTACAAAGATAATAAAAAAAAACATACAAATTTCATTTTTATATTTTAACATCTATATCTAATTTAGTCTAATCCAGTTATTAACAATTAAGAAGAATTAAAAGTAGATTTTATTACAGACAAGTTAATGTATTTTTGAGAAAATTTACTCTACGTAGAAACTTTTTTTAAAATTATTTTGTACTTCCCACAACACGATTAAAGCTTTAAGCTGGACTTGGTGTATTTGGCCCATACTTGGTACTGGCGTATAATTGTCATGTTGTGTGAGTGATTTACTGGTACAATTCTTTGTGGGTACTGGTCACTGTCCCATCGTCTGTCGGTAAAAATGACACAAGTCAAAGGGATCTCAAGTATGGCCAACTCTTGTCTATTCATTCTACCAAAATTGTACGCTTTTACTTGCTACTGCTCTTTGTAAGCCGATTCACTTGGTGTACTGGTCAAGTACAGCGGTCGTCTAAGTCCGGCTTTAGTTTAGCGTGGGCGGCAGTAAAAGTACTTTAATGCTGCTCACGCCCGGCAACTAATTTGCGAACCATAATTTAACCATAAGAACCATAGTAACTATAAACTTTGCTCATAAATAAACTTATTCGTTTCGATCGTTATCAAAATCAACGAATTTTATTTTTCATGTTAAGTACTTTTTACATTCGTCAATTTTTTGCTAGTTTAAAAAGTTCGAAACATTTAAATATAGTTTTAAAATTTACAGAATATAAGAAACTTTAAAAGTATAGAAAATTCTGAATTATTTAGATCATTTAATAATGTTTTCAAAATTAATTGATAACAAGCAAAATTAGATTTAGTTATAAAATATAAAATGTAAATCGTTAAAAAATTCAATAACATCGAAAAATTCAAAGGAAACAAAGAATATGAATTATCCAACAGATTTAAAAGTCTACAGTTTTGAAGTATTATTCACAAACTCAAACAAAATTGAAAATTTTAAAGAATCTACAAAAATAAATTCAATAAATGTAAAAAATGTTTTCATTATATTAAATTCTTTGTGTACTTCACGTCTACGAGTCTGCGAGAACAAAAAAAAAAATCAAACAATGCAATATAAATAAAATAACAAAAAAAAATAAAAATAATTAGAAAAACTTGAAGCAATTAAAAAGTCTAAATAATCCAAAGCATCTATAAGATCTATAGGATTACAAGATTGTAGAGATAACAAACATTTCTAAAAGTTGGGAAAAAATTAATGAATCTAAACACGCTAAAGCACTCAATAAGTCTTTTAAAAAGCGTACTAAGCACACATGCATTCTAAAAATTTAAGAATTTCTGATTTTTGTACATTTTTACATATTTTTTTATCATATTTAGTCAAATAAATTAAAATTAGATCTACCAAATCAAAGTTTTTATTATTATATCGGACATTTTAACCAGATTATATTATAATATTTTAGCATCTTAGAGGAACCATTAAACTGTCTCTTAAATTTTAATAAAAATAACAACACAGCTGTAAATTAACAAGCAGGTTCAATTTTATTAAATATAGTCGCACACTGCATGGACCTCACCACTTTTTCTTTCTTAATAAAGACGATATTTCTCTGGAATGACTATCCACGAACTTCCTAAAACTCAATAAACCCAATATTAAAGTTTATAACTGTTTTATTATGAAACACGTAAGGAGATAAACAGTTTGGTACCGTACCTAACTGTTCTAACTTAATTTCGTTGTCTCGTAGTTTGATTCAGGAATGCATCTAACTATAGATTTTACATCCGTTTCCAGACTACCTCATGCATAATCCAAAGCAAGATATCTTCTCACGTGCTTCACCCAAATCTTGATTACTCGTCATTCGATACTCCCGAAATAAGCAGATAACGTAATATATATAAATTGAGTTATGTATTATTTAGAGCAGGCCATCCGTAAGGTCAAATAACTATTTCTAAAACAACAGCTACGACGTCTCTAGAATATAAAAGAGGTTAGTTAAGAGTCTATGGATTTTTCAGTGGAATTTACCTGCACACAACAAAACTAGGAAAAATAAGCGATTTTATTAGTATTGAAAACTTGAGAGTTATATCACGAACTTTTCCATCGAAAACTACAAATAGAATGACTTTTAGGGAGAGTCGAGGCAGTAATGTTAAAATGAGGTTTTCATTTAGAAATTTCCTGTAATTTTTGTATCAAGAAATTCTGCAAGCTAAAAGGGTGCTACTTAACTTTTCATATCACTTCCTGCGTCCATTTGGGGTTCTCAAATCATTCGCACGTCGACAATGGCAGTTTTATTATAAATAAGCGACGCGCTTTGTTAGCAAGCTACAATTATATCCAATTCAATCATGTAATTGAAGATTTAATTTTTTGACAGTTGGAAGTCCGCAATATTTGTAAAATTGTTTTTAACGCACCTTTTTATATTGTAAGTCGGCTTGAATGATTTATTGTAAAAATTTGGCCGAACCTTTTTACATTCTTCCAGTATCTCCGTTTTCGTCTCAACGATATTATACTCCCATGCTGCGTCAACAAAGTGGATTCTACTTTGTGAAAAACTAATCTAAAAGCTACACAAAATACTCATAAATTTGACATGGCAAGCGTTAACTGTTTTCTATAATCGCCGTTCGCGACGAGACCTGAAAGTGAAAGATGTCATCTCAAGTTTGATCCATAAACTGAAAATACTAAGTGGATCGTCAGTTTTAATCACCAGCCAGCCCAGTTGGCTTCAATTAGGAAAAATTGTGTCTAGGGTCATGCTATAAGTGTATCTTCCACATGCACAAAACCGTGGTATCAAGCCAAAAGTATCTCATCCAAATTATAATAATTGCGATGACGCTAGATTTAGCCGATCCGCTGACGCAGTAATTTTTAATAAGTCGCGAACTTCACTTTAATTAATAATTCAGCTTTGATGTTTCGTTATTGGATATTCACAAAATTCATTGTTAATGTCTCATTGACATCAACAGCGGACCCGGAATTTAAAAATAAAATTATTTATGAAGAGCGAATTTACACAAACTTCGCTTTTGCTATTATTATCTTTGGCGGCTACAGCGTCCGTGGCTTTGAGGATGACCAAGAGGTGAAAGTGGGTTTAGGGCTTGAAAGTTTTGATTTTAACTGCACTTGTGATTATTTTTCGCTGTAACAGATTCAAAGGTTGTTCAGTTCTACTTTTTGGGGCGAATATTTAAATAAAAAATGAATAGGTTATTTTCAGCACCGATCGACAAAATATTGTTGGTTTGCTGCAATTTGAGTTGACGTGCTACAATTATATTACATTAAACGAATGGTTTTGCGTTTTTCGGTAATATTGGAATTGTAAGCAATTCGCTATAGGTAGCTCCTCAAATTTTTGAGAAACTTAAAAAGAGCATCAAAGTAAAAGTTACAAACATGAAAATCAATTAATTACTACTTTTCAAACTCAACTGATTTCAAAAATTGGAACGTGGTGAGTCTTTTTTTTCTTAAAGTTAGAATATGCAAAAAGGCAGCTCAGCTTTTCACACAATAAATTGTGCTTTAAAACTTTCAGGACAACACTGTAACTTTAAATTAATGCAGCAACGTAAAATTCAGACAAAGAAAAATTGAATTAACTGATTAAATATGTTGGTCGGTCCGGTGTGGTTTGTGTGGATAACGACGTGAATACGCTATTCAACCACCAAATTAAACGCTAAACAACAATGGTTGTCATTAACAAACAACTTTGGTACATCCTCCAAAAAAGCCTGTAAACCGAGTTGTATAAAAATGAAAACAAATCGAGTAAATTAAATTATCGAAGAGCTTGTAATCACTGCTTAAACAGATTAAATTTTACTTTGGTTACAGAATTTAATGAAAAAAGTAATTTTGACGGAATCAACTTTTTAGAATCTTTCGAAATCACATTTTCTATCAAGCTCGCAACTTTTTTCCATAATTTCTTGTTATCTTACTGATAAGAAAGTGCAGCGACATGCGCGTCATCGTCCTGACAGGTAGATGGCAAACCGCGTTGAACCTGTACAATACCGACGCCTGTAGTTTTCAGTAGTCAGTACAGCTCCGGCAGCGGACGGAAATAACCGCGTCCTGGGCGTCGCGACGCCCGCGCTCGTGTCAAACACAGTGTGTGATAGTATGAGTGCGCGATGCCTTAGGTAGGTACAACCGTCACTCGAACCTTGGTGCACTCATTACGTGTATAAATACCTGAAGGTTTCAGATTTTTTTACGTAATATTACTGAAAATAAACTTTTGACAACTTCGGAAAATGCACAAAATTATGTAACGTGCAAAGCTTTTTTCACATCTTTCAGTGATACCAGGTCGGTCTGGTATTGAAACTGAAAGAAAACGGACTGTTTGAAAAGAATTTATATCGACGACAAAGCTTTCACGCCTGAAAATTTAATTCGCACCGGTGCAACTGAAGGTCGAATTTTCGAAAATTTTATTAGATGCCGTGAGGAAACACTAAGATAAATTGAGGTTTAGGAGTTTTTCTTTTAATAAATGCTGGGGTGAACTAAACCGGCGCCATGCGAAATAAATAAAAAGTCAGCAAGGAAAGTCTCGTTATTTACTTTTTTATTCTTCATAACGATGAAAACGAGCAAGAACGCGGGCAATTTTTCGAAGAAAAGTCCACGTTAAAGTTTCAATACAGTAATTGACTGACATAAAAATAAACAATAAGTAAATAAGTATAAAACTTTAATGCAACTATAAACTACGAAAAGAACCCACAAGTTGAACATCAAAACTCTTTTATTTCTCTGAAAAAGTAAGCTAACACCACCGGCGCTATTTCACGTTTTTCCACTAAAAGAGTGTAAGTGAAAACTAATAAAGTTGGACCCTATTTACCAACATGTCATTATGACGGAAGTCACAACCGAATGTTGAAAACTGCCGTGAAAGAAATGTCGTTATCGATTAGATATTGAACAAGGAAATAGGAAACGGAAACAATGAAAGAAAACTTTCAACATAACATAACATTTTAATAAAACGCGACACTGTTGTTTGTTGATTCTTTCTCAGAAATTATATTTTATAATAAAAGGAACATTTTCAAGCACACTTGTAAATTTATTGCAGATTCTAATCTTTAATCATTCATTGTAAACACATGCAATGAAAAGATTTGCATTTAAAGTTAGTCACTCGAAACGTTCCTGGTATATTTTGAATATTTTATGAGACCTTTATGAAAACGTGTACTTAAAACTGTAATAATTATTTTACTCAAAAATGAATCAGTTTTATTTTAGTAGAGACCACTTTTAGCATACTTGTAGGAGGTAAACCAAAATGACTCATAATTAAAAATTTCCAATTGTAAACATTATCGGCTAAAAATCTGTTATGTTAATTATTAAACATATGCTTTGCAGTAACTACACCAAGTTTTACAATTTGTCTTAAAAAGTTTGCTCCCAAAGTCCTCTATTTAAATAAATATATTTTTTTGTAATACACGATAAATTATTTAAACCCAGAATTTCGTTTAGTTTGAAGAAAATACAGTTAAAAACACGAATCATCTTTATGTTTCTGCATTCGGGCATATTTCCACTTTCCGTTCTCATTTGCTTGCTTCCGCTTTCTTGTAAAAGTCCATAATTGTAGCGACATTAGTGCGTAACATATTGCCGAGATCAGTATATTGCGGCACAACTGTAAGAACCATCTTTATCTCATAACGATAATGCGTGTCTTACAATTTACGATTGCATTTGCTCGTAAAGCCAACATAATAGCACTTACGGAACTCATATTTTTGTGTTGTTGGACATAATCAGAAAGCTCATCGGGTAACAAAACATTTTTCTTGATCAACCGAAAAATTTTATGATCTCAAACCTCACAAACCTTAAAACACAAAAGTTGTTTTGGACGAATTGGAATTTTCTCATATTTTTGCATAATAAACTAAGATGGAAATTTTTTAACGCCTTTCGACGTGTTTGAATTTTAACGTGATTATGCCTGAGAATAGACAATCACAGGTAAATTTGTTAAGCGGAATAGCGTTAAAAGGGGGAGCATTTTCTTAATAAAGTCTTAATTGATAATTAACGTGTGTTGACTTCAGGGACTGTGCTCGCATTGGTTTTTTTTTAGAGCTACAGACTCAGTTTATAATCTCTTAAGAAACTGTCTCGCACAAATTCATTTATTCTTTATATTCGCAAAACTGCCTCGGGGACGAAATAAATTTTTCTTTCGAACAATTCTCTGATCGACATAATTTACCAAAACATTCGATTTTAATATTAAAGGTGTAAACTACAAACTCCGAGAATCTGAGCGAGGAAAAAACGAGTTTCAATGTAAAGAACTCCCAAGTTTGACACGAACAAACTTTTCCATCTCTACACCACCACGTATTGAGAATTTGTATTCAAATCGTAACTAATTATTTTTAAAAGCTCGGGTTTGCTCCAAATTTCTTTATTTTAATTACGTATCAAAATTTTTATTTCACAAAAATTAAAGGCAATTTTGCAAATGTATAAATGAATTTCTAAATTGGTTAAAGGAAAGTCACCAACTCAAACTGTTTGATTCGAGCTTTCAGATTTGTTGGTGTGTATAATGTGATTACCATAAAACTTTTGATAGAAAGGTTTCTAGTGTTAGATTCAGATTGAGGAAAGGTGTATGAACGATAATGAGATTATGTGAATTTACGTTTCGCAGCTCTGCCTAGTACATCTTCAAGTTGAATGGAGGGCCGGCAGAGACCACAAATCTGTGGTATCACATATAATTTCGCCTTTGTTAAATTTTAATAGAAAAGTTTGTTAAGAAAAGATTATTGTACGTCAGTCCAACAAACATAAGATTTTGAAATATGGCGATAAATTTGTGCTTGAGAGTGAAAAATATTTCATGGTGTTATTAACCAAAATGTAATCAGTTTCAATATGAGATAAAAAAAAACTATGTTTCAAAATGAATACAATTAAATATTTTTTCAGCAGTGTTTAATAAATAAATATAGATATAAATATAGATATAGATATAAATATAAAAATATAGGCAAGTCTTGAAAAGTATATATATATAAGTTTCCAGCAAAATTTTAATTTTGGAACCTATTTAAACGTAATTCTGTAAAACACAGCTCACATAAGCACAAAGTTTACGAGTTTTTAAATTTACAAACGTCACAATTACGTGGACAGTAAAATATAGTAATATATAAAACAGGTCTGCTTATGTTTTAACAAACCTAAATATAAAATGTTTTCTTCACTTCGTTTTTGCAAAATCGCATAATTTTAAGAAAACTAACTAAATGCTCGGAAAAGAATTTTCCTTTTAAGATAAAATTTAATGATTTAAAAAATATATATAAATCCAAGAAAATAAATTTACTAGCAGGAAACTTATTTGGAAAGTTTTTTTTAGCTAAGCTACTTTGTAATATTCGACAATCAATTATTTGGAAATATTATTTTTACGAAAAAAAATTCTAAAATTGCAACTCTTAATGTGGATGGTTTTAATAATCGCAAGCCGAAATACAAGTTACTTTGCACTTACAAAAATTGATGTAATTTTATTAATAAATTTTTATCTGTTTTGATTTAGCTAACGTTTTTGTTACAATGTTACTAGGTATCATAAAAATAAAATAATAATTATTTAAACCAAATTTAACAAACCTCGTATAATAATTAAGTCCGAATGCTCGAATACTGTGTAAATTATTTTATGTTTAAAATAACAAAATTAAAGGTTCTTTGTTTAAATTCTAATAAATTTGAAAATTTATGTTTAATGTAAAAGCCAGTAAATCTACGAAAAAATAAATTCACAGTTTCATTTAAAAAATTAAATTTATCAGTGAAGTCAATTTCAGAATTCTATTAGGTTTGCTTGTGAATTTATATCTCTTTAGGGTCCATGACTTTAATTTTGTCAAAAATTGCTGCTAGCTAAATATTTTTAAATTGACATTGCCTAAGTGGGAAAATTGTAAATTAACAGTCTTTTATTTTTGTTTGTCTATAACAGCGTTCTATTAGCTATTGTAAAAAATTGATATCTTTTTAAAATGGCAGACAAATATGGGAAAAGAGTAAATTTACAAAACCACTTAAGATTTGTCTACCTTCAAGTTTCACTGGCTTTGTCTGTATATATCAATTTACAATTATTTTTTTCTGTTTTTATGACTGATTATGTCAAGCATGAAAATATGATACCAAATCAAAATGGAACAGCTTTGTCAATTTTAGTGCCCTGTAAGCTTTGCTTATACATTTACTTATATCTTTCCAAAATGACAAAAGAGCAAAGTAAGAATAATAAAAATGTAATGATATTGTCCATTTCAGCTTTCTCTTAGAATTTATACCTTTCTAAAATATTATTAAATTGTGTTTCTAGAACTTCGATTTTGTCATGCATGAAATCAGTAGGTTAAAATGTGTTATCATATCTCATTTTCCTTAAAAATCATATTTACAAATAAAAGAAAAAAGTTTACTAATCAAATCAATGGTAAATGTAAACTTCGTCAAAAAAGGAACGTATGTTTTTTTTGTTCACCGTAAGGTATAATATAATAATCTAATAAACCAAAATTATCTCTGGTTGTTAGACCAAACGAATCTACTTTTATTGTAGCCAGATGTTTAAAAAAGTCTATTTTTATATTTTATGGGTACTTTAAACTGATAATGATTTATTACTTAACACTTACTTAAAACCTGAAAATTATAGCACCGGTTTTATTAAGTTTTACATAATTAATAATAAAAATCAAAGTATAAGGAAATGTTTTAATTTAAAAAATATAGTTTTTGAGTTCACTAAAACCATATTTCTACGCGCTTCGCTGGCACAAACACTTTTTATCAAAATAGAAGTTGCTAATAAAGCGAGACAGAATTAGAATTCAATTTAGATTTTATGTGGGTAGCTTTTTTTTCTTCAGTCCCTGCACCCATTTATTGAAAATTCAATTATTATTAATGTAATGAGACTCACGGCGAAACTTTTGGATGATTTCAAGACACATCCGCCAATAATTATTAAAGTCCATTAGTGACTTTGAAATGTGAGCACTCATAAAAACCAACATCCACTTCACGTAAAGGTCAAGCCCAGATATTGTTTTCGCCGTCAGTGTAATCGAGGAGAATCGATCGAAATATTAGCCGTAATCAGATTGAATCTTAGATTTCCTTTCTTTGTCGTTGGCAGTATCGTGGACGGGACTTTGTTCTATAAAAATGCTTATATCTATTCAGTTCCATTGGATATTCTAAACTCGAGTTGAGTGATAAAAGTTTCAAAAGTATCCTTGTTAACATTAAACTTTCACTTGACTTCACCTCATAAAATTTGTGGAGAAAAACGGGCTATATGTTACAACCCTTGTGGTCGGGACGAAAAACGGTGAAAGAATAACGCACGTATCTCATGTAAAATAAAAGTTGGATTTGATATCTAAATTTTGTGAGCAGCACAAAACGGCGTAAATTTTCATATATTTAAGTGACATATATCCAACCAGGAACGAACTTACGATAAGGTAAACCCCAATATTTTGCAATTAATTTAACCCCTTTAAACAATCAACAGTGTCCGTTGCCACAGTAACCAGCAAGGTGACCTAATGACCCACACAACTAGTAAACCGAAATTTTCAATTCTCATTTGCATGACGCGCGAATTATGGTGTCAAAGTATTGATTTTACGTATTTTTATGAGGCGAGTCAAATATTTAAATAATCATTATTTACGACGATATTTTCCCGAGCGTGTGCTGTTATTAAAATCGTTTCCATCATAAATATTTAGATAATTGAAATTTTTTACCACAAAATTTGCGGTGTCATAATCACGATTTAGCACGTCATTATTACTATATTAACACGACGGGAAAAAATTACTGTGAACGAAATGTCACCGTGATGGATTAACAATTGACGGTTTTCAACTTTAAAAGGGGTTCACAAAATCAATTTTACGAAAATAATATTGTATTTCCGTCGTCCTTTATGTATTCTTCTCTCAGTATGCATTCACAAAGAATCAAATTTACTTTCGTGTTTCTGTCCTGAATGTTTCCCTAAAATTTATTCAGAATGTCATAAATTAATTTTTAAAGCTCGTTTGTATTTCTTGAGGATAATAACTCGAGGGCTTGAAGCAGGTATGAATGTAATATTTTTATTCTAGCTTACGCCATTGTAAGACGTAAAATGCTGCATTTACGGCCACAGTTTTCCGAACGTTTAGACAAATATAAAATCGTAAAAAATGTACACTTAAATGAAAAGTTTGTAATTTCTATATTTATTTCCATTGTTAAACAAAATTTTATTATATCCGACTGTATTGCCGAGAGCAAACAAATAATTAGAAATAATATCAAAATTGTATTCTGCACAATTTTGTTGAATAAATGAAACTAGTTTGTATTGTTATAATTTCCAATCAATAATCATTTTTTTCTTAGTATGAATTTTTGTGATTAACAACCACAAATCTTCACGTCATTTTTTCAATTCCAGTTCTATCAAGATTTAGTAGGTTTCAATTTTATTTTTATGATGGATGGATGTTCTGCCGCGGAACTATATTTTTGCCAGAAAGTTTAGTTAAACTAACTTTTCATTTGATTAAATTAGCATTATTTGCTATTTTTTGAATTGCTTAAAACATCCATTTCAACTCACGCTTTCTTAAAAATGTTAGCGCCATAAATTAATTTTAAACATTTATCTGTTTGTCTTGACAATAACAAATATTACGGCTCGAGACGAAGCATTTGGAAGCAGTTATGAATACAATGTTTTTTTTCCAAGCAGCGCCATTTGTTTCAGATTTTATGTAATTATTGTCGGATACTCTGACCGTGGATACAAAAATAATCGGAGCTGAGAGACCGAATTAAACATTCCAGTGTATTTTTCGAAATCAACTAGAGTTTTGACTTTGTGTGTTAGTGACACTTTGATTAATATCGCGAGCTTTGTAAAGGCAAGGTGTTTATTCAGATCGCGATAAAAGTGTATCGAAGATCGCGCCTGGTGAGCAGGTGAAATTTCAAGTGTCCTTCAGCTTTAATAGTGGCTTCAGCAGCTGTATCTTTAGTCTGAAAATCAAAACATGTTTCTGTGTTTCAGTGTTTATGCAAACCCTCGTTTTCCATTTCAGCAGATCCTTTTCAGAAGTATAACAATCACGTAGGATATAGGAGAGTTCCTTCCAGTATCGACTTTCCGGTTGTGATTGTGTTCACTATTAAAGCTTTCTGAAAACATTGAAATAATTTTCGAGATTTCAATCCGAGTATTATACGATTCTCACAGTAAAAACTATTAGCGTCCGATCACGTGAAACCAAAAATAACATTCAGGAGGAGTATCAACTTGGTGTAGAAAGGTGACGTACGTAATTTCGTCACTTACATCTGTCACAGAAATAACAATTTTTATCTGCTCACAGCCGCAACTAGAAAATGAAAATAAAGTGAAGAGTTGCCGGACTGTAGCCGAGATAATTAATTTTAAAACGTCGCAGACCGAGCGACTCGGAGACTAATATAAATAAGGAAACATTTCACGCTTTTTTCGTTTCTTTGCAGACCAAGAAAGGTTAAGAAATTCAGTGCTATCATTTACACACGTCTTATGCAAATAACATTTGCGTTTATCCTCCTTGTGGCCATTTTATGGCTTCACTTATTTACGTAACGACCAATCGATAAGTTCTCAAAGGTTGTTGAAGACATTTCGTAACAAGCACGCATTTTTTTGGCAGAATCTTAAATATATTTTTATATTTCCTTCAATTTTATTTGGAATGACAAGTTGATTCCACGTACAACTCGCCAGGAAATAGTGAACATTACGGACTGAATTGGCGTACATATTTTTTTTTCACCGTGTTATGTTGACACTGAAAAATCTCATAAATCCGTCGAGAGATTACAGCGCAAGCTTTTTACTAGGCACAAATCATACATAGTCCTGTGACAGTAAGACACGATTTTATTTTTTAAAATCGCGCTTTCTGAGCTTTTAAGAAAAATATGTCTCCGATTCAGGTGTATGTATTCCAGCAAGCCGCGTGTAGTAAGAATTAAGTTAGATTTATGGCCTTTCAAGAAATATCAACCACGGTAATCCATCTAGCTGCAAGCAATCTCTCAAACATATGAAGAGGTTTACGGCGAAAGTTTACAGGAAGTTTCATAATAATTTTTCTAACAGTTGGATCAAATAGAACGTCGATTTATTTCTGGTTTACGATAATGTCAGTTACTCTAATTTTTCAATCAATTGTTATGAGCTATGACAGATTTAGTAGAACAATCGAGTGTTTTGAAATATGAAACGAAAATTGAATTGTAAAATCCGATTTGTTAAATAAAAATAAACTTGCAGTGGGCGTTTATTGATGTAATTTAACGCCAATATTGTTGTAAAATTTAGTATTTTTTCTATCTAAAATTGTTCTTGCAAAATAAAGCAAGTATATTAATAGGTTTAATAATCATTCGTTTCAACAATGTTGGAGCGTAGGCGAACGTTATGAAATCGAAGATTACTGCATAACATCATTACACGCATTATCAGTAACATCCGATTTCACATTGAAAAAATTGATCGATATTTCATTTTATATTTCGCCTTGTTGGTAACACAATGCAAACACTTTTCATAAAAATTCAATTTAGAGTTAGTTCTCTGAAGTTTTATGTGAAATCATTCAGCTGGACACTACGAACAGAATTTAATTATGGAAGCAGAAAATAAAATGTTTTATGTTAGACTACGCATTTTAAATGAGTATAAAAAATACCATTGGACAGTTAACGTCCATTAAAAACGGTCAAGTAGATATGAAAAAAACGCTTTTGAAATTCACGTTTGAATGTCGTTGAGCTTACTATCTAATCATAAAAAAGGTTTACTCAGGTAAACTTTTCACATCTGTGAATTTGTTTCAGATGCAGAATTATTCTGCATGAGCTATCAATTAGGAAACTCGCCTAGACGTGTACGAGAGTAATAATAGATTTCTGTTGTAAAACGTTTAATTTTACAGAAACGTATTTTCATTGTATTACAACGAGAATTTACAAACATCAGGTTAATTTATTTAATTGTACTTCTGCTGCAGTATGTATTATAATAAATAATAATAATAATATATAAAAAAAGCAAAACTTTGATTAATTTTACATTAAAAATTTAATTTGTGATCCAGCTTTTTATAATTTTAACATGATTGTAACATCTGAATTCAACAGAATTAGTTTTCCTTAATTTTAAAAAAAATTGTTGCTTATACATGCATTTACATTAATTTTTGCATATACTCATGTTACATTTTTAGTTTGTGAGTGAATTTCATAAGTATTTAAAAATATGTGTTGTTTTGCATACATAAATGCTATCATAGATGCTCCTTGAAACTGGCTCAATATGCGTCCTCGATTAAATTTGATTTTGAAAAATCGTTATATTTACTAAGTCAATTCTAGATAATCTAGAAAGTTCAAAAAATGTGAAAAAAGAGAATGTAGGTAGTTTAATAAAATTGATAATTAGAAAGGATCTAAAGAATTTTTTTAGATTTTCAAATATTTAAAGCATTTTAGATTATTCTTAAAGATCTAATATTTTTTGGAATTTATTAAATTACCGGAGCTGTTCTAATAATGAATATTATTACAAAAGTTTCATGTATAGTATCTCGAGCCGACAATTTAATTTTCTCGAGTGCGCTTGCCCACGAGAGAAAATTAGGAGGCAATTTGACATGCACAAGGAATATTCGGAAGACTATTTCGTGAACGAAGCTCTTGGCAAACAGCCTCAGTCTTAATTTTGTGACCTGCGAAAATGGGAAGCAAAAATAAAAAAATAATAATAAAATTTGCGTGCCGTGTCATATCAATAGAAACAAGAGAGTCAATAATAATGCGTAATTTTATGTGTAGAATCATTACAAACAACATTAAGAAAAATTATTAAAAAAATGCACTAATGCAAATTATCGGTAATTTCTCCAGTTATTGCATATTTTGACACTAACCGGTTGAATCTTGGTTTGAATAGTGTGCGGGAAATAGTCTACATATACATTTTAAAATTATTTCAAGATGTCCAAGAAATTTTTAATTTTTCAAAATTTTTAACTTTTTTTTTTGTCTTTGAAGTTTTTAGAATTTTTTGACAATTACAATACAATTAAAAAGGATTGCAATATTTGAAACTTTCTAAGTAGTCTTAGGATTTTGAAATATTTGAATTTATAGAACTTTTTTTGTTATTTATAAGATTTTTAAAATAACATGATTTCTTTTTATACGTTTAACGTTTGTTAATTATAATAATTTATTATGTTTATAACATTTTTAAAAACGGTAATTTAAAATTTTTGAGATTTTGGACTACCTTTAAATTTGTTTACTTTCTATGTTTTTTTTTCCTTTTTTTATAAATATGATATACTGCGGTTTTAGTTTCTAATATGTCAATATCTAAACGTTGAGTTTTTAAATTTTAAGCATTATAATTTCATAATGTAGAAAACATTAATAATCCGAACAATTTAAAAGAAAAAGAAAAATTAAAGGTGTGCCATAATTGATAAGAATCATGATAGTTTGTAAAACAATATCAAATAATAAATGCAGTGAATTTTAAAAATTCAGATTCTTCAAAATGTTTAGCATTTTAAAATTATTTTCAATATCTTTCCCACAGATTGTTAAATGTTCTATTTCTTTTCTTTTTTTTTCCAGATTATTAACATTCTATAGATTTTTGCGATTTTAGATTTTTGTCAAAGCAAAAAAATTCCTTTGCACAAATTTAAGAATAAAATGGCTTTTGTACAAAGTCATTTACTTTCTACCTTACGCACTGTATGCCAGAATATTAAGTAATTGCAAGATTAAATAACAAGTGGGTTCTAAGCAGTAAAAGAGTTTATATCTACCTACTGCGCGATAAAAAAAAGTTTATTTTTGAATCCTGGTTTACCTAGTAGTAAGTAGATTTAATTTTATGCGTGTCTATAATTGAAGTCTAAATAACATTCTGCTGCTATTTATAAGTGGAGACTTTTTTACAACGTCTCAAATTCAGTCAGTATTTTCTCCTTTTTATGATTATCAAATAATCGATCACTTTATGGTCCAGTGTCGTAAAAAGCCATGGCAACCAAACCTATAAATCACCCATCAATTTGAAAATTTTGAACTAAACATTTATACTTAAACTGTAATTTCTTGGTTTATAAACTAGTTTAATAATAATACAGAAATGCGAGAAATTGTCTTTTTTACTGTTAAACGTACTAAAATAGTTTATTTGCTCCCAAAATCCTGTCATTGTAACTCAAGAAACTGTTACGCTTGACCTACCTTGGCATGTAAACTATTTATAACTTTATCCGTGTAAATCTGATTAAAATTTGTCACTTGGAAACTACATTACAACAAGCTTTTGTAACGAAAGGTTACATCTGACGTCTTTTACTAAACTTACACGATTACAACACTGCTTTCTTCTTAGGATTGAAATCCTTCAGAACACCTCGGTTGCTTTGAAAACAGACGCATTAATCAATCATTTCATCTTCCACATCTACGAAATCTGTTTCAAATTTTCAGTGATAAATTAAAAAAAATATTTATAGCATTGTTAATCTACTGCAAATCTCAACCTTGGCCTGCAAAGTTTATAAATATCGGTCCGAACATCAACACAGTTTAACTATCTGTTGTGACGCGCAAAACTTAGAATCGAAATTTTTCGTGTTTTGTCTTCGTTAGATTTCTTGAGCTTGACACGATTCAAAATTATCGGGAGCCACTTTTAGATCTCACATTGTCAACGCGCCAGGATGAATCTCGCAGTTACGGTAAATTACAAAAGACAACACACGTAAATCTGGATGTTCTAAAAATGTGAGGTGGTGGAGCAATTAGCAACAAACTATGGAATAATCGACAGGATTAGTTAAGTGTTCAATAATTTATACAGTGCACGATTTATTTGAGCGTTTTCTCTCTACTCCTCTTCGTAGCGATTCTTTAGATTTATAGCCAGATCCAGAACCGCATGATCTACGTTATTTACTAGTAGTGGAGATAAAGAGATGGTAAATTGAACGCACAAAACATAATTTATTTTGCGTAAACTGGCTGTGCGATAAATAGCAACCGGTTGCTTCTTGTTAACCGGTTTCAAAAGAACGAATCGCTTTTAATGGCATGTAACGTTAAACCGTTGCTAATAACCGCCGAAATTACACCGTCATTTTCAGCTTGCTAATTTTCAAATTAAAACTGTATCAGTGTCATTCTGGCTGCCGTCCAATTTTCACGTAAATTATCAAAGAACATGTCATTACATGCGGTTTTCGGATCCATTAGAAAATCCAGAAGCTACAACGATAAGTAAATTCGTTGAACGCAGAAATAATGCACTCACCACAATGAGTTGAGTGCTGTTGGTTTTATTTTATAAGTGCATCTAGAAATAGCACAAGAATTGCTTTTACATGCAACACTGTTGTCTTGAGAATCGGTGACGTCCAATAAAAGCCTTATTTTAATAAATGGGGCGTCTATTTCTGTCGCGAGATCTTTTAACTAAAAACCACGTTGTTATCCCCATAACGATATTTATATGGAGCACCTGTTCACGAGTCCTTGCTCAGGATGTTGAAAATCAATCACATGGTTGCTTGTCGGTGACGCCACATGACGTTTGTGCATGAGATATTAAGTACATTAGAGATTATATTTATCGGACCACAACCTCGCAGTGACTTGGCTGGATCCGGTTATTAATAATTTTATAAGTGAATCATACACCAACATAGAGTTGATCTCGAAAGACGCCGATCGGAACTCATTCAATGACTTACGGAATGTATTAGTGAATTTTCTGGCAGGCATTAAGCAATTTCTTGGCCACTGCGGTCTAAAAAACTTCCACAGCATAACTTAGAAAACACAACAAGGTTATTTTGGACAACTAGGTAACAAGGAAGTTCCACTTAAGCATTGTACTGATTTCACATAATTATTTTGTGGCACAACGATATTTTGAGTACCTATTATTCAACACAAACATAATTTTGGCGTCATGGGTTTCACATCTAAGTGGTTTATGTCACTCTACCAGTAGTGGACAATTTGTCAGAAATATCATCAAAGAAAAGTTTGGTAACAGAAATAACTACAGAAAAGTTTAGAGGTACTAGACCAGATTCTGTCTACTCGAAGTTCAAAAGAATTTAAAAAAATACAATCAATACTGCAATAAAAAGTTGCCGTTTATTTACAACTTATAAGTACAAATTTGTACCTAATTTTCATTATAAATCACATGTAGCATGTAACCTATTTCTCCTTAACCACTAATTTCCGGAAAACATTTTTCGAAGAAACTTTAGGATTTTAGAGAACAAAATTTCCTATAATTAGTTAGAAGCTTTTAGTTTTCACATGCATGGTCTAGAAAAAAAAATCATAAAATCTTATAACATAAACTTGAAAGAGTACTGATTGATTATTAGGGTAAAATTAATGTTCATCTAAGAAAAAAAACTCCATTTGTATTACTTCATAATTTTAATTTTATTATTGTTTATTAAAAAATCGTATAGTTTTGTTTCTTTTTATGTATAATAATAGTAACTGATTTTAAACAAAATTTTCTTAAAATAAGTTTTTCGTGAAGTAGCGCATCTACCTAAAAGATTCATAAAGTGTTTTTTTTTTTAATTTATTCGTTATCTTACGCATAGTTTTCTAATTTTATATTTTCTCGACAATAAGCTGTATTAGTTTTAAAATGCATTTTGAATGAAATGTATCATTTTGTTAAATTAAATGTAAGAAAAAAGAATCAGCAATCACCAATTTTAAAGTTAAACACGTATTTTAATCCATTTTTAACTCGATCTAATAAATGCCATTTTCATACCAACTAGCACAGGAAAAGGGAATTGTAAACTACCAAATTACCTAAGCGAGCTTACTTTACTAAATTCTAATTTTATCTTCCATGCAATTGCTGCCATTTTGAAATATTTAACGTCAAAGGATAGAAATGTGGTATTTATTTCCTAAGAAAGCATTAATTTTACTTTTACAATCAGCTATTACATTTTTCATAATTGTTTTATCGCCTGTATACCCCAAAAATGAGAAATTTTAACACATTAACAAATAATCTGTTTTGATAAAAACGTTTACAGTAAGTTTTATAAAATAGCATGTCTCGAAACTTTGTTATAGATGAACAAAAATTTTTTTTTAGGGAGCCAGCTTTACTTGAAATGACTTGTGTTACTTTTCCAATTTTTGTAAAGGTGAATATAAACGAAAATTTAGTAAGAATATTGGATGTATTTTTTTTACACCGATGCACAAAGCAACATAAAAAAGGCAAAAAGTGTGTAATTATATCTATTGTTATAGCTTCGTCGTAAACTAAAAACCATATTAACCATAAAAACATGTAGTAAAATTTTTCAGTATCAAACGGAATTCACGCGGATCGTTCATTGTTATAACCGAACCTTCAAAATAAGTTATAATTTCATGAAAAGCTCCAAAAACTCCAAAAACTAAAACAAAAAAATTAAATAAACGTTAAATATTACTCTTAAATCGAAATAGATGTCTACCAGATTAACCTTTCATCTTTTTTTATTGCTTCTTCTTCAAAGATTGTAGTTATTTCAATCGAAATATGTTTGCTTTTTTCAATCGTTCTTTTAAATTTTTTGTTCTTTTTCTTATGTAGTTCTTAATTTTGAAGTTTTTTTTTGTTGTGGTATATCGTCTCCTTTGCTATCTACTTTCTTCTACTTGCTTTCTATATATATGTAGGTGATGGTCTTCCATACTTTTATTTTTCTTCATGTTTTGTTTTTGTTTCCATATTTTTCCTTCAGTTTTTTTTTACATTTCCTCTTGGTGCTGTAATTGTGATACTATTCTCAGCTGGATCTCCTTTTATAAAATCATTTAAATACATTTTTTCAATCTTTTGTCTAAAATATAATTCTTTCTTCATATTTTTAAAATATTTTTCGCAACTATCATACCTTTCAAGCAGTCTTCATTCTCTTTCCTCATGCACATTTTCTAAATTCACACTTTTGCCCTCCTTATGAGATTTAATTAAATCAACATGTTACTAGGTATCTGCTCTATCAAATTATACAACTTTTTCCAGTCTTTTGAAATAATAGCAATAGTACACAATTCCTGCCATTTAAACGTCCGATCAATAGGTACAAAACATCAAAAATTATTAGCATTTACGCAGTTCAAAATTATACTTTTACTATTGAAAACAAACGTTAAAACAAGCGGGCTATTAATAAATGTTCATGAACATCAATTGTTTGTTTAACTATAAACAGTTATTTGAATAAAACAACAAAGTTGGAGTTGAAACAAAGTTCAAACAGATTCCCTAGCGTTCAAATATTTTTTTAAACAGAATTTATTCTAACCTTGACTGATATAAAATATTTTCTTGTTTTTGATTTAGAACACGCAAATTCTTGTGCAATTTTCGATGATTTTTAAAGTCGAAGGAGAGAGCATATTTATGATGCAATCCTCGATGAAGTCGAAGGACAAAGCATATTTACGATTTGACACTAATTTAGTCGTAATTCTATTACGCTCGGTTACGACCCGGCTTCTGTATTGATTCCTATGTAATCAGAGAAATAGCAATTAGTTAGAATTCAGGAAAAATTAAAGCGTATGAGGATACTAAAAGTATGAAAGATTGAATAATTTGGGTATTGATAAGTATTCAAATAAGAGACTTAATTGAAGCGTTTCGTACATAACAACTTGCTTGTATTAATTACAAAATCGCTTATTTTGTATAGTCTTTATAAAGAAAAATCGAACAGTTTTGGAGGCGCAATATTAGCAGAAAGATAAACGGTATATTATAATTGAAGCTCTGAAATAGCTACGGAAGTTGGTGTGGAAACCTATTTGTAATTAGTCTAATTGCTTTCTTCACTAATTAGAAATGCAAAAGCCATTCCAAATATAAATTGATGTTTTACATATTAAAGATAATTTGAGTGCTCTCATATCTAACGAAAAAATCATTTGGGTGAAGTTTCAAACAGAAAAAAAAATGTTAATTTTACAGAAAAATCTGCTTGCGTGAAGACACTATTTAATATAAAACAAGATAAGCCTTGTAGGATCAGAAAGTTAAAAAAGAAAAGCAAAAATCTGAGTAATTTCCTTCTAAAACAAGATTTGTGAACATTTTTGGTTATAAGTCGACTCACACCAATGAGTGTGGAAATTTTTGTTAGTTGGTTAAAAATTAAGTAGATTTTGCCCCAAATATTCAAAGGTGAATTCTTTCTTTACGTGCGAAAAATTGCGAACCTCATTGCCAGTAATTGCTTTAAAGAATTAAAAATTGTTTCGCGAAGTTACAATTTAGAATTCGAGGCAAGTATTAGTTGGTAATTGCGTCGTAATGCTAAATTGGATTTTACATTTCCAAACAATTTATTATTTCTGTACACAAATTTAAGAATAAAATGGCTTTTGTGCAGACATTTACTTGGTAAGCAATGTTTTTTGTACCTTACGCATTGCGCGTAAAAAATCTGGGTAATTTCCTTTAGCAAAACAATGAGTCATAAATGGGGTGGTTTTTGTTTGCAATCTAAAACAAGATTTGTCAACATTTCTGATTATAAGTGGACCAAACTAATGAACAATGAAACTGGAAATTTTTATAATCTGCTTAAAAATTAAGCAGATTTGGCCTCAAATATTCAAAGGTATTTTTTTTTACATGTGAATAATTGCGAATCTCATTGCCTCTAATTGCTTTAAAGAATTAAAAGTTGTTTTGCGAAGTTACAATTTCGAATTCAAGGCAAATATTAGTTGGTAATTGGGTCGTAATGCTAATTCAGATTTTACATTTTCAAACAATTTATTATTTCTGTACAGTTGTTTTCATAATAATGTCTCATAAAACTCATAAACCAAATGGCTTCACGTAAAATTGCAGTAAGTACACAAAATTTTCTCGTATTAAAAAGCAGACATAAAATTCTGCCTTCCACCTATTTTGATCCTTACTACTTTTCTTGAAGATTGTTAGACCATGTAGGAAATATCAAAAAAAGAATTTCTTGTCATTAAATTAGAAAATAACAATATTTCTACTCCTCCTCTGTTATTTGTAGATCTTGTATGTAAGTCAGCAAATACATTTTCCGTTTTCCAAGACAAGCTTGAAAAAATAACTTTATCGAACAAGGAACAAGGTATCCTGAATACAATACAGAAAGGTAAAATGTACGTCATAAAGCATATTAATGTGTATAAACAAAATTAATTATACAAAATTGATTAATTATGCACGATCCATTTTGGGTGGTCGAGGATTCCACCAGCACGTTTCTGAATTAATAATGGATAAATGCGATGAAGCCAATTACATTAATTGCGAATAACCCCCTCGCTGCCGATTTTATGTTAAATTTTAACAGATTGTTCTAAAAACCCATCTCATTAAAGAAAAAGAAAATTGATAGTAAAAGTTCCCCCATAAGACGTTGTTTTAATGATGCTAACATAAAATTGCCTTAACGATGCGAAAGGAACTTTCCAAGCTTTTACCCGTGATATGTTTCCATATTTTATAAAGCTGGTTCTGTAAAAAGTTGGAACACCGCACGGTCAAAGCAACACATTTATCATTGTTAATTGAATTGTTCTATGAACCTTCAGTTTGCACCTGAGTGTGAGAGAGGCACTTGACTTGTGTAAGCGAGTGCAAGTCTCATTTAAGGTGAAACCTTCAGGGTTTCCGTCAACTCATATAAATATTTGTTTTTAAAGTTTTAATTGGTGGCGCAGACAAAGCAGAAGAGTCTTCATAATTCAGTGTTCTTGAATAAGTAAAGTTCTGGAATCGTACTGCAGACTGTGTACATCGTGGTGTCTTGGTGCGTTTGTAGTGTAAACAACAGTCTCACCACCCCCCTTAACCGAAGCAGTCGTCGCTTGAGACACATTAATGTTGGAACCGGTGCTGGGGGTGCTGCTGTGCGCAGTTTCGCAATGTGGGATCCAGTGGGAGCATGTATGTGATATCTCCGGCAGATGAAGTAGTATATCTGTCATATGGTCGAGTCATATACATCCCGTCATCCCCACCCACAAGCCGTGTGACCAAACCGATTAGAACCTCCCTGTCGACCGGAAGTTACACGTCTTACCCCAGCGTCCCATCAACGAGTACTAGTTCGACGAAGAGCCGCCAATCAACAGCTAGCGAACCAGCCTTCAGTCTTACTAAACTCAAACCAAGCAGTTCTTCTAAATCCTTAACTCAACCCTCTACCAGCCGTGAAAAATCTCCCAAACCCCCGGTCAGACCGTCAAGAAAAAAGAAAGCAAAAGTCGAAGAAAAAGTACCTTCTCGAAAACAGTCCTTCTCGGATTTTCTCGCTCTTAGCCGAGAAAAATCTCCAAAGTCTTCCAACCCGACGCCGGAAAAATCACCAACTGTAGGGTTTTTCCGAGGAAAATCTTCTAGTCCTAAAAACCAGGGACGCAATAAAACAACTTTGAATTTTGACTCGCTGTTCAATCGCGAGCCGAGTCCTGGAAAGCTCTCAGTTAAAAGTTTAAACCACGTAGATAACAGTTCTAGGCTGGCGGGAAAGGCACGAGTCACACCAGGTGAAGACTCTGGACTAACTAACGATTTTAACTCTGTCTGCAAAAGCAATAACGTGACAACTTACCCTTTTTTTTAGCTTGAATTATGTGAAAACAGCAAACAAATAACGAAGCCTATATGCATGCAAATTTTATATCGACTTTGTCTGCCTCTAACGAGTTTTTTACATATACTTTCTAAGAGAGGAAATTAACTAGCTATTGATTTTTACAGAGAAGTCGTCACCCACCAAAAGAAGAACGTTTTTTGGAAGCGTTCGAGCCAAGAAAGTCCCAGAAGTCATCGAAAAGATGGCGGGACACGAATCTGCCTTGAAAGATCTAACACATCCTGGTTACAACGAACCACTCAAATCCCACAACTCGGTCACATTCAAGTTAGTGAGAACAGGTAAGTTCAATAACTCTAGTAAGAAAAAAACGAAATAATCTTGCAATTAGAAAATTTAACGTTGTTTTAAAGTCTCGTGGCGAAGTATATCTACAACTTACATAAGTTTAGATAATAAATTCAACACAGTAAGTCATACGAAAGAAAACAAATGTCGTATTTTATATAACACTGTTTGGATACTTTAGACAAGCAGTCAGTCAGACAGTGTTTTGAAAGTTTTGTTATAAAACAAACATTTCAGAGAACTCTAACTTTAACTTTTCTTTTATCGCGATAACATGCTCAAAAGAGTAAAGTATTATGTTCCAATTTTTGGATTGTTTGAAAGAATATTAAATTACTTTAACATCATAATGTAAATCAAAGTATTTTAAGTGCTGCTTTGCTTTTTTATACCTTTACAAGATTTAAAATAAAACATTCTTAGTATTCTAAAAAAGAGTCTAGAAAAAAACGTATATCAAAGAATACAAAATTTACAACATAAAAAATGTACAAAAATGTAAAATATTTTAAAATCTAGAAGACCCAACTAATTAAAAAACTTTAGTAGATATGAAGATTTCTAAGAATTTGTAGAATCTAAGAAACTTTATAGATCTAAAGAAAAAATATTAAAAAAATTCAAATGATATTAACAATATAACAACTATCTTTGAAAACACAGTTTAAAGACTTAAAAAAATCTATCCAGAGAATATTGAAAATGTGTACAAAATAAGGTAAAGTGTGTAATAAAAGTGCATATTTAGTTTTTGCAAAAAAAAATCGAGAAATTGCAACAAATATTTTATTTACAAGAAAGACTAAAAATTGTTTGAAAAAGCTAAATATACAGAATCTAAAGCCTCTAGAAAATATTGATAAAACTCTAAAAGATTTCAAGTTAGAGACAATTTAGAATATTTGCAGAATCTCAGATCCAAAGCTTTTAAAATTATCGTAAGAATTAAAATTTCCAACAGATTCTAAGTAATAAAAAAGACGTTGTAAGACTGTAAGAACGGTTCTGAAAAAACTGCCATCCAATTAATATTAATAATCGGGAAAATTTGAAAAAAAGATAATTTGAGATGATGATTCCATGTTTCTAAAATCTAAGTGGAGGAAAAACCAGAAAAACTACTAAATAGATTCAAAAGAGGAAGCTAATCGTTCAGTTTAATAAATACAACAGTATAAAATTCAAGCAATCAAAAATTTAGAGACCCTTAAACCTCTAAAGAATAAAAGAAGTAGCAAAATAATTTTCGGGCTGCAAAAAAGCCAAATAAATAATCCAAGAAACTTATGAATTCAAGAATATTAAAAGAACTTAGAAAATTTTAAAACTTTTAAAGCAAAATTTAAAATCACAAATATTTATGGCCATTAGCCCTTTTTTGACATTATGCAACATTTTGTTGTTTAGGAAAACTAAAGAACTTAAAGATAAAGAATCCAAAACACTAAAAAATTAAAAAATTAAGCGAGACAAAAAGTCAAAATTATTCGAAAAACGAATTATTCCAAAAAGTATTAAAAAGTGTTTAAAAAAAATTAAAACCCTAAAAGTCTAAACGTTTAAGAACATGTAAAAAATTAGAAGAGATGTAAAGCATCTAGATGATTTAAATTAAACAAAACATTGGTACAAAAATATTAAAGATATTTTGAAAAATCTAGAAAATTTGAAGATCTAATAAATTCGAAGCTACCAAAAAATAAGAAGGTTCAAAAAATATAAAAATATAAATATAGTTATCTTGGAAATATAGTTACAGAAGATCTGATAAGGTTTAAAAATTCAAAATCCAAAACATTAAAGAGGTGTAAAATTAAAAATTATATATAATACAAAAGTATTCAAATATGTATAAAAAAATATAGTTTTCTGAATTTGCAAAGTGCACAATTTCCTATAGCAAAAAGTACTATATATTGCTAGTAAAGTATAAAAAATTGTTGTCAGTGCAATTGTCATAATATTAAACAATACTTAAGCTGACTCAAAAATAAAATAAACCAACTAATAAATTAATAAATTAAGTTTTTTATTAAATTGTACAGACAATATATTTTTTATATTTTCTTAACTTTGAAAAAAATCTGTAGACTGTGATGTGACAGAAATTTTCCGATTGACCTATTGTGTGATATTAACGGGGTCTGATGCGCACTCGAAAAATATCAAAGTTTGTAGAACAGTGAAAATAGAAGATTAACAATATATGTGGGCGTTAATGTGTTTCTGTTTTCCGCAAAATAATTGCAGTCCAATGAAAACAAGAACCAAGGAACTTATGTACAGTGTGTTTATCTAGCAATTAAACGAAATATATTTAGTCCTGATCTTTGACGTAACAATTTAGATTCTTATCACAGAAACAGTTGAAAATGCATTGAAAGAAGTCAGAAGTCATTAATTCTTCCTTGTTGCAAATTTTAAAAGCTCTTATCCGTTCTTTTTGTAGCTTTGCACATTTAAATCCCACTACTGTATCTCCCTGTCATAAAACGCTTAATGAAGTCAAATGTGACTGCAAAACATTCTCCCACGTTGGTGTGGGAGCTTTTCACCTGTAATTGATCACAAAAAGCGATGTAGATAGCGGCATTATTAGCTGCTAATATTGATTTAGGACGAGATAAACAGCCGGTGTCAATATTTGTTGGTCGCTGGTTTGATGGACACTTGCAAGTAAATATCGGTTCCGAATTCCGTCTGGAAAAACTTCCTCCGTCTCCAATAACTTTCCTATCGATTACGTATTACAGAGACGGTTTATGCAAATGTGACAAAGGTAGAATCGCTGCAGGGTACGTTCAAGATAAACTTTAATGAGCAAACGACGGTGGCTAATAGGACACACGAAATTCTCATTAAAGATTTACTACTTCGTAAAGTAAATGAAAGGCAGAGGTCAATTTGTTAGGGTGAGATGACTTAATATTTACGTGTCATTGAATAAATTAATGAGCGAATAAGCGTCTCGTGTACTAACTCTACGCTCATTTGCATTTGTACTTGTAGAGTTCTTGTTACGATGTCATAAATCTACGGAGACAGAACTATTTTGATGTATTCTATGGAATTGTATCCACTCACTCGAATGCTTGAATCTATGTACATACTCTTATTTTTCGACACTGCCAATAAAGATTCAAGATGTCAAGATTTCAGAAACTAAGAGGATTTGATTCTGTTTCCGCATGCAATTCAATCTGCGATTTTAATTAGTAATCGCGCTGAATTAGTTTGAATTTTCTTTCATTTTAATAGATTTCCATATTTCAGAATGGCCGAACATTTCATGAGTAAAAAGTGTCACTAACTTCAGCGTGACGTGACTGGAAATATCAATTAAATTTTACATACCGGAGTTTTTTGCATTTCATTTATATTCCACGCATGAATTTTGATTAAAAAATCCATCAGTTACAATCACAGATCAAAGTGTATAGAGACAAGGTTTTATCAATAATACCAACGTGGGTAAAAAATATACTTGATTAAGATAATTAATTATCAATAGCGTAACAATAAAAAAACATTTGTAAGTAATGTCAAATTTCTTAAAATTTTTAGTCACACTAAAAAAAATCTAATTTATGATTTTTAGTGTTTTCTTTCTTATTCTTGCTTCTTTAAACATATAATAAATAAAGAGAACTTTTTATGGAAACTACACATTGCATATGCGTCAACGTTTGCATTTTAGTTTAAGAGTCTAATAACTTTAACAAAGGTGCTTAAAACTAGTTTTTCCACTACTAGTATTAGAAGAAATCATTATTTATGACGCTTTTGAGTTAAGAAAATGAATTTCTCTCCTAGTAGGAGACAATTTTTCATTAGCTCGTACTAGTAGATAATAAAAACAATTGACGATAGTGACATTTTCTTGATACAATTTAACATTGATGACAGCTACAAAATTTAGTAATTTAGTAAAATTTGGTAATTACAAGAAAGACTACAATTGTTTTTAACCAGGAAAGTACGCTGGAAGTGTAGGGGCTATTGACAATGATGGGTCAACAATCTGTAGCGTAAACATAACCTATAAAAATAAAATGTAAACATCATCACAAACATCGTCATACTGGATTTGCTCGGCTTCCTCTCGAATTTCAGAAGAACTAAAATCACCGTCTTTATCTGTATCTACCATTGTTACAATTTGCAGAAAATTCAGTAAAATTAAAGTTATGTCAAATATCAATTGTATGTTATCGATATCTTGATACTTACTGAATCGCTTTAGTTACAAACGGAATGCAAAAATTATGATTTGAAAAATGACTAAATGTTCTAGTAGTGGAAAAAATAATATATAAACCACGGTACAGAAGCTTTCTCTTAGGCTCACAACTTATTCCCCTCGATGCTGCGCATGTCGGCATCATAATAATGTTCTTCTAAGAAAAAATGTTCATTGTATCAGTGTAATAATCATAATATAAAACAATACTTAAGACGACTCAAAAATAAAATGCACCAACTAATAAATTAATTAATCGATTAATCGATTAAGGTTTTTTATTAAATTGTACAAACATTTTTTTTTTTATATTTTCTTAACTTTGGTGTGTAATTGCTATTATTAGTTTGCATATTTACGTTCTGTAATTATATTAATATCATGTAAAGTAAAATTTAAAAATAAAATTTAAAATATAAAAAATATATATTAATAATTATCTGCATATTCTGTATATCATAAAAACAATTCGTACAAAGTAACTACAAGTTTGATAGAAATAAAAAATTCCTGAAAAGGAAAGTTTGTTGCAAAAATTCATATTAAAAAAATAAAATCTATCAATAAGAATGCAACGGATACAAATTTTAAAAATAATTGTGGTAGTTTTAATATCTAAGAATTAAAAAAATATATTTATAAAAAGTAAAGACTTCGGTGTACAAACCAGCTGATTCATAAGAGAACAATAATCCAGAGCATAAAAAAAATGAAAACCTGACAAATCTACAAACTAATGGAATTCTAGAGAATTTAATCAATTTTAAGTATTTGAAGAACGCAAAATTCTAAATTCTTAAAAAAAATTACAAAAACTTTGAAATATTTTCGGAATTTAAAGATTCTAGGTTCTAGATTCTAAACTAATAAAAAATACACAAAATGCACAGAACTCAAAAATTGTAAAAAAAGTGTGTAGAATCAAGAGAAACTAGGAAATCTGGAAATTTCAGAAAACATTGAAAGTACAAAAAAATTTAAGTTTATAAATGATCTAAACTTTTCAAAGTATACAAAACTTCTAAAAAAAGAAATATCTCGAACAACCAGAATTTATAATAGTTAAACAATATAAAAATTAAAGGCATTATCCTGATCAAAGAGGTACAACATATACAAGAAATCCTAGATATTAAACAATCCCAACAATTACAAAGAATCTGAAAAGTCTCAAAAATCTGTAGATCAAAAATTTTAAAGGTTGGCCAAAAAATTATAAGAATCTAAAGAATTTAAATTATACGAAGAAATGAAGAAATATGCAGAATAAGTATTTAAAGAATTCGAAGGTTCTATTGCATTCTTAAATTTTCCTGTTTCAAAAATTGTAGTTATACATATAAAAATATGTAAAAATGTTCTACGATTAAAGAGTCCAAACGCAGTTTTCATTTTTTTTTAATAAACCTAAAATAGAAGCCAAATTACGAAATTAAAAAAAAAAAGATTAAAATCTAGAAAAGTTGAAAAACGTTTCTTTGCATTACAAAATTGAAACATCTAGAAAAAAAACTAAAAATACAACTAAAATTAATCAACAGCTCGATTTGAGAACTTTTATACAAGAGGAGAAATAAGACATTAGGAAAACTACTAAGTTTGTTAAAACAAAAAAAAAACTAAAAATAAAAAATAATAATGCACTAATTAATTAAGCTAAAAATTATAATAAATAAATTAACGGGACCGCAAAGGTCCCAAAAATTTCTAAAAACAAACTTTTGGAAAAAAGACATTTTTTTAAATGAAATAAAGAAAATACGAGTATAAACAAATTAACAATAAAATTCAATACTAATCAAAAAAACAAATTCCTAAATTTCTTATTCGTACAATCAAAAGAAAATTAATTTTATAGATATTCAATTTAAGTTTTCATCCTTCTGATTCTTAAAGAATGCAGAAGCACTCTTTACTTATAACGAATTAAACCATCAACAACTCATTAAAATGTGTTAAGCACCAAAAAACAAACATCTAAAGCAATTAGAGAGAAAATCGAAGTTTTTAACAACTCACCAAAAGCACACTTCTGAAAACCTGAATATAAAATAACAAAAACGATAGCACATTATTTATAAAGTGACTTAAAAAAAGCTATTCTTACAAAATTTCACATGTCCGCGCCACACGTTTTGATGTATTTTCCTATACATGTCCAATTTGGATCTATTCATTTTCCATCGTTCGATATTCCATCTTTTCTTATTCAGTCGTTTAACTTTAATATACGCACTCGTATTTTTTGCATAGGCACTGATTTTGAGTGAATACGGTGGAGATGAAACTCCAACATTGTTGCCATCTGTTACATGTTATACACTGCTTGAGTTTTTTTCTTCATAAGCAACAGTAAAATGTATTAAAAGCGGATATGACAGGTAGTTTTGATAGTCGGCACATATGTTTCAATAAGCTACAAAATATCTTATTTCCATCTGCGCTCAAGAAGTGAAAATTCCTTTTCTGTATTGCCATTGTTACAGTTTAGAAAATGTCGAAAATGAAAACTCAGTATCGGGGTTTGTTTAAATTGTAAACCCAAATGATCATAACGAGTTTATTATTTATAATATTGCAGTGGTCGTTATAAAGTACATTACAAATGTTATGATGGTTTATAAAATTTATATTTTATTATTAACTGAAATAAACTGCTTTTATCGCTTAATTAATACGTTTGTTAAAAGTGTCAACTCATTTTGTAGTCGTTATTTAATTAATTCTTTATCAAAAACAACACAAATATTATTTTCAGACTTAAGTGTATTTTATTTCCTCGTACAAAGTACATCAAGTCTCATATACACATCTTTAAAATTAAATTACAATTCCTTTTGTTAGAATTTCGTCTTTGATCTTCTTTATGTCTCCTAAAAAATCTGATTAAACTGCAGTGTGATTCTTTATTCTTGCGGTTTATATTGCGGCAATCCTGTCGTGTACGCGATGTTATATACTGCACGTGGATCTACCCTCAAAGCACGTGATCCAATTCTACAACTCTTCACAAAATAACAAAAGTACAAAACATAGAGGTGTTATGAAATTACCTCCAGAAGAATATTGGCAATAAGAACAAAGTGTCTAATCTCACCAAGACTCGCGATGTCTGTTTCAATTCTACGTCCATTTACTCAAACTCGTTTTCATATTTCCAAAGCTTGCAACTTGGCCTGGCGGGTAATCTTCCCGTTTTCGTTTCGAATATTCACTCAAAAGATAATTGAAAAAGATAAACATAAAATCACGCGACCAGGTGATATATGGAGGGTATAAGAATAAGACACTTAATTCAACTTTCATTTAGGAGAGATCATAAAACAGACGCCAAAAATAATGTTCATCTCAGTCCAAAATCGCTGAACTCACTTACCCGAAGACTATTCATCGAAAGATAATTATTTGTGCAAAAAGTGCTGACTGAGCGAGTATTTTAATCCTTTGCAAGTGTTCATTTGAGTGTTTCTTTTGCGTTAAGGGATTGAAAAGCTCCATTCAGAGAAACTGATCAAGCGAGTTTTAATTTTTAGTAACGGTTTATTTAAGCAGAGTGGAAAATTAAAAGTTGTCAATATTTAAATCTTGCACAAAAAAAAAACAAGATGAAACGAGATGTAGTGTATAATGAAAGTGGAATAAAAAAGTTATAAACTGAATATGACGGTAAACGGTTGATTTTTCTGCGGAAAATATAAATATTTTGACACAATACGAGGAATGTGAATAAACACATCGATTTCATCACATTGAGTCATAATTGTAATTATCAAAAACTGCCTGAAACTATTTACCCACTTGCTATTTTTTTTTAAAACGGAGCCAACTGTAAATTTTGTTTACCTGCAATATCGATTTCAGTACAAAATTACGGTCTTGTTTTTACACCGTGTCACAACAACTTTCGTGACAAAATAAAAAGCTTTCGTCAATTTTCGGTACTCATGTTGTAAAAACGTCCGGAACAACCTCTTTTTCTTACATCTCGCGTAAACATGGTTTCAACAAGTGAACGGTAAAACTTATCAACTTATCATCATTTAACACGTAGTAAGGTTCCTCGTTTAAAAAGCTATCTGAAAGACGTTAATCAGTCCGTAATCACGATAATGCCGAATAACAGCCAATTTCTTTTTCTCTTATTTATTATCTTTTTGTAACCTCTATAAAACTTTACGAGTTATTAGTACAAGACATCGAAACAGTTTTAATCGACACTGCAAACCACGGGATCGTATCTTTCCAATTCAAATAAACAATGAAAAAACCTACAATACTACGAAAAATAGTCGGCTGCCAAGTTGTAAAAGTTAACATCTTGAAAGACCTGAATCCATTAAAATTACAAAAGTCGACAGTTACATTTATACAAACCGACCGACGCAACCTTTCAAGCTTCATAAAAAGCACTAAATTTGTTATCGTTTTGGAATCAAATTGGTAGACCTGAAAAGAAAAGAAACCTTAGCAATCAATGATTTAATATTGCAGCTTCAATTACCTGTGAAAGCTGTGTTTACCTAAAAAATCTTCAATGTTGACACAGCAGTAAAGCTCAACATGATTGTCATTAAACGATTCGATTAGATTGTCGGTGTCATTGAGGCCAAATTTATACAGACAAACACTTTTACCGTCAAAAATATGATGTGTTATACAAAGTTTGTTACTTTGGAGCGGCTCTTTTGAAGATTTTAAGTAACCAGACAATCTAATTTGTAATAAATCTTCACATAAGCGCATGACTTGACACGATGACAAAGGATTTAGCAATTTTAAGTCTAGTTTGTGGAAGAAGTTTGATAGGAAGTTTTACTACAATTATGTGGTGTTATTGAGGCTTCAAACTTTAACGAGTCCGACTTGAAGTCTAAGTCTGAAAATGTCAAGTGTTAAATTATTGCTCATTAGACATAATGTTTCCATAATTTTGGGGCGAAATTACTATAACGATGGAAGTTAGACAAATAATGTTTATCTATGTTTATGAGAAACACTATAGACAACAAATTTCCCGGTATAATTAAGTGAATGTTTCAGAAACTACAAAATAAAGTTCGGTTATCACCCGGAATATTATCAAAGTGAGTCGGCGAATTATCCCCGAATCTCAATTACAATGTTTGTTATCATACAACGTCCAGGAAAATACACTTGTTGCTGAAAAATCAATATTCTCTCCATAATTGTTTGTGTTGAACTCGACACAGTGCTAGTCCACAATTAAAAGAGAACAATAAGGTCCAACGTCCGACCCTAAGGTTAATTAAGCATCTACATTTATTAAGCAATGTTGTGATTTTCCGGAACTTTTATCTTGAAAAAGAACGTTTCATATAATATTTTTCTGTACTTTGATAAAAATTGCTGGATAATCGAGTCAACTGAAGCTTTAGGGAAATTAACAGACAATTTTAAGAAACAATGTGGACCCACTAAGGCGTATTTTTTTTTAGAAAAATAAAAAGAAACATCAAGGCGCACAAAACAATTCCATATTGAATGGAAGTACTTTACATCAAAAATTAATTATTCGAGGAGAAAATGGCAACGGTTTGCTTTGTGAGCTTAGCAATTTTCACGCTTAATCCCAGCACGTACAGCGATAATCGAACGATGGCAAATTTTAAGCTGTAATTCGGTATTAGGTTCTTTATTAAAAAACCTTCTGTTCTCTGGAACAATGCTTGATCTGCTGTATCATTTAGACACACAGACAACATGACAGAAAATTGATGAACAAATTATTTGTGCTTATGATCACATTGAAACCACCTAAATAAAAACGTAAAAGTAATGTACAAGTTTTCAATTGGTCTTTTGCGATAGTCGACAATAAACAAAAAATTAAAGCTCATTTTCTTTTTCTTACAATTTTTCACACAATTTGTCAAATATGGTTGCAGTTTATAAAAAAATTAACCTAATATTTTACAATAATTATAATTAAATAATCAAAAAAAACAACCGTCTATAAACAATTTGCTATCAAGCAATTATACCAAATATCCAACCGTAAACGCTCAGTTGAAAATATTTATTTTCAAATTATTCGTATTGACATGTATGATAGTATGTAAATTTCATAATCATTTCGGAAAACTAACCATAATAGCTTTTACTGTTACTATATGAATTATTTTCTACTGTACGTTTAGTGCAGTTATAACACAATTTTTTATCTGAAATAAAATTTTCTATAGCTTTAGAGAATTTCTAACGTTTGTATGACGACAAATTTGCAATTTTTTTCGTGATCTTTGCATTCAGACAATAATTTTAGAATGGAAAAGTCAAGTCCAAGAAATAACTTGTGAAAACTAAATACTTAAAAATGGTTCTCTAAAAGTTTGAGGACCAAAAATGTGACTTTGAGTTCTTGAGAATTGACATTCTAAAATCTACAAACATTTTATAATTCAAAACCAAAGTCTAAAAACTAAAAGCTTCGAAAATCTACTACAAGAACATCTAACGAACTAATGTAACAATTTGATTTATCAAAGCTTCTAAAGTATTGCTAATATCTTAAAATCCAAGCTCTGAAGTGAAAATTAGGAGAAGGTGGGGTAGAACGGGGTAGTGAGGTAAGACAGGGTACCCTGTTTCACTTGAGTCTCATCCAACCAAAAAATCTCAATTAGATGTTTTGAGATAATTTTTGCTAATTTTATTTGAGTGGCAATAAATTCAAGTAATTGGATGATTGCTGTGGGTTTAGGTTCTACGAAAAGCCTGGAAGTCTAGGATCGATATATTGATGGTATAATTTTATAATTTTTTTTATAAATGAACATCCATATAGGCAACACGGGGCATAACTACGAAGTTAAAAAGCAACAAGATCAATAGGAAGGGGTCTAATAATTGTCTCATCATAATTATCATACGAAGCAGAATAAGGAAAAAAGAAAAAAATGAAAATAAAACTCAAAAAATACAAAAAATCAAGATTGAATAAGAAAAGAGAAAAGCAGATTAAGAATAAAAACGTCGAAGAAGAAAGTAACGAAATCAAATTTTTAAATCTATTAAGAAAAAAATGACACCTTACTGTCATAATTTTTAAAAGCTTAGATAAACCGTACAGCATGCCAATAATGAGTCCATTGTGTTTGTGCCGGATGACGTTGAGGACGAGATTGTTCATGTTTACGTGTGTGTAAACCAGAATCTCAAATTGATTAAATCAGAAGACTATTAGATTTGCTAGTTTTTTTTTTATTCAAAATTTGATTGTTTTGCGTTTGTGGCTCACATTTCATTAATTCTTGATTTTTCAACATAAAATTAAAATTACAAAAGTGTTAGTCATATCTCATTTTGCCCCATAGGGTACTCCGTCTAACCCCATCGATAGGACAAGATGGGGAAAAATGACTTTTCCAGTTTAATCTTTGATTCTACTCGAGTTAGTAAGAATAAACTTTACGGCCACCTGGAAAAAACAGTATTACCGTTATATAACCCAAAAGTACAGAATATATCATTCAGTGAAAGAAATATTGATGTTTTCAAATAGCAGCCAGCACTGGGTTAAAATTTTATCTCAACCAAACTAACTTGCGCAGTTCTATTAAGGTCAGAAACATTCAAAAATTAATTTCAATTTAAATTCAAGTTTTTGTAACAGCTAGTAGGTATATTTTTTAATTTCGTCTTTGTTTTAGTTGCTATATTTTTTTAAATTAAAAGTCTCCAGTAAGAATTTAATGTACCTTGATATATAATTCTGTTTTGACAATTCTCAACTAAATCAACGACAACGTAGTCATTTTTTTGATTATATAACCACAATACTATGCAAATAAGAAAACAGCATCCTCTTCAAGGTTAACATCCGCTAAAAGTGTGTATAAATAAACCCACTAAAAAAATATTCGACGCGATTTTCATCCTGGCACTCGCTTCATAAAAACTAAACTCAAGTTTCTTGCTAGAGATGAAGCCGACAGTTTAATTAACAAGAAAGTTAAGTTTGGTGTAAAATCCCCCATTACCAAAGCAGATCTTGAGCCTCAGTAGATGACGCCCTTATGGCAAATTCAATCTCTGTATTGTGAATAAATACGTTGGGGTCAGAAACAGAATGCGATAAGCTCATCACTGAATCTATTCAAGCTCTTCCGAGTTAGTTTGTTAATTAATTTAATTAAAAGGTAACAAAAAAACGCAGCAGTTCCATACATACACAAAAGCTCTCCAATTAAAAAAGTTACTCTTACGAGTTTTATTTCGAAGCAGGTGGTTTGTTGGCGAGTTAGCGACACCTAGTAGACAATTACAGGATAATTTGGCGTTGAATAAATATTTGACGAACTAATTTGTTTAATTAATTCCTGGAGGCTCTGGATTATTTAGCTAGGGAATAAGATTCTTTAAATCGATGAAAAATGGCTTCGTTTTCCCTGAAGGAAAGGCAGGATTGCATCTTATGGAAATTTCATCCAGACTGACAGACACGGTCGGAGGACGACAGGAATATTTCATGGGGCACATAATTCATGAAGTTTCCACTCTGCTGTAGTCGTCTAACAAATAAGTAGTTTAGAAGAAATGTACTTTCTTTTAACTACACCGTGGAATGTTCTTAATGAGATGGTTGAAATTCCATTAGCGTAGTGTAGAGAGAGCCCTTACAAGAGACACTCAGATTTTATTCGAAGTTTATCCTTGCTCACAATGTCGTAATAGTCATGTAAAGTTGACTTTTAATTAGGGGAAATCACCTATCAATTTGCAGCGTGTTTGTCAAAGACTTTTTGAGTATTCCTTTAGTTGAATATACATAATTTGAGCACTTGCGGATATTGCTGAAATTGCTGAATTATTTTCATGTAGGCATCAGCATCCGCCTTCTACATTGCAAGTAAGCTCCGGATGCTTATAAACGTCGAGCTTTAATAAAAGTTAAACACCCCAAGCCTTGACATACTTAGCTCTTGGATATGTAATTAAGCACGCTCTAAACATTTCTATGCGAATCAGACGTTTTTCTTAAGATAATTGGGTTTGATTCACTTCCTTGTTACCTTGAACTCCACGTAGAAGCTATTAATCATGGCGACGGGTTAACGCTCGACCTAAGACCCACATCTATGCAGGCATATAGAAAATACTCCGGCATCGTTTAGAGTTCAGGATTCTTCGCAAGAAAAGACAATTTATTATATTAATATAGATGGATGACTCTGGAACTTATTAACTCTTCTTTCGAACCCATGAAACAAACACGTGAGCAGAAAATCAACAAGTTCAATGATAGATGATAGATTTCAATAATTATTCGCGCGGAAATACAGTGAAAATAATTTCCTGCGTTTGTGGCAACGTTAATTGAGACCGTAAAGTTTTCTTTTTTCTCTAAAGTAGCCCTCTGAACACAGTAATTATAAATTTGACTTTGCCGTAGGCCATTTGTACTCTTCGAATAAAAATGAGCGGATACCACTCCATGACATTCTCTCGTTGTATGAAATGAGAGTCTCTGTACAAAGCGGAATTTTTTTTTAATTTTTTAAGGTTCTTCTCAATTATAGAATATATTAAAAATAAATGGCAAAAGTTGTAGAAATGTACATGAAAGAATTGTTCACTTGAAGCCGTCTGCTGCACAAAGGCACAACCATTTTCCATATTCGTTTCTATAAATGTGTTCTTGTGTGTTCTATGCAGGATGTCTCTTGTAGGAAGCAAATGTGTATATTAGCAATTCCAGTTGGAGTAATACAGAATGGGTAGCATATTGGGAGAAGTTTCAGAATTTCTACTATGATAAATTACACCTGTTTGAACTTCAGGGAAGTATTGTTAGACACCTAAATTTATTTCTCTTTAAGTGACTTCGAGGAAAATCTGGTAAATAAATATTAAAAAAAAATATGACAAAAAAACCTTCACTCATTATGAGAAGAAAATTATATTTCTTCAAGATACCTTTAAGATAGTACGCTAAAAATAACCCGGAAAAAAAATTCTGATTCGAAATGTAGTCAGAACCATTATAAAATATTTATTCTGTTTGTTAAAGCCATTTCCCTTTCATGTAAGGAAGGAATTTTCTTCTTTTATTTATTTTATGAGTCTCTCGTGCTACTTTTAATGCAGCTAGATATTGGTTTTTATTACAAAGGACACAGTTTTAGTTAAATATTTTATATTCCACAGTCGGTAAATTTGTTAGCTTTTAAGTTAAACTTGTATTTACATACTCGTATAGATATTCATATTAAATGAATAAACGATATAAGGGAAAACTAATTCTTGACGTTTATTATTAAAATTATAATTATAATCAAAATTAAAATATTTGCCTAATTGAAAGTTTGAAAATTTAATATAAGTTAAAACTGTTAAATAGCAAATTTTGGGAAAATTGAGAATCTGGCGAGAATCTAAGAACTGGAAATTCTAACAATTTCAGAATTTAAAAATCAGCAAATCTGATCAAATAAATTGAACAATATATATTTATATTTATTTACTACAGTTGTTAGAACATTAGTGGCCTTGTTTTTAGGAACTGCTTAATTTTTATTTAGAGTACAGACCTTTATTAAATCTGACAACTAGTAAGAATTGGGAAAAAAACTGATATTTAATTATCTAAACATTTAAGAATGTGTCCGAAAAGCTAAGAACTTTTTAACTTAAAGTATAAAGCTGAGAATCTGAAAACATTATGAAAAGCGGACAACCTGATAGCTGATATTTGAAGGTCTGAAAATCTATAAATATAAAAACATAAGTGTCTAAAAAATATTCTCGTAGAAGTATGAAGAATCTAAAAATATAAAACATATAAAGAATTTTACGAATTTAAGGATTCAACAAAATAAAAACTTGAGAACTCGAAAACTTGAAGCAGAACATGAGAAGCTTGCAAATGCAAGAATCAATTCTGAGAATCTAATAAACTAAAAATCTATCAATAGACAGAAAGTCTATCGATCTAAAAGTCTGATAATTTAACAAACTGGAAATTCTTAAACCTGACAATTTGAGAATTTAAAAATATAGTTTCATCATAAAAATTAAACGAACTAAAAATCTGCGATTTTCAAAATATAGAATTTGAAAGCTAGAAAAATGCACAAAAAAAACCTGGAAATTTTAAAAAAAGGGAACTTGTAAATTCCACAATTTAAAAATTCGGGAACGTAAAAATTTGTAAATTAAAGATTATTAAAAGTGCAAAAGCTTAAAGCTCGTGGGCTTTCGAAAATAAAAATTTATTTACCTGAAGGTCCTAAAGTTTGATTAAAACCTACAAACTCAAAAATCTCTAAATTTTAAGATTCTGAAAACTTAAATATCGGAGAATCTGAAGTTATAAATGAAAAATATAAGAGTCTGTAAATCTAAAAGTTTAAAAATCTGAGAACGTGAAAATCTGCAAATCTGTCATTTGAGTTGTCCGGGAGTTTAAAAATTTAACAATCTGGGATGAGAATCTACAAATATAAAAACCAGAAAACTTGGGATATTGAAAACTTAAATACCTAGAAAATGTGAATCTGCAAATATCATACTATATTATAAAAACCTGACAACCTAAAAAAGTGACACTTTTAAATATGACATTCTGAAAGTTTGAGAACCTTCAAGCATACAAACCTAAGACCTTTATTTAATTATCTTAAAAACTCGGAAAATGTACGAACCTTAAAACCGACATAATAAGAACTTAAGAATTTTAGAATCTGAAACTTCGAGAATATAAAAAGCTCGAGACTCTAAGAACATAAAAATTTAAGAAGCTTAAAATCTTTATATAGGACATAAGATTTGCTAATACAAAAACTGGAAATATGCGAATATGAGGACTTAACACAGTCTAAAAATCTAAAAACTCTCAAGACTAAGAAAACTAAGAATCTAATCTTATTAAAACAATTTTTAAATTGAAAATGGGTTAAATAAGATTTGTATACTCAGCACTTAAAACTTGAAAAGCAGGGTCTGACTCTTTCATAGAAAATGTTAAAGTTGAAGACATAATTTTCACCTGCACTGTTAATGTAAATTTTGATATTTCTTTTTGCTTTTTTGCATTTGACTACTGCCGTGCTCGTTAAAACGGTAAAAAGTAAACAAACCGTGGAACTTCAGTATGATTACAAAAATGCTTTACGCTATTTCATAAAATATTTATGTTTCTGCAGTATGAATCATGTCTTGATTCGGATGTGTTGGCGTTTCGTATTCGCACGCATTTATTTCCGACAGACTGAAAATTTCATTTTTCATCATTTCAGTCAAACCAACTTCTTCATATTGTTCAATTTCTAAACCTGCTAAAATGTTTAAACTTTGCGCACCATGGGAATCACGTTTGTATACGTAGCGGACTAATTTTCTATCTTCAAAGTCAGGAAAACAATGTAAATTTAGCGTAAGCCGAGAAGGCACGTGCGGTTTGAGTTCGCGCTTTCGCTTATGTTTACTCCAAAGATTAAGTCATAAGTTGAATTAACGCCTAAAAGGGGAATTAAACTTTTGATTGAATAAGTTGAACAATAGGCTCTTTCATAAGATCCGAAAAATTTGTAGACTTTGTAATTCAATTTGTTTCGATTATAAGGTGGAATATTCGAGGTATTGTGAAAGTTAAAACTTAATTTTATCTCGGAGTCGTTTAACTTTGTTGCACTTTAAAAGGCTTCAAAGACAAAGTTAAAAACCGAATTAACACGCACTTTCTAAATGGTGCTGTGAGTTAAGGGCTTTTGCCTCCAACACCTTCCACTGGCTCTTTTACTTGACAAATATACACGCGACCACAACTGGGTCATACGGTATTTTCTTTCAACTGCAAAATCAATAAATACAACAGGTTGACCCCGCGACGGTCATTATGACAAATATCAAAATGAATTATTTATTTTCTGTTAGATGGGTGAATACGCGATGTTTTTATTTACGTTTCGAAATATAAGCATAATTTGAAAAAATAAATTCACGAGCGTTTCATGTTGCTTTAATTTCTAAAAGAGATTTATTGCACCAAAGCAGCTACAGAATTCAGCTTCAAAAAGCGGTATCTGAAATTTGATGGCCACTTCGCAAGAGCGGTCCACCAAATCATATCTACATCATTGAGCACCATCACTACACATAGTCATTGGTTGTAGCGGTTGTAAAGAGTGCAACACGTAAAATTCCTTTTTTCTGAAGTTCAAACAATATAAAACTTAAATTGGTCTGGAGGTTTTACTTTTTTATTTTATCTAATTAATTCTTATTCAATTTACTTTGGCTGATCTCACTTCCATTTCTCACAGCATTGTTGTCACAGCTGGTGTTAATTCCACTCGCTATCACACCGTTCGAAACGACTCAGACCTTTTGAGCTAAATGATTTTATTTAATTTTATTGAAACTTGCGACCTGCTTTAAAGCTGCAACATTAGAGAGAAAAGCGCTCTAAAATAAAGCTCGGAAGCTATTGCTTTACTCTGAAGATTAGAATTGCGCTTTAAAATGTTGCCATAAAAGACATAACCGTCTTACGATTGAAAAAAACGTCACTGGAAGAATTTTTGTTCTTTTTAGTACCGCATTTTATGATGGGAAATAATTAGTAAAGCCAACTCTAAAACAGTACAAATAAAAATTATTTCAAATTCTCAAGGGGAAACAACTCAATTCTGGTTAATCTTCCAACGAAAGTAGTCTTTAAAACCGTTGCTTTTCAGAGCTGATCTCATTGTCTTTTAAATGTGTAGATCACGAATTAACCGCCTTTTATGTTTCCTTTGTGAAAAGAACCACAAATGCTTTCTTAATGTCAGACCGTCGATTACAGAAAAAAACTCGTACAACTGAATTAATATTTCAAGCTAACAAATTTGTAAAGTAAAAAAATATATAGAGTTAAAGAGCCGCATAATTTCTTTCCTGTTTAACAAAAGACGTAATGACAACGTAGTGAATTTTACTTAAATTTGTTCGTATTCAAAACTGAATAATCGCCGGGGTAACAAGTTCGCTTGATTATAAGAGTTTACACGTAAACAGAAGAGCCTAAAATGATAAAAATTTTCTATTGAAAACTTGATTTCGAATCGTATTTATTTGACACCGTTTTCCACAAGGAAAACGAAAGGAATTGCTGCGATATTCATCGAAATGTATTTCTACTAAGCAAATATTAGAACGAGTTGTATGAACTGAATTGAAACTTAATCAGAGTAGCGAGAAATGTAATCAAAAAATACAAAAACTTTAAGTGTAGTCATATCGTTTGATGCAAATTCGAATTGAAATTGAATTGAAATGTCATAAATTGACGCACAAAATTTTTATTATCTTCAACATGTTATGACACGTAAATTGTGCTTATTTAATTTTCAGAATGACGGTGAAAACCAAAGTTTTAAATAATTATTTAATACTTTTACAACAGCGTGAAAAGTTTTGTAGTTAAAAACTTTAGCTCCCATGTTGTATGCAAAAGCAAACACAGGTTGACAAATCTAATTTAATTATAGCGCAAATGAACTTTAAAAAGCAAAATGTTCCACTTCCACATGCATAAGCTCAATAATTTTAGCTAAATTTAACAAATGAGCTTTGCAATTCACCTAGAGTAGTTTAGTTAGAACAGTGAACACATTATATTATATTATTAACTACATGCTTCATTGTTATTAGTGTTGCTAGATCTAAATGAAAAAAAATCGGTTTCTAAAAAAAAGTACTTAATTTAATCGTTGCTTTAGAATATTAATTAATATTGTAATATTACAGTTATTAAAAAAATATTTTAAAACAAATAAAGTAAACACAAATAAGCGTGAGAAAAGGAAAAAAGGCACAAAAGTAAGACAAGATTCAGTTAAACACATAGAGGAATTCAGTAAATAAGATTTTTTTTTTAATTTGGAAAAAAATTATTTCTAAAATTTCAAATAACTTAAAATCGTTTAAGTTTCTGTAATTCTCTATTATTTTAAATGTTTTTAAACGATACCAATTTTAGACAATTTTTTAAATCAAAGAATTTTGGATTTTTCAAATTTCTGAAATTATGTATTATTTTAGTTTTATTAATTAAAAAAATTGTTACTATTTCACAACTTTCCTGAAAATTTAAAAATTTTGTAATAGGTACTCAGAGTATTAGAGATTTCTTTCTCTTGACAAATATTTTTTAATTTAGGGATTCATTTCTAATGTTTTTATTTGTGATGTAAAATTTTTAAAAAATTAAAAATTTAAATAATTTAATTTTTTATAAATATGAAGAATTGTTTTTTTTTCTTATAATTTGCTGTAACAAAGCTATTAACGCACGCGTTAATAACAGTTTAATCATCTCTCTGATAATGGTAGCTTTGCTGCCGAAACGCGCGTCAGCAAGTTTCTAACAATTTTTGATATGATGGTTAGCAAGTGCATACATTGGATGAAATTTCAAATATCAGTGTGAGTTCAAGATTATCTTCAGTTTCAAGCCAAATACAGAAAATTTCTGTAATTTGCCGAATTTCTAGATGAGTGCAGGAAATTTCAAAATTCATCCTAGAACACTAATTTTGTAATTTTACTTGGGAATAATGACAGTTGTTTAGTCTATTTGATTCAAATTTCATATGGCAATTTTAAAATAAAAGCTTCACCAACTCTCAAAAAATCCCCTAAATTATCAAATGGGATTTTATTTATGGAAAAAATATATTTAATATACAAAGTAGAAAAACTAACATAAAAAACTTGATTTATAAAACTTGAGAGCATTGGTCCTTTACAGGCATTCCTGCCGATGGAAGTCATGCTGCAAAAAATTAAATTACTAATTTTTTTAAACAAATAGTTTTTTTTTAAATCATAGTTAACCCCACACAAACTGTATCATCACTCTGATGATGGTGGCTTGTAACCGAAACGCGCGTCAGCTAATAAACTGACTTTTTGGTGTGCAAGTTAACTATAATATATTTTTTTAGAAACACCATTTTTTTTGTAATATCCAAATTTTTAATAATATTTACGTTAAAAATGGCTTTTAAAATTTCAAGTAACTTTAATTTTTTTAAGTTTCTGAAATTCTCTATTAATTAAATTCCTTTATACGATACCATAGTAGACAATATTTTAAATTTTAAAGAATTTTGGCTTTCTTAACCTTCTAAAATTTTTAGTTATTTTAGATTTGCTTAAAAGATATCAGTTTAGACATATTTAGATATTCCAGAACTGAAAACAATTTCAGAAAATTGTAAAATTGTAATGGTACTCTGAGTATTATAGCTCTTTGTTTTAAGAGTATTTTTTTAAATCTTAAAGGATTTTTGGAACTATAATAATTTTATAATGTTTTTGGGTTTGCTGTAAAAATTCAGAGTTAAATATCTAACTAATTTAAGAGACTTAATAAATATAAAAAAATTGAAATAATTTTTAGAAAATGCATTTATTTTTAATATTTTTTTTTATTTTGACGCATTCAAAATCATTTATATTTAGAAAGATTTTCAAAATGTTAAGGAATTATAAATTTTTTAAGTTTCTAAAATTCCTTGTTACTTGAGATTGCTTTAAAATATAGCAATTTCGGCGATTTTTGAATTTCCGGGACTAAAACAATTTTGGTAATCAGTTTTAAACAATTACAACTTTTCAAAAAATTCAAAATTTATAATTCAGTTTTACACTAAAAATATTCTTTAAAATCTCAAAGGATTTTTTGATCTAATTTTATAATGTTTTGTTTCTGAAAATTACTTTTTTTTTAATTTTGAAACTTATTTAATTTTCTAGCTTGTAGAAAACGCTTTTTTTTTACTACTTGTATCACTGGTAACCATTACTATTTTAAATTTATTACTTTATTCACTCTTTTTAGATTTTTATATTTCATATTTTTGATTGAATAAATAAATTTTGATATTTTAAAAATATTTATTTTGTATTCTCAACACTTGTGTAAATTTTGTTACAGAATATTTTAAACTTAAGATTAGTCAAAATTGAAACTTTTTTTTATTGTAGAACCTGAAAAATTATTGTTACTTTTAGAATGTTTACGAATTTCGGTCCACAATTTTTTTTTTTGTTTTTTCTTGACAATTAGAACCAAATCTGTTTAAAATATACAAAATTCGAAGATACAAACAATTCGAAAAATTGAAAGGATTTATAAACGTCAAGCATTTATTCTAAAAGATAGAAAGTTGACAGGGGATGAAAATATTTGCAAAATAGTCCAAGGGATATCAAAGATAATATATTATAATATCATTATAATTATCATTATATTAAATGATAATTTAAATTATAATTTAAAGAATTTAAAATATGAAAAATATAAAGAATCTAAAAGATCAAAATGATTCATAATACAAAGCAGTAAACAAAATTCCAGAAAAACCTAATGAAGTGAAAATAATTAATTCAAATAACATATTTAAAATTCTTAAATAATTTGAAAAATGGGCACAAATTTTAAAAACGTTTGAAGAATTTAAAAAATTCAGCTTATTTAAAGAGTTTAAAACATCTACAAAATTCAAACCATTTAAGAATTAAAAAAAATGTATTTAAAATCTGAATAATTAAGAAAATGTTGAAAATTTGAATAATTAAACAGAACTAAAAAATTCGATGAATTAAAAACAAATATAGAAAGCAAAATATTCAACAAGTTTATGAGATAAAAATAAAACTCAAAAAATCTAAACAAACTAAAATACTCCAAAAAAGAATTTAAATTAATATTTAAATTTCAGTCCAATTTATCCAAATAATCCGCTAACTCTGTTTTATTTTTTTGCATATTTTTCAATACATTGAACATTATAAATCAATATGTTAGGTAACGTAATAAGTGATCATGTTTTCGTCAAAAACTATAGCATACACTTGGCTCTTTATACATAATTATATAAATATAATCAAATTTAGAAATAAAATATTCATAATTATTCTATTAATAGAAAAATTTTAAAAAAATGAACAGATTGTGTTAAATGTTGGTATAGATTATTATATTTCAAACATTAACACTGATTTTCGTCTCATCAATCATCATGAGGTTATACACAGAATTGTTTTTTTGTAATCGAACTTTGTCATCGCGAAATGTTATAAAACAATTTTGAGCGGAGGGTGTTCATTAAGGATAAAAAGCTCCAACCCTCTAATGTGTTTATGAGATAATCTGAAAAAAATAGACGATACGAGAATTGTTACAGTGTTCAAGTTACAGCATTAATGAGCGATTGGATAACTCATGTAATTCAAGCATGGATCAAATATCTAAGGAAATATAAGCAATTACTTTTATAATTTGTAATAAACCGTTTTTATAACAGAATTTGATCTCATGGCATAATAACTTATGCTTTCTACATTATTAAAATAATGAAATTATGTTCATGGACTTTGAGGAAAATATTACTCTATTAACTTTATTAAATAGTATAGAAGTTCGTTCAAAAACATTAAATTGAAAGCAACGCGTTATTTTAGACTTCATTGTGCACAGCACTAAAGTTTACACTTTGCTCAAATTTACTCCTTCCTGCAGTGCAATTGCTGATATTTGTGTAAAGAATGATTTATGAGCCAGAAGAAAATAAATGTTTGTAGTAAACTACCGCAACTACAAAAAAATTAACACTGGGGTAAATTTAATTTCTGGAGATTAGCACGTTTCAGACAAAGCCGCACAGTCATTCATAATGACTTTTTACTTGTTGATTTTTCTTCGTGTAGATAAAGATTTTCTAAAAGTTCCATTTAACATGATGAAAGCAGCAGAGTGGATGACTTGGACCACACATTGCGGCTACGCCGCAGGAGGTTTTAATTAATATCTGCAATTAGCCTGGAACAGTATGGTAAAGTGGAGAAATCGAATTTATACATACATATTTTAAACTAGACTTCGATGCAAAAAACATCATCATAACAAAATTATTCAAAAATCAATAAACGAGCTGAATGATTAAAAATTTCCAAGAATGTCACAACTGTAGTGACGTCTTTAATTTCGAGATCGTTATCGTAAGAAATGTCAATAACAAACAACTGCATTTGTCAGCTAATGAACAGTTTGTATTACCATTATTTGATCAATTCGAGGCTAACTGCCTGAAATCTAACAATAGCAATTTCAGTTTACCGATAACGAACGAGGCAAAGACGAAATAAGCTTTAACAAACTAATGAATATTTCATAATGAATGTAAGTTAAAACAATTTAGTGTAATGTTAAGTATAAGTGAGAAAAAAGGTTTTACGAAAAAATAATTCTTAAGCATTATAAACGATGAGCTAAACTCGGAAGTGTCTGAAACCATAAAATAGAACAAAAAGATGCTATAACCCAATTCGCACAAAAACAAATTTTTCATTTCATATATTGACAGATTCACAATAATAGTAACGAAAACAATGTTTCTCTGAGTCTATGCACTCCAATGTATGTCGAATACGTTTATTTTTATATTGAAAAGGTGACAACCTTAATTTTACGTGACCAGTGACTGTATCGACAAAATGCCAAAGTCAACATTATTATTATTAGCTGTGCTCTTGGAATCTAACATAATTTGGATACCAACATGTGACGATGTTATTTTTCTATTATCGTAAAAAAGTGATTGAGCGAAATTTAATATAAAACTCTGATCAGTGTAAAAGTGTAATTTGTTCTCAACAAAAACGACAGTTTAAAAAAAAACAGAAAGTTTACAGCCTTTATAATTACTTAGACACTTTTTTCTAATGAACGTATTTTTGTACTAGTAGTATAAAGTTATCTATAGCTTCTGATCTCATATTTTACAACTGACAAAAATAGGCCCGCAAGCAATTTAAAGTTTTTAAATGGAGACACAATTTAAAACAACTTTATCAAAATTACGACACAGTTTCATTCAAAACGTATCAACAGCCTCGTCATAAATAATTTTCAAATCATCATTCATCATCCCAAAGCAATAAAACAGAAACAGAATGAAACGATTCTTTCATACCAAACGAATAATGATTAAACCAATGAATGATTATGAAAAGCTCATGTCAGTTGAAAGGCGAAACAGGACGTCTGAAAGCTGCTCTCGAAGCACTCAAGCGTCAAGAACGATAGCTTAAATACGTCAACCAACAACAAGAATTGTACTTCCTATTTTTCATGAAATTTGCCTCGACTGAAAACGGATAGTGATAATGGAACTCTGAAATCGACTTTCACTGAATAATGGATGGTTTGAGGGTCGAGAGGGAATATGGTACCTCCTTGCTCCATGTTTCTTAATTTTACGAGTACAGTTGTGTACTGTAATAAGTTGTTTTAAATAGGTTTAGTGTTGGCATTATTGAATCAATACGTCGTTTCTTTAACGAATTTATTTTTCCAGTTCTGATGATTGTAAATGACGAAACTAAATAATTATAAATAGAACGTTTGCGTTTCCGTGAGGGTCGCCACAAAGATATTTCCAATTCGTGTCTTTGCCAAGTGAATATAACTAATAGTGCAGTCAATAAAATAGGATACAAAGATGTATGTCTGCATTTTATCGTCTATTAAATTGAAGGTTGTATAAATATTAATAGTGATTGTTTACTGTATGATTTTATTGCACATCTATCTTTCTCCGCCGAAATTAACCAGTGAATAATTAAAACAGGAGTAAATCCTTGTTGTTTGTAAAAAATTCATCCTGCAACCTTGCAAGAAATTGGAACCCTGTTTAAAAATACATCTTCCCCAGTCGCGCCTTATCAACTGTCACATAACTCTTTCGAGATACAAAATCGAACAAAACGTCATGTTACCGACGATTCTAAAAGCTTTAACCACGTGACGTTGTCAATTTGTGCTCGCATAAACAGTTAATTAAACGAGAGGATTCTCGCACTTACTCAAAGAAACTCGGCGTGGTTAATAGAGCGTTTTATCAAAGTGGCCAGTCTTTTTTTTGGCAAATAAACGACTCCTTTTTCCGTCCGACTGCACTCGTTTTCACCAGTTTGGAATTCCGATAAAATCAAATTGGAGAATCAAGACCAACATTGCGTAATCACCAAAACGTGGAGATAACGTAACAGGTGCACTCCAATTATAAAGCTTTTGATTGTGTGTAAATTAAACAATAATGAATTGCGTTTTATTGGGCGTTCATTTGTGATAAGGCTCTTAATTAAAATTTGTTTTTATAAGAATAACCATACAAATTTACGTCTATTGTTGTTTTAAAGCCAAATGGTTGCACAATTTGTGTGTGAAACAATAACAATAAAGGGCATAGGGAGATAAGAATGCTAAAATTGCCCCCAGAGCGTATCTTAACGATACTTTCAGGATATGTTTGTACTATAGAAGTACTTTGATTCTGAAGTTTTTAGATCTCAAAGTTAACTAGATTTTGAATAATAATAAAAAAAGGCAAAAACAGAAAATATTTTTTTTCTCTTCATAGACTAAACCGATTTAAATAAAAATTTTATGGTAATTTAATATCTATAGAGATACTCTTTTGATAAAAATTTCAACTATATGCTCTACATTTTCATAGAGAAAAAATTTTTTTTTCAAGAAAAATTGATTTTTTATTATAAAACTTAAAAGTACAATTTTTAAAATATTTTTTTTGAATTCCCTAGCAAAAAGTACATAAAATATATTTTTTTCAAATTTTTTGTAATGGTACGCCATATTGAAAAAAAATAAAAACTGTCATGTTTCCGAAAAAATGTTTTTTTCGATTTATACTCTCTTTCTCTCTCTCTCTCTCTCTCTATATATATATATATATATATATATGTATAGATGTATGTATATACGTCTAAAAAATGAAATTAACTCACTTCATCTCTCAGCAACCCCGAGCACAAATAACAAAAAGAGCATGACTTAAGTGTAGTTAGGCTTGAACATTTCTAACGTGAATATTAATATTAATTTTTCTAAAATAATATAATTTAGATTTAAACACTATGTTAAGCAAATAATAACGAACCTTAAATTTGACGAAAGATAATTTAAACATAATCGCTGTCTTCATTCATTGTTACGTTAATATTATCTATCATCGTTAAACAATCGGCTTAGCACTTCAGCTAGTCGTGGAATTTTGGTCAAGTATCGTTCATGAGCCAAATAATAATTAATTGCTGCAATATGTGAAGAACAACTGACGATTCTATTGCCATTTGCATATTCACAGCAATATCTATTTATTCCGATATACTCTCTACTCTTTGGTTTGTAATCAAAACTAAAAATAAAAAGAATATATTCTATTTTGTTAATATGACGAGATTAGACTTTAACTTTGACTATATTACTTTCGTCTTACATATTCAATTTTTATGTTGTTTGATTCATCCATCCTTTCAGCTAGATTTGATATCGATTGTTTATATATATTGATATGACCCAGTAAAGAGAATTTTCAATTCTTTTTGTCATTTCTGGAAAATCTGTTAATTCATTAACTGAAATTGTTTGAAAAGAAAGTTTTTTACAAAGTCACCCCTCGTGGTGTTATTCTAGTAATAGCGGTGCGTTTTTCAATAAGATAATAGTCATCTAGCTAAGACTATGAACTTCAGAATTATGTTATAACAATTTCTCTCTCAAATAATTTTATTTGAAATATTTATTTGATTTATTTTTGTCAAAAATAATTGAAAGACATACACACACATATATATATATATATATATATATTATATATATATATATATGTGTGTGTGTGTATGTGTATTGTTATCAAAGCAATAAATTTTTTTTTTTGCAAAAAAAAAACATTTTTTTTACTGTACTTTTTGCTAGGGAATTCAAAAAAAATATTTTCAAAATTGTACTTTTAAGTTTTATAATAAAAAATCAATTTTTCTTGAAAAAAAAAATTTTTCTCTATGAAAATGTAGAGCTATATAGTTGAAATTTTTATCAAAAGAGTATCTCTATAGGTATTAAATTACCATAAATTTTTTATTTAAATCGGTTTAGTCTATGAAGAGAAAAAAAATATTTTCTGTTTTTGCCTTTTTTATTATTATTCAAAATCTAGTTAACTTTGAGATCTAAAAACTTCAGAATCAAAGTACTTCTATAGTACGAACATATCCTGAAAGTATCGTTAAGATACGCTCTTGGGGCAATTTTAGCATTCTTATCTCCCTATGCCCTTTGTTAGTTTGCAAATGGAAAAAGTATGCTTGTATGCGAATACAATTAGAATTACTCCTCTTACAAATTCGTAGTGGATTTTATGTAAAATCAAAGTTTCAACTTTTAAATGTTTAGATACCACTCTCCAGAAAACTATAAGTTTTACGTTTAAATTTATATGTCTATTTTCTTTTTAGAATTTTCGACAGCTGAATAAATACCCCAAATAAGAACGAAACGATATTAAGTTGATCTTGCTGTTAATTTATAGGTTTCTCTACAGAGTTATAATATTCATCCGTGTATCAGCAACAATCTGTAAATTTTGATAAACAATCCAGTAAATTATATTTTGACAGGCCTATTGAGTGTTTTTATTTTCTTTAGAAATTTTAAAAACAAGAAACATTTTTTAAAAGTTTTCATTATTTCTCATTAAACAGAAAAATCTTAGTGACTTTGAAAGTTGAGGATGTTTTTCTAAAGAAAAAAAAGGTAGTCCTTTTTTATACATTTCCGACTTTAATGTTTTATTTATGTAATGATTTTCATGGAAACCGTTTGTCTAAGTAAATATGTAGTATTAGTGTAACAACTCAAATTCATAGCTTTAACTTTATAATTAACTCTCTTTGGATTAATCAAAATACAAGTTAGAAATACTTTTTGTTTATCCAGAAAAATTCGCTTTGATTTAATTTTGCGCTTTTGTGTTCATGTATTGTTCGTAATTAGATTTTCTGTTTACTAATGGAAACAAATGGCACGCAGGTAAACAAATGTGCAGTTTTCCACCAAAACTCAATAAATTACACAATTGAATAAAACACCCTCTAGACCGCAAAATCGATTATCGTATAAGTCTCTATAAAAGCTGTCAAAAATGTATTTTATTACGCGATTAAAATATTCAGCTGATATTGTTTTCTCTTGAAAATAATCCTCCAGTCTGCCGAGCTTTAAGAAACTTTATACATATGCAAGAGCGTACTTCTCTTTTGGATCCCCGAAAAATATCTTTTCTATCCTATTCTCCATTGCAAATTCGTATAGGTGAAAGGACAAATACTTGAATTTCAGTGAGATTGCGAAAATCTCCTGAAATATGAATACACAATGACCGGAATGCTCAATCCGCATAAAACTCCGTTCACTCCGAATTATAAATTTTAGCAATTATAATTCTCGAAGATAAACGATCTACTTGTTTTGTCGAAGTGAAATTTTTAATTTTTTTAAATTAAAGAAGTTTTTCTTAAAAGACCATCCACATCAGCGGAGGACAATGGGTGTCATCTAGAAGAAAAGCGCTTTGTCGTTATATTAATAAGCAATAACTAAAGAAGGTCACGGCTTAGTATTACAGTTTAAACATCAAAGGATAATCTTACAAGCACAAAAAAGAAATTAGTTAATAACGAATCGATTCGTGGATTTTGTGAAAGGATAGTTTGACAATTGGAGAGAGTTGAAAGACCTTCCAGTGACAAAATTGGAGTCGAGCGACGCTTCATTCTAAAAAGGGGGATTTATTTAAGGCAACTGTACGCGCATTACGGAATAGAGCGGATTTTTAGGGAGAGATCTAATAAAAATTGAAAGCATCTTTATACGTGACTAGCGGGATTTGAAATGGTTTGAGTACTCACTAAAACCAAAAATTAAACATGTTTTTTTCAAAAACTAGGATGCCTAGATGTTCCAAAAAAACACTCAAAACAATGTGACATCTAGAATTTTTCCTCATCATTTTAATTAAAGCTCACAGAAGTTTTAATGTTGCTTTTAACGTTCGTCATTACCTTAATTAATAATGAAATTAAAAGTAATTTTCCAAGAAATGTTGGCGAAATACATCTACGTCATTTCATTTTACATAACTAGTAATCATAATTTATTCGTAGCAAACTGCGGATACAAGAAAGAGAATCGATGACACTTGAATGAAACTTTCCAAGAGAAACGACGAAGCAATTATTTAGAGCCTGAAACGTGGATGATAATTTTAATTAAAATGTGAATTTTTAATAGAAATTTTCTAATCGATTGAATTTAAATGGAGCCATTGGTAACAACAGGAAATTAAAGCGAATTTTCCGCCAGTCTTCAGAAGCGATAAGTGATTTTTATTCATTCAATTTGTCAAAAAACCAAATTAAACACCAGCACGTTGTACTTATCAATACTCATTTCCTGCATGAACTGAACTTAATAGCTTCATCGATTTTTCATCATATGTAAACAGTACACGACCACGTTAATTTCAGCTGTTTTTGACGTTGTTGCTAATTTCAAAGTTCACTCCCCGAGGAAATAACAGCGCAACACGTTAAGTTATTTTAGTTTCAACCTAGAATACCGAAATTTTTTCTTCACTTCTTCTTTCACGTTATTGTAAACCTTCGGAACTTCTCTCGTTATCAATAAGAAATTCGAGCCCGCGCTGAAACAGACTTTTATAAATATTAAACGAGCTAGTTTTTCTTTCCCTTCACAGTATGTCTATTAACGTGAGCTTTTCTTGCAGTATCGGATTTCACACAACAGCTGGGTCAGATGTACGAACAGCATGCTGAAGAATTACAAATGTTGGTTGCGAACTTCCGTAAAAAGAATGGCGAACTTAGGAAAGAAAGGTAAAAGTTTTAATTGGCAGTCGGATCTTGTTATTGGATATACGTGATTTTTCTCGTGTTATCTCATAGGCCAGCGTGTCCAAGTTCGCTGTTTCATACTTGGGAGACGCTACTTCAAGAGGTTGAAATTGATTCCCAAGCTTTAAGCGAAATCGCGTCGATCTTGGGGAGACAAGTGTCACGACCGCTACTGGAGAGATCTTTTCATAGGAAGATTCAGTCTAGAAAGATCTTCACTCACAGGGAGAGCTACGAGACCATTATTGCAAAAACTGAAGAAAAATTGGTTAAGGTAAAAATATTGTATTTTACACTTTAAACGTCAAAGGTTTAATTCGTTTTTTTACACACATTTTTTTTAAAAATAGTAATCCATTGCTACTAAAGCTTCCATTTGCACTAATTTAACTAAAATTTGCGCTTTCATCTCCGAATTGTGTAGATGTAACATTATATTATTTGTGAGATATATCACATCCACACTCGATTTAAATGTTAAAAAGCCATACAGATATCAAGCGACTTTGTCTTGCATTTTATATAACTATAAAACATTTACCCCCGCATGTGTTGAATTTTTTACTGCATTTAAAAGAGGTTGTTAGCAGCTATATGTTTATATATTATACATCACAGTATTTTTAAATAAACAAGCTACATCTCTGCGTCCACAATAAAACCAAAAAAATACAATTTTGACTAGTCATGTTAATTAATTTTTAGTATCGATTTTGTTAGTATAAGGCTAACAAAAATTCAAATATTTCAAATAATCCAAATATCACAAAGGTTCCATTGTATTATTTGGTTCAAATAAAGTTTTCCCCGAGTACTTTTCAAAGAGTAAATTTCATATCTATTTATTTATCAACTAAAATCTTAAAATTTAATCTTTTAGAAAATGATTTATGGTTAATAAAAAGCGGATTTTTATAACAAAACGCGTAGATTAAGGTTTACTTTTGCATATATGCTCAAATTTTCACTTTGCGGGTCAGTTACTTTAATTAAATATGTTAAAGAGAAAATTTGTAAATAAGGCCGGAAAACCAATGATATTTAATGACGAGTGATTTGCTTATAAGTAGAAAATAAATCGTTTCTCTATTTAAAAAATATTGACTTATATAAACGATCTAAAAAACATTTCGATGGAAACGAGATAATGCCACAAAAATAGAAAAAATCGAAATGAGGAATTTTAAGAATATAATAGATGTCTTAGAATTCGCAAACTCTCTAATTACTATGTTATTTAGAAATTATAAAGCAGTTCAATTACAAAGTATATAAAGGCTTAACCTCGCACTTTTGATATAAATTAATTTGATTTTATAGTAATGTTTTTCGAACTATTGGAATAGTTATTTGGGTCATTATCAAATTTGGTACTGTTGGTTTTAGTTTACAGCATTTTCAGTAAACTCCTTCTTAACAATTTTACCTGAAAATACATTTGGCAACATTTTTTAAAGGCAAATTAAAAAATCCGAAAAAAATTAAAAATAGTGAATGCAAATTATTCAGGGTTTACGAGATATAAATAATATGAAATAGATAAAAATTGTAAACAATTCAAATTATTAAATTATTAAATGTATTTAAAGAATTTATTGATTCTATTGCATTTTGCTTTATTGCATTTGGTACCATTGTGTAATTACACTGTTGCCTGAATTCCGTTTTTAATGATTACGTATCTATTTATTTATTATCAAATTAATAAAAATAAGGATCACTAAAAATAAGGTAAAAGACAATTATTAGAATTAAAGTAGCAAATTGGACAAAATTTCACCAGAAAAGCAAAAAATAGTTTTTACTAACATATGTCTATAAATGCAAATTCACGTTTTGGTACACAAGCGATAAATAAACCGTAAAACATAATTAGAATAACAACCAATTTGTAATCAGTTTATGACCAAGAGCAAAAACCAAAATTATATGTAATCAAATTAATTAAATTGAATAATTTAATTTACGTAAATGTTATTTCAGTGCAATTTACACAGAAATTTCCAAATATTTAACCAAAACTTTTACACAAAAAAAATAGGAAACAATTTTAAAACTACTTTGTCATTTTCATTAATTTTGTATAGATAATAGACAAACTTTAATGAAAAATTAGACGGACGTCGCATTGAATTTTGTTAAAACTTCTTTTCTGTTTTTTTATATAGTTCTATAATTAATTTTAGTTTTTAGATAATTATTTTGTCTTATGCAAATAAAGACTATTTAAACGAGCTTTAAACATTTTTTACGTTGAAAAATTTCACGTATGCCTACTAAAAAACGAGAATATCAAAGTTTATTAAAATAACAACTCGATTCCATTTTTTTTTTTAAAAAAAAGCTTACCGTAATTTAATATTCCAGTGTCGACAAGAATACAAGAATGCGTACCTGGCATACTTGTCTGGTCCCACCACCGAGAGCTTAAGTTCCTATTTCAACACTCACAACGCTTACGTCCAGCAACTACATGCAACCAACGGGATGTTAGAAGAGTACGGAAAGGACACTTTGCCGTCGCTTTTGCAGGTGAAATTACAGCTCCGGAAACAAAACCGGCATCTCGTTCCGGACGCCAATCAAATGTCAACCCAAAGCAATTGAAGGACATTACTAATTCATCAACCGCCATTAGCAGGCCTCTCTGCCAACAAAGCGTCGATTATTCTGATTCGACAAGCTCCGTGCCGGATATTGCAACGCAGCTCTATAAAACCTAGTTTCACGATTGATTTGTCAGTTTCGCAAATAATGCAATTACTTAAGATTTTCTTTCGATCCTATGCAAAATGAGGCGCGTTTACTGATTTTATGAGAGTGTAGGTAGATCGCGTCTATTTTTCAATCGCCGAATCCGCTCTGAATTGGACAAACAAACCCGGAACAGTTTCAGTTGAAATTTATTAGGATAACGGCACGTAACGGAAATCGAGCGATGATAAACAATTTGTGATATTAGTTCATCCAATTTGGATCAGTGGAAGTAAAAAAGGGTTTTTTCAGGAATTGGAAGAAGTTTATATGGATTTGTGTGCTGCGGTTTCTGAAGCAGTGCTGCAAGGCGCTGAAGTGATCGCTTCTAGGGTAAGTCGAAGATTCAGAGTGGAAATTTATAGCATGACTCAAGTACTATTAACTGTCGTGGTTAATTAGTACAAATTTCAGAACACGACTTCGCTTAAGGGCAACATATTTAGCACAATTCCAATGCAGATGTTAAAAGCAAAAAGATAACGATTTCCTTTAGATTCAACACTTTTCTCACTCACATTTCAGCAAATTTTAATTTTGATACAAACGTGAATGTCCTATCTTATTTTTTGATGTGAGCACAGGTGGTTGTATAAATTTTGGATCGTAACCAGTTTACCTATTCTCGGAGGCATCTTTAACCATGGCTTATAATCTACGATGACTTTTATGTTCAATGTTGGCATATTTCTCCCATGTTCATGCCTTGATGTTTCATGTACTTACATATTTTCATCAATATAACAAATATGTGTGTTTGACTTTTAACACCGATGATTGCATTCAACTCACGACTTTGATGAAAAGGTCATATTTTTTTTATTGACTACCTCGGTCCCAAAATAATCCAATCAAAAGTAACATCGCTTTTTCCGATCAAATCTCGTTGATTACCAAAAGTTTGAATAGTCCATTGCCATGGCATAATTAATGTATTCACTGACGTCCTTGCAGCAAACCAAATAAAATCGAACGAGAAATGCGAGCAAGTTCAACTTGAAAACTTTTCCGACTTTCTTGTGCGACTCGGACTAATTGGCAAGAAAAATTGAAAATTGATTGGATTGAAAAGACGTCACGTTGAGCGATTTGTAAATGAAATCAACTTAGTTCGAAATTAACACATTAGTCTGTCTTCCTATTGTAATAAATAGATTGTTTCTAACAGGCGATGGAAAAATGCAGAAGGTACGAAGGCTTAGTTTCACAAAGCAAATCCATCTCGGCGTCGGCGGATTTAGCCCACTTATCTCGCTCTTTGCCCACCCCAACAGGGCGTCCTCCCGTCCTAAAGAGGCTATTCGTTCCACCTCAACCACCTCCACCCCCGGATCCCGTCGACGGTGAACCACAAGACATGCAAAACGTAAGTTAGCTAATGAAAACGAGAAGGATATAACGGGAATTAATCTCTAGGATAACATCCCTCCACCGCTCAAGGATGAACTTGTAATAGATCGACTGTCGGCACTTCAAGTGAAACCGTCTCATGACGTTTTGAAGAAGGAAGCGACTGAGTTAGAGGCCCAAATCAGACAAATTCAGGAGGCTCTTGAAACTTTGCTGAGGATTCAACAACGATCGGTCGAAGCTGCTCTCTATAACAAAGCCAACGAACTCCAAGAGGATATTTCGATGAAGAGGTTTGAACTGAGGGTGGCGCAAATACACCTAAGGGCTATCAATGCTCAGGTAATCTATAATTAAAATACATTTAATCAATATTTAAAAAAAAAACGTAATTTATTTGGTTCTGAAAGCAATAAATATAACTCCAGGGGTTTGATTGTTTAACAAAACTTAAAAAGCACAGACATGTTTACTGAAATGTTTGAGCTCGAGTTTTGAAATATGTTTTATCTATAATTAAAAACTTTGCTTCCAGAAATTTATCAAATTAACGATGTTGAAAAAACAGTTAAAGTTAATATGCATCTATTATGTTACACATTTTTTATCACTGATTGATTAATCAAGAGTGGATTTTATAAAATATATTTACTGTGAATTTTTAAATATATGCTCTAATTTTTAACTTGTGGGTCAATTTCTTTAATTAATGATGTTTAAAACTAACTTATTCTTTTGAATATTTGCATATTATAAATGTTCTGTGTACAGAAGTTTGGCATATTTTGTGGAATTTTTGTAACAAAACCTACATCGTGCAAAAATCTGACGAAGAATGCGAAACAAATTCAAAGCTTTCAAAAAATAGTCTAAATATTTGAAAAATTAAATAAATATAAAACCAAAAATGGAGTTTACAAAATTTTTAGAGATTTTTCAATGGACATTTTCAATTTATTTAAAATTTTCAAGGTTTTGAAAGTACTTAATACAGTTTATGTTAAAAATAATTTTCAAAGAGAATCTTTTTTTTTTGTTTTTTAAAGTTTTTTAGAATTTTAATATTTATAATATTTGAGTTACACACTATTTTTCATTTTGAAAATAGTTTTCAGAATTTCAAAACCACTTTGCAATTCCAGATTTTTATGTTTTCTTAAATTTTCAATTAATATTTTTCAAATTTTTTGACTTGCTAAGCTTTTGTGTTTTTTTTTTCTAAATTTCCATACATATATATTTCTTTTTTAAATATTTATAATCTAAAATCTTTGAAACTTTTTAAAATGTTTAATAATTCTTGATTTTGTGTCTTCACAGTTCCAGAATTTTTTGATATTTACAATATTTGAAATTTTTTCCGAGAATTTTAGAACATTTAAAATTTTCAGAAATTTTTACATTGTATAAATTTTTTTATTCAAATTTTAAATTTATGAATTACGATAGTCTCAAATAAAAACAGTGAATATTAAAAATCTTGTGAAATCTTAAGAATTCAAAAGTTAAAAATAAAACCAAGAATCTGAAGCATCTTAAGCAATTCAAAATTTCTAAAAATCCAAAGATTGTAGAATTGTCAACTAAGATATTTTTGAGAAATTAAAGGATTAATCTCTAAAAAAAATAAATTTTCAGCAAAATGTATAGAACGAATACAAAAAAAAATAACGAAATTTTAAAAACCGGTCATTAAAAGATTGCAAAAGATCCAAAGAAAAAGTGGAGAATGAAACTTATCTAACACATCGAGCTTCAGCAGCAAAGATTCTAGAATAGTATATTAAAAAAATAGTTTTATAAAACAAATTAGAACGAGTTCAAGTTGGCAGGACGACTGCCGTAGACACAAACGCACAAAAGTTTTTTATGCTATTTTTTTCTAATCACATTATAAACAATTTTTTTATAAATATAATCAAATTTGATATTTTAGGGAATTTTGGGACAGTTGATGAAACCTTTCAAAGTTGTCATTTTAAACCTGAATCAACTTGACTAGATAATTCTCATTTTATCCATGTGAAATTGCAAAATTGGTGTTCTAAAATTAATTCAGAAATTATCTGTATTTCACTAGAAATACGGCAAATTGACAATTAATTAATTAGTGTGCTGAATCTTTTGTATCTGGTCTGGAACTATAACCACATTTTGCCCAATCTGTGTTACCAACCGAAAAAAGTTTCTAAATTGTAGGTTTGCTAATGGCTTATTAACGCATTTAAAATGAGTGCGTTAACAGTTTTGTTACCACAGCAAATTACAGAAACTTTTTAAAAACTGTTGTAGCAACTGTTTGATACATTTATATGTATGATCATAATTTTATTAATATCAAAACATTTTGCTAAAAGTACGTAATTCTGAAATTAAAATTCCAACTTTATCTAAGTTGCTATGAGTGGTACTCATACTTTTTTATCTGAAATTTGATATTTTTATCCTTCGCCTTTATTTGAGAACGCTGAGCCAGTTTTCGCCACGTTTTTAAATTCGGGATGATTGTCACTATCAAGAAAGTCATATCAGCAAGAATAGAAACAAAAAGATATATTTATCTGAAACAGAACACGTTCTACATAACATCGAGAAACATGAAACAGACCTCGGAGATCAAGAGAGTTTACACGTTTACACCTGCTTGTACGCTTGGGATATATGTAGCTGTAAAATATTTGTGAATGATGGCTTTGGAATTAGGAAAAAATTACTACTACAAAATTGAATTCCTAGTTGAAGTTGTTAAACAATAATACTTTGTCAGTTTAGACTGTTAACGTAACCTGACTGTCTGAAGTAAACACAGCTGAAATTAACCATTTACTCTGCATTGAGTCTTAGCTTAGGACTTCTCAATTTCCATAGACATCTCTACTGGTGTCGCTCGAGGCAATTTCTAAACCTAAAGAGGAGTAACAATGAGCGAATTAGGGGGAAGAGAAGATAGCAAACGCTTTTGATATAATTGTTGCTTTTCCATCATAAAGTGTGTAGAAAGTAAATATTATAGAAACATCAATGAAACATGCTTTAAACTGCTTTTAAAAATATAAAAATTAACCAATAAAGAAAAATTCTCAAGTAGACCCGACGTGATTTCTACCAGTAGTAAAATTCTATAAAAGCCGTGGTCAAGCTTTACCACAAAAATGTACGGAATGAGCTTTCGAAGCTCCAAACGGTGACTTTTTCTCTCAAACAGATCTCAGATATTCTAATTAAAACTGAGATCCCATAAGTGAATAAATGCTTGAGATGTAAAACTTGAAATGAGTTAAGTTTATCAACCTATAAAAAGCAACTTGTAAGTTTTCAAAGTTTCGTTTGAAGCATTCACAGTGATTAATTTAATTTTTCGGTTGTAATAAAATCATCAATAAAAAATTCATTTAGTTGCCAGACCAGACATTGTTTCCATAGAATCGCAGTGTAAATATAATTCCATAAAACATTTTTAATAAAAAACGGAAAATCAACAAAACAAATGCAAAAAGCACAAAACAATTTGCACCGGAGTTTTCGTCAAAGCTCGTTCGCTCCCGGAGCGAATTGATGAAGCTCACAGATGCGCAGAACCTTATCTGCGCAACAAGGATTATCAATATACCTCGGGCACAGCTAAGGTTAACTGTGACAATACGTTTTACAAAATTTGTTTAACAGAATACCGACGTTTCGACTGCTAAGACTGTGATAATAAAAGTCTGCCATTTAAATCGATCGTTTCGGTGTTGTCAGTGTCGCGTTCGTTGTATATTTGAAGAACTCGCGTTCGGAAGCGCGGGATTGTACCAGTCAAATTGTTAAATTTTGCACATTTAACCATGGGGTGGGTGACGATCAAAGCCCATCTGGTAAGTTAATTTACTTTAATAAAACACTATTGATTTATTATTCATTTGTATACATCAAACTATTGAGGTCATGACAATATAAAGCCTGTTCCAATAATCGAACGTGGTATTTGTTTGGTGTCAGGATTTGTTTTAATGATCATGGAAACGCAAACCTGATTTAAAAGGATTACATAAAAATCAGAATGTGAAAATGATAATGAAAATGTGTTGATGACATTTTGCCACCATGTATGCAGATATATGTGTGATAATCAAGTTCTATTAATTCTGTCAATTAATACGGTTAGTTAGAAGCCAATATTTGTCTGATAAAGTGATGTAGTTAAACTTTAATTAATGAAATTCCTGTGATGTACAAAATAATGAATGGATGTCATTTTTAGAACAATTAATAGCCGAGTTTTGAAAAAACTCACAACTCACTCACTGTTTTATTTAAACTAAAATTCTGTATCAAGAAACTACAATTTTAAAAATAGAGCAAAAAAATAATCTTCTTAATCATTGTAAAAAAATTAATTTGAAATCTGAATGTTTACAATCTTAGAATCACTTTTTTGATCTGAGAATCTCAAAAATGTGAACATACAGAGTGTTTTTAAAATGTTCAAATTTATACATATTTGGAATGTGCTGTGTAGAACATAACACCAATTTTAATCATTATGAACTATGAAGGAAAAACTAACTATTCTGCGCACTTTTTACGGTAGTGACAAAAAAAATGGTATGCCTAAGTAATTTTTATTGCAGCTGTATATTGACTAACGTGCTTTGTACTGATTGATCAAATGATTAATTTGAAGTCATTAGGCAGAGAGAGGCACAAGGCTTGCTGAAGGCTCACTTTGAACATTAGAAAGCTCTTGTAAATAAAATTACAACTGAATTTTTCGAAGAAAAGTAACAAGCCAAGACACGAACACGTTAGAAAGGATGTAGACATTTGCCATTGTGTGTTTATAACACAATAAAAGAACAAGTTCAAATCTGATTAACATCCTAATAAAGGGTTCTGTTTTACAATCTCTAAAATTTAAGGCGCTGTATCTCTGTTCGTCATTCCAACATTTGTATCCACTAACATTCTGATTCTGAAAGTCAAACGTAGCTGTCATGTGTTACTTAACAACCCACATCACTTTTTCAGTTAACAATAAAGTTCCATTATCCCAGTGAAGGACGGACAATTTTAATGAAATTTTCTCTTGGAAACGAAGACTTTTGTTAAAACTTTTTTCTATTTTTAAACTCTATTCGTCATGGACTATTACCATCTTCATTTGAAAAACACATGAAAATATTTATGACTTATAATTCTAAAATTAACAAATCCAAAATCTACAAAATAAATGCTGAGATTTAAGAATGTAAAAATGCAAATTCTGAATAAAAGCTTTTTAGTTTTCCGAATAGGAATATTTTTTAGTGATACTAGTTGAGCAATAAGAAAACTAAAAACAAATACAAATGAGCTTTTTGATTGGGTGTTGTCACTAGTTTTGTGTTAAAAATATTTAACTTGAAGATGAAACTGTTGGTTTACATTTAATTTGTTTTCAGAAAGAACTTTTTACCCATAAACTAGAAGGTGATACCGGTCGGGAGAGAAAAATGTCTTCGGCGTCGACCGCAAGCATGAAAAATAAATGGCTGAAAGCTTTTAAGAGTTTAAAAACTCCTCCTCCAGAAAATACGGAGAAGTAAGTAACGGTTCTTTTCATTGCTTTAATTTTCATTATTAATTCAAGCAATTACAGTAGTTTGTGTCAGTTTTTTTCTGATAGAACTTTGTTGATTCAATGACCAGTTTTTCTAATCTTTTCTTTGGAAGCAGCTTCATCTATAATTAGTTTAGGAAGTTAAAGGATGAGTCTGCTTCCAAGTGTCAAAGTAGATTTGTTTTAACCGTTATTGATGTTTGTTTTCAAATACAGAAAAAACCAAATGTACCATGCAGTTTCTACGATTATTGCCATGAGGTAAAGGTGTCACGCAATGTTAGATCACTATTTGTTGTCACTCTTTTTCATGCTTCATCTCCTCTGTACATACACCATCACATTAGCTAAAAACGCTTCAAAGCTCCGTTTCAAAACCAATTTCCCGCTAAATCAATTTCGAGCGACTATCTCAAAAGAATTTCTCTATCAACTGACCCAATCTCTGTTACGAAACAATTTCAGCGAATTTGAAGAGATCACAACGAGGGGATTTGACGTAAAACGCGCTATTAAAGCCAAGCTTTGTTTATTTCCAAACTGGATTTGCTCTCTAGTACCACCCCCACTTAACGTTATCCTGCGAGTCTCATGTCACCTTGCATTTTCCATTATTACGTTTGCACATGTATTAGCTGAACACCTGTACCACCACTACAGTACGTATAGCTTCTTATATGTTTAGATAGTTGTTGTTTTAACCATTAAGGTTTTCCCGCATCTACAAAAGGAGATACAAAATTCGTTCTTAACGTATTACGTTACTGAACGAGTTTCCATCGGATTAATTTCTCACAAGTTTATTATATTTAGGAAAAATGGCTCTGCTGCCACCAGGGAACTGCTGAAAGGGGATCCAGATGCTCATAACTTCCAAGAATATACATATAAGAAAATTACCCCCTGTGATGTATGTTCGCAAGTGTTGAGGGGTGAGTACACAAATCTTGCTAAAATCCATTGATGGTACTCAACTGATTATTAATTATGCCAGAAATTACGGCTTCCTGCTACTATTCAATGCCACAATTCATACCCATGTTTGGCTTGATGTGATAATCTGTCTCTATTAAACGGGTGCTGACGCGCAATCTACGTCGCAAGAGCTCATTAATTTCTTCCTAGAAAAACTATTGCCACTCGAGGCAACTCATGTGAGTTTTTGTGTCTGTTTGAGTTTGCTCGAAGACACAACAAAAAAATTAATGGAAATTTTACCTAGAGCTAGAAGAATACTGGAAACAATTGTTTCTTTACTTTTTATCCACTTTGTTTCTCGGTAACAGCTTTTCAAGTAGTAAATTTAAATTTGAGTACTGTCTAAGTTGTGAACTGTCTACATTTTTTGTCATGTTTTCAAAAGTTAACAAACCTTGTGAATATTAAGATATACAAAATTTTATACATTCACTCACAATTTTTTACAATTCTGACTGTGCGCTAGATGAGGCATAATAAAACTTGAGATGTTTGATTTGGCATGACCATAAAAAGAATAATTGTGCTTTTGTAACTTCTTGCATCACTTCTAAGAATGTGTGCAAATATTGTAAATTTAAAGACAAAATAAAATACCCGGGTCAGTTAAAAATAAAGAATATTTAAGAGTATACGTAAATAATTTTCTATCAAAAAAGAACCAAGTTTATAAGTTAGAAGTTTGGTCCAATAAGCCCAAATTGAGTTTAAATGGGCAGTAGGAGTAAGCAATTTTTTATTTGTGGGTTAATTACTTTCAGGAAGTTTATTTCATATTAATTACGCATACCATTACACGCATACGTCAGATGTTTTATAAACCTTATTCAAATTTATTAATAAATTGAAATTATGTTATACATACATGTAATATATATTAAAAGTACCCAAAACAATAAAAAAAATCTAAAAGTTTATATGAAATCTTACAAAATGAGAATCTACAAAAATTTTAGAGTATCTGAATAAAACGAAAAAATATAAATTCAAAAAAAATTTTGAGAAAACTAAAAAATTTTAAAAGAACACTAGAGTGGGACGGATAGAAATATTTAAATACAATTTGAACAATATGGAGACACTAAAGTTTAATTAACATCAAAAATTTAAGAAGTCCAACGAATTTAAAATATATAACAGGTTTAACTACGAATCTAAAAACCTAAACCATCGAAAGGGAGATCTAAAAAATGTAAGAAACTCTAAATAATAGAAGGGAAAACCATTAAAATCAAACGATACAAATAATAGGCAAAAAGAAAATCTAGTGAAACTAAAATATCTGAAGAATTAAAATAATATAAAAACACAACGAACACACAACACCGGAAAAATCCAGGTTCAAAGAACGCAGAGAAAAAAACAACTCAACTAAATCCGAAAAAAATCTGAAGAAAGTTATTAAGAAAATTTAGAAAATGTAATATTTCAAACAACAGAAAATTAAAAATTCTAATTGATTATTATAGAACTCAGTAGAATCTATAGAAATTATGAAAGAAAATAAAAAAAATATCAAAAAAGTCTAAATCATTTTCAGATTTTAATTGTATTGTGAGCTTCGATTATTAAATTGTGTTGCATGTTTTTCGCTCATTAGTTATAACAACAAAAACGAACTAATTAATTTCGAAACAAGAAATACAAAAGAATGAATTTTTTTAACAGTCAGGAGCCTAATTAAGTTAAAAGTAAGATAATACTCCACTTCATTTGCACTTAAAACTTCATTAAATAATTATATCTGTTTTAGCGAAGAAACCATAATTGAATCCACTTAGTATTTTGTTTCACAATTAGTAGTGCATGCATTTCTGCTAACATATTAAATTAATTAATAAATCGCATCTTGTTCATTATAGCTTCTACTCCGAATTATAGCCGTGGAAAAAGTTATGTAACTATTACAAAAAAACTAATGTCTCATTAACGCTTCTTTGAAATGCACGTGTACCGAACGATGTTAAAAAATTAAAAATTTAAAATTTTATTGAAAAATGAGTATAGAATGCTACCAATTTTGTAACACACTTAATAATTATTCAACACAGGCTGCAGGAGCTGTACTTGTTAAGGAGGTAAAAGCAAACTCCTGGAAAATGTAAAAAAAATTATATTAAAAAAATTCACTAATTTTACTTTATGTCTTTTAACCTAAATATTTTCTTTACCTTATCAAAAAATCGCATAATTTTCGCAATCCGTTTTCATTTTGATAATTATCAACTCTAAGTTTTAGTTACTTGACACCGAGCAGCAATCTCTTCTTTATGTGAACCGAATCCGTCTAAAGTAGCATACGTTACATACCAAATTTTATGGTTTCTATCAACTTTAACGGTCTATTTTCTCTACCCTAAATAAAATTTACATTACCTTTAAAATACGCTTCAAATATTCCGCTCTACAGCTAAATGCTGGCATGTAGACGGCATGCATTTCAGCTCACGTTTTATAGGCAAAGTAAGGCATTACAAGAAGATCAGCCACATAAAGCTGACAATAAACACAACGTACTGTAATTTTTAAAGTCTCTAAGGCGGTAAATTTAACAAAGTTGTTTTTAAATTGTGAAGGTAGAATAATTGGTGGAAGCCGTCAATACTAAGATCGCAACTGAATAATTTTTGTTGAGCTTAATTAAAATGGGCTAACAGAAATGTTGAAGTTTATTGTCGCTGAAAAATGTTGTTTTAATTTTGGGCTATCTGAATATTGAGCACTTTCAGGTCACACGAGGCAGGGTCTAAAATGCAGAATATGCAAGATGAACGTCCACCTCGACTGTCAGGACAAAGCATCAAAATGTCAGACGAAAGCTCGGTTGTTACGACGTCAAAAGTCGACATCCGAAATCGAAACTCGTATCCAGGATGGTGCCGCCGAGGATGAGAGTAAGTAAAATAAAAAAATCCGTTCCCGACTTGATAGGTTGCCCCTTGATCATATACTTTAATATATTTATAGAAAAAAATGACATGTATTCAGGGATGACAACAATTAACAGGCATTTGTCGATGAGGGATAACAACAGACTGTATCCACCCCCCAATGCCGTCATAGGTACAGAAACAGACGTGTTGGGTGTACTTAACGCTTCGATCATCAATTAACTCAAAGGAAAGCCGGGAGTGTCGTTCGCCACTCCCGATTTTCCTCCAACTAAAACATGTTCATAAATCGCTTATTGCCTTCGTGCTTTGAACTATATATGACGAACTTTCCCAGAGAGTCCGGAAGTGGATCAAATATACCAAGTGTTGAAGCAAGCCACAGAAATTTCAAATAGCAAGCCACGCGTTAATGTAGAGCCCGCTCCACCCGGTATTACGGTGGAGAGATCCGCTAGCTCAAATCCGGGTAGCTCCGGCAGCTCCGGACAAAGTCTTAATCGTAGACCGGGCCCTCCGACACAGCCTTCTAGGGCCCCGGGCTCCAACTTAGCCGTTATCAATCCTGCTCCTTGCTCCACTAGCTCAGGTTTGTCGAAACAAAATCAAGGGCTTACAATCGACGCGTTTGCCAATCTAGGCTAATTATGCATGCTTTTCTCCATTTTCCAGTCCTTCACGGTGCGGTCCTGACATCCTCTCAATCTGGGGGGTTCACTGTTTTGGCACTCTTCGTTCTCTTTTTATGTGAAAAATAACCACGACTTTAAGAGTTTAATCGTTTATGTTGGCACAAACAAGCTACAAAAAGGGCTTAAAACGAAGTTTTGAAACTTTAATGACATGCTGCTTAAAGTTACATTGACGTGAAGAGTTGCACTGCAAGGAATTTTCGTGGTTTCACTAAACTGGTTAGAAAAGAACACTAGCGCGCATTTTCTTGTAGGGATCAAAAAATTTAATACCCTTAGTAAAAACTTTTTCATTTCTTTGTACTTTCTCAGAAAATGTTTACTTTCGTCACAGTAACTTAGGTAAACATAAGACATAATTTAAACTATTTCCTAGATGGTTTAATTTTAAAGTTTGAATTTGATGCATTATGGAAACTAGTTGTTTGGAATTTAAACATTTACAATCAAGATTTTGTGTATCTTAAAAATGCTTTTCAAATGGAGCAAATTTCCCATTTTTTTGAAATTAGTTTTAAGTTAGGTATATCAAAATTAAATTTAAACTTTCCAGAGTTAAATAGTTCTTTAAAACGACAATATTAGTACTTAGATCAGTGAGACATTTTTTTTCCTTTAGTGGTTGATGTGTGCAACGTGGAATCCATACAAAAGCTCGCGAAAATCCTGTAGATAGAGTCAAAAAGAAATTTTTCTCTCGAGAAGTGTAAACTCTTCACTTTTTGTCACATTTCAGCAAACATATTACTAAAGTTTCACGTTTAACAATTCGTCCAACGTCTACTTCCTCCACACTACACTTCCGTAACACAAATACCTACTAAGCCCCGGTGCTCAAGTGAAAATCTGCAGTCGAAAGCTGTACTTCCCTTAAGCTTGAATTTTATTCAGTCATACACGTAAAACACGATCAGAACTAGACTCAGGTAAGTAAAGAAATGCATCAGCTTGTCGCAATGTCATCTCATCCCCATTTTTGAGCCCTGTACTAAAAGACATCCTGATTAACACCACTAACACAAATTTCACTAACACGAAGAAATGCGTGTTAACGATTTTCTGAAAACTTTGAGATTATACTAAGATTTGGCCGTTTCTGCAACGATATTGTACATAATTCAGACCGCAGACAAGGAGCCCCAGGCACTTCCGAAAGTTCGTCGATGAGGCGTCGTCTTTTCGCTGGAATGAAAAGCCTGACCGGCTTTGGCTCGCGGTCCCGACACGGTTCACCAGGTCATCGCTCCATCTCTCTGCCAGAAAGTACGCGGCTTTATGATTTTGATGTCTTGTTAGTTTTATTGGCTGGAAAGGAAATCCACACCGGTCCCGTCATGGTCGGGGCTAAGCTTTTGGCCACTATTGCACTGTGTTATGTTTGGTGTGCTCGCTGGACACCCTCGCGAATGTTGGATGTTTCCCTTCGTGCTTCCTTCCACATGCTTACAGCAGTAGATGTGCTTCGATTGTAACTGACCATTCATTTCCCTAATTACGCCGCGATTCTACTCCAATTGGATTTTTCTTTTCAGAGGCGTTCAAGAACAGGTCGAACTATGCAAAACATACAAGTCGGGGATTTTTATAAAAAGACGGCGGATTTTGTAACTATATACTTTAAGTACCAGCATAACGCAGATATCACGAATATGATTTTCGCTCGTCTCGGAATGGAAATATCGGCGGAATTTTAGATTGCTGAACATTTTCAGATTTCAGCAAAACTTGCAAGCTAACATGTATACATTACGTGCCTCTGAAGCATTAATAATAAAATACAAAATTAAATGAGGTTTACATATTATGCAGATTAATCGGTATGATCCATTACTCTGAAATAAGTTCATGTTTAAATATAATCTGTTTATTTTCAGGAACTCCTAACATAAATAATTAAAAACAATTCAAATTTAACAATTTAGTACCTGTCGGATATCAAATTTATTAGTTCTGAAATAACTGTCAAGCGGTTTTATCATCCTGATTTATGTACAATTTCTGCAAGTACCGTAATAAAGTATTTTTTTCAGATAAAAATACTAAATTTGAAAAACTGAAATAACAACAAAAATTTCGTGCTTTTTGTTCTTCTGTATCCTAAGTAAAAATAACTTTAGAACCTGTTTTATTTTTGCTTTTTGATAATATAATTTCCAGTTACAAACTTTAGTGCATATGTGTAAAGAAGTCTAAAGTTTATTTTTTACTTTAAAATATTCTGAAAGAAAAATAAACAATTTTTTGAGTACATCAAGAATTTAGAAGTTTTTTAATCAAAGTTTTTTTAGGTTTATTTTTTAAGTTAAGTAAAATATTCCTGCATTTTTGCAGGATTGATTTTTCAAAAAAAGTTATCAGGAATTAAGCATTATTAATCTGTCTAATGGTTTTAAATTTGGGAAGCGAGGACTTGATTACTGTTAATTTTGTATCCGGTGACCGTATTCAAGGAGAGTTGAAAGCTAAGGATGCCTATTAAAAAAGCTTTTACCTAAATGTTTAAGGTGACAAAAAAATTATTTACAATGAAAACTCTATCGATGTAAAAATTAGTAATTACATTACCCTTTCTAAGAGCAAATATCAAATTAAATTCATTTCTTTTAGGACCCCAAAAAATTTTTTCATTTACAAAATTAATCAAATACAATTTATAGCTATATAAAAAAGTATTTTTTTTTAACTTTTCCCCAACTTATTCTTGAGAAAACATTTTTTTTAATTTACTCTTAGTAAATTTATTGAATTGGATAAATTACCAAATATTTGTACGTGAAAGCCATGAACAAAACTTCATTGAAGTTTAAATTGGGATGAGGTGGAAAGAACTCAGAAATCTCAGAAGTTTTGCGAAGACTAAATTTAACTTAAAAATTAAGTTTCCTTCCACCAGCTCAATAGATTTGTTCATTGTGCAGAAAGTCTATTGCGTGAATTGAGCGAAGTGGAACGCCTTTTAATTAACCTTAACATTGATTAATTTAAATAAACAAACAGTTTCAGAGATTAATGGATGATATTATCGATTAATAAATTCATTTCAAAATATTTCAATTGAAAACACTTCCAAGAACCTTAGTATGATTTCTATAAAGTGCATGAAGGCTTCATTTCTAAAAACAAGTAGTGTACAAAACGACCTAACTTTTATGTTTGCCCCTCGACCTGCCATGCAACGTCCTAACTTTACCGAACAGAAATCTAACACAATTGTACAAATGCAGTTTGGCTTCAAGTAGATTATATTTTGTTTTACTCGATCGCTCTTTTCTTTGCCCGTTTCTTTTCTTTCCCTTTTTCCTTATTTTTAGTTTGATTAGGCTGTATTTGCACAACGTGGTGACCTCACACCAACCAACGATAATAATTCCGCTAATTCCGTTCGCAAGTACGAAAACCGCCTTTCACTTAACGAAGCCATCATTACAACTCCTCGAACTAAGTCTGAAATAAAGTTCTAAGAGGAAAGTTGGTAACTTGTAAACTCTACAGATTAGGATCTTACCACTTTATGTCCGAAGATATTTATATCCAGCAAATTCATTCAGTATTGTATGCATTTATACATTGTATTTCAAAAGAAATCCGTTGTGATTTATGACTGCTTTGGCACGCAATCGGGTTCTGAATAATCTATTGTACGACCTTTATAACGCCAATATACTCAAATATTTATGACTAATTTCTGACTTGCATGATTTTAAGGGTAACATAAACCGCGACAACCACAAAGACATTGTTTACGAATACCTCAATGTACTATTTTATTTCGTTTTCTTTTTTTTTTCTTCAACCAGTTTTACGAACACTCAATCGACAGACACGCTCACCGTGGAAAAATACTTGTGCAAAACCATTAGTTTATTTTTTTCAAGGAACAAACTTTTTATTCCTCGCCAAGTTAGAAAAAATGTTATAATTTACGCGCTGAAAAAATCAATTTTATGACATCCTCGTTTGATTTTTTAACAAAGCCATAATTTTTATACGCCCGTGCCTCAAGACATTAAAAAGTTCGATATAAAATATCCAGCAAAAGTTATCGAGAAAATTTGAAATTAATATCTCTTTTAAGTTTATATTAGCGAGCAGTTAAATTTAAGATCCATTAAATGGACAGCGAACATTATCCACATCTTTAGTCATATACATGCAAATTTAGGAAATTACTACATTTATGGGCCATAATTAATATGCGTTATCTTAATATGCAAGTTTGAACCGAACTAAACATCTCTCCGGGTAGAACATTCTAATTCTGGAAGTTTTTCTCGCGTGAAAATGATTCGAAAACTTTTCGCACTGTAACGCTGTTCCCAAGATAAAAATGCGGAAAATCTAAAATAAACAAGTCACAGACGGGTTTCGAATCGTTTTGTCATTAAAAACTTTACGCTGGTTGGGACCCTATCAGTAAGCCCCCAGCTTCGCTTCAATTAATGGAAGCCCTTTTTACCACGAACAGATAAACACATCCGAACTTTATGAACGCTGGGTCACCACTCAATACTGTTTTACAGTTCGAAGGGTATTCGGGGGGATTATTCAAATTTAAGTAGGGATATTTACTCATTGGTAAAAAACGTTATAATGTGTTTGAACCCTGAATTTTGCCAGGGTTTAATCAAGTCATCACAGCATGGAAATTAAATTAGTATTTTATAAGACTCTTTTGAAATTCCAATCAACTTAGTTCATGTGAATTCGTCTTTACGTTTAAATTTTCCGGGTTAATTAAAGTTTATACAAACTAATTTCTAACTAAATTTACATTTAAAGATGCAATTAAATAAAGTGACGTGCGTAGGTGCAGAAGATAGAAATTATTAAGGGTGATTAATTTTAAAAATAAGCAATTAAATTTTTTTATCTGTATCAATCTTTTAGCAATTAATCTGATTTAATAATAGCCAGCATATCTTCTTTCATTTTTTTCCCATAATTGAATAAATCGTATTGTTGAAAGACCGTTTGGTAAGTTCAAATGATATCAGATGATTTTAGTTGAAAATTTTTTATAAATGGGAAAAGGTATAACGCATAAGAAACAACTAAAACTCGAGATAATCTCATCCAACTACAATATGTATCTAGCAGCAAAATTGAAACTTGCCATCGTCACTATTAAACATGTTTTTCCTTCTTTATTGTAAACACGAAGGTTTTTGAAGGATGATTCTAAAGCACGATGTTCTTGCCTCTACTATGCATGGCGGTTTTGTTCATTTAATTGCACAAGATCAACAGAGCGACAGCCACCATAATGGCATAAAACAAGAAAAATAAATTACATTGATAGAAGAATTGGATGAAGAGACACTATGAAGCAACAAAGGATGTTTTTGTTCAGTTCCCTTTTCATCTTGTCTGTAATTAAAACACCACTTCGTGTAAATACAACTTTTTGTTCTGAATGTAATAATTTTTAGTATGCTGCAAAATTCTCTAACAGGTGTGGACGCAAGGGAGATGGAGCGAAAGAGTAAAACAAAATAAAAACCGGCTTATTTGATCATTTTTAGCGGCAACTTGGCAATTTCCCTGTTTGACAAAGGCCTCCCATTTCTAATTTATAATTGGGTTTTCGTCAAACAAAGGAAGAGTTTCGCGCAATCATCTCTCGAAATATGAAGGTAATTCCAGACTAACGTCCAACTTGTACTTGAATTTTCAGAAAGGAATTCCCAAGATGCCTCTGGTACACGTCCTTTCGGACAGCCGTTGTGCATCGGTCCACAAATAAACGACAAGAACGGCCTTGACCTTCCCCCTACTCCTCCGTCGCCCTCACCCTCGAAAGGGAAAACACAGCCCATCCTGAAAAAGGGCAGCAAGCCCAAAAAATAAACCTTTTTACTACTTATCACATATTGTTAATTCTACCGATAGTCTACAGCAATTTGCTCAAATTATTTTTGATTGTTTTCTCGTTTCGTTTTTTGTTAAATTGTTCCAACTGTGATAAATAAAATTGCGAAGCTGAACATTTCTTTAGTTAGTCTTTTCACTTCGGATCTGTAAGTAGGAGTTGCTGCGAAAGTTAACAGTTTGAAGTGATTTTTTTTTCGTGGAATTAATCCCCCAGAGCAGTCCTCTTCCTCGCCAACCACTTTTAGTTAAATGTGTGTTAGTAGTGTTGCATTACTAGGTTTACACGTTTGCTTGTAGTGTCTATTAATGTCGTGTAAACGTAGTAATAGAACAGTTTTTGGTGTTGTTTCGTCAGGGACAAGCATGAAGTCTTCTCCCAGTGCTGTGACGTTTTGTCTTAACATGGGAAGCAACGATTACGGCGGTCTGTATAAAAGTAAAGAAAATTTAGCGTTGTAGCAGGCGACTTCAAGGCAACCCCCACTTGAAGCCGCCTCCAGTCATATGTACACTATCGCTCAAAAGTATTTCTCTACCAAATTATGTTAGTCTCATTAGTTCAGTTGTCGCAAAGAAAATCAATCAGTTCCTTTACAATTTGCCAAAAACACCAACAACGAGTGGAGGGGTCAATTTTAGTTTGATTCACGAATTTTATCGTCTAGACAATTTAATAATAAAGCAATTTCCGGATCAGATTGGATTTTTTATACTAACATAGTTCCGTGTGCTACTAGAAAATGGAATCCCTTTTTTAAATGAAAGTGATTTTTGAAATAGTTACAAGATTTTGAACCAGCAGAAAAGCAGCACCTATTAAAAGTTGGGATTTATTTTTTGTAGTCAAATCAGTAAGAATTCTACACGGAGAAATCCTACAACTTCTACAAAAAGAATACAGATATGTTCTTCAATTAAATGCGCTTAACAATCTCAAAATGTTTTTTTTTTTTTATTATTTTTAATGTTGGCAAATACTTTTGAGCGGAGGTTAGCTGAGAACGTTAGAATAGTACAGGTCGTCTCACATTTCCGTAGTCACATGTATCATCATCGAATTTTGAGCCAACCTGTGATAACATTATAGACCTCTTGTATGCGAATATTGAATCTCTTGAGTGCTCTCCCAAAGAACAATTTAGTGTGAGGTCAAGTATTCGCATAGTAGATTCCAATAATTCGTAGAAATCAGCACTTGTCGAGAACACTGCACTTGATGGAATTGCATGTTATTGCCCTGTGTCTTGTATACTTTAATCCACGGATTTCGAACGTGATGTAATGAAAATTTCTGTTAGCTCCCCATTCGCCACGACGTCAAAAATTGAACTTGAGAATGAAGAGTTTGTCCTTGGACTCCCCCGAGAGCACCGAACACGTTCAAAGAAGAAAACACCACGGGGCAAATGTGGCTAGCGACCCCCACTCTAATCAGAGTTCATCATCAAGAATTCAGTGTATGAAGAGCTTGATTTGTATTGTAGAGTTTTTTCTTGAAAATATGTTACAGGCTTACTTAGTTTTTGCAGTATGCACAGCTCTTTTCAATGCACCCTATATTAACCACAAATTTATGATTCTGTTTGTTTCTTTTTCTAAACTAATGCATGCTGTTCCCAGTTGCCATTCCTGCAAGGTCTGTTCACAACCAACACGTAACTCGAGGTGACCTCAAAGCAAAATCAAGTATGCATTTTGCAATTCCTATTTCTTTGGCACGCCATCGCACCCTTTTCAACTTGTCAATAAAAACTTGTTTTGTTTAGCTCCTTCGAGTCCGGTTCACAATCGGCGTTTGCTCTCAGCGAAAAACATTAGAATGTCTTCGGTGGAACTCCCAGATGAAAACGACAAGAGTCCTTCTTCAGCGAGCACCTCCCCCTGTCCCAGCCCCGTTGGAGTGAAAGTAATCTTAATAAGAGCCTAACTTACTAACTTCTAATTGCTCTTTTTCAGAAGTCTCATCGTTTATTACCCACCAACTTGTACGTAGTTCTTTACAACTTTAAGTCCCGTCATCAAGATGAGCTTGACCTGAAAGCTGGTTACAAAGTGACTGTAATTGACACTTCAGATCCAGATTGGTGGAAAGGAAAATGTTTGGGAAGGGTTGGCTTTTTCCCGTCTAAGTACGTCTCGAAATTATCACCCGGAGAGAAACCGCTGCAGGTGAGGAACACATCAAAAGGTATCTCCTGGTATTCGCCTCGTCACGTTCCCGATTAGATTAACTCTATCTGGAAACGACTCCTTCACCTTTCTTGGGAAATCGACGACCGTTATCGAATTGAAAACTTATTTCTTGCTTCGACAAATCCTATTACATAAAATCTAACATCAGGCGCAAATTTAATTAGAATGTGTCCACAAAGTGCGTAAAGGGTAACCAAAAGTTGACATTTCACAAAATCCGCCTTAATGAGGAGGCTTTAACACAGAAACTATTGGGCGTTGAGTCAGTCTGTGAAACTTTATTTTCATCTAAATTTATATAAACAAAAAAAAGCAATAAAATACTATTTTCCTACTACTTAAGTAAACTAATTTATGGAAAATTTACCCTGAAACAACATAGATTATAAACCTGATTTAATTCCTCTGGGAAATTCTGCACAAAACACAAAGTTCTATAAAAAATAATTTGACTGATAAATTTAAACAAAAATATTTATGAAAATACACGAGAAAATGAGAATTTTTTAAACAAAACTAAACTTTGATTAATGTTTCTAAGGCCTGAAGTCTTTATCAATCTCTCTATTAACATAGTAACATCAGAAAACGTCTCATTTTGTCTAAAACCTCGTATAATATTTAGCAGTAATAATATCCCGCTGGAGAAATAAAGACGTCTAAATAAAACATTTTGACCCGGCGCATCCACCAATTTTATAAAGCAATACATTTTATAAAGCCGTATAAAGGCAAGACAGTTCTACAAAATAAAAACGGTTTTACTGAAAATCACATTTTACAGATTGATTTTTTGTAATACGACGCAGTAGATAATAAACTCTTAGAGTTTAATCGTCTAAAATAAAAATACTTAAATTGTCGGAAAGAATGATTTCTAAAGGCTTAAAATACATTCCAAACATAGGCTATTATTAAGAGAAAATTGAAGTCACAATTAAGGAAAAAAATTGAATAATTATTAATAATTAGTGAATTATTTGATCAATATTCCGATCATCTCAAAATCGCATTTTTTTGTTCTGCTGTCATTTAAAAAATCGTTTTTGTAGTTATACAGTTTAGAAAATACCAAAATTTTATTAAATTAAAGCTTCTGGAAAAACTCAGAAATTAAAATTTAAGTCACAGTTGTGACTTAGAATAAATATTCGTATTTTCTCTAATTAATTAGATAATTTGATAAAATTTTGTGTATTTCTTTATAAAGTTGAAATCTGATAGAAAATGGTAGTATTTAATAAAATTCAAGCTTTTGGTAAAACTTAAAAAATGTGCTTACTATTCTCAGATTAGTAGCAAATTATAATTTTTTCTTCAGCATTTGAATAATTTCCAAACTTAATTAACGATTTGCCACCACCGGCGCCCTTAACATGTTCACTGGCGTTGTTAACGATATTCGTAAGGGCTAGTTCTATGTGCTCTTCTGTGTTCACTCGTTAAAACTATTGATTTTTTTTTAGAGTGTAAGCCGCACTTTTTCATTTTAAAAAAGCACGTAGTTTTGCAAATTGATTTATTTCTACACTGTTTTTCACGGTTAAAGTTGTTTTGATGATTTGCTTCGTCAGTTCGCCAAAGTACGCTAATAAAAATAAAGCCGTTTCTGAATAAGTATTTACATTTTTTTCTTGGCATCATTTTATGAATTGATTGTAGGCACACTCATAGATATCGCGAGATTTCGACGGAAGTAAGTTTACAATGATTTCCTGCCCAGTTTCTGTCACGTCTGAGAATAATTCTTTTTCAGATTGCATCGTTATTAACTTATTACTTGCAAGAAATACACACTTTAGACGCTTTAAATTGACAATTATTTTTTCGTAAAACAAATGTAAGAGTAAACAAAGTCATTACTACGTGGATCCCAAGTACTCCGTCCACAATTCATTCTACCTATTAATTATATTATCAATTATTTTCTAATTTTGAAATGTTTTAGAAAAATGTGTTAATCCGGCTGAAGAAAAAATAGCATGATTTATTCGGCTTAAAAAAAATTTTTCACACTTTTAATCCTAATAAAACAATAAACTATATTTATTTATCGGGAAAAAAATAAAAAATATTTTTAAATCATAGATTTTTTTGACCTACATAAATTGTTTGAAAACTTTTTGCTTCCTTTCACAATTCACAAAAAAATATCCGTATTTTTTTAGTAAAAGAGCTTGGTAATGATAAGATCTTTTGGAATTTTACTTTTGTAACATTTGCAATTAAAATCTACAAAACAAATGTTACATTTGATAAAACCGACATTTAAAAAAAATATATTTAGATTTTTCGCAATAGTAGCGAAAAAAAAGCTGCATTTGCTAAAATTGAAGCTTTTGACAAAAATCAGATTTTTTTTTTAATTCCCACAGTATAAAAATTTGTTTGCTTTTTTTCATTGTGTAAAAATTCCCATCTTCCGTTTAAGCTATTGAAATCAAAAAGAAAATTTATGTATTTAATGAAATTTAAACTTAAAAATAAATTAGAAATTTTGTTTTGTAATATTACATTCGGCATCTGAAAACTAAACTAACTCTAAAACTTTAAAAGCTTTAACAAATTTGACAATTTCGTAAAAAGTTGGATACTTTTATTGTTTCTGCTAAATTGTTTATAAATTAGTGAATAAAAAAAGCGTTAAAATTTAGAAATGTAATTAAAAAGTGAAACTAAAAAGAAACTGAATAAATTTTTAAAAAGTTTATGATTCTGAATATTATAAAGACATTTTTTTAGGTGACCCACAACCTCCAGGTATCGGACGGAGACAACGGCCTGATGCTGCTAAGGGACCAAATAGTAATCCAAATCGGCGAAGAACTCGACGGAATGGTGATGATCCGCTCTGGTGATAACCGTCAAGGTGTTTGTCCCGTCAAGTTTCTCCAAGAAGTGTGACATCGTAGCGAAGTAGCTTGTCAAGCCACCTACACTTGTAACTGTTTATCCAAACAACCCCCCGTTTCCAACACCTTGAAAAAAATCTATTACCCCAACCCCACTAAAATAATGATCCATAATAACGTTCTCCTCACAAAGCAAAACAATAAAAAAAACATCAACGCTGGGAGCATTCTTCAATATTACTACAACAATTTCAACAAGAACACGTCGAAGCAGACCAACGTGTATAACAATAATGTCCTACAAAGGCGTAGAAACGAATTGGCATTCCTTCATGGCAAGGCACCTTTTTCTTCCACAAAGCGTCCTTTGTCTATAAGGTTGTCTACACCTAAACATATGGTAAACTTCTTCAGCAAATCTTTTCGCTCTGATTCTCAGAAGCGTCCACTGTTACTGCAGAACACCACTAATCCTAATAACCCCAATTTCAAAATAGTACCTAATAAAAACGGGCTTAAAATCTCGTCGATATACACCATCAGCGACAATGTCGACAAGTTTAGTTTGTACCGAAAAAATTTGTATATCTCATCGAACAGTAGGCCTCTTTTTGTGAGAAAGTGAGGGAGTAGTTTCACCTATTTTTGTAAATGTTACCTTTCAATACATGTGATCAACAAATATATCAGCACGTCCTCGTATATCTTATGAGCACCAAGTTTCTTTCCCCAGTGAAAAGGTGTGAGCTGTACAAATGGTAAAAAGTTTACACCTTGTTCCTTAGCTTTATTCTTTGTTGTTAACAGAGTTTACGAAAAGGATTTATTTTGTTAAAAAAAGTAACGAAAAATATATGAAAAATCCTCAACAATGGCTTCCGAGTTATGATTTCGTACACTCTGCGTTAGGTACATTCCAAGGAATGGAAACATAGTCGTTAAAATTATTTGCAAAGAAATATAATACTTATGTTAAGGAATTGAACATTAAAATATAAATCATATATTTAATAAATGTTATATTTAGAGATTATTTGAGAATTGAAAAATAATTAAATGTTGAGTAATAATAAAGTATTTGTGCAATATAACACATTATTCCAAAGACTGCTTTGAAAATGTGCTGTATATTCCCCAGGCTTTTTAAATATTGTCAGCCTAATTATGGCCTTCCGTTCAAAACGGCCTAAAGCTACCATCTCGTTTCTGTACATAAACAACTGATATTAAATTTCATAATTTAATACGATTAATATGCAGCACAATTTCAGATTGTTATGCACATGACCAATTAAACCTTTAGTATTATATTGTATGAATTAGTCAGTTAGGTTTATTGAAATTTTCTTTAAATATTTGTAAATTATGACCATTGTAATAATACAACACAAAAATGAAACTACACTCGTTATCAATGTTTACCGAAATTAGTTCACTGTTTGTGTTACCGAGAGAAACACAAAAGGCACATTGTTGACTACTGGATGTGTAACTAACCTCATATTTAATAAAAAAATAATAGCACTTGCGTTTTTTTTAGCTGTCATCGATAAACCTGCTATTAACGAAATTATAAAATTTATACTTTGTTACTCATCAATTTCAAAAGGAGCAATGTGTTATATTTAAGACATTTTAAAACAAAAATTGTAAATTAAATAATATAGGACAATGATGATCTTTTCCTAGCTGTAATTTACAGAAACGTTTGTAGATTACTGATAAAATTTAGTAGTTTTCTAATTAAAAAAATGAGTCTAATGTTTCAAAAAAAAACACAATATACGAGAGCTGAAAATTTTTATGTTAACAATAAAGAAATTCTTGCGGATGTGTCCTTCGGGATATTTTTTTTCAAACTATAAAATTTTCATTTAAATTAAAATAACCAATGCTATCTTAAAGAAACGAAATTTACATAAGTAAGTACTGAGCAAATTTCACGGACACATCAAACAAAAATATACTATCAATAAAAAGTTATAGGCATTTTTTTTATTTTTTTTTTTGTAACGAATGCCGTAGGACTCACATTAAAATGTCACTTAGACTAACTATTTCTGTTCCTAATTTTACTTAATGGCCCTCATGTTCCATATCTCACAAAAAAAAAACTTATTTTTAATAGAAAACTGATCGAGGAACAAGAAGCAGGCAATGCAACTTTGATGTCCTTTTATTGACCGCATGATACTAATAATGATTGTTACCTATTAAAAGGATTTTCGCTGTATTGATCGAAAAAGAAGTTTTGTATTGAAAATATAATCAGTGTCTAGTTTTACACCGTTGGGTTAAAAAACGCAATTTTTGGGAACATATTAGCATCGTAAAACGACGACTTATTCTATCACGTTCAGTATGCGAAATGGTACAAGATTCAAATGCACAGTATGCAACAAAAGCAAGCAAACAAACGACCACCAAGCAAGCCGTGCGACGCCAAAAGGTACGTTTTGTTTAAGTGTAGCTAATTTTGTACATGATAAAAAAATTAAGTAAAACATTAAACTAAAAAATTGTTAATTGATTTCCTTGAAAAACATTAAATTTCAGCTCAAATGCCAGTAACATTATAATTTAATAAGGTTTAAAAAGGCGCTTAAAAACGGAAGTGGCAATGTTGAAATATGGTTTCTGACCAAAAATTGCAAAGATCAAATAAAATGTTGCTTGAAATGAACCTGGCAAAATCTAGTTTGAAAATAAATCGACTGAAAAATTAATTTTGGAAAAAAAATTCAAAATTTGTTCCAAAAAAAAAACGTTAAATTTCATCTAAAAGTCGAAAAATGTTTAATCTAAAAATGGCAAAAATTAGGATAAAAGAAAGCTTGTTTAAAATTTAACTTTGCATATTTTGTTACTCTAAATTTATATTTCCAAAATTAATAGACCGAAACTCCCAAAAGTTTGTAGCACATATTTTTCTTTTACGAATTTACAAATTATTAAATTATTTCTTTTATCAAATTTATTGAATGTCAAGATCCTGAAAACATCGTATTTTTTTGTTCTAGAAAATTTATTTAATCGACAAAACTCTCTAGAATTAATTAGATTTGATATACCTACTGGAAATATTTTACTAAAAATTTTTACAGATACATTTACAAAACGAAAGACGAAGAACTTTCTAATTTAAAAAAAAAACTGAAAAATAGCAGATTAAATAAAAAAGAGTCTATTTAAAATTAGTTTTTTTTTATATTCCAAATTTTCATTATAAAAATAAGAAAGAACGAAGAACTAAAATTCTCAAAACTCTTAAAAGCTCTAAATTATTATTCAGCACAAATTTTTGTCTAACGTACTTTGAAATTTATTAAAAAATAAAAAAGGAAACTTAAAAACATTTAAAGTCTGTGGAATAATTGATTTTTTTGAGACATAGTAAAACTTCAACGAAAAGAAAATTATAAAATCGAAATGTATAAAAGAAAACACTGAAACATAAAATCCCAACCAACAGCGAACAACTGCATAACTTTAAGACAGTAGCTTTAATTTAATTATTATTTAATCAGTTTTGAAAAATAGAATTATCATTTTCATTAATCAATAATTATTGATCCAAAGAGATAATTAATGACCATATTCAAAACACTTTTTATACAAATCATTATTGATTGTTGATACTTATAATAATAAAACACTTAGTATAAAAATAAACTTAAAAGCGCGAAAATTTTAAATTTGTTAAAAGCCGCTTTCTACATTACCAATAAACTTCACGACTCTACACACAGATGTCGCCAAAACAACAATACTCCATAGATTTATTATTACCAGATACAGCCATACGGCAAAAGGTTCAGCAAGACGTCCATTCTATCGCTGTCTCTATCAATGCGTACATTTTGTATAGCGCTATCCTTTAGAGAGGTACTGTCAAACGAATTTGTTGAAATTTATGAGTTTTTATTCATTTTCTTACTAATTGCATGGTAAGACGATCCATTCTTGTGGTCCAAAAAGTAAATTCTACTTACGATTTTAGTATTAACTTCATTTTAACGTTGTTGGTTAAAATTTGACGGGTTCCACTGATGATACAAAATCTCCTCGAAGTATCGTGAAATGTGGAAGAAACAACTGCGGGCATCGCTGTATAACTTATTCGAAGCATTTAGTACGAAATATTACCAAATAATTGTAAAATTAACAATTATTCAAATGACATTGAGCACGCACAGTCTCTTGTCTTGACCGATTTGGACCGATTCATCGAGTTACGACACACGCTAATGTGATAAAAAGAAATACACAATTGGCATGGTTGAAGTTAGAAAGAGATGGAGAGATGTACCAATTTCGTTGATATGTTTTTTAAGAGCAGACGTACGTTTCTAATAGGATGACTTTATCTAGTTATAATATATCTATGCAATACTCAGGTTTCGAAATTTTTATTTATTGTTCACTTCAAATAACAATCACTTCTCCATTTATTAATTTATCACCCTTTATAAACAAATATCTTTAGAGTAAGCACTCGTAATCGTTTTAACAAAAAAAACGAGTTTGAGGTTAAATAAACGTCAATCAGTTGTCAAAATCACTTGTAAAATTTGAAGTGATGACTTCAGAAGAGCCCTTGTTACAATTTATCCCTCTCTCGTCTTTCGTTCAACCAAGTTTTTGGAATAAATTGGCAGAACTTAAATTAAATGTCGACAAATTAAGTGAGAATGAACGTGAAATTTGTGGTTTTTTCTCAAATGTACCAACAACTTGGAATTCACCTATTCTGGAGGTGGACAGCACTTCGTTTAATTCGTATATTATCCGTAATTATTAATTACAACGTAGTTTATTTATTATTCCAGGACGTTTAATAGTCAAAGTCAAAATGTCCCCTTTCATGGAAAAATATTTAACAAGAACACAATTGAACAGTTTAAGGATTGTAACAAAACTGAGTTGATTAATCAAGAAGGGAGAAGGTTTCTAGGTGATTTGAAGAGTGGAAAAGTTTTAAAGGAGCCGTCAAGACTTAATTTCTTTATTATCTTATCATTTAGTGTAAGGATATAATGAGAATGTTGATTTTCAACCACATCATGTTTTTTAGGATTTGAAGAAATTCCATTTTTATTACTGGTTTGCATTTCCAGTTCCTTACAATTTACAGATTTCAGTGAAGAGTTCAACTCCAATTTCACAGCATTTCTCAGAAGCAGAGGTGTGTTATACAAAGTGTGTTAAATTTACAAAAATGTTCTTTTTAGATCTCAACTTTAAGTGAAGAATATCTAAAATTAGAGCCTCACCAAAAGGCGTATTTTTTAATACATGATAAGAAAATTAGTACCTTTCAGTCAAAGCTCAGTGATGTCACCACTGATAACTACACAGAATATTACTTTGCATGTGCTGATTTTATAACTGGATTAAAAAATCCTAAATCTCAGTTAAAAATTTTTGTGATTTTTCTTCTACACCAATGGTTTGTTGTACCAGCCGTCAAATACAGTAACTTAGTATTGAATTTCCAGCTCATTCCTTAGTGGTAAAACTGTCAATTTTCTTTTATTATGCTTGGATAGAAAATTGTCATGTTCTGAGAGTATAATTTATAAATTAAATTTACCTGAGTGCAGTTCTACAATAGACGATCTCATTTATGCAGGCGGCGATAATGCTTGGGCTGGTTGGGAAAAAAATGAGAAAAACAAATTTGGGCCGCGTTTTTCAAACATGAAAGCCACAATGGATCCTCAAGTGTATGTTTACTTACTCAGTGAAACTCAGAATAATCATGAATTTTTAGCTTGTTTGAAGAAAGTGTTGATTTGAATCTGAAACTCATGAAGTGGCGGCTCCTTCCCGACATAGACTTAGAAAGAATCAAAAATGTGAAGTGTCTTTTATTAGGGGCGGGGACTTTGGGGTGCTCAGTTGCAAGAAATTTGCTGGTAGGAAGTTTCTCCTTGTTGATTTTCTCTAATTCTGATTTTAGGGCTGGGGAGTTAGGAACATCACGTTTGTAGACAACTCCACAGTGTCATACTCAAACCCAGTGCGTCAACACCTCTTCAACTATGAAGATGCAATCGCCAACAAGCCAAAAGCTCAGGCTGCTGCAGACAACTTGCGCAAAATTTTCCCCTCTGTTGTAAGACTTTAAAAACAACAATATCAAATCTTAACTGAGTAATTCTAGAATTCCCAATGGCACCAATTTACAATACCAATGCCGGGTCACAACGTTGGTGAAAGTACCCTAGAGTCAGTTAGAAATAATGTTGAACAACTGAAGTCGCTCATTCAACAACATGAGATTGTTTTTCTCTTGACTGATTCTAGAGAAAGTCGTTGGTTGCCGACGTTACTGGGAATTTTCTACAAAAAAACGATCATTAACGTTGCTCTAGGTTTTGATACTTACTTAATCATGCGCTATGGACGCAAAGAAGGCGATTCAAAAAAGAAAGAAGAATCAGCAGGTCAGCAAATTGCGGGGACCGAGCTTGGTTGCTACTTTTGTAATGACGTGACAGCACCTGGAAATGTACGCCTTATTGCTTTTAATCTCACTTCTAATACGTTTTTGTAGTCTTTAAAAGACAGAACTCTTGACCAACAATGCACAGTTACCAGACCAGGTGTCTCTTCTATTGCTGGAGCTTTAGCTGTAGAGTTAGCAGTATCAGTTCTTCAGCACGAGGATGGAGTTAACGCACCGGCGTTTTATACAATAGGCGCTCAGACTGAAATGAATTCCAGTGAGGACCAAGGAGGTATTCTAGGTGTCATTCCTCACTCAATAAGAGGATTTCTGTCAAGTTTTATGCACGTTTTGCCTGCTACTCCAAAATTCAACCAGTGTATTGGATGCTCTAGTATTATCTTAGAAGAGTTTAGAAACAAAGGATTTGAGTTTCTTCTACAAACGTTCAATAGCTCTTCATATTTAGAAAATGTAACTGGCCTTACTGCGTTGTTCAACGAAAGCAACTATGTTGATGTGAGTTGGCGTTTTGTTAGGAAAATAGCTAAAGAAATTGTTTTAGGTCTTGGAAATCAGTGATAATGAGTGGGAGACTTAAATGAAGTCGTTGAACGCAGGAAAGCAACACCAAAGCAGCTATTGATGTCTATAACGATAAAGTACAAGTGCACTCTAGTTGTTAATTAAAATATTGTCTATTTCAGTAAATATATTATATAAAATGCTTCATAAGTAAACTGACTCGAAATGAACGGTATTATAGCAAAAGTTGAAACGTGATTGGATTTTATAGGTCTAGAATGGTTCCATGATCGAAAGAAAACAAAATCAATTAATATCACAATTTTATGTTCTAAAAATGCGTGCTTTGGGCACAAAAGTAATACGTTTATAAAATATAAAATATTAAAAAAGAATTAACAGTTTAAAAAACAGAGAACAGGAGTAGGTGGAACAAACATAGAGAAAACATGGGAAATAAAACTTCAACTTAAGAAGAATAAAAATAGAGGAAACGGTTAAGATAGGGAAGGAAGCTAAGTAAAAAAAATGTAAACACTAAAACTAGTATACAAAAAGCAAATAAAAGGGAAAGAAACACTGTGTTAACGAAGGGTGAATAAATGATGCAGACTTATTAAACGGAGAAGCAGATAGCAACAGTCATCATGAAACATCTATTAATAATAAGGAAGTGAAATACGAGGAAGAAAAACTCAAACTGCACATAAACGGGAGAAGTTATAGAAGCAATTAAATGTAAGTGTAATCCCAAAAAAAAATCTGTAGTAAAATAAAATGCGAAAAGGTTAACTGAATGGGAAGCTACTTACCAATACTTAAGAACGAAAGAAAAAAGTAACTAACAACTATTGTTTTAGAAATATACGAAAGAATATCAGAAAAGAGACTAAGACTAAGAGTAATAGGAACATATTTAATCCTAAAATGATTTAGAAAAGAAGAAGTAAGCAAAATTATTTTTACTGTAAGGTAAGTATAAAAAAAAAGCTTGGTGTTCTTGGATACCACACCTTGATTGGAAAAGTGTTGGAGGAATTTACATAAAATTTAAGTAAAAATGTACATAGAGTATTCGAGAATAACAAAATCCATGTAAGGAAAAATAATCTACAACCAAAAAAGTTTAAAAACGTTGAGGTACTATAATCATTATGGATGACATACAAGAAATAAATAAGAAACAAGTAAAACTACGCATAGGATACAACAAAATAAGATCAGTTCGATTGTCCGAATGTGCTTTTGTTGGCGACCTAATGATATATGCTGGACGAAAAAAAGATCTCCAAGAAAATCGGGATGTATGCTAGATGGTGTTAACAAAGAGAAACAGAAAGATCAGTGTGAGTAAATCTGAACCAACTGTGATTAGTAAGAAAAATAAAGAAGCCAACACTTATGTCAAAAAAGAAAGGCTTAAAGACGTTGATACATTGAAATATCTAGGAGACAACAGCAAAAAAGAAGATGTAGTAGAGTGTTGAGTAATTGATGAAAGAGTCAGCAATACAGCAAGAATGTCCCATGCTACACCTGAAAGATTCGTAGAAAAGAGGACAATAAGTCAAAAGTATACAAAATCATCTTTAGGATAACATGAACGTATGGGAGCCAGTGCCAGTGGTGCACTTACAGTTATGAAAGTCATATTTCAGTCTTCTAGAACATAGAAACAACAGCATAAGTGGTTTAGATAGTTTAATAAAATGAACATTTTTTTATATTGTAATTTTCTAATTATCGTATCAACTAAGAGAGGGTCGAAACCACTACATGTGGCTGCAGCTTTGATTGTTGTCAATTCAGTATTGAATCTAAAGTTGTATAATAGATAATATTAAAGTCTAGGAACCAAAAAGTTAAGGTTCGTGCTCTTATGTTGAAGACAGTGATGGGAGTCTTAGTTGATGATGTGCTGCTTTCTTTACGATAAACTTCAAACTCTAACCTATTTCTGTATCTAATCATAAATGTGTTTAAAAATGGTAGTTTACCACGTTTTTCTATTTCACAAGTAAATTTAATCCTTGGAAAACGATCATTGATTAAATTGATTAAATTAAACGGGCCAACACTCGACCCGTTGATGTCAATGTCGGCTACATTTCTAGTCCAAGTTTTTGAAAAATATACTAGCTAAGTAAAGTAAATTAATTAAATAATCAAATTGTTCTGATCCGCCACAGAGAATATTCGTCACTGAAAAACTAAATTTTGTTGAATTAAAAGTCAGTGCAACATCATCCAAATTACAGTTTATTTTTGTTTACAAATTTTGTCCCCAATTCTCAAAGTTAATGAAACAAAACCAACAGTAAGGCCAAGGATGCTTCCTAAACGAAATGGGAACAAACAATTTATATTTTACTTTAACATTACATTTTTATGTGGATTTGGAGAGTTTTTAAACACTTGCTTTGAGTCGAAAAAGTTAAAATTTCAAAACAATGATTTTTCTGTCTTACAATGTAGGGAACCTATAACTGCTCAGTGTGGTCATCTAAATATTATTTATATTGACCAAATTGTTGACTAAAATTTTTACCTAGCATTATCCTAGCCCTTCTTAAACCATCAATTCTTTTTTTTTAGAATGTTACTTTAACTTTAGCCGTTTTATCAATTTTAATCAAAACTTATTTTGTTTAGATAATGTATAATTTTATACACATAACACCCAAAAAAAAATATATAAATATTCTGAAAAATACTAAGGTGCTTAGAATCTTCCCGAATTTATTGATTATAAACTTTATGGTACTGTTTTCTCAAGGTTTGTGTTTGAGAGAAAAAATGCATTTTACTTGCTAGCACCACAAATTAAAACATTTATTTAGCAAAATTAAAATTTGAATTTTAAATTTCGAACAAGGCTAAAGCAGCGCATGCGTGCGCCAACCTCATCATCGAAATAAATTTTGATATCGAATTCTTTGCAATTGTATAACTCCACGTTATGTTCGTACATACAATTTAATTGATACCTAAAACTATATTCCCAAATTGAAGCAGTGATGCGGTGCGAAAATTTGAACCAATGGGAATAAAGCCATTGTTACAACAAACTAATATTTTTTTAATAAGTTTTATTTTAATTTGTTGTCTGTTTCAAGTCTTTTTAAGTAGAGACTCGTATTTATTGGCTTTTTCTTGAATGAGCTAGTTTTTAAACAGCTGTAACCGTGATTTTAAGAGATACTTCACAATTTGTCGGTCGTTTCGTGAGCGTGATTGTGCCTTCTACTTTGCAAGTTTTCCACCAGAGGACCTGTGTAAATATTTGAGATTCCGATCATACCAGAATCGCAGGTTTGACCGAAATGTCAAATTCTTTGCACGGTTTTACTTGTTAGTGTGTACTACAGTGTAAAAAAAGGATAATCAATTAATTTTTGTTCAAAAAGGAGTTGTGTTTGACTCCATCACTTGGTAACAAAACGGTAAGTTCTGTTTTGATTTTTCATATTATCACACGTGATTAAAATTATTGATTTTTGGGGTGGAAAATTGTTTTTGTATACAATTCTAGTTGTGAGGGTTATTCGAGGTCGTTTCGATTTGAAATCGATCGTTTTAGTAGTTTAGAATATTTCCTGTATTTTTCCCAACTCTTGTTATTGTCACATTTAATTGTTTTTTAACGGTAATTAAAATTAAGTAACGCATTGAATTGTTTTTGTTAAAGTCTGACGAATTTGAATGCCCTCAATGTGTGTCTGTCGACAACAATAATTGTTGTTGAATGGAATTCGAAATATTTTTATTATTGAGGTCACTGTTTTCCCCAATTTTTTTCCACGATTGTTAACCGTCTCACATTCCATTGAATATTTTCATCGCGATTAATCTCATTAGTTTATAAATATCGTCGAACATTGATAATTTTGTTGAATTTGGGGGAAAATCGCGAGATAAATTCGTTACATCACGGTTCCTCCTTTAATAAACAAAATTCCACGATAGCGGGCTCACCCTACCGCATATTTTGCTAAACAAATATTTTTATCTAATAACTTTGGGGAATTTATCGACTAATCCTGAGAAATTTTAGTGCGTTTGCAGCCTGTTACGACGCACGTTATTCCCTTTGTCGGAATTCCTTCGAACATCTGCCCAACATGTGCTTGTGAAGAACAGACGAAAACGACCCTTTGTATAATAAAGGCTTTGCATGGTTTCAGACAACATGGAGGGCGGAGAATCTCCCTTGGAGGTGCTGTCGAGGGCCGCCACCATGGTACAAGAAAACCAGAACGCATTGGCCTCCGCAGGTGCGTACACTGAGAAATTTTACCCATGTTGTACCAAGGACAAGCTGTTTGTTGGCTTCTAAAGATAATTCTGCCGAATTACATGATTAAATAATTGCATAACACCGATCGGTTTATCAAAAAGACAAACACTAGACGACGCTCAGACTATATCCCATCGTTCTAATTCACTCATCAGACGATAGTAGCAGGAAAAATAAACAGATGCCTGCAACATTTAATTATGAATAACAGTAATTTGCGCATGTAACGCTTTATATTAAATTATTCTTTTTACAAAATGTCTTAAATGACGGTTTCTTAGTTAACATACTGCACGTCAATAGTTAAGGACCCTAACGGTTACAAGAAAGTGAGAAATCTAAATGAATTACTTACATGTTAAATAATCAAATTATTGTAATACAAATACCGATTTTCAGTGTTGTCAGTACCCTTTAATTTCCTATTATTTAAGATTTGTAAAAAAAAATGTTTTCCTTGACTCCAGTTTTCCCAGTTTTAGGATTCTTTAGCCTTGTCGCCGCATAGAAATTAACACTACTTGTATAATTTTCAAACATTTTAATATTATTACTTCTAAAAGTTTTCTAAAGTTTTTAAGGTTGTTGATATTGAAAGAATATCTTTCAAATTTTATGATTTGTAATTATTTTTTTTTTAGATAATTTTTTATTTACAATAAAAAAAATAAAAATATGCATCAACAAGTAAAAGACTGTGCGAGGATATGTCTAACAGAAACTTTGAATTCTTGGCTACTTTTTTTTTAAATTTGTTGGATCTTTATTGTGTGTTTTTTTTTTCCGATTCTTTGAATTTGCACATGCTGTAGACTTTTTTAATTGTCTTCTGATTCTTTAAATTTTCCGAATTTCACATTTTTCAGCACTGAATTATCACCCAAAACTGTAGGAAACCTTTCTATAAATACTATCTACCTAATATTTAGAATATGCACTTTATTAATAAAATATGAATAGATTCTCAAAAAATTGTCTAACATTCAGTTTTCTTAAATTTGAGTCGCTAAAGTTTCTGAGAAGATCTCATTTTTTTATTGTTTGAATTGTTTAAAGTCGAAAAAGATTCATAACTTGTTAAACTTGTCGAAAATTAAAAGCCCTAACAATTCAATATAATTAGATATTACTTAAATGTAAAAATGATGTAGTCCTTAGGTTCTTTGTTTTTTTTTATGGGTTATCTTTTTGAATCGGAACATCCTCTAGAATTTCAAATTGTTTTTTTTTATTTTTACATTATTTGAAATTTTCAGATTTTTTAAATACTCCAAATTTTCTAGATGCCCATTTATTTTGTTATGTTGGAAATCGTAAGAATGTTACTTAGGTATTCAATTTTTTTTTAAATTGTTCGGTTTTCAAGTTTTAAACGTTTGAAGAATATGTGGAGTTGTGGCGACTAAAAGTTTTTAGAAATATTTGATAACGAAAATATGTATAGATTTTTTTTGCAAGATATGCATTTATTTTGGGCCTATCATAAAGTGGTTATCCAGATATTCATGAAATTTCGAAAATTATCATATTATAATTTCTTTTCAATTTACTTAGAGCAAACCATCTAAATTTCCGGTAAAACGTTTCTACCTTCTGGTCACAATTAATGTTCCATTTCTTGACCCCTGCTCCTTCCCCAAGAAATATATTTCCGCGTGGCAGCAGGTGGTCGATTCCACCAATTAGTGAGAATTTTTCACTGTCAATGCCATGGTTTGTTGATTGTTCACAGTATGTGGATATTAAAATTGGCGTAGTCACTCGTGTGTTATATGAAATTATCTTAGCCGTTACGGTGCGGCCTTGAAGACTTCAAACCTGGATTTAATACAAATTGTAGAGTGCAAAAATAAAATCTACTCTTATGTCAGACAAATAGTTGAGTCTTGGATGGAGGGGTGCCAACGAGGTCTGACTAAATAAGCACAGGGTGGCTTGATGAAATTGGGTTATTGGTTGAATGAAACGTTTACCTGTTTAGCTTACAGCTTCTTCGAATATTTAGACGCAACGCACGTCAAAAGTTAACATCAACTCTAGTTCTTTAATTAAGTATTTTGGCAAGGAGATGCACTATTGAATGTTAGGAATTCGCTGGCGGTGGAAAAATCATGTCTCTGGCACTACAGCGGTTTGGTTTTAACGGAAAAATTGCGTTGCGTTACAAGTAAGATTTTTGAGATGATTTGCGACATAATTTTCGGGCTTTATTATATTTTTTAAACTTACACCCTCAAATATCTTTTAATGTAAAAAAAGGAAAAAGAGAACACTTTAAAAATCATCATCGTTGCTTTTTGTATTTCCTCATATTAATTTAGTGTGCGAACTTTTCGTTCGGATAAGCATCTACTGATAATCATTGTTCTAATTTTAACTAAACAACTGAACTTTACTTATCACTATCATTTTAGTCGTCGATTGACTTAACGAGCCGCCACTGACTTATTAGGTATTTAAAATATTTGACATTGAATCTATATTTTGACTGAGTTTTCATTGTTGGCCATGGAAATATAAGTGTTTTGTTTAAAGTACAAGATAATTGTGATTTTTTAATCAGTGATTAAATAGTTTTATTTTTTTATGATGCAGTTAATTAAACCAGTTGTGTTTGGCGAAAATACGAGCCTAAATGTATTTTCACTACTTTTTCTATAAATGGACTTAGTTTGATTACTTAATTCATATTAAATTGGCATTTTTATGTACAAAACGAAAACGAAATACCTTCATTAATTTTATTTTTTTCGGCAATCTGCGTTGGAATTCATGTTCAGTGTGATTCATTCTATCTGCGCTCTCTTCAAATGTAATTGACAGTTCGTAGGTATTTTTTCATATCTCAGTTATTAATCATATCACTTTTCTGATTTATAAAGTATACTGTAATAAATGTTAGGGACAGATTGACGCGAGAAGTTATCCCAGAAAGTTTAATTTTTATTATGTTGGTGGTTTTAGTTCACATTATATATAACAACACTTAAATTAATGCATTTAGCGACCATATCATTTCAGTTTAGGTTACAAACTTAAATAAAGAATAAATAAATGTCTGCAGTGTGTGAAATGCAACGCTTTATCATCAGCAAAAAATTCAACAAAACCTGTTTGTAATAAAGTTAGGTTATTACTAAAAATAAAAATGTATATTTTATGTTATTGTTTGTTTACCCAATAGCAATATTTTTAAGATTTTATTTTAATCAAAATTGTAAATATTTAACACATGAAAATTTCTTTTATTTTGCTAAAATGCACAGTTAAAATTAGGATGTCACTTGTATTTATTTTCTCCTATCTCTGTTATAATATTAGATTGTTTATGTCTTTTTTTGTTTTAATTTTTCCCCAAATTTCTTATATAAACAGTTTTTTTTGTAGTTTTTTTCTGCGTGTCTAAAAAACTTCATTAACATACAACATCACAAAGATAATTGAACGAACCACTCAAATGTAAATTCAAAATGTCAAAGCTTCAAAAATGCACATATTTTATTTCTTTTGTTTTGGGCATATGAGTGGGTGTAACTGATATATAGGCTGTTAAAAAAAAATCATCAATTTATAGATTTTCTAACCGTTTACTGAACGACACAAATTGAACGAAGTAGACTATTTTGGTACCACTGCATTTCATCAACAAAAAAATCGTCGAATACAATATGTAGCTGTCTGTCCCAATCATAATAAGAAAGTAATAAAATAATTTCAAGGCGCCTGACCATAAACACGATTAAAATATGCGACGAACTAACTAAACCTGACGTGTCTAATTTAAATGAATTATTTCCATTTGACGTACATTTTTTCCCATCACACCATTTGCAAACACGAAATTAATCCATTAACTTGAGTTGACATAGCATTGTCACATGGGAGTGACTACTTAATTTTTTTTCTTGGAGTATTCTCAGAATTCACTAAGATGATTCCGAATAAAAATTCCAATAGTCTAAATTATAGGTTTTCTTATTGCGGATGTGGAAGGAAGTAGACAATGAAAATTCATTTTAATGATTTAATGATACTGTTATGTAGATATGATCGTTTTTAATTAAGGTCCACGCGTCGGTAGCTACTTCATATTCAATATCCGTTCTAGAGCTTCGTTGCAATTTTTTGGGACGATATAAACTGCAAGTTGAAAGTATAATTTTCCATAATCCACAGGCGTGAGAGGTAAAAAATTCTTGATCGATGAGTCGCCACCCAAAATAATTTCCGATTTTTCTTTCTTTTCTGTTTCAACCTCAATTTGCCAGAGGTCACTCTTTACAAATTCTTGAAACGCCCCGACTCCAAGCGCATTCCTATCAATCTCTTAATTACCTCGAGTACATAGAGCACGATTTACCGAAATGAATCACGAGATGTCTCGTTATTATTTATCGTCGACCAACACGCTGGAATTCGACAAATAAATCGTTTGGGTGCTTCCAACTTAAGGTCGATTTTCGATGGTCAATCTCCAACGTCAAGAGAGAGATGCTGTTGGTGTGAAGCAAGAATTTCAAGCAACGGGGCATGGTATGCGGTCCGGTTGCCGTTTCAAAGATAAGAAAACTAGGAATATCCGACGAGATCACGACCATAATGATGTGGATGGAACAAAAGCGTCCTGGTTTATTGGAAATAAAAAAAAGTGGAAAGGATAATGACCAACGAGGACCGGATTATCCGATTCCGGTGGAAGAATGTCGTTCGTTGTCGAACGATCTTTTCGAAAATGCTTGGTGGGAGATAGTTTACGCAAGAATTTTTATGGGCGATGATTGTCACGAAATTCGCGTCGATCATTGGAAAGGAGAAATGCGGATTGCAAATAGAAGACGTCAAAAACGTGCGGTTGGTAAAGCGGTGGGTTTTTATGGAAGTTTTATTGAACATGATACAACAGGAATTTTTAAAAAATCTGTTATTAACATTCCATTCTAAGAATTTATCTTACAAACGGATTAATCTGTTTTGACACGTTTGTTGTGGAGGATCTTAATTTTGAAGGAATCATATGCACGCTCTGGAATTCAGGAATACCAGAGTAGAAAGTTGAACAAATGGCACTAGCCACGGATCACTGGTACGATACAAATAACGTCTTTAACGGAATGAAATGAAATTTAAAGCGTAAAATATGTGAATTGAGGTGGAGTTCAACTGGCGATGCAATAATTGGATATCTAAAATCGTCAATTTATTTCATATTCTTATAATTTGTAAATAACTTGTTCCAAGAATTTGATTTAACGAGGATAAGTACACGAGAATGGAACAGAAAGAACAAAAACACATCTTCAAAAAAAATTTTTTCCTGTTTTCGTAGTCTGTGTGAAGATATTGTACGAAATGAATATTTATTGTCTATTGTTGAGATGTGTTAAAAAATGGCTTGTTTGGATTCCAGTTTCTTACAAAATATTTACATTTGCTAATAAAATGTAACATTTTGGTAAATGTAGCCCCTGTTGCTGTTCTCGTCGCCCACTTAGCACCAAAAGCAAACGGGCTGATCACACCATTCCGATGATATCTTATTTTGACACCTTGACTGAGCGGCCATTTACCTTTCCATTTGCCGTATTTTAGTCAATGCAGATTTCTGCAAATTCAAAGTGGGTTTCATATGCATGGTCGATTTTGTTATCGTTTGATGGTTTCTTTTTCGAAATATAACTGGAACAATTCCGCGTTTTATGCAATAAACTTGAGCAAAACCGAGATGTAGTCAGCACGATTGCGTTTGAGATAATGAGATCATTTTTGCATCATTACTTTCCGTGAAATCGAGTCGATCAGAGGCGTCTCTAAGACAATGGCGTCATAAAAATCTACTTCTTTGTTGCACATCATGCGGTATCAAAACACTATGACCGCAGTCTAATAACCGACCTTGCTGTATTTACTACTTCATTAAAACTCGAGCGAAGTACCATAAAAAAGTCATCACGTCAATAGTTCTTTCGTGTTCTTCGTCGGTACCACCGTCGACGACGACGTGGTCGAAGATTAATCGAGCGCGAAGCCGATTCTGGTGGTACCACATAAAACAAAAAATACCGAACCGGTCAAAAAGAGTGTCGAAGGAAAAGAGTCCTTATTAAGCAAGGTACTACGGTCGCACCGTTCTGGATGAATAAAAAAACTAATTACGTATACCTGAAAGTCTCTACCTGCGAGATTCTTATGAATGAAGGCTAGTTTACTATTCCTCCGGCTGTCGCACAATGGCTTTCGGTGTGTGTACACAATGGGACGTGTGAATTGAGTGTTGAGTGACCTTTGACGTGTTTTTTTATCACATTCGAAAAGGGCCGTACCATGGATTTCTCGAAGTTCATCAGGGAGTTAGTCAGAGCATCCCAAGCCATGCAAACTGAGAAGGCACCAACCAAGCACGTCTTTTGGCAACCGTGGCTAGACGAAGGTAACGGGCTAAATACCGAAAAGTCATGACCCCATCCATATAACAGTCGCTGATTGCCGGATGTAGTTCATCATTTGTCGTTACTGCGACGCGGCCTTGGCGTAGGTTACACCCGAAGAAGGGTCATCTTGCAAGAGACGCCGCTGTAATTCATTCAAGTATATAATAATAGCATCAATAAAAATACACTTTTAAATGAACAAATCTATTTGAATCCAGAATGAAAATCGCGTCGTTTGCATCCTCCATTGACCGCAAGTTGTCACAGACCTGAGTTATTTTGAATTGATTAAGATTGAGTTCACGGTTTTCTTAATTAAACCAGTTGCAGTTATCAAATACATCATTGTCAGACTAATTCGTGGAATGTAAAGTAGATTTGCTTAAGAAAACAAAAACACTACCACGTAAATTGTTCTTAGAAAATTAAAGATACATGTTGATTCTAGTTTTTTATAACTACCGGGGATACAGTGTAATACCATGGTCATCATAGGCGCCGGCTATCCATGTAAAGAAACTGCTGTTTTTAAAATCTGGTCGCGGAGCATAAATATTTTTTTTTATCAAGTTATTTCTGATAGGATAATAACGAATTAGGATGACTTCAACAAACAATAAAAACTAAATGCCTAGAAGTAAACAAAATGTTTTGGGAGAATCATACTTTTTGTAGCTTTTTTTCGCAGTTCGGTAGAAGTATAGATGAAAAAAGTTAAATCTATTGAAGTTCGTTAATACAAAAAGTTAGACATCGGTAACAGCGAAAAAACTCACCAACTTTTTTTCGATGATTTATGGTGTGAAGTATTTGAATCGTAACTGTTTAAGTTGATTGAAATTGGATTTCATTCGTTTGTTGCTTCTGCAAGTTTAAAACATTTTTCTATACGGAAAAATATAGTTTGTATCAATTTATCATAATTATGCAATTTTTCATTTTTAAAATAAAGATTTATCGAGTGTAGCGTTCTGAGTTATACGTTTTTGGTACTAATCTCTACGTATTGTGATTTGTGACATAATTAATAAGGCAAACTTTTAGTACAAATTTCAGAATTAAGAGCCTCTTATAAAATAATTTTATCTTATAGAAGATACTTGAAGTTATTGTTTTTTTTTACAGCAAGTTATTTTATCACTTCTAATCGTTTTGAATGTTTTGAAGTTGGCATATTTGGGAGTCATTTGTACAAAATGAAGTTTTAAAGGGTTCTTGAAAATCTGCTTTTATTTAAAACTGTGACATGGTTAATAACGTATTCAAGTAGTCCTAATTGTTATTCTATGTAGCTTGACCAAAACACTAACCATTGTTTTACGTGTAGAGGAGTCATCGAAGCAGTCCAGCAACAAACAACTGCCCACTACAAAATGGAAGAGGGATCGTCGTTCTCGACTTCCGGAATACTCCCGGAAATCCGATCCAAAGATTGCAGAGACTTTTGGGACCGAACCTCCGAGTCCAACGACTGAAACTCCAAATCAACCATCAACAAACGGCCAGGATAATGCGCCCCTTGATATGAGTGTGAGACAGAGAGGGTTGCCACCGTCTTACTCTCAAACCATTAACAATCCGGGCTATCGATCCAGTTATAGGCCTTCTGTTATACAAAACAACGCTCCTAATAGAGAGGAATTACCTCCTGGTTAGTATGATCACCTGCTCCTTGATACCGATTAATAAAAATTATTGAACGGGTTTGAAAGGAATTTATCATCGGGGTTACCACATCCGTGGAAGGAAAATATGTTTGGATAAAAGTGTAGGTTTTTATCGGTGACGTAAATAATTAATTTTTAAATATGGTGTTTATGGAGGTTAATGTTATGGTATAACCTACACTATTTACATTTGAGTAATTGAGTTTTTTCTTGTTCATTTGGTTATGTGACCATTTTGGTTAATAAACAGCTAAATTATGATTCCCATTATTTATAAAGACATGTGGTACACGTTGCTTTTATAATATTTTGTTTTGAATTGTTTAAATTCTCTCCAGACTTTTTTTAACTTTAGATATAGTGAAACGCTTAAAAAAATGTTTTTTTTTTTTTTGTATGGAAATAACCAAGATAACTATTTTAAAATACACCATTAAAAAAAAATAAGTAACGTCACAAACAAAACCACTGATAACTCGTTTTACCATTTTTTTAACAACACGTGGCTGCAACTGTTTAGATATAAAATAGAAGAATTAGAAAACAATGTGTTCTAGGATAATCTCCCAACGGATCTTCACGTTTTGTTGGCACCGGTTTTCTCTTTCTCTTAAGACAATAGATCGTGTTGTTTTCCCTAAAATAAATGAAATCTTTTATTGCAGGAATATCGATGTGTGATCCCATAATCGACGAGCATTTCCGTCGTTCTCTCGGAAATGATTATCTGACTCTCTTTTCCAATAACAACGTTTCCAAAGAGCCTGCCCCGGTGAAAACCCCACCTAAAGTTCCAACAACAAACGTAATCGAATTGATGGACACAGCTGGTTTATCTGTGGATGACCATTTCGCTAAAGCTTTAGGCGACACTTGGGTAAAACTGAATAAAAAGGAAGAGATAAAGAACGGTACCAGTGATAATCACAGTATAGTTACAATGTAAAAGGTGATTTTGTGTATTTAATGTTTCAGTGTATGTTGTTGAGTGTAATTTTATAGAAATAATGTACAAATGTAACTTAGTTGTGGATAAGTACCGAAGGTTGCGAAATAGAATGCAGAAATTGAGGTTAGTTTCGGTTTTCATTCAGGGATCGAATGACGTGTTTTGTATTAAGTTATATGTAATTTTTTTTTATTGAGAGCACAACCTGACAAAGGCTGCCTTCCAATTAACCAGTTATGATTCCTTAAGTTCCATTGTAAATATTGGACTGTCTTGTATATAGGTTTTGTAAATACAAAATGACTTAGTTCAAAGTAGATGTATTTATGATTTTAGACTACTTTGTTGCTTAGTTTTAGTTAATGTTATTTTGATTAGTTCTTAAACAGGAAACTAGCCTGAAACTACTATGTAACTAACTAATGAACCAATAAATTTCACCTTGTGATGTCCAAAATTCACGAAAAAACACCCTAAACAATACTCAACTTCAAATAACGTAATCCCAGGCACGATAACAAATTTCATCTAGTTTTGACCGTGTACGTTTATTTATAAGGAGAAGTTTATTGGGCCCCAGAATTAAGTTTCGTTTCTCAATGCAAACTTGTAGAGTTGTGAGGCAGTTTTTTTTTTAAACCGCGTTTACTCTGACAGGTTTAGATACAGTATGTCCTAATAAATTTCTTTCTCTGGTACTTGTGTTGGTTTATTGATTGAAATAATTCTGCACATATAAAATTTGATGGTACTTACGTGTAGCATCGCCGGTATTTGGTACAAGAACTGATTTCATATGGTGCTAGAATCCAAATAAAATCTTACCACCACACGAAAACAGTGCCCCAAGCCAAATTCAAGTATCTACATGTTAGCCCACATGAAAACTGCAGAATTCACGTTCCCAACTTACTTAAGTATGAATCTGTTGTCACACCACGTTCTTAAATACAAAATAGATATTCGCTTACAACCGGTAACTAAAATTTAAAACCCGATGAGGTTTTGATAGCGATTGACTACGGTACTACTTAGCCCCCCCAATACGACCACTCTATATTTCCTTCCATGTTTTTTCTCTTTATTTCAAGATTAAATTTCTACGGGATATCATATTTGCGGTGATTTTTCTGTACAGAGCGGCTGAATTTTTTTCAATGGTACTGACACGATTTCATAGAACGACGACCGCTTACTCTTGATCATGGTACCAGTGGTGTCCTAATTCGACAATGGTGTAATTTGAGTGATTCGAGTAGTACCTGCAGCGTGTAACTTAATCAGCTGGTAAAGGATCAAATTTTCTACAGAAAAAGAATTTCCCCTACCATCAGTAAAAAATCCAGAAAGCAAAACATGGAAGCGCGTGAAAACGCGGCGTCCACCGGTCATTTCCACACTCACTTTTTAAATTGACCACTTTTTTTTTTCAAATTTTTCACTCACTTTTGCAACGCGCGAATTTTTGATTAATCACGTCTTAGTAGTTATGACTCACAACTTCAACTGATTTCATCGGCAGTGGATGGCCGTTGTTGCATCAATGGGAATTACATCACCCCATGTGAAATGTCAGAGACACCCTCTACCCTTGCCCCGACTCAACAGATCCACTATTTGTTTGACTTACCGGTTTACAATATTTAGGGTGTCTCATTGTGTATTTTTTACTGAAGGGTATGATGAAGGAAAGAAGTTTTGAGTTGGACGAATTAGCAAATTCGGATGTTTGCTTGAAACTGTGCTGGATCCAGCTCATCAAACAAAAAGTGGAATAATATTCCATGGTAAAAGAAAGAGTGAGTAATGAGCGGTGGTCAAGGTTATACGATGGAGGCTACCCTATAATTTTCAAAATTACCAGCGGTCGTTGGCAGGATCAAACCCAGGATGAGTGGTAGTGTGAGGGTTCGGCAGGTAAAAAAAATTGGTAATTACTGGTTGCATAGCTAATAGGAGTGCGCAGTCTATTTAGGCAACGAAAAGATTTGTTATTTTTATCAAATAATTTTTGATATTTGTTAATTTATTGTTTTCGGACCATGAATCCGAAAATAAATCGGCTAGTTTAGGAAACGTTACAGAAAATTACAATATTCATGTAAAGCTGAGGCTGCATTTTTTAGAAATCAGCTTTCTTTGTATGACAAATTTATTTTCTACATTTCAATTTACACATAATGGAACTAAAGTGTAACAATCAATAAACAGGAAATATTAAATAGTCGTTGACATCATACCTCCTCACATATAGGTTTTAAAAACAGGGTAAACACACAATACGCTACAGTAAATTTTGCAGAATAATATTATAACAGAATTAAGATATTTTTGTAAAATTGTTACTTATTTTTAAACTAGCTAACAGTAATTCTAACAGAAGATAGACAGCACATTTTTGCTAAAACTTGCAGCTACATAAATCAGTGAAAATGTTCGAGATTTAGCAAAATGTAGAAAAAGAATAAAACCACACGTATTATTCAAATATTTATTAGCTGCGAAACAAAATAGTCACTATTTTAATCAATAATCGTTCAATCAAATGCCGCACAGCGTTTTAGTCATTAAATTGTCAATAGACGGCATTACCAGGATGTACTTACCTCTGAAAAAGATCCATATTGTTCATAACGTTAAACTTCATAAAAGAAAACTACAATTTGAGCGCAACAATAAAATGTGAGGGAGCTGCACATGTTGTTTATCATGTTTAACATTTTTCACTCCCTTTAGTGTGTGTGGTTTGATCGGCTGCGGCTCCCCTGTAAGGGCTAATGTGAAATGCTGAAATTTGTAATGAAAATATAGTGTGTAGTAAAAAAAATCTGTATATAAATTGAGTAATTTTGCTTTGGGCACAGTGACAATACAAATGGTTGCTTTGACATCTTATTAGCTTATTAACTCCTTCCGTTGTTTTTGGAGGTCGATCTGAATTCTTCTTCGTTAGAATTTGACCTATTTCTAGATAAATACTGTTCGTGATAACAGAAATTAACAAACTCTAAACTTTCACAATTTCAATTTTACCGTCACTTGTGGATAAGCCTAACAAGAGACGAATAAGCAACCAAACTCTTTCAATGACGAATATTGACAGTAAGCTATTAAACTCTTTCAGAGCCGATTTTGTCACGATCCAGACAAAAATAGTAGCGACGTTTCTCAAGATGGTTTGTCATCAAAACATACAAATTTATTTATGAACGATAATGAGCCTGCCTCTTCGATTTATGGAGATGTTGTATTTTGGGTTGCATTTTCAAAACAGTCACTCGTCATTTATATATTTGGCAAAAGACAGTAAGAGTAACTTTCTAGTCAGAAAATGCAAAACACTTTAAGGAGGATTTCAAAGATTTTATCATTTTTCTTCACAGTTACTGAAATTTTTATCAGAATGTAATGTCTGCAAAAATTCTAACTGATGATTGAATTCTTTTAATAATTTGTTTGAGTTTAAGAAGGATTACATGGAAATCAGTTAACAAAATCTTATATTTCATCCAACATGGCAAATAGGCTACTAAGATCGCCTGACTTAAACTTGTGGGACTTTGTCCTGTGAAGTCGCACTAAACAATTATTAGCGTATTCCGTGCAAGTCTACACAGTTGAAGAACCAAATGAACTTCTCGGTAAGTATTCTCACAGTTACAAAAATTTCATTTAAATTAAACTGTACTGGTAGCAACCTAAATCAAAGTCGGTTTGTTTACCTACAACCAGTCTTAGATTTTAACCCGGAAATGAAAGCTTTCTATTCCTTTTTTTTAAAAAAAAGAGGTCATAACTGCCTTGTCGATTCATAATTTGTTTAGTAATACTAGTATCTAAATGGGGTGTGCATAAATTTCGTTTTATCATGGAATGTTTTTGCATCTAAACAAAAGTAGACTGATAGGTGTAAAGTACTTGGCATTGTTATATATTTTTAAACATGAAACGATGTTTCATGACAATCTTATGGTTTTCCTTAAAAATTGCTATAATTTTGACCGCATGTCACATAAACACAGGTTCGATAAAACCAAAGTATCTAAATGTCGTGTACCTAATTTTTAAATGTGACAAAAACTTGGGAAAATCTACTTAATGAAGAAACTTTGGAATGTTAATCTTTTTGTAAGTGTTCGCAACATTAAATAAACACAAAGTAACGTAGGAAATGTTTTTTGAATGAGTAATTTCTACAACGATCAAATTTTTTCGAAACCGAAAAAAAAATTTTCATCAGAGTTATGGGTACATATAAAAGAAAAAATAACTATAAAATTAGAAGGAGTAACCATAAAGATCAAAGAACACATTAATTATTATAATAAACCGTTTCTTTAGCTGAATAGGCTTTCGAGTTTCTATTGCCGTCAACAATGCATTAATAATGGTAAAGTTTGGCAAAGTTCCAAACGAACAATGTTGCAACACAAAAATGACCAAATGCAATGACACAGATGAAGAATTGCACAAGGTTCATTATATTTTGTATTATTTGTAACTCGTACATAGGTCAACAGTTAACGGGATCCTATAACAATTATCTCATGAACTTTTAGTCGCATGTACATAATTTAATGCATATGTGGATGAAAACATTGCGTTTGGGTGAAATTGTTACTCACAATCGGGTCGTTAGTTTAATTGTAATCGATGAGTACTTAAGTCGCAGGGATATTGATAGCAGAATACCAAAACTTTCTTTTTTATTTTTTTTCATTACGAAATTTGCAACCGCAATCTTAAATCAAATTACAGGATGCTACCTTTAAAACCACCTAAAAAAACGGAAAATTTTGATGGGTTTTACCAACCAAAATGAATCAAATGAAAATTGCACGTCACCTTATCTTAAAAAAAGCAACTATCCATTGAAATTACAGAAAAATGACGCACATCGGTATTATAAAAAGTAGAATCTTTTCATTGTTTATCTGTTAACATATTTTAATGAGCTCACATGCTGATTTTGAAAAGACTTCCATCCAATTTATTAAAATTATATTCCTATACATTTTTTATTGTTACTTCATTAATTACAATGTAAGACAATTATATTGATAGAATTCTCTAGCGCAAATATTATTTGGAGTTCATTTTTAAGTCGTCTCCACTGCTATGTATGATCGCGATGATTGATGATGCGAACATGAAAAAAAAAATATATATGTATAATGCAACATGTGTTCCAATAAAATTCGCACATGGACCTATGAAACTAGTTAATGCATGATAAATGGAGCTAAGTTTTGCTTCTTTTGTTGGATCGGTATTGTTAGACTCAATATATAAGTTGTATTATGAAGATTCTGATTGATGTTGATTTTGATAGTAAAATAGTGAAAAGAAAATGAATCGAAGATGTTAGATAGTTTTTTGTAACAAAAGAGTCAAGATTTTAATTATTTATTTGTGTTATTGGATTCATTTTCTATCATTTTTTTATTTTTTAACTAAAAAAATGTCATCAGAAAAGTCATATTGTTTACGTAGGTACATGTAGAAACTTTGTACGAACTAAATGTTAAATCATGTTGTACGTGTTTGTTGTCTTGTTTCTTTGAAGAATGTTGTGATGTAACAATGCTCAAATAGAAAAACTTACTTCGTTTATATGATAAGAACAAATATGAATTCCGATAAACGTACATATTTAATTTCAACAAATGTGCCCTGTTAAACTTGACATCAACATCGAGGGAAAGGATAACTAGAGGACGTGGTTCCAAGGTATTCTACTAAAACTTGAAATGCAGACGGTCCACGGGTAGATAAAGACGTAATTTTTGCAGAATGATTCTGCAATGTTGCTTCCAAATCGATAACACAACAATACGTCATGTTATTGTAGCCATTGCTATACAAGTAACGTCTTGCTTATGAAATAATGTTGCAATTAAACTTGTACATCATGTAGGTGAGGCGACCTACATTTCCACAAAAATGGGTTATTAAACTTTCGAAGAATAAATAGATTTATCCAAATTGTAACTTCACCTGTGGGATTTCCACAACACCTTTAATCGTTTCACGTTTTGACGTCAATGCCAAAACGGAATGGATAATAAATTCCACTTACCGACATGTGTGACAACATATATATGGCTTCTGTTTTATAATAAGTTATAAGAAATGAAAAAAAGTTTTGGTTCTGTAAGTTTCATTTGCTTTTACAACAACGGAATCCTTCAGTTTCACTTTCTTCCGTGATGATTATGTTGAATTGAATAATTGAATCTATTGCGCTAAATATTTCCTCAGTGATTTAATCACGCTGTTAGTAATCTTTAATAAATGATTCTTGCAACAAGTCGTGTTTGAGCAAAAGGAAGCTATAACATAAAAAAATCGCTATTGTTTCTTAACACCTTTAAAGCAGTAATTAATTAATCAGCATAATAATTAAAAACAATCAAATTGGCAGGTAAAAAGATTTATTATGTGTACTTATTTTGATGAGTTTTTTTATGTTTTTAACGACGTTGACGACGGAATTTCTGTGAAGCCATAAATGTTAAAAGCCACGAAAATATATACAGGGTGCCCCAACTCGTATACCTCGATCTATAATGCCATTTAAATATTAAGTTATAAATACGATTTTTTTAAACATAGAAGCCCTGTAGGGCTACAAACTGGTCCAATCACATTTTCTCTATGCAAAAAAACTTTTTTTTTTTCCAAAAATCAAAAACAATAAAATGGAGGCAAATCTAACCTACCTTGTTCTTTTTATAATGAACAGCATAAAAATGAAGCTGAAACATGTTCTAGACACCACATGTTTTAATTTTATTTTTATGTTTTTCACTATAAAAAGAACAAGGTTAATTAAGTTTGCATTTATTTTATTGCTTTGGATTTTTGAAAGAGTGATTTTTTGCATATGATTAACAATAGAGAAAATGTGATCGGGCTAGCTTGTAGCGCTACATTGCTTCTATGTCCAAAAAAAATCGTATTTATAACTTAATAATAATTAAATGAATTTATAGGCCGGGACATAAGTGTTGGCGCACTAGAAAAATTTTTCTTCAGCTTTTAGAATATAAAAACTGTATTTGTTAGCTAACACACCTTGAACTGGTTAGAGTTTCATCAACACTGTTTATGATCCTCCTTTTGCATTTTACAGAACTTTAATTATATAAAAGTTCCCAATGAATTATGCAATTAATAAATAAATTGTTTTCTTGAATTTTGAACATGTATTATGATGGTAGTTGATAACGACTGTGATGTCAGTAAAATAGTCATAATAGAAGAATGTGTGTATTATTTATGAAATATTTTTTTAAAATTCATGATTTCAAATTAAAACTAAAAAAATTGAAGAAGTCAAATTTGTATCGTTACATTCTTACTTACCTCCCACAGTAGCACAGTAGATTTTTTACTGCTTTTTATTTTAGTTTGAAGGTGAATTACATTATTTAGAGATTTTTATGACGAATTTATTCTTTTGCACATTTAATTATTATGTACTTTTTTATTTTAAAACTAATCTGCGTTTCTGCATAACTTTAGAAAGATAAAAAACTGGAAATACGCCGACGACAATAACATTACCTGAGATTAGTTGATCAAATTTTTTAGAGAATCTAAATAAGTAAATAATTCTAAGAGTCCCCAAAATTAAGATTTAAAACGGTGAAGATTTGAAAGAAATTGAGAACACAAAAAATATAAATAATTTAAAACATCCAACGAATTGAAAAATTAGAACAGATACTAAAGTTTTAAAAAATAATTAAAAAAATTATCTATAGAATTTGTAGAATTAAAAAATGAAAAAAAAAAGAATCCACAAATTCTGTTGAAAAGGTGTAGCCTCCACATCTCGATCAATTTATATAATTCGAAGATTAAAAATTCTAAGCATCCAAGTGTAAATAATTTCAAAAAAAATTAAAAAAAAAAAGATTTTACCGGTCGTTTCTTTTAAACTTTCGTAAATTTTGCAGTATGTTTCCGGCTTTTTATTTATTATGTTTATTCATTTAATTTGTATTTTGTTGTTGTTCTAAAGCATTTGTACGTTTTTCGAGTAATAACATATTGTTTATCCAAGTCAAGGATATTGTTTTATTTATTTATTTCCGTGCGCACCAGTAATCAGAAGTGAAGTATGAAGGCAGTAAAGATGCAGGAGATTAGATGAACCTGTTATGAATTATATTAAAAAGCAAGTTTCTGAAATAGAACGAGGAAAAAAAAGTGGGATTATATGAACTGCGTCTTTTCAGTAAGAATACATCCGATTTAGCAAAATTGCATGGGATGGTAAAATAGTTATTTACAGGTTCGGAAACTTAATTTTCCCGCATGAGCACTTTGTTTGCAGCACGAATGTAAGGAGTGCTACATTTAGTGCGAATGCGAGGAAATCATTTCCAAAAGAGTTAGGTACAATATTTTTTGTAACGAATATAGAAATAAAAAAATTAAGTAACTTAGTTTTTTTTAATGGTGGGTTGGTAACATGATCTATCTACTGTAACTACCTACTAGATTTTTTAAATTTAAATCATCTGGCATATTTTTTTTTTAATTATTAACAGAAATTGATAAAATGAGTGACAGCAAAGAATGTATGTGTACCCGAAGTACAACAATGTGCCAAAGAGGCCGATTCGCGTCTGCAGCCAGAGAAATGTCGCGAACGGTATGAAGGCACTAATCAAAAATTCATTGACTGGTGTTGTTAAAAAAGTCGCAATACCAACCGTATAACACAAATATCCCTTGCCGCCAGCGGAAACTAAAAAACATCGGGGTGCGGGAAAACTGTTTTTCCGTGCATCGAGATTAAAATGTTTCTGTAAAAGAATAGTTTGAAAAACAAAAACCACTAGAAATATAAAACAAAATAAGTTAAAAACAATTAGTAGTACAACTAGTTGATTTTATAATAAAATGCAGTTAGTGACACCATTAATCATAGCAAAAACAAACTTTTAAAACATGATAATTTACATTTTTCAAACGACCATATATTAATCTATTATATAAACATATTACGCATCCTGCGGCAGAAAGACACAAAATCAGACGAAAATCTTTATGTCGAAGTAAAAAAAATGGCCATTATAGTATGGAAGATATGAGGCTTACTCTAATGTCAATTTCTTTAAATTTGTAGCCTTTTCTTCACGATGTAAATACGTTTTTTTTACTTTATAAGCTTTGAAATAATAAATGTACAGGGGCGCCAACATTTATGTCCCGGCCTAAAACTTCATTTAATTATTAAGTTATAAATTGTTTTTTTTTCTTACATCTATAAACAATGTAGCGCTAGAAACTGACTTAATCACAATTGTAACAGAATCTAAATCATTTAGTGCCGCAAAATTAAACTATATTTAATTTTCTAATATGATTTATGGTATTGACTGGAAAACCATAAACTGTCTCTAAAATAATTTATAACATCTAAAATTTTCATTAGGACATGTAGGCGCTGTTCAGGAGCGGCATAAAAACTTTTCTTGGTAAATGTAAAAAAACCAATTTACAACTTAATAATAAAATGCGCTTATAGCTATATAATTGTTGGCGGACCTTGTTTAATTATGTTTACAAAGATTAACTTTTTTGCATGGAGAGATAATAAACATTGTCGATGTGTTTTTTTTTTTTTGTAAAAATAAAATTTATTTCTAATAGCAAACTAATGCGTCATCTACTTATTTTCTGCCTGAATTTGGCGTAATTACAAAAGTGATAATAGTGATAATTTGAAATTCAAGAAAAAACAAAAGTGTAATTATTTTATTTGTTCGTCAAATTTAAACGTAGGATGTATTATTTATCTATATTTCGCAATGTTCTCAGAAAGGATAATTTTGCGGAAAAAAGAATAAATATTAGTTTTACATGTAAATTAAATAGAAAAACATATTAGAAATGTAACTAAGTAATTTGTTTAAAATTATACATTTCTTTAAGTTTTTATAAATTTAGTTTTTTAAGAAATAAATAAGAGAACGTGAAGGCAGAAATTGTTTTTTTTTTCAGTTTTACTTGAAGTTAGTTTTACTAGGAAGTGTTTACTACTTTACACTTCTTTTTGAAAAATCACTTTCCAACGAGGAAGCGCAGTAGCGAAACCACAAAATTTATTGTTTATTAGAAAATCAACTTGGCCACCTTTTATCAACAAGTATGCTCTTAATTATCAGAAAAAGAGGCAGAAAATCGGAAAAGGCTATTTTCAAAAGTATAGTAGCAAGAAAATGAAAGATATTGCATTGTTTCTATTATTTTTTAACTGGTTATTAGTAGTAATGTGAAAAAAAATGAATTAATGGAAAATTTTGGACATGAAGTAGTAAATTCCGAAAGATAGATAGATACAGAAGGGGGAGACAATTTCTTTCAAAACTAGATTTTGCACACTGGACTTCTTGAAGATCAAACTTCAAACTTCAAATTACCGTAAGAGAAAACTTTGAAAGGGTTTAAAAAATCGTGCAACTGTTAATTTCCTATACTGCAATTTAATATTCCACAAGTCATGATAAATGAAAGTAAATCACGGGTACTTTAACCTTAAGAATTAAGAATATATTAAGAACGAATATATTACTGAGTAATTACCCCAAATTTTCCAAAAATTTCCATAAATGACTGTTCACTTTAATGGTAAATTGATTGTAATTATCTTTGTTTGTACGTGTTTAACTAGTCTAACATGCAATTCGATTATATTTATTTGCAAGTAAGTTCACATTGTTTTTATTCACACTAGCTCAAATGTTTTAAATGTTAATTATACAGTATACAAATATTACTTAAACTAGTGTCTACTTGTCTTTTGTGGAAACTGAGCTAATATCAAATCAAATCTGCTCAATACATGAGCTGTTTACGTAAGTATTAATTTGTCATTATCAGTTCTACTAATGCAGGTATTTCAAAAATTTGTTGTATTTCGGTCGTATTTCAAGAATAGATGACTCAGTAAGTACTATGGAAAATTAAATCGTACCGGTATCATCACAGTGATAGTAAACGGATTTTCTCAAAAAAAAAAAAAATTACCAATTACAGCAAAGGGAATTTCATTAATTTACTGGTTTTAAGAAATTGAATCTTCGGTTTTTTTTCTGGTAATTACTCAAAATTATTAAACAAATTAGGTTTTACATTTTCGTTGAAACAGTGTGGTCACTTTCCTCTATCTAAACTAAAAATTACCAATGTTTTGTTTGCCTGAATTACTTCAAATTCATTTCATTTAAGTTTAAAAATAATAAAAATGTGATGAAAAAGAAGATAAAAACGCGTTTTGTTTTACACTTACCTATAAAACATAGCATATTTTTTATTATCAACGTGCATGTTATAAAAATCGATGACGTCACGATAATTACAAAATAAATTTCAAATAAAATTTATGATACATTCTGTTAAAACAACTCTTCCCGAGATTTATTGCTGAATATGAAAATATTTACTTTAAATTTACTGCTAGTTCAATGCTCTAAAATTTTTGGTGATTTTACAAGTATTGCAAAATTGCTACAGTTTGGAATTTTTCACATCTTTAAAAGTAAGATTCAATTGTTTAATTTTTTTTTCTCTCAGGAAGAATTTGCGACCTTGCAAAGAATATTTTATTAATTATTAATAATAAATTACTAATAAAAATGATATAGTCAAAATAAAATATTTCAAATTATAGTTCTGTTTTTAAAATTTATTTCATTTTTTTTATTTGTTTCATGGATTCAAAAAGTTCTGCGCATATTTTAGACTTAATTTTTACGAATTTTGGTACTTTCCTAACCTCATGTTTGCATCTATTGGTTCCAAAAATTTATTTGATCAGGGATGTTAATTTTTCCACATATACTTATTAGCAATTTTTTTAAATTTTAAACCTTTTTGGTAAATTGCTATTTTCCGAAAAAGCTTTTAAGAATGGTTTTACAAAACAATCCGTTAACATTGATCCTGGTTATTGCCATTTTTTTGAGGATTTCGTCTGTGTGAAGTGGGCCACACAATTTTTTAATCTTTTGGAACTAAAGAAAACTTTTGAAACAAAGTATGATTAAGTCAGAGCGCTTCAGTCTCTGTTATTCAAAATTGTTCAAAATTCAAAATAAAAAATTAAAAAACATTTTTTATAAAAAAATATTCTCTTCGATAAAGAACTAGTTTTTCTTCACAAACCATTGAAACAATAATTTTAGAAATAAACAAATTTGATACTGCTAATTTCAGCTTCCAACACTCTTCCTAAAAAACTTTTTTCTTTCTTTAGATTTTACATAAAGGAAATTTGGTATAAATAAATATCCAAAAAATAGCTTTTAGAAAATTTTAGCATTTTTTTAGCATTTTTCATTTTAGCATTTTAGCATTTATTGTTCATTTTAGCATTTTAGCATTTTTAGCATTTTTCTTATTTAGCAAAGTGAAATGATGTAATAGAAAAATTAATATTGTTTTCTATAAAATTTGTACTTTTTCCACATTTTTCCCTTTTCCTATTTTTTTAGCTTTTTTAGGTAAGTAAGAACTACATTTACATTGATATTCGCCAGACAGAAAAATGCACCTGAACTTTTGTACTTATGTTTGACTCGTTAACGAAAATTTGGGATCTCTTTGTCTTATTGTATCGTCAATTTGTACTATTTTTTGGCGTACTTTTAGTGCGTATAAACAGCAAGAGGGCGGTCTCAACGATAAAAGTCGATTCTGTTTGATGGCTGGCACATACTAATTAAACGATTAGCGATATTTTGCTGATTAATCCTTGTTCGGCAATCGTTTACAACAGTAAGCGACAGGTCAATGCTTTTTTTCAAAAATAATAAAGAAAATTGAGAACTGAAAAAAATGACCAATATTTGATGGAGTGTTGGTTTCGTTCTATAGAAGAGTTATTTTTAATTTATTTTGATTATAGAAGTTGAATGTACGTGCGATTTACTCATTTTGGAACTAACAAAATGATTGTTATTGTTTAGATAAAAAATAGCAACATTCTAAAAGAAGCCTTGCCAAAGTTATATGAAAGAAAAATGACTGCTGCTTTAGTGGCCTTGATTTTTATATTCTGTTGGCTTGCTCTTTGCATGTTTATTTTCCAGTTTGTTATTAACTATTTCTACCTTTCATTGATCCAAAAAATGTCTACCGGCTATAAAATGGCGGTCTTTGTTTTACTGTTAAAACAATCGCCATCTGTCCATACTCGACACGTCCGCACTCTCCCCTATCGGTCGGTGTTTCCGAGGGTGTTAAAGGGTAATATTTATAAAGCGGCATTAATTTCCCCCAAAAAAGAAAGAAACTGTGGAAGTTAATTTCGAGCTTGTTTCTAATCGACGCCCATCGCGCATACCGAAGATACCATTGAAACTTGGTCTATATTAAAGCGTCTCTCAAAACTTTCTTCCAGCCGCACGCCGGTCCAATCACGTGACCTCTCCCCTGTATATTATTCAGTGAACGCGTATCGCAGCCAGTTAGTGGTGTGTGTAAAGCGAGTGATAACGGATCTGCAACAGTCGTTTTTAGTTTTCGTGTGTGTGTTTTTAGTATTAGTTTTTCCATTTTCGAGTGCATGGTTTTCCGTTTTGGTGATTTCTCGGCTGTGATCGTCCCTTTTTAAGTCTCTGTGTTTGCTTCTTTCACTAATTTGTAAGTACAAAAGGCGTTGGTATCGTGGTTTCGCACCACGAGGGTTTCACTTCGATTTTCTGGACTTTGTTGGGAAAATTTAACCGGGATCGGGATCGGGAAAGCTAACCTAAAAATTTGACATTTGGACGTCGATTTTAAGGCGGATACGGTCCTTGCGTTCGATGAGCTGTTAGGAGAGTAGTACCTTGAATATTTGGTTATTTGATATTCTCGATAACCATCTTAGAGATTTAATTAACTTTCATGTTCGTTAGCTAATTTTCATTATCACGTCAACTGCACCTTGACTTTTGTATATAAGTAATTAATCGTTAATTGAAAATTTTCGAAATTTGCTTCTAACTGAACACTTCGAAATTAAATCAATCGTTGTCAGATCAATGAACTTGCTTGTCGTTCGTACAAACCTCAAAAGTCACATGCTTTTAAGGCTTTAAGCTGCCGAGGTACGGGTTTATAATAGAATGTTTAACTCGTTTTTAGACCAAGATTGTTTTAAACAACAAAAACTTTCAAAGCAAGAATTTGGAAATTTCCAAAATAAATGTTTACAATCAAAGAATTACATAATTAAGAACCTAACTTGTAACGTTCAAATTATAAAATTTCCTACCTCAAATTAAGATCAACGAAATTCCCATTAGGTCTTTATCTGGTTTCGTTGATTGGTTAAAAACTATTGGGAATTTTGGGTTGGTAATAACTGGCAATACATTAATGACAGACTTACTCTGTAATTAAAAGCAAAAGTTAGCTCATTAAAACTGGGGTTGTGGTTATCGGCTTAATGAGGGTGGTAATTAATATTAATAATTATCTTCGGTTGATAATATCGAAATGCTCATTAACAAATTTGGATTTGGAAAACGAGTTATTTGAAGTGTACGTTTTTTCCGTCAAACTTCATAAATATTTAATAGTGTACAATTGAATTTCATTGTTTTTGAGTATATAAATAATAACTGCAACAATCAACGGTAATCAACAAACAAGTGGTCTTTTTTTTTAAGTTGGTACTATTTACTCTTAGACTTTAAACGAATTTTGTGTTCGAAGTATTTCTTGATGCTTGAAACACTTTTAGTTCAATTTAATTTCAAGTTACACAATTGCATTTAAAGAGTTTAACTAGAAGCTAAACTTAACTGTGCAAACGCACATTAATCGTTCAGATAGTTTGTTTTACTTATTTATTTTAAATTATCTATTTATTGATTTATTTTCTTTAAACTTTGATTTATTATTTAAAAATCTGGAACTCATAACTATTTGAATTTGTCTGTATGGTGTGGTTTAACTATAAGTTATAAGAATTTAAAAACTGAGTATAAACAAGGATTTCTATTAATAAATTGCAAATATTAACTTAGATAATGAAACTTTTTCTTTCTATCTATTACCTTCTTCTTTTACTGTTTATTTTACATCATCCTGTCACGTCTTTCTTGCCTTCCTTTATTAGACTTCCGTCTGTGAATTTGAACCAGCCGCTCTAAATGTTTCTTGTTTCTAGTCTTACTGTCTATGTGTGTCCCTTAGAAATTTTTTATTTATTAGCGTTAAGTTCACGAATTTTTTCATTTTGCATCTATTTGCTTCTGTAATTTATTTCATTCTTTTATCTTTTATTTATTATCTTGTTTATTCTATCGAAGACGTTTTCCAGATATATAGAGCAAATACCTTTCTTTTCACGCTTATCAGTTCTCCTTTTGATACCTGTGTTTACATTGTTGTTCCTATTGTATTTACTTTTTTTTTAATATAAGTGCGTGGAAAATGATCGTAATTTAATTTGTTTTATATACCTACGTAACAATAAATATATAATATCATTAATAAAAAAATATTGGTAGTTTTTGAGCCTCACAGTTTCAAAAATTGAGCTCAAAGAGCTGGTTCTTGAATTCTTAATACTACATAATTTTTGAGCAGCTCGGATAATTCCGCCAGAGAGCGTCTCAATTTTTTAAACATTTTGTACAACATAACTCACCTAAAGCTCTTTTTCCAGTAGTCTGAGATTTATGTACTCGGTCTGTGAACCCGAAATTAAATAGTTTGTTATGTAAAATTTGAGTATTGGTAATGTAACTTCCAGGTTCCAGTCCGCTGGTGCTACGTTATTTAAAATAATTTGATTTAGTAGTTTCTTTACTTAGTTATCTCTATTTATTTCTTTTTAGTAAAAAGGGATGTAACTTAATTATTATTAATAAACAACCAATTCTCTGCTTATTACTGTTTTTGAGAGGTCATAATGGATACTAAAAAAATCTCCGAGTCATGAATCGCATTGTTTTGTGGAACGGAATTTTTCATTAATACAATGAACCATGCTTTAGAAATTATTTAAATTATATGCACCAGATCGTAAACAGGAAAGATGTAGGTTTGTGTGAAAAACTAAACGAAATATCATTTCAGGTCATATGTTGGTGATTTTTTTATTGTCGTGGGGCGCTAAATTTGACATAATATTGGTAGAACTTTAAAGCCGTGAACAAGTTTTTTGTAAAACATTTGTGGTTAGGTCAGATTCGATAGAAAGCATGAAAATGAAACAAAAGAAAGAAAAAGAAGAACACAAGAGATTTCCCCAATTCTTTGAGATTTTTATTTTCGTTTATTAATTTTTTTTCTAGCTAATTCTTTTTACTAGCCTAGTTTATCAGGTTTCTATTTTCGTAGAAGAATTCGGTTCATTTTCGAGTTGCTCACATATTTACTGTAAAATTTTGAAAACTTCACTTACTAAAATTTAAGTATTTGGAAACTTTATTTTGAATCATTATGTAAACGTTTTCGTGTTGTGAACTTTATTTTTCAACATGTAATACACCCATTTATAATCGAACGGATCGTTGTAAACGATTAAAATTTTATAGACTATAACAAACAGCTTTATAACAGTGTTGTTTTAATGCTTTCAATTTATTGGAATGTGATCTGTTTTCAATCATTCATGGATATTAGGAATTTAATGTGCACCACATTCGAGCAACTCATTTTTGATATTTAATACACCTATAATTACGTAAATTTCCTAAATGGAATTCGGCGTGTCCGTTATCGAGAGGTCATTATTTTTACTCTTATTATTTCTCTTATAAGATTAAAAATGAATCCCAGTCTGTTTACAAACGACTAATCCATTTAATACCCAACGAAAAATGTTGCAGGAAATAAGTTTTATGCTAGAAATAACCTATTATGCAATTCTTGACATAATATCATTCTGATTAGATTAATGTTGCCAATTTTATAATTGAAAATTAATCTTATTGTTACGTGGGCACCACAATAGCGAAACTATCTGATTACTTACTTAAAGTGTTAATAAAATTGTACTTAGAAATAAAATGTTGAGTATACAGTGACACCATTTTCAACAAAACTCTTTTGGAATTTTTTTCCATTCGATCAACAGTGCCAAAAAATTTGGCCAAACGAAATTTAACTTTTATATGTACTTTTTGGTCATTGTTTGTTAATGAAACAATGCTTACTAAATTGCTACCGCTGAGAGCTTTTGAGTTTAATTATGCATATTAGTCAGACGACAAGGACGCGTTTCAATGTAAAATTTCCAACTTGGATTAATTATTAATTTCACGTGGTCGGTTTACGTATGTAGCTTTTATTTGATTGTTCGTATTTTGTCAGAGAATCACGATAAAAACAAGGAAATGTGTTTCCGCTTTTTGTTGCAAAGTATGCAATGACGTGAAAATGATTGTCTTCGTAATTAAGAAAACGGATTGTTTGTATATCAGATAATGGAAAAAAAGATAAATTTATTCAGTATTATAGTCATTAGACTTTACATTATTGTTGCTGCTAGCTACCATTTATCTAAAATAAATCTTTATTGCTCTCGGGCGTAAAGTAAATGCAGTGGTTATCATTTTACGTACCTGGAGCTAAAATTTGTGATATAAATATCCGCAGTTTAACAAAAAGAAGTAAATCAGAGATTTTGGTTTGGTTTCCTCATTTATTTCTAGATTTTTTTAATCGTCAGGAAATCATGTTTAGATTATCGTTTTTTCCGACCTACCACTTTTGTTACTATATAGAATCAGACGAGAAAGTTCCCTGAAACAAAGAGAGTTCCTTTACCTATTGATTTTTCCGTAAAAAGCGGCAAATTTTCCGCATTACTGTCAACTATAATGACTAGTTGACACGAAAGGCACAATTAGCCACTTTTTTATTACCCAACCAACATAATTCTATATCTTTTGTGATATAAGTCTGCGTTTTGCGAGAAAAACGTAATTTAATGAAAGCTTAGCTGGAAAAATAACAACCATCAACAAGTCTTGCCGTGGTTTTTATTATAGGATGGTCTTATTAGCGATGTAGGACAACGGATTAGGAATGGTTCATTTGAATTTCACTCCAATAAAGGACGGAACATTTGCGTAATATCCTGACAGTTTGGAGAGTTTATTTTCATAGGAAATCGGGATGTATTCGTTTGGTTTTAAGTGTATAAGAAAAGATTGACGAGAGAAGGGGTGACGTCAGTATACACACGGTGACATTAACAAACAGAAAAGTGTAAACATTCGTAACATGTGATTGGAAAATTTTGGCATAGACGGATTTTTGAAGTCATGTCTGGTGAAAACCCTTCACTTTCAAGTGCAGATCGTAATCAATTTTGATAAGCTCGGACAAACATCAAAGTGTGAAATCGTTTCCGTAATAACAAGCCAAAGATAACAGTCAATTCCGGTTCATAGATAAAATTGAAGGGTTGAGTGTATGTGATAATTCGATAAATTTAACCTATTTTTCCCTTTTTACCTAAATTTTTTATTAGGATCTTTCGCACTGACACGCCTGCTTCTGCTTAACGTTTGTTTACGAAACCCGACGTTTACAAGGTTGCTAATAAAATGCAAGCATCTTGAGTAAAGTTTACAAAGTTAATTGCCCAATTAAGCTCGTAATCGTGTACTAATATCCTCTTAAAAGTCATAGACTTTTGAAGGGATTTTTCTAAGCAGAGTCTTTTCCCAGCAATGTTAAGTGGGTTAAGTGGTGAAGGTCCTCGTTGCAAAATTATAAAATATAACACGCCATGTTTGTGTAAACATGAACAATACAAATGATAACTACAGTGGAGGACAAATAATCCAATTTGTTTATAAATTCCTGCCTAAAACATTGAATTTCCGTGGCTTTCAGACACTTTAATAATCCACTTTTTGTTTATTCATAGTTGTCACGTCGCTTACAACTCAAGGGAACACGAGCCACGTAGAATTAATGTAATAACTCATCTGTAATGGAGATAGTAATTTAGAGTGATGTCTCTAACACCATTAATCCTGTGACTTGACTACAATGACCGAGATATTTTTCCGTTGTTTAACAGTTACATAATCTCCTGAAGAATGAATGCTAATTATTGTCATCACTTTTACTTTAAAGTGTGAAAGTGGACTCATTTTGGTAACGCTTTTTGCATCGAACTTTGCGATGACTTATTTCCTGAAATAATTTTTATAACTTTTTTTGTTATTGTTTACGTCTTAACCACAAAAACGTAGCTTGAGCTCAGAAATGCATTTTGTTGAAGCAAATCAAGAGTAGGCTGATTTAGGGAATGTGCAGTAAAGCACGCAGTCGTGCGTTCTACTACAAGATTTAACCTTTTGCAATACGGTCAATGCATTGTGAAAGTTTATTACAGGTTCAGGTGACACTTTACAAGATATTTTGATTTTCTTGCCCTACGTCATTGGCGGAGGTGGAAGAATACAGTTGAATGTATCTATGTTTAATGTTTGACAGCAAGTGAAAATTTATGTTAAAATGTCTGTATCAGTGTTGTGTGGTTTTAAGTTTAAATGGAAGATTAGGACTTTCTAAAGAAGAAAGATTTAATCTTCCTGAAATAATCTATTTGATGGTCTTATGAGGATAAATATTAATTAGTTTAATTGTTAATTAAAGTATTAACGGTGTAATATAAATGATGAGCAACAAAAACTTGTTTTATCTTCTCATATTGTTTACATGTTCTGTATTAAATATTAAGAAAATATTATCAAGTTAAAAAAGTATGTAAAAGTGTGTTAAATTTTTTAACTTCCTCGTTATTCTGACAATTTTGGAGTAAAATATTAGGGCAGAAGTTTTGAGATGAAATTCTTGTTTTTTTTTTTAAATCACTTTGATGTTTTAGGAAACTTTTTTGATGATTCTTGTGATTAAGTACTTGGGAAATACCGATATATATGAAGCTGCAATTTTCACAAGTATTGTACACATTTTGTGGTTTAAATGCGATCTTTATTGAATAATTAGTCTTCAGGAACTCAATGATGAAGGTTGTTCCTTGTTTGAAAGATTTGTTTTGACTTTGCTAAAACCTGTTAAGTTTGTTTTTTGTTTGTATCTTTCCAAATTTCATGTTTTGGAATGTTTTGTGTTCAAAATTTCCGATAATAATAATTAAATAAAATGCTAAGTACCAAAAAACTATAGGAATGGCGAAACAAGTTTTGTGTAAAAGAATGTTATCCGCTTTGTTGTTATCGTAATTATACATTATAAATTATTATTAAATTTTATGCATTAGATTATATTAATAATTAAGTATGAAAACTTTTGTTGCCTTTTCAAATTCATGTTTTTAAATTTAACACCTAATTAATCATAATTGGTAGAATTTTCTCGTGAAATACTTTACTCGCTCGTAATTGGTTTGTTACTTGTTGTAATGTCATGTTTACATTTTTTTAAATGTGAATAAAGTGTTATTCTGTACCGTGTATTTAATAAATAGAGTATTTTGACAAAATTTTATTCCAAAGTATCTTTTTATCGTTAAATACATATTTTTTTTGTAATCACTTGTTATAATGCGAGAAGCTTGTTCATTGTTTATTGTCTTTCATCAGTTTTTTATTTTAATACCTATTCGAATTAATCGAAGAAATTTCGGACCATGCGAAGCAGCTAGCTGGGTTCGCTAAAGAGTGTCGAATAAGTTTTTATTTTGGAAATATTCGAAATGTTTTTTTTTAATTTGAGTAGGTGGTTTTGATGTTTTAGGGAATTTTGGGCAAGACAAAACGATCACGTTGATTATTGAATTTTTTTCTGTTTGTCTGTTTCTTCAATATTTATGTTTGTATATTACTGAATTATTTTGGACGTTTTTTATATCTTTTGTTTTTTAAGTTTTTAATTTTTTAACATATTTTTTTTTCTTTACTTAATTTCCATTTTTGTTTTTTTTTTTATTTTTTAGACCGTAATTTATATCTGCTCTTTCAATTTTTTGATTTTTTTAGAATGTTTATGTTTTTGGGAAAGAAATCTGCATTTTTTTTATATTTAGAAATTTTTAAAAGTTCTAATGCTTGTATTTATTATTCTATGGATTCCGCTAATTCTATAATTTTTTTCTAGATTTTTTAATTTTTTTTAGATTTTTATAATTCTAATAGAACTCTAAATCTACACTTTCCAAAATTTTTATTTTGTTTTCTAGATCTTATTGATACTCAGTTATTTTTTGCTAGGTTTATTTTGAACTATTCCTTAAATTTCGTAGATTTTCTGAAATTTACCTCATATATGAATCAGAAAAATTTGTCACATTGTCTAGATCTTTTGTTGTTACAATTTTTCAAGCTTTAGGCCTTTTGTAATTATTACATTTTTTGTATTTTCTAGTTTCGCACACGTTTTCTATTTCCTGAGACACTCAGCAAAATGAATGAATTAAAAAAGATTATTGTTTGAATTGTGGAGATTAAAACTTATATATAGTTCGTATTCATGGATACACCCAATTTTACTTACTGTAAACGTTTTATTGGTTGTTTTTTTAAATTAAACCTGTTAACGCAAAATTTTATGACCACATAAACTACAAAATGCTCTACAGATGTGGAGTTTTATTTGAAAACCTCTACAAATAATTTAAGAATTTTGAACAATTTTGACAATAATAAAAAAGATTCCTGAAATTTTTGGGTCGTTTCTGTGCTACTAAATAATCACTATATAGATTATAAAGTTCCTTGCATGTTGGTGGTTCACCACGTGTTTATTTTTTGACTGAATGCAATATTAAATAAATTGTATTGATTTTGAGGTAACGCGTTAAATATTTGAAACTCTACTGTGTAACCGCACTTTCAATAAAAACATGATCTTCTTGAGTCTGTTCTGATCTTTTTGGGAGAAGTTAATAGCTAAAACGAAGGCTGTAAAACTCATAAAATCATGCAAACGTGAAACAGCGTATTGCGTACGTATCTGTAGAAAATGAAAGTATAAAAGCCTGATTTACTTAGAAAACGTGCAATAACCTCAAAATGCGTTCCAAGGTGACGAGGATTAGGTAATGGTTTCTCTTACAGAATAAAACGGTAGCGATCGAAAAATTGGCATTGATTCCAATCCGAGTATATTAAGATGTTGACCTTTTGGATAAGGGACGTCTAATAAAATACAAACTGTGATATTTCTGTAGTCATGTAGCAACTTTACTTTTAAAATCTAAAAATTGATTTAAATCAGTGAATAGTAATGTAAAAAAGAATTTCGTAGTGCTTTTGAAATTACCCGGGCTAAACCGAACATCCATATTTTATCTTATTAACGCGTCAATTAATTTTTTTTTCTTTCATAATTTACCTAATTAAATGATTGTTTTGGAAATCAAGCGCATGTTTTAACTTCTAAAGGTTACCAACATTCAACCAATTTGCTCAACTTTTTAATGTGATTTCAGTTATCAGTTGCAACAGAGCTCAGCGATTGCAGAATCTCCACATTTTCTTTCTTAGTCAAAGTAAACTAATTAAACAACAATACAAACGGAGGAAACGAAAGTGAAATTTTGCGATATTAAACGTCTTAAGATTAAGATATCTTTTTATGACACCAACCGCATGTAAATATTGTATAGCATGTGATAACACTATTACGTCACAATAAGATAATACAATCAGTAAAGTTATACCCGCGTATTCGGAGGTTTCCTGCTTTTTTTATCACCTAAAATTTCATTTTACAGTGCACCACTGATTTCGCTAATATTTGACAAAAATTCAATTGCGAAACGATCACAAGAAAATGTGGAAAGTTTAACCGAGTAATTAGAAAGGCAAGTACACTGTTCAATAAATCGATCAATTTCAAGCAACAGGTGGAGATTTTCACGTGTCTTTTCTAATTTTTTATATGTAGAAACTAATACAGGAATAAACATTCCGAAATTTTCATGAATGAGTCGGTTATTACGTTACGCAAGTGACCTTCGGAACCATTAACCCGTGTCTGCGTGTACGTTCTGAAATAGCCAAGACTGACAGTGTTGTACAAAATTGGTGATGTGACTAATCAGTATACCTAGTTTTTGCAAATATTTGAAGAGACATGCAAATTAGGTTCTTCTTAACTCTTTTACCAACAACTGGTTGAGTTACCTCACATTGTACATCTTTCAATTTCGTGCATCCAAAATCCATAAAATTAGAAAGTTAATCGTAAAGGTCGGTCGGTACTGCATTCGCTAAAACGACAATATTATATTTGATCATGGCTATTAATAACACAACTTCACATTAAACCAACATAAAATTGGTGAAAATTTGTTAAAAGCTGATAAAATAACGTGAATTTTGTATAAAGACGCTCATAGTGCTTAAGGTACGTTATATTTATTTGAAAGGAGATCAAAATGGACTTTTAATAAATTAATTGATTCATTATGATGAGAGGTTACAGTCGTTTAAACGATATCAAGGGTATCAATTTTATGTTGTTACTTTTCTTATCGCGTCGTTTGTAAATCCAATACCTCTTAATTGGCTGGCTGGTGTACAAGTAAATAAAGTGTAATTCTTGATGTGAAAATCAATTTATTCGAAATTTATTTGATAACCAATTTATTCGAAATTGATTTGACGTTGTTTTACTAAAACTAAAATAACGCTGTTATTAAAACTGTCTTTAACACTTTATTTTGCAAAAACATTACCCTTTGACTTGTAATATTCTTTTATCAGCTTTGTTGAGACACGAGTTCAATGTTTTTATATTTGTAATTTTATTATTTGTCTAGGTAATACATTCATAGTTATTAAAATTAATTATTTTTAGATAAAAATGCGCGTGTATGAAAATTGCATTATTCTAATTTTTGGTGGAAAACTACAATTCCTTTACGTGGATAACCTTTACTATTTTTTTTACACAGCAATTAAAAGTGAGCAACTGTGAGTCGAAATTTGATCGAATTTTTAATGTACGTATATAGTTTCTCTTAGATTTTACAGTTTGTGTAATAATGAAGCGTTCTTAAGGTAAATATGTGTTCTAATTTCAAATCATAAAATAAACTTTCACAAAATCTTAATCTGTCGAAATCTTCAGTTAAATCTGTTTTAACAAGGACGAAATAACGAAGAAATTTTGAAAACAGGATCCAAGTTTTTCGTTTCAAGTTTATGGTAATGCTCTTGAAAAATGTTCAAATGCTGTTTTCTTGGTTAAGTACTTCAAGGTTTCATTTACAATTAAAATGAATAACACTATTGTTGACTAGTAAAATCTTTTAAGACGGATCGTGTCAAAAACAGTAATATCTCCATTTGTTAATTACTAGTTGGTGTAAAAGTGTAATTATCACATTAATGGTACTATAGAACCGTGACTGGTTACCCCGACTTTAGACAACAATTTAACGTTTCTCGGAATTCTACGTTTAGAGAACTCAACAGATCAACAAATTCAAATATTAATTCATTATTACACTGATCAATAGTTCCGGTTTTCTATAGTTGACGCTCTTTTTGTGCTTCTGACGTCTATTTCCGTATGTTGTCACCCCCGCTGCAATATTTGATGTGAAATTAGATTTTCGTTGATTAAATTGCGAAAATTCGACCACTGTTCGTCGCCGCTGACCATGTAATTCGTAAACTTGCCTACGTTATACAAAATTTTTGCACTAGTTAAAAGGTGATTGTTAATTAAAGTTCTGAGTAACTCCAACCGATTTCAAAAAAAATAATTAAAAAAATGTGACGTGTTTATAATTTTAAAAAATTAACCACGGTTTCATTAGTTCTATCATGATCATTCTACTTTATTCCATTTAAATAACAGGTAAGCTTTTTGAAACGAAATAATATGAACACAATACATCCCCATTTTCCTGGTTTTATGATAGCAAATTTACAAAGTTATCTTTTAAATCGGTAGTAATATATGTTTATCTTGAATTTACTTTCGTTTACCGCTTTGTAACGTGAAATCAACCACATGCTGTTGTCAACATTAACGTTTTATTACGCTCTATTTTTAATCGGAAAGAAACCGAAATGGTAATCCTGGACGTTTTTTTTTATAATACCATTACTTCAGATTTGAAGTAGTTTAATTTTTTTATAAATACCGACGTACACTTAGAAGTAGGTAATTAAGTGTGTCGTGGGAAAGATTTGGCAAGCATTGTTGTTTAATGACTACAAATTTTGACGTACATCTAAGTAGATATTTATTTATTTTTTAAGAAATTTTTGTTTTTTTTTTTTTTTCACCAGCGAGCTATTATTCTAGCCTCAATTTTAAAACCTTAATTTGAAATCGCTTTAAGACACATACTTGCCTATGGAAGTTTTTGTAGTATTTATAGAAAACATTTTGCTTTAAAATATGCCAAGTTGATATAGGTTTCTAGGCTTTTACTGGTCTGTTCTTATTTGCAGTAAACATATATTGTACGGTAATTATGCCAGCTGTGGCCAATTTAATTTTTTGTGGTAAAATCTCTTGAGATCACAATTGGTTTTCCCGAATAAAAATTAATTAACGACCACTTACACAGTAATTTTGCTATTAAAATAATTAGGTTTCTTTCAAGTACGAAACAATAGATCGTGTATCAGTGGAAGAAATACTACCAATTTTACAATGCAAACTACCTTGCAGTGTATGTCGTAACTTGATGAAAAAATTTACAGTAACTGGAATATCACACATTCTAGTCGAGACGACCCAGTTACATATTTAGCAAGAATACACCTCTTTTCGATTTTTTGTGACAAATATTTCCACACAACTGTTTTATTCGTGAAGCTGTGATACTGAAATTCATTCAGGTTTTTAAACACGTGGGTCAACTCATCTCCGCTCAAAATTTTTTTGATCTTAAAAACCCGTAGGATATTTAAAATATCTTGGTATTGAGAAATATCTTACACTGCGATTCATTAAAAATATATTTACATTATAACGGAAAAGAAATTATTATATAGTCTGTAGAAGTTGATGCAGTAAAAGGACGATGTTCGAATTATTAATGGCTTTGGAAGTTTGGAATTTGATTGATGAATGGGATCTAAGTTTTGGCTCGGGATTTTGTTTTAAGTTGGATGTGCTTTTCAGAATTAATTTTTAGTAGTCAAGAGAAAAAATTCTTTTTATAACGGTCTCACAATCGAAAAGGTACGAACCATTATACTGAAGATAATCTATTATATTTAATTACCTATGACAGGTAGTGTTGCTTTGACGTAATAAAAACATAAGCATGCAGCTATATTTGAAAAGGCAACTCAATTAAAGTGATTAAAAATATATTTTTTTTGTAGAGAAGACTGCCAATTATTTTATAATTATCCATTAATAAAAAAACTTAAATCAGTTGGTTTTTCTAACTAGCGTGAAAATTACGATTTAATTAAAGTGGTTTAAAAATTTTTATGATAGAAAAGTCCCTATTAGCCAGATTTGTCCATTAATAAAAAATCTAAAATCAATTGGTTTTTCTAATAAACATAAAATCATTCCTCAAAACGATGCAAATGAAAAATTTCTGACAAAATCCATGTTACAATCCCGAAAAATACTTTATGGACCACCGTATAAACTCGTTCTTTTGATGTGGTTTCAATAAGATAAATATTTATAAATAACAGAACACTATGGATTGCATGTTGATTTATATTTGTCTTGAATTAATAAAACTTTATGTGTATTTTGTACCGCAAGAATCTCGTTGCATCCCGTTTTGCCAAATACATTTTTTTAGTTCTTAGCAAAGATGATGGAAGTAAACTTTTTTTAATTAAAGTATAAATACAATTTTTTGACCAAATCAGATCTCTTTTGAAGCAATTCGTAGGTTACAGTAAAGTTGCAGGGTTATCTTCAAATGTTTATTAAAGTCACTTATGTACCTGTGGAGGTCATAAACAAGATTTACCTGTTAATTTAAATGAAATTTGTCTGCAAGGTTACAATTCCCACAGTCCTCCGAAAATGTGACGCCAAAAGCTCACCTCATCAAGATTTCAAAGTTCAAGTTAATAAAACCGTGATTATATTAATCTATACATTTTTTGTTGCAATTAGATATTACCAGATTGTTAAAAGAAGAGAAGGAAGCTAAAACATTTTAGTGTCAAAGTAATTGTCCACTTGTACATACTTAAGGGTGTGAGAATTTTTTGGCAAAAAGCACATAGTATTAGATAAAAGTTTGCGAAGCACTCGTACTTCGAACTTTTTTAAACTTGATGAATCTTTTTTTTTTTATCCAGAAACAAAAATCGCTCTCTAGCTGGTGTGCTATTATTATTATATTAATTTTTATTCAGTATTTGAAATGCGTATTTTTGTTTCTTTTTCATCTGTCAGTGTCACCCAGTCAAATGCTGAAAAGACCTCATTTCAATACCGTCAAGTAACCCAATGTAAGGTTAGCATTGACTCAATTATTTCGACTGAAACATAGTTCTAAAGTTCTCATAAAACTTTGTATTGTTTACCCATTCAAATGTCTCCATTTTATGTACTTACACACTGTTCAACTTTCCCACTAGAAACTTACGAAACATACACTTCTTGCAATCCATTTATATTCTAAAGGAGTCTCCAAAACGTGCTTTTTTTTCTTTTCCCAGTTTTCCTTGATTCGGCCTTAAATCGTGTCTTCAGGGTCGGATTAATAACATCTTTCAGAAACTATATCTGGTCTAATAATAGTGATAAAGAGTATAATTCACGTGTTTTATACTTGTTGATTGTGCAAAGTTAATTGTGTGTGCCAATTTGTTCTTGACATTGACACAGTAAACGTTCGATCGAAAGTTATCGGTGGTTATGTAAAATCTATTACATGTGTAAGGTCTGCGAATTAATAATCGCGCGAGACTTCATGTGGTTTTATTTGGATTTCCGCGAACACATCCATTTGTCATAACACACCCATAAAGCCCTCATACGTACTTACATGGATAAAAAGTAGTGATCACATTTTCTGTTTCAGATTCTTCAAAATGGCTTTCCTTTTGGACATCATCCACAATGTCGATTCGTATTTAAATAAATATCAAGGTGAGTTTATATGGAAAATATTGACAATGTTACGTTCAGGACATTGGCATTGCCGGCAATGAATGAAGGGAATAAAATTTTGCTGTCAAGGAAGACGGGTAGATTTTTTTAAATTAAAGAACATAAATCATGGAGGTAGATCATTAACGAAAATGACAAATTTATTTACAAGAGAGAACGTAAATTAGGCTTCAGTAGACGTACCGTGTAATTAGAAATTTATGTTACACACCTTAAAAGCTAAGGTATATTTGGTTGCATAACTGAAATAGTTTTCCTTGACAGTAACATTTCATTTAATTATTTAAAAAAAAAGTTGAGTATTTAATCAACCGAAAACATTGAAACTTACATATTTGATATTTTTGGAATCATTAAATATAGACGTAATGTATATTATTGATGTTTTTCTTAAAGGAGACAATACGATCTTCATTATTCATTTTAATTTCCTGGCAGATAAAAAAATCATTTGCATTTGTTTTGTGATAGTTCGTAAATTGGCTACCAACAACTAATTCTTGTCTTTTTTATTTTTCTATTCCAATATTTCTTGTTTATAGAATCTGGTTCCTTTTTCTTCATTGAACAATGATCGAATGATAGCTATTGATAGAAAACTGCAACCAAACGATAAAATAGTGTTTAGAAGTTAAGATTGCTTCTGAGATTGCAGACTAACTTCTGTTATTTATATAATCTCACTGATTTTGTTTGTAAGCAAAAACTAACTATTTTAAAAGATGGACTCAGTTTATGGGTACTAATTTTTTGACTAGTAATATCCTGTATTGTTATATTATTGAAGGAAATTATTTTTGTCGTTTCGTTGACCGCATGCATAAAAATATTTGGGGGCTTTTATTTGCTAAAAACAAATGAACAACATTTGGCCATTTAGAATCCGAACAAGAAGGCATTGTGTTAATTTTCGATTTAATTTTGCAGACCCACGCACAGCAGATTGGTTCTTAATGTCAAGCCCTTTTTACACTCTAGGAATATGTTTATCATACGTGTTTATAGTAAAGGTAAGTCACTATTTAATTTTTTCAATTTTATAACAGTTTTGTTACAGGTTGCCGGTCCGAAACTGATGGAAAACAGGAAACCCTTCCATTTCAAGAGAACTTTAGTATTGTACAATTTTTTACAAGTTTTATTTAGTATATGGTTATTTTATGAAGTAAGAGTGTTTTAAAGTTTTTGGTGACATGTTTTAAACCTGTTTTGTTGCAGATTGGCATGGGCGGGTGGCTCACGGGAGAATATAGTCTAAGGTGCCAACCCGTCGATTATTCCAACAAATCAAGTACACTAAGAGTATGTATTTCAATCAGTGCTATTCAATTACTAGAGCAGCTGTATTTTAGATGGTCCGCGCTTCTTGGTGGTACTACTTTTCCAAGTTCACTGAGTTCATAGACACTGTGAGTATTCATTGAATTTCTAAAGATCTTAACGAACACTTCCTTTTTTAGGTTTTTTTCGTTTTGCGAAAAAAATATGATCAGGTCAGTACGTTGCACGTAATTCATCATGGAGTTATGCCTATGTCCGTCTGGTTCGGAGTCAAATTTACTCCAGGTCTTATATCTTCAACCCGTCATCACCTTTTACTAAACTTTGACTTTTAGGCGGTCATAGCACCTTCTTTGGCTTCCTCAACACCTTCGTGCATATCATCATGTACTTCTATTACATGTTAAGTGCTCTAGGTCCCGGAGTCCAGAAGTACTTATGGTGGAAGAAGTACCTGACGACGTTGCAGATGGTCCAGTTCGTGGCTATAATGGTCCACGCCTTCCAGTTGCTGTTCACCGAATGCAACTATCCCCGTGCCTTCGTTTGGTGGATCGGGATGCACGCAGTGATGTTCTTCTTCCTTTTCAAAGACTTCTACATCCAAACGTACAACAAAAAGTGCGCGGCGGCCGCTGCAGCAGCGGCGGCGGCAGCAGCAACTGCGGCGATGACAGCTGCGAAAAATGGCGTTGTTAAGAATGGCGCCGGACCCGTTCAAAACGGAGTCAATTCGAATAACATTAGCGAATATTACATCAACGGAACGGACTTACATCAAAGGATAAAGTCGCAGTGATATAGTGGTAGCTTTATTTATTAAATTGAGTCATGATCGAACTATTTACTTAATTTAATTTTGTAGAATAATTAATTCGGGTTCATGACTATAAAGCAATTTGCTCAATTTTTTAAGCACTTCTCCATTCACGCGAATAGTTAAGTAGATTATTTAGAATTGTATAAATAAAAAAAACAAGTTTTTAGCCACTAACAAAACGTGCCTATTTACAGGGTCTAGTGGGATCGAAATTTTTGTTAATTAGCTACCATGAGCTAATTTATTCCATTTTGTTTCAAAATCCAATCGCAATAAATAGAGAATTTTTTGTTGGGTCTGTGTTCTTTGTTATATCTAAAAGGTTTTAGCAATAAAATATGTTTTATATATTTTAGGTGCTGTTTTTAAAGTTATTGTAAAAATTAATTTGTTATCATTTTATATTGTAAAAAAAGAAAAACACTCGAATATACTTACATAGATGGTCTTCGCATAGATGGGATTTTAAAGGATTGTTGAATTGAAATTATGCATTTTATGTAGATTAAATCAGGTTATTTGTTGTACCTATGTATTTTTTATACTTACTTATTGAAATAAAAGTTATCTAAAATCGATAGGTTTTTTAATGATTCTGTTAAAGATAAATAAAAAGTTAAACACTTCTGTCGTTTTTGTTTTTAGTTTTTAATTAGGATTAACTGCTGTAATTTTACAAAATACAATTTTGTTGAATGTGTTGAATTCATTTACATTACGCTTAAGACTATAAGAAGAATTACCCCCCATCAAACTGTAGAATTAACAGAAATTGAAATTTTTCAAACTGCAGCTCAAGGCCCCAAAAAAGTGAAAAAAGTTCTCTAGCCATACTCTTGAGCCAAATTTCGATTTAACTAATTCCCGGTAAATGACGAAAACTGATTCGTGCATCTAGAGATGTTCTTATATAGAATTGCTTCCATATTTATTACAAATCGAATCATATTGTGAACAAGTAAAATCTGTAACTGTTGACAGAATAATAAATTTAAGAAGAAAAAATAGTTGTAGCATTTTCATTTCTATGCCTAAGCATTTTGTGCGCAGACCTGTGACTACGCATCTTGCCGAATTTAAATGGCGAGAAAACACAATGTTTTAGTTAGTTTCAGGGTTGACTAACTCAGAAGTACGAAAAAGAGGAATGGTCCCAATGAAGTCAAGAAAGAACTAGATAAATGTCAACATTTGTTCCGTTTGTCTTTTTTTTTCATAAACTGCGTAATTGTGCACTATGTTTAAAAGAACAAAAATCAGTATGGCCACTTGTTTGAGTGCTTGCGTTCGCAATGCCAGTTTGAGAGCCTTCGCAGGAAATTGTTTATGGAATTGAAGGTAACATTATAGTTATTTGTATCACTAGGCCAGAAACTGACCTTTTGCAACTATGAGCGTAGTTTGCAGGCTAAGGCCGAAGGCCGCAGCCTGCAATAGCGAATTGTTGCAAAATAAGTTTCTGGCTGTGTGATACACACTATTTTTTGGGCCGACAATTGATTAAATTTGTTAAAAGTTAATATTTTCGTATAAATTTCAATAAAATTAAAAATCAAGTAAGTGTTAGTTTTTGACATTGACAAATAATTAGGATTTACAAAATGGAAACACCAGTGCACTTTACGGAAGCTCCGAGAAATTATTTGATATATTCTTCTATCAACATCGATCGTATGTATCGAATATCGAACGTCGCAGACGCTGGCAGAGCATACGGCCGACGCATGTCAAACCTCAAACGATTCAAACTCTGTGTTCTGTAGATGGCCGTGCATTTTGCAGGTCTAGGCCGGGAAACGGTCGGTTTCAAGCGGATTTAGACGAATGCAATTTGTGTTATTTCAGAACGGAGGCCCAAAAAAAATGTTACGAAAGAGTCTTATTCCCTAAGATTTATTTTCTTCTGCTGGCAGTTTCAGTTACCAAAAAATTGTACACACTTAGTATGACCTTAAAGTGATAGTAGACGCTCGTAGAACATGATTGCCAGACTCTAGAAAGCGAATGTAATGCCAGAGCTGCAAAGAGGTCCAATGAAGTACGCAACCAACAATACAAATAACCCTGACCACTTGCTACCATATTAAGTGATTTAATTTAGTCATCAAAGTAGGAATTAAACGCGCCTGAGGACGTCAAAATGACAGATTATTAATTTATTTTTAATTTTATCAACCACAACAATATAACAAATAAACCAACGCAACAGATGTTCAAAGTGTGCTCCATTAACCATTAACTTCAAGACATGCCTTAAGTCTATCTAGAAATGATCGTCGCACATTTCTTAATGTTTTGTGCTTTTTCAAAAAACTCGTATGACAAGACAATTAAATAGATAGAGTAATCGTGGATTTCAATTTTAAAATGAAAAAAAAAAATATTATTTTTTTTTTTTGTAGTTTACAATAAACAATTTTCTTCTAAGATTGTATCTAATTTGTCTTTCAAGTAATTGGTTACAAAAATTATCATTAAAATGGATATCCGTCGCACACGCACAGAAAAAATATAGTTTCAATGAGAAAAATGAACAAAACTTAATAACGAGCGTTCAAAAAAAGGGAAGATGGGTTATTTCTTTCATAGTCGGAGATAAATTTTGTAGCTTTTGGTACTGTGAGCATACTTTTTTTTTGTTTTCTTTATAAGATGACGTTTATTTTAAATAATTCAGCTTAAAATTAAAGCAAATAAAATTACAGTCTTAAGACAAGGATTACCAATTAAGTTGTCTAGATTTTCAATTATTTTATAAAAAAAAAAAAATTCATAAATAATAAACATATTTGCCCGAACGACTGTATAACGAGAGTTAAAAAAAGAAACAAATCATCTATAATTTTTATTATATATAGTATAGTATTATTTATATTATATATAGTATGTTGTTGGAGGACTCACTTAAGATTCACTTAAACATACTTAACTAATTGTTTTCTTAACTTCACTGTTTTGGCAGACTTAAAAAATTAATCAAAGGAAATTTAAAAAAAAAGTTTATTATGAATTATGTATAAAATATGCTGAAAATTACTACAGTTACTGTCACTAATAGCATTATCAATAAATTGAAAATGTACTTTTACGACAACAAAACGTCGACTAAGACAACTTAGATTTTCTTTTTTTAAAAAAAAGACGATAGAATAAATGAAATAATCTTTTTTGTTTAAGTCTCTCTCTTCTTGTTGCTCTTTATTTCTTGTTGCTTGTTTAGTAAAAAAAGTTAACTTAATGTTGGGAAAACCATTGTTGTGCACATGTATACTGAGTGATATTAGAAATGCAACACCTTGAAATAACTTTTTTTTTAAGTTGGTTTCATTGTCATTTATTGGCCTTAAATTGCTAAACATCATCAATACTTAAAGTATTTGTCTTGTCTCTAGTCCCAATTTGACATAATTTGCATGTATCCCACCCACCTATCGCGTAAGTTTGGGGTATCACTATACTGTATTTGTACCCACCTATTTTTTTAGTTGGCTTCGCTCACCATATTTTCGTTAAAATTATTTTGAACATGAAGATATTTTAAACATGAGTAGATAAGTTTTGGTGATATCACGGCGTGAAAACGTTTTCGATGTTTAAGTATTGTAGGTGTATCAATGTGCCCCACTCCCGGTGCCCCCCTTACGCATATCTCGCCGAAAACAGTTCGAGGTCTAATTTTTGCTTCAAAATTTATGTAAAAATAAACTAATAGCTTACAGTAGCAATAGCTACCCTTTAAATCGTTACAATAATTTTGTCGGGGAAAATTAGACCACTTATTATTTTAAAGGTGAGTAATTAGACTTTAATTGCAGTTTTGCTCTTTGTAAAGTTGGACTCGTTTATGTCCTCAGATATCCAAAATAGTTTTGACAAAGCAGTGATAGTCATTTATATTTATTATAAATGTTTTTGCATTTTAAGAATAACAATTACTCACATCGAATTAAATACTTTAAAACAAATACAAACACTTTGAACGCAGGCTTGGATTAAATTATATTGTTAAAATGAGTTTTGTTTTTTATGTTTTTAAGGTTTATTACCATTTTATTATAAAATTTTGGTCTGGAGCTAAAAAAAAATTTGTTCTTTCGTATGATAATATTAGTTGATGCTATCATACTGATGTTTACTAGAACACTTATTTTGTACATTATTACAGCTACAACTTTATTTTTTAAATGAAACATCCTATATCGTTTTACACAATCAAATTGTTCATTTCTTATTCTTTTATTTTGGTAAAAATTTTATACTTTTAGAGATATTGTAAGTTTAAAAAAAATCGTGACATAAATGTAATTATTTGTAAAAAGTAATTAGATTTTAGGAACAATACAGTTCATGTACCTACGCAAAGAAAAATTTTAGGTGAAGTATTATTACGTTCATCCACTTGGCTCAAGAACTCTAAAGATACAAAAAGTACAAAAAATTCAGAGCATTTGAAAACTCTGAACGATTATAGAAATTCTAACAAAAAAAAAACGAGAAATTCAAAAATTGCACTAATGTTTTGAAAGGTCAAAAAATTTAATAAACGTTAAAACAAAAAATCAAAACCGTCAAAAAAATCGAAAGGCAATTATTTTGTAGAATTTAAAGCATCTAAAGCATCTAAAGCATCTAAAGCATCTAAAACTCAAAAAGATCCAGACAGGAAGTTATGTAACCTTCAGTTTCAAGAAAAACATTTTTATAAAGTTTTTGGGTCAACTGGATGTACATATGTAAGAACACTCCACCTAATACTTTTTTGCGTATAGAACAATATTTTTGCTAAAATTTTATCAGAGCCCATTTCTAGTGAATAAATATAACATTTACGTCACAATTTTTGAAAAAAGTTACAATATGTAATATCTAAATCTAAACTTATAATTTTTAAGTTACAATATTTAAAACGTATAAGTTTTAGATATACTTTGTACTTAACAAAAATGAAAGATGAAAAACAGAATCCGATGATGAAGATATAGAAGATATAGATTGTTTATTTAGAAAAAACAAAGTTATAACTGTTTAAATATTGTACAAAATAAGTATTTCTAGTAAACACCCTGTATGATAGCATCTACTAATATTAGTGTCATACGAAAAAACGATTATTTTTTAGTTTTATACCAAATTTCAGTAATCTCTTGCTAATAATAACGATAAAATTAAATTATACATATTCATTTTTGTAAAAAAAATAATAACTTGGGAACCTTTCTTGCATGCAAAATTTAAAAACAAAATGTACATTTAAAGCATTAGAATACATAAAAAATTAAATAGCGTCCCATTAAAATAACTATTTAACAGTGAAATATTTTTAAGATAAGCATTTTTTTGGTTTACGAAATAATATATAGTTATAGTTGTTTTGTTTGTTTTATCTATATTTTTTAAACGATAAACATAATTTTATATATATATTGATGTCCTAGCTTTTTAAAATTACGATAGTATGTTGCCAAAATGAGCAACGGCATGCAAATTTTTTTGACTCGACCTTGAGCTACTAGAATGTCATAAATAACTTCTATTAGTTCATCAACGGGTGAGTTCAGAGGTGAGTCGGTAAGTATGATATCTTCTGAAAAAGCATTGTATTTAGTTATATCACTTCTAACTGAGAAGAGGCAGCGATATTAAAAAAATAATGTGTTTTTTATAGAGTTATAAGCAAAAATATTCTTAGATTTTCTCAAACACCAATGACTATTCAAGCTTCTTAGAAAATAAATTTAATTTTTTTTTATGGATAGTGATTTTAAAAGTTGAAGGAAAGTTTCTTTTTGGGAAATAATTTTGAATAGTTCTAGTTATTCTTTTTAGATTTAAAGAAGAAGAAATTTCTGATATTGAAATAGTGCATAACTTGGTTATAAATTATAGCAACTAGAATAGAATTCATTACAATTTTAATGGCACACGTTTACGTGTACCTGCCAATCAAACGAAAGAAATTATAATAATATACGTAGAACTATAATAAGAGCACTACATTTGCAGTGGACGTACCTAGTAAAGGCACAAAGCTGATAACAATCACAAGTCATTGAAAAAGTTATTACGCTTATTTAGTTTTGTAAATAAAATTGTTTCCTTTGAGTTTGGTCTCATTTCGTGTAGTTCTACTATTTTTTCATTTGTTTTTTTAAATCAATTTTAAATCAACCGTGTAAAAAGAAGTTTACTCCACAAGTACCTAGGGTGAGTACAATTTAAAAAAATTAGGTAAGTAAAAATATTTAATAATATTTTACTAGATTTGTTCGCATGATGTTCGCTTTATTTCAACGGCTCCAAGACGTTTTTGATAAATATGGAGGTAATCACGATACTAGGAACTTGCATAAATTAATTACTTATCATTTCAGATCCTCGTATTTCTAATTGGCCTTTTATGTCAAATCCTTTACCAGCACATAGTTTGATAATATTTTATATTTACTTCGTAAAGGTTAGCAAGTTAACAGTAGCAACATATTTTCTAAAATTTGATGCAGGTTTTAGGCCCGAAACTGATGAAGTATAGAAAACCATTCCAACTGAAGAAAATAATTATTGTCTACAACTTACTTCAAGTTTTGTTGAGTACCTACATATTCTACGAGGTACGATATACCTTTCGAGACAAAATTTTCATATTTATGTTATAGATGGGTATGTCAGGATGGTTTGGGAAATATAATTATCACTGTCAGCCTGTAGATTACTCGAATAGCCCGAGCGCAATTAGAGTAAGTAAAAATTTGAATTTAGTTCATATTCTGATTACAATTCCAGATGCTTCATGTGGGGGCAATCTCTTCAGTTTCAAAGTTTATAGATTTACTAGACACAGTAAGTATAAGTAAGCTTTTGCTGAGAACTATATCCATTTCTTAGGTTTTCTTCGTATTGAGAAAAAAATTTGATCAAGTTTCATACTTGCACGTCATTCATCATTCACTGATGGCTTCGTCGCTGTGGTTTGGATTAAAATTCGTTCCAGGTTAACTAAAACATGAATTTTTTTCTTTATTCATAATTGATGATGTTTACTAGGTGGTCATGGAACGTTTCTGGTTTTTATAAACTCGTTTGTACATATCTTCATGTATGGATACTATTTTCTGAGTGCTTTTGGACCAGGAATGCAAAAGTACTTATGGTGGAAAAAGTACTTGACAATTCTACAGTTGACACAAATGGTACTTATTTGTTTACACGCATCTCAACTCCTTTTCACGGATTGCGACTACCCCAAAATATTCGTGATTGCTATTGGATCTGAAGCAGTCTTGTTTTATTTCTTATTTAAAGATTTTTATCAAAAAACGTATAGTAAGAAAAAATATGTGTAATTTTTAATGTTCTAAATTGGTATGAATAATAAATTATTAATGCAAAGTTTAGTTGCATTTTTTGCAGCATATTTTGAAAAGTGAACTTACAAAACTAGGAGCAAACTGAAGTTGAAATGAACTTCGGTAAAAGCAGTAAAAAAATGCAAAAAATGTGTGATTTTAAAATGAAAAAAAAAATACGAACTCCAAAACATTAAGAGGGAATACAAAAAATGTAGAAAAAGAAAATTAAAAATCAAACATTTTAAAGCATTTTGGGTCTAGATTATCTAAAGACTTTAAAATCTTAAGAATATAAAAATTCTTTTTTTCTAAAAAACAAAAAAATAAACTGCAAAGAATACAAACATTTTCCAGGAAATTAAAAGAATCTAACGAAGCTAAAGAATTAAAAGACGAGGGTCAATCGATTATAAACCGGAATCCTGTTTTTTAGAAAACTGTACTAATTCTAATAAACTGCCATAAATAGAATATGCAGGTAGAAATGCAGAGAGGGGATGTATGCCATAGCGACAGTCGATATCTTTTTGCAATGAGTAGCATCATGTCGAAGCAAGAAGTGCCATCGTCGGTTGCATCACGCATTATCATAAAATTTCTCACAAAAGAGGGCGTCAAATGCTCCGAAATTTTAACCAGATTGCTTGCACAGTTCGGGGAAGAAACGTTGTCAAAAACTCAAGTGTACGAATGGTTCAGAAAATTTAAGGAAGGACATGAAAAGGTTAAAAATGATAGGCGTAACGGATGACAATATTCGAACTTATTGAGGACGATCGGCGCTTGACGATGGATGCTGTGATAAACATAAGTCATGGCAGTGCCTATTCCATTATCACAGATCACCTCGGGTTCAAAAAAATCTGTGCCAAATGGGTTCCACGATTTTTGACACAGGATCAGAAGCAGCGTCGAATGGAAGTTTGTCAAAAGCTTTTGGAACGATATGAACGAGAGAGAGACGCCATTTTGCACGTTTGATGAGTCGTGGGCAATCATTATACTCCCGAATCCAAAAAGGCATGTATGGAGAAACAAAGAAGTGGGGAACATGCCCTGTAAAAGCCAAAACGAAACTGTCGGCTGGAAAAGTCCAACCATTCCTTGGGACTAGAGAGGAATATTGTTAGTCGATTTTCTTCACGAACGTCCTACTGTAAATGCTCCACACTACTGCCAACTTTTGGACGATGCAAAAGCCGCATACAGATCCAGAAGACGCCGAGACGTGATTTTGCTTCACGATAACACTCGACCGCATACGGTCCTTTTAATGGCGCAAAAATTGACTGCTTTCCACTGGGAAGTCTCGGAACATCACGCCTATAGCCCAGAGTTGTTGTCCTGCGACTGTCATTTGTTTGCGCCACTGAAAGAGGCAATGGGAGAGCAGCGTTTCGATGTCGAGCGGTTCGTGCCACAGCTTCACACAATCCCAAAAAGATGTAAAATTCAAATTACCCAAAAATTCTGTGAAAATTAATACAACAGCATGAAAATTCTTGGGTGCCAATAAAATCCGCTTCTTGGCCGTTTATTATTTTACACTATTATACGTATTATGTAAAAGTTAAGTTCAAGACCTCTGTTGTTTTATGAAATAATTAAATCAACAATAACTTATTATCATGTCAGGTTGAAGGCGTTTTAATTAATGATGCTAATTATAATTTAATTATTCTATAAAATGACATAATACGTATAAGTTGTCGGCATAAGTCAATCGACAAATTTATTTATGATTTTATCTTTCATTTTAAAATATTTTCGTTTTATTAGTCTCTATTAATTGTTCTGATAATTAGCATATAATGAGAATGCACAATGCATTACACAATAGCATTTTAGAAGTAAAATAGAACGACCTTAGTATAATTAAATGAAATACAATTGAATTTATTCTTGTCACCGATTACTCTAAATCTAATTTCCATCAAAAAACGTCAGAACGAATTTATATCAATCACTGATAAATATAAACACTGCTAATTTGTAACATTTTTTCAGTCGCTTTTAGAAAAGTCTTCCAAAACATGACATCTACATCCACCTTAGGAAGTTTCTCGTTTTCTTTAAATAAGCTAGAAGGTAAGTGTGGTAAGTGTAACTTTATTGTTCTAATTTGTTTCCAAACAGATCCTCGGACGAGCAATTGGCTGTTGATGTCTAGTCCTCTAAATCCGCTGACGCTATGTTTTGTGTACTTCTTTCTTGTTAAAGTGAATATATCAGTGTACCAAAAATAGTATTTAGAGTCCTTGATTGTAGGTTTTAGGTCCTAAACTAATGGAACATAGAAAGCCTTTCACGTTGAAAAAAACAATACTCGTATATAACTTAGTTCAAGTGATTTTTAGTACTTTGCTGTTTTACGGCGTAAGTTGATTTTAAAGAGTTTGCTTTTGTTAGCACTGTAATTTTTTTTTTAAAGTTTGCCACAAATGGGTGGCTCAGCGGAGATTACAGTTACGTTTGTGCCCCAATCGATATGTCAGCGACTGCTAAAAATATGAACGTAAGTTTCCCTAACGGCATATTTAATAAAGTAGCTACACAAATTTTTAGATGGCTGCCATAACATGGTGGTACTTTTTTTCCAAACTGACAGAGCTAGCCGAAACGGTAAGCTATCCATCAGGTTAGAGCAATCAGTCTACTAAAAATTTCGTAGATATTTTTCGTAATGAGAAAGAAAGACAGCCAAGTGAATCTCTTACATGTTTATCATCATGGAATTATGGTCTTCTCTGGATGGTTAGCGACTAAATATTATCCAGGTACTTGTTGAAGAGGTACTGTTTGATATACGATCTGTGTTAATTTTAGTGGGTCATGGTACCTTCGCTGGTATGATCAACTCATTTGTGCATATTTTGATGTACACTTATTATTTGTTGAGTGCTCTGGGACCAAACGTACAGAAGTATTTATGGTGGAAAAAGTACCTTACTACTATTCAGATGGTCCAGTTCGTAATTATTTTAATTCATGATATAATGTTGATATTTACTGAATGTCAGTTTCCACGGATTTTTATTTGGTATATGATTTTATTGTCGCTTAGTTTCTTCTATCTCTTTAATCAGTTTTATAATAACACGTACAAAAACAAAAAGCCGAGAAAAGTCGAGTAGTGGTTGTGTTATCGTAGTCACGTTTAGTGGGAACATTATTTATTTTTAGTTGTTAACGTTGTGTACAATTGTAAATATATATTTTTAATTTAACTATCATCAGCGTTTCATTGAAGATGAATAGAAAAAAAGAAGTAATAATACAAATCTGACATGCGATGTTTTTATTGAAAACTTGATTTATGTTTATCTAGTCAAAAGATTTTTTATTCAACTAAACTTTTGCACTTATACTTCTAGCGGGAATGCTTTAGTTACTGTCAGAGGAGAAGCAGAATATTAATTAAAAGTAAACTTTTAAATTAAAATCATAAGACGAAGTTGCGACCAAAATTAATTAATACAAATTTACTCCGATATTAGCATAAGTTTGTTCTTAATTAGAGTGCCAGCTCAAGAAAATTCGGGAACTCTGGAGATTTTCTTGTAAACACAATTAAAATCGAAGAAAATTTAAATATAAACTGGTGCAATGATAAATAATAACAGCCTACGCATGAATTATTTCTGCCAAAATATAAAAAATTTTCTTAAACAGCATATTTTGCACGTTTTTATTTATTTTAATTATCTTGGCGCTCTTTCTGATTTTAACATATCAAGGAGATTAGAATTTTCCCTCTGTTGCGTTGTCTGGTATAGAATATCTAAGAAACTTTGGGAAAATCGAAAAATACGAAATATTTAAATATTAAATTGTAAAAAATCAAAGCATTTAAAAGACCCAGGAAAGACGAGGAAAGAAAAATTCTGAAATTTGGTGTATTTATAAAAATAATTAATACAAATCCGTCAAATCCAAAAAGAATTAAAAAATTAGTGCATCTATATAATACAGACATTAGAGCAAATAAAGATTGGAAGAATCCAAAGCATACAACGTTTTTAGGAAATTCAACACACCTAGAAATTCAGAAAGTTCAACAGTGAAGAGAGAAACGAGAAATTTAAGCCGAAGAATTTAAAACACAAAGATAATAATACATCCTAAAAAGAAAATCAAAAATATAAAAACCGAGAAAAATTCAAAAAACCCAAATTCCAATATTAAAATTTAAAGAATTTGAACAGTGAAAAATATCCGAAAAATTAATAAAATCAGCAACCTCATTTATGTTCAACTTTAGCTTGTAATTAAATTAAAAAATAGGAAAACGTGATCTACTTCTTCTAAAAATTTTTGTTTCATTTATTTGTAGGAGTAATTTACTTTCTAATTGTGATTTATGAAACATCAATAAAATTACCAACGTTATTTTCCCGATATTGTTTCTGTTTCAGAGTGATTTTTTTTTGGTCTTTTCGATAAGCCAAAATTTTAATATAATCACTAATTAGTTAGTCTAAAAAATAAATTTTGCAAAAATTTCTCGTCTGGTTCGTTATAAGATCTTTCTTTAAAAATAAAAATAAAAGCATTTCGGTATTAGAACAATTATGGTAAAAATATCGTTGAAAAAAAAAGTTGAAACTTATTTTTTTATTGTTTTTTTTTTTTAAGATTCAGAAGATTTAGAACTAATTGAATTTCTAATTTAAATCTTAAAAATTCAGGTTAAAAAACGTGAATATAATTATGAACCTTAGTTTTTCTGAGTCTAGTTTATTGAGTGATTGCCAAATTTTGAGTTGTGATAAATCTTAAGTATCCAATTAAAGAGAAAATTAGAAAAGTTTAGATGACAGAATTGTTGATAAAATAACAAAAGCCCTAATAACGCCATCCTTAAACTTTCTCGCTTTCTTGCTATGAGGATGGCACATAACAAGTCTTTCAAGAGAAATAAAATTTTCAAATGCGATCTTCTAATTTAGCTTTTGATGAAATTAAGGGTTAGAAATTGAAATAATTTTAAATACAAAAAAATTGAAAAAGTTGAAGAATCTAAATAATCTCACGATTCTGAATATTTGGAAATAATAGTAAAAAAATCGAACGCCTCAAAAATTTTATATATCTTAAGCTTTGAAAGGTATGAAGATTCAGTTACATATTTTTTTTCTAAAATTACTTAAAAAAAAAGTATTTGAAAAAATGATCTGAAATTGAGATGACATTGGTTTTTCTTAAATATTTCCGAGTCTGTGGCTATGAGTGGTGCATTTTTTAAACAAATATTTATGTCTTTCTAGTTAAGAATAGAAAAAAACATAATTTTTAACATTAATATTTTTTTGGTTTCTTTTTGGTTTCCTGACCAGACAGTGGATTTGAAAGCAGTCGCCAACTTGATTACAGCAGCGAGTATTTTGTGTTGCATATACTATTTTTAATTATATTGTCATCTAAAATATCCAGAAATAAATTCTGGACATCATCCTTCTAACAGCTCTCAAAAAAGTGTAAAAAATTGCAATATTTTTAGTGAAATATTTTAGACGTCAAGATTGTTATACAAAAATCTATTATTTTCTTTTGACATTATGAGCAGTTAAAAGCTTTTAATCGTGTTATAAGGGATGTATTGACATACTACAACCTCTATTATTAATAGTTCTAGTTGCTATGTAAATAGAATCACATATTATATCCTGCGTTCGCATTTAAATAATAAAACGTAGAATGTTGGTATATAGATTTTGAGGACTATTTTTTGCTGCCTTCTATTTTTTTAACTCAAGAAAACTTGCTGTTATGTTGTGCTGATATTTAAAGGTAAATGCTCACGTATTGTGCACCGGCATTAAAAAATCACCGCAATAATTTAAGCAACAAAAGTTTTGCATGCCTCCACAAGTTGACACAATCCGGTTCTAGATAAATTGTATGCTCTAGTTGTTGTGGCTCTCAACGAAGGATTCTAGACATGGAGAATTATAAAATTTCTTTTCATTTTGACTGCGCATGAGATTGTAGCAAGACACCGGTTTTAATCAATATACATAAACTAGCGCGAGTTATAAAAATGGAGACAATTTATATTAAAGAGAATCGTTAAAATATTTTGTGTTATTGTATTGAAGTGATTTGTTTTTCAAGATTTAATCGAGGATAAGAGTATTATAGAAATAAGAATCAAAAATTCCCATTTTTACAAAGGCGTTGTAGAAAGTATGGAAAAGATGTTTCACAAATTTATTTAAATTAAAATATAAAACATTGAGCAAATACAAAATTACGTAACATATTTGTAACAAATATTACACCAATAGCTAATACAATAATGTTACTGAAAAGAAGTTGCTTAAGGTGATCCGTTTTTGTATTCACTGAATACATATCTTTAATACAAGCGAATTTTTAACACGTCGTTTGTAGTGCTGATTGCACGATATGCTTCTGTGTCAATCTTGGTATTTTCTCTGACGCGTTTTCGCTGTCGATCACCTCAAGATGTCGTTTAAATACACATCTGTTTTTAAAACAGAATCTATGACTAGGTTAAGAATATTTTACTATGCTACAATAATATCATAAAACGAACTGCACAGATGAGGTAAGGTGATAAGTACGAAAATACTTTTTTTCTACGTATGACACTTGTCCTTTTTGAGTCCTACTGTGACTTTCGACCGATCTAATAAGTCCTCTACGATAGTAGTAAAATAAATACATTTTTAATAAACAAGTCATTTTCCTAATCTGCCTTGACTGTCTTCGTTTTTTCTTTTCGGTACGTCTCGTAGTAGAAATTGGCGAAAAGAGCGAAGAAAATAGCAGAGTGGAGAAGAAGGAGGGCGCCGATGAACCTCGGGTACCCACAGTCAGTGAAGAGCAATTGGGCAGAATGTATGAACACCAGCGTAAATTGCAGCTAAAATTCACAATAATTCAATAAATACACAAGAATTTGTTAAAGTTTGGGCAAGATGTCTGAAAAAATGGTGCGTTTTTAAGGTTACAATGATTATCATGAAAAACTATGATTTGGCATACTTACCAGTTGAATGGTGGTGAGATGCTTCTTCCACCATAAGTATTTTTGGTATTCTGGCCCCATTGCCGCCATCATGTAATAGAAATACATGATCACATGGACAAGATTGTTGATCAAATTGGAAAACGTTCCATGTCCACCTGAAACCAACACGGTTATTATTTATTGCACAATTACAAACCAGTTGTAACAAATCTGATGTTGGTACGTACGCCACTGTGTGATACGTACTGTTTATGTTACGCTAAAGAGAATGGTACATCTCCCCGTGAAATCATTCAATTAAATTAGTTGCATAATAATTATAGATTCTGGATGGATCTCAGCTTCTGGACCGACGATATTTGTGTTACCTACACTTTCTAACCAGTTTGGTACGCTAACTTGGTGTTTTTTAAGTGTAAATGGCAACGCGTTGGCCAATCATTAGACAATATTTGGTGGGGCAACGTTTGATACTCGTATTGTTGCAATTCTTGTAGAAATCTACCGGTTGATAAGTTTTACATGATTTTGCGCAATTGACCACCAAAAAGGTCTTCGTGCACTTGCAGAACCATCCCGAACATCTGACTGAAGTGAAAGGTTTGTGGTACCGCCATTCTGAAGGTGCTGTAGGCGGTATTACAGACGCGTGTGAGGAATTTATAAATCGCAGGTTTGTTTAACAGGAAATTGCGATGCAGAACCAGCGCATCCACCATTTTGCATAATGATATGTGGTTGATCCCAAACAACTTTCGCCTCCGGTTCTTATTCTACTTTTTCAATAACTCAGAATAGCAGGTCACTTTTCTTGACAACTATTTCCTTGTTCTTTGTGTCTCGCGGCTTTATTGCAATATTCGTTTATTTTATTGGCAGTACTTAGCGGCTCGTAATTAACTAATTAATCAAACGTTGCTTGCGCATTACTTCATAAATGCCAATAACAAAGACATCACTTTATATTTTTTAACTTTACTTAAAATTAATTATCATTAAATAGTACATATACCGAACATTTCAATTAACTTTAATACGTTCATTAGTCTATGAGGAAATGAAAGGATTATTTCAACTGGCACTATTTACATAGTTTTGTACAAGTTCTATTAAAACATTTACAACTACACAAAAAATGGTATTTAATAATTAGAAATAGAGAAAATTTTAGTGCAGCAAAATTTGAATATACTGTTATTTTATCGATTCGAGAATAAAAGTCCAACTTCTTGAAAATTATCGGACTTAAAGTGCTACGACTTAAAAATTGTAACAAAAACTTTAAAACTTTTTAAAAGAATATGGCATTTACACATAAACAAAATTTTAGGTAAGACTAAATAAAGAAATTAATCAATAATAAATTTATCATCATCATATTTGTGTTCCAAACAGTTTAACAGTTGTAACTCGGAAAGTGTTAAGATTATATCATACTGTAAAAATAAAATAAAACAAACTAAGTTAAATGCACAACATGTATTTAGCGTAATATTATGAAAACTTTTATTTAGTTTATTCTAAGTTCGGTTACGTAATACATAATTCGAGTATTATTCTCCTGATTAACTAAAATCTTTAAAAACATTTATGAATGACTTCTATGAATTATTTTATTTACATAAAAACAAAGGAAGAAAATATGTAAAATCAGCAGGAAACGTAATTGTTCGTGTGCTTAACTCGCTTTTGATGAAAAACTCCATACTTAAACCACTGCATGAGGCAAACAAGTCTGAACAGGTTATTAATTCTTGAGACATAAAAAAAAGTTGAGACACTGAATTTCTCTTCTTGTAAGAATTCTACTCATTAAAGCCTAAAACTTTTTCTCTGTTGTGTCAGTTTCAATGTCGTTTAAAGTTCTCTATTTTACTAATTATATAATAGTTAAATTTTCAATTTTTTATCCGGAAAACTTTTAATGAAACATCTTGAAATACCAAATTAATTTGAATCGATATAAAAAAACTCATATTAAACCTATAACTTGACTTCAAATTTTGTCTTTCCGTGTTTCATTCATATAATGTTAACGATGTTTTTGTACTTATCTAGATGTCGGCATCGTACGTTCAGAGGTTAAATTAAATCATCTCTATTCTAAGAAAAGAGATGACTCATAAAGTGGACACAAAGGAAGAACAATGTAGAATAATGTTTCCTGGTACTTATAATGGTTAGGACCAAGGTAAACATTTGACTGACTTTTTTAAACAGGTACAATTACATTTTATCATTTTTTTTACTAGAACTGGTAGTTTTATTATTCCTGCTACCAGTTTTTACAGTTAGTAACAACTGGACAGATACTAATATGCTCGCTCTTCTTCATTTTGCATTTAAACCAAATTGTATGCCATTACAAAAATAAATGTAACTCGATGATATATTTTTTTTATATAAATATCTCCAAATATGCTAAATTGTTAAACAATCAAATTTTTGACGCAAACATAAATTTCTTTGAGTAACACACACATTTTTTAGCAAAAACAGCATAGCCGAAAACTTATTTTTTGAATCAGACTTTAATTTAAAAACAACGTATAAATTTATTTGTAAATTTTTCGCATCGATCAATTTTTGATGTGACCTTTCAATACAGTTGATTTGGACTATCACCGCGTGATTTAAAGTCACGGATTTTTTATAACATTAACTTGGGCTAAGGTAAAGATCCTTTCGAGTTGATTAATTAATTGGTACCGAAATTAGGTAATCAATTTAAATTCTTTCTCTAGCGGGTGATATTAAAAAAATAAGTAAATAATTTTTGAGAAAATACTTTTTATACTAAATAGGTAGAATTTCCACCACTTTTAAAATCATTAAATAAAATAAAAAATATGTCAAGGTTTGGTGTCCTGTTATAAATTAACTCCCGTTAAACTTTGAATAAACTTGCATAATGAGAAAAATGTCTAGTCATCAAAAACCAGAAAAGCCTTCGAAAAACAATCTTTCCGCATTCTGTTTGAAGTGTCAATTTTATTAATTTTTCTTGTTGGTATAAAGCAGACAAATATGCTACCGCCTTGACAGCCCCAATGTTGTAACCCACAAAAGAGCAAGGTTGTTAAATAATAAGAGAAAATTCACTTAAAAACTCGTGTTCTCTTTATTAGAATTGTGTCAATGGCAATTGAGTAAACCCACCGTGAAAAATGTAATTAAACTGCCTAACTAAGCAAAACAAACTGTAGACCAAAATTCGAGTAAGGTCATCATTCGTTCTGAACTTGACAATTTTGTCCTTGATCAATCGCGTTTCTTCCTCTATTATCATTTATTTATCAACCTTGACACGGTTTGAAATTTTTGATGTAATCAACATACCTGCCAAGAATTTCACAAGAATCCACGTCTCCAAGGGCGTGAGGCTGTGATGGTACAGGTGTAAAAGAGTCACTTGACTGTCTTTTTTACGCAACACAAAGAACATGGTATCGGCAAATTCGGTTAATTTGGAAATGTAATACCACCAGCAGAGGTTGGCCATCTGAAAAAGATGATCATGAATGCGTCTGTTTGAACTAAAACATCCTGTTTTCTGTATTGCACATCTTCAAGGTTTTGTCGACAAAAAATGTTAAATGGTATATGAGATGTTGTAAGGATTTATGGAGGCTATTTGATTACAAAAGATGAGCCGATGGCGATGAGTTTTCTTCAGAAGGGGAAAATTTTCTGTGAGGAGTGGTGATTTTGTGGTCACTGGTCAGAGGTCAGCGTGATTACCAATAAAAAAAAGGTTACTTCTAGAAGGATGAATCTATTATCTACGTCGGGTAATAATATGAAAGCTTTTAACAGCAATTAGGTAATTATAACATTTAAGAATACAAGAATATATTACCTCGTTGTAAAATTATATACTTTTTAATGTTTTATTTATATTTATTATAACTGAAAAAACGAGGGACTTATTATGTTAAGAATTTATCCATAATTAGGCGTCTAAAAACGCTCATGAAAGATTTTATTGTTGATACAATGAAAAGAAGGTAAACTGTGAAAATAAAGAAATAGAGAAAGAATTCGCCTAAATTTTGTGGCATTTGACGACGATTAATATACATAAAATTGCGTCAAAATATGTTGAAAGTTTAAAAAATGTGCAAAAATATGTGATGAAACCTTCGGATGATTTAGATAATTGAAATATATTTTTTTATTTTTCTGACTTATTAAAGTTATTGAATCCTTCGACTGCTTTATATCTTCTATATTCATGTTTTTTTTAGATTTAATCAAATTCTTTTTTTTTAGTTTTATTTAAAATTTTTTAGATTTTTTAAAAATTTATATTATTTGGGTTTCCCAATTTTTTATCGTTTTCTGTATTTCTAAGATTTTCAATACTTTCTACATTTTTTATTTTTTTATATTCTGTTCATTTGTATCCCTTAGATTCTCTAGATTCAAGATAACAAAAGTTATTGAAAAACTTGATCCCTTTAAGGTCTATAAATTCTTAAAATTTTCAATTTCTTTGAATTCCTTTTTCAATTCCTCAGCGTAATTGCATCTCGATGTTTCGTTCCAAAATTTTTAAAATTTTGCAGATGGTTTAAATTTTTGACCAAATATTCCCATCCATTACAATTTGCCGATCCTCTAAATTCTCTAAATTTTTTGTAAATTTTTCTAGATCTTGTGAATTTATTGTTCGTTCTTTGGATCCTTTGGCTAATTATATATTTGTAACATTATTATAACATATTTTCTAATTTTTTTTTTGTCGGCAACTGAATTCTTCAGAAAAGATGGAGATAATTTTCCTGTTCGATTTTAAATTACTTTAGTTATTTTCAATTTTCAAGCACTTTATCCATAAATTTAATTATGTAGCTATTCCAGCACCAGGAAATTTTCATTAAATGTAGCAAAGCGAGTTCAAGTTTTTTAGTACTATCTTGGATTTAAAAACGGTAGTTTTATGTAAAAAAATTTATTAGCCTATAAAAATTCTTGGCTTGACGTTATGTCAAATGAACAGTTTTTGTTTAAGAACAAACTGTAAACTTTATACCGAAATTGTGAGTTGAATTATTTTTTTTGGATAACTTTAAAAATCAAAATTATTGTTTTTTCCCCAAACAAGTTTCGTCTAAAATTTGCACTCGGAATTACCCAAATCCAATTGAATTTATCCATCACTGACATTTTGTTTAGAAAAATTTCAATACAAAAGATGAGTTTTGAGTTTGAAATATAAAACTAGGATTCTTCCCCAAATCTTTGCAATATTGAAAATAGATTTGTTGGTCGTTTGTGCCGTATCACTGAAAAATTTTCTCTTTAAAGACAGAAAGTTTTAAAGACCTAGTTTTAAGATGTTATTAAATAATTTCCAAATACGTATAAAAATCATCCTCAGGTATGTAGGTTAATGCAAGCAGCGTATTTACAAGAATGCTGTATCAATTTATTTGCTCTCTGTCGTATGCTCTTTTAACTCGCATAATATACCTACTCGCCTATCACTTTAAATGCACATTACTTTCCTTTTATTTGTCTACATAAAAAATTCACTTACAATCCAAACATTGCATTGCACTCAAAATATGCTTCAATGAAAAAAAAGTTTTGTAATAGTTAATTGCTTTGTCCTCATCGGTTTGATTTGACACTATTTAACATCCTATGCAATTATTTTTTAAGTCGTTGCGAAAACTTACCCGTAAAGCTTTTTTGTTGTACGAATAGTCTACAGGTTGACACTTGTAACTATAATCCCAAAACCATCCACTCACCAGATGCTAAAAAAAAGACATTGTTACTCATGTGATTTCAAGATCATCCGCAACTTTCTCTTTCAAGTCCTTCAAAATAACATTAACCTTGTCGTGGCAACGAACGTCCTTGCGGAGAAAGTTTGCGGAAGAAAGAAAATGGTACTTGTTAACGGTACTTGTTACATGACCTTAAAACGCTCGATTATACAACGATGAAGTACCGAGCACAAGTTCAAGGCAAAACTGAATACTTGTTAATTAAAATGAAATAATTTGATAGTTCTTAGAATTACTATCACATAAATACGTTGAAAGTTTTTTAGTATTTCATAGTTTAAGTACGTTTTATTCGTCGTTATGAAGGTTGGGATTTTAGAATTATACCTCATAGAGCATAACAAGACTGTATAGAACTTGCGCTCCGTTGTATGCTATGAGGACTTCTCGGAGTTTGAAGGGCTTTCTGTTAGCCATCAGGCGAGGACCTAGGATGAGAATGACGTAAAGATAAGTCACTACCATCATTATCGTAGGCACGGGGCTCTGCATCAGAGGCCAGTCTGACGTCCGAGGGTCTGAAAACAATCCTTTTAAAAGGTTCTCAAAATCTACTGGAGTACTTACCACTTATCCTGTCCAGGATTGTGTGATACCTATCAAAGGCCATCCGCACTAAACCTGCCATTTCCTGAAACAAGATCACGAGTTAAAGAGAACTCCATTAAACGTGAGATTTTCTAGAGACTTCAACGCCGCGTTACGCCTGAAGACCCCCACTTGCAACAGCAACAATCTTATTGTCAGCCCCTAATCAGACCGAGAAATTACTCAAATTGGTCATCATCTGTACATACATTACGCAACAATTCTATCAAAAAACATTAATATATATATGCCAATTTAAAAGTAGCTCAGTCTTAATATATTACTATGAAACCACCGTGTTGTGCAAGACATAAATTATATAAAACTTGAATTGCTAAACAAGTCCTTAGGAAAATATTTTCATGTTTAGCAAGGACGCCAATTTCTCTCCAAGTGAAAATCTCAAATTCCTTATTCGCCCTACCCAAATTTCAGAAAAAGACGCAACGAGGAATTGATTTTTTAGCCTCGAAAACACCACACTAGAACGAGGTCGAGAATTAACATTTTAGGCTTACATGATATAACTTTTAGTTTTATCCTTAACATTGCTAAGTCATTATTCCGAGTACTTCACATCATGGAAATTTTGATTTGTCTATTCTTATAAAATAATAACATATCTCGAGTGCTTTTCAAATTCTACCTGTAACGAGCTTAAAAAAAACATAATAACACGTGTCTGCTAGCTCATTCAGAACAAGTCATGTGGCTGAGTGTCTTTGATCGGGAATTTCATGACGTTCGCTATAAACAAAAAATAATTGGAAGCAATTTCGGCTTTGACGTCAGCGAATAGCAAAACAGTTTTTGATCGTTAGAGACCGGTTACAGTGTAGATAATAATGAGATGTTCTTTATTTAGTAATCAGTAGCACACTAATTAATGGTTTTTTTTGTTAGTATTTCTGAAACAGTTCAGCTTCGACATGCGAATATTACGTCTAAAAGTACGGTGCCTGTTTGCGTCTGGAAAACTATAAAAAATATCAAAATTATATAAAACATATTCAAAGTCATTTGAACGACCTTCTCTTTTGACTACCTCAAACTTCAAATTTTTAACGAAATACTGAACCCACGTAATGGTGGTCACGGAACCAGCTGTAATTTGTCATTTTGCTTTCAATGTCAGATTATGTATCGATTTATCCAAAAGTGGTATTAATTATTCTTATTTTGATGTTCAGCAGGAAGGATGATTATATACATACTTATTTAGACACACCTGTACCTAAATGGTAAAAAAAGAACTAAAAAAAATGGGAACTCCACTTGATAGAATCAAAATTTCCAAAGTCGTCAATAAGATTAACATTCTATTAAGTTATGCATATTCAAATGGTGTGTATATTGTTTTTAATTTAAACAGCTTTTATAAACAAGGTATTCGTACATATAATATGCTAATTTATGAATATATTTTTTTAAGTGTACACTTTGAAAATTCATTCATAATTTTTTTTTTGAGAATTCCCAGTATGCTAATGATTTGATTTTGCACATTTGGAACTAGATTTTTAAAAGATTAACAATAACAAATCCATTTTGTATAAGTTGTTTATATAAAAGATATATAAAAACAGAAATTGCTAAATACAAATAATTTCATGTCATTACTCTAAAAATATTTTTTCAAATAGGTTAATCCTATATCAATTATTCAAAAAAAGTATATTTCTTAAAAATTTTAATAACGGGTTTGATTTATGTTACAAAAAAAAGTTGAACGACACGTAGACCAATTAATTTTTTAACACAGGTGTATACTTGATAATCTTTGTGATTTGTTGTTTTAGATTTGATTTTTTAGTGTTTTTAAGAATCTCTTAGCTCCAGGTTGCAAAAAAATTTCTAGAATTTCTTGAATGTAACAAAGAATGTCGTCGTGTTCTAATTGTAATATAGAAAACATGAGGATCAATTTTTCTTAGTTGTGATTATCATATTTTTGGAACAATGAGCACATGATAAATTTAATACAACTGGGAATCGATCATGAAAGGGATGAAATTTGTGTCTACGTCAGAACTTTTTTTTATTTATGTCAGCTGTGGCCAACACAAAAAACCAATTAACACTAATTAAAACCGTAATTTTAAGTTGTTTGAGTTTGCCTAAGCAGGTCGTGTTTACACCTTTTAACAGACAATAAATTACTTAACTGCTTGTCAATATGATTAATTTAAAAATAAACTGTCTAATTTTTTTAATACTTTTCCAAATTTGTCTTAATTATAAAAAATATTCGTAAAAATAATTCATTCGGTCAAAAATGTAGAGGAACGTGGATAGCATTAATGAAAAGCTTATGGTCTCTGTACAATTCCACTTCTTATATGTCTTCCTAGTCTAACAACCTCCAATGTCAATGTCGCCAATTATAAAACATAGTTTATTTACATTTTAATTCAATGTCTTGTTTACAATATAAATAACGAGATATAAATCAAGTATTTTTTTTACAACTTGTGTTAATTGTTTGCATTTCCAAGCACCTTCCTGACCATCATTAATTTCGTAACCTCGGCAAAGTGTTATAATAACATGCTTAAGAACTAAGCAACATGTAGAAAATTTCAAGTCGAGCAACTCCAGCGTGAACGCAATTTTGTAACCGAATAACTTTGAAATTTGGCAATTCCATAATTATTGTAATAAAGCTAATCGTAGGCGTTCTGACAACATGAATACACAATTAGCGTCATGACAAAACCATAGACTTGGTAAATTAGCTGGGGACAATGGATGAGGATTTAGCTTCTTACACTTTTCATTACAGTCTACTAATTCAAATTTCACACTTCCGTTGAAAGCTAAAGTTTTGATTAGAAAAATCTTTGTAAACAAAAGTCTAAACCGAGCCTGAAACCGTGTGATTGGTCGTTGTGTTCGTCCAATAAATGAAATTTTCTAGCGTCATTGGGTGTATGACCAGACACGCACTGAATACAGAATTACTCGAGTTTAAATCTGAGAAAACGCAAATCACCTGTCCGAGTTTAATCTAGGTCGATTATATAACGAAAGATCGCTTTCAATATGTGCGAGTTGTTTGGAGGGTTGTTCGCCCCAGGATTCTATTGCCGCCCCCATGCTTGTATTTTTTCCAAAGATTTTACAAACCGTTACAATTACGTGAATTTAACCGAAATTGATAAGGTGCGTCCAATGAGATAGATCAGTGAAACACTTTCACTTTCGTCTCAACTGAAATGCCACTGTTATTTTGTTTACGATCGGTTAGCAATTCAACTTTATGTAACCTATTACTTACTGTATTGTTCATTTTGGTAAAAATTTGGTTCTAGTGGCTCCTAATGATAAGAGTTCGTGTGAAATTCCTAGCTTTAGGCACAGATCACCTACACTGATCTTCACCGAACATTTATCGCACTGAGTCGCACTAAAGTCGCAAAGTGGTCTCGCCGAAGTATTCACAACAGACTACGAGCGCCATATACCAATCTTTTGCAAAATGCTTAAAAGTAAATTAAATAGGAAAGGTACCCCCACCTGGATCTCCACAAGAACTTAAAAAAGTCTTATCGAGTAGACTTACTGGTGGGGATACGATGATTAAAAATTGAAAAATTTCGAAGAGGGGGGAGTTGGGCAACTATTTGGGCAATGTTTACCTAGAGCGGTCACTTAATTGCGCCAAAAACTTAATTAAAACTGGATTTTTTTCCATTACGTGAGGTCGCGTAATCACTAATTTTTCATTTGCATATTAGAATAATTGCAATTGTGGAGGAAGTGCGGCATCATGACAAAAAGTTGACATTAATTGTCTATTTATTTCTCAATGTGATGCCTGACGCAAACATCGTTTTTTGATCTAGAATTTTTTTATAGAAAATACTCAAATAAGTTGGGTTTCTTAGGGGTAAAAACAAGCCGTAAAAATTTTTGCAAGCATTTAGCCCGCTATTACCGAAAATGCTATAAAAATTTGAAAAAAAATAAAAATAAAAACAAATTAGTTTAATCAGCAAAAATTCACATAATTGGCCTTCGTGTAGATGGACAATTAAATATTAATAATAAATCAAAATTATGTATCTACATTTTGTGAATAAAACTGAGTGTGTATTTAGCTATTTCACTCTGCCGGGATGTTCCCTATTTTTTTTTTGTGTGAGTATATTGTAAGCAAAATTTAACATTCAAAATTTTTGAAATTAGACAGAAAATCAGTCAGTAATATCAAAATGATGAATTCTCAAGGAAATTAACATTCACAGTTGATTGATGTGTTAAAAGTTAAAAAATGTTACTATCCTAACATCATTCTTTTCAGTGATAATAAAAGTAACAAATTTTCTTAGAAAACTCGTAAGAGGTTAAATGTAAATGAAATATCAAGACATTTACTTAAACTTGAATGACTGTTAGAGTTGTCGAAATCCTATTACAGTACAAAGGTTTTTAATTTACGTCAAACATAATTCACTGAATAGTTTTAAAATCCATTAAATAAAAATTACCACCTGCAAAACAAAATAGTAAAAATGTTTGCATTCTTTATAACGTCGGGAATTACGTGCTCCCTTTTTGAGTTTGTCTAAAATGATGTAACGTCTGATTAAAATTTAATTAGTGTGCGTTAAATCTTGTTTTTTCGTCAAGAACTTTCTTCGTTATGTCAAACTCAGCCAAGAATTTTTTAGGTTCCTAAAAAGTTGATGGAGCCTGAAGTAAAATCGGCAGGTTATAGACGCTAAATAAAACGTTTAGAAATTCTTTAAATGACCATGAATTTGAAATTCATATTAATTTAGTACACACTAATTATATTGCAGCATACAACAGGTTTAAACGGTTTAGAATTTTACTATAAACTTCGTTTGACATTTAGTATCGAAATTTGACCTCATTTTTAACATCTCACTATGACATCACAGACTGCATGGTAAAGGAGTATGGTCTTCCGTTTGCAGATCTGCAGTGATAAAGAAGAAATTTCTACACCGGGAACGTTTTAGTAAAGTTTAGATGCACTGCACGAAATGCCGTTCAGCACGAGTTATAATAATTTTCTGCAAATAAAATGAGTAGTTGCGAAAGGTCGTTTTGTTCTGAAGACAACATAAACATTCACTTGGAAAATCTTGGGACTGGCAGGTGAAAGAGATTGAAAGTGACGATAAAACAATTGTCGAAATACACTTTAATTGTTGCGACATGAATCAGTCAGTGGTATTCTTACTACGATACTTCTACCTAGTTTAATTTATTCCGAACGCTAATTATGTTATTATGTTCTGATGTGACTTGTCGCTTCTGCTAATTTTTAATTATTTAACACATGCACTTAATTAAGAATTTATGAGCTGATTTTCTTAGAAATTCTACGCAGAATTTTTTAAATTTACAAAAAAAATATTGCTCTTCTTCGGCGATGAAAACTTTGGTACTTATAATTATGTTAGATTAAAATATCTTTTTCTATGTAATTTTCATTGATGTCAATTGAAATAATAAAGTATCACCGATAGATAGTTATTAATGTCTATCAACACACCGCTTATTACAAAACTTCTATGAAATTAGAATTCCAAGAAATAAAAACTCATTCATAAGAATTAAAACATAATGCTCAACTATTATAGCAAATGAATACAACCAGTGGAGATCTACAATTTTTGCGTAAGTGGAAAATAATTGTGTTTACGTCTAAAACAAACCTTGCAAGCAAAGTTATATGCATCGTCGTATAAAACCGGTCGCCAATGCATTTTTAAAATTAAATACGAGTACAGGGTTTGTTTTTATTCCATTTTTGCTTTTTTAGTTGCAGACTTGCGTCAGAAAAACTTGATCGTACACGGAAATTAACCTTCTGTACTAAGTCAAAACTTGCTTCCTTATAGCAATTATAAAAAGAAGTTCAGAACTCAAAATCAAAAATACGCATCTGATTGGAAAAACTATGAACCATAGTATTGAAGGTGGCTCTAGAAAAATAGATTCGTAAACAAATCAATTAAAGTTGAACTTTATTTTAATTATTTTCCTACAGGATTAAAATAACTCAAACTAGATTTTTATTGATGTTAGAAAAGTTAAAAAGTGGAACTGATAAAAATAGGTCTGAAAACTATTTGTTCTCCAGGCTAAATAATAAAAGCACTGTATACAATTTGAACGTGAAGATGTTAATGAATCTCTACATGATTTTGTGAACACCTTTTTCAAATATTAATTTAATTTGGACGACAGGAGGCATAAGTTATATGTTTGAACAAACACAAATCTTTTCAAGACAGATTTTTTATTAGTACAAGCCTTCAGCTGAGTACAGCGAATATTGCTAATTGATATTAAAAGCGAGAGTCAAAGGCTAAAATAAACTGAAAAACTCAAGATGAACGACTTTACAAATAACGCTGTACTTTTAATTGTGTTCAACTACATCCTGTTATTAATAACTAAATAATTGGTAATCAGGTAGTATTTATAACTTATGTTAACAGTTCACTGCAAAAAATATTGTTTTGATGTTAAAAGCTATTTATTTTAATTACAGTAATTATGAATTCTTACATTTAGTTACAATTAGATAGTAGAACATTTTTTATACCGACAACATTACTAAGAAACTATCATTTAATGATGATTTGCACACTTTTGTTAAAACTGACGTTGTTCACATTTAAGTCACTTTTTTTAATTTTCAGGAAAAACGACATTTCCAGCTATAATATTTTTTAGGTTCTCTTTTTTTTCTTGTAAATTTATTGCTTAAAAGAAGTCATTTTTTTTTTCATTTTTTTAATGTAGAGTTCAGAGAGTTAAAAAAATCTTTTAGGTTTTAATTTTTATTTGTATGACTCTTAATATTTCTGTCTGTCTGTTTTCTTATAAGAATATAAAATTCCAGGCATGCTTCACTTGACCGCATTTAGTTTTGTGCAAAAAAATGTTTTACGTCTTTTGTTGTTTGTGCAATAAGTTAGTAAATCTAATTTTTTCCGCATTGGGTGTGACATTTTTTAAAAACGTCGTAAACTGGAAAGGATGAAATTAGTGTCGTTCGATGTGAAAGCTTTTAAAATTTTGTAATAAAATTCAACAAATACGCCTGACTATTTTTTTTATCCCAAAACAAAAAATCATCAATATTTCAGAATAAAGATAAACAGGTCTATAATTAAACGCCAACTAATGAAATAAGATTTCCAAAATTTTTGTCAAATTTTAGAACGATTAAAATTCGCAAGTAATACAAAAGTCTTTGACTTTTAAAAATATCTTATAAAATTAGGTTTTGGACCTGAAAATATACCTAATAGAACTATCATTCGACCTTTTTCTTTATGAAATAATTTTTACAATGTCTGTTGTTGTTCCAGGTTTGGCTTATAATTTTGTATAAAGTAAAAATATTTAAAAAAAAGGTGTAACTAACAATATTGGGTTTTTATCCTTAGATTTGAAAGTCTTGTACTGTTCATTCATGTTATTGTATAACTATTACATATATTCCACAAATCGCAAATCTCACGTTTCAAAAACCGAAAATTTGTTTTTTGACATACATAATTTGCTGTTATTGGCAAGTTATTCGGCCAAATAAGTTTCTCTACACGTTTAGTGTTACACAATTAAGGAACTACTGTAGATAATGTTACAAAATAGTCAAAAAACACTTTTTCCTGTTTAACTTTTGGTTACATTTTGTCAGAAACTGCTATTGTAAATTATTGAAAAACTTTTGTAAAAAGATCGATGAGCACACTTTAATTTTCTTCTCCTTCAATAACAACCAAGTTTTCTCATTTTTTTTAATGTTCTTTAAAATGTTGGTGAGGTGCTTCGTGTCATAAAATATAAAACCTTTTTTTGTTTAATTTTAAAGTTAATTTTTCAATAGCCTTGCAGGAACTTATTGTGCTTCCTTTATTTTGAAATGTTAATACGTTTACAAGGATTCAAACCATGTTATGTTGTGGTTGTTATTATCATGCGAGTCATCTCGAACAACAGCTTGCAAATTTGTTTTTTGAAATATAATTGCGTCTTTACCAGAAGGTAAACATCAGCTTCATGTGCTACAAAACAAAACTGCTTGTAGTCGCTTTTTATATAAAAAAATAAATAAACAAAGTTAACTTTTTAGCGGACAACCCGTTACAGGAATTTAAACGGATGATTTTTTTTGTTATTGGTTCACCGTACGAAATATAGAGGTTCAATGATACCTAAAACCAGAGTCGACGCAAACCGCCAAGAAAGCGACTTTTTAATTTTTTTTGTAACGTAAATGCGTGCAGCGTGCTGCTCGAAGCTTCTAGAAAATGAAGCTTACCATTTCTAAATATCCTAGGATGTATAAAATGATATAATAGATGATTTAATGTGTTGTTCATCATAACGGTAACATAATTACCAAAAATTAAACACGTCTAAATATAGCCAAAAATTATTTTCCCAGACCTGAAATTATGAACAGCGTCAAACGGAACCATGAAGTTGCTGGGAACACCCCAAGACCGGTTCCTTTAAAAAGTTTTCAAGCAGCTTTTATGTATCCTTGAACCGTCTGAGTGTACAAGTGGGTTTTTTTATTTACTTAAACAAAATAAGTAACTAAAAAAGGGTTTCCGCACTGCTCCCTTTGTGCGATACAGTAATTACTTTAAATACAGGTATTGTTAATGCACTGTTGTTTCAATAAATACCTTGACGAGGTTGCAACCTTAACCACTAAACGCAATACCTCGATCCAGAGAATTAATATGTTATTGAGAAATTATAATTTAATCGTTTTCATAAGAAATAAAATTGACGTACATACAAGGGAATAATTTTTCTCCGGACTTAATGACTTGATACCATCATGGAAGTATTTTTTACCTGCTTTCGTACATTTAATAATTGATTAAGTGTTTTTATTGCGACTAGTTTTCATGGCTAACTCCGTCAGAAAGAAATATGAACCCATTACGATGTTAACCATTTATTGTTAAAAACAGTTTTTATAATTCTTATCTACGCAACATCGGTGGAAATCGACCTTCAAAAAAAATTTAAAACGTACACAGGTCGTGCTTTCATCGTCACTAATTAATTAAACTAAGCTGATAATATTACAATAATAAAAACAAGCTTAAAAAATATTTCTCAGTATTGCTTTGCCTCTCTTGGTTAAAATTGGGACATTCAGTATGTAAGCTACATTTACACAATAGCACTAACTTGAAAAATCAGTTTCACTGTTATTCATTAAACCACAGAACCAACAAAATAATGTAACAAACATAAATAAATAAATCATAAGGTTTTCCTAAATTTTATATAAGTCATTTTAGTGACGTTCGAACCAAGTGAATACCCGTGACCCTGAATACGCCTTCCTGTTGATAGAAAATACGTTTAATATTTAAGAGTGACAGGGAATAACCCACATCATACGTAATTTATTAAGTTTGTCGACTTAAAACATTAACAAAAACTCGGTTTTGTTGTTTCGGATTATAATAATTTAAATTTGTAAAGTTGCGTTCACGCCGCGCACGTGTCTTCATTAGGTTGTTGTTCCGCACCTAAATCGTGGGAAAATAGCTTAACACCTAAAAGCCGACACAACATGCGTAGCCGAACAGCTATTGCAAAATTAAAACTTATAATTATCTACGAGTTTTATTTGATAATGCGTACAATAAAATCGTTTTACAATTTAAAAACTATTATACTAAAACACTCAAGAATCAAGGTTTAAGTTTCGTTAGCTGACAATTGTGTTAATATATTGCTTAATGTGTTACGCGCTTCTCTTAGTAATCATACTCGTAAAATAAATTGGTATCTTCAATAATACAAATCAGCATTTTTTCGCTCTATTGTGTTAGGAATTAGAGAAGTTTGTCCAAATAAGGTAAGTCCCCGTATAACAAAAATTATTGAAGAATAAAAATTGTTGGAAATTTACTTTACGTGATATGTTTTTGAAGGCTAGATTCATTAAGGAGTTCCGGTTAAGCACAGTCCGTGTAGAATCTAGCCTAATTTAAATCATGCTACAATACATGAAAGACATGTTTATCTGAAATAATTAAATGTGTTGTTTCAAGTTGTTAAAGTTTATTTTATGACAGGGAAATGTGAACGTTCCAAGAAATATCATCCAATGATTTGGCGTTTTCACAAAGTTGTTAATTGTGATAATTAAATGAACGCGGTACGCATCAAATTATGTCTTTTTCTAGTTTGACATGTACTTTATTTTGATGAATCTGGTGTTATTTGTATTCTAAGCAGGTTTAAGATTGTTGAGATAAGAAGTACCTACCTTGAAAAATATACTTCTTTGTTGTAAACTGTAGTAAATTAAAAAATGAACCAAAACGGTATTAAACAAAAAAAAAAACACATCATTTTATAGTTTGAAATTCAAAATTGTATAGTTTAATCTTTTTGAAAATGTTATGCGTATTTAGTTTCATAATCCAACTTTATTTTCAATTTTAGAAATTTAAAAATGTACCCATATTAAAACAAAAAACAACGTGTCAGGTTTTCAATTTACACCTCTTTAATATTACCAATTTATTAATTTGTTCTACTCATCTAACCATAACCATTCTAAGGTTAATAAAGAATTCATAACAAATTTGACCAATTAGGTTGTATTTATTTATGAAAATCTTTTTTTTTTTTATTTTGGTACAAACAGAAAACTTCCTTAATGTTAATTACTTAATTACTTAATTTTTAATAACGTATAAAAAGACCATTTAAAATTATTAAATTTAAAGTTGCAGTAAACAGAACAGAAAGAATCAGAAGTAACAAAAGCACAAAATATGTTAATAAAATCGTAAAAACTATATTGCAATAGAAGAGAGAAAATGTAAGACAAAAATGGTGTTCGCATTATATTGTATAACATTATGAAAAGCTTTAGAAAGCTACCTTTCATGATAACTAAATATATTTTTTTCTACAATCATTCATGCAGAAAGCCAGAAAAGGCAGATGACCTAAAAAACTAAAAATTAAAAAAACATATTATAAATAAAACAAATACCAAAAATACAAAAAAAAATCGAATCTACCTAACAAAACTAAACATCCAAAATTCTAAAGAATAAAGAGTAAATTCAAGAAACCTAAAAAATGCAAATTTAAATACCCTACAAAGTGGAAAAAATTAAAAGGTATCAAAAATAGAACATCAACTTCATTAAATCAAATTAATTTATCAAAAAATTTAAAAAATCTCAATTCAAAGCAATAAAAAGTGTGCAAAATACTATAAAATTAAGAAGATCTATAGGGTACAGTATCCACAAGCCACAACAAATATAAAAATATAAAAATATAAAGTGTTAATAAAATGTAGAAAATATAAAAAATAAAACAAATAAAATTAAAATATTTTAAGAATTGTCGCAATCTAATAATAATAATCTAATATTCATTTATTTAAAAAATATATTTTCTAGCAAAATATGGATCCTCTAGAAAATGTGTAATAATTTGTTAAATATAAAAATGTCCAAAAAATCTAAAAATCCCAAGGAACACAAATAATGTAAACAATACAAAAAGATAAAGAATCTAGAAAATGGGGAAAAACTATAAAACCTAACACTTAAACAACTGAATTAAATTGAATTAAAGAATTTAAAAAAATCAAAGAATTTAAATTTAAAGAACGTCAAAATTTTGAAAATCTGAATAAATAAGTTTGTTCAGATCGTTCTCTGCTTTCTATTTATTTTTTGCACATCATTTGTTCTCTCCTTCCATTTTTACATCTTTAGCAAATTTTGTGGCGTTTCTTGTACTTGTAATTTGTAATACAAGTGAGAGTTAGTTCGTATATTTCTTTATTAATTCTTTTCATCGAATTGTATAATAATTAATCGTTACTTTCTCCCCAAATTTTTGCTAAAAATCTATCCGTATTCCGTTTTTCTCTTCTGCAGATTCTTTTGCTTTTTCTCCCTAACTTGTCATTTTTTATTTTCTATTCTGTTGCTAGTAAGAATGTTTTTAAGTTAGTCATTTACACAATAAAAATACGACTTTTCTTCTGTATAATTGCATTCTTTAATGTACGTGGATATCGCCACGTCAGTACTGTTTGAAAATTGATATATAATTAGAAAAGTTATTAAAAAAAAAATTGCTTCATTTGCAACGTCATTTTATCATGAAAATTTATTAAAATAAAACATTAAATAAATCTATTTTCCTCCCTGCTCTTAAAATTAAAAACTACACAAATTAGTTCACTTTAAAAATTCTTGTTGTTGATTAACTTTAGTCAGCCTAAAATCATTTTACTTTCTACCTTTGTATGAATAAATGACTCAGCAATTTCTAAGCTAAGGTGTCTAAACCTATTAAAGACATGTTTACTTCGTTATAATGACACGCTTATTCATTATCTTTGTTGTTTAATTACTCAAATGATTATTAGTTAATATTTATTCTATTTTTAAGAAAGGTCACGAATAGAGTGAAGAAAGGTCACGAATATAGTGAAGAAAGGAAGACCTATAAAAAAGAAAAGGAAACGTAAAATTTTATTCAAGAATTAAGTTTGAACCCTTTAAACTGAACTTTTTCTTGTCCATAAAATAACGAAATTTAAAAGTCAAGATTTGGTGGGCAGTAAAGTAATTAAAACGTTAGTTGTATAAAATTAAATTTCGTTGTAGAAATGCCTAGGCCATGAGCTTTGTTGAGGTCAAAGGAAATAACCGAAAAACAAGGGTATATCGAAATAACATTTCACAATATATTATCATACAATTAAAAGAATTTGGTATCAAAATAATACACTTTTTTTCTTGTTATTTTATTTTTATTATTAATATGACTAAGAGTTAATCAAATTTTAGTTTTTATTTGAAGTAATTTTGGTAGCATTAAACAACTTTTTTGATCTCTATTATTCTACCATTACAACCAGTTCTAAGACATTTTTACATCTCTAATTTAATTAACAACTATAATCTTTAACTTATTAATAAAAAAAATTAATACACGAACAAAATTCACATCTACTCCCAGCACGAATTAGTAGATTGACTCATATGAGCTTGAAACTGTAATTACGATATTTACATAATATTTCTGTAAATCTTAGCTTTCTAATCTTTGATGATAAATGATCTTAATAAAATGCACACCTCCAAATAAATATTTTTTATGATGTGTCAAAGATGATTAAGAAAATTGTTAAGATGCACCCAGCTATGTTGTTTACTGCAGTTTATATTTAGAGTATCCAAGAACACCACCAATAACAAAAAAGGGTTCAATGACGGTTATACGCTGAAGGTGAGACTAAGAGAATACTCTTAGCTCCTGTAAATAGTTTCTGAATTTCACGAGTTAAATTAATGTTGTGTAGTTTTATGCATTTTTCTTAATTATCATTTTAAACTTTTTTTTCATTTTTTATACTCCAACTATGTTCTTTACAAAACCACAGAATAATTCACAGTTTTCAGGTATTACATCATGTTTCTGTAATGTCACTAATTGCAAGTAAGAATTATTTTCGTCATGGGATCGATAATTCACAGCTAAGTACACACATTTTGTTTCAAGGTTCTGTAGCCATCGGCTACAAAAATATATTTATTCATTCAGTTGGTGACTTTAAAATAAATTGAACCACACCGAAAATCTATTTCAATGCTATAAAACTCACAATTATTATAATCTTGTTGGAAAATCTGTAGCAACCTTCAGAACTTTCGGTTTTAAGAGCATAAAATTAAAAATTGCCAAATACACGTATTTCCTGTAAGATTTACGTGTAGATAGCTTATTTCTCTACAATTTAGTAATTTTAATTGTTTTGATTTATTAAAATTGGTCAACACCGCATATATAACTGCAATCTGCCCTATTTTTTTTTACAAGAACCACACGAGAGTTTGTTCATTTCGTAAATGTTCTCGAGACTTCCAGACGATTTCACAACTGATACAAATAAATGTAAGACAAAACAAATTTTTATTTGTAATTTAAATGAATGCGCATAATTATATAATCTAATTGTCGATACAGAAAATTATAAGATTTAGTGCATGTAAACCCGTGTACTAATGAAAAGTGAAACTTTTAATAACATTAATTTTGTTGTTCGAATTAATCCCGAGTTCAGTCGTTTTTGTCGGTAATTTACGTCAGCTCATCCCATAAAGTAATAATGGTGTATTGTAGTAATTGAGCACTTTTGAGAATCGTAAATAATCAATTATAAAAACAATAAAGTGTAAACATCGTCATTTTTAATTCACGTGTAATTTGACATGTTCAGGGTTATGATGGTATTACGTTTCAGATCTTTTTTGCAGTAAAAATGCTAAAAAATGTGATCTACTAACACCAAACCGAGTAGGAAGTTATCACGGTATTGCGAAATGAACTCTCAATACTAGGCTAAGCTGAACGGTCTACTCGCTTATTAATTACAATGAAATGCGCTGTCGCAATGGAGATTTCAACGTGAGGTCCACACACCAACCTCAACCTATCCTTCGAGATAGCAGTGAAATTATTGGACAAAATGATGAAAGTGAAATTCAGTGTCAAAAGTGAAAGAACTTTTGAACGACCTTGGCTCGAATTTGCTTGATTATGCCATAATATAATATCGGCGGGTTTCAGGTGTTTTCAGTTATATAAGAAGCCTACTTTTCAATGATCAAGACATCTCTGATGCGCATGTTTGATTATCTTGTTTGTAGGTTTGGTAGCTGATAAAATTTGCGCTTGAGATTTACTGGACTTTAGACGCCCCGAAGCAACATTTTGGTTTGTTTTCGGCAATTATGAGCTCCATTAAATTTGGAAAATCCGTGATGCGTCAACAAAACGTTGCAATTATGGCATCAACTAAAAACTCTTCCACATTTTATGAATCATTTTTAACAATATTTCTCAATATTTTCTTTGTTGCAAGTGTTGAAACGTTCCACTCATGTAGACTCTCCTGCTTTCAGATTTCTCAACTAAGTATGTAGAAACTATGTAACTTATTGATTGCTAGGCTGCTTAGAGAAATGTATAAAGATTCAATGGCCTAAATGTCAATTAAAAAAATATTAAAAAAATATTCAGGACACACTGATAGATAAACATGATAGACAAGTTTGTTGACGCCTCGAAAAAAGACAACAAAACAAAACACGTGCGTCACCATACACACAAAAACTAAAAAAATATATTAAAAACACAAAAAATTGTTTGATTGATGACGTGAACAAAATAAAAATTGACGCAACCCACTTAGAAAAAATTCAGTTCAAGTCTTAATGTTGTTTTTTTTTAATTATAAATCCGTCCGTTAGAAAAATTTCTCAAAATTTTTTAATGCTTCAAAACTACAACTTTGAAACTACAGATTTTTAATAACCTAGCAAAAACCTGTAAAAAGTTGCTTTTTGTCCAACATAATTATTGAAATATTTAATAGAGTCGATTTATAAAACCGTAATAAAATTAATGGTTGTCATGCTAATCTCATTTATCAAATTAGGAAGTAGGTTGCAGACAAAGCAGTTTGCTCAAAGTAACTGAAGTGTAAAAGGAATATTATTCAGTGTTGTAAATTTATTATTTAATTAAATTAATCATAAATTTTAAATGCAATAATGTTTCCAAATCATATATATTTTTTTACATATATTTTCTAGTCTGTACGCTGTTTTTTCATTATTGACCATGTTGATAATATTTTTTAAGATTGATCATGTTTAAGATGTTAAATAAAAATATTAAGACTTTTAATTTTTAAATTTACCATAAAATTCCCACTAAAAAGATAATTAACGTGGGAATTCAAGAATTGTTGTTGTAATGTAATGAATTCTATTTTTAAATAATATGAATAAAACTCAACTAAAAATAGAAAAACAAACTAGAACTAAAAAAAATTTTTTTAGTAAGTATTTTACACAATTCTAAAAATAATATTTCGTCAAAAATGTTAAAACAAAGAGTATAAATAACCATTAGGTTTCCAATTCAATATAATGTTAGTTATGAAATTTAACAAATATAAAATTCAAATTATTACAACTGACGTAATAATGTCCATAAACATAAACCGCCTTTCAGTTTTTAGTACTGTTTTAATGAAACGTGCTACAAAGTAAATATATTGTTAATTTTTGTTATTTTATGAAAAAAATGTATTTTTTTACAAAATTTCCTCAAAAAGCAGTTTTTAATAAAATTTTATGCGGCACGTGACAAATCCAAGATTCTGATCACAAAATCATCATTTTCTGAAAAAATTGGATATCTAAGCTATGCACAATCCCTGACTCTTGTAAAAGTCAAATAAATGTCAGGTTTCCAAATATGCATTTTGCATCAATGGTATTTCTGTTGCTGTCTATTCCGAAACACCGACACTTTTAATATCATTGTTCCTTCATAACTTGAATGTTTAAAATTATAACTTTGCCAAAATTAGGGTATGAAAAGTCCAGAAATTTCAATATTGAAATACTTCATATGATCAAATTGAAATTATCATTTTTTAATAAGCAGATTTTTTTTAGAATAATCTATATTAAAATAATTATTTTTCTTTGTAATGCAATCCATGGTAACACTATATAATTTTAATAATACCTTTATTAAATCAATTTCTGTTTAGATATACTCATAGTAAACACAATCCGTTAAGAACAAATTATGGATATTCAACCCCTTATCTATTGAAAGGAGTAAAAATTTTAAGTCAAAAATCTCAAAAATTTGTGTTTGTACTTTATTTTTTTTAAATAAACTCTAAAAAAGGTAAAATATGAGATAAACATTTGAATAAAAGTTACAAACGTTACAAACATAAAAACTAATAGATACAAAAACTTTTGGTTACAAATAAGACAATACGTTTATTAGCGTTTTTTAAAATCAATCCCTGAAAACGTGCAAAGGGTGGAAAACTGTTTTATAGCCATCCTTCAGCTAAAGAGAAAATGCAAGAATGTCCCGAAAAATTAAAATTTTGAAGATCAAAAAAGGACGAAACGTGTTGCGACGAGGACTAAGTCGTGAACTTGAGCTAGTAAATTATGTAACATTTTCATCGAGGTGTCTAACACTATAAAATAACAAAACAAAGCATCATTAGTCACCGTCATACTTATTAATGGAACAAAATATTTTTTACACACTTTTTATGACGAGTCTGGAGACGCAAATCATTTGTACCTGGCTCATTCTTCCAATTTAAAAATAATTATTAAATTGGCTCATTGTGACGCACACTTTTTATGTAATTCATTTATTTAACATTTAACAGGTCCAAGATGTCAATCATTGATATCCTTCGTCAAATTTGTTTTGTGTCTAGAAACGAAGGTTTTGCTAAAAAATTCTTGTTCTTGCACCATTTTGACAGTATTTAAAAATTAAAAAATATATATAAAAAAAAATTTAAGTTTAATTTATAAAACTATGGAGCTTGAGAACTACAGCTGTAACATTTTGATTTATAGTTATTTTATACTGAATGACACTAGAAATGCAACACCTAGAAATAACAATCCCTTTTTAATATTTTTTTGTGTGTAAGTTTCATATTCAAAAATAAGGTTGTAATAAAAACTACAGTTCACTATCGCCAACAGTTTTTGTGCAAAAAATTCTTTACCTCTTATTCCTGACTCCCATAAATTAAAAATCATTCTTAGTTGAGCGTTTATAAGTCTGTAGTCTGTAGTCTGTAGTGCTACCCTGTCATAACACAATGCCTAAAGCACGAAGCCTTAGGCAATTTCACCACCACTTTGATAGGGGGTAGAATTGTTAGGCTCCAGGAAGGTGGTCTTTCGTTCCGTGAATTTGTTTGCCCTTTAGATCAGATCTGATCTGCAAACATGAGTGAAAATGGCAGACGCAACCTAGACGAACCACAGGATCGTCGGCTAAGACTCATGATCCTAAGAAACCGTTTTCTGAAGAGGGTAAACCGGTTGATCTGCGAACTCCTCATATAGTTGAACGAACCAGAGACTTCTTTGAAGATGTAGGACTGAATGTTTTGCCTTGACCCCACACATCTCCCGACTTAAATCCAATTGAACACGTTCGGGATATGATAGGAAGAAGACTGACGACTTTACAAAGCCCTCCACAGACGTAGGCCACTGCAGCACGAAACTCAACTTGCTTGGGATGAACTACCTCAGGTCAGGTCAGGTCAGGTCACTGCAGCACGAAACTCAACTTGCTTGGGATGAACTACCTCGGGAAATCGATCGCCTAATTGAATCGATGCCTAGTCGTGTCAATGAGTGCACTAGGAACATGCAATAAATGACAATTGTTATTTCAAGATGTTGCATTTCTAATGTCGTTCAGTATATGAAGCCACAGTATATGAAGTAAATAGATTTAGTATACTGGAAGAAATGAGGTATAACCTTTACAGAAAAAAAAAACATTTTCAATAACTCAATAACTCACTATTTCAATAACATCGCTGCTTCCTCTAAATAAAGCCATCTAAATTTTCTGTAATAGAACAGTGTTACCAGTATTACTTTTTTCTCTAATTTCAAAAATAGTTTAAAGAATAAAAAAGCTAATTTTCTACGCTCTTTCTCGAAAATATATCAATACGTTGTTTTTTCATTAACCATCCATAGGTAATTCTCATGTTAAATACTTTTGTGGCCACGCAATCGTTAAATTTTCGTTGCTCAAAAACGTGTCAAACATATTTTTGTGGTATTTTTATTGATTAGAGTATTATTAAAATATGACCCTTGCCAAGGATCACAATAAATTTGTAAATTAAATTTCAAGATCTTTTTTCAGATCTATTCTTTTCCTGTTCTTCCCACATATAAAAAATAATTCTTGTTCATTTTAAAAAGCGTATTTGACGTTTGTTGAAATGATCTGGCCAAAAAGGAAGTGATTTATTATCTGTAAACCAAAGTTTACATTCCTAAATTGTGGACCAGTTAAGTAATTTAAAGGCTTCGTGCGACAAGACATTTGCCTAAAAATTACACTTCCGGCCGCTTGTAAACTATGGAAATCAACCTTTTGAAGGTTTTCACTTTGTTTCTATTTTACATATCTGATATTGGTTTAGGTTATTTAATATTTTTCGTATTTTATTTTGTGTTAATTGCCTTGACATCGTCATTGATTTTTACGGTGCTTTTATCTTCCCACCTTTTATACCGGAAAAATCAAATGTCAATAGTTTTAATTTTTGATGCTATATCATTCTAACAAAAAACCACATTTTTTAAATAAATATCATAAAAAAGACAACTTCAATATGTCATCGGTGACATTTTCAGGTGTTTTTAACTGTAATTTATTCTACCCTGAACATATTTTAAGGACAAAACGTTAATTCACGTTAGTTTGGAAGGCAAATAAGAGCGGAAATTGAGGAAAAATAAATGATAAAAGAACAATAAAAGTTGTGACTAATAGTAATAAGATAGAAAGCAGAAATATTAAATCAAATTTTTACGATCATCTTTTTAGATCATTTCAAATATTTTCATAATGAAAATGAAAATAAAATATGTAAAGGAAAAATAAATCTACACGAATCTAACAATTTGTGCATCCTCTATCATTGACACTAATTAATTATTAGTTTTTCTTACGTATTTTTATTTAATCTAGCAATTTTATTGTTTGTTTAATTCAGATGAGTTCTCGTCAACAAAATCTGGTCGCATTCATTCAACTTTTTGCGAAAAAAACTAGTCAAAACCACCGTCTTTTCTTAACGGTCCAATAACGATTCACTACTGTATCATTTTTTACTTAGTCATTTCGTTTCGAATCACTAAAATTAGGCAATTATTGCCAAATTAAATTGCGCCGAAGCACAAATTGACTGTTTTTGTTTACCACTTAAATCTTGCAATTTTTTACTTCACTTTTTCCAGTCAGTGACTATATGCAGCCAGTAATACTCACGTCCTGGATATATAACATAACTTCACGTTAACGAGATATTTTAACACTTTTGATGTTCCGAAATGTGTTCATCATTATGCTAATTAAAAGGGACAATAATATTTTGCTTAGCCTTATAATTCTTACCTGGAACTTATTATACATCCTCAGACAAAAATAAAACGTGTAGATTTGTAGGGTGATTCAGCAGGGTTCACTTTTGTTGGAACGCGTCATAAATTTTGTTAACCGTTCACTAAAGTCTGCGATAAAAATTGCATCTGAATGTATCCCCTATTACATCGTACAATTATCAGTTTTCAAGGTGTTTTCAAGATGTTTTTAAGTGGTCTTGATTTTTACTACTTTTGTATGACACTCAAAACAAGAAGTTTGTATGTCAAGTGCATCAGGTTTTTACCAATTTTTAATATTTTTTCTGAGCACACTAGACATCAACACTGTAATAATTGCAGTTTTATTGTTTAATTCTGAGGTGTGTTTGATACCTGTGAAGTGAAGAAATTTTATTTTTTTAAATTTTGTTCTTTTGTCTTTCACCAAAAAACTTTTTATGAGTACACATTTATGGATCATAAATTAGCATTCAGTCATCCATAAAAATACTTTGTTGTTCTGGATTGTTCGTGTTATTTAAATTATGTTATATTTTTAAAAGACCCAAAAATATGAGTGTTGTTTCTTTTGTTAAAATATATTTCTGGTAATCCCCACATAAAAAAATAATTATTTTTACATACAAAAGAAAAATATAAATGAAATTGTTTAAAGTTTGAAAGCAAATTAACTACAAACAAACCACTAATTTTAGTTAAATTGATTGTTTATAGACTCACAATTTTAACTTGCCAGTATATTAATTTTTAATATATTACTGATAGGATGTGTATATTCAAATCAAGTAAAAATAAATTATAACAAAATTTTCTTTTTGTACAACTTAAGTACTTGAACCACTAGGTTGCAAAACAAATAAACTTTCTAAAATGTATTTGAACAATTTGAGAGCGTTAATTTTTACATGTTAAATTATAATAATTATTAATTGCCGCAAAAAGTGTTAATGCGTCGGTTTAGTTTTGAAATTGTACACAGAAGACATTGTACCGTACTTTTGTACGTTATGGCATTTTCATCCCGTTCACAAATATGACATGCTTGACGTTCCTTTGATATGTCTATTTGACATTAAAATACTATTACGTAATAAATCTAACGTAATAGATGCGGAACGAGCAAAAGCTGTATTGAATGTACAGTAAATACAGCATCAGTTCAGTTTTTATAACAAACTGTTTTTTCGTTTATTTAATTTATTTCTATATACAATACCAAAAGAATTTTTTCTGATACAAATTTATTCACAAATTTTACTTTGAGATAACTGCAGAAATAACTCTTGCGTTTCTGTTACTATTTCCATTTCCAACGACTTGAAAAGTGAAATTATTACATAATAAATTAAAATTTTTGAAATTAACGTCAAAGGTCACTGATTTAGTTTATTATTGAACTTTGAAAACCCAAGGCTATTGGTAATTCAACAACACATTGTCATTGTTTATTGAGGGGTCAAAAATTAGGCATCATAGAGCGTCAAAATGACAAGCACAATTTTACGTATTCTGATTTTCTTGGTAATCTTTTATGTCACAAGCAGATCAAATATTTTTCACAAAGAGTTTTTCACGCGAATTGGCGTTTTGATCTTAGTAATAATTTTTTTAAAATTACGGTTTTATTTCAGATTTGTATATTTCAAATGTAAAACAAAATTTGCGAAAAAGGCTTAAAAAAGATATGCAATAAAGCTTTTAAGAAGTTTATTTGTTTTAATTTTTTTTTTTGAATTCTTTTCTTTCACTGTGTGGATTATTTAGTTTTATTTTTTATTACTGTTATCTTATAATTTTTTTAATTTTTTTTAGTGGTCTAAATTCTTTAAATTAGCTCCTTTAAATTTTTGAATTACTTTTTTTAAAAAAGTTTTTCGATTTAATTGAATCGTTTCAATTCCTTGAATGCTTTAGAAATATTTCTACTCATATTTTCTTACTTCTTCAGATCATGTAGTTTCGTTGGATTTTCAGTACAATTTCAAAATCTTTTAAAATTTTAAGAATTGTGTATTAATTTATTTAGCATTTATTATTATCTTTTATATTTCTCAAAGGTCTTAGATTTCTACACTATAGAAATATAAGAAATATTATACACTTTTGATATTTTCAAACATTTTGCTTTTTTTTAGACTCCCCAATTTTTTGTTTGTCAAATTGAAATGTTAATTTTACGTTTTTCAATTTATTTGTACACTTTTCAAATTCTTCTTCCTTCTTCTTCTTTAAATCTTCTGAAACTTTTTGTTTCCTTATACCTCTTAGGTTTTCTCAGTCTTTAAATAATTTGAATTTTTGTAGTCCATATTCAAGTTCTTCAGACTCTTAAGATTCTCTATATCTTTAAAATTTTCAATACTACTAATTGTTAAGATTTTTTAAAATTTTTAGTTTTTTTTTATTCCATTTGGATTTTTTTGCGATTCTAGATCCTTTGATTCTTTAAGTTTTAAAATTTTTAAATTTTCAGGATTAATATTTCTTCAGATTCTTTGCAACTTTTAAATTAGTTACAAGTTTGGTTGTCTTTTTGATGGTTGTTTTTAAACTTCTATTTACATTTTTTGTTAATTCTTTGAAAAAACTCGGTTGTGATTTGTTAATTTTCTCTTTTTTTCTTACTAACTCCTTTCGAGTTTTCAAATTATTGGCACAATTTTATTTCCTTGGACTGCTTTCAGTATTCAGTATGAAAATTATTTATAGTTTAGTATAGTGCAAAGGTTTGTTATTTCAATCTTTTGGAAATTATTTGCACCACCGATACAGAATTTGTAAGCTTGAAAACAAAAGACATACAAGCTTAAAAACTTGGTCAAAAGTTGGTTGTCAAGAAAATATTATAAAATCTTCGCGAAAAGAAGCAATTAGTATGCAAAAATTCTTTAGCAATACCGTTGATTATGGAAATAAGCATTCTTGTCGTGCATTTGTGTTTATTTAATTATATAAATTCTTTAGATATATTTGAGGATTTAAAATCATTAGATTTTATAAGTTTTTTAGAGTTCTTGGGCCAACTGGATGGATGTTGGGATACTCCGCCTAAATTTTTTCTCACTGTACATGATCTAATTAGAGCTTATTTTTTACTAATAATTAACACATTTATGTCACAATTTTTAAAAGAGTTGCCATATCTTGAAAAGTGTTAGTCTTAGCAATATCTTACACTTAACATAATTATAAGACTATAAAAAGGAGAATCCGATAATACAAGAAGATATAGAGTGTTACATTTAAAGCTATTTAAATATAGTACGAAATAAGTGTTTGCAATGAACACCCTGTATGATAGTTTTACTAATATTAGTGCCGTACGATAGACCAATGTTTATTTAGTTTCTACCAAATTATAGTAACCAATTGCTAATAATTTTTTTAAATTTTGTAAAAAAGAAATTTACATTTCTAATTTAATCAATAAACAACCTAATTTTACATTCAAATTTAAAACAAATTATGTATTTGAAGCATTTGATTCAACAAATCAGAATATGCAAAATAGTAAACAGCGTCCTCTTTTAAATAATGGAGTTAAGTACGGTCCTGGACTATTGGAATAACCTATTTGAAGTAAAATATTTTTAAAATATGTACTTCTTTGTTTCTTGTATTACAACGGATTTAAAAATTTCATATTATAATTGAGAAAGGCAAGATTTACCGACATGGCACTATTGACTCACCCTGTATAAGAATTTTTTTAATTACATTGGAAAATAATGAGCAAAATTTCAAACACTAATTACACAAATGGACATAGTCAATCGTCCCATTAAATAATGGTCCATTAATCGTCCATTAAGTTTAGAAATCAAGACGATTTGGTTTGGAATTTCCATAATATAGTCAAATTTTTCTGTAAACTATTTTGTATAAAACTTTTCTTACCTAAAGTTCGTACATAATACAGGGTGATTCACAAAGAAACGCAAGTATTTAAGCCTATAAGAATGTCCAACATAAAAGCGCCTAGCAAAAAAAATATAATTTTACAAACAAAGAAGCGCAAAATATTTTTTTTCTGTGAAACTGCAGGTTCGATCAAAACTTAGTATCAGATTTTATAGTTAAAATTAATGTGATAATTTGCAAATAAATACCTATTAGTTTTTATTATTTTTTTCGTAATAATCACTTTTTATTGAACTGATACTTTTAAGTCCTTCACCTTTTTTGGTTAATTTATACAGCGGATCCAAAAAAATGTCGAAATTATTTAAATCAACTTAAGCAAAGATAAAACTTTTTACGAAAAATTAGTGACACAAATACAAAATGTGTATTTTCATCGACTTTTCAATTTTTAAGCAACATCCTTGAAATTCATAAAGCTTTATGGTTGCGATATGAATTTAAAATTAAATGCATTCAAGAGAAAAAAAGTTATTAATTAAAATGTTAGACAAAAGCTATTGTAATCATTATACGCTCAGATTACTAAAATTTAGGTAAAAAAATAATAAGCTCATATCTATAATTAGGTATTGAAAATTCCAACTGACAACAGTGAAACGCTGACGTGTATTTAATTTACGCTTTCATTGAAACAGGACTTTTTAGATTTTAAGTAAACAAAGTCTACTTCTGTTTTAATCAGAAAAATAAACCTAAGTTTTTTTTCTATTTGTTTGCTCCATAATGGTTTGAAAACATCAAATGAATAAAACTAGCAAGAATTGGTGAATTGTCAACAACATTTGCATATTATTTAAGAGTATAAAAAATGTTTGTGGTGTGAGACGAGTAGAACAAATTTGAAAAATTACGAAATGGTAATACGATTTCATCCATTTGGACTTACGTAAAAATAGGCGTTTTGTAATAAACTAGATTTCGCTTCACTCATTGTATTGTTTGCAGAAACGCGATTAATATTTATTTTGTTCAAAGTAATGAGATATCACCATCGGTGTTTAAAAAAAAATACGGTTCATTGTCACAAGCAACAAGTAGTCATAGTCATTAAAAAAAAAAATATATCGCGTTTCGCGTACATTTTGTGTATGAGTGTAATTAATTTCTTCATTTCGCACATTGCATTTTATTTGAAACTGAATTTTTCTGGGCATTATTAAAAATGAGAAATGTCACACTGCGCAATTTTAATAGAACTAATAATAAAACTTACATAAACAACGGTTTTCAAGTAGGGGTATATAAACCAATTCCACAGTACTTGTTCGTTTAATTCGGTATATCACGTCTTCATACCAGCCTAAGTTGTAGTGTAATTGTAAAAGTGAAAGTTGGCGAATACCTCATATTTTCTTAAAACGGAGGAAAGTTTAACGAATCTGTTAAAGTGTGCAACAAAAGTTTAAACCGAAATTTGCTTTCTTTGTTGTATTCATAAATCCGTGCAAAGTGAAACAAGTCTAATGAACAATTGTGTTTATGTCCGCAAACTATATAATTCAACTTATTAACCTACAACGGACAGTGGGTACGATTGACACCAGTTGATCGGAGACTTTATTAGGGAGAAATTGATGTCAGGTATGTTATTTTCGACTAATTGTGAACACAATTTATGTAATTACAACTGTAAGCCATTCATTAGTTGATTCAGTAAACGCGGCTGCAAAAATTATACACTTAGAGTTTTTAACCTTCGTGAACTTGAAAATATAAAGCAGGATTTGTGGTAAAAGCTTATTCTAGTCTAGTCAAACATTTGGTGTTCTTGGTGGCGGACCGCTTTTCTATTTGGGCCATGCAACGTAAGTTTTTTATTGTTATTTGTTATCTATATCTAGATTTTTGGGGAAATTTTCACAATAAAATACTAGCAGTATTTTATAGACAACAAAAGTAGAATAATGTGAAATTGACAATAAAAATAATAATAACACGCAGAAATAGAAAAAAAATCACTTTAAAGCAATTTTTTCCAACAAAACAAGATTTACTTTATGATAAATGTTTAGAATGCTCTTGACATAATAGGGACCAGTTTTGACAATAAATCTTTTTAGAGTGTAAATAAAACTAAATTCAGACTGTACAATTAGACTTTGCATTATTTATGAAATTAATATGCTAAGCGTACTTCACAAGGCCAAGGTGACGTTAATTTTAGAATTAATTCAGAATCTTAAAAAAATTAACTTAATAATGTAATTAGGTCTCAAGTATAAATTAACATCAAATTTTGAAAGCACTTTATTAATTAATTTGGCGATTCTACAGATGGACTGTTATTGTGAAGTTATTTTAAAAATTAAAATTAAGACCTGCTATCTTGAATCAACTTAAATTTGATTCAAAAAAAAAATATCGTGTTGGTACCCCAAGAATGAAACCAAATCAATTTAAATATATCAATAATCTGATTAAAATTTCTGTAACAGCTTTTGAACTTTGGTATTACTCATTCAATACAAAAAATTAATAAGTTGAGAATAAATTCCAATTAGTATTGTCATTTGGCTATGAAAGAATTGACAAGGCTCGAAGAAAACGCTTGTTGTAATTTTGGTAAATACAGTACGTCATCACTTTCGGTGGTTTAAAAATCATTTCTGAGTAGAGAAAATGTGGGTAAACCAGTCATTAAGTCCTCATAATCGATTCAGATAAATTTCACATGCCATATTAGGTATCTATTACCAATTACAATTAGAAATTGTAGTTTTACAAATTTTTGCAAGCCAAACTGTGTTTGATTTTGAGCAAAAATTTCATATCAAGTTTCGTGTTTTTAAAACCTTAATTCTTGTGTGCACCAGCGACCAGTCACACCATTCGAGTTAAAAAAGACTTGTAAAGAAAAGTGAAAGAGTCATTTCATCAATGGATTACGTTGTATAATCGCAAATTAAAGTTGTTTTTTACGAGACTGTCTGGAGAATTTTACTGTTTACGATGGACAAAGTAGAAATTCTTCAAGTTGTAAAGAGATTTTTTATTAGATAATAAGAAGTTAAATGTTTTCTTTGTTGGATAAAAGAAATGCATTTTATCATTACGTTTTCATACTGTCTTAAAATTAAATTTAGTTTTAATTCATTTAATAACTTATTTAACTGGTTCGGAAAAAAAAATTTACGTCCACAAACCTTCCTTGAAATAAACTTGCATTTTTTTGTTCCTAAATTAAAGTTATTCGTTGCAGGTTATATATTATAAGTAATACCAAATTTAGTCCGTCAATAATAAATGAAAGGATTGAAGTCAAGGCAAAATTGGGCACTATATTTGATTGATTTTTATATTGATTGTTTGTATTTAATTTAAGATTAAATTTAATTAGTGCATTTAAGAGACATTTTATCTTTCATTGTCAAGTAAAAAAAACACTTAATGCAAAAATTGCTTTTTTAATTAATCATGATTAGATTAATGACACTTTATAGCCCAGTCATTTCGTTTCAGTTACAGAAACAATAGGATTTAATTACATACTTACATAAAATTGCGATGAGTATATTTAATTACTAAAAAGAGACCAAACCACATACACAGTTAATAACCGCTTAAAAAAACACTTAAATATATTTATTGTAAAACATGACCAAAGTAAATTTAGACAAAATTCCTACCGGAAATAATGACACGAATTTTTCAAAGTAGGTGATATCGTACCTGCGAGCGTGTCAATTATGAGGTGTAAATTACTTAGAAAACCATAGCGGGGCGTCTTCAGTAAAAATTACTGTTACTTTCTACACTGATTTGGTCTGCAAATTAGTATGTCACAGTTTCTTCAGTCTGTAATAAATCACAAAATTTTGCTAAACACGATTTAAACAGTGCTAGCTTGCTACGTAATTTCGTTTGAGTCAGAATAATCGTGACATTGTTAAAAACCAAATTTTAATTTTTAATCAGACCCACTTTTAATGACGCGAGCATTGATCCTTTTTTTTAATTAAGTTTTGAACAAGCAGAAAGTCGATTGTGTTGTGGTTAACACAAGATGAGCACTCAAAGTCAGTCAGACATTCTATACACAATTATATGTCAATTTCACTTTAGCAACTGTTGTTTTCTTTGAACAGCTTGAAAAATGTTGGTACATCTTATTGCGTTAACCGAAATTAATAAACATTGCATAATTAAGTTGAACGAAAAATCAAACGCACGATTACAGTTTATATAATGTATGGAAAACCAGCGTTAATTAATTTATAAAGAGACTGTAAAAACGCACTCTCTCTTTCATTGCATTAGTAATATTTATAATTCTATTGCATCGTTTTTGCTTTATTATAAACATACTAACCTTCTTGTTGTAAAACAATTAATGGATTATACAACAGGTGTAAGCGAAGTTTGATTCAGAAATAAATGCACCTAATAAGAAAATTTCTTCCTCTGTTTTAATGTCTGTGACCTTTCCACTCAACCATTGAGGAGGAACATCGGGAATAAATTCTAAACTGTTACATAAGAAAGTATAATACGTTGCAAAACGCTGAAATATAGATATATTCGCTTTGATTATTGGAACAAAAATGCGTAGTTAGATTCAAATTTTACAGAAATGTAAAAAATGTAACACTCTCATTGATAACAATCAGTCGGAAGTAAAGGTTAAGGTTCCCAAAAATTCAAAGTACCTACTCTACCTAATCAGAATATAATCATCGCCGAATAATAAGCAGAAACATTTGAAATAAGCACGCCGCTCAGACCGTTCAGACTTAAGTTGTCTCTTCACTAATGTCGTGTTATATAGTTATTAAACGGTCAATCTTTTACACTGAGATTTTTGCAGGACTATAAACAGCCAAAGGTAGAGAAAAATGTCGAACGTCACCGTAGATAGAAACCTCTTTGCAGGGTACTACCATTATCTCTTCACGGAACTTGGCGGTAATTATGATTGCGAAAGTTATAATACGAATAAAAAGAAACTTTTTCCAGACCCACGAACGCACAACTGGTTTTTAGTGGCACATCCTGTCATTTTTCCAATAGTTGGAGCTTATTTATATTTCGTGACAAAATTAGGTCCTCGATTGATGCAAAATAGACCAGCCTTCGATTTCAAGCTCATCTTAGTACTATACAACGCTGTTCAAGTAGTGTTAAGCACATGGATTTTCTGGGAGGTTAGTTCTCATTTCGTTTCATAGAAAAATCTTTAAAGGTGTTTTCCAGGCCCTCGATGGAGCCTTCTTGGACAATTACAGTTGGAGTTGCGAACCTGTGGATTACTCAAACAGCCCCAAAGCCCTCAGAGTCGCTAGAGGTGTCTACATTTTCTATTTGGCGAAAATCTCGGAGCTCCTCGACACGATTTTCTTCGTGTTACGGAAGAAATACAACCAAGTGACTTTTCTTCATTTGTACCATCACACTGTCATGCCCTTAGTTGCTTGGGGAGCTGTTAAATACTTGCCAGGCGGTCATGGTATTTTTATTGGGTTTATCAACAGCTTCGTTCACATCATTATGTACACTTATTATATGTTAGCTGCCATGGGCCCCGAATTACAAAAGTACCTCTGGTGGAAAAAATACATCACGAATTTGCAAATGGTAATTACAGAAATTATTATGCATGTATGTTGTGCGGCGAAACTTTCAGTTTCTTGTTTTCACTTTTATAACTAATTTTTATTGTTACAGATTCAGTTTTGCATTGCTTTTCTGCACAACAGTCAGTTGTTGTTCTACAACTGTGGATACCCAAAATGGTCCATGTACTTCACGCTTCCAAACGCCATCTTTTTCTATTATCTTTTCGATAATTTCTACAACAGTGCTTACAGCGACAAAAAATCCATAAAAAAAGAAAAAGTACACTCAAATGGGACCATGAACGGCCATGCAAATGGAATCAAAAAGGAAACAAATGGAGACATAAAAAACGGCACAAAAGATTTACAAGATTGGTACCGTCAAAAAAGCGACTAACAAAACTGTTTCTCTCATATTCATAAACTCTAATTTGACTGAGCTCCTGTCGTACAGTTACTGAATTTTTTTCTTTTGAAATGTTAATAATTGTGACAGTTGTATTACTTTAAGTTTTCTATTGAATAAATTTATTATAAGGAACTAAATTTGGAATTTTTGTAGAGCAACGGAAACATCACAACCTCGTTCATTCTGATTTTAAAAAGTTTTTTCTTGAGACTCCCATTCAACCATAAAAATATTATTACTGAATAGAAGTAAATGTTAAATTCTAATTTTATGCCTTGAGTTTAAATTATACTGCACTCCTATTGTTGTCTCCTATTGCAAATTATAGGTCGTTCTATATTACGCTTGAACAAAACTTAAAATAGCATTTACGTTGTGTCGTAAGCAGCCAGTACAATTACCTACATGTTGTCTGCACATATTGTACCAGATTTAATATTTTAGATCGATAAAATTCTTGTGTAACAATCATTAGGGGACATGCATTACTGCATAAATAATAAACCGTTTCTTAAGCGTTGCTAATTAACAGGGCGAAACTCAACCTAGTGAAATTCAAGTTTGTTATTATCCACCCATTAAAATCTCATTACAGACTCGTCAATTTAAGTGGGCTAATACATTAAATTTCATTTTTCATTGCCAAATAATGCTTGCTATTTTCTCCCAATTCCGAAACGGTGATTTTTGATGAAGTAAAAGTTTCCGGATTCTAATATCTACTGAAAATTACTGGGTTTAACAACAGTAAGCGCATTATCTGATCAACGGGTTGTATTTAAAGTTGCCTAAGTTCCTATTACTAAAAAATTCACTTAAGGTTAAAATTGGGTTACAGATTTTAGGATTTTGTTGACTTTTGAAAAGAGAAGTATCAACAAATTTTGGGAAATAGTAGACATAAATAAATGTTTTCCAAAAAATAAATAAATATTTTTTTTGAAAAAAAAATAGAAGTACTATGACAAATTTAACAGAAACATTTAATTTAAATAATTTAAAAAAAACGGTGATCCTAATAAAGTAATTTCATGTGATTGTGATGTACTACGAAAAAAGTCAAACTGGTCCCGTAGCGATAAAAAGAAAAATGTTGCTTAAAATTAAGATAAATACTGGAAATTCGTATGTTATTATAAATAAATATGTTAACTAGTATTTTACGTAAAAACATTATTTTAAAACATCTATTTGTTCTTTGGTTTTTTGTGCAAAAGTGTTTGCGTTTGTAGCAATTCTTTTAATTTAGAGCTGCTGGTTCATATTTATCTTTATGTGATTAATTTGTAATTAAAAAATCGGCCCTAAATGAGCCAATTTCCACTTAATCGCTTTGGAAAATTTACGAGTTCTTATCACAAAAATCAGCACCTTGACGTTTAATTTGCTTCATTATGTTCCTAAGTGAAATTACAACTTATGCTCGACATCCGAATCAAATTAAATCCAGAAAAATATACAGGAGAACCTAATGGTTTTTGAGTGAAATTCTGCGTTGATAATAGTCATATTATTAAGAATTACATAAACAGTTTTGCATTTACGACACTGTGAGAAATTTTGACTTTTATACAATTTTTAGTTCAATTTTGTGTTTAGTCTGTGACTACTTCCTGCTTTAATTCATGTGATAGCTAAATCAGGATTATTCACAAATAATGACCAAATCACATGCAGTCAAACAATACTTAAAAAGTTTTTTTTTTGATTTTTTAATCCAAACATTTAAATTAAAACCAGCGTTAAATATTTTTTGTAAGGTCAATGAATGGTTTGTTAAACTCGTTATGATATTGCAATAACATCATAAAAACTTATAACGTCATTTATTGACAGGAACGGTTTCAGTAATTGAGACACTAAAGAAAAAATAAACTTAACATATTTTAAACAATCTCGTAAGTGTACTAATAGAGCAAGCACACAAAATAAGCTCCACATTTTCTTTCATCCGTTGTAAAAATATCTTCTGAACTCGTTTTAAAGTGTCGGAGGTGACATTGTTACAAACCTCAATAATGTGAAATAAGCTGGGATTTCTATTTCGTAAGTTTTTCCTTTAGTCCACCGCATAAAAAATAGTCCGGAAAAGTCATGTCAAGGCTTGCGTACGTACGTTAGCGTTTCTTACCACTTGTAGTGGTAAAACAAACTAACTTATACTTAGACATTACTAATAATAGCTTTTTTTTAAACATAACGTTTGAAAACACAATAAAATAATGTATTTTTGGTTGCCGATCTAGTTGGTCAATGTCAAACCGCAAATATACAGAAACAAAAAATATGACCTTGATTTGAATAAAAATGATATAGAATATAGTCCAAACGGAAACCGCTTAGAATTTAATTCTCTCATTAAGAACGTGGAAGAATAAATTTTATAAAATAAATAAAACAAATATAATATTTTCGTGGCGTTCTCTGTAATTTATTCTCTTGTATTCACACTAACCAATAGTCAAACGACAAAAAAAACTCATAAAAGAAGAATAGACTACGAAACACTTTTCATCGATAATGATTTAATAAAAAATAAAAATAACACTAAAGAAACCGAAAAAATAAGAACGAAAGAAGGCGAAAGTTGCATGTTTAAAGATGACCGTAGGACGAAAAAAGGAGAAAAAAACAATAAATATCAATGAAAAGTATAAGCGAATTGAATGTGAATAACAGGATCAAAGTTTTGTTTTGCAGTAGAACTGGTTTGAATAGAAAAGAATATATTTTTGCAGATTATGTTAAATGTTTTGTTGTTGTAGAGTTCGTACAAATTGGTTAAGTAAAGAAAGAATTAAAAGAAAATTTGTCAGGCACCAATTAAAACGACAAAAATATGTTTTTACAGTATTTCATAGAGGGTACAACCAAGAAATGAAAAAGAATTATATGAAGAATTAAAAAAAAACGAATAAAAATATTTACATTAGTCGCCAACAAATGTATGCATCAGTGAAAAGGTTTATCGATATACCTCGTCAATATTTTATTGACGAGGTATATCCAGACTCCAGAACCAGAGATTTTAGGACCATATTCGAAAAATCTAGGAAAGATGAGAAATGTGAAAAATAATTATAAAATGTAGCACTTTTAATTATTATTGAAACAGCAGGTGAAAATCTGAGACTCTCATATAACTTGAGAATTTAGAATTTTAAAATCTAAGAATCTGTGATTTCAGAAGCCAAGATTTAGAATATAAAATTTGAGAACAAGAAGAAATGTGAGAACTCTAATTTTTAAATTTGAAGCAAAAAATTTAAAAAATTTAGATCCTAGATAGTGACAACCAATAATGTAAAGCACCAACATCCAGAACAATTCTAGAGTATAAACATCTCAGAAATAAAATTTTATATGTAACATCATAGAATTTTTGATTCCAGAATATTAAAAATCAGTATCTGAAAATCTTAGCAATAATAATATAACAGTCTTGAACATCAGAATTCAAAAGCAGAAAATTTAAAAATCAAAAATATAACATATATAGATAGCATGAATAGTAAAATCTGGATATTTCCAATTTGTAAAATTAATTTTAATTTTTAATTAATTTAATTTTCTTTGTGAATTGTTTTCTGGAAATTGTTTGAAAGGTCTAATTTTAAACGCTCTAAACATTATAATATCTATAAAAATAATTGTCAACGGATTTTTTTTTATATGAAAACCACTTCTAATGGATTTTTTTTCCTATACGTTTAATTCTTAAAATTCGTAAAATTTACCTCATGAGCATTATACAAAAATAGTTTGTTAACAGAAAAGTAATATGCAGTGGTTTTTTTTACCAACATGCTGATTTCTTAAAAGGTCGTAAACTTACCTAATGAACGTGCTTTTAAAACAAGTTTTTTTCTGTTAAAGTTATAAGTAATATCCCAAAAATTAATTTGGAAAATAAATAAGAATTTCAAGAATTTATGTGAAGATTAGAATAAATCATAAAGTACATCAACTCAGAACTGTAAGAGTGATCAAATGTAAAATTGACTCAAAGCAGAAAACAAAAAATCAAGCTAAATTATCTTATCAAATTATTAACTTTGTGAATTTTAAAACCTGAAGATTAGTAAAGAAGACCTGAAACATTGAAAACGTCAGAGATTTCAGAAAACCTGTGCAACTGAAAGCTTGATAATTTGAGATCATAGAATTTTGACTAAGAATCCTAAGATTTAACACGTAGCTAGTGGAAAATTAGACTGAAAAAAATCAAATTTGGAAACTTGAAGAACTAAAAGCAGAGGTCACCTATAAACTGTAAAAATCCAAAAATTTAAAAATTTAAAAAATCTGGAACATTTAAGTGATGATAAGCCCCGAGAATCTCTCAAATTTCAGTCCCATCTCAAACAAAACTACGAACTGAAATTAATAAACAATTTTGTACATGTGTAGAATTCTTAGAATTTTTTTTGCGTTCGTTGACTCATTTTGTTTATTTTGACGCATTTGTCTGTTTTTAAGCTCTTTTCGTGTTTGCCAAAATCGGGAAAAACCTTAGCTATAAACCAAAAACGTCATATCCTCTATGTAACAAAATTAAACATTAAAAGTTTTTTATTTCAAGCAAGTTTGGGAGCAAATATTTAGCTTAAAATTAATACTTTTTGGTACAAATCGTCATTTGTATCTAACAAGTACTGTACAGCGTCGATTATCGTAACGTCAGTTTTCCGAACCATTAATTATCGGAGCCGGTTTCTTGAAAAAAATGAAATCATAGGAAATCTCGGTTCTCGTTGAGCATCGTTAGTATTTAATGCTTTTCCAGAGTATTTCTTCAGAGCGATATTCCGGAAAAACAGGTTCAGCATAATTTTGTCGTTAACTGTTTTTACTGTTTCGCTGATTAAATGAAGATAACTTTTTGTGAAAACGTGGTTGACCATTTTACACCTATTTTACAATTTTGATTATCCGAACCACCCCTGACAATAATTATTCTACTGAAGTACACAGTTACACTTTATCTTCCAATGTATGTAGATCCAATTAAAAAAATGTTTTTACGCTCTTTCATCTACACACGTATTTACCACATAATGAAAAATGGTTGAACAAAGCCAATAGTATTGATTTTGAGAAACTTGTTTGAAATGTAATTTTAATGATACATAATTACTTTTGCTCAATTTGTATCTTTCCAAGACGTAATAAAAGGTTCCAGTGTTTGGTAAAACCGAAAAAAATTCTCGGAAAGAATTCACTGTGAATTTACATTTATAAATTTAATTTACAAGACTGGGACTAAATAATCACTGTCTTAAAATTGTAGTATATAATAAAAAAATGCTTAAGGCAATCTATAAATTTGGGTTCTAGGAACGTTCCCTCAGTATTCATTAATCAATCAATTATTGATACATTTTCTTCTGCTTCTTTCGGTACTAGTTCTACAATGTTCGCAAGTTTATACCGAGTCTTAAAATAAAAACCAATTTAGCTAAAAAAAACTCAATATTATTGACAATTAAAAAAACAACTCATTAATTAAATGGTCATTCTAAATTAAGACTACTTAAAGGTAAACTGCAAAAAACTATTCTAAAAATAAATCGCTGTTAAACTAGAACGCAGCATTCTTATATAGTAAAGCTCGCTCTGGGAAGACAATCTAGCATAAAACGATATATTAATTTCTAGTTCTTATTTGAAATCTTAACGGTTACACTTCACGTATCAATCTTGTGCACGACTCTGCTTTCACCGTTATAAAAAAAAAAATTTCTAATGTATTTTGGCAACAGCGAGAGTTTAAGGCAACCAAAAATATAGGCTGTAAATTTTGCTAATATTTGGGGTGTGGTTAGATAAAGTGTGTTATTCGATACAGGACGTATAAATAATTATGAATAAAAAAAAAGTAAGAACAAATTCCTGACACAGATTTATTTTGAGGTTCCCAGATGTAAGGCGTTCCACTAATCGTTCCTTCCATATTCCAGTTTGCATAAATAATTTAATTTAAATTTATTTTTGAACACGGTTCTTTACACTGTGAGAACACCAAGACACCCTGAAATTGAAGGAGTAATAAATGACTCCTTGGCAATTCCCTAATTTAAGTAAAAATATAAATTATGCATAAGACCTGACTATAATATTTACAACCACTTAATCTAGTGCTATCATTAGAATTAGAGACTTTTAATTGTTTTAACATTCTTTATATTCTCAGTGTCTCCTTTTATAGACTGCTTTGGTTTCTTGTAGGCATTTTTGTAGAAGTTGCTGAAGAGATAAAGAAAAACGACTACGTTGGCGACGAAGAAGAATGTCAGTCCTTTAGGTAGCTTGCAGTCCATTGCAATAATCACAAAGAGGTACGCCAACATGATGCAAAATTGAGTCTAAAATGGTGAAAATTAGCTTTATTTATTTTTCTTAAAGAAACTTACGAGTTGCATCCACGTCATGTATTTTTTCCACCAGAGGTACTTCTGGTACTTAGGTCCCAAAGCGGCAATCAAATAGTACGTGTACATTACGACGTGCACGAGAGAATTAAGGAAACCTATAACTACGCCTTGTGGCCCTACAATTGAGAATCTTAGTACGAGTTTTAAAAATGGAGTAAGTACCTGGTAAAAATTTCAGGTATCCCCACGAAAAGAGCATGGTACAAGAATGATGGTAAACGTGGAGAAAAGTAACTTGAGATTGCTTCTTTCTTAGTACAAAAAAAACAGTGTCAAGGAGCTCCACAATTTTAGAAAAAAAGTACCACCACGCTCCATTGTTCAACTACAAAACAAAAATCAGATTTTGCTATCATGACAATTAAACTAGCACACCGCTAACTGAAAATCGGTGTTTTGAGCTGGATTCCTGCAAGTATGGTTCAGGAGATGAGGCAAAGCGCTTTTAACAGTCAGAGCTTTTGAGCACAGCCATAAACTAAAAACAACCTGGTAGAAGTTGTAACCGATGAGCACGTTCTTTAGATCAAAAGCTGGACGATTTTCCATCAACTTCGGTCCTAATTTTAACACGAAGTATAAATAGATAAGCAAAATACTGACAACAGGAATTGGAGACGTCATAAATAACCAGGAATCCACGACCGGATCTAAGAATTAAATCTCAATAAAAAATGACCAAGTGGATGGTACTACTCACCCCTCTTTGCGTCCATTAATTCATTATAATTTTCCACCACAATTCGCATTAAAGACGTCATGGCACTCTAAAAATGAATAAAATTAATTCACAAATATAAAAACACTAATTCTTCATTGCTGAAACTCATAACAATGAAATCAGTTCTATTTTTTGAGAAGTCAGCAAATTGAGTGTAGTGAACTTGTAGAAAAATGTAATGACTTCATCATTTTTGTGAAGACTTACTGTTGGTTAGTTAAGGACCGAAAAAAATTTAAGTTAACTTCGCCACTACCGGTAAGGTGATCGGGACGTCGTCGCACCTCTGCTTCTAACTACAAACTTAGAACTGAGAAGAAGAGGAGCTTACAATAGCTTTCATTTAAGACAGTGGCGAAAGATACGGATGCTTTTACTCCCTTTCACTTGTGGGTTATCGCTGTGGACTCATTTTTACAAGTATACGCGTTGCGTACGAATGGTACTCGTGTGTGTTAAAATAACACAGTTTAATTTTAGAATATATAAATTTTAAACAAAGCATCAATGTGGTACCTACTTTTACAACCCAATCATTTTTTAAACCAAATTCATGTCAAGTACTTTAGGCAGTACCTAACATAAAAATTCTGTAAGAAAAAAAGGTATCTGTGCCGAGTTGGCAATTTTTAATAACGACGATGTCCTTGGTAAGTTTTCAGTAAAGTAACATTTCATAAAAAACACCAAAAGGTTTTTTAATTTTTTTGCTAAATGTTGTGAATAGCAAGACATCCAAAAAAATCTTTTAAAAAAATAATTATGTAAACACCTTCGCTCTTATCGCTATAAATTACAAAAAATCGAAAATTTAAAAGCCGCAAAAAAGCAACAAAAAATGGCTACAAAATTCTTGGGCGTAACACCAATAACCTTTGCTAGCGGTGCTCATGTCCCTCGGCAACGTTAATAAACTCGTCGAACATAGTAACCTGCTTCACAGTCAAGAGAAAGTACTTTCCACATTTCTGCGCACATAAATCCAACAATTTCACGTGGATCTTAAGATCTTAGAGAAAACCAGCGCCAGGCAATGTGCTATAATTTTTTTTCCAGTGGAACCGACATGACAAAAATAATTTTTTTGAATAAAATGTTAAGTAGGTTATTGGCACATCTGACACTTCAGTGGCTGCGAAGTCTGGTCTCTATAAACAGAAAAAAAGTGGGGAGGATGATAATGAACTTGTGATATAATTATTTGGCGAAATCATCTCCAGCCAGTGCCGTTTTACTAGAAAGTAGTGACACGGATTTCGACGCAACAGATCAGGGTCATATAGAAAAAGCAAATGTGCGTTACGATGTGTCTAAAGAACGGATTTTTCTAGGCGTAATTGACTCAAAAGTCCACAATGTAGTCAACAATGACTTAAAAAAAAGCGCGAATGATTTATGTACGCAAAAATATGCAAGTACTATTCCATTGTTGTTCTAAAAAAGATTACAATTCAAATTTTTTTGTTAACTTGAACTGAAAAATAACAGTTACGGTAGTTTTGTGCAACTAGCTAGATAATAAAAATTCCTGATTCAAAACCAAAAAAAAAATAGGAAAAAAATAAAATGTTTAAACAACTTTTATTAAATTTTTAACATTCACATTTTATTTTCGATACAAAAAACTTCACGGTAAAGAAAGATACTAGTTAATAATAAATAAAATCAAAAATCACTTTATTGTATACTTAAAACTAGTTCTGTTCTTCGTAATCTTACAGTTTCTTCACTTTCTGGGGTTTAATGTAAGTTTTCCAGTAAAAATCACCAAACAGAGCAATCATGAACAAATTTTGTGGCACAATGATGTAGGATACTATTTTAGGAAACGCACAGTCAGGTTTAAACAACAACTGTCCATAAATGACCAGGAAAAAGACGAACTGTGCCTACAAACCATGTGTTACTTTTATGCTTAAAAATTGATAAAAATTTTACAAGTTGAAGTTGGGTGATGTACTTTTTCCACCAAATATTCTCCTTGTACTCCGGTTTCCAGATAGTCAATAAATAATAAAAATACATAACAGTGTGAACGAACGTGTTTACAAAACCTAAGAAAACACTGTGACCACCTCCGAAGAATCGAACACCGGACCAACTCAACCCAACCATTCCGAAATGGTGATAAACGTGAAGAAACGACACTTGAGATGTTTTTCCGCGAAGAATAAAAAATACCTGCAAGATAATGATGCACTCATCGTAAATTTTCTATATTCATTTACCGTATCCATTAAATCTGCAACTTTGGTTAAGAAATAGAGATAAATTAAACGGAGAATGAATCTGTTATGAGGAGTATCAGAGAAATCGATAGGAGCACAGGCCCAGTCTAGCTTTATTACTTCTAACAATGCCTGAAAAAAGCATTAAAATTTGGTGCAAAAAAGTGGTGTGGATCTTACATAATAGCAAATATATGCGTTTACTAAAACTTGAGTCAAATTAAATGCTATGAGCACATTGTCGAATTTGAAGGGAGGTCGGTTTTTCATAAACTCAGGCAAAATCTTGCAGATCAAAAGTAAGTACGTTCCGCCTATAATAAGGGGATGGAGGAACGAGTGTGCGAAAAAGAAACTATCAGTACGGGTATCTGAAATAGGTACAAACAAATTACACAAAAGGGCAAGTTTTGAATGTTTAAAATGATCTTACCTCTTGTTTCTTCATAAACCCAAGAATAGCCACGAATTAGTTTCTTTAAAATCAAAGCCATTTTACTGATTTACTTAATTCTCGCAAGGCAACTGAATGTCAGAAAGTACGCATAGACTGACCAACGATTTCCATAACTTTAAATATTGAAAGTCATTATCAACAATTCTTTTCCATTGTTTATGCTTGGAATACGTGTCATTTTAGATCTATTTATTACCTACCGTCTGAGTAGCTTGTAACTTGTAGCATTAATTTAATTTTTAAATTTTGTCTATTGTTGGCGACAATTTCCTGCAAAAATTTAGAACAACACCAATTCGTACAGTAGGAAGTAATTTTGTACATAACCTTCTATTTTTATAGCTACGTTTGAATAAACCTTTTGGAATGCCTACCATTATTTGTGATTTACATAATCAGAATTTTTTATGTACATAAACTAGAATTTCAATTTCAATTTGTTCATGTAGAAAAGTATACAAGTGTTTCAAAATTAGTAGCCGAATTTCTAAATTTTGCGAAGAAAAATATTTGCTCTGAGATTAGGGCCAGACAGATTTTCTCTGAGACAAAGATAGGTACATTACAACCTCATTGCCAAAATGACAAACGTCTAGTGTTGACACAGACACTTAACACGTATACATTGATGTTTTAACAACACCATCTGCATAACTTCACCTACTTGGAATTATTTTATTTCCTTCGGATGGTGCTGGAAATAGATGTAATACATCACCTTGGAATTTGGTCATTTCTGTCATTACGCTGATCCAGGAAATGTGACAAACGGTAATAAAATTATCTAAATACACGTTCATTTCGTGCAAATATCATTTATTAATGCTGTTAAAACGTGCTTCTCTTTACTCTGACTAGTCTCTTAAATCACACATTGTACGAAAATTTGTGTCACCAAGTGGATGTGGACCAATTCAACGAAAGGAAAAAAATTATAATCAAAATTTTAAAGATACCATTAGTTAATATAAATCGGATAACATTTTAGTCAATAAAAGTAAATATTTTAGGTCTACTTTCCCATTAATCAAATTCATTCAGTACCGTTGTACATTTACGTGTCTAATAGCGCTGCGAATAGCGAACCATTGTAAAACACATGCCATTATAGTTCTCTAGTGCAGCATCCATTAGTAAAAGTTGTCTAAGTATGTAAGTAAACCGTGTCGTTTATGGGTTGATCTGAAGCCGCCACTAGCCAGCTTCTAATTCCTTATTACAGAGTGCCGAAATTGTTAATAAAAAGTGTGTAATAATTTTTTGTACCGCGAAAATTTCTCTTTTGAAATCATTTAAAATATCTGAAACTACAATTTAGTGCCATTTATCTATTCTTGTTTTTGTGTTTCTGTTTTTATTTATTTTATGTATTTATTATTGATAATTATGTATTAAAAAACAACCATGTAAATAGTAAGTTAAACGCAAAAAAAAAACAATCTACGCACCGAGTTTAAGGACAATAGTAATCTAATTTTGTGTGTAAATTTTGTAAGAATTTCAATGGAAAAGTGCTAAATCTGATTATTAAAACCACCTAGCAAAGCCACTAATATTCACAAATGCAAAAATGTAAAAACTTAGTGTGTTAGTCATAATAATTATAGCGGTGAAATGGCGGATTCTTTATATTAATCAATTGTGTTACAACCAATTAATTCATTATTAATAATTAATAATAATCTTATGTGCTTAAGACTCATAACGTGTTAAAAAGAACAAAAACTGAAAACTGCGCCATATATTTTTCAGCTCGTGAACAGCGCTTTACATCAACCACCAGAGTATAACGTGCTGCCTATGCAGCTAAATAAAAGAATTATCTACAAATTCACGCACTCCGCTCAGTAGCACTTTATTGGAAAATACTAAAGAAACTCGAAAAAACATCTAAAAAAATTCTATTTTTCCAAAATTCAAAGATATTGGTATTTTATTGGTATTATTCGGCAACGCATCTACGTAGTCTAAGTACCACCATAAAATAAACATATAACTAGAAAAAAATTATTTCGGTTATTTATCCTGTCCTGGTCAAGGTAAAATTTCTATATGAACAAAATTTCAAGACTACCAACCTTCATTCCGTTTTTAAGGAAACTTGAATGCTCGGGCAGTCTTGTTAAGATTTACTCAATTACTGGGAAGTGCTGTGCAAACATAGCATTAACAATTGCTTGGAATGACAATTAACGATTGGCTTGGTTGGTTCATAGTTAAAAAAAAAGATAGAAACTCAAATACAAAACTGTCATTTACTCTTACACTGTTTGTTTCAAAAATAATTGATAAAAAATAATTCCACCGTCATTAAAAAGGTACACCAAAAAAATCAAAACATATATGTAATAAAAAATGTTTAATTTAATTGCTGGAAAACTTGCCCGCTTCTTTTGCGCTTCCGAAAAATGTGTTAAGATTTTTTAAATTGTTTGTGCTTTATTAAACTTATCAACAGAAAAATTCCTTTTCTTAAAAGGCACCAAAAAGCACGCTCGCTTTGCCTACGAGATCACTGCTGTGATTTTCTTAGTCCTTAAATTTTAAATAATTGTCCAGAGCCAAGAATGAAAATATGAGTGGTTCAGTTCATTGTTCAAAGTTCAAAAAATTAGCAAATACTATCTACAGTTTGCTCCTAGGTAAAGACGAGTAAAATAACGCACAAATACATGAAATAGTTTCAGTTTCAGTAAATTTTCTTAGTTTTTACTTACTTGGTGTTCACAACACAAACACACACCAAAAGTTTGTCAGAAAATTACTGACCGCGTTTCGGCACCGAAACTACCATCGTCAGAGCGATGATTAAACTAAATCAAATAAAACTAATTAAAATCAAACTTAGTTTAATCATCACAAAATAATCTGTTTAACTGTCGCTCTGATGATGGTAGCTATGGTGCCGAAACGCGCGTCAGCAAATTTTTACTGTGCGGATTAAGTGTTTTTTTATTAAATAAAATAGCTTAAAAATGTTTGAGTTTTAAAGATGTTGTTAATAAGAATAAATACTCTCCTAAGTAAGCGTTATCTTTTACTGCTTTATTATGCTTTATTCTTTTACCTAGTAATATGTTTAAAGAGAGAACTTCGGTTTATAGTTCGAAATGTTTTATAATCTATAAATAAAGCAATTATGACAGTAGGTCACTAGAGTTTGAAGCCACATACATTTTAAATTAAATATTACAATAATCGTAAACTTTCAAAATTAAAATAAATAAATGATTTCCATATGCATAATGTATGAATATTTAATACAATTTAAATTTTTTGAGAAATGTGACTAAAATATAAAAACGTCAACCAGCTAAAAAAACTACTACGATAAATTAATTACTGAAAACAGTTCAGTCTATTATTAAAAAATAAATTAATTTAAGCATGGCAATTTCAGGCATCTAATTTATTCGATGAAAGATTTTTCAATGAAAGAAATTAACTGTGAAATTTGCCACTTTATTTTGCTTGTAAGGCCAGGTATTATAATTTAATTAACCATCAAATATAATAATTAAATGTTACAAATAGGAGGTGATACTTTTTCAACAAACCGGCCAAGATATCTGCACATGATTTTTATTTAAATCGTCCCAAATCACCAAATTGAAGTCTTATTTTTTATATATTTTTTTAATGGGCACAAATAGAGTAGACAAGAAGAAGAGAAATAATCTCGATCAATACCATCCTAAAAATAATAAATTGGAGGACGCCTTAAAAAACTGAAAAATTTATATTTTCACCCACTTGCAACTAAAAAAAGTTTTCCTAATTTTTTTATAGATCTGCTGTAAAGAACGTGAATATCGGAACTCTTTACGCCAGTGTTTTAAATTTGCTTTTCTTTCTGTATCAAACGCCGTCAAATGGAATGATATAGGTTAAAATCAAATTATTTTATTTAAAATCGTACAAATGGCGATCCTTTTCCGTTTGTTGCGATTCTTGCTTAAATAACCGTAGCGAACAGTTCCAGTTCTTTTTATTAGTTTTATGGTTTTACGCCAAGTGCAGCATGAAACAAGCACACTTACATAAGGCGACATCATTTTTTTTGTAATTTTATAAGTTCGCAGAAACAAAGAGTCATTCATCTTATCTCAATTTAAAATGTGGATTTTTTGGTAATTACATCAAATTTTCGTCCATTACCACCAACGACAAATTTTTCCATTGCGTGAAATAAAAAACCCCGAGAAATTTGAGAACTGGAATTTTGAATCAAACAAAAGCTAACACGTTGTAATTTTATATTTGGAAAGTCACAATAGGTAAAAACGTGAATCAGTCAATTCACCTTCGTTTTGCTTTTTTGTACATTGTTGTTGGCTATATCGGCAACCTTTGGTCGTAAATACGTTCGATTATAAAAACTACCAAACAAAAACAAGAAGAACAACGCTTGGGTTCCTAACAACATTACAATAACCTTAGGGTAATCACATTGGCGGAAGAGAACTTGTAGGTTGTGGAAAAAAATAATGCAAAATTGGATCTAAAACAATGTCGTCAAAAAAAGTTTTCTCAAAATTTTGTTTTACCATTTGCATAGCCGTTAGATGTTTTTTCCACCATAAATACTTCTGGTACTGCGGACCCAACGAAGACATAAAGTAGTAAGAATACATAATAATGTGAATGAAAGAGTTGATTAAACCTAAAAGTGTACCATGACCACCTGGGAGGAATTTGACGCCGATCCAGGAACAAATGGGCATCATAGCGTGATGGTACAGGTGGAGAAACGATACTTGGTTCATTTTTTTCCTCAGAACAAAAAATACCTGTGAGAACAAATTCAATAGCCCATAAAATCTTTATTTGCACTGTTAGAGCATGTTGTGAACTATTTTGTGATACCCACCGTGTCAAGCAGCTCGATGATTTTACACAAGAAGTACAACCAAACGGCTTGAGCCATCTAAAAATTTTCATTATTGTCATAGTTTTAAGAAAAATGTTGGCTTACCCTTAAAGCTGCGGGATTGTCGGAATAATCTACTGGCTGGCATTTGAAGCTGTATCCCGTGGCCCATCCGCCCATCAACCCCTAAAATAAAGATGTCAGATCTTGTAGAAATTAGAATCGCGCGCGAACCTCGTATACTAAAATTATGCTGAAAATCACTTGGAGTCCATTGTATATAATTATTGTGTTTCTTAAATCAAACGGTTTTCTGTCTTTCATGTAGCGGGGTCCGGCATAAATACAAAAGTATAAATATGTCGCAACTATTGTTAGGACAGGACCTGGGGAACTCATAAGAAACCATGCTGAAGTCCTGGGATCTAAAAACAAAGTTTGCAACAAATTGCTCTAAGATCTCTAAATAGGGTCATTGAGTAATGACGGTAATTAACATGTGAGAATACATTTTTCCCTGTATTGGAATTTTGTCATTGTTCGAAACAAAGTGCACAGATATTCAAGTGTGACAAGTGAGCTTTCCCTTTACAAATTGACTTTTAACCGTGTTGGGCAAGTCGGTTAATGCCATAATTAACGGTGTAAATAAAAAAAAACAGCTGGTCGTTATTTGAGACAATGTCAAAAGAGACTTACCGCTCTTCGTTTCCAGAAAATATGTATAGTAGTTGATATAATCCATATAATCCAGGCTGATATTGATCGGCACCTTCATTAAATTTACCTGCAAGTAGAAATGCACTACATTTTCATGTTAATAAATGTGCCTTTATAAAAAATTTGAAACCTGATTTGTGGAAACTAGAATTAGCGAAGCGTAAAGTACTTATAAACAGCAATTACTCCCAAATGCTTCTTCAAAAATTGTTTATTGTCGGTTGTGACACCGTATAAAACCTAAGGCAATTTGTTAATAATAAGACCCCGAGAAAGTGTGGCGTGTTGGCATTAAAATTATGCAACTGAACTCCGATCATTCTTTACCACGAGAACAACAAAAATGTGACGATCTTTCCACAATTCACAATACACTCAAAAATACTCACTTAAAGTAACAGAATCACAAAAAATTAAAACCTCACTAGGTTGAACAAATTCGTCAAAGTTAAAAATCTTTGGCGCACTGTTTAATAAATCACCATTGTATGGTGCGCCGACAAGAAGCTTCAACCCGATGAGGCCAAAGAGTTGACAATAACTGACATAGAACTTGACTGCCACAGATAGTTTTGAGATTAAGTGAATTACGTGTGGGGTTTACTAAATGTCTTTGTTGTCAAATTGCGGTGGGAGGAATTATTGCTCGCTCAAACAAGAAATAATGATGATATGCACATTGTTACCGAAAAATGCTGTAAAAGCTTGAACATAACGAGCTTACCCAAGTCGCACCCAGGCTCTCATTTCTCGCGCTCGCAGTGACTTACTGGCACAATGCACGTTAAACGTAAACTGTTATTCAGTGTCTTTTTTCAATTGCAGAACTTTTACTTACAACTTGCACAAGAACTCGTTCCATTCACTGAAGCTGCAGCGGCATTTACGTCATTGAGGTAAACAAAATCGAAGATGAAAATACGAAAAATGACAATATCAATAAAATTCAATCAAGCTGTTAAACAATAAAAATTTTATTGTGGGCCCATCAATTGTCTATTGTACCCACAAAATTCATGCTGATTTAAAATTGATGAATCGTTTAGGAACTTAATTAAAGTGAACCATACCATGTTACCTTGGGATTCAACTTAACAATCAATTACTTAAGGATTGGTGGATTTTAGTTGATGATTTCTAAATAGAACCGGTGCAATATTTGTCCAAAAAATCCAAAAGAATATAAACATTGGCTCTGTTAATGCAGTCTCATTGAGAATGACATCCTTATTGTGATATTCGTGCTGTTGGTCCTAAGAGTGACCTTAATAAACCTGCGATGACTACTGTAAGCCTGTCAGTTATTAAATTTAAAAAATTCAAAATAAGGTTTCCGCGTTGTGAAACTTAGATTACTAATTACGTACCGGTTTTGTGTTGGTATTTATTTGCAATAGCCGTTGCAACCATGCACCACATCCATACGCACTCAATATCCGGTATTTAAAATATTTAATAAAGCACACAACACAACGACAACGAAATTGACAACGAAACCAAAAAAAAAACACAAAAATATAAAAACGACCGTTGATTTATTTGTTCTAAATGTACTATCCCTTAATAAATTGTTTATTTTTTTTATTATTCCTGCAGAAAGTCCTAACGCGAATATAGTCCCCGGTCCAATTTTTGTCCAAAAAATAGCTAACGAGTACTGCGAATTAGTTAACGAAGGTGTCACGTACAATTTTTTTTTTCATACTGTACCTCATTTAGGTCTGTCATCGTTTTCTGTAATTAGAAAATAATTTGATATTAGTGGCAACGGCTAAGAATAGAAATTCCGGAAAAAATCTTTAGAAGCAATCACCCAGATTGTTCTGGCAAAATCTGTGTAAAGATATACAAAGTATTTTGAGTTTTGTTGCTTGTAAAAGAGTACACAAGGTTAACAAGGTTACGATTGAAAAAAATAAAGAGTGTGTTATTAATATCATAATATACAATATATAACATTCACATTTAGATTGTTTTGTTGTTTTATTTTATTTGATTATACATAAATAAATGTGCTTAAATTATTTGATGTCTTATATTAGTCCTGTCGAAGCCGTTTATCGAACTAAAATTAATTCACTATTGTAGAAAAAAATTATTAACAACCTCCTCAACAATTAAGAAATCTCTCCAAAACAAGAAAAACGAAAAAAACGTCTTTTTAATCAGTTTAGTTTCCATTATGAATGAAATTAATGAACTGTACATATCAATGTTTGAGGGTTGAACATGATTACTTTTGATATCTTTTATTGAATTTGACAATAGCTTTTATTATTTATTGATTGGTCAACACAACTATTTGCTCTAGGCTTGCAAAAAGATTTAACTAATTGATAATTCACTTTAAAAATTTACTGTATCTTTTAATTTCAGACAGGAAAATGATTTTGTTCCCCGCTTAGTAAAAAAAGTATCTTTTGACAAAAACAATCTAAAACAAAACAAATTCTCCTTTAAAGCGAATATAGATAAAATTTAGTACGTAACACGTGAGACACTATAACTGTTTGGCTGTATCTTCTTTAGAAAATAAGAAAACTACACATACATTTATAAAAATTATGAAAGTTGGCTCATATTTTTCTCTTTATGTAATGTGTTGTTGTCATGTGTTTCTCTGAGATATTATTGATAGTTACATTCAAGCTATAATCATTACAGATGACAAATTATCAGCTCTTTTTTAAGTTGTTTTCTGTATACACTAAACTTCCAATTACGATTTCTTTGGCGCGCAAAATTATTAACTTTATATTTTGAAAATTTTATACTAGAAATTACGAAGTGTCAACAAAATGTCCTAAAAAGAATAAAATATCTGATTAATATATATAATACGAAGAATTAATAAATAAATCGTAAATTTATAACACGTCAAGGCATTTTCTAATTTCTTTAAGCGTTCGTTCATAAAATTCAACCTTTTTTTCAAACTCGAAGCATTAAAAGAATGCGAACAAACCAAACAAATTTTTAAAATACAGAGAATCTATGACCTCTAAAAAGTATAAGTAATCCTCAAATTATCAAGAATTAAAAAATCAAAAATATTTGGAAGCGCCCAAAGAAGAAGAATCCAGGTAATACAAGAAACAAAACAGGTAATCTCAACAGCTTAAAGACAGATAAAATACAGAAGTTACATAATATAGCGAATAAAAGAAAAAAATAAAACAAAATAAAAACATTGTAGAAATAAATAAAATACACGGAATTCAAAAAATATAAAATAAGTAAAAAGAATTACCAAAAAAAAAAATGGAAAATTAAGAAAAAAATTTATAGAAACTTTAAATTTAAATATACAATCTGCAACACTCGGGAAAATGCCAGAACACCAAAAAAACTATTATTAAAATTATATATATTTCCGATAATTCAAAAAAATATCCAAACATCCAAAGAGTCGGTAAATTTGTAGCAGATAAAAACATTAAAAAACATTTGAGGGAGTAAAAAATAAATATATCTAATTCTAAGAACTAATGAATAAAAAACGGCAGTAAAGACTACTTTCTAATTATAATAAATATAAAAATTTCAGAAAATGTAAAGAATTTAGCATGGCTGAAGAATTCTAGAAATTTAAAAATATACACGATCGGATCCAATAGAAAGAGTAGAAAACATAGAAAACCAAATGGTTTAAAGAGGACAACAATTCTAAGAATCCAAAAAAACTAAAAAACCCAAAAATGTATTTTTTTAAATTAAAATGATTAATTTCCATATAAGTATTTACTTTTATTTAATTTTTGATATATTTTGTAATAATTTGATGGATCGTACGTAGTTACATAAGTAAATTTTTGTAAATTGATTTGAATTTTTTCTGCTCTTTAGTTGTCAAAAAAATGAATTCTCGAATTTTTATAACTACAGTTCAATTTCCCATATCAATATGTTTGTACCTACATGAAAATTTTCAGTATTCCTCTAATTTTTTGACGTCAAAATAGAAAAACCTGTAATTTACTACGTTCATCTACTCTTAATTACCCCCAAACGTTTAGGTTTCGATAGAAATCTTGGAAAGTTACCATGAAACGACACCCAACCACATAAACAACCACGTCGTCCAAATTCTTGTTACATATAGCTTTGTAATTTCCCCAGTTTAGAAAATATTATTTCCGCACAAGTATAATTAAATAAAAAAAACCTAATTTGTTAGTTATAATTAAAACGTGACAATTTCATTTGAAAAAGTTATCTACTTTTCTTTAACAATGCAGCAGTGGGTCAAAAATCTTAGTAATGAAGAAAACCGCCCCTGATGTAATAAAAATTGAGCGTATTTAGGTGTTTTCCATTTATTTGTTATTACATCAACAATACATCGGAAGATTAAAAACCATCAAAGTTCAAAAAACCCACTTGACATTGCCATTGGTTAAAGTATTAAAAAAACAATAAATAATTTACATACATCCATGCATAATTAACGCGCCAATTAACAAAAGGTAGTTAAAAATGCCTATCTGCACTAAAATGATTTTTTTTGGTTCAAAATAAACCGATTCCATTATTCTTAATGACGCTCAACTTTGGTAATAACCGCATATTGTTTCCAGATAATGCAAGCACAATGCGTTTTCTTATCGCTCTTTAATTATTATTAACCTACTAATTTAATTCGATCTTCGTAATTTCATCATCTCATGAAAAAAACATGGACTATTATAAAGAGTTAAAAATTTATACAAAAGTCAGCATTATTATAAAAATAAAATCTATTGTTTATCAATCAATTTCTTTGTAAATTATACACACAATGAAACAAAGTTAATAACACGATTGAACTTTCTTTCATTATTTCGTCCTTAAATGCTTCGAAATTTCGAAGCACAATTGGGTCGTTGTTGCATGCTGGTATTAGAAATCATGACTTCCTTTTTGCTTAACAATAATTAAAAGAAGGGAGTACCTACTTGATCTGGTACCGAGTCAATAAAATATAAAGTACAACATAGGTATTATCAGTATTTTGTGGGATAAATATAAATATACGTTGTACCGACACTAAAACGGAAAGTAATCAAATGAAAGTCCTAGTTAATGTTCCTAATAATGGTTAAAATTTCCGGTTGAATTCATCAACCTCCTCTGCAAGGTTATTTAATCAATTATTGATTACAACAGATAACACAAAATCAAAACTGAAGATGTTTTAATTCTGAACCGGCATTGTTATTTCCCTTCGGGTATTCAAATAGAGTGAAAAATATAGATTGAATTTTAATCTGTGACTATTATTTCAAAACACAATAATTTTCGTAATTTTATGCATAACATTGAACTTTTGTTGACAAGTTTACATTTTTTGTATAAATTTCACTGGTTCGGTATTTCGCAGTGCATCTTAAGTGAAGGTCATTCTTCTTTGTTTAATTAAACAGAAGAAAGTTGAACATTACGTGAACAAAAATCAGCCTTGAATAAAGTGCGTAATGAAAGTTTTCGCAAGAATCGTTGGTACAGATGTTAAGAAGAATAAATCAATATAGAAATTTTTCTGACCGCGTTTTTACTAGTTGAGATTACTATTCCGTTTCTACACTTCTTACAAAATAAATTACGAAGAAGGTCTCGACTTCTGCTTTAAAACAAAAAACATGTTTACGTTTGCATTCAAATAAAGTTTATGGCAATAGATGCTTTAAAACTTTTGTTGTTTTATGCGTTACGTAATCTTTAAATTATACTATCGAAAAAATTGAGAATTTAATTACGTTGGCAATCTGACGGTAATTTTTGAATATTCGATTTCGATGATTATGGAATATTAATTTTAGTGTAGATAAAGCTTATCTTTAATTCTAAGTTATGATAAACTTCCAGTAAGGTTTTTACTCTCATTGTTATTTCACTATAAACTTACAGATCTACGAACATTGCGTAATATGTTTGCCAACATAAAAGAGTGCAAATTTGTGCAAGTATTAAATGAATGGCATAGAAATATTTTTATTAGACTTTAACAAACTGACATCATATATTTAGTAATAAATTTAAAAAAAAAAAAAACAGAATTTAACAATGCGTCTTGCTAGTTTTTAAAGTAAAATTTTTTATGGGTAATAAAAATTAAATCCCAGGAAAATCATTAGAAAAAATGTTCATCTCAGAACTTATATAATAAAATTTATTGACTTAAAGTTTGACTAATTAATTAGTTTGAATCTAATCAGATCCTACTAAATGGGCAACATATTTCTACATTAACTGTAGTTTCCTATGAACTGATATTGCTTTAGAAAATCTCTGCAACCTTATTTTGTCCGAAAATATGCTAAATATTTGAAGTTCCACAAGAAGAACTTGCAAAATTTCTACTGTGATTGTTAATATAAGAAATATGTTCAGGTGTTTGATACTGTTATACATAATTCATGCATTACATGACTCTATTTCGACACTTGTCATTAATAGAGATGCGTAACCAAGTGCATTTCACAGCGTTGCTATAAAACAAAAGATTTTATTATTTTATTGTGGTTTCTGGTTTTTGGTTTCTGACATTTTTAATTTCAGTTTTAATTTTTAGGTCTCAATTTTGGTTACTGAAGCCTCCAAGTTCCGTTTTTTTACATTTATCACTGTTAAGTTACATTATCCTCAATTCCATCAGTTTTTTGGTGTTCATTTAGTGTTTTCATGCTTTCAGGTCTTCAAATTCTAAAGTAAACTGGTTCGTAAATTCTCAATTTCCAAGAAAATAGTTCTAACTTTTTCATCAATTTTGGTTTTTAGGTCTTGTTCAGTGTGAATTTCAAAACTTTAATTCTCCAGAATATTTAGATTCTTAGTTCTTATTTTTTTTTTAATTTTCTATTTTATAAGTTCCAAAGTTTTTTTCACACTTACAGTTGCAATGTTTATAAACTTATAATTGTAGTTTTTTTTTTTACATTAGAAAATTAATCATTGCTCAAGTTTCTTAGATCAAGTATTTTCCCACTTTTTAGGAAATCCAAATTCCAGAGATTTTCGTTAGAGTTTTTATAGTATATAAGTTCTATTTTTATAATTTATTTATTATCAAGTTTCCCGATTTGTTTTTACTTTTTAAAATTTTGAAGAATTTCGGCTTCCTAAATATTTAGTTACTACGATTTTGAAAACTAAAGTTTCTCAGGCTTTGCTTATTCGCACAATGGAATTCAGGATTCAGGTACTTTAAGTTTTGTATAAAGTTTCCAGTCGTCGAGTTCTGAATATTTTCAGGTTCGTAGAGAGTTATGACAATTCAATCACAAATTAGAAGCAGATAGTGATTTAAAAAAAACTTAAAAATTTAAAGACTGACAATATGGTACATTCTTAAAAAGTGAGTGAATTTCTAATAAATATTTTCAAAGAGAACAATGAATCTGAAAATACTTAGATCTAAGACTATAAACATAATTGAGTAAACAAAACTGAAATTAGAAAAAAAAAATGAATTTGATTTCCTAAAACTGAAAATCCAAAAACTACCAAATTTTTCCGAGTTCGCAAATAAATAAAAGTAACCAAAAAACTTAATTAATAATAAAGTGAACCTAAAAGTTAGTGAAAACCTGGCTCGTAAAAGTTAGAGTTTTCAATCTGAGAATCCCGAGCAATAAAATATATTGGAAATTGAGAATCTAGAAAGGATGTGAAAACTGTAAAGAACAAAATATTTAAAAATTAAGTGTGAGACAACTGAAGATTATGGTTTTAGAATGAAAATTGTCGAACAAAAAAAAAACAAAGTATTTGGAAACTTGAGACTGATGAGCCCCAATTGTTTAACAATTGAGAAATCAAATTCAGGTAACTTTCTACCTACTGAGCAACGAAAAATCTGGAAATCTAATCAAGCAAATCTTTGTTAACTTAAACTAGAAATTTAATAACCTGGGGAAATTTAAAATGATAAAAACTTAAAACTTGAGTTGGCAAAACTGTCAATTTAAAAAGGTAAAGAATATTAAAGCCTGAGAACTGAAAATGTGACAAATAAAAAGTGAGGAAAAAATGTGGAAAAATATGCTAATTTTGGAAATAAAAATTTATAGTGAAAAACTAAGAAGGTGAAAAATAAAAAGTGAACATTTTTAAAAAAAACTTTAGAGACTTAAAACTCTTACTCAGAGACTCGAAAAAATGGAAAAATTAGAGACTTGGGAGCACAAAATATGAAAACCGAAGTAGACTTCCTAAAACTGAGTATCTAGCTAACTTGAAAATAATAATTTAGAAACAAACTATAAATCACCTGGAAAGTCTAGAAAAAGCGTTGATACAAAATTTCAGACATTTCCATTTTAATCCAGAGCTTTATGGAAGTGTTCTTTCTTACTTTCGTTATGAAGAGCCATCTTTCCAGTGAACTAAGAAACATTTCATGTTTTCTACAGTCCACATTACGAGCATTTAGTTTCGTCCCCAGTTTGCAGATGACGCTGCCTTCACTTTAAAAAGCGTACCATTTATTTCAATTCTCTTGATCTTAGCTTAGCAACTGTTGGAGAACTTCGGTAGCTAATAAGTTATTATTAGCTGGTTGGTATATTAATCGATTAATTACTGAAAGGAACGTAATTTACGTTCTATTCATATTAATTTGCGCCATTTCATCCATCATCCGCGTCGGATTTTCAGTTTTCATTGTAAAATTTGCATTTGCGGTAGCTAGGTAGTTGTTTTTGTTTGTTAGAATGATATAAGCGAAAATATGTTTATTTCCGTCGAAGTTTATCCAAAGTGAATACTGAGTTTAATAAACCGGCATTCGAATGAGTTATTCCATACATAAATAAACGTCTAGACTGAACAGACTGGCTACTTCAACATGCAAATCATGGACTACGGGAAAAGAAGACAATTTGGAGTAGTGGGTAAAACATTTTTTTGTTTATTTTTATTAAGTGCAATTATTTGTGTGGCTTTTGAGAGACAAAACGTGGTAGGATTTTAAATGTTGGAGGAAACTCTTTTTAGGACTCTAAATGAGGCTGCCGCCCCCTAAAATCAGAATCATAAAATTCGGGCGCGGTTTATTGATGTTATTAAACATTTCTGGCACGCACTTTTCCGCCCCCGCTCTCAAAACATTATTATCAATGTTGAATTTATTAAAGTTGACAGTAGCTGGGTGCGGTGTTGTTTTATATTTCGTTTTCACTTGAACCATCCGAAGTGAATATATCCTGTGGTTGCGTAAGCCGGGCAATCATCAGATAAGGATTTCCACCCTCGTCAAGCTGGCAGGTAACCGGATACTGCCCTATTAATATGCCGTCCCCCCACTGCACCCCCTAAATAGACACAACATTTAATTTTTGCCCTTTGGCCGCTATGATACACGGCATGTTTAAATTTCCATTTCCAACGTTAAAATCAACACCTTCATTTTTAACAGGGTGGATATTTGAATATTAAATGCCACTCAACATGCAGGAATGCTTTTCTAGGCACCTTCCAGGGGGCTGAGAACGGGAGAATTAATTAAATCCCCCAAAGGTCTAGGGAAAACACGACGCCAACCTTAACATCGTGTATTTTTCATATTATTAAATTATATAAGCGCCAAAGAGCGAAACATTAATTAAAATATGATTTCAAGTTTATTTTAAAGTGAAATTTATTATTTCGACCGACGACGAACTTCCAGCTTTTCGCAAGTTTTAACGCGGATTTACACAAATTGTGAGGATTAGAGACTGTCGCGTTTCGAACAAGGAATGCGATTTGTTGTTGTTGCACCAACATTTCTTCAAAGGTATTACAAGTGAGAAACCGCAAATGTCACCCACAACATTACTTCTTTGTTTCCGCTCAAGACCAATCATTTTTTGTTTGACTAATGTTGGTAATCATTATGGTGATTACTAATAAAAAGGAGTATGTTTGGGCAGAAATAAAATATGGATCGTAGTTTTGATGATACAAAAATAAACGAGATTAACGTTAAAATTTTATTTAAAAATTAGTATTTTAAAACTGTTTTTACAACTTCAAGTGTCAGGTTAAAAAAGAGGAAAACGTGAGATTGATTTTTGTATGATTCGTGAGATTTTTGTATGATTCTGATTGTACTTTTGATGCCGATTTAAGATGAAAACGTGTTTTTGAAAAATTATAATAATTTAGCGCTTTTATGGTTAATAACACTTATCTAAACTCCATTAAAATTTATTTTATATGATTTTCTTCTTTCGTTAGACCTAGCGGTGGTGGTTTAAATGCTCCAGTAATAATCCCAGCTACCCTGATACCAATTTTCCATTAAACGTATGTCTTAGTGGAAACGATCCTCTTGTCTTTCACTTAAGTCGCCTTACTAAATGAAAATTTCTTGGATCCAAAATTTGGTGTTTCTAAAAAATAAAAAATTATAGTTAACCCTCACACCGAAAAGTCAGTTTATTAGCTGACGCGCGTTTCGGTAGCAAAGCCACCATCATCAGGCGATGATACAAACTACAACGCTCTGATGATGGTGGCTTTGCTGGATGTCAAAAACTTGCTCTGCTAGGTAAAAACGGAGGATAGATTTGAAATCAGCGACCTCAAATTAGTAAACAATTGAAAAATTTTCATGCAAGAGGGAAACAAAGAGATTTTGTTTTGCTGTGTTTTGAATACAGAGAGCTTTGTGTAATAAAAATTTTAAACATTTGATCGCAATGCATCTAACTGTTGCAAATTATGCAATAAATTAAAAAAAAAAACTAAGTACATTGTTATTAAAATTATTATTATTATTAAATTATTAAATTGTTTTTCAGATTTTCATTGTTGTAGAAATTCACTAGATTCTTTCAATTCTTAAGGTTTAAAATTTCTTAGATCATATTAGTTTTTTTGAATTTTTTCATGTTAACCTTTTGAATCTAATCTCTCCTCTAATTACTTGATTCACTTATTTCTGGATTCTCTGACATTCTTACATTCTAAACATTAAAATTGTCTTAAGAACGTACCTTTTTTGAATTGTAAGAATTTTTCAATTTTTTATATGCTCTTTAAATTCTGTAATTCCTTTTAGAATGTTTAGATTTAGGAGACTGAAGATTTTTCATTCGTTATATTCCTCAAAAGGTTTTCAAAGTTTCTTTATGCTTTATTTTTGATGCTTTCGACAGTTGTCAGATTCTCAAATTGGCTATAGATTTTTTCTATTTGTTAAAATTCTTCGATTTATTTACGTGTGTAACTAGTTTTTTTTCTAAATGTTCTAAATGTTTCTAAATGTTTGTTTGATTTTTTATTCTTTCTAAATATTCATTTTTTTTTATTTCCAAGCTCTTTGGATGTATTAGCTGCATTTATTTTTAAGATTGCCAATATTTTTGATTTATTAAATTTTGTATTCCTCATTTTCTTACAATTTTTCGAATTTAGACTTTATAACTTTTTAAATTCTTCAATTTCTTTGATCGTTTTAAACCCTTTTATTATGCTCGGTTAAATATTCTTAGTTTAAGATTTTTTATTTAATTTTATAATGTTTATATCCTTTGTAACTTTTGTGCTAGGCTAGATTCTTAAGATTCTCTATATTTTCTTGGTTTTTCATTTTTTTTAAATACTTTCCACTCTTTATTCTTATGGATTGTAGAACTTCAAGATTTCGATTTCATATTTTTAAAATCTTTGTTTGTTAGTAGATATTCTACCTTTTTTTAAATTTTATAGACTTTCGATTATTTTTCTAGATTTTGTAGTTTTTTTATACCTTTTGGGTTTTTTGAACGTTTATGATTCCTTATATTTCTTTTAATCCTCTAACTCGTAGTAATTTCTTAAGGATTTAGATTCTGAATATTTTTGATACTTTCTAGAATTATTAGATTTTTCATATTATAGAATATATTTATTTGGGTAATTTTGAATTCCTTTGAAAGTTTTGTACAAGTTTATTGCTCTGAAATCAAATCCTCAGTTAGAGATTAAATATTTTTTAGATTTTATTATTTTTTTATTTTTACTCGAATTTCCGGAAAAATTGTAGTTTTATATGTTTCAGTTTTCGATCCATTAGATTGGAATTTTTCAACTCTCTGAACTATTTGCATCCTTTTATTGCTTCATGTTGTAAATTCTTAGTTTTAGATTCTTCTTACAATCTTTCGTAATCCTTGTACTCTGAATTCTTTATTCTTTGAGCTCTTCCGTTTTTTTTTTGTAGTTCTTTTAAATTTGTAATACGTTAAATTTAAATTAGTAAAGCAATTGCACGAGTATTTAAAAAATCAGAGTAATATGAGTACATCAAAATACTTTGGCGATTTTTTTATCAAGAGGTTTGTTTACTTAGTAGTATGATAGCTGCAAAAACTAGGAGAATGAGCATCATGTTGTGGGAGTTTGCGTGACTTTTTACGATAAACTATGCATTTACTTGTAAAGACATTATTCTAAGTACTCCTGCATTTACAGGAGACTTGTAATTTCCGTTCTCTTTTTTTAATTTTCCCTCAATCTTTAGCAAAAACTAACATTAAACCCAAAACCGGTATTTTGAGTTTTAGTCGATCGCACTAAAGAAATTTGAAGTTACAGTCTGATAAAATAATTTGTTGCTGTATTGTACGGTTTCGAATCCGATGGTGTAAATAATTCAAAACCATACATCTAGCAACTAGTTTATTTACATGATACTACGTATTTATAATTTTATTCACTGTTTACGCACCATGTCTGTCGGAAGTCGCACAAGAAGTAAGAATAATATTTTGTTACATCTTAATTTTGAGTCATTTACTTTGATCTTTGGCAAAACTGTCTGGGTTTGAAAGGATTGTTTCTTCTTTTGGTCCAAGAATGAAATACCTAGTTATTGAATGTTGGAAAAAATCCATTGGCACCAATGCTTAATGGTCAATTAAAAATAAAATTAACCAAGTTTGCTAAACACATTCCGTACAACTTTTTTTTCGTTCGTGCTTTTTCTCTACTACAAAATAACAAAACAAAGTAAGCGAAATGGTAAGAAACAAACGAAGCAGTATTAAAACTGGCAGTCTCCATTTTGACCCAAGCTAAACTATTTGTAACGAAGATAAAAAATTATCTCGTTGGTTCGTTTTATTTGGTACATCATTAACAAAAAATCTTGTATTCTTAACGATTTGTATCTGTTAGTAGACCATTTTTAGTGTGGACACAATTTAAATTGCTTTTGAATCTCTATCCTTCAAATATAAACTTATCTATTATGCATCTATTTATGAGTAAAATATTCAAAGGGTCAAACAAATATAGGAAGCAACGTCTTGGAATGAATTATTAAAAAGAATTGTCGCTTTCACGCCATATTATTAGCATAACATTACGGGTATTTTAATCGCGGCTAATTTTATAACTACCTTTCTTTACCAATAAACCAACAAAATAAACGGACGGTTACATGAAGCTAAATAGAATTCAATGACCCGTTCGTACAAGCCGATAATTCATTAGGTACATTGCATGGTTGAGCAATGTAACCATTTCCTACGCATTTCTGGTAACATAAGTAAAATTGTAAAATTGTATGTTCGCTGTATTCACCTTCGTTTATAATTAGATTTCCAATAGATTGTTAATGTAACAATAACGTGCATACCAACAAATTAAGCAAAGTTTAGAACATAGTTGCCTCCAGATTGTTGTGCAAACATCCAGAAACGGTAATGTTAACTTTTAAGGGCTTCATTAACTTTTATTGCAAATACGATGTCCGGTAGTTATCACTCAAAACCAGAGCTATGTGGTCCAGGAAAAAGAAAAGCACAAAACATTTGGTGCAATTGAAAACGGTTCAATGGGTCCAGTGTGACCACAGTTTCAGTTAAATAATAAATATTAATAGATACCACCATTAAATGCAGTAAAAGAAAAATTTTGGTTGTAGTGAGATTACATTTTATTTAATGAAAGTGATCAAAATATACAAAAAAGAAAATAGTTCAGAGATTTTGAGTAAATGTTGCTTGATTAACTAATAATGAAGACGGAATTAACCACTTGGCAACAGACACCCAGTGACCAATTTAAGATGACGTTGCATAACGATAATTACAAACTGCAGTTACCACGTTTTGATAATCATGGCTCACACTAGATTTGGTTCTAAACGGTCCCCACGTATCTTATCAATTATCTTATTATCATTATCATGCAGGCTAGTGAGAATCTTTTCTGTTATGAATGTTAATGTGCTTCAAAGATTTTATACATCAAAAATAAAATCGCTTTCAAATAAATGGACAATGGCTGACACTAAAATTAAGTGATTAGTTAAAAAATGAAGCCTAAGAATTTACCTGAAAGCCTGAAATTTGAACGCTTGATGTGAAAACTGAACATAAAAGCCTCAAAAATTGATATAAATAAAAAAAATAAAGAAAAACTAATTCAGATGATCTGAGAAATACAAAAAGTATAAAAATAAGTGAAAATTTTAAGAACGCTAATCTTATTACCAGTAGTTAATTTAGTTACATTTTCTTTGTGATAACCAAGAATTTAAATACGGTAGAGAGATCAATATTTTAAAAATATCTTTAATTCGTTTAAATTTTTAGATTGAATAAAATGTTGGAACCAGCACAAAAAAAATAATTTCAGAACATATAAATATATAAATATCGGTACTAAAGACAAATAATAAAGAAACGAAAACGTTTATTATTTAAAGTTTAACTATATATAACGATATTTTGCATAATAAAATATATGGCGCTATGAAAAATTAATGTAGAGGTATAACCGTTTAAACTGAGTAAGCTGCAAATTATATCCAATTTGATGTTAAAAATTTAAGTCATCTATATAAAATTTTACGTACAGGAACAGTACTTGATTTAAAAGTAATGGAAGCGGAGACGGTTTGTCAAAATTTTAGTTGTTTCTAGAAAGGAGTTCTTACAGTATTTTCATTAAATTTTAAAAATACACCAACCAACATTGATTAGAGTTTTTTGATAAAAAAGAGCAATTTTACTCAACAACAACGATAGTCGATAATTGGAACCGTATTTTCTCATTTTTATGGTGTTACTTTGGTAAAGATAAGATAAACATCGAACCCAATTAAACGTTCTCGTTAAAATCCAACTATTTTTGAAATCTTTTATGGTACGTATTGCTCTATAAATTCCAATAACCTTTTCCGTGAACACACAATAATCCAAAATTAAAGTCATTTAAAAAAGCACCGAATCACTTCAGTAGTCTGTATATAAAAGAACAACGCCAACAAGCTCCCTGCTACCTTCCAACACGTTTTACTCCAGATTGCCAAACCGAATTCATTATCCAGCATTTTTTAATCCACCCTATCCTTCCACTTTTAACGTGACTTTTTTAGGAAATTATTAGATTAAAGCAGTCCGATTTTGGATGAAAGACTTTAATCCCTTTTAAAGCTCGGAGAAACGATAAACAGAGATCGATCCTTTTGATCGACACGTCAGGGAAACCGGAACCTAGAATACATTTTAAAAATAGGGCTGATGTGGCCTAAATTACGTCGATAATGTCAAGTTTGATTATCTTTTAAGTCGGTGGCTCTCGGGAAAACACCCCATCCGGTCACAAAATTTCATCAACGATAGCCAATGAGAAAATGTCACAAATGAACCAAATTGGAGTTGGGTGTCGATATGAATGAGTGTTTCTTTTTTTGTAATTTTTATAAGTGCAACGCAGGTGCAACTGAATACTCTTTTAATAAACTAAATTGTGTTGTAAATGCCATTACGTAGTTTTGGAGAAAAAAGCGCCCCTACGAGATGGTAAATATTTAATGTGTTGTTTAGTACAATAACTGGAAAAATCTTAGTTTTGTTAGTCATTCTTGTGGTAAACTGTTCACTTAATGGATACATTTATTATTTACGGCTATAATTTTTAATATCCACGACTCGGACGATTACCATAAATTGTCCATAAACGAACAATAATGCGATATAACTGGTTTAAAAAAAAAGTGACAAACAATATCGTGTTCATATAAAAAGCTAATGAGTAACACGAAGCAAATTGCCATTTTAGACGTGTTGTGTACTTGTAATAACCATCATGTTTGATCTAAAGTTTTAATGGAATTTTAAAAAATCAATATTGCAAAATCTCAATCTCATTAGCTGAAATCAACATGGGGGTTGAAGTTGAATGAAAAGCCAAGGATTTCCCGACAAATTAATAATAAATGAGGGCTGAGATTTTCGTTTAATTTCTATTCAACAATCGGCTTCAAATAAATCATAATAGATTTATAGTTATTAATCTGTTTCGGAAAGAATAAGACCAGAAATTAACTGACAAATTGGAGAAAGAAACGTGTTGCATCTGGTAAATTAGTAAACGTGCAATTTACATGCAGCTGTAAATTTACAGGAGCTGTCAAATTATTTTTAATTGGATCAAAATATCCTTCTTTCTTAACAGTTTAAAAGTTAACCGTTTTAGCTTTTATTCATTTTTTGCAAAAATAGTTAACAAAGCACGTTAATGTAAAATTATTTTAAGTTTTTAAATGTGTCCATATCGATAAAAATTTATTTCAAGCAGCCACAATATTCTCTTTTCGTGCTTTTCCACCACGTCATCATGTCGTTGTCATCTGAAAAGAACGTTCAGAAAATAGAATTAAAGAGACTTATATTTCCTTTTTTCTTAATTTTATGGTCAATAAACATCAATCAGCTGCTGTATGTAGAAACGGATTGCATGGAGCTGGCACCCCGTGAAAAATCGCTTTCCACGCTTCCAATTTTCGCTTAATTAAATCGCGGCATATTCGGCAGGGATTAATTTTTCCAAATCGGTCCGTCGCAGATGAGCCGGTCTGAATCCCAGGTAAGTAATTTAATTTGGTTAAATAGAGTTGGAGACGACGAAAAGGGAGAAGGAGAGCTTTGAAAGGTCGTCGTTGTGCATGTCCCGTAATTGTCGTTCGCACGGACCGCACGCGCCCTCCCATAACACTTTTTGTTTTCCAATTCCAGCCGACCGAAAAACACGAAAAATAAATAAAAGTAAATGGCTGGTCCTGTAATTTATTCGAAGCTAACGAATTGTGTGCTGAAAAAAATAACGTTAATTTTATTTCTGTAGAACCGCCGCCATCCCCTCCCCCAGTTAAGCCTTTGTTTGTCCCCGGATCACGAGAGCGCGTGTCGGTCTAATCGTAAAACAAATTCGATTCTATTCGTTAGTTTTAATTACTCGGATTGTTCGATGTGATCGTGGAACTTTATTTATGGTTTGTGTGTGTCGCTAATTTGCGAGCTTCCGCGAATTCTGCGGAGCTTTGAGCGACTGAAAACAAAAGCTCGCGTATGAGTCGACGCTTGCGCCGTTTCTGTGCGACGACTGGGGGTAAATTCCCCGTTTTTCAAGCGGTATTGTATTGGGCAGAACAAAGTTTATCGACTGTGTAACAAAGAGGGACGTACGATAACAAAAACAGAAGATAATTCGTTCAAAATCACTTGATACCCTCGAGCTTTTCGCGAGACTTGCGCAATACACATCCTCGAACAAATTTAATTAGTTTTTTGCCTATTTTTTCTTTGTTAATTGGCGAGCTTTTTGTTAAGTCCTCGACAACAAATGAATTACAGGTCGTCATCGTAGGAGACCGCAAACATGAGCGCCGATGAAATAACGAGCTTGTTTGAAGAGTCGCTTTCTTAGAGTCCCTTCAGGATCTAGAAAAAACATAAAGAAATTAGACTTGGCACTTGAAAAGGGAGTAAGCCCAAAAATGGGCCCTTGCTTCCTTTTAGTGGCCACGTCAAATTGAATAAAACATATTTTCTATCAATGAATCGCGGTAAGGACAGCGCAAGGGATGATTGGTGGCAAAATCCATACGGGACGGATCATAGAAACGACCTCGGGGTAGCTCGAGCAGGCAAAGAAATTCAAAATAGAGACGGGGTGAAGCGAGACAGCCGAGGGTAGTTGCAGGCGAGGAAGGGATGCAAGTAGAGCGCGCCGACGCGTCTGCGACCTACGTTCGAAAATCCTTCGTGTTCCAGCGGTGGCCATACGAAGAGAAGGGAGAAGCGGCTGCTCTCTCAGCCGCCAAGTTATTTCGTTCCCGGGCCTCCGAGGCTACCGCACTCCGTAAATGCTCGACTTTTCAGCGTTTTTGCTTTAAATCGCGGGTGAACAGTGCCGATACTGTGAAAGCTCGCGCTAAACACATAACAACCAAGCTGGGTCCGCGCGGACCCATGCTCTCGTGGTCAATGTGACTTGAACATGACTTAGTTCCATGGGAGTAATAATCTATAGGTAAGTGTTCAGAAAAGGCACTAACTATTTTTATTACCCCATCTCGCACCTTTAACACTTCTTCACAACACGTGTACTTCTTTTGTTGGACAACATAAAAATGTTTAACTTGCACTTAACACCGACGATAAACGGATGAATTTCAAGTTTTGTATGCAAACAACATCCTCCGCGCGCCCGGAATTTTTAATGACCAAATAAAATTAAATCAACCGGTTTTAATATTAAACAACCCTCTTTGCGTTTCCATTTTTTTCCCGTCTCGGATAAACAGCTACATCATCCTTTCGCAGCCAAAATATCGATGAGGATTTCCGTCCAACAAAACCTATGACAATCATCCCTTGAATGTTTTCACGATATCCGGAACATGAAAAAAACAATCAAAATCAACATGAATTTCACATCACCAATAAATTACATTAGATACCTATAATCCTATGCTTGGTTTAGCGTCTTACAATGTGTTTCTATTTATGGAATTCTAATCGGGCGCCCTGCTCAACCAATGTTAAACATCTCGTAAAATTAAATTACAACCAAATAAAACAAACTCATTACAATCTCACCTACAGATAAATATTTGTGTGTCTTCGTCAGTTGAAGTATTTACGAAAACAAATTTATTACATCTTCGTTATCGTTCCATTGGCATTAACTTCTCGTAAAAAACAAAGAACAACATTTTAACACGCCACCGTATTTTTTTCCAGGACTCTTAACGATAATAGTCCAGTTGTTGTCATTCATTAGAGAAACATGTTACAAATGACAGCAAAAAAAGCACCCACAACTTGACGCTTCAGAAAAGCCAAACATGTGGCATGTGCTCGTACTTTTTCTGTTGATATAATTAAACACCAAATAGAAAAGTTTGCTTTTAATAATGAAACGGCGTCTTTGGCGCTAATTGCACGGTGAGATTAATGAAAGGTCTTGGCGTTGCAAACTACGTTTTCCTTTGCTGTTATTTTTACGACAGAAAGGAAAACTCGAAGAAAAGATATATGTGTGGCTGGAAGACGAATGTAAATTCTTGAGATTTGTTGGGTCCAATGGACGTAAAGTCGAGTCTCAGATGATACATAAAATCATGTCGGAGAAAGAATGAACCTTTTCTTGGTTTACTCCGGTATGTAACAAATGTTCTAAATTTCAATTAAAATGATGCCATTATCTTAATTGGACTAGTTTTTAATTGGTGTTGAGTTTTTGGGTTCCCACACAATTAGTCACTCCTTAAATTTAAGGATTTCCATTAAAATTTACATTTTAATTGATGTGCTTGATTTACATTTGGAACACACGAGATCTTCGTGGATGGTTCGAGACAGCTACAAATGTGTCGTGATAGCTTGGTTGAGCGAGATGGAAAATTTTTGTCTATCACAATTTTATCGCAATTCATTTCGGATCCAAATAAGAGTAGGACAGAATTTAGAAAATTCACCGTTCGCTTCTCGGTAACTTAATTAGCATTAAACTAGACCTTTTATGAAAATTTGAGATGTGATTGGCCAAAACAAAGCTCATCTTTGCAATCAGAGCGTGGATAACATGAAAGCTTTGCAGCCGCTTTCAAGCATCAAAATCATTGTAGACCTGTGTCATCGACGTTTTAATCGGATTCTCTATTCTGGGCTCTAAATTATAGTTCCATGTTCCTTCACACAACATGATTCTCATATAAGTAATTTAGATTATACACATATTGCTAAAACAAAATGTTATGACATTTTACAAGAAGCCCAAACTTTTTTCTTTCATTAATAGATCGTGTTTAACTCTATTTACAAAGTTTTGGCCTTCTGCTAATCTGAATAATTACCGAGCGATCCAAAAGTCTTACTATCAAGTGGGTCGTAAAAATAAAAATAATAATGACAGACCAAAAGTGGTTAAAGTGTCAAATAACCACAAGATCAATTATTAAAAGGACATACGTTTTTACTTTTATGACCCTCTTGATAACGAGGAACTTTTCTTGAATTTATGGAGGGAATATGTTCATTCGAGAAATTTAAAAGACATTTACTCAAATGTGTTTTCAAGTTGCTTTGAAAAAAGTTGAAATATTTAAGTAGAACTTTGCTTGATTAACTTTAACTCCTTTGTTGTATATATTCAATGGTTCCCCTATTTATTCATGTATCTTTGTGAGAGCCAAATCTAAATTTAACATATATGTAGAAACCGATCTCTTGTTTTTAAAAATTGTCGTTGTTTCCAAGCTTTACGTCTGTTCAATCGGATTGTCTCTTCCAGACTGTAAATTATACCCGATGTCTCAAAGACTACCAAGGGGCTCTCCTCAAATAGCTTAGTAACAATGAACGATAAAGGACAGCATTCCATTGGCAACGCCGCAGTTTAACACACAATGGAAATTATTGTGGACCGGAGCCAAAAATTTGATAGCGTAAAATGCAACCTTTTAATACCCAACATCGGATTGTGCAATGCTATGCAAGCAGAATGACGTAAATGATTTTATTTTGTGACATTTACAAAAAATCTGGAACACTGCTGCAGTACATACATTAGAGAATCCTACAATACAAAAACCAAAAGGTTTATTCTTGGAAGTTGGCGCCAGAGTTTATTTCTAAAAAGAACCCGGGATAAGTATATCGCACCTTATTCTGTAAATAAATTAGCACAAGACACATAGTAATTTTTTGTCAGAAAGAAAATTGATAGATGTTCATCCGCGGTAAACTGAATGAGCAAGAACAGGATATCGGAAGTATTTCCAGGTTATTTACATCATCTTCACGAGAAAAGATCAAAGAACACGCTCGATCGAATCTTGAAATGAAATAACATACCTACTTCTCCTAATGGTAATTTGTATCCACAGTAAATTGTCTCATTTCTTGCGATTTTCTTTCCCCACTGGACGTAAATCGATAAGTGGGTTTCAATAAATTGTTGTTTCGGTAAGTTGTTTTCAAGAAACTTTTCCCACATGGCACTAAAATTATTATTGTGTCCAAGATTCGTTTATTATGTACGTATTTACTTTATGTATCCACTGTTTTCATATCAAATTTCAAAGGGCGTCCCTACGGAAATGCAAAATGCATCTCTTTCGCTTCTTTGTAGAGTGGAAATATCACATTTTTCGTGCAGTAGAAACTGCAGCAGTAGTTCAGCTCAGTGAATCTTTCCGCTGGAATCGATATGAATATACCAATTAAATGTCACTGGCTTTGAAATACAAATCACATGTTTTGACGTGATTCATTTTTTCAAAACTAAATTCAAAACAACAAAGTTCGAAGTCAACTTGCTCGCAAACTTTGCTAATTTTGACCACCGAGAATTAACTGATATGCAGATAAATTTTAGATGATTTTGATGATTGGCAAATTTGGTAAGTTAATCGACGTTTATCTCATTAAACATTTATCGAATTTTCTCCATATTGGGCTACAAGTTATAAACGTATCACCACGCACAAAATTTCAGTATTTTTCAGACAAAATATACTGAATATCTCTTGTTACAAAGCACGTAGGGGAATCCCCCAATGACACTTGTAAACACTTTTGTAATGTATTTGAACGAACTATCTATTTACTTACTTTTTCGTGTCCATTCAAGAAAACAGAATTGATTGCGTTAACGTGTTAAAACACATACATAATTCATTTTAATGGAACCTATTATTTCCAAATTCTATCATACCAACATAGAAAAACGTAAAGTGAAAAAAAATCGTAACGACAGATTGATTTGTGCTAATGTTTTAAACATTATCAAGGTAATTTGCATTGTAACTTAATCATAATTTTGCAATCAGCAAATTGCATGCTGGAATCTGAGGCATTTAACTAGAAAAAAGCAAAGCGAGAATAAAAATTACATCCGATAAAATTAATAATGACATAAAATTTTATGGCAACGATGTAATAATTATTAATAAATCAGCCATAAACTAGGATAATAGCCATAACTATTTACTGAGTAGTTGAATTTTTATAGATTGGTCCAAAAGTAAAAAGTAAACTAGACGTGGATATTTTGAAAATGCGCCAACGGTATCGATTGGAAGCAAACTACTGAAATTTTAATTTGTGCAGTGAAAGTTTATTTCAGCAATAACTCCTATATTTTGGCTAATATTGACTAGCCAAACATAAACATGTTCAATTATAAATCTATTTACATCGTAATCTTCGTACATATTCTGAATTATTGATCGCTGGATAGGTATCTGTTGGTTACATAACCACACTGAATTTCAATTTCCGGACTGCAAAGAATTTAACAAAAGCATCTATCGATCTTATCAGGACTCTCTAAAATAATAGATTGTTAAAATCCAATGAATCTAACTCAATTTCCACATTTTTTCAATTTAAGTAATGCAAATTCGAAATAACTCTCTTGAATTGTTTGCACAAATATATGAAGTAAAGAAAAATAAATGCAGAAATAAGTGGATCAACATGGAAAAATGAATTTTTCATGAGTGGTAGTCCATGTAGTCCATTTTCCATTGAGTGAAACCATGAAAAATAAACTATATTTCCTTATTGAAAAACGTAAAGAAAAATGTCTCTTTTCTTTATAGCAACCATTTCTTTATAACAACAAAATAAATAATTATTATAAATTATTATTTATTGGAATAAATATTATACATACAACTATTAACGTTAAATGAAGTTATACTTGTTCACTGTTGTAACTAATAAAAAATTATAGTTAACCCGCAGACCAAAAAGTCAGTCAAAAGCTCCATCATCAGAGCGATGGTACAAACTGCGGGTTAACTATAATTTTTTATTTTTTAGAAACACCAAGTTTGGGATCTAAGAAATTTTCATTGGACTGTTGTAACTGTAAATCATTAACTGATAGATAAAACCTCCCGATGAACATTATTTTCTAGGAGAAAATCTGATTGATTCTGACGACGACGTTATTTTATTGTTAATGCTTTCTTCTTATATCTTTCTGGAGTCGTATTTGATCACTATCCTCCATGACTTTTGAACCTCCTGATGTCCGCTCTACCGTCAGTAAGTAGTTGACGGTCGACAGTGTTCAGTGTAACCGTCTGGGTCGGGTAGTTTCCAATAATGGGTAATTTTCTTTGGCATCTTGTAGAAACTGTGGATCCCTACAGGTTGCACTGTACATTTACTGTTCATATAAAATATTAAAATTATTACGTGATTGATATTATTTGGACGCAAGTTTATATGTCTTCTTTCCAACTCAATCTCATTAATTCATCCCATTTTCGTTACAAGGGCAAATATGCGCCTCTTTCTTGTCGTAGTGTCATGGAGGGTGACAACCAAAATAGAGCCGGATCCTTGATATCCTCCACATTTAACTTTCTTAGCTTCTCACTACGACATGCACCCCCAGACGGAAAATTAACGCAACTTTAATCAGCAGAAATCCAAAATTTGGACACTGCGATAGAATTTTTGATATTTTTGCTTCATATCCCTCATATTGGAGGTTTAATTATAACAGTGGTTTCTCATAATTCCAAATATCGACCTTTTATTTCACTCTCAACGTACTTTTCACTGACCACAACGTGGGAGATTTCAGTCTTTCAGCCTGTAATAAAATATATACATAAAACTTGAAAATTTATATATGCATTCAGGAAAACTAACCTTTTCATGAAAAAAGCAAGCATCGATATCCCTTATATTCTTTGAAGTCCTACAGGAATTGTAAATATGTAGGTCTTCTCATATTTTTTCGTGATTTCAAGAGTAATAAACTAGCAACAGCTTCCAGCGCTAATATTTTTCAAGCGCCAATATTTTAAGATGATTTTCGTTATTTATTTCCATTTTCACAAAATTTCACGCAACCACACTTTAGAAAATGTTTGCTTACTTATTTTCATTTGGTTGCTGGAGTAATGGAAACGGTAATTTATTTCTCGCGCTTGTCATGTCTTTTTTAAATATTTTTTTTATAAAAGGTAATCCATTTTCATTGGAATGTCCAAATTTTTTTATGGATCACTCTTAATGAAAGGCAAATTTTTCATTACTTATAGTACAAATAAGTGGTTTTTCAATAAAAAATAGTTAGATAACATTTGCTAACTTTGAATAGATAAGGTTTATATGGAGCAACAATCTAATAAATTTGGCCCAGACACGGTAAATCCATCTATAACAGAGTGTTATGTTGTCGTAATCTTATATATTAATTCACTCAATGACCCAATCTAGTCTGCTAATTTTAACACATGCTAAGATTTGATGAAGAGCTGGGGTCAACAGTTGTCCAATAAAAATAGATTGACATCTGTTTATCACGGATTTAATAGTCCTAACAGACATTTTAGTGGCTTGAACAGAAAAACTAGTTTAAAACGTGATAATCTTTCCGTTTTCTAATAACTGGCAAGATTTTAAACGAAAACTGTGGTGAAAACAAAATTTGTTGTGCACGAGAATTGACATTTTATATTTTAGTCAGTCATCGACGCAACGCGTTTCAAATTTTATATAAAAATCAATAGCATACCGGCGTACATTTTGTTTAGGAGTTTTAGTAATTTAGAGAGGTTTTTATTGGATGATCCCGAATTAATAACTTCACTGATTGTAACTTGAAACATGTCAGGCACTCGACAAGTTTTATCGATGCTGAAACTATTGCGGTTTCAGGATGGTCCGTAATTGACGTTTCTAATTGGTGCACCAAAAGTTCTACATGATATGTTACAAGTTGCATTCTATATAGAATATTGTAACTTTTTGCTTATGATTGTTATCTCAAAATGTTGAGCTTTTGATAAGTTTCTATTCACGAGTTTTACCTAGAACTTCCACAACGAAGTCGCCAACTTTACCGAAATTCAATGAATGACATCTATCAGTTTAAAAGAAAACAATTTCCTTCCGGAAACAATTCTGTTGCAGTTCCTGTGCGCAATTTGGTGTAGTTCAGGCTCCCAAGTCAGGACATGTCGAATGTCGCCAGTTCTGAGACTGATTGATTCAAAAGCGGGTACTTACGGATATTATAGGATAAATAATGCAGAGACCCGCAACATCCGCAAGACGTATTTCCGTATTATAAGCTCTAAAAAATGGATGAAACAGAAAAACGACGAAATAACAAACGGAGGTTGTCAGAACGCCAACAGCTGCCAAAAATGTTCTTCGTAAAGCGTTTCGACAAGACCACGAGACATTTGCATTCACTTAAGTGAATTAAAAGATTACTTCAACGAGATATATGACTGTGGAGATTTTTTAAGTAAGTCCTTTTAAACCCCTTCAACGGCCTACGCTAATAACGTGTTTATATTGCATTTAATTCGGTGATGCCCCATTTAGGCCAATCGAATGCGACGACATCACCATCACCGATTTATGGATGGTGACACTGCCGCGCAACAATGAAGGGAATTTTAACGACACCGCTGAAAATCTGGCAACGACCATCGACGATGACAAAAGGAAAAATTAAAAAGCTGAAAGTGTCGTTAGTTATGTGTCATGATGAGAGAAATGTATGTTTACGGAAAGTTGGACGAGAGACAAGAGGGACTATGTGGAGGAAGACAGCGCCACGCTAAAATTACCAACAAAGGAATGCAAACACATTCGTAAATGCGGAAATTCACTCGAGGTTAACAACGAAAGAATACAAGCAGCGATTTTATGCAAAATTAACATGTCAGCAAGTTTTTTCATGGCACGATATTAATAACTTGCATATGCAATAAGTAAATCTTAATTATAAGAGGACGATTTTTTATTCGTTGCAATTTAAATTTGACGTTACACCACACTATATATTAAAATATACAGAATGACGTGAGAAATATAACAGCTGAAGAAAACGCTTCATTTCTGACATAGTTTACCAGAAAACTTCTTTTAATCTTTAAATAGTACTAAGGTAATTTTCTAGCTTAACAACCCTAGAAACCTTTATAAGGTCAATTATCGTAACCAAATTCCCTATCATACCTATGACATTAACTTTGTTACTCTAGATGCGCAATTCGGTGGATAGCACTAAAATGTAAATGAATGAGTCCTAACTTGCTTTGAACTTGAAACTGCGGCTGTTACAATAACAAGCCACATCAACCCAGTGAAAGTGTGCAAATCTCAGTCGGGCAGTTTTATCACAAAATTGACATTACTTTCATTCCAATAACTAGAAATATAAAACATCAGGACTTAGATTTAAAAAACACACTTCAAACATGCAATATCCCATAGATCTTACAGTAGAATGCGTTCGCGTTCCACTGAGTAGAAATTGATAATTCTTTTTATCTTGATAGTGACAGCAAATTGAACACAAGCACGAATTATCTTTTTCAGGTGTTCGTAATTTTGGTCGTGACAACAAATTTACAAATTTTTTTAAGTTTTAGTACAATAATATTTTGGATGCATAAACAGCATTAATCTTATACTTTAGCTGATTTGTGCAGAAAATCTCAAGTCAAAAAATAAAAATAAATAAAGAAACATCTAAAAGTATGTCAGTGAGTATATCAGAACTTATTTAAAAATCATTATTTATTATTCGGGCTAATTAACAATTAAAGTTTTAAAACTTTTGAAAAGAGATTTTACAGTTTTGCAATTCTATCGATTTCTGGAGAATTTCTCGACACTTAGACTTCAGTCCCATTTATTTTTACGCTGTAACTGTCGTTTTAACTAGTTAGAAAACATGTCGAAATTCCGAAAATATTGTAATTAATAATTTTTCGACTACATCTCGTCAAAATTTAGGGTTTCTTATTGAGGTTTAGAACTATCTGATATGAAGGTATAAACGAACATTACGACTAAATTCTAATTATTTTTAAAATGTTAAAAATAAAAATTTATGATATATGTATGATTTAAATTCGTGCAAAGTCTTTAAATTTTACACAATTCTAAGCATTTTGATCACAAGGAATTTAAAGATTGTAAATATTACAAGTGAAAATGTGTTTGCTTTTAGATGCTTTCACTTTTTAAATTTTGAGTTTTAGAAATCCTGAATAAATAAATGCTTAAATAAATAAATTCAAAAAGTTAAATCTTTCTGCAATCTCTTGATTACTTCAAGTTTAGAAAATTCAACAAATTCTATTTAAATAAAATAAATTATAAAAACTCCCGAAACTCCCTACGGGTTATAAAATTAAAAATTCTAAATTTAAGCCTATAAGAATTCAGGAATTAGTAGACAAAATTAAAAAAATATATATACAAACCAAGAATTTAAAAAAATTAATCGAGTTGCTAGAATCCTAAAGGTTCCCAAATTTTAAACCTTTGAGAAAGGAAACTCAGCGGCCTTAGATGAATCAGAAACCCTTAACAATACAAAATACTTTAACTTTATAACGATTTAGAATTTTTTGTTTACTAGGGATCAAAAGTTAAACAGGAAAATATTCTAAAAAGGTGATAATAAAATCATGATATGAAAATCACAGATATTTGATAATTCTAAAAAAAAAATCTACAAATTTTAGAAATTTTTTGTTTTTGAAATGTGTTTTTTTTTTATTAAGAACACGGGCCAAACAAGAACATAAATTTTCGGGTTTTTGATTGTTGAAAACTAAATTTTTTGGAAAGATTTTATCGATTTCAACCAAATGACGATTTAAGTAGAATTAACCTGTTTTTTCTTGATTGTGGGTCTCCCAAATAAAAACATGAGAGTTCAGGTTTTGGGAATTTAATAAATCTATAATTAAATCGATTTAAGAATCTATAACTTTGTCATATATCTAAGCATATACATTATAAGATTTTTTTTATTTATAATTTATAATGCTTCTTCGAATCGAAAGTTTCAAAAATCGAACTTCAACAAAGTAAAAATTCTAAAAATACGAGTTACAGATCCATCTCTCAAATATTATTGTATTCAGATCCACAATTTCAGTCTCAGTTTATTCAAAATTTTAAATTCTCGAATTTTTATATTTAGATGTTTGATAACACAGGACAAGCTAACGTAAATAAATTCGCAGAAAAAACTCACATTCATCAAGTCGGAGAAAAAACAATTTGATAATTCTAAGAAAAAAAAAATTTCTACAAATTTTTAGAAAATTTTTGTTTTTGAAACGCGTTTTTTTGTTAAGAACACGAGCCAAACAAGAACATAAATTTTCGAGTTTTCGATTGTTGAAAACTTTAAATTTTTTGGAAAGATTTTATTGATTTTAACCAAACGACGATTTAAGTAGAATTAACTTTGTTTTTCTCGATTGTGGGTCTCCCAAATAAAAACATGAGAGTTCAGGTTTTGGGAATTTAATAAATCTACAATTAAATCGATTTAAGAATCTATAACTTTGTCATATGTCTAAGCATATACATTATAAGATTTTTTTATTTATAATTTATAATGCGAATCGAAAGTTTCAAAAATCGAACTTCAAGAAAGTGAAAATTCTAAAAATACGAGTTACAGATCCATCTCACAAATATTATTGTATTCAGATCCATAATTTCAGTCTCAGTTTATTCAAAATTTTAAATTCTCGAATTTTTAAATAACTTTCTAGAAAAAAAACTCACATTCATCAAAAGTCGGAGAAAAAACAGCCATATCCTAAAGTGGCATCTTATATTCCATGCACTTTTTGTTTTACAGTTTTATGTCCAACTACATGAAAAGCTCGGGACAGATCATAAAAGTGCACCTTGATGTTTATTTCTACTAGTTTTCTCGATTAATATACTTAGAGAAATGAAACGAGATCATTTCAGGGAAATTGTTGGTTCAAACGACATCGCGATGGGATAATCTGTGCTCTGAAAAATATTTAATTAGACTCGTGTCGCGTAACAAAATAAAATATTATTAAACATTGCGTGGAAATCCAGGACTTGCAAGAGATTTTGTAGAGACAGCAAAAGAGGGGAAAAATATCTAAAATATTTTCAGTTTATTCAGGTTGATCAAGAGTTTTTAATCTCCATTGCTTGATAATGAAAGTATTTCTAAAGTATTTTAATTAACTCCAACAAATATGACGGCGCTGTTTTTTATACAAACCTGTTTTTTTTGACGAGAGACCTTTCAGTACACACATTAAAAATGTAGTTCGGCAATGATGTCACAACGTTGCTATAGCTACTAACAAAAGATGAAAGTAGATGTAATCGATGGATCGGATAAAATAAAAATTGAAAAGTTCGAATGATGTTTGTAAAAATAAATCTTATGCTTTGTTATGGCCGTTAGTTCAAGAAGCTAGTACTTTTTTTGTTGCTAAACTAGTTTTGTTTTGAGTGTCTAAAAAAATTGTTCTTAAACTGCAGCAGTGGGATGAAAGTTTGCTAGGTTGTCAATATAGGAGCATTTATTGACATTATTTTATTTGTTATTTAAATTTTTTTATGTCGCTCTGTAGGGCTTTTCAAGTCGTGTCGTTGTTACGAAGTGTTGGACTACTCTAACTGGTCTAGTGCAGATTGGATTTTTCCCTTAAGGCTTATAATAGTAACTAAGTGTAATAATATTCTGTAGAATTGAAAAACACATTTTACTTTGATTGTCCCTGCAAAAGAACACACACTTTCAATGTGTTAAAACATATTTATACATGTACAGGGAGAGCTCCATATTTTATAAAAAAAAATCTTCGAATTATTTTCCCCCAGCGAGAAGCATGGCGACAGTTCTAATTGGGTTGTTCCAAATGACGATATACTCGTTGTAAATTAAATATTCCGTCCGCGAAGACCGGCCACACTTATCTTGGCTGTTTGGGATGCGGATTGACTCCACTGGAGGATATCCGTCCGAACCGATAGACAACAGAGATAAGAACCGCTTTGTCTCCTGTGGATTATGCCTCCCGGTCTTTCGTTTTGAGGGCAGCAGCTCGACCTCACCCTGGGCCGCCCACGCACCTGATCTTCTGCCTCGCTACAAAAAAAAGTAACTCGTAAAACATATTTACACACATCTCGCGCAGCGTCGAACTTAGACACAATATTACTCATAATTTTTTTCCCGGCCCCTTTTTCTCTCTCTTGTTATGTGTTCCATGATTTATACGCTACATCGACAACGAAAACGACCATTTGCGAAAGTAATTTCGCGATTCCATCACAAACAGAATAATAATTGTTGTTGTATGGAAACATTGTGTTGAAATGCAATCGAACTTCGAGGGGAACTTTGATTTTAATTACTGACAACAGCTTCTGAAAAATTCCGATTTTTGCAAACCGAAATCACCTGCTGGGGATAATCGAGAAAAAAATGAATGTTTTGAGAGATTTATGAGAGGGGCGAAAATATAAAGACACATTTTTTGAACACGAGAGTTCGGTTAGACTAAAAACGGTTTATTTATTTTTAATTTGTTACGTATTCCGGCCACTTTATCACCTGGGGGAAGGGAAAATATTTCAAAATACGTTTAGCTAAATTCCGAATTAATGTACGTAGTACCAAGCTCGCATATTAATCATCGTTACTGCCAACCTAAAAAAAAAATAACAGACGTCGAGAGTTAACAACATTTGCGGGTTGTCCAACCCTTGTAAATATTTGTTCATTCTACTATGCAATTTCAACGCTTTTCCTGTACAGTTAATCCGATTCAAGTTTCGATTCTGGGAATAATGAGATTTAGAAAAAGCGTTCAAATAGCTAAAACTATTTCTGATAAAATCATCAATAATTCACATGCTTTATAATTATTAAAACACAACAGTAAAATATTTATGCCACACCATTTTAAGCACATTATTGATTGTGCTTTTATATTCTGAAATACATATATTTATTAAAGCGTGCTTTTAAAGCTTTAAATATTGGGACTATAATAGTTTTGAGTTTTGTAGCTATGGTAATACTTCACTGAGTTTATCATTAAAAAACATTGCACGACATGTATTAAGCTCACAAAAGCCTGATTGAAAAGCTATAGAACCGTCAACATCAAGCAAAAGCTCAGCGCACTTCACAACGCACTTCACTGTCTAACATACAGTAGAGCGTTCACCTTATTTTTACGATTTAGAATATTTTTACTGTAGTATGGCTGTATCCCGGTAAATTAAATAACTCTTGATGCTATAATTGCTTTGTTAGATGTGCACAGAGTACTTTCATCTCCTACAGATAAAGTTTCTCACCTCCTTTTATCGTCTTTTGCAAAAAAAATGTTTATAGTCTCGTATCTACATTCACGTTTCCAATTTATTGTTGACGAGTTGACAAACATAAGCACAACAAACAGATTGTATGCAAACCCAATATTGTTGTTAAGTTGTTATCCACACCGCAGTGCAACTTCTGATGATACAGGTAAAGCTAGGAATTTGTCAGCACCAAACTGTTCAGTAAAAAAAAAATGTAAATTACATGGAGAACAGTATTCATTTTCCAATCAGAAATTTAACTCGGCAGATTTCCAAAGAATAGTAGAGACCTTTAGAATCAGCAAATTATGCAAAATGTGAATTTAAATGAAATGTTTATTTCTACTAAAATCAGCTTTACAAAAATTATGCGAGGTCATAGGTTACTGACCTGTGCTGTCGATAATATAATTTACTATTACGCTAATATTATCGTTGTTGAAACTTGATATTCTAAACATAAATTTCTTTGTTTTACAAAACGATTTATGGCAGGAAACATCTGATCGAAATTTGAGTTTTATCTTTGAAATTATCTGTAAAAATGTTATTTTTTGATAAGTAATTACGCTTCCGTTTTACATATTGGAATTTTCAACAAATGAAGTAATTTCATGCTTTGTTTCGAGTAATTCTAGAAAATAATGAAGTAACAAAATACAATCCGATATTAACAAATTTTGATAATAGTATCCAAAATCAACAGTTCAAAGGAAAATATTAATGATGTGAAAGTTCTTTTCACAATCACGGCACATTTCAAATAGAAATTCTTATCATATATTTTGAAAATAAATAAACCTGCAAAAATATTTAAACATATTTCTTTCTGTCTGTCAATCTGTGTTTAAACAATGCTACCAATATTTCAACTGCGATATTGAAACACCTACATCAGAATTTTCTCTTCAAGAAATACGATGCTATTTCGTCGTATGTAAAAACTCCAAAAAGTTTCAGTTCCTTCGCTCTATTTGCCCGTCTTAACTTCTTATGAGTTTTCCCAAATAGTTTCTTAAGAGTATATGAAAAGTGTATAGACAACAAACAACAAAACAAGCTTAACCGTTTGTTTCTTGTAAAATAATCTCCGAGTATACTGGCCGTAGTTTCTTTAGTTATTCGCAGCTGGTAGAACAATGTTTATATTTTGACTTCCCAAGTTTAAAAAACGCAGTAAAGTTGTATTTCAAGAAATGGGAAACCAAGTCATGGTTCAACTTAGCTAAGAAATCAAACTTATCAACTTATTTAAAACTATTTAATCGAAAATCCTTATACATAACGATGATGTGTTTTTGAAGACTTATTAGTATGAAAAATGTCCAATCGGCAACGACCACGTTAATGTTAATCGCTCGACAATGTAGTTACAATTATTGATTTTATATCCAAGACGTCATTACCATTATGTTTTATTCCCATGAGCGTACTTCATTAAAATTCGTTATTTGGTTTCCCTATTGCCCTAATTGGCGTAAATAGATTGTTTTTATTTAGGATAGAGCTACGAAAATATTTGCACAAGTCATCCCTGAACCCGAAAGGGATCAAGTCCGGTAGTAACGCACTTTAATGGTTTTTCGTTCTAAGCGCGTTAAAAGCGTCCGGAATCCGAAGCCGTTAATCGATTAAACGGCCGCATTCGTCCCTAATTAAATTAAACAACGTTTAGGAATTCCGTTTTTCCAATTGCAGTCAGATAGAAATCCGGTTATAGGCCGATTCCTTCAGAACTACCTAGTTATGGTTAATTTATACAACAGTTGCATGATAAAGCTGTGCCAAACCACCGCAATCCGCAGTAGCGTAAACAGATAGAGGGAACGGAGTTGACCGGAATTACCCGGATCCGCTCATTAATTAATAAAAAGCGTCTAAATCGGATTAGTCTGTGGCGACGCGAAGTTTTCAAGGAGTCGAACAATTAAATGCATCGTGTCCGGACTTTGCGTGCTCCGGGTGACTCCGGACGGTTATCGCGTTTAAATATGGACGGCCCCATGGACATATTTCACGGTTATGGGCGATGTATGTGCATGGACGTAGACAGAAACGGTTAATTTGAGTTTTTTATTTCAGTAATTAAGTTATTACGTGACGAAGTCGTATTTTCGGAAAGGGGAAACTTTGACGTAATTACCATCTTATTGGAGAGGCATGTAACACGGAACAATGGACGTGTGCAAATTGAGCAATAAATTTTTTACGTTATCACCTTGTGTTTGTGGCACAATTACAGCTACAGATTTACAAACGTGGAAGGTGATTAACAATGAAGTTAATTGGACGTTAGGAAAACACGATAAGTTGTGTGTTTGCGAAAGAAAAATAATTTAACTGTGCGCTTGGTAAGCAAATTAGCAATATTTGATTTTGTAGGTACTCATTATAACTACACGAGAAACATTTCCCTGCATTTCTTCGTCTTCCATTTCAGTTTTTTTTGAATAAAATTCAATGAGTGAAGAAATGTTTTTTAATAAATCAAATAAACAATTGACAATTTAGATGATTAAAAATCATTTCTACTGTCCTGACTTAGGTCTAAATTACTTTTGTGTCAGTTAAAAAAATTGCAACGTACTCAAGCCAAGAATAGCAAAGAAAAATCGATCCAAGTTTAAATTCCGCTTCTGTATTCAATTTACAAAATTGAACAAATTGAAGACGAACAATTTGTAGCATCAACAAATAGTTGCTTATACTGAATTAAAGGCTCACGTTTGTTTCGTCAACACTTTTATTGTCAAAATTATTGTTTTTACGGTTTCAAGATAAACAATTCTGCAATAAGCTTTCACCGCTAATTCCGGAAAAGGTCTTTTCCCCCGTATTGGAGTGTTTAAGTCGCTCCCAGAATATTTTTGCAAGCTGATCGAATTATGGGTTCCCTTAGATTTACGACTGGATAAAAGTGGCTACTTTTTGTGCGAGCCAAGCTAATTTATTAAGTAATAAATATTGGAAAATGCGTCTGAATCGGGTGTGTGTCGGTTTGTTCTCTCTTATATGGTTCAGTCTTCATTTAAATAATTCATATAAATTTCCGATATTGAATAATTTGAGGGTTTTCATAATATATGAAGTGTCTCAGAGTCGAAGAAAATTTCTTGACATGGCAATAAACTAGAAGAGGGGGCGTCGAAAAAAGATGTGTTATAGACATTTCACGGACTTTAGCTGGGTAAATTTATTTTTGTGAAAGGCAAAAAATGTGCGGAGCTTTTGAGGGAGCAAAAACGGAAAGTCTGTGGTCTCGGAGGACCTTAGCTTATCTTCCAGCGGCTCTGCGTCGTTTCCTTCTAACTTTATTAGGAATATGAGCCCGTGTTGGCCGCGGCCGTTGCGTCTTTCCCTTCGAGGTGCTTCACCAGTTCGTCGGCCATTAAAATGCGAATGTTGTTCATTTTTCATTTTTTACGAGATTTAAAAAGTTGCACGCAAACCTCGAGATGTTTTATTTTATATTTTTCGCTTTTGTGGATGCGAGAGGGTTAATGTTTTATTACAATATGCGTTTCGGAATTTATGCCGCGCGTCGCCTTTTGTGCCGGTTTAAAACCGTATTTATGAACACTATTTTACTAACTGTTTTTCTTATTCGCCTGTCGGGATGATGAATGGCTTTTTATGAGAACCCACCACGACCGAATCCCGAAAGGTGGTTACGCCAAAATTACACAAAAACATCAACGGGAGTTAAATACCCGCGAATCAATCATCGCTTCACACGATCATTAAAATCTCTTCAACTTCTCAGCTAAACGACATGCAAGGAATTATTTCAATGTGCTAAACTGACTGAAAATAAGCCAATTTATTTCACACAATAATAGCATGTTTTCTCCCGACATAACAATTAAACCAACTGCTTTTAATTTATCTTAATATCAAAAGGTTAAAATTCATAAATGTTAAGCTACTATTGATAAAACATCTCAAAGCGGAAACTTGACAACGCATTGGAGCTCTTTTATTCGAGAGCACATTTCCATGAATCTTATTCTTATTACAGATGTGCTTAAGAATATATCACAATAATATCAATGAAGCGCTCGAGAGTTCTCGGATCATTGGTTTTAAATATTGGAATAGCTTCTATTTGTTGAACTTCAACGACTAGAATTATCTTCTGACCCGTATAAATATGAATAAACCCATACAAACACAGAGGTTGTACCTTTCGGGAATATTCTTATTGATTAGAAAATTATATAATTTCCAACTTTGTTGTTTTACTTTCCAGACACAAAACAAATGGAAAAATTATCATGAGAATATATTTTTACGTTTTTCCAAGTCGTAAGTTAGAAACTTTTGTTAACCACAATTTAAAGTTGTAGTTACTAATTCTGTACATTCTTTCGAAAAATACAAATTAGAACTTACTACACTGGCTCTCTTTTACTTATGAGTAGTTTTGCGAGATTATTAAAATATTTCTTTAAAATGCGATCCACGATTTATGGAGGGCGAGGTAAGAGCACAATTTTTTTAACAAAATCAGTGCCATTCAAAAATTTGTATTGTCACTCTTCACAAATTTTTCACATCTTAGAACTAGCACTATTCTCTAAAGAAGTGAGATTTCATTCATTAATTCCCGGCTCCGTCTACAAACTCCGTTTAGCTCAGCCACTGCAAGTCTGCTCTATCTCTCCCCGGAAACAACATTTAAGTTTACTTTTACATATTCAACAATAAATTTAAGTTTTAAAGACGTATTTTGTAGTAGATATAAACTGTCAAAAATATCAAATTAACGTTTACTGAAAAGTTGGCAGTATGTCACATTATGTCTTTCTCGGAGGGACTAAAATCTAAATTGCATGCCTTGAAGCTAGCATTATTTAAAGAATGTTTACAGAAGGTCAAAAAGGGTACCGTTGCATAAATGATACGCCCGACGATTGAAAGTTTCCGAACTAAAACAGCCACTTTCTTGTTACGAAAAGAGATCCCTAGGAAAAAGCACGCAAAGAATCAGACACGAACCACAATAAAAACTAGAAACGCAATAAAACAAACCGAAAGAAAATATCACCTACATAATTCACATCAATTATTGCAAATGTCACCGACACTATGCACTTTCGGAGAGATGTACTCGGTAAAAATGCGACTGTGGAACTCACCCCTTTTGTCTCACCAAAAGCCATTATGTTAATACAAAAGGGGATAGAGTGGCCAAGTCGTATATCATTCTAGACCAAATATAGACCCTTAATTTGATAAAGAAGATGGAGAGACAGAATTTTTTCTTATTACTTGAAAAACATTAACGCCCTATTAAGAGAAAGAATCTCTTTCCTCGAGCGTAGCGTAACTAGCAATATCAAGTGACTGATTTGCTTCATTATCCCTTTCTAGACTCCATTATTTGTGTCATACAAACACAATGACCTCACTGTGTTTTCTGCTCCGCTTTGCACCCCAAAAATTCCTTGCCTCATTCACAATTGAACAAACGGTGCCCTGAAGGGTTTACACAAACGCCCCTAATTATGACATACCTGCATGAATTTTCGGCGTAAAAAGAGGACGAGAAACACTTAGCGAGAAGTATTTCCTGTTATAAAAGTATTTAAATTTTTTGCAAGCTATTATTTCACGGCAAGAGGTTGCGGAGATGACCCGATCTTGCGCTGGCGAATTCAATAAATATTTTATAACTTTTAGGTCAGGAATTTGGGGTATCACAGTTTCTGATTGTGTAACCTTTTGTGTTTAGGTGTCAGCTGGGTTAAGAAAATTTCAACTTGCGTATGTAAAATTTATAATTCTACCCGGATTTTTGCGGCTGCTATGTTCTCAATGTAAATGATAGCGCAGTCTTGATCGTCACGTAGCTTCTGTCGGGTTCAAACCAACGAGGATCTATTTTAGAACGCCGGGAATTAATCGAAGGCGTTTTCACATCGAAAGTCTGGTAATATGAAAAATCCATGGTTGGCTACATGTTAATTAAAATCTCCCAATTTGACAGCCGGAGTTGCGTGCTCGTTGAATATTTTGTTAATCGGATTCCTTCACGATACTTTTTAATAGTTTGTTTTACCGAAACGAACATGTGTTACCTTATATTTTAACGTTAAAACATTACAGATGTGGCGACGATCAGAATGTAAATTTGTCAGAGAAGAGCTTTTCATAATTTTAGAGACGTCAGCTATTTTAATCCCTTTGAGTTCTCATGTACTTACTAAACAGACATATCAATAATGATATGAAGGCCACCACAAGAGGATCGCTGGTTTTAATGCTCTAGGTATAATCAACAGATTACCTTCTCGCAGAACTACACAACAAAGCCTCACTATCAGAAAATCTCAAACTTAATTAATGGCAAAACAGTCTACCCACTCTCCTCCCTCTCAACTACTCCGAAGAGCTTTAATCACAAAATTGATAACAACACATAAATCTGATACCAATCAATTCAGCAGAGCTCCCAAAAATTCTCAACGAAATCTTGATAATGAAAGGCTATATAAAAAGTTTGAGTGGAGTTAAAGTGCCTCCATGACCTTATAAGAATCATCTTCATTTCTATTGATCCTTATATGTATTCAAATATCGTATGTTCTCATCTTTAGCAACAAAAAGTACATCTTTTCTACTTTAAATATCATTCTTTGGAGTCTTTAGAAAACTTTTCTCAGGTAATGGAGCAGTTATATTCCGATTTATCATATCTTGATGATAAACTCGCCACAACTTTTGCTATTTCGTCTATATCAGACATATCTACTCCAATCTCTTCAAACTTGCTCCGTGGATGCCGAATTTTGCAATTTTTACTTAATATAAGCTTGTTAATAGAAGATTTGTTATCGTGACCGCAAGCTTGGAAGTCTTTCTGTCATTAAGAAAGGCAAAATTAACACTTGCAAACTCCACAATTTTTTTATATGAAATTCAATAGACTCACTGCATGAAAGAACAGTATATGTGAATTAAAATAAAATTGTTGTTAATAGATGGAATCAATTACAAAATTTTATCGATCATCAATAAAGCAAACTCATAATCCCAATATCCTTCCAACAAAATACGCACTGAATTAAAAGTGATAGGAAGAAAAGCCTCAAGAGGTTTCGTTGTTTCCGAGAAGCAGAAATGGAAAAGCTAAATATTGCATGGAAAACAATTTTTCTAAATGTACAACAGTGAGCTTTAAATAAAAGCGTTGACAAGTGACACGGTATAAACGGGCGAACTCATCACTGCTTTTTTATCAATTTTAGATTCGTTTTCAGACAAAAATAGCACGTTTGTTCTAGGAAACATAACTTGCATCTACATAAATCAAGAGCGACAGCCGCATGTCGGTCGCAAATTTAATTGAGGACACAACTAATATTGCAAAACGTCAGCGATATCACACCCCGCATTATATTTAGCACTTTTGCTGCGACACAGATAAACCGCTGCAAAGACTAGACGCAAAATAGAAATGTCGCGAGTATTGTGAGATATTGCTGCAAAACGAACAAAAAGGGAATCCACGTTTCAATTAAAACATGCACACAAAGAAGTAATTCATTTTTAGAACAACAGTAAATTAATCAAGCATTCGAAAAATAATTGCGTTTGGAAATCCTAAGGTTGAGTTGTAATTGTTTGACAAAAGTTAGCGTTCACACTACTGTTAAATGTAGTGGTAATGTTACATGCAAGTTTGCGTGTATTTTATTTGCCTTGTGTTTTAAAAATAAGCACGAAAGGAGAAATGTTAAATTTGACCGTTAAACTTTTTGAAAATTTCTAATGAGGGGATAAATCTTCGGTAACGTTTCATCCATCAAGACGGGCGCGGTATTAAAAACCTAGCACTAATTCTAAGAACAAAAAGGAATCCCCGGAAGACCGAAACACGGAATTAAAGTCAATTTTTCTCCTTTATTCTGTCATGTATGACGACTGTCTTTGAAGGGTTTAAATCGCATCCAGCAATGCAAATGTGTCACTCCCACACACGACAGAAACCCATTCAACTCTGCAAAAGCGAGACCGATGGAAATCAGTTCCCTTTGATACAAACTTATTAATACATTATTTTAAGCAACTCCCGTTCGTCAACTTCGCACACTAAACAATTCGCTGTTGCGACTGGGTTTTCCAGATGACACTTGTCAGGTGGAGCGTGCTCGTACGTGCTATTGATTGCTTCAGCTTTGACGTCTAGAAATCAGATAACGACATTAGTTCCAGACAGGATTTTATACAAGTGGGCGATTTTTCTATAATGGAACGCTTGCAGCGTCCGAAAGAGAAAAGACAGTCATTGGACAGCTATCAGTCAATTCCATCTCAACGCACACGAGTATTGCGTCCGTTATCCGTTTCTAATGGAAAACGACAGGTGACTAACCGCTTTCGAAATAGTTTCCTAGTGGCCAAACAAACTCGAAAAGAAGAATCGCTCCGGGACGCAGACACAGTACACAGAACTAACTACATCTAGACAATTACTTGGAATTTGCACGAAACTGTTCCAACTGCATGCGAAACAGTTTAAGTTGATTTTATTCAAATGTGGGATCTTTCAAATGACCAAATTCGGGAATGGTCCAATTTATCTAAAGTTGCTATGAGGAAAAAAAAGAAAAATCAAAATTAACTTCAAGGCTTTCTTCTGGGACCATCTCCTTTTCATAAATTTTGTATGTAAGAACTTTTCAAGTACATCTATTTCTTACCTAATGGAATTACCTTTAATTTTTTATTTAATAAAAACATACAAAGTTCTCTTTTTCACTTTAAAGGAAGATTCGACGTCATTGGATCGTCATTCGGCTGTCCGAGAGGTCAAACGATAAAAATTTATTAGGTACGGGTATTTTTCAACTTGAATTTTTTTTGTTTCTCTACCTTCAACAGTCTAATGGGCTATTTTATTTAGATCTGTAAAGATTAAAAGAGACTTATCCAGTAGTACTCTTCTATTATTTTTTTCCAAAAATCCTTTAATCTAAGTAATCCTAAGTTTTAATGCGAACTTTTTTAACTTGCTTTTCATGTTGAATCTACTTGAAAGTAAACTTGAACAAATCAAAAACTCCATTAGAAAATAATTTGTGTTGTTCATGAAAAAAATAAGCTAAATTTTATAGCGAACATAGCAGGGGGTGAGAATAATGTGTCGGTTCTTTTCCTTTTAAATTCTGAGAGCTTTTGTCAAACCTCAGCGGCATTATCATTTCTTTAAAAAACTTCTCTGTTCCGATCATAGATCATGTTGATTTGTATTTCATAGAAAAGTAACAGTAACCTTTAAGATGTTTATTGTATAGCATTAAGTAAATTCGATTAGGAACACATCTCAACCCTTTCTTTGAGGACGTCGATTCAATCTCTGAGATTTGTGTAACTCCCTTATTTCTTTTTTATGTAGAGCATTTCTTTGCCTTTCGTAAAATGGGCTGACCTTTCGTAGCGTGGCTTGAGAACATGCGGTGGTGGGCCTCGACCGGCCCAGTTCGATTTAAGAAGTAAAGGATGATGTTGTCAGTAGCAGGTGGCGCTGTTGGCGACATGAAATGCGATAGAGATGTGATCTGACAGCTTAAGACTTTTCTAATTTTATTATTTTTCTTTCAGATAGATTGTGTTTTTTTCCTTTTCCCAATTCGACTTATCTGGAAATTCCGAAGACAATATTTCCATCGTCGAGTAAACAATAAACAACATCCCCAACCCTCGCGAACCGCTAACGATAACATCGAGTAATTTCCAAATGGTTTGTGTAATTTCGATTTGAAGCAACATCTCCCATCCCCTTTCACTTGAAACTCAAAAAAAGTAATTGCTAAAGTCATAAAAAACTTCTGCAACGCGGCACAATTTATCTGATTCGCGCTCGCTACTGAAGAAACTGATGGATTTGTGATTTTATAGGAAACATCTATACGAGATGTTGGACAATAAAACTGCACACGATAAATCGGGTTTTCCACAAAAACTACTGATGGTATTACGCCCGATATTAAATTGATACTTTTAAAAATAATTATCGACCACTACGAGCCCGTCATTGTTCCCATAAAAGAAAATCGACGTTGCTGACGCCGGCCGAAACTAATCTCCGGTTAATAAAGAATCCTGAAGGGAAATCAATCCGGGATTAAGCAGCAGCCGAGACCCTGAAAATACACACCTGACACCCCACAAAAGCATTCGGTTAATCGAAAACTGCCGAAATTAACAAGTTTGCAAAAATTTTCTGCTATTCAGTGCCGGAAAGATACTTCAACTTTTCTTTTATTGGTGATAAAGAATCTTGAAAGAAAATCAATCGCGCGTTAGCCAGACGCAGTGGCGTGAGAAAACTCCCAAATAATTCCTTGGCTTCTCAGAAAAAATCTTGACGGTTCCATAATTAAAAGATACACGAGGGTAAGTTGATTAAAAAAAATGAACTGGAAAAAAGCGAAATGTCGCGGCGACGTGTTCCAACTTCCGATTTTCTCATTTATATAGATTCCTTTCGATTTAAAGCTAGCATGACAACTTGTCATTGCCTCAAAGCGATTCATGTAACTTTAACTACATGCATCCATCAACTCAAATTTGGAAATTTTTAACTCAAGGCTGACAGATAAGATATAGAGAAGTTGACTATACAACTCGCTCCTTATTTTTAACCTCCTCAACGTCTTCGCAGAAGATAACTTTACTTTCTTTATGTGCCTTGAAGTTCTAGGTCCCTTCTGTAATCATTGAATGAAACAGACCTTAGCGCCCTTCTAGACCTCAAATTTACCTTGTGAAATTTATTAGAGTATGGCACGACTTGGGGCAGAGGGAATAGAAGACTATACTTTTCTGGGGTTTCATACAATGTCTCCGGAAGCAAGAAACTGGTTTAGTAAAATGGTGAATATCTACTGGGTGTCAAGTCAAAAGATTTCATTCAACTTGATTCTACGAACTTGCATTAATAAATCGACGTTTACAGTCACTTTGAAAGTTTACAAATTAAAGGGTATTCAGTAAATTGCTGCCAGACAAATGAATCGAGCACGAAGGGTATGAAAATTTAACATTATCCAAGCACAAAAGCCGATTAATTTATCAAAATACAAACATGCTCTTATGCTCATTTTGAAAGGCAAATAATAAAAAAAAAAGATTTGTGTTTTGTTTTGTGCATAATATATTCACTATTTGTGTATACAACTAGCAAAAATAAATTATTGAAATTACCCGTACAGCATGTGCCTGTTTAAAGTCAGTTAATTTATTACAAATCGTTGAAAAAATGTATAACTTAAATGTTAACTTGTGTATGCAAACAGCGCTGCTTGAATAAAATGAAACTAATAATTTCATTATAAAGTGGAATAACAGTCTCTTTCCAAGCTTTGTTTAATATTTCTAAAAGTTGAAATTTATAAACTGTAAATCATTTTTCTACATTTCCGGAAAAGTTACAAAACCACAGAAGGCAATAAATCAACTAACTAAACGTGCGTAGCAGAAGAAAATTGGAAAATTGATAATGGGTCAAAGGGTGCGCCTCTAATATATGAGGAAAAAAAGATAGTTGAAATAAATAGTTGTCGTTTGAATTTATTTCAAAAAAAAGAAACCCACTGTGCAAGTGTGACTGTCATTCAAAACTTCTATCTTCACGAGTTCTTTTAACACTTAGTTTCTTTTATCATTATCTGAATTTAGCGCGTTTATCCAACGTGCAACAGACACTTCTATCCGTTGTTTATACCACCACAAGATGGAACAAGTCTGATAACTTTCCTAATTAAACCAGCAAAATGTTAAGTCGAAGTTTGTAAAACAACACATTTTAAATCTTAATGTCGACACAAAGTCAGCCAGTGATTTTCCTAGATTTAAATAAAATCAACGGATATTAAAAGTATGATGAAACATTTCAATTTAACAAACAAGCCATTATTATTTAAAATCTGTGTATCTTTTGAGATAAATTATTAAAGATATCGAATTTTGCAAATATTTAAAGTTGAATACATCGTTTTAATTATGGACTTCAAGACAGGAAAAATTCTAGCTACATTAACAAACTTTTCGTTATGACAACATTGAAGGAGCTGAAATTAAATAGTTTCATAGTTTCAACAGTGCGCAAAACGATATTGATAACTCTTCAAATTTTATTTAACTTGTTTTTTCCAAAGGTTCCTTCTACGGACTCTTGTTCCTCTTGAGAATGTATACCCACATAGTTGTAAACAAATTATCGCTCTAATTAATAGTTCAAATATTTTCTCGGAGTTTTATTTTACTTCAGTGTTGCCATTGGCTATGATCCAATTCACACAATATTACAAAAATTTGTCTTAAAAAAAACAACTTGTCTTCTGGGATAACAAACTTCTTAGAGATAGCCTCGCTTAATCAAATAAATAATTCAAATGATTCGCTTTATGTAAACCTGAATAAAGCTTGAATTTTATTTTTAAGGCCTGGTTCGATTAGCTGTAATTGTTGTCCTTCATTCCAAAACGCATATTAAAGCTTTTAGTGCAGCTTAGCGTAACACTAGAAAAAGTACAAAAATAACACAGAAATTCAATATTCTCATGCAAAATATAAACCGTCACCGCTTGTATCCCATTAGAGCCAATTTCAGTTTTTACTTAGTTGAGTAAAATTATCAGAACGGGTAATTCTGTCTTCACATTTGGAAGTTACAAATATTTCAGTTTGTGGAATTTATACAACCCAGAAGCAAGTCCGTGTTGGCAACGTTGCCAAGTTCGTCCTTTTCCGTTTCTAGTAGGTATTTTTAGCAACTCCGTATTCAGTGAAAAGAGAACAAGAAGTATATAAAAAAAGTAGTGAAAATTATGTTTGGTGCATTCACAATTTAATTCTATAGTTGTGTATTCTGTTTGCAGTGAAGATCTCCTTTACCGACCCAGCAGCAAAAAAAATAGTGTGTGAAACATGAAAAATTGAGAATTTTTTGTTAAAAGTAATATTTTTCTTGCATATGTTGCAACTTCTTCAAGCATTCTGATTTTCGTTCGGTCCAGAAAAATTCTTCTTAAATAATTCTATCAATAGATAGACTAAGCAAAGATTATGACTGACTTTTATTTAGGTAATTTATTACCCATATAAGTACTATAATCTTTTCAGTCTATAAATAAATATTTTCAACAAATAAAGAACTGCGACTGCTTTGACTTCGTAGAATGTTAGAACATTACTGTTTGAAATTTTAATATTTAATTAGAATGGAGTGTCGGGAAGACAAAAGTTTTCAAGCACAAACAAAAAATCCTAAGCCGGCCCTGCATACGCAAGTAGCGTTGTAAATAATGTAACGAAACTAAAAACAAAAAAGTTTGACCCGCAGTTGGTTGCACTTTTGAAGTTCAAACCGCGAAATTGTTCGTTTTTGTGATCATAGATACAGAGTTAACATCGATTTTAAGGTGTTAAATTTAGAGTGATATTCAGAACGAGACTGCGTCAATAACAGGGCCGTGTTTTAATTCTACAGTTTAAAAAATAATTAAAGGATAAATGTCAGAGGAGATATTTTTTGCTTTGTGGCCTAATTTCGTTCGAAAATAGTGTAAGAAGCTTCCGTGACACGGGTCCAATTATATCGGTCAGGATTTGGGCCCTGATAGTGCTATTAAGTTAGCCTTCATACATAACGAGCATAGGTGGGTTCGAGGCAGGTTTCGGAATGTCGGGAATAATAATTATTAAAATTATTGGTATTAGGTCGTCAGGAGTATGAAGAAGGGACGTAGCCCCCTTGGGTGCCCCTTAGTGAGGCCCTACGGGATGTTTATGAAACGGAGGCGATCGGCGCAGCAAAACGACCGATTAAACGGGTAGGCAGAGAGACGGGGGTTAATCCTTTAACGTCGGCATTGCCTCGAAGGCGGCACCGTAATTTTTTGATCGGATTACGTTGAACTTTCCACTTGGCGTTAATTACCGTAATTAATCCATTATGCTATGTAAATAATCAGTTAATTACCGTGGACGTTAAAACCTAACTCCGCGGAGATTTTTGACAGCACGCCTCGGCCTAATCTAATAAAATCAAAATATATTCAAAGGCGGCAACGTCAGCGGCGCAATATTAATAATTTTAATGAGCCAATAAACCGACCTTTTGAGAAGCCCTAGCCAAAACCCGGTATTATCGACCGTTCCCCCGACTTGTTGGGGAGGAGGGGCAGGAGGAGGTGTGCTGAACCGACCCTCCATTCGACCGAAAGTCTGACACCTAGAAGGAGTCACGCAGAGTCGAAACAAAACACTCCCTACAAGGATTAGAGATTGTCACTTGCTTTCAGATGAGTGGATCTTGCGAACAATAAAGTGCTTCTCAACACCAAGACACTGAATTTACAAACTTTACCATTTTGAACGGATTCTGACGGTCGCTTGCCAAGGGATCTTCTAAATCGAACACAAGATCCCTCGGCCAATTACCAGATAAATTCACTTTCAACATAATCCTGATTTTCTTATTCATAAACTCAACACATTTACAAAAATAATAACTCGTCAGCTACAAAACTTTGATAGAGTTTATTTTAATAAGAATCTCGAAAAAAATGCCAACAAAAAGAAAAACAAAGTGGAAATTAATATCTCCGTTAAATCAACTCCAAAAGAGATTTCTTTGGCTAGCCAAAAGCCTCAGCTAAGGGTGCTAAATGCATTGATTCCAGTGGCTTCAAGGTGAAGAGAACTTACGATCAATGAATTCGATAAGCTCATTAGCTTCACTCAATTTCAATTTTGTCTAAACGATTTTAAATTTGTCACTTTATTTTAAAGAAACAGGATCATCTTGTTGGTACAGGTGTAATTCTTTTCGCATCGGTAACTTAATTTGCTTCATTCTCGTTCCCCTAAAAGTCTCTTACGAATTCAGAAACAAAAAAAAAATATACAAGACCATATCCAGATTTTTTTAAATTTTTCTATTAAATTAGCTGAAAACATTTCTGAGATCGATCACAGCATCCCTTGGCCTTTTCCAAAGCACCAAATTCAAGGCTGAACTTCCATTCAATCTAATCCTCATTTCCTTATTCATAAACTCAACGCATCGACAAAAATAATAACTCGTTTTGACTAGCAGAAGTTTGATCGAGTTTATTTTAATAAAGAACTCGAGAAACATGTTCACAAAACTTCAGAAAGTCGAACTCTATAAAGAGCGACGAGAGAGATTAATTTCTCCGTTAAATCAACTCTAAAATGAGCACTTTGTTTTTCTATTATTACTTTTATCACTAGGATAAACACCACAAACGTTAAGTGGTCTAACTTTTTATTCTTTTATCACGTCAGTCTCCTCCAAAATGGTGTTTCGAATATGACCAATTGTGGTCGTTATTTCACCGCGGCAAATTCGAATCGACCAGCCACAAATTATAATAATGCCGACACATCGTTTTATCTGTAATGGTCCCAGATAGAAATGATCTATGGGTAATTCCGACCATATTTTGTTTCGGAAATATTGGGAAATAAAAGGGGAGATGTACCATTTAGATAATAAATTAGCCAGAAAATTGTTCTTTAATGTCTCTGATATCTATGCAGTTTTTCGTCCAAGAGCATTACGTCTGCTAAATGCAAATCGCGCCGAAACATCCCGTACATTCTAAGTGAAAAAAGTCACACTTGGGACTGCCCTATAGCTTTGGAATAATTACTTTTTCGTAATGTCTCAATTAAAACTTTTTGACTGTCTAATAGGTCCGATTGCAATAAAAAAATCTCATTTTATAACCGGACCGTAAACGCAAAGCTCAACTGAGAGTCTTTATTGATATAAATATGTATCTAAATGTATTTTTTACTATGTAAGAATTTTATTCCATCATAAACGGCCTAATAAAACTTCCCAACAATAATGGGGGCTTATTGTTGCATGAATTATTAATTTAAAGTGGGATTATCAGCTGAATGGCCTGTTTGTCCCTCCATTATCAATGGCATTTAAACCCCGTTTATTTGTAGATAAAGAAAGAAATTAACTGCGTCCGAAGACCTCTGACACGAGATAAAATCAATAACACAAATTTAACACAAAAATTCGTAATATCACTTTCGGAGGTCTATTTCTGATCCTACTTTCTGTTACAAGAAAACAACTTCAAACAACTTACAACTTGTGGACACGTATATTTTTAACATCAACTGACGGAGGTTGATTTTACTGCGAATAAACTAGAGCGAGTAGTGAGAGAGCAGACTAACATGGAACTTTCAAACTTTGCTTTATGAAAAGTATAGTGTCTTGTTTATGTAACTTTTATTAAGCAGAAATTCTGAGAATCGGTGTTAGAAATATTCCAAGATTATAACAGGCTACTTGACATCCTCGCGACAACAATCGTAGGCCTAACAACCTCGATGGACTGTTTGTTCCTTGTTACACTGGCTTGTAGTGTTTATTATAGCACTGTACAAATGCTACTAAAGCTTGCTTCTAGGTGTCATGCTCCGTAAGTTCTATTCTAGAAATTTAGGTACGACAATGCAGTGTCTAATATTAGAAACAGATAAATGATGACAAACAACTTTATTCTTGTCCTCATGCAAATTCAAGTGCTTCATTTTTCTGCTGTCTCGTGTATCGAGGGTGAAATATTTTTCACCATTCTTGTAGTAAAAGGCATCCTGTGCCTTCCGGTTAATTGTTTTTAATACAATATTAGGAAATTGAACAACAAAGTTTAAATTTCAAGGTTGTCCTCATTGTTAGGAGGGGTGCTCAGCAACAGTAATGTGCAGATTTTATAGCAGAACCTTTAATACAATTCCCATAGAAAGGTCCATAAAAGTAATTCTAAAGAATTCTAAAGAATTTTAAAAACTCAATGAAATAGAATAAAAAAATTAATAATCTAGAAAATCAGAAAATCTAAGAATTTGAAAAATCTACAGAAACAGCTAGGATCCAAAATCTACAGGAACTGGGGAACATAAAAGTGTAAACAATTCAAATATTATGAATAATTTAAAATCCACATGAAAATCTACAATATCAAAGGATTGAAATGTAAGGGATGTAAAGATCGCAATGGACACAAACACATTTTAAATTATTATTATAAATTAAATCATTAATGGATAAAAGGGTTTAAAATGAAAAGAAAAAAGTTGTTGTCATGTAACCACAGTTCGAAACCTAAATATTTGATATTGCCGCTGTTTTCTTTTCCAAATGTTGCCGTATTGAACAAAGTTACAAGAACATTAAAGAATATTTTCGAGTGACGATAAAAAAATACAAATAGTATATTTAAAAGAACAAACAAAAATTGTATTGAAGTGCCTTCTGATCTTGATATTAACTGAATAATATCAGTTTTAAAATAACCGATATGCCAAAAGTTAAAATTAAAATTAGATAGATTTTTAATCGAACTATGAAAGATCTAATACAAACTATCCACTACCGATAAGTTGTTAAGCGAAATACCTGGTCGACATCAAAATTTGTAATATAATATTAAGTTAAGATTTTACGTAAAACTTTTTTTTTTTAAATTGCGTATGAGTATTCCTGTTTTTCTTTTTTTTATAGCAGACTTTAAAGCGTCCTTTATTAACAAATAACGTTCCTCGAAATATTTATTTTATGAATAGATTGATAGTATCGTGGGTTAACTGCACTGTACTCTGATTTGATTTGAAACGACAATGTTTCTCGATACAGAATCTTCAATATAGTTTCCTGCTGTCGATGATTTCCATCCGCAAATTCGTTTAACCGTGACAAGTAGAGCACCGTGTTTGCCAACATCGTAGCTGTGGAGCGGCGAAAGCAATTCCCAACACACGTTTCGGGATGTGACAACTTTGAAAAATTCAAACAGACTAATGAGACACTTTTCTGTCTGTAGTTGACAAAGAATCTATAAAATATTTTCGCTCAATATCCAAAAAACTAACTTCACCGTTTTTATCGGTCATACAGAAGGATCGATCTTTCTTGGTCTTAATATCAATAAATTAAACAACCATTACCGATTGTGGATCGTCAATATTGTAAACTTCTAACTTGTACAAACTGTCAGTTCTTTAAGTTTAAAACCCCATTTTACATATTAGTTTTTAAATCTCACCATTCAAGCGTACACCAAAAATTTAATTATTTTATTCTGCGTAAACATTTCCGATTTTTTAGGCTCATAGCCTTCACTTAGTTTCTTCAACAACGTAATTAGTTTGTTGTATCGAAAAATTAACAAGATATTTACTTTGACAGAATTTTGAAAAAATTCTTACTTTAAAATTCCGCAGTTTTCACTCACCAGCAATTTTTCGGAAAAATCTACGAGAAACAATTTTTCACCAGTTCCAATGACATTTTTCCCACTTCTCACTGCCTCTGCAGCCTCTTCCTTTACATATGTGTTTACATCTACGTCTACAATTTTCAACACTTTCAAAAATAAAAAAAATTGCTTATAACAAAAATTCCATAATAACCAATTTTGGGAATCACGATACATCAGTGTTTATTTTTCCATATAATAAATTAAAATCAAAGTTTTTCTTTAAAACCTGCTATAGAAAAAATGTTTTAAACACGACGATAAAGGATCTTTAACCACCAAATTAATTACCTATTTTCACTTGATGGTTAAAGTGGTTTATCGTCTTGCACAATAAATAAGGAAAAATGTATATTTGATGGTAATCTTCGTTAAATTTTTAATATTCTTACCACTGTTGCCCTTTTCCCACAAGGGTCATTACCATTTTGATAAATTAATCTAATTACTGGAACAGGAAATACGAGAAAAAGGAGCTGATTTTTCTCCCCACCCCGTACATCCACTTAAGAGCAGCAAACAACTTTTCGCCTTAAATCAGAAACTTTAGCAGCCACTAAAATGCTTTAAAGTTTTCTTTTTATTGTGAAATAAAGTTCTCTTAAATAATAACAGTAATACGTCTAGCAAGCACCGTAACTTCAGCAGTTTTACTTTAATGACATGATATGGGGCACATTTATAAGTGTATAATGTCCTATTTTTAGCTTTTCTCTTACTTTTCTATTGTCCAAGCTACTACGTGTTTGTGAGAACCTCACTAACCATCTCCGGTTTTTGTGGATCAGTGAGAGTGAAATTTTAATTTGTTCTTCGATTTTGCCGTCGCTGTTGTGAGATCCCGGGATCCCACCGAGTTTCTGATAAATAATAGCTCCCGTATAAAGAGACTGAATTAAAATCAAATTACAGACCACCACCCCTAGCTGGCTCGGTTCTTCATAAAAATGGATTTATTTAGAAAAATACCTAATGATTACCGGGGAGATATAAATAAAAGCTCTGCTTCTATGACACTTATAATTTATAAAGTATTCTTATTATTGTTCTCCTGCTTTCCACGTTAATGGCATTTCTTTGTTTGAAAATTGTCAGGCAATTTGCAGATAACCAATGCTTCTTTCAATTTAAAATGTAAAGCAGTGCTCCTGTTACATATTTTACGTTTTTGTCCTCTTCGCTGTCGAGCGGACGTTGATATGAAATAGATTCTTTTTGATGAAGACATTGCATGATGCTGATGAGCAACAAGGGATTCATCTAATTGGCGGTTTATAATGATTGATTTATTTATCTCGCAGGCGTCGATTTGAATTTGATGATTCTTGAAAAGAAGCGTTAAGAAATAAGAGTTGGACTAATTTAATCGGAAAAGCAATTTGTTAGTCGCAACGTGTGAGTTTAATTAACATTGTGATGGTGCAAGCTCAAGTACAACAAATTAATTGCGTTAAATGTCGCTTTTAAATGAGTATTGGGTAGAAGCTTTTAAGCTCCGTGCAACGCGGCTTCCAATTACATGATGAGGAGATAAGTAAAATTACCTGCCAAAATTATACTTTTATATAAATGTAAATTTGTCCCTAATTTATTGGTATTTACCCGGGCGCAGAAAAGCTGTTTAGTCGGAAATGAAAGTAACGTCTTGGAGGCATTCGTACGACTTAAAATAAACATTATGCGGGGTTTGAATACGTTAAGTAAATTACGTGTAGAAGCCCTAAGTCAATATCGAGCCATCTTTACTACATCTATAAAGCAAACAATCAAAAAAAAAATCCCGCCGATGACTTTTAGTTTGTAAAGTCCGCAAGTTGTGCCATATTGATTTTCAATTTAGTTGCATTAATATTTCGCTTGGAGAGTTAAGTGAAGTGTGTATTTAGAGGGAACTTCTAGTCATTATTATTGATGGGGTTGGCACCCTTGTAGCAGTGCTGCCGCCCTTGCAAAAGTCATTCCTTATTTATCGGGATGAACGAGATACGCCAGCCGAGAGAAATTGCGAAACAACCTGAAAAAACGGAAGCAGAAATTTAGAGGAGTGCGATGCTTTCTCATCTCAAACCACTATTTATTTCGCTTTCCATCTTCCGGTAATACCTGCCTTACTAGATTGACGATTCACAAACGTGCATGTGATCGGTCGCGAACACGACTATTGGGAAATGATCATAATCCGACCGAACCGACGACATATTCCGATCTGACACCAAAAGTTTCAATTACACCTTCTTGACACCCCCGACTCATCGGACGCACATTCAACACCTTTCCACAAACTTCCGATAAAGAATTTTCGGTTTTTTTCATTTCCTTTTTCTCCGCATTGTGTAAACCCCCCAAAACCTTCATATTTCCGCGTCTTATTTCATATTCATCAGATCGTGCGAATGCCTCCACCTTTTTAACACGATGGCTCAATGGCCAACATGTATCCATCACAAAATAAAAAACACATATGTATGCCGTATACTTTTGGTAAACAGGAACAAAGTGCACTGTTATTGATCTCGTAACAATGATAATCACGACGTGAATTCGCTTTTTCATCGACGAATGCTTGATGGAGGCTGCCATCTAGCCATCGACGGATAAATTTATAATAGGATAACAACACCCCATCTGTGGCCTGTCTATTATTAATAATTGCTCCCCAATCGTGGACCTGCCTCAAGCCATTCCCATTATCTAAAATTGTAAGTGGGAATAGGAATATTTTACGCTTAATGAAATTATTACATTGAAGCCTCCACTCAAAAAATCTACTTTGTATTCCCAAAGTGTCATCTGAAACTCATTGTAATCCTCTTTATTCTGTGTAGGTACCCATGGATCATAAAATGCTATACAATCTCTTTCAATTTTCTCCAATTCTCCATTCTACGGTAATTACACTACGTAATCCTCAGAGTCTTAATTTCAATCAAACAGATACGACTCGCACCTACCGCCGCTGTATATTAAACTTTTTCCAGGTTAAAAACGACTCTTATTCTTCCTGAATCAATATTTGTAGACGCTGTTAGAAATTTCATAATTAAACCATCTTTGATTTAAAGACGCGTGGAACATACTAGACATAAATTTGAATTCTTATTTGGAGTTATGGATGAAACGGACAATAAAAACTTTGCTTATAAAACTACGTCCAATCTCAGATATATTTTTCGATTTAATGAAGAAAAATTATTCTTCTATTCAATTTGATTGTTGTCCAAAAACCAAGATCTATTTATAAGGAAAGCGAAGATGTACCTTTATTGTTCAAGGCAATTGAGATTTTGACCAATTTTCAAAAAGCAGGAAAATCGTTACCGTGTAGTTGGATTTAATATGTAGAACTATCTAGTTTGGATATTAAGATAATGAAACCAATTTCTAGCTTGAGAAATTAGGACCCAATTTTATCAAGGTTGCATTCGGTTTTGATACAATTAGTAAACAGATTCAACAGTATATTGATTTCCAGATGTTTCAGTCCACTCTTTAAAAGTTCGTATATCCAAGTAGATGCGTTCTAAATATTGAAAAACTAAGAATATTATAGTGTGTCATTTTGTCTGCAGCGCCGCGACCATTTATGTTGCATGTAACCATAAAACCTGTCACATTTTTCGCGAAAAATACCATGCAAAACCACTAATACCCCATCGGTTTTTACGGGAGATCGAAAAGAGATTGGATATCCTGCCAAAGGTATTATTTTTGACATTGTTTTTCGTTGACACAAATTTAAAAACGAACACCTATGCACCAGTGGGTCATAAATTCGCTAATCCATTTTTAGTAGCTGAGTAAAAAGTTCACAACTTCACAGTTATTTTTACAGACTTTGTATCGCAAAGTTTGTCGGGTGTAAAATGAAAATATCCAAAAATAAATTTATTCCAGAATCGAAAATTTATCGTGTGATTTTATTGCATTTTCTGTAGTAAAGTACATATCCAACTTAGGCGGTTTATTGTTATTTCCCACATAAAAAGAAAAGCAGTTAAGTTTCTTGTACAGCAAATGAGTTTTTCTTCGATCAGTTAGTTTTCAAGTCCATTACGATTATACGAAATTTCAGAGTTCTGTTTTCATTTCCCTTCATTAAGACTCCTAAGTTAATCCGTGCATCACAGTGTCCTATTTTCAGTGCCAATTGTATGAATTTTCAAAGCGAGTAGATGGAGCAAGGGAAGTTTATTAGTCATTAATAGGGTCTGTATAGGTATCTGAAATACCTGCAATTTGGGAAACATCCTCCTTTGTGCTATTCCCGTTCATTTTTTACACTTAATGGTATAAATGTTGTGCAGCAAGCTTAAGCTTTTATTAAGTTAATTTTGAAAACGCGAATGTTACAAATATAGAAATTCCATTTAATGAAAACTGCAGTTTGTGCACGAAGTTCACTCAAAGTTATTGAAACGATTCGTTTTGAAATGATAAAGAAACGCAAAGTTTGTACAAAATAATTTCAAATTAAAATCAGTCGTAATTACTGAGTTTGAATGAAAACAATAAAGACGAGATTTTTTGTCTCCCCTTCCATCTCTCCAATTTATTCGCTTCCGTTCTTTTATCCCAACTTTTAGCATTTGAAATTTATATCCATAAATTTTGGGGAGGTAATATCGACTACATATCTATCAGTTTGATCAAATTGAATCCGATTACATGTTACATTTTCGTTCGTTGCCTCCGGCATATTTTCAATATTCCATACTCTCAAATTTACGTAATTGATAAAATTCTGTTTTTGGTTCTTACCTAATCCGCCTCTGCATGTTCCCAGCATTTAGTCCTCTTCCTCCTTTTTTCCCCCCGATTCCATTACAGTAACGGTCCACGGGAAATAGGAAACTGGCCACAATACAATCGCAGGTACCAGACGACAATAATCCATGTATAAAAAAATCGAGCGGTGGTGTGGAAAATTCTAAACATATTTCATATTTTACCCCTTACCCCTACCGAGAGTGGAGCTGACACGGGGTGGGATTTACGGCCTTACGCTCCGCCAAACACGCCGTAAGAAATTATTAGATGATTATTATTTCTATAACTGCACTTAAACCGCTGCACAAGTACAAACAGAATCCGTTATTTGCCTTTTCAAAGGAAAACCCGGCAACCCTCTGTAGAAATATATGGGGGGTGAAATATCCCTACATTTTAAGACGCTCAACAAGGGGTGCCCAATTAAAAGCGACCGCAACTGCCCCTCCCCCAACTTTTTTAATCTCGCAATTTCTTCGCCAACAAACCAATTCGAATCAAAACTAAAATATTGCCGGCCATTATTCAATTAACCCCGAGCGCTGTTGTGCTGCTCCGTTCGTTCGACAATTTTTTTCTTGTTGCTCGCGATGAAATTGGGTCGTTTATATTCGGAAATATTAATTTTGTCCATCTTTAGCTCTCTTTGGTTATGTACACATAAGGGGCAGCAAAAAATCTCTTCAGTGAAGTTATTGGTTCACGTTCCATTGTCTTTCGCTTGAAAGAGATGAGTTCATCTCGACAATCATTTATGTATGAAGCAAATTAAATGACTACAAGAACCACGAAGAACGAGACCTGAAACAGAATTGATATTCAAAGTGATGGATTTGATTAAGAACGAAAGGTACTCACTTTACGACTTAATCTTAAAAAAAACCGCATTCGTGTTCGAAATCGATGCAAAGTTTTCCTACGTTATCTGATTTAAAAACACTGATTACATCTACTTAGTAACGAAAGTGTGACTTATTAGCTTGCACGATCCTGCTGCATTTCGCTTGAGCTTTAATTGTTTTGTTAAAAGCTGAACATACAGATAAATTTGAATTCCCAATTCCATTTCATGTTTTCTAGAATTGCTCATCAACTTCAGCACATAACAATACCTCACAGTTCTTGTGTTTTCCTTCCAGGTTCCCATTGTTAGATCTTTCTGCCTTTGGCAAATCCCGTTTTCTTGTCTCTGTTTTTCTGCGGTCTCATTAATTTACTTGTGTTTATTCGAATTTCGACATTAATGCTCCTCTGCTTTCACACTCTCTAAAAAAAGTACATTTGATATCCAAGGCCGTAAAAGTGGCGGTTTTGTGGTATAACCGCTCCTTTGAAAATAAATCATACAATAAAACAGACGGCTCGAGTTACATTCACCGAAGTTTGCCAATAAGATCGAGATAAAATTAAAATATTTCATACTAATGTATTTTGATCATCTTATTCCACGCGGGAAAAATCGAGCTTTCTACAGACTAAAGTTAAAGTTGATTCGAAGTAGCTGGAAAGTCAATGTTACCGGAAATCTTGACGAGTTCACCGAAAAGAATATAAACCGTTTGTATCCAACGTATTGTATTTATCTTTCAACTTAAAGTGTTCAAGTTCAAGAAAAAATTTAAATCAGTCCCTTTCTTAACATGTTAATCTAAAACATTTCCATAAGTTTGTCGAACAATAAACCAACAAAAAACTATCTTTCACTTGCCCAAAAGACTTTTAAAGCTAGTTTAAGCCCATTATAAAGTTGTCGTTGTTTCTTATAAGAAAAATTTTAGATCGTTAATTATAAATTTGCTACACTTAGAGAGCTTCCACAGAAAATTCAAATACAAGTAAAAATATTCAAAGTGAAAAATCAATATATTTTTCCCAAAAATAAAATTTTTGAAGTTATTTATTGTGCAGCAAAACTTTAAAGATTTGATAAACACAAAAAGTGCGTGAGTGGACTATAAAAACGAATTGAGCGCCGTCTTAAATTTGCTGCTTAATAAATTAAACTGCCGGCCAAATCTGCTGACTAATCAATTGTTTTTGCTTATCTTAAATAATCCTTGGACTTATGGTAAAATAGTTCAAATTAGAATGTTTTCTCCTCTCTGAATTCCTAGCAAATTGTAATCCAGTTTTTTGAGTATCAATACATATACAATATCTATCGCGAAAAAATGGGAGTACCTATTAATTTCTATTACCTATCATAATTAAAAAAGAAAACTATAATTTTTTCAGTAAAATGTGCATACCTTTTATATATATTTCATCTGATAAAATACGTACTCTCTTTTTGCAAAATTAAATTAGCAACGCATCCACGGAGTAACGACAAAACAACAATTCGACAAAAAGGATCAATGAAATAACGCTTTCAGTTCAATTGTAATCACGATTTTTTGTTGATCAGCAGACGATTGATTGTTTCCAGCACCAAACTCCGAATTTTACTTTTATTTAATAAAAAATTAATCAAGAAGGGAAATTGTCCCTTGACTACAAATAAATTCATTCTCATATATCATGTGAAATTGAAAAAAATTCAGATCAATCACCTAATTAAAATTTCTCCGTCAAAAAACATTAGCTTTACAAAATGATACACTTACATTTTGAAATGACCCAGTTTGAAAATATTTCCCGTAAATGTATAGAGTTTCAAAGACGGTTGTTTATTAAAAGCTCGGTGATCAAGGAAGACATCAAAAGCGTGAAAGTTTTACTTTGCCACAATAAAGTATTAATTAGAAACGACAAAATTAGAATTACTTATATAGATCAACGTGGATTATAATGTTCGGTCAAATATCAAAGAAACTTTTAGTGCACGAAGATTTTTCAGCGGAAATTACTATGACTTTCTACAGACCGCAACGCTCAAAGAAATATAGATATTTTATTACTTTCGTGTGATGTAAAATTCCAGGATTCTAAAATGGTGTCATTGTGTCGACATTCCCGTGGTTTATGCAAGTTTCAAGACTTTCCGGTAAAATATGCACGTCTGACAAGACATGAACAATAGTTAAAAAAAAAGATGAGATTCAGGAGAAATACGATTTCATCAGTACCTAGAGCCTGAGTTTTTAAGAAGAAGAAAAGTGTATAAAGGACTCGTTATTTTTCGCTTGTAAAAGTTAAAATGACTGCAAGAACATCGGGCGATTACTGCCAAAATCTTAATCCTACTTATTTCAACCCCTGTACGCATTTACATAAAAATCGACCTCTTTCACTTTAAAACGCTTACACGTTTTAATTAATTTGACGTTTCTTTTGGTTGTTTTGCGCTCTTTATCTGAAAATATCTACACGCGATGTAACCTTAGACCTCAAGGACAAACCAAGCATGCGAGTATAGGTATTTGGGGACAATTTCTTCGTTTACGGCCTTTGTTATGATAAGCGATACAATTTATAAAGAGTTTTTGCCTCACCTAAAGCTTCGCTTATTAATTTTTAGAACCAGTATGGAGCCATTCTGCTGAATTATAACTCGAGACCGTCGTAGATCCTAAACTTGCCACTTTGGCCAAAATTGCAAATTAAGAACACTTATTGGTCTTAAATTTATGACTTAGTCTTCGTATTTTGCGACGGCAAATGAACATTTAGTATGTGATAATCGGAAGATGATTCAAGAAAGAGTATAAATGAAATTGTTCTCTGTTCAGCAATCATCGTTCCATGCAGTAATTGCATTTCTGGTAAGCCAGCCAACTGATGAGCATTGAGAAGTTTGTTGAAGAGAATGCATTGTTCTAAACATTCAAAAGATGTTGCGAATGCATCATCGCTAACTGCCGAAAGAGAACACGTGTACTTGATGTGTTGGAAAACTTTGTAAATTGTTGGAAACTGTGAAATACCAAAAACAAGCTACTAATTACCCCAGGAACGCAAGATGAACGTTAAAAATTGAAATTAATCCAAAGGAGTATGAGGAAGTTTCGTCCTTTTTAATGATAATTGATGCAGACCTCTCGACCCACCGGGATGCACACCATGGAAAGTAGGACGTGAGTTTGCTGATGAATTTATGGACAAAACTCGGTTATTTAAACCCCAGTTGTGCGATTTAACCACTGAATTAATAATAATAGAGTTCGGGAAAAGTTTGCCCTCGTGCTAGTTTTGTTTTAGATGTTATTGTTTTGTGCTCGACTCCGTATAATGTTGATCAAATTGAAATTTAATTTCGGATAAAACAACGCTGTAAAATCATAAATTCGTGCTGTGTTCCTGATTTATATGTCGTAAATTTAGAATTAGGAGCAACTTTATTGTCTGATGGAATAAGACTCGCATGAAAGTACATGGTGCGCCAAAAATATAAGTGAATTACGACTGTAATAACTGAGGAATGAGACAACAAAATTTTCATTTTGTCAAAGTAAACTCATTGCCGATGTTCAAACTTTAACGCCGAGTTTTGTTTGGACGTTGGATTAGATTTTAATGACTGATATAGAGGTAAGCCGTTCCAATCAAGCCCGCCAAATTCAAAATAGATCGCTTATTTCGGGGGTCGTAAATATCGACTTATAACACAATGTGTTTTTGATGAAGAAGCTCGGAAATTGTTTAGCTGTCCAAATTTGTAGAATGTAAGAACGTAGATCACTTATTTTAATCAACATTTAATTTATATCGCAAATCAAACCTAAAATTTGATGTTCGAAAAATCGAAATTCAAAGCGATTTCTTATTGCTCTAAATATTTAGTCGGCATTACGTTTCGTCCCACCTTCTGTAAACTATTTATCAATAAGATAAACTTTGTGTAATTTCCTTGCGTCAAAGTCAGCATAACCTTTGCTGTTTCGTAATTAATACTATAGAAACATGAATTTATAAACGGCCCAAATTTAGCTGACAACTAAGACTGAATAAAAGGATTTTACCACAATGTTAAAAACTGGTTTAAATACTTACTTACTTAATCCTTTAACGTATCTACCCTAGATCGGGTGTCAGCTTTGGGGTGGAGTTGCACTTATCCTCAGAGCGCTTCTTCCATATTTTTCTCCATCCATTCCAATTTTGTACTTTTCGGATCCCCTTCTCATATTACTCTTCTTTTAATGATGGCATTTTCCTTTTCTTCACACCAACTCTTCCCTGGTCTGCCTATTAGTGTTTTTTTTTTCAACATTTTTGCTTTGAACACTGGTTTTACGGTCTTCCATACGTTGCACATCCCCAAGACAGTCTAGCTGGTTTTCGTCTATTTTTTATTCCAAATGTTACATTTCTGGTTTCACCTTTGTTTCATGTTGTTTTTCTAAAAATCTCATTTCTATCGCTGTTATAGTACGCCCAAAGAAATAGTACGGTTATGACTTAATAACAGGTAGTTTTGGATTTAAACTACATTTTCAAGAAATACAATTTAGTTATCAAGTATTAAAGAAAAATCAACTCAACAGTTTGTTCCTGTAGTTTTTATGAAAGATCCTGAATTTGACTTTCAAGTTCGTGGATTCGTTTTTTAATTGGTTCTGAAACTTTTGAGGTTCTTTCATGGGAATTTTTCAGTTTTTTTCTGTAGAGGTTTTTCCTCGTTTTCAGCCACGGAGAGATAAAATCGACTAGATGTTGGATGTTTGTGGTTATTTGTCTTGCCAACCGTTCTTTAATTTCAAATTGTTTCGTCAATTCCTGTAGTTCAATATTTAGCACCATTTGCTGATTTGTGAAGTGTTCTTAGTCTTTGCTTATATTTTCTTGTTTCTATTCTGATAAATTGCATTTGAATCTGTTGTAGTTTCACCAAATAAGTTTTAATAATTTCATGATCATTTTGATTCAAACTGATATTTATTTTGTCAATGGTAATGTCATACTCGTTTCTTATTTCTTTTATTTTTTAATTAAAAATTCGTTCTAAGAAAAATTCAATCTTTGTATGTATTACTTGTTTTATTCACCAAAATAAAAATTGATTGGTCCCTACACTTATTTTTCTATTTTATGGTATGTTGTACGCAATCGGCCCATGGCTTCAGGTGTAATTTATGCGACTTCCTCCCTAATCACATTAATTGTTCAGCAACTTAATTTGGGTGCAGTATTATTTTTTCTTGCATTTCGTTTCAGATGCGGCCAAATTAATTCAAATGGGTTAAAAATGCAATGGTATTGCTTTTTTATCTAAAAATGAATGTTTGATATTGTTGAAAAATTTGTTTGTTTGTTTTTTTGATTCCTTTTCTTCTTCCTATAATTATTGATTTTCTGTTTCCTATGTTTCCTTCATGCCTATTCCTTCAGAGCTTTTTTAAGTATCTTTATTTTTTGAGAGTTTGTCATCTTTAGCTAATATGGCTATTTCGTTATTTAAATTTTTTGTATTTTCCAGTACCCTTCTTCACATGAGTTTTGTTTTTATTTGGTCGCTTTCATTGCTTCATCCAAAATCAACGAGAACAGCGTCAGGCTTAAAACTTATAATTATTTTCTCTTTAAATTTGATATTCCTTAGGATTGTCATCTTTTTCTTTCTCATGTTTGTCAATGTACCAGTCAACAGTTTTTCATTTTCTTCATCTTTAATTTCCTCACAAAAATTCTTACAGAATTTTTTTTCTATTAATGGCCTTCTTTAGATCTTTTATCCTGTCCACGTTTGTCTTTATTCATTATTTTTCTCTTTTTCCATTCTTATTTATTGTTATTATTTTTTGACTTTTTCGTTAGCTGGGATTCAATCTTTAATAAACTTTTGTCAGTTTTTTGATTTGTTGCTTCCAGTTTTGGCTCTAAATTCATTCTTCGTTTCGTCCCATTTCTATTCTATTCCATTTATACAATTCTTGTCTAATTACCTTTTCATTTTTTTAAATCCCTTTAAGTTTAAATAAGTTTATAGAAAGGGTATTTATAATATCTCCAACACAGTGACAAACATTTTGAGAAACGCCTCGATATATATTTGAATTGACTTTTTGATACCAAGCAATTTTAAATCTAACTGCGGGATATTTACCCAACAAAAGAAACTTTTTGCTGACGTTCGAACTCTTATTCTTAATTTCGTTGGATTAGGTTGTGATAGTCCATATACATTAGTAATCCTTTCACAATTCTTGAGTCGTAAATGTCGATGTGTTCAAAACGACTATTACGATTGGTTCTGACACAACTCGACATCAGTTCGTTTGAAAAGGACAGATGGCGTCATTTTAAAGGGTTGGCCCGATAAAGATCGCAGTTCGACACAAAGTAATATTTTAATGGATTTATATAATGGCATGATGAGTGAATAGAGTCTTTCGCATTGATAGTAATGGGTTTCTTTGATACTCTTAAAAAGCTAATTAGGCGGTAGCCATCAAATGTACTTAGTTTGAAATTCTCATAAAATTACACAAAAGAACTTTTTCCGACGAAGAAAGAGCGTCTCTTTATACACTTTTATGAATATTTCTGTTGTATACCGCTGACAGTGATCGTACAAACATGTAGTGACGTCACTATCAGCGACGCCAGAACACATAATTAAGCACAAGAATTCCGAACCCACCCCAAACTCAACTTTTTTAAGACCTCCTAAAACTTATATGGAGTATAAAAATGATTGCTTTAGAAATGAAATAAAGCCGTAAAACTTTTAAAAACTTCACGAACACCAGGCGATAAATTTACATCGAAAACCTGTACGGTTGTATGCATATTTTAGTTGGGGTGATTTTTAAAAGCCACCTGCTTAATTACATATTTATTATGTTTAGTTCAAGTTACCAAAACATCGACAGGTGCTTATTTTCTTTTCACTATCGAGGTCCAAATTTTAAACGCCCCACACCAAAATCGTCCCGCCCTTTAAAAAAATAGCTTCATCATCTCCCATTGTTATGTAAATACGGTGGCATTTTAAGAAGCCTTTTGTAGCTTTAATTTAATGTAAATGTACATGTATGATTTATATGGGTATACGACGTTTTATATGATATAATATATGTGCATATTTGAAGGGATTTCGAGCAATCAGCGGGAATAAACCGTGGGGCTACAAAAAACTGCCTTTCCTTTCGTAACATAACTAAATTACCAACCACACAAAATTAATATAAAGTTTAAGTCAACTTTGTTTCAACTTCATCAGCATGCAAAATTTTCGGTAATACATTAGAATGTACCGAGTTTATCATAAGAGCTATGTATATTAAATTCGTGTTGTGTATTTTAATAACCTCCAAACAAATGCCCGTAATTCATCGAAGGCTACTGTTTTTATCGGTGCGGTCAGATGCCCCATTTTCAAACTAAAGACTTTCCGAATCCGAAATATTTCATAGAGAACCGATACTGGCACGACCACTTTGATCACCAGACTCCCTTTTAATTAATTACTTCGTTTCATTACAAACGAACTATAGCATAAACGCCGAACACGAACCCACAACAACAAATTTGCCGCCACCACATAAAACAGGACGTACGCAATGCGCCCGCCAACACACATAAATTACGAACTTCCTTGTGCAAACCACATAAATTCTTCAAAAAATGAAACCGCCAATACCAAAAAGCCAAACTTATTCGAAGAGGGTGAGAGAAAGGCAAGGATTCCTTGGGGGATTCAAGCCCTTATTTAAACTATTTTATACTATCGCGACTTCCGGATAGATTATTGACAGTGTGTGCCTTCGGGTGATAAAAATCTAATCTCATTACGTTATGTCAACAAGGGACTACGGTCAAGTTAGAGAAAGACGTCGGTCATAAAAAGGGTCGTCACTGTTCCATAAAATTTGGGAAGTAATAATTCTTATTCGATTTTTTTGTGACAAACATAATGCGATTGGATTGGAACTACCAGTTTTCTAAAAAATTTAATATCAACATAAAAACCTTCTAAGAGCATTAGAAGTTTGAAAAGTCAAAAGTCAGCATTTGCTGCAGAAATAAACACTGCCCTGAAACGTAATGTCAAAATTTTAATTAATTAAATTTTATTTTGAAAATCCGAAAAATTTAATGTTTTGCGCATTGAAAACTATCATTAAATGAAGAGACTCAGGTTGAACTGTCTAATTTCTGCTAGATGACTAGAACTATAGCTTATAGCGATCTCTGAAAGTTGAATAGATGCTGAAAACGCTGAACAGAATCAAATTGTTCAAGTGTCTAGAATGAATTTTAAAAAAGGTGGAATTTTTTGGTTGGTTCTCAAAAAATATACGTAATTAAGCAAGTTTATGGCTTTGTAAAATAGTACGCTCAATCAAAAGGTCAGAGACCTTAATTTAAAAAAAAAACTTGTTACGGGCTCAATAATTACAGACATACACAATTTATTAAAAAACTCAAAAAAAATTTAGTGAGTCCTAAAAAGTGAAAACTTCCGAAATTTGTTTCTGTTGATTTATGACTTTGCAGATTTATAGTTTAAAAACAAGGTCTACAACAGTAACTTTTGGTAATTTTATTTTATGAGCTTTATTTGTAACACAATTGCAGTATTCTAAAAAAAAATGGTGTCTTTAAAATAAAAAAAATCTGAAATGCGTTTCAGCTTGTTTATGATTTTATAAATCGATGCAGTAAATTGATATAGTATCAAGTTCTCAAAATTCCGTTATTATTCTCCTACTTTTAGAAATAGAGAATTGCAAGCTTTTTAACAAAATGTTGAAAACTTCTTATTGGTCCAGAAAATTTTTAAAATTTGTCTTTATAAATTTATGACTTTAGATAAATAATAATATCCAGAAATTTCATTTTGAGAGCTTCATGTATGTAGATCAGAAATATTTCTCAAGGACAAGTTTTAAAAATATCAAAACAATCATCAAAGCAAACTTGATTGAACCATTTTGTATATAAACTTATTAATCAAAAAAAAAATGTAACAAAGTTTTATCTTCTCGTAAACCACCAAAACAAATGAGCATCGTATCCATCTAGCTATTCATTCTTCATAAAAATGTACATCGAATCTGAATAGTTTAACATAATTGGAATAATTGAATCAATTACGATCTATCGTTATTCAATAAATAATAATCTATTGTGCTTAACATGCTTAATTTTAGGCTGACCATAGAAACTCACTAATCATATTCTAAATTAAGCCAGAATTCATTACTACCATTTATGCAATTTTACGAAAACTAAAAATGTAATTAGTGTTTGTTAACTTGAAATTTAGAACACATTTTAGTACCGAAGCTCAGATCATCCCCTTTAAAATTCACTTAGTTACCCCCTTCGCACATTAGACGACTTAATTTTTAGCACATCGTTTCATGGCTACCGGCTAATGCTGCATGAAATCGCTTCTTTCGTCGGAGGTTGCACTCAAACCAAAATCTTATGCTGATAGAGTTTAAGCTCGTTTGAACAATCAAACTTGCCGCAATAGCATAAACATTACAATGTGTTCTAGTTAAGCTGATCCTGCAGTTGCAGTTGACTAAGTTGTGTATACTTTGTATTAGAAGAGCAAAACTCCCAGTGCTGAATGGGCATCCACTAATGAGGCCACTCTTGTTAATGAACACATTCGCCCTGTCCCCACATTCTCATTTCCAGTTCTCAAAATAATCTATTTCTATGTGAACCATCTTCACAGCTTATGGTATTTTCAGTTCAAAACTTGTGATGTAACCGAGACAGACTGCTCCAAAAATAAAAGGGTTGGAATATTCAACGTTTCAGCGTTTGTTTATTCTTCCTTTCCCCTCACTATCAGATTGTTTCAGATAGAAACGACCTTAAAGCTGTCACATCCCTTAAACTTAACCGTTAATCTAGCTTTGTTTTCTTAAGGGGTGGAGAAATGTATGGCATCAAAGCAACCTAGTCAAGGGTTCAATGTTAATTCGACAAATCAAAGCGCAACCTCCACTCAGCTGATGCACATCGGTTTCAATGTTATTTTTGCCCAAGTAACCACCATTGCTAACCAGCAAATCAATAGCAACGATGAAAAGACCCAGTTGACCCAATAATTCGTCGTGCTTGCTAAAAAGTTTCTTTTTCTTTGAGTTTTTAAAATTAATGAACACTCTGTGCCGATGCCCAAGCACCATTTAGATGCAAATGGATAGTGACGGTAATTTTTCGGAATATGTAGCCGTCATTCCCGCCGCTATTTAGTGGGGAGAAAACACTTGGTGCACTTTTCATCCCCTGAATAATTAGCAGTTTGAAAAAGTATTTCCCACTTTGGGGGATGATAAGTAGTTACCAAGGCTTTTGCTGGGGTGTTAACGGAGGGTGCTTCTCTCTAACTATAACATAAAAACGATATCGTGCATGTTGAAACCAACGAATTAAGCTCTTGATCAAACAGGTGAAAGGTAAAGCTTTGAGGCGAACCTATGCTTATTTATTACTGGAAGTTCGAGTTCGAAGCGAGCTAAATAATGCACATAAAAGGACACGTTTAATTAAGGCCCAGGCACAATACGAGGGAAGTTTGTGGCAACGCATTGTCTGAAAATAGTAAAGTAATTCACGTTGTTGTTTCATGATAATGATAATAATAAAATCTGTCATCAGAGTGCGCGTGAGCAGATACGGGGTAACCTAATGTCAGGTAGAAACGCGATATTCTTTGACATGAAACAGGTGATAAAGCCGTTAAAGCATAGTTTACATTAGAATAATGTGAGTTTGCGTAAATCCAAGCTTGATTCGCATGTTTAACCGCCGTAAAAAAAATTGTCACATCCTGCACAAAACAGGACCTAATGGACTTGTTATACCGAAATTGGTTTGTGGCGCGTTTTCAGCACTAAATTAAATCCTGTTTGTTTTTACCGTCTGGGAGTTTAATATTCTTGCCACGAAACTTATGTTTTCTTTATTTTATTACTTCGAAAACTAATAAGGAACAGCTTAAAATGCAAAGCTGTTTACGAAGGCTCCGCCCAGAGATTTGACGATTTTTCTCATGGGAACTCCAGACTTAGAAAAGTATTTACTTCTGAATATTAATATAATATTTATGAATGCGGTATAGTCGATTAAGGTGAAATATCAAGCAAATCCTTGCCTGAAAATACGATTTTAAATACTCAAAAGCAGGACTGATCACTTCAGAATTGCCACCTTTACGAGCCATAAAATATAACGGGCAATTTTACAAACCTGCAAGTGTGAACATTTTGAGGCGATATTTGCAAACATTTGACGAAGCTTTACTGCAACCTGCTAGAAATAAGTCTGTCAATAGCTCCGATTTTATTTCTTCACTCGCGGAGATAAGACACCATATTTTCACAATATTTTACAAAAAAAAAACAAGAAAAGAACATGAACATTTAAAATCAAAGCGATTACAGAATTTTTACAACAATGATGGCCTCTAAGGATGTTATAAAATGGCAACAAAAATCTTAGAAAAAATGTTACACTAATGAGATATAAATATATTGTTAGACTTATTTGAACTTCTTAGAACATTTCTACCCGACATCAAAAAAAAAAAAAGATTTATAATGATATAACTCCGCTATTTCCTCCATAAACATCTACAAACTTCTAAGTGTGTTTTAATTACCCCCCATTAGGAAATGATCAGAGTAAAAAGTGATTTATTGTATACTGTCATGTAAACGAATGCTCCGACATTCCACAAATTTTGAGGTGTAAAATTTGCGTTGTACAATTTTACAACTTTAAACCCACTCGTCGTCAAAAATTGGTTGAGTTGCAATAAGCAAGTTATAAATTAAGAAATAATGTCTCAAGATTACATCCTCATTATTTTTTCTACGTTTTCTCTGGTACCTTCCTTTAACAAGCCAAATTGGCGAAGATTTCGAGCCAACCTTCTGATTTATTTTTACGCGCAATTTGAACTTTTTTATTGTTTTAAAAAACGCCTATTTAGCGCAAAATAAATTTAGCCCGAGAATTTTTGATGTTGAAAATCCAATAAACCCAATAAACAATTTGTCGATGCGATTTATTTATTATTCATCTGGCTATGTTCCCTTCAGAGGCCATTAGCGGTGAATTTACCCTGGATCCCTTTTATCCCCCGCAATTGCCCTTATTGTCAAATTATCACGTCGTCGTTTCAGATACAAGGTGTGGGGAAATACCCGCCAACCCGCCATACATGGCACATGACGCTCCGGTATTCAAAGTTCCCGCACCCCCGGCGAACATGAAACTCCACTCCGGTGTCTTCCGGATTTGACCCAAGTGTCTGGCGGCCCCCATCCCACTGTTATGCTCGCCGCTAGGCTTGTTCCTTCATATTCTACAGTCGACCGATTCGCCCATACACCATGCAAGTGTAATTGAAAAATTTACATAACTAGTAACATAACGCTTGACTCCGGTAAAGTCCGGGACGACAACATTTATCCAGTTCGGTTCCGGGATTTATTTTTTCGACGAGGTACGATCTAATCCGGAGTTGCATCTTGAGCTTTATGGGGCATTTTAACCGGAATTAAAGCCGAGCCGAGCTTAATTTTATAATAGAAATTCAGAGTAGCGTATAATGTGTTTATTTTACGGTGAAATATCTAAGTTTTTCCCCACATACAAAACACCCCTCACAATCTCTACCAAATAAGCATTTAATAAAAACCACACTCTTGTTGCAGATATAAAGTGCTACAATGTAACCCGCAGCAATAAAGCTTCGCTATGGATGTTCGATGGTCCGTCTTCTTCACTCACTTCGCTATCGTCCTGCCCTGTTTTTTCCACTTCACCGCCACTTTTAAACAACAAGGTAACACCAACCCGCAAATTGGAAACTGCTCGTGCAAAACAGGGGGCCTTATTCAAAACCGACCGCCAATGCATGTTCGGTGTTATACACCAAAAAAGTTTATTCAAAAGTCGAGTCGGTTCCGCATTTTAGCGCAAACTGGAACAGGCCATACTAAATCATCACAATTGGCTTTTGTTCTTTCGCCACTATATATATACAAAAATGTAATTTTTTGTGTACAGATATTTCTTTTATAGCAAAAATAGAAGAGAAGAAAACAAAATGACAAAAAATTTGCTATCATTTCCTGTAGAGAAGTAGTTTTTGTTTACAGACCAAATTAAACTTTCTGCTTTTCGTTTTTTTGGAAGTTTACCGGAGTTTAATTATTTGAAGTCTAATAGAGTCCCAAAGTTATAGAAAATAAGAGATTCTGTTTTAACATTTCTAAAATTCTGAAGTGCTTCATGGGAATTGTTATCTAAACACCCATTAAACGCTGGTATCCGATTTCACAAATTGTACAATTGAAACTCGCTAATAAGCTGTTTGTCTATAAATTAATTACAGAAGCAGTTAATCGATTTCCACCCGCTACTTTTTATTTCCCATTTCAATCTTCATTTTTAATTCATTTGTTCGTTGGATAATGGATAAAAACGTTTACATCAGAACAGTCATCGACTATGATTAAATTAGTATAATTGAATGTAAATATAATTTTTATTGAAAGTTGGAAAAAAGGAATTCGGCAATTTTTGTTTTCACCTGTTTATTAAAAACATACTCTGTAAGCTGAAAATTAAATAACCTCCACATTGAATTTAGATCAATCACGTTTTTTCATATTCTGAATTTAAAGAATACATTTTTGTAACTGTTGATACAACAGATGTTTATTTTTCATACTATAATAAGAAAACAGAACTTTGTAAAACTTCTGTTACAATCTTTAAGGCCGTAACGTGAAGATTTTTAAATAGTTAAGTACAGGTTTGAAGCGGCTCCTTAACCTTCGTGGAACCTGCTAAAATAAACTACTCCAGGAAACTCGAGAAAGCAATAAAACCGTACACATGCATAAGATACCAAGTATCCCTAATCCGAACTTCATAAGGTAAACATTTTGATGAACCGTGAACTCAAGATTAAACTTCCAAGATTGATTTCAGTGGAGATATTTTATAAATTCTCGTGACGCAAGTATTTAATCTACACCGTTCGTTTCGGAACTAAACATACGAAATAATTACCCACGGGACATTATCCGCGAAATTTAAAAAAATAACCCGCCCATTCCAGACCGACAATATATTATCCTGCAACAATTTACATTAAAACAGTAAATTTCGGGCCACCGGATCGATGGTGGAAGGGTTTTAAAACGGTAAAGCGGGGCAAGAAGAGGAAGGCCGTATAATTCGGACACGTATCTTGCCCCGCCGATAAATCGGAATTCTTGCCCGAGCGTTTTGATAAAACTTCTCATCCACTTTCACGTACATTTTCAACGATTAATAGTTAAAGTTGGAACGCGGTGCATCCATCTTTATTTTCTTCGCCTCGACAAAGACGAATCGTGAGAGATAAAGTGCGTGAGATTATAAAATGGCGAATGCAAATATATACCGAGAAGGGTCAGCTTGGAAGGGTCGTTCGCAATTATCGGACCTATATTTGTCTATGTAGGGTTAACGCTATCAATCAAGGTGCCGGCAATTCATGCTCGTCACAAGACAAGTGATGAGCAGCGATAAACTGGCGAGTAACTCTCAAAGACCGAATAACGAAGTGAAGAGTCATAAAATACGCTGAGCTTCAAAATTACAGCGTCATCTTGAAAACGGCAAAAATTATCGTCTTGTTTTGAATATGTCGAAAATTTTAACGAACTGACAAGAAAAAATGGCAAAAACTAAATGCAACAATTAATGCTAATGGACTAAAGTAGCTTTAGTCCTAAGGTTACTGTCGTAATTTAAAGGTAGGTATAAAAAATTATAATTGTGTTATAAATAATAAGAAACTCTTAAGATAATGCCTCACTTAACATCTGAATTCCAGCTGAATTCTAACTCGATCTACTATGAATTTGCCTAAGATTTTCTTTTATTCCAAGAGTAAAAAAGTGTTACTCCATTCGTTCCAAAATAAATGTCCAATAAATAAGTGTCATTAGAATAAGATGAAAATGGATGACTCTTAAATGTAGCAAAAATATATGGAACGTACATATAGAATGTAGAAAACGACGAGAGCATCAGGCATTACCACAAAGTGTAATTTGTAGTAAAGAAGCAATTACAACTGCTCTACAGACACTTAATCATTAAGATTTTTTTTTATTTTTCAAGCCTACTGTATCCAATATAATATTGTTTATAAAGTTATTTAAAGTTCTGAAACAGTACTTCTATTAAACTATATTACTTCCTAAAGAAAACACTTATTTTGGAAGAAATTAAATGTGCAAACAGGGCACTTATTTTGGAACGGGGAAAGTACTTAGTCCCTGTTTTAACGCATTAAAGTAGCTTGCTATTTAGAAGGCGTGAAAAAATGTTTTCTACGTTGCGTTAACAAAAGCTTCATTGTGACACCAAAAACAGTTTCACAAAGAGACCTATTGTGACGCTGTTTTTAGTGCTTTTTATTTTATTAGGTTGGTTATGGTCACATAACCAATTTTAACATCATTAATTTGTGAGCATTGTCAAATCGATAATAAATTAATTATAAATAATTAATTAATTTAAATAATAAATTAAATTTGTATAAATTTAAAATGTGATATTTATCGAGTTTTTGATTTTTGGTTTAAAAACGGGTAAAGTAGAAAAAATTGCGTATTACACTTCTTACACTTCTTTATCGTATTGTGGAACTCGTTACGCTCGTCGTATCCCAAAATCCCTTGTGGTACAACAGAACGTGTTGTTAAACTCGTATTATAACATTCTATTTTGTTATTCCGACTCCGACATAGGTTGTTGCGTGTACATGCACCTATTTCTTGAATACGCTGGTATAGTTGGTTGCATACAAAGTTTTCGCCAAGCAAACTTAACTTCAGTAGTTATTGTTCCGAAACGTTGTTAATTACAATAAATTACTTTCGGAGCGCAAATCTTAATAAACTTATTTACGGACTAGTTGTAACAATTAAAATTTGTATTTGTAGTGGGCTTATAAGTGTATCTTTGTGCCGTTCTAATAAAGTTTCATCTTTGTTTATTTCCTGATGGTATTTCGTAGTAAACTTTTTTTTGGGTGTATAATTTAAAAATTCAATATACATTCAGTGCTACATTACATTCTATTTATTTGGACTATTGTCGTGTGCTAACTATGCTTTGTAAAATTAAGCTGAAAAGTCATGTTATTGCACTATAACAAACCAGCCAACATTTACGAAGATTCCGAATACCAGTACGTTGTTTGATTGTGCTAAAAAACACCTGAAATATTTGTATCTACTCTAATTAAGCTGTAAATACCAAAATTTTGTTTCCTTGATTAACTTCAACCTACATCACGAGTTTTCACCGGAGACTACCACAAGAGTTATGAAATAATAATAACTGTCTTTTAAACTAAAATTTAAAATCGTTTTCATGTTAATTTATTACCATTAAAAGGATTGAGTGATTTTAAAATCCCCCTAAATATCAAAGTTTAAATATTTAGAACCCTTTTTAATTCAAAAATTCAGTTGCCTGATTAACTGTATATTTAATTAAGCAATAAAAATTTTTGTCTCGCTAGAATTTTATTTATTACACCGAGCCAAATCTCCCACGTCATTGTTATTTAAAAATACGATTATCACATAAAACTTGAGTAATGAAAATGATAACAGAAAAGTTTCAAAATAATCTGATATTGTTAAACGTTGTATATCCGCTTAAAATTACACCACGTGATGTTTTAACGTGCTAAGAATTATCTTTTACGTCTTTTAGAAACTTTTGTGATGATTTTTAATTCAACAGTTTCATATGTTGGCAATTTGAGAAACAATTTTATAATAATGTAATAATGTAAATAATAAAGTAATGACCATAATTTTAAGAAAATGATTGATTATTCATGTTTGGTCAAAATGTCCGGAACACCTAGAATTCAACCAGTTACGACAAAATGCGAAAGAGTTACTAAAACCAAAAAAGGTTGATCGTAATATGATAAAAGCAAAACGCGTGGTCGCAAACAAACCGGTGTAAAGTATAAATGTTGCTGGTAACATAAAGCACATTATATTACACTGTTGTAAATTACACATCACGGAATTATTTTCCACTCATTTAAAAGCTCTCTACGTTTATACAAATGTCTATAATCATCACTTAGCAAATTGCTTTTGTGTGAAAATCCACTTGCAAGTCAACCTGTAAAAAAAACAAAACCCACATGGTATGTCGCGAACGACCATTAAGAGAATTGGAATTTTTGCATGACTCGGTCCCCCGTGTCCAATATCGGATTGTCACATTTGCATTTTTGATCGTGTGTCGCAATTATAGCAGCTGATGTAAATCGCGACATAAAACAATTTAAAAAGAATGATTGGCCATCAAGTTTGCATCATGATTTCCACTGAAAAAAAATAACCAAAAAATTCTCAGCGTTGATTCGAAAATGATAATTCGCTGGGATTTTTTGTTTAATTTCACTACCTAAATAATTCAATTACGATTAATTTCGACCCCGGAAAAAAGAGGCTTGAACCGCCAACACCGCTAAATATGATATGGACCGTGTAAATTCATCAAAACCGCTAATCTTTGCCTCGCCTGTTCCCATATTCGTCGGTTTCAGTTTTAAATCTGACCCCTCGAGCTGGCCATGCATCTGCATTATCTACATTAGCGTGCTGTCTGTGTATTTTCAGGGGGCTGCTATTTCCCGGAGCGATGGGAGGGGACGTGGTTCCAGTCGGGGGTCCGACAACCCATCATCATAGAAGGGCCACGGCTCAGCAGCAAAGGACGATGTCTAGGATCAGAAGGAGACAAGTTTTTGGTGGTGGATGAGTAAGTGATCTTTTTATCGCTTAATTGCTCGAAGGCACTACTGCAACGACATGCTTCCGGCTAAACTGTATAAAATCTTTTCACATACCTGCGTAAAAAATTTAGATTAAATAGTATTGTCTGAGTTTAAAATGAAGCAGTGTAAAGCCAAATTTTTACGGTTGTCGTCATAAATTATTATCAAATCGGGAAAAAAACGAAAATGGAGATTTAACACCAGTAACAAAAGCTGCTACTTTCCAACAGGTTACTGAGCTGCATACACAATAAATCTCTCCGTTGTTGAAAATTAGAATACATTTTAACACGTCGATCGAAATTTTCTATTTATTTAACGATTTCCACAAGTATATTTAAATGCTGATGTCACTACAATATATGCAGTAGGATGGGAGATTTCTTTAGGTGCATTAAACTGTTTTAAAATTTAATTAACATTTGGACTATAAATTCTTTAAATTCTTTCAATTTATCTTAAATTCACTGTTTTTAGATTTTCTTATTTTTGTATTTTGTGAACTATTTAGATTTTTCTATTTTTTTTAAATCCTTTAGGTTCTTCATATTACTATTTTTTTTTAAGTTATACCTTTCAACAACATTTAAAATTTCAAAAATCCCCATCTAGGAATAATCTTTTATTTTTAACAATTTAAAAAATATCAAGTTTCCAAAAAAATTGAATTTTTATTATTTTTTTTAGCCTCTTTAATTTTTTGATTATTTTTTAAGAATTTTCTAAATTAAATAACATATTCCCTGAAAAATTGAATAAATTAAGATAAAAAAAAATACTCCAGAAGCTCCACAAATTATTAAAAAATGTAATCCTAGAACATATTTAATAATTTAATAATTTTGAAATTTTGTAAAAAATAAATTTGTGAACGTATAAACCTAAATTGAAGATATTAAAAAAAATTTTTTTGGAAATTCATTCTAGAAGCTATAGGTTTCTTAAAGTAATTGTTAAAAAATAATTTTGAGATAATAATTATAAAACAGCAAATGATAAAAAGCTTGTAAAAAAATGTAAAAGTTAAAATTTCAAAAATTTCAAAAATCCTAATCTTGATAAAGTGATGCCTTTAGAATTTTCGGAAAACCAAAGATGTGATATTAGAAAAATCACAAATCCATATTCTAAAAATGATGCTATAAATGAAGTCTTATATCAACAAAATTTCTAAATTTCAAAAACGCTGTAAAAATCGTAAGAATTTTCATAATCTTATTTCTACTAAAATTGTCCAGAAATTATAAAAGGTTGCTATATTCTAACGAGTTCAAAACATTTTAGAAAGTTTAAGTATCAAATTATTACCTAAGTAATATTAGACCCTTAAAAATCCCTAAAATTTTTAAAAACAATAAAAAAAACTATTCTTTTGTTTTTTTTGTCGCCACTATTTATTTCTAACCAAATTGTAAACGTTTCGAAAATTCCTACATAATATGCAACTTATTTATGAAATTTACATCTGTAGCATGCAAACATGCATAATATCCAGTCTTAAAAATCCTTAATTAAAGTAAATCACCCACTAATAAAAATTAGAGCATATATGCAAAAAAAATAACGATAAGATATGAATTTTTCATAAAAAACGATTAGAGAAATACTTTTTTAATAATATAAATTTTTAATTGGAAAGTTTCTCCTTAAAAAATGCAAGAAAATTGAATTATATATAGTATTTACTACAGACATACTTTTAATAACATTATATCAGTTTGAAAAAGCTAAAAAAAGGCGCAAAAATAAACTTAATTAAAATAACTAAATTTAAGGATTTGTCAGGCCTACCTATTATATTTTTTTTATGTTATGTTATACCTGCTTAATTCTGATTGTTCTAGTTCACACACAACGGTATTATACACCTGCAACAATGTATAAATGTAACAATTTTTAGCAATTTAATTATGTACAGGTAAACATTTTGCGGAAGTGATGTGACAGATTTCATCACTACAAAGAGAAGACAATTATTTGACTGTCTATGTTGTATTATCAATTCATCACAACTATTTTACATCCGACAATTTCGATGGAGTAAAGAGTACCTGTTCCGGTAAATTAATTTTAAAATATTTTCTGGTGTCACGCTAAAATTGAAAACCCCAAGCAAAAATCATTATTTAACCCTGTTGAAAATTTTCGTGTTTACTTTCGTCGTAACAAAAATATTAATCTACCGAATACTCTAGATCGATCCCCGTCTCCAGTTGCGATTTTTCCGATTTTTCCAACTTGATAATAATTTATGGCTCCCAACCGCGACCGTTGAAAAGACAGCTTAATACGTCACTCCCGTGACCAGTTCGTCTCTGAACCTGCTAGGAAATCCTGGAATTAAATCAGGTCACGCCTGATTTACGCCAGTATCATGTAAATTTCGTCACAATTAAACCCGACCATTTTTTTATCGCGTAATTACGACCGCGTGGCACCCTCTAAAAATAATTGCGGCTATCCTGCACAAAAAACAGACTGTTATCCTGGACAATAAAGATATTACGCAGGTGAAATTCTTTTTTTTAATAAATGAGGGATAAAAGAAAGTAGCCGGGACTAATATTATGACATTAATAAAAATGTGTTTTGTTGCAGCAAAAGGGCGTGCTATCGTTGCGTTGTGATTCACGAGAAACACGCAAACGTTCTGCAATACAAAGAAAGTAAGTTTGCTACCTAGTACTGTCGCTAGTGGCGCATTACTCACGTCACTTATCCTTACACAAACTTATCATTTAACGGGGTACAACTTCATCACATTAATTTCGCAAAAGACTGTTTTTATGAGAGGAGCTTGAGTTGATAACTCGACATCTTGTTAACTATCTTACAAAAATATCTCCCATTTAACGTCTTACATCTTCGTTCTTATTTATAACCAAAAAACTGTGACTCCGACAGTCTACATGCTTGTCGGTTAAATAGTCATATAAATAGAAGTATCTTACGCCATCATATATCATTCCTAATGATATGTTTTGAAACGGCTTTCATAACTTAAAGTATTAAGAATTCCGTCTTACTCATAACCCCCCATAAGATTGCTTATTTTAAAGTAACGATAAATCAAAACTTTTTGTTTTAAAAATGTTACTACACCACTCAGACGTTTTATAATGCTACTGTTTACCTGCCTACAATAACAATCTGTATCTTCTTATCGCACTTAGGCAGGTGTGTACATCCACTGTCTGACCCAAAACATTTACTTAATCTATTTTACTTTACTCATGCTTTGTCTTTACTTTCTTTGGCCACTTCCAAGGGAACTAAAGAGGTTTGTTATCCTCATTTTCTCCAACACTTGCCATAAATTCCCAGTAATCTGTTAGATGTACTGTATGGATCGATCACGCAGAAACTTTTGTGGCTACTTATGTATTATAATTAACATCTGTTCAAAAGCTCTTTTCAGTATTTTCCTCATTAAACAAAATGAGAAGAATCTTCGGGTTATTAACTTTCCAGTCCTTTGTTCTTCGAATCACAAACAGTTCATAAGAATGGTGGATGCGCCGGTCTAGCACGCAACTCCATTCACCCTTACAAATCTACATGTAATCTCAGGCACAAAATCAACACATTATGCCGTCGAAAACAGTAATAATTGAAACAGAACAAAAGAGTTCTTTATCAAGAAAATCCATTTGTCAGTCATTAAAACCCAATCACCACACAAGAAAATATTCGTCGAGAACTAATTTATGATAATTCGCTTCTGTGTCACGCAAAGTTTTATTTTTCCAGCCTTCTGTCACAGTCGGGATTCCCTCCCCACTTTGTGCAGTTTAATAACAGGGGACGCACTGCTCTTTTCCATGTTTAGAGAAAATGCAGCCCCGGTGCTGTGTCCATTTCGAGGGCCCTTCACTTTCACGTACAACCGAGGGCATGGAGAGTGCCGCATCCCCGTTTCGAGCATCGACACCTGCACCGAAGATAGCAGACTATTGCTGAGTTATCAGGCTTGTCCTGATGTTTACGGTACCGAAAGCACCGGTAAGTCACTGAGATAAAAGCTTACATGAAATTTACATTTACGTCATAAGGGGATATCCTCGGACATTTTTTAAATTGTCTGGGATTCGGTATTTCATGTTTTATTTAAACAGAAGTTACGACGGTAATATTTTTAACTGTGACTGAATCACTGCACAGTTTTCTGTTTAATTCGTTCTCACGTTAGTACTTTTTGAAGTAGCTTTGATTTCAATAACGAGGACTTCAAAGTTTACTACTTTTTGCTATGCACTAAATGTCACATGTTTATTACATCAAAAACTGGCTCCGACTGAATAATAAGCCAGACTATTTTTTTTTGCTTTCTAGATCATGTTTCTGCTGTTTTCACGCTCTGACTCAGAGTACTTACATTTTAGGAAAGAAACTTGTTATTTATTTACATTCGTACTCCTATTCGTTTTTTTTATTGTTTAGACATACAGTATAATATTCACGTTTATAACACAATGTCCTCCTTTCAGCATTTGTAACATAAATATCTATTAGGTGACGTTAGCTGCTGTAACACGGTTTACTTTAAATTTGTAGAACACTTTGAACCGTTGAACCAACATAAGTTCTAATTGGAAAACTGCATACTAAAAATTCTCGACGTTACGTCGCCTCAGTAATTATTTGTTCTATACGCTCTTTGCAGTTCTGAGAGTTTTGTAGCACAATTATGAAGAACATTGAAATGTAGAATTCAATTTTTAAGGCCAGATATTTTTTATATTTTTTGATATAAATGTAGAAAGAATGTAACAAAAAATAACTAAAAAAACAAGAAATTTCCGGTATAGATGCAGAACAAACATTAAAGCTTTTATACAGAGAAAACAACAGTAACGAAAAAGCTTCAAAAGAAAAATAGGTACTGCTTTTTGTGAAAATTTCAGGTTATTTTCAAAATTGTTTTTGTTTTTTTGATCGCCAAGGGCTTTAAAATAGAAAAACGCAGCTTTCCCAGCTGAAATATTTTTCATCTGATGCAGCAATTACATCGAATTATTCTCTTTGTGCGGCTTTTTTTATATTTGTTTATTTTTACATTTTCTGTTGTGATTTATTTACAAATTTAATATCATTGTTCTAATTTTAGAACAAGATAGAGTTCATTACGAATATTTTACGAATTGAATTATTTTACTTATTTAAAATTTGCGGCTGCATTAAAATAAATTTAACTAAGTTTTATTTATACAACAAATCTTTTATAAAAGTAAATCTAATTTGGTTTGGTATTTTTTCGTATCTTAGTTCCAATTACACAGTAATTAAAAAACAAAATAACATTGTATTTAGTTGTTTTTCAGTATAAAAAAAATTGTAGTCTTCAGCTATGTATAATAAATGATTTTGAATTTATAACGTTTTACACTCTTGAAACATGAAACTTAAAATTTGAGCTTAACTGTAAATAATTTTAATAACTCATATCCTTTTTGAACCTAAAATTATCAAAATTCCAACAATAATTGAACAATTCTTCTCAAAGATTCTTCGATCCTCGATCCTTGACGAATTCTCAAGTTCTCAAAAAAGATCTCATATTTTAAGGTCTTAAATCCTTCGATTCTCACAATCAGATCTTGAATTTATGATTCTAAAGGTCTTAGAAACAAATTTTTAGAGTTCTTAAAACGTATCTTAGACCGTAGATTCTGGGGTCCTCCATTTTTAGGTTCTTAATTTTATATTTGTTTTTAGTTTTTGTATCTTTAGATTTCAGCGAGAAAATTTCAAAGTCCACATAATTACAAAAACCTGTAAAACTTTCTTTCAAAAGCGTGAACATTTCAGAATATCAAAAAAATTATAATCAATAACCGTCATTTTACCAGACAAAGAAAAAACTTTTAAAAGTGTTCTCGTCTGTAATGTAGTTTTTTCTTCATGTGTTAAATCTTCTTTTAGATTTTTACTTAATTTAATTTAAATTTTAATGCTCTCCTTTGCAAACATGGAACTAAAATGAAAATGAAAACGAAATTCTATGAGTTTTTCTTCCAATCCTATCTAGTTTGAAAATTATATCTTATTATTATATATGAGCGATGTCAGGTTTAAAAAGAGGCGAAGACTAACAATTAAAAAGACTATTGGCTTAAAACAGTAGTCTAATGAAATTTTTGTTTTTGTCCTTGGTGTAAAACTGTTAACTGTAAACCCCTGGTGCATTCATAATTACTAAGTTTGAATTATAAATACCCGTAGTAACAAAAAATCTAAACAATGGGAAATAAGTCAATAATAGTAAAAAGTGTAAATTTTATTTACCTTTTATAGTTAATGATTCCAAACGCTAGAAATCGATTGGAAATGCATTTAAAACAAATAAGTATTGAACCAACAATATAAATAAAAGCTTTTAATTATTATTAATAACACTGATAAATTTGAATAAAAATCAAAATACAAAATCAACGCACGTTTTTATTGCATGGCTAAATTCTCACAATTCACGGATTACGTGGAATTTAAGAGACATAAAACTCCTTAACTCTAAATCTCGAAGAACAATGGTTTGGTGAATTCTCCTAAGATTGGTGAATTGTGTTTGTCGAACTTCCCTAAAATTGACGATCAGATAAAAGCTCGCATGAAATTTAAATTTGAGTCATAACAAGATATTCTTTGACATTTATTAAATTGCTCTGGGATTCGATATTTGAATATTTTATTTAAATAAAGGCAGTTATACTGGTAATATTTCGATGGGTTAGCAGCGGGAGAATCATGAAACGTTTTAGCAAAGCACGAAACTTGATTGCCGTAAAAAATGTACAAAGAGAGACCGAGTACATTATCTGGCATTGGGTTATTGCGGTAATGCAGTTGAGACAATTGGGGTTAGCGCTCGCTGCATGTAATGGGTAAAAAATTTCAATTGTGTTTGAAGCGTGCACGTCCAGTGCATGCGATAGTTGCGCAATTTTCATTAAAAACGTGCCTTATTAAGGTTGGGATTTGGTGGTCCTTTTGGGGATGTTTGCAGTTCTCCGCAAGTAACGTAATGCCATTAAACGTAATTACGACATCCAATAACCCGGCACGAACAGAAATTCTATTGTGGTCCGCACTAATAAACATTTCTATAATCAATATGCAAGCCACAATTGACTTTCGTTTGGCCAAACTGGAAACCGTTGAGGATTTCGTGTTTGTTTTTGGCACGATCCGGAATTCTAGTGGAGTCTGGTTGAGACACCTAAATTTTCACTTTTCTATCAGCTTCTATTATGGTAAAAACGTAATAACGGTTCTAGTGGAAGAACTCCAATGCCTGGCGACATGGAAAGAAGGTAGTTCGAGGTATTTAGTAGGCAAAGTGCACCACAACCATGCGACGTCCAACGAGGACCGTTTCAGATGCTTTGTGTATGAAAAGGCATCACCGGCGTCGGAAGCTTTGGATGGTGTCGATTATAGAGTCGCACAAAGCGGAGACGCGACCTGTAATGGACTCTTCAGTGCCACCGAGGGAAGCAGGACTATGATTCTTAAAAGAGGTAAGTTGGTGAATACGAATGGGCGACTAGTCCTTGCGGCAGCAGGGGTGACAATTTTCAAGTTTGAGTGGTTCGTCACGGAGTTGTTATTATTTTTTCTTGTTCGTGTGGGGAGACTTATTAAAATGCGCCACTTCACCATTACTTGATTAAATTTTGCATTCCCAAATATCCCCTTTACAAGGGAAAACTCTCGAAATCCGGAATTTGTCTCAGTTGTACTCAGGCTAATTTCTCTCCCGTGTAACATCAGTGATTTGAATTTTTCCAGCTCCCTCGTTGAATAAGTGTCGTTTCCCTTCCTGGGTGGCGAATTATAACCACTGGCACACTTTGGATTACTCAGCAACTTACAGTTTTCATCATAGAAACTCTACCCTCAGGATAACCAATTCATCTGGACTAGAAGTAAAAGTCGTCTGCGCTCAAGTGAAACCCTCGCCGAGGGACGACACTGTGGTGCTCTTGACACATTTCACGATGGGATGGTCCGTCATACTTTCCTTTTCGAAATATCACATTTAATTGATTTATTTTAGCCAAAGCGGATTCACGTGTATGTCCTTCTACAGACGCGACGTCCACGTCATAGAAGTCCAAATTGGAATATACGCCAAACGTCAAGAGGACGCCTGTAATCCAGCTTATTTCAACAGGACCAATTTGCCATACGTCACCCTAGTCAGTAAGTACCACAACGTCAATCACACGACAACGATGCTAATTTCCACGAACACAAATCCGGTCGATAACGCGTCTCGCTGCTTCATTTGATTATGCCCCTAATGCAAATTTGCTGCATAATCAAGCGCCAAATTGCAAACCGAAATTAAACCCGACATCTATTCTCCAAAATAAAACGCATTGTTCGACGCACAATAAAGAATGTCGCGGGAGGAAATGTGCATCTCTGATCCATCAACTCTTCGAAATAACTTCCGCCTTTTTAAGCTCGGTTGATCTATTTCCTCCACCCCAAACCAAATACTGCGAACTCCGCGGGCGGCGATATTGCCGTTAATTGTTAACATGTGTCACACCAAACGTCATTAATAATTTCTAACGACTCTTTCTTGGTGGTCTGCCACCATTAGGCGAGCGAACTAAGCGTTTAAAATAAACGCGTGCCAAAGAAACGTATAGCTGCCACAACTTAGTTTTCAGAATTCGCCGCTGTCCGTGAATTATTGGTCCAACTTCTAATTTTAATTCGGTAAAAAGAAAGTTACGGGCTCTATGAACGCTGCAAACTCCAACTTAAATTGAAATATAAATTTCATTATGGACTAACGGCAGCTATAATTGTAGCTACTACTCCCGAAACGAGAGCTTGCCCTTACACTGGAAAATTCGAAGTCAGCAACCTCATCAGAAGCGAAAACGCCCTCAAGACGGACAATCGCTATTACGACTTAAATTACCACGTGAACCAGTTCTCTAGACCCCTTCAGTTGAGGAGGACGAAAAGAGTGGACCAAAGTGTAGATTGCGACAACAACGGCTTTACAAGCTTAGTCATCGGCTGCAATTCAATAGATACTATGGAATTTCAAGCGCAATGCACCTCGTCGGACATAATCACTTGTAAGTAGAAATTTCTATCTCCGAATTCCTTCACAAACAACTATTGTTATGATCAAAGCTCCAAAGTGTACAACGGAAGTGCGCTTTCTGACGTCAAAGGCTTACACAACGCCAAATGTAAAATTTTATTCATCCAAAGACACACGTCTCTTCTTAATCAATCAATAAAAAAACACGTACGCTCATATATTCATGTACTCTAGAAGCTGCGTGTGAAATATGAATATTGATTTTAACATATATTTTGTCCATAATTTGCATTTCGAAACTAATTTATATTACATCAACCGCATATATTTGTGTTGTAACGATTGACCTGGCATTTTATTAGACTTGTGTGAATATTTAGCACACATAGGCACGTAAATACCTTTAGGTATATTTAAAGACACATTTTATCAGTAGAATTTAAAAAAAAAAAAAGAAAATGTATAATGTTACTATCGCAAGGTACAGAAAAACTTACGTCCATCAATTATATAGTATATAGGTAATTTTTCATTATGTAACGATTATATACAGAGTGAGTCAATAGTGTGATTTCGCTCGATCTCGTCTTTCGCATTCATGATATGAGACTTTTCAATGCGTCATAATACATAAAGCAAAGAAGTGCATACTCTACTTTAGACAGAGAATTTCAATAGTCCAGAACCGTACTCAACTTAATTATCTTATATGGAAATCAGCAAATCAGAATGAGTAAAAAAATAAACAGTGTTCTGTTTAATATAATTAGATTGAGTACGGACTAGTAAAACACCCTATCTAAGGTAAAATATTTTTAGAATATGCACTACTAGACTGTTTTTCAAATACGGATCACTTTTAATAATTAATTTTTATTTTTTTCCATCACAATAGAACAACAATTAAACAAACATACCTAAAATAAAACCCTATATTTTAAACAAGTGAGATATAATTGCAGTCAATTAACGTGTTGTGAAAAATTTAAAAAAATAAATAAAACTGCGCCGTTCCACCAATAATATCGATAAAATCAATTATATTTAGTCACTGGACGAGACACTTCCCATCTTCATACATCCATTATTATAATATACCTTTTATAATATCATGTTAATGAATATTTTCCTACACCTAATTCATATTCAAAACCAATTTAGTAGACCCTCTTTACCGAGATATTTAAATCAGAAGGAACGAATCCTACCCCCGAAAGCAAGCCGAATGTCGTGTGTCTTCTTTGTTATATCACTTTCTGTAGTTTCAAGGGCTTAGTAGACACCCTTTAGCTAGCGTTAGCAAGGAGCGCATCTTCAACAAAAGTGGACCGAGTTATTTAAATCTTGATATAAACGTTGAAATTTTGTATATGAGAGCTCTGTTTTGAACACGCATAAAGAACTTATCGATAATGACAAACGAAACACAAATTCACTAAAACATGAATAAACGAAACATCAAGTTCAGACCACTAACATTTTAAGGTACATAAACAATAAATAATAACTCTCTGTTATGTACGTTCAAAACTAAATCAAACTGTTTTATTACCTATACCAATAAAAATGTGAACGTGCAGTTAATTGTTACGATAAAAATTTCCATGCAAAGTCACATGATAAACATTATTACGACTACATTATTTATAAAACGTACACAATAATTACATGGTCAACGCGAGTTTACGGCCGAGCGAGCGAGCGAGTCGTACAAAAGTTTTTGTTATTATTATCATTATCGTTTTTTAAAGTACTAAATCTCATCATTGCGTTATTATTATGTAATCGAACATAATATATCGTACAGAACTTCGGCATAATAAAAAGCAAAAAATAAAAAATGCACAATAGGTATTAAACAACAGAAAATACGTTTTCATTATCATAAATCATTTTTATTGCAAACAACTACTTAAACGTTCTATTAACGACTGTATTATTCATGTTGAACAATGCAGACAAATTGTTTCTCAAAAGCGAGCATGGTTAAAGGTTATTAAGATAACCTTTAACCATGAACCACTTTTTAGTAAAAATGCTCCAACTCAGAAAAAAGTGAAAACCCATCGTGAATTTAGAGGTTTTTTCGACTGGTTAGTTAAGAAAACCACAAAAAAATGAACCACAAGTAAGCTAATTTAATGGTGGATAAACAAATTTTAACTTTACTGGGAGGGGCCATTAAAATCCTAATATACAGAATCCGCTTCTTTTTTATGAACTACCGGACTGGCCCTGGTTCAATATTGGCAACTTTACTCTATAAAATCTTCTTCAAACAAGCTTTGTAGTTTAATTGTACAAGAAAGAAAATGTATCAAAAAATTAAAATTTTACAGTTTATACAGAAAACGTTTTGATTTAAACCGGAAACGTTTTCTTCCATTTTATATTGTAGAACAATGTAACTACTGTTTACTAAATCTTACACAAAGACGAATAATAGGTCAAAAGCAGAAAACAAAGTTTCACAAGAACTAACTTACAGAATGCACTATTAGTAAGATGTGACGCACTTTATAAGTAACATAAAAGTCTAGGCTAAAAATGCGCTCAAAACAAGATGTCACAATTTAATTGTTACGCCTTTGTATAAATAAAAAAGCAGCATTTGAAATGTCTGGACATCTATTTATATTACCAAGTTTTTAATTTGATTTGGGAAATTAACCAGGAGACAATGATAACTTCATTCATTTTTTTGGAAAAAATAAGTAAATAAAATCTTTAAAAGTACTTAAAATAATTATATAAAAATGAATACCAATTATACTTAAAAAAATCAACCGCCAGAATTACCAGACGTCCTAACGTAATTTGGTCTATTAACATAACAAGTATTTGAAACAAAACATTTTTAAAAACATAAGTTTTTGTTGGAACACGTTAACCCTTGTAAATTTAGGGATCCAAATTGGGTTAGCCTGGACTGTGGGAAGTACATAACTTTTTAATTAAATTGTTTGGTCAGCAAGAATTATATGTGTATAATTATGTTTCACACATTTAACTATGTTATGACAACAGTGAAATGAAAAATGGTCAGCGATAAGGGTTTTTGGCGCATTTTGATTATTACCAATGTGGGCATTTAATTATAATGTAGTTAAGTTACGAGATTTTAAAATGAACAAAACCGATTGCTTTTATCGATCGATAACTTTGTTTATCTGCAACCACTCAGAAGTGTTAAATTAAAATTTCACAAAATGAACACTGAGGAGCATTTTTGTGTTAAGTAGTCTATCGTTATAAGAATATTAAGAAGATAGCTGTTTATGTCCGTTGATAAACACGTCTTGACTATATAACTCCTCCACCTATGCGAATGTAAGCTGAATTTTAAACTTCCAAAGTAAGGGAAATCCGATTCGCATAAAGCAAAAATGGTAGAGTTGAAATTCCTGCGACGAAATCGCATTTTCTCGTCTTCCTCTTCACTGGATAGCGTCTCGTCCATTATTATGATGAACAGCATCGGACTCAGAATCCGTTGATGTTTAATAGGAATGTTAGAATTGGTGTTATGTTTCAGCTTACTCTTGTCACGGAGGCTGGAAAGAGAACGGCACCAACTACCTGATAACAACTCCTCTGGGTCGGACATCGCACGGCTCGAGAAGATACTGTTTTATCTACAAAGAATCCAGTCCTGATCTGGTACTATTTTCGACGTCTGCCGATAACTGTGATCGTATCGTGAGACCGGGAATCACCGGGGAGCTGGTTTTTAACGTCACAAGTACCGGTGAGTACATCATTAAAATTATCTCGATTCAATAGTCAGATGGAATCGAATTTTTCAGGCAAATGCGTCGAAACCAGCAGTTCTAAAAGAACGAAGGCATTCCGGATCCTCATCTTTTTCTCTTATATTCTAAAATATGCCATCATAGCACTTATTCAGAGATGATCTACATATGCGTAATTTAGGAAATTATTCAATGATGAGACTGTAATAATTAGGTCCTCGCCGGTCCGATTTTTGTTGTGAAACGGAATATCTCGGTTGTGTTTTGTTGTTAAATATGTATTAAGTGGAAGTGAATAAAGTTCGAATAATTCAGCACCACCCATCCTCTAAAGTTCAGCTGAATTATTTTCATTAATTCTGTAGCTTTCCAGTCGGATGGGGTTAGTGTCGCTTTATTAAACTCTCCGAAGGAAACTTTACACACTTCTTTCTTAGAAACAAGTCTCAAGATACCATTGTATATTGTAATGTAATTAAGTATATACTTTAATCTGTGATTACTGCAATGTAGAACCGACTTAGAAGTAACCCTCACTTTTAATCACATTGAATCGAAGCGTAATATTAGTGTTTTAAAAGATGTTCCTCTCCGACTTATTTTTAACTTTGCTTCAATAGTTTTAGATTCCTTTTAAAAATCAGACGAAACAAACACGTTCGGTAGTAATTTTCTTACAAGCGGCACAAAAATGATCCTCGTGAGTAACAATTCTTGACTAAAAGGGTTCTACATATCATTAATGTTCGGTGAAAATAGACGAACGTGTTTGTTTCAGTTCAACTCAAACAAATAGAAAACAAAATAGCTGAAAACTGTGATTGATTTTATTCAAGGAGTTTTTAAAATGAACGATATAGCATTTTTATTCGTGAAAAATGCTTGCAATAAAATACGTATTTTTGCACTTAACACTTGCTTGTTTAAAAAATATATGGATGGTGATATTTTTGGTAACCGGAAGCAATATTATATTTATTTTTGTTAAATTGTAATCATGTTTGTAATTGCAATTGATTTTAGATTATTACGTTTTTATTTTTCCATGAGCAATAATATAAGATAGTTTAGTAGAAATTTGTATACCTACATATACATCGTTATGATTTATGATTTTATAATTACTATTATATTATGAAAAAATGGTTGTAAGCAGAGCTGATGAGGCAATTTGTGCACGATTTATTACTTCCAATCAATGTTGTTTCGGTCGTTAAACCGACGCCACGTTTTGATTTAACAATCAATTGACGCAGACTACTGCATGGATTTCCCCTTAGTTCAATGCGCACATGTAAATTTATATTTTCCATTAAAATAACTACAAACATCTTCCAAGAAAGCGCAAAGTGTCTCATCAATATCGACAAGCGTCTCGACGATAAATAATTTGTGGTACGCTTTCCTGACAAAACCTACACCAAATTATTTTCGTACTATATTGCCGAATGATTAATATTTCATACAAAGTTGTGCGATTTGCAATCATTGTAAGATATGTATGTATAATTTATTAACGAATTTAGTGGATTAGACTAGTTGAATATGTAAAATAAAAATAGATTAAATCGGAACAAACTCTAACATAGTCTTGTAGCAAGTAGACTGTTTTACAAAGGCAGAATATGTAAAGTACTTGATGGCTCGCTTGTAAAAACAATTAAAATTTTTCAAGGATTTCTCCTAATCCCGATTACGTTATCTTAATTGAATCTAATCTCCTACAGCGTTTTGTACAAGTCATTCGTCTACACATTATTTGACAGGCGATATGGTATTAAATTATACAATCGAGCCATTTCGTGCTCTAGAAGAATGGTGCCTTGGATGTTTTGTTTGATAAAAAAAAGAAAACACAAAATGTTGAATATATGAACAAATACAATTGTTGTAATATCTGTACATTATCTGAATAAAACATGGAAGAGACCGAGTGTTAATTTACTGCACACCCGGGGGCATAAAGACCGACTTTCACGTTTGCCACACAAAAAACTGTGTCACTTGACTAGACAGAGTTCAACTGTTGTCTATTTTATGCATCCTTCAGATCAATATCTGGCGCCCAACACGTGGCCCATTTTTAAGGTTGTAATTGGGCATGTCATCCATAAAACTGGTTTGTTTAATTGTTCATTCAAATGTCAAGTCAATGATAAAATAAATAATCGCATGGTGTTTTAGCAATCATAATTTCAACCAGTGTTCGTTATGGTAAAAACAGCCGCAAATGGTGGGAGAGCTCAGTTGATATCGTACATATCGTCAGATAACAACGGATGGCTTCCTTCAAGTATTAGCTGACAAGTTGTAAACATAACCTTAGTTCTAGCAGTGCAGTGTGTGCTAAAAGTGATGCTAATTAAAGAAAAAAAAATTATTTAGGTTGGTTTTTGACTCATTAACGCACTTAGCCTTGACTGCTTTTTTTCATTGCCAAGTAATTCAAAACAAATGTTGTCCTATTTCTTTGGGGCATTTTTCCGGATTTGTAACCCTCGTGTAGTCGTTGACCTTAAAAAAATTCGAGTAGTATTGAAACTTTGCTATTGTCAACGGTTCGTGTTATCTACACTTTAAAAACGTTTTCGCTTATCGTTCGTCTAATTTTTTTTAAACATTTTTGATTGACTGGATCATTATAAAACCTCATTTTTAATCTAATTCTAAACGAGGGATTTAGGTCTTCCATAAATAGTAATTTTTATCATTGCACCAATAAAAGGCGGAAACATATTTCTATAATCTCATTCCTTTATTGTAGATGCCACTTATCGGGCGCCAAACATCAAAAACTAGCGAAATGCTACGCATATTCACCAAACGGAAACTGCTCGTTATCGCAACGTTATTCATCAATTGTAAGTTTTTTTCGAACATGCATGTAACTGTTTATTTATTTCTACTATAGTTGTGGTGGTTTTCCAAAAAATTAATAAGATTAGAAAAGCGGCGGCTGAAGGTAAAAGGTTTTTTCACACTTTAAGACTATGCATGCTTTTAAAAGGTGGAATATCAGTTGCTTCATTGCTAGTTTCTTCTACTTCAATTATGTGGGACCTTGAGCTAGCTTTTCCAATCTATGCACATGGTGTCTTTTTATGACTATTCTTTTATTTCCTGTGATCCGTAACAATTTTTTTTCAGTCATCCAAATTGTTCATTGTGATATTACTGTATCTGAAAATGACTTGACTATACAAATCGACCATACAGCAACATTCCAATTAATATCCAGGTAAGTTCATAACAATTGAGAACCCGGAAAAACTGAGTCATTTCAGGAACTACACCGGGAACAACTACACAATTCATTTCGATATTCAACATACGGATATCCTACGTGTGGAACCATCTTCAGTGTATATAAACGAATCCAATCAAGTAGATATCCAGGTGACTGCTATAGGCGCTGGTCACTCAGAAATCGTTGCCAACACCTCAGCTTCCAACACAGAGTAAACAGCCCCTTCTTTCACGCCTTGGTCTCATTAATATTTTCAGCACCAAAAATGCCTTCGTGCGAGTCACCGTGTACAAAATCGGTGCACTTGATACATTTTCAACAGTCATCGGTTGGATATACTTTGTTGCATGGTCCGTGTCGTTCTATCCACAAATCTATATCAATTTCAAGCGAAAAAGGTATAAAGAAAGTAAAGCAAACATGATCTAAAGTATTATTTGCAGTGTCGTTGGGTTAAATTTCGACTTTCTGGTCCTCAATGTTGTGGGATTTACTTTGTACTCAGTTTTTAACTTGGGTCTGTATCTAAGTTCAGAGATTAAGGTACGGTAATTTTTCGTTTTATGACCCATCGCAAGTTGCAGTAATTGCTTTCAGGCAGAATATTTTACCAGATACCCGAGGGGTCTAAATCCTGTTCAAGTCAACGACATCGTTTTTGCAGTTCATGCTGTTGCAGCGACTATAATCACAATAATACAGTGCTTCTTTTATGAGAGGGCTGATCAAACAGTGTCGCTTGTGGCTAAAGGGATTTTAGGGATTTTTGCCCTGTTTTTGTTCATTAGTAGTATTTTAGCAGGAACTAGTGTTATTCATTGGTTGGACTTCTTGTATTATTGTTCCTATGTAAAGTTAGCCATTACTCTTATCAAATATATTCCTCAGGTAAGAGATATAGAAAACGTAGAAGCTGTAACTTAAACAATGTTTGCAGGCATACATGAATTATAGGCGCAAAAGTACAGTAGGCTGGAGCATTGGAAACATTTTCTTAGATTTTACTGGAGGCATCTTGAGTATGCTTCAAATGATAGTCAACTCATATAATTATGGTAAGTACATATGTTCTGAGTTGTTAAGACATTCTTCGTTCAAATGCCGTCTAGTTTAAAGTGTATTTGAAATACACAATGCCATGATAAACCAAATAGAAATGGGGATAAGCGAAAACCATATAAAATTCATGCAAAACTTTACGTGCAATTTTATAGCATCCTAACAGATAACTTTCCACAAAGAATTGAATTGACTATCAACAGAAAAAGAATTTTCTTTAGCAAATCAGTATAAAATAAATAGACTCTCCCAACAATCTTCGTGTAGGACCTATATAAACACATGTGGAATTCCTTTCCGCTCAATTTAACTTCTACACAAGAAGGGCATTTTTATGAGGAATGGCATACTCAGAGATAACTATAATTAAATTGTTGCTTCTTTACACGTATTGCGATTAATATGACTCACCTAACAATTGTTCCAGATGATTGGGTTTCTATATTTGGTGACCCAACAAAGTTCGGCTTAGGACTTTTCTCCGTCGTCTTTGATATCTTCTTCATAGTCCAACACTACATACTGTATAGGCATACCACTTACGAAATGAGCTGAGACACTGTTCAACTTCAACTTAAAAAAACAGTACTTGCTTTAATATTTTTTGTGATGTTAGAATATTCTGTTAATAAACTCTATATATTTTATAACACAAACCGTGAATATTTTCTCACATTTTGAATCTGAAGCTTCGCGTGACTCATGCGCACTCTGATTTATCGACCGAGCAACATCTAACATAGTGACATATGTCAGTTTTCTAAAGTCAGTTGTCAAAGTGAAACATTTTTGTAGTCTTTTTCATGTTATTTCGTGAAATATCAAATACAAAGAAGTGCAGAACTTCAATTATCAATTTGGACCAATTCTAACCATGTCAGAAGGTGAAAATTGCCGAATTCCCTCTAACAAAGAGATCATAGATGACCTAACCAAAGATTTACAAGATGCCCAGTTCACGGTGGAAAATTCGGGAAAAATCGAATCAGATGCCCAAATTCCTGAAGATTTCGATAAATCAGATAGTGAGTCAAATAAAGAGGAAAATTTACAGCCCCAATGCACGTCAGATGACTCGGATGATGAAGCACTGAAGAACCAAGAGCTGGATCTGACAGATGAAGAAAAAGAAGCCAAACGACAAGAAGCGATAGAGTTAAAGAATCGAGGCAATGAAGAATTTAAGAATAATCAATATTTAGAATCAATTACAACATACACGCGAGGTCTTAGATGCTGCCCTTTAAAATTCAGCGGTGATAGAGCAATTTTGTATGCTAATAGAGCAGCTTCTAAAATTAAGATTGAGAGAAAAGCGAGTGCTATAGATGACTGTACTAAGGCTATTACACTGAATGACAAATATGTGAGGGCGTATTTAAGGCGGGCAAAATTGTATGAAGAAACTGACAAACTTGATGAAAGTCTGGAGGATTATAAGAAGATTCTAGAGCTGGATCCGGGAAATAAAGACGCCTTGAGCGCTCATCAAAGACTTCCACCTCTAATAAATGAAAGGAATGAAAAATTAAAAACCGAGATGCTTGGTATGTTTTTGCTTAGATTAAAAGTGGATGGATTAACAGTTTTTCTTTCAGGTAAATTGAAGGATCTTGGGAATATGTTTTTGAGACCATTTGGTTTATCTACTAATAATTTCAACCTCCAACAGGATCCAAACAGCGGAGGGTATTCTATTAATTTCCAACAAAATCCTCAATAATAGTATTAAGTATTAAAATATTTATTATGCAATTAGATTTCATATTGCACAATTTTGTGATGTCTAAAATTGTGATATTAAATTTTGCCACATACAGATCATTCTAATGTGTGCACTTTACTAGATTCATTTATATTACCGCTAAAAGTGGTTGCAGACAAAACCCTAGACCGATTTTTTAATTTTTATTCATCCTGTTCCCTAACAGAGAATTTATTTGTATTACATGCAAAATAAAAGACTTAAATTTCAGAACTTTCCCTTCAATTAAAAAGGTAGCAAGATACATAACCATAACTTCAGCCTTTGTTTACTATATTAATAAAAAAATGCACTGAATTTAATCCAAATTGTCATCATCTGGCGGCTGGAACGGCGGTGATGGCGCGGCTCCTCCTCCTGGCATCCCCCCAAATCCTGGAAATCCGCCAGGAAATCCTGAAAAACTCCCGGGTCCCATTCCAGAAGTTGCCAATTTCCCAGACAACTTAGTAATCAAAGCCATAACTTTAGGATTGGATTGATACTTGTAGAAATTCGCAGGATTCGACGAAATATCAGCAAAAGCCGCAGAAACATCAGGATCGGCAAAAGCGGCCTTGATTTCAGGATCTTGTAAAAGCTTATAAAAATCGTATTCAGGTTTAGGGGCAGCGTTTGGTTCATTAGGAGTGGCACTACTGGCTTTAGCGTGAGCTTCTCGAGCTTTTCGAGCTCTCTCCAATCTCTCTTTCTCTTCTTTCTCCAGCTTTTTCCGCTCCTGTTTAATTTTATGCTGTTCGATTTTTTTCGCGTTTGGTGTTACTTCTTTTAGCCATTCATCAGTCTGTTCGTCAAAGTCGATGTTACACGCTTGGCGCAGATCTCGAGCTGCTTTTTCCCATTCTCCAAGAAGACGAAAAGCACGACCTCGGAATTTGTAAGCAGTTGCTGAATCAGGGTTTAGTTCCAAAGCTTGTGAACAGTCCTTAATACAAGCGTTGGGTCTTGTGAGTTTCAGGTACGCTTGGCCTCGTTTAGCAAACAACAAAGCCGAGGATGGATTCAATTCAATTGCAGCTGTGTATAACTCGATGGCTTTCTCAAAGTTTCCTTCTGAGAACTGCGACATGGCTTCCATACGTTTTTCGTCAGACTTATCGCTATCTTCTTCGGATACTTCCTTGTTAGGATCTCCCATTTTTTGACTATCTGAAACTTCATCAGGTTCCACACATCCTTCATTATCAATATCTAAATCTGACTCCGATTCAGAATCTGGATCAGGAGCTACTTCTTCAGGAGTTTCAAGAGGTGCTTCCGTTGACATTTTCTTAGTAGGGGGTGGTACTTTTCCTCCAAACGACTCGATAAACTCTTTAAAAAAAATTAAATCGGGATGTGACAGCAAATCAGTATTGGCTGAACAGACGTCAACAAACTGTTTTAATTTGTCTAAGGACTCTTTAGCAAAAGGACAACTCATTTTTGATTGGTTTTCTAGAAATTTTGTTTGGAATTTAGATGCACTTGTTTTCGTTGTATGTACACAACCCAAAGATTCTAGAAACTATGCCGGCTGCCCTATGACTGTCATAAATGTAAATAAAGATACGTCGGTAAAAACAAAATCTGTAAAAAAAAAACGTTAAATTATTTTAATTTTCACTTTGTATGCCTACATCTTAAGAGAAAAACTACTTTGACGATTATCAGAAAGTTTACTGCGCGGTTTAACACTGATAACAGCTGAATCTTTTAATTAAAAAAGAAGTCAGCGCCCTCTATGTTATGACCTTGGCTTGTGAATTTATCAAGTTAACCTAATTTTTAAACGTACACTAAACGTCAAAAAGAACTGTTGTAATATGTAAAATGGGTGACAATGAGCCTGCTATAAAAGTAAGACTTTGTGATTTGAGGTTATTATATTCTAACTGTTGCATTGTAGAGATACAGACGTGAAGAAGATAAAGAAGAAAAATCGGATTCTGACGACAGTTACGTTCCTTACGTACCAATTAAAGAACGAAAGAAGCAGAAACTACTGAAATTGGGGCGTTTGGGACAGGTAGGAGCCCGTTTAGTTCGTTAATCAGTCACATAATTCTCACTTATTATTTCTAGTTGAAAGAATCAGAACTAAACAAACCAAAATCATCCAGCGAAAACGAAACCAACGACGATGAAGAAGAAGACGAGGTCTGGGGACGTAAAAACAACATATCCCTTTTGGATCAACATACTGAACTTAAAAAACTGGCAGAAGGTAAATCAAATTCCCATCATATTTAATTATAATTTTTGTTCTCCTACAGCCAAAAAGGTGAGCGCTGTGGAACGACAATTAAAGAAAGAGGAAGAAATATTAGAAATAGTAGCAGAGAAAAAGGCCCTGATGGGAGTGTCAGAATTAGCCAAGGGTATTCAATATAGTGAGCCTATTAAGACAAGTTGGCGGCCACCACGCTATGTCTTATCCATGCCACAAAGCCGCCATGAAAAAATCAGAAATGATCTCAGAATCTTAGTAGAAGGAGAAGACATCCCACTCCCTTTAAAATCATTCAAAGAAATGAAGTTGCATGAAGGCATCATAGCAGGACTCAAAGAAAAGAAAATAAAGAAACCAACTCCAATACAGATACAGGGAATTCCAACTGTGTGAGTATTTTATACAAAATGTTTTTCATTTTAACGCTTTGTCTAATCAAAATTTTGAACATGAAGTATTTATACTTCATTTTATGTAGAATGTAAGTTTATGCTTAACTTGAAAAAACGAATTGTTCACAGCCTTTCTGGACGGGACATGATCGGTATCGCCTTCACAGGCTCCGGAAAAACTCTCGTCTTCGTTTTGCCCCTAATTATGTTTTGTTTGGAACAAGAAGTGAAATTACCATTCATCAAAAACGAGGGCCCCTATGGACTTATAATTTGTCCGTCGCGTGAATTAGCGAAGCAAACATTTGACATTATTCATCATTTTTGTACAAGTTTGAGCAAACATGGGATGCCTGAAATTAGAAGTTGTTTAGCTATTGGAGGTGTGCCGGTGTCAGAAGCAATTGATGTTATTCAGAGGTAAAATAAATAATTTAAATTAATACTTGCTTCAAAAAACAAGTTTTTAGGGGGGTCCATATTATGGTTGCGACCCCGGGACGATTGATGGATATGCTTGAGAAAAAAATTGTGAAGCTGTCCGTTTGTCGATACTTATGCATGGATGAAGCGGATCGCATGATCGATTTGGGTTTCGAAGAAGATGTGCGAACAATTTTTTCGTATTTTAACGTAAGTTGGAACTTTTGTATTTATATTAATTAACTTAGTTATAAATTTAAAAGTTGTTTTATTAGTAGATTATTTCCAAGTTAGGAAGAAGTGCAGTGAATTGGATGAGCACACAGAAAATTAATATTTATTGTTAATTTCAGGGGCAGAGACAGACATTACTTTTCTCAGCCACAATGCCGAAAAAAATTCAAAATTTCGCTCGTTCTGCTCTAGTCAAGCCCGTGACAATCAATGTCGGTAGAGCCGGAGCAGCATCAATGAACGTCGTACAAGTAAGTTCTTCCAACTTTATTTCTGTTTGTTTCTAACTATTTATCATGTAGGAAGTAGAATACGTAAAACAAGAAGCAAAAGTTGTATACCTATTAGAGTGTCTACAAAAGACTCCGCCTCCCGTGCTCATTTTCGCTGAAAAGAAGCAAGACGTGGACGCAATTCATGAATATCTTCTGCTAAAAGGAGTAGAAGCCGTCGCCATTCATGGCGGCAAAGGTAAATATTTACGCACAATATTTAGAAACAAAACATAAACAATCCTTGTTTTTATAAGATCAAGAAGAGCGGTCAAGGTCTGTGGAAGCTTTCCGCAAACACGAAAAAGACGTTCTTGTAGCGACAGATGTGGCCTCTAAAGGTCTTGATTTTCCTGAAATTCAACACGTTATTAACTACGACATGCCTGACGATGTCGAGAATTATGGTAACTCACTTAAAAGTTTTTTTTAAACCTGATTTTAACTATCATCTGTAGTTCACAGAATCGGCAGAACTGGTAGATCAGGCAAACAAGGACTGGCAACCACATTCATTAATAAATCTAACGATGAATCAGTTCTTCTTGACCTCAAACATCTCTTGATGGAAGCAAAACAAAAAGTTCCGGCATTCCTGAGCGAACTATGCTCAGAAAGCGAAAAGTACCTGAATTTGGGTGATGACAGAGGTTGCAGTTATTGTGGCGGTTTAGGTCATAGAATCACCGACTGCCCGAAATTAGAGGCCCTCCAAAACAAACAAGCTTCAAATATTGGAAGAAGAGATTATTTGGCAAACACTGCCGCGGATTATTAAATTTAATAACCATTTTATTAATTCCCAAATCTTACAATATAAAATATTACACATACGGAAAATACGTTTTATATCCAAAAGTTGAATGATAAAAAAATTAGTACAGCATTTTGAAATTTCCCTTTAAATACATTGTGCGCCAATAACAACTTCAGCAGCATATTTCTAACAAGTGACACAAATTATTCTACCATGACTAGAAGTTAACCACATATTCTCAAAACATGGAAATAACAAGTGCTGAAATGAAACCATTACACTTACAATAAATGGCGTCAGGGTTAGCTGACCCTGTTATGAAAAAAAAATATCATGAAAGTGGAAAATTAGACCTTTTCACTTTCCACGGTATATTTTGGGGGTGTGGAAAATCCAATTTCCATTAGCAACTTCTCATCTTTTTTCTCTTCATTCTCTATTAATAATTTATCATCTGGAATGTCTATTTCTACTTCCATTACATCATCACTGTTCTTTTTTTCTGTGGAAAAGCTCAACCAAAGTGCTACTAAAACCGCTGATAAGAAGGCAGTTAATAAAATCCATCTTGGTATTCCTGAGTTTCTAGAAGCACAGTCTAACCAATCCCCTGAGTATTCACTGCTTTTGATCATGACAGCATCATCTTTAAATTCAATAGGCATTGTTCTAATGTGTGTCTCTGGAATTTTGTAGTCAATATTAAACCCTATTTCTAACTGGCTCTTAATGCTAGGGTCAGAAAGAATATCAGATTCCAAAATTTCTAAATCAGGTTCTGCTAGGACTATATTGTGAGTGTCATCTTCTTCTGTTAAAACCAAAAAGGTAGACATGTCACTTTGCCGTTTGTTTGCCATCAAGTCACATCCTTTTAGGCAAATTTCATTCTCTTTAGCAACAATATACAACTCATTACAAGCTGGAAAAAAATAATTCAGTACTTGCTAACAATTTATACAAACTCCTTACACAAACGGCACTCTTTCCTTGTGGTATTAAGATTCAACTCATCCTTAAAATGTATTATGTTAAAAAACGTACAGCCCCTCTGACACACAATCTGTTCGTAGTTTTCCTGAAAAAAAGCCGCAATGAGATCTGAAAATGTAAAAAAATGAGCGCTTACCAAATCTAGAGAAGGTAGCTGATTTTCTTTACATAAACTAATGCACTGATCGGTTACAGAATAGCTGCTAGGAAATATTTCGTCCGACAACACCGTTTTTACCATAAAAATGACTATAAACTTCCACATTTTCTTGTAAAATGATCTCGGTTTGTTGCTGTCAAAATTGTAAACAATTTTAGTGGCGCCCTCTACGTGTCAATAATAATCAAAATTGAATCGAAAAAATGCGGGAAAGTTTTTTTTTCTTAATTTTATTAAATTTAGCTCCATGTATGTTACGCACACGTTAGAATGATCAAAAATGATTCGTCCTATTTTAGGTGTACTTGTTTTTCGCCCACTTTTTCTAAGTGACGATGAAATCAACCACAGTCGCGTGGAACGCGAAGACATAGGCCCTTGTAACGAAGACGATTTAATGACTTTTCTTGCAGAAATACAAGTTATAAATCCTGAGAGTATAATTAAACTAGCTACCATGAATGAGCTACAACCCTCATGTACTCGAGTTTCCGAAAATTTGGAGAAAATCAACAATTATTTAAAAACATGTGTCCCTCCAAATCAGCCTGATTTGTACTATCAGTTGATTAAAGGAGTTGAGTCTTTGCACGAGAAAATATGTGTAGATTCGTCGTATAAAAAACGTAAACGAACTTCATTTATAAATTTCCATATAGGTGGATTTGTAGGGTTTGAAGCTGTTCACAAATGCTTGCATGAACTGAGGAATGACTTGGAGGATTGTGAAGGTCCAGCTGATTGGAACGAAAATTCTGATAATGCTGTGATCTGCAAGTAATATTAGTCCAATAACTTTATCAAAGCATATCAATCATTTTTAGAGCCTACAAAGACATTTCTGACTGTTACTACATCAAAACTGCTCAAGTTTGTGGGAAAAGTGCCGCCACCACAATTAAGGAACTTCTGCTATCTATAATTAACAGTATTTTGACAATAAACTGCGACAATGTCAAGTCAAATCCCACAGTCAAAGATCCTATGCCTGAAAACTACATCAAGACACAGAGTGGAAATGTAAATCTATGTTTATTCAAAAAGCAATTGATTGTTTACATTCTTTCAGGTTGGCCACATCAGACCTTTGTTACAACTTTATACAATATTTGTGACCACTCTTATGCTACTTATTTAATTAATATACAACTAAAAAAATCTATGCTACTTTTTCTTAGATGATCCGAAACCTGAAAATCCCATCATACTAGCAATTTCACTTGACTGTTCATTCCCATCATCTGACATCTCTTCAGCTTTTCTCTTCTCTTTCCTTTTTTCCCTCCTGTATTCTCTTAGCTTCTCTTCCTCCTCTGCAATTTCCTGCATTCTCGCTGCCATATCATAATCTTTCTTCTTCTCTTCCATTTTCCTCTTATTCTGTTCAAATCGTCGTTTCACAGAATCTAAACTGCTTCTCTCAACTCTCATAGACATTCCTAAGTTACGTTGGTGTTTTTTACCATTGATATGATCCAAGAAGTTGATAGAATCCTTAACAACACAATCACAAACATTGCAATAATAACCTCCAGATTGTGATGTTGGTGTGTTTTTGTTAATAACTACACTTTTTCCTAACTTTGAATCTAAATCTACTTTGTACTCTCTAGTTTTTAAGAGTTCACGTTTCACCGGAGGACCTTTCTTCTTTTTGTTTTCTTCTTCAATACGTTCGATTTCTTCACGTTTTCGTTCCTCTGCTAACTTTTCGTATTCGTCTCTGTCCCATTTCCGTCGGTGATCGTCTGGTCGCATTGCCATGATTGCTGCTTCTGTACTAAGTGTAAAAAACCTGAGAAAACGTAATACGGGAAAATTCAACAACTTGAACTTTTTCGAGATTTTGACACTTTTGACAGCTTACAGTTGTCATTGTTATGCTGTCAGAGCAATACCCAGAGTCGTTCTGCGCATGCGAAAAACGTCAACCACTGTAGCCTAACTTCACTCTTTTCAATTAAATTTAAAAAATAAATTTTCTGCTTTTTTTCTTAATAAAATATATTATTGCTGTCAATTTTGCTCCATAAAACATTTTAAAACTAACTGTTACTCAGTAATGAAATAAAAAATAAATAAACTTGACCTTTTTTTGTTGAAAAATTGTGAATCGTTAGTGTATACTTAAATAGAAGAAAGTCTTTCGATATTAAAAACTAAGCATTGAAGTTAATTTCTAAACACTAAAAGAAAAAATACAAAAACGAAAATATATCATAGAGTGGTGTTAATGTGATCATAATCAATACACACCTCAATTTGAAAATTAATGTCAATTTTTTTTTTATTTTTTTTTTATTTCTGTATTTAGACTAACTATTTCTATTTAGGTTTCCAAATTTAGATAAGTAAGTATGTAATTTTTCTTTGAACTCTATTCGCACTCTATGCTTGCACAAAAGCTACAATAATTCAGAGAATACGTTACGTGGAACTTCTGGTTAATTCAACAATTCAAATTTTTTCTTTATTATATTGTTGAGTTAATCAACAGAACCTAAAATGTTTTCCAAGGTCAATTACAAAATAAACAACAACAAACTTCGATTTTTTATGTCAAAAATAACAAAAAAAATCACATAAAATTACATAATTTACCTGCGGGTCAGTAATATTAGCGAATATTTTTCCTTCGGAGTTAAATGAATTTTTTTAAATTTGTTTTTCTAAATCTGAAAACGCATTTTTATCTTTTTATAAGATGATTTGAATAGATATTAAATGTGATAAAATAAATCAGTTTTAAAGAATAACTGAAATTATCTTCCTGCCTTCATATCACATTCAGCAACCGACAACATGAAAAACCACTTCATAGGTATATTCAGCATAATTCAAATAAACTTTTCCATTCTCAGAATTTCTTCCAGTAATTGCAATTTTCGTCTGCGTTAGCACAATCTACGCCACAATCTTAGAAAATGGAGACGTGACACTTAATTTTAACATCACAGCAAACGATGGACTTATCTTTAATTTAATCCAAAGTAAGTACAAAAAAAACATAATCCAAAATTATTATAAATCATAGATAAAACTGTTAAACTGTCTGGTCACATTGGTGCTGGTATTCCGCTTCAATCCACAAAAAACCCCAGAGTTCTGTCAGCCCGAGCCAGCGATATAAAATTTTCAATTAATGATGCGATCAATGGTTTTGACATATTTTGGGAAACAACTAATACCTCCAGGGTTATTCGAGATTGCTTCGACTTGCAGAATTTTAACTGGTTTGCAGGAAGAGAAGGAAATCCTACAGAATGGCCAGTGCAAACTTCAATCATTAAAAATTTAGCCTACGTCGTAAGCGATGGAAACTCTGTTTCTGAGCCATATTGGCTTAGTTCAGTTGGAAGTTTTATATTTGTAAATGAAACGGCACCGTTGTTTGTAGATCAAAATAATTTGGTCAAAAACAGTTTGTGTTTGATTGCGACGATTCAAGCTCCTTATACCGGGAGGTCGAGGGTAAGAGATGTCTTGTATTTGAGCCGCTAATTCAAACTCCTCTTCAGATTTTGTTCAACTATACCATTTCTGCTAACGACAACGCAACAGCTGCTCATAGAATAGCTGTAGATAATTTTTTAGGGCGTCCCACAGGTAAAAAAAAAAATATTTTTGAACTTTCTTAAGGAAAAACATATTTTAGGACAACCAGACATGAAAATGATACGCGAACCTATTTGGTCCACCCGTATCAAATTCCAAGATGATCTTAGTGATCAATTACTATCAGATTTTGCAATAAGCATAAATGCAAACAAGTTCAGAGGACAAGTGCAGATAGAAGACGGCTGGGAGGTAATAAAATTTCAATAGAACAAATCTTATCAATTCCAAACCAGACAGTGATATCACGTTTGTTTTTTATCCACTCCACCATCACGTGTTATACATTTAATATTCATGCTACCACTATAAAAATTTCCAGGAATGCCGTGGATCTCTAACTTTCAAAAAACTCCAACTTGCTGCCATAAATACTACAATAATAAACATAAACAATGTGGCGCTGAGAGCCACTGTGTTGATCCATCCATTTGTTGATACAGACTGTGAAAATACAGCAAAAACTGGGCTCGATAATGGTTATTTCGTTAAAGGATCTAATGGAAAAGAGATCGTAACGTCGAGATGGAACGGTAGCAGCTCTTATTTGATTGACTTCACCAATAAAAATGCCACGAATTGGTTTGTGGAAAGAATTGGGTTGCTTGTGGAAAAACATAGACTTGATGGGTTTAAATTCGATTCAGGCGAAGCCTCGTGGACCACGGTAAAAAAGTAATAAATGGAAAAATCTTTGTAAAGACATGTTTGTAGGCAACAGCATCTCTGAAGGGTGATCCTGAACGCACACCTAACGAATTTACGGAGGTTTACAGTTCACTTTCGAATTTTACTACATTCGTTCATGTTCATTCCGGATGGAGGTAACTCTTATCTAAAGGGTCCAGATTTTTTTATTATCTTTTGAAAAAACATCATAACTATTGCGTATACAGTACAAAGTTTTTTTGTATTCCTAGCATTTTCTGAAATAATCATTTTGAAATTTAATTCAGGCACGCCTGGAATTTTTACAAAGAGGCATAAATCGAAGCATAAATTGTTTATCCTTATCTTTTCATTGATCTAATTTATGTTATGTAGAACACAATGGGTGCCAGTTTTCGTCAGTATTCCTGAAAAAGAATCTAACTGGAGTCTAGAAAATGGGCTTAAGTCGGTTCTCATTAATATATTCCAGCTTAACTTAGCAGGATATACGATGTAAGTGTGGAGAAAATTTAAAGAAATTAATGGATTTTAAAATATGTTCCTTTTTTGGTTCAGGGCAATTCCGGGATTAATTGGTGGCAGCAGCTTAGAACGGCCTAGCCCAGAATTGTACATTCGTTGGACACAAGCTGTTACGTTTATGCCAGTAATGCAGTTTGGCTACTTACCATGGGAGATAATTGGAACTTCGGTAATCTACTTTCATATTTTACAACTCTTTGCATATCTATGTCGTTTTTAGTACGATGTTTTAGCCATTGTAAACAAATACGTTGATCTTCACTCATGGTATTCTGATGGTATTAACAATATCATTAAAAAAAGTAAAAATATGGGACTCCCAGTAAATGCGCCAGTTTGGTGGGTCGACCCTACAAATCCTGACACTTTTGAAATCACTGATCGTAAGAAGTATCTATTTTCTTTTATTTTCTTTCTCTTTTACAACTTTTTTAGAATACATGTTGGGTGAAAATATTATGGTGGCTCCTGTTTTGGAAGAAGGGGCTACAATGAGAGATATTTATTTACCCCCTGGAAAATGGAGGGATGGTAATACTGCTACCATTTACGATGGTAGTATTACTTACTTGGCAAATTACCCTGCTCCAATCGATGTGCTTCCATATTTCACAAGAGTCACAGATTAAAAAAATGTTACATTATTTTTTTTTTTATTCAAGTACAAAGCAGTACAAAGTTATAAAAATACAGAATATATGATAAAGTAATTGTTTAAATGTCGTTTTCATCCGCACTTTCTTTCATCTCAGCTGACCTCATCTTGTCGGCTTCTTTCAAACCGGACCAGCTTGGGCTTGACATTTGAACTTTCCTATCTGTGTGTTCTGGTGCTCCTTCGACTTTAGCCCAGGTTGTGCTTGAAACATGATCTTTGGTATGAAGATCCATATTGGCTTCCCTAGCTCCCGAAATTTCTTTCATTTTGTCAACTGTGTGTTTTTCTTTTTCTAATTGAGTTGGGGCAGTGTGAGTAGTAGGTTCACTCTCTCTCGCTTCTTCAGCGTGGCGGTAACCAGCAGGAACAGAATATGAAGAAGAACTATGTGGTTTTGAGGCAGATCCATACGTTCCCGGTGGACTGTAAGGAGCTGGTTGTGGTTTTGGAGCTGGGTAAGATGGAACTGGAGCATACTCTGGTCCTGGTTCGTACGATGCTGCTGGTGCACTGTAAGATGGGGCCGGAGCGGGAGCGCTGTAAGTTGGAGCGGGTGCGGGTTCGCTATAAGATGGAGCAGGTGCAGGAGCGCTGTAAGATGGGGAGCCGTAGGAAGGAGCGGGTTTATAAGATGGTGCAGGAGCGCTGTAAGATGGAGCTGGAGCACTGTAGGATGGAGCTGGTGCACTGTAAGATGGAGCTGGTACACTGTAAGATGGAGCGGGCTTGTATGCTGGAGCAGGAGCAGGTTTATAAGAAGGCGGTGGAGCACTATAAGATGGAGCTGGGGCACTATAAGATGGAGCTGGAGCACTGTATGAAGGTGCTGGTTTATAGGAAGGAGCGGGTTTGTAAGATGGAGCTGGGGCACTATAGGATGGTGCTGGAGCACTATAGGATGGTGCTGGAGCACTGTAAGACGGTGCAGGTTTGTAAGCTGGAGCTGGGGCTGGCTTATAAGATGGGGCATGAACACTATATGATAGAGCAGGGCCACTGTATGCTGGAGCGGGGGCACTGTACGATGGAGCGGGGCCGCTATAAGAAGGAGCTGGTTTATATAAAGGGGCAGGTTTGTAAGATGGACTTGGAGCACTGTAGGAGGGTGCTGGAGCACTGTAAGATGGTGCAGGTTTATAAGAAGGAGCAGAATAAGTAGCTTTATACGAGTAAGACGGAGCCTTATAAGCTGGGGCTTTGTAAGAAGGAGCTGGAGCAAAGCCTCCATATCCTCTGGGTCTATCATACTGACCATAAGATGACCTGTAGCTGCCATAAGATGCACCTCCACCATATCCTCCCCCGTATCCACCGCTAGAACCATGACTAGGTACCGTAGCTGCATATCCAGCTAAAGATGGCTGACAGGTGATTACCAACCCATTGTGTCCTTTCTTCTTAGAATGTTTTGAAGCTGGCTGAAGATACGTCAATGGAACTCCATAATCTTCTCCCGCAGACCTCATCATATGTTCCATTTCTTCCATGGAATGTGCTTCTTGTTGTTGTTCTTCAGCCGCCTCTTCCATGGCGCCATCTTCTGAACGGTAAGAGACTGAGTTGTACGAGGGCGACGAGTGGGCTGCATAGGGCTTTGATGAACCATAGCCCTGGGCTGAGGTGGATTTTGCGGGGGCGGATGCGGGAGCGGAATAACTTTTTGCGGGGGCCTCGTAACCGGCTGGTTTGGCCGTAGGGGTAGCGACTTGTTTTACCTCTTCGTAAGTAGGTGCTGGGTAATATCCTTGGGCGGCTGGATAGGGTTTGGACTCTGTAGCGGGTTCGCAGACTTGGAAGGGTCGTTGATAGGGTCCAGTGGGGCGGATTTCTACGCAGAGGGTAGTAGTAGCTGACTTCTTCTTGCGGGTAGCGTCGGAAATCTCTTCGGGTTTGTCGACTACAGGATCTATGGCCTTGAGGCCCACATCTGTGGCGTTTTTCGAAGAGTCTTCGGTCTTCGAATGGACTAAGGTAATGAAGGTGAAGATCACTAACACCTGCACGGCACGATACACTTGCATGATGGTGGATTTGTCGCTACTGGTTAAACATTGAAATTTGTGCACTATTTATACCGTTGTTTTGTGTAAGCGTCAGCAATTTCCCAACAATGATTGGTAAAATTAAGCGATTTTGAGCAGAAATTGAAAAAAACATCTGAAAAATTTATTAAAATTATTTTGTCTTCTAAGACAAGTTTTCATAATTAATGAGAAAACGGTAGATCTATTAAAAAATCAATTCCGATTTTATGCACGAGAAAATTCTCTCTTTATTTACAGAAATGCTCCGTTTTGTGTAAATTCAATTTGAGTTTGCGAAAAAAACTGTTTTAATCTCATATGTTCCAGCGCTATGTTGTGTTTTCATTTTTTGATCTTAAGATCGAACTTCAGATTTTTTATAAAAATATAAAACATCGACAGATATTGATCTAGTCTCAGTATTTTTCTTATTTATCCACTTATTTAAAAAAAAAAAAAACATTTCTATTTTTAATGCTTTTTTTATTTTATGCGACAGTGTGTCCTTATGAGACGTCAAAATTAGAAAGTTTCCAAATAAAATATATGTAGTTGCAAGCAGTGTCTTTTGTCAATCGTTTTCCCATGTTTTTAAAATCTCTACACGCCACAAAGTTATTTGTCATCAAAGCAAATTTTTTAATACTTACCGAGGCTAATAAACTTTATAAAACTTTACCCAATATTGCATTATTCCAAACGTAGAATAAATATACAGTGTGTCTGCATAAAGTAAAAATATTTTGATAAAATAAATAAAGTTTCCGTACGTTGTTTTATAAAAAAAAATGTCGAAACAATTACGTTTGTTTTTTTTTTTCTCTTAACTTCAAATATAAAGTAAATATGCTAAAAACATTATCTCACAATATTTTTGTTGTGTCACAGAAAATTATAATTTGAAGGTAATCAATTTTCAGTGCGCACAAAAAGTCTAAGTGTTTGACTTTTTAATTTAATTTTTATTAGCAGAACACAGCTTATTTGCTTCAATTTCTTTTCGCACGCCGTTTACACATATTGCAGTGAAACATCCTGTATATAAGACTTAAAATATGCAGGTCAAGTAAAAACGTCTACATAGTTTCAATCCATTACTTAATAGAGACAAAAATGCACACCTAACGTTTTTGAAATAAATAGTTTATTAAAATAAATTCTTTGTTATATCTTTAGTAACATCACATAACTTACAAGATTTTGTACATTCATCCCAAAGGGGATTTTCAGGGGATTAATGTTGGTATGATGGTTTCAGTAGTGTTCACTGTTGTAGTACCTTCTGTCGTACTGGTAGCATTCCTCTCACCCTTCTTTCTCCTCCTTTTACGCTCCTTTTTAATTTTTGCAGAATCAATTTCCCTGAACATTGCAAGAGCTGGATTCTCTGTGGATGCCGGCTCCGGGCGTGTAGTAATATTTTCTATAATAACCTCTTTTGTCTCAGTAAGTGGGTCGTTTAAATATTTCTCCTGAATTTCGACATTTCCTAAGTCATGAGTTTCTTCAGTCAGTTCTGATTTTTCCATACTCAGCATGTCAACAATTGGCGGAAGATCCTCAGATTTAGAGATGTATACATCTGGTAAAGCTTGAACGCTTCTTGTTTCCGGAATTTCACCTACTTTCCACAGTTTATCGTAATCGATGTTCAGTTCTTCATCTTCTTTGCCTTCTTCTTGGGACTGCGGTTCGAACTCCGTTCTCGTGAATTCTGCCAAGTTTATAGGTTTCAAATTTGGGAAGTATGTAACGGGGATGTTAGGAGTATTTACAGCGGGGTTAGTTTTATGATACGTATTATAATATGGAGTCTCTTTCTGGATACGATTTTCAACAAGAATTACTTTTGGGCTTGGTTGGACCTCTGCCATTCGGCTTTCAATGAAATTTGGCACTTGAAAGACTGGATTTTCGTAAAAACCACATTTGTTATCTCCAACTAGAACAACTTGTCGGTTAGTATTATAACAAAAAGCTTGGTGTAAAAATCCAGTTATAAAAATCGTTGCAAGAGACAGCCACATTTCGACAATTCTGTGATTTAAGCAGAGTTTCGTGAACTTTTATATGAAGACTTTCGAGGTTATTTTTTGGAAATGTGGCGAAAATTCAAGGTAAATTGTTCCAAACATAAATATTTTTTGAAGTACGAATTATGTTGATGCTTTAAAATTAAGCAATTGTTTGTTGCTGATTTAGGTGTTTCGTTATTGCAATTTGTTAAATGAGTCGATGACATTGTTATCTAGGTCGATGGAAAATGAAACGTGCCTGTTTGAACGACCAGAGTGAATATTTAGCTACAAATTATAAGTATCTATCAAAAATATAAATATAAAAATAAATAAGAGAAGAAGAGATTTTTGTTAACATTTTCCACAGCGGATGTGAAAAAGGTGGGACAACAGTAATAAACGAAAGCTATCGGTATAGAATTAAAATATTTTTTATATTATTTTAGACTATTTAATTCAGCAAAAATAGTTTCACATGGCAAACAGTTAATAACCTGTCCTAGATTAATGTCCAAAGGTCAACAACACAGAAATTGGCAAATGGCAGTTTCGATAGAAAATACTTTTAATCAGCAAAAATCTATCTTTCATTCAGAACGTTTATTACAATAATTAATTGTTAAAAAAACGATGGGTACATGAGATTTTTTCAGAACCTTAAAACTTGAAAGAGTAGGAATTGAAGGATCTAAGAATCCAAGAACCTGGATTTTAATTTGGATAACCTAAGAATATTTTTAGTGTCTTAGAACATAAAAAATTAGAAAATTGAGAAATCAAAAAATTGAGGAAAATAAATGACTAAGCGTGAGTACCTTAAAAACTTAAAATCTATGAACCTTCAAATCTGCAAACTTACTGTGAACCTGAGCAAAGAACGAATCTAAAGTTTTCAATCCAACAAATCTGAATCTGAGACTCTGAGAAGCTGACAATTTAAAACTCTTAGAAATTCAGCATAGCATATTAGGATATAAGAATTAGTATTTAAAAATCTCAAGACTTTAGAAGTTCCGAATATTAAAACCTCAAATCTTGAAAAAGAATTGATCTAAAAATGTAAAAAGAAGTAAACTTGAAAATGTGAAAACTCTAAAAATTAGGGACTTAATAGCCTAAGTGTTGGATGATCTAAGAATGTAAGAACCTGAAAATCTAAAAAGTTGAGTGTATTACAAGTTGAACATCTAAGAATCTGAGAATTTAAGAATCTCATAAATCGGAGATTCTAAGAATGAATAATCTAAATATCTAGAAAACTGATAATAGAATATGTGAACTAAAGACCCGACCACCTGAGATCTAACAATAAGGAACCATAACGAACGACTTCCTGCGAGCCTTAAGACCCTTAATTTGACAACTTGAAAATCTGGAAATCAGGATTTGATGATTTGGTATGTGAAGAATCCCAAGCTTCAGAGTTTATCCTCTTATATTCTAGTGTCTTAATGTTAGAGTCAGGAGTTTCAGAATCCAAGGCGTACAAAACTAGAACTTGAAAAATTTACAAATCATGAATCTAGAAAAAAATTGTGACGATCTGACTACTTCAAATTCTAGTACATATTTGTAAATTTACAATCAAAGAAAAAATTTCTTTGTTTGTAAATCTACTTATAAAAACTTTAGATTTTAAAATTTTTGGTAATCTGCCAATTAGAGATCTGTGAACTTATAATAGAACATGAAAATTTGTTGTCTGTTCTTAGAATGTCCAAAATGAGTTTCTTAGATTATTATATTCAGGGGCTTAATTTCGGAATATTTTAGACTCCAAAATTATGGAAAATGCCGTTTAAATTAAAACTAAGTTATGACTTAATCGTTTGTTTAGCAATTTATAAGTTAGATCCGCTCTAAACCGATGTTATTTTAATTTACCCAAATTGTTAACTCAGTTCATATGGAAAGCAGTTCACAGTTAAAAAAATCTTATCAGGAAATCTCAACTAAAACACAAATTAAGGCAACGGGAATGTTTTATTTGTAACAATTATAAATACTGTCTGACAGTAATTCTCGAAGAACATTAAAAGACTCAATTTGTTTGAAATTATCTACAAAATCATAAGAAAAGAAAACTCACTCACACAATATTTACACAAATAAATAATACCGATCATTTGTTATACACAATTACAAAACCACATCATTCATCATACAAACATTATCACATATATTGAGATGTACAACTGATGCAAAAATGCAAAAAATAAAATATTTTCAGTCAGGTCAGGACTAATATAATCTCATATACATAACTCCACTCCGTCTTATTGTTTATTTAGCTTGGAAGAACACGGCAGAGACGAACTGCTCCCCAAATTCGATAAAATTTTACACTTTTGAGTACAAGGGGGTTGATAACAAACGGCACTCGTGTGACCTGATCGTCCTGAGGTTAAAGGTTCCCCATCCTCCCACACATCTCTCGTTGGATCATAAATTTCAACGTTCGCTAGAAAATCCTGACCGTTGTACCCACCTACAATTAAAACATTAAATTTGTTTCAACGTGGGATGTTACAAAACTAACCCATAGCGTATATTTTACAATCTAGAACTGTCACGCTAAGAGCACTTCTTGCTATTTTCATGCTGGCGACAAACTCCCATAGATCTTTTTCAGTATCGTATCTCTCTACGGTGTTTAGTTGCTTTGACCCGTCGTATCCACCCACTACGTATATGTACTGGTTGATGGCGGCTACTCCCGCCCCACTCCGTTGTGTGTGCATGGAAGCGATCATATCCCATGCGTTGTTCTCAGGATGGTAACATTCCGCGCTACTGTGTCTTTGAACACCATCGTAACCTCCTATAGCGTAAAGAAGACGGTTAACGACAGCGACGCCCACCGCTAATCGTTTATAATGCATGGGTCTTATCGTGGTCCATCGATCCAAATCGGGGTCATAACTAAGAACACAAAAACTTAATAAAAGAATGCGGAGCTATCCAACATTGGTACCATTCAACGCTGTTATGGTATTTGGATCCTTCGCTACCACCGACAGCGTATAGAAGACCATCCATGACTGCTACTCCGACTCGATTTCTTGGTACTGACATGGGGCTGCATGGTCGCCACTGGTCTTTCACGGGGTTGTATTTATCGACCCAATCGGAGTCATAGCTGTTGCCAGGAGCATTGTTTCTACCGCCCACGGCGTAAAATGTGCCCTGAAATTGGTTTTTGTTTGATTACGAATAGCATTTATAAATTTATATTATATAGACATTACGTTGATCCCTTTTAATATTTACGAGAAAAAACTTTGAAATCGATTTAAAAAAATCAGGAAGGGTCGATTTGCAATGTACAGGTTGGACAGGTTGGGTAATTATTGGTAATGAGTTTTTAGTTAATTAGGGTTTATTGAATAAAATACACAAAACAATCCATATCCCACAACTTTTTTTCTGTTGGTCTGTATTTTTAATCAAAGATTAATTTATTATTTTTAATATTTACATACCGTGCACGATGCCACCATATTATATAAATAAACTGCGTGTTATAAAATACTACACCTCGATAGCATATTGCATGTGATAAAAATTATTTAAAAAAAAAATAGATATTTAATAAAATCCAAAGCACCTACGAAGTTTAGAATTTTTCTAGAATTTAGTTAATCTAGAGAATCAAAAAGTACAAAAAAATAAAAAGAGACTAAATAATTATAGAAAATTCTAACAACAGTGTGAAAAAAAAAACAATTTAGGTAGATCTACAAAAAGTTACAAAAATTTCGGGAACGCACTGATTGCAGCGGACAGATACAAAGATTTTTAAATATAATTTAAATAATATAAAGAATTTAACAGAATGAAAAGTAAAAAAAAAACTAAAATATTCAACTAAATATAACAATCAAATTCCGAAAAATCTAAGTTACCAAAAACCTAGAAAAACTGCTAAAAATTGAAAAAATAAAAACAAAACAAGACATCCAAAACACACAAGTAATGAAACAAATCTACACTATGACGAAAATGCAAAAAAAATCTAGATAATCTAAAAAAAAATAAAGAAAATAACGATAACACCAATCTAAATTATTCTAATTGTAAGAATAAATAGAATCCACTTGATAAAAAAAATAGAACATCTAAAAAAACTAAATAAAATAAAATTAATGAAAAAAACGTAGATCTGAAAAAAATAGACTCCAAAAAGTCTAAATAGTAAATACTAATAGAGTACTAGAGAGAATTTGAAGTAAATATATAAATTTTAAAAAATATATTTCGAAATAAAAAAAATAAAAAAAGAAGCCCATTGAAAAAAACCAAAAATCCAAAACTTTAAAAGCGTGGGGATAATCCCAAAGAAATCTCAAGAATTGTTTTCCTTTCTTTGCATACTATTTTCAAGCTTGTCGGAAATTTGTACGTATTTTAGTAGATTTTGTGATAAATAAGTTGTCGAATTTCTCACAAATCGTAGAATTAATATTAATTTTTCCACGCTGAGCTTTTACAAATACACAAACAGTTGTAAAAAAAAATCTAAAAAATAACGAAAGATACGAAAAAACTTTATTATGTTTATTTGCCATTTATTGGGGCAAAAACTACACATAAAATAAAGTCTCATTGCTGATTAGATTAGCTAAGTGCAGTTAAAGAATGATTATGGACCAAGTGTTTAATAAACAACGACAGATACTAATCTGCTTTAGAGTAAACAATAAAGTTCACAGTAATTCCTGAAAATAAATTATTGTCCTAGCAATAAGTCAAAGTACACCTCGTACTTGAAACACAATGAACATTGGTTTTTGTTCTTAGATAATTTATTTAACGAGTTTAGATGCTAATGGCTATTTTTTGCATTGTTATAGGTGTCATTATTTTTACAGAGTGGTTATAATAAAAAAAAATGTTGTTTAAAAAATAATGTTTTTTTTTTGGTTTGGAATACACAGTAATTATGTAACTACTGTGATGAAATACATATTAAATGTACAAAAATAGAAAAAAATACCGCAGTAAAAAACTGTTTCATTTAATAACATATTATTAACCAAATAAACGGAATTATTTTTTAACAAATAAATTAGATGTTTCGCCAGTAAAATAAATAGAAAATCAATTATTAGTTGAAAATGAGAAAAATCGTCGTTGTTTTAATCACGAAGTGCTTTTACCGTAGATAATTGTTGGATCGTAAGACACTAGTAAAAATAATTGAAAATTATATAAATGTGAGCTCCTTAATAACGTATTATTATTTTACGATCATTAACTTTAATGTTGAGTCCGAAAAAAAATTTATCACAACAGAATAAAACCGAAAACCTTTTATCACATAAAATGTATTATGATAAACACGGGAAATCCCATTTCAAAGTATATTTGCATTGCAAGCCATTTTTCCCAGAAACGACTAATCTAAAATCAACTAAGGTGTGAACGTGACGTTTTACTCAAATTTGTATCACGGTTACGTTTATTCAGGGGCAAAGCAACACAACACTTTTTAACTATTTGAGCTCAATGAGACGAGAACTTTTTCAGTCACATGATATGAAATATGTGAAAACAGGAAATTGCATGCTCATTAAAATTCATTACTAAACGATTTTACGATCGAATGATTTTGCGATTTCATTTTAAGTACTCACCTTGAGAAACGCACCCCCTAGTCCGGATCTCGGAACTGTCAAACTGTCTAGTTTCTGCCACGTCTTGTCGTCTATGTTATAACCTTCTAAAACGTCTAAAGATTGCCGGTAGTAGCCACCCGCTATGTATATTACTCTAGGTATATTTGGTGTTCTTTCTTTAACAACGGTACGTATGTGTAGTGTCAGATCCTAGAAAAAAAAAAACTTTGTTGTTTGTTCCAGAATATTGTGCCTCGTTACCTTAAATATTCTAGCTAAGTATTCTCTACAGGCTGGTGTCTTCTTGATGACTTCGCAATTGGTCATTTGGTCGTTTAGAAACTTAGGGGGTAAGAATTGACACCGTACAGCGCTTAGTATGTGCTCCATTTTTTTGTGTCTGTTCTCCTCGTCGTGTCTAACCCACTTGAGGACGGCGTTGTACACTTCCTTCTCATCCTGAACGTTGAGCTCATCTTTTTTAATCAATGTGATTAATTGCAGTGCACTTAATTGGAGAAACTCTTCTTCTTGGCAGATCTGACAGAAATGCCGCTCTATATATTGATTGGCTTTTTTACATAATTCCATACATCCGTGTTGTTCGGCAAAGCTAGCAATTCCAATAGCATTGCTTGGATCTAATTGTCTTTCTAAAAAATCACAGCACGCTTGTATTACGTTCGTCACCTAAAACAAAACATCAATAAACTTTACCCAGATCCTTATTCGAGATCAAAAATAAATAATTAAAATTTAGATTATACCACTAACTTGTAGCATAGTTGCAGCAGGTAACAATTGGCACACGGTATTTTCGGTCACTCTAATCCTACCGGTGTACATAAAATGTATCAGTCTAGCCATGGCGGTTGCAGATACTCCCTGAAGGGGTATTCTCGTCATTTCGCATTCTTTCAAACCACCAGTGAACATTGCTTTGAAATAAGGACTAGCAGCAGCGAGGACCACTCGATGGGCTTGGAATACTTCATGGCCGACTTCTAACGTTATATCCGTCAACATTTGATGACTTCTCATCATGTCCATGGCCTAAGAAACAACAATCTAATCATGTGACCAAACTTTAACGACTCACCTTCATAGCTTCCTTAATGTAATCCAACATCATAAAACTCATGTCACCCAAATCTGAGACGCCATTTTGGCGGGAATGTGGCTTGGAACAATAGCTATCTTCGTCTCCATCCATGTTGCAGCTAGAAACGAAAGAAAGGGGATAAAAGTAAGCCTGACGATTAGGTTAGAAAGTCGACGAGAGTACATATCTTATCAGGCTTAACTTTGTCAAGATTCAAAACTATCGACTCATGCTGAATGAAACAAAATAAATATCGCAACAAGCGATGAAGATAATAGTAATATAAAACGAACAAAGCAAACAAATAACGAGCGCCAATAAGTGTGGAAATTTAGTACCAAAAGAATTAAACATTGGATGAGTATGCCTTGTCACAGAAGACAGAATTGAACTGTAAACAAGTGGACCTTTCACCAAATATCAATAACTAAAACATGCAACTTTATAAAAAGTTAATAACCCCGTTATAAGAAATGTTCAAGATTTATTGCAATTTACTGTAACAATAAAAATAAATTGAATAGCTGCACACAAAAAACTTATTGTTAAAAATAAATAGCAATGACTACGTTGCACAAAGGTCACGCACGCTTTGTATCCATTCTAGATTAATTCTAAAGTCAGATTAATCTCCTAAAACGCAACTGAAACCAATAATCATGTTTGGATAATTTTGCGAGTAAAACAAGATTTGTTTCAGAAATTGTATCAGTAAATTTGTGTTGTGTATTATTATAATAATAGGCATTGTATAAGATAACAATCTTTCAAAAGAATTTATAATTTTCACACTATATTTTTATCAAAAACTTTTTATTATTTCAATCCATCTCAACTTTCTTTTAAGCAAAATTACACGTTTTTGAACGAAACTGAGGTTTGTGTTATTTTCTATTGAAACTAGAAATACCAATAAACATTTTGTTCCTCATGATATGAACTACAAGTTTTCTCAATTTACTTTATCTAGACCTAATTATGTTCGATGCTTCCCTTAAAATAACACAACAAAAACCAACTGCTAGGACGAAAATTTTAGATGTGCGGTTTCTATTCTTTGTTGTTATCAACAAGAAAAAAATCATCCCGTATTTATTTTCTAAAATTTTCTCTGTTTTAGGCTCAGAATTGGTCCAATCTAAATTTTAGTACTTTTACCAAAAGATTCAGCATGATGGTGCTAACGCTCGATCAAAAAATTAAACGCTAAAACAGAATCATTTGTTACAAATATCAAAATTTTCAAAGTTTTCCCACGGAAAAATCTCAAGTTTTTGACCCATAGCCTTGTAGGTTTTTTAAAAAAAAATAGAAAATACATGTGATGCCTTTTCCCTCGCGTTGAATATTAAAGACAAAATGTCAGCTTTTAAAAACAGGCTCAATACAAATAAAAAACAGATTTGTGCCTCTCAAGATTACTTTAATTTATGGAAAAACTTTAAGCGCCAATTTAACGGTTGCAAAAAAGTTATGGAGCAGCAAACCGGCCTTAATTTGGAACGCTAAGGATTTTTTTTGTGTTTTTGAGGTACCTTTACACTATTTGTTTTGAAAACTGCATGAAACATAATTTCAAGTCAAATAGTTTCGAGCTGCTAAATGTATTTAAAAGTTGACAACTTCCACTTATTTTGCTGCTCAATTAACCTTTTATAATTATCAAATCTTTCGTACTTCACTGCTCAATTAATTTACCTTTACAATCACAAAACGACATTGTTACATTTTTTTTTTATTTCGTAAAAGACTGTCCGTAGACCTTTGGATGCAAGTTTGTTCCCGACTTTCCAAAATAAAAAATATAAAAATTATATCTATTTATATAATTTTCACATAATGTGTCAATTATTTACATAAATAAACAATTTAACAATTTATTTGTGAATCCGTTCGACTTAATGGAAATATTGTTTTAGAATTATCATAAAAGCGAAAATTATTATGCGCTTACTGCAAAAACTATTTTTTGATCCAATGTTTACCTATTTTTCAAACATTCTTTGAAATATTTATTATCTGAAAAATGTAAAAATGCTAAAAATGCAATAAGAACCGCATATTTTGCTCAAGCTGAAACTTTTTTTAGCATATTCTGTAAAAAACAACACAAAATGAGGCAGTTTTAAAATCCAACAAAAGTGTCTGCTGCAGTACTCACTTTGGTTTTGATAAAAAAAATCAGACGGGCGAATTAAAGTAATTATCTACTTATCTTTAAAAATTGACAACGAGTAGAAACATACGTCGTATGAATCAGCTAAATCAATTGTGTTAATTCACTTTATCTTGGCTTTATACAAGTTTATAGAAAAACAGACGTAAGATAAAAAAAAAAACAAATCGACCAAAAATAGAGAAATGTTAATTCTAGTTGTTCATCTAACCGCAAATAAATTTCAGGGAATGTGGGAATGTGAAGCACTTAAAATATGCCGCAAGTTTATATGTAAATGTCATGACTCGGATCACTAAAAATTATTCTAAAGACCATAGTCCACCCGACTTAGAAAGTGCATAAATACCTAGGCTTTCCTGACCCAAAAAGATTATGAAAGAACAAAGGAAATGACACATCACTTACATTATATGCAAAAACGAAATTAAAACTACAATTTGCTATTTGTTTATTACAAAACTGCACGTTTTGAGGCTCGCTGAAATTGAAGAAAACAATTTCTACAATTCAATTTGCAACTCATCTATTTAATAAACTAAACAGATTAAAGTATCTTTACAACAATACGAAATTAAATTATTTGTTCAAAGTAAACAAATTAAAGAGCAGAGACCTGAATGGGTCACCTTTTCACAGGAATCTTAAAAGCCTAACTTAATTTCAATTTCTTTCTTGCGAACTTCATACTCTGGAGCTAACCCAATATTTTATTACTTCCATTCTTGCGACTTTAAAACACGGAATTCTCTATTTTTTCTTCCCTCATTAAATTAGAAAACGTTTTAATTCGTCTTTTCTCCCGATAATAATTTGCAATTAATTTAATGATCATGAATTGTCATTTATTGCCAAGGCAATTAAGTAATTCCAACCTCTTCATCCTATCGATACGTAAATCGTCCAAGGTTCAAAACCAATTTCTCAGGAAATAATTTAACTTGTTTCAAGAGATGATAAAACCACGGAAACTGGGGAACTGCCCCCCGTCATGGTTTTCCACAAATCCCACAGCACTACGAAGTAATTTGCAAATCCCATGAACCAAGTAAATATGATTATAATAGAATTCATCACGTGTTTATGGCTAACAACAAATTGGAGTATTACAGTTTGTGATTTAACGTTTAGCCTTGAAATATACAAAATAAAGCGAATATACAAATGACTTGCAATCTTACTCTAAATCCACCAGCCAGTTACTATCGTCGGTGGCAACCATTTTTAAGAGCACATTATACACTAATATCACAGAACAAACAATCTTCAGTGTACCACCGTCGGTTCACAACTGAACCCCACAACTCGAACACCTAATCAAAAATTTTATCTATTGAATGTATCAAGAAACTCGTTTTATTTCGATGTGCAATAGCGAACAAGCCGAGGACTTTTAAAAGATGGACCACTTACAAGCTTATCCTAGGTCAAGAAAAGAATGCGTGAGAAATTCGATGGGAAAGTACAATTCCATGAGATGGTAAACACCGAGAATTTGCTGTCATAATTTGCGCTTAATGCATGTTTAATTAAACTCTACGTTGTTTAATGGAGAATTAAAAAAATACTGATAAGCCATACATAAAGCAGTAACGTCAGCATGACTAGAAAAATATGAAGTTAACAACCTGGAGTGAAATTTTGGCAACAAGCTAAAATATTTACTTCCTGGTGTTGCGGCTCTCTGTGTACAAATACAGAACACAAAAATAGATTGTCATAATCAGGTGATGAACCACGAGAAACGAAATTTTGTGAACTGCGTTGATATTAAAGATAACCGCATTGATATTAAGTTATTGACAATGTGTGATAAGAGGTTTCCAAAAAAAAATGCGAGTTAATTAATAAAAGAACAAACAACAGCAAGTTAACACAGAAGTAAACAAAAAATCAATAAATAAATGAATAGCATAATCAACTGAGCTGAATCTTCCAAGTTACGTTTAGTACTTGGTAGTTCCAAGTAAAATTTTGTAGTACCCAATCAAATCGAAGACAAAGGCGTACGTGCTTATAATCTATAGGAATTTTTATCCATTATAAAAAGTAAACAAGTAAACAAACGATTTCTGAATGAATTCAAAGTTTAGTGGAAAGTTCCACTAAATAATAAATCATTTGTCCAAGTTAATGTAACATATACTTTCTTACTTTGCCTCTAGGTGAAATGAAAATGTCAAAAACTTGGATGAGAATATGTAACAGTCTGATTCTGAGTAGAATGGAACAGTTACTACTATCAAACTGAAATACTCCAATATAAAAAACGAAGGTATAGAAAATACCCGGGTTATGACTAATGTGACTAGAAAAAAAAAACAAGGAACTGTAGCTGATTTTTCAATGAAGTCACGATTATTTTGACGACTAATACTACAAAGTTGTTTGAGCACTTGCCAGAAGCTACCTCAATGTCCTCGATCCAACTAAACGGTTTGTTGCGGTTTTAATAGAATTTTAAAATCATTAAAGAAAAAAAAGTCAATCCCGCGCTCGGGTTACGTAGATCCTTCCACGCGAAGCAACAAATTGCTCATTAAATTTAAACGAAATAATTCAAAATCTTGTCGTACAAGAAGGAAATATGAAGAAGCTCAGTTTACTTCACACCCTTGTCATACATCACAGTTTACCGGAAAAAAACAGCATTTATTCTTCCTGAATGTGTGAATGGTTTAGGAAGCAGAACGAACGCCACTGTGTCACCGTACGTTCCGAATGACAATGCTGATACTTATCGCGAAGACTTAATCAATAATGTTAAGAGATGATTTGTACAAAATAAAATAAAAAGAAAGTAAAAAAGATAAAACTCGAAGAATCTACACGGTCTAAAGAGTATTAAAATCCTTAATAATTTAAAATTTGAATAGTTCAAAAAAATTGAAAGATAAAAGGGTGCAAATTATTCAAAAAAAAATATGAATCAAAAATCTAGAAAATCCAAAGATTGCAACGAATATAAGAATTTTTAAAACATTCAAAGCCCCAAGAATGGTCCGAGAAATCCAAAAAAAAATCTAGACAATCCCATAAAAAGGGGGAAATCTTGGGCAATCACAACAAAATCTACAGAATCTAAGTAATTTCAGAAACAAACAAACAACAACAAGATAACAAATCCGTACCGTTCAAATAATAGTAATTAATGCAAAAAAGAAACTAAAAAACCTAAATCAACATTAAAGAAGAAAATACAAAGATTCCAAAGACTGAACAATTTAAGATAAATCAAGAAACGATAATAAGAAATAAAAAGTCATTGTGGAGTCCTTGATTCGATAATGTTCTTAATTATGTAATCGAAAACAGTGTTGTTCTTCTAAATAAAAATTTTTGCACATCTGAACTGATTCCTTAGAAAAATAGGTAACTGCTCTCCCTATTTTGATGAGAATAATGTCATAAAACTACTTCTAACAAATATTCACAAAGAATAGAACAATTAAAGCAAGTTAATGAAGCCTAATAATGCATTGTTGGTGATAAGGACTATGATAAAGCTAATTAAAAATCTCTAAGAAAGATAAGTAATAGGAAATACAACAATCACATTATTTTAAAAATGAAATAAACCCTAAAAATATTTCCTAATTACAACAAAAAGATTTTTAAATTTCTGTCGATATCAAGATTAAAGATAAAGCTAGTACGAAGTCCGTTCTCCATTCCGAGAAATGATAAGGTTTATTATTATTAAAAAAAATCCTCTTAACCTATTTTTGTGAAGACTTTTTTCTTGTTTCAAGACTAAATTATTAAGAAATAACGAAACAAGAAGAAAATACCTGTATTTACGAAAAATTTAACTCCAACGGTAAACACTGTTCGAAAAAGAAAATATATAAAGAAACGTCATCAACAAAAATAATTATATTAAGCCTTACGACCACTTATCCAAGCAGACAAAAAAAAATCAAATAGCTAGTTGTAAATCTCCTTACAAATACAAATATGCAGATTTAGAAAGAATCACCAGAGCAAATATGAATGACTCCGCGACTAAGATGTTCATAACGTTTGTGTTTTAAATTAGTATGTTTTTTCATTTTTATATTGTTTGCAATATCAAATTCCAAGTCAAATAGACATTAGAAAAAAAGACAAATTTGCCTTACAAAATTCTCGACCAGCAGTCTAGAAACCCACAACCTCTTGCCATAGGCGACATCATTCGCTGTCACGTCAAAAGACACACACACAAAGTAAATATAGTTAACTGAGTAGAATTGACGTCCAAAAATTACTTTTCATGATATACCATGATCTACACCTCGTTCATTCGTAAATGTGCATGAGCTGAGTACTATGACGTCACAAATGACAAACAAGTATTAATTAAAGAAAGGAACAAGAACATCTCACATTTAATTTTAAGCAACGTGGCGAGAATCTGTCTGCAAAAGATGGTAATTTATTTTTTGGAGATTGTGTACCTACGAAAATAAAAGTGTGCAAACGTACTGCAAAAAAGGATATCTCAGGTATTACTTGCAATATTTTAAGTAAACATTAACAAGCCCGTTTTTGTTTATCGATTACCATATGTACTTAGTTCTCTACGAACGACAAAAAATCGTTAAACCGACAAAATCACAATTAAAAAGCCACTCGTTTGCACCAACACAAAATATTTCACCTTTCTTATCAGACTTAACCTCATTAATCCATTTTAATTGTAATTGTTCTGTCATTAAAGCAATTTTAGAAGACATCTTCAAAACAACACAAAACATAACCAGTGGTCACCAAAATGTTATTTCCCAAAAAAGTAGCACAGATAACCACAAGTAAGTAAACAAAAAATCTGCTGAGTCAAAAGAATGTGGTTCTTCCACGATTAATAAAAATACACGAGAATGAGATGATGAAACCGAAGAGATATTTTACATCATCGAACAAACTGTTTCAGAGGACAAATGTGCCATTTTTGGAAACATCAGAAGCGAGACTATTTTTTCGTTGATATTTCAAACTCAAAGAAAAACTGTTAAATAAAAATTAAAACCATTACGCCATTATCCTTGCCCCTTGCACCAAAAATAAACATCAATTGCTTGCAAGTTCTGTGGTAGACTTGACCAAAAAAAATCACTTACATATCCCACTCCCATCTGTTAAACTTAGTACTCATCTTAATTTACACATGCGTGTTTGATTAATAAATGTATATTCTTATAAACATACCAAATGTGAATAATTTTCCTTGTCGCACCGCAGAAGTACTGTACACCTTTCAGAGATGATATGGTGATATTTTCCATTCTTGTTTGATAAATTTTAATAGCGTGGTATCAGCGTGACTCGACAATAAATATGATTTTTGTTGTAACCTTCGCGTCAGCTGAAACGTTCTGACGTGCGTACATTTATTTACTCGTGAACACAAGTTGTTGGCATACGTGATTACACTGGTAGTAATTGGTAAAAAAACACAAGAAATATTGTGTTTAATGAGATAATGAACTACAATGAGTACCGACAGTCATTTAAAAATGATATGCGAATAGATACAGGACGCTTGATATTCAGTAAAGGTATTGATCAAAATATTGAAAGAGAATTCACTAGTCGCCTGATTATTTACGTGGGGCAATATTTTAGAGAGGTAAGAACGTTTAAAATTGTTAATTTATAGTATAATAGATGGGTAAATATTTTTGAGTGGACGGATGATATCAGCATATATAACATGTGTCTCAAATCTAATCTTACATTCAGCCTGTTTTGAGATAATTTTTTTTCCTAATACAACGAGAGACTTTCAATGAGAACATGCCAAGTGATTTGTAAGCTAGTCTTTTCCAAATATGGGAAAAAAGTTATACAACAAAATTGAATCTCATCAATATATAACCAAATTAAATTTTCTTAGAAAGCAAACTACTCTCATATTAGTTAATGAGAAGTTATGATTGTATATGTAATTGAATGAAGAAAATGCCAGATGTAAAATAAAACAATCTTACTTTTTCCACACCCTACGGTATAGTTTTCCAGAAATAGAGCTTCAATTCGATAAAAGCATATTAATCAAATTTAAAACCAAAAAAATTGTAAACAAATAAAAAACCCACGAAATTTAAAAGAAAAAAAAGATTTTGTTGCTGCTTTATCACTGTAGAGAACTGAACTATCATGTTTGGAAATTTTACTTCAAAATTAAGCAGAATTAACTTCTCGCAGCTGAAACCTTCAAATTTCACAAAAACGGAGCCACTGGGCGTTTAGTTTAAGTTCTAACGGCAGTTCTAACGGCAGTTCAGAAAAAAAATAACAAACTTCAAACATCTATATGTCAAAAATGATGCACACTGGCTGCTGAAAAGAATTATGAACGTTGTTGCTATGAAATAAGTTTTGGTAAATTAAAAATGACCCATATGAGTTTTTGTGTGGTGTTTAAATTTCGTTTGTGCTCATTAAAAACATAGACGTGGTCAATAAAGTCACTTTATCCCTCCAAGATTCCGAAGGATGGTTTGTAGATTACCAATCGCGCACATTCAATTGAGGTCGTTATTTAAGAATAACCCTGTATATCTGCAAAAAACAGGAATCAATTAATGATCCATCGTTTTTTAAAATACTTGCCAAGTTATTCTAAACTGATCATAATCAATCATTTCCGTCTGTTTTTTTCCAGCAACAGCTGAAAACAACAAACGTTTTTCCATTCTCTAAATGAAATCAGTGATTCTCAACAAGTTTTAATTTAAAAAAAAAGCATCATACATAAAAATATCCAGCAATCAAAAAATTGTAATCTACTCAAATCGAACGCTTATATTTTTTAGTTGATACGTTCAGTGTTATGCAACAGAAATAATGTTAACTGTGAATAAATTTATGGTATTTGAGACACTGCCCACTTACCAACTGAAAATATAATCTTGTAAGCAATCTAACCAGCAACAAATTTAGCTAGACCTCGATAAGAAATTTTAAAACCATTTATAACTGAAATTCAGGATGATGAGTTGGCATTTGTGTCCACATTATGTCAATGCGCAGGTGACCCCATTGCCGACGCCGATGCCGATGTGAACTTTTCTCCAGTCCACTTCAATATAAAAATTAGAGCACTGCTAAAGCTGGAAATAAATTCGCGACAAATACAAATGTCATTGCACAAACAGCATCACATGGAAATCTTTTGTAACCATATAATCACTGCAATTAAAACATTATATGCATAAACTTTTATTTCTAGGATAATTGCCTTTCAACCTTTTAACTTTATTTTAACGAAATTAAAAAATATGGTGATTTACAATGAACTAAATTGTTTTTCTTCTCTTGTCAGTTTAAAAAGACATTGTTTATTTATCTTTTGATTAATACATCAAAATTTTATTTTAGAAAGCATTGGTACTTTCAGTAAGTTTATTTTTTAAACGTCGTAAAAAAACAACAGTTCTTGTCTGCGCTTAGTGCCCGGGTCAATGACTTTAAAATTTAGATTAATTATTTAAGGTCTAATTTCATCATCAAGGTTAAAAATCCTTCGACTAACAGCAGCTTTAGTGCTTTGTGAATACAAAGAAAAACTATTATGAGCTTGAATCTAAAAAATTAATTACTCTTTTGCGAGAATAGAAAACGATTATTTTCGCTGACTGGTATAATTTTTTTAGCATTTAGGTAACTAATACGTGGGTGTAAATAAATTAATATTGAAACAGGAACAAAATTTATCAACTTCATGACTTAACTAGTTCTCAAAATCACCGTAAATAACACGTTTTTTTAAAATTGAAGTTGCACGCCATTGGTCATTTAAATCAGCGGCTATAATATAACATTTTTCTCTAGAGGTTATAGAGCAAGTACATTAATTCAAAATCGACACGACTCATTTATAATACATATCTTATCTTCAAAATGTCATCGACAGTTATTGAATTAAACTGAACATGGTCAATATAAGACAAGAAAACAACACGAAAAAAATAGAGAACAAGAAATTGTATCATTATTTGCTAACCGAGAAAAAAACATCATACTGAATAATATATTTTGTTGACGTTACCACCAGCTTCTTCATAAGGATCACAAACATTTTGCAATGTCGAAAAAATGAGTGAATTTATAAAATTTCCCACAAATTATTCCGCTAAATCTGCACATTCATAATCGTAACCACATGCTAAACAAATCAATTTGTTAATCACTCATCTCGCATAACAAACTAATAATATGTTGTTGGTCCATCTTCCCATGAAAATAACAAACGATAACACTGCAGCACCTCACCTTTGAGACATGCTGTATATAACTAGTTCACTGCGTAATTTAACGGTTTTGCAATAACTCAAGGTAACAAACCCCGAAAGTTACATTGATAAACCTCTCGATACTAAACATTGCGTAAACTGCACACTGGTCCGTGAAACGAGTTCGATGAATGAGGAAGGAAATAAAAAAATCGACCAGGGAAAAATTTTGGCAAAGCTCAACGGAAGTGAGCGGACAATCATTCGCTCGTCATGTCTAGAGAACACATTAAAAAAATAATAAAATTGTTAAAAAAAAAAAACAAAAACTGAGTAATGTGTTAGTAATTTAATTTAATTTTTCACCTTTGGAACGACTGAATTCGGTTCAGCACCCGACTTTTTATCTTTTAAAATTGCTGAGTAATTTATTAGCATGGTGACGCAACGACTACAAACCATATGTAAATGATTGTTATGTATTTATTTTAATTTTGTGGAATTATACATTAATTAGTAGCCAGAGGAGAGAGCGGCTGCACATCAGGTTCTGAAAACAATCAAGAGCCGTTATTTTAAAAAATCAAATATAAACAAAAAGCCCCATTTACATATGCGGAAAATACTGCTTATCTTTTCCAATTCCACTCAAATATAGGTTACTTTATCTCCTCAATGAGACTAGAAAAAAACGTTACTTGAACTTTCACTTAGTTTGGAAAAGTCCAAATGAAGTTGTCACAATCACTTCGTAACTATTGTTAAATTGTTGATAATTGTTTAAATAAACGCAAGAAGGGAGTGGACAGTAACAACAGTGCATTATTAAAAAACAAGGAGTTAACCTCTAAAGTGATGTGTCAGATGACTTACCACTTTGGTATTTATTTCAGGAGTTCTATTTGAATTTGGCACCTTAAATACGTTTCTACTTATGTGACGAGAATCACTAGTTTCGGCAATGTTTATTATTAAACGTTTGACATTTTAATAACCGCACAAAATGACAGTGACATTCTGAATCTGACATTATTGCCCAGACTTCTCGATTACAGTCGACGCATGCAAAAATTACACAATTTGTTTCATAACAAACGCCTGGTTGGGAGGCCACCCACAATACGCTCACACAAAACGGGGTTCATGAAAAGTTCCGTTTTTACATTCAACAATTTCACTAATGATCTGTTTCGCGCACACTTTAGAAACTCTTAGTTGGTTAAACTTAGTTTTTGCTTTTAAAAAGTACGTAATTATTGAACATTTAAAAGTTTTCTATAAAACTTTATATAAACTGTTTTATAGTAGTATTTTTATTTTCAATTGTGTAGAGAAGTACGCTATGACTAAGTGGGCCAAATTACACCAAATCTGATTGATTGTTGTTGAGTTCTTAGAACTGTTAACAAAAACAAAGTTTCTTTTCAATTTTCATTTTTTTATTATTTTTTAGGTATTTTAAGTCTGCTTTCCATTTCATGTAAAATTGTAGCCGCTCTGAGATGAGCTTTAAAAACTTGTTTTTGTGGCAAGTCACTCCTCGTCTTTGCAGTTTTCTTGCTATTGTTTATTCTATTTCTAACAAATTTTTCTATGCCAGCCTATCCCTGATCTGCATTTGTTACTCTCTTATTGCATATTCTTTGAGGCCTCCTCTTTTTTGGTTCTCTCATCTTTCCTTCGCTCTGCTGCCATAAATGTATTAGTCCAGCATTCTTTTAAAGTGGTCGTACCATCTTACTTTTTGAACCTAAATTATTTTTACTAGGTTTTTGTCCTAGTATTGGTTATTTGATTTTAATAATCGTCTTCTCTTTTTTGCTGCAAACCACAAATTTTTCTTATTATTTGTTGTCTTTCTTCTAGTCTTTATTTTCAGGTTCTTATCTTTTATTTTTTTATTTTTCAAAAAAAAGTTGAATTCATGAAACATTTCGTGTCTTGTCTGAATTTTCTAAGTAATTTTCATTCTGAGGTTGAGTTCGAAATGAAACTCTCGCACCTTTGTGCTTCCATTTCGATTTATATCTGCTCAGCTTGTTTATTATCTTGTAAATTTCCTTTATTGTAGGTGCTTCTTCTTTATGTTTTTCATGTTCTCCATTTTATTTTTATTTGCTTCAAAAAAAATTTACTGTCATTTTCTTTATAAATCTTCTTGTTTTCTGCTAAAGGAAGAATTTACAAAACAATTCTACGAACCATAACATACGTGAGACATAAGTTTGTAAACGCAAAATAAGACGTAGATGGGTATCGTTCAATAAGAGGATAGAAACATATGGAGGAAAGTGTGTATTCATTTTTTAACGGTGATTTAATAGGAGCATTGTAATAGTTATTTTCATGCAAAAAAAAAACAGTTTTTTGTTGAACATCGATTTTTTTTTTAGTTTAAGTAAAAAGCCCTAAAAGCTGTGTTTTATTGATTGAGTTTCTCGTGGAAGAAAACCGAACTAGTCGAACGTTTTTAATTAATTTTTAATGAGCGCAGTTATCACATTTTAGCCACTTGTGACGTTAACGATTGCTTTTTTAAGCGCCTGTAACATAAAAAAATATATAAAATCTTTTTATTTTATTTAAATAATTTAAAATCTTACACTTTTTTCCCTGGAGATATTGAGTTTATTTTTTTTTTTGATTTTTATTTTTTCATAGCACTGTGAAGGCGCAAATTAAGTGATAATTGATTTTTAAACTTCCATTTAGATGTAATATTTAAAAAAAATTGAAAGCATTGAATAGCAATTAATAGTTACACTTAATTTAAAGACTTTGTGAAACTGTGAATAAGTTATTAGAGGAATTCAGTTCAGGACATCTATTTTGTCAGGTAACAAAGTAGATATGAATATAATACAATAAAAGTAATTTTTTGTCGTTATTCTCCACCGTTTTAAAATTAATCAATAATCCATTACAAAACCTGATTGAATCTTGGCGCCTAACAAAACGTCAAGTGTCAAGTTTTGACGCATGTCATGGTTAAGTGTCAAACCATTAGTTAAAACGGCCCAAAAACAATAAAAGGACTTTTCCTCTTACAATTAACGCTATTTTTATATTGATACACGCCAGTACAGCAAGTATATTGATAAAAGTTTGAGCTTTTAACTATTTATAAAAAGTGAGGTTATGTTTTTGTATTATTGAACGTTTAAACACCGAAACAATGATACCCCCAGTAACCCCAGGTCAAGCCGAAGACAAGCATAACATGGTCAGTTGGGTAAGTTTACACCTACTGTATTAATATGAAAATAACTTTTTGTTATTTTAGAAAAACACGTTTAGTATGAGACAGATAAGTCTCATGAATCTGGCTGCTTCTCAATTAGGAGTGAAAAACGGAAGTAGATCAATGATTCCGAATTATCGAAGAAATTACAGCATTACTAGTCCCGCCAAATCTTTAGATCTTTTAAGAAAGAATCTTCAAAGTGCCATTAACAAAGATATTGATAATGTTATCAAGAAGTACTTGGAGGTTGGTACTTCATCCACAAGAGTACAATGGTGGTAATTGGGGGTTTGTTTCAGAAATTTTTTCAACCTGCTATTAATAATATAAGAATTAACTTGGGTAAAGACAGTGTGAATGAAGATCATGTAAAAGAAGTGTGTAAACAAATGCTGGAAGACGCCAAATTGATGTATAAAATATCTACAGGGTCCCGAGACAGCTCTCCATATGATTACAGTGATTCTGAAGCTAGTACAACAGATGGTCGAAGTGGACAGACTGTAGGCTTTTTTTTCTGTTTTTCTTGTAGTAAATATACAATTTTAGAGTCCACTTCATAGAAAACGCAAAGAATCAGACACCGAGTCTGAAACGAATGGTAAACGCCTCAAACAGTTTTGCTACATGACTGAAAGTGGCAAATATAAAACCCCTATCAAAAGAGAAGGCCCAAAATGGAATCCCGAGCGTATTTCAGAAAACACGTTATTTATCATGGGTCCGCGAGCAAACAAGGTTTTAGGTTACGGACAAACCAGGGGGCGTTTATACGCCCGTCATCCAGACTTGGTGCGATACTCCGGTGATCAAGAGGACAAGGAATGGCTGTCTGCTAGAAATCTAATGCCTCCAAGTGGCGGCAAAGCATATCTCATGATTCTAGAAGATATCAAAGAACTGACTGAGAGCGACGAATACAAAAACAATCCCAATTTACAACTTCATGAACTGAAAGGGTTCATAGCTCCACAGTTCCTTTTAAATAAAGTCAGATTGTTTATACACAACTTCAAGACTGATAAGAAACCTTTAATGGGTTTGGATTTGTTTGATTTTCGAAGCCAGTCAATAACACCACCAGCAGCTTTAGATTCTGGACCGTCCACACCTTCTGATACTGTGCAAGTTGAAAGTCAGCCTGGTAGCACTAGTTCCAAGCAGTCCGAAAATTTCGCGAATATGCCAGAATTGAGTCCTAATTCTAATCATTCAGTTATATCAACACAAAGTCCTATCCAAAATTCGGGATTGCTTTCTCCTAATATGTTGATGGCGCTTGCAAATAGTACAGATGGAAGTGGGGCAGTTATGATTCTTAAAGAGAATACTCAGAATGACAGTAGTTTGTCCAGTATTCTGGCAAACCATATGAATAGTGATAATTCGGAAGACTTTTAGCCTCATTATGTATTTTTCTATTTGCTTTTAATTTATTTTGTTGAATGCATGTGTCCTATCTTGTTTTGCAATAAAGAACAAATGGAGTTGTCTTTTTAATTGTTCTGTCGTTTCCAATAGTCTTACTATTTTCAACTGAGACAATTCTTTTCAGAGGTAATAATTTAATGATAACAAAGAATGGAACATCTTGAAGTTGGTAGTTGAGAGCTCTCTGTACTAAAATCATCACAAAAAGTTTATTTTTATATTAAGATTCTGTCTCCAGTTAAAGGGCATAGGGAGATAAGAATGCTAAAATTGCCCCCAGAGCGTATCTTAACCATACTTTCAGGATATGTTCGTACTATAGAAGTACTTTGATTCTGAAGTTTTTAGATCTCAAAGTTAACTAGATTTTGAATAATAATAAAAAAAGGCAAAAACAGAAAATATTTTTTTCTCTTCATAGACTAAACCGATTTAAATAAAATTTTTATGGTAATTTAATATCTATAGAAATACTCTTTTGATAAAAATTTCAACTATATAGCTCTACATTTTCATAGAGAAAAAAAATTTTTTTTTCAAGAAAAATTGATTTTTTATTATAAAACTTAAAAGTACAATTTTGAAAATATTTTTTTTGAATTCCCTAGCAAAAAGTACATAAAATATATTTTTTTCAAATTTTTTGTAATGGTACGCCATATTGAAAAAAATTAAAAACTGTCCTGTTTCCGAAAAAATGTTTTTTTCGATTTATACTTTCTTTCTCTCTCTCTCCCTCTATATATACATCTAAAAAATGAAATTCTGAGAACGCATTAACTGTTTATTGCTCTCTTAACCTCCCAGCCACCCCCGACCAGTAATAACAAAAAGAGCATGATTTAAGTGTAGTTACGCTTGAACATTCCCAACGTGAATATGAATATTAATTTTTGAAAAATAATGTAATCTAGATTACAATTTATTTAACATCGTTTTCTTAATTAATTGTTACGTTAATATTATCACCATTAAATAAAATAGTTTCGCATTTTCATAGAAAAAAAAATTTTTTTCGAGAAAAATTGTTGAATTGTGCAATTTTATTTTTTTTAAATTTTTTAACAAAAAATACATAAAATATATTTTTTCTAATTTTTTTTCTAATGGTACGCCATATAGAAAAAAATTGTCTTTGTTACAAAAAAAAACAATACACACACACACACACACACACACACACATATATATATATATATATATATATATATGTGTGTGTGTGTGTGTGTATGTCTTTCAATTATTTTTGACAAAAATAAATCAAATAAATATCTCAAATAAAATTATTTGAGAGAGAAATTGTTATAACATAATTCTGACGTCTTAGCTAGATGACCATTATCTTATTGAAAAACGCACCGCTATTACTAGAATAACACCACGAGGGGGTGACTTCCGATTCAGATTTTTCTGATTTAATTATAGAGAGAATGAAGTCCATTAAAACATGTAAAAACACGTTGGCTGATGAAGTGAAGAAAAATGGTCGGCTCTGTAAAAAACTTTCTTTTCAAACAATTTCAGTGAATGAATTAACAGATTTTCCAGAAATGACAAAAAAATTGAAAATCTTCTTCACTGGTTCAAATCAATATAAACAATCGATGTCATACCTAGCTGAAATGATAGATGAATCGAAGAACATAAAAATTGAATATGTAAGACGAAGGTAATATAGTCAAAGTTAAAGTCTAATCTCGTCATATTAACAAAATAGAACATATACTTTTTATTTTTAGTTTTGATTACAAACCAAATAGTAGAGAGTATATCGGAATAAATAGATATTGCTGTGAATGTGCAAATGGCAACAGAATCGTCAGTTGTTCTTCACATATTGCAGCAATTAATTATTATTTGGCTCATGAACGATACTTGACCAAAATTCCACGACCAGCTGAAGTGCTAAGCCGATTGTTTAACGATAATAGATAATATTAAGGTAACAATGAATGAAGACATTATATTTAAACTATCTTTTGTCAAATTTAAGGTTCCTTATTATTTGCTTAACATAGTGTTTAAATCTAAATTATATTATTTTAGAAAAATTAATATTAATATTCACGTTAGGAATGTCCAAGCGTAACTACACTTAAGTCATGCTCTTTTTGTTATTTGTGCTCGGGGGTGGCTGGGAGGTTAAGAGAGCAATAAACAGTTAATGCGTTCTCAGAATTTCATTTTTTAGATGTATATATATATATATATATATATATATAGAGAGAGAGAGAGAGAGAGAAAGAGAGTATAAATCGAAAAAAACATTTTTTCGAAAACAGGACAGTTTTTAATTTTTTTCAATATGGCGTACCATTACAAAAAAATTGAAAAAAATATATTTTATGTACTTTTTGCTAGAGAATTCAAAAAAAATATTTTCAAAATTGTACTTTTAAGTTTTATAATAAAAAATCAATTTTTCTTGAAAAAAAAATTTTTTCTCTATGAAAATGTAGAGCTATATAGTTGAAATTTTTATCAAAAGAGTATTTCTATAGATATTAAATTGCCATAAAAATTTCATTTAAATCGGTTTAGTCTATGAAGAGAAAAAAAATATTTTCTGTTTTTGCCTTTTTTTATTATTATTCAAAATCTAGTTAACTTTGAGATCTAAAAACTTCAGAATCAAAGTACTTCTATAGTACGAACATATCCTGAAAGTATGGTTAAGATACGCTCTGGGGGCAATTTTAGCATTCTTATCTCCCTATGCCCTTTGGTGGCATTTTCAACTTTTAACTGTAGTAAAAAAATCATGCTGTGACTCTTTAAAATTTCTTAGACTAGACTAACAGATTTTTCTGGGTGGAATAATATTTGGAAGCTCATTCCAAAGTTTCTTAGATTCTAGATGTTCATAAATGTCCTCAGATGTGAATTTCTTGGTCTTTATATTTGTGTTGTTTACGTGATTTATTTGTTATTCTCTGATATATGTGATACCAACCATGACTAATAATAATTACAACAAAACATTAATTGTTAAAACAAATTGTCATTTTAAAAAAAAAACCTAAAAACACAAAACTGTTGTTAGGTTGTAGCTATACTTTTTTCATATGATGGCGATCCTGCTTGATTAAACAAACCAACACTAAAATCCATTGATACAGTTTCCCTATTTTGAACATTTTTCATGCCATGCTCTCCGTTACTCATCTCTCTTCAACTGGTACACTTTTCCATTTTTTGTGTATCTAACATTTCGAATGAAACACCTCATCAAATTGGACGAAACAAAAATCTTCGTATTTCCTGATCTCGATGGTCTCAAGGCTGTATATTGTCAAACCAACTTTAACGCACCTATTTCTTCCTATACAATGGTAAAATTCTTAGATCCACCAGTCTTGGTTTCTGGAACCGTCACAAGTATAATATTATTCTTACCTTGTATATCGTTGATATCATATTTTAACCACCACAACTCCTCTCAAATCCCCAAAGGGGTTTAATCTAACTTTTTAACGGTGTTTATTTTTAAAGGCTGTTAAAATAAATAGGAAAGATATAAAATAAAGAGTGTTTTTTAAGTGCATATTTTCGTCATTATGAGCAAAGCATATTTCTAAAAAAATGTTTTATTAAAAGTCTTCATATTATCAAAATAGAATTACAAGAAATTTTTACTCAAATTCTATGTACGCCACTGATTCAAGTCAAACAAAAACGTGTTTTGGTTGTTTAGTAGCAATTATTTGAAGACTGTAGAAACTGCAGAAAATGACCGACATGGTCTTGATTATTTACGGTACTACAAAAATTATCTACAAGGTAAAGTACCCGACTGTCGTATCTTTAGTGCTGTTGTGCAGCGCCCACGAGAAAATGGAAAGTTGTCTTCTTTTAGTAGTCACCGAGGCAAAGAAAGAGACTCTAAAACTTTAAACATGGAACTCTAGCATTAGTATCCAAAGATTGGTCTAACAAGTTGGGATCTCCCATTTTGTCGTATGGCGAACACTAAATGAGCCGTACCATGTCAAACCCTTGCCGGATTATGTTTTGTGAATGGGTGGTTCATAAAAATAATAAAGAACCAAACTGTGTAAATAAGGTGTTATCGACTGATGAAGCTAGGTTTACAAGAGATGCACACCGTGCGCATATTTGCTCGGATGAAAACCCTCATCCCAAGAACGACACGTTCAGCAAAGATTTACTGTTAACGTATGGGCATCGCGTTTAACTGCTGAAGCTTATTTAAGGTTTTTGAATGAAAAGCTATCTACAGCAATTGGACGACAAATGTGGTACGTTCACGATGGACTTCCTGTGCATAATGGCTTAGTTAATCAGAAACTTTCCGCCAAGTGGATAGGAGGGAATGGTTCTGTGTTCTGGTTTCCCAGTTCTCCGGAACCTAGTCCATGACTTCTTTTTGACTTCTTTTTGACTTCTTCTTGACTTCTTTTTGTGGAGTCATCTAAGCTAACTACACCCATACATATTATGGAGCAGCTAATTGACAGAAAATCTGCAGCAGAGATTTCAGCTGATCCGTATATGATTCGTGGTACTCAAAATTCCTTAATTCGTAGTGCTGAAGCTTCTATAAGGAACAGAAACAGCCATTTAGAAAACTTGTTGTAGAACTAATTTGTTGTTAACTTTTTTGCCATGTTCTTGTTTGATTAATTTTCACTTGTATTTATTGTTTCCGTTGCATAAATATTTGAATCTATGAATTTGGGTTAACTTTCCCGTTAGTTTTTGATTAGAAAATGGCTTTTCCTTACTTTACGTGACTTCCAAAATAGCGTAGAACTATTTAGTGCATGCATTTCAAAAACAGCCTGTATGCCAAGTATAAGAGTTTGCAATATAAATCTACTTTTTACCTTATTCAATAGATAAAACTCATTTTATAAACGTCAAAACCTGATTGTCAATCAAAACTCTAAAACTCCTTTCTAGAAATATGGTCTTTAAGCTTGTGTTTTGGAAATGACGGGATGCAATTGTAATGGAAAATATCAACGTTGTAACCATTAATATCGATTTCAAAGTGGAATATTTCGTTCGCAAAGAACCGGGGTTATATTTCTCAGACTGCAAAAAATAACAAAATTAAACACGGGATTAGGTAATAAATTAATAACATACCAATTCTTGAAAGAATGCTATTAGCACCTTTTTGTGCACGTCGCATTTTTCAGCTGCTAGCTAACAAAAACTTTTTTTTTCTCGATTTTACAGGCAACAGATTATATGGTTTGCTTCATTTGTATCGCAATATTTTGTGGAATATCTTTCTCCATGTGGTTTGAACTTGACATTTCACTTAAAACGAAAATAAATATAACAATGTTCTCAGAAACATCAGAGGTGCATTACAGTTTTTGTAAAAAAACAGATTTTACAAATTATAGTAAAAATTAAAATATTGTATTCACTATAGGCATTTCTTGATGTTTATGCTCTTGGAAGGCTTACATAAACATTTTCACAAGGCTAGTGATACATCCTCTTTTGGGCGCCCACTTCTCTAAACTTTATGGACTCTTTTGCGGACTTAAAGGTGAATTTTATGGATTTAGGTATCCCCCAAAAAAATGCTTTACGGACCTCTTTCATCCTTTGTTACATTCTGGTGGTCACTAAAAAAATCCACCGTTAAAAAGATTTTGCCTCTGTTCTCTTCAAAAAATCGTCCTGTTTACACTTTTGTTACATAAATAGCTACTCAACAATGAAATTGCAGAAGAATTTATTTATAACTTTTATTTTCATATTTTTTGGATTTTAGAATTTGAAGTTTTTAACGTTATGTAATTTTGAATCTTAAAGAATCTTAAAGACAACTTTTTTTTTTGTATCCCATTTTCACATTTTTCGTTCCTGTATGCATTCTTAAATCCTGTAATTCAGAGAGTTGTTAAAATTATGTTAAATTTTAAAAATTGACTTGTTCTACAATTTTTTAAAATCTATTTTTAATCCACAAAATCTCCAAATTATCAATTATCAATTATTTAGAATCAGTTTTCAATTTATATTTAGAAACTTTACAAAAAAATATCGCATTAATAAACTAATGTTTTATTAAGTTGTTATAAACCTCTTCGTGTTATGTATAGCTCTATCAACAAAATAATCGTTTATCTACATCTATTTTCTGTTAAACTGTTGCCAAATAATTGCCTTACAAAGAATGTTTGAATTTGAACGATTTAAAATGTGAATTTTTTTTTCGCAGTCTGAACAATGTTTACAGAACGACTTACAAAAAATTAACCCATGATTTATGCAGCAAACTGAAAATACGATAAATTTAATAAATTTAAATCGGTGAAACACAAAAGTAGGATACGCTTGTCTCGACGAAATCCTTATCATTAAAGAGCAAAAAACGTTCAGCGGTTCTCGTAATCACAGTAAAAAATCGTTTTTTTTTCACTCTCGTTAATTTATTGTCAGTATTAACCGTGCGGTTCGTGGAAAGTGTTTCTCTCTTTAAAAACGACTCGAAATAAGTGTTTTGAATATATTAGTCTTATGTGGTTTTTGTTTAGCTTTCGAACAATTAGTGTGGTTCTCTCTTTGGCCTCCGAGATTTCAGTAAGTTTGTCTTTGGTGTATTTTTATAGTTGTGAAAAGTGGAACCTATTTTTGCTATTTGTTTTGTCTATGTTTTTTAAGTGATTAAAAGGAAGTAAAAATATGTGGAGATCGCACATTTACCATCGTCATATAATTTTTAATTTTATTAATAACTCTAAATCTATTATTTTTACACCTGGTAATAAGTAATTCACCGATCAAACCGTAATTAGAAAAATCCAAATTCGATTAGAGTTTGCTACGTTTTCAAAGTTTTAAAAAATGGACTTAAGGGTGTAAAAGGGGCGGGAGAAAGTCCATGTAAACGGGAAATGGCATCACGATTTTGCATGACTATTTTTCAGGGCCAAATATGGGTAAGATATTTGATAAAATGACAAAAGTTGGGTACTGTTGGAAAGATAAAGAATGTGTGCAGGGCGTGTGCTATTTTTTATTGCAAAATAATGAGTCTAATGGTAAAAACACACTGTGACATTTTGGTTAGCCTCGAGGTTTAAACTGTGTACATTTCAACGTTTTTATTAACGCATAAAATAAAAGTAAATAAAAAACTGAGATATACAAGCCCTTTTCTCAAGTTTCTGCAAAATTTTGCTGTAATGTTTTAAGTGATTAATGTAACGGTTTTACCATGTTTGGCATATTTAGTAATAATGAAGATGTTCATCGGTTATAGTTTGGATGTTGCTTATTTTTTCAAATATTTCTGAAATATAAATACTCATCTCTGCTTGTCGGAATTATCCTATTGACGTTTTTTGTCTTAAAATGGTAAAAATCTGTTATTATTATGATGTAGTCGCACATAAATTTGAAAATTTAAAATGCCACCACTAAACTATAAAATTTGCTAAAATGCATTCTTATTGTAGTGTTCCTTTGGGAAGAGTGAAAAATAAGATCTTTACTGTACAAGATAGATCTCTACGGCAAAATATTGAAAAAAATAATTGTAGGCATTCGATTTTTTGAATGGTAAAAGTTTTCTCCTCCATTGTAATGTGTAAAAACTATAAGAGGAGTTTCTTTTGCGCTATAGTCGAGAATTACTAGTTTCAACCTTTTTAATGTAAAATTAATATCTTTCGAGAAAATTTAGTAGAAATTTTTAACAATCAAAAAAATGCTAGAAAACCGAAATATTTTGTGCAAATCTTTACACAAAATTCTACGATTAATGCAATAAACAGAATGAGAAAACAGGAATGATGAAAAATTGACCCAACAGTATTTCGTGGCGAATAGCTCGGAAGCATGAGGTTTTAAAGGATAAAATGTCCATAATGCAGAGCTAAATTTTTCAGTTCTTATTTTCCACCAGAAGACCAACATATTCAGCAAGATTACACCAATTATCTACAAATATTGTCGAGTATAATTACATCGGTACACTTTGAACTTTTCAGCAATTTAAATGATTTAAGTATGTTCATAAGACAGTTTGTTGGAAAATGATGGATGCGGCATAAATGAGGCAAAAAAAATTGTAACAGGATGGAAGGCAATTTGTCCAACTTTCTTCACTAAATCAAGCAAATCTGGATGTGCTTACATAGATAGGCAAATAAAACTAAAATCAGAATCGATTTTTTTATGATTTTTTTTTTCAGTTGAGCAGTTTTGCTTTAAACTGTTCAAAGAGGCAATTTTATTTGTTAATTTTACGTGATTTTCTGTATGAAAATGATAAATATCAAAAATAGCTAACAAAGAATGTAGCTATCGTTTAACAGATACACATTTATTTTCAGAAAAGAAGAAATTTCTATTTCAGTGTTTCAACAAGAAACACAACTCAACAAATAAACCGTTAAACTTTCTAGGACTTACTTTTTAGTATTTTCACTCCTGATTATTCAAAACCTATTTATTGCTCAAAATATAATTATGATCATCTGAGAAGTATTATTTAAAAAAAAATGTAACTGCGAATGTAATGGGATAAAATTATTGACGTTGTTTCAACATTCAGCAACACAAGAAGTTTACATTTTTTTTTAAGTTATTCTACGTTGCAAATATGCTGTGATTTTAAATCTGAAAAGATTTTCCTAGACTTATTTTGCTTCTTTTAAAAAATTAAATCAGTCAATACTTTAAAATAGAAGCGACATAAAATCTAAAACAGGACGATATTTGCTGGCACCGTATGTAGTAGAAGGAACAAAGAAACACAATTGTGAAAGAAATCTTATATTCTGTTCAACTCCTTACATCAGCAAGTTAGTTCGTTTATCCATCATAGAAAACTCAATTTTATGACGATAGTTACTGCGGATTTGTAACTACACAATTCATGAGGTGTATCGATTCTGGGCGTTGACTAAAAAATTTCTACCACCTTCCACAATATTATCAAACTATTTTACTTAACAAGGACAAGTTTGGGAGCTATCTGGTGTGCAAATCACATGATATGTTACTCTAAAAATATCCAGAATCTACATAATAGACTGTCAGACTTTTATTTTTTCCGGATTTCCATAGCGTGACAACATATTATTACGGAATAATAGTTACAGATTGAGCGGGAATCGAAAAAAAAGAACAAGAAGCAAAGTTATTATTTTATTCCACAGCGTAAATATTGCGTTGGCTGAATATAAATACCATGAATAATAAAACAAGTTTGGTTGTATGACTTCAGATGTTAAAATGTGGAGGTGTAGTTGCGACAAAATAGCGATAAGCGTCACTTTAGCTACCAGATTTGTCACCAATCGAACGCCCGTTGGTTTGAGAAGTGAACATCATTCGTCGAATCGTTAAAGAGGCGGGTCTGCTGTAAAAATTCTAGTTTTTGATAAAATAATTTTGTGGTTTATAAGTTAAAAGTGCCACAACTGTTGGAAGATGATTACAAAACTATTCAACATTGACAGAAGTGATTTGGGCTTTCAAAGGAATAAAACCGGATAAAACATTGCTTCTTGCTGCAATTGCATTTCATGTTTCTTTTCTCTAGAATTGATTTAATCCAATAAACTGCTGCTCCAGTTTTCGTTTGCTTTGTTACCAACCGAATTCACTCACCTGTGTCATACATATTTAATTAAATTTTGGTTTTTAAAGTTAGCAACAATAATATTCGCTTCAGTTCTGACTTCTCTTATTGAATTATGGGAAATAAAGGTTTCTGCTTCGCTTTCATAACATCGCACTTGTGTACGGCTTCCGAGTTCGGAATTTCATTCGAGTACTGCAATATTAAAAAAGGACTTTTTTATATTCTTATCGAATGGATGTTTTTTCACCCTTAAATTACACGAACACTCGTTTAGGCTTCGACTGTAATAAATCCAACTCCAAAGTTGCGCACATGCATTGACTAAAAAATTAAAACGTAATTATAGTCATAATGTTGGTGTAATTAAACGTTTTCAGACCACCTGGTCGATTGGAATTGTTACACACAGTCGCATTATGCACATCTGTGCATGGTGCATCGGGAATATCTTCCTGTTTGCAAACTTCCGACGCACTCCCTAAATAGTTGGTTAAATTGGACCGAGGCCAGATAACATTGCTTACAACCACTGAAGCTTTAGATAAAACGTTAGATTGCTGAATTCTATGAATTACATGTGGCCATAAACCAGAAGTAACTTGAGGTACGGTGGTGTACTGGTTTTAAAAGTCACTCACTTAGCTGTCTGGTAAATGAAGGAAACGGTTTTACATTGAGTTGGTTTATTTCAGATCCTTGTAATCACGATTTGTACTTAATGAAATGCTTACATTTATAAACAAACATACAGTTAAGACAGTGAAATGGAACGTTTCCAACAGCATCAGTAGTTGAATTCTCTAAATGCATTATAATAAATTAGGATAAGAAGGTAGATTGGGCCGTATACATAACGTTATCGTTTTGTTTACGACTGTTTTTATAGTCTCGAATTACATTGGCGTATATTATATTGGTCATGGTAAATTGCTGGTGTCGCATAAGATGCAAACAAAGTATGGTGTAACAATATACTACATGGAAATGGTCTGTGAATTGGAAGAGAATATCTGTAAAGCGCATTTTGTCTTCTTGATTGTTAAAACTTGATCTTCACACATAATACTAATTTTTAGTATAATACAATGAAATTTAAAAACGCAGTAGAAATGAGAATTAATAAACTTTGTCTTTATAGGACCAAATGGCTATTGCTGTTGTCTCATTTTCAAGTTTTTAAAGTGAAATTTTTAGTAGTTTGTTGAAGAATAGTACTTTAATTTGAAAAAATGAGTAAAAGGAAAAGTTTCTGTAATTAATAGGTTTTTCAATTTTTGACCTTAAGATAACTAGATTAGCTTTTAGAGTATTTGTTTTAATTACAAACATGAAAAAAAAGGTTTATTGATCAAAATAGTGTAGACAACCCACCAATCATTTATAATTTATAGAATTTTCAAAAATATTCAAATTTTCTTTGAAATACCTACAATCCTAATCAAACTTCAAGATTTATAAATTCTAAGAGTTTTTGAAAGTTTTTTTTTTAATTCTATATATTAATTAGTTGATCACTGGGACTCTAAATATTCTAGATTTTGCCAACAAAGCAAACGATTAATGATTCTACAAATTTAAAAGATTTTTAAATTTCTCAGTTCTAAAGACAAGTTATGAGATTTTAGAGCTTTTACTTTTTTTTTAAATCTAAATGGTACTATAAATATACCTACATATTTTTTCAGGAATTATAAATATAATTTGTCACAAAAGGTATGACGGTATAACTAATATTTAATTTACATATCTACTACCGTCCATTAGTTTCAATACACCCATAGAAACTATGCTACTTTCACCATATGTTGCTTTCAGCAAAGTATCCTCTCTTGGCTTTGATGACTTCATAAATTCTTGGCATTCGTCTTGTTAGTTTTGCAATCGTTTCGATCTCAGTTCTATTCCAGTCTTGATTAAGGACGTCCTACAGATAATTAACATTAGTTACCATCAATTTTTGTGTACGCCCTCCCAGCTCATTCTATAATAGTTTGATCATGTTTAGATCAGGGCTTTGGGCGGACCATTCTATAATTTCCATGACATTTTGCCAGTCTTGATGTTTGCTTCGAATCATTATCTGGTTGTAAAACAAAACTTCCTCCTATTAAACAAAGACCAGAAGTTATTGCATGTCTCTGTAGGACTCTATGGTAGTACCTTCTGTCCATGACCTTCTATTCTACTAATTCAAATTTTGACTCATCCGTAAAAAGGACGTTTTTACAGTCTTCTTCAGTCCAATGACGATGTGTCAAAGTCAATGCCAATGTTTCTTTCTTGCTTTGTTTCCTTGTTCTTGCTTTGCCGCTATACGACCATAATCCAAATGTTTAAAGACGACGTTATCACTGACATATCTGTCCCAGTAGTTCTAATGTAAAAATTTTCTTTAGCTGCTCTGGTGGTAGTTTGTCTTCTGCACTTCCGGTTTCAGCGAATCGTTTGAGCGTGGCTTGGATAACACCGATTGAAATTTTTGGTTATCTGGAGATTTTTCAAATGGAAAAATTTGCTTTACTCAGAGCCACTATAGCCGATCTGTTTTCAATTGAAATCTGCTTCCTTAGCGCCATTTTTTAATTTTACACTTTTGTTTTAATAATTTTGTTGGGTTAAGAGTAAAAAATGCAACAAAAGACTGACAAAAATTACTAGTTGACAGATAGTTAATAGAATTTTGTCTTGCAATTTATTTCACATTTTTATTGACCTTCTAATTTTTCTGACATGAAAAATTATTTTTTTCTGAAACCGGAGCTTCTTGATCATTTCTCTGCGAAAACTGCGGCAGGGAAAGTCCATTTCCCTACCGTCGTCAGGTAAAGTCCATTCTCTGCCGTCGTCAAGGAAAAATATGACTTCGTCCTGGAAACGAAGAAAATTGACGTACTTGATATTTGTGAAAATTATTTCTTAAATTAAAAATTAGATTTTTTTTTATCAAAATCAACGGTTTCAGAAAAAAATTAATACATTTTTCGTCAGGAAAATGTTGAAACTTGCCTCAGAGTCTTAATAGACTCGGCACAAAGTGCTTCGCCTTTCAACATCTCTTCGGCAGTACCGTACATTTTCCTGACTCTTATGTAAATAACTATTGCATGATCAATACATTTTTTTTAAAATTTTTTTCAACTTTGCATTTTCACCTACTCCTTTTAGCATTTTATGTCACAAATTATGTCACAAAAGTATTATTTTAAGTGAAATTTGCATTACATTTGAAAAAACATTGGTGTATTGAAATTAATGAATGGAAGGGTATATCATTGTAAAAGTATGCAAAAATATTTCAGGTATTTAATCCTTACTGAAAAAATAAATATATTAATAATCCTAGATTTTCAGTCAAGTTATAAGACTTTAGAGTTTCCACATTTATAAAATAACGATGCCCATATTTAATGTATGATATTACTTATTTTTGATTTTCTTGAATTTGATAAATTTTTTGAATGTTTTGTATGTATCATATTTTTGAAGAAGGAAAATAGAGATTTTTCATTCTCTAGATTTTTTTTACGTTTTAAAAAATATTCTCAATTTAGTTTTTTAAAATATTTTTTAAATTATTCTAAATTATGTAATTTTTGAATTTATATTCTTCAATTTCTTGAATTTTCTTGGCTTGTTTAGCTTTTTTGTATTTATTTAAATGTCTTCTATTCTTATGTACTTTTATCATTTCTGTCCTATAATTTCTATACATTATTATTATTATTTTTAAATTCTTTATATTTTTCTCAATGTTCTTCGATTCTTTTGGTTTTATAGCTTCTTTTTTAATTTCTAGGTTTCTACACTTTAGGTGCCTTATAATTTTATATTTCTTCATGAGATTTTTTTGGATTTCTAGTTTTTTTTAGTTTTTTGCATTTTCTTAGATTGTCTGAATATTTTGTATTCCTTCGATTTTTTTCAACTTTAGATACTTTAAAAGCTTTGTAGTTTTAAGTCTTTAAATTCTTAATATTTTTAAGACTTTTGTATTCTTTAGACTTAGATTATTTGTAATCCGTTTATCCTTTAAATCATTCGAATGGTTTAAATAGTTGAATACTTTAGTTTTTCTATACTTTTATAACGATTAAATTCTTTGTCTTATTCTTTATATTTTTAAAATTCTTTAAATTCTCAGAATTGTTAGTGTAAAGTTATAGTTTAGAAAGTCTTTATTCATTCTGAATGTTTTAAATACAAAAACAAAGTTTAATAAGGTAAAACAATTTCGATTTTAGAAGTGGTAGTAACTTTCGGGTATGATCTTACAGTTTCTAAAAAGTTTGTTTGTTTGGAACATGCATCAGAAGGTACAGCAAATAATAAAAATATTCGTTTAGAATATTTAATTCATTAAAAAATATTTACAAGACTAAATAAAATAAAAAATTGATAAATTAAATTGAATATATAAAATTACTTTTATTGATTATTTCATTTTCTAATAATCTTTAGACTTCTAAAACTATTTAAAATTAAAAAAAAACTTGTTAAAAATGTTTGTGATAAAACTAAAAAAAAAAATAAAAATTAAAAAATCAAATGTGTACGTTTTTGCGATTTTAGAATTTTAGGAGATTTTCCACAAGGCAGAAATAATTAAATTTTACAATTAAAAAAATGTTATTACTCCAGTTTTGAACTACCCTTTAATTTAGAATATCTAAAAGATAATTTTGAAATCGTTGCTTACGCATCTAAACCTGCGTTTTACCTGCCTTTAGAGTGTTAGTCCTTAAATGCGTCATTACCGTAAAAAACCAAATTCAATAAAAGCGTATCCTTTTAATTAAAGAAACTCTAAAATAAAACGACTAAACCCGTATTAATTATAATGTTCTAAAAATATATTGGCGTAAAAAATAACGCGAGCAATTTAAGTTGTAATCAGCAATAAAATGTGTTTAACATGCAAATAGTCCGACAAAATCTCTGCACGGAAACATTCCAAAAACGTTCGTTTAACGTAGACTCCATGAAGGTGTTAGTGGAGTTAATAAAAGCTCTCTTTCTATTTTTATTGATCTTCTCTATTTTTAGAAGTCGCAATTTATTATAACTTTCCTCTTCTTTTTTCTTAGACTATTAAGAAGTACTTAAGATTAGTTATAGTTACAAGAACTCATTAACATGCAACCAACTATGCACACTTGAACAACGGTCTGCTTTTTATCCAGGAAATGAGATGTGATCCTTTTAGCACGCACATTCTGAAGTTGATGATTTTTGAATCTCCCAATAACTTTTTTATTGTACATTACCTTAGGATGACATGCAGTATTCTCGTGTTAAATAACCAGAAACCCGAATTTGTCCACAAGATAGCTTGTTTTATAATAGTAATAAAATGGACTTGAAAAAAAAAACGGTGCTGTTTTGTGATCTAATTTTGTTAAGTGTTTTCCAGAATGATCATGGTGGTTGTTTACCAATGAGTAAAAATACCTTTTTCTGGAGGTTTTAATAAATGGCATTAAAACTGTCGTTTTTATGGAGCAAGAAAATAGATCTTTTAGTGCTTAGAGTTTCGGACACGATCAAAGATCTTTAAATCTGACAATAAATCAAGAAGTTGTTTATTTTCAAGAACGATAATCTTGGGAACTTGTTCCATTGATCTATAAATTGACATTTATGGCGCTTACAGAGATTTCAGTGAAAGTGTAGTTTAATCCCAGGTTTAGGTTGAAATTGTTCTAGTTTTCTTGTGATTAAGTCGAATTTGAACACACATAAGTTTGTTAGTTTTCTAGTCGACCAGTCAGGTTTGAAACAAAGTAAGTTGAGACGATAGAAATTTACGTTCAATTAACTCGCGGAAATGATTTGTGATTTCTGTCTTACCAGTTTTGTCGCAACTGCCGATTAATTAATCAATTTTTTCGCTTTGCTCGGAATCCTATAAAAAATTCTTCTTCTTTGCATTTACCCTACATCAAAGAACATGCGCCGCATATGTTACACTAGATGGCCTCGATATAGATATCTCTGGGAATTTTTCAGAACCAAACAAGAAATAAAGAATTGATGATCCGTCGGAAATAAACAACACAGATTTATTACATTCGGTGAAAAAATTTAATCAAATTAAGTCAGCAGTTTCTGAATTATAATAAATGAGACTCATTTTTATCACCATCGAAAGTAATTCTTTTTCCACCCAATAATTCATTTAAATGAGCTTTCAGTTCCTGTCACACGGATTCAGCTACAGTTTTCTTTCAAATAATTATAAGAGAAACACCTTGTTAAATTACAGCAAAGGAAAAATGGTTAAAGTGTTATTTTTTTGAGTGTCAACGACATTTAGGGCGTGTTTTGAGTTGTACATAAAATCGATATATTATAACGCTGGTGCTATTAAGAAAAAATATTATAAATCCGTGAAATTTACAGGTTCAGGTGTCGCTTGTCATACACAATTTTAATAAGCCTCTCAAAGATATAAAAGTTTGCTAGTTACTGACCTCTCGTTCACGTCTACACCTGTACACGTGTAAGAATACGTGTTTCAATATCGACACGCGTTTAGTAAGCATAATTTTGTATTTCATTTCATTTTATTGTCGGGTCATCTAAGGCGAAAGATGTAGGTAGATGCACGTCGATTGGATTTTTTTCTAATCTGAATTAATCAGCAATTACCAACACAACTACGCAAAAATTATATGGATTACAGTTGGTTCACTGAAAAGCCCTAAATTTAAATAAACAAATTTTATTTTAATTTATTAAAATGCTATAAATTGTGATTCAAATGAACATTTTATCACAACAATTGAAAATAAATGCATAACAGTACAAAAAAAAATTTTTAAAAAGGTGGTAATCAAGCGTTCAGAAATCAATTTTATTTTGTTCAGTAAAAATTAGAAATGACTAGTATTTAATTAATTGAACGTTAAAAAACTAGATGTGATCCATAAAATATTACATTTTGCACAGTGAAAAAATCGTATGTTTACAATATTTAATACCAATTTGCACAACAGCACTAGATGGTTAACTTTCATCTTCATCAAAATAAAAAGTAAAATAAATAAAAATAAATATTTAGTCTTGTAGTTTATTTCCCATTGGGGATAATCATGAATAGACGTACTAGCTACATTTACAATTAGTCACAAATTTCATGGCTGAGATATTTGATTTTGTGTTCAAAATGACAAGCTTTAAGTAGAGAATATTCGTGTATACTACACATATTTCAATTTAAAGTGCACTATAAATTATCTTGGTCACCACTTTAAATTCTCTATAAATTAAACTAAAGCAACTAAAGTTTTCTAACCAAATTTGCCAGTTAACAGGTTTACTATTATTAGATTATATAATCGTAGAGTACTAAATATTTCTTTTCGAGATAACAGGAAAAAGATTTTTAGGGTCTATTAACTGCTATCACATTTATTTTATTTTTAAAGTGAATGTTTGGGTTTGTGTTTTAAATTATTTTTATCCCTACTTTTGATGAAAAAAGCTTCAGGTTTAATAACCATTTAGAAATGATATAAAAAAGTGAAAAATTTAATAAATATGGAACAATGATAAAAATATAAACATAAAGGTGTATTAAAAATGGCTTATTGTCCATCACGTAAAGGACAATACCCTTAATACCAGAAAAAAATTCTGTTGATTTTTTTTTGATCTGTTGGTGTTTGAAGCAGATAATTAAAAATATTCTTTAGACTATTTCGATTTCTTACGTTACGTCCTTTCTTTGAATTTTAGAATTTTTACATTTACTGATCTCTAGATTTTCGAAATTCCTGATTCTTAACATTTTCAACTTTTTTTGAATTTTGTATTAGTAAAATTTTAGGATTCTGTTGTTTCTTTAATTTTTTCAATTTGTTAAAAGTTACATATTTACTACATCATTTTTATTCTTAAAATTCCTAAAATGTTTTTTTCTGTTTTTTTTATTACTTTGGATCCTCTGATTTTTTAAAATTTTTGCTTCTTTTTGATCTTTTGTATTTTTGATTATTTACGTTATTCATATTATCTATACTCTATAGAGTCTTAAAAATTTGATTTTATTTAAGACCGCTAGGATTTTTGAATTTGTTCTAACACTTAGACACTTTGAACGTCTATTATTATTAATATTTCTCGAATTTTTTCTAGTTATTTTATTCCTTGGTTTCACTATATTTTATAATAATTATAATATTTAAAATTTTCTGATTTCTTTATGCTTGTTATACTAAAAACTCTTCAGAACATTTTATAGACTCCTTAGATTTTTTTAAGCTTTTCGGAGAATTTTGATTTTCATTATTATTATTTTATATTATTATTGGTATTCGTTGCGGATTTTCCATCTTTAGACTTTTTTTTTAATTTATAGATATTTGTGTATACTTTGTTATCGATTTTCTTTAGCAGATTTTTTATTCTATACATTTAAAAAAAAATCTTTATATTCTTTGCATTTTAAGCAACGCTTGAATTTTTTGTACTTTTGTTGTATGTTTGCAATCTTTAACTCTTTTAGATGTTTTTAAACTACAAATAAAAACTTTACACCCTAAAAAATCGAAGCATTAAAACCAAAATAGTTCGATGGATTATAAAAATATGAGAAGCAACGATTAATTAATTGGTTGTTAGCTTTATATTTTTGTCTCATTGTTAATTTCAATTTTAATTGCGGGCGTTCTTTTAATGGTAGCTATATAAAACGAACTTCCTAGTGACTTTAGTAAGTATTAATTCAATGCGACTTGATAACAAAAAGAATTTTATTGCGTTAAGATAAATTACATTAATTTACAAGCTTTTACCTTTTTCTACTAAGAGATTAAGTGAACCTTTTAACTTTCAGTGTATGTATGTAATAAGCATTATTAATAAAACACTTAATAGTTTCAAGCCTTAACGTTATCACAATATTTTTTTTATGCAAGGTATATGTAAAGCTCCATACAAGTAAATACTATTATTACTAATGACATAGAAAAACTACGAAAGCTGTTATAAGGTGCCTGGCAAATGTGAATTTTTACTTTAAATCGATATCCGTTTTGCAACTCAATCCACAGCCACGTTGCTTATTGCTGACATTATGAAACTGGGTTGCAAAAATGTTTAGATTATCTTAATGCATGATCAATGTTTGGAAAATATAGACATTTTCATCAGTTAATTCGACGTAATTCATCAAATTAATGCAAGTACACTGAAAAAATACGAATAAATAAGAATAAAACGTGTCATGTTTATGTATTTTTTGTATAATGTGTACATCCATTTTTTATCAAATAAACTTTAATAACAAGTAGGATTAATATTATAGTTACAAAATGTGTCTTGGTGGAGTTTATTGCGTTACTGGTTAGTAAAGTGTAAACTATAAAAGTACAATTTGTAACATTTGAAAATATCATTTTGAAACAGAAGTAACTTTAAAGTGACACTTTAACACTTTACGATAGCGGTTAGATTGCACTTGAGTTACTTAAACTGTTCATCAAAATAAATTATACCAACTTTGAAATATAATATTTTTGTCCATGCTATAATTATATTTATGTCGCCTACAATAAAAAAATCTTTGAAGTTAAATCTTTTAATTTCAAGCTGATTTTAGCACCGTCACACTCTTTGAACGAATATTTTGTTATTAAAATGAATACTTATATAACTTTATAGAGAGAAGTTTATGACTTGCTACTTTTAAGCTCACGCATCATTTGTACGTACAATAAAAACAAAAAACGGAAGTGAATTTAGAGCTGTTATTATAACAGTGTTATTGAATTTTCCACACTTTCTTTTGCACAATTCTGGTTCGTTGCATAAAGATTGTGCAATTTGTGTATTTGTTTTCTATAAAATCTAAAATGTACGCTTATTGGACCAAGTTGTGACAGATAAAGGTAATGGAATTATTAATTAGTTGGAAAAGGTGCGAGTTGGGTAAAAGTTCCCCCGGAAACCTCGCTCCACCTCAGTTCCGGGCGATTTGGCGTCAGTTCGGCATCGGTTCTGTATTAATTTTATTTGTTGTCGAGTTCAGGAGCCGCCGTCTCTGGCGAAAAGGTGGAATGTTTACGAGTGCGAAGGAAGGAGTAGTAATTGAAGGATGTTATCGATTTTGTTCGAATGTGTTTTGACGTCTTTTAGTTGCCGGCGCTGGTTCGCGCTCCTGCTGCTCCTGCTGCCATCCATCCGACACACTGGCCCACATCCGGTCGTGCGTTATTTCCGCGTTTTTATCTGTGTTGTGTGCAAGGCGCACCACGTACCTTTGCGTCATCGCCAACGTCGCACTGACGGTGCACGGATTGCACCCAATCACAGCCATTGTTTGTCTCATCCATCAGCGCTTCCACGCAGACGCGGACGCCGTCTCCGAAGAGGCGGCGAACGCGACCGAACCACCGTCGGCGCGCCTCATCGTCCGTCGGTCTCAGTATCGTGTTGACAGTGACGCTGAGTAGACCATTCCGGGAGTCCGCTAGCTTATCCCGGTTTCTATTTACCTTTAGTTTAGTCGTAGTTGAGCAGATCGAAGTCACTCAGTGTTATGGAGCCGCAGAACCAGGAGATTGTGGCCAGCGGCTCGCCCGCAGAGGTGCCTAACGATCCAGGGTGAGTAAAAACACCGGAGCAACCGGAAACTCCGGAATCCACATGATCGCCCTGAAACTCAAACTTATCTTCCTTTGCAGGAAAATGTTCATCGGGGGACTCAGCTGGCAGACCAGTCCAGGTAAGCCTACACGTGACTCGGTGTTATCAGTGCTATCCGGTGAAGTGCAAACAGTGATAAGAAGAACCAGGAAATAACACAAGTGTTTATATATTTATTTTCTCTCTTCTTTGACGACGCTGCGTCGTTACCCTACTAGATGACTTTTGATTGTTGTTCACGCTTAAATTAGCCCGATGTGCATTGATCAGTTGTAATTTAGCTCCAAAGTTCACGTCTATTTCCATTTGTTCGAGCGTACCAGTTCAATAACATGAGCTCAAATTCTATACAAACTTCATCAATTATTTATTTTAATGCCGGTTACGACAAACGCAAGGTGCTAGATGCTCTGGACGATTTTCTGCAGACTTTCGTGGTTTAACTTCCGGGAAAACTATAAAGATGGCACCAGCGGTGTCAAGAAATATAGCACTTCATCCCCCTCTTACTTCCCAAATCAAACTTTTCAAATCGAAATGTCTAACCTCAATGTAGCACGTGCTCATTTTAATTAGACGACATCTAGTGTCAATCAAAAGAATGAAGCGATTTTCCCACACTTAACACTTACTTTGACACCCCATATACATACAATCAAGGTGTCCACTGCAATTCGCTCTCTCTTTTAAAATTCGATGCAAATTTACTATAATTAAGTCTTGCGCTAACAACAAATTGCCAGGATCGTTATCCTGCCATCATTAAAATTAATTGCGATCCAGCAGTAATAAGTTTTTAGTCGGGGTTTTACCAACCTTCTATCAAAACATCTTGTAGTAAAAGACCGTCGAGTGTAGATGTCGATTGTTCCATAATTTATGTGCTCTTGAATTCATTATTTTTATGACAGCGAGTACCGAGATCGTTACGTCAGAAACGTGATACTTATTTGTACAGCAAATTAGTCACATGTGATAGGAGACAGAATGGAAAAATTCGCGTTAAAAATTCAATAATAACTCTTGCAACCGGCGTGCGTTTGTTTTTACATAAGGCTCTCATTTTCCCGACCCAATCAAACACCATGTTTTTTTAGTTTTTCTTTTGTTTGCGTGGAGTTTGGTTGGAGTGGTTATAATAGAACATCTCTGATGGCCTATACACTTGCAGAAATAACGTGAGGCGTCCGCATCGTCCGAACCTTGGCCAACACTCGATGGAACCACTCTGAGTTGGATAAACCGAAAACCGACGATGTATGTTATTTTGGGAAATAAATTTTGAAAATTTCGATTGGTTTTTTTTATTTCGGGCAAAATTCACGCACGCGTCACTATTATAAACATTATTTTGATATAAATATCTTGGTCTTATTCTTGGCTTTCTGTGTTTATTTTTGGCGACGCTTTTTGTTAATAAGGGGGGCGTCTAAAAAATGCAAAAGATCGAAATACGCACTTAATGTCATAATTACTTATTACCTGTTATTACTTCTATTGTGTCTCGGAGCCAAGGTCGTTAAAAATGGACGAAAAGCGTATCCTAGTTTAGTTCAAATTCTTTCTCTCTTCTTGTTACGTCAACGTGGGAGATTCTCCTAAAAATAAATCCCCCGAGGTCTCAACACTTGACGACTTTGTTCTTGGTCGTTGATGCGTTTTTCCTTCCCTACTTAAGTCTCTTCCTGCATTCTGTTGCAATTATGAGCATGCAACGAGGCGGTACGCGTCATCAACGTCGATTCATGTTTTATAATGGTTTTTTATCATCGCGACTTCGCAGTCGCCGTTTCTGACCACCAACAGCGCCCTCAGACTTTCGAGGGATGTCTTTAATTACCCATTGTCAAGTTTGCAATAACAATTCTATATTTTTTCAACAATTGGGAACCATTCCAACAATGTTGACAGGTAATGAAGTGATCCCAACCATCTGTTTGTGTTTTTAAATTTAACGTCTTGATATAATAATCAATCATGATGATAGTGCCAGTGAAGAAGATTAAAGACGTCCTAACTCACGTGTCAATTAGGCGGGTGCACGATTTGTTCGTCTAATTTTTATTTGCCAGCCTCATATTTTCTAGGATTAAATTCCGTGCGAAACACTTTATCTTTTTCGTCCGTTTGCTTTTCCAGTTCTCTTCGTTTTTATTTTAATTAACTAATAAGCTTCTTTTCCATCTTCTGGATAATTAAAGACTCGGGATCTTATTAATATTGCAACGGACCACTAAAACGTTAAAGCCACTCTTTGCTGGAGAAAGACTCGCAGCGACCCTTACGGGGGTGGCTTTTAAATATTAATTTCCTTGCAATCGCTTAAGCAAACGACACAGATATTACAGTGCATTGTGATTTTCATTTCCTTCTAAAGATTCGAAGTGGCTTAAAGGATTATCCACATTTTTACTACCAAAATTCCAACCATACTGTCTTTGCTCAAATTTTGTTATTGATATAGCGATCCAAGGATAGACACAGGAAGTATTTTAATCCGGTTATAAAATCCGGTTTTGATGGGATTGCATCACTTTAAAATTGTTTAAATACTTGTGCAAAATATTTACGCGCGTGTTTTCAAAACATTACTGTATCTGCCTCGAGATTGATTGATGTGGCGATTTCATTGTAACAAGCTTAAACACAAATAATAACAATTTGACTAAAATAAGGCAAAGTTATCTATTAAGAACAGATTTTAAGGTCGCGAAATAGAGTTGCTATAATTTAAAGTCTAGAAACTGTTTTGATTAACAATTTCAATACTCGCAAAAAGATTATAACAGCTTGATTATTTCACAGTAGCTTATCTTTTGATGGAATTTTCATTACATGCAAATATCTAGGTACGTAGCTTATTATATGATGTTTCAAACTGATATTTTAATAGGAGTTATTTGCATGGTACAAATCTAGATAATTAACTCTGTTGATTTTGTGCTATAAAATTAGTCTACTGGCGTTTTTGACAGGTAAGTTACAAAGCAATTCCATCAAATTTTCCCCTTCACCCGTTTTTCAACTTATAGTGGTTTCATTAAAAATTAGCGTTACGGCCTTATTTTCGAAACTCACCAATACCCTAGCGACTGGCAAAAAGTCGAGTTTCTCTGTTCCGGCATAAAAACCTTGTCGCACATCTCTTTGTTCATTTAACTGGCCAGAGCCGGTTTCACTAAGCTTAAATTTAATTTAGTCGGGAGAATTGAGAGGAAGCAAATTACACAACGATTTCTTTAATGAAATGATGCGGCACGTGTCTCCATATTTGTGCAAGAGTAGGTGGTGTAGAGGCAGTGGTAGCCGAAAATAGGTCTTGAGAGCCAACCTTCAAACTGTTAAATAAATTGTAAACAAGACTCTTCAAAATGATTTTTCTGCGTCGAGTGCAAGAGTTTGCAAGTAGTTCTCAAACAAAAAAAAGTAAATAGAACACAATAATAGAAACTTTGAGTTTGTCACAATGCCAATAGAAAGTTTTAATTACCACAAACTGTGCTAATCAAGCGAACTTACCGTGAAAGGCTATCTAGGAATATCAGATTTTTCGTTTTTCAACGCAAGCCGGTTCTCCTATCATCCATTAAAATTCTGGACTAAATCGAAAACAGAAATAGACAACCTTGACTGACGCATCAACCAAACAGATCGTAATTGCACTTCGTTAGCAGAAGTGCATTTTTAGAGGAAACCGTGATAAATTTTCAAGTCTGAAAGTGGCTCGAACAGTTTTTCGTAATTGCATTGAACCGAATTTGCATCTTAAAATATATTTCTGGAATTTTCAATAGATCATTCACAAGGAAAAATTAACTAGTTAAAGTAATACTTTAACTCATTTTTTTGATCACAAACTTTTTTCTCGGATAGATGAATCTCAGGGGCAGAATACCACTTTTATAGTGGAGGTACAAAAGTTCTGAAATATCAGGTCCAACTAATGCATATGAACTATCTGTGTTAATGTATCTACCGGAACGGAAAAGATGGGAAAACTTCCACCAAGAATTATAATTCACGGACGATAAGGAAAATTGTGATTTTTTACAGCGACTTTGTAGAAAGCCAGGAAAACCCACAAAACGTTTCCACAGGGCCAGAGTCAATTTAAATCTTGAAATGATCTCCGCAATATTTTTTCCCGAAGACGTTGCGTGTTTGTTATGGTCAGTAGTGAAAAATGCGTTGTCTGCAATGCACTGGAAAATGTTTTGGAAGTAAATTCACGTTTTATGCAACTTTTGATCTTTTAACAAAGATAAAAGTTTCGACCATATGTTCTGAATCTCTGCATGCTTCAAATTTAAAGTAATCCACGAAACAATGTCCCACATACGTGCATTGAATAATAAAGCGGTTTGTTTGAGAACCATCGACATTTCTTCATGCGAAGACAATTAAGTTTAATTGTTGGTATGACGAAACTAATTTTCTACCACTTCAATTATTCACTTGGCTGATTTTTAAGAAAACAATAAAAAATTTGTTATAAGCATAAAACGCGAAGAATGAGAAGAGTCGTGGAGAATGTTGTAAAAGTTTCATTAAGGGATGTACACCAACACGTGCAACATTGTAAGCATGTTTCTAAAACTACACCTCGGGATAAATAAATAATTTGTTTAGAAAAAGTGATTTAGACGACACTTGCTGGAGTACTTATTTTATAGCTGTCTTTCAACTTGAAAAGTTTATTTATTCTTCTACAGGCCTATTAATTAAAGCATACATAAACTTCACCATTGTAATCATTGTTTCTGACTTTTCTGGAAAGTTGCCATCTCTGTTTTTTTTGTCGGTCTGTTGGTGTGTTTCTACTAAAAAGATGAGAGCAAATCGTCATGATGACAGTAATGTTATCATACAACCGAGATTAAATTAAAACGGCGGAAATGTCGTCTTTTATTGAAATAGAAGCTCTGTTTATGTTCAACAAAGGAATAAGAAATCATATAATTATTGCTGCGTGGGATGGGTTTTTCTCTTTTCTTCTTGAAAAATTTTCATGCGGTAACGCTTTTCTGAGTATTTATAGAATTTTATTATAAAAGAAAATATTTACAGGCTTAAATATTCTACCCAGGTCGAGGAAAAATTAACGCAACTAATTCTACTCAAATCAACTTAACATTTTCTTGTAAGAACAAAATCTGTTTCTTGTTTACACAGTTGTACGATATTTAATTTACGACTCATTAACACGATTGTGGCCGTTGTTTTAAAATAACATAAAACGTAAGTACGAAGAAAAATTCCATCAAATTGAATTGTAGCTCCGAAATGAACACAAATCTATATTTTACTTTTCCAAATTAATCCATTTAGCCGCTGATTTTGGAAAAATGGAGCCATTGCACCATTAATATAAAATAATTTAAATTGGAATTAAACAAACAAACGATTTAATAAAACTTCAACGCCGACTAATTCCACTGAACAGGTAATAAAGGGATATAAATTTGTATTTATACCCCAAACTATGTCATAAAATCAAAATTTTACTATTTGAGCATTAATTTATTAAGTAAATTTCTGTATTTGATAAATACATTGCGAATTTTTGCTAATTGTGCTAGGCAAGCTGCTCAAAATACAAAAAAGAATAATGTTAGCTTTTTGTTATTGAAAAAACTGGAATTAGTGAATTAAATTATGAAAACAAACAGCATTGTTCATCAATCATAAATGAATTTCCCGATTCAAATCACATATTGTTCCAGCTTTTTTTGACTGCAATATTGAAATTGTCAATTTTAATAATGTGATTTTTCCGTGAAAAATTTAGATAGTCGTAATTTATCGGATATGTCATAATATTTGTGTTATGAAATATGCGGTTTGGCTGGTTCTGAAACAAAATGATGGCTTTGTTATTCTATTGAATGCTTCTGTACTTTTTTACTTTTTTTGTTACCTTCTCTTTCGGTTAGAAGACTATTTGTGACTTGGTCACAATCAATTTCTGATAAACTTTTTATTTCTATATTTTTTATTTTTGTATTTGAGAGAGTAATTTCAGTAATGGACATATAATTGCATCTTTATTACTTGTATTAAATATAACTTACCTGTTGGTCGCGTTTCTGAAAAATGTATGCTTTAGTACCGAATTTCATAAAGAAGATCTCAAGCCGATTTGAAGCACGAATTAATTTTCGATTTTCATTGTCTAGTCCTAAATATTTCACATTCGTGTTGTTTTCAATTCTGCATATTAGTGCTACATGTGTAGGTAATCACATTTTGTTATTTTAAGCTTTTGGTAGGAAGTTTAGGATTTTTGAATGTTTCCAGAAATTAAAGTGGAAATTTTAAATTTTTAAAATTTTTAAAATTTCAGTCAAGTGTTATAAGCACGTTGGTCTCATTACGCGGTTCAGCTTTAATTAGGTGCCATCAGAGTTAATGCTACACAAGAAATATTGATTTCTGGATCTCTAATTAATAATTACAAATCCTTTAGAATTGCACTTCAGTTTTTAAGTGGGATTCTCCCGAGTGAGAAACTTTATCAAGATAAATTGATATAGAATATTAAATGACTTTCGTACTTTAATAAATGAAAATTACTTTTTAATAAAACTTAAATTTGATTAGTTTCTTTTTACTTTTGTTTTTGATGTTGTAACAAACTAAAAAGCTTCTTCTAGAAATTCACAGATTTTTTATACCTAAGCTTTTGGCAATATACACAATACGAATATTATTTACCCTTATAAATAATTAATTTTTGGAAAATACTATATATAGGCTAACTTAACTATGATATTGATTAGAACAAACCTATAATATAAGCAGCCAGCTAGTAATTTAAAGCACAATTATGTATAATTGTATTGTAATTAATGGAACAATTGTTTTTTTTTGTAGTTGGTAATTAATCATTATTTACACGTTGATATTTAATCGATGTTATTAAAATTTCTTAATAGAGTTTCACGTTATTTTGCTTTTTTTTGTTCTGAAGAAAAAAGCAAAGCAAACATCAAACCCTGACAGAAAAAATAATCTACAGGATTTTTAAATTTATTTAGCTGTAGGTTTAAACGAAGTTTTGCTGTAACCATATTTTATTATGCTTGTGAGGATTTCAAAAAGATGCCCGTTAAATTCTACAGAAAAAAACTGTTATTTCTGACTATATACGATATAAAAATTAGTATACTTTATAACTGTTTTGTTTTCTAAAATGTTGCTCATTTGGTAAGTACCAACCATCTATCCGCGGTTTTAAATGTTGCATTGATTATTTTTTTTGAATATAGTTTTGAAGCTTGCCTCGTATCGCCTCATTTGCTTCTGTAGTTTTTGTGGCACGAAACGCCGAGTTTAACTTGTATTAAGTCTTCCACTAAATTTTTTTTTGCAGTAACTATACTTTGAAAAAGAATATTTATTTACATGTTGTCGAAAGTTCTGCTTTTAAGCGCTAGAACCTTTTATGACAGAGTGCTTCATTAAAACCTATATTAGCGTGACACCCTGTAGAAATATGATATTCTTTACAGTGTAGTTCTCTGGTTGAAGGATTCTGCTTTAAATATTTAATTCTTGTAGTATTTAATACAAATTACCGGAACCACTTCCGTTTTATTTCTATATTAAAGTGTTTAAAATTTTGTTTTATTTTCTTAAATGTCAGTAGAGTGTATTTTGTGTTCAGATTTCTCGCGTTATAGTGTGTCAAACGTTTAAACAGGTAATAAAGTTATACATAGAAATCCATTCGTTCAAAGAGGTATCATAAACGTAAAGCTGAGATTTATTTTTCGTGATTTTCACCATTGCATATAACTCCGTTGTCCAAGAATACTATTCGTTTCTTTTCTAGTCTTATTGCGTAAAAACTAAAAACGTCATTAAATATTCCACATAATGGGCGTGATTATGTCGTTAAGGTCCATTTTGTGTCGGAACAGTTTCCGTATAGCGCGCGGCTTCCCCGGTTCGTGGATCAATCGTTTCATGTTTTCTCAGTTATGATTTTTAAATAGCTCATATAAATGCGTTAAGCCCCTGGGGCTGAGCCATTGTCTCAAATGCCGGCTCAGGCTCTCAGTGTCACACCCGGGTTGGCGTGCCCGCCCGCACCGACTATACTGCTTCAGCTCCACAAAAATCAATAGTGTTCCTACACCCGCGTGAGTCTATGGACCGCTGCCCGCCGGGCACCAGGAAGCAGCCCCCAGGGTTATTATTGCATCTATGGTGGTACACCTGTCGACTCGCGTCTACCTTGCATACCTGGAGTGCTCGATACGGGGGAATTTTACCTTTCACTCGACTCGGTTCATTCAAGAGCAGAGTTACGTTATCAGCTGTAGCGTGCTTTCAGGAATTTTTTGTTGCGTTTAACAATTATTTGTGATTACGGTTACGTCGAGCGTAATTCATACATAATACAAAGAGCACAATGCTTTCACCATTTTTTCAATAAAGCGCGCTGGTTTGCGCTATAATGCATTTTTTAGTTTTTTAAAGGTTTTTTTTTCATTGTGATACTGAATATCAAATATTTTAGCCTGAATATTGTGATCATTTCAGTAATTTTTTTATCAAACTTTTAGGTAGATCATTGACTCTTATCAGATTCGACTTGATAAGTCTCAATTTCATTTGTATCAATACATTTGAAACTCGCAAAACATTTTCGGTTTACTTGAAATTAAAATTTTTAAGAAAATTCAACGAATTCATGTTTTCAAGTCATGAGAACTACATTTGTTTTTACTCAGTGCCGCAACGTGTTTAAATTTTCTCCGTTCAACAATGAATATAGCGCATTTTGATTTCACAATTATTTATTTCCTTATTTCTACCGTCATTGATTTCTACAATACCAAAAATCGAACTACAGGTGTTTAACTTTTTACCTGTCAATTTGTGTTGGAATTAAGGTGCAAATTTTTAAATTTTAATTATTTTAAATCAATCTCTAATTTTTTCTATTCATAGGTATAATCAAACTAAATAATTAATAACATGTTTTGTATCAAATACTTGGCTCCAATTTTGTCGAATTTGTAAAATGCTAACGTTACGATAAAATGGAAAAAATTGTAAAATGTTCATGATTACACTTCCGTAGAATCGTCTGATTTATCTTAAAATGTAAACACTACAATATTTTTTTAGATGATAAGATTTTTTCTCGTCCACAGATATTTGTGTTTATATTTATGAAATTTTTGGTGTTTACATTTTACATTTTGTTATTTGGTGATAACTTGGCGAAAAATATAAGAATTGCTTATGAATTTACCATTAGACTATTGCCAAAACAATGATATTTTTCATTACCTTGTTCTAGAAGTCTACGTAAACATTAATTTTCACCAAATTCATATTGTTTATTCATGCAAATTTAACTTAGACATGAGCTACTGTGTTTCCTGCTAAACAAAATTATTTACCGGACTAATTAGGTTACAAACCCATAACAGTTTCTTTCTCGCTTTCCCACACAAAGCATTTTGCCTTACAAGTTGTACAACGATCAATACAAACACTCTCCCATGTGAAAAAATTAATATGAAACTACGGTTTTATTGACAAACTAACAATAGCTCTTTATCTTTATGTTATGATCATTATTTCAGTTTCCTATAGGTTTGTTATGGAAAAATTAATACTTAGATAACTAAAACTTAATTAATTTTTTAATAATTTTTTTTGATTAGATGTGGATTGCATGCCACAGTTTAAAGGTTATCTTTGAGATCTTTTGAGAATAAAAGTTAATTAAATCAGTTTAATCGAAAGCACCGCCTTAATGTATGCGAATTTTAAGCGGTTTATTTACATAGGTAGATAGAGTTAACTGACAGTAGCTACGATAAATTTAATAGACATGGTAATACGGTATTAAAAAAAATGAATTAAATATTTAAACTGTTATATATAGTTTTTTGGGTCAAGTTAGGTTGTTTATTTTAGTAATAAATTCTTTCATTGAAACATATATCTCATTATGATATTTGCAGCGATTAAAATGTAAATGTCTGTACCTTTCCACTTTTATTGGTGACAGTTATTCAGTTTTATTATTTCGACCGACATCATTTATATGCAGTAGACACATTTATTACATTGTGAGTGTATTATTTGTATTCATTTATGTGCTACATATGATAATTGATAAGATATGATTAAAGAGACAGCTTAAATTTTACTGGCAAATTGGCCAAACGATCTAATTGATTTCAGATTCGGGAAATTAATGATTTTGTTTCTGCAAGACTGTATGCTAAAAGTCATGTTGCCGTTTTCAGGCTAAATTAAACTTTTTTTCGAAAAAATTGATGGAAATAGATAATAAACTAAAAACATTCAAATGCCTAAAAAATACTCTATCAGCACATTAAGTAACATTTTAGAGCGTCCATTTTATAAGAACTTCAAATTCTTTTGTGCAATTTACTCTCGATTTTATAGGTAACAGATTGTATGTGGTCGGCCTTTATCAAAAAATTTCCGAAATATCTTCCTCCATTTGGTATAAGAAATACAATGTCTTTAGAATCACCAATATTTTTAAAATAAAAAGCGATTTTACAGATTATATTGAAAAATAAATCATTCAGGTTTGTAATTTTGTTGCCCTCTGAGAGAGTATACAGATTTTTAGAATGCCCTTGATTTTTTTATATTTTGGGCCTCATCTAATTTCTACGATTATTTAAATTTCATTCTTATGAAATAAACATTACGATAATGTACGTAATGTTTGTTTTCCGACTTACATTGGAGGCTGCTAATGCGATTAGAATTTTTCCCTTTTTATATAATTACTGTTTTTCTAGGAATTCCACGAATTTTATAAATGTAGAAGTCTAAGTACGCGGCCATAATCTCACTTATTAATTTTATTACAGTTGTGCGGTTTACATGGTTTATTGAAATTGCGTAGAAATTCTTTTGTACTGATTTCTGGTTAAACTGTTAAAAGCATTCAGTGAATAAAGAACTGAACGCACTATTTCTTAGAATTGTTAACATTAAACCAGTGCAACAAACTGTGTACCTGTTTTAATACGGCTTGATTTGGAATAGCTACTATTTTATATTGTTGCGTATATTTTCTTGCTACCTTTGGATCCGTTCGTCCACTCTTCCTTGTGCATATAAAATGTGTCCAATTCTCGTCGATTTTACCTTTCACTTGGGTCATTCATTCATTCGCTGTAATATTACGCATCAGTTGTAAAACGCTTCCAGCCATGTAATGAAATCGGTTCAGTATGATGGAGCAAATATCGTGTACATCGATCGGTGGCAATGCCCTTCGGACTTGATTTTTTTTTCACGGAAATCCTCCGATCAAAAATTTTTTCTAGTGATTTCAGAGATTGGGTTGGCTTGAATCCGAACTTTTTATCACCTTTTAGAATTTTTAATGATCAAATTACAGGCGCAGGTATTTCAGCTTCATTTCCATGGGGAAATAAAGCCGTGATTTCTGGAATAATATTATTTTGTAAAAGGTTTAAATAACCGCAGGCTGTTGGGGCTTCCTTCCAAAGCAAGCACCAACACCGTTTCTCAACGCATTAAATTTTCTCCGAAAATTGGAGATGGGAACTTTATTCGTTCAATGCAGATTACGACAATAACACCTTATTACTCGTAGACGTCTAGCAAAATCGATTTTTATATCTGAGAATATAAATTATATTGCTCGGAGAAATACAGAAAAGTGGGAAGGGCACGCCTGTATTTACTAAATTATGTTTTTTACGAACTGATTTAATCAAAGAGGAAAATTTTAAGTATATCTCGGCTGAGGAAAGAAAATGAAGATATTAGCGTTATGGAATTATGTTTTATTTTTAAAATCTCTAGAGAATTTCAATTTTCGGTTTCTGTCGTTTATCGGTAACCTGTAGCAAAGGTGCGGTGTGAAATCTAAGTAAAACTGACGTGTTGAATTGAATTGATTTATTTGCAGCAAGACCTATTTTAACTTTCTTTTATATTAGCTTTCAGGCACGTGTTTCTAATGACGATCTCGACTTGGATCATTAACATGTTATTTCAATTCTCAGGACGCTAATAATACACAATTAATTAGTTTACGACTGAGTACACACGTTTTCACAAAAAATTCATCTTCGCCAATACCGTATCTTTCTGACATTATAATCAATTTATTGGGCACAAAACAAGCGCTTCTGTTTTTGATTTGAAAAGTGAATGTTCCAAATTAGCGAACCGGAAATTTACTTCTATATGGTTTGGTTGCCCGTTAATTTCAGTTTCGAATTGTTAATAAATACACCGAATTTATTTCTCGTTTTCTATTGTTTACTTAATAAGATTTCGTTTAGTTTAACAACGTGGTCAATAAAATTATTGAGGTGGTAAAATGCTTTGATTCGTTAATTCTATCACCTATGTTACCGTTCGTTTTATGTGGCTCCGCTCAAAAAATTACCCTCGATATAAATCCTTTGACAACACACCATTAAAATGTTTCTGTGAATCATCTCTGTTGCATTACACTCGAATCTAAATATTTATATTGTTTGAGGTCATTACCGCAATTTCGTCACGTTCTTCTAGGTTACTGACATTGTAAATACCCTGATTTTTATGAACGATGCTGAGAATTTCACTCTCGAGCTGTTACTAAAATTATGCGGTAAATAAAACAGTGAACATTTAAAGAGTATTTAACGCACCATATTACATCGGTCATAAAATAAACAATAACAATATTAATTCTAAACAGCAAAGAATTGCTTTTGAAACGGATACACTGAACCGCATCAAAGCAGGTTGTGACAAATCGATTTGATGTGGAATCATCAAAAGCCGTAAATCTGGTTCCTGAGGCTTTTCAGAAAGTCTGTGAGGCTTCGTGTACAAGTTTTGAAATTCTAGTTAGACAACAAAGACTTTTTTTCATTGTAATGAATAAAAATGTTTTCGTTATTCCAAAATCACGTATTATATAAATCAAGGATTATCTATAATTTATTTGTTGTTATGAGGATGTAGGTTTTTATGACGAATTCGAATACCATTAAAAAAATAGGCGAAAAAAAAGATCTTATTTTTCTATATCATTAGCAAAAATGTTGAACTAGTTTATCTGGATAACTTAATAGTTAATTGTCTGTTAGCAAATATCAAGTTAAATTGTTTCGCCTGACGTCTGTGTAGATAACACTTCTGAACTTTTAATTAATGGAGTACATTTTGTGCATAATAAGCGTAATAATGTATACATTATTACAGAAAGAACTCAAAAAAAAGCAAAGCCAAGATACTGCGTTACGATACGTACATGCATGTCTGCTTTAAAAGGAAGTACTAAATTACAGACGATATATCAAGAATATACCTACAATTCGTAACATAATAGTTCTAACTGCAGTAGGAAACGAAGTGTTAAAGTTTGGCCTATATTTGTTAATACAGACTTCAAGCACTCACGTGTTACTTATGAAGATTTGCATTCTTTTCTAGGCGGAGATCGTTGTTCAAAAGGTGGCTTGGTGTTCTGTTATTAACTCAGAATTTAAGTACGTTGAACGGTTTTTAGTCAAGAAGATCCTTTTTGTTTGCAGGCACTAAGCTAACGTAATTGAAAAAAAGAAAAGGATTTTTTGGGTCTGTACTTATAGCATAGATAAAATTGTTTTTCTACTAGTAGCTATGAAGTTGACTATTATTGCGTGTCCTAGCCAACTGAGAAGTTGAATTTCTATAGCAGTGGTTAATAATTTTTTCTATTATTAACCTAGGTTGATTTGTCCATTATTAATCCTGCTTGAAATTACCTAACACGAAGTTATTTGAATAAAAATGCCATTAATTTAAAATTCGCGCTCAACCTAAAATCTGATGACATCCCGTAACCGTAACCACCGATCAGAGCAACTACAACATGGCTGAATTCGGAGCCAGATAGAGCTGGAGCTTTGTTATGTTAGAAAACTATCTAAACAACAGAACTTAATTTAAACAAGTACATACCCATATTCAAAAAAACACCCAAACACGATAATTACAAACGTTGTTTGAAAATAAGTTTTACTAGTGGAAATGTCAATCTGCATCAGACTACTTGATTTTTGTTTTGTTAGTGAAAAGACGAATTTGCATTCCTGTGCCATTTGATTGTTACAAAAAAAAAAATTATTTTTAATTTTTGCCTTAAATTTGGCTAGTAGTGGAAAAAATAGTTTATACACCACGGTGGTGAAGAGATTTATAGGCCTCGCGAAATAATCTTGATACTCGGTCAAAAATAATAGTCTTCACCACCTTGGTGTATAATATACTATTAACCAATCAGAATAAACATTATTTATAAATATAGTACGTCACATTTGTACTTATTAATGTAAAGCTTTTCTGTATCTTCTGTTGAATTGTTTTATTCATCTCTCACATTGATTAGTTTCTTCGGTTTGCTGAAATTTAACACGATATTATAAACAATTTAAGCGTAAATGTATCAATTTAAAAAAATAATGTGTTTGACAACATTTATCAAATTCTGAATTTCTTAAGATCTTTATTTTTAAACCCTGCATTCAAAGGTTATAGATTTTATAATCCCAAATTAACAGATTTTATTGGTCGGAACACAACAATATTCGAAAGTGTTACTGAAAAATTTCGTCTTCTGCATATTCCCAGCTGGATTTTTTGTTCTCAGATTAAAAAAAAACTTGTGTTTTTCCAAGAAAATTTTCTTTTAAAACTCACGGTTTTCTACATTTATAGGTTTACAATTTTTCTTTAAATTTATCAGTTAATTTTTATTCTCTCTGAGTCTAAACTCTTAGGTCTTGGATTCTGAGATCGTCGTTGTGAACTGCGAATCCAATAATATTAAGAACTAATAACTATCTTAAATTTGCAAATTTTCAAAGAAATTTCCAAATTCAAAATTTTATAAACTCGGATGTTTTCAGAATTTAAACCGTCAGATGCTTTGGTTTGCAGGTTTTTTAAATCTTAAAATTTTAAATCTGGAACTCTCATAGCAAGTTATAAAATATACGTTTTTTATAACTTATATTACTTTTAGGACACGAGTTTTATTAAAAGTAATTGAAAATTAAACTAATTGCTCTACATAAATTTGAATTATGTAATTATGATTATGCTTTTAAAGGCTAAATGATAAGATTATGAGGCTCTGAATATCATAATATTTGAGAATCAATAAAGATATCAAAGGTTGTTAAATCTATATAATAAATTTTTAGGCTGGAAAATTTAAATTTGGAAGTGTAAAGTTCCTACAATCTAAACTGTCATAATCTGTGGTTTTCAGAGTTTGAACTTTTAAACCTGACGATCTAAGAATTAAATTTGAAGAGTTAAAGTTTTTATAACTGCTCTCAGAATTTTAACTATGATCTTAGAGTTTTACATAGAGTCGAACTTTAGTATGAAAAAAATTACAATGTATTTTTTGACTTCCAATTCGTAGTCTCAGATCTCAGTTCTTGCGTTCTTAGATTACCTAAATTAGAATATGAAGAAAAAATATACTTAATAATATAAAAAAAAAAATTGATTGACACTGTCTGAAAAGTGATAGCGAAATTCAAAGCGCCAGAAAAGTTTTTAAAATTCCTAGAGTATAAAAATAAGGCAACCCCAAACCGTTTTAATGGTTTTAAGTGTTTTTTTGTGTTTTTATGGTTTTTTAAAGATGATTTTTATAATGTTGGCTAGTGGACTATTAGCTCATATCCTAATGTTCTCAAACATTTCAAAACTAGTTTGTACACCAAATGGACTAAAATGCTTTTATCCGAAGTAAACGGTAACATTTTAAAATCGTCATTAATGTCTTAGGTTATTTCCGTCAAATATTATTCAACTGAGGCGAAAGTGCAAAAATGCGACAACAAAGTAGAACCATTTCGTATCTACAAAATTGTCGGTAACAGTAACGACAGAATCAAAATTCCCATTCTCATTTACTGCCAAATCGTACTGACGTTTTGTATGTTTATCGTTGAGAAAATTAAATGAGTATTTAATTTTAATTGGTAGAATGAGATTTAAAGATATTATTGTGTCGCATTAACAAAGTTATAATTTATTTTTACTCCTAGTTTGTGTTTTATGAAACAATTAAGGAAAACAAATTTACCTGTTTCGGAACTGTAGCTAAGTATTTAATTTACGTAAGTGTGCCAATACATTCTGTTTGATGTAAAAATATGACAAATGTCGTCACACTTTTAAGTTCATATCGGTGGGTTTAAAATTTGAGATTTGGTCTTTATTCTATTGAATGAAAATGCTTGGTGGCGACTGCCCCAATTTCAAAATGAAAATGCTTTGTTTTTAATTAAGTTTATTTTTGGAAACGAGATTGCGCAAAATTTTAATTAAGTCGTCAAGATAAATTCCACTTCTGAGTAACGGCTCAAATTAATATCAATTGATGACATTCACTGTGGTCGCATAATATAATTTCTGGTAGCCTACACTAAAGTGTCGACTAATAATAATAGTAATAATTGTGGTTGGTGATTAAACTCGCGGTTATTTTAGTAAATAGCTTTGTATCTGCTGTTAATTGTTAATCGTGCACTTATAATAGGTTTCCGGACAGCTTAACGTTTACCCGTGAGTAATGTTAACTTTACCCCGTCGTATAGCCATCTCTAATCAGTTCACGCACCGCGGCCTAAATAGAGATAACAACATGGATTGGGCAATAAATCAGAGCGAGAACCCTAATGGTCACGTGCTCGAGGTCCCCTAATGTGATGTTAGTGGCTGTAATCGTTCATCTCTTCTCATCTCGCCTTTTTCCCGTCTCTTCTCGACTAGCTATTAACATCATTGCGAAATAAGGTTTGTTTTCGTGTCAGATTTTTGCTAGATCCGTGCCAAAAAATTTCAGTGATTGACACTCGAACCGCCAAAAATAACAACGAACGCTTTTTGCCTACGATTCATCTACTCCGTCGGGCTATTTTTACGAAAGTCTGCAATTAAAAGCTGACGCCGGAGGATAGAAGAGGAACACTTGTCGGCATTAACTTAAAACATGTTGCGGCTCACTAGAAATATTTTTTATTGAGTCGTCAATCGGTTTAACGATTTGCCTTGAATTTCACATGTTTGGGGTAATACATCAAGTCAAGAGTCAATTTTTGTAATAATGGTCGTGACCTAAGTTGTCTACGAGATATATTGGTTAGGACAATTAAATTTTGAACACAAACTGGTTTTATGGTCAACATAAAATTCAGTCATACGGGACCTTGCCGGATCAATATTGTTACTGTATTAGCGGTGTACAATGATATTGAACCTGTTTTCTCGAAACTTTGACTTATTGATAAGCGACGAAGGTTAATCTTATACAATATTAATTTAGTACGTGGGCTTGTGATCACTCTAAAATTTACAAAATACGAGAGGTTGACCTACATTTTTTCTAACTAGCTCCGTACTCACTTTATTTTCCTTGGTTTGCTGGCATCTTTCGCGAAATGTCGTTATCGTTTATCTTAACGTAAATGATGCAGTTTTCGGCATTCTTCAACAAAACTTTAATGCATCAACTGAAGCTAGTAGATAAGTTGTAGTAAAACAACTTAGTTATGAAACTAGTAACTACTAATTTAAACAGTTTTGCAGAGAATTATAACTAAAACACAAACTTTGATTATAACGACTCACGGTGGAAATTAGAAACGTTAAATAAACCGAATGTTGATGTTATGGCCAGATGAATAACGCCATCGCCTGAATTTGGCTGATTTGCAGGTGTTTGTAAATAATAAAACAATGTGCTAACGGTGTTTTTTTCGAAATACGCTTGAACCTGTTAATTATATTTAAATTCAGGTCATCGATTGCGGGTGTATAAATTTTGCAATCATTTCATGTGGCGACACAGATTTATTTAAGCCTTATTTTAATTGTGTTACTTTCAGTTTAAAAAATACTAAATTACACAAGAGCACCAAATTTTGAAATTTTTTTTCGGGCTGGCGAAGACACTAAATGTTTTCTTGTAAAATTGATTTTGTTTTAAACCACGAATATAACTCGATTTACTTTCCAGAAGTCTTCGCAAAATGACCAAAACGAATGTAAAACAATTGCAAATATAAATAGGATTTTGGCTTAAAAACGAGTGTAATATTTAACAGCCGTGTCAAATTTTTATTGGTCATAACTTAGAAGTTGCTAATTTAAAAGTCATGAAATCAGCGATTTTTTCATGGAACATACATTGACGTCAAAATATCGTTTAACATTTGCCGCATTTTTTCTTCTTACCATTCCTTTTAATTCCGCTCATCATTGTGTATCGATTTGAGTAAATTTATGGTTTAAATAAACGCAGGTTTGTTTTTATTTCAAAGAGCGTCATAATTTGAGTTTTCAAAAATATTTTTTTAACATTATTTTGAACACCTTTATAAGAATTTTTTTGGTGTATTTATTTTGACTTTTTACGATTTGTGCCAAATATGTTTACTAGTACATTGAGAATTTCCTCAAACTTCTTTATATGTCTCTTGTATATAATTTGTTAGCGATTGCGCCATTATTAATCACCGACTGAGCTTAACATTTTTGACATTTATAATTGCTTTATTCCAGTGAAGGTATTCTGTCAAGGTAAAAAAGATTGTCGTATTAAAGGCCAATAACTTATCAGTTCGTATTAATAAAACAACAGATTTTATTGCGTAGTAAAGGTGAGTAGCAATTTGACCTAATCCTGAAATGGAACACACAGAAATTCTACATTTAAGCACACAAACTAGAAATTAAATTGACATAAACCAGCAACATTAAAATTCAACATGGAAATTAGTTTATTTAAATATGATGGTAAAACGCCCTCTTAGTTTAACGTCGACCTGATATTACACTTTTTTCCTAGTTTGTTAAGTACTATAAGATCGTCATCTACAATTGTGTTAGAATTCCTTTGCGATTTAATTTAAGCATAACATTTTTTTATCGGAGATTTAACTTCCTAGCTTTCTAATTTACTCACTTTATTCTTATTAGCATCAAATGAACAATAATTGTACATAATAATAGATTACGCTGATGAAATAACAGAAATAAAGCACAAATGGCGATAATGATTCAGATTCAACCAACATATCGAACAATTTGAAATGCAATCTGATGAATTGAAAAGGCTTGAATCATTTATCGACATTGACATTTAAATCTGTAATAACGAAATCTTGATTTTTCTTTGAGAGAAGAGAAAATCGACGTGGTTGAATGTATACGCACTATAAGTAGTTAAATTTACAGTAAAACTTTTAAGGTATTTACAGGATATTTTGTTGTTGTTGGTTGCCCTTAATTTTTAGTCCAAGCAATCTAGTAATGGATTTCCTAGTGGCCACTAAATTGTAAAAACACGTATTTGCGGGAATTCTAATTCATAAGCAAATACCATACAAAATTTCAAATCAGAAGTGATTATTCATTGTTAAATTGTGTTTCTGACAGTATGAAATTGGAACTTCCACTATATTTGTGTAGCACGTTCTATTCTCGACAGCAGTCGGTGTTTTCGATACCCTGATGGGTGGAGTTGGCACAGACTATATTTTATAATGACACCATACACATGATACATTTATTTCGATATTAAATGTTGGGGTGAAAATAGAATTGTGGACAACGCACGACAATTCTGGTATAAATTTCTCTTAAATTTGAAAACGTTTCACTTAAGCGATATTTAAAATGACTCATTAAACGAACCTTGCAAAAAAACCAAAATTACAGCGCTTGTATTTAATCACCTATAAATTTGCAAATGACTTAAACTATTTCGTCTAGATACTTTGTAGCAATTAGAAAATACTTTCGTTGGTAGTTCAATTTATTGAAACCTAGTTTCTAGCGTTACACAACGATTTTGTTGAAACTTAAAAATAAAACTAGTGACAGGTTTTGTATAAAAAGCGACACAGGTACAAATTTTTATAAACAAACATTGCGTTTCACATTTGCAAAATGCAGGAAATTAAGTTTTTACATTGTTCTACGCTGAAACTGGTAAATGAGATAGAATTGGATGGCGGAAACAGAAATCACGAAAGCTATTAAACTTGTAAAACTGAAAGCTTACATGTTAACGAAAATTATACAAGATTGTTGTGTTTACTTGGGGATTCGGTCGAAGAACTGTAATGTGAGCTAAGCCGTGACAGATCTAAAAAGTAAACAAACATCATAATGCTGTCGACAGTAATCCGTTAAAACAGTACACACTAAGAAGTTATGGATGAACGAAAGAATAAAATGTGGGAGTGGTATTGTGTTTTCAGTAAATATGTTAGGAAAAGTTTAAGTTGCAGTGGTGATACGTTTAGCAAACAGTTTCTATTCTAACTAGCTCAGTATGATTGATTTTTTTTTAATAATACGTATGGAATGCACATTTCTCTATAATTTAAAAAAATCCGAACGGAAATGGTTAAATACCGTGTTCAAAGGATGGAATGTGTGGTAGCAGTGATTGGTGAAAACACCTGACCTCCATTTGTTAGAAAAAAGTGTGAACAGCCATGCAATTGAGCATTGATTGAGTTATTAAGCGAAGACTGGTTTACTTCAGATTGTAATATTTAAAACTGTGTGAGACTTCATCAAATTTTCGGTGACTCGCAGATTTGCTTTCACTGATTCGTAAAGCTTCAGCTTTGGTATTTGAACTTACTTTTGCTCTAATGTTAGCTTGCTTTTCTCAGAATGTCTTGTACTCGCGTATATACTATTCATTAGTATCCACAGACCAGAGCTATTTATACCAAACGCTGCACACGTGTGGATTCGAACGCAAACAAGCTTAAAGGCCTTATTAATTAATTGCCTTCACATTAGCTTTTTTCTTGCTGATTTTCATAGATTTATGGTCAAAGTTAGTTTCCACTAGACTTGTGCTTAGACGCTGATAACTTAGTGCTCAATTTTTTGCTTTTTTTACTACCCGCTGCTTAATGTAACGAAACAAGTCAAAAAGCAGCATGTGGGGGGAATATTTACATTGGCATTAATCTTCTTTGGTTTCAAAGTGCGAATTTGTGTCTAATAAACATTGCCTCGGGAGACAACGCCTTTGACTGTTAAAAGTACCTTTTGTCATTTTTAAAGTCGATAAAAGCAAGCGAAATCGATAATGTCGCCCTCCATCCAACGACAGCTTTTTACGTGTTCACTCTTCTAAATAAGGATGTTTGAGAGTGGATTCAAGTTTCTTGATTGATGAATGCGATTTTGCGGTGTTCATAACGAGCGAGATTTATTAGAATTATGATTATCGAGTGCCGCATTAATATTGTAACAACGCCGCAAATGGGAAAAAAACACTATATCTATCGTGTTTATACTCGAATATACATAGAAATTATCTTTCACAAAAATATGTGTCAATTGGCAACAACGTTTAATTATTGGCCATTATCCTGGCAGGCAGTATGGAAATGTGTTCCAAGAAACAGATAGGAGCATAAAAACTACTCAAACCTATTGAAATATCCAGAAATAATTTTCGCTTGCATGCACTCTAGAGGGAACGTCAAGTTCCTGAAAGGGTATTATTAGTATTGTATTGTAAATTTTATTACCCCGTTTCTTCAAAAAAAAGTTCATTTCGGCGGGGGCCACTTTGAACTTTTCAAAAAAGGAAAAGTATGGACATATGGTTTGAATATTTACCATTATGCGCGTCCTCTCTATGGAACAAAGTTTTACACCAAAATTTTGATGGAAATACAGCAAATTTATTATTGCATTTACAGGCAATGTTTACACCTTTTGATCAGTGATCAAGGCTTGAAACTAGCCACATTCACGCAGCCTGAACACGTGATCAAAGCAATGATTGGTACATTATTGTTAAAATGATGGGTAGAGGCTGTCATAGCGTGCCGCTTCCAGCCCATGTGGTAATTTACAATCTCCGATGGACAGTTACATGTGTCGTAATTTCACAAGGAATAAGTCTTGCCGTCCCTGGTGGTCTTGCTTGTCTGTATCAAGATAAATTATGATTTACAGTATTTTCGTAATTATTGAAAAAACATAATAAAGATAACTATGTTTGATTATGTGGTATGCAATGTTTCCATGAGTTTTTATTAAATTTGTTGTCAACAAATTATGAAACGATTTACGGCTCTAGTTCACATAATAAAATGTTGTTGGTTTAGTAGAATTGAGGGTAGTGTTGCGTAGAACTTCCCAACTGCATTTTGCAAATATCAGCGAACAATGGTTGGCGCTAACTTTGTCTCCCATTTATCGAATGCTGACGTTTTTTAGAACATCGAACATGTATTACAAAGTAATTTCCGTTTGTTGAGAACACAAACTGATGATGGGATTCACCGAAATGTTTAAAATAATAGTATTAAACCAGCGTCATCAATTTGGTGAATTTTCGAGTTGTTATAAACGGAAACAAAAATCTGTAGAATTCCGTTCTGAACGGGTTGGCATGATAAAAACGTGTTTTAAATGCAATTCAAACAGGAGCTGTTTGAGTGGGCTCATTTTATCGTTTATCTTAAGTGACAACATCGCTTTATTACTTGTAACAACACAAAGTGTTCGTAAATTAATTAAAGTAGCAACAAACAACCGATCTCTTCTACTTTATTTAACGTTTCAATTAACGAGAATCGGCATATTATTTCGTTTCTTGCAACGCCGCGAAATTTCCAAACGAAAATGTTGAAAATAATACAATCGTGAGCCAACAATATCCATTAGGTTTTTACTTCAACATAACACCCGCTTTATTTTCGTGTCTAAATCTAAATTATATTATCATCAGGCCGTATAACGCCAAATGAGAGAGAAAGAGGTGCTCCCCCGAGAGATAATATATATAGAGAGATTGAGAATTTATCTCTGGCCCAAAAAGTAAGGGCGGCATATAAAAACTTGTAAGGAAACCAACGATAAAAACCGTACGAATTAGTGAAAATGGCAGAACGACGGAAAAACATTTTTGCCAAATTTAATTCTAGTCAACGTTTTAATGGCGCAGATATAGCTATGAGTAGCGAGATGGCTCAACAATCTAATTAAAATACGCAAAATTTAACCTAAAGTCGGCGCTTTCTGAACGTACATTCCTGGCGGATGCCACTGAGGTCGTGGGTTTATGAAAATAAATAAATACTTAAAACTACTGGACTGTGACTGCAACCAGTGGCGGAACAACATTCGTTTATACCAAAATATTTGTTTTAATTCTGGAATTCGTATTCATATTTTGTTGGACGGGAATATTATTTTAAGGAATTTGTTTTCTGCAATGGTGTTTTGGGGGCATTACCACATGCCTTTAAATCACGCAGTAAATATTTTTAAATTGTAAGTTTAATGTAATCTTATGTCTTGTTATAATGTCTAGGGATGATGTCATCTATTTGAAGTGGAATTACTATAATCTTTGTAAACGTTTATCTCATTATCTACTGTCTAAATAATTGGAGGTAATAAATTATTACTTTCAGTTTAATTAAATTTAATTTTTACATCATGATTTGCTTGATGTGCAAACATTGTTTGTATTTATCACGGTTTAAAAAAATAAATGGTTAAAATGTGAAAAAAACTCGGAAATTATTGTAAAATTGCAGCAAATAGCAATGCCAGGTTGCAAATTCATACAAAAATCTCAGAGAAAAATTCATACAGAAATCTCACAAAATTGATAAATTTTAATTAAAACTTGTAATTCTAGTGGTTCTTACACTGTAGGAAATAAATTTGCCAAGGTTTCTATGTTTGAGTTTTTTTTTTAGAGAATTTCCAACATTTTTTTATTAAAATTTGTAATCTTATATTATTTTTGACAAACTTTTTTTCTGTACCTAAAATTTGGTATATTATAATTTTAACATTATAGAACGGAGGAGAATTTTTTTTTTATACTTAGCGCGGATCAAAAATTTTCCAATTTTTTTTTGTTAAAATCTGTAATTTTAGTAGTTTTAGCAATAAAATTTGGACAGCTTTCTATCTTTGATTTGCTTTAAAACTACAAAATTATAAGTCCGGAGAAAGCAATTTTTTATTTTTAGAACGAACAAAAATAATTTTAAACATTTTTTTTTGAGTTTTTATTGTAATTTTGGTAATTTTATCGTTGCAGCTATAAAAATTGACTTAATTATGTTATTAACTGCGTCAAATCACGTCATTTTAAAGCAGACGAAACAGTTTTCAAAAGAACTAAAAATTTACTATACTTTTTATTCAAAAGAAATGATGTAAATATCAATTCTTCAACAAATGTCTTGTAATATTGAAATTTTACATTTGTCAAATGTAAAAGTGAAAATTTCATTACCCAAAATTTTATTAAGTTTAATTGAAATTTCTCATACTTTTAAATTATACAAATTTTAAATTAAGCTTAGAAATTTTTCTTTAGCTCAAAAATTGTAAATTGTAATTTTTACGCCAGTATTCCAAACAAAAAAAAAAGTGTATTGTCTATGCATGAACATTTTTTTTTATCATTTGTTAAATTTGTATACGTCTAAACATTTATACTTGATAAAATTAGGAAAAATAATTTAAAACGGTACAAGGAATAGCAAAAAAATTGAATAAATTTTAAATTCCTAACAATCATTATTTCTTACAGTTAAAATCGAAATCATATCAGTTGTACAAAAAATTCAAATTTCTCTATTTTTTTTTAACTGAAATGATGTTACAAATAGCAAAAGTCTAAAATTTTAAAAAGAAAAAACTAATTTAAATTTATTGCTACAGTGAAAAATCCCAATTGTTTTTTCTTTTTAAAGAAATGAATTTTGTTTTGCTACTTATTGTTAATGGTTTACACTTCGTATCCCCTGTACTATCCGTAAAATATTGACCGATTTTGCAATTTTATTTAAGCATAGTCCACATGTTTAATTTTGCATAAATTAAACTAGCATATATTAGCCAGATGCTCTAAACCTGTTATATCGTGTAAATTTGCTTCGAAAAATGTAAATATTTCATAAATTAATATTTAAAGACACCCAAATTGCTTGTAAATATTTTCCCAAGATTAAAAAAACGGAATAAGACGAAAATCGGTTGATACATTTTGACGTCGCTTCTTGTGTGCTCAAGCATTTAATAAACATTTAACAAATTGGGTAACGTTTTTTTAAGAAATCGTGGAAAATATTCGATAATAAAACAATCAAAAACACTTTAACTCAACAGTTGGTAGTAAAGCATCACATGTGCTCCATTTAATGGATTGTTTAGTGTTAGTTTTTATAGGTAACACGTTTTTGGTCTTGAAAGTAATTTCATTTTATTTTTTAAAGTGACGGAGTTTTCTAGCTCGACAGGGCCATATCGTTGGCAATTACCTCCTTAATTTCATGCAGATTTTCTTGTACCTCCAGGCTGGTGGAGAATTTTCAAATAATGTGTGTCATTACAACAATGTGTTCAAGTGCTCGGTGTGGGCTTCCACTTAAAAGTCAAAATAAAATGTTAAATTGGGTTAAAACTGTCTCTTTGATAATCCCAGGATACTCGTTAGATGAAATTGACGTCACTGTCGTTTTTGGGGAGAATCTTAATTACTCTAATTAAAATTCTTTGATACGACTTGACACTTTTCTCCATTTTGCTTGGATTACGTCTGTGTAAACGGTTTCTGGATTTAAAATGCAACACAACAGTTCTGTGCAATACATTTATTTCTGTTTTTTGTTGTAATGGAAATGTGCGGATGGCGCAGAGGTTTTACTAGGAAACTGTTATTCTCTGCATTTAATGCTAAATATGAGATTATGCAACAATGTTTATTTAAATGAGATTTTTATACTGTTTGTGCTCCACTGGTTAAAATTATTAGGTTACATCACACATTGCTGCATTTTTTTCTGATCATTTTGTTGTCTGTTTGAACGTTACAAAGTGCGTGTTTTATCGTAATGAAAAATGCCTATTTCCTCTCATGCATTTTTTAGCATGACACGAGTAAAATAGTTAAACTACAAGAAAACCGCGTCTCATGGGAGAATTTAAACACTGACAAACTTACCGGTGCTCATAAAAAAATTAAAACTCAAACCACGACCTGAAATTGCATCATCATTGCAACTCTGCATTTGCATATTAATTTCCCCAAGTAATAATTTTAAACAACACGCTGCAATTTGTTTACAATATAAATGGTATTGTAGATAAAGTTTTTAATTAAGCTCTTAATTGACTGTTAGCTTGTGTAATAAATATAAATTGTGTCTCTAAAATCCTATTTTAATCCCATCGCTTTCATCCTTTCGATCTGGTTTTCGGAAAATGCATCACCATTTCAATCACAGTTTTCCATCACCTATACGTCACGACGTTGGCAGGATTCTTCCCTACATTATTTCCGTTAATTTACGAAGCATTTGTCGCTAAGGGATTCCCGATTTCATTTCCGAACCTCGATTGAATGCTGTTCACGGTCTTTTTAACTAATGGGGTTTTATCAACACCCTCTTCCAAGCGCTGTGTGTTGTTTTCTGGGCGGTTTTAAGTCGTAAACATCGATTTTACTGCTTTTTCGGAATAATTGCAAATTTTTTTAGAAAAAGACGAGGTGAAAACGCGAATTTCTTCAAGTTTTCGTGCCTTGAGCACCTCGATTGTCATTTTTGTTGTAAAATCTTGCAAAATGGAGAGTAAAGCAGTGCTATATTATACAAGAAGAATACCGTTAGTTCCGTTTCTTCGACTGTCAGCGACTTCCTAGAAAACCAATAAATGGGGTAAAGGACATTTTATTTCAAACATCGGAAATTTCAGTTTTAAATTAAAGACAAAATTGCGAACTCTTACAGTTAACTTTTATTATACAATCTTACAAGGAACTTTCAGGTTACATGCAATTCAGAATGATTACTATTTGTGGAACAGTTATCGTTTTTAACTGCAAATAATTAATCTTGTTTTTTCCTAATAACACAAAATTCTTTTATTTTTTTCGTTATATGTGAGGTAATTTTCGCGCTAGCAGTGACAGCTTGAAAGCCCCAATTCATGTGCAGATCACGTTCGGAATCGTCGTTTTAATTAAACAAATAAAAATTAAATTAAAAGTGGCACACGTCCACTCATAACATTTTTATGGCATCGATCCGTCAGTCGGAACCCTTATTTTAAATGTGTTGAATGTAAACGTTTAATTGATGTTATCTTAAAACGCATTAAACATGTGCTACTAATTATTTAATTCCACGGAATTTATGTACTCGAGGGAAGTCGACATTTTCCACTTTGATCGCGTTCTGAGCCTCCGATAATAAGAATACTGGGGTGAAATATGTCGTATTTTGTCTCCGAAAATTACACCGTTTCGGTCAGGAATGAAAGAAAAAATTAATAAAACCGCACCGCAATCTACTAACTCAAAATGTTTTCTTTGTGGAATGTAACATCTTAATACTTGTCTGGTTTTTATTGTTTGAGTCTCTTTTATCGGCAACAATAGTGGTACTGCGGGCTTTATGATAAAATTATGTACATAATTAGAGAGGTACAGCACAATTTATAGTCTTGAACGATGCGAAGTTTGGATGCTTCCGAAAGCTACACCTGTACAAGAGAAATTACAATAGTACGACTTCTTTCTTCGCTATTAATTCCGTGATTAGATAGCTTTATGACTGGATCGTGCCTACTAGAAGGTTAACTTTGGATTTATGAGCAGCTTCACAGAATGTAAAACTCCATGCAAATGTTATTCGCGATCTTCTAATTAAAAACTCAAGCGCTCATCTGGACCAAATGGAAAAGTGCTCCGAGAAAGCGTGCCAACACGTCATAATCTTCAAAATCTATGAGCTTTTTATGTTTATTCATAATTGTCATAGATCAATACTCTTTAGAGACCACGCGGAAAATACACACGGATGTGTCATTTGTCAAAGATATTTTTGGGTTGTTGGGTACATCATTAAAGACTGGTCTAAATCCAAAAATAATTATTGAACGTTTTGCTCGCTCTTAAAAGTGTCTCTATCACAGCGAAAAACTCACCTTATTAATCATTTCTCGTATGAGATGGGTTTCTGGCAAATAACACATTAATGTTTTAAACACTCCTAGGTACATGAAACTATAATTTCTTTAAAAAAAAAAAAACGATCTCTAAGCGCTTACAAATCCTTGATAGAAGGAACCAGTCTCAAGGTAAACTCTCCACTTTACTAATCGCACCATAAACCGTTTGTTCCTTTCGAACAAGAAATGTTCCACTGAGCATATATGGCAACACTTTGATTGTTAAATTGAAGGTACGATACTTATGGGTGTAGTAGCTCCGTAAATTACAACGAATTTAATAACTGCTTCTATGTACGGGTGTGTCTATTTTTAAAGTCTCAAAATGGACAACGGTTTACTAACATCTTAGTTATAAATCCCGTTCTGGCTGTCAACCAAAATTTTGCATGGTTTGGTGAGTTTTAAAATACATTAGAAAATTTGATGTATACAGCACACTGGCTATTATTTATCACGTCAGTAAAAACATTATGACACTAACTTTAATAAATAGGTAGAGAAACCATAAATTGTAAAAAATTTATGACTGCGTTATTAGTTTAATTTTTATAGCTTTATAGCATTAGTGTCGATTGTAATGTGTTGTGCTGAAGGTTACATTGCTTTATTACATTAAATATGAAGTTTACAAATTAGGGGTTAATATATTATACCGTGGTTGACAACAATTTCCTTCTGGAAAAAAAATATTTGAACAAGTTAGAAAAACATGTACGGGGAGTTATAAAAACGACTTTAGCATCATGTTAGGTAAAAACGTCATGAATTAGTACCAAATTTATAAGCAAGCGGGCTTCCAACAGGTGAGAAATTGAACTTTAAACCGTCTTGGTCATTCATACCTGCTTGAATTATAGATAAGTACAGAAAAAAACTTGAGCTATTGAATTTAAAAATAGAATTTAAATGTTAGATTAATCCTTCAGTTCGTCATCAATTTAAAAATAGTGAATTATTAGGATTGTAGAATTTCATAGTTGTACTAAAATAAGATTAACCAGTATAAATAGAAAAATTTCAGATTTGTGCATAAAAAGCACTCTTGGACTATGACGATGTGATTGGTTGATTTTGGATTGATTGAGAAACGTAAGGAAACGATTACATCTAAGCCACTGTTTTAATTTTTGTTGTCCTTGACATTGTAGGACAAATTCACTAGAATTTTGAAGATTCTATTATAAAAATGACAAAATTAGTTTCGCGATATTTTAGTGAAGATATATTTCTAGAGTACTATTTTACATTCAAAACGCTTTGCCAAGGGAGTTAAAAAGGCGACATGAGAATTTTGTTTGCTGCAACCCCATACATCGCATGATTATAATTGTTTTTTATTAACTTAGATCGACCCAAACAAAATATTGCAAGATTTTAAATTTTAAGTTGGTATCCAAACTTTTTAATTTTGACAAGGTGTATAAAATTAACGAGGTAGTATTTTAAATGTTAACAAATAGAAATAATGCAAACATATTTTATAGGCTACATGTTTATAACCAGATTTAAAAGGATCATAAAAATTCGTGGAATTTTTGGTTTTCTAAATCATACAGTTTCTTTAATTTTTTAACAATCTTTGGATTTTTCTTGATCGTTTAGATTTTGACGATTTTTTGATATTCTTTGAATTCTATAGATTTTTTGGTTTGTAGATTCCTTAATCTTTTTTCTTTGACTGTCTAGGCTTCTTGTATTCTCCGATTTTATATATATTTTTTTGTTTATATTTTTTTTTTTAGTTTTATAGATTTTTGTGTACGCTTTTTCGGTGCATTTTTGAATTTTTCATCTCTTGAATGCTAGATTTTTGGATTGTTTGTATTTTTTATATTCTTTTAATTTTACAGTTTTTTTTATTCTGTGATGTTTTTTAAAAAAAAATTGAAAGTTTTTTCATTCTTCGTTTTTTTTTGTCTCTTTTATGATATATTTAATTCGACAGATTGTTTTCTTCATCCAAATCTTTGGGAGTATTATTTTATTTTGTTTTTTATTTTTAGATTCTTTGCATATTTTTGGATGAATTTTGCAGCTTTTGAATTTCTAGTATTCTCTGTATATTTTGTATTATACAGAATTAGTAGATGCGCTGCTTTATCTGCAATTGCAATTCTCTCTAAGCTATTGTTATAACTTTTATTGTACTTGTCATTGGAGAACAAATTTACTAAAATTTTGACGATTCTAATATAAAAATGCCAAAATTAGTTTCACGACGGCATTTTAGTGAAAATATATTTCTAGAACACTATTTTACATTATAAACGCTTTGCCGAGGAAATTAAGAAGGCGACATAAGAAATTTGTTTGTTACAACTTCCTTAGATTGTATTGTTGTAGTTCGTTTTTTATTAATTTAGATCGATCCAAACAAAATATTGCAAGTTTTTAATTTTCAAGTTGGTATCCAAATTTCCTAATTTTGACAAGCTGTATAAAATTAACCACTTAGTATTTTAAATGTTAACAAACAGAAATAATGCAAGCATATTTTATGGGCTACATGTTTATAACCATATTTAAAAGGATTGTAAAAATTCGTGGAATCTGGTTCTCTAAATAATACCGCTTCTTTAATTTTGTAACAATGTTTCTTTTCTTTTCTTGATCGTTTATATTTTCACGGTGTTTTAATATTCTGTGAATTCTATAAATTTTTTGGTTTGTAGATTCGTTAGTTTTTTTTCTTTGATCGTGTAGGCTTCTTACATTTTCTGATTTTTATTTTTTTTCGTTTATATTTTTTTAATTCAAAAATTTTTCTTTACGTTGTTTAGGTGCATTTTCTTCTTGCGACTCTTACATTCTCTGATTTTTATAATTTTTTTTGTTTATGTTTTTTTAATTTAAAAATTTTTTAGGGCATTTTTTTACATTCTGTAGTAAGTTTCTCGTTATTACATGATTTTTATTATTATTTTATTATTATTTTCTGTATCCTGCGAATTTTACAGAATTTTTTATTGTGACGTTTTTAAAGTTTACATTCTTGAAATGTTTTTTGTCTCTTTATGATATATTTAATTCCACAGAATTTTTTAGTGGTTCGAACTTTTGAGACTACTTTTTATTTGGTTTTTTAATTTTAGATTCTTTGCATATTTTGTATATATTTTAAATTGCACAGAATTACTAGATGCTCTGCTACATCTGGAATTGCGGTTCTCTGGATTTCCTACATTTTTATCTTTTTCTTGATTTTATTTTTAAGTTGTTTTGATGCTCCAGATTTATTGATTTTTATTTTTTGAATTTTGCGTATTTGTGTTTTTGCATTTTATTTATTATTTTATTTATTTTTATTTATTTTTAAATATGATTAGACAATGGAGTTGTTTTTTGATCTTAGGCTTATCGTAAGATTTTTACTAAAATTAAGGAGTGCAGATATAGAAAAACTGACAGTCTGTTTCAACACAAATCAATTTTATAAGACTTTTACAGAAATGTTGCTTATACGTTTTAGTAGTTGCATTGCTCTATTACCATATATGGTAAAACGAAAGTCTTAACTTTATCAAAATTGACATTTTTGCGACTGACTTTTAAATTAGTTTTTTGCACGCATGACAAACAATGTAAACTTGAAGTCAATGGGTTCATTAACTTTCTGCGGTTACCCGCTGCATCATGTGTTTATATTTAGAAAAATCTATTAAAATTTTGGCGAATTTGCGGTTTACATGGTGTCACTACACCTACATGTTTCTACTTCTTTTTCATTGCATAAAATGGATCCATTTTTGTGCAGGAATCATTGGAAGTGTGAGTAAGCGCTCTCGCAAACCAGATTGAATAATACCATGGCGCTTTTGCGCTTGGTCGCATGTTCTCAAGTGCTAGTTGCTGGCATGTCCATAGTGCACAAGAGAAAGAAGAGCCACGTCCGGCTGGACTATCGCTCTTAACCAGATTAGCAGTAAGATTGGATGCAGATTCCTTCCCAGCCACGGCGTGTCTTGCTCGGCTTTCCTTTTATCGCTTCAGTGAATCTAATGTTCAAGGTTCACCATCTGAGGAGAGGAAAGGGTCTCTGTTCGCAGCATCGCTGTCGATTACACAGAGTGCTTCATCACGCCGGTTCACAATGGGGCCTCCTTGCACGAACTCGCTAGGCTAGACCCATTATGGTGAAACCGCCAACACACGAGAGACTCGGACGAGCACCCCCGCACCGGCTTTGCTGCAACTCACTAGACGCCCATTAAGGAAGAAGGCGAACTAGGGGAAAACAAGCGATTTTTGGACGGAAACCATAAAATATGCATTGTGAGACTTTCATGTGTTATACATCAAGGGCGCTTTATGTTACTGCTTTACTAGCGAAAATCCCGTTAAAATCCGGAGAAAAAACCTACATAAATAATTATCCTGTGGAAGGATCGCGGTCCGGCCTTCACAGGCCACCGACCGATAATACGACGCTCGCAGACACGAGTTGAGGACGCTATATAGGCTGTCTCAGAAATCGGCGATTAATTTGCTGTAATAACAAAGCTGTTAACGCACTCATTTTGAATACGTTAATAAGCCATTACCAAACGCAAAATCATAGGATTTTTTTTCGGTTGGTAACACGTTGCACGAAATGTCAAACGTAAAAGTGAGTTTAAGCTTAGTCTTTTAAGCCAGATACAGAAAACTTTTATCGGCAGCAAATTAACCGCGGCATTTTCTGCAGTTGTCGTATTTCTAGCGAAGTGCAGATAATTTCTGCATTCATCTTGGAACACTCATTTTGCAATTTCACTTGGAAAAAAGGGCAATGATATTTAGTCTACTTGATACAAACTTAAAATTTCAACTTTTAAAGGTTTCACCAATTGTCACAAAAATCCCTAAATTATCAAATTTGATTTCATTTATAACAAAAAATGTATTTAATATACAAATATACCTACGGCAGTCGTGCTGCAAACTTGGACTTGCGTCTCAGTACGAGTTTTATGAAACTAGTTTTTCAACATAATATTTCAAAATTGATCTACTCTTCGCAAATTACAAAAAATAAGATTAACAAGACGTCTATCAAAACGATTTCTCACAGAAAACTTGCAGCAGTCGGTTTTAGAGTAACATAGTTTTCGACGTCATTAATTTTTTCTGTTGAGTTTATTTCTGTTCCGGCCTCCAAAGAAAAATAAAACTGCTCATCGATTCCGCACCAAAATGGCGTCTCTTTGCAAAAAGACAGGTGCGAGATAGTATCAGTCTTGTATCCCAGCATCTGTTTATGTCATTTAATCAAAAATCTTTATGACGTCCGTAAAATTGTTTTCCACATTTTGTTTTATATATCAAGACAACTGCCAATATTTATGTGGAGCACGTTTTTTATTTGTTTCAAGAATTAACAGCTAGGTTTCTGCTCATTACACCAGTTTAGGCTTGAACGAATGCCAAATGAACTACATGTTCTGACGTAATTTAATTTTTTTATACCTATGTTGTATGTTTCGGTCGAATATATTACAGATATCGTGTAGACTGACAGCTGAATCGAAGAGATTTCTACAGAGGTAGATGTGGTTCTATAATATGATACAACGTCAGTTTAAATCATACTCGTATCTTTGACAGAAAATGTTGTTGACCTGAAACAAAAATAGCATTGTTGCGTCAAATGAGATTTTGTAATTTAGCGAGTTTTTCTAGGTTCGTACGGGATTTTAACTTTTTTATTTTCTCAGGAATGAGGACGATTGTTTATTAAGTTTAAATTGTTTCTCTTGTAACGCGTGCGTCTTGCACTGATAAATTTAAACAGAGACGAAATCGGTCGGCGCCATCACAATTCTTGTTTGCACATTAGATTTCCGATGGACTCAAGCTTGAGACTAAAAAGTTGGCACTTTAAATGCTCAAAACTTTTAGTTTCATAATCACAGCTAAAAGGTTGTTTAGCCTTAAAGTAACTGTTAGAAATAAATGTTTGTATGGAGAAAGAGAGCTTGCGTAACACTATCATCTATCTTATTAAAGTTTTTCTTATTTTTAATCAAAATATATGCAACATTCTTCGCGAAAGCAACAGAAGTGTGAAAAATTAGACACGTTGTTAAATATTGATGAAGAAATGCATCACCAAAGGAAATTAAAGTCTTCGCGGTGCTGTACTTTACGCTTGTCTCTCAAACCCCGACTTTTTATAATAAAAACTTGCTTTAAAACTTAATAAGCTATCTCATTGATCTAAACTATTTTTACCGGAAAATCAATTCGAGAAACGGTATTGCATGTCGAGAATCCTAGTTTTGCGTCTTTCCACCTGCATAGAAACACAGAAAAGTTGATCCCGCTTCATATGCTACGAACTTATCAGATTCTATTTCGATCAATGTAACACTGCTAATAAAAGCTTGTCATCGCACCTCCTGCGAGGATAATGCAGAAATAACTAAGTTTAAATTCCATTTTAAATAACGAGATTCCAAATTACAATAATCCAGCATACACAACAAGACCCGGAAGACTTTCTTTAAACGAGCAACAACCGTGAACGTCTCATTCTGCTGATTCAATAAGAAGTGGAGTAGCTTCAATTAAACTCAATTTAGTCAAGGTTGGATTGAGCCATTTGAAATGGAAGTAGGACCAAGCTGAACGCATGGAAACAAGGATGCACATTTTTAGTTTGTTGAAATATACTTCAACACGTTTTTCGTGTGCAAGGTCAAAGATTAACGAGGTTCGGAAGAAATGATCATTTATTTATGACTTCATTGTCATGTGACAAGAGATTAATTTCGCGGTTTCACCGTGAAATTTCATTGAAATATATGAGCTCTTAGAACGAACCATACACAGTTGTGTTTGTACAGACATTAATTTTGTGGATAGCAGATTCGAGCAATATCAATTTTTCCGAAAATAGATAACGAGTGGTGAAAATAGATGTTAGAGGTCGTGTTTTTCATTAAATCGGGACAATTTCATTTTAGATAAATTAATAAAAGTACTTGATCGATGAGAGTTTTCGGTGTAACAAATTAAATTGTAGTGTGTATAAATGTTGATGAATAATGTGCCCGTTTCGGGCTCTGACTGAGCGAATTTTCATGAAATGTCAGTCTTTTTTAAATCTTTGTTTATTTGACTGCGAGTTGAAGAATCCGAGTGTTTGTTCGCTGTAGGTACTTAAGCATTGTAAACATGGTGGTATTAAAGTGGAGATAATAGTTGTAGTTTAACTGTGGAATATTAAACAAATTTCACTGTGTATAAGAGCACGTTCTCTCTGGCATTATTAGAGTGTATCACGATTAGAGCCTCATTCCGTTTATTTGCATTCGCCGTTTATATTTACAGGGAACCACGCAAATGGGTAAGAGAATCCGACAGAAAGCTCTGAGAAACTCATTGAGACTCTAGACACACGGTTGAACTTCGTCGCCCAACATTAATTGCAGCATAAACTTCCAATCAGTCGTTTTAATCGACAATAAAACCAATCAGCCAATGGTCGGACGGATCATCAATTTATCAAGTGTTCACTTTAAGACTTTCCTTACTACTAACATCAGTAGTTTTATTTGACTTTTTGCCATTCTCAGACTACTCGCTGTTGGATTTCATTAATAAAACCGCGACGAACATATCCTGTTTCAAATAAAATGTACCACCTAGAAGATAGGATGAAACTATGTGAGTAAAGCTATTTTACGTAGGCTAACAAGTTATTAAAATTTGAATGAAAAAGCACAACGTTAAAATAAAAAAAATAATAATATGTAACATCTTCTCGTACACGTATACAAGCCATACTTGAAATGACATGGTCTACAGTTTCTTGAGGGAATTCATCCCAAGCTCGTGACGTAATTCATCCAAATTGTCTAGGGGATAAGTTAATGTGTCCATCATGTCTTAGACATGTTTTATGGGAGACAAATCGGCTGAACTGGCGGGCCAAGGCAAACTGTTCACATTGTGCTGTCTACAAAATCGTAAAGCAAGCCTTGCCACATGAGGAGGTGCATTATCTTGCTGAAAAATTAATTCCTTGCGGTCTTGCAGTAGTAAAAGCACTATTGGTTCTAGCACAGTATCAACGTAACATCGGGCGTTTAAGGTGTCTGGTATGAAAACTAAGGGAAACCGGCCTCCAACGTGTATACCACCCTACGCGTCGTTCAACAAAATCCAAACTGTAACGTTGGCTCCGGAAACTAGCACACGCCCATCTAAGTACCCTAAACAAAATGACTCGTCGTTGAAGACGATGTCGTCCCATTCGCGCAACCACTGTTGTCTTTCGCGGCACCTATGAAGCCCAGCGGCTTTATGTTGTGTTAAGGGAAGACGAGAATTTGGGCGATGAAGTCTTAGGCCAAAAAACCGAATACGGCGTTAAGAGTACTCAACGGGACTCTCTGACCAATAGCACGTACCTAGTTCTTTCCAACAACGTTATTCTAGGACGCGCGCTCTTCCTTCCACCTTCGAAGGATACGGCCGGTTACATGCAACAGCTTTACTCACATAGTTTTAGCTTTCTGTATTTACTCCTTCTAGGTGGTACATTTTATTTGACACTCAGTGTAGATTTTACTGTTTTTTTTGTTGGAATCAAGCTTTTTTCGAAAAGAAAACACTTTATAATCTCCCTGATGTTTCAACAACATTCGACGATAAAGAGCGGTTTAATTTTGAATAAATATGACTAATGTGCTCTCTTCCTTTACTACATGATTCTCCAGAGACAAGTGTCGTTGGCTGTCTAAATCTGAATCGTTTCGAGGATTTGTTTCCTCCGACCCTTCCTTATTAGCCCTTGGTGTCTATCTCTTCTTATTTTACGGTTTATCTTAAAGTTCGGCATTTCAATCATGTCAGATTCATTCTTTTATGTTGCAAAAATACATAAAAGGGTTTATTCTCATCTCGTAAAGAGGGAGAAAAGACACGACGAGGAATTATCATTATTTGATAAGATCAGGGATTTTATTAATAGTGGTAAAGGGCGAATTTTAGAAAATGCGCCTGTTAGCCCGTTATAAAATCTAGGGTTAAAAGCAGTAAAAGCTTTTTGTTTCTGGATGCTCGAATTTAATAGATTCAGTCAAATTTTCCACTGGCGATATGTGACATGCTTTATAAAGAAATATCTTTATTAGAAATAAAACGAGGGATGTTTCATTACTTAGAACTAACCAAAATTGCAAGGACTTGAATGGAGAGCATAAAACTTGTAGGACGAGTGAAGTCGAGTCGTTTGCTACACTTAGATAATAAAAATTGTGTCAAATAGTGATATCCATACATGCTTTTTTGCTTTAGATTACATGGAGAGCAATTTGTTGGTACTAAATGGTAATTTGTTTCACAGCGAATGTTTACCTGCAAAATCCTTTTGCGTTTTTAATTTTAACGTTGTACTAGAACAAAAGCTTGGGATCCTCCGGTTGTATTTAAAAATAAAAAACGGTAAAAAAGTGAATCTCTAATTTATTACATTTTACATTTATAATAATTAATTAAACAATAGCATTAGCTATTTGTTATCTACCCATGCATTATATTTCACTAATTATCGGACTAATGGATAGAACAAAATTACGATTTCGGATTATACCGCCCATTATTAAAAAGATCCTCAATAATTACAATGCGAATGTTGACCACAAAATTGCACTTTTATGTTCACTATTGCCACTCGAAGTGGATTACTCTGAAATATGAACTGATAAGAATTCGAGTGACTCGAATCACAACATTGTCTAGACTAAGTTTAGATAAGTCGATGATCGGGAATAAAATTCCGTGGGTGGAGTCAAACTGCGGCACTTTTGTTATTATTTATTATTAGAAGATTACTTCACGAAAAATAAATCGGCTTTCGTTAAAAGATCACCTAATAAATGATGTCACCTGAGTCTTCAAATTTATCTACGTCTTTTCTGCGATATCGCCCCCTCGAGTGCGTTATTTAATCTACTAATGCGTTCACCGATTCGATACGTTTGAAGGAGGTAGGATCCTTTTTTCCTGGTGCTGCACCTGCTGATGCTCCTGTCGATCGAGTAAATTCTGGGGACGTGCCCTTAATAAACCACAACGAATTTTGAACTATAACTCAGAACTGTTACTGTCTTTCTATTATTATCTGTTTTATGGTATTTTTAGCATCTTTTAAATTTCGATGGCAACGTGTCATAAATTAGGCTGCAGTTTGGGTGTATCGTCACAAATGTTGTTTTTTTTTAAACCTAGGATTCTAATTTTTGATATCATTGCCACGCTGAAGGTTTTTTTTCAGATTTCTACATCACTTGAGGGGCAATAAATTTTGACGTAATCATAAAAAAGGAAACAACGAGAAAAACTTGTTAGCGAGCTTCTTCTGCTTTAGATAAAATTGTTTCGAAAGGCTCTTTAAGATATCGATATTTTTCACATTTTGCCGGCTTTTCATCGGGAAGGGTAACGAGTTTTTAATCTAGGGTGGATTGTGATTTTTCTCCGTTATATTCTCAATATTTTCATTAGGTTATATTTGAAGTTGTTTAAGGAATTTTAAATGTTTAATTTAAAAAGTCTCCAATTGTAAATTCTAAAATCCAGCGCAAATACTGCGAAAGTCGGTTATATCTGGATTTAATATCTTAATGCAAACAAATTCTTAAATTAATTAGAGTCTACTTAATATTTCAATATGCCGAATCAATCAATTTTTTCCCACATGTCTAAACCTGAAAAAATACTAAATGCTCATAATCCGTTTATGCTTTTCCTGAAAACTCCTACTTTTATGACTTTTTTATGACGTGGCCGATTAACCAGGGTCGCACATATAAAAACCCACACAGTAATACAGTCACTTCTTACATTTAACACCAGAAGCAGCGTTGACAACTCAATTTGTGCTCTAGAAACCCGCCAAACTTGGTACTTTAAGTAGGAGAGGATTCTATACTTGTATGAAAGCTTCCAGTCAACTTCGTGCGTTCACACCCTGTAACACATAAAAGCTCTAAAAACCTTTTAATTTATTTTCTATAAAGCTCCAATTGTTGTCGCTTGTCAGATTTGAATCTGTGTTAACCCAATGCACTTTGATGCATTCTTATCGAACTCATCGATATGTTGAATTCGCGTCAAGGTTGGAAAATTGTAACATTTTCATATTTTAAACTTTGATTGAAGTTCAAGTGAGTTTGCACAAATTGAAATAGTAAAAACTTGATTATAATTTTACCGTCAAGGACGGTTAGTTACTACATAATTAAGTTTCATTATCGTCGGTTTCATAGTTTGAACATTGTGGATATCCTCATAAGATTTGAGGCGGTGCATCAAGTCATTTTCCTTGTCGAGTTTCGGTGTGACTTTAGTCAAGCGAAAATGTCTTTCTGCACCAGCACCAACGATTAATGATAATTTTAATTACTTTTACAATTCAATTCCATTCCCTGGTTTCGAAGTAATCACATTTTTCTATGTATTGCAGTTAAAAGCCTTGTTATCGCGTAAACGGACATTGGAACCGAAAGACATAAAAACATTGCCTCTAGAACTTTTTTATCTTTTCAATTCCGCAGTGGCTATGACCAGTGTTTCTATTTCTCTATTTATTGTCGCATTTTAATCTATACTGAGTATCCTTGAACTTATCTCCTTCCATAAAATATGCAATATCAGGACCGTCTCCGAGTACACGACCGTCTTGACGTGATCAATCATTTGATGGGCCGCAAAAAATCCGATATCTGCCCCTGAATAGAATCCGAAGTTAAAGATGAGAGAAGACGTACGTAGTCTGTCCGTTCTCGACTTTGAATGTGTCAACGATTTGATTGATTACAGTTCTGGAAGACATCGCGTCAAGTCGATTTTACTCGTACAGTGTTATTCAATTTTATAATTACGTTTTTTGTAAGCCAGTTATTAAACAATTTGAAAGGAAGAAAAAATAAGCTTTAGTGAATGCGCTTTCAACACATGTCAACACACATACCAGGGCGGTAATTTAGATGGGTCATTGGCCATGGGTCATATGCGAAATATTCCAGTCAGGCAGACCATAGAGGTGTTTTATCGCTTGTACATGTGCAATAATGGCTACTTGGCGGAAGTGTAGTGGATTAAACAAGGAAAATGGAGTTGAATTAGATTGACAACGTTGACAAGTATCTAATGGACCTACACACATTTTTGTAAAGTAAAAGTCGTGATAACAAGAGAACAGCATAAATAGTTCTCCGATTTCGTAAATATTCCATTATCTTCGAACAACTGCGGAGGAATTACTCAACATTTTCATAAGTCGATTTGGTTTCACGACTGTAATAAGAGGTTGAACAGGTTGTCTTTTTGTAGAGCAGTGCCTTCCAACTTTTTGCATAGTACGACAGGCGTGGGATCAAAGTAAAAAGAACATTATGTCCTGTAGTCGAGGATAACAATTTTATTGTTCACCAAACTAACCATTTCGTGACCTTGTTATATAAATCTTCTTTTTATACTTTACTTTGATACAAGTCTTCTTTTTTAATTCGACTTTCTAGCAAATTGATATTGTTCAATATTTTTGTAACAGTTTTATGCCTATTATTAAGAGGCCCGAAGGGCGCAAGTCAATGGATTTAATCTACAGGCGCTTTATTTTCAGTTAGATTTATGGGAAAATTGCCTTACCTTGGTATACATAAGATGAGGTACATGTGAACTATGATTCATCTAGTGAAAGCTGTACTTATGTAGCCTAGGTCAAACTAAACGAGACAATATTATAAAAACAGAACTAACTTAAATTAATTGAACTAATTTGAAATAAACTCAATCGGATCTAGTAAGATTAAGTGGTCTTTTCTAAGTTGGTACTATGTAGAACATAATTAGGCTAAATCTGACAAAATGGCCACCCAGTTTGCTGCTCAGATCTTAACTTGGATTTTCAGACACTAATTAATTCGCGAATCAGAAAATTTGCACCCGTGTCACTAAATTAGATTAGGCTAGATCAATCAGGTTCAAGTGGAGTAAGCTACTAAATGAATTAGTACTAAATTGGACTAAAACTATGATTAAATCGGATTGCCACTATTTAAGTGTTTTGATAGAACCTTCCATTATTAAATGTTTGTAAATTGTTGATAAGTGGAATAAAATTAGGTTAATTTTATAAAATAATGATGTGAGTTTAAAACATTTTGTATATAATAAACGAAATTTTATCAAGCAATTTACCGTAAATATCATTTTGCTTTCCGTGATGTTACCCAAAATTGTCGCGCTAATGTTTATTGGCCCTGAGTAAAAAAAAACTGAAAAGTCTCTTATTCAAAGTCGATTAGTTTTATTGTAATCGACGTTTCGTTTTTCCTTGTATATTGTTTTTTTTACCTCCCCCGATATCATTGTTTCATTGAAAAACGTATCAGCCCCCGCTCCCTAAGGTCGATAATGTAGATTTCGTCACGGGCGTCATTTCTTTGCCGCATGACGTCATTTTGCTACCGACATCGCAGTGCGATACCGTCTGCCGGTGACATAGACAGAGCATTAAAGAAAATCATGTTAGCAACACCGCAGCCTCCCTTCGTCCGTCTCTCATCAGGTGAACTTTTGTTCCTCATTTAGACAATTAGCCAGCGATGGGGTGGAAAGGGAGTTATAATAAGTGGCTCAGAATGGGTCGAGCTGTCGTCAGCTAAAGTTTTGTAAAATCGGCCGAGCGTCCTCGACTCGGGAATCACTGAATGGTCCTCGGGGAACAGAACAACTCATCCTTAATGCCGCACCCCTACCGACTGTCATCCCCGCAGCATCTTATTCTGTAGTAGGCATTTGGTAGACAGTTGCCTAGGCAACGTGGACGTGGGGGCCCGTCACGTGAAGTGCGTTTCCGCCATGGGTCGACGCCCTTGACCCACACATGCCTTAACCCCAGCACATGGAGATAAACAGAGGATTATTAGATAACGAAGGCCAACACATGGTTTCTTGGGTCTATTTATTGGAGGAAGTTGGTCAGCGCACGACGGAAATTCTCAATAAACCTTGCCCCAATTCGACCAATTTAATTATCTAATTAGGGCAATGGTGCCCTGCAATTATTTAGAAAAAAACAATGCGCTTCCGATCTGCTGACGGACGTTTTAAGTGAAATGGCTGAACCAAGATCGTTTGTTATTGTTTTGCAGAAGGAAATTCGAGCTAATTAAAAAAGCATTTAGCAGTGATAAGCCATGAAATATAAGACTTGATAACTATCGGACGCTTATTTATGCAAGCAAACACTGGAATATTTCGCTAAATTATTCTACGATACATAAACCAGTCGCGGATTTTATGCAAATGCACTATTCTGCAATATTGATGCGCACTAGAACTTTTCTTCATCGTTATTGAGCACTACCACTTCATCGGAACTTTTATTCAAACATTTCCCTCAATTCCCAATTCGCGTGCCGGATTTCATCATACAATAAAAATTCTTACTTTGACTAATGCATTCTTCACGAGCTTAGATAGTCTTAATCTCATCAACATAACACTACTTTTTATAGCAGGAAAGGTGCATTTATCTTATCATATCCGACTTTACACTCTAATCTGTTCCTGTCTAGGTCTAGGTTCTTATCGTTCATTAGCTTTGATAATGAATGTTTATCATGCAAACTTAATTTGTATAATTATAAGTTTAAAATGATGATAACAAGCAACAACCACGTGTTTTGACCAGATTACCTTATCACTTTTGAAAAGATGCCTCCAATATCTTCGGCACTTTTTATCTATTTTTAATAAAATCTGGAATAATCTATATCTACTTGTTTTATATATTGTTACGGTTATTTTTACCGTTGTGTGCGTACACATCTATTACAGTCTGTAATATCCTTAGAACTATTGTATAGAGCAAAAGACCAGAAACCCACATGAGATAGTTACACACTATTTCAATTAAGAATTGTAGTCGAACATTAAATTTGTAGTTCGATTTTAATCAGTTGTTATTCATTTAATTTCAATATTTATATTTTAAAATGTTATTATTTTGTACCTTTGTTAATATATAGTTACCAATTTAAAAGTTGTTATGCATATTAATGCAGCAATATTGTATTGCATAATATTGCATAATATGTGAAAAAAAATGCATCCCTGATGGTCATGAATCTATTGTGTTTTATTTTTTATTATGCAAAATGATGAACAGAATAATTTGAATAACAAAAGATATAAGGATATAAGGATCTTTATGAAAAAAATACTCCGTTATTTTATAATATATAATAATAAATACACGTATATAAAAATAGAAATGAAAGGACAAATAAAGTAATAAAACATTGTTAAATCTAATTAGGGTGATATTTTTTTGCCTCGGTCTTCGCCTCGGTTAACAAATAATCATTGAATAGGGGCATTTAAATTTTACGACCATGCAGAATGAATTTATTCACGCTTATTTAAATTTACAAGCATATAATTTCCCTCATTTCCGGAGAACAGTCCGCCTTTAGGTGTTGTTAAAAAGTAGTGACCTTTTTTGAAAATCGTTACGCTGAAACGGCTCTTACATTTTGATAGCGAGAAATGACAAAATTAAACACTTTAACAAGATCGATCATACGAAATGGAGGCACTCATAACTCAAAAGTAAAAACGTCTTTATTAGCCATAAAACCCGCGAATGGCAGAAATGTCGAATTTTGAATTTGATGTTAAAAGTCTATTTTTATGATGAGGAGCCATTAAAAGCTCCCGTTCTGTAATTTTCTCACGGATACGAAGTTGTAAACGTAATTAACGTAACTATCAAGTCGGTGACCTGAAAACACTTTGGAGCTTTCGAGCACAATAATTTCAGTTAATCTGTTTTATGGGACGTTAAAATCGGATGAGGAAATTTTTACACTTGTCTATTTTTTATTTGTATTGTCAACAGACGGGATCTACCCAGTTTATTACTTGAAGTATATCGGGAAGTTTTCACCCCCATTCTCAGAACTCGCATTGTCTAGCTTCAACTTCTCGTGTTTTCTGTTCAACGAAAGTAACACTGCTTTAGCTATAATAATTAATGTTGGGTAGTTTCATCGCTATGTGGCAAACTACAAACAATTTCGTTTAAATCTGGTCTACTTGCTTGGCAGAAAACAAAGATGTTTCAGATTGTTCTAAAATTATTACCGGGTGTTTGTGGAACTACCAGCATTTATACTTCAGGATGCTTTGTAACTATGTTGTGTTTGATAAATCGTGACTAAAGGTAGCCAAAATTTTAAATGAGAGTCGTTCGATGAAAAGTTGAATGCTCTGTAATTTCAAGTATTTGGTCACGCTTGTATTCGTAGTATAACTTGTATCTTATTAGTCCACCAGCGCCATACGTGTTCGGAAAAATAATCATTTTGATAGTTGTTTTGTCCGCTTCAGGTTTCTTTTCACTTATGTTTTTTTTTTGTTTCAGGTAAGCGTTGATGCTTTTCTTTCTTCAAGATTTCAGGTATGCGACAATAATTTTCACGCGAATTTTCTATTCATCGGTTTATCTAAATGCACTTAATTTCACGGCGCGTTAACTTCAAAAGCCTTTTACTGTCGTTACGCAATGTCTCTTGTAGTTAATGAATATGCTGTTTCGCTTTGCGACTCATAACGTAAAAAGTGAATATTTCTTTCTTTAAATTTTGTGAAAAAATGTGATGCGTCAATGTCGTTTTAAAAGACGAGAATTAGAACAGATTGATTGATCACTAAATCTTTGTATTTGAGGAAGGAAAAGTGTCTGGATCCTCGATGTTGAAACAAGGATCTTTTTAATTTGGAAGGGTTAGGGCCAGCTTTGTTCTCCCAACCTGTTAGACCTGATGTATTAAAAAATTCGTGCGTAATGCTCCTTTTGAAACCGCTGTTAAGTAGAGATTGCACAAGTAGACACAAAAGATGGTCGGAAAGCTGGCGGGGTTGCAGACAAACAAAAATTTAGATTACTTACGAGACAAGGCGAGTATGGGCTTTGCCTTTTATGTCTACATACTCTACGTAAAAAACACTTTGAATAAAAGGGGGAGTTGAAGCCTCATCTATAATCATCTCATTTTCAGAATCTTTTGTTCTTAATAATGATCCTATAGAAATACCGAGCAGCAACTTAAGTACGTCAAACAGTGTTTCAAGAGCGAGATCCATTCAGAGGGAAGTTTCACGAGACGCAGGGAAAGAAAGAACCCTTTTTGTCACGTTGCATTTCTGATGCGTCGTGATGAAAATTACGCTGGATTAAATATGCAGTGACGGGTGCCATGTTTCCACTTTTTCAAACTGTCTTGTAACGTCTTAATAAGTAGCGAAAGGTCTGACACACTTTACAGATTTATATATTTCAAACGCCACGACTTACATGTAGACAATTACTCGAAAGGGCGTTAACACTTAATATCTCTCACAAATCTTAATGTCGGTATCGATTTTCACGTTCACGTTGGCGTTTCAAGGCTGTTACATTAACCCCATGCGAAAAGCAAATTTTACTAATGCTCCACCTTTAGATTATTAATAATAATCGAGCTTTAGGGCAAAAATGAGCCGATAATTACCATGGTTTACAACTGCACTGCACGAACGATTAAAATCGTAAATTCCTTCAACAATAGCGGCGTTAATAACCACCACTAAAGAATTTATTATATCAGCTTCAATTAAATCGCTTTGTCGCAGCCACTATTTAATCTTACAATAAACTTTATTGGTTCAATTTTTCAGACGTCGTTTATCCTTGTAAATTCTATAGTCTAGAGTTTAAAAGCTATGGATGTAAAAATCAAATCCGGTTTGCGGGACTTGAGGGAACGCATTCATATTATTTTCTCTTCTACAACCAGTGCCTTCATGAATGTGTTCTAAACAATCATATTCTATAATGAAAAAAAATAATACAAATATTGTTTGCGTTTAGATTTTGACATAGGAATATGTCGGAACATTTAAAATAATGTGTTTCCAAAATAACCAAAAGCACAAATTGTTTATAAAAGATTTTGTAGCAAATTTGAATAAGTATGTCCGGTTACGTTTGAATTGCTGAATAAAATTTGATAGTTATGGCAAAAGTTCAAGCGCTAGTAAATTCTAGATTTTATGCTCCAATTCTAATAATTCAAGTTCGGAAAGTGAGATACTAAATGTACTAAAATTTTGAACACCACAAATTACAATTGGTAAAATCCCAATATAGTTTTAAAGGTAAGAAAAATTTTTAAAAATTGAGAATTATTAAAAATGTTGAAATCATTGTACAAAAAACGAAGGTAAATGTTACTGAAAATTGTTGGCTTGACATTTTAATTTAACGCTGTTAATAATAAAATTGTAAGTCTTTACCAAAGCTTTTACACTCTAAATCTCAGCTGATGATAGCTGATAGCTTTCCACAACTTTTGCTCTACATCCGAAGTTTTCGGATAACTTCAAAATATTGGATACGTAACGTCTAAAAATAGTGGTTGGACTCTTTGACGTTCTTGATCTATTAGAACATAGAAGTTTTTTTTTTGGTACAAATTTCTTGAGACTTCGTCATCGTGGTAAATGGGTCTGAATATATTTTTCGGCAACTTTTGCACTTTTGAAAAAATTGTTTATGACATGGAACCTACGTAATTGTAAAAATTTTTGATGTGGATCTGTTTTTCTCAGTGCCAGGTGGTGCGCCACATAATCTAGAGAGACGTTCCCCTTATTGACAGTTATGGACTCTTGAAACTCGTATAAGTCATTCATTGCATGATTTCTCGTAATTTAAAAATGCATCAACGACCAACGCTAAGTGCGAAACGGTTTAAATGCCTACACGAAACACGCACATGTATCTACTGAAATAAAAAAGGGATTTATGTTACTGTTCAGGAGCGAGGGCTGAATCACCATAAAAAGCGAATAAACATTATCAGAGTAGAGTGATTTCAGTCACAAGCATTGTATGAGGAATGCTCATTGCATATACGATAGCGAAAATGTTAATTGTGTTGGAGGCATGAAAGTGTAGATTGTTATGTGTTCTGCAAACTCTTTCTTTCAGTTCTAGTTTAATGGTAAACTAAAAGTAGTTATCGTTTGTGATAACCGATAACTTACTACTTAAAACTCCACTTACAGTTTCTATTTCAAACTCTAGTATCTTCATGTTTTGCGTGATGCATAATGCTCTCGGTTTCTTCGTTGGGTAGGTCATTTATTTCGATTTTCGCACTCGTTCCTTCAAATCGAATGAAAAACCAAGCACTTCAAGGTTAATGTTATCGTACACTTGAAAGAAAAAAATCCAATTTGTAAAAGAAATTTCGGATGTGCCGAATAAAAGAGATAAAGTGCTCCGCGAAAATTCCAGAATCACCTTGACGAGATATTTTATTGTATTTTTCGTTAATGCTTCGTACGAAATTTAGTTTCTTAAGCAAAGTTTTTGAAATGAAATGGCTCTGGTGATACGGCTGAATATTTTCCAGGTGATTCAGGAATCTTGCGGAACTAAAGCTTCATTGCTTTTATAAAAGGGGGAAAATTTCCTTAACGAAGAGGTGGTAAAATGAGCGGAAAAAATTGAAAGTGACAAGTACGTTTTTCATCGACGAGTTTTGCATTAAGCTTGTTCAACCATTAAATCTAAAATAATTCCCGGTTATTGAAAATGTGTACTTCTTTAATGGAAAACGTCTCGAGAGGCCCAAAAATGATTCAAGAACTTTTTCACGCCGTGCTAGCACGGGTTATCAGTTTTAGAATGCTTGTTCTAATTCGATTAGAGAATAGTAAACATTTAGACTTTGCTTAAAACAATTTTTCTTCTGGTAATTTTTTGTTCAAGCTCTGCATGTGGTAACTTCTCCCCACATGTTTTGCCGAGGGTAGTCGTGATGTTTCTTTTGCGCTTCTTTCCGGTGGTGCATGTGCGTTTCTTTACAACTTTAGATTGATAGTCGTCGATTTCATTTCGTCATTCCGCATTTCCGAGATGATTGATGACGAGCAACGTGTCTGCGACTGTTAGTAGGCGACTTCCTGCTGAAAACTTAGAAATTGTCGTAATTGCGTTTCATTGTCGTTTTCATTATGCAATTTAGATGTAACATTTTCAAATGTTGCGTTATACGTCTATGCTCTCATTGTTGCAGACCTCCCTTCTTTCGTTTCATTCATATGTAAAGGTTTTTGCATAAATTTAAAGTTGGCGCTTGCAAGGTAAACTTTCCGTAAATTGCGAAACACCCAAAAGAAAAATCATAAATAAAGGCATTTGTCATCCGGCCTGATTTGTGTATATTTATGTAAACAAGGTGACTTTTCCTAAAACAAACTTTTGTGCATGTCGAATTCTACGTGTGTTTTTCTTATCTTATCTTGGTTTTCACGACATGAGAAAGCAACCGACTCTCTTGTACGTTCGGTTGCTTCCCTATCGGCGGCTTTTTATTGTGTACTATCAGAAAAGTTCCTGGTTAACAATGTGTTAAAAATAAATTCAAATATCACCAAGAGCGTTTCGTTAGTCTGCAAATTGAATATGTCTCCCGTTAGATAAACTACAGGAAAAGGAGCGGATATCTACGGAGAATACCATTTGATGTTTCATCTATCGAAGTTGAAAAAAATGAAACTAGATTAAAACGAGAGTAGCCAAATATGCTTAAATTTATCATTATTTAAATCTCTGAGAATTGCTTTGATTACACAGATTCACGTTTCACTTCACATTTGATTTTCAATGATTGAGATTAATCTTTCAGCAAGGTCTTTGTAATTTTAGCCCCCACATTTTTCAGTCTTGCTTTCAAAAAGTTAGAAAATCAGCTGATCACAACTTAGAGGTTATTTGAAATATCAATAGTTATTATTAATAGTTTCTAAACCCGGAAAGGATAGTTTAGTATCCGAGGTATCGACGACCTGGGAGCTTTTGAATTTAGCAAGATAGATTACTGTCTTCCGGAATTTTTTTGTGTTAAATTCACGGCGGAGGATACGTAACCTTATAAAAAATCAATCAAGTTTCCTCGTACTGTCCCTGGAAAATGCAAAGCGGCCCATTTGAATAATTCCATATACCTTATACAGTAATGGATGGATGCTCCGAGATCCGAACAGAAACAATAAACAGGAAGCAATACAAAGGCATTATACGTGTAACAATTGCGAATTAAAATGTTTCTGACGGTTTTAATTAAAATAATTTTCGTAAACGCGCCCAAACTTGTGATCACATCTTGAAAAAAATCGTTCAGTGAATATTAACTTCATTAGCGCAACTTCATTAATCTAAATTAAGTTCGCTCTAATCTCTCGAATTTTATCGATTTATTTACTTCCATTCTAATGACTTGTTTGTACACCTGGGACATGCAAGATGACATTAACAATCAGGAAACACACAATAACAACTTGTCTTGGAGGTTTTTTCGCTAAATTGTCGCATTAAACATGTGTTTGAGTATATTGTGCTGTCATCGCGTGACAGGAGCAATCCTTAAATTCCTGACGGAATGTTTATTTCACATTAATACCACAAGAGCTTGATTGGTGATAAATCTGTCGAAATTGGGGTACAGAACCGTGGCAATCGTACCATAAATTCTCATAAAGTCTTCCGACGGGATGGAAGTGGAAGTGGGGAACATTCCCATAACTCTGGCTTATCAGATCCAAAATTTGTGTTAGTTCTTCCAGTTTTGTGGAAGGCGAGTTTAAAACATGTGATCGATAGAAAAAATTGTGTCTATTGGTGTATTTTTGCGGGGATCTTGGATCATAAAATTTCCGTCACGATCAAAAAAATTAAAACGTCCGGTATTTCGAAAAACCCTAACGCGATGAAAACCCTATTCCAGACCTGACTTGCAATTTTATAACCCTGATAATATCGCCCCTGACCGAGTTACATTTGCATAGAAACACAATAAAATAATGAGAGACTGAAACCGAAAGGACTTCGTTTTGAACCCGAGAAGGTTTCTCCAGTTTCAGTCATGAAAAACTCGTTCCAATCCGCATCAACGACGTAGTTGAATCCGTACACAAAACAGGTGTTATATAAACGCACGTGTACATAATTTACGACGAAGGAGGAGCTAATTTATGTCCCGCATAACTTACGGACCTCCTGTAAACAGAGTGCATATTTTTGGTGCACCATTATCATCGGCAACGTGTTTCTGATCAGCGCGCTATCATCATCAATTTAAATCGAGCTTAATTTCTAAAGTGGTTTTGATTGAGTCGGCACGACTAATTGATCGGTGAAGTTTAATAATTGACCCGGTCAATTATTGTGTGACGACTTCCCCATGACGTCCGTTACTAATTGAAGGATTTTTTCTTAGTTTGATAGCTGCACACACTGAAATTTCTCTATAAACTCTTAAACTGTTTAAAGTCTTAACATGAAGCGTTCGCACCAAAATTATGAAATAAATTCCGTGTTTATGTTAGAAGGTTATTATTACAACAGAACATCAAAACAGATGAAGTGGCGCATGTTAATTTGAAATATAACGTTCAGATTTTATGGGGGACGTCAAAGCGAGGGGATTTGGAGAAATTGGCACGACTGAGGCGATAGCGTAGGTACGAAGCGTCACGGGAGTAAATAATAAACGTGGGACGCCAAAACTTGGAGTATCACGTGGAAGTTGCGTCAGTATCACTTGCTGAACGTCGGTTTTTTAGAAGAGTGGAAATAAAATTGTCACTATATTTTTTAGCGTCACGAGTTCGTTGGCAATAAAACTAGATAAAATTAGTAATCAGATGTTGTTTATTTTATTCCTCGATCACGACATTTTTTTTATTAGTAGCACTATTTCCAACGGGATTTTTAAATTAAAATGTCTAGTTTGAATTAAATTGATTGACTGTTTTTGTTTACACAAATTGAGCGAATTAGCTTAATTAAACAGAAAGCGTTTGAATTATTTACAGAGTGAAAAATTTAATTACAAGGTTCACCAAGAAAATATGTGACAAAACGAGATGTTAGCAACCAGATAATTTATTTAAATGATTGGAAATGAAGTGCATAGATTAAGAAAATTATAATATATAATGTCATTGAGTTTAATTTTATTTGACTTGAAGTGATCATTTGCAGTAATTCCCAACAATCTAACACCGTTCGAGCTTTTACGATTGCTTATTTCTGTCACTTTAATGAGTCTATATTTTGGTCATCTGTAACTGTTTCCATGGCATTTTCGTATTAATTTTTAATTTACAATCTATTAAATATGACATTAATAATATCAGAACTCTATAAATTTTTACTCACCAATGGTACGCGTTAAATCATATGAATGAACAAAAGTGGT